>OU015440.1:10000000-14800000 GCA_907164795.1 Hemaris fuciformis
ATACCAAGTCGATAAATTTATTCAGTCTCCGTTTAAGGGACATTTGGCTTAAGTTATTATGCACTTAGCTTACCAGACAACATCTTATAGTGACCATATCAATATAAAAAATCTTTAATGTTTTAAATAAAATAGTTTGACTTGGTAATCGCTCTAAAAGTGAGATACATCGTCTTTTCATATTTTTCACTATAAGATGCCGTGCCCCCAGATATCCGTAACGCCCTCAGATATAAGAGACATCAAAAAAAATTCAGCATTTAAGAGTAAAAGCGTATCGAAATCGATCTAACACACTCTCTTTCCTAAATATAATATTATACAATATTTGTTAGCCTTTTAACATGAAACATTTATCATTATTATCGGAT
Organism: Hemaris fuciformis; assembly: GCA_907164795.1. Lineage (NCBI taxonomy): Eukaryota > Metazoa > Arthropoda > Insecta > Lepidoptera > Sphingidae > Hemaris > Hemaris fuciformis. Next base: position 10,000,372 of record OU015440.1, read on the forward strand.
TGTTAAAGTGGACTGAAGAAGGACCACAGAACAGTTGAAGCTGTGCTTTGAGAAGGACGATCGTCGTTTCTTGTCAAGATGCCCTATTTGGACCGTACTACACTGAGCATCAGGTGTGGTATAGTTACTGCCGTGCCTCAGGCAAGTAAAGTAAACGCTATTTTTATGAAAGCGCCGTGGCGCAGTTGGCTAGACAACAGCTTGCGAAACGAGAGGCTGCGCGTTCGATACCCCCACTGAGACAAATATTTGTATGGTCCACAAATATTTGTTTCGAGTCTGGGTGGTTGTGAAACTAAAAAGAGTAGAGTAGTTTCTGATACCCACGACACAAGATTCATATCTTAAGGTGGGGTCAGAACTATTTTGTGATTGTTAATAATAAATACACCCGTATTTATTATTTATTTATTTATTTATTTACACTTCCTTGTATGTACAAAATATTATAAAGAAACTTATCTATTAAAAATTAGACAAGAGGCGGCCTTATCGCTCTAGGCAATTTCTTACAGGCAACCTTAGGATGGATAATAAAAGAGGAATAATAAAGCGGGTAGAATAAAGTGCAAAGAAGGAAGTAAAAGAAAAAAAAACCCAACTTAAATAAATAATACTAATAACTATGAGTAAATAAAAATTATCATCATATTTTTAAACATATACTTACTTACACTTAAATACATAAATAAACATATGCAATATAACACAAAATATATTAAATAAACATATATGTACAAATATATACATACATATATAATGTATAGCATATAAACAAATGAGTGGAGAAAATATAGATTAGAGAGAAAGGTAGTGATCTTTCACTTGCCTTTTGAATGAGATTTATTTATTTACGTTAACAAAATGGCGTTACTGCACTGACATTTTATGAATAGATAGTGTTGCTAAAGTCATCAGCCTATTAAAAAATTACTTATATTTTATTAGTTTTAGTAAAGGTTCGCAAAAAAAAATCTACTGTTACAACTTACATATTTTACGTATTAAACATATTATGTACATATTCCTTCACGCACCAAGGCGTAAGTCCCACGTGTTTTAAGTCCCAAGTAAGGCGAGCTCACCCCCTATTTCTGGTCTCCACACTGCTATTGGAGATTTCCTTATGAAAAAAACGAATATCACTGTCCGAGCTGAGAATCAAACCCGGGACTTTTAGATCACACACTTATACCGAGAGATCACGAAACAGTCGATCGAGTACAAATTTATTTTTCAAAGTTGGCAAAATTAATAGCCGCGTCAAATATCACTCAAACCAATCCAATCCATTAGCCAATGGAAGTCCACTGCTGGACATAGGCCTCCAATGACTTCCACAGGGACCTGTTGGAAGCAGCCTGCAACCAGCGACGTCCCGCGACCTTTACTAGGTCGTCCGACCATCATGTCGGATATGTCTAAATATGTCAGTCACGATGAAATTCGGTGAGGGAGTTCATTTATTTAATTGAAATATCCGATTACAAAATATAGCAATCACGGCTTTACTGACAGAAACTATTTAAAAAAAAATCTAACATTAATTATCTTTCGATATCTAGAGGGCTTATTCCAACACGGTGGACAGACTAAATCAAATCTGTAACACACTCCAGTACTGGTCACTCCGCCCAACATAGACCTGAAGCATAGTGATGTAAGCGATGGTCCAAATTTTACCGCGATGTAACCACGACCGCTCCGCCAATATTGTACGACTTAGAAGAGAATGATTTAGCTGATACACCAGATTTACTTAATAGATTCCTATCTTGTATTTCATTTCATTTTTGCTTTGTATTCTGTGTATTACGAGTAGGTATATATTGTATTCTTTGATATCCTATCAGATATGTTATTTTGTATACTATAAATTTATCAAATTTCTGCTGACAATAGATCGACATTGAAATATTAAACAGGAAATTGAAAGTCTGAAACACGACGCTACAATGGATTCGTGCTCCCTGCGGCAATTTCGCGAGTCGAAATATATAATTTTAGTTTGAGATCAAACTTGTTCGTAAGTAATTTATTTAAGGGTAAAATAAAGAGTCCTCGAAACCGACGTGCATGCATGAAGAGGATAATGTCAGTTGAGGAAGCTAAAGAAGTGTGTCTGGACCGTAGCATTTGACGCTCTATAGTCTCTGCCTACCCCAACGGGAGACAGGCGTGAGATTATGTATGTATGTAATTTATAATATACTTGCCAGGAGGCCACCCGAGTGCAACTTTGAATCCCGTACTCATCCCACAAGAGCACATAATACAAAACGCCTGTCATAACTTTCTGAGAAATATGTTTCGTAACTGTGCTTCATATCATATTGGGCCCCGCTCCGCCCGGGCGTAATTTTATATAAAAAAATAGCTTATCTAGCTTCAGAAAATCCCATCTTTATTCATACCAAAATCAGATAAATGGATTATTCAACACAAAAATAAATTTTCAATTCAAACCAGTTCCTGAGATAAGCGCATTAAACCAAAGAAATAAAATGTTCACATTTATTTGTTAGTATTTTATTTTATTTTATTATAAACTCTTTATTGTACACTAAAAAATTATGAACAAAACAATATACAAATAGAATGAAGTATGATTGGCGGTCTTATCGCTCAAGGTGATCTTTTATTATTTTATTGAAATATTATAGAGTAAGTATAGATATAAAGAGCGGTTTATTGTCTCGGCCTATTAAGCTAGAAGACCGTAGGCGCCAACGCGACGTAATAATAAACGTTTTTGCTTATATTTGTCTGTGTAAACAAGTATGGATAATGAAGAACATCTCACAATGGTAAGGAAAATCTACTATTTGCAAATATTACCGTATTACTCGAACAAGCAATTCTTGAAACTTTTGCCTTAAAAAAACGATATTCGAGTCGGGCAAAGTGTTATTGGGTTTTTCCATTAGGAAATTCTCAGTAGCAGCACGGAGTCTGGAAATGTGCCTGCAAAACGGCAATAGTCTCGCCCCCCTATTTTGTGCAACCTACACATACATGCCTGGCGAAATATGGTTGCAGAAAAACCTCTGCCTACCCATTCTGGGAATACACGCGTGAGTTTATTAGGTAAATATAAAATGGCTCCTCGTAATATTAAAATGGAGAACTCCAATCGCATAAAAAATGTCAACTAATGATGATTACTTCAGCATATAATTTGCGAAGGCATAATGTTTTATTTTTTATAAATGAATTACTCTTAAAAAATTATAATTTGATGATTTATGGCATGTATAGGCATGTACATACATAGTTGCAAGGGTGCAAAGTCGTGTAAAAAAAGGCTAGTCTTATTATAAACGACTAAACGGACTTGAGTTTCATTCATCACTACAACCGTACACAATAATATTGTGTTTCACTTTTGAGGTTGTAATATCATCAATCTTTATATAGATATATCTGTTGAGACTTCTATTTTTGTCAGTGGGAAAGACCATGATTGGCTTAATTTAGTTTCTTCACGACGTTTTTTTTACCTCACCGCATGCGCGTGATTAAATATTAATTTATATCTACAATTTTGCCATAAAACCATAGTTCGAAAAGTCTGGCAGAAGTGTGTTTCTCGGATTCGAGAATAAGGAATACCGTCCTTATTGTCAGTGTTCATACAATTTCCTGTATATTGAATATGAAAATAACTATTAAATCAGTCGCATATTTCATTGTAATAGAATTACTCCAAAAGATTCAATTACAATCGAAATTAAATTGCGTACGATGTTTTATTATTTGCAAGAATAAAATATTATCTAGAATAAATTTTAATTTCAACCGGATTCATTTGAATTTACAGTTAAATCTTGATAATAATCATTCTACTAAATTTCATAACAACAGATATTACGTTTTTTCAACGTATTTCCGTAACAAATCGCTAAGGAATCAATTACGCTCAATTTTATTCTTCGTGCTCGCTAATTTAATTAAAAGTTGAACAAAATCCGATCTTATTAAATGTTGCTATCAGTATTTGGTGTATGCGGTTTTACTAACAAATTATTCTTATTTCTTCAAATAACAAAAAATTACATTATAAAGATATTACAACATCAAATTCAATTTCATTAACATGATGTGAATGATAGAATACTGGCTTTTGCCCACGCCTTCGTCCGCGTAGACGTAGGGTTGGGTTCAAAAAGAAAATAAGTTATAGTCTATTTTTTCGCAGAGTCCCATTTATGTCTATACCAAAAATCATTCAAATCGGTCAAATGATTCAGGCATGAAAGCGTAAAAGACATACTATAAAGTTATTCTTGCGTTTATAACTACACCCATTCCCATGGGAACACAAAATTTTATCGGGATAAAAGTAAAAATACTTATTACTTTGGCGGATCCCGTCTATTCCCATACCAAAAATCATTTAAATCGGTTCAGTAGATCATAATTTTTTTTACCCTCCGTATTTTTTATTTATTTATATAAAATTTATTCTATGTTACTTCTAATAGGTACCTCCCAGAATATGTGTACAAAGTTTTATGACGATCGGTTGAGTAGTTTTTGCGTGAAAGCATAACAAATAAACTTACATTCACATTTTATAATAGTATAGCTGACCCGGCAAACGTTGTTTTGTCATATAGTATATAAAATTCTCGTGTCGCGGTGTTTTTTGGCAAACTCCTCCGAAACGGCTCGACTGATTTTTATGAAATATTGTGTGTATATTGTAGGTAGGTCTGAGAATCGGTCAACATTTAAGGGTTTAACATTTAGGGGTATGTTTTTTTTCTATTGACTTTATTTTCTTTATTTTTTATGATTCAGCATTGATAAATTATTATAATCATAAATTTTCACCCTTCTACGATCAACCTCTATCTTATACTGACCATTTTAATTTGTTTTTTTTTTTTTATTAAAATGTAAATAAATGATAATAGCATTAAAAAATTATAATGATACGTATAACAGTCATTGCTTTGATCGATATACAAATTAAACATTTTTTGTTTTTATTTTTTTATGATTCAACATTGAAAAATACATATAACTCCAAATTTTCACCCTTCTACGAACAACACCTGTTTTGTAATCGCAATTTTTATATTTTTATAGCTTTTGCCCGCGACTCCGTCGGCGTAGACTTCGGGGTTGGGCGCAGAGAGATAATAAGTGAATCTATAAATCGTCCCTCAAGTGCCCAAAATGGCACTTACTGAATTTAAAAAAAAGTCAAATCAATTCAAATGGTTGAGGCGTAAAAGTAAAACTTTGACAGTTATTTTCGTATTTTTAATGTTACTTCACAGGGTCTCATTTATAGTCATACCAAATTTTTTGTTTTTGCGTGAAAGCGTAACAAACATCCCTACATTCACATTTATATAATAGTAAGGATAACCATTCCCACCTATGTTACTTCGGTGGGTCCCACCTATCTGCATACAAAAAGTCATTCAAATCTTTTTTCAATCATTTTTCAATTATTTTATCCTCCGTATTTTTTTTTAATAAGAAGAATCCTATGTCCTTTTTTATATCTCGAAGACTATGTGTACAAATTTTCATGATAATCGGTTAAGTAGTTTTGGCGTGAAAGCGTAACAAACAAAACATTAACATTTATAATATTATAATAGCTGACCCGGAAAACTTCGTATCCCCTAACAGTCATTGAATGTTACATATTTACATATTACCTGAATTTTATTTTTGATTGTATGGAAATAAATATTAAGTTCAGCACTTTATTGAGATAAAAATACAGAAATAAATAGGTACGAAAATTAAATGCATCAATCGTGTCTCCGCAAGTCATGATTTAATTAAACATGTACATATGAGATGGGATGTAGTCGGTTTTAATTCTCTTCATTGAAGCATCAGTGTGGTGGACTGAAGCCTAAACCCTCTCAGTTGCAGAGAAGGCCTATGCCAAGCAGTGGGACGTACATATATGGGCTGATGATGATGCACCTTGTGATATACATTTTTAATATATTTTTTAATTGTCTAAAAGATCACAAACATCTTTTGTTAATCGTCATTGCGAAGGCATGACGAATCGGGAACTGAATTCGTTTGAACTCAATGGTCATACCCGTTAGGATCAATGAAATCTTAGATCAATCTAATTGATGAATTCTCAAGCACCAATTCATCTCTAAGTTGTCTTTTCAGTATCGTCACGTGAATAACATTACTCAACAATTTTCTTAACACCAAGCGCATTCCACTGCATAGTTGTGGGTGTTTTAGATTTCAAAGCGTGATGACTACCGAACCTGCCTTCGTTTGTAAACCAGGTACAACCAAGGAGTTTAAAAATACATTTCTGAACGCATGCATAAATATTTGACAACCAATAAATATGTCAATCCCTTTTTATTACTGACATTATTCTACATTTTTAAAATCTAAAATACGCAATTATTCGAATATTCTGGATATATGTTGTCGATTCAAAACCTTTATTTAAATACGTTCTTTAATTTGAGGGGACCATTAACCATATTGACGGGATAAACATAAAATGTTTGACAGAATATTAGGTAGAACAGTTTATATGAGAAAATTAAATTGTTGTTTTTACCATATTCCTCGCAATTTTATTAACTTTTTCTTTCATAAGAACCTTCTCCTAACAATAGCAAACACAACAAAAAAAGAATTAGCGAAATCGGTCCAGGCGTTGTTGAGTTATGCGCTTACCAACACATTTTGCGATTCATTTTTATATATAAGATAAGGATAAGACTGCCTCGTGGTCTCGCGGTACAAGTATGTGCCGTGCGATCTAGAGGTCCTGGGTTCGATTCCCGGGTCGGGCAAAGTGTTATTGGGTTTTTCCATTGGGAAATTCTCATTAACAGCACGGAGTCTAGAAATGTGCCCGAAAAACTCTCTCGAAAGGCTCGCCTCCTATTACGTGGGACTGATAAATACCTGGCGAAATGTGGGTGCAGAAATGCACCTCTGCCTACCCCTTCGGGGAATACAGGCGTGAGTTTATGTATGTATGTATGTATGTATAAGGATAAGAATTTTCTGTATGAAGGGTTTCTCATAACTTGAAAAGATCAAAAATAGAACGTGAACAATCAAAATACATTATTCTGTAAATAAATTGTTCGGTCATTAGTATTGTAATACGCCTAATTTTCATTTTTATGGCCAATTTAATTAAGCATGTATTGCACAAATAAATATAATAAACTAGCATTTGAATGAATAACGTATTTATATGGATTAGGTTTAATATCATCTTTATAAAAAAAACCTTCACGAATAATGCTAATTGTAGAACATTAGGTTACCATAAAAAAGGTTATAGTGAGCCAACCTTAAAAGATAGACATAATATGCTGTCGCGGACTTTTTTTAGAACTTTTAAAGGGTAACAATTCTGTCATATTCTGTGGGTCTTAACGTGATTTTAACCTTCCTCAATAAATGGGCTATCTAAGACTGAAACAAACAAACTCTTATATGTTTGTTTGATTGGTTGAACGTGCTAATCTCACTCTCAATCTGCCTACCCTTTCGGGGAATACAGGCGTGAGGTAATGTATACATATGTAATAGAATCATTAAAAATTAACAATTGTAATATCGATAACCAGAAACTCACACAGTCACTCCCCATGTACTTTATTAGTAAAATATTAATAAAGATTTATTCACTGTTTAGTTATCAAGATCATGAATTAAAAAATTAAAACCATAAAATCCTGGAGCACAGAAGTTACAGTGGCGGGTGTGTGGTGGGATAGCGACACTTACCGGCAGCAAGTCCGAAGAGTTGACGTATCTAAATGTGGCAACTGGTTGGGCACTCCATCCACTAGGTGTTTTTGAATCGGCAACCAGTCCGATGACTGTGAAATTGCCTTCAGCGTCTCCAGCGGTGTCCATGTTGACCTAAACAAAAACATTATTTATTAGCCATTTATTGTATTCATTGCATCATTGTCTTGGGGTACGGTTGTGTGCCGTGCGATCTAGAGGTACTATGGGTTCAATTTCCGGGTCGTGGTCGGGCTGAAAGTTATTGAGTTTTTCAATGTGTTTGTAAAACGGCAACTTCACAATAGTTTAAACCTAAGGCATTTCCTGGAAATATGCTATATTTCGTGAAGCTACGTAATATTTTCAAGTGGTCGATTCCACAGTGCCTTAAGGGTGTTTCCCACCCACAAAATGGCGGAAATTTTCGTGGAAAATAACGGTTCACACTTTAGATGGCCGCCAAATTTTTTTAAATAAAAAATAATAATAATCAGAGAACGTTGGGGGGAAGGTTTGTTTATAATTTGACTAAATTTTTATGGTTTCTCATTTTCAGATAATTTCCAGCCGAGTTACAGTGAACACCGCAAATTGTTTTTTTTTTTAAGACGTTCTGGGGGAAGCTTTGTTACGGGCTAGTCGTTCAATATTTCTACGTGAAAAATTTACAGAACATAGCCAAAACTATGCTCAATCATGTATAGAAGGTTTGAATAAAATTGCTCAATCGATATTTGAGATAAAAAATCACAAAAAAGTGTTTTTTTTACGCTGAAACCATTACCCCTCCCTTAAGACGAAAGTCTTGAATCTGTGCGTCCTCTCCGTAATGACATACGGAGCCGAAACGTGGACACTCACCAAAGGTCTTATCCACAAATACAAAGTCACCCAGCGTGTCATAGAGCGGGCAATGCTTGGAGTTTCTCTGATTAATAGATTTTTTTTTTTTTTTTTTTTTTTAAATACACCCAACAGTCACATACATAGTTCTGACCTCACACTAGGATACAAGTCCTGTGTCGTGAGTATCAGAAACTACGAGAGACTGTTCGGTCTCACAAACACCCAGACCCGAAACAAATATTTGGGGATCACACAAACATTTGTCTAGGTACGGGGATCGAACCCGCGGCCTCTCGTTTCGCAAGCTGGTGTTTAGCCAACTGCGCCACGGGGCTGTCAAAATGGGGCTGAATTCGCGATGAAGTCATCCACCAGAGAACCGGAGTCATTTTTATCATTGTCATTTCATATCATAGTCAGTCATTTCAGAAAACATTTGAATAAAAGCAACAAATGGGTTTTGTTAATAGTTAATAACACAAGTGAGCACGGAGAAGGGATTTTTGAAATGTCACTCCCTAGGAGGGTTAAAAAATCAAAAGATTGTATGTTGTAAGGAAAAACCTCTAATGGAATGTGATCGAAGCTGCGGGTACAAGCTAGTATTCTATATACACCTTTAGAAATTAATAAGGCCTTATTCCACCTCTCTGAACTGGTGAGGTTTAGTGAACAACGTATGTCTTAAAAAAATATTTGGTGAAATCGCACATAAAACAACACATTTTGAAAATACACTAGGAGTGAATTATTTGTGGTGTACAGAAATATTTATCTCGGTGCATGAATCGAGCCCGCATGCTCTTGTTTTTAGATTCGTTCCATATTTACTCCAAAATGATAAACGATTATTGGAAATAAAGTAAGTAAAAGCCAGGCGAGGGTAGCTGTCACCGACACACGCGCGCATTTTCAAGTTTTATGTTGTTTTATATTTCGAAATGTGGAATTACATACTAAAAATCGAGAATCTCGAAAATTGCGGGCTCACCCCAGGCACACACCTCTGATTTTTCAAAATTATGTGTGTATTCACAAATTATAATTATTACGTATTTTAACGGTGAAGGAAAGCATCGTGAAACCTGCACACCTAAAAGTTCTTCTTAGGTGTGTAGTCCGCTACTCCGCACTAGGCCAGCGTGGTGGACAAAGGTCTAAACCCTCTCAGTTGTAGAGGCGGCCCGTGCCCAGTAGTGTATGGTGTATGTATGATGATGATACTAAAAATATGAGTACAGTTTTTTTTTTTTAATGAAATGTGAACGGTTTTTACCACCCCGCTGACTTCGAGAAATTTATTAAGATACGTGCATATGTAAAGTGTTGTAAGTTAAATGTTACCGAGTGACCTGGTTGGAAGATCAAAGAAGGAACATGAAGATGAACGGCGGAAAAATTATGAACAAAATACGGCGTATTCTTCAATTCATAAGAGCTCACATAATTGCTTTTGTTGGAACGTCAAAGCATAATTCAGTTGGTATTAGGAAGAATACTTTACAAATATGTGAAAATTAAATTTCTAAAATCGTAAATTCTTTTTTCCATGAACGTATTATTTTTATTATGAAATTTTTAGAAACGTAATAAAGGTATTTTTCATAAATTGATGTACATATTTGCTTTGGATGCATATTGGCTGTTTCCCGGAACCGTTTATACTCGATTATTACAATGAAATTTGTTCAACAAAGTAATGTTTACTTCTTTGTTCTCGCTTAGTTCCGTTATTCGAAAATTTTAATTTGTAGACACCATTCATCTTGATTATGTTTATGCATCGTCCGCAGATCCAAAGCCTTCATACCTCGATTGGTTTTTATCAAGTGTCTTGTTCACGGACACGCTAAAAGGCGCTGCTTTTTCCACTTGACCATCGGAACTATGTACTGACTACCTAAGCTAAGTTTCAGACAGTCTCAGTAATGGGTTCCAATTAATAATTCTTATTCCTGCCGCATGTAAATATCTACCTAATGCTATTTTTTCTCAAAGTAATCTTATAAGTTAAGTTACTTAACAGTTAACACTACACAGTTACTTAAACGAAACAATAACTTATTTATAATATAGGAACGTGTACTTGAAAACTTACAATTTTGTGTTTTTAAGAATTTTCACTTTTTTTTTTTGCGCACAGCCCGGTGCAAATCAGTCCGCCGTATGACCTTTCAGAGAGGATATGTCGCTCTGCGCTCCGTCGATGTTTTCGCGATTATCTGACTGCATTCCAAACAATGATGATGATCATTGATTATATCAGTGATATTTTTAACATTTTATATCAATAAACATTGTTTCATTCATTTTCATTGCATATCATTAATATTATCGACGCTCATATTTACGCTAGTCATATTTACCGAAATTCGACTAACCGCGTGGCGGGTAAACGCTCTCTAGTTACGAGAATCTTCTCTCTCTCTCTCTTTTGTTTCACTGCCATTTACATGCAATCTACACTACGAAGACTTAAAATGTTTTGTTGAAATAGCCAGCGGAATTCCAGTTACCAGTAAGTAAGTAAGATTAAGGCATTCTATAAAATATTTTTCTTAGGTATTCGCAAGAGGCTAGTCAGTGAAGCTTGTAATGAACGCCAATCGACACTTCAACCATCTTGGCACTCATACTCCTAGTGCTTCATTAAATTCTACAGCTATGCGCATTTGAAATTTTAAAAGTGGAAGAAGAGAGAGAGAGAGAGACAAAAGAGCATCGTTTTCAGACAGTATTATCAATGATTTATTTGTATTTTGTATGTATGTGGTATGTATATATGTATATGTATGTAGTTACATGTATATATATTTTAAAAGTAAAATCATTTAAACACCCCCACCCCCGTTGATCACTCGTTAAATATTAGACCGCCGATTGTCCACTCTGATATAAGTTGTTTCTTCTATTGTTATTTCTCTGTTTAAATGGTGAATAATTAAGTGTATATCTATCAAGAACCATTAGGGCTATTTATAATTTAGGTCCTAGGGCTTCACTTAGAAAAAAATTTAAGGAAATAAATATTCTTACCGTCACTTGTCAGTTTATATACGAAAACTTAATGTACGTCCAAAAGAATCTTGATAACTTTAATAAAATTTGTAATGTACACAATAAAAATACTAGGAACAAATGTAATCTCGTTCAACACGTAACTCGTCTCCGGAAAGTTAATAACTCTTTTATGGGGCAATGTATACGCTTCTATAACAAACTTCCGAGGGCTATTAGGGAGCTTCCCTTGACAAAGTTTAAGAAATCAATTAAAGATAAGCTTTACAAAAAAGCATACTATAAAATTTCAGATTTTATTGAAGATAATAAGCCCTGGGAGTAATGTAAATTGATCGGAGTTTTGTTTTGTTGCTATAGTTTGTATCGTTATGACATTTACAATGTAAAATTTAAATAATGTAATTAAAAAAGACATTTATTGCTATTTAAAAAAAATGACATGTGTTGCTGAGGGAGTTTCTTGCCGTTTCTTCTCCACAGCTATAACACGTTTCGAAGCGGCAATAGTTTAAAAAATATTAAAAAGTGTAAAATTGACGATTCAAAAGAACTTGTAGAAGTCTATTTGAATAAAGATAATTTGACTTTGACTTTGACTTATCTATCTATCTATTTTTGCAAAAATAGTTCTTCTAGTAGTTCTATTTTTGCAAGCATTAATAATAAAACTAGGAGAGTAAAATTGATTTGGCCAGTATTACCAATGTATGTGTATGATTGAAACATATTTTACTGAGGGGTTCTGACAAAAAGTATTCTTAATTCATAGACACTTAGCTAAGCCAATGCTTAGCTAGCCAATCCTTTAAAAAATATAGTTACAAAATAGTATGTCAGATGTTTCATATCTACCAGGTGTGAAGCGGTTTAGGAATATACTTAAGGATAGCAGACTGATTGATATTATTAAAGATATAAGACAGAAAATTAAAAAAAAAACGTTTTTTAGCTCTTTTTTGGAATCAAATTGGAACACGTTTTAAATTAAGGTCTTACACCACAAATATCTTTTTCCACGGTTGTTAAGCATTGAATGTTTCATTCATACTGCCAGTTAAAGTTTCGTCTGAATTACCTACATGAGATGAATTACGATTGTGTAATAAGAAAATAATTACAATACATCTAACCTTCAAGTATATACTTCCAATCCCACTAAAATACAAGTTGTGTCGTATCAGACACTACCAGACACTTTTCATTTCACATACACCTAAACCCGAAACTAACTACTCGGTGCGGGGATCGAATCCGCGGGATTTTGTTTCACAGGCTTCACATTCAAGTTACAAATTTATAATTACTATTATGTATGTATTTGATAAGGCCTCGAGGTTTATGCAGTTCTTTTTTTTTAATCATCATCATCATCATCAGCCCATACACCTCCCACTACTGGGCACGGGCCTCCCCTACAACTGAGAGGGTTTAGGCCTTAAATCCACCACGCTGGCCTAGTGCGGGTTGGCGGACTACACACCTAAGAAATTCCTAAGAACTTTTTTTAGGTGTGCAGGTTTCATCACGATGTTTTCCTTCACCGTTAAAGCAAGTGATAATTCATTGTGAATACACACATAACTCCGAAAAGTCAGAGGTGTGTGCCTGGGGTTTGAACCTGCGACCGCCGAGATTCTCGACTGCGCGCCTAAACAAACTAAAAAATAATTTATTTGCGACTATGGGTTACAAATAGTTCTTATATATTATTTATGATTTCGACTATCGCGGGTTCCAACCCAGGCACACACCTCTGACTTTTAGAAGTTATGTGTGTATTAACAATGAATTATCATGTACTTTAACGCTGAAGAAAAATGTCGTGAGGAAACCTGCACACCTAAAAAAAAATAGGAATGGCTAAGGTGTGTAGTCCGCCAACTCGCGCTAGGCCAGCGTGATGGACTAAGGCCTAAACCCCTCAGTTGTAGAGGTGGTATGTGCCCAGCAGTGGAACGTATGTACATATAATTATGGGATGATGATGATAATGGTCCTTTTGTCCCTGGGTGCGCTCGTGTTTGTTTAGATAACTGAGCAGACCGGTTTCAGTTTCTTGAAGCGAAGTACCTCATTACTCGATCTTCCGTATGGACAATACTCTACTTACGATCAGGTGCGTAATTTTTATTTTGTCGTGCCCACAAAAAGGACCATTTCAAAAATATATTTTCGTATCCTTCAGAAGTTGTATTTTTTATGAATGTGAGTTACTCCACGTATTTCTGTACCTACACATGATCAGTTTATCAGTAAACGTTGAAAGCGTAACTACCAAACAGAAATTCGTCTTTCTATCTATATCTATACAAATAAATAAAATTGGAGTGTCTGTTTGTGATATTGAAATAACCGGTTTTTAATAAATGTATTATGGATGTATACACGGTACATATACCAAAATAACGTTTTTTAATTTTTTTTGTCTGTCTGTCTGTCTGTTTGTTCCAGCTAATCTCTGAAACGGGTGGACCGATTGTAACGGGACTTTCACTGGCAGATAGCTGATGTAATAAGGAGTAACTTAGGCTACGTGCATATAAATAAAATTTGAGTGTCTGTTTGTTATATTGAAATAACCATTTTTTACTACATGTTTATATGAATATACTATATATATATATATGTATATACGGTACATACACCAAAATAACATTTTTTCATTTTTTGTCGGTCTGTCTGTTTGTTCCGGCTAATCACTGAAATGGTTGGACCGATTTTGACGTGACTTTTATTGGCAGGTAGCTAATGTAATAAGGAGTAACTTAGGATAAAAAAAAAATAAGAATCCGCTGTTAGGCAGAACGAAGTTCGCCGGGTCAGCTAGTTATTAATATCAGCTTATATTAGGCGTCGGTCCTCGGTGGACAGCTCTTTAGAAGTGTTATAATAATATCACGTTTCCCGTTCGCAACTTTCTCGGCAAAATGTGTCTTCTGAAATTATCTCGAAAGAGTTAACGATGAAATCACACGCCTCGTTAAAAAGAATCTTCATAAAAAAATGTCTGGTATCAAGGAATCCATTATTTATCGAAGGATGTAAAACTATTGTATCTTGTAACGTTTATAAATTATATAAATGATGATATGTTAATACGATGATGAGGATATACATACATGTATAAGATGATATAAATGATACGTCCTAACTCCTAATATGATGAAATGTTATAAAGATTTCGTTGCTTCTGCTGCATGTTTGAGTTGCTTGCCTTGAGTATCAGCAAGTCATGGGGATAAGGGGGTTTTTCGTCAGTTAATTGTCATCATCATTTGGAAAAAAGTGGAGCTAGAAAAATTTAGAAATAAAAAAAATATACGTGTAGAAATTTTCATGTTGACTTTGCAAATAGTATAATTTATGTTGTATATATATTTTACCTATTTTCGTGCACATTGTATCCATTTTTATGTACTTACTTATAATAATATCTAGCGCATGTTAAGCTTTTTGTAATCATTATGTACCATGTGACTGTATTTTAACTAAGGCAGAGTGCTTGAGAAATTAAGAGTGAGAGTCTGTAGACGTAAAAGCATGGTCCTATATAAAATGTAATAACTTTTTGACGAAGTGTCTACGTAGATATTTTTTTGGCAAGGCATTTTGCAACAAATTTATTATTCACTATGATGATTAACCGCAAAATTCTACAATTTGTACTTTTAATGAAACACTGCAAGATAATACATGTTAATCAATTGCAATAAAATACTTACGTCAAACCCTTGCACGGATCTGTAAGTTGTGGGTCTGAGGAGCTTCATCAGAGTGGCGCCATCTGTCGGCGGCAGGCCAGCTCGCATCGCGGCCGTAGCTGCCCGAGCCCACAGAATAACCGCGTCGTACAGATGAGCTGCTTCTATAGGCACCTGAGTACAAAAAAAAACATAGATTATAATAATTAATTTCATTACGAATTTTAACTTGTACAGGAGACTTTTGCCCTCCATTAGGACGCTTTTGCCCTCTATTAGGACGCATACAGGCTGATAAAAGTAGTATAGGCAATATACGAAATTTTAAAAATTAAAAAAAATATTGATGTCTTAAAATGCTGAGACAATAATTTATGATTTATTTTCAGCTTCAACCAGTTGCCAAGTGCCTAAGTTTATTGAAGCTCGGAAGTATTATCTGTGGAAGCGTCACTCGTTCCATGATAATAAAGTTAAAACATAAATCTCTTTGAGGGTGGCCAAACGTTATGAGAAATTGAATCGCTTATTTTTACTCTTGTTTTATGACATTATGCCTCCCTCTAGATATGTATTTCTTAATAAACTGATGGCACCGAATATAAGTACTAAATGTGTTTGCCTCGCCTGGAGATACTGGGTTCAATTCCCGGGACGAGTAAAGTATTACCCATTGAATTTCTCAATAACATCACGGTCTCTGGAAATGGACCCGAAAAGCAAGCTCGTCGCCTGATACGTGGTATAAAAAACCACGGCTGAAACTACAGAGTTTGATGATTAGTTAATTGAAGCTTCTAAAATATCTTTTCGTGATCCATTAACTACAACTGGTACGAACTGACGAAAATCTCCTGCGAATAATAATGTTTTGCCTCGAAAAGGTAATTTATTTTCCATTATATCTTGAAAGAGTCGATCAACTACAGCAATATCACCAAATTATTAAATGAGTTTCCTTCAATAACTTAGCGGCCGGTGACCCTAATGACATATGAAATGTAGAATCTACGTCTGAATTAATTGGAATATGTTTTTTTTTAATCGCGGGAGGTTGGAAAACCACACGTCTTAAAAGGCAGCCCTCGTAGATAGATACTCGTATAATGTAGGTTACAATTATTGTCATTTCGGAGTCGGTGTCAGCCTATTATTTTCTCTTCTTTTCGCTATGTTTTGTGTTTTTTTTATTCTTCTTTTGTTTGTGTTATTTTTTTATGCTTTTAAGATTTTATAGTTTGATATCAATCAGTGTTATTGGTGTAACTAATTGTGTACTAATAGAATAAATAGATAGTCGAAATAATGTACATGAAGGGTCAGGACGGCCTTCATCAGTACTCATCTTGTATGACATATGTAGGTAGGTATCTACCTACCTATCTAGGTAGGTGAGAGTGAACAGAGAAATCACAGGTACTTGTTGCAATCACAGTTTATTTAATCCGCACAACGGTTAATCAAAAAATATATAGCCAAATAATTAATATGCAGTCTTCGTAACATAACACCAACTTAATCAGAACACTAGATTGTATTTTTCACTTGTACTCAAAGCGATTCGTCACAAACGTGGTGCGCGGGCGCCGTCTCGAATCCGTGTGTCCAGAAGTCAAGATGGCCGCCCCCACTACCCTCGATAATGACGCTTCGCTAGGCTGACTATGACAGCTAAAAGTCAACCTGACGTATGAAATTGACGGATGCGCCGTCATACATTTTAGAGTACAATGTTTCAACTTTGTAATAAAAAAAACAATATTCAAAATAATGTTTCATGGATACCAAATAGGTACTTATAAATGTTACCCATCAATAAATCATTCAAACGTGTCAAAAGATAATGGTGTATGAAATGGTGTATGCCTCGAGGTTAAGGTAGGCGGTCGAGAATCTCTGCGATCGAGGGTTCAAACCCTAGGAACACACCTCCGACTTTTAGAATTTATGCGTGTATTCACAATGAATTATCACGTACTTTAACGGTGAAGGTAAACATCATGAGGAAACCTGCACACCTAATAGTTCTTAGGGATTTTTTAGGTTTGTAGTCCGCTAACCTGCACTAGGCTAGCGTGGTGGACTATAGCCTAAACCCTCTCAGTTGTAGAGGAGGCCCGTGCCCAACAGTGGGACGAATAACGGTTGATAATGATGATGATTGTCTGGTCATATAAATGCAATGGAATTACTATTTTTATACCAAATAAAACAGCCCTTTAATTAATGCAGATGATGTTTTATTTACTATTCATGCAAAAAAAAAAACTATGTATTTGTCGTGGCCAGTCTTTGAAAAGCTGGAATTATTATCGCTTGGAAATTAGCTCTTTATTATAAAGACTAACTGAGGCTGTCCGTGAATGATCATTTTTAGGTTTAAGTTATTCTGTTTTATTGCACCTTTGCACTTAGCAGTAAGTATTTTTTTTTTCGAAAAGGTTGTAAATAAAGGGATTTAGTAAAATTCCCAAATAAACAGATTTTTAGTTAAGAGATTTTAGAAAGTATTTGTATACGTGGGAACGTAAGTATGACCAATGGGTGAGGAACCCAGGTAGCAAAAGAACTAACTGTATAGACTCGAGCGGGCAGTCCCTGACTAGCTTTGATGTAAAACAAACCTCTGTCCTTTTATATCCGCAATTTTACCTAGAATAAATACTCACTTAAATTTTAATAACCCCGTGATTCCTTAATAATAACATCTTAATTAATCTTATCATCCTATCCTGAAATCTGATAAGTTACATATTAGTAATAAATTCGACACGAATGAAAGCTCGGCTAACAGCTCGTTTAAAACTTGGATTACTAATTGCCTTCGCAGAATCAATCACTAATTAGCCAGTGACCTGAAAATTGATTGATTAATAGTAAATTTGAAATAATAAGCTATTAATGAAAGTTCGGCGTTCAAAGAAATTATACGTTTTCTCTATTTGGGCATATTAAGTCTGAAAAGAACAGTAAATCTCTCTATATAAAAATTTTCACGGCCTTTTTAAATCGCACGGAATATACATACATGCGCCGCGACATACCGAGGCATTTTAGGTGATATACCAAAATCAAAGCAGAATACAAACATAAACTAGAATTTTCTGAATAAAATTGGTAATAATTGGTAATGATAGCTTTTTTTTTTACTTGAAAATCTTAGCAGAACCCTTTTGAGCAACAATCTATACCAGTGGCGGTACTTTCATAGAAGCCCAAAAGCGTTACACGTTAATTTGTAATGTCTAGTTTATACGAGTAATTGTTTATCCCATAAAAAACAAAACTTGTAAAAAAAAACAAGTCTCGCAACTCATTTCTTCTACCGTAAAAGTTGTGAGATCCATGTGATACCAAGTCGATGAACTTATTCAGTCCCCCGTTTAAGGGACTTTTGTCTTAAGTTATTATGCACTAAAAGTGAGATACATCGTGTTTTCATGCGATTGCCAAGTCAAACTATTTTTAACCGACTTCAAAAAAGGAGGAGTTTATCAATTCGTCTGTATTTTTTTTTATGTTTGTTACCTCAGAACTTTTGACTGTGCGGACCGATTTTGATGATTCTTTTTTTAATTGAAAGCTGGTGCTTCCAGATTGGTCCCATTTAAATTTGGTCCAGTTGTGATAATAGCTTCCATTAGAAAACCTTAAATAAATCAATATGCGTGACAAATCGACGAATAACTTAATATCATGCCAACTGATTTTGATGAATCCTTTTTTTTATTGGTTAGGATGTACTTCTAGGGTAATTGCATGAGTGTTTGGTTAGGTTCTAATTATGGGATCCATTACAAAGTAACGGAACTCTTAGGAGAAAAGTAACGATACTCGGCCGAATCTTTATAGGCTATCCGGATATTTGAGTCACCTACCGTAACGTCTTTATTGTCAAGTAATTGTCGTAGTCAAATATAATGTCAATGGAACTCGTTAAGGGCGCACAGTAAAGATGCGATCTGTGGCAGAATTTCTAACTGTCTTGAATCAAATATGTAATGCGTTTACGTTTGTTGCTGCATTGCAACATGAAGCAAGCAATCTAATTACATTACTAAAGGTGTATCAAATGTGTGAAGCGGTGGTAGCCGAGTGTGTGGTAGAAACATTTGCGTATTGTTGATGAGTTTTATAACCATATAATAGACTGGTAGTAGCGGAGTGGCAAAGTAACCGATTTGCAACGCATGAGGTTGCAGGTTCGATTCTGGGTGTGGCTTCACTAAAAATTACAAAATAAACAAAAATTTTAACAAAACAGAAACCGCCTTAAAAAAACTATTCCAAAACAAATTAAAATGCACTAAAAAGTAAAAAAATAATTGTGTATTCTTCTATAACTTAATATTTAACTTACTATTTCTCTTCATCAATATATACCCAGGTACGATCATAGATTAGACTAGATTACTTAAAAGTCAATCAAATTATTACGACAATATAATGTAGTTTTAATTATTGTTATTTTTGGAGGCGGTGTCAGCCAAGGTAGGATTCTAGTATTATTATTCATCATCATTATCAGCCCATATACGTCATCACCTCGGTTCATTGGTACGAAAACTAGACGTGATCGTATAGTCTTGGAATACTTAGTATTGATGTTTCCAGTACCGTCTAGTTTTACGGTTATCTGGAAGCTAAAGCCAAGCTGGCTTCGAAAAAGTTTGGTGTGCTGTCTTGTTGTGCTTGTATTGTCTTGCTCTGCTGAAAGCAAGGCATTATTTCACGCTGGCTCAGCGCCTTCAGCTGTATACGGCGCAAATCCGGCCTCATATAGAATGTTGTCCCTATCGCTGGGGTGGCGCCCCTTAGTATCAGCTTCTTCCATTTAACCGCATTCAACAACGAGCATCTCGAATCATCGATAGCCTGATCCTTTCTGACAAAATTGACACCCTGGCATTGGGAAGAGATGTTGCGTCTCTTTGTGTTCTGTATCGCATATACCATAGGAAGTGCTTTGATGAACTTTTTTGGTTAATATCTACTGAATTTCACTATCGCACCACACGCCAGAAATTGAAGTTCCATCCCTGCCATCTGGATGAATGGAATTCCTCAACTGTGCGGTTAAAACAAAATTTTCATCGCCGCGCAACATCTTTGTGGTATCAGCATTCTTCGGCGGCATTTCCAAATGGATACGACTAAGGAACCTTCAAGAAAAGAGCCTATATTTTCCTCAAAGGCCGGCAGCACACTGATGATTGAGACATGAGAGTTTGACCATTTAACACCAGGAGGTCCACTTGCTCATTTGCCACATTTCCTTGAATTAAATTCAAATTGAATCGCTAAAGTTGACTATAGAAATGAGATGAAATAATATTTAGTGAATCTATAAAACGTCAAATAGGTACCTACATCACTTGGATTCATTTATTACAAAATCTATTTTACCACCCAGTTCGAAAGGTAATCATTACTAGAGAAGACCGGGCAAGAAGCTCTAGTTGCTCTTTTCCAATCAAGAAATAGTTTACAATATTTATAAAAAGCAGCAATCACTAAACTATTATATTCAATAGGTGAATAACATTACGGCGTCTAGAATGAAGATTTATTTGTTCCCATTTTATGTGTCGAAATGGCGATGGAAATATTTTATTAAGCACACCTTTTTATAGTAAATCCCTAGGAAACCGCCAAACATAAATGTCACATTCTCTTATATTAGAGGATTAATTTAATTTCATATGGAGCCTGAGGATATGACCTCAGTCTTTTGTCACATTAAATATTTTTTCCAGTTGATGTGGGGTTTTGTTTTTTTATGTTTCTATTAGTCTGCATATAATTCTTTTTACTATGAATCGTATGACATTTCACATATTCTTTGGTACATTTATAAACTGGTCTGCGATGTTGTAGGACAAATCCCAAGATACTAAACCACAGTCTCGGTAATGCTTGGTAATGTTTTGTGTTCCAATGTCAGCTCACGTTGAAATGTGCTTTATTTGCGGCAACTGATGACACACTCGTCCGTTGTGTTTCCGCTTTAAGTTTTATTTGATTGAATACATTTAATTAATACGAACCAGTATTGTTACGTTACTTGATACATTCATTCATTCTTAACTCCCGCCTATATTCTCTGGGGGAATGGGTAAGAAAAACCCAATAACTCTTTCCCCGATCGGGAGTTGAACCCAGGACCCTCTTGATCGCACGGCACATATATCATATTCTGCAGCGGTAGTAAAGTATTCTGATGATTCATAGGTCCTACTAAAATATTTTATGAATAAAGATATTTTGGCTTTGAATTTTGACTTTACGTTTCGGTGAAAATGATACACCCAAAAACAATTCTTGTAGGGAACTTTTCTAGGTTTGTAGGTATTCTCAAGATAAATAAATAAATAAATAAATACACCCAACAGTCACATACATAGTTCTGATCCCACACTAAGATACAAGTCTTGTGTCGTGGGTATCAGAAACTACGAGAGACTTTTCGGTCTCACATACACCCAGACCCGAAACAAATATTTGTGGATCACACAAACATTTGTCTCGGTGCGGGGATCGAATCCGCGGCCTCTCGTTTCGCAAGCTGGTGTCTAGCCAACTGCGCCACGGGGCTGTTATGTTAATACACGTGTAAGTTCGAAAAAATTGAGTGGTTTAGGTCAGAGATGGCTATAAACGAGAGGGTGTCTTGGCAGGCAGTGCTGTGTTTATTGTATTTTTGGACGACTAAGGAAATTCTCAGAAAGTATTAACTAGTTATAAAGATAATAATCAGTATACATTTCAGTCCGAGAAAGTCTATACAAATTGGCTTTGACATCATACCATTATACAAAATCACAATCATAACTAAAAAATATAATTTATCCACTCACATACTTTGTCATAAAAGCAAAAACAATTGAAAGACAAAGTGAATTTTTCCAAGAACACTTATCTGAATAAAACAAGAATTTATTTTGAACATGCCCTATATCTGCGGTACTTCGGAACAACAACGTCGCATATTTGCATACTTCTTGCCAGAAGGGGATGCTGTTAAATAAATGTCTTGATGTCGAGATAACCCTGTACATAAAAGTTAAACGTACGGACATAGGTTAAAGTTTGCTATACCTGCTTGCCTGAAGTTTGAATTGAAAGTTTTTTTATGTGAATTAATTTATAAATTTCCTTTTTTTTTTTTTTTTTTTTTTTTTTTTTTTTTTTTTTTTTATTCTGGCACGGCAAAGTGACCCCATTGCACCTGATGGTAAGCGCAATGGAGTCCAGAAAAAGTGCCGACCAGCGAGAGATGATGGTCTCCCGTTGGTCGACACAATCATGCCGGCCGAATACCTCTTCACCTTATTGTGAAGAAGTTTGGGGGACTATCAATCATGGCGATCAAAGGACCGACCGCGACAAACCGGCCAAAAAAATTGCCGGCACGGTCATCCTTTCACCATGATTGAAGCCCCCCCGAAAACCGGATATACACTGGCTGATCCCGGAACGCGGCACACTTGCATGTGCCACTATGGCGGGTTTTACGCCCTGTGTACGGTGGTCGCCATCCGGGCGGATACGAATATCCTACCACCAGCAATTTATTAATTATTATTGACATAAGTTGTATGTCATTGTCTACGTGATAAGAAATGATCATTTTGTATTTATGTAAAATAACAGAACTACTGACATTTTATT
Source organism: Hemaris fuciformis (assembly GCA_907164795.1). NCBI lineage: Eukaryota > Metazoa > Arthropoda > Insecta > Lepidoptera > Sphingidae > Hemaris > Hemaris fuciformis. Next base: position 10,023,378 of record OU015440.1, read on the forward strand.
TTAAAAATATTCGTAGACCTAAGTCTTTGTTATTTTTATACAAAGAATGTAACAATAATTTTGCAAAAAATACTCAGAATTACGTTATTTCCTTTCTTGAACAAAAATGTCGATAAAGCGAATACGAGTACTAATACACGAGCAGAAATTGTAAAAGTATGTCTCCATTCTAACAAAATAACAAAACGCAATCGGTTGAAAAATAATATAATTGTAATTTTTATATAAGAAAAAAAGGCCAATTGTACGACCCCGTAATTTATGCCCGTATCAAGGGCGCAAACGATAATAATAACGTTGAATGTACTATGTAGAAAATATGTAATATATGTCAAATTCTATGCGGGAAAGTCAGGTTTGAATTATTAAAAAAAATTCATTGCCTTGATATTCTCGAGACATGAATTGAAAGGTTACAGTTTTAAATCCCGCGACGGGTAAATGTCATCGAGCTCGCTATCTACGAGTATTAATTTTCCTCGAATATGATTTCAGTAGTGCGCAGTTTATATCTACAGGTATAAAGCCGAAGTCTACTGCTGAATACAGGTCTCCCCCAAGGACTCCCAAAGCCCTCTGTCGGAAACGGCCTGCATCCAGCCGCTTCCCGCGATTTTCTTTAGATAGTCAGTATATTAAATACATCATACCGGCAAGCGCAGCGTTGGACGTCCACCCACAAGGTGGAGTGACGATCTGTTGTTTGGTTATTCAACATAAATACATACGCACTCACGCCTGTATTACCCGAAGGGGAAAAGGTGTATTTCTGCACCCATATGTCACCAATTATTTTTTAAACACAATAGGTATTGCTTTTTGCCGTTTACGAGTACAGTTCTAGACTCCATGCTGCTATTGAGAATTTCCTAATAGAAAAACGCAATAATACTTTTGCCTGACCCGGCAATCGAACCCGGGAACTTTAGATCGCACAGCAAATACGTGAGGCGCCCGACCACGAGGCAGTGTGTTAGACAAATAGTACTAGTCAAATTTGCCCGCAATGTCGCCTTTTACTTAGTAATATAAACCGAGCAGGACTGAGCGTATTTGTTTAATGTTAAAATTAATTAACTTTTAGAGAAGTTAGGGATGAACATACTATTTTCATTAAATTGTAATATAAAACCTTAGGATGTCTACTTTCTATTATTTAAACTTCATCATCAGCCCACATACGTCCCACTGACGTTGCTGATACTGATAGTAAGCACTTCCTACTAAAATAGCATAGTATTAAGTAGCGAAAAATATCAATCTTTCATCATTCAAGATATTTACGGCGATCTGTGAAATGTTAGCATCATCATCATCATCAGCAGAAAGATGTTCACTGTTGAACATAGGCATCTCCTGAAGAGTTCCAGAGCGCTCTATCAGAAGTGATCTGTATCTAACAGATTCCCTCAGTAACAGTTACAAGAACAACGTTGGTAAGATACAATGTAAACTTAAGAAAGAGAAAATATGTAGTATCGTAAATAAATAAGGAAGACGGAACTTGTTCGATAAGAAAAGATTCAACAAACTTTTTCGTCATAAAAAAAATCATGTGAAAAAAGTTGTATTACCATAATCTTTATGACAAATAAATTATAGTGTTAATCTTTAACAAGTGACGGCGGGCTTGCCTCTATTTAATTGTTTTTGTGCCTTTACATAATAAATCAGCGTATTAATTACATTAGTGGGAATAAAGACCTGTGATTCTACCGTTTCTCTTTCGAATATGAACTGTCAGTATTTCATAAAACCAACGCTATAAAAGTTACATTTAAAAAAAAATTGAAAAATAAAGTAATTAGATGGAATTTCAAATAAGTGTTTTTTTTTTAAGGAAAATTACAAAAAGTGGATTTATTACCTTGAATTAGCGTATTTTTAGGGAAATTAAGACTACAGAAAGCCTACTGATGATTATTTATTTCTACAATTTAAAAAAACGTACATATGTTATTAGTAAAGAGAACTATTTTTCATGTTTACTATGGTTAAGTTTCATCTATTTATTAACTAAATTTATTTAAGGTGGACGCCAAATACGTTCGATTTAATTTAAGACTAAGTAAATTCAAAGCCATAAATAGTTTTAATATATAAATGAGGGTACTTAATGTGTATTATTCCAGAAATTTGGTAGGCATTTTGTGTCTCCAAAAACGTGTATCTTATTTACATAATGTGAATTCAGTAGCAACACAGAGCCTGGATATGTTCCTGAAAAACGGTAATAGACTCAATCCCTGTTACGAAGGACTTAACGCACAAAAGGTGAAACGTGGGTTTCACTTCACAAATTCACTTCTGCCTACCCCTTAGATCGATTTCGCTTTCGCTGCGTTTTCTGCGGAAACGGTTAAAGTTTCGCTAAATTAAATATTAATGTATGACAGAATTGTTTCCATTTAAAAGTTCTAAAAAAAAGTTCGCGACAGCATATGACTATCTTTTAAGGTTGGCTCACTATAACCTTTTTTATACTAACCAAATTTGTAATAGACTCAATCCCTGTTACGAAGGACTTAACGCACAAAAGGTGAAACGTGGGTTTCACTTCACAAATTCACTTCTGCCTACCCCTTAGATCGATTTTATGATGATTTTTTTTATGGGAAAGGAAGCAAACGAGTTATAGAACAACTTGATGTTAAGTGGTCAATACGGCCCATGAACACCCACAATACCAGAGGAATCATTGGTGCGTTGCCGGCCTTTGAGGAAAATATAAGCTCTTTTCTTGAAGGTCCCTAAGTCGTATCCGTTTGGAAATACCACCGAGGAAAGCGGATTTCACAAAGATGTTGCGTGAACGAAACACCGTTTCAACCGCACTGTTGAGGAACGCCATTCATCCAGATGGTAGGGATGGAACTCCAATTTCTGGCGTGTGGTGCAGTAGTGAAATTCATCATTTATCCATACTAATGTTATAAATGTGAAAATAACTCTGTTATGCTTTCATGCCTACAGCGCTGGACCGATTTGAATGTTTTTTGTTATGAAGATAGATAAGATAGATATAGATATATTGATAAGACTTTGAATACATTTTATCCCGGGAAAATTCAGTATGCCCGGGCCCCACAGCTTGTAAACAATAACATTAAGTTTACTTTTGTCTGAAACATAATTAATTCTGTTCCTCCATTCATTGATTTTGTACGTTTTACATTTAGGAATAGTTGAAAATTATTCTTGTAATTTAAATTTAATCAAATTCAAAATGGAATTGAGGCGTTAATCGCCTGAATGATGTAAGGGCCACAGTCGCCGGCAACTGGTTAATTAGTATATAGCTATATAGCACAACCGTAGACAACAACGCTATTGAATCGGCTAATATATCTATACAGTATAAGCTCCTTTATTATCCGCGCTTTCTTTATTAGCGTTTTCATTATTAGCGTTTTCATTATTCGCGGATTAAAAAATTGCGACTCAATTCCTATATTCGCGGCAAAAAAATCGTTATTCGCGAATCTAAACGGTACATCGGTACATACCTATTAATAAAAATTATTCCAATAGGTGTCCTATCCAATACCTATTCTTTGTAAACGCGTTCAATCAAATGGATTTAAAAAATATATAATAGACCTTATTACAACTATGCCTAAAGTATATTGCTAAATGATATCGTCGCTGCATTGTTTCATCCTTTTATATAATCGTAAAATGAAGATTTGAGTGAGGCTGACTTGAAAGAAATGTATGCAAGTTACAGAAAAAGCTTCGCAAGTACTGGAAACGTGACATTTGATATGAAAAATCTTAATGAAAGTTTAAGAATAGCAAATGATCTTTGTAATTTCTTAGTGAAAATTGATCCGTCTATGGATCATAGCCCTATTTTTAAGAAGCAAATTGCTAATGCCACTGCTGAATATCGGTCTAAATTCAAGGAGCTTTTATAATCTGCCAGCAGAAAAAAATACGAAATTCTTTAAACCATTTCCTTAGCATGAAGATAATAATTAGTCAATATGGTCAAAAACCTTGATTACAATAAATAAATAAATAAATAAAAAATAAATACACCCAACAGTCACATACATAGTTCTGACCCCACAGTAGGATACAAGTCCTGTGTCGTAAGTGAGTATCAGAAACTACGAGAGACTTTTCGGTCTCACAAACACCCAGACCCGAAACAAATATTTATGGATCACACAAACATTTGTCCCGGTGCGGGGATCGAACCCGCGGCCTCTCGTTTCGCAAGCTGGTCTCTAGCCAATTGCGCCACGGGGCTGTCAGAATAATTTTATATAATTGTTTTTTTGACACCTAGGAACGTATCCCCTATAATGCTATAGTAATTCGTCATTCGTCGTCATTCCTCATCAGCCCAAATATATCCCACTGCTGGGCACGGGCCTCCTCTACAACTGAGAGGGTTTAGGCCTTAGTCCACCACGCTGGCCTAGTGCGGGTTGGCGGACTACACATCTAAGAAATATAGTATATAGTAATTACCATCCCTTATTCACGGTTTCTGTATTTACCGAATATTTACGGAACGTATACCCCGCGAAGATTTTATTTTTTACTGTACTAATAATATTTATTATAGGTACTTTATTTTATAAATAAAACTGAAGAGTTTGTTTGTTTGGTTGAACGCGCTAATCTCAGGACCTACTGGTCCGATTTGAAAAATTCTTTCAGTGTTAGATGGCCCATTTATTGAGAAAGTCTATTTAATATCACGCTAAGACCAATACGAGCGGATCACCAATAAATAATGTTTCCAAAATCAGGGTTTTTTCCTTTTATGAGCTTTCGCTGCGTTTTCTGCGGAAACGGTTAAAGTTTCGCTAAATTAAATATTAATGTATGACAGAATTGTTTCCATTTAAAAGTTCTAAAAAAAAGTTCGCGACAGCATATGACTATCTTTTAAGGTTGGCTCACTATAACCTTTTTTATACTAACCAAATTTGTTCTAAAATAAAGCATTATTTGTGAAGGTGTTTTTATAAAGATGATATTAATCCTTATCCAAACATATATTTTTTTAAATAACATCGCAGCAAAATAATGATCAAACGCGCAATAATGATGTAGTCGCCGGCCGGCCGGTGCGCAGCGCCACAGAAGAACTAATAGTAACTTTATATGTCTGTTACGGTTTAACGTCTAAACCATTTGACCGATTTGAGTGATTTTTGGTATGGACAGAAATGGGACTCTGTGGAGTAAAATAGACTACAACTTATTATCTTTCTGAACCCAAACCTGTAGTCTACGCGAACGGAGTCGCGGGCTAAAAGCTATTGTACAGGTAAAATAAATTTATTTCGAATTTTATTATTTGTGTTTAACATTTTCAGCACAAACACACTCATCTCCCTTTCATCCGAAGGAGTAGGCAGAGGTACAAATTCTGCACGCCAGATTTGCTAGCTGTGTTTTTAATTGCACATACATAATATAATACAGGGCGAGCTTACTCCTTGTTGCTACTGAGAATTTCTTTCGGAGATACATACGTACATGCTTATATGTTTAACAAATTTTTTTTGATAAATCAAACAATAAAGATTTTACACGTGCTGTTACAGTATTTTCCGCGACTAACTTTTAACGTTAAAACATATTTGAAGTAACGATAATTATAAAATAATCTTTTCCTTATAAAACTAGTTAAAAGTATTATTTTCGAACGTTTTTCGCTTTCAATAATATGTAAACTTAATCATTCATTGAAATAAACTACATTTTTTTAAGTGTTTATCCAAAAGCTCAGTATAGTTGTTGATATAACTATACACATAATGAATGCCAGTGTAAGTAAACAAGTGAACAACAACTTCGAACGTAGACAAAATACTCTCTTTAACAACAATAAATGTCTTATATAAACAGCGCATTCAAACCAACAGACATTTATAAACACTGGTACAATTTTACTGGGAAGAAAACTATTAAAAGTAAATTTGCTTTCCATTACTTGTTTCTATAAACAGTGGTACCAAGACAATGGACAATGTTACAACTTTAGCTACCGTTATATCTATACGAATTTCAAATCTAAAAACTTTCTAATTATCACCTGATTTCTTTATTTCTTTATTTATTTCTGAATTATTTTATTCGTCTTTTTTTATACTTTTGCAAAGACCTTTTTTCTTTTTTTATTATAGTGTTTTAATAAGTTCTTACAGTCAGCGATAAGATCGTCGAATTATTTGATTTCATATGTATTATTTTTGCTATTTATTAGTGGATAAAAAAGTGTATAAACATATAAATAAATCGTAGTAATATCTTTTTGTGCCTATACCACTTTAACAGCGTTTATAAATAAAAATTCAGCCGATAACTTAAAAAATACTTATTATCAAATTTGATTTCTACGGCAATAGGCTCGCCCCCTAGTACACGGGACTGATACATACCTGGCGAAAAGCACCTTTGCCTACCCCTTCGAGGAATACAGACGTGAGGTTATGTATTTATTGAGTAGCATCTGGGTCCAAAAGTGCTTCTGATATACTAAAGAATTTCTTTGAAGAGTAAATAAAATTGGGAATTAAGCAAACTCGTGCTCCTGTAATTTTATAAATATATTATGAATAAAATTATACTTCAAACAAATTGGGATATTTACTTTTTTACGAATGTGGGCGTGAAATTAATAGCAATTTTCTTTATGAAATATGTAAAGATAATTTGATTGTGGTTCGTTTACATTTTTGCTCTAAAAATATTCTGAAGTATGAAACGTTTTTAGTTATATATACGAAAATATAATTTTAAAGTCCTGATGTCCTCGAGGATTTGGCGCGCTGTCGAGTCAAAACTCAGCGGTCGTGAGTTCAAACCCCAGGTACACAAAGAATTATCGGTATATTACTTTAACGGTGAAGGAAAGCATCTTGAGGAAGCCTGCAAAAATTCTTAGGTTTGTACTGTGTGTAATAACCTAACCCGCAAGTGGCCAGTGTGGTGGTTTAACTCCTATCAGCTTTAGAGGAGGCCCGTGCCCAGCTGTAGGACATATAAGCGCTGATAATGATGATGATATAGGTATAATTTTTATTTTTTAGCCTATACCTATATGTCCGTTCCACTGTGGAACTGTGGAGGATTCATCCTCTACTGTTAAGTGCGGTTACGTTTTACGGTTACGTCTTATCGTTTAATGTTTCACACGGAATTTTCAATCTTTGTGTATACCTTTAATTTGTATCATAATATTTGAGAGTAGAAACTTTGTTGAAGCGGGTTATTTCCGTAGAGGATACATCTGTACGATATAATTTTTACACTTACCGATGCTTCCTCGAATAATTTGTGATAGTTTGGCACGCAGAAGGGCGGCGTCGCGGAGATCTCCCGGATCATTTGGCTCAGGATCCTGTGGAAAGAGCACGCTCATTTACCTATTTCCTTCCATTTTAGTAGTATTCAGAAGCATCAAGTTTAAGACGCTTGAATTTAATGCTTGGTATAAGGCATTAATATTCTTTTCTCAGGGATTGAAAGCGTGTGATATTGCAAACAATATACCATTAACGCGCAATGTGACGGCCTTTAAATCCGAATAGTTGATAAAGATCATGACTTGAAAGCTTCAGAAAAGTATTATTAAATTTTCAGTGACACATACTATAGTTCTTAACTGAAGGCAGCAAGGTTTAAAGAACTTGTAATGTGTTATTCAGTACTAATCAGTGCATTGATTGCTTGGCCCATCCTCTTCTTTCCTCACCAGAACCACGCGTGCTGGCATGCGAAGCCACAGCTTTGTGGTCACAACATCCGCGGCTCGAACCAAAAAGTTCGCCAATTCTTACCTTTGCCGCACCATCAAGCTGTGGAATAGTTTGCCGGCTCACGTGTTCCCTCCTTCCTATGATCCTGGATCCTTTAAGCGAAGCGTGAAGAAGCATTTGTGCAGGCCGGCATGATTGTGTCGACCAGCGGGTGACCTTCGTTTCTCGCTGGTCGGTATTAATTTTTTGGACTCCACTGTGCTTACCATCAGGTACAGTGGAGTCACTTTGCCGTGCCAGTTAAAAAAAAAAAAAAAAAAAACTGGTTCCAACACTACTGATTTTATGGACTGCTGCCAAATAACAGTCGCCAGCTTTCTTGCCAGTCACATTTTTATTAGAACCGCATTGAACTTTCAATTAGCATTCTGGTCATCGCATTGTAATTTACATATTCGATTTTTATCAAATTGTCAATATGTAATACCAATAAATTAATAAATTTATCACTCTCTGTTATGTTAAATGAAAAAATATGAGGAAAACTGCAATACACTTCTGCAAATATTTTTTAGGAATTACTTTCTTTCTTGGAGAGTACGATAGACTAAGACCTTATCCTTCTTATCAATAGAAGAAAGCCCGGCTGTGGACCTTATAATAGCCTATGATGAAATATAGCTCATAAGCGCTTGCCTTTGATGAGAAATAACTCCTTAATTTATGTTTCGGTTTTATTGTATTGTCTAACTTTAAAGCATTGTTCATATTTGATTACATTAAAGCTACAACAACCCAACAAAGGAATGCCATAATTACTTCGATAGTTCAAGTCTGCTGCCTATGAAGCCCTTAATTTTATCTGGGTTTATTTATAAACCGTAAATAAGTTTCAACACTTTTAAAACTTATACCTTGGAAATATGGATTCGATTGGATAGGCTTTGTGTTATCCAATAAATAAATTCAGATAAAATTTGTGAGTTGCTCGGAAAGAAAGCGAAATGGACCATATTTGTATAAATATTTGTCGTTGTACATAAAATGCTAGACTGATTTTCAGCTTTACTGATAGCTCATATAAGGATAAAATTACTTTGGCTATTAATATATAAGGTTAATAAAGTTAATAATATAGAAATCAGTCTTCAATACGTACAATATATGAATGCTATGATAAAAATAAACGAATTCGTCTCTAACCCAAATCCCTAAACATAATTTTATTAGGAATTGGTGTGTATTAAATATGCGAAAATTACTTTAATTTCTGTAAGTATTGGTGATAGCGAAGAGACTACATAACCAAAATCAAAATTATTGCATAGTTATCTTTTTGTTCAGACGACACAGCATACTGTCGGGGTTGTAAGTAGCTTACTTATTTTAGTTTTATGGCAGTCGACACCAAAAATTGCGTAGAGCCCATATACGTTCGACTGCTGGACTCATTCTTATAGAGCCTGCCCTATACTATAGAAAAAAATACTTACGTATATTGGGGATTGGTTGGGAACGAAGGAGTCAGCCTCAGGACTGCTCTGAAGGCCATAAAATCGTTGCTACTGTTCAAACCCAAGTGATCTGTGAACAAGCCACATATAATAAATATGTATTAATGTTGGAATCACAATTAGTTAAATTGATTTTTTTTAAATGTCTGGGTCATTCCGCCTCATGACGATGAAGGCTGTAAATCAATGAAACGGCGGGACGTATGTAGATATTAGATACATTTTCAAAACAAAGCATAAACATAAGAAACCTTTTAATCTTTGTTCATTAATGTAGATATATTACATAATATTTTAAATACTAGCCGGACGTAGCGTGACGTTATACCTTATGTGCCTATAGCCTTCCTCGATGAAAGGAGCGCTTCAGAAGTCCAAGTCACGAGTTTCATGTACCCTATTCATTATCATTCCTCCCAAGTAATAGTCATGATTTTTAAGATTTTAAGCTCACTATGCTAATTTATAATATTAAGAGTTAGTATAGGACAAAAATGAATTTGAATTTTAATGTAAAACGCGAGTTCTTGTCGCAATATTTCAAAATTTTCCTTTTTGTAATAAAGTGGAAGTTAAGGTACATTTTTAAACAACATAAAAAATAAATTAAAGTACATTCATTATCATTTAAATTCATTACGTTCATACCATCACATTTAATTTATACCATTTGTTCACATTATCTGTTCAAAATCAATAACGCTTTGTCGCCTGAAGTAATCAAAACTCGAACAGCCTTTCAACGATGACCACTCTGGCAAAATTAACTGTTTGAATCGAAACCACGTGGAAAAATCCCTATGATACCAACGTTGCAATAATTTATAGCCACGCAGGTGAAAGCGTTTGTCAACACCCACGCTTATGCGCTTAAGAAAAAATATAGAGAAGCCAACACTAAAAATCGTTTTTACATACGCGAATAAAAATATCAAATTTATAAAACAAAATTTTTATTTTCTTTACGCGTAAACATATAAAAATATATCAAATATAAATGTGTAAATATATAATTATGTATCGTATATCGTCATATTTGGAATTAATAACCAAATTCACAGAATACAGTTATTGGTCGAGATGAAAATAATGCAATATTAATGGTAGTGATCCTGTGTATGCAATTTTAACTTTTTTCAAGCATAACGAATATCTGTGCCCAGCTGTGGGATGTACCTAAAGGCATTAAATAAAGTTTGACAGATATAAGTATCTATATTTTTTCTGATCTCGTTTGTCTTGTTTATGGATGTTGATCTTATTTGTGGATCACAGAAATATTTGTCCCAGCGCCGGGATCGAACCCGCAGCCACTTATTTCACAACCTGGTGTCTAGCCAACTGCGCCATGGGGATTCTATTTCTATTCATGACACAAAATGGATACCGAAGAAATACAGTGTCAAACACGCGTCAAAAATATAGGAAGTATTTTATTCAATACACAACCAAATGTAGTCATGATGTCCTCGAGGTTTAGGCACGCGGTTGGGAATCTCGACGGTCGTAGGTTCAAACCCCACCTCTGACTCACACACACCTCTGACTTTTTGAAGTTATGTGTATGTTCACAAATAATTATCGCGTACTTTAACGATGAAGGAAAAACATCATGATGAAACCCGCACACCTAAAAGTTGTTAGGAATTTCTTAGGTGTGTAGTCCGCCAACTCGCACTAGGCCAGCGTGGTGGACTAAGGCCTAAACCCTCTCCGATGTAGAGGAGGCCCGTAGTAAGTTTATATTAATGCTGGGAACACATTTCAATTTTTGTGACCCAAACGCAGAGGTGTGACGTGAATAGGTGAAATATGTATATAGGAGGTCATTTGTGGGGGAAGGTATTTTTTTTTTTACTGTATCGTGTGAAATATCAAATGGAAGGTCTTTGATTTTGAAGTAGTTTGAAATAGTTTTCAAGTTATTCAAGAAAATAGACGAAAATTGATTGATTGTAGATAGCTTTCATCGCAGTCGGCCATAACTGACTATTCGGCGTACTCGAATTAATTTATTTTATTATTATAACTATTTTAAGACAGACGTTTTTCAACGTTACTGATACTTCTAACAATACAATAGTTTAGCGTTGGTAGCTCAGGAGGCTTAATAACAACGCCGTAGGAGGCATTTACTTGAGGATTTAAAGTTCGATAGCCTCGCTGTAGGGTATTAAAGTAACTTCGGGATAGGCGTTAGGGTGGGTGGGGTTTGTTTTGACGCCGACATCCATCTGGCTGATCATAAGCATCTGAAAAACGTAAAAGGGCGTGCTACTTTTTTGATATTAAAATAATCTTAGCAGGATTCATTAGGAAAGCACTCAGCTACTCTTCTCGCCCTCTGACACCCTTGTACCTCTACTATATGCATGAGGGCCATGGTGAGATTGGAGTGCGTTGGAAACGTAAGGTTCTGTTAGAGTTAAGCTCGTGTTTTATTAAACTGGAAGACTAGATGTAGCAACATAACTCTTGCCATATTTTATTTAACGTCTATGACGTAAGCAAATATTTGCTCGACATTTATTTATCAATCTCTGGCTTTCCAGCTCAGCTCGCGGAGCAACCGTCCGCGTACCTAATCAAATTCTTGACCAGTATGCCGACCTAAATCTCTCGGTGGCCGTCGCGTGCTTTGGCGATACGCAACATACAGAGCAAGTAGCACCTAAACTGATTATCGCTGCCGCCCGGCACATTGTCAAAACTTCTCAATGTTGGAGAGACTTGAGACACGTCCCACTTTCCCGTACTTTGGACGCTTTAGATTAGAAGACGAATACGGCCGGGAAAAATAATATAATTAAAAAGTTAATTTTAACATTAGACATTAATTACTTTATAAAGCGACATTGAAAAGATATTACACAATAAAATATGCGTGACTTTTAATGAATTAGCGTTTTATTAGTCGTGTTTTGAATATGAGCTTACTTTCTGTTATTTCTATATACTGCGAAATAAAAATAGAACGTGTTACTAAAACGATTCTTAATCATTGAGAGACCTATTTGAATGTATGTCCATCTATTTATTGGCTCTTAAAAGCTCCGGAACTGCCGTAATCATTCCAACATTTTATAATTTAGATCCATCTTTTAAAAAAATCAAAAGATTATGGCATAAATCTTTTCATCGTCTTTCATTTTCATCTAGAGCGTATCATGATACACTGCATTTAAGTCCAGTGGAACTGGGCTGTCTTTCATTATTAGAAATAAAATTAAAATAGTTAGGCTTGGTAATCGCATTAAAACACAATGTATCTCACTTCACTCTTAAGTTATTATGCACTCAGCTTACCAGACAACATCCTCGTGTGACCATATCAAGATTAAAAATATTTTATTTTGAAATAAAATAATTCACAGAAATAATGTCTCTACTTACCAGCATGAGTGATGGCGGCAGTGCTCGGGTCATAGATCTCATCGTCAACTGCAACAACTGCATATTCTCCTTTGTCGAGAAGACCACGACGCTGCAGAACGTTCACGAAGTCTACCAACGCGATGTGCTCACCCAGAAATACGTACACTAAAGAACGAAAAATATTATTGATGGTGAAAATATGTTCGAGCTTCATTTCAATCTGACGATTATGTACTGATGAATTTAGATGGGTGAACTTAATTTCTGCTGTATTCCGTCTTAAAGTCCCCGCTACTCGATCAGGGTATTTTCTTGTAGCTTCTTTCTAATTAGGCTACTGTATACAACTATACTATTCCTTGTTTATCATTTAAAAAGAATCACATATTGATATTGAATCCCTCGTAATTGTTTCGGTTAATCAACTGTTACCTTTGCTGTTGATTGCACGCTATGATTTTCAGGCAGGTCATACAACTCCAAGCAACCAATTAAATTAACAAATAAATAAATACACCTCGTTGCGGGATTATGCAAATTAGGTCCCCTTAGATTCGCTTAGCTTCATTGCTCGGCGTCGATACTGTGCGTGCCGCTGTTGATCCTGGAGAACAGGAGTTATAGTGGCGGGTGTGTGGAGGGATAGCGCCATATAAGCAATTAAATTATAAAATCTGTGATTCACCCAACCGCCTATCAGAAGGATATGTGCCTTGAATACTAATAAGTCTTCTAATGAAGATCACAATCATCAAATAATCAAATGGGAATGTCCTATAATCAAATGGTGTTGAAAAGATCCCACCCACTCAATAAATAATTAAATTGCAACTCTGTACGTCCTCAGAAGTTGAGTTAATTAGTTTCAACTAGATTATTTGGTAGCTTGTTGTTATTATTGTACACTTCAAATCAAGTACTAATAAAATTAAATTTATTGGTACAACAATTAATATTATATGTATTTATACTAAAAATTACTATTAATTAAAGTGTAGCAAATTGGCATCCTTCAGATATCAGTAATCTGGTTAAAGAAGAACGAAAAGATAAACATAGGGTGCGCATAATAATGCCATGATTTACCTTTCGTATTAATAATAAAAATATCGAGTTCTCCACAAAAGATGCGTAGGGCCTGTAAAGACTATGATTATTTTTTTAAATCCTTTGAACTGCTCGCAATGCATTGAAAATTTATTGAATTTATTATTTTTGACTAACAATAACCGTGCTTTTATTGACAAATATTTGCCTCGAGCCTGGAAAACTGAGGGAGCTCAGTCTCTTAAACTCATGACACTAGACAAGTACCTCAGTGTGACGTTACAAGTATGTCTGTGACTGGTGGGTGTATTTTTTATAGATGTTTTAACGCTTATAGCGACGTCTCCCGAATAGCTTTGTAATCATCAAAGATTGAAATTTCAAAACATTTTCTTTAGATCTCTATATTTGGAAGAAATATCAAGGGTAGATTTCAATGAATTTCTGAATACCTTTTTATCAAAGTCTTCATGGAATCTGTGAGTTAAAAGAGCGCAAGATTTATGATAAACCAAAACGGACGGATGATGTTATCAATTTATAAGTCGCAATTTTTGCGTTGGAAGTTTCAAGACTGACCTTTTTTATCAGAGGAAGTTTGGAACATTTATATTTGTATGAAAAACCTCTAAGAAGTACATTAATTGACACCCACCTCGAGTTTTATCGTATGTTTGATCCACAATCTTCTCCATGTCAGAAATGTGCCGGGGTATGTAGTCAGCAAACCGATGTTCGGCAGTCAGGAACATTTCGTTCGCCTGAGCCAATTCCTGGGAAACGTGAAACTTGCTAAAGATATTTTAGACACCACAGCGGAAAATTATATTGATGTAGTTGGTATAAATATCTCCTCGCATTCGTAGCTGGCCTTCTGTACTAGCTATGTTGGAAGTTCTGAGAAATTGTTAAACCCCATCCCAAGCTCCCGATTCCAACTAATCCTTTTGTACTTTATCAAAGAACCACAGCTTCGTGGCAGTGGCGGTACTTCTATAAAAGCCCAAAAGCCCAGTTTGCCTTCCGAATAATAATCGCTGTAACGCTTTTGGGCTTCTATTGAAGTACCGCCACTGCTTTGTGGTTACTGCAATGGCTCGATTTAGATTTTTACTTCACATTTGCTCTCGTATCAAATTGTAGAGCACTTGACAGGCCCACGCATACTTATTTGATTGATTGGATTGAATGATTGGGCAATAAGCCAAAATTGCGCTGATCCAATCGATATTGTAAGTAAGTGACGCTTAGCTTTCCATTATATTGAGTCAATAAATTTTAAATAACATAATTTGAATTCACTCATCTAAAAATATAAATAGAATATTAAATTATTACCCAGTTTAGAAAACCTTTTTTACTAGAGAAGAGCAAGCAAAAAATTATAGTTATCCAAAACAAATTATTACAATACTACAGACATTGCATTTTTGATCTAAATCAAAGCGATTCATTAATTTACTCACAAACTAAAGTTTTACATGCTACATTAATATTATAGTCAGTGGGGCAGACAGCCCCGTTGCGCAGTTGGCTAGACACCAGCTTGCGAAACGAGAGGCCGCGGGCTCGATCCCCGCACCGAGATAAATGTTTGTGTCATCCACAAATATTTGTTTCGGATCTGGGTTTGTGAGACCGAAAAATCTCTCGTAGGTTCTGATACTCACAACACAAGGCCTGTATCTTAGTATGGGGTTAGAACTATGTATGTGACCTTTGGGTGTATTTAGTCATTTAGTGAATGAAAGGAATAATTCAGAATGGATGTATTGAGATTCCTCAGAATCAATATAATAAAATATAAAAAGCCGGATTACGCCTAATGAAGAAATAATATGTGGTCTTTTAAATTTTACGTTAATATAAAGTAATAGAATTCTTTAATGCATATAGTCGTAGCTCAATATCAGTCGCGGTCGCCGACAAACAAGTACGTGAAATTTTAAAAATAGAATTTTGGTATTCACAATAAATCTACTTATTTAAGACTGCCTGTTTAGAGAACCCTGTTATGTTAATAATATTAACAGCATACATATGTTTTTATAAACAAAAAAGAAACGTATTTTTTTTTTGGCGGTGTTTGTAATCATGCCTTCGTTTCCGATCACGTTCTGAATACACCTGTATTATTTTGCCTTTTTCATTATAATTTCAAAAGTAAAATTACATCATGCGGGATCTGTTCTAGATGCATTTCATTCGATCTATTGGACTGAGATCCAAAAAACTTTAAAATTACTTTTAACGGTCTGAGATTTATGTATTAAAATGCTTACATCAGTAAGGTTAATTGTTTAAATGCAGCAAACGATTAATTATTAATAATATTTTAATTAGCAATAATAAATGAGTGTATAGTAATAATCACTTGAACAGCTTACTTTTTCCGCGTAATGTGGCGTGTCATTTAGAGGTCTCGGGTAAGATTCCGGAATCAGGTAAAGTTATATTTGGATTTTTTCGGTGAATTACTAGGACTCTGAGAAACAGTTATTGGGCGACCCCATTATATTCTTATCTCTTATTGCCAGGAACATAGTAATTATCCGTACTTGGGTATAAAATCTACCTATTCTGTTTGTGTGTGTATGTATACATATTCTATATACATAAATACGTATAATGAACTTTCCTAGACGGGCGCTCGCAGAATCTCATTCTAAGAAAACATGTATATGTTTTATTTTATTAAAGGTCAAACTTTGCTAAACACCAGGTGGGAGACAGATGGCGGTGACATTATTTGACCCAAGCGCTTTTCTTAGCAACTGTAGTTTGGATGTTAGAAGTTTCATTTTATAATTGGAACTATTTTGGGCAGACTGCGAAAGTGGTGTTATTTTACGAATAGTAATAACAGTTAATACTCTTCTTAAAAAATGGTTGTTTGTTAATATTTATGACTTATTCCTAAAGAATGATGTTTATGTTGCTGTTTCAGCCATACAACCCAGACCAAATACCGCACAGATAAGGCAGAACGTTTCTAAATAAGACGGTTAACCTTTTATTCATCATCATCATCAGCCCATATACGTCCCACTGCTGGGCACGGGCCTCCTCTACAACTGAGAGGGTTTAGGCCTTAGTCCACCACGCTGGCCTAGTGCGGGTTGGCGGACTACACACCTAAGAAATTCCTAAGAATTTTTAGGTGTGCAGGTTTTATCACGATGTTTTCCTTCACCGTTAAAGCAAGTGATAATTCATTGTGAATACACACATAACTTCGAAAAGTCAGAGGTGTGTGCCTGGGGTTTGAACCTGCGACCGTCGAAATTCTCGACCGCGCGCCTAAACCTCGAGGCCATCACTGCAATCAACCTTTTTTGGGAGGTCCGGTAGCTACAACGGGAGCCGGTGTTGGCGGGGAGCCGGTCTAATTCCCCGCCACAGAAGAAGCCAACTCACGAGCTGAGTAAACTGAAGTAATATGTGAAGAATACAAATTAAACCTTTTATTATTTAGCTTATATTTATCCTTTATAAGATTAAAATTGGCCCTATCCCACCACACACCCGCCACTCTAACGCCTGTGCTCCAGGATCAACAGCGGCACGCACAGTATTGACGCCAAGCAATGAAGCTCAGCGAATCTAAGGGGACCTAAATTTGTCATAATCCCGCAACGAAGTTAATCAGAAAGATAAATAAAGGAGGAGTTGGAAAACAAAGAGTTGTCCACTTCCCTCCACAGCAAAGCGGGTGACAAAACATTGAGCTATGAGGCTTCACCCTCACATAAAAAAGAGAGACAATTACAATTAGTGGAATTAGACGCAATTAACGCACCACGGGTAAATAACTATATGATATTTATTGAATTAAACTGGTTGGTTAATTTATTAATTTATTTAGCTTCATATACAAAACTATATACTACTAGTAGGTATGGACAGACAGTACTTTTAATACTAAAGTGTTTTCGTTGTTGAGAGTGGGTGTAATGCTATATAGAGTGTATATTATTATACATTATATGGAAAATAAGCTAAACCAATCAAAGCTATGTTATGTCGACGCTTTAGGGAGCTCGTTAAATTGAGTGACGTTATATGGAGTTTATGTATATCTATTATTTCATTTAAAGGAGGCCATATAACGTGTATTGGCTAGTCATTAAGAAACCAAAATTCTTTCACGATAAAACAGTATCTTATAACCATCTTCAATATCTATATATGTCCCATTTTTGTACGTCAGAAATCAACGCAATCGGCTCAAGTGTTATATTTGACTTTCGCTTAATGTATACTAACAGTATAAAGAGGAATGATTTGATTTTTTATTTGTTACGATACTAAAAATTTACTCACAGGTTTGAAAGTTTATTGGTAGGTATAGACATGTGTACATTGGACTCTAGGAAGTAACATAGGTAACTATTTTCCCAGGAAAATGTGTTTCAATGGAATAAGCTGGCTGAGCTGGGCGCCACGGCTAGTAACTCATAAAAAAAACACTACAAGAATCATATAAAGGACTAACCAATAGTACTGCAAAATAACATTATATTGAACCTTCAATTTTTCTATTTCTATACACTCCAAACACCCTCCCTCGTCTCTTTGTTCTGGATACCTTCATACCTGCATTTACATATTAGATTTTCCCTGTTACGTAATATCACAAGAACTCGTAGTTTCTTAGTTCCCAAAACAATTCGGAGTCACACGCTCGTGTTACGCTACCGACAAAGTTTAATTTCAGCGTAATAAAGTTAATAAGTTCTCTAGTAATAGTTATATATATAGTTGTTACGTTGATGACTTCATTATAGTCTTGAATATTTTCTTTTCTTTTTAATTATTCCTATTCCCAAACAAATATAAGATAAAATTTAAATTTATGACAGCCCGGTGGCGCAGTTGGCTAGACACCAGCTTGCGAAATGAGAGGCCGCGGGTTCGATTCCCGCACCGAGACAAATTTGCGTGATCCACAAATACGTATTTGTTTCGGGTCTGGGTGTTCGTGAGACCGAAAAGTCTCTCGTAGTTTCTGATACCCACGACACAGGACTTGTATCCTAGTGTGGGGTCAGAACTATGTATGTGGTGTATTTATTTATAATTAGGCACCCCCATAAAAACGTGCAACTCATAAAATATGGAAAAAATACTAATCTGCTTAATAATAGCCTAAACGACAATATTAAAGGATAGTTTAAAAAAGAATATAGAGTATTTATAATAACGAAAAACGCATACAACATACATACATATTAACTTAACTGCGTGAGCTGCGCCAAAAGTAGAAACCGTCTCAATTTGAGTAAATTGTTCTTCTTTTGTTTCAACAGTTCAGTAGCAAAGAACTAGAAGTTACCTTGATGGCATCCATTTGCTGTGCAGCAGCAGACTGTTCATTACCAGCTATGATCGCGAACTTGGTCCAGCCGAACGCCTTCAATAGAGCCACCACGGACTTGCTCACTTTGTATGCCGGAGGCAGGGTCCTTGCGAATGTGGCCCCCATTCCGATGTTCTTCTCGTGAGTCAAGCCGTGGTCATCCGTGCATTTCTATTGGATAAATACATGCATTTGAGTGTGATACTTAGCCTATCAACTGACGAACATAGGCCTCCTCAAATAAATAATAAATAAATAAATACACCATACATTCACATACATAGTTCTGACCCCACACTAGGATACAAGTCCTGTGTCGTGGGTATCAGAAACTACGAGAGACTTTTCGGTCTCACAAACACCCAGACCCGAAACAAATATTTGTGGATCACACAAACATTTGTCTCGGTGCGGGGATCGCACCCGCAGCCTCTCGTTTCGCAAGCTGGTGTCTAGCCAACTGCGCCACGGGGCTGTCAATAAGCGCAAATATGTAAGTATAACGGTTTAGATTTGTGCACGAAAAGCTTTTGTCCGTAGTTTTGTTCGTGTAATAGTATTTCATTAAAATAATATAAATCGAACATTTTTCCGTAACAAAAAGTATGATGTAACCATTTAGAGCATTCCGTCTATTACCAAAAATCGTCAAAATCAGTACAGTGATTTAGTTCGAATCTGTTTTGAAGCCTGTGATTCGGACTCGTTACCACATTTTATTCTTCATTCAGGCCGTTGTTGGTTGAACGGCGCCGTTTAGTAAAGAGGCTAGGCTGTTAATTGAATGGCTGATTAAGCTAGTTGGCTGCGACGTATAGATTTTGAACGAATTATCACTTCAAGACATTAAAGCTTTACCCCTCTCAATAGTATTAGAGACTCGATTCTGCAATGAGGTGAGCTAATGTAGATACTTACATTATACTACTTATATTACTATATATTTTGTATACCTATAGATGCCCCATCTAAAATCAGAGTGTAAAATATTGCTTCACGAAGCCAGTATCAGTCTAAGGATATAAAAATACTTGCCTAAAAATAAAAGAGCTGGAAAACAGCTTTCGAACTATCGTGCTCGGAAGTTATATTGATACATATTCAATGCCAAAAAATATCGTTTTACAAGCCAGCCCGGTGTAAGCGACATATTATCAAGTCGTCGAACATTGAACGCGCAAAAGCAAACAACGAGAACATCATATGTGTCAATGTGTCACAGTAATGTCACATTTACACCCGGCTGAAATTTCTTGTGGTGCCATAATATTTCAAAGAATTCACACACTTTAAATGTGGTAGCTACAGCAGTTTATTCTAGCACTGGTAAAATGCAATATCAATTTAAGTAGTGGCTATTTCGAGATTATTGCAGATTATAAAATTATCTGGAAAGAAAAGTATACTAAACTTCAATATGATTAGGCCTAGCAGCAGGGGCCATAATCTCGAATTAAAAACATTCAGAGGAGCGGGCCTACTGTATCCCGTGGCTTAACAACGATTGCCGGAGACCTATTAATTTGTGCATTTTTTCCTTCTACTCGAAAAACACGAAGGAAGGAAAGATTTACGTTTTTGAAGTTATACTTCTTTAGGCGCGTTATGAAAAAATGAAGAGAGTGAAATTTTAAGATGCGTGCGCATCACTGTGACACAAGATTCACAAGTTGAAGCTGCCTATGTTAAATGTAAGTGTCGAATGGATCAGAAAAGTTTTAATATTATGTTTCGGATCAAATATTTTTTCAAAAAAAGTTTATATGTTTGAGATTTTAAAAATTTTGAATAGTGACAGTCATAAAAAGGGATTGAAATATTTATTAGTTGTCAAATATTTATGAGTGCGTTCACAAATGTAATATGTTGTGTAAACTAAGAACTATGTATGTGACTGTTGGGCGTATTTATAAGTTTTACTTCAGTCGTGTGGTATAACTTATAAAGCGTGTACATAAGTATTTTTTTCTAAAAATCATCCTGGTAATGAAATCACAAAATATTTACATACTTGCTTGCAAAACAAACCAAAATTGATCAAAAAACTGTAAACACTCACGTGTGAAATCAAAGGTAGATTCCAAGCGGCCGCTAGTTTAGCTTCGGTGTTACACGTGCCGTCTGGTCCGAAGAAAGCAACAACACCCAGGTCCCGCATTTGTGTCATCACCCTGCACGACAAAAAATATTATGAAAAAAAGGTTTTTTATTATTAGTCTATTGTTATAAAAAATGTCGTAATGGCCTTGACGTTTAGGCACGCGGTTGAGAATCTCGGCGGTCGTGGATTCAAACCCCAGGCACACACCTCTGACTTGACTTGACTCGAAGTTATCTGGGGGCACGGCAGTGCCCCCGCCAAGTCGAGCGAAAAAGCGGCACGGCCGTATACTTTTCTCGAAGCAACTCAGGCCATTTTCGACACCCTATAACTTCGTTGTGGATAAATCAAGAAACCTGAACTTTCAGTCACCAAGCAAGAATCGCATAAACTCTGTATATTTCAAATTTCATTCAATTTGAACCAGTAGTTTAAGAATTATAACTAGTCAAAATTCCCTGACTCACTCACAGTCACTCACTGACTCACTGACCGATCATCAAAACTCTAAGGCACTTCTAGCCGACATAGAAGCTTCAAGTTTGGAACACAATTAGTGTTTAGTGTATATAACAAAAATTAAAATATCTTGCAATTTCGGTCTAGTTTTCTAGATTCACAAACAGCATAAATAACTTTGTGATCCCATATAAATAGGTATATAGGATTACAAAGGTACATTTGCAGTGAATAAATTAGTGTAACTGTATAGTATAAAATAATGGAATAATAGGTGTAAGTAGGGATGGTATTGAGGTTTAGGCGTGGTCGAGAATCCCGGCCGTCGCGGGTTCAAACCCTAGGCACACTTAACTAACTTTTCAAAGTTATGTGTGTATTAGCAATGAATTATCACGTACTTTAATAACGGGGAAGGAAAATATCGTGAGGAAATCTTCATATAGGGTCAAGTAATTTATTCATTTAAAAGAAAATAGTGCGGCAGTTAATGCCGTAAATTAGTTCAAGTTATACCTCTGTTAAGCTTTATGTTGTAATTTTCTATTAGGTACATTGACAGTACCAATTTATAGTGAAAGAGCGATAAAATCTTTACAATAACATTAACTTCAACTGACGTTTGACGCGTGCGGCCCTAAATATTCCTAACTAACTCAAAATATAATTATTATGTTAAAATAACGATCACGACGCGGCCGCTCTCGTCTCGTATGTAGAGGAGGAAGACTACCTAAGCTTAAGCAAAGCTCATAAGGCAGAGAGTGGGCTTTAAGAAAATCCGTAGTTAGTAGGTACACAAGAAGTAGAAGGGACCGAAAAGGTAAAAATAGGACTATCTACAAAAAGAAATAAGATCCCATAAAAAACAAAACTTGTAAAAACCCAAGTCTCGCAACTCAGTTCTTATGCGGTAAAAAGTTGTGAGATCCATGTGATACCAAGTCGATGAATTTATTCAGTCCCCGTTTAAAGGAACTTCTGCCTTAATTTATTATGCACTTAGCTTACCAGACACCATCTTATAGTGACCATATCAATATTAAAAATCATTTATGTTTCAAATAAAATAGACTTGGCAATCGCATGAAAACACAATGTATTTCACTTTTAGTGCGATTGCCAAGTCAAAACTATTTTATTTAAAACATAAAAGATGGTAAGCAAAGGCAAGCTAATAACCTAAGGCAGAAGTTCCTTTAAACGGGGACTGAATAAATTCATCGACTTGGTATCACATGGATCTCACAACTTTTTACGGCAGAAGAACTGAGTTGCGAGACTTGTTTTTTTTTTACAAGTTTTGTTTTTTATGGGATGTGTATATTCACAATGAATTATTACGTACTTTAACGGTGAAGGAAACCATCGTGATGAAACCTGCACACCTAAAAGTTCTTACGAAATTCTTAGGTGTGTAGTCCGCCAACCTGCACTAGACCAGCGTGTTGGACTAAGGCCTAAACCCTCTCAGTTGTAGAGGAGGCCCGTGCCCAGCAGTGGGAAGTATATGGGCTGATGATGATGATGATGATGAATTAAATATAGTTTTAATATTTGACTTTTATTTACGCTCGAATGGAATCTCATTTTAATAAATATTTTGGTCCCATAGTTATGAAACTCAACGATCATAATGTAGATACCTTGAGAAATTGTCTTTGTATACCGCTATTATGCTTCCTGTTTACCTTTATTAGGCGGTTATTTATAATAGACAATTACCCACGAAGCTGTGTACCACAAGATGGTCCAACGACCTGGTGAAGGTCGCGGGTCGTCGCTGGATGCAGGCTGCCTCCAACAGGTCACTATGGAAGTCATTGGGGGAGGCCTATGTTCAGCAGTGGACTTCCTTAGGCTGATAATGATGATGATGATGTGTAATGAACCAAACAAATTAATATGAAAGTACATGACACCCGTCACATCTAAGTAACACTACCTGACGTGTATTGTATTATAATATTCATTAAGATTAAATAAATCCTTTGTAAACGTCTACAACGATATGTAATTTCAGATTTAGATTTATTATTAAGTTCTAAAGGATAATCGCCAGCTTTATTATTTTGTTACATTTTCTGGATATTACCAGTAATAAACTGTTATATTTAGCTCAACTATGTAAACACATTCTTTTGTTATATGTATGGTTCCGGTACTTCTAAATGATTTTTTTAAAACTGGTACGGCAATATTACTACGATGACAGCTAATGGTACTGCAGCACGAATCAAATAGAGTACTAACTGCTCAGGAATAATTACGATCATCTCTGTAGTGCAGAAACTTATGACAGCCGGCCTAATGGTACAAGTACATACTGAGGCTACTTTTTATTCACATGGTACTCCAACATAATGTAGAATATACTACGCATTATATTTTTCTCGAATTAAGAAAAAAGAGTACACCTCCCTGCTTCTAAAATAACAGGAGAAATCAATCCAACTCAAAAAATAGACAGAAACCTGGTAGTAAAACGCTGCGGGTTTGGTCTTGTTACCGATACAATTGTTTGTGTGATCCACATATTTGTTTAGTCTGGGTGTTTGTGAGGCCGGAAAATCTTTCGTAGTTTATGATACCTACGATACAAGACTTGTATATTATTGTATGTTACTGTTAGGAGTATTTATTTAATATTTAATTATCAGTCAGTAATAACCCAGTATAATCGTAATTTGTCTTATAAATAGAAATCCATTTTTTTCTTGTATTTTACCTAAGTCGAATAAAAACAAACATAATAAGAATATATCAAATAAGGCAACTGCTATGCGTCAGCATTTATATTCTTTAATATTTTGTCAAGTGATTATTTAATGAAGAATTCATAATCCGCCTTTAAAACGTAAATTTACGTTAAACAAAAAAACAATAATTTCAAATATATTAATTAAAATGTATACCAATACATTACTGCTTTGATATGCAATATGGATAAATATAAATACTTTGATAGATGGGCGACTTTCAAGTGCCGGTACATCACCACAGACCGTGTTATGTATATCAAAATAAAAGGTTTGTATAAAATGACGATAAATAATTATGATAAGGGTATTTAAATATGTTCCAAATATGATTCACTTCTAGGTATACGTTCAGTACCTTAATAACGCTTGGGCGCCGCATCGTAATTTAAGAAATTTATTCATGTCCTTTTTAAGATCCCATTTTTTTTCTATACTAAAAATCAACAATATCAGCCCTGCAGTATTTGATTTTATTCATAATTTGCTCGCGACTCCGTCCGCGTAGACTACAGGGTTGGGTTCAGAAAGAAAATAAGTTGTTGTAGCCTTTGATTGAAGAAATTCGTATATATTAAACTGAAAAGTTACTAATCTTATATAGCCTGCATCTCAAAATCCTTTCTTAGCGGATGCCTACGTCATAACATCTACCTGCATGCCAAATTTCAGCCCGATCACTATGTCAGTCAGTCAGTCAGTCACCTTTGAGTTGAGTAAAAATTA
The DNA here is from genome assembly GCA_907164795.1 of Hemaris fuciformis. Classification (NCBI taxonomy): domain Eukaryota; kingdom Metazoa; phylum Arthropoda; class Insecta; order Lepidoptera; family Sphingidae; genus Hemaris; species Hemaris fuciformis. The sequence goes on from OU015440.1 coordinate 10,048,442, forward strand.
AAATATTTTCTCTTTATAATATTAGTGCAGATGGTCGTTATTTACCGCATAAGAATGACATAACATATCCTATGACTAGTAAATTGAGTCGCTCAATTTAGTGTAAATGCAATAGAATTGCTTTTTGTTTTTAAAGAATCCCACAGAGCGAAAATGAACGAGGTAGCAAACGCAAAGACGTAGTAGCTGTTCGCGAATTTTCTATTGTAGGTACTTGAAATAGTACTTTAATAACTCAATGTAATTTTAATTAACATATTACTACGAAAGTCTTGTAACGCTAATTTATTAAAATGTATTAATAAACTACGCTCGGTTGCAATTTTACCAAAAAAAGGTAGCCATGTTCTTTTCTAATGTCCCATTTGTGTCCACACTAAAAATCAAATAATCAAATCATTCCTCTAAGCAGCGTTTTTTTCCGTAGGAATACAGAGTTAAAATACAACTTCGCTAGACTTACATACATATGTCTTTTATAACTTGTGGTTATCCTATCGGATTGAGATACAGATATATCCTTTTTGGAAAATATTGTCATAATTTTGTTATTAATAAATTATGTGATTTCCTATTAATATTGTAAGTATTAGGTGTCTGTATACTGAGATATGTGAAATTGTTTATTATTAACCAACCAATAATATCGAAGCTTAATAAACGAGTATTGATTTTATTATTAGTTATTCACGTAGATTCATAAACTATAAATAGTCACGGAAATGTGTCATAGAAAATATGCCTAAAATAGCTTCCGAGATAGCGTTGAGACGAAATATCAAAATAACAATTCGCCACTTCCTTACAATAGTTGACGTAGTACGTCATATATATTTCCAAGATGCCTTCTACGAATCTCGAACAATATATTTCCAAGACCTGACAATGGCGCATAGTACCGAAGGGCCCACGCCACTCCACAAAGATACAACTCAGGGGGAGGGATTTTTCCATAACCAAGAAAATTGCCAGTTGTGTTTAAGTCCTACTAAGGACGAGTCTACGATTTTATTATGAAGCCGTTTTTGTGATTGCCTCGTGTTCTCGCGGCACATGCACATACATATGTGCCGTGCGATCTAGAGGTCCAGGGATCTATTCTCGGGTCGGGCAAAGTGTTATCGGGTTTTCCATTGGGAAATTCTCTGTAGTAGCAAGGAGTCTGGAAATGTACTTGAAAAACGGCAATAGGCTTGCTCCCTATTACATGGCTTTGATACATACCTGGCGCAATGTGGGTGCAGAAATAAATAAAATACAATCAACAGTCACGTCCATATTATGTTCCAAAAATGCACCTCTGCCTTTTTTTTTTTTTGTTACACGAGGAAATCTCTTTGCGGATCGTCCCCGAGCATGAAGCTCGGAGGTATCTCGGACTCACCGTTCCAGTATTTGAATATTAGATTTTGCTAATTGTCAAATACTGGGACGTCCTACCGACTAAAACCCCGTGATATTCCTCCTGCTTCTTTATGCAGGGGGCACGGTATACGCGTGTGTATTGCGTGACTGTCAGATGTATTTATTTATTTATTCCGGATAATTCGCGGCATAATCCCATTTCAATACGCCCCACCAATTATTATACATACGAATGTATTATGTAATATTTATGAACTAGCTGACTCGGCGAACTTCGTTCCGCCTCACAGTCGATTGAAATGAAATGAAATTTATTTCGTAATACATGTACATTTTTGAGTATCGACAGGTCCAAATATAGGCAAGCCCGTGTCTTGGGTACCTGTTAATTGTTAATATTATTATTTTTTCAGCTACCTGCCAATAAAGGTCCCGTTAAAATCGGTCCACCCGTTCCAGAGATTAGCCGGAACAAACAGACAGACAGACAAAAATTGTGAAAAAACGGTATTTTGGTATATATATACCGTGTACAAATCCATATGCGTTTATTAAAATCATTTCAATATTACAAACAGACACTCCAATTTTATTTAATTGTATAGATGTTATATAGGTTGCGCAAACAGAAATACAATAAGTTAACAAAATCTACGTAATATCACAACAGACCGCGAATTTTATTACCAACAAGTTACAAAGTATATTGAATAATCTAAACAAAATCAAAGGAAATTAATTTGCTTTAATACTAAGTTAACAATTCAATTACAAAGGCATCTGGATAAACGCTACCATTTCAAAATAATTAAAACTTTCTTGGAAACACAAAATTAACGAAATTTGAGTAGTTTTCCTATAAATTTTTACTTTGGCTTCACTAAATGTTGATGTTACATTGTTTAGCTTATTCAGTTAAACTATATATATAAAAAAACGTAACTAAACAAGGATTATTACGATATCATCTTTTAGAAGAAAAGGTAATTGTTACTGTACCTACTTTTGTTAATTTGCAATTGTTTTGTAAAGGTAGAAAGCTATAGCGGAAAGTAGAAACAAAACGATGGTTGATAAAAATAATTTTGAAACAGTATCTAAGTGATGATTGTGAATAGAATGAGCCTCTGACGAACTACAACAATGGGCATAGAACTAAATTATGGCGATTCATGCATGTAATTTTATAGGATAATAATCCTTCAATAACTTATAAATAAATAAAATAAATTAATACACTTATATTACATCTATAGTTCTGATAGATCCGACACTAAGAGACAAGTGTGTTCTACGTATGAGAATTTCTGAGAGACTTCTCGGTCTCATCCAGAATATTTGTAGAACACACAAATATTTACGGCCTGTCAAAAAATGCAAATATAAACAGTCACAAACATATATATATATAGACATAAGTCTACGCTAAAATAAGCCTTTTATACGATGCATTTCAACTAACCAATCCTAGTTTTTTGAGTGTATTGGTTACTTAGTAGCAGTGTTCTAGGCTATGTGAAAGTTAGGTATTTGATTTTAAAAGTATTAGGTAGGCAACTTGAAAATTCGTGACAATTTTAACTTTTAAGGAGTTTGTTACAATAATTGTTAATGATTCACTATCAATTACATAACATAATTTGAATACTTTTATTAAAAACTGATAATTACTTTTAAAATCTGTTAAACATTTTTTAACAAATATTAACTCTTGCTCCACTGATTACTGCATCTGGCTATTTATTAATAGTCTTGGCTAGTTAGTATGTGCAACCCTATCTTTAAAAAAATTCGTGGACGGAACTAACTAACTAATGTCTACCCAACTACACATTCCAGGGTTGCAATAAAAAACCGAGGCGAGACTTTTATTAGATGTGTCTTGCGGGGTTATTATTGCCAGCGACAAAGTAAAACGTGTAGTGTAAAATATAATCTCATTAATAAAACATATTCTGGTATAAAACTGGTATAAGCCTCTCTCGTCATAAAAGTGCGGTGTGCGCCAGTCATGTCATTGGGGTTTCCAATAGAGAATTCTCGGTAGCAACACAAAGATTATGTGAAGAAATGTTATTAAAAATCACATTCGGCTTGGCTTCTATTAAGTACAACTTAAAAAAAATAACTAGCACAACATGACCGTAGAAATGAACCTTTCTTATGGAGCTAATAGCGTGAGTGTATGTATGCACATGCTAATTTAATAAAATACTTCCTCGTGGTCATGCCGCGAGCACAGGTATTTTTTGATATTTTTGAAAAGGGAAAGCTTAAGCTTCCTACCACGTAATCTCTATTAGTCACCACTTACAACGGGCAAGGGATACAGTAATGGATTTGTTTCGCCCCTATCAGATAAATAAATTGTCATAATTTCATCGACCCAACACCTAAAGTTAGGATAGTAAACATTACGAGGTAATTAAAGGCAAATTCAGTGACCATATCAGATCCAATAAGAAATTGTCTAAACTACTTTATTTATTATTTCAACAAAAACAGCTGAGAGATGGTGAGATGAAACAACGGAACAAGGAAGAGAATACAAGTTGTTTTAGTTTTAGCATGGAAATTCGCGTGAGTTACTCGTGCATTCAAGTTAAACAGTTTACGAGGGGTAAACTACACCCATTTGCATTTAGAACTCATTGTTTTAAAGTGAATACAAATATCGTCAAAAATAAACCTATTTCTTTCTTGGCCTCTTTCTTATTATATTTATTATACAGTTATTACATTTGACGGGTCTCGAGGCAAAGAAGTAAGTTTTGAGGCTGTAAAGTTCGCTAATTTGATTCTTGGTCGGGCCAAAAACTAAATTGTCTTTGCCTAAATCTGGATGTCTGTGTTTGTCAAATATGTTTTTAAGGGCACACGCAATACACGAGAATTTCTAGTGTTAATCATATATTTAAAGAATAAAAATAATACGATAGATTGATTGTGAATGGACAGGCTCACAACATACCGAGCCATTGCTCCAATTATACACCTTTTGAATATTATTTTGGGTAGGTGAAAATATGTCCCGCATTTTCATGGTGAATTAAAATAATAATTCTGAATAGATTTTCCTCAGTTATAGTGGAAAATCCTTACAGATTCATGTAAATTTATTTGTGTTTTTCAGAGGGAACTTCTTTGATACATAAATAAGCTGTAGAAGGGACCAGTGTCTAACATACGTAATAACAGAGGGCTGATATTCCAAAATAACAAGGGTTTCTTCCACGTATATTAAAAAGCGCCGTCAATAATTTACGTTTATGAGTCGTGATGGCCTCAAGGTTTAGGCATGCGGTCGAGAATCTCGACGATTGCGGGTTCAACCCCAGGTCAACACCTCTTACTTTCGAAGTTTTTTGTGTATTCACAAATAAATATCACGTACTTTAACGGTGAAGGAAAACATCGTGATGAAACCTGCACACCTAAAAGTTCATAGGAATTTCTTAGGTATGTAGTCCGCCAACCCGCACTAGACCAACGTAGTCTAAACCTAAGGCCTAAACCCACTCAGTTATAGAGGAGGCCCGTGCCCAGCAGTAGGACGTATAGGGGCTGATGTCGATGATGACCACTCTACTATATTTTTTACAGAAATTTGAACTGCCTCGTAGTCTTGCAGTACAAGTATGTGCCGTGCGATCTAGAGGTCCTGGGTTCGATTCCCGGGTCGAGCAAATTGAAAAAGTTTTTCCATTAGGAAATTCTCAGTAACAGCACGGAGTCTGGAAATGTGCCCGAAAAACGGCAATAGGCTCGCCCTAGGGGGCGAGGCAATAGGTTACGTGGGACTGATACATACCTGGCGATATGTGGGTGCAGAAATGCACCTCTGTCTACCCCTTCGGGTTATACAGGCGTGAGTTTATGTATGTATGTATGTAAATTTGAAACTACCTTGTTTAATAACATCAATTACCTCAAAGCAAGACTGTCTTTATCCAGTGATAGTGAGGGAGAAGATCGTCCAATATCGACGGTAACAAAGCGGAGTCGCAGTCCAGGCAGCAGAGATGGATCCCGATTCACCGCAGCCACCGCCAGTGGTAATGCTCCGAGGCCAGTCTGTCAACAAGGTAACACAAATGAACAATTGGAATTAAAAAAAAATATTCGAGTGTTCTTATTTTCTTGTTTTCTATTCTCATACAGCTTGTTAACGTGTATTGTGTAATGCTTACATTATACGATGATTATTCCAGTTCTTGGAATTCAGATACAGACGTGTTATTAAAATATAATACAACAATCTACATATATGGTAAGTGTCCTTCCCAATTCCTTGAATTTGCGAAGGAAAAATTTCAAACGGCCCATTTCCACGAAGTAGCCATAGGAGCTTGCATTTTTTCATTCTATGATAACGGAAGTCATCCACAAAAACGCTGGAAACGAAAGTAGGTACTTCGTTTGAACAATAAAAAAATCTTTAAGGAATATTTTCGCTAGATGTTATAGCCTTTTAAAGCATACATACAAATTCTAAAAGACATTAATAACATTTATCAGTCATAGTATAAAAAACATAAAGACTTATTTATTTCTTTTATATAAATTTACATACTTTAATGATTTGGTGTGGAAATATTCACATTTTGGACTGACCCTCGCGTTGGTCCCACGTTATAAAGTAGCAGGTGCCAACTAAATTCTTGTTCGATTTTCGGGTCTGGCAAAATACAACTGTTTTTTTTTCTCTTATAAAAATCTTAATTGAAGCAAGACGTGTGGAATCGCGCTGGATAAACTTAGTTTATAGGTTTCTATGGTTTCTTTCCCCGTTTAAATATCTGTCCAAGCCGTTTAATATTTACTGATATGTCATCACATGGATGATGTACCCAATTGTTGATGTGATGTGAATGTCTTTGAACTGTTTCCACATGTGAGGACACCATCAACATGGTTGTATTTTTTAGAGCATATTTTTATTAAAATGAAATATATTTTATTCTATTTTTTATATAATATTCAGCTACATGAATTTTAAAAATCAAAACAGTCGGAGTTGCGTTTAATAAGTCTTTGTAGCTTAAAGTAGGTTACGTAGTACAAAACAATTTACAGTTATTGACTTTATAAAGTTCGCTGACCTAAAGAAATCACCTTTAAACTTTTGGAGCAACTTTATTGCTATATTATAATATCTCATTAGTAACAATATTTCGTCAAGTCCATGTGATAATTTTTTGTGATCTAAATTAAACGAGTAAGAGCAAGAGTCCTTTGAGAATACTTTCGTAAATTGATTGGACGATTAAAAATGTTAAAATTTGTAAATTATTGTTACTTTCCGATTTCCGAACTTATCAGTTTCAAGCTACAATTTCCGGCAAACGAGCGGCACACATAAATTGCACTGCGGAAAAATGAATACTACCGCCTACAAACACCTACAACGAAAAAATATATTTGAAAGATTTTTATAGGAAAGAGAAATGGAATAAATCTAAGAACTCTATTTCACCCGCCAATTGTAATGATCGAACGAAACCCAAATTGCAAAACTGTTGTTCCGCGCCGATTTTTGTCACATTGTCATTTTGCTTGACCGAGTCTACACTTAAAGCCTAGAACAGCCTTCAGGGTGCTTTAGCGTCACTGGACGCGCTGCAGGGGCGAAGTAAATCGGGCGGTACGTCATACCCTTTTTAATTCTTCCCCTGATGGCTGGCGGGGAGGAGAGTTACAATTACTCATACGGTGTGTTGCCCTCCTGTGTCAACCGCAGCGAGTAGTTATACAGCGGATAATCAGGGGCTATCGCACGATTTCCCACGAGGCGGCAATACGCAAGCCGATTCCCTTTCCTGGGACATCGACGGCAAGGCGTCTCGTCGCGGGGAATGACCAGTCCTAAGATAGGTTGAGGACAAACGGGCCTCCCTCTGCTAGACCGCCATGGAGGAGTGGCTAAAATAGGGCTACGTAGAGGACATCTTCCATTCAAGTCTTCCATCAAGTCCCACTGTCGCAGAGGAGTCCACATTTGGACAGAGCGCCGGGCGGAAGCGGGGAACGATTAAAGGCGCTTGTCGCCCTGTATATCTCTCATCGCCCATAATGCACAAGATGGCCATCGAGAGGTTTTAGTAGGTATTTTTGTTTAGGGACCCAACTCAGCCAAGCCTTTTCAGCCTCCTTCGAGGTACCGGACAGGGAGCTTAAGGCGCTTATCTCTCGTTAAAACCTCTTATACATTTATATAACAAAGCCTTTCTAACTAAAATTACTTCAGTAAAAGTTAAAGAGTATCCACTGCACTACAATTCGCATTTAGAATAGTAGAGGTACCTAACCCGGTTTAGTCGGGATTTCCAATATAACTTTCTTATCCCATTAAACATCGAATCATTAAAATTTAACAAATTATTCAAACGGATTAAATATAACGACTGCAACTTCTGTAAATTATTGCTGTAATGTAAATATTAGATAATTTCTCGTGAACGAAACTTCGAGTAATCTCTTGGAGTTGGAGCCGACAACGCTTCATCGATTAAAATTATATTGGCTCGTGGAAACTCATAAAACTAAATTAATCATTATAATTAAATTAGTCCATTTGAACCTACTGGAAGAATTAATTACTTGTAATTAAAATTCCATATTATTAATTAAATGCATGTTTAGTGAAACTTAACATAAATTAAAGTGTTTTCGACCGACTATGTAATTTTACCATCGCTATCATAAATAGCAACAATTAAATAACTAAACAAAATTAGAGTGTTGACAACATTACCATTTGTTTGATATAACTAGGACTGCCACAGGCAATGTCAGTGCTATTGGGTTTTTCCGTTGCAGATTTTTAATAGCAGTACGGAGTCTGGAAATATTTCCTTAAAACGACTTTAGTCTTGTTCCCTTTTACGTAGGTTTAAAAAAATATCGAATCGTGGGTGCAGAAATGAACCTCTGTCTATTCCTTTGGGAACACAGGCGCGATTGTTTGTAAATATACATACATACATAACCTCACGCCTGTATTCCCCAAAGGGGTAGGCAGAGGTGCGTTACTGCACCCACATTTTGCCAGGTAGGTATCAGTCTCACGTAATAGGGGGCGAGCCTATTGCCGTTTTTCGGGCTGTTTGTAAATGTTTGTTTGTAAATATGTATGTTTAAATATAGTTAGACAGAGGTTGTCAATCGGTTTGTCTTGTCTGTGATGTTATTCTTTGATCTAAAGTCACATGAGCAAACACATTCCCGCATTGTTCTGTACATAATGTACTACGAGGACTCATTCTCCATTAATACGCAAAAACACTCCCTAAAATCTAGTACGCGAGTCATTAAGGCTTTTAGTAAGGTACCTATCCGTCCCGACAACGTAAACAACTTACATACATAAATACGTATATTATAATACGTATATTCTTTTTCTTTCTCGTATGTTCTGACAACGAGTTCGCAAAACTAACAAAAGTAAGCTCAGATAAGTAATAAATGCTTACAATATCACAAACAAACCCACATTGGCATGAATTGACTTAATTTTCTTTGCATTAATAATTCTAAGTATATCGAAACTAAATATATAATTATAAAATAAGAATTAAATAAGAAATACAGAAATATAGAATTGCTCAACAAATAAACTGAACAGTTTTTTCAGGAAATAAACTATACAGGTATTTCAATAACTAATCAATTTTTAAATTTAAACAAGAAATATTATGTAACGTTAATTAATCAAAACCAAAAGCATCCAGCTCAATCTAATATAATAGCGATGTTAGATAGGATATTTTACAAAATAAAGTGATTAAGAATGCAAATTGACAAAATATTTTTTAAACATTAGACAAACAGAATGTATCTAATTTTAACTCGCTGAAAACATTTTTCTATTCTACGTGAATGAATAAAATTTTAATTGGATTCTGTTATGAAGACACTCAATTTTGAATGATTATGTAAATAATATGCAAAGTGCACATGGAGATAGTCTTTTGTAATTTATCATATTCTAATGTAAACCAGCGTAAGTAGAAGGTCAAGTGGAAAAATTGCGTCGATTGTTTGAAGGACACGTGACTTTGGCTCGTGTCCATACGGTATGCAAATCACGTACATGGCTCGTGCTTATTGAATCTAACACGCACGAGGGATTCGCAGTCTCGATATCGAACTTCCCCTAATTTCATTGTGTGCATTTTTGTAACTTTTGATTTCAAAGAACTCAGTTTTCTACAAACATCTAAATGAATACACGAGGCAAGACACTCCGTAAATTTAACTTATCCACACACATAGTGGCTACAACATACTTATGTGAGAGTGGGTTTTCACACCTGGTCATGATAAAAAGTAAATACAGAAATCGAATTGATACCGAGTCACAATTAAGAGTAAAATTTTCCAAAATTACTTCTAAATTTGCGACGGGAACAAGCTAACCCATGACATTAATATTAAAAAGATATTTTTTTTGAAATAAAAATCTTATTTTCTTAGCAGACAATTTTATTATTTTCTTTGGGTAAAGGGGGGAGGGGTCATTTAATTAGTTATTTAAGAATTAAGGGGTTCGCTGTCACCTGGAAACTTTAACAGGGGTTCGTGAAACCAAAAGTTTGAGGAACCCTGGTCTACCTGAATGCCAAATATCAAGTTTCTAAGTCATCTAGAAGTGGATTAAGTTTTTGTTTGTAAATTAATCGTGTAAATAATATTTGTTAAAATTAAATAAATAAATACACCCAACAGTCACATACATAGTTCTGTTCCCACACTAAGATACAAGTCTTGTGTCGTGGGTATCAGAAACTACGAGAGACTTTTCGGTCTCACATACACCCAGACCCGAAACAAATATTTGTGGATCACACAAACATTTGTCTCGGTGCGGGGATCGAACCCGCGGCCTCTCGTTTCGCAAGCTGGTGTCTAGCCAACTGCGCCACGGGGCTGTCCGCAAATATCTTAATTGTTTTGCTGGCGAAGTAGCCAACGATGCATATTATATTTGCGATACTGAACTTGGCTTCCATATAACATTTATGTTTTTGATTTAGATATTTCTACGCATCATTGGATACTATCGGTATATAAGAGTGACACTTCATAACTGACCGGCAGCTGAATGGATGTCAGCCACAAGATGGATCACTTTATTTTAAACAAAACATTTTATGAGCCTTCATCTTATGATGCATTTCAAGGTTAGATACATATTCGTAACCCGCGATGGGTCTTAAACTATTTTAATATTTATTACTCTGTTATGGGCCAGGTTTTCAAGACTGAAAAGTCTCTCATAGTTTCTAACACAACTGAAGTATTTTACTTTTCGTAAATGGCGAATATAACATATTGCCTGGGTATAATTATAAATATCAATAATAATCCCAAGTCCAACTGGGTCTTCTTCAATGGAACTAGCTATTTACATCTTTACTTATTATATTAGAACTTTGTAAGCTATTTGGTATGTCATGCTTGCTGAATAAAATGTCTGTACTTACGGCGGCATGTGCCGGGTCGGTCACTTCCCTATGAAATTGTTGAGGAGACTGGCACATGCGTCATACTCGTAAACGGATGCTGTTTGTATGGACTGGTCTGCCTGATTTGCTTTATTTGTATTTATGAACTTTTAATCTGGTTAAATTCCAGTTTTTTCATTCTATATGACTTTTATGTGATTCTCATATTCAAAACAATAGTCTGAGATTGTATTAATGAGCTGCTCTAATTCTGAAAATGTATTCTTTGTATCAATATTGTAAAGTATCTCTTGATTGTAAAAGATCAACACTAGAGTTTCTTGCCAGTTCTTCTCTAGTGATGACTGCCTTCCGAACAGGGTGGTACACTAAATTGAATGACTGAATCTAAGTGATGTATTTGAAATTTCATAGATTCAATAAATATATTTCATTTTAACGTCGACTATATTTAAGTTAATACATACATACATAAACTCACGCCTGTATTCCCTTATGGGGTAGACAGAGGTGCATTTCTACACCCACATTTCGCCAGGTATTTACGTAAGTAAGTTTTGCAATTTAACGAGCACCATTCAGAAGCCAGCCCCGCTTTAAAGTTCTATTTTTATTCCATGGTTCTGCAAAGTGTGATTCAACAGCGTCTCTAGGTTTAAATCATTAAGATAGGCGTTATTCTGCTAAGTATTAGTCTGTTCCTAATAGGTACGCTAGGGGAAGGTAAAACGTTACTTCATTGAGAAATACGTTTTTTTTTAAATTGAGGCGCAACCTGGTCGCGAAATTTTTCATTGCGTTAAATCCGTCTACTACGCTCAAACTGTTTAGCAGATAAATAATACAGCGATCCTAGATTTTTTTTTATTTTTGAACCCATAATTTGTCGGCCAGTCGAAAAAATTGATGAAAGCAATTCCGAATTCACGATACGTGCAAAGCTTGGCGTCTCCAGAATTACTTTCTAAACGAGAGGTTCATTGGTTATCGAAATTGTTGTATAAATAAACAATGGCAAGGATCATATTTAATAAGGAATAGGTCAGGCCTCTGTACTTTTTCGTCTCGAAAAAGGCCTCAATAAACTAATAATTGCTGCTGTGTAATGTTTTACGAGGGAAGCGCCCTTATTGACAGAATAAATCCTACGCTAAGCTTTCATAGAATTTGAGAGAGGTACGACCCTTGTTCCTTTTATAATAATGTTAAGCCATCTAACTAAAGCCATGACGAACGGATGACACCAATTTATCTAAAATAACACAATTGATTATAAAATATTGTTTGTTTGCCTTTAACTTAAGAACATGACATTACCATAGGTTTTTAATACATAAGTGTGCTTTAGTCATCCCATTGACTCAACACTAAACTTAGCTTGTCTCGTAGAGGAAGTATTATAGAATAAACAATGAGACAGACGTAGACAAACATGCTTAGATGGAGAAAAAAGAAATCTGAAAGTAAGGAAAAAAAAATATAAGTCAGCTAATAAACAAAAGTAATAATTTAAACTTAATAAGAAAAATATCATTATATAGGTACCTACATTGCAACCTTTAACGATAATATTGACCATATTCGTCTACATCACAATAATCCCATATCGTAAGTAGGTATGTGCATACCTACTAGACATTTTTATTAAACCCTAAAACTTTATACCTTATTTAACCATTTTTTTGTAAAAAAAAGCGTGTTACACACATAACTTCGAAAAGTTACAGGTGTGCCTGGGGTTTGAACCCGCGACCGGCGAGATTCTCGGCCGCACGCCTAAACCATGACTAATCTCTCATAATCACTAGTTATGACTGTGCCTACATAATATGCTTAACCGATAACATGTGCCTGTGTACATAACACAAGCTAAATTCTAATCAATAATCCTAATAGGGTACTGATAAACAATTCATAGAATCATGTAAGCCTGATCAAAACCACATGTAGGTATATAACATAGGATTCGAGAACATGTTAGGTTAAACATGGAGCGTTTAAACGCAATTATTTGTCGCCATCTGTGCAATAAAATACATAAATCCAAACGAATTGCACATACGAATAATTATTGCAAATAATCTATTATAACATTAGAAAGCTTAAGAGTTTGTTGGTCTGATTTAAAAACTCTTTGAAGCTTAGATAGCTCATGTATCGAGGAACGCTATAGGCATAGCCTTAATATCAGGTTAAGACCAATAGGAGCTGAGCAGCAATGAAGAATGTGATAAAAATGTGGAAGTTGAAGTCTCAAATAACGGGCAACAGCTAGTAATGTTTATAAACCATCATCATCATCAGCCCATATACGTCCCACTGCTGGGCACGGGCCTCCTCTACCATTGAGAGGGTTTAGGCCTTAGTCCACCACGCTGGCCTAGTGCGGGTTGGCGGACTACACACCTAAGAAATTCCTAAGAACTTTTAGGTGTGCAGGTTTCATCACGATGTTTTCCTTCACCGTTAAAGTACGTGATAATTCATTGTGAATACACACATAACTTCGAAAAGTCAGAGGTGTGTGCCTGGGGTTTGAACCCGCGACCGACGAGTTTCTCGACCGGGTGCCCAAACCTCGAGGCCATCACGACTTCCATAAACTTTATAAACCAATAAACCTAAAAATACATTGATTAATTAAAAACAAATATTAGTATACGATAATGGATCATTCACTGTTCTAACAGACATTGCACTTCAAAAATACAAGTAACCCTAACTAATTTGTGCATGAATAATCAATTTAAATAGACACGACACAATGGACCCAATTAAGAAGCTTGGACTTCCTCATAGATTTTGTATTAAGCAAACGGAACTACTTTACATAAATAATCAAGATCAGATTGTATAAAAAACGTCTGAAGAAAAAAATACGAGGATGAATTTTACGCTCTATAAACATGACTATATAGCGCTATATATAGCGCTACTCGTCAAGTTTACATTCTAATAAAATAGGAAGTAGAAATAATAGCAAATATTTATAAAACAAAAATTGGTTTACCGAAAGCGGTCCTAATTCTCTAAATGTAATATACATGAATTTAGTAGTATATGTGTGAATATTCTATGCTTATTTAAAAAAAAATATGAAATTGTCTGCAGTAGCTGGGAAACCGGATACCTGCCGGTAAAATGGCAATAACTTTCCCTGGTACTGGGATTTAAAACAATATTTACAAAAAGTTGTACATATTCTATGGGAGATACAGGCTTCTTGATGAAACATGTAAGATAAGGCCAATCAAAGCATCCAAATCGTCCATATAATATCTATATAAATACATATATTATTATGGAAAATACACACATAATTAAATAATGTCTTTTGTCATTGCTATGCAGATATATGCCTATGTAGAAATAACGTGACAAGAACTAAGAAGAAGATAATATTTGAAATACGCGATCATATTTTCACTCCCTTAGCTATAAGATATTTTAAATATAAACTGTAGAAATAAGCTTAAAGCGTTGCTAAACTCTTAATAAGTCATTAACCGTTCTCAGTGTGACACTTCAGTTTTCCTTGAACTGTCAACGAACCTACGATATCCTTCCAGTAGGTGTATTAACCTCCGTCTATGACAGTATTACATCGATGTGGTTGTTGAAACAGTTAATAAAATAACGAAGAATGAGCTATGGTACCAAATAAGCAAAAGTTTCTGCAACGATAGCCGTTCAATAACTCGATTATCAACATCCGTGGCGCAGTTGGCTAAACACCAGTTGGTGAAACGCTTTCGATCGTCGCATCGAAACAATTTTTTGTGTGATCCACAAATATTTATTTATTTCGTAGTTTCTGATACTCATAATACAAGACTATGAGTATGTAACCATGTATGTGAATGTTGGGTGTATTTTATTGAAATGAAATGAAATTTGATCAAAGCGGGCTGCTAGACGACAGACTCAACATTAAACGTAACATTTAATATATTTATAGATAAATATGACTGCCTCGTGGTCTCGCGGTACAAGTATGGGCCGTGGGATCTAGAGGTCCTGGGTTCGATTCCCGGGTCGGGCAAAGTGTTATTGGGTTTTTTCATTAGGAAATTCTCAGTAACAGCACGGAGTCTGGAAATGTGCCCGAAAAACGGCAATAGGCTCGCCCCCTATTACGTGGGACTGATACATACCTGGCGAAATGTGGGTGCAGAAATGCACCTCTGCCTACCCCTTCGGGGAATACAGGCGTGAGTTTATGTTATAGTTTAATATGAGGTATAAACGAATGAAACAAACTATTATATCAAGTCTCGTAGCAAACTTTCATATAAGTTGCACTGCAAAATACTTCTTAAATGAGGCCATATAAGTCACAGAACAGCTGAATAAGATTAGAAGGAAGATAAACAGTATTTTGTATGGAGACGAGTGTCGCCGCTTGTATGTCACCTATTCAGTCTACTACAATGACACGATCAATGATAAAAATGAATGGCTGCTATTACAGTGAAGGGAAGTGATGGCCTCGAGTCGGTTCAAACCCCAGGCACACACCTCTTACTTTTTGAAGTTATGTATGTATTACTTTATTTAACGGTGTAGGAAAACACCGTGATGAAACATGAACACCTAAAGGTTCTTAGAAGTTTTTAGGTGTGTAGTCCGCCAACCCGCAGTAGGCCAGCGTGGTGGACTAAGACCTAAACCCTTTCAATGGTAGATGCCCGTGCCCAGCAGTGGGACTGTTGATGATGATGATGATGATACTATTAATCGCTACCACAATTACTAAGAAGCGGCCGTGTCAAACATATGATAGTCATAGAGTTATGGTCAGCTACGTTTAATACCAGTGATTTATAGTGAAAAAAGGAATGGAGTGTTTGAATCTGCTTGTTTAAACTTTTAGAAAATTACGTTCTTGGTTTGTTTATGGTGTTTTGTTCTAGATTGAAGAAATCCTAAATATTCATACCCTTCTTTTTTATCTACGGGTTCTATGTACTCGATGCCATTTAATTTAAATGAGTTATTTTCTATTTGGCCCTGTCTATTTTTTTCTATCTGTCAATTCTAAATTCCATACAGATGTCAGAGGATAACAATATCATAGTGTTTTAGATTATGTAATAACCAATTGTGTGGTACATAAGTGAAAGTTTTTTTAATAATCAATAAACATGTTATATATACCTACTTATATTTACGAGCTTGGTTATATGCAACAGAGTCTAATGTAGGCTGCTCTTTGCAACCTTGACAACCTTATTACTCTTCAGCTAAAACATTGTGGTTGCTATTGTTGGTAAACATTGTATTTAAGTTCACTAATGCAAGCTTTTATTACTTTATTAATAGTTTGTAGACAGGTTATTGGGCGGTATTTGGCTGGATTAATATCTGTATAATAGCTGTATCTGCCGGATCTTTAGGGAGTATATAAGTAATTGAATGTGGTATCGTATTTTGTGCCTTAATGTTTATGTGTTTTAATAAGACTGTATTGTGTTTTTTTATACCAATAGTTATGTAGTTTATCAGACCCAGTCTTCCAGTTATGTGTTCTATTTATAACCCGCTGTTAAAGATGTAAAGTAATATCACTAAATATTCAGCTAGTTTCTTGAGTCTATCTTTATCCTTTTCAATCCATGGGCTCTTATTATGATTGACTTATTTAGACCAAATGCCTGATCAGTATTCTTGTAATGCTTCTATACTAGGAATTTTGTTTAGGTTGTTTTCAGGAGAAAATCTATTAATATTGTTGTAAACTAGAGCGCGATAGAAAACTTTTTCTTTTGTAGTAAATAATCGATTTTTAGATTTTCGTAGGGTTGTTTCTTTATATCCAAGAAATGAATCTAGTCTAAAGTAGGTTTTTTTTTTGTTGCGAGTGTATTTTTACCCGACTACGACAAAGCCAACGAGGGTTATGATTTTTAAGGGTATGTAAATATGTATGTTCATAGATAGGCTATAAGCAGTGTCATTTAATCTACTTGTGGTCCTTGTATATTTCAAAATTATATATGTTATTAGCATTTACTCGTGACTTTACCTCTATTTATTTGATAATTGCGATATTTCTATGGTATACTTGTCTGTTTCCTCACTCCTCATAATCTACTAGCTAGAATACGACAAATGATATGTATAATGATATATGTATCGTTAGAAGCGTCTTAATTGTCCACAAATGGTTGCGTGTGGCATGGCTTAGGCTTGCAACCAGGCTTTCAGAATTAGATAGATTAATTAATCTTTCCATGTCCTCTTAATTCCTGAGACAGACAATTTATTACTCGGTTTAGTTTGTTAATTACAATATACTTTCCAAATAAATTGATAATATATAACTGCACCAAAACATTTTAAATAAAAAAAGAGCGAACTAAACCCAACTACGACAAAAAACGAGGTTTAAAGAGTATGAAACAAGATTTTCCGGACACAGGATTACATAACGTTACTGAAGAAGCAAGATATTCGACACATAGACTCTACCAAGATGCCTTCATTGCAATTTGACAATATTGTACACTACAAGTAGGGGAAAGTGGTTACCCTTCGTACACTTTTTAGATTTTATTTTTTTACTTTATGATTAATTGTCGAATTTATCTAGTTTATGTACCTAAGTGTAACAAATATACTGTAGTTTGTTACAAAAAAGTCTAAAACTATTATGTCAAAAGGTTAAAGGGTTATAGCCATTTTTCAACGATAAGATATTTGTACGAACGTACCCCACGTATGGGGTACGTTCGTACAGTAGGTGGGGTACTTTCGTACGCCATGAGGTTGTATTTAAAAAGCCAATTAAAGTCTTTAATTTTTTAAAATTATTATTAAAATATATATTTATCTAAGAACTAACTTAATAATATGTGACTTGACTCATAGTCGATAAATCTTTCTTTAGAAAAATAACAAAAAATAAAATCGTTCATCCCTAGTTTATTTATTGATAATTCTAAGCTTTACAATCAGCCTAAATGAGATGTTTACCATAATTTTGTATGACATCGTTGTACAGTCTTTGACAATTTAAACTTAAAGTAGGTAATTATACATTTAGTTGAAGGGAACGCTGTTGGAAGGTTGTGGTTCTAGAGCGACAGTATTTGTTTCCGGATTAGGTGGCACATTTACCGAATTATTTGAAGCATACACGTCAATGGTACACGTCCTGGTGGTTAATGAAATCTAAAGGGGAACATTCTTACGCGTACGAATGTGCCCCCTGTCTGGCTGTCCGAATGCACCCCATGCCTTTGCATAAAATTAAAATACAACTTTATACAAATTCTAATTTGGTTTGAAAAATATTACAATTGAAACTCAAAATAAACAATGTTAACATTAGTCAATCATCACCATTTTGTCAAAAACATAACAATTCTACTTACAATTACGAACTAAAGTTAGGTGAAAAATTTAGTCACCGCGCGCGAAAACGCGTTATGTCTTGTCAGCTGATACACCGTAGTGCGATTGGCGCGACACTCCGCTAGCAATATGTCGGCCGGTATGTCTATACACACAAGCAAAGGCGTTTTTGTGTGCCTTGTAGATTTTCTGTGATACTAATTGTACGAATGTGCCCCGCGTACGAATGGTGACCACTTTCCCATATTATCAATGTACAGAGACACATATATTCAAGTTTGAAAAGCTGTAGTCACGCGTTGTTAAAGTGCTATCCTCTTTATTTTCCTCTTTTATTACCACCACTCGTACTTCACATTAAATTTAATGTCTGCATTCATTTACTTGTAATGACGTAATTATGTACAAGAAAGAGTGAATAATTAAAAACGTGCAATTTTTTTAAATCACACTAACGTTTAAATGTCAAAAACCATTTATTTTGAGATCTCTGTATACATACTAGGGCCCTAATTGTAAGAAATATATTCTAGAATCGCAAAATGACAGTATCACCGCTGGGAGTGAACTGTTTACCCGTATTTTATCAGGCTCGAAGGCCGGAGACACCAATGTATCCGTTCTAGTTAGAACTACTGGAAAAGTCTACTGGAAAAATCTTACCAGCTTTCCTTCAGGGGCGGTACTTCCACAGAAACCCAAAAGCGTTACACGTTAATTGTGTAATGTCTATAGGTAGTATATAGTTGTTTCTTATGGGGTCTAGATATTCTCATGTGAAATTGCTAAGATTTAAAGCTTAAAGATTATTATTCAGAATTTTGTAAGACAGGCTGGGCTTTTGGGCTTCTATGGAAGAACCGCCACTGCTTTCCTTCAATTAACCAGAGCGATGGTTCCCGCAATAATCATTTCACTTCACTATTAGCTATTAAGTAAGTTACTAAATGGATATTGATATTTAACATAAATAAGACATACGTTCCTGTCGTATTGTTAGATAAGAACGAAGTTATAGTTATAATCAAGTTTTAATAATGTTTAATTGTTAAACGTCTACGCTAACTTCAAAACTCTCAAATCAACTTCAAAACTCAAAACTACGAGTGGCTTTTAGCTTTCACGTACCTATAACCAATGCAAATGTTTGCGAATCTAATCTTCTGACTTTCGTGTCACAACTAGAGTAAAATCAACTGCATTTGGAAGACAGCATTTGGGAATAAAACCGTAGTTTTATCTGGTGAAGTGCTAAATGACACAATTTTATGAATATGAAAAAGACATGCTAAAATGTCTGAGTAGGTTTGGAGTAAATTTAGTAAATTCTTTAAAGCATGTATTAAGGTATAAGTTACTGAAACCTGCTAAATTATACTCGTACATATTTACGACTGTTATGTCAAACCCAGCTTATTGAAATGTATTTCAGTCCTCTTTGAACCCAATTCTGAAGACGACGAACAAAACGTTGTAGGCAACAGCTAACTAAGAATAAAATTCAATCCCATTGAGGAAAATAGATCAAAATGAAAATAACTTAAAATATCTTACCTGACTCCTTCGATATGCTGCAAGAAATCCAACGGTGATTATCTTTTGTTTATTCAACTCGGCGCTCATGCTGAGACATGGTTTAGATCCGCCGCAATCAGCATTTATCAAATCATATAAATCAACTCCGTCAACTTCAATGTCGTCTACGGACACATTATCTTCAATCAGATAACTTGTCACGCTCGAGTATACGTTATTGAGGTATATCGAGTTTAGAGCATTATCTTTAACAATCTCTGCTTCTTCAGACATCGAATTGTTTAAGACTTCGCATTGTATATTCCTGGAGATTATTTCGGTTGTTGTGGTAGTATTGCTGTCTCCTTCTTTAATGTTTAACACTCTGTCTTCGGAGTCAAATTGGGATAGCGTGTCATTTAGTTTGATCGTGTTATCGACATCTACGGACAGGAAGTCAACTGTTTCATTGATTTTGTGCAGCGTGCCCTGTGACTTGCTACAGGTTATAAGAACTAAGCACATCAATGATATTTGGTGTGTCATTTTGCAATATTTTCCTTTCATTCCATGCTCTCTTTATGTTTTCAAATCTGTGAACAAGAATGAATTTTAATAAACATTCAAAGGGCTATAGTAAAAAGTTGGTTTATTTATTTATTTAACATGTTATAAGAAACAATAAGATGATTTAGAAAGAACTTAATAATATATTAAATAACATACGTTTGTAAACGCTGAATTAATTTAACATCACAGTCAATTAATACGAGGAGCCAAGTGAGACCCGTCACTATGAACAATTCAATAAATTATCATCCCCAGACTTAAAACGTAAACGTAATTAATGGAATGAGTCGTTTCAAGGAAAAAATATAAAAAAAAATCCCCACAACACCCCTACCATTTCTCAGTAGTCCCAGTGTCTAAGGCAGAAAAAAATCACACGATCGTTAGCGACCCGGACGGAGATTCATCATCGATCATCGTCGCGATCTCCAAGAAAATAGACAAAAGACTATCTTTTATAGCTTATAATAAATACGAAAGTCCGTGAGGTTGCGTGCATAGAATTACGGGTAAACAATATCTTACTCTTTCACAAAAGCCGCCTATAAGGCCGCCTCTTGTCTAATTTTTAATAGATAAGTTTCTTTATAATATTTTGTACATACAAGGAAGTGTAAATAAATAAATAAATAAAAGCATGGCTCAACATATTTCATCGAAGGTATATAACTTTATGAATCTTTGTATCAAAATAAGCTAGAATTAAACGTTTATTATTATTCATGTAGTCAAGGCGTAAACAAAAATGATCAGAATACATAATAATCACATCATATAAGCGTTTAAGAGTCGATAACAAGGCCAAAGGTTAATATTTTTCATACTAACGTGAATAGTCAATTTATTTGAATACCACTTTTTCTCGAGGGGAAAGCTGATTATGTCTCTACTTCCCGTCAATCCTGGGGAAGGCTGTCAAGACTGGGGCGATAAATGTATTTTGTAATTACCTTATATTGAACAGTTAGATTAAATTATTAATCACTAAATGGTACAAAACATACGTTCAAAACGTTATAACGTTTAGTGGAAAGCTTGTTGGTATTTATGCTTCTCAGTATATGAATTTCGAATAATTGTACAATACAAATGTAGGTATATATTGTATGTAAAGGTCGAATTGGATTCCTTTGTTGACGTCTTACCTACGAGTATATATTAGTTAGCGTTACAAGGGTATTTCTTGCTTTTATATGAATTATTATGTACGGGTTTAACTAGAAACGAGCTAAATAAATTACATGTTGGAATTCAATGTGAAGTGACGTTAGCTGAGACATAAATAAATTAGATTCATTTCATTTCATTTCATTTAGCCTTTTATCCTGAGCTCTTTTTTATGTTGATTCTATTTTTCTTATAGTATAAAATAAATTAGATTACTCAAACACTAAAGTACACTAACTACACTAACACTACCAAGGCAAGATATTGTTGACCCTTTTAAGTTACAAAAATTAAGATTAATTATGATTTGAAGTCTGTTTTTTTAGCAATTATGAATTACGTAAACACTTTCTCCTGTATCTTCAAAACTTAGTCTTACCAGAAATTATACACAAAATTATAAATCCTCAAAGAGAAAAATCCAGTAGTCAAGAAGTAATAAAATCTATTAGCAAAGAAAAATCTTGAGTAACTGGAGAAGAATGCATATAATGATTGAAATATGAATATTGACGTCATTGGTTCAAAATTTGAGCAAGAAATCTTAGGGTGCAGGGATGTAACAGCTGCATTTTTTTTATTAGTAACTATGTGCCAGCACCGTACCTGAATGTAAGCACGATGCTGTCCAAATAGAACATCAAATCCCTAGAGACTCCTATCGCTTGTCACTCAGTACCCTCTTAATGAAAACTACTTTTTACGTTAGTTAAACAAAAACACTATAGGCCAAACATTAAAACAAAACAAAATCATTTGTTGGCATTTTTTTAATTATGAAGAAATTTTTATTTTAGACGTTAAAATTCAATTGTCCGAAACACAAATTAATTTATCTGTCCAAAACACCAACAAGGCAAGAAATCAACATTTACTTTTGGATGAAGTGGATTCAATAAGCATTAAGTTAAGGACTCATTGTAGTAGATTTCAGCAAAACAAAATATAGACTATTTAAAATAAACTAAAATATAGATACTTACTTATACTTAATGAAGATTGATTGCGTTCTCAAATTATTCAACATATATATTATATCATTTGTTTTGTAATAATGTGTACTCATTATGAAAGAGAGAGAGAGTAGATTTAAAAAAATATATTTTAAATAATTTATTGAAATTATAGTTTTGATAGTTAAAAGAGCTTAAAACTATCCAATTCGCCAAATAAATCATAAAAAATATCTTGAGCCAAATGAAAAAACCGTACACGATCTTATATTTATGATAGATAGAAATTTCAACAGAAAAAATGGCTTGTTTGAAGGAGCGTTTGCGAAATAGGGTCGTGCAGTTAACTGTGCAATATTATACTACGTTTCGGTTTGATCCCCGGGTCGGGCAAAGTGTTATTGGGTTTATCCATTAGCAAATTCTCAGTAGCAGCACGGAGTCTGGAATTGTGCCCGAAAAACGGCAAATGGCTCGCCCCCTATTACGTGGGACTGATACACACCTGGCGAAATGTGGGTGCAGAAGTGCAACTCTGCCTTCTACTTCGGAAATTACAGGCGTGATGTTATGTATCTATGTATCATCATCATCATCAGCCCATATACGTCCCACTGCTGGGCACGGGCCTCCTCTACAGCTGAGAGCGTGATGGCCTCGAGGTTTGGGCACGCGGTCGAGAATCTCGACGGTCGCGGGTTCAAACCCCAGGCATACACCTCTGACTTTTCGAAGTTATGTGTGTATTCACAAAGAATTATCACGTACTTTAACGGTGAAGGAAAACATCGTGATAAAACCTGCACACCTAAAAGTTCTTAGGAATTTCTTAGGTGTGTAGTCCGCCAACCCGCACTAGGCCAGCGTGGTGGACTAAGGCCTAAACCCTCTCAGCTGTATCTATGTATGTATGTAAGTAATGCAATTAGACGGTTGCGTAATTTTGCAGCAAGTTACGTAAGCGCATAAAATTTTATTATAGACAGTTAAAAAATCTGCCACAGATCGCAACCTTACTGTAAGTCATTAAGGAGTTCCATTGATCATTATATTCGACTTCGACAATTACTTGACCATAACCACGTTACGGTAGGTAACTTAAATATCTGTATAGCCAATAAAGGATTCGACCGAATATCGTTAATTAACCGGCATTTTTTTTGGCATTAACGTCTGCGCGGACGAGACGTCGCCGCGCGTTGGGCTGGAAAGTCGGAAAATATTAAATTCATAATTCAATGAACATTTCATATTACGCTACCGTAGGAAACATTTCCCTAATTATGTAAAAATTCCATGTATTTCCGACCGTTGGCTTACGAATTGTGAATGTCAAGAACTTTGAATGGACTGTTTTCAATAAATTTATTGGCATGATTAAAATAACTTTGCATTGAGTACGATATCAGTAATAAACAATTACACGCGCCCAGACCCCAAGACAGGAACGAAGACTGTTCGCGTTTATATATATGTATTGCTTCTAAACTCGATATTCTTATACCACATGTGATCAAATTTGGAGCTGTGTGTTAAAAAACTTAACATAAAAAAAAATAACTACAGCGTTATAAATAAGGACGTGGTGTTACTATGTCTCAGATATGTTTTTTAAGTATACCTTGAGTTTTACTGTACCGATCACTGTTATAATAAATACGCCCAATAGTCTCATACATAGTTCAGACCCCTCACTTAGAATGAGTCTTTTGTCGTAGGTATGGGAATCTACGTGAGACTTTTTGGTCTCAGAAACACCCAGACCCGAAACAATTTTGTGGACTGCAAAAACATTTGTCTCGGTGCGGGGATCGTACCCGCGACCTCTCGTTTCGCAAGCTTGTGTCTAGCCAACTACGCTATTTCAAAATGTCAGAGGTTTTTTCTAAGATTTGAACATGCAACCGCCGAGACTTTCGATAAATCGCTGGATAGTCCATGAGGCTATCACGCTTGTTGGATCCCAGAATTTTAATTCTCACCGCTATCTAAAGCTCACCGCTAAACCTTTTGGTTGCGATGCACTGTATTCAGAGCAGTGCGAGATATGATAGAGCGCAAATGACTACACGCTTCCCGTGGAATTTACTTCGCGAGATTTACTTGTGTAGATAAACAAGTAAATTAAATAACTTGATTTTAATTATTAAAATTCAAACGAAGTAAATGCGAGTACTTAAATCTCGCGACTAGCTTTTATATCGTATGAATCATTATTCATTCGTTATCGTTACATTTAACGACGTTAAAAGTAAGCTTCAACATTTTTTTTGTTGCACGTAACTCCGTATGCAAAACTCTAGACTTCAAAGAATTATTTTTCTATGTTTTCGCCGCATATTTTCTCACAGATTCGAAGTATTTTTTATGCAGAAACCTATGCTTAACAATTGTGGGACTGATCAGTATCAATGAAGCTACAAACTGTTTGCTACGACATTCGTAGCAGCCGCTACGAACCACGAGTTTTTCGTGTATCGTAGCACATATCACGGTTTTTGCATTGACCGACCGATTTGGGCCAGACTTATGTATCTCACATGCAGGGCATGCGCATGACTGTAAATGAAAGTAGCCAAAGGGCCTAACGTAAATGGTACTTGGCTTGCGAGAGCCCCTTAAAATTTGGATACCTCCTAAACGCTTGGCCATCTATAAATCTCCCTTTGGCTTCTTTCACTTAGTCATGCCCTGCATGTGGGATAAGTTTGGCCCAAATCGGTGATGATGACTACGCGCGGTCTCCTTGTAAGCTATAAATTATTAAATGCATGATGATACATTTTCCCTTACTTTACGCAGAATCGTATATTGATAAATATATGGGTAATTTTGTGCAGTGATTATTGCTAAAGAGCAGCGGCTACTTTTCATTAGATTTTTAATAAATATTTTTAATTTGCAGAATTCTGTACATCTACTAAATTGGAAACTACGTTTTACGTTCTACGTTCGTATCTTAAAATGTTTGCAATTAATTTCAACAAATAAATATTATATTTATATATTGATACCTTTGAACTTTTGACACAGCTATACCAAACTAATAGTATCCGTACATACACAAACATGTTCCGAAACTTGATACACCAGTTTGTGTAAATATGCCGGGTTTTGCACCTTTGTGTAGAGATTTACATTCGGGCCGGTACAAATATCCTAGCAGATTCTGCCTTTGCTCATGTCACTCACCACACAAAACGTAAAAGGGTTGATTCGCGTCGATATTCAATGAAATAATGCCACCACTCTGATCGAGTTAGCCTATTCGTATCCAAACTAACTAAGCACCTTCAAAGTGCACAACACAACTAAATATCACACTCACTTCCAGGCACTGACTATCGTATATTTATAAATAAACACTGATTACAGACAGAGTAGAATAATAACAACTTATGCGTATAGGAGCGAGGTGTGCTCGTCACGAGTGATGGCAGACTGTCTTCTCATTTGTATGAGAAGTTTATTTCTATAAACCGACCCTTTTACCGGTCTCCCCGAATAAGGATCGGTAGGGATAAAACATAAAAAATATATTTTAACGAAAATAAACAGGTCTACCCTTTCAATAAAAAATATAGGTTTGCCCAAACATCTGGGCTATTGTCCAAAAATATAAACCCATTTCCAAGGATTGCCGTCACTAAAGAGCTTAACTAAGTAATACAGTTTTATTGCACCGGCATGAACGGGTATTTACAATTGGAGAAGTTAACAAATAAGTTTACAACAGCATTTACTAATATTTAACAATATGATACATAAAAATTCTTGCTGTGATAAATTTTACGACTCGCAGATGTTTATGGTTAAACATCTGCAGTCATCTCTAAGAATAAGAACAATGCCTGTTTAAATAAAGTTAAAAAATTACAAGTAATGAACAGGTAAATATAAAAAAAACTAAATCTAAGTTGGCGTGTTGCTAACGCCACAATACCAACACAAATCAAGTGGACGGCTTCTGGAACGTGAGCGAGACCGTAAGTTGTTCCTATTTCACACTCGCGCACGTGAAGTGGAATTGTTGATTTCTCAACGTAGCGAAGCAATCTCGTCTTTAAAGCTGATTTTTTTCGATAACGAGTCCTCTTGTTTGGGCGGAGTAGGATGAATTCCGGCCTCTGCAATTGCCGAACGCATTGGTAAATATTCTAACGCTGCATCAGCAACTTCCGCAGCTTTCTCCAACGGTTGGTCCTTAACGGTTGCCAGGATGGGCTGTAAGGTCTTTGGCAATCGTCCTTGCCAAAGTGTACGGACGGTAGACTTCTACATATTCTTGCCGGCTAGGTTTTTTAAACGTCGAAGAAACTGTGACGGCTTATCATCTCCAAGGTCTTCGTGATCCAGCAGCTGACGCACCCGGTGATTTTCCGTTGTACCACAACGCTTTATCAAACATGTCTTGATAGCTGTATATGGAGCGTCGTCGGGCGGATTTAAAACAACATCACGCATTGTGTCTATGATGTCTGTTGGTATCTTCTGAACAACGTACTTTGATTTCTCCGAGGTGACACGGGCGGCAGTAAACGCAGCTTCTACCATGGCGAACCAAACTTCCAAATAATTTGACTTGCACTCTAGTATATGTTGCCAGGGCTGGGCAAAATACATGCTTTGGTTTAATTAAAATACAAATTACAAAATACATTTAAGTAAGGTATTTGAAATACAAAATACAGTATTTTAGCTATTTTATTTGTTTTGGAATAGTTTTTTTTTGAAGGCGGTTTTTGTTTTGTTATTGCAGGTCCTAATGAGCACAAACTTAATACTAAATGAAGGCTAAATGTATTTTAATAAATGTATTTTGAAGCCTTGAGTATTTGAAATACTAATTACAAAATACTTCGGCTTCACATATTTGAAATACAAATTACAAATTACATTTTAAGAAAGTAATTAAAATACAAATACAAAATACGTATTTGTATTTCAATTACAAGTAATTCAAATACTGCCCAACCCTGTATGTGGCGAACACGATGCAACCTCCGGGGCAGATTGTTCACTAAAACTTCCAGTATTCATTATACTGCTCACTTTGTCTATGTGTTATTCGAAATATAATAATGTCTCTTCCACGAAAAACTCGCGTTCTATAACAACTTTAATACACTACACTCTAACCACTCTTTTGATTCGGAGTCACTACTTTGGTGGTGGATGGCGTAGGTATTAAAATGAGCACTCACTTCCAGGCACTGACTATCGTATATTTATAAATAAACACTTATTACAGACAGAGTAGAATAATAACAACTTATGCGTATATTATTCAGCATAATTTTTTTAACCAGCTCTGCAAATCCTGTACTAATCCAACAAGATGAATTGAAGGCTAATCCCTCACAACCATAGACAAGTCCCGTTAGCATAAAACAACAACAGCTTCCAACCATTTACTGTAACAAAGCAATATGTTCTGCAAAGCATTCATATGCTATATGATAATATCATTATTATCCACAGTTATTCGCTGAACTGCGAATTATAAAATACAGTAAAATTTATTTAGTACATATTAAATAGTTTAAGAATATGTATACATACATCTTTGATACAATTTAGATCGAAAATTTTCAGTAGTCGAGTTTCAGATATCAATCTATACTAAGAATCTCCTAATGGAAAACTAAATAACACTTTGCCTGACACCGAAATCGAACCCGGGACAATGAATCGCACGGTAATTACATGTGCCACGGTGTCAATAAGGCAATTTCCGGATTGAAACCCATTATGTACATCTATTTCTTATCCATCAAGGTGTTAAAAATTATGTTTTAATAAATTGAAAATGCAAAGCAGCATGAAATGGCAGAATTCCAACTTTATTTTCCATAGCATTGGAGTTGTTATTTGTTATCATTATTTGCACCCAAACACGTGGCAACATATTTAGCTAATTTAAATCTGTTTACATGGACACATACAACCAGTGGCGGTACATCCGTAGAAGCTCAATGGCCCAGTTTCCAATTCCAATCTTTAAACTTTAAATATGTATTTAACAAAAGCAATTTGATGTATAAATGAGAATATTCTGACTCCACAATAAATAATTATAAACTAGACATTACACAATTAACTTGTAACGCTTTTGGGCTTCTATGGAATTACCGCCACTGCATACAACCTATATTTTCAAACTTGAAAACACAAATAAATTAGACTTGCAATCTGTATGTACTAAGTAATTATATTTCTTCGATGTTTTTTATTTCGAAAAAAAAAAGATATTTCTAATAAAAGATTAAGTAATCTATCTTTAGTTTCCGCTTTGGACATAGGGGAAATACCAAGAGGGAACCTCAAACAGATTTTCCATCGTCAAAAAATCTTGTGATTGAGACGGTAACAAATACATTTCTTGTAATTTTCTAAAATCTTGTTATACGTCTTTTAGACCCATGTATCTCAAAAAAAATTGTGGTGTAAATGCTTATCTTATATACAATTATTTTGTATAAGTACTAAGCATGTATTCTGAGTTCCATACTAATATTACAAAGCTGAAGAGTTTGTTTGGTTGAACACGCTAATGTCAGGAAATTCTGGTTCGAATAGAAAAAATATTTTTGTGTTGACTGAGATTGAATATCGCGGTTTGTGCATAGGAACAATGACAACATCCCGCCATTGCATAGAGATATAACTACCCTGCGTAGGGATGTTCGAAGTTATGTGTTTATTTATAATGAATTATCACTTACTTTAACGGTAAAGGAAAACACCGTGAGGAAACATGCACACCTAAAAGTTCTAAGGTATATCTTAGGTGTGTAGCCTACCAACCCGCAATAGGCCAGCGTTTTTTTTTTGTAAATTTTGTATCATTGAATATGATATCAAATCACCGCCGGGACAAATATTTTTGCATCCTTAACAATGCTCTAATTCTTGTTTCAATATGTCTCCAATATAACTTTTTTTTGTTGTAATATTTGGGTCTTGGGAGCATACATTATCAGGACATTTATATGGATTTGGCTGTTTTCCTTCGCTTAAATCATCTTAATTTTCGCCACAATTCAACTGCCGATGTAGACCCATCTATTGATGAACAATATTCTTGCCGTGCTTTAGTTAATATTAGTGTACAAGGAAATTATTCATAAAGAGGCGAAAAGTCCCAAAATATTACTTATGATGTCATAAACTGGTGCTGAATGTTTGTAAACTTTCCTATATTTTATTAGCCACTTCAGTTATCACAGAGTGTGGCAATTATTGTCATCGTTTAATACGCCGTTAATTATTTTACACTCAAAAAGAAAATTAGTAAAAAATATACCAATAAACACAAAATACTACTAGTTACATGTGCGTAGCAAAAAAAGGAAAAACACATCGTACGCTCACATATAAAGTTAATGGACCATGCTTTAAGTTGCTTGTGAACTTTTATTCAAAGGTAATCTCTTGACTTTCTCTCTTTTGAAACTGGTCTTACTAATCTTACGCTTGGCGTAAGATTATACTAAAACATAAATTGGAAATATGTTACATACATTTGGAATTGAAAGGCGCTCAGCGACAGACTGACAGTTTGTGAAATAAAATTGAAACATTATATTGTATGGTGAATAACCAAAAGAAATTAATTTCAGACATTTCATTTCTGAGAAATTCTTAATAAAAAAATAATAATAAATAGGGGCACGGAATTCCAAAAAGCTTATCAAAGAATTGCTCGATTACAAGAAACATCAACAGAATTTTCATTAAAATAGAAAAGTTTTTGTCAGCTGTACGTATAATTCACAATAATAATGACGATAGTCCTTCAGAATTACATTACTATATGTTACAGTCTTTTAAATAGACATAATTTAATAAGGGGGTGGTATAATCTTCTGCCCCGAGCGGCGGATACCTACGCTATGCCACTAGTGTAGGACAAGAAAGAGAGGGGTTTTTGTCTTGCATAATCGGACGGAAGTGCCGCCATTTTGCGAAAAACCGATTGAGCCAGTATCTCCGTAACCGTGCACTTGAGGCCCACAATTATACAGACCTTTATTATAGATAATTAAATTTCCTATCTTTTTCTTTCAATATTTTTTTTCGTATCACTTACCGTTCACGATTTATAAGATTACTGTTTGTTTATTGACTTTTTTACCGATATCTCTTCTTATAATTGTTCATACCATGAGAAGGTAATTACCGCCTACACGCCTTTATATACAGTAAAAGCTCGATTAACCGGACTAATTGTTGTCGTTAGGCATCCGGATAATCGAAAATCCGGATAATGGAATGTATGAAGAAAATTGGGGTTTGTGCCATTGCACAAACCAACAACCAATTTTAGTAGATACCTATTTTTGTGTAATAACCTATTGTGTTGATTCTAAACAACAAATACATATCAACGAAAATCTGTGTTTGTTTAAGAAAATATTAAGATTTTTTTTTGCAAGTAAGATCATAAATTATTTATATGTCAAGAAAATACCAATCAATAAAATTCATATTTTTTAAATATTTATTGAATTTTTATCATTACGCTATGCATACTTCGTTATTATTAACCTTGTGCTAGGTAGTAGGTAGATAGGTAGTACAACATTGAACGCGTTGTATCTTTGAAAATATTAATTTTAGGACAAAAAAAATAAATTAAAATTTTAAATAAATTAAGTATTTTGTATTTTTAGTTTCATTACATTATACTGCACTAATTTGTGAAAATACTCCTGACGAATTATTCATTATGGACAAGAGTAACTCGCTCATGTATTACCTGTACAAGTGATTGAAAACTTGGAATTTTCTTTTTTGTATTTAATTTTTTGCCGGGAATTTGCAAAAAGTGTCATGTTTTAAAACTTATTCTGCAAATACTAACATCGGCCAAATATTGACGATTTAAAACATTCTCCTTAAAAACGCACGCACGCACATACGCACGCATGCACGTACGCACGCACGCACGCACCCACGTACGCATGCACACACGCACGCACGCACGCACGCACTATTCGATAGTAATTTTTAATAAAAGTCTGGAAGAAAATCGTTCCATAAAAGCGAGTTCTGGGGCCATATAAATGTGCGTAAACAAACCTTTACTTCGTGGACTTGTTCTGTGTATTCAATTTACTAAACAATTTAAAGTTATACATGAAGAACACTAAACTCTTCGTGGGTTTATTTAAGATGTTGAAAAGTAATCAATTCAATTATTTTTTTATACAATACCGGTGCCTCAGTACAAATAAATATTCATTATCTGTTCAGTTAGGGACTATAGGTATAGTTGACTGAACTTGAGCTGCAAAATGTTCTCTGCTATCTTTAAATTATTTCAAACTCGCCATAACTTGCTGATGTCGGACCACGGTCTCTAATCAGCCGGCTTATGATTTCGAAAATGCTGACATAATGCGAACGTGACGAAGACTCGCATGTCGCTAGAGAGTTATGATTGTAATCGTTACTCTTCTATCGGTGATTATATTTAGACGAACCTATTTATGTGAGGTGTTAGACCACAAACCACTATATCCTTTAAGGAAGTTTTGAAGAATTTGGTAAACTGCTTGGTTGAGACGGGGGTAGTAGTCTAGTCGACGAGTTGAAAATTGTACAAAATAGAGATACTGCTCTTAAAATTATGTGCGATAGCTCATTGGATCCGGAATGACGCCTAGAAGAATGTGCCAAAAGCGTGTATTAGCACATAAAAAATTGTAAAAGTTATAAACAATTAAAGATGAAAAAAAATGGCATTTCGTTTTTTGCCAATATTTCATAAACTATTAATATTTAAGAAATTTCAAAAAAAGATTCTGAAAGAGGAGGAAATTTCCAATAAAAAAACTCCTGACTCCCGGAACTCTATCTCCATTATTTATAATTTTAATTTAACGCTGAAAATAGGTCTGCGCGTGACATATTTAGGTTGGACGCGTGGCGTCAAAAGCGAGTACGGCACATTAATTAATTTATTTAAAGTATTGAATATATTTTTTTATTTGAAAAAATTATGGTGTGTTCTGAACACTATAAATAATTTATTCGCGTTGGAAATTTTACTTAAAGTTAATTTTTCAACAAGTTAAACAATTATTAACTAACGAAATTTTCTCGAACTACCGTCTTAATTGTAAGTGAAAAAAAATGTTTAAATAATAGTCGTAAAAAAATTCGCTTCGTAGAGCCTTTCTTACATATATACTTAACAAGATTGTGCCATAAAAGTTAAAAAAATATTTATACTTTGTTTATAACAATTTTTTTACTTGAACAACATTACTTGGATTTTTAAGTTTTCGTTCGTAATTTTGCGCTTGGTTATATTTCCGGTTATAATAATAATAGATATTGCGGTTCATTTTTTGACATTACCCGTGGTATAGAACTAACTTAATATATTCTATCTTATCACCAGAACAAGTGTTTAATGCCATAAAAAAACTCAACTAAGAATATTATGAAAGAAGAAATTAAATAGTTTGTGCACCCTTAATAAAAGTTATTTCTTATAAATATAATGTTTAAAATTAAATTATAAAAAGACTTCTAAATGAAATAACAGTTATTTGATTCGGCTCCCTTTAAAAACTTTTATGACATTTAAAAAACTGTAAATAAATTACTACAGATATGACACTAAAGCACCCGCTATTAATATATTTTTTCTTAATAAAAACATAATTAAATACTTTTAAATAAATAAGTAATACTTATTTAGCACTTACCCAATTATAAATATAAGAACACAAATAGTCCCAAACGAGTCACAGAGCACCAACAATTGAGTCACAGAATAAATCGAACATCGAAATCCAGAGTTCTAGTTGCCGTTCGCGGAGAAGGGAAAAACGCGAGTGTACGTCAGCACTCCCAACCGGCCCGAGAGCAACTGTTGAAAGCGCGCGTGAACTAAATCATGCGAGAAAAGCGTCTACGAGCGCTGCGTAACTTTGTTTACGTTGTGTAGCGATGCAGCGCTTTATGGGATATTACGGTTGCACTGAGGTTTCAGCCACACAGCTGTTTAACATATGCGACGTAGCCTACGTACATAATACATAACATTTGTATTTAGAATGCTCACTGAGGGTAGGAGATTACAATATACAACTTTAAGGATATTTTAATGAAATAAAATTCAATATCTGCTCCCAAAAAACACTGAAAAAATGTAAGCCAATGAATGCGTGAGCGTTTTAACTAATAAAAAAGAAATGATATTCAAATCATTTACAAAGATTTCCGATTAATATTCCAGAACTCTGTTTGATATGTAAAGTTACATTACATCATGTTATTCGTTGGACACCGACTCTCAGACATAAGTATCCGTTAAAATGTAAATTTACATAAACAAATTATTATAAAATAAGTAATAAGGAAAAACATAAAAAATACGTTTCATGTTTAAATTTTTTTGAAAGCTATCTTAGGGGTAGGCAACAATTCACCAAGGTGGATTCAATTGTAAGCGATGCACAAAACATAGAATATGGTGTTCCACAAGGTAGTATTTTGGGTCCCACTCTATTTCTAATCTATATAAACGATTTGGAAATGCAACGAACAATTATTGAAGGAGACTTAATTAACTATGCGGATGATACCGTAGTAATCTTTCATGGTTCGACTTGGAGTGAGGTATTTAACGCTGCACAACGTGGTTTTGGCTATGTGACAGAGTGGCTAAATAATAATTTGCTTACCCTTAATGTTGCCAAAACCAACTACCTATGTTTTAACATATCCTCGGCCTCAGCTCCTCCGCCAGATCTAATCCTCAGAGCTCATTCTTGTGGATATGTCTTCGACGATAACTTAAAATCGTCATGCAATTGCGCATATGTTAAAAAAGTTAAATCAACTAAATACCTGGGAGTCGTAATAGATGAAAATCTTAGATTTAATGAACACATTGCTGTGACTAGTACTAAGGTGAGAAAAGTGATACACGTTCTGAAGTTGCTAAGAGATGTGGCGCCAATGAAACTGTTAAAAACCGTCTATTTTACTCTATGCCAATCAATACTTACCTATTGCATATCTGTTTGGGGAGGCGCTTCCACTACGCTAATGCTAAGATTAGAAAGAGCTCAGCGTGCTGTGCTCAAAACTATGTTAGGAGTCCGATTTCGTTATCCGACTTGTGACCTCTATAAGGAGACACAAGTCCTTAGCGTTAGACGACTATATATTTTAAAAATAGCTCTTCTAGCACACAAAGACGCTCTTCTTTCAGATGACCACGAGTTTTTGACCAGGAAGCGCATCTTTCAAGTACCGAAAAGGCATGTTAGTACGGTTTTTGCCAAAAGATTTAGCTGCTATACAAAACCATTTGTGTACAACCGTATTAATAAGCTATTTAACACAATTAATTTATCTAGTAGAGAAGCTAAAGTTAGAATACAAAAGGGTCTGTTGAACTGGACATACGATTATACGGAAAAATTTATGAAACCTCTTTTCTTCGAATCACATATTTATTATAAACCTGATCTCACATAATTTTAGATTAAATCATAATTCTTACTGTAGCATATAAGGTTCCTGTGTTTTTATATTATTATTTTTTCCTCTTGTTTTTTATTTTTTATTTTCACTTTGTTATTTAATTTAAATTTTTATTTTGAACTTTACATTTAATTTACACTGGAGACATTGCATTGTAAACGAGTAACTAAAGAACATCTCACGATACAGGCTCTGCCTAGTGTGAGATGTCTCTTGAAATCTTGTCAATAGTATTTATGTAATACATATGTTATAGTATTAAGAACTACTTTTGTTGTAACAAAACATATTGGAAATAAATAAATTATTATTATTATTATGACAGCCCCGTGGCGCAGTTGGCTAGACACCAGCTTGCGAAACGAGAGGCTGCGGGTTCGATCCCCGCACCGAGACAAATGTTTGTGTGATCCACAAATATTTGTTTCGGGTCTGGGTGTTTGTGAGACCGAAAAGTCTCTCGTAGTTTCTGATACCCACGACACAGGACTTGTATCCTAGTGTGGGGTCAGAACTATGTATGTGACTGTTGGGTGTATTTATTATTATTATATTATGTTTCCCATTTGTAAAATTCCAAGCCTTTCACGGCTAATTGTGCATAATTCAAATACCGTCCTTTTTCTTACCTGGAATGTTCAAATAGACATACTATATCAGCCAATACACGTTCAACTGTAGGGCAAGGGCCCTCTCTACAATTGAGAGAGGACTAAGCCCACCAGGACTAATTCCTTCACCGTTATATTAGGTGATAATTCCTTGTTAATACAAACATTACTTCGAAAAGTCAGTGGTGAGTGGCTGGCTTTGAACCTGCGAGGAATGAGATTCTGACTCGACCGCGAGACAATTTTAGCTATCACGACAATCATTAATAGACACGGACAACCTAATTGGTATCTGTGATATGTTTATGCACTCTAGCTGACAAAAATCAAGAAATATGAGACATAATTTACGCTCCCGCTGCCGTTTCGTCTAACGCAGTGGTCTAAAGCCTACGCTTAAAGTATTTTATTGAGGAGATCTATGCCCAATAGTGAGACTGGTATAAAAGATAGAGTCAAAATATACAAAAACAATAATGTAATTGGCAGCAGTTTTACTTTTTATCATGTTACTACAAAGATAACATAAAATAAATACAAAGAAACCTTGTTTTTGTAGACTTTTATGATCGAATTAGTAAATGGATACAGTTTTTTTTTCGTAAGCCTTTCTATTACTCGTGGCGTGTTAGAGCCTTTTAACTATTTTTGTTCTAGTCACCAATGTAACTAGACCAATTGGAAAATGTGCTCGCCGCTGGAAATCTACTTTATTTGAGTTCCATTTTCCTTGTCCATTGAGAGTGCTTTTAATTCATTCTCATCCCGTTTCACTCATTCATTTCACTTCTCTCTTCTTGTTTGCTTTTTTTTTAATTCAAGTAGTTTAATCTGATAATAAATAGTATTATAAATAGTAATTATTAACTTCATTTTGAACATTATGAAAAATCTTTTTTTTCGTTGCATTTCTTTAACAAATTTTTTTACACTCTTTTTTTTACTGAAGAAACTCTCGCTTCGCAATTTGTGTAGTCGTAATAGGCCCCATTTAAATGGAGAGACCCACATTGCCCAACCAGGGAATCGATCGAGGCAGTCCAAAGTCATATTTTTGTATGTTTTGATGTTATTCAAGCTTAGACAACAGTTATGATAGATAAAGACATAATACATACTATATACGTTTATATAGGACCCTGATTAGAAATTTCTGTTCAATAATTGAAAGTTTTTATTTTTGAAGCTTGATAATTTTTTAGATGTATGGGAAACAACTACTGTTATCTATTATATAACCCTATAACTGTACCAGTGGCGGTACTTCCATAGAAGCCCAAAAGCGTTATACGTTAATTGTGTAATGTTTAGTTTATAATTGTTTATTCTGGGGTCTTTATTCCACAAATGACTTTTGTTAAATAAAGATTTAAAGCTTAAAAATTATTATTCTGATATTTGTAAGGTTGGGCTTTTGGGCTTCTATGGAAGTACCGCCACTGGTACAGTTACCTTCACTGAAGTGTACGTATGCTTGATTGTATTGTATTAGCGAAACTGTGCAGTGTCTTACTGGTTTTACAGGAAACCTTTATCCCCGTAGAACCAACGTACATGTTATATCAAGTATAAGTAAGCGAGCTTTCCCCGAGTCCCTTTGCACTGAAAAAAAAATCGAACAAATGGGAGGAAACAGATTTTACAATCATCATCATTGTGAGCCAAAAGGGGCCCACTGCTGGACATGACACTCCCAATGACTTCTACAGGGACCTGTTGGAAGCAGCCTGCAGCCAGCTGGTTTAATGTTACTGATTTGATTTGACAATATCTGTTACGAAACCTACAGGATAACCTCTACGGAATGATGGAAAGAAAAATAAATACAAAATTATAAGTTTATTACAAATGTAGCAACCGCGCGCCCTCGCTCGGCTCGCACACGAAGAACGTAGGAACTCCTTTGTATTGTGAGAGTATCAGTTTTTTCAGATTTTCAACTTCGCTTTTTAGCACCTGCGAACAGAGAAATATTTATGATTTAAAAACAGAATGTAACGTAAGCGAAATTTTAATTAAGGGTTTTACTAATCAAAGTGCTGAAACTTAATAAGCACGCTTCCCAAGTGTAAATAAAAAAGTAAATGTCCCTAAAAACAAACGCTTTAAGTTTAAACTTTATCATAAGCCCATATATGTACGTCCCACAGCTAGGCACGGGCCTTACTGAGAGGGGTTAAGCTTTAGTCCACCACGCTGGTCTAGTGCGGATTAGCGGACTACACGCCCTAGAAATTGCTAAGATTTTTTTAGGTTTCCTCACGATGTTTTCCTTCACCGTTAAAATACGTGATAATTCATTATGAATCCACACATAACTTCTAAAAGTCAGCGGTGTGTGCCTGGGGCCTGAAATCCGCGACCGCTGAGATTTTTGACTTGACCGCGCGTCTTAACCTCAAGGCCATCACTAGTTAAGTTTAAACTTGCTATATACAAAATGTGTCATGAGCAAAATAATTATTTATAGTTTTTTCGAAGCGTAAATATAAAAATCCCATAAAAAACAAAACTTGTAAAAAACCCCAAGTCTCGCAACTCAGTTCTTCTACCGTTAAAAGTTGTGAGATCCATGTGACTTGTATGTAATCACCGTAACTGTTGCACGTCTTAGTTTTCGGTCACGGCTTTTTTACATCCTGTATACAAAAACACTGTTAATATTTTTTATTTGTTGACTTCACTGCCATTTGATGGTAGTAAGAAATAATTCAAATGGAATGGCAAGAAACGATTACGACTATCCGTCGGAATACAATTTTACGGCGAAGTATATTTAAAAATTACGACTTCAACCCACACGCGACCCAACGCGTGTCAATATAACCGTGTGTCAATATAAATTTACTACGTATTGGGCTTCGCAAGTAAAGGCCTACCAGAAATCCTCTATTCAAAAACAAATTAAAATGCACTAAAAAGTAAAAAAATAATTGCGTATTCTTCTATAACTAATATTTAACTTACTATTTCTCTTCATCAATATACCTAGGTACGATCATAGATTAGACTAGATTACTTAAAAGTCAATCAAATTATTACGACAATATAATGTAGTTTTAATTATTGTTATTCTTGGAGGCGGTGTCAGCCAAGGTAGGATTCTAGTATTATTTTATTATTCATCATCATCATCAGCCCATATACGTCCCACTGCTAGGCACGGGCCTCCTCTACAACTGTGATGCTAGGTATGTATATTGTAGTATTTCCTTAGTTGACACCGCCTCCAAAAATAACAATAATTAAAACTACATTATATTGTCGTAATATTTTTTTTTTTTTTTTTTTTTTTTTTTTTTTATTCTGGCACGGCAAAGTGACCCCATTGCACCTGATGGTAAGCGCAATGGAGTCCAGAAAAAGTGCCGACCAGCGAGAGATGATGGTCTCCCGTTGGTCCGCACAATCATGCCGGCCGAATACCTCTTCACCTTATTGTGAAGAAGTTTGGGGGACTATCAATCATGGCGATCAAAGGACCGACCGCGACAAACCGGCCAAAAAAATTGCCGGTACGGTCATCCTTTCACCATGATTGAAGCCCCCCCGAAAACCGGATATACACTGGCTGATCCAATTTGATTGACTTTTAAGTAATCTAGTCTAATCTATGATCGTACCTAGGTATATATTGATGAAGAGAAATAGTAAGTTAAATATTAAGTTATAGAAGAATACGCAATTATTTTTTTACTTTTTAGTGCATTTTAATTTGTTTTGGAATAGTTTTTTTTGAAGGCGGTTTTTGTTTTGTTAAAATTTTTGTTTATTTTTTAATTTTTAGTGAAGCCACACCCGGGATCGAACCTGCAACCTCATGCGTTGCAAATCGGTTACTTTGCCACTCCGCTACTACCAGTCTATTATATGGTTATAAAACTCATCAACAATACGCAAATGTTTCTACCACACACTCGGCTACCACCGCTTCACACATTTAATACACCTTAAGTAATGCAATTAGATCGTTTGCTTCATGTTGCAATGCAGCAACAAACGTAAGCGCATTACAATTTGATTCAAGACAGTTAGAAATTCGGCCACAAATCGCATCCATACTGTACGCCGTTAACGAGTTCCATTGACGTTATATTATATTTGACTAGGACAATTACTTGACCATAAAGAGGTTACGGTAGGTGACTCAAATATCCGGATAGCCTATAAAGATTCGGCCGAGTATCGTTAGTTTTCTGCTAAGAATTGAAGAGTTCCGTTACTTTGTCATGGATCCCATAATTAGAACTTAACCAAACTCTCATGCAATTACCCTAGAAGTACATCCTAACCAATAATAAAAAGGATTCATCAAAATCGGTTGGCATGATATTAAGTTATTCGTCGATTTGTCACGCACATTGGTGAAAATTTAAGATTTTTGTGGTTTTCTAATGGAAGCTATTGTCACAACTAGACCAAATTCAAATGGGACCAAACTGGAAGCACCAGCTTTCACTTAAAAAAAGAATCATCAAAATCGGTTGGCATGATATTGAGTTATTCGTCGATTTGTCACGCACATTGGTGAAAATTTAAGATTTTTGTGGTTTTCTAATGGAAGCTATTATCACAACTGGACCAAATTTAAATGGGACCAATCTGGAAGCATCAGCTTTCAATTAAAAAAAGAATCATCAAAATCGGTCCACACAGTCAAAAGTTCTGAGGTAACAAACATAAAAAATAAAAATAAAAATACAGACGAATTGATAACCTCCTCCTTTTTTTGAAGTCGGTTAAAAATACACTGAGCGTACGTTATATTTGAACTAAAAACTTGTAAGCTAAAGCAGACGGTATTAAAAGTCACGTTTTAATAAAAGCTGTCTTGTGGTCCTTTTGTGACCACTACCCTTATATGCAATATACACTTAATGGAAAATCTTCTTAAAATACACACAAAAAAATATAAGAAGAACTTGTACCAATACTTTTTACAAAACGAAACTGTACGTTAAATATCCCTGCTACTTAAAAGACAGAACGAATATTATCTTAAATATCGATTAGGTATAACTGTATTACGTACATACATACATATGTACTTATTGCCAAGTCGATAAAAGTCGTGATGACTGATGGCCTCGAGGTTTAACGAAACGCGGTCGAAAATCTCGGCGGTCGCGGGTTCAAACCCCATGCGAACATTTCTAACTTTAGAAGTTATGTGTGTATTCACAACGAATTATCACGTACTTTAACGGTGAAGGAAAACATTGTGAAAAAAACTTGCACACCTAAAAGTTCTTAAGAATTTCTTAGGTGTGTAGTCCGCCAATTCGCACTAGGCCAGCGTGGTGGACTAAGACCTAAATCTCTTAGTTATAAAGGAGGCCCATGCCCAGCAGTGAGGCGTATATGGGCTGATGACGATTATAATTAAAATGTATGGAAGCTAAATTGCGCTCTTTTCACTACAATGCATGTCCGACTTTTAATCCCATGACCGCACTACTATGATCAAACGTGGTATGAAATCGTTAATTTGATCAATTTGATACTCGCTGTTGTCCTTAATAACTAGAAGCTATGGAGATTTGCTTTCGGTGCTTTCCTTCATCATTGAAGATATATAATTCGTTGCAAAAACGACTTCGTGACTTATGGAATTCGTATACGGCTATACCTATCAGATCTAAATTAGTTTTACTCATAACATGGATGCATGCTTCATTTTTTGATTTAAAAAAATTCCAATGCGCTCTGGCTCGCCTTCAACTGATTTTAACCTTTGCAAAATAAACACGTCACTAATCTCCAGTTTCAAAAAACTGATCAACGAAAAAATGGTAATTATTTATTTAAAATTAGAAATGTGTTAGGCAATTAACGTAAGTATGATTTTACTGACTAAAAATGTAATAGCCCATGTACGGCCGTATTTACATATAAACGTTAGTTAAATTAAGTAAACCTAAACATACTTTAGCCTGCTCTATTGATTATCCTGTGACGTAAGAGAAAAAGAGCCAGAGCATGTTTAAGCAGTAGTAAAATTAACTGACTCAGATGTTTATGTTTACTTATGTAAGGCCGTTTTTAATCCTTTCATTAAGTATCTCTTTCATGAAAACTAAGTGCTTAAAGCGGTCATTTAAGTTAGGTTTCTGTCAGTGTATAAATTTTATTATCAAATATAATAGGTAAGATTACCTATAAATCACGCCCGTTTAATATTGCTGATGAATAGATAATTAATTATCATATCAGATACATTTCTTAATTAACATCAAAGCTACAAAGATATAGCGATAGCAATGCATGTTGCTGCCTTATACATATTGATGGCCAAACGTTTTATGTCCCATTTTATACATTGTAAACATACTCGTACATACATACATAACCTCACGCCTGTATTACTCGAAGAAAACTTTTTTACGCACGCTTGACTTGGGGAGTAAGCTGGGGATTGCGTGACGAGAGATTAATATAATTATTTTTTTCGTTATAGCGCATTCAAATAAAAGCTTGTCTAGAAAGTTTTTTCTTTTGATATATTTGTGACTTTTTAGTTATTTCGAGTTATTCTCAGCAAGCCCTTTTATGTGATACCCATTTTAGTCCGAGACTTTGGGTGCGCCGCCATGTTGGTTTAAGAATGACGTCACAAAGTTTACTATACATTGTCATACAAACTGAAGGTGGTTACATAATTTCAGCTCAATCGGTTGAATATCTACTTCAAAATTGTGTTTTAAGCATTAGAAGTCCGTTATATGGGATTTAGACTGACGTCATTTTATTTTTCGAGTTATTCTCAGCAAGCCCTTTTATGTGATACCCATATTGTAGGAGTGCATTAAAAACAACTAGTCCGAGATTTTGGGTGCGCCGCCATGTTGGATTAAGAATGACGTCACAAAGTTAACCATGCAATGTCATCCGAACTGAACTTATATACAAAATATCAGCTCAATCGGATGAATATGACTGCGTCAAAATTGAGTTGCAATATTTCACCCAAACAAAGATACATTACATACATTTCAAGTTAAAAAGTTAAAAGCTTGTAAAAATTGGCTACTTATTTACCAAAGCGATGGCGCATCCTCCAAAGCCCCCTCCAGTCATCCTCGCCCCGAACACACCTTTAGCTCCCCTCAATATGTCGACCAACTGGTCCAGTTCAGGACACGACACTTCCATCAACTTGCTAAGTGAATCGTGGGACTGGTAGAGCAACTCGCCAACCTAAAACAATTTTCAATATTAAAATTTGAACCGACCAGAATACCTGATGTTCAATTATTGGCGAAGTTGATTGCCGAGAATGTACTCGCAGTATTGAATTTCAAACACACACACTCATAATATTTAGAAGTTAAGTCATTGTGAATCCTCATGCTCTTTTAAGATGAAGGAAAATCACTACGAACATTTAATATGATCAGTTAAAAACGACCTTTAATGATAAAAAGTGTACATAAATTTAAGTATACAAGTATATTCATTCCGTTTCTCTACTTGTGTTTGCGTTCTAGGAGTCCCCAGTGATGACCGAATGGATTTTATTGGGTTTTTAAAATAAAAAAAATCTCAGCAACAATTATCGATTCTGGATAAATGCCCGAAAAATGGCAATAAGTTCGCCCTATTATTATGTGGGCTAAAAAAACAAAAAAATATGGATAGGCAAAGTTAAGTTATACTATATATAAGTACATTTATTATATGTACAATTGTCGTATAAAAAAAATCATTTGAAAAAGCTTAAGGGGTCATTGTCATAGTATAATATTTATCGTATGAACTTCCAACACAAATATCATAAAGACGGTTCGTTGATATAATATTGTGTACACAAAGTCACGTTCTTGTAAACAAAATGCTAACCTTTGAAGCGGATGACCTTGTGCCGGTCATGGCGAAGCTACTTTTATGCGGAATTATTTTCTTGTAATTTTAATAGGAATATTGTACCAGAGAGTGTTAAATTAATCCGGGGTTTAATACAGCTCCTTTTAAGCGATAATTTACACGCCTAAGTAGTAAGTTACCTCCGATCTTATAACGAAACTTTTGGCCTAGGCCTAAACCCTCTCAGTTGTAGAGGAGGCCCGTGCCCAGCAGTGGAACGTATATGGGCTGTTGATGATGATGATTAATAATTATAGAAGTTTTAGATCATTTATGTGTTTTATACGATTCTTGATCAAAAAGAGCAAACTTTCCGTATACACATTTGGCACAACAATATGAGATAAAGAATCTTGCATTGTGTTCCCGAAAGTCAAACGCTTGACCAGAGTTTTCGTCGGACCCAAAAACTATCCAATTTATGTTACTAACGATGCAGACACAAGTGTTGTAATAAAACCATTTTTTTTATAATAAAGACTGGTCGTGGTCTCGTGGCACAAGCGTGTGTCGTGCGATCTTAAGGTCCCGGGTTCAATTTTCGGAATGGGCAAGTGATATTGGATTTTCCTTTAGGAAATTCCCAATAGCAGCACGGACACGTGTCTACCTAGCCCGGGGATACAGGCATGTGTGTCTATGTGTTTGTTAAAGTAGTAAAGTTTATTTTTTTTACAAACCCTTTTGTAATCCTTTTTCCCAAGGATTCTGCCAACTTCCTCAGTCCTGAGTATTTCTTCAATTACATGCTTAGCTCGCTTGATTACTAATTCATCGCAGACGATTCGCTTCAACACTGAAAAATCAAGTTAAATATTTAAATATATTTCACAATGATTTTTCATGTAGTTTAACGGCGAATGAAAACATCGTGTGGAAATCTATACACCTAGAAGTTCTTATTAAATTCTTAGGTGCGTAGTCCCCCAATCGGCACTAAGCCAGCGTAGTAAGACCTAAAGCATCTCAGGTGTAGAGGAGGCTCGTGCCCAGCTGTGGTACGTATAAGGACTAATGATTTCATCACAATATTTTCCTTCAACGTTAAAGTAAGTGATATTTATTCTCAGCCTATCGCCGTCCACTGCTGAACGAGGGCCTCCCCAAGTAGGCGCCAACCATCCCGATCTTGAGCAGCCCTTATCCATCCGCTACCCGCCACCTTTCTCAAGTCGTCGGACCATAAGTGATAATTCATTATGAATACCCACATAACTACGAAAAGCCAGAGGTATGTGCCTGGGGTTTGAACCCGCGACCATCGATAAGATGCTACCTGATTGATATCAGGTAATATTATAAGTATTGTTGTTTTTTGTATGTGATAAACTTGCCATGGTGAGCGGAGCCAAACACCCGCCCTGTTTTTAGATAACTTTACACAATAATTGTAATGAAATTCATATTAGCTTCTTGATAGTGCTCATTAAACAAAACTTTACAGGGCTTGAAGCTCGTTTTAACTTACAACATTGCTTAACAGGAAAACTATATGAAATGGCGAATGAGTTATAAGTTTGAGTAACCAGTAGTTTGTGTGCCAAATGACATTTGGTACATGAAACTAGTTTGTGCCGTTATAATGAGTTGGTGACTTT
Organism: Hemaris fuciformis; assembly: GCA_907164795.1. Lineage (NCBI taxonomy): Eukaryota > Metazoa > Arthropoda > Insecta > Lepidoptera > Sphingidae > Hemaris > Hemaris fuciformis. The sequence continues at coordinate 10,093,417 of OU015440.1, forward strand.
CAGAAATTCGAAGCAATAATATTGTGCTCGCATTCATGTTTTGACCTGGTAAGTGGATGTGTTATATGCAGACCTTATTGTAACTGATACCAGAGAGTAACACACGAGGCCACGAGTTCAATTGCCGCACCGAGTCAAGTGACATATGGATATTTTTTTCTAAAAACGGGTATTTTTAGACCGCAACGTCTCTAGTGTTTTCTGATACCCACGACACAGGACTTGTACAATAAAAATCATTTTATACGACATTGAATGTGAGGTTTGTAGCACAGAGTTTAAAATAGCCTGCAGTTGGTAATAATAATAATAAATTATTATTATTTTTCGCAATCAACCTTGTGAAAACCGAAAAAGACAAAATATCTAAAATATTTAGATTTGGCTCATGAGGTTACTGATATGTGGGATGTAGACTCAACCGTCATTGTTCCGATAAACGTTACTGCCAATGGGTTGATACCAACGAGCTCGACCAACATCTTCGGAGGCTCTCAATCGGTTATTGGGTCAAAACCCAGACACAAAAAGCAATGTTATTAGACACGGCACGTATCGTGAGGCGGTTTCTAACTCTTGGACCCTAACCACCGGTGGCTTGGGTCGTAGACCCCGCCAACTGCGGTTATAAATATTTTATTTTTATATTTTTAAATGTTCTATTTTATAAAAGTTTATATTTAAAAATGTAAAATAAGTTAAAATAAATAAAGGATAATAATAAATAAACAATCATCAGCCCATATACGTCCCACTGCTGGGCACGGGCCTCCCCTACAACTGAGAGGGTTTAGACCACTACAGACTACAGACTACACACCTAATAAATTCCTAAGAACTTTTAGGTGTGCCGATTTCATCACGATGTTTTCCTTCACCGTTATAGTACATACCGCTATACATATTATAGTAATAATAAATACACCCAAAAGTCACATACATAGTTCTGATCCCACACTAGAATACAAATCCTGTGTCTTGGGTATCAGAAATTACGAGAGACTTTTCGATCTCACAAACACCCAGACCCGAAATATTTTTTTGTGGATGACACAAACATTAGTCTCGGTGCGCGGATCAATCCCGCGGCCTCTTATTTCGCAAGCTTATTGTTTAAATAATACTAAATAGGTATATGTATGTTTTATATGCGACGTTAAATCTTATGGAGATTCTCTCCGTATCGTATAAAATGATCTCTTAACTTATTTACTTACCGTCTAGATCCTCCCTCTTGGCTCCTCGTAATGACGTCAAACCCAATTTGTCGGCAGCTTCCTGACACTGAGCGCGACGTTGTGGATACTCGCTGCCTGTCAATTGATGCTTCACGTTTGAGTTGATTACTAACAGAGCCACATCGTCGGTAACTAACGGAACCTGCACCGCATCTAGTGATCTAAAACAAATTCACATCGAATACGAAAACCTCATGTAGGTACGTCCAAAAAATTCTTGGTCAATTTCATAAAATTTGTGATGTTCATAATAAAAATACGAGGAACAAATGTAATCTTGTACAACACGTAACTCGTCTCCGGAAAATTAACAACTCTTTTATGGGGCAATGTATACGCTTCTATAACAAACTTCCGAAGGGTATTAGGGAGCTTCCTTTGAAAAAGTTTAAGGAATCGATTAAAGAAAATGATTATTATAAAATTTCAGATTATATTGAGGATAATAAGCCCCGGGAGTAAGTAAAATGATCAGAGGTTATGTTGCTGCAATTTGTATCGTTATGACATGTATGAGGTTAAATTAAATATAATAAATAAAAATTTAATTATAATTTAAAAAATATATAAAAAAAATACATTTCGTGTTGCTGAGGTAGTTTCTTGCAGTTTCTTCTCCACAGCGATAACATGTTTCGAAGCGGCAATAGTTAAAAAAATGAAAAATAAACCTTATAGTGACGATTCAAAAGCACTTGTAAAAGTCTATTTGAATAAAGGTGATTTTGACTTTGACTTTGAATAATATTGTGTGCATCGTAAATCTACTTCGCCTATTTGTTCAGCGTATGAAGTGGTGGAAGAGTGTATTTCAGTGTCGAAGAACAGAGATTCAGAATTAAATTAGTGGTGAATTAATTATTATAATGTAGGTTTTTATAACAGCACCTTGGCCTCGCCGTTGTCGGATGAGGACAAAACATTATTTGAAATAACATTTTTTTATATAAATTATATTTATGTAGTTTCATATTGCGTTAATTAGTTTTATATTCAAGACGGTTTACATTCTTAATAAAACATTTTCAATTAAAAAAAAATTACAAAGAAAAATAAATTGTACGAATCAAAGTTATTGGTTTGACGTTTCGGTAGTTTTGCGTACATAAGATTTCACTAGAAATTTATTAGATATGAGGTATATAGATCGGAATCAGTGCAGCGTCTTGTAAAAGACCTTATCCCTAATTGCAAAGGAGGTATGTACCGAATATTTATATACTGGTCGTTTTGTTGAATGGGTGTATGAATGAACATAGATCATTAAAAGTTAAAGTATTTGCCTGCATTAAACGGCTTTCGTTGACTTTATCAAGAGACAAGTTTTAGTAGCAATATAACTTTTAATCTCACCAAACTATTTAGAGTGTCAAAGTTAGTCGATTGAAGTAACATAAGGAATATGAGATGGTGACACTGACGAAAAACTCGTTACCGAATATACACCTATAAAATATGTATATTATGTTAGAAGCAGTTGCAAGCAATCTGAGTGATGTTTGGCCTTAGTCCAACTAACTGGCCAAACGGACTACACACCTAAGAAATACCAAAGAGTTTTTAGATGCGCGGGTTTCCTCTCGATGTTTTCTTTCACCGTTAAAGTAGGTGACATTTCATTATGAACACACACACATAACTTCGTAAAGTCAGAAGTGAACCAGCGATCGCCGAGATTTGACTCGACCGCGCTTCGAAACCTCAAGACCACCATTACTTTTACAATACATAAAACTTATACAATACATACAACTTATACAATGTTTTAATCATAGAGATGAATCCTTATTGATTTACCTATGCAGAAATACTTTTATATAATGTCAATAGAAAACTGTTTTCAAACCTTTCCAGGTGAATAATATGCTTCACTTTGCGAAACTTCTTAAAGTTGGAGCACAGAGCAAAATGCAAGTACGTACGTAGTAGGTATGTTAAATATGACAATGCATTCCTTTTCGTCTTCGCAATGTTCAAGAAGTATTCGCATTTAAATTCAAGAAGAATTATAATTTGAGTTGAATATAAATATAAAGGATGTTTTTAGCTGTTTTATGACGCTTTCACTAAGAATTGTTTGTAATTATTGTTCTATCTAAAACAATGGCTATTGTAATTTTTTTCTGCTATAACCATTATTATTACACAATGTAAATATTTTTATGTTTCACTGCTACTCGCAATTATTTCAAGAAATGTCCTTACTAACAGCAGAATTTTCCTGAATATATTCTTTGTCAATCAATGTTAAAAAAGTCCTTTAATAACTTTAATCTTATATAATATAGATGATGTACTACATTTGTTAAAGGAATGTATTAGAAATGAGAACAAAAGGCAAGAAATAATTGGGAACATGAAAGTAAATTGTCTAGATGTAGGTACCATAGTTTATATTTTGGCCACCCTACATCTGATAAAGCTAAAATGCTGTACGACTTGGCTGCTTTGCCTTGTTCCACACAAATATAGTTTAAGAGGAAAATAATTTAAAATTGTAATTTTAAGCGTTTTGTAATTTAAAGTGTTTTGTTACGATGGGACTGACATGTATATTTTGGACAAAAGTCCCAAAAAAAAAGAAAAAAAACTTTAATCTTTTTGAGATAAGTTTATAACTAGGTCCCATGAAGCCTAGTAGGTATCAAAGTCCATCAAAAAACTTTGTAAAGGTCATGGTATAATAAATAAATAGACAAATATTTATACTAAGGACCTAGCCAAGATTCGCCCGTGCATAGATATTGCAAAAAGGGGTCCGGCCGGGCCGGGCCCGTCCGGGCCCGGTGCCCTTTTACGCACCCACCGGGCCCGGTCACCGAGTCCGGTCAGCGGACCCGATAAGTAAATCGCGGCACGGGAGCGCCTACTCGTAGTAGTTACTGTTGTAAAATACTCGTATCAATCATTCTTTCAGACTGAAAAATAATTGTTACTTTTTGTTTTGTTATATTATACTTGTGGAGCCTATGTATCGTAACCAATTTTACGTTACATTTTGTTAGTTAAGACTAAACAAGTTTGGTTGTTTGTAGTTACAGTACAGCCTAGCCAATAAGATTTCGCTATTTGCTCAATTAGTAATAATAACATTAATAGCCAAAGTTTAAGAAAAAACATAATACATACTTTACTTTTAGCAAATAAGAATTTGTTTTGTTTATACCAAAGCTACCATACTTTATTTATCTATCTAATTTACGTTGTTATGACACGTTTAATACTTTAAGCTGCGTTATTAGTTTCTTATTATAATACTATGTTTTCAAATAGACACGATAAGGAGAAAAGAAAACCTGCTAATAAAAATGAATAATTACTAATACTAATTTAACTTTTCCGTTCATAAGTCAAAGTAATCTTTTTTTGAGATTAATTATTGTGATAATTGTCCATAAGCCAAATTGAAATGAATATTAACCTTGCATCATTGTCTTTTCCATTTATATATAGAAATTTTTCATATAATACTTTAAAGGTTTCATCGAATACTTATAGTATTCTTCAATCGATCAATGGTAGATAATAGTACAAGTTGGGCTAATTTATGAAAAGGATTCAAAAATAAATTGAATCAGGGAACCACAAAAAATAAAAAACCGTTACACGTGGACAAATTTGCGCGCAAAAAATAGGAAACAAATAAACTAACCAACAAAAACAACATGAACAAACCAACCTGCAGTCTATGAGAAGCGCGTGCTCTTTTTTCCCCATCGTAACAATGTATTGATCCATGATCCCGCAAGGCATTCCTGGAAACTCGTGCTCGGCTTTCTGACACAGCTTTGCTTTTTCAACCAACCTGTAAAATAATAAATAAATATTGTTGTAAAATTAAAAGGTGTACCCGCTATTTAATTCAATACTCTTGCGGTAGTAAAAGTTTATTAACGATTTTCATAGATAATAAAAAAATATTAGGAAAGTTTCAAAACATTTTATTTTCAAAATTAGCTGAAAAGCTAATTTATATAATCACTTCTCTCAGAATTCGATAATGATGACTAAGGCCGTACGTTGAATTAAAGTCAATAATTTAGAGAATTATGTTTTATAAACTCTTGAACACTTCATGGCATAAAGTGTATAACAATAGATTTAAATTCATTATTTGAGCTACTTAGACGAATTTAAAATAGACCTATTCTGAATAAATTATATTATAAGAATAAATTTCATTGTGATGCTTTTAATGAAATGATTCTCGTGATTATGTCAAAAGTCCCTACTTTTAGTGTGATTGGCTTTTGACGTAATATGGAAAACAAATATTCCATTAGCTTGTAATATAACTATATAATTTGACCTACACATGACAATCAGAATTACATACATTTTAATTTTCTTTATTGAACTCTGAAAGGAAAGTTATAAACCTGATACGAAGTTATCATTACAACCCATAAAATAAACATTACTGAGGTACCAACGTCCACGGATATAATACAGAATTAAAAATTATATTATTCACATCAAGCAATTTGGCAATCAATGAACGAAACATAATAGGAAACCATTCATATCGGTGTAATGTCTGTTTTTCAATTTGGGCAATCATTTTACGAAACATAATAGGAAAACATTCAATGCAATGTCTGTTTTTCAATTGTTTTGTAATAATAACATATTTTGCGCGCCACCTGGCAGCATGTACCGGTACCAATAGAATAAGATACCACCCTAAATCGTACCTGCATTCAAAGCAAAATAAATTATTTTTAATTTCTGATTACATTATAACTTGCAGACAATAACGGTCTACGTATAAAAAACGACTCAATTAACAGAAATATATAGTTGTCATTTTATAACGTCTTGATTTGAAAATAATATTGATGAAATAAATTTTATCCTTAAATATGTTTTTATTTCTACAAAAACTTTTAATTGATAAATCACAAACCCTCTGAAGTCTCTTGTAAGAATTATCTCTTATCAGAACTACCGCTTTCGCTTAAGTATCGTCAGTTTTATAATGTTCGTACCCAACATTCAGGCCGGTGAGTCCTTCCAAAAAGGTGAAAACAGCAACTTCAATTGACGCGCTGCTTGACAGTCCGGCGCCCATGGGAACATCAGATACGACTACAGCGTCGAATCCGTCCACCTTAACTGAGAAATGAATTGTATAAGCATCGAACATGTATTGATGCGTTATATGTATAATAAATCTGTACGAGTACGTATATCACTAGAGTTTATTTTGGTTGGAGGCGCTAATCTCATGAACGACAGATTTGAACTGAAAAAATATTTTTGTGTTGGTTATTCCGTTTATCGAGGAATGCTATAGGCTATATGTACATCAACACGCTTCATCGATAAGAGCGCATTAGCAGTCAAAAATGTGCAAAAAAAGAGCAAAAATATTCATAAAGTCTAAAGTTTCGCTTACGAAGTCGCGGAAAACGGGGAGTAAATGAAATACGAGTAAATGAATACTCGTATTCACGAGTTTGTTCGCGTGGCCGAGTTTGGTCCCTAAACAAAATCCTACGCCGGCATACCGACTAAAACCTCTCGATGGCCGTCTTGCGCATTTTGGGCGGTACGATAAAAACAGAGCGAGCGCTCTTAATTGTTTCCCGCTGCCACCCAGCGATCTGTCCAAATGTGGACTCCTCTGCGATAAAGAGATTTCAGGTGTCCCCCAGGCCCACTTGGCCCGATTTTGGATGCTTATTCGGTATGAGCGCCCACGACATTCACGAGGCCATGCGCTCTGCCGCTCATCTCGGGATCGTACATCTCCTGTAAGGGCGCACCTTCTCCGTAGTACGTCTAACAATCTCGAAAACCCCTATTAGTCGCCTCTTACGACAGGTGCCTTGGAGGTAAGACCCTAAACAAATATAATGGGCCCCGCGATAAAAGCATGCGGCGTGTCATCAAAAAGTCTCGCGTTCTGTTCTTGCAAAGTGTTATTATGTTATTATAATCGCAAGGGGTTTGGAAATATCTTCGAAAAACGGCCCTACTCCTGTGCCTTTATCCGTGGGACTTGATATTTCTGGCGGAAAGGGGTTGTAGAAAAATATCTCCACTTACATTTTCGGAGATACAGGTGTTGGGGTAAATATGTATGAATTTAAGTATTTTGTACGGGGCAGACTCGTGGTCTCGCGACACAAGTTTGGGCAGCGCTGGTTTCTATACCTACATATCTATACGGAATATATAATTTTTTATGTCAATGTTTGCATACGATTTATACTTTCTTTATTCATATCCATATTGTATATAGGTAGATTATGTTATTATAAGTATTATATATCTTTCAATGATTATCGCATGAATCATCATCATCGCATAAAATGTAGGTACAAAGGCACCGACAATTTATTACATTTTTACATGAGAAATATTATGTTACATTTCCCGACGAAGTTAATATGACCGAAAAAGACAAATTTCAATTTTAGTACTGTTGGTCCAAATAGATTAGCTTACGGTCTCAGAGCTACCACAGTTTTACGATGATGGTAGATGTTGTTGTGTTTTAAAATGTTAAAGTTTGAACATATCAGTTTATATACGAAAACCTCATGTACCTACATCCAAAAATATCTTGGTCAATTTTTTAAAATTTGTGATGTTCATAATAAAAAGGCCCACCTAAAAGCTCTAAGAAATTTCTTAGGTGAATGAAATGAAAGTAAACCCTCTCAATAGTAGAGGAGGCCAGTGCCCAGCAGTGGGACGTATATGAGCTGATGATTTTTGAATAGTTATTAATAGTTTTTAATTTTAATTCTTTGTTATACTATGTGTTTTATTTTATTTTATATGTAAATTATTAATAATTGTAAGTTTGTGTTAGTTTTTACAATGTAAATGTTTTGGTCAAGACCGTAAACTTCCATTAATAAATGAATAAATAAATGACGATGATGATAAAACTTCACATAAATGTCTATATTGTTGTTACTCGTGTAAATATATGTACGTTAAGAACAAATCAGGCTATCAATAACATATTTTTTAACGACTCTCTTAGCTCAATAGCTATTGATTGGAGAATACTTTGGCTACGACTGGCTAATAAACTTGACTTCTATTTACATCAAATAAATAGATAAAGAGTCAAGGGAGTTCTAAAGAAAAACCTGATATTGAAATAAACAAAAGTATTTTCGACCTTTTTGATTATTGAAGAAATTTATATACAGTTTGCGTATAACCGTACAACGATTGCGTTTATAAAAAAAAATTAGATATATACAGTTAGCGTTTACAAATTAATAACAGATTGCTTTTACCGCGGATAGAATCGAACTGCACCATTGCGACTCGGTTGTCCGTGAAATTGTTTGCCTCAAGCGGTTTCAATTGGAAATAATAATGGCAATGATCAAAATATTCACCAGTAATCGTACATTTATCTCAAACATGCCTATTTTACATAGTAATATACTCAGTTAATTATATTTAAAAACAAATAATATACATGTACATGTTTTTTTTTATAATTTCTAATATTTCATACACGTGCACGGTGCACTTAATATTGGCAGCCAGAGGAAATGTGAGGGAAATAAAAAACAGAAGACCCCTATCTTGCCCTTTTAAATAATCCCTTAGGATTCATCATTTTTTGTTACAATGTACAATTAAATTCAAATCCGTTTTTGCTTCATCGAGTCACAAACACAGTATTGTCTGTGATTAAACTAATATTATGATTTAAATATTCTGTTGGATACAAAATATTCGATCCAATTGCGCAAAGTTTTATCCAAGTAGGATTGCCAATCAGACACCAGCCTGTATATAGCCTGAAATAAGAGACGTAAATTAGACCAATGTGGACGTCGATAGTCGTCAATCGTCTATTCTAGAAAATATAACCAAAAATAACAGTTATTATTACACTTCATCTTATACTGAACATCTTAAAAATAGCTACGAAATTAAATAACATTTACTGTAAAAATGAATTACGACCCGCGTCAGAACTCAGAATATTGAAATCATTTCCATAAAATTACTTAATACTAGGTATATCTGGCGCAACAATTTAATAATTAGATTAAAATGAATTAGACATCTGCGTGGTTGTGACTTAGTTCGAAAACACAGTTCAAGGGTGTTGTTGCTTATCCGTTATGAATAAGGAGAGGACATAGGATCAGAGTCTGTTCCACAGACATACCTACATACTCGTACATATTACATACGTTTCACGTTCGGCTTACATTACGTGGGATTTCGATTATTTCTGCTGAAACGTGGGTGTGGAAATGTCACTCGTGTGTATGATCAGTTAAATGAAGCAGTCTGCGCTGATAACGTAACGTGTTTAAACTCGAGGCATATGGCCTTGATTCCAAGCTACTATGGGCATTTCAAATTTATGTAAATCAATTACTTTGTAAAGGACTCTGGGGCTTGCCTCTGCCCAGCAATTTTGAAATCCGTGCTCAAGTCTTGGAACTCTAATAGAAAAATACAAACATTTTCTCTTTCTAATGGTATTGTAGCATAGTGGTAATATTAATTATAAATTGTAAGGTAGCCGTTAAAATAAATTATAATATAAGCGCTGTTCTCCACTCAAACCGGTTCACTAGGACGGAGGTAGTCCTCTGATATCGGACCGAGTGGACGTGCCAGACGCTATTGAAACTAAGCTTTAGTAGTTTTATTTATACAAACCAAACCTCAAACATCTGAACATAACAGGTATTATAAACTTGATACGTCTTTAATGATTTTCTGAGGAATATGTTACGCGAATGCGTATTGTATTAGGCCCTGTTCCGCCCTAGCACAATTTTTTCAAATAAAGTACTCTTTTCCAATGTCCCATGTATCTCCATACCAAAAGTCAATCAAATCGGTTCAGCGGTTTAGGTGCACTTTGGTTCACAGGTTACTTTCGCAATAATAATATTAAAATTGTAAATACTATATTAATCTTTATTATTAATACCACATACGTACTAATCACTAAGCGGAACACCTATTGTCGATGGGAAAGTATATTTTCAACTTTCATGCCACGACTAAAAAGTATTCCAATGAAAAAACCCAATAAAAATTTTCCTGTCTCAGGATTCGAATGAGAGTCCGCCCAACCGCATATGTTGTACAGTACCGTACCGTAAAGTTCTACAAATAAAATAGTTGAAATCTCACATGTATTACATTAGGCTTATGATAATAAGCCATCATCAACAATGATGAAATATGCGTTGAAATTGCCTTTTAAATCCTCATTTTCGAGATCGATATGGAAATTTAAATGGAAATAAAGCAATCCCGAGAATCAAAATTAGTGGCCGAAATGCGTGAATCGATTTACATAAACCTACCCCAGACACGTGTAACGTAGTCGCAAACATCTGTCACACTAGTCACTACATTAAACACAGTGAATTTTAAGCTCTTGTTTATTTCCCTACAAATTCCGAGGTCTTTATTTATTTAACACTTTATTGTAGGTACATTAAGTTAGTTTTAAATCATATTTTTTATCATACATACATAAACTCACGCCTGTATTCCCCGAAGGGTTAGGCAGAGGTGCATCTCTGCACCCACACTTCGCCAGGTATGTATCAGTCCCACGTAATAGGGGGCGAGAGCCTATTGCCGTTTTTCGGGCACATTTCCAGACTCCGTGCTGTTACTGAGAATTTCCTAATGGAAAAACCCAATAACACTTTTTGCCCGACCCGGGAATCGAACCCAGGACCTCTAGATCCCACGGCACATACCGTACCGCGAGACCACGAGGCAGTCATATAGGCATATTTTTTATCATCATATTTAACCTCTGACTTTTCAAAGTTATGTGTGTTTTCACAATGAATTATCACTTGCTTTTATGGTGAAGCGTTGGCGTTTGTGTGCCTGGGGTTTGAACCCGCGACCGCCGAGATTCTATACCGCGCGCCTAAACCTCGAGGCTTATGAGGCAGACATAATGAACATAAATTTTATACTAAGATGTAACAAAATATCTGGAAAGTTTAATAAATTTAGTATTTTGTACTCATCAATTATTTTATTTAGTTTATTTTTGCCTTCCCTATAGCCTATTAAACTATTTTTTTTTCTAAAAAATAATATTAATAAAACCCTGGATTGTTGTACCTCGTTGGATAGCTTATGAAACGTAGATATTTCGCACATCTGCAAAGCAGGTGCCATAATAATATTTTTTGATATCCTTTCGAGAAAAATAAACTTTCTAAATGTTTGTTAATGTTTTTAAGTTTTAATCGTCTACTGCGACTTATTTATTCATTTTATGTACAATTTTGGTTATTGAGGTCATAAAACATTTTAGGTCCCCTTAAATTTGCATTGCTTCATTGCTCGGCGTCAATACTGTGCGTGCCGCTGTTGATCCTGGAGCACAGGAGTTACAGCACAGTGGCGGGTGTGTGGTGGGAAAGGGCCAGAAAAAAAAACATTCACGAAATTTCACAAGTTTTCCTTTGAACGATATATTTTTTTATTGCTAAAATGAAAGTGTATTTAAATGCATCTGTTTTGTTGTGATTGTATGTATAATTTTACGCCTATAGTAAACAATATTAATATTATTAATAAAAACCTCATTACCTTATTTATTTAAGTGGGACAACATCCAAACAATGAATAAGTATTTATAGTTCTCACCAAACTCTTAGAAAAGGCTTCTTAAGATGTAGCTACGTTTATAAATAATATCCATTATATTATATTATTAATACAATCTATTTATAAGCTGCTAAAATAGGTATTGATGTAAACTGATCATTAATCCCCATTAACGCCACGTCTCCAGAGAGTAATGACCTCGCCCACATAAAAAAAAAATACTTATCAGATTATTACTATTATATATTATATATTTTCATGGAGAATTTATAAAATGTAACAATATAAAATAATACTTTTTGTGCATACTTACATCCCACCTTTTGATACGTCACGGGACCATTCTTTTAAAATTAATGTTTTGATGTCAGGTTCACCCTATGTAATTATAGATGAAAGTCTTACCAGGGAAATTTGCAACCACGCCTTTGACGTAATTGGACCATCCCGGCTGATCGGGTTTTAGTGTAGCCTTTTTACTTGAGGGAAAGCTTGTTTGCACCTCTTCTCCAGATGCAAGCACCGACAAAAAACGGCACTCATCTGTGCCATTGTATCCCCCGACCACAATAGTCAGAAAGGGAATAGCCTGTAAACAACAATTCATTGTAATATCAACCCATATATGTCCCACTGCCCGACCTAAGCCTAGCTGTGGTTGTGAATAAATGTAAAGTAATGCAGATGCTCTAAAGATGGTTACTACTACTAAAGTTGACAGGTAATAATGACCGCATCGCTAGATTGTAAACAGCAAATGGTAGCCATAAATTACAAAGATTACCTGCTACCCATAGAACTACGAAATTACCTTCAAAACTATTTAATTAATTATTATTTTAAGTTTGCAAAGCGTTGGGCTTGTTGATTTACGCACGCCTGTATTCCGCATGGGGACGGCAAAGATGCACACATTTTGCCATTTATTTACTTATTGCTGGTCAATTATTTATATTACTTTAATAGTGAAGAAAAATATCGTGATGAAACCGGTGTAAGCCTTGATGGCTAAATTGTCCTAAAGACGAAAATTCCACTACAAAAGTCACCGGACTTCAGAGATCAATAAATCTTCTTATTACCATCTCATTACCCTCCGAAATAAATTAAGCTTAGAAGTAACAATAGGTAATATCAACTAGTGTACACGCTGATTTTATAAAAAAAAAAAAAACAAAGGGAAAACGGAAAAATATCGTACACAGTCACTTCCATTTCATAATACCCAGTTCTGATTCCTTCGATATTATAATGGAACGGTTTAAAAATGAATCAAATAACCATTGGCAGAACGTATCCCTCGCAGTAGTCGATATGCTCTCCAATGAGGTTGACTCGGCCTGGCGCGCCCGCCGCCACAATAGGCTCCCGCCCGTATTTTGCAACATATTTCTCCCGAGCTTGCTTCAGTAGTAACGCCTCGCCTTTTGGCACCGCTTCGTTAGACATCTAAAAGAAATTTAACAATATACGGGTTAAAGAGGTATGAGAATTTTAACGTTTGTAGGATTTGAAAGTAATTGGCTGTAAGCTTCTCGTCTTTTTGTGTTCGATCAGTGTAATGAATGTAGCCTTTGCAAAAGATTGAATTCATTTGTCAAGGTATAATCACGTAAAGTAATCGTTGGGAAAAAGTTGTATTTTTTTTCTGGCACGGCAGAGTGACTCCACTGTACCTGATGGTAAGCACAGTGAAAAAAATAATACCGAACGCCGAGAAACAATAAGTTCACCCGCCGGTCGATACAATCATGCCGGCCTGCACAAATGCTTCTTCACGGTTCGCTTAAAGGATCCAGCATCATAGGAAGGAGGGAACACGTGAGCCGGCAAACCATTCCACAGCTTGATGGTGCGGCAAAAGAATGAGTTGGCGAACTTTTGGCACGCTTAATAACGCCCGTATCCAAAGTTTGATAAAAGTAGTTTAAACAGTTATCGAAAAATGACCATACAAAAACCAAGCATTTATGTGACTAACTTACTGATCAATAACCTAACCCATTTTCAGGTGACCAACTTAATGTTTGCCATTAAGGTAGACTATTGCGCGAATACAACGGAAAAAAATCTGAAAACTGAAGATTATTGAAACATAGTATAAATTATGAATATATTTATGTGTTCAATTGATGGCGCTATACCAAGTCCTGATTTTTTTTAATAATATTGATATTGATGACGAATTTCTGTACAAGAAGTAAAGATATTCCATCAAAAACATAAATGTGAAATGTGTAATTATACATACCTATGTGCATCGTTGACTACTTCGCAGGCAAAACAATTGAGATCTCTATGGGTCCTAAGTTACGGTCTCCCTCTAAGCGATTTACGAGGAATAACATCGCGAGCAAGTTCTTGAATATTCATTAATTTCGTATTCTCATTTTTCTTACAAACTCAACTCATTTATTCACGACGTCTTTTCGGTTAAAAGTGATTACCAATCGCTTGAACGAAAATTCTTAGCAATCAATCGTTGAGATTTCATGACAATAAATTTTAGCCATCAATTTTATTATTATCAAAACGACGCGGCACCAAAGAGAAACTTTAGGCTGTAGGAACGACCCCTCACAAAAGCCATTTGTGAAATCCAAAAATATTTCTTCAGATCTGGATATTTGGTGGTATGATCAGCTAATAGATGTTCACTGCTGAATAAAGTCCTCATACTAACACTTCCATATGACATAAGAGTTGCTTATTAACTCTTAAGTGTTTGCTTTTTTTTTGTTGTTGCGATGGTTTAAATAGTAAATGTGTGGTTATTATATTTAGTAACTACTAAATAGCTAACTAGCTATTAAAGCTGGTTCAAATCCTAAGAAAAAAACCTTTGATTTTTCGAAATTATGTGTAATTAATAATTATAAATAATGAATAATTAAAAATATTAATTAATAATAAATAAATTAATAATGAATTATGACGCACATAGCTGGTACAAGGAATCTGCACGCTTCAAAGTTTTCCACAAAGAATTTCTTAGGAATATAGTGCACTACCCGCCACACGGCCAGCGTGATAGAATAAGGCAAAAACCAGGAGGTTTGTACAGGATGGCCCGTATAGAATACCGTATGGAGCACAAATTTATATACATTAAAGATGATAATATAGGGTTCGCGGTGCAAATGTAAACTCTTGTTATTTAGAGGTCATTAGTTCAATTAAGTGTGGTTGCATAATGCACGTCTGTTTATCCGTACGGTGATACAGGCGTGAATGTCTATACTGTAGGTACATATGTAGATGTTGAACATTTGATCAGGTGCCTTACGACCAACATATTTATTAGACTGCACAGCGCTCACTAATTGCCCATGTGTTTTTTACCAGGTTTTAAAAACACCAGCGACGTTCCGCAAAATTCGAAATGAATCATGTATTAAATAAATTTTACAACACCTCGTGTAAGATAGGATAAGATATACAACCCAAATTTTAGACAATTATGTACGAGTAGATCTACGGGATCAACATTAAGTGACCTCAATGGGCGCTTGTTTTTTTAATGCCTGAAATGAAGGAACGTAATTAGTGTTGGTATATCCAATTTGAATTTGTATTGCTACAGAAAACAGAAACTCTAAAGCAAAAGTTTTTACAACCGCAGGTTTGACTGGGTCGGAGTTGACCTCATTTAAAAATTAATTAAATAAATGTATGTATACTACTCCACATCACAAGTAAATCGTCGTATTGTTGCTTTTTCTCGGCTTTAAAAACCACTACGATTTATATCAATTTTAATGTAGATATGGAAAATGTAGATGAGACCTTGATAAGGCAAATTGACTATTTTTTTCAGTTCCCATTCCTAAAAAGGAAATAACAAAATGTTTAAAGGATTACTAGTGTGTCACTCTGACTTTCTGCCACAGACAATGTATGTAAAACATTGCGCGTGAAACATGTTTTAAATTCCCATATTTCTTCTTTTGAACAATTTTGTTGCAGGTTGAGACATGCCCAGAATGCGACTCTATCAAAAACAATAACTAGTCTAACGAATAAAAACTCTTAGCGGTCCCCGCGCACACTAAAATACTGTGAAATACACCCGCGAGAATAATGCCCTAGACTACTTACCGTAGCTTGGCACGCTATCGCACGATTAACGCTTTAATGAGGTACGCGGATATTCCTTACAATCATTCTACGTCAGGCACTATTAGCAAACAATTTATCTTGAAGACTGATAGAATAAATCAATGGTTCCCACAGTTGGTTGCCTCTAAATTGAGGGTCAACAACAAACGCGCCAAACCGCATTAGGCCAGCGTGGTGGATTAAGACCTGACCCCTGTCTATTGTAGAGGAAGTCTATGCTATTGGTTTACGTAACCTCACGCCTGTATTCCCCCAAAGGGTAGGCAGAGATGCATTTCTGCACCCACATTTCGCGAGGTATGTATGTATACTGAGAATTTCCTAATGGAAAAACCCAAAACACGTTGCCCGACCCGGGAATCGAACCCAGGACCTCAAGATCGCACGGCACGTACCTGTGCCGCGAGACCACGAGGCAGTCAGTGTGCTATTGGTTTATAATTATATATAACACTGATTTAAATTGGATATTGTCGAAGTTAAGTTAGTTTCGCCTCGATGGTGGTAAAAATCTTTTTACTATGTTAATTAGACCTCAATTATTTTTCTATATAGAATGCTCTTACACACAACTGCGAAACTAGGTGCCTGATTTCCAATCAGGGTTGACCAATTTTTGTAGAAGTAGTACTTGTTTATTTCATCCTTTTTTTCGTATTGGCAGTGCCAATTTGGCACCACACTTCTTCGTTTGCAACGTAAATGGAGGCGAGCATTTTACCATATATGGGCATACACCTAACAGTCCAGATGCAGTTTTGTTACTGAGAAATTCCATACAGAATTATATTTTGTCAAACTTGAAAATTAAACTCGGGACCTCCCTGTTGCACGCCGCACATTTACGAGGAACCAACAAGCGTCACAAACATAAATTTGGTTTTAGTAATATTACTGAAAAAAGATGACGACCTAGTTGAAAATGTTATTGGAGTTATTTATTGTTTTCTGTTTCATATTGTTTCTGGATACAAACGCTTGCCTTGAAGGGTTTAATTACAATATATTATTTTACCTTACTTATATCATAAAGGGAAACCCAATGCAGCACTTATTCGGGCATTAAATATCACCCAGACATTGTTTTAGATTTACATTAGAATTTTTAAGCCCTTTCTACTTGAGACTGCCCGGTAAACAAGCTCTTACCATTGTAATATTACGTACAAGTGGGTGCCGCGGGATCTAGAGGTCTTGTGTTAGAATCAATTCTTGGGTCGGTCAGTGTACTTTGGTTTTCCATTCAGAAATTCTCAGTAATGGTACGGAGAAAGAAGACACAATACAGAATCGCACCTCATACATACATATTATGTATGTAACTTAGATGTTTTGAGGAAATCAAGTGTTATTGCAATTCTATGTTTATAAATTACGTTTCACAAATTCCGACACCTAAATGATTATTCTTATAAATGTTTATTGGAGTGAGCATAAAAGGAAGATATTTTTCTTCCTTGTACCTTCCATGTATTATTCATTGAAGCAACAACCGGTAGAAAAACAAAATAATATGTATGTTTACAAAATTCGATTACTATGGGCGGTCAACGATATCAAACACAAAATTGTGAAGCGGGTAAACGTTTTTCCTGAATATCTTTTAAATTTATGTGCTTATAATGTTATTTGTTGGCTGACATTTTTCTTAGTAAATAGAAAGTAAGTTTAATTTAAATATATAACACATCTCAAGTAAATCAAAAGCTTGTATATGACTACAGTACTGCCACTAGTAGTACTAAAAGTAGGTATTAGAAGTAATGAAAACATATTATTATGATGAACCATATTTCCTTAGTAACTTAAATTATTGGAAGCTTTATGTTCGGAACTTTTTTGAATAATAAAAAATCACAAAATAATTATATGGACTTAGGTATTTCGAAAACTAATCCAGCAAATTATAAAAATGGCGTCATTAGATGGCTTGTACTTCTAAACATTTATGACCGAGACTGATAAAGTAATAACATTATAATTGATAGTAGACATAAGTTCGGTAATTATATATAATATATTTATCGAATTATTATATACTCGTATATTTGCTTAAGTTAGACGCTTCAGAGTGATTTCGACCAAAAATTATATCCAACGCAATTTTTTGTACAATTTAATTAACATTTAATTTTTTTTCTTTCTGTAATTATACCTTTAGAAGTGCGAAAAGTTTATTTCTCGGTCAGGTCATTAATAAATTATAATTCAACTTTAATTGAGCTCGACGCGGTGTTTTCGCACCACATTCCCTTAGAAATCTTCATCGCGCATTCAATTAAAATATTATACCGTGCATTTCAGTTTTTATAATATTTATGATATACCTAAAACCGCCAATACGCACTAGGTCAGCGTGTCGGACTAAGGCCTTAACCCTCTCAGTTGTAGAGGTGATGGATTCCTAAGAATTTCTAGGTGTGCAGGTTTCCTCATGATGTTTTCTTTCACCATTAAAATAAGTGATAATTTATTATAAATACACACATACTTCGAAAAGTCAGAGGTTTAAGCCCATGACCACCGAGATTTTGTCTTGACCGCGTGCCTAAACCTCGAGCCCATCACTACTACATTGCTCATTGTACATGTGTAATCAGAAAATTATACGGCAAAATTAAATACAATAAAATCATTACACACTTCAAATAATTCTAAGACCAAAAGCCTCCATACCAGATCTGAAGTCATCTACGAGTCAGTGTCATCTATGACGAATAAGAATTGATTAAGGATTTTTTGAGAAGTCACTGAATTTAATATAAACGCGCTCTCGAGATTGCCGAAGATTGTGGCCAAAAAACTAGAGCAAAAAGTAAATTTATTAGGAACTGAGATAATATGGAATCCTTTGCAGAAAGAAGAATAATTGTCGCTGGAATCAGAGCGACTCAGGATTACGTCGAGATCACCAAGCAACAATGTTGTAATCACGTGAGTTGAATGTTATTATATTATTCGCCTCGAATTACAAGAAAATTATTCGAAGACTTAGTTATTATATTGCTATTTTCTGGGAAATGTTTCTTTTGTTTACAGTAATTTATATCTATATCTTGGTTTAAATCACGTCGTGATTTCAATCATTTCTGTGGTTAGCAAAGTCTCATAATGGTAAAATTATTAATAATAGTAATTTTATTCGGTATAATTCATTGTTTTGAGAACCAATAATATTTTACTATGACGGTAAGGAAATTAAACTCTGTTGACAAACTTGCATATCATAGTCTTACAATACATCATTCATAATTTCCAAGGTTACACATGTTAAACAGCTGAGTTAATTTACTAAAATCTTACTGTAATTACAATACCAATACTCTTATAAAACGAAATAAGGTAAACGTAACATAATTATCTTCAAAATTTTTTTTGTATCAATAGCATGTTTCAATAATCCTGGAGATTACTAGAACTAAAAACACATTCAAGAATATTTACCTAGTACGTTACCAAAATATATAGAATGAAGCATAAACATACCTTTTATTACACTAAAATATTGTTTTTATCTATCTTCACTCAAACTCACTTCGACCCAGCACGAATACTAGCATACACTGGCATCACAATGAAGCGATAGCAACAGTTTATTAAACGTTTTGCTAAGCCCAGTGCTCAATATCTTGACGAAATAAGGCAATTGCTTACGACTGCAATATGACGCCACGGCCAATTGGCATGTGTAATTTCGGAAGCACAATAATATTGCACTCCGTGTAATATGACGAGAATCGTGACTAATTGTAGCTTGCGACTCATATCTCCATGGTATTTTAATTAAACCATCAGTTTGCCTTCGACACCCCGGCAACCATATCTAGTTATTATTACATGATATTTTACAACTGGATGATCATTACCGCAATTACAGCGTTAATGTACGTTACAAACATACAATAGAAGCAAAATTAATTTTCTTAACCACAATAGCTGCTATATTAATGTTGTTGTATATCTTTTAGTAGCTGTACCTTGTGGTTTTACTGTCAGAAATTTTTATTTTCCAGTATAAATGTAGTCCATTCATAGTGATAGGTGCCAGCTACTTTCGCACTAAAAAATAAATTCAGTAATTTTTGTGTGAAAGAGTAAGAAACATACATGCAGACTCTTACCATTGTAATAATATTAGTGTGATATTGTCTACACCCAACCTAACATGACTTCGTAAATATTATCAACGGGTCAACATCATTGTTTATTGCCCCTTGTTGATGCTGATAACGTGTATGGACGGTTATCTTTCGTTGTAAAAACTATAGCAGTTATAAAAGAACATAGTATTACACTTATATAATTTATATATAACATAGTATACCTGATAAAGCGATTTGGTTTTGCGGATAACGTCTAGACATTAATTACTATCAGAATATGCTAAGACTTGTTGTGATTAAAAACAATTTCGTTAGCAGAAAAATGTGAACAATTGTATCAATTACACCGCGCCACGTGATTCATAATTTTCTCTTTTTATTAGATGTACTAAAAATATAATAGTTCGTATTTTAATTTAATAAAGTTTATATTATATAGGTAATTCCACTGTGCATTTAAAAACACATAATTAGTTTTAAAAACTGCGAACATCGGCTATGTGAGCGCCACAATCCATGCGTCGTCTATCCTAGTTTGCATAATCCCTAATGACTTAGGTACTACTTTATATATGGTTTTAAAGTTTTGATGCTTTCTAACTTCTACAATTATTGTCTTTTAGACGATTACTAGATTAAATAAGAAGTTAAAAGCAAAATAATTCTTTAACTATTTCATTTGTTATAAGTGTGTTGGATTCCGAATAGCAAATCAGTCTCCCCTGTTAATCTATTGAACTGGACTTGTGGTCTCGGATACATAAGGTATGTGATAACGAAATATGAAAAAATAATATAATTACACAACTCTTGTGATAAAGCACTGAATGCGCAAAATATGCCTCATTTTAATCTACTACTAATCTACGTCACAAGAAGTTATCGCGAAACTTCAAAAGAAGAAGAGAAGAATTTTAAACAACACAGTTATATTTGACCACAACCCTGCTTACTATCACCAGTCTTATTATGTATTGTATTCTATTTATATATATGCTAAGTTTCAAGCCGATTTTTCATTGTTGTTCAGGATGTTCTTGAAGGTTTTTCTTAGATTGAAAAATGAAAACTTCAAAGAATCGTTAATAGTCATTAATTATAAGATCGAACCACAATCCAGTAAAAAAGTATTAATGGTCTGTGGATGTACATTTTTGTGAGAAAGGTGTAAAAACGAATGCAGTTGTGTATAAAAATACAGCCCTGACGACCCTTGTGGAACCTGTTTCTCATACCATGTTCAATAACAGGCACTGGGTATTCCAACAAGATTCGGCGCCAGCTCATAGAGCGAAGAGCACACAAGACGTGGCGGCGCGTGAAATCGACTTCATCCGGCACGAAGACTGGCCCTCCTCCAGTCCAGATTTGAATCCGTTAGATAAGATATGGCAACACTTGGAGGAAAAGGCGTGCTCAAAGCCTCATCTCAATTTGGAGTCACTCAAGACATCCTTGATTAAGGCAGCCGCCGATATTGACATGGACCTCGTTCGTGCTGCGATAGACGACTGGCCGCGCAGATTGAAGGCCTGTATTCAAAACCACGGAGGTCATTTTGAATAAACTTTAGTGTCATAAGAATCTATGTTTTGTTAAGTTCGTTTTGGTTACATAATGAATAAACTTGTTTCAATTATTTTTTAAACATGTGACAGAATTTATGACCTGACTAGGTACAATGATTTATCATATCATTACTTTAACGTTGATGGAAAACGTCGTGAATTTCATAGGAGAGTAGTCCGCCAATCCGCGCTACGTCGGCGTGGTGGACTAAGGCCTAAACCCTCTCAATTGTAGAGAAGGCCAGTTTCCAGCAGTGAGACGCATATTTGCTTATGTTGTTGATGATGATAATATATCTGTTTATCCTTCTAAAACTCGCATTAACACATAATTTATTCTATATTTTCATTTATTTTAACTTAAAGTTGGGCGTTTCCGAGCGTAGCTCATTTGAATTACCGCGTAATTAATTACATATTCTGTTTAGTTCGCCTTATACAGGTAAGTACTCATACTGTTTTGTACAAACTAATATCAACATCAACACACAAGTGGTTGTTTCCAAAAGTTTCCGCTTCCAGTATCGAGTCAATTTGCCTAAATTTTCCTTATTTTTATTACATTAGACTTCCGAAAATCAATGCTGATCTGCTATAACAGTAACAACGACCCTAAGGCTTTTCCATGAGATTATTGATTCTAACGTGAAAATCGAGCAGGAATTTGACGCAATCGAGAAACCTATCACTTGATCAAACAATGAAGCAATCTCTGTATGTTACATGCAAATTACTTTACTGATTTCGTAGTAGAGCTCAGCTGTTCGTTGGTAAACTACAATGCTTCTGTTAGTTTGGACTACTTTGAACTTTGGAGAAGCGGTAGAAGGTGCAGAAAATGTAGGAAATGCTTTTTGCCTTGTCATCCAAATGGCCTCATTGAATAGGTCAAGCTTTAATATATCAGAACGTTTATTTTTTGTCTTTACTTATCGGCCTGTATACACTATGTATAAAATTCTTCCTTTTACTCTTTATTGTGTTTCGCAAATTTATCTTCCTTCATAATTTTGTTTTGCTATAATAATCAATAGCTTTGTGGTTGCATTTTATTTGATATGGTCGGATATACCTATTAAGAAAATTTTCTTTTCTTTCCTTTATTCACCTTTCGGCTTATCATTTTTCGATAATTTGTAAATTGTCTAAAGCGTGACATTTCCAAGTGTTACATTTGCACCATGTGAAATATCTTTAAACTAGTGCATATATTTACTGTCTAATGTGACCGCCGCGTCCTTAAGAAAGCATCGATGTAAGAGATAACCTACAATAAAGTTTTGCCATAATGTAACCTTATAGTGGGTTCCTACGTACAATCCTCATATTAACTGTGGCCAAAACTAAGGCTAAAAAACGTAAGTAATTTTACTAGCTACATTTAATAAAAGCAATACCTCTATTTCAGTTGTATATATATTGGAAACAATAGATAGCTCCCAGCACCAAGATGAATGTGATGTGTGATCAACAAATATTAGTTTCAGATCTGAGCGCCTTCGACTAGTAACTAAACACATTCTGATGTGAAGTTTGGGCTATTTGATTTAGAGCTCAATCATTATTTACTTTGTAAACAAATACATTAACAAATAAACAACCCGCAAATATAGTTAGGATCGAAGCCTTCAGGGTACCAATTACGCATGATTTTTATTTGAAACATTTGACTCATAAATACTGCCGCGGCGTAAATGCACACTAAGTATTTTATTGGTTTTATTAAGAGCTGAACCTCAAAATATTTTTTTGAATCCTTTCCATACATTACCTCATTATTCTCCGAGGTGTTGGCAGAGATGCATTTCGCATGGTACGTACCAGTCGCACGTAATCGGGGGCGAGCCTGTTGCCGATTTTCGGGCACATTTCCGTGCTTTTACTGAGAACTTCCTAATGGAAAAACCCAATAATACTTTACCCGACCCGAGACCATTCTCGGAATCTAGTCTAATTTTCTCTCGAAGAAATTTTCGTGATGGATTATTGTACAAAATATTTAGGTATTTCACAAAACTGTCGACAAAAACTGTATATTATAATAAAATTATTAATACGAACTTGAATCCTATACATAATATCTAAAACTGTAAGTAACTAATTACACATTTAAGTGACTCTGCTGAACAACGAACAATTAATTATAATCATTAATTAAAATTAACTGTTTTGACAGGCCTGTGGAGCAGTTGGCTAAACGCCAGCTCGAACGAGAGGCCGTGAGTCGATCTACGCACAATTCACAACACACAAAACACAACGCGGTCCGCATCCGAACCGCCGACCCATTTTGTGCGGACCGCGAGAACACAGCAACTTGCACGTAAAACGTTAGAGATATAAAATAAATTCCAATTACTTTACATGCCCCAAGTACATTTATGTAGGATTATGAAGCATAAAAATTTGGAGTATGTCGTTTGTTGACTAAATCGCAATGCAAATAAATAAAATTCGATCTTTCCATTTTCATTACGATTCACAATTTTCACACTAATATAATATAAGCGAATGTTTTCACAGACGTATGGAATGTGTGTTTTACAAATGGATCACAGAATGATCACATCATTCTTTATTATCCATCACACAATGCATTTTAGTTAAATATGACATGACGGCTGTTGACACCCCAGATTAACACAAGTAGCCAGTACTTTTTATCTCGAAAAAATGTATTGTTCACGATAGATGAGCATGGAATTCAAATTTAATACTAACTACTAAACTACTACTCATCATCATCATCATCAGCCCAAATACGTCCCACTGCTGAGCACGGGCCTCCTCTGCAACTGAGAGGGTTTACGCCTTAGTCCACCACGCTGGCCTAGTGCGGGTTGGCGGACTACACACCTAAGAAATTCCTAAGAACTTTTTTTAGGTGTGCAGGTTTTGTCACGATGTTTTCCTTCATCGTTAAAGTACGTGATAATTCATTGTGAATACACACATAACTTCGAAAAGTCAGAGGTGTGTGCCTGGGGTTTGAACCCGCGACCGTCGAGATTCTCGACCGCGTGCCCAAACCTCGAGGCCATCACGACTCAAATTTAATATTGTTAGTAATTTTTTTTTACATTAAATGTATTTGGAAAATCATTTCAATTTTTATTTGAGACGACACGTTTAACTTTAAAAAGACTTCTGAATATTCATGACTACACCCACATTGAGCTCAGTGCAATGGCTGCAACCCCTCTAGAATATGTCAAAGCCATTACGGCACGAGTAAGTTTCGAGACGCATTGGATTTGATTTTGTGACAAGTGGTAACGACCGCGAGAACTCATTTGGGATTACTCAAGCATATTCCTAGTTAATTTTGTGTAAGTTTGTAATCCATGATATTGTACATAATACATTTACCCACTAATAATGGAATGTACTGGTGTTAATGATTTATTAAAGCAAAGGTCATTAATGTTACAATAAAACTAGCCAAAATGAATGCAGTGTGATTATTGATCCTTAGACAGACTGCTTAGGCAGGCAGCGGAAATAACAGAAAGTATATAGGAATTGGAATTCGATAAGCTGGATTCAATATTCCACCAAATCCGGCGCCAGTTAAAGGTAATTGGTCCATTTCGTAGGTACTGTTCATAAGTGTAGAATTCGTTGTGAAGACATTAGTAGATGTGACCTTAGTAGAGAGACAAAAGAATTGGAAACGTTTGTATAATCAATCTAATGTTTTTACCACATGACTTTCCAGTTTGACTGCAACATACATAAAATAAATAGCTATCTAAAAACATCATAAATTTCTGTAAATCTAATACAAAAAAATACTGATACTTTAAAAAGTTTAGAACAAAATGATACTGACATTAAGATTAGGTTAGGATTTTTTTTTGTAACAAACAAAAGATTTGCCATCTTTCATTTTATATGAAAACTAACTGCGGCGCTCGACTCCAGACTGACAGAGCTACTTTCGCAGTTATAATACTATAAAATATAGTATGGATATTGAAAGTAGTGAATGATTTGTTTCATGACCAGGAAAGAGATACTGAGAAGCTTCAAGGTTAATATTGAAAGAAAAAGAAAGGAAACTAGTAGTCATTACTAATTTTATGAGCTAATGGAGCTAATACACACAAACAACACCAGTTCACGAGTATGACGCGTGTGCTAGCCATCGGTTCATCATTATCATCATCAGCCCATACACGCCCCACTGCTGGGCACGAGCCTCCTCTACAACTTCGGTTACTGTACTCGTATAATGTCGAAGCGACTGACTCAACACATCACGACGCTTTTATGTCGACGCAACCAATTGTTTGCAAAGTGTTTTAAATAAATTTACATTTTACCTTTATAGAATCGTAGGATTACATTTATCGAAGAGAACTGACATAAATTTTTTTACTTACTTCTAGGTGTTATTACCTGTAAATATAAGTAGGCAATGGTGATTATTTTCATAATTTTTTAACAGTAACTATTTTTAGCCTATTTTCTATAATTTAAGGTAAGATCACATTGACCATGTACCTGTAGTTAGATGAATCGATAAAATAAGAATTCGCAGAATATTTTTAAACTAATTCCATATTGAGTAGTCAGTGCTGCCATGTGGTCTACGAAGCGCGCAAACTACGCCTCCAGTTATTTTCGCATATTTTATAACATATAATATTATACTTGATTTAACTAATGAACGTTACGTGTCTACCAGTTTGAGTATATACATAACATATTAATGTTATTAAAGCGAATTAAAAAAATTCATCGTTCTAGCTTCAAAAATAACGAATTTCCACATAAACTAACCCTATTTTTATTTTACGCCCTTATAGGTAATTTTTTTTACAAACTTTGAATGTCATATTTATTTATATCTAATCAGCAGCTTAAAAAATAAGTTTCAAGCTTCTAGCTTTGAAAAAGACGATACTTCCATACAAACTTTCATCCCCCCTTACAACCCCTTTAAACCCTTTTTCCGGGATAAAAAGTAGCCTATGTCCTTTCTCAGGCTCTAAACTATCTGTGTACCAAATTTCATTTAAATCGGTTCAGTAGTTTTAGCAGGAAAGCGAGACAGACAGAGTTACTTTTGCATTTATAATATTAGTATGGATGTCTCGATTTAAATTGAATATGTAGTAATCGTTCATTTTTTAAATAGTCCTCTATAATTACTAATTAGTAAACCAAAAATATTAAACGTGTACAAAAATAACAACACACGCGGTTTACGTTCCATTACACTTATATTATTGGGTCTGTCAATGTTAATTGTCAACGAATGTCATCAACATTACAGGCTACAGCAACTTCGCAGTGTTGAGTGTTGCCTGTTGGTTAGATTCATTTACAAAGTGATTCATATGTTAAGTTACGTTTGATTCTTTATTAATTTCTAACGTTAAATCACTCACCTAATGTCCTTCGCCACGAAAGATGTGGTCCTTAAGGAGGACCGCCCCAAAACATTATTACTACAAAAGCATTCGGATTACTTAGCCAGTTATGGTCTAAATAACGATGACTATGAATACTGCATGACTGAATATCTTCGTATGTCTGGGATATACTGGAGCTTAGCAGCTATGGAACTAATGGGTCAGTCTTCTAGGTAAATATCAAGATGTTTTAATTTATTACAGTTCCTTTAAATATATGTTTGCCAACAATTTGTAACTGTTTTTGTCTTTGTTAATACTACTTTTACTAAAATTATAGTTATATCATTGTAGGTATCACATAAACACATTTTCAGTGATTTATAAATCAACAAGAGTGTTGTTTTAGGTGCATCAAAGTTCTCATTATCTCAAGGATAGACTGTGGGGCCCTTCTATTGATGCCCTAGGGCATCAAAAACAGAAATTCTAATAGTAATTTTCATAAATGGACAAATATAACTATTAGGATTAAAAAGCAAATATTAATTAAATCATGGCTATAATTTATTATAATTAATTATTTTGCAGGATGCCTAAAGAAGAAATAATAGAGTTTATAAAATCATGTCAAGATAGTGAAAGTGGTGGGATATCAGCCAGCATCAGCCATGATCCTCATATCCTTTACACTTTAAGTGCAGTACAGGTTTGATCTACAACACATTACTTCTTCATATTTTTAAGCTTGTGTTATCACCATTATTTTATGGCATTAACTTGACCAACAGCGTAAAAAAGTTTTTCTTTAAAAATTACTACTGATAAGATTTTTACATTTGCTGTAGAAGTTTATGTAGTTACTAGGATTACTGTAGGGTTGTAACTAAGAAGTCTTATATTTGTCCCTTGTTGATTCCATAATGTAACATTTGAGTTGCTTTTGATTTTAACAACATGCAAGCAACTAGCTTTGAATGAAAGAGTTTATTTAACTTTAACACTTTTTATTCTGTTCAGGTATTAGCAATGTATGATAGACTGGATGCCATTGATGTAGATGGTGTTGTAAGATTTGTGGCATCAATGCAGCAAGAGGATGGAAGCTTTTTTGGTAATATACTTATGTTAATTCAAAAATTCCCTTTTTTGGTTAGTATGCTGTCCTTGTATGTTGTGTGTCCTTACTTATTTGTAATTTAAAAAAAATCACTACTTTTAATTAATTCTTTGTTAGTAGCAACTAAATGATACAAAATGTCATTTTAAATGTTTCTACGATTGATGGAATTAAATATACCCGAAACTATTACTAAATAATAAGATAACTGAATGAAGGTTTTCATAAATTCAATATTAGAATCATTTTCGAGGCTTAAAAATTCGAGTTTATTTATAATATATTTAATCAAAATAAAATTTTGTTCAATTGGAAATAACCTCAAGTAAATAGTGAAAAACATTTTAAGATTTAGATCCCTTATTCAAGTAATAAAAAATCTAAGGCATTCGAAATATTGAGACAATATTTCTAACGTTTTATAATATAATAATGTGTTTGTGTACCTGAAATCATACAATTTTTGTTTTGAAGAAGTTTATTTTTTTATAAATATTTAAAAACTAACTATAAAATGCTGCACACTGCCCGGTGCAAATCACTCTGTCGCAGGGCCTTCCAGAGAGAGGAAATATGTTAATTTTTAGTTTTGTCAATGTTTTTCGGTTATCTGACCGCATTCCGAACAATGATGATGATTTAAATGATGTATTTGACATTTAATAGATTCAATAAACATTATTTCATTTATGTTCATTTCATATCATTAACTATCAACGCTCCTATTTACGCGAGTCATATTTACCGAAATTCAACTGGCGGCATGGAGCATAAACACTCTTAAAAATGACTCACATAATTTTTCTCTCAACTTCAATTGACACTGTTTTCATTAAAATACACAGGTGACAAATGGGGTGAAGTGGACACAAGATTCTCCTTCTGCGCTGTGATGTGCCTTTCCCTTCTTCATAGACTTGATGATATTAATGTAAATAAAACAGTTGATTTTATTTTAAGTTGTATGAATTTTGATGGAGGGTTTGGCTCCAAACCTGGGTCAGAAAGTCATGCAGGTAATTATGATTATTTTTCAAATATTATAAAGATACTAGCAAATAACATAATGCATACTAAAGTTTTTTTTTTTAAATATATTATATAGTTATTTTCTTCATTTTTTTCTAGGCCTTATCTACTGTTGTGTTGGTACTCTCTCAATATGTAAACGCATGGATGCACTACATGCCGATGAACTGGCTTGGTGGTTATGTGAAAGACAGCTTCCAAGTGGAGGACTGAATGGGAGACCTGAAAAACTACCAGACTTATGTTACTCATGGTTATATATTTTTTGTTTACATATTTTTCATTAAGTTCTGATTTCTGTTGCAGTGATATTAATAATCTTATTAAAATAGTTTACATTATATTTTTATACTTTTAGGTGGGTGATGTCTTCACTTTCCATGCTAAATAGAATACATTGGGTCGACAAGAAAAGTTTAGAACAATTTATCCTTGCATGTCAAGATGCTGAGACTGGTGGATTCAGTGATAGACCTGGAGATATTACTGATCCATTCCATACACTGTTTGGTTTAGCTGGTCTTTCTCTACTTGGTAACACAAACATAAAACCTGTAAATCCTACATACTGTATGCCTCAAGAAACAATAGATAGATTGAAATTGGCACCTCAAATATTACATATCTAGCTAAATACTCTAGTTACCAATACCAAAATAATTTATTTTAAATCATATTATTTCATTGTTATAACTGTTTTTTATTATTATTAGAACTGTATCTGTCATAAATAAAACAACTGCCAGACTGTTTCATATTTATATTCTTCACTACAACAACTTTTATGTCATACTTGTATGAAAATCACAAAATTGTGTTTCTGCTTTTACACAAATAAATGTTATGGGTATCATTGTTCTTTTATTGAATTGAATAATAACTGTAATAAGCACACGTTAACGATATATGGTCTTTGATGAATACATAATCATGTAAAAAGAATTTGAGGAAATTCTATGCGAATTATGTAAATCTTAAGAGATTATTTTAAGATTCGTAAAAAAAATTGCGAAACGGTGTGTAAAATGTTTTTGTGCGGTAGGTATGGTGAGTGATGTGGTTTTTGGTTCTTGTACAGATTGCTTGAATTGTGTTATCTTAAATGTAATATTCGTGGTCTCTTTTCTTTTGTGGACGTTTAACATAATTACAACATAAAATAAAATCATTGATCTTCCAAGAACAAACCCATCGTGATGCTTTTAAATAGGTTCAAAAAAGTGGCATTCGAGCATAATGTTAAGTGTTAAGGCTAAGTTCTGATTTGATCCTAAAAACGAGAAAAGTCGTCAATTTAATTTCTAGTCTAGAATTTAATTATACGTATAATGAGGCTGTATGAATTTGATTACATTACCATTGTAAAAAAAATCTGTATTGATCAAAACATAAACATAACCTAAGAGACAAGAGTCTAGTCTACGTACCTACGTAATGTTAGACGATAATGAATCAAAAAACATTTATTTTTAATCAGAATGTCTCCCTTACACTTTATAGAATTTTTTATAATCAGTGGATGCTTTCATATATTCACACTAATTACGTACATTATTTATTACGGTGATGTGATAAATAGCAATTACTTTAAGGATTTCAAAAAAGAATACGATTATGTTATTGGTAAGTATTCACAAAGGCATTTACAGTTATTTCATATTTTATAATTTCCAATGTCACATTACAATATCCACTGACAATAAATAATGTTAAGAACTTTAAGTAAAGTGTTTTATCACTAGTAATATATTTTTCATGTGAAAATCTAATCTTGAGTGGGTACTGGGTCCGATATAAAGTCTTTCATATAGGACGACAGGGCTGAATCCTTAAACAATAATTCTACAAACCACCCATTTTTGTTTAATGATGCCTGTTCATATATATGACATCTTATTGTATCATCTACATCTTACTAATTCTACTGTTCTTTCCAATGTTATTATGTTTCATCCTGTGGCCATTATTAGTTACCAACTCTAGAAGTCAAAGCTGCTTTACTTAATGTTAATCATTTGTTTCCTATTAACATTGTTTTGTATTAAATATAGAATACTCAATGAGAAAGTTGATAGCTAACAACAATTTTCAGTTGAAGATATATGATTTTTTTTTAATAAATAACTTGTTCATTTGTAGTTGGATGTGGCACATCAGGCTCTGTTATCGCACATCAACTAGCAACCAAGACAAATTACTCATTCATAGTGCTAGAAGCTGGGGGCAGAAACCATGACTTGTTCCAAATTCCAGTTCTGGGTCCTCTACTGCATGGATCATTATATGATTGGCAATATGAAACTGTGCAACAAAAGGATGCTTGCTTAGCTATGAAAAATCAAGTAATGTTTGTTCTTATTTATGCCACATTTTGATGCTTCTTCTTTCATTCTTTTTCATTCTATTTTAAATTGGAAAGTGATATTATTGCATGGTAATAGTTGACAATTTTAGTTTGCTTTATTAACCTTAAAAATATGGTAATTAGTATTGTTTCTATTGTTTTAGAAATGCAAATCTCCTCAAGGAAAGATAATTGGTGGATCTTCAGCAATAAATAATATGGTTTATGTAAGAGGTAACATATCACATTATGTGGATTGGTTCTCAGGCAAACATAGCAAAGATTTTATACAAAAACAATTTGAAAACATAGAAAGAAATATATTGCATTTAGATAGTATTCAATATAATAGTGAGTTATCTAATGCAATATTGGATGCAGCCAAAGAACTAGGATACAATAATATTGGATTAGATTTTAATTTAGGTTTTAGTAAAACAATAGTGAGCCAAAAAAATGGAAAGAGGTGGTCTAGTTCAAATAAATTAGATTTTTCTGAACATGTGCTTACAAATGCATTGGTGGAAAAAATAATTTTCAATGGTAACACTGCTGTTGGTGTAAATTTTTTAATATCTGGAGTGAGGTATGATATTTTTGTAAAGAAAGGGGTGATATTATCCAGTGGTGCTTATAATACGCCAAAACTATTACAACTATCGGGTATAGGCCCCAAAGATCTATTGAACAAATTAGACATAGAAGTAATAAAAAACCTTCCAGTTGGCAAAAATTTACAAGATCATGTTACAACTGGGTTAGACTTAGTTCAATTTAATAAATCTGTCTCAGTAAACTCAATGGATATGATAAATCCAATCAATGCATTAGAATATTTTATGAATGGCAGAGGCCCTCTTACTTCGCCTGGATGTGAGGCTGTAGGATTCTTATCTACAAAAAATCAATCAACACCTGATTTACAATTCATGGTTTTGTCAGCCGGATTGGCATCAGACAGAGGCAGTCTCCTAAGAAAGACTGTAAACATTCATGATGTAGCATGGAATAATTATTTTTCTTTATCATTTGATAAGTATGTAGCCACTATTCTACCTATTATACTACATCCCAAAAGTAGAGGTGAAGTGTACATAAACAGTAAAGATCCTGAAATTCCTCCTGCAATAGACCCCAAATATCTGACACATAAGGATGATTTGAAAGTATTGATTAATGGTGTTAGGCTCATAAAACAATTTGTGGAAACAAGTGCCATGCAAAATATTGGTGCAAGTTTAAATAAAAACAAGTTCCCAGGATGTGAAATGTATGAATTTTTTACTGATTCATATCTTGAATGTTATGTGAAACATCTAACATTGACAAGTTTTCATCCCATTGGTACATGCTCTATGGGTTTGCCAACCTCCAAAAATGCAGTAGTTGATACTTCTTTTCAAGTGATTGGTGTTAATAAGTTGTATGTGGTTGATGCATCAGTGCTGCCAACTATGCCCAGTGGCAACATTAATGCAGCTGTTGCAATGATGGCGCAATTATTTTTCGACACAACAATTGGACATAAAAGTTCTAAAATTACAAACAGCTTTACATCATTTTGTAGTAAAAGAAATAAATTCTATGAAGAATTTATTTGCACTATTTGATTCCAAAATGAGTATTATATTGCAAAAATTCTACAGAAGCCTCTGTTAAAGAAACATATGAACATTAAATTTTTCTAGTTGTAATACTCCAAAGATTGTGATCAATACCTAATATAATTATTTTAAATTAATATTAACTGTATATACTATTTATAAATATGTTTAAAAAAATATAGGTAAAATAATAGTTTTACTGAAAATATATTATTGTTAATAACATTTAATTCTTTTTTTATGCCTCATAAAAGGATTCTATTAAAAAAGTGTAATAGAAATTTTACGAAGTCTAAAATTTACTGAAAATTGACAAAATATTAGGAGAAAAAAAATCTCATAATTTCAGTAGGTACTCAAGTTGAACGTCAAATATGGATTTAAAAACACCAATAGGTATTTATTACATATTTTTGGGTTGTAAAAA
The DNA here is from genome assembly GCA_907164795.1 of Hemaris fuciformis. Lineage (NCBI taxonomy): Eukaryota > Metazoa > Arthropoda > Insecta > Lepidoptera > Sphingidae > Hemaris > Hemaris fuciformis. Next base: position 10,126,922 of record OU015440.1, read on the forward strand.
CAACTCGGAATATTTTTTAACACTTTATTGAAAGTATTAAGGTCACTTCTATGGACGAAATATCGCATACATAATATTTTGAGCTTCGATTCCAAAACAACCGCTTTAATTACTACAGAGGCCAGTTCGACGCATTAATTCCAACTATTTTTACATCAAAGATAATGTTTGCTTCTAAAAAATCCTATTGGTCAAATTAAGTGATATCCAAGCATCTAATTAGGTGTAACCAAATAGATAATAAGGATTAAACATTCATTTGAATACCCATGTTATAGTTAGCTAGACGCTAGCTTGTATAAGAAAAGGCCGCGGGTTCGATTACCGCACCGGCGCATGTTTGTGCGATTGGTTTTAATACTTTCTTACTGTGTTCTTGAAATGTGTAATTCCGCGAAAAATAAACTAAGAATTGTTACAATTTCCATAGAGTTTGAAATGTGTCTGTGGGATTCGAACCTACGAATCATTACGCCGAACTAGCTGAGGACAATATATCACTTATAAAAAAACAGGTGTTGCTTATTGTAAACGACTTACTCGTTGACATGAAGATTTACATTAAATACAAACATAAGTAAATATGAAAAATAACTTTTATAATATGTATATGTGAAATAAATAATTAATTAATTCATTTTGTAAGACGCCACTTAGAAAATAGATATGTAAACGTAAAAAGTAAAAACATCAAAGTTATCACGACTTGTATACTTCTACAACAGAGAAATAAATCCCTTAAATGTGATATTAAAATAATTGCAAAAAAACATGGTACCACAACGAATACTAATTTATATTAAAATTTGAAATTACTTTAAATTTAAGAGATAAAAAGCAATTAATAAAAATCGCGGTTTAAAATTACTAGATTATGGCTCAGAACTTATTTCAATACCGATTTGATTTTTTTTCGTCGAGGTACTTTGAAAGTTATAATACCTCTCACAGAAACAGTAATGTAATACTTGTGTATTAAATTGTAAACTATATACATATATTTGTTATCAATTTTCAAGTGTTACTTTTGATTATAAAATGAAATAAATAACCAAGCCAACCAACCTATGTCTTAACATACATAAAATTATTTTTTTGTATGTTTTATTGACACATTGGGGCTCCAAAAAATAATAATGAAATGTGAGCCATTCATTGCAATCAGATAATTGCTTTCAAATTTTGTAATCGATTTTCCCTGCGGCCTATATACAAATCTGAAGTTTGTTTAGTATTTATTAAAACGATAAAAATATTCAAGTGCGAAGATTACTAGACACTATTTATTTTATAATTAAATCGTGATCATTGAAGACAAGACACAAGTAAGATTTCTATTTTTATATATACGTATAAAATATTTACCTTAAATTTAACACTGCTGAAATATTATCTAATTTTAACACACGGACGGAAGTATTGATGTATTTTTTAATACAATTACAAGCCAATTCACTATGTATATAAACATTGTGCAATAATAAATAAGTAGGTACTCAATATTTGAAATACAAACCATATAAATATTAATTATTTACATAGAAAACACTTTACCAACAAGCACTTGATTTGTGTAACATTAAAAATACATATTTAACTCTTTCAAACCCCTATATCGGAGTATGTACTCCGATGTACCCATGTGGGTAGAATACATTTTTTTCACGATAAATGCGTATCGTAACGATATATTGATAATTAATTATTAACCAAGTCTTATTAATGACTGAATATTACAGTTCTCCTTTTACTTGTAATCGTGAATCATAATTAACACAAATAAGTACAAAAATCAAGCGCTTGGAACTTTAAGTCACACACGCAATGAGCACTCAAGTACCTACTTTTACTTCTTACGTAGTATTGGACGGAATACCTGATAATGTTCAGTGTTTCAAGTCCTTAATAAATATAAGACACATTTTTATATACTTGATTAAGTTTAAATTTTACATTATATACTTTCATTTCGTAATACTGAGCGGTAAATACGTCATTTTCTAAATCTAAGCTTTGCTTCACAAGTAATTAGTGCGATTTAAGACTTTAGTTAACTCTATTCATATATAAAATAGATATAGTGAATCAAATACAAGCAATAGAATAAGTCGCCAGTCGATAGGATAAACCCAAGCTTTCTCACGATATAAGGTATACATGTATACACAGATTGCAGATGATTCATATTATAATCGTCATCTCAATATTATCTCAATGTTTATAAAATCGGGATATCTCTTTGTATGTATTAAATGCAATTATATAACAACCTATAGCGACTATTGTATTAATACTGTTCTATCTCAAATTATTATCTTTGCTTCTAATACTGAGCTTTTTATATTTGAGCAAATAATTATTAATCAATTGAAAAATATATTGAAAGTATTTTATACTCTTAATATATATGAATGTATCTATTCTAGTCATAATTGTGCAGTAATTATTCCACATAGATCTATACAAGGGGTATAAGTAAAGTGCTATTCAAAATTATCTCCCAAGAACACCCAAAATAACGTTTATAATAAAATGATATTCACATTACATTCTACATCAGATGCATAATCTCCTAAAAGTCTGAGGAAAATTTGAGATAATATTCCTGCGTGATTTTCAGTTTACTTGAACGAAACAGCCCATACTTTGACATAGTTTTTGATACATCACTGTATTAATGACGTTTTAATGCCATAATGTTCTTCCGCACTATTGACAATACCCCAACTACTGACTAAAAACAAAATAATTATTAATTTAATGACTAATCTTTCGCATAAACCTTCATTTGACTAGACTACTGATATCAAAAGTTTTTTATTGCATCTAAAGTAAGTAAACCTAGGACACGATAATACACACTATATACTTTCATCTAATTACATGTATTACTAACTTTATAGGCTTGCAATATGCAAGTCGACACCATTTAAAACGCACGTTTATCTAATTAAGTTCGTTGTACATACAAAAAATTTGGTTACAAACACAGTTATATTTCAAATTTAATTATGAAGTTACGATTCTCAACCCCGCGAAATGCAACCAGAATTATGTTTTTTCCCACATTGCTTGCTCAAATTGTAAAAATCATTTTTTCTCCCCGCAATAAAAATATACTATCATCCTAAAAAATCCAGTAATATTTTCCGGAATGTTTTATTCCATGACGCCATAAAATTTACTTATTGGGTTTGTGTATATTACACTAAACTCCATAAGACACTTACTTGAAACACGAATCCAGGTAATTATCAAGCATGTCAAGTTGCAAATCATCCCATTCGGTAGGATTCAACAAGAGATTAGTTAGATCATCTTCAGGAATAAGCGGCGGTGGTACAGCGGGCTCTACTATGACGTTCGCTCCAACATTTGTTTCCAATCCAATGTTATTCACTGAATGTATACCTTCTAAATTAAACTCTGGTAGATGTAAAGTCACGGCTTGTGCGATGTCACTTGTTATTCCCTCAAACTCTGGTGGAGGAACAATTGTTACAGGAACTTTTTCATCAATCTTTTCGTTTTCAGGTTTCGCTTCAACTGATGCCCTCTTTTTCTTTTTCTGAGGTCGGTTAGATATCCGTTTAGTACCTTCTAAGTGCGCCAAATCGAGCTTCCAAAAACCACCTTTTCCCGGTTCGTGCTTGGATCTAGCCACTTTTACAAACACTTTGTTGAGAGATAAATTGTGCCTGATTGAATTCTGTAAAAAAATAATATTTCGAATTATAACAGAGTACTCACGTAATTTGAATATGAGAAGCCTATTGAAAATAAATATGTTAAATTCAAAATAATATTTTTAACGGTTGTATGTGTTCAAAGAGGCGGTATAATGATAAAATATTAAATACCATATCGCCTCACACGTATCACGTCCTATCTGATAAACTATAACTATTATCCACTTCAATATAGCAATCCGTTCTCTAAATCCAATTAACCATAATCTAATCAGGCACGCGTTTGCATATTACTCCTTTATTAAATAAAAGCCGGGCCTGGATCACCACAGGAGCCGAATACACTCACCTGCCATGTGGGGTCCGCGTTCCTATAATATTTAAAGTTCTCTCTTATCCACGAGTATATTGCAGATAATGTCATTTTGTCATTATTATATCTCATTGCCATACAAATTAACGTACTGTACGAATACGGTGGCTTCTTTTCACTATTCTTCTGGTACTCTTCCTTGTTTTCCATGAAGTCTTTTTGACATTTTGCAATGGTCTGGTTAAACTTTTGCAGCCTTGTGTTTTGGGGCGGTGTTTTTATTTGGGGATTCGGCGACATTGGAGATATTGGAAACTGCGGGATCGCCATTATATTCGTTATATTTTGCAACCACGTTAGATTTGTCAAATCTTGTTCATCTTCAATAACTTTTTCCGGTTTATGTTTCACTTGCATTTTTTTGAAATTATTGTCTTCTGAATCGACAGTTTCACTCTCAACCATTTCCGTGTCAGTCTGTTCTCTGCTTTGGGTAGAATTGTCTGGTTGTTCATATACATATTCAATTTCGACGGTGTGAGATGATTCTGGAACGGTGTGGTCGACGGTGAAGTATGCATCGCTGCATTGGTCACTTGAATCGCCGTAGAAATTTAAAACTGACGTGTCCAACATCTCGCCAGAGGCGGGAGACAAACCCGATGTTATGTGCATCGTGATCTACATTGCTCGGTACGCCTGAAAAATTGCGAATATGATGAGTCACTTGATAATTTATAATAAATTTACTTAAACACTTATACCTATATAACTAAGTTATGAGATTATTAAACACATCACTGTATGTAGAGTTTTTTAAATTTTAATTCTGATTAATAAAAATTGACACAATTTACCTGGAGGTTGAAAAGATGGTGACGGTGGTTGACGGTGACCATCCAAGATGCCGGACGGCAATCGATCGGCGACGGCGCGAGGCCAACGTGACGTCGCGGTGGTCAGCAGCCCCCCGCGCGCTCCATGCTGCGATCGACCTGAGTGGTGGGCGCGTGGTGCGTGTGTGCGCACTAGCCCACGGCGCGCTAGCTTGTGCGGGCAGGTGCGCGGGCCCCATTGTCTGCCGGTCGCTGAACACTGAACAGGTGTGTGCCCACCGATCGATATTTTTCCGCCCGCGAAAGAACGGGGCGACTGGCCCGCATCGCTCCAGACAATTAGTCACGGTTATCGGAACAGGACCGCAACGAGTGCTTTATGTCATGCTAGTAAATATCAATATTTCTAACTCGCAGGGTAACTGAAAGCTCATCTTTGTCGATCCTCTTCACTACAAAGACTGAAGAGGTTTTACCGAATGGTTTGGGTTATGTATTGGCTTTTTTGCGAAATATATAGGAACATTCCAAGTACGGGTCTGCGCAGTCTTACTATCAATTGCATTTGATGTATAAAGGAGTATTCGCTGCGGGTATTTCCGCACTTAACTTACGTTTACTCCTTTAAAATATGTACATAAGGTAAAGTCACCAGTCATGGACAGTATAAGCGAATTTTTTTAATGTTTGCTTTGTGATTTCTTCATTTTTCAATTTACATTATTATGGATTTGGAGGTAAATGACTAACACTTCTTTTAATGAGTATTCAATGTTTAATTTCAGTTTAGTACTCAGCCCAATAAAATATCATCAATAAACCATACACCTACTTAGTCACCAGTAATGGACAGTAATAATCCAGTGTTGGACACCCAATCATGGACATTATCCAATTATGAACAGCCATCAATGGACAGTAATAATCCAGTAAAGGAAAAAAGTATTCTTTATTATTTGAATAAAATCAACCTTAAAATATTATCAATATCAGTCTTTTATATCAAGAGATGCTCCAAAGCCAACTTTAACTAAAATAATAGATAATTTTACACATTATTATATATGTCAAAACAATTAGGTGATAATAAGGCACAAACTTAATTTAAATGTTTATCACTAGGTACTATTACTTAAGTTGTGATGACCTCGTGGCTTAGGCACGCGGTCGAGAACCTCGATGGTCTCGGGTTCAAACCCCAGGCACACACCTCTTACTTTTCAAAGTTATTTGTGTATTCACAAAAAAATTATCACTTACTTTAACGGTAAAGGAAAATATCGTGATGAAACCTGCAAACCTAAAGAATCTTAGGATTTTTTTAAGTGTGCAGTCCATCAAACCGCACTAGGCCAGCGGGGTGTACTAAGGCCTAAACCCTATCAGTTTTAGAGTCAAAGTCAAAGTATCTTTATTCAAATAGACTTCTACAAGTTCTTCTGAATCGTCAATTTTACACTTTTTAATATTTTTTAAACTATTGCCGCTTCGAAACGTGTTATATAACGTGTTAGAGGAGGCCCGTGCCCAGCAGTGGGACGTATATGGACTGATGGTGATGCTGACTATTATTAAAAAATCTGTATCAAAAATCACGTTATTTTCCCTCGTAAAGGCTTTGTGGTATGGGTGACGAAAAGACTCGACGATTTTTTTTTTTAAACGCTGCCCAATCCAGCTCTATTCTTCTTTGGGTCTCCATCTCGAAGTTGCTCCTTCCTTCTTGTATTATTGTACTGAGGTAAATGTACCCGTGAACAACTTCGAGAGTTACTCCGTCTAGCGCAATCGGTTCCGGAATAGCCTGCCGATTTAATATAAACTTGGTTTTATCCAAGTTCACCGGGAGACCGATGCGTGCTGAAGAATTAGCCACATCAGACAGCATTTGTTGTACATCTTCAACAGTTTCAGCCACCATGATGATGGCGTCTGCAAATCTCAGGTGTAAGATGTACTCCTCCACAGCGGGCCGCCCTGCTCGCCGGGTTCGGGACCGAACTCGTGGTGGGCAGGATTCGGCGACTTGACCTCCAGGTGGTCTGCACAAGACTGAGGCTCTGTGTTTTCACTGACCTCTGTCTAGGCCACCGCCGGAGGCGCACTTGACGGTGGAGGGCGTGCGGATTCCCATCGGCTCCCAGATGAAGTACTTAGGTCTGATTCTTGACAGTCGGTGGAAATTCCGTGCGCACTATGAGATGCTGTCGCCGAAGTTGGTCCGGGCAGCGGGCGCTCTCGGTCGCCTGTTGCCCAACATTGATGGTCCTGGCTTCCCTTGTCGAAGCCTTTATGCTGGAGTCATGCGGTCCATGGCCCTGTACGGGTGTCCCGTGTGGCCCACTTCTCTCGGCGCTCGCTGCGTCGTCCGCAGCGTATGGTGGCGCAGCGAATCATTAGAGGATACCGCACGATTTCGCACGAGGCGGCCTGTGTTTAGGCGGATACTCTACCCTGGGAGCTGGACGCCCAGGCCCTCTCGTCAGTGTTCTCCTGGCGGGAGGAGGCGTTCCGGCGATCCGGACAGAGACCGGCCCCAAGAGAGGTCGAGGCCATTTTGGCCTCCCTCCGCAGCGCCGCCGTGGTGGAGTGGAGTTCCAGGCTGGAGAGTCCAAGTGCGGGCGTGGCGACCGTCGCGGCAGTGCGTCCTGTCCTCCAGCAGTGGATGGACAGGCGCCACGGTGCGCCGACCTTCCGATTGACACAGGTGCTCACCGGGCACGGCAGCTTCGGTGCGTACCTGTGTCGTATCGTTGGAGTGGAGGAGTCCGCCGTGTGCCACCATTGTGGCAACTGCCGTGAGGACACGGCCCAGCACACGCTTGAGGAGTGCCCAGCCTGGGACGAGGAGCGCAGCGCTCTCGTAGCGGTCGTAGGGAGCGACCTCTCGCTGCCGACTGTGGTCGCCGCCATGATCGGCAGCCGGAGGTCATGGAAAGCTATGCTCTCCTTCTGCGAACGTGTCATTTCGCAGAAGGAGAGCGCGGAGCGGGATCGGGAGCAGACCGATCCCGCTCGTCGCTACAGGCGACGTAGGAGGCGCCGGGTGAACATCTAGCCCGGCGCCCAGAGGCCACACGGGGCCGCCGTCCCTACCTTGGCGGCCCCCGAGGAGTAACTTTCATTTTGGTGTGCCTTTTGGCACCGCGCAGAGGCGGTCCCAGTTCAATCCATAGCTGTGGCTTCAGGGTATTCCGAGGCCGTCTCGCTGAATGCGCTGATGGTGGCCGTCGCGGGGTTTTTAGTCGCTATTGCGGCGCAATTATTTTTGGTAGGGACCCGGCCCAGCGGCCGCCCGCAACAACCACGGGCGGTAACATCTATGCTGGGTCGGAAGGCGCCGGTGAGTCCGACACACCCTCGCCCCTCCGGGGGTGGGATGGTCCGTAAATGGATTTTCCCCGCGGAAAAAAAAAGGTGTAATTGCTTTAGATTGCTGCTTTTCTTGGTGCCATTTCTATGTTGAAAATAAATTTGTTAATATTAGAAATACGTTGAACCAATTACGGACACCTAATCATGGACAGAATGTCTACTACTGGATAGACTAATAATTTATTTCAGATTTCAAGAGAAACATGAAAATATTCCAAAACAAACATTACATGAAAAAAATAAAAAAATAAGAATTTCACTTTATGGACACTCTGCCCATGATTGGGTGTACGTGCTTAAAAAATACCCAGTCATGGACACCGCTAATTTTAGGATTAGAATGACGATGACATTTTGGGTTATATTATAAAAGTAATGTATTACTATTGATAAATCACTAAGTAATATAAATTTCAGCAACGACGATACACCTGACCCAAAATAAAATGTTAAGTGTACTTACTTGCAACGCGATTCTTATAAGAAATTACGATTCCCGACACCAAATGACACCGCGTAACTAACAACATTTATGGCCGAAATTATAATGGGCGTCGGCTGTTAAAAACGGTTTGTATGCCAGCCAAGATATTGACACAATTGATCTGCGTTGGCAATTGAATAAAAATACTGTGCGTTTGCTTAATTTTAGAGGTATATTTGAAAAATGTCCATCATTGGTCCGCGTCCATAATAGGCGCCATTACCTTAGTATTTAAACGTTAGGTATACTTCAAGGTCACGTTATAAAATTCTGTACTACAAAATCTAATTAAAATGAACTCTGGGAGTTCTGAACCGATAAAATTAAACGTAGACACATATGTTTACGCCTGTATCTCTGAAATTGTAGATATAGGTGTGTTTTTAAACCCTTTTGGCAGTTTTTTTTAGTTCACTTAAAATAAAGCCTTTTGGTTTTTATCGGAAATATTTCTTTGTGACAAATCTGAGAAGTTCAAAGCTAAAAGACCCATTATCACATCATCCAACTCGAGAATTGAGCCTGAGACCTCCCGCACACAAGTCGCTCACATATATGCATTCGGTACAATTTTCAACTTTAAACAATAGCAAGTTAACATAACTTGAATTATAAAATTGCTTAAAGTCGAACTGTAGGTACTGGTACATAAATGTTTAACAATTGTCTTTAGGTAGGGGTCGTGGAACTTCGGGCCCAAAAGGGTTTCCAATCAAACAAGTGCTTTTGTAGGGCCGACGGAAAGTGTTGGCAGGCGCCGAATATTTACTCACGTCATTAAATGTCAGGAAAATAAGTTTACATGTTTTAGTACTATGTAACCATGAGTTATTACCTTTGGACAGTGAAAACGATGTGTATTTATTTTTATTTAACAAATTTAAAATTATTTCGAAGAAATATAGATGTCTGGCCCGCTCTAGGCCAGCGTGGTGGACTAAACCACTTTTAGTTGTAAAACAGGTCCATGCCCAGCAGTAGTACGTTTATTGGCTGATGATGTTTATTAGCTTGACAATAATGAATAATTCATTTTAATTGATTTTTTTGGCAATAAAGACTGTAATAGAATAATTTTAATTTCGTAGTTAATTTACATGGATCATCGGGTAAAAGTTTTGAATTCTCTCAATAAAATATATCTATGTATTTTACATCAGTATCCCGTACCGGATGTGAAGAAGTATATTTCTACATTCAAATTTCACCAGCTGTGATTTTAATTCCTACGTTTTTGGGGTGGGCCTATTACCGTGGCGGGGCGTTAGGCGTTGTCCACCACACTAGCTTTCAATAATTGGTTCGACGTGACATAACATTTTTTTGTGGAGGTCTCTTAGATTTCCTCGTGATGTTAATTATAATATTATAATTGCGAAAAGAAATGTGTTTTTTACATTTTCATGTCTCAATCACTGAAGCGACTTAAATGAATTTTGTTACAGTAGCTTTTAGGGTTAAAAAGTATATAACTACCTAACTTTTTGCTGTAGAAAAAGAATCATCCTCTTATAACTGACAAAATGTATAATACGCGAATACAAAGCTGCCTTTTTCATATAATCAAAAGAATAAAAAAAATACAACAAACATTATAAAAATAAATCCTGGTTCAACTAATACCAAAATGCATAAGTAATTTATACATGCGTGTTCACCCCTAAAAGCATTATTCAACGCCCGTGCAACGTGGCGGTGGGTGCCTGTCACCGTTACCTGTTCCCGAATTGATGTATCCCGATCGATATTAAAAGTCGGTAAAAAAAAACAAAATGACGCTTGTACCTATGTAGGAAATATGCAGACTTATATGACTCTACATTAAGACGAATAAACAAAATTGAAGTCTTAAAAAATTTTATCACAGCTTTTTTAAAACACTAATGTTATTTCGATACCTATACTAAAGAAACATTTTTTTTTGCTTGTAACGAATGCACTATATTTGATGGGATTTTGTTTCACCCTAAAATATACCTAAGTCTGGAAAGAAGTTGTGGACAAAAGCTAGCCATTAAATTGCATTTGGTTCCAAATTTATCGTATGATATCGTTAAATATTTCACAATACCTTGAAAATGTCATATTACTACCATGACTAATACTTTAGCAGAAGCAAAAAGGTCACGCGCGTTTACCCTAGGCCACATCATACATACGAAGTGTTCCTTTCCACTTTACAAAGCAAATCCTACTTATATTATGAGAATTTTATCTGTATGGATGGCGATCACGAGAATTACTAAGGTTTAGACAATATTTATATCGTGATATTTATCTGCCTTTTTTATACATATATCGATAGGTTTTAAATCATTTATCTATTCTGTGTGTCAAGCAATCAATGTAAAGTAGAAAGATGTTTGACATTAACTATTTAAGCATGGAGTTTAATCGTACATACATACATAATCTCACGCCTGTATTTTCCTAAGGGGTAGGCAGAGGTGCATTTCTGCACCCACATTTCGCCAGGTATGTATCAGTCCCACGTAATAGGGGGCGAGCCTAGTGCCGTTTTTCGGGCACATTTCCAGACTCCGTGCTGTTACTGAGAATTCCCTAATGGAAGAATCCAATAACACTTTGTCCAACCCGGGAATCGAACCCAGGACCTCTAGGTCGCACGTCACCTACTTTTACTGCGAGACCACGAGGCAGGCACGAGGCAGACTTGAGTATAATCGTGTGTAGATAAATGGCAATGTTTTTATAGTTTTTACAAACATGACTTAAAGCAACTTAGAAGGTGAAATATTCTAGATTTTTCACTCTTCGATAACTAAGACAATATTCTTTCCTCTAAGGAGCTTTGTCAATCCGTAAGTCTCGGATTGAGCCGCTCGGAACTTGGTACTTTATGAATTATACATAAATATGTCAAATCAAAAGATTAAATGTACTCGTAGAAGTGACTCTTAAGTCATGAACCCCTTTTTAATTAGCATCTCTAAAATAATAAATTTTCGCATGTCTCCATCATGCCCTAAGGCGTCATTTAAGCCGCCAGTCGAGTATAAAATCACGTACTAATAATCCGTTGACCTGACAAAGGTCATAGAATGAACTTACGTATACTAATAACCTTTCGGTTAATGTGTCACCGCTCAGTGCGAATTGGAATCAATATTATATTATAATACAGTTGTTTAATTCCATTAGTGCAATGTCTGTCTGTTTCGCCTCCTCCCACATATTTTACAAAAAATGTCAGTAAAATCAGCTAGAAATTGGTTAATATTAACATACATAATTGGACGGACGGTTTTGATCAATGGATTTGTACTGTACGGATTGCTATAGAAAAGAATGCAATGTATTAAAGTTTACATCAATATTTTTTTAAAGACCTAGAAATTTAAGCAGGTGATCCATCGTGACTCTATCTTTGCAGTCGCGGATTCATATCCCAGCCACACACTAATGCGACGTTTTAAAGTATGCATATGTATTGAAATTTCACAATGTGTTTTCACAAGTAAATAGGCATGTGAAGTCTACCCTAGGTCCTATCCACTCTAGGTCTATTCCCTCGCAACATTAGAAGACCCATGCTCGTGCATCAATAAAATATTGATAATTAAGTCGGTTAACTTAAGCTGTACAATTACTATCCGTTATTTTTACCCGCATTGTAACTAGCATACCTAACATTTACAACACATACTCTAAGGCACTTTTAAAAACAAATGAAATGTTTTTTCGATGTCAACGCTGACACATACGAGTAAAAGTTAGAGCAACAATTTATGGTGTAATCTGTTTTTAATAAATAAATTATTATTATTATTAACAAGCAAGGAAATATGAGTCGTCTGCCTCATTGCACGCCATGTGGTGCAAAGGTCCAGAGCTTTCCCGTGACGGACACTGTTGTTAAAGGTTTCCGTTGGGAAATTTTAAGTAGCAGCACGAAGTCTGAAATTGTATTCCCAAACTGAAACAACAATAGAACGAAGAACTACTGTATTGATTGTTTAGGCAAAGGTCTTTTTCTATCGAATTTTTCCCTCAGATCTAATAGTACTCGTATTTGTATTGTCTACATAAAAAAGACAGCATTTTCTGAAATAAATAAAAACTGATTTCATTTATTCTACATTACTACATTCTAACAAACTCGTCATATTTTATATAGAAATTTTGATTTCAATATGCCTAAATTTTACTCGTAAAAATACACAATACTTTTGAATACCTAAAGCATCAAATCATAGCGCAAATGCGAAAAAATGCCCTACACACATAACTTTACAAGGGGTCTTAGGTCGTCGGATTTTCCACCCTCAATTTACCACCCTCCAAATTATGTCGATGTTATTTGCACTAAAAACAGTATCTAGTGTTTGCGAATAGAAATTCTCCCCTAAATATGCTATAAATCGCCCTTCACTATAATACGGTTATAAATATACCTACATATTTAATACTTGCCTGCTACTTCCGAAACTTGAGACTACCAAATGCATATTTTTCCTCCTTTTTGTGATATTTTTCATTTCTGCTACGCTCCTATTACATACTATATTCGTTTAGTCAAAGCATGGGTGCTTCCTCGATAAATTGAAAATACAACGCAAAAATAATTGTTAAATTCGAACTAGTAGTTCCAGAGATTAGCGCGTTCAACTAAAGAATCAAACTCTTGAGCTTTCTAGATTAGTATAGATTCTTACTTCTGTCTACACCCGCGATAGATAATCCTCTCCATTATCTGCAGAAAAAGTCTAAGATATCTCTGAGTTACTTTAAAGTAAATTACAAATAGGTTTATAGTTGTCTATATCATTCTTATTATTGTTTATCAACGACCATTATAGGTACCTACACGTCATTAGCTCAGCACGTTGTATTACTTATAAAGAATGGAAGGGCAAGTATATGGAGCGATAAGTACCTAAATAAGCTAATATGTTATACTATCACGAACTAACGACTAACATGGTGAAGAAACACTTAATAGTAATTGCTTTGACAAATTGACCGAACACCCCATCGTGAACAAATTACGTCACTTGTACGAACATGTAAAGACCGCATGTCACGGACACCTGTCGTTGGACACACGGGGTTGGCGCCATATTAACGGAAACGGTAGGCTAATATAAAAAATGGTATATGTATATTTTTTATGCTTCAAATTGAACTTAAATAAATACTAAAGGAAACCTAGTATTTGTAGCAGCCTTCGTTAGGAAGTTGAAACGAGAGGTCGCAGGTTTTATCCCCACATGAGACAAGGATTTTTTTAATTCACAAATATTTACTTCAGCTTGGGTGTTTGTGGGACTAAAAACTAGATATGTATATACATTATACATATGTATTATACTTTTATGGCCATGTAAAATAACATCACGAAGAAACGATGCTTGAAGCGGGAAGTGAAAAATAAGTAGTACCTATGTCGTAAATGGTAGAGCAAGACAATAGTCTGGCTGATACATCAGAAAGATCGTGATGCTAATATCAGAAAAAATCACATTAAGAAACTGCTTTGTCGTATGTCGCGTTTTTTGTTAGAGGTTATAGGGACGACAATAATACTCACTTCCACACGTTCAAGAGAACTCTGTCCAAAGTGTTACAAGTCTCACGAAATAAGATGCGAGCTAAATACCGTCAGACAATCTTCCATGGTGCTATGAAGCATTTTATATTAAATAAACATTTTGCCTGAGACGGCTATCGATCCTAAGATTTCTAGACCACCGCATACTGTCGACCAACTAGGTCAATGATATTTAATCAATGGATTCCAAAATATATTAAATTTCTTAAAAGTGTACCAAAAGATACATGCCTTACTATACAATAACATACATCAATAGGTCAAACGAAATTACGCGAATGAATACACTCTTTCCCCGTGTTATTTTATTACTGTTTACATTAATTACTCACAAGTTTTGAATTTATTATCATGAAAGGTGGTAATATATGTATGTAGTACATTAGACAATTTACGGCATGCTAATGATATATTTCCAAATTTATTTGGAAACAAGAATGGTACTTACCATACCTACGTATAAAATAATTTGTTGAATGGCGAAAAAACCTCGATCTCTCGTGAATTGACGCGGTTATGCTCACCCACTATAGGACCTACAGGCTACAGTACGCAGGTCTTAGTTCATAAGGAGAACAAATTTGTTTGTTGCAAAATGTTTGTAGGGATTCAAATCTTTCAACGAGCAATTATTGTATTTATTTGTTACGTACGTAATTATGAAAATCACGGAAACGACTCTAACGATTTTATTGAAATTTAGTATCTATGTGTATACAATGTTCCATTTTAAGTCCAACTGTACAGTAATAGGTTTTCCTAACAACATGCAATTTTAAGCCCATTTTTTTAATAGTGCCATCACTTATTTTTATCTTGTAAAATTCCAATTTGCATAAAATCTGAGAAAACTTCCAGGTACTGTCAATTTAAAAGAACAAATATAATTCATCGTTATTACTATTCGTTCGTTTATTAAACAATAAAATATAGTTTAATTGAATTATTGATGGTATAACCACTTATAAGACGAAGTATAACCTACCAGTGTAGGTACCACCAGTATGATTGTGACTAAACGTTAAATATGGCATTCATAAAAAAATCTCTTTATATTAATTTTATTGTCATGTTTCTGTTTCTCGTTTTTCAGAAGCAGATAACGCTGTTGATTGAATGGCAATCACCGTGCATACTGTGTTAATCACAGAGTAGATACACAATATAAAACTACAACAGAGACTCACAGCATTGTGTCACTTATCTATTTCAGCTTGTGTGTGGTCACGGTTGAGTAGAACTCGGTATTTGGTGACTGGTGACATATGATTTCCCGTCAGCCGACACTATTTGAGCCA
This sequence comes from Hemaris fuciformis, assembly GCA_907164795.1. Taxonomy (NCBI): domain Eukaryota; kingdom Metazoa; phylum Arthropoda; class Insecta; order Lepidoptera; family Sphingidae; genus Hemaris; species Hemaris fuciformis. The sequence continues at coordinate 10,142,489 of OU015440.1, forward strand.
ATTAAATGACATGTGATAGGTACTGATAGCAGTAAAAAAAAACAATACCAAAAATTTGTGGGGGAAAAATCTATAAACATGGATGTAAAAAAAAAACAAGTTTTGTTTAAAGTGATTTATTGCTTCCCTGTGGACCACTTCATACGAATAATAAAGTTATAATCGTACACGATTATACATGTATGATTTGAATAAATGCAATGTGTATATGAATACAATATCTGATTTTTTTTTTGTATCCTAATATAATAAAAAGAAATGTTAAATAGATAACAGTAATATTTTTATTCATTTCTTATAACTGACATTTGGTTGAAAACAGCATAGCGCCTTTGATAAATGACGCAAGTATATTTAAGAGCAAATAGTTTTATTGTAAAAATATTATTTAATAATATATTACAGATAATGATAACAAACATATTTGAATGATATTGATGGGTTTGACATAACAAAGAATATTACGTACGACATAACATACATAGTATAAAAATATTATTATTTCAAAAAACGTACATGACGATACGTACACGTAAGAAGATTGCTTAGAAAACGAAAATAAAGTTATTATCCTGATTTTTTAAATAACGCAATGTAACGGTAATGACATACATACATACATAAACTCACGCCTGTATTCCCCGAAGGGGTAGGCAGAGGTGCATTTCTGCACCCACATTTCGCCAGGTATGTATCAGTCCCACGTAATAGGGGGCGAGCCTATTGCCGTTTTTCGGGCACATTTCCACACTCCGTGCTGTTACTGAGAATTTCCTAATGGAAAAACCCAATAACACTTAGCCCGACCCGGGAATCGAACCCAGGACCTCTAGATCCCACGGCACATACTTGTACCGCGAGACCACGAGGCAGTCTGTAATGAAATAAAAGGTAAGGCAAACAGCTAATAAAATGCTTATTGTGTACGAATTTATACGTTGTACATTGCGGGTTTGCACATCATCAAAGTAATAAAATTGAGTTAATGCTGTGGCATTATTTATATTAATATCTTTTTGATTCGATTTCTAAGCATTCGCCTTACACTGATGTTTTGAGCACAGTTTATTTGGTACCATTGTTTGGACACAATCATTGTAGATGTTGCATGAACCAGTGGGCGCTGTTGATTAGATTGTCCATTTCTGCTGCCGTAGACGACAACGAATGGTTGTCGTCATACATGTATATTCTGTAAAAAATAAACATTATATTATATGCCTGTATATCACAGCCTGTAAACTTCACATGTTAATGATCCAACGCCAGTTGTAGGATTTAAGCATAAGCAGAAATTCTTTACCTCAATGACAGGTTTGAAATCAGTGAAGGCTTAAAGCGACTATATATTAATTAAGCCATCTCAATATAAATGACCTTTTTGATCACCTTGACCATAAAAACTTTTATAACTAAAGGCCTAATCTGTTCTAATATTGTCAATCTTCTTCTTTTGTATTTCGTGGGAGAGAGAAGAGAATATATAATAAAACTGTAGTAACATCTTTTTTTTTTTGCATGATTCAACTATTAAGATTCGATGTAAATATGTAAAAATGGCGGTTACGAGTCCGGGTAACCCTAAAATGGGATCTTAACTATAAAAATTAATGTTATAGACGGATCAACTAGAACCTTGTTACCAAAAGGAAATTCAAGTTTTACACATGTCTAGACTTCTTACCTAGTAGGCACTCCATTGGCTCGTAATCTTCTCGCGTACTCTAGACCCTGGTAGTACGGCACTCGCTTGTCCCCGCTGCCCAACATGAGAGCGGTGGGCGCCTTCACTTTATGCACATGCGCTATGGGGGAACATCTTCTCATGGCAAGTAGCTGCTCTTCGGACATGGGGCCTCGTTCTGTGAACGTATAGCCTGCCTCTACCGCGCACCTGTTTAGTAAAAATATCGTTTATCGTAACTAATATTATAAATGCCATAGTGAGTTTAATTGTTGGTTTGTTTGTTAAGCTTTCATGTCCAAATGCTGTTTTGATAGTAATGGATTTTGTTATAATAATACCAGAGGTCGTGGTAAAGATTATTTTTAAGACATTAAGATTTTAATGTTAATCTTATATATAAAAATGAATCGCAAAATGTGTTGGTAAGCGCATAACTCAACAACGCCTGGACCGATTTCGCTAATTCTTTTTTTGTTGTGTTTGCTATTGTTAGGAGAAGGATCTTATGAAAGAAAAAGTTAAGAAAATTGCGAGGAATATGGTAAAAACAACAATTTAATTTTCTCATATAAACTGTTCTACCTAACATTCTGTCAAACATTTTATGTTTATCCCGTCAATATGGTTAATGGTCCCCTCAAATTAAAGAACGTATTTAAATAAAGGTCTTGAATCGACAACATATATCCAGAATATTCGAATAATTGCGTATTTTAGATTTTAAAAATGTAGAATAATGTCAGTAATAAAAAGGGATTGACATATTTATTGGTTGTCAAATATTTATGCGTGCGTTCAGAAATGTATATTTAATCTCCTTGGTTGTACCTGATTTACAAACGAAGGCAGGTTCGGTAGTCATCACGCTTTGAAATCTAAAACACCCACAACTATGCAATGGAATGCGCTTGGTGTTAAGAAAATTGTTGAGTAATGTTATTCACGTGACGATACTAAAAAGACAACTTAGAGATGCTTGAGAATTCATCAATTAGATTAATCTAAGATTTCATTGATCCTAACGGGTATGACCATTGAGTTCAAACGAATTCAGTTCCCGATTCGTCATGCCTTCGCAATGACGATTAACAAAAGATGTTTGTGATCTTTTAGACAATTAAAAAATATATTAAAAATGTATATCACGAGGTGCATCATCATCATCAGCCCATATATGTACGTCCCACTGCTTGGCATAGGCCTTCTCTGCAACTGAGAGGGTTTAGGCTTCAGTCCACCACACTGATGCTTCAATGAAGAGAATTGAAACCGACTGCATGCGACTGCATGTACATGTTTAATTAAATCATGACTTGCGGAGACACGATTGATGCATTTAGTTTTCGTACTTATTTATTTCTGTATTTTTATCTCAATAAAGTGCGGAACTTAATATTTATTTCCTCACAATCAAAAATAAAATTCAGGTAATATGTAAATATGTAACATTCAATGACTGTTAGGGGATACGAAGTTTTCCGGGTCAGCTATTATAAATGTTAATGTTTTGTTTGTTACGCTTTCACGCCAAAACTACTTAACCGATTATCATGAAAATTTGTACACATAGTCTTCGAGATATAAAAAAGGACATAGGATTCTTCTTATTAAAAAAAAATACGGAGGATAAAAGAATTGAAAAATGATTGAAAAAAGATTTGAATGACTTTTGGTATGCAGATAGGTGGGACCCACCGAAGTAACATAGGTGGGAATGGTTATCCTTACTATTATATAAATGTGAATGTTTACTAATGTTTGTTTGTTACGCTTTCACGCAAAAACAAAAATTTTGGTATGACCATAAATGAGACCCTGTGAAGTAACATAGGCTATGTTTTATCCCGGGAAAATGTAATGTTCCCATTGGGATAAACATATTATTAAAAATACGAAAATAACTGTCAGAGTTTTACTTTTACGCCTCAACCATTTGAATTGATTTGACCTTTTTTAAATTCAGTAAGTGCCATTTTGGACACTTGAGGGACGATTTATAGATTCACTTATTTATCTTTCTGCGCCCAACCCTGAAGTCTACGCGGACGGAGTCGCGGGCAAAAGCTATAAAAATATAAAAATTGCGATTACAAAACAGGTGTTGTTCGTAGAAGGGTGAAAATTTGGAGTTATATGTATTTTTCAATGCTGAATCATAAAAAAATTAAAACAAAAAATGTCCACAAAATAAAAATAAAACTTTTCGGGTTGGACCACCCTAGGTGTATAAAAAATAGATAACCTATTCTCAGACTTACTGAATATACATATAAAATTTCATCAAAATCGGTCGAGCCGTTTCGGAGGCTGTTTCGAACACAAGAATTTTATATATATATAGATGTACTTATATGTATATCTCACTCTATACAATTTTGACCATATTTTTTTGTTTAATTTGTATATCGATCAAAGCAATGACTGTTATACCTATCATGCTAATTTTTCAGTGCTATTATCATTTATTTACATTTTAATAAAAAAAAAAAATTAAAGTCAGTATAAGATAGAGGTTGATCGTAGAAGGGTGAAAATTTATGATTATAATAATTTATCAATGCTGAATCATAAAAAATAAAGAAAATAAAGTCAATAGAAAAAAAAATCATACCCCTAAATGTTAAACCCTTAAATGTTGACCGATTCTCAGACCTACCTACAATATACACACAATATTTCATAAAAACCAGTCGAGCCGTTTCGGAGGAGTTTGCCAAAAAACACCACGACACGAGAATTTTATATATATGGCAAAACAACGTTTGCCGGGTCAGCTAGTATTTATTATAATAATATGCAGGTCTGCTACTTTTATCACTTTTACAGTTTTCACTTCTTTCTGGACTCGGTTCCAAATGAAGAAAAGTATAAAAACTCTGCCAGCGCATAGTTTACATGAAGGATTCACTATATTAAGTCAGGAAATTCGATAAAAGACCCTTCTTTCAAGTTTAAAGTTTCAACCTAAAAAGAGGCGTATTTTTAGCATGTAGGCTGATACAAGACAGAAAAATCAATATCCTATATTGATATTATGAAGCACCATTACCAGCCTCAAACAATAGTAATTACACAAATCAGCAAAAACTACTCAAAATGCTTGTCGCCTGCATCCAAAGTTACAATATACAATAAATAGCATTATCAAGAAGCGGTAAATATAAAAATTTAAGCAGCGCATAATATCTAGAACATTTTCTCAGATTAATGATATATTTAATTTACTCCGTAACATTTTTCCCCATCGTTGATTAACCATCAAGAAATACATTTATATCATGAAGCATTATAAAACTTGCTAAAACACTACAGCGACTCACCCATCGGAATTGTCCGCATAATGGCCCTTAGTAGCCAAATCTATCAGGGGATTTCGTAAAACCATTGCTCTAAACATGTCCGGATACTGTCCAGCCAAATGCGCCGCAGTGAATCCGCCATAACTGCCACCGTAGAGCAATATATTGCTGTCTAATCTCTCATCGGTTTGCAGTAGTGTTAGAGTGAGATAGCAATCTTGTACGTCGTAGTCGCCCGCGTGCGCTATGAGAGAACGTGCGGGTGCGTCGCCATGGCCGATGGATCCGCGGAAATTTATTCGCACTGATGCATAACCTATACATAATGTTTTTTTTATAATATATTTATTTTTTCTATGAGAAAATTACTGGAGCAACTATAACACTGATAAAAAAATCTTATTGAATTTTTTATTGTATTAATTAACAAATATAATTAAAGTGGATTTATACCAGACGTGACACGACCACAGAGTAATAAAACTGCTTTTCATTCAAGTTTTTAGTGCAAGTAATGGTGATTTTTCTCACAATATCTAAGGCTAAAAGTCAAAAGGCACAAGCAAAACAAAGCACTGCTTAAATAAGCACTTAGTCGCAATAAATTTAACATTTTAACACCAATAACTACTCTCGTAACGGCGAACTTCACGACTACATATCTGTATAGCTAAACTATCATTACTAATTCTCTCTCTACTTCAAAAAGTAGTGTGTGAAAATATATTCTTTCGTAATTGCTTTTACTTGTAATTAATTTTACTATTGGAAGTAATAGTATAAAATAGTTATGGAAATAGACTTCATCCGGATATTGTTACTGTAACAACGTCATGTAATTATTTAGTCATACTAAATAACAACGCCTAATAGACACGTTCATTGGTTAATCAGAAAAAAAAAACATATGACAGAATGGATCAGACTTTACGTATATCAGTACTAGAGTAGTGTCCGTATTACGTTATTGCTTAGATTATATATTTATCGCTTCATGATATTTTCTAAACTATATTTAAAGATATAACTAAAAAATAAATTCTGTTCACGGAACAAATTGACGCAGACGACGAAAAGATTACCACGAATAATACCTCAAATTGTCAAACAATTTTCCACCGATATTTTTTTAGTTCCAATTCGGACCTATCCCCAGATGGCACGACCCTGTCTTTAAATGGGGCAATTAATTAGACTCACCAATCCGCGATATCAGTAGAATTGAACATTGTAGCTACATCGATGACTGGGTTTCGGCTCACGACGGCCGAGTACAGGTCCGGGTACTGACCGCTCAGGTGCGTCACCAGGAACCCCCCGTGGGACCCCCCGAACAGGCACAGCTTGCCCCCGTCTACTGAATGATGCTTTACAACTTCGTCTGTAGCGAGCTTGCAGTCTTTCACGTCGGTGTCTCCAACCCTTTGCGGTAAGAAACGCACGCCCGCGTCCCCCGCGCCCGTCGACCCGCGATAGTTTATCTGCAGGCTCGCGAAACCTGCGGTGGAATTTGGAAATTTTTGTATTTTTTTTGCCAAAGTAATGAGATTTAGTTTGGTAACGATCCTAGATGAATATAATTTGTGCAATGTTTACAAAACCGATCGTTTATTAAAAAAAAAATTAGATGGCGTGTTTCGAAGTTTGTAAAACCTTATTATTATTTAATTTGCTGATGCATTATAACATACAAATAGTATGCAAACGTCAATGATAGAACCGAAAGAGAAAATTACTTTCATACTTTCTTTAGCTCTTTTGCTGATTAACCAATCACGTACACATTTCTTCCTTTTTAAGCACACATAATCGAATAAAAGGACGGCAATACTTTTTATATCACAACTGCGCGGGAAAAACGCGACGTGCTTCCCTTCTTATATTACCACGACCAAATCTTATAACTTTCTCCTTGCCTATTCAACTTCAATATTTGGCGTTTGGTGTGACAGAGAAATACAGCAGCAGGTATTAGCACTCCTTATGGTAAATTCGATACAGAACACATAGAGACGCAATGCCAGGGGGTCAATTTTGTCAGAAAAGAACTGGTTATCGATGATAATCTTGTCAAATGAAAGAAGCTAGTACTGCTCCAGTCCAGAATGATAACAATATTCCATATAATAATAATAATATAATAATAAAGCCTTTTTATTTCCAGTAATTTATCCCATATAAGGCATATATAAATCTTGTATTAAAAGAAACTGCCTGAAGATATATGTGTCACTTACCCAGCACGTTGAACAGCGCCGCTTCCAAAGAGAATGCGTTCACGAAGTTGGAGTGAGGTCCGCCGTGCGGCCACACCACCAGCGGCAACTTCTTCTCGTCCTCCACTCTCGGAGCGAAGTATAGCGCGCTGAACGACTCTGTAATACATACAACACCATTTAATCACTACATACATTCATACTAGTGGCGTTACTTCTATAGAAGCCCAAAAGCGTTACACGTTATTGTGGGGTCAGAATATTCTCATTTATTCGTCAAAATGCTTTTGGTAAATAGAGATTTAAAGGTTAAGAGATTATTATTGGGAATTCTGTAAGGCAAGCTGGGCTTTTGGGTTTCTACGGAAGTAAGTACCGCCACTGATAGATACATACATAAACACTCATACTAGTATCTCACAGGGGTAGGCAGAGAGTAGTGCCACAAGACACAAGATCCTGACACACCTCTTTTGTTTTTTCAACATCCGTACATCTCCTCCTACACATAGTCGGTTACCGGTACTCCTAATTCGCCTTTGTGAAAAACTTCACGAATCTGATATCCATTTAATTACTGTAGGTGAAAAGAGTCGAATTCGCTTATGGTACGATATTTATATCCACGAACTGAAATATATAAATTGTATCACCGCTATAGTGACCAACATTAATAAATGATAATTTAATAAATACACCCAACAGTCCCATACATAGTTCTGACCCCACATTAAGATACGAGTCTTGTGTTGTGGGTATTAGAAACTAAGAGAGACTTTTCGGTCACACAAACACCCAGACCCAGACATTGTGTTCCTGCATCAGGTATAAGCAGTCCGGTATAATTGTATTGACTAATGCGCTGTTCCGTATTGCGCTATTTCGTTTGATATTTTTGTTCGTGCACGGAAATTTCTATTTAATATGAAAGGCTTGTGTGACATTTATTCTATAAAAATGCTTATAGCTTTCGCCATTTTTGTCTTTTTGCGGCAACACCGCCGTTGTTTTTACACGTTGATTCCTTTAGAATGTCTGTGATAAGTTATCACCATGTAACCCATTTGATAAAATGTATGTATAAAATTACTAAATCATATAAAATGGTACTCACTAACGTTATCAGTAGAGTCTTTGTGCTCGAGATCCAAGTACTGTACAGTGGAGGTGGACACAGAGTCCGGCACAGAGGGCGCTGACGTCACGCGACCCCACTTCACCTCCGCTTCGGAGCCTTGTGCCGGCAATCGAGCTACGTATAGCTAAAATAGTAATCGTGTACAGTCATATTATATTAGCGTCCTACAATAGAGTATAATAGTATAGAATCAACATGTATGCTCTAAGTTTTAGCGCTTAGCGCTGAAAAATTAAAGTCCTCATTCCATCAAATAGACTTCCTACCAATACAGCTTGTACAAATTGAGTCGTGAAACCAGTTTCTTAAGTAGCAAAGTCACACTGCAATGTAATTCAACATATCTGTTTTGATTTCGTCCGAAAATAAGATGATCCAAGACTAATCACTTTTCAGAATGGTCATTGTAAAAACTTGCGGCTGAGTTAATCCTAGTAAAGAAATCAAGGATGCTACTTTCCTTGCGAGTTTAATTCAGTGATAAATAATTATAAATTTAAAAGCCAAGTATAGTCAGTACATACCTGTCCCGGCGTGGTCATGTTGGAGCATGTCGCGACGATGACGTCATTTCTCACGTCCAGTATAGACATAGAGCCCGGAACCGTTTGATTGGATATGTCCACGATCCTACCGCCTTCTGTAAGTTACATAATACTTCTGAACTGGGTGGTAAATTAAACTAATACGAAAAATGACTTCTTCGAAATTATGTGTTTCACATGTGGATACAATAAACTATTTTAATTTCATAATATTTTACGCTATAATGACGAGGCATTGTCTCGTTCCGGTATTAGCTTTGTTTGGTTTTCGTCAGCCGGCATAGATATGTCCAGTTCGAGATAATCGCATTCGATACTCTTCAGTCGCATCTCATGACATTCACTACGCCGCGATAGTGTAAAAAAAAACACTTGTCACCTCTTTTAGGACCCAATTCAAAAATCAATGAAGACGTATTTGTGGTTTCATAATCTACTTTATTTTTCATAGATATAACACCGCAATCCAACATCCAAGTATTATGTTATACAAACCATATTGGCATAACGGCACGCTATTATTATTCTTATAAATTACTACCTACCTACATCGACGACATAGCTTCTGACTTCGTTCTTCTGCGGCGTAGAAAACACGAGTCTCTTGCCGTCCGCGCTGAAGCACTTCGCGGGCAACCCTTGGCAGTAAACGCCGTAGAACTTCGAACCATTTGAAATGTCTGCCTCAGTCTCCACTATATCAATTATTGTAGACGTGACATCAGAGTTCTGCAACATTACGATGTATTATAAATTTTAAAAAACTTTTGAACAATTAAACTATGTTTGAAACAGTACTTAGTAAATAATATGTGCCCCTGCCCTAAAAAATATAATCTGTTTTCCTTATCCTTCTTTTCCCACTCGCTACGATCTTTCCCTTATGTCGTTAAGTATGATAAAATTAGGACCGCAGCAATATCTTCAAAAACCCATCCACGTCTATTTTTCCCTGTCATATGAATTAATTCGCTTTATACGCTTTGTATAATGGGTATCATACAGTACGAGAGACATTTCGTTCCCACAAACAGCAATACCCGAAACAAATATTTATGGATCTAACAAACATTTGCAGCGGTGCGGGGATCGAACCCAAGACCAATCGTTACACAAGCTGGTGTCTAGCCAACTGCGCCACGGAGGCTGTCAATGTATCCAGAATGGTATACTCACGGAGTAGTCGTGCATGCGGACAATCTGGTGGCAAGCGTGGTGCGGCCCGTCAGTGACGCGCTGCAGCCACACCAGCTCACCGGACGGACTGAACCGCGGAGATCGAACCGACATACCCTCCTTCGACAATTTTTCTACAACAACAAGTATAATCTAAATTTTAAAATGCTGTAACTAGATAACGGGATAGGTCAATTACACACACACACACACAAACACACACACACACACACGCACGCATGCACGCACGCAAGCACGCACGCACGCACACGCACACACACGTTAACGGGAGTATCATCATCATCATTATCAGCCCAAGGAAGTCCATTGCTGAACATAAGCCTCCCCCAATGACTTCCATAGTGACCTGTTGGAGGCAGCCTGCATCCAGCGACGACCCGCGACCTTCACCAGGTGGGTGGTCGTCCTACGCTGCGCTTTCCGGTACGTGGCCTCCACTCGAGTATAACGGGAGTATACAGAAGTGTATTTCTACGCACAGGTTTCACAAGCTGTGTTTTCAAGTGCCGTTTTGACACTCCATGTCGCCACGTTCATACCCCACGCGATCCCAATTTAAACGAATGAACGCTCGATCGTATACATTCATACCGAGGGACTAAAGAGGCATTTCAAGCTTATTAAATTAATGAAAGGATCCACGAGAAAGAAAGTATCGTAGAATGAATTGATTTAACTAATCCATTATCAATACTTTAACATACATAATTGAATTTATAAATGCGATGTTCATTAATGTTGTATACAAGAATAAATTAACCACTCAATATTAAAATACAATGACTTGCAAGAAAATGAAATACTTTTAACATTCATTGGAATTAGGTGTAAAAAAAATACTTACTAAGCTTTCCATCAAGAGATAGTGAGAATATGAAGCTTGGACGGTTGGTGCAAAATATGAGGCCGAGTCTTCGCGGCTCCGTGGGCCACGCCACTCCCACCACGCCCAGACCATCTGGGGTGAATCGAACCTGGAAAAAACATAGTATTTTTATATTATTTATATCTAAACCAATATTATTTCTTCTCATATTGTAATATATATATTTTTTATTTTCTATATAATGTTTTTTACTATATAAAAAAGTCTCAGGCATGCAGGTTCTAAGGATGGTTTCCTCCGCTGATAAAGTGTGTGATCAACTATTACATACATACTTAAACCCTGTCTCCTGTTGGAGTAGGTAATGTTGTTTCTTCAACTGACATTATCCTCTTCATGCATGTGGGTTTTGTTTCTTTACAATACCTTTTTTAGGAAATCACTTATTAGATGTTTATAGGTGTGTCTAGGATGTCCATGATCACTCACTTCTGCACAGTAAATCTCTTTAGTATCTCCACAAACATTCATCCCTTCAAATATTATTACTTAATAAGTTACTAAACTTCATAGTTTTATCTTGCAGTACTATATTATATTATTAAATTTGCTAGTCATGGAGTTCAAGTTATTAGTAAATAAAATTTTCATATACCTGTCCTGGGCACCAGTCTTCAGGCAGGCCCTCAAGCACGGTGATTGTTTCAGTCTCAAGTTTGCAAACAACAATAACGGACAAATGTTTGCCCACCAGTTGTTCGCCCCAGTCTTGTCTGTATATAAATTCTTCACCCTGAAACAGTCGCAACATGCCGCTGTAAAAAGAAATCATTTTTAAATGTAGCATTAATATCACCCAATCATACAAGTACGCCCAATCACTAGAGATTTGTTTGATGTATACCTGCTGCCTAATATGTGACATTATGTCTAGGTCCATTATGCTATCTAATAGAAGTTAGTGAATTTTACACACCAAAGAAATTATCTGAGTAGATCTCCCAGGTATACAGTTTTTCTCTCGATGTTTTTCTTCACAGATGGTGTTTATTTTATGATCTGACGACCACCAAAATGGCGTATGGCAAATAGCACGCTATTTTGTCCAATTTATAGATAAAGTTCATCTCTATTTACTATTTTTCATTATTCTACCAACTCCAATCAGTTCCTTCTTTTCTATAGACTTAAAATTAATTCCATACAAAAATTTATGCATAACAAAATGCAGTGAGAAATGAGCTTGTCTTAAAGTACAAGTAATTTACGATGTTTACGTCTTTACTACCTATATACTATTGGTATAGTTATGCTATAAGAAAGAAATATGATCAAACTTGAGACCATCAATATATTTGAGGAACAGTACCTTTTTCGGAGCATTCTCAGCATTATCACCTTTTGACTTATCTTCACCCTTTCTCTTGATATATGGCTCACTCTTCTGCAATTTCTTCTCAGCAACATACACAATAGTACTCTCATCATGAGCCCAATCCAAACTGCCAAATTCAGCTACAATGTAAAACATAATTTGGTTTTAAAATTATTATATCTTCTATGGCACAACTTGTTAAATACCAGCATATATAAGACAAGTGACGGTGAGTTTGATGACAATACCTAAAGAAATGTTAGCATGATATACAAATATTTGAGAATTTCTTTGAAGGACTGGAAAGATTTTTGTACTGCTAAAACCTAGCTATGTAACAACATTTGTATCTTAGTGCAGAATTAAAACTATGTAAATGGAAGTATTTAACACCTAAAAATACACAGATGGTTACCACCTAAGAGTCAACTACCTCACCTAGTCACCTCAAAGTACAGAAGAAGTTCAAATATATAATAATTGTAAATATTATTTAAATAAAATGAAGATGAATAAAAAGTAACTTACAATCAGCATAAACATCTCCATGCATATCAAGAGCTGTTAAATCAATACAGTGTGCCAAACTACTCTTGCTCCAAACCTCCAAATATTGTTTTTTAACATCTTTGCCATTCTTTTCTTCTCGCACAAGAGCCCTAAAGGTCTCCTTTGGTGATACAGCTGATAATAATCTATAATATATACAAAATGTTTGCTAAATAAAAATGTACAATAAAAAATGAGTTCATCAAGAATAATATTATAACATATTGTATTAAATCAGACAAAAATAAATGAAAGGAAACCAGTACTAAAATAATAGTAACACTTTTTTACCTAACAATACTAATTAATAGGGTTATTATCAACTAAATTAAATAATAAATATTACATATTTTTAAACTTACTCATTGCTGATGTCAGTGCCAAAATCACTTTCGCCTACAACATTTAATTGTTCATCCAATGTGTAGTTTGATGTATATTTGGTGGGTTTTCCTTTATCCAAATTCCTAACAGACCACTTTGCTGTAATTTTATTTCCGTTATTATTTAACTTAGCACCAGCTACAGATGGTATCTTTGACAATGTTTTGTATGCATTTACTATATTCTCGAGCTGAAACAGGCAGAATAAAAACACTTAAGAATATTTATACTGTCTTTGTATATTGAATAGACAACAACATAACATGGTGTTTTTCCAATATCTTATAGGACTCAGTAGTATAAACAATCTTACACCTAGCCTAATAAATAGTTACTCAGTTTGATGACATGGCAGGGTAAGATAGATAGATAGATACATGTTTCTTTGATTATGAAATTAGAATGTTAGCTTCAAAATTACAATAGGAGGCTCGTCTACAACAAATTAACAAGTCCTTAGTGTTATAAATTCACATTTACTAAATACAATGCATTGACAAACCACAAATTTGAATTTCCCATGCAACTGTGTTCAACCACAGCTACTGAAATAAGATAACAATACCACAAATACTAGAAATAATGAAATGTTTTAATATTGAAATAGATAAAACTTGATGATGATTACAAAAATGAAAACACGATATCTGAAAAATATATGAAAATTACCTGTGAAGACATTTTTAACATTTCAATTATTTGCAGCCACACAAACAATTGTCACCTGCCTTTGAATGGTAACTGCTGTAAAATAAATTCATATCATTTACATAATCAATGTTTAAATAAATTGTTAATCTCCTTTGTTATGCACACAATTGATAAAGCTGAATTGAATTATATGCCTTACAACATCTATACCTTATATTATAAATGCAAAAGGTACTCTGTCTGCCTGACATTCTTTCAATCAGAAACAACTGGACAGGTTCAAATTATTTTTCATGTAGAAATAGGTAGGATCTCGGAAAAGGACAAAATGCACCACTAGCCAAAGCAGAGCCCCATACTTAGAAATAAAGATTTATATTTAGAAACAGATAACATTGTGCAAATTAATGTGCAGTTGGGTAATGATAGTGAAAATTTTAATGTAAGGTACTGTTAAATTATATTTGTGTAATTTTAAACAAATCTACACATGGAATGTCCAGGATTGCACATTTTATGTGAATGAAAAAAACTATTCACCATTGTTTAAAGCAATAACGAAATCAGAATAAATGGGCTTGAACTTCCAAGCACAAGTGATAATATTTTTAATAGTTTTAATAACAGAGGGTATGGGACCAAAATAATAACTCGTAATAGGAAACTTTCCTTTAAATAAAAAAATAAATTACTGATTATTGAATTAAAAAAAACTGAGACCAATCAATTTTAATGGTATTGACTTTTTATTAAAAATCTAATCATATTTAATTAATGACTTGCAAAACTTTGTTTAGTTTTAGTAAAGAATAAGTTGTAACACTAAATAAATTATATTAATAGTGTCAAATATATTATGTATGTTCACAAGGTATAAAAAATGTCCTTATGAATAATAAAGAAAAAAAAAAGAAACCATAATTACTTGCACAGTGTTCACACCAAGTTAATTAATAACTACAGAAAATAATAACGTTTAACGTTTTATTATTTCGACTTATATGACATATGTCAAATGTCTTTTTTTTTTTTTTTTGTTCCTCAAGGAACCGGCTAAGGTCAAAGACCATGCTGCCAAGTCTTCAGTAATTTAATTTCATTAGTATGAATGATGATGATGATGAATGATGAAAGAAAAAGGGCGGGAAATTCCCAAACTGGTGGCGCGCCCCCCGTCCCTCCCACATACAACCCTTAATCCCTTCATTACATAGTGAACAGAGAATCAAGCACCACTCGCCGATATTGCACACAGCGCATCCAATTCACCCCTCGCCTCCTCCCTCCCCGTCCTACCGCATCGGTGGGACCGTCCCACCTGGATCAGGTTCAGGAGGCTCCTCCATACTCTTGCCAACAATGACCAGAAAAGACTCACCAGATACAGCGAGACGGAAGAAAAACACTAAATCAAATACACCACACACAACACCGACAAGCAACACTTAATCCCCTGTTCACCATTATCAAGAAAGAAATAAAAATGATATATGAGAAAAACAAAAAACGCGCCCCCCCAATCCGAACACTTCCCGCCCTTTTTGTTCTTCTACCCATTGCCCAGTTGCACAGACATTATTTGTATAGGCATAGAACTAGAAAGAAGTGCCGTTGAATGAGTCGATTAGTCAACTCGTTGGCTTGCAAGACAGATTTTCATTTATATTGTAATTTTTTTTCAAAATAATTGTAATTTATTCTCATTTTGTGTGTTTTGATTCAAATAATAAATTAATCATGTGGTAGGAATATATGTATAGTAAGAATGATAGTATGTATGTTAAGGATAATTATGTATTCCCTTAAAATAAAATAAAAATTGTTGCTGTTTCAGCCTGCAACAAATAAGTGAGGTCAACAAATAAGCCAAAGGGTTAATACAAAAACTAAGTACCTATCACAAATTTTTCAAAGATACCTTCATAGATTTGTCCAGCGTCGTATTCCATTGTTCTATACGAAAAATTAAAGAACTTGACAATAAATTATTATCGGTTACCAAAAACCCTCAAACAAGAATCATAGGGTACGCTCGCTATAAATAAATCTATAATATTTTTTATAAAATTTTAAGTTTTGTTACTATTGCCCTGTCATTTTTATTCGTGTTACTAGTTCTCTTTTATTTGCTCATGTATGACAGGCAGAGATATCAATTACATACAGCTTTTTATTTATATATTTTTCATTACTGTATTCTAGAAAAGGCCTCAAAATTGATCTAATTTATTACACGTTCATTACACGTCCCAATGTTTTGGCACGGGTTTCGGCTAATGGACAATTAATACATATAAATTACTCTTAAATATGCTGCGTAGTGATGAAAATTTGTGAGACAATAATAAGCACAATTATATATCACAGCTATGTAGGAGAAGGAGGGATATCTATCCCTGTATTTAAAAATACACTTGAATTTTTACCCATTTGTGTATTGAACCTGATAGCGGGCGCTTCGTTTTCCTTTATCAGGCACAATTTTAAAATCCGTACAGCTACTAAGAATTCATTAACGGCAATAGCCAATAACGCTAAACGAACGAGAACCAAATCCGTAACTTTGTACTTGCGCTTAATTATACCGTGTTATAAACAAAGCAGTCACAGTTTTATTATCACGATACTTTTTTATAATACGTAGTCAAAGTATTGCCAAAATTACGAGGGACTTTTTTAACTTTTTGTCGGGATTTTTTTTAACGCTAGGGGGTTTGTAATGACCTTAGCTATTACCTGCTTTAGTTTCCGATCACGGTTTGAATACACCCTGTATAGGTAATATCTACTACTTCCACCATACAAAAATAAAGTAAGGATTCCCCATTCCCTTATTACGCAAACCGATCTCTAAACACCTCCACAGTGAAAGGACTGGTTGAATTCGAAAATTGAGAATGATAGTATTTTTGCAAGAAAATCTCCATTTCGCGTAGGTACTCTTCATGACCTACAGTGTACTCCGACAATAAACTACACGTCCAATATGAATACGGGCTCAAAATAAACGGTCCGTATATTTTTGGCGCGAAATAACCTTGTGTAGAATGCGCACACAATTGACATATGTATATATTTAAATTTAGGCGCGTTTACATAATATTATACAATTCATAAATAAAACTACGTCATGACGAGGTATATTTTCATTTATTGCCAATGAAAGACAACATCTTGATGTATTAATTACTTACTAATGATAATTCAGTATCGTCCGAAATAGTACTAGATTACAATAAATTTAAATGTTATACTTGTGCCAAATTATTTACATTGATATCTAACATTGATCGACAAAATTATTTGCCAAAAACTTTAAAGTAAATAGTTTATAACAGAGTAATAAATTTATTTTTAGTAGACGGCGTTAAAGGCCGTTTTCTGATGGTCAGTGATGAAACTTAAAGAGTTAGGTACAGGAGCTAGCTAACAAAAACGCACTAACTCCATTGCCAGGTAGCTAGAATAGAGTATTATATTATTGCTAAATATGTTTTGAGAATACCTTAGTCTTTTGTACCTGAAATTTCTCTAAAGACAATTTTTAGGTAAGTAGTCTATATTTCCGCACTAGGCCAGCGTGGTCGACTAAGGCCGTCGTGGTTGTCTAAGGCCTAAGCCCTCTCAATAGCATAGGAAGCATGTTCCCGCACGTGTACACATTGTACTACCGGCTACTTCATTGGTGCTAAACGAAACCCACGAATTAGAATATTTCTAACTTTGCACCCATTAGATATATATACATTATTGAGTGCATTACATACCCAAACGCCTAATATTAATAAGCTTATATTCACGTAGATAAGGATGCCAATGATATGTATGTATATCGCCTGTTTGAAAAATGCTATTCATTACGATTAAAATATTATATAATATACAATTAGGAACTCGATATTACCTTTTTCCTCCATGAACCTGTTTCAGGCCAATATGATACTTAATGCGCAAATTTTAAAGTTTAAATTCGCACGTCTAATGTCAGATGCGGCAACGCGCCGCAGTGGCCGCGCCGTTCGATACGCGCGGCGCGCGCGTACCGTGCGGCATCTAAATACCATCCCCAAATCTACAGTATTCGCTAAACCTGAGTGACTTACACACCCTAACACCCATAAAGACACGTATTTCCATCATTGATTCTTCAATTGTGAGGTAATTATTTGATATCATACGCACTAAGGAATAATTAATTAGTGACTGATAGCTTTGACACCTTGATTGCTTTATGAAGCAAGCTCTCAGATTGTGAAGATCGTTCTTGTGTTTCGATATTGCCAAAATACGTGATTAACTGCTTACAAAGACAAATATTAACTTCTTGACAAGACGTTGGCACTAAGAAGTTGCGTTTTAAAAATACCGCGAATTTGTCTTCATAAGAATTAATTTTCTTTCCAGAACGCAATCTGTAGATATGAATGAACTTGATTTGATCAAAGAAGTGGAGAAGCGGCCCATCTTGTACGACAAGTCGGTGAATGGATTTAACAAGATCAAATTGCGAGATGATGCATGGAAAGACGTGCAGGAGTCACTTCATGTATCCGGTAAGCAGCTAACAGCAAAATAACAATAAAAACTTCTTAGGTGTTTTTTTCTCAAATAATAAAATTTGTGCGTAAATTTGTTCGAGATAAACAGTTAAAAAGGTTTCCACTCTTTTTGGACAGTTTGAATAAAAATATTTGAATACTGTATCGCATTTTATAATATTAATGTTTTTTTGTAAATACAAACGTTGCATCCCATCTCTACGTCTTGCTCAAATAATTATGTTATTTTCCAAGCCTGTTTCCACGACCAATTCTTGATAAGTATATTGATAATATCATCATCATCATCAGCCCATATACGTCCCACTGCGGAGAACGGGCCTCCTCTACCATTCAGAGGGTTTAGGCCTTAGTCCACCACGTTGGCCTAGTGCGGGTTGGCGGACTACACACCTCAGAAATTCCTAAGAACTTTTAGATGTAGAGGTTTTTTTTTTATTTTTTATTATTGTAAAATTTAATATGGTGGTGGTTTAGCGTTGTGAGCTGAAGTGTTTCGACGTGCTCGCGAGAGGAAAGCAAATTCGCTATTTGATACGGTCTTGCCTTCCCTCGAGAGCACTATACGATCTAATGTGTAAATGTTGTGTATATTATGGTGTGCGTGTGTTACATATTTATTAAAAATTAGATGTAGAGGTTTCATCACGATGTTTTCCTTTACTGTTAAAGTATAAAAATCATATTATCGTCCTTTTCTAGAGTCGGAGTGCAAAAAGCGCTGGAGGTCGCTCCGAGACTCCTTCATAAAGCTGCAACGAACTCACCGCGGCCGTACAAGATGGCCTTATCATCATGCTATGCGTTTCCTTCTACCGCACATCGAGCCAAAAGCAGAGGGAGGGTAAGAATTTTAATAAGATTTTAGTATTATATTATTGGAAATCTACATAACAGCTCGCAACCTTAGGTCCAATTTAAACAATAAATCTCATATAACTATTTACCCGTGGTGCGTTAATTGCTTCTAATTTCACTAACTGTAATTGTCTTTCTTTTTATGTGAGGGTGAAGCCTCATAGCTCAATATTTTGTCACCTGCTTTGCTATGGAGGGAAGTGGACTCTTTGTTTTCCAACTCCTCCTTTATTTGTCTTTCTGATTCATTTCGTTGCGGGATTATGACAAATTTAGGCTGCGCTTCATTGCTCGGCGTCAATACTGTGCGTGCCCCTGTTGATTCTGGAGCACAGGAGTTGCAGTGGCGGGTGTGTGGCGGGATAGGGCCAAAAAAAGATTTAAGTAGCGTGTAGGTAGTATGGGCGAAAATTGTCACTGATTGGATACCATCTGTGGGCCGCCGTAAGGCCGAGAATGCGCTGAAGAGACAGGCTAGACGCCTTTGAGAAGGAGTGGCGTAACTTGGCAAAAAAAGAGGGAGGCCTTTGCCTTTGCCCAGTAGTGGGATCTTTTACACCTTATTATAGGTAATTAAAAAAATATAGTATAACTGACTCGTCTACCAGTTCAATGACGTAGCATTATACGAATCGGATTACCACGATGGTACAGTTGTGACTGATAACTACTTACTTTGCTCTTCAAGGTTTTAATAGTTAAAAACTCGCCAATCAGTTATCATTCATTTTAATTGAACTCAATCAATCCAACGAAGTATCACAAATACATTCTACGTCATTAAACTGTTGTTACGTAAGTTACTCTAGAAAAATATAATGTTCTATTCTGTTAATGGATCCCATTAAAATGCTTAAATGCTTCCAGGTCAAAGAAAGACGATGATTCCGACGCGGAAGAAGAAGCAGCCCGTCAACGTGCCATTTCAAACTTACCAGACCTATCATCGTTTGACAACGACAAATTCGATGATGATGATGATTCCCAGCCGTCCGTAAAGAAATCTCGTCGAAATTCCACTGACGAAGAAAACCCATGTAATTGCAACCGTAATGATCCCGACGAGCTTTTTCTGCTAAGTTGCGCCCCGACATTGAAACGATTAAATTCTAAACAAAATGCTGTGGCTAGGCTTAAAATACAGCAAGCTCTTTACGAAGCGGAGTTCGGGACCCAGATGGAGTTGCCTTATGGAACGCCGGCCAGCGAGTGCGAATACAATGGCGCTGTAGAATAAATTTAAAAAAAGTTTTCAATGTTAGAATTATATTTCGTATTTTGATGGATATACTACAGTATTTATCATTGAGGGAGTTAGTACGTTTTAAAGTTTATCAGATATTATGAATTGCGTGTCAGCAATATATTTTTTAATTATTGCACGTTACTCACCCCTCTTCATGGTATCTACTAAAATTTAATTTAATTTTACCCACCGCGCCTAGGAAAATTTGTTTAGACTAGCTTGTGTATCAGTTTACTTTTATTTTTAAGGTAATCTAGCAATAATTAGGCTATAGATAGGTACCGAAGTGGCTTATTTTAATGGAAAAAAAAATCCGCGAACCGTGACGTAACTTTTCCTTCACAGTTTTTTCAATGCATTAAAATGAACAGATGATCAATATTTATCATATATGATCGTGTTTTATTGAATATATTAATAAATGTGTTGAATTTTTCGCATTTTTTTCATGAGGATATGTAAGGTTTTTTTAGTTTGACAGTCTCATGGTAAACAATTTAGATGACACTAACGGGTTCCACAGACTACAAAATACACAGAGAGACAACTTTAAGTTACAATCTAATTATCGAGTTTCTCTTGGTGAATTAGACTGTCATAAACCTTACCTTTCTACGTGTCTTTCTAAACGTCAACAACGAGCCTACATTCATATAGTATTCATACATCGTTGGGAGAATTTGTTAGGCAAAGGTGGTCCCTCAATCTCAGAAAAAACGTGTCTTTCAGAGATACGCTATGCAAAAGATTAGAACTTAAAAGTAATGAATAACAGAAAACGCAATTAGCCAATGAGTGAACGAACAGATCTGTTTAAATTGTTATCCATAAATATAAAGGGCCTTATATAGGTATAAACGTTAATTAATTTAACTACTGCTTAATCATGCTTTTCCTGCTCTTTTGATTGATATGTGACAGAGGAAAAATTAAATACTGAAAGCATGCTTAAACTTTAAGTCGTAATTAAATTAACTAACACTTATTAGTAAGGCCGTAAATGTTTGACTTACATATATCATCATTACAATTTCTGAGTGAAAGAAATATGGGAATAACGAATTTAAGAATCTGTATTTATTGCTTATCTAATGTTTTATGATCATAATATAGTTACCTGTAATATAGTCACCTGGCGTTGTCCGTTTGAAGAATAATCAGTGAGAGCATTCGTTTAAAAAGCAAACTTAGTAAATTATACTGATATAATATATAAATAACTATAATATAAATAACGACGAAATCTACGAGATATATAAATCTACATAACCTCACGCCTCACGTATTCCCCGAAGGGGTAGGCAGAGGTGCATTTCTGTACCCACGTTTAGATAGCTTATCAGTACCGCGTAATAGGGGACGAGCCTATTGCCGTTTTTCGGGCACATTTTCAGACTCCGTGCTTCTACTAAGAATTTCCTAATGGAAAAACCAAATAACACTTTGCCCGACTAGGAAATCAAACCCGGGATCTTAAGATCGCACGGCACATACTTGTCTCATAAGATCACGAAGCAGTCTAAAGAACGTACGAGTATATAGGTATATAAATCTGTTCAAAAATATAAAGCAGTAGAATTTATTTGTTTGTTGGTTTGGTTCCGTTAATCTCCGGAACTACTGGTACGAATTAAAAAAATAGTTTTATGTTGAATAGTCAATTTATTTAAGCTAGTGAAACATATGTCTTAAATTAAAATATTTTAACTAAGACATATCTATTATTATATTTAAACAAAAGCTATAGCTACAGTTAAGAACTCAAACCAAGGCCTCATTTATTAAATTTGATATTTCCGTTAACGTTACGCTCTCAGACAAGTGACTTTCGTCTAGGCCCCAAGCACACAAGAAATTTTCCGTGCTAATAGCTATGGCAACATACGAGAGAATGTATAAGTAATTTTTAGTCTTTAAATATATTGAGTTTGAAAACAATAGTTAGCAATGTCTTGTGTTTTTAGAAATTTTAAACAGCATAAATTAGACTTACTACAACTATCAAATCTACCTGTTGTGGTCCTTACAATTAAATTTTCCGCGTTGTTCGGGACTAACGCAACGAGACATCAATATGCGGGGTGCGATCGATTCGGCTTAGGTATAATTTCCAGGCATGGCTAAATAGTTTTACGTTTTTCCCTCTGGTATTTCTCAAATATAGCACGGAGCATGGAAACGTTCTCATACATCTCCGAAATACCTTTGTGACTTTTACGTGGGATCTAAAACGAAATCAGGGTATGGTAATACACCTCTCTTCACCACTTCTCAAATAATGAAGGCGTGAGTATATATAATGTAATGTTATAAATGCGAATTTAAATTAGTTTATTACGCCTACATCCCCGATGCGTTGAACTGATTTTGACGAATTATTTACAGAGATTGATTGAACGTCTATTTGAACGTAGAATTCGTCTATAACTTTGGAAATTAGTATATCTAACCCAATTTTATGAAAGTGTCACACATTACCTGTGTAAAATTATGCACATATGCTTAATATCACGCGTCATCTTTGGTATAAACAGAAAATGTCCTCGAAATTCTAGTAACATGATACCTACACTTAACTAGGCGAATCACGCATGTTTAGGGGGCGTATTGCAGACTTGCAGTCAATGCGCCATATGTAACTAGAAATAGGAAAAATACGTTATTGCGAAACATAACACTGAACTATTTCATTTAGTATTTTGTTACAAATACATTATCACTATTTAAAACATCCATCCGCCACATAATATAGACTACATATATTATACCAGCTTTTGCTCGCGACTCCGTCCGCGTAGACTGCAGGGTTGGGTTCAGAAAGAAAATAGTAGTCTATTTTACTTCACAGAGTCCAATTTATGTCCATACCAAAAAATTATTCAAATCAATCAAATCGGACCAGTAGTTCCTAAGATTAGCGCGTTCAACCAAACAAACAAACTGTTCACCTTTATACCTATATTAGTATAGGTATATTGTAAAGATGTTTTTGCCATAGTTATTAGAAACTATGAGAAAGTTTGCCATCTAATAAAAACATATTATGGCAAATATTTCTAGTCAAATACCTACGTCAATTCAATCAGATTGATTTACTAGACTTGATTTTATCAATGAGGTATTAGAGTCATAAATACAAAAAAGAATAATAATTGTATATTGAAGCACGATGAAATAGTTTTACAAGTATAAAATACATACATACATTCGAGTACATAACCTCATGCTTGTATTCCCTAAAGGGGTAGGCAGTGGTGCATTTCTGCACGAACATTTTGCTGGGTGTGTAACAGTCCCACGTAATAGGGGGCGAGCCTATTGCCGTGCTGCTACTGACAATTTCCTCATGGAAAAACCCAATAACGGGAATTGTATTAGTAAAATGACATGTGAAAGAGCAATGTTTTTTTGTTCTCGTTCGGCCTGATTCTAATTATAGGCGCCTTGCAATTGGCACAATGTACTTGTACATACCATTTATTTTCTTATTTCTTTCAGAGGCGGCTCTCATCCAGATCTTTCCGGCTAACTTCACCACATCATCAGGCTATCACGTGGCGAGTGAAAAAAATCACATATATTAAGTAATTTATTTATAAGCTACATATTGACGAGGAATATATATTAATATTTTTCCTTATTTTATGCATCTAATCCGAGCTTTATTTGTCATTAGTATGTATCTTTATTTTCCAGTTTCTGAGAAATCCGTCACATAGGTATTTGACAAATAAATACAGCAGTAGCAATACTTTCATAGAAGCCCAAAAGCGTTACATGTAAATTTTGTAATGTCTAGTTTATAATTCTATATTGTGCGGTCAGGGTATTCTCATATTTTATATGTCAAAATGCGATGTTAAATAATGATTTAAAGCTTAAAGATTTTGGGCTTCTAGGGAAGTACCGCAACTGATATAGGTACATTATATTCGTTAACATCTTATTTCTGTAAGCATAAATAATAATGACATGTTTAAAATTAAAAGACAATGTATTTAAGCTTTATCAAAAGTAGGTAATGTTGTTAAATTTGGAAATATAATTCAATTATTATACTAAATATATAATATTCTTTCTAATATCAAGTGTACAGCGAGCTCAATTAAATTTATATACATTTTTAACGTACAAGTACATTAATAAAGTACCTACAGGCACCTAATGGTCTGTACTCAAAACATATCCGGTTTGATATCGGTAAAAAAAAAGTAATGAGTGAAGAAAGCAAATTTATGATCGTATACGCGACTAACATGGTCGCGTGTTAATAAAAATATTAGGCGAATCCGATCATATTATAATTTTGAAAATACTTGAGATTTTGTTTTTTGTTAAAATCGTGCATGTTTCATGTGTGCATCAAGTAGAGAAATAAACTTTGGAAATTTAGCAAATGTTGATAGAATTTCTTTATGCTCTTTTAAAAGATATTGTTTATTTTAGAAGTTCTATTAATATTATTGTAATCAATATTATGCATTCAAATTTGTATTCAAATCTCGATCTTTGATACGGCTATATTATGCATATATGGAACTCAAGAGAATGGGCTATGATTTATAATTATTCGAGCTTATATCATTCTTATGTCGGGAAAAATTAACTTTTCATACAGTGAGAGATTTTATAATAGATATGGTAATTGGTAACTTTTTATAATAGAAGCGTCGGTATGAGTAAGTTTAAGGATGTTGATGTCGGGTCTGAAGCAAATGTAGGTATGTGACGCTTAAGAACATGTATATTTTTGAATCCAATAGGTAAATTATCTATTTATATGAATTTAATAGTCCTCATAAAAATATATTTTAATCCCTGATAGTTTTGTAACTAGCACATACCTAACCAATATATTCGTCTGTTACAATGTTGTTCACATGTTGAAATTATTGAATTTTTAAATATTTACATGTTTTTGAAGATTTTTAATGTATTATTACAACTTAATCCAATTTTTTACAATTCAAGAAACGACATAATCCGGTTATAGGTACTTGAAATAACTAAGTATAACGTAAACCATAACAACGCCTTTAATGGGTAAAATAAAACAATATAAAAATATAGTTGAACGTGTTTTAATAACAGCCCACAATAAACATGATTCACGCTTAGATAATGTAAAATATCACAATTTAATTACTACTTATAAATAAGTGATTATATCACGCGTGCGTCGCACGTTCCTGTATATGTATTTACTAAATTTACTAAATTGAGCATAAGTGATAAAAAATATAGTTAACCAATAACCCATTGATTTAACATTAAACCTATTTAACAAGTCGCACGTACGGTAATGTAGATGGAAACTTGTCATCAAACTTCATGTCCTTTCCGTATTTTTGCAGAAGCTCTAAAGCAACTCCATTGGTCCACCCAAATCCTTCTTGTACGCCATATTCTCCACCGCCTCCATGTTGACCTGGCTGCACAGCACTGTACTTCTCAAACATTTTCTGCCAAGTACTGTAGCCTATGTAATTAGCTCTTATCCATAATTTAGCTTGCTCTCGTGCCAGCTCTCTGGCCTCTTCGTTACCACTCATTTCCAAACCGCCAATAAGAATACTTTGCAGTGGTGGCCAGGCATTGGGATAATCCCACTGTTCTCCAGAATGCAATATTGATGTCGGTATACCGCCAGGAAAGTCTAGAGCACCAGACGAAAGAAGATATCTAACTAATTTAGCCGCATAATGAGGAGCATCGTACTTTTCGACTGCACCGGACCACAGAGGTGTAGCGCAACTAGGATAGAAATGCCGCCGCGGCAACTTTGCCTGTGCATCGTAATCATACCAAACTCCATCATCAGGGTGCCACAATACGTTTTCAATCGCATTCCGCCAATACTTAGCTAAACTCCACCATTTTTGTGCCTCTCGCCTATCTTTTAGACGATTTCGAAAATCTCCAGCAATTTCTAGTGCACCAGCAAATATAGAATTTAGATCGACAGGTAGTATACGCGTCGCATGAACGTCAGTCAAATTTCCAATAATTTCATTATCAGCAGTTACAAACCACCGTGATGAAAAATCCCATCCACTTTCCGCTGCACTTTTTATTTCGTTAAAAAAAACTTCACGCATATCTTCATTAAACAGTGATCGTGCATTAGTATAATCTTCATAATATGATTCTGGACGAGGACCTTTACTACTCCTGTCTGCCAAATACCTCAGCAGTACGTAATTTTTACCATTAACTTCAATAGTAACTTTCTTTTTGTCTAACCAATATTGTAACTCTTTCTCAACTATAGGTACGCTCCGCTCTAACCAAGCAAGATCCCCAGTAGCGGCAAAATAGCTGGCAACCATTGCTGCAAGAAGTGGTGGTTGACTTCGTCCCAGGTAGTAAATTCTACTTCCATTTGGAATGTACCCAAGTTTATCGACCAAATGTAAAAGATTTTCGATCATCCCCTTCGCGGTTTGTGTCATGTTACTAATGAGTAGTCCGCGTACCATCCAAAATGAATCCCAGTAGTATAATTCCTTAAAACGCCCTCCAGGTACTATGAAGCCATTCGGAACGTTAATAAAACTGTATCGATCAGGTTCACGAATGACATCTGGTCCAACTTTTCGTCCTAGTTTGGCCCAGATACTAATAACACTTTTTGCAAATTGTCTAAGCTTCGGATCGGCAATCGTATCCAGAATTGGGGGATCGGGATTGAAATCTGGCGGTTTCCATTCTTCAAGTTCATTTCCTTCAACAAAATGTTTATCAACGAAATTGGCAAGTTGTTCTCGCGTTGGGTTTTGGTTAGTTTCGTGCATTAATTTCGCAAAATCAGATAATGTTTCATTTTCCGGATGGCTTAACTTGAGATCTACAAATGTCTTCGAATCAGGAAAAATGCGTGCGAGTTGTACTTTGTGAAGGAGTTCGCCAGTACAATAGATGGAAGAGTTGCATACCGGGATAACTCTGAAAGCCTGTGCGCAAGCTCCCAACAATCCCAACACCGGGTATAACGGTACAAACCGCGGCAAACGCAACTTAAGCATTATTGCTTCGTAGCAATGTTACCGTGTGACGATAGCCGGAGCTAGTTGCGTGGATATGTAATTCGATTTACATGTCCTTCGTTCAAACGGCGTGGTTCGATGACGAACGTCGCGGGGCGAATGGCCTCGCATCCGATCCACCAACGCTATAAAACACATCGCGCGAGTCATAACCGATGTGTGTCACCGACGGCGAGTGCGTCCCAGTGCATGCGACCGTCGTCCCATCTCGCTTGATGCAACTGGCTTGGAGCAAGTTGACGCTTTCACTGGCGTGTGCCGTGCCCCTCTCGCCGAGCCGGCTAGACGGCGATGCGCGCGCAATGTAGGCCGCTCTCAAGGCCTCGACCTCGACTTACAAACTGGCAATCTATGTTTATTCCGTAAAGAAACAAGCAAAAACACGTGGCTACCTCTCACGCACTAAAGATAAACTGTCATAGTGACATTACGTTTTCTTATCTGTTTGTACACGGAAATCTGCCGCGCATGCGCTATGCAGTATCAAGATAATGACTTCCCATAATATGACCATATTATAATAATTATTATCGATTCCATTTATTTGTCTCAGAGTGTGACACGAAGATTATATTACTTAAGATATTTTTGCAATAAGATTTACCTATGACTCACAAAGAGTAAGCCGTGCCGAGCAGTGGGATTTATAGGTATGTAGTGATGATGAAAACATACAAAAATTAAATTGAACATTTTGTTAGAAGGTTAATTATTAATCCACATTGCAAAATTTCTCTATGCGAATATGCATTTTAATCAATTTACATTAAATTCGTTTATGTAGCGCCATCTGACAAAAACTTGAATCAGAGTATTGAATGTTATATTGAGAGTTACATCAAATAAAGTTCATAAATTAAAAAATCTTTAATAGATGGCGCTACAAACGCAACTGTGACAGGGCTGAAATAATTCCAAATGACACGAGCAGTATTTTTAATACTGGGGATATTAATGTAACCTTAGTTCGTCAAGGGTTAATTATAAAGTTGTCACAATTCCATGGTATACCTACATGAAACACAGAAGTAATATTTTCCAGATCCTCCCTATTGTTATAATCGTATCAAGTGACCTTAAATTAAAATTTTACTAATAAATAGGTATTTATGTATCTTTTCCCGGGGCTTCACTCAGATATATGTTTTGTCAGTCAATGTTATTACAGAAGTAACTTTTAAGGATTGAACTATAAACGTTCCTGGGGTTCCACCTGCATCTAATTCATAATTTATCCAATTCTTTCTGTTTATGTATACGAATGTAATAAGACAAATTTAAGCTCTTGCCAATTTTACCTGTGTGTTGTTTCTCATACAACCCTCCTCCTTCATTTATTTAACCTAATAGGTATGAAATGCTGGCGTTCTGGACGCCACCTGTTTTCACATCAGCGAATTATTTCATTGGAGTTAAATTTAAAACGGTTATAACTTATAAAGTATTCATATAAATTACACATAATATAAGGAGTCTAATTAAATTGAATCAGATTAAATGCTATACCTCACAACAGCTTTATAACTTAGATTTTTTTTTTGTTGCTAATATGTAAAATATACCTAAACTACTTCGTTCCAATAGCGGTTGTGACATACTTTAGGAGATTATCGTTCATCAGTTTATTCAGCATTCGTATGCTATTAGTGATCTCCGATTCAACTTTATTTTTCATGAGTATACATAGCTATGCACTTCTGTATTACCAGAGGTGTATTGTGTTCTCGTTTACTCAGCCATTAGGTTTCACGTTACGGGCATGTTGAATTTTATCATGCACCTTTTACTTCATACTATTACTTAGAATATCCTACTAGGAAAATCGATTAATGCTTTGCACAAGCATGAATCAAACCTGAGGTCTATTTATCACATGCAACAACTTATGTACCTACATTATAGTCTTATTTATGACCAACAAAAATATTACATTATTAATAATAATGTTATTAAGCTAGTCGTGCAACAGACAATATAAAAAATATATATATAAAATATATCTGAATTATGTATCTACAAAAACGTTATTCGTTAACCGTTTGTTCTATTGGTGTAATCTGTATTTGTTGTTAAGAACATGTAGGCAAAAACACAGAAAACTGAGAATTATAAAAATTTTGATTACCTACTCTAATTACGAGTTATTGGAGACAAAGAATGAAATAGATCAAAGAAGATACAAAGGACTATTGAAGCAGAAGATAACTTTAAATTTTATAATAAAACTCCCCTTTAATATACAAATGCTGAGGTAAATCTCAAGAGTTACTAGCAAAATTAAACAACCGAACTTACTTATGTCTCCCTCGAATAATATGTAAATGTTCATATCAATAAAATTAATAAAACTGCAGAACAGAGGTCAATAATCACAAACGAGATTGTTGCCAAAAACCAGTTTGTTCATAAACTAACGCTCATGACCGCAACGTGAGAAACCTTGTGTACGCAATCCTATTCAAATTATACAAATCCATATCTAATGATAAAATATATTTTGGCGTTGATATACCTACCTCTGCCTACCATAATATTATCTGTTTATCACGAATAGAATATGGATGATCATAAGTTACATCTTACGGCACATAACAGAAATTTCAGAAAAGTCGTGCTATGAAATAAAAAGTATGAATTTGTCAAAAATAATCGTTTTTAATGAAGCAACAAAAGAAAAAGGAATTTGGTATAAAAAATTTCAGAATAAGCCTCCTCGTTTTCCCTGGTTTTATAATATTAATATAAATAGATTCTATATTAAACTTGCTCATAGGTTACGTACAGGACATTTTCCAGGAAGAAAATTTGGAGTTATGATGAAAAAAGTTAACTCTCCTTATTGTGAATCTTGTAACTCTATAGGTGATGTACTACATTTGTTAATGGAATGTATTAGAAACGATAACAAAAGGCAAGAAATAATTGGTAATATGAAAATAAATTGTCTAGATGTAAGTACCATAGTTTCTACTTTGACCATTCCTACATATGATAAAGCTAAAATGTTATACGACTTGGCTGCTTTGCGTTGTTCCACACAAATATAGATTAAGAGTGAAATAATTTTAATTTGAAATTTTGTGTTTTGTTACGATGGGACTGACATGTCTATTTTGGATAAAAGTCCCAAAAAAAGAAAGAAAATAAAATCGTGTGCTTTTGTGATTTGTATTACATTACATCATTTTGTAGAATATTTAAAACTATTTAGCCAGTGGATTGTGCCTTTGTCTATCTATGCTCCTAAATAATAAGTATAAGAATATTCTAATTTATATATGAAGCACACCTATCAGGCAGAACTCGGTCGCGTCTACAATATCATCATCACTATCATGAGCCAATACATATATGGGACGAATCCCACTACTGGGCACGAACCTCCTCTACACCTGAGAGGGTTGAAGCCTCAGTCAGCCACGCTGGCCTAGTGCGAGTTGGCGGAATAGACACCTAAGAAATTCATAATTTTCCTCACGATGTTTTCCTTCGTCGTTAAAGTAAGTTATTATAGATATAAAAAAAAACATGACATTTTCCGGTCACGCCGGACCAAGACAAAACAAAAACATTAGCGGATCACGCAGACATCTATCTCAACGCGGAGATCAAACCCATGACCTTTCATTTTACTATCGACTTGTTACCTACTGTGCCAAATATTATTACTATATATAGTATAGTGGCGGTTGGACCCAGTTTGCCGAGCGCAATTTATCTAATTTAGTCGCTTTTATCCTTTTTCAAGGTCCTAACATATCCCCGTATCAAAAAAAAATCGAAATTGAAAAATTTATTGAGTAGTTTTATTGTAAAAGCGAACAGAGAGACACAGTTTCTTACACGTTGATAATATTAGTAGGTACCTATATTAATATTCTCATATATTTTTTGCGGGTAACAAATGGCTAATGGCATTCTCTTGAAGTTCTTAGTCTCAAAAACTGACGACAAACAGTAGAAACTTCTTCTTGTATTTTTATATTTACTGTTGTATTTGCTTCAGATAAATCTATACATCTATACAAATAAATAAAATTGAAGTGTCTTTTTGTAATATTGAAATAACCGCTTTTTAATAAATGCATATGGATATATTGCACGGTACATATACCAAAATAACGTTTTTTACAATTTTTATCTGTCTGTTTGTTCCGGCTAATCTCTGAAACGGGTGGACCAATTTTAACGGGACTTTCACTGGCAGATAGCTGATGTAATAAGGAGTAACTTAAGCTAAAAAAACGGCTGTTAGGCGGAATGAAGTTCGCCGGATCAGCTAGTTTATTATAATATTTAAGATAAGGAGACGAACAAACGCCTAGTTTATATGATTTGAACAGAGGTATTAAGTAATGACCTATGGTAATGAGCAAATTTCATTATTTTATTAACGACTTTATTATATAGGTACAAACCAATATTAAGGAATGAATAGAGAGATGAAAAAAAAACAAAGCATTTTATTTTATTATTTTTATTATAATTAACAACAACATAATTTGCATAGTTTAATAGAAATAAGTACACTGTAAAGTCATTACAATCATATCAATCCGAATATCATTAGAATGTCAAAAATCTATTCGCCACACTATTATTCGTATAAAGATACTTCATGTAAGTACTTAGATAGCATAAAATTGTAGGAGATAAAAAAAAACATTTTATTAGTTTTACGGTTGCATTCTTTATGTACATGATTTTAAAACTATGATGAACATTATAAGACCTTTTACATATCATTTCAGGGTTTTTCCTAGATGTTTGTTTGTTCGACAAACATCAGTAGTATCACGAGGACAAAACAATTAGTGCCAACAGAGTTTTAGTTTTACCAAAACTAATCAAATCGGCACTTGTTCGCATATTCTTATCAATATATATACTAATATATATGTACATAAATCGACAGCCTTGTGGTCCCGAAGCTCAGTGCACGGTGCAATCTCGTGGAACTGTGTTCGATTTCTAGGTAGGTCAAGTATTATTGGATTTTACTATTAAGAAATTCTCGGTAGCAGCATTGAGTACGGAAAAGTGCACGAATATCGGCGGTCCTCTTAATACGTTAAACTAAAAACGCAATCAGCGAAACGTAGGTGCAGATATGCACCTCTGCCTACCCTATATGCAACACAGGTGTGATTATGTATGTTTACTAAATTTATGTCTCACTCACTTTTGTGTATTTAGCAACTCTCGTTGCGTAGCTTATGACATTAAACAATTAAAAACATCTCCAGATATGCAATACTTCATTTACTTCCATCAAAAATGCATACTTAATAATACTCGTATCTAAAATATAATATAACTAATAACATATAGTATAACTAATGGTTTTATTAGTAGATGATTCATGTAAAATTTACGGCGAATAGCACCAATGAAGTACATTATAGAAAAAATGTAATACAGTTTAAATATTATTAATGAAAAAAGTACACAAAGTATTTATTGTAAATTATTAAAAGGTATTGAATAAAACTTCTTAATTATGTTGAACATTTGTGCTACTATTTTAAGAGAAATAAATTAGATAACAAATACGTGAACTAATACGGTTTCAGAAAGCACAGCCATTTTCTATTTTAAAATAAATGTGTCACTTTAGTTACTATTAGATTTGTAACATCTATTTATAACCTTATAATTATTACCCTTTATGGCACTATGCATGAAAATCTACAGAGTTGTTCACAACCAACGAGCTATAATACTTACAATGTAACATGTAAGGTAATGGCGCCTATTATGGACGCGGACCAATGATGGACATTTTTCAAATATACCTCTAAAATTAAGCAAACGCACAGTATTTTTATTCAATTGCCAACGCAGATCAATTGTGTCAATATCTTGGCTGTCATACAAACCGTTTTTAACAGCCGACGCCCATTATAATTTCGGCCATAAATGTTGTTAGTTACGCGGTGTCATTTGGTGTCGCGAATCGTAATTTCTTATAAGAATCGCGTTGCAAGTAAGTACACTTAACATTTTATTTTGGGTCAGGTGTATCGTCGTTGCTGAAATTTATATTACTTAGTGATTTATCAATAGTAATACATTACTTTTATAATATAACCCAAAATGTCATCGTCATTTTAATCCTAAAATTAGCGATGTCCATGACTGGATATTTTTCAAGCACGTACACCCAATCATGGACAGAGTGTCCATAAAGTGAAATTCTTAATTATTTATTTTTTTCATGTAATGTACGTTTGTTTTGGAATATTTTCATGTTTCTCTTGAAATCTGAAATAAATTATTAGTCTATCCAGTAGTAGACATTCTGTCCATGATTAGGTGTCCGTAATTGGTTCAACGTATTTCTAATATTAACAAATTTATTTTCAACATAGAAATGGCACCTAGAAAAGCAGCAATCTAAAGCAATTCCAATGCATCGAGGAGTGAGACAAGGGGACGTTATTTCCCCAAATTTATTCACAAATGCATTGGACGATATGTTTAAGACACTGAACTGGAAAGGATGTGGTGTAAATGTTAACGGCGAGTACATCTTACACCTTTTTTTTCCGCGGGGAAAATCCATTTACGGACCATCCCACCCCCGGAGGGGCGAGGGTGTGTCGGACTCACCGGCGCCTTCCGACCCAGCATAGATGTTACCGCCCGTGGTTGTTGCGGGCGGCCGCTGGGCCGGGTCCCTACCAAAAATAATTGCGCCGCAACACCGACTAAAAACCCCGCGACGGCCACCATCAGCGCATTCAGCGAGACGGCCCCCGAATACCCTGAAGCCACAGCTATGGATTGAACCGGGACCGCCTCTGCGCGGTGCCAAAAGGCACACCAAAA
Organism: Hemaris fuciformis; assembly: GCA_907164795.1. Lineage (NCBI taxonomy): Eukaryota > Metazoa > Arthropoda > Insecta > Lepidoptera > Sphingidae > Hemaris > Hemaris fuciformis. The sequence goes on from OU015440.1 coordinate 10,176,896, forward strand.
TGAAAGTTAGTCCTCGGGGGCCGCCAAGGTAGGGACGGCGGCCCTGTGTGGCCTCTGGGCGCCGGGCTAGATGTTCACCCGGCGCCTCCTACGTCGCCTGTTGCGACGAGCGGGATCGGTCTGCTCCCGATCCCGCTCCGCACTCTCCTTCTGCGAACGTGTTATTTCGCAGAAGGAGAGCATAGCTTTCCATGACCTCCGGCTGCCGACCATGGCGGCGACCACAGTCGGCAGCGAGAGGTCGCTCCCTACGACCGCTATGAGAGCGCTGCGCTCCTCGTCCCAGGCTGGGCACTCCTCAAGCGTGTGCTGGGCCGTGTCCTCACGGCAGTTGCCACAATGGTGGCACACGGCGGACTCCTCCACTCCAACGATACGACACAGGTAGGTCAATCGGAAGGTCGGCGCACCGTGGCGCCTGTCCATCCACTGCTGGAGGACAGGACGCACTGCCGCGACGGTCGCCACGCCCGCACTTGGACTCTCCAGCCTGGAACTCCACTCCACCACGGCGGCGCTGCGGAGGGAGGCCAAAATGGCCTCGACCTCTCTTGGGGCCGGTCTCTGTCCGGATCGCCGGAACGCCTCCTCCCGCCAGAAGAACACTGACGAGAGGGCCTGGGCGTCCAGCTCCCAGGGTAGAGTATCCGTCTAAACACAGGCCGCCTCGTGCGAAATCCTGCGGTATCCTTTAATGATTCGCTGCGCCACCATACGCTGCGGACGACGCAGCGAGCGCCGAGAGAAGTGGCCCACACGGGACACCCGTACAGGGCCATGGACCGCACGACTCCAGCATAAAGGCTTCGACAAGGGAAGCCAGGACCATCAATGTTGGGCAACAGGCGCCGAGAGCGCCCGCTGCCCGGACCAACTTCGACGACAGCATCTCAAAGTGCGCACGGAATTTCCACCGACTATCCAGAATCAGACCTAAGTACTTAATCTGGGAGCCGATGGGAATCCGCACGCCCTCCACCGTCAAGTGCGCCTCCGGCGGTGGCCTAGACCGAGGTCAGTGAAAACACAGAGCCTCAGTCTTGTGCAGGGCCACCTGGAGGCCAAGTCGCCGAATCCTGCCCACCACGAGTTCGGTCCCGAACCCGGCGAGCAGGGCGGCCCGCTGTGGGGGAGTACATCTTACACCTGAGATTTGCAGACGCCATCATCATGGTGGCTGAAACTGTTGAAGATGTACAACAAATGCTGTCTGATGTGGCTAATTCTTCAGCACGCATCGGTCTCCCGGTGAACTTGGATAAAACCAAGTTTATATTTAATCGGCAGGCTATTCCGGAATCGATTGCGCTAGACGGAGTAACTCTCGAAGTTGTTCACGAGTACATTTACCTCAGTACAATAATACAAGAAGGAAGGAGCAACTTCGAGATGGAGACCCAAAGAAGAATAGAGCTGGATTGGGCAGCGTTTTAAAACAAATTCGTCGAGTCTTTTCGTCACAAAGCCTTTACGAGGGAAAATAACGTGATTTTTGATACAGATTTTTTAATAATAGTCAGAATCACCATCAGTCCATATACGTCCCACTGCTGGGCACGGGCCTCCTCTAAAACTGATAGGGTTTAGGCCTTAGTACACCCCGCTGGCCTAGTGCGGTTTGATGGACTGCACACTTAAAAAAATCCTAAGATTCTTTAGGTTTGCAGGTTTCATCACGATATTTTCCTTTGCCGTTAAAGTAAGTGATAATTTTTTTGTGAATACACAAATAACTTTGAAAAGTAAGAGGTGTGTGCCTGGGGTTTGAACCCGAGACCATCGAGGTTCTCGACCGCGTGCCTAAGCCACGAGGTCATCACAACTTTAATAATAGTACCTAGTGATAGACATTTAAATTAAGTTTGTGCCTTATTATCACCTAATTGTTATAACATAATAATGTGTAAAATTATCTATTATTTTAGTTAAAGTTGGCTTTGGAGCATCTCTTGATATAAAAGACTGATATTGATAATATTTTAAGGTTGATTTTATTCAAATAATAAAGAATATCTTTTTTCCTTTACTGGATTATTACTGTCCATTGATGGCTGTTCATAATTGGATAATGTCCATGATTGGGTGTCCAACACTGGATTATTACTGTCCATTACTGGTGACTAAGTAGGTGTATGGTTTATTGATGATATTTTATTGGGCTGAGTACTAAACTGAAATTAAACATTGAATACTCATTAAAAGAAGTGTTAGTCATTTACCTCCAAATCCATAACAATGTAAATTGAAAAATGAAGAAATCACAAAGCAAACATTAAAAAAAATCGCTTATACTGTCCATGACTGGTGACTTTACCTTACGTAATTGTACGAAAACGAACTATTATTTATAAATATACGATATTAATACTATAAATACCTTGCTGGTAACTTTAATTTTTGTATTTATGTACTTAACATTTGATGTTCTATGAAAATGATTTCATGTAAACATCAGTTTTCTTTCGACAAATTTCCGCTATCACTATCGGAAGCGGCTTCACTGGATTTATTTTCTAATTCCTCGTATGCTGTTAAAACTTGGCCATATTTGGCAAGGAACTCTAACACTACACCATTAGACCACCCGAAACCGGCTTGAACTACATATTCACCTCCCGCGCCGAATCTACCTGGGAATTCCGCATCATATTTTTCGAACATTTGTTTATTCTCAGTATAGCCCTTATAGCACACACGAATCCATATCTGCGCAAGTTCTTTAGCTAGTTTACTTCCCTCTGGGGTACCCATAGCTTCGAGTGCGCCGATCACAATGCTCACTTCTGGTGGCCATACATTAGGGAAGTCCCATTGTTCCCCGCTGCGTACAAGGGAGGCAGGAATTCCGCCAGGGAAACTTATACCCTGAGATTCTTGCAAATAATCTATCACACGTGGTGCATGCTTCTTAATTAATCCATGGTCAACTGCATTCATCCATAGTGGAGCAACGTTACTTGGATAAAAATATTTTCTATGCTTAGCATTGGCTAAATCGTAGTCGTACCAAATGCCGTCTTCGTCATTCCAAAGGACTTTTTCAATAGTGCTTCTCCACTGCTGGGCAACGTAACCCCAATGTGCGGCCCTGTCTGGTTTCTTTAAAATACCGTAAAATGTAGCAGTGTTTTGTAAAGCATTAGCAAAAATAGCATTCAAATCAACGGGAATGATATTACTTGTACTAATATCCGTTAAATTGCCCCTGTTGTCGCCTTCGGGCGAAATAAACCAACGTGAAGAGAAATCCCATCCACTTTCAGCAGCGCTTTTAATGTCAGTATAAAACTCGGTGTTGGATGTCCGTTTACCTAATCTTTGGGCGTTTTCATAGTCTTCTCGATAAGATTCAGGCCGAGGTCCTGCGCTTGGCGCATAGTATCTCAAAAGAGTAAAGGTTTCACCATCTTTTGGAAAGGAAACAATATGCGTGTCTAGCCAGTAATACATTTCACTTTCCAAGTACTGTATGTTATCCCTCAAGAATTGTATGTCTTCCGTACTTTTATAATATAAATCCATCATCGCAGAGAGCAGGGGCGGTTGGCTGCGTTCCTGATAGTACCATCTGCTTCCATTAGGTATGTGACCAATTTGTTTTAATAGTTCTATCAAGTTTAAAATCATACCGCGAGCTGTTTCTTTCATTTCACTGATAAGTAAGCCTTCAATGATCCAGTAAGTGTCCCAGTAATAGATTTCCGTAAATCTACCACCAGGAATAATAAACTCATGATTTACAGGTATAAAGCTAAATTGTTCGGGCTTTTCAAATACTATAGGTTTCACTTTCCTAGCCAGGGTCGGCCAAATACTGTTGATGTCTCTACCGAATTGTTTAAGTTTATCATCGCAAATGTTCGTTAGGAATTTAGGGTCGGTTTTAAAATCTGTCGGTGACCAGTTTTCTAGTTCACTGGTTTCGTCAAAATATTCATTGACAAATTGTTGGATTTCTTCCTTTGAGGGATTATTATTCGTTCGATTTAACAGTTCTTGGAAAGCGGAGAGTGTGGTTGTTTCGTTCTGTCGCATTTGTAGATCGACAAATACTTTAGAGTCGTTGAAAATCCGACTTATTTGAACATGGTGTAACAATTCACTGTTGCAGTACACAGGCCTGTTGCATGATGGCGGCAAGTCCTCAGCGATAGCCGCCGTCACAGCGACTAGCAGAATTAGCAGTTTCATCTGAAACAAAAATAAATTGTGTGAAGAATAGTGATCGCAAATTTATATTAATAAGAAGAATTGTCTAGAATCAGATTCGCATTGATTTAATATTATACTATGCTGCCTACATATGTACAGCAGTACTTGATTAGAGGGAAATCAAGCGAAAATATTTGGAATTACGCGTTAGTTGCGAGAACCGATTAATTTATGTGCTAAAATCTTTGAACTTACAAATCTGTGTAAACATAAGATCTATTTCAAAAGAAAATAAATTGTGCAGAAGTGGTAGTCAAGTAGTACATAAATACTTTAAACTTCAATATGAATAAGTAAGTCCGTGACGGTCTTGTTTGTAAAGACCGCGGCTTATAAATATCTTATCGTCAAATAATTTGAATGTCGCGAGTTCGAATCTTAAGCTCATGCCTCTATCGTAAAAAGTTACGAGTATTTTGTTATATAATTATTGATTAAACCACAAAGATAACTGATTAAAATCAAGTATAATATAAAAAAAATTATTAAAATAGCAGGTAAATAATAATAATACGGTCGCGAAGTCAGAAATATTTTTACTACCCTATCTATCACCCTATCTGTTCCTTACATCCACATGCACTGATGAAAATTATGATCAGAAACTATGTACGAACTTTTACATATGTTTACAACAAATATTTCTAGATTCTGTAAACAATTTGTATGTATACCTGGCGAAATGTGGGTGCAGAAATGCACCTCTGCCTACCCCTTCGGGGAATACAGGCGTGAGTTTATGTATGTATGTATGTATGTAATTTGTATGTATATTGTATATTAATCTAGTATCTAACCAACTCGCGAGTCAAAATTAATTATGGATCGATTATTAACACAGCTAAATAAACAAGACTCGATTAATGTATTTTTTTATATGTACTTATAACCTTTTTGTTCAATTAATTATCAAGACCTTGTATTTTTAGAACCAACGCGGAATGTTTTTATAACAAATAATGCCTTTTTTGTTCGATAGGCAATCAATGTGCAAATAAACATATGACCGTGAATCGACGTTTAGCAACAGGGGTTTGATATTATTGACACTGGGCAAATTTACGATTTTATTTATTTTTTAAAGTACCTTGACCTCTATGCCCGAAGCTCTGGTATGGATTCGTGTCGTCTGCCAATTAATTATTAAGAAGCGATGATTAAATCTCTTCAAGGAAAATCATAAATATGATATCATTAAGATAATAATATTTGTAAACCAATTTTATTTTCGCTATAATTTTATGCGTTTTGGTAACTCTTTTTTGACAGACGTTAAGAAGATAGGTACTGTCATTCACAAACATTATCAAAACTCTACTTTACCATTTCTTTAGATGTTTTGGTTCAACGATTATACTTTTTTATGCTTAATTTGTAAGTTTTCTCTTCCACCATTATCATACCATTTAGTCTCTATACTTCAAAAAACATTATATTGTATAAAGTTTATACATACATATTAATAATATCATCATCATCATCATGGATGATTAAAATGCACATCAAGCCTATAGGTATATGAAACAAATATGACAAACCATGTTATGTAGTTTCTGAAATTATATAAGCAATTAATTAAGCTCAATCTTAGTAAGTGTTTCTCAACCGGTTTTCCTTTTTAAATGTCACATGCTTGTCATGCGTGTGATAATGGAAAAGGAAAGTGAAGTATCATTAGATCACGAGTCGATTCGCTCAGGTTTATCAATAAGCTGTACATGCTCTGAAGTGCACAATTAAACTAAAATACACATTTCAATTCTGAATACTAATTAATTTTCTAAACATTAACACTGAAGGAGAAGATTTATGTGTCAGTGGTGGGTAAAAGGCCCGCCGCTAGCTTCTTCCACGCCCGCGTGCAAACCCGATTATAACGCCCTACCTTACAACTAGAAAAAAACGAGGTTACCTAAAACATTATTGTATCAACTCTCTTGTATCCAAAATGTCATGGCATTGCTTATACTTAAGAAGTATACTTAAGGGTGGGTATTATGACAAAGACTTGAATTACGTTATGAATGGCTCGATTTGCCGCCCCCCTGGACGTGCCGCCCGCGTGCACCGCACGCTTTGCACGCCCGCTTGCGGCGGCCCAAGCGTCGAATAGAGGTACATAACTAGGCGACACATTTTAATTTTTACGGTTAATAATAGAATCAGCGTGGAAGGTTATCAGCATACCTAATATAAAATTGCGAATGTAAATAAAATCATGTTACATTGCATATTTTTAATCTCGTTCTACCTATTACATACTTTTTGATTTGTTTCTAAATAAATATGTTTTTTTTTTCGGCCCTATGACCTATCCCACCAAACACACGCCACTGTAACTCCTACTCTCCAGGATCAACAGCGGCACGCACAATATTGACGCCGAGCACTGAAACTCAGCGAGTCTAAGTGAACCTCATTTGTAATAATCTCGAAACGTTAATAATAAAAAAAGATATAAAGAAGTACTTAGAAACAAAGAGTTGCCTACTTCCCACCACAGCAAAGTGGGAGACAAAATATTGAACTGTAAAGTTTTACCCTCACATAAAAGGTAAATATAATTGGTGAACCTGACGCAATTAATAATAAATTAAAAAACTGAATAAATGGGACCAAAAGTGCGAGCTTTTATTTTAGCCTCCAATAATAGACATGGCAAAAAGGTTAAATAAATAAATACTGTGAAATATAAAAAAAACTGAATTGCATTATTTGTCCCGCGACTAAAGTATTCGGCGTGCCATCCAAAGGTCGCGATATCAATATCCCGATTGGAAAGTGTTGCTAGGTTTCTCCATTGGGGATATCTCAGTGACTGCGCGTAGTCTAAAAATGTGCCTGGTAAATAAAAATTAAGTCGCCTTCTATAACGTGGGACTCATAACTGGCAAATTTTATAGTAATAACAAACTTCTGTCTCTCCGTTGTGGATATACCTAAGCCTAAGAAAGTACGTTCCATTTGAAATAATGAAGAAAATTTTTAGAATTTCTTTGCATTATAATATTGTTCAAATGTAATCGATTTAATTACACATAGGTATTTTTTTTCCTCCTTCCTCTTTCATTTTCCTTATCCGATTTCAAAAAACTAAAGTAACATTATGGAATTTATGGTTCGCTTATCATCCGCTGACCTCTTACTCGTCCACTTTCATCGCACCGGGTCCATTAAAATACGTCTATTCGAAAAATAAGGAAATTAACACTACGAGTCATACTGAAGTCTCGGTTCTTATATAGGAAAATGTTTTTATACACATAACTAGATCACGTTTTGTGAACGGTTGTAATTTACCTCTTACCAAATAAAGTCTTAATGTAAACTAAATATATTGACATTTACAGAAACCATAATAAAATTTAGGTGGCTGCTCCTAAAAAATTATATTGCATATAAGTACCTACTTTACGTCCATTCTGTAGGCATATAGTCCATCAATTCAACTTTAGTTAGCCAATACGAGCCCCGGAAATAAAGACAGTTAAATCAGACCAAGATACAAGTCTTGTTCCGTATGTATCACAACAATGACATTTCGTTCTCACAACACCCTGTGTGTACATTATTGTCTCGGTGATGGAACCCACAGGCTCTTGATTCTCAGTTTAGTGCCTTACCAACAGTACCACAGAAGACAAACATTGAAAATGGATCTTTGACCCACTATATTAAAAAACTAATGCTGAGGAATACGGACACTAGTTAGGACTATGACGTGTTTAATAGAAAAAAGTTTTTTCATCAAAAATTCTACACAGGCCAGTCACGAAAAGCCTTGCCCTTGCTTTTTGTTAATGAATCCACTTATTCAATACGAGACGTGACGATTCGCTTCGTGCTAACTTATCAATAGCGAACGTGAACGGTGCAATTGTCTATAATATCTTTGTAAAGTTTATAGCGTGTAGTTACTTCGCTGCAGCACAGTTACGTCTTTCTTTATTGACTACGCAAACACAGCTCAAAAATGATGTGATTTTACAAAGAAGCACGTTAGAACAACCGAATGACAAATATTTTTTCCTGTACGCTTTTTCCTTACATTCTCATGGAAATTAAGCCACATACTTTTAAATGGAAATGGTTTAAATGAATTTATGATCTACTGTGAGTGACTGACGTCAATTCTTAGGGGAAATACCCTGTACTTTATATTGAAAAAAAAACGTAATAAACCCTTTTCTGAACTAAAAAAATAACATGGTTTACCCAAAAAAATATTTAAGCGTGTTCTTTTTTCCAAACATTAATTTGGAAGTCATAAAAAGGTTTAGTGGCCGATTATTTATGCAAAATAGGTACATTAAAATGGTTATAGTGGAGTTTCATTACGTACCGGTTTAGCGAACGAGCAGGTGACTGATATAATACTAAGAACATACACAGGACTTGAAGATTTTAAGCTTGGTAGTTCCCTTAACAATCGAATAGCATAGGAGGCTAAAGAAACTAAATAAAACAGTAATGATATTACTACAAGTCAGGTTTCTTCAACATGCTAGCACCATGTCAGTCAAGATTTCCAATTCCAACGATGTCCGAAGTAGCAGAACTCTAACATTAACAAAATGTATCAAAGTGGTTAATTTAACGGTGAAGGAAGATATCGTGATGAAACCTGCACACCTAAAAGTTTTTGGAATTTATTCTTTCTTTTGCCCAGCAGTGGGACCTTATGTGGGCTGATTATGATGATCAAAGTGGTAATTTACTAGTAGAATAAAAGGAATCATAAAGCAGATGTAGTACATTTTTATACCTAATACATTAGGCGAAGACGGTACAATCGTTGACTTATCTGCCTCCGTCAAACTTGGTCCTATTCTTAGTAGTTTAATAACAAATCTTCCTACATAACAATACACATTTATTGTTAAGCTTTTGATTATTATAAAGATGATTTACTGCAATTTTTACGGAACACAACAATTATTCTTATTACAATAAAGCATACTTAGGATCCATTAAATATCACGTTGTGTGTAAAGGCCATGTGAATGGAAATATAAGAATCTATGTGCCATCTAGTAAGGCTATGCGGGCTTCTATATTTAATACGGTCTTTTGTTGTATTCCATATTAAGGACTCTATATTCTAGATTAAAAAATATGAATAAATAACAAAAAAATACCTAAATCTTCTCTTGTTGGAGCAAAATTATTCCTACATTAGAGGTTTAACGTTTATTATTCCAAACTTTTCAAAGGCTAACAACACATCTCCTTAATTTCGTATGTGTTCCATGGTAACTTACCACAAAATTGACTGGTCGGTTTAAATATGCTAATTAAAGTCAAAACGGACATAAGAGCCAAAAATCAGCACTTTGTAGTACTGTATAACACATCCATTCACCATCCGTTCTATCATTCGGAAAGCTAAAAAAAAATACATCAGGTTGTAATGACAACCGTCATTCATCACCACCCATCTATGTAGTACAATAGATACTAACAACCTAATGTGCAGTTCTTTATGACATATTCAATATTTGTTAAGAGCACAGACATCAGATGATGTAAAATGAACAAGTACTGATAGAAACCAGTCCCCATTACGTACTTTATTAATTAGATTTAACTACAATGGAGAAAATCACAATTCATGGAACTAAAGCCATGGTGAAGTCACTTTTTGAATAGTAATTTCTAAACCATCACGTAATATTCTGTGTCGTTGACAATAAAAGATTCAAGGTTGCAAAGGAGTCGTTGCTGATCTTATTAGTTTAATACTTATACCTAAAGAACGGTACGTGCCTTTTCCAACTCTCAAGATAGAGGATAGTATTGATAGGTGATGTAAAATATAGAGAATTTAGGCTCCTGGCTTTCAAAACACTGCATATTATATAGAATTAATATCCCGCACTACGCAAACCAAGATTTGCCAAACAGTACCATTAGCAATTAGTTATTAGCCCATATGGGCTAATAACATTGACGAAGACAGATCTGATTCCTACTTATCATACTATTCTTAAATATGACGGCCTTTAAATTTTCAGTTAGTACATGTCTCACAATTATTTGTCTCGCGATGCGGGGATCAAATCCGCAGCAATTTATTTTACAACCTTGGTTGTTACTGTACAATGACTAATTAATGACACTGAATATACAATCACCATTAAAATTCTGATATCTATTTGTTCTCAAGCTATATTGATGCATACAAAAATTAAAAAAGTAAAGTTTCATAAGGTGATTTTTAAAATAAATCCGCTACCTATTACCAAGCCAAGATAAGATTATTCCTAGAAATGATAGTTGCGAAATTATTGTAACCACTGACGCAAATAACACGCTCGCTGCACTTCACTGCATAATTATTTAGTTTCCTCATACTGGAAAACTCATATATCGGTTACCAGGGCTTTACAGTAATGTTATGTAATAATTTTTACTGATTGTCTCTTTGACATAAATGATCGTCGTTGAGAGATCCCTGCTTAGATTCATCCCATATCGTGGGATTGTGTGTTATTGGGTTTTCTAATTTAAAAAAAATCTAAGGAGTTCGTAGTCTAAAAATGTACCTGAAACACAGTTGGCCCACCCTGTATTACCTCAGGAGGCGTAAAGTGGGTATAGAATTATTTACCTCTGCCTACCACTTTAAGAATAGAGAATTTAGAATGCATATGTACCTATGTATTAAATTACGTACATACTGATAGTTTCACTACACGATCCTATTTTTTTATTTACAATCAAAGTACATTATGTTAAAGGTTGTATACTGATAAGCTATAAAATTTATCATCAATGATTAAACAAACACAATTAACTGGTTATAAAAAAAGAGTTATTAATTAGTAATTTGACTGGCTCCGTCAACAAAAATAATCTATTAAATAAAATAAGATGGATCACTGTTTTGTTATCTAAAAGTTTATCTATAGTCACGTGTGATGGCTTCAAAATCATATTTAGAAGTAAATACAAAGTCGTGAAAGAACATGATAATCACAAGGCCAAATATTCAACAATAACTACCGATTTCTCTATGGTTTTTGGACACAAAATCTCTTATTATGATAATGAGTACACAAAATAAAAGAAATAATAACATAATGCTTCCTAATACTAGTTACGTCTATTGAGTTGCATTGAGGTGTCACAAATTTCAAAGCCTATTTGTGATCTTAATTAGCCATGTAAAATATATTTCTCAAAACAAGAAGTCTGCAAGCTTTTCGACTCCTTATTCAAATAGTATCGACGATTTTAAAGTTTTTATTCTGCTTATTATTTTCAACGAACCACATTTCGACTCTTGCAATTGATAACCTACATACATACATATGTATGCAGGTAAATAACCTCACGACTAATCTACTTTAATTGACTGTCGCGCATGTTTTGTGTAAAGAAAACATATTTATTAACCGCTGACGTCGTGTTTATCTTATAAATTTAAAATTCTTACTATTTCACACCATAAATAAATGCAAATGAAAAGAAAGATGTACAGTTCTGTCATACGCAGAACTAAACCCTAGATATCAGTTTCACGTCAGATCCACGCACTAAAATCCACCATTACACTAAGGTCGTCATAATATAATTTAGATAAAACTATAGATAACAAACAGCGGAAAGTACCATGTAAACGATGTTTCTTTCGCATTTTACCCGACCACTAGCTGATAAATTTTGAGTTTGGAGAAAATGACGCTTATCAGCAACTTCAACGTAGGATAACATTTATTTTCGCTTTTGTATTATGAAAGAACACTATTAGATAAAAAAAAAAACATTTATATTTATATAAACCATTTAAGTGGACAAAACCATAATAAATAAACATTAAACGTACCTAAGTTTTACCCCTTCTAAACCGCGGTCTTATCAAAAAGATCTGCAGAATTGGAGGTAGGCTCTGGTTCGATTTATTTAGTCTTTACAATACAATTACATATATGAGCAGGAACAACGAGTCTAGAAATGTACCCGGCAACAGGACCCGAGACTTAAAACATGTCGTGGAAACATGGAGGTAAAGTGAAACTAGTATATTGTCTGATTCGACACACCAGTTTATAGGTAAGGTATCTAAACTCATTATAATCTTCTAACGTCATTATAGAAGACCTCTCTTTTTTTCGTACGAATGGTTTATAGTAATGTTTACGGACAACGGATCGATACAGTAACCGAATAGTCTTTTTCTTATTATATAAATAAAAAAATACACCCAACAGTCATATACATAGTTCTGACCCCCCACTAAAATACAAGACTTGTATCGTGGGTATCAGAAACTACGAGAGACTTTTTGGTCTCATTAATTCACAGGCCCCTAGTTTCGCAAGTTGGTGATTAACCAACTGCGCCACGGGGCCTTCGAAAAAATTGTATCCTAAATATTTTCCTAATTTTAAAAGGTATTTTGACACATATAAATATTTTTTAGTGCACGTTTATACATAAAATTGTTAGGTATGTGTAGTAATAGCATTGCAGTGAAAAAAATCCTCATATTACATTGTTTTCTTTGTTCAATAATTTTAATGTAAATGTGCAATTCCCACTGGATTTGAATTACAACACTAGTCAATAGTCATATATTCTTATGGGTTTATATTAATCACAAGTTTCTTAGATTTTCCTCCTATGTGGTGTGAATAAAAAAACTAAAACGTAGACGTTATAACTTATATACAAGACAATCTGTCATAAAACACCTATTGTTGTGACACAAGATTCAGTAAGTTTTCAAAAACATCACTTGCAGATAGAAGTAGATACTATTTTCAAGACACCGAAAAATTATAACACGTTTTAAAACTATTTAAACTAGCAAATGCCTTTGAAAGTGTGCTTACACTTTGTAAGCAACAATTTGTGTATGAAGAGAGGCTGTGTATATTAGGAGTTTGCTCCTTAGTTGTGATTTATTTCATTTGTAATTAAAAACTTAGTAGGTATAATACTAGCAATTTCCACAGTATGGAAGTTTTGATAGAATCATAAATACGAACATTGTCTTATCAATTACATTACCCAAGAGGATAGTCACCGATATATTTCCATTGGCAATAGGATGTATCGCCGATCGGAAATGAAACACTTTTCCGGATCTATACGTGACGCCGCTCGGCTCATCACTCGGCCGTACACCAATGACATTATGCAAAATGTTCTCAGTAGATGTACGTTCTCTAAACGGGTAATATGGTGATTATTATGATGTGATTAATTCTGTACGATTTTTTATGTGGTAGAAGACAACCGAGCGGGACTACTCAGTAACATCTACTCGTATGTCACCAGAGATATGTGATCAAGCTAGCTATATTTTTCAGTATTATTCATCCGTCTTTTGTCGTTCCATTGTCGTATTACCATTTCCACTAAACCAAAAAGTTTGACTAACGCCAATATCGTCAAATAAACTTGAATAGGTAAAGATACAATTAAAGCAGCAGCCTAATCCGACTACGGTATAATAATATACTCAACGTATCGCCTTTCACTGCTGGACGTTACCCTTCCTGAGTAAGTAGCTATCCCAATCTTAAGAAGCCGACATTCATCCGCAACTAACCACCTTTTCAAGGACTAGGGCATGGCCTTACTATTTGTGTACATATACAATATAGGCACATACAAACATAGCCTCACGCCTGTATTCCCCGAAGGTGCATTTCTGCACCCACATTTCACCAGATAGGTATTAGTCCCACATAATAGGGAACAAGTCTATTGCCAGTTTTCGGGCGCGTTTCCAAATCGAAAAACTCAATAACAATCGAGAGACCGGTACCTCTTAATCGCCGGCATATAGGTACTTGAGCCGCGAGACCACCACTGAATTTACGTAAGCTCCGTTAGTTAAATGTGTAGAACATATGGGTATTTGGTAAACCAAATAGATTATTGCTAGCGACATTAATATTGTTAAAGCGAATCCATTCATGTATATCAATTGTTCGGTACACCATACAACTGAGGCGGCCTTCAGCGTTCGTGTATCAGAATCAATTTTCCTTTAAAACAATTTCGTTACAAATTATCCTCCGTGACGAATCGTAGTGAAGAAAAAATCTATGTTGTTGCATGAATCCATATTAAATAAATTACTCGTAATGAATTAAAGTGGTATTATGTGCATCACCTTGAAATTATATAATTATTCATATTTTGCACTATTATTTTTGCAAGTTATTTCTTACAATGCTCTTTAAAAACTGATAATAATAAAACCTAAATCAAATATATAATTTAAAAATAAATTCGTTTATTTGTATACAATCAATAAACTCGAAATACTCGTACATACATGTCTAATTCCTTGGTAGATTTTTTTAGAATCTTGTTTGCTGACTATTTCTAAAATAATAACGTATTCGTCTTATAATGTAAGGACCGGTTGAGCCGGATGTCAGATCGTAATGTGTAGTTAATTAAGGCAGACTGACGAACGATTCGCAGATCATATTTGGAGTTAGTGGTATTATAAGCGATAATTTCAAAACCACTCAACCAGTTTCGAACGTATCTATTGCCAATGGCGCAGGAGTTGTGACGTACCTCTTCATTCTTTGGAACTACATTTTTATTGTAATCTGAACTAAAATCGAAGATTGACCTTAGATTTTTGTTAAATGTTGTTTAATTCACACAATAATTTTGGTATCACACCAAAAATAGATACTAACGGCCTTACATAAGTTAGTTAATTAACAATTACTCAAACAAGCTTTGTCCCATTTGCTATAAGTCACGGGTCAAGCAATAGAACAAGCCAAAGCATGATTAAGTGACAGTGACGTTTATAAGTATGGCCAAAAAACAAAATAACTTTCTTATTTATGAGATATGTTCGGGTGATTTTCATATCACACGTTCGTGACGACATGTATGTACAAATTTTAAGTAAAAATCGTATGATATTTTTTTCTTATAAAGAGATTTTCATTCCGCTATTCCCATTGCATGGCTAACTGCCCCGTTTTTACAGGAAAATAATAAATAAGATGCTATGTTGTCGTGCCAAAGTATTTTAGATGACATTTAAAAATTAATTATTGTTTTATTGAGTTAGTTTTATAAAAGAATGTACGTAATTTATTTTCATGGCATTGATGTCGTTACAGTTTTATTTGAAAATTGAAAGTGGATTACTAGATATAACCATACAATAGAAAACAGATATACCTACACGAAATGTTTTTAATCGTATCTATAAAAATGCGTTTGCAAAAAATTGCTGAATTACAATGAATAAAAATATACATGTCTTACAAAAGTATAAGTGTAAGGCGTAATTTTCAGAGGTGTCGGGTTCGACAACCAAACAAGGTTACAGGCTTAAATTTTCATTTGGAATTGTACCTTATAACAGATACTCGATGATTCTACCTCTTCCCAAACATAATATTGGATTGAAAACATTAATAAATTAACATCCCACCAGTTTCCGCTGTGTACCTCTGATCGTTCACTTTTACGTAACGTACAAGCAATTAGTGTCAACCAACATGTTTTGTTTATCTATTCGCATATCTCTCTTGTTTCAAGTGTCACAATTAGCAACGATCGAAAAGTTTGACAATCACGAACAGCGCCGTGTTTTTCCGTTCTTACGAGTAGTTATTGGCCAGCATTGAGATTATCATCGAGGAACCGTCCTCATTTTAGCGTGGCAGCCAAACTATGCTGACCATAGAGGAAGAGTGATAAAACTGAGCTTTTTTTTTCATCGTCACATCAAAAAGCAGTCGAGAATTTCGGCGGTCGCAGGTTCAAAGTCCAGGCACACACCTCTGACTTTTCGAAGTTATGTGTGTATCGTGATAAAATCTGCACACGTAAAAGTTCTTAGGAATTTCTTAGGTGTGTAGTCCGCCAACCCGCACTAGGCCAGCGTGGTGGACTAAGGCCTAAACCCTCTCAGTTGTAGAGGAGGCCCGTGCCCAGCAGTGGGACGTATTTGGGCTGATGATGATGATGATCAAAAGGCAGCTTCTTTCCGCTTAACTTATTTTAATGTTTTTGTTTTAAAGATAGATGGGACTCTAGAGTCAATTAATAATTGCTCTGACCCCAAATGATTTTTTTGTATAATCGATTAATAAAAAATATTTTTATTAGCGCAATTAAATCTCGTATAAACCATTATTAACCATTATAATATTTATATCTATGGTCCCTTGTAAATAATTTATCTGAGTTTTTTTATGAAGTAGAAAAATATTTTTTTTTAAATATTGGCACATAGTAGCACATAGTATGTGATAACAACTTAGTAGGATGTGTTCTGCTTTGTCACGTTTATGTAGAAATTATCAAGAGTAAAAAACGAAACAAACAACATGTAAGTATTAATTTGACTGTGTTAAGTGTTCAAAAAAGGTAGTAATACTAATAGAAGGAAACGTTTTAACTGAAAGAATAGAGAGGCCATCGTGACTTCGGAATTTTGAAGCCGGTTTCGATCACGACTTAATTTGCAGGTCAACTTCCGCATAGAGCTTGTATTTGTTAATCAATCAGTAGAAATATAAGACAACTATGGCAACAGAGTACATCATCATCATCAGCCCATGTACGTCCCATTGCAGGGCACGGGCTTCCTCTACAACTTAGAGGGCTTAGGCCTTAGTCCACCACGCTGGCCTAGTGCGGGTTGGCGGACTACATTAACCTAAGAATTTACTAAGAACTTTTAGGTGTGCAGGTTCATCACGATGTTTTCCTTCACCGTTAAAGTGATAATTCATTGTGAATACACATATAACACATAATATACACATAACTTCAAAAAGTCAGAGGTGTGTGCCTGGAGTTTGAACCCGCGACCGTCGATTCTCGACCGCGTGCCCAAACCTCGAGGCCATCACGACTTGCAACAGAGTACCTACAATGTTTAAAATTATTTATGTAAAACAATCTCAATAAATAATTCATCATTCTTTTAAAAGCTACTTGTAAAATAAACCAAAATAATTATAATTGGTTTTATAGCTCGAAGTCTGTATTTGTACTACAATTAAATAATAAATATAATAAATAAATACACCCAACAGTCACATACATAGTTCAGATCCCACACTAAGATACAAGTCTTGTGTCGTGGGTATCAGAAACTACGAGAGACTTTTCGGTCTCACATATACCCAGACCCGAAACAAATATTTGTGGATCACACAAACATTTGTCTCGGTGCGGGGATCGAACCCGCGACCTCTGGTTTCGCGAGCTGGTGTCTAGCCAACTGCGCCACGGGGCTGTCAATTATTTAAGAATAATCAGTTTTGGTCGTTATTTGGACACATATCTTGTCTTTATTAATTTTATATTTTTGTTTAATATTTTGCTATTTTGATTTATCGTGAACTAGAAGAGCGCTTCATGTCTTCACAGACATCAAGCGACAGTTCGAATACTTTTGCAGGCGTCAACATTTATTGTATATATTTTTTCTTTTTAATTATTGTTTTCACTGCAAAATGTCCAACAAAAATAGGGGTGCAATTTTTGAAGTTTTTTTTATGATACAAATAAAGTTATAAACAATCTGCTTCTTGCGATAGAGTCCCTAAAGGATATAAGTTTGAGTAGTTTATATGATGATAAATCAAAATAGAAAAAACTTTGAGTCCAGAGCGATAAAAACGAATAGATAACTGTAGAGAAAACAGACATAAACAAAAGGGATAACATTTAGAACGCTCGTTTCTTAAAGATTTGCCGATATTTGTTTTTCGTTGATTTTTTCCTCAATAATTATGCATTCGCTAAAGTTATAGTTTCTTAAAAATCTGGTCATTGGGTTTTCCTAAAAAAATCTTAAGTTAAAAAACATTAAAAACTACAAAGATCTTTTCCTCTCCAAATTTATAATTTTAATTCTAAAAAAATTGCTAAAATATGGGAAATAACTCTTTTGTACTTCAGTTCACCGTTTGCTTAACATATATATTTTTTTTTAACTTACTAGTAACTAACAAAAACGGAGTGTTCTTAAAGACACAATCCTAAATTGCTTATTTATTATATCAGGAAGTTTTGCTAAACGTTCAATCTACGACATTTTTTTTTAAATAAATTCTATCGATTAAAATGTTAACTTCATTTAAAGAGCCCTGTTTTTAAGAAGCCTGTTTTCAATCAAATTATAAATTTCTATTTATATTTAACACTGCACATTAATAGTGTGACAAACAGATTTCCTTATAAGTCTCATGATGATATAATAGAAAAAGCATAAAAAATCTCGAAACAGAAAAATCTGTGTAAGAGATCTAGAAACGTCAACATTAAACAATATACTCCAAATAAAAACAGTAGTATGAATTACACGAAGTCAACTAAATTTTAAAGTAACAAAATTAAAACACATAATTGAACCACAGACAAATTAGCGACCAGTGATAACCAATTAAATTAGTTAAATGTACAGCCCAAGAATCGCTTTTTTTGCTGGTCTTATGCGATGTAAAAAATAAACTATAAAAATGTTAAATTAAAAAATCTCATTTTCTTATCCTTTAAACAATCGTGTAGCAAACGCATCATAACAAAAAAAAACCAGAACGGTGAAGGAAAACATCGTGATGAAAACTGCATACCTAAAAGTTCTTGGGAATTTCTTAGGTGTGTTTAGTCTGCCAACCCGCACTAGGCCAGCGTGGTGGACTAAGGCCTAAACCTTCTCCGTTGTAGACGAGGCCCATGCCCAGCAGTGGGACGTATATGGGCTGATGATGATCATTCATAGACTTGTTACGTCCTATTCTTGCATTGGTTAAGCCGATATTGAACGTCGAATAAAAGCACTTTTGACATTTCAGCAAACCTTCATGCCAATGCGGGTCACTCATATTAGACAAAAGCCCTACGTACAAAGTCACTGGCCATCAAAAAAGTTTTCTTCCATTCAATTTGAATATATTCATGAAGGAATTCACGGTATGCTAAAAAAGTAAAAACAAATCTCCTCAAAACATCGCGACAAATTACTTCAATTGTTTTTAGCTATCTTATCAACGGGTGATGTTACTAATGCAGTTTGTAACTGATAGAATCGTTTATATTAATGACTTAGACCGAATATTAGAAGTTAACTGTACCGAGCTATTATGGAAACTAGATCAAACTATTGGGTAAATGAGGTAAAAATGTATGTCTGCAATAACTGGGCCATATCTCCTATATTTAAGAAGTAATTTGCATTAATGTTTTTTTTTGTTGCATGGACTAGTTTGGTCCCACTATATGTATATGTATGAATGCGGCGTGCGATCAACGAAACCCGGGCTCGATACTGAAGACAGGAAAAGTGGTACTGGGTTATTCAAAGCAAAAACAACAAAATAATGAATAACTTTAAACATTATTTTGTTTTTTTCAACTTTAATTTAGCTGTATTTCGAAACAAGATATCTTACCACGTTTCTTATAGCAACAAAGGGACAGGCAGAGGTGTATTTCTACAGTAACATTTCGCTAGGTTGTTTTAAGACCCTCTTAAAAGGAGGAGACCCAATTTTTCAGGAACTTTAGAAGACTCCCTGATACTACTAATTTCCTAACCGAAAAACCCAATGACACTACTCGACACGGACATTAAACGCAGAACCTTTCGATTGCATGTAACAGGTTAGGCGGCAGGGCAAAATATAGATACATAATATTTTAAAAAAATGACTGGATACATCATATTGTCGTACTGAAGAAATTGTAAGCAGTTAAACCATAATATATTTTTTTAAGTTTCTAATTTTTCTAAACGGTTTTCAGTTTTATTTATTATCGTAGGGAATGCACGTATAGGATTATTCTTTTTTCCATAATTAGTAAAAAAAAAACTACATAGAAAGTATCTAAATCACAAAATATTTTATAAACAAACTTGTCCATGACTTACCGTGAGCTGGGTGACCATTCACTTGTACTAACTACAAGCTTAGACGATGCTAGACAAAAACACAAATTTAATGTCCGTAAACAAAACACGGTATATAAGATGTAGTGCCCACTGAAGTGTCAAGTTTAATCTTCCATCGATAACATTATCGTGACGATATAGCTATTCGGTAGATCGGACGGATCGAAGTGGAAGGAGCGACCAACAATACGTGCGTTTAAAGTAACGCCTTCGAGATAACTGAGCGTCAATGATGAAACCTTCGCGTACGCGCCGTTTATATACAGCTGCCTGTTGATAAGCTTCAAAAAAATCTGAAGTGCTGAAAATTTGTCATTTAAAACGCTTTTCAGTTGCAGCTACGTTGTATAGAAATATTAAATAAAACCAATGGTCATAACACTCATTATTCGCTTGTTAAAATCTATAGAAGCGCGATAGTGCATAAAATTTTGACTTGTTTGTAATTAGTATTGTTTTAAATGATAATGCTTAAGCTGCACAGTTTTTGTCTTTTTTGAAGAATATTTTTAGTGTTTTGTTAAATTTATGTTTGTTTTTATATTTCTTAAGTCAAATTTACCTATTATTTTAAAGTTGAAACAAGTCCAACAAAACATTTTAGAATAATTAGCAACTATAAAAGAAATCCGGTTCCTCGATGTTTTATTATATCCTTGTTGAAGAAATTTCATCAAGGTCGTGTTCTTTGGTGTATGGATTACATAGAATCTACTTATTAATATTTATAAGAACGAAATACTTATATACATATTATATTCCTTAAGTTAGAAATGAAGGAGTGTATTATTGATTGGCTGCCTTGTGGTCTCCCGTCGAGCAAGGTGTTGCTAGGTTTTTCCATTGGAAAATTCTCAGTAGCAGCACGGAGTCTAAAAACGACAATGTGCTCGCCCCACATTTCATGGAATAAAAATCACAATTGGCGAAAAATGGGTGCAGAGATGCACCTCTACCTACCCCTTCGGGGATACAGGTATGAGTGTAATATGTGTATTTATTGGATTTCCGTTACAAGAAATAAAATTTGTAGTATGTTATCGGCATTCAATCTCACTACAGCTAGCATATCCAAAAAAACAGAAAAAATGTCTAACATAAGTGATATTTAAAGACAGTTCAGTTAAGTACTGTTTTGTTCAGTTAAGTTCCTATTTTGTGGCTTTTGCAATGTTACTATGCCGCAATTTAGCCAATTTCATGTGTTATAAAAAAAGCTGTTTAAAGACAATTAACTACAAAAGTAATTGCTAAATGTCTGATCACGCTGTGTATGTTGCATTGCTTTAGAAAATAATACAATTTAGTAACTATGTAATTTGGTACTTCATACTTAAATGACAGATAGAACACGAAAAGCAACAAAACAATAAAAAACGTGTGCGTCTCGGGACGCTCGACAGAAGTGATTACTTAAACTAAGTTAAACTTTTTAATATTGAAATTGTTTAACTTGAGAAAAGCTTAGGTTATTAATAAATAAAATCTTTTATTGATTGTGAAATATATGTTATCCTTAGTTCTAGAATAAGCAAAAGTTTTATTGTCATTGCACACAGATTAAGATCTGGGCACATGCCACTGGAAAAGTTTTTTTTTTTTAATGAATAAGAATAGCAATCCGAATTGTGAAGAATGTGGTAGTATAGAAGATGTGCAACACATATTAGTTGAATGTGTTCGGTATAAGACAGAAAGATAAATATTATTAAGATAATGAAAAATAAATATTATAGAATTAGGATCGTTTCAATGCATATTATCAAAGCCGTATAGTGAAGATGCTATTAAAGTATAAAAAATTATCAATAGTTTAAAAACGTAATATCTCTTTTTCTGTCGTAATTATATAAGGGTACTATGGGGCTAGCATAATAAATTGATTGTAAGTCCCTAAAATAATAATAAAGAGAAAAAAAATCCTTAGTTACAATTCTGAATTTTATGTACATTATTAGTATCGTTATTAAATACTTTAAAAGTAACAATTGGCTTATGGTACCTATAATAAGTAACGAAATTTATACATTGTATGTCATATAAAAATATTGCAGTCTGCAAGACAATTCCATGACTTGTTTTGGCTTCTTCTGGCTTATTTATCATTATAATTGTAATTTTCATTTTAGGAACGATACTAAATTTTTTGCTCGATCAGCAGCAAAAGTAATATTAAATTTAACGGAATTTTGTGATAATTTTCATGAATAAATTGAATAACACTTGAAATACTTGTGTCTGGAGATACATATCACATATAGGTACATATACAATGTGTTAGGTAAAAGACCGTACATACTGAAGTCAAATATAAGGCACTCAATTCTGACCCCGAATTTGTAAAAAAATTGGTACCTTATTTTTTACATAATTTATCCAAAAAAATTCTAAGTATTGCGTAAGTGCGGTCATCGGCGATCAGCTGTTTACAAACAGCGCTCTGTTCCCGCACCCCTCCCCGCACTCGCCCTTTCATGCCCGTGCGTCGCCTCGCCGGCCGAGCACGCGGCACGCGCGGGCGCCAGTCAAAGGTCGCGAGTCGCCCGTGATGCAATATTTGATTATTTGCGGAAACCTCTTTTAACTGTTAGTGTGTTTTATGTCAAGTGCAATGTCGTTTTCAAACGAAGAATACTGGGAAATGGTTCGTGCATATGCCCGAGCTAATGACAGTGTACGAGTTTTTAAATTGTCACTTCGGCAATAACTGGATCGGTCGCGGTGGGCCCGTGCCGTGGCCGGCGCCTGACCTTACACCGTTAGATTTTACTTGTGGGGTGAAGTGAAACGGCTTGTGTACGCTACAGAATACTCCAACCGGGATGAACTAAAGGCTAGAATATTAGCCGCCTTTGATAAGGTTCGAAGTGATACGTTTGTGTTGTGCCGGGTGAAAAACAATATGCGAAAACGCGCCGAACTCTGCGTTGCGCGAGGAGGCGATCATTTTGAACAATTATTAAAATACGTTTAATTTTATGTAAATAGTGTAAATGTAAATACTTAGTAAATGTAAGTGAATCGGTGTAAATAAATACTACATAT
The DNA here is from genome assembly GCA_907164795.1 of Hemaris fuciformis. NCBI lineage: Eukaryota > Metazoa > Arthropoda > Insecta > Lepidoptera > Sphingidae > Hemaris > Hemaris fuciformis. The sequence continues at coordinate 10,200,060 of OU015440.1, forward strand.
TCTATCATTGTGGACGGTGCATACACTAAGAGGTAGGTACCTAGTTATTATTTTTTATTCAAGTCTCGATGTATGTAGGGTGTCCATATTTTCTGCATTTGTGCTACAATAATTTCGTATCGTTTACTGTGCCGTATATTTATATTACTCTTGCATTATATTTTTAATGGTTACTTGAAGCCATTGACTAACGTGTCCTTCAGTATGTACGGTCTTTTACCTAACAACCTGTATATATTGGCAATAATAATTTTTGCTTTGCTTCATTGAAACATTCCACTTTACACATTTCTTCAAGATCGTTTTGTTTAGCCGTATTAAAGCTTGTAGGCTGTAGCATTATTAATTTGTAATCCCATATTTGGAGTGACAATATCAAGGTAATCATGAACATTCTGATAAATTGCTACGCCTCCTGCTCTTATATTTTGAAGCTTTAAAAGATGGAATAATTTTAGTACCACGTTTCACATAATAAAATAATATTACAGCGTTGATAGACCGAATCAAGAAGATCGAGGCTATGAGCATTAAGGCTTTGACAAATAATTGTAAAAAGTGAGATTTCTTTTTGAGGAGCCTGCCTACCACTGCCATATGCGTGAGAGAAAGGGAAGCCAGACAGTCTGGCGCCGTAACGCGTTACGTTACGAAACGGTGTACCCTCCCATAAGAAGTTATCACTTCAAAGAGAAGAATAAACTAAATACTTACTTGAAACTAATTACACATAAGTACTTATACTAAGTATGTAAAAAACGTTAATCATTTTTTTTGTTCAAAAGAAGGCAAATAAAATATTTGTGTGTATTCAGGTGGATTCGAAAATGGTTTAGATTTTCAATCTGGTCCAATTTAAATTATATATTTAATTAATATGGCCGGTGTTACTGCGAGTAGTACCTAAGTCCGCCGTGAGAGGGTACTTGGCGTCCGATTGTGTCATTCTGTCTGATTTTATTGATGATTTCATTTTCGAAAAGTTGTGATGTATTGCAATCGATTCTGACCTCGGTGTCATTCTATATAATTATATGTATTTGAAAAGCAGAAATGTTGAATATATTAAATAATATTTTCTGAATATTATTCATGATTTTATTTTCGATATAAAAAAGTATGTAGGTGAAATATCGACATGTACATATAGTTTAAACCAACCTCTATAAGTCGAATATCAAGAAACCCATAAAGTTATAGAAAGGAAACAATACATATTTTCGAGATTAGGGGTTTTCAACTTATCGAGGTTGGACTTAACGACGTTCTTATTTACCTATCTAATATTATTTTAAAACCATTTTTCTTGCGCGTCAATAATTTAAATATTAAAATACGGTTTTATAGCTAGGTAACTAATTTTTATATACATTTTAAATTATTCGATGTTAAAACAAAACGATGGTTTAATTTTTATTATTTAATTTTTTGCGTTAGTTTGCGCCCTATTTTTGCCAACCAAATTTTTTTAAATGTATTTATTATATGTTTTATAATATGCCATGTCATTGCAAATATAGACTGCATAACAAATTATTTTATTTTTGCAATTTTAATTTTGCACGGACGGTAATTTATTTTCAATCTGGTACAAAAACCTCGCAAACGTTTTCAGCTATAAGTATTTAGTGACTAACACTATTATCGCAGTCTATATTCAAGTTGTACTGGAAAATTGATTGTACGTTAAAGAATGACGGTTCTTTAGCTTTATAGACAAATTAACATCACCGCCACTGATGATTGGTGAATTTTGAATGAATAGAAATGATTACCAATTTTTTTTAAATATAAATCCTTCAATTGTCCACACAGTTATGCTGTTCTTATTCTTACCGAATATACACAGGCTAAACTTAGAGCACGACACACGTGCCTGTCAATATTATGGACATTACACCTTTTGTACGGTGATCTCTGGCTCTGGGCGATAATGTTGGCCTCCAACAATTTCACTTACAAAACGCAAAATCCTATTTCTTCTCGCGATTTTCCGCTTGACCCAGTCAAGTTGACTACGACATGGGTATTTACAAAATTCTACGACAAAATAAGTTATAAACTATTGCAATCAAAATTAAGTTACAAGACGTGTCATCGGTGGTATAACAAACTGTCAACAACAGTCTCATAGCAGCACTCCTAAAAAATTGGCTTCTCGAACATTTATGCGGAAATTTTATCTACTACCATCCGATTCAAAATAAAACTTCATACCCATTGCGCCACAAAAGGTATAATCGGAATCTTTTGACATGTTGTTTGTTAAAGTAATTCGAGTTGTAATTTTCGTTGAAGCTCTAAGTAATCGGAAATAAAGTGACCCCCAAAAAACAGTACATAGATACAACAATATAATAAATATAAGATACTATAATAAATATACGCAAGCACACACATAGCACACGCATACATTGTGCTGACACCGCACAAAGATCGAGACTTTTCTCTTTTATAATTACCTAAATGCGAAGCATCTATTTGTGGAACACACTATGATTCGTCGAACCCGCGGCCTTTATTCCACGAGCTGGATTGCACCAAGGAGACTGTCTTTAGAAATTAGTGTATCTGAAAATCTCAATAATCAAGATATAGACTTCTCTTGATAAAACTCTTTTGATTAAAACGGTTTATTTGCGAAATATGTTTGTATTTTAAACCTCTTTCGCCATTCAGCGCATTTTCAAGCTGGTAACACAGATATGCAATAACAAATATTCGCAAACTACTTATAAATTTCATAAAAAAATCCTACCAAAAAAATAATAATTTAAATATAAAATTATATAGGTCCAAAATATACGCACTGTGATCCATGATCGACAGTAGCACGCATAAAAACGACACGGGTCATTAAAGCTCAAAGAGTTTCTATGGGCGTCTAGCTTGTATTTAATCCAGAACAAAATTAATTAGAAATAATGAGAAGATGTAAGAATAACTTCATTCGTACAGCGTCATAAATGTACGGCGTGTGGTTCCCGGGTCGAATACTGTTGTTGTGTTTTTCCATTTGGAAATTTTCAGTAGCAGCACAGAGCCTAGAGATACGTGCCCGGAACATGGTATGACACAATAAAAAAATGATGGAATGTGATGTAGAAATACATTCCTAAGAAAAACTGTGCCATCCTATCAAGATATTGGCATTAGATTTTCTATGAACAAATAAAAAATAATAGTGACATTTGTAAACACTAATACCTACTACATTATAAGTTTTATTTTTAAATACGCAAAGAAATGATTAAAATCTTAATGTGTAACAGTGATAATTATAAGGACCGGTGAAATGAGGAGTGAATTTGATAAACGAGTTATTCATCAAATTGGAAGATAATAAATTAATGTTTATCAAATAAAGTTACACGTCTAACGAGTGCCAATTAATGTGAAACGATATTTTAACCTGCATGCTCATTACTTTTATCAGTACAATTTTATTGCAATTAAAATAATTGAATGCATCCAAAACTTTGATTACAATTTACAACTAACTTACTAAGTAATGTGCTTAAGGCGCTTTAGGCCTTAGAATATAATTACAAAAAGTAGGGCATAAGAGATTATTCATCCTCCTGTAAATGGTAAAAACATATTATACAAAAAATAGATTTTATTTTAGCTCAATGGATTCGAAAGCTTTTCAGCGTCATTTCTTCAGGTAGAAGGTAATTGAATTAAGGATATTTTTTATAGAGGCATGATAATTAGGAGATAATATCACATACATACATAATATAATAAACTCACGCCTGTATTCCCCGAAGGGGTAGAGGCATGGTGCATTTCCGCACCCACATTTCCTAATGGAAAAACCCAATAAAACTTTGCCCGACCTGGGAATCGAACCAAGGGCCCCCAGATCGCACGACTCATACTTATGCCGCGAGACCACGAGGATAATATTATACTTGACGGAAAGCACGCCGACATCCAAACAGAAAAACAAGCGACGAGGGATTCCGTTTTAAGCGACCACCCCACGTGACGCTAAGTAATATGATCTCGTGAAGTTGACCTTGAACTCGAAGTAGAAAAAGTTCTCTCAAAATGTGCGCAAAAAGCCATTTCATATTGAATGACCTTGTTAATAGCAATCACAATTAATTTCGTAAAGCTCTCGAATATATAAAATGACAGATGTTTATTAGGTACTGTATTTTAAACTACCTAAGTTTTGGGAAATAACACAGCGTCTGGTTAAATTGAATAGCTTACACATCAATAAATTGTGGGCGTGTGTTTTCTGACCACATTGTTTGCATCACGGAACATCATACGTATATATTGTTTTTACTTAGATTTACCTGCGTACTTTAAAGAGTAGGTTATATCCCGTTTTCTCCTACCTCCGGACTTTGTTTTAGGTACATGTATGACATATTTCAAGGAAATTTTCTGTATAAAAGTGCACACCTATAACTTATCCAAATATGAAATCTCTTTTAAGAAAAACCCTAAACTCAGTTTAGTCCCAGGGAAATTTCTTTACAAGTTAGTCTGGACAGGAGTGTACGACACAAAATTGGTTTTGTCTTCCCGCTTCAACCTTGTTAATATTCCAACGTCCTGTCTTCATAATTAATAAATACATCCAACAAACAAACTCATGGTTACCCACCACCCCATGGTGACCCCGCACTAAATACAGCCTTGTATCGAGGGTACCAAAACTACAAGAAATTTTGCAGTCTCACCAACTGACATTATTTTTATTGTGTCGGGAATCGAAATCGCGGTCTCGTTTTACAAGAGACCAACCATACGCGCCACGGAAGCTGCCAAAAGTGAACAGTTCAAGGTAGAATTTCCTAAAAATGCCTTCGGAGTACCATCAGCTATAATGCTAAGACGATTCAGTTACCTACTGATAAAAAGCAGGTAAGTACGCAAATATTGTGTCCAATAGAAATTGTCCTAGTTTTCGTTGTTTGATTACTCTAATTGGTATATTTTACTGTCAGGTGCAAAATTGACACTTCGTCGTGCCCGTAATTTTAAAAATTAAAAACGCTATCAAGAACAAAACTGCGTGCCATAAAATGTTGCATAAAATCGAGCAAAGAATGTAATCAGCATAAATACGCGTACATTAGTATTCTGCGTTATCTCGTTGAAAGTAATTGTAGATAATTTAAGTACCTACTTAGTTAACTTTCGTATCCGAAAAATGTGTTTATGTTAATTACTTATATCTGCATATTGAGTAACTGGAGAAACGTTACGAACGTGTACTGTATTAAAAACTACGTAATTTATCTCTCACTGACACAGATAATACCTAATATATTTAACAATATGTTACTTCGTTCATCATATACAATGAAGAATATATTTGGATAATAATCCCTCTAATCAGACTTTTCTGCCTAAATTTCGTCATCATAGTTCTACGTGTCATGAAAATGCTAAGCATATGCTTAACATTTAGGTACATATGTAGGTAAATAGCCAATTCCACGCTAAAATTTTCGATTACTTCCACTATGTAAATTCGGAAGATTACTGCGCATGTTTCGCATTCTATACGCGTAAGATTAGTCGGTACTTATTTATAAGAGCTGAATTAGAATCAGCAATGCGTGAGACCTCGCACGATCCATGCTAGTTTCCTAAACAAATAGGGAAACACTTGGTGACGATGCGTCAGTGATGTCATTACTGACGCATTAATACTAACAAATCTACGCATATGATGATTCCTCGCGTAAGTCTGACACACCTACACTTGATACGTGTAAGTACTCACTGATTAGAGAACACTGTTCACAAGAAGTCTGAAACGTAAACGTTAAAAACGTAGAGGTACCTTGTTTTGTTTAAATAACAAGTTTATATATCGTTTAACATCTTTAAGTCTTTAAATTACCATTTTACCATGTTGTTTATTTGAAATCAAATCTTCAATGTTGTAAAAGTATGTAACATTTAATAGCAACAACGTTCCGGTGCTTCGAAAAACCCATACTAATCTTACGCAAGTTAGTTAATAAGGAAAATCAGAGATAATACCGTATTCATTCATAAGCAGATATTATTACACAATTTAATGGCTGTCTTGTATTGATAAACTCTAAGATGGCAAAAGGCTTTAATATATTTAACATACATACATATCCTCACGCCTGAATTTCCCGAAGGGGTAGGCAGAGGTGCATTTATGTATGTATCAGTCCCACGTAATAGGGGGCGAGCCTATTGCCGTTTTTCGGGCACATTTCCAGACTCCGTGCTGCTGCTGAGAATTTCCTAATAGAAAAACCCAATAACACTTTGCCCGAACCGGGAATATAACCCAGGACCTCTAGATCGCACGGCACATGCTTATGCCGCGAGACCACGAGGCATATATTTAACGTAGGTACATAAATCCAACATTTAATCACTTTCCTGCCTTTTGTCCGATAAATTTTTTTCAAATATTGCGGGACGCATAAGTACCAAAAATTTGAAGTTGTTTTTGGTTTTCAAGTTTTTCGGGTATAGAATCTTTGTGTTTGCCATTGATGCACCTGTAACCACACCATTGTCTACTACATTTTTCATAAGAAGTTTTGGAACCACAAGCTGTAGTAGCTTGGACTGTAGTACGAAGTAGTTGAACAGACTGCGATGCTACCTATATCAAGATTTCACAGAAAAGCGATTCTTTTGAAATTCGTTGACTGATTGAACTCGCGAAGGTCTAAATTGCTGATAACACTATACATAACCAACCTTACTCATTAACTTTTAAGAAGTCTAAAAAGTATAAAACGTTTTGTCAGTTCTATTTCTAGTTACACTAGGTATACCTACCTAAAACTCGTCATTCTCCGTACTTCAAACAGATCGGCAAAGAATCATTAATATTTATAACAACATAATATATAATTACCCTGACACATTTGTGCCACATTTTATCACTTTCAGTGTAGTACACGTGACAAAAGAATTCAATAAATATACCTTCCATAAATATATACGGGCTGCCAAGGTCCTCAAATAACCGTTTTTGTTTACAACTCTCGACCACTTATTTTTTTCCATTAATTAGCGATAAATAAAAACAGTTAAAACACCCCCATTAGTTGTATAGGAGGCCCGTGTCCAGCAGCTTACGTATGACGACAATGAGAAAAGTTATCTTTTATGTATTAAACTAAATATTTACATCAAAACGTGTAGTATCACATGCGATTATCGGTTATAGCTTCTTGATTTCTCTCACAGATACCTAAATAAAACGAAATACATTTTTTTTCCTACATTCGATTAATAATCGTTTTAAGCAGAAGTCATCATTATCGTAAAATCAACACAATTTATTAAGCCCTATAAGGACATACATATGTATGTATATAATGCCACGCTTGTGTTCCCCAAAGGGATATGCAGAATTGCATTTCAGCACCTAGTTTTTCAAGCTCATTTTTAGAACCCATGCAATGAAATTTCCTCATGGAAAAACCCATTAATAGTTTGCCAGAAACAGGAATCGTCCCGAGACCACATGGCAATCCAATGCTTCTTTTTTTTGTTTATTAAAAGAAAAAAATGTGCTGTAGGTATTTATTTTACATATTTTTGTTTACTATCGAGCGTATAAGTGCTTATAAGCGTAACAGTGGTAGAGCAAAGGAGCGTTGAATGATTTTGGACGGGTGATGAAAATATAATGATTTGGAAATTATAGCACCCAAGCGGAAAGTAATAAAGTATAAATTTATATTTTATGACATCTAAATCGGTCCATACACAGCCCACAACCTGACACGGATTTTCTATGCAAGTTGGAGGAGCTAGACTTTGGATCCACATAATAAATTTCTTGTTAAGATATTTAAGGCGTGCATAATTCCTCAAGATGTTCCGTTTCTGTTGAAGTCCATGATAATTAACATTGTAATTTATAAGATTAATATTTGTAAATCATTTACAACAACAAATCAACCTGGATTTTTCCACTTTATTTAATTAAGCATAGAATACAAATAGTAGGTATCATTTTAATATAATAATAATAAAAACACCTCTTATTTATATTAAAATTATTTATTGCAATGCGGCAGCGTGCACTTATATTAGGTATTAAATCTTAGAACTGCTTATAACTAGGGGGTTGATTATCGTAGCCAAGTTTTCGAAGGTCCTTGGATATCATAGTCACATTTAATGTCACCGTACCTTGAGTTTCGGTCCTCAATACTGCAAAAATAAAATCTTCATTAACACATTATACTATCTCTAACTCAATACTCTCTATATAACTCTCTCTACTCTATACTATCTGTTGCGGGACAACTCCCGCGAGCACAAACGTGCGACGTCATCATACCATATATGTTCCACTGCTGAGCATGGGCCTCCTCTACAGCTGAGATGGGTTAGGCTTACTACGTAATCCACCACGCTGGTCTAGTGCGAGTTAATGGACTACGCATTTAAGAAAGTCCTATGAATTTTTAAGTGTGCAGGTTTCTTCACGATGTTTTCCTTCACCGTTACAGTATATGATAATTCATTGCGAATAAACACGTCCATAACTTTAGATTATTTAGATATTTTAATTGTCTATAAGTGAATTAAGTAATCAAAAGTATTTTTACGTCTCTTACTTGATGCCAAAACGTTTATAGTTGAAATAAACCTTTGGTTACTGCTTCGAGGATACAGATGTTAAGAATGTGTATGTAGCAATAATAAAAACTTCACTTACGGTAGTTGTCTTTACCATGAGCAAGCATTTTCGATTCTACGAGTTCGGGATATTTTCCTGTTAACCATGCAACCCATTCCCCGAAAGTTGTAGATGCAATGGGGCGTAATATATGTGATACTATCTGACGCAGTCCAGTAGTTGATGGCAGTAGAGCTAATGCATATCCTCTAAGAGATTCGCCTGTTATCGGATTGTGTGCTTTTACTGTTATCACCAATTGTGGCCCTAAAAATATATTGATAACTTTAGAATTACCTCTTTTACCTGAGTGTAAAAGGCTTTCCCTTAGACAACACATATACAAACACTTCACATATTTGTATATAAAAGGCAGAAGTACATTTATTTTGTCCCACATAATAGAGTTAACCTATTGCCGTTTATTAGGCACATTTCTAGACAGTGCTGAGATGATTTTGATGAGATTTTTTTTTATGGAAAACCCAGTAACTCTGAGCCTCATCCTGGAATCAAACCTAGGACCTCTAGATCTCATGGCACACACTTCTGCTGCAATATGATGTGGCAGTCTTTTAAATAGTATTTTATATAATCAAAAGGCAAATGAAAGTGTGTTAAAAAGCAAGTACCTAATAATTGCTAATAATCACAACTACAAACAAAAATTATAGGCAATATTCAAGTCATCTTGATAGGGCAATATTTGGTACAATGAAATTTCTTAAAAAAGGGGGATTATTTATATTTGAAGGTGGCATTGTAATAGATGTGATATTTATGAATCATGAATATGACATCTACATGTTCACAACAAGACACACAAGAAAAATAATTGGCAACCACTTCATACTGGATTAATACTGGAGTAAATTTATAAATATTAATGTAGTAACATCTAGTGGTAGTTTGTCTGCCAACCCGCACTAGGCCAGCGTGGTGGACTAAGGCCTAAACCCTCTCAGTTGTAGAGGAGGCTCATGCCCAGCAGTGGGACATATAAGGGCTGATGAAGAACATCTAGTGGTAACAAAGCCTTTTTAAACAAAATATATTGATTATGCTCTTGTGATTTATTGTATAAGCTAGACTAGCTGCTAGAGTGATGTATGCACCTTTAGGTGGACTTCCACTTTAGGTACTAGGTAGTCAATGAAAAGTTCTTAGTTATAGTCTGCAGTCCAGATGTTGCAAAACAAAAATTTAGCTGGACACAAATTTGTCACAGTAAAGATGTGCATGTTAAAATTGTTTTTTTTTATATATAATACTTTCTAGATAGTGTTTTAATTGTGATTTTTTCCCCTATTATAACATAAATACTTACAACCGGATATGTTCGTGCTGGTGAAAACCATATCTATGGGCATATTAAAAACAACTCTTTCTGGATCAGTTCCGGGACGAGACATTTGACTACTCCCAACGGATAATCCTGATAAAGGCGACCAATCAGGTCCCCATATAAATTCATAGTGAATAGACAAACTGCTATCAAACACGCCGCCTGGAAATGTCACATATTCTATCTGACCGCTAAATGTAACATAAAACTTGGTAACTTCAAAGTCCTTCATTTAAAAAAGATGAATCGATTTAATTTCTGCATTTCTCCATATCACTACTCTTTGGGTTGATATGATCAAAACAAAACAAGCGTTGCTATGACAACGATACATATGTGTTGCTATATGTGAAAAAATATTTGTAAAAACATGAGCACTTTACAGTTCATAATGATACTTATCTTACATATATAAGGATATATTTAAATACATATGATATAAAACTAAATGTTACATAAATATTAAAACATGCTATAAAATGTTCATAGAAAAATAATTTACAAAATTTTAATATTTTTTCTGAACCAGAGACATCAAAAGTTACTTCCGTCGTGCTGTTTTACCGACATATTTTTAAAGTTTTGTCACAAGATGGCAATGTGGCTGCTTTCAAAATCCTAATCGGCCACCATTGTGGAGGAGATTCCACTGCTTACTTTGAATATTCTAGCGGTTTTTGCGCTGATTTCAGGCGAAATAAAACGTATTCTAAAGGCAGTTGCAACGTTTAATAGTTAACAAATCTATAACAAGCGGCAGTTGATTGCAATACAGCTTATTTTCAAAATCAAAATGCGTTCAAAATGTCACGCGAAGTGAGCATCAGATTTACGAACACCATACCATGCACTAAATAAATTTAGTTTTCGTTCAAACGAGTGTTTATTGAAGGTTGGAAATTAGTGTTCCGTGCTCGCGACATATGTGGCATGCGCTGGATATTTGAACGAGCATGTTGCGCACATGAGAGCGAATCAAAAGTTTCTGTACACGTCGTAAAGGAGAGCAGTTACGCGGGCGAAGGCTTCAAAGTCGCCGGCATCATTATGGTGGACTGAAAGGTTGTTTGTTGACGGACCTGTGTTGGATACACATTGTAAACAGTGGAGCGTGAGGGCCGCGCGGCGCGCACGATGTCTGGCGGTTCGCAGCACAACCCGAATGGTCGACAGTCTCAGCTGGGCCCCGGTTGGAGCCCTCTGCAGGTGGTGCTTATTATTCACTTATTTACGTGTATAACCTTTACCGTTTGTTCATCAAGTGTAATTAACGCATAATTAAGAATCTATTACAATAAATATGATACATTACAAACAGGATATTGTGAGTGTGTAGTTCGAAACGTTGGTTCTTTGTGTATATGTATTGAGTAAGTACCTATGTAACACAAACTAATCAGCTGTTTACATTGACACTTGGTAGAATACACTAGTAAATTGTATCCTATAGAAAAACATAATAAACAAAATTTTTCAAATGAAACTTGGATACCATTTAAAGCTAGATGATCTTTGACACACTTGTTTGAATGTGCCCTTATGTCATTGAAATAATGCATTAAATAAATTAACTGTTGATACATATTTTGCTCTAAACATGATACATATGTTTGAAATTGAATTTATTTAGATTAGAGATATTTCAAAATACTTTTATACCTATTTAATTATAAATAAATTATTAACCAGAACTCATGGATTAGCTGGAAATAAACTATAATATAGTAACTATGTGTAGGGATAGAATAATCAACTTCTCAGTTTTTTAAAAGTAATTTGCTAAGATTTGAACAATGTGTATATATTATTCACTTCTGATTGATTAAATGACTGACAACACAGCTGAAATGGCTGTCTAGGATTTAAAATTCTCCATATGACATAAAAGGCACTAAGGAGGTATAATTAAACATTTACAAAGTTTGTATGGAGCATTCAAATGTGATATGGGTGATCACCTTATGGTAGCTATGTTAAAAATTTATTAAAACTACCTTACCAACCAACACAAGGGTAGATACAAAGCAGGTAAAGTTATTAAGTTTGAATGGTATTCATGGATGGTGTTTCAGTGGTTTATGTATTTATAGCCCATTTATCTAGTGTATAGTTTCAATATGACAAGGATAACAGATATGTGTTCCCATAAATAGGAGAATTAAGTATGCTTACAATATTAAAGTTTAGTAATAGGTTCAAGGTTCCTGCAATTTTTTTTTCTCTTAAAAAAAACTAAATGTGTAGATGACACAGTAAAAGTACAAGTACAGTTATCATAAAAGTACTGCTCCATCTGATTACCTAATTCAAGTATAATGACATCATTATGATATCAATTATGTGTGAGAAAGTAATTAAAGTGAATATTATCACTTTGTTTTAAATGCTTTATTGAAGAAACAGCATTCATGACATTTTAAGTAGGACATATTTTTAATTAGAATTAATTTGTAGGAGCAAAGATTTACACATAGTTTTTTTTTCTAATAGGTTTCAGTAATTTTCATAATACACATTCTTATTGTTTATAATTTATGTGAATTCCTGTATATGGGTAGCAATAAAGAGTTGTCTATCTATCCATCTAACATTCCCCTCAGTAATGCCAACAGGATACCCCAGGTTATTGTTTTATAATCTCTTACGAGTAACCCACCCACAGATATTCATATAAGTTTCAAAATAGGATTTGAATGAGTTTCAGGCTCACAGACTATTTATAAAATTTTGTCATAGTGTGTATTTATAAAGTGGTCTTAAATATAAAATAAGACATTTCTTAAATCTAAAACAATATTGTTATTACTAAAAAATGTTACCACTGTATGTAGGTATTTTTTTTACATTTGCCTTGAAGGAAATTGCCAAACTAGCAGTGATTTCACTTCTGACAAGTTGATTTATATTCTCTTTTGTTTTCAACAACATATAAATTTACTTGAAATCATAATACCAAAAGTTATGTCATAAGGTGCTTGACCATCTTGGTGGCCCTCAGGATTTAGATTTTCCACTGTTGTTTCCAACTGTACTCTCTTAACTTAATTACCTCAAAAGTTGAATTGCTTTTTTTGTTCTTGTTTAATTCACTTATGCACTAGGAAACAAATCTGGCAGCTTACAACATTCATTTTAGTAATTAGATGTTGAAGATTTTAAAGATGATCTGGGCTATTGTTAGGAAGCATTAACATGCACTATTTCCAGCTGGTCTTCACCTAAAAAAACTTTTTCAACAAACAAAAAAACAGCTGTTTTTTCATTGTAAATAATTGTGCAAGAGTGAATGGCTTCAATGCATTATTTTTTTTTCAATTGTCTATTATGTAATACCATACTTTTAAATGACCATAAAAAATGTTTGTGAAAGTATAGTATAGGACACTGATCTACTCTTGCAGTTATTCATCATGCCTTGACCAATGCAACATTTAGATACCCACCATCCTCTAAATGCGATGATACTTAACATACATATGTCTTAATTCAAATATAATAAATGAACAGGTTGTTTAACTTTTATTCAGATTTCTATCTCGTCTAAATCTTTGGTCCTGCAGCGTAAATGGGTGGGTATGACTAGGAAATCTGACGTCAATTTCTGTGTTGGGCACAGCCTCATTCGATAGCAGGACAGAGTCTGAGAATTTCTTTGATAGACCACAATAAGCTCACCTATAATTGAGTGGTCGACAATAAACAACTGGCAAAACATCAATAGAGAAATAAATCTCTAAACACCCCTTGGGGAAGATGAGCATAAATATAAATTTATCTGGACCCCAAGTGTTTCAAACTGGAGAAAATTAATACATATGGGACCAGATATACAATTAACATTACATGATGCTATTTGCACAATGTAAGAATCTCTTAAAATCAAATTTCCTGGCCATACTAGGATTGATTTGTATATTTCATATCCGCCTCTTAATTATTTCTTCATACCAATGAAGCGATATCTTTATCCTCAGATAATCTTTGGAGAATTTAGATATTGTAAAAATTAATTATGAAAACGGCACCTAGCTAGTTAAGATTCACGTAATAAAATAAATTAAACGGATGTACACAGATATTACTTATAAATGCTAATTACAATACAATAATGGACTGTTTTTATTAAAGTACACATTATTCTATTCACAAGTTTCGCAATAAATTTTAAGAACAGACTACGCCTTATTATCGTTGATTTTTGTTCGACCTCCGAATTGCAATACTAATTTGAAATTAGCGGTATAAGTGTAATTATACATGTAAATCGTAATTTAAATTACCGATTTCCTATCTTTTGGCAGCTAAGCTTTCAGAATATAAAATGTGTAAAATATAAATTGCGAAGAAAATATTTATTCTGATGTATTATCGTGAATTAATCAATTCTCTCGCGGCACAAGGCTTGTTGTATCACGTAGTTCGGGACTATGACCTAAAATACTCTGCATGTTGTGGTTATCTAGACAAGTAGGTATGAATAACAGTCAGTACTATAAAATTGATGATATGCATAACACATTCGATCCTTAAGAGGTGCTCAAGTGGTATATCTTTAGAAATTTGATATGACGTTTCATTAAAGAGAATATTCTATTAATCAAATGTAATGCCTTTATCCCAGAATTTTACCAATACCCACGTTTCACAAGCTATGTTAGAACGAAATAGTAGGTAAGGTTACTGTTGTCCTGCTGTCATATATTCAGCCTCCCTGCTGCTATGGAAAATTTTCTAACCGAAAAACCCAATAACGCTTCGCCCGACCTGGGATTCCAATACGGACAATTCGATCGCCCGCGCCACTTTTTATCGTGATGCCAACGAGTCTATTAGATGTATATTGCGTAAATAGCGAATTTTATTGCAAGATGTGTTATTTTTGTTATTATTAGTTACAGATGGCGAATTTATTGGCGCGCGCGCCTCAAGCGCACATGGCGTCTGATAGGGGTGTGACGTGGCACACGCCGACGCCGCCGCCCCATCTATACCATGTGCAGGCGCCTTCGCCACCAGACCCTTTGCAGGTTAATATACTGCATACTCTATTTACAATGCAATCTAGTCAATTCGAGGCAAGAATTAGATGCTCAGAGGACAAAATTTGTACAATAGAATTTACTTTAATACTTAATTTCATTTGGTGGTACTACTTAGTTTGATGCTTGTTACTGGTTTAAAGGCCCTTGTACACCCAAGAGAAGTATTTTAATATATGATCAGGACTCAAAGCATATTTACGCCCGTATCTCATAGGGGTAGTTAAAGACTATTTATAACCACAAGCTGCGGTTTTGACACCCGTCTTTTGTTTTGAGATTTAACCTGCCATATAATGGCGTTAGTTATCCGTGTTTAGAACATACGAGAGAGTTTTTTTTTTAATAATAGGACTATGCTAATGCTTCAGATGTTCAAGTTACCCTATCATCATCATCCATATAGGCCCTACTGCTGGACACGGGCCACCTCTGGAACTGAGAGGGTTTATAGGCCTTTAGTCCTTAGTTATCGTATATCCATGATGAAGCAGTCATTGTCTCAGAATTTCATTAAAACTCACTATGTTGACATGTCCATAAGACGACTATGATTACTCCTTGCAAGTCGGCATAATCTTGCCAGCCTGATGCGTACTGGATATAGCCAACCTGATCTCAATGAACAATCCTTACATGTATATTCATCATTATGACATCAGAAGGATGTCATCTATGAACCAATCAAGTAGCAAATGACACCAAATAAATTATTTTCATTTGATAATTTTCGAAATCAATCTGCAGAGATCTGGATTATTTATTGAAATTGACTTAGAGAGGCACTTCCGTATTATAACTATGGCAGGTTATACAAGCCGCCGATACGAGCCCAATAAAGTGTATATTGTGTAAGTTGTTTATTTCCCCAGGCGATGAAGAATGCGGCAGGCAACTCTGTGTTCCGGCACACGGCGACGCCGCCAGAGCTATACCGACACACGCCCACGCCGCCCGACAAACATCTCCTCAGGTGAGCACTACATATATGCGCACATACTTCATAACTTCCATGTGTAAATCACATCCTTTTCATAGCCGATGACGTCACAGAATGACTATTGTGGAATGATAAAGCAACGAGATTTTCCAACAATCTAGCAAGAGTTCTGACAGGAGTTATGGCGATTACGAAAACGACAATATGCTAATTTCTTTTTTAATGTTTTTAGCGTCAACGTGTCTGTTATCACCATACCTGGCTTAGTTTTCTATCATGATCTTGTTCCACGCTGTATATTTCGTCGTTTGCCTATTAAATTACTATGCAAATAATGATGAAAGAAAAATATAAAGAAAACCTGCATATTTGAAAATTCTTCATAAAGAATTAACTATGTGAAGTTCTCATGCTACTTCAGCGAAGTGAACTTAACCTTTAAACAATAGTAAAGAAGACCCATGCTCAATTATGGAACTGATGTTATTTCTTTTGCCAAATAGGATATCATTAAATTCCACTCAACAAAACTGGGGTTCCTTAAGTACTAAATCTCGAGGGTGGTGATGCAAACATTCAAATTATTCAAAATCGATGAATAGTGGGATATAATATCATAGTTGACTATTTTATAAGGACTATCAATAATGTGTGACAAAGTTTTCCGTCTAAATCGTCTTACGGCAGTGGGCCAACCAACATACTATATGTATTTTTTCCTTCACCTTGTTTAAGCGTAAGGAAACGATGTAAAAGCTGACTAAATTAAATATTTACACAATTGTAAGAACATTTTGTTGTACTATACAAAGGTCAAAATCAACAAGAAGCCACATGTTAACGGGAAAACTGTTTGTTTTTTTACCTGCTTCGAAGGTATCAATGAAAAAAGTTGGGTTTTTAATAAATATTAAAATAAAATACCGTTGCCTGGCTAATAAATAAAATACAATTATTAGCCTTTTTCTATAGAATCCTCTTGCATCCAACAAATTATGTTAACATCTCGGAGGTCAATTATTATGTGAATGAATTACTTATATCAGCCCCTATACGGAGCACTGGCGAAATTGTTGGCGAACTTCACATAAATAAGTAATTTATTGTGGAGAACTCAGGCCTGCAAGCTCACTCTTGATGTTTCTTCCTTTCATGTTTCGTTATCACACAACTTTCATAGAACATTAAATTGATATTTAAATGGTAATCTACAAAAAATGCCATGTAACACTGCCCACTTCTCATTCTGACCTTTCTTTTCTGATGTTCGGTTTAAATGATGTCCTGATCATTTTCTAGGCGATATAAATTTTTCATATTCAATTCTATCACATACGTTTTCATTCTTATTTCTTAGTATGTATCTAGGATTGCATGGCACTTTTTCAAATGGGATGTTAATTTGTATCCATTTTGGTCTTCAATTGGAAAGGATCTAATATGCTACAAACAATATTGTGGACTACTGTCTTATATCTCAAGCTATAGCAGGATTTATTCTTTTCCTCGTTTAGGAGGCCTTTGCCCATCAATTGCCACTTTAATTTTAAGAGGTTTAAATGTAGATAAATATCATCATCAGCCGAAAGACGTTCACTGCTGGACATAGGCCCCCCCTAAAGACTTTTAGAGCGCTCTATCAGAAGCGGCCTGCATCCAGCCGCCTCCCGCGATCTTCATGAGATCCTCAGTCCATCATCATCCATATCATAAGAAATATAAAACTATGAAATTACAAATGATTTCAGACACACACCATCTCCAGGCGATGTGAAAGGCGGAGCACCACTACCTCCTGTAGATTTATATCAACATTTGGGAACAACCAGAGGTGGGCCTATAACCTATGTTATGCAATCAATTTACATCTAGTTCGAACTTGTCCTTTAGCTTTGGTGTCCAAATTTCTAACTGTTCTATTAAGAAATTATTAATTGACTGATTGTAATTGTTATGTAATGTTTTATGCGTTGGTCCATAAATTATGTTAATCGGGCACCTGGTGGCAAATACCAGTGGGGTTCAAGTAAGAGTGTCGACTAGTGTAAAAGGATTGAGATTATCGCTCAGATACGTTAATATTTTTTTAGCATCTGATATATACAGAAATGGTGCAATTGACAGGTTAATAAAACATTATAATTAAGTGCCTGACTGATTAACTGATTGCCTCGTGGTTTCGCGGCACAAGTATGTGCCGTGCGATCTAGAGGTCTCGGGTTCGATTCCTAGGTCGGGGAAAGTGTTATTGGGTTTTTACATTAGGAAATTCTCAGTCAGTCAGCACAGAGTCTGGAATTGTGGCCGAAAAACGACAGTAGGCTCGCCCCCAATTACGTGGGACTGATACAGACCTGGGCGAAATGTGGATGCAGAAATGCACCTCTTCCTACCCCTTCGGGGAATACAGGCGTAAAGTTATGTATGTATGTAATTAAGTTGAAGAAATATTTTACTTCTTATATCTTACGTTTTAAATGTTATATAATTTATAATTTCATGTCAAAAAAACATAATTTTGTATATTTTTAATACGCATGTATTTGTTTTAATATTTCAGATAAATTAGTCCGCGCAGAAGAGCTGCTCGCGTACGCGCGCGTCGGCGTGGACCTGTCGCTGAGCAGCGCGCGCTCGTCCAACGGGTCGGCGCCGTCGCCCGCGCCCCCCACTCCCCCCGCGCCGCCCGCGCACACGCCGCACCCCGCGCCGCCCGCACACCCCGCACACCCGGCGCACACCGCGCCGCCCGCCGCGCCCCTCGCACCCGTCGCGCCCGCGCTCTCCGTGCGAGACGCGCCCACCATCAACAGCTTGATAGCGCGCGCGCAGCCGAGACTACCGCACGCGCGCGTCGACGCGCTGCTGGAGCGACTCGTCCCTTCGCCGGTGTCGCCGCATTCGGTAATCATGCACTCGCGGGCTGCACCTACTCCTTCGCCGCCCTCGTCGAACGAGGTGAGCACCGGAGCTTGAGCCTATTATTGAGTTTTCTTTAAACGACATTGTTTTAACTTGAACTGAACGATTGCAGGACTCAGCTGATTCTTGTGGTGCCCCACCCGGTTCGAAACGAAAGCGCAAACCGGAGCGTACGGTGCGGCTGCCCTCGGCCCCACCGCCGCCGGCGCCGTGCGAGCCGCCGCGGGACCCGCCGGCAGCCAACCCGGTGCCCGCGAGAATTTCACCACCGCGCCGAGATCCACCCTTGGAAAACGGTGAAACAGAACACTTGAATCAGAATGGACCTGAAGAAAAATCTCCCGTGACTCAAGCTCCTGAACGACCCCACGTTCGGAGAAAAACGCGGTCCGGTTCCGCAGAAACAATAGACGATATAGCAGCGATGATCGCGAGCACCGGTGATCCCGCTCCACCCAACCCCGAACCACCTTCACAGCCCGAACAACCGGAACCGGACGTCGCTGTTACTGTGGACAAATTAAAAAGCGTTTTGGCGAGTCCTGAGCCGGAAAAACCCACGGAGCCAGAAGCGGACCCCACGCCGAAGCCAGAAGAAAAAGAACAAACGCCGGCGCCGATTGCAGCGACGCCGGCTGCACCGAGGCGCAGGAGTGTTCGCACTTCTAACTCGGAAGCTCCAAATGTCCCAGTTGAATCCCCGTCTGAAGCGAAACCCGCGGAGCCTGAAACGAGTGACTCCCGGAGCGCAGAGCCGACGGCTTCGAGCTTTGTTGAAGTAGAAAATCAATTAGAGAAAATGTTTGCAGCTTTAGAAGAAGAGAAACCTAGTGTGGGGTCAGATACTCAAGAAGCATTAGCACAACCATCATCATCAACATCCAATGCGCGTAAACGACGAAAGTCCGCTCCAGCCAGAGGAGAAAGGAGAAGAATGAGAGAGGACGGTCCAAGACGAAAGGCGCCGCGAAAAAAATCTGACGCAGGTCGTACAAGAAAATCTAAAGAGGCACCAATGAGAGATGCCTATGATTCCGGCAGCAACGCTAGTTCAAGTCGATCGAGGGGTCCTTATATCCAGGTTATTAATTAATTCTAGGTGTCAGACTTTTAAATGTAATAGAAAGAATAAAAAAAATATATGTATGTATGTGAATTTTCAGATTCGCGGTCCTTGTGACTCGCCAGTGTCAGTGAACGTGATGAATGCGTCCACCGCCGAAGACGAGGAGTCAGGTTCGCGTCGCAAGGGCGAGGAGTTCCGCAACGGAGCGAGGGCGTCCCGCGGGCTGCACGCCAGCACGCTGGGCCTGCGCTACGACGCAACCACGCCCGATCTCACGTGGCTCTGTGCCTTCTGCCAGCGCGGTCCGCACGCCGCCTCGCTCGGCGACCTCTTCGGACCCTACGAGCTTGACGAAGACTGCGAGGAGTACAGGTGAACTACTCAAATTCCACTTGGGTCATCCCACCCTCGCCCTCGCCTGAGGCATCATGCTGACCGAAGGACATTTGCAGGTCTCTGGACGAAAACACGCGGCGGCGGTTCACCGCGACCGGCAGCGCGGTGTGGTTCCACGAGGCGTGCGGCGTGTGGGCGCCCGGGCTGGTGGCGGCGGGCGCGCGCCTGTGGGGGCTGCCGGGTGCCGTGTGGGGCGCCCGCGCCGCGCGCTGCGGACACTGCGGGCGGCCCGGCGCGGCGCTGGCGTGCGCCCAGCGCGGCTGTGCGGCGCGCGCGCACCTGCCCTGCGCCAGCGACGCGCACTGGACGCTGGACGAGCGAGAGTTCCGCTCGCTGTGCCCGCGCCACGCCTAGCGTCCGCCGGGAACGGTGCTCCGCGAGACCCGCGCCTGTGCTATCTGATGAGGGAATCTCTGGCAGAGCTGGCGCCGAGCCTGTAGCGCTGGACTGTACGCACCAAACATACCTCCCGCTAGAAAAACTTTATACCTGTCGTCTCCGCCTCGCCGCCTGTGACGTGCCGATCGCGTTGGAACTAATGTAGATAAATTATTTGTTAAACTTTATAGAAATGCATTGTTCTGACGCTCCCATCTCGATGACGAATGTGTATGTGTACAGAGTATTTTACATATTGACAAATTAGTGGTGATCAATATGTAGTTTGTAACGATGGAAGCTGCAGACTATTTGTAAATATAGATACTTATGTGTAAATAGCAGTTTTATGCATCGGAATACCGTTTTTTAAAGCAAATATGATATGTATACAGACATCATGTGGCGATTTAATCAAATCAAAGTATTTCTTAATGTAAAAGAATCGAAGTTTCGATGATTTATTTTGCTTAGTCTCTAATTGGATTAGATATGAATAATAAAGAGAATTTTTCCTTATTGTGGCAAGACAGACTGAATATGCACTGATATTACATTGAGAGACCATTAGCCGTGAGTTTGAGGCGGTCACGACATTACGAATGAAGTGCAGGAACGACGTTCTGGAACTCTGTCCGCCGCCAATTCTACAAAAGGCTCTTGAAACAAATCGCAATCTGTTGTTAAATGAATCATGTTTTACTAACTAATAATCTTCATTAGTGAATGAAATATATGTTTGTACGCGTATGTTTCTTTATTTTCAGTGTTATGTATGTTCAGATAGAATGCATAAATGTCGTCATATATTTTATTCATGATGAAAGTGTTTCTCAAGTTGTTTACCAAGTGATGTAACAATGCAGTGATATGTTAACATAATAAGAAAAGTTTTGATGTAATGATTATATTTTACGTAAATGAAATGTCTGTTTAGTTGCCATTTGTAGTATCAAAACTAGTCTAATATAGTGTCTTGTGATTTTAAAAATACATTGTTTGGGGATTTATTGACAAATTTAATAATTTTAAGCTCGGTAAATATACTGGCTGGGTGTCAGGCTGCATTGTTATGAGAATGAACTAATTTAAAAAAAGGTAACATGGTACACACAATTGTGTAGCACTCTTAAAGAAATATGGTTACTTATACCGTCGACTTACGCTTAAATTAAATGAAACATTTCAATATTTTTAGGCGGTTGATGATTCCATAGATCATATAGACGCAAGTTATTATATATAGAATGAATTTATCAAGTTGTATTCAGTATTGCTAGACATTAGTCAATTATGATGAGTTATGTATTTTGACAATAAACGGAAACGTTTTATCATGTCATAGATGTTATACTAATTTTGTAAAATTTTACCGACGTCACCGTTACTAATAAAGTACACATTGTTGTATGTACAATTTTAGAGAATTGTTAGTAAAGGTAAATATTTTAACGCATGAAGAAAAGGCATGAATTTATTTTCCCAGCTTGGAATAATGTTAACTGAGACAGGCGATATAGTCACAGCATAGAATATCATTATTTGAATTCATCAGACCGCGTGAAAATATTGTATATTTCATGTATAAGAATTAGTAAGGAAATATATTCGTTTGGCCGAGTGCGGGCACGCGGACTCTGCGTGTGCGTCCCGGCTCTATTAATAATAATGTACTTTAATTCCAGTGAATAGAAAAAAATAGACTTTATTTAGAGAGTATTAAGGTACAAATTTATTGTAGGGAGAATTTGGCCAGTTACGCAATTATGAAAAGAGAAACTTGGGAAGTTGTGATCATACTCGGACGCGAGCGGATTTAACTATCGAAGCATCCCAAAGCCTTGATATTTGTAAATGGTGTAAGATTTTTTTTCATACTTACGGCAAATGATTACTTTATTAAGTATGTAATTGTTATAAATTATATTTATCATGACATTATAAGCAAATTGAAATACAACATGTTTAAATGAGGTATAACATTTTTATTTTTAAACATACATCTCATCGGGTTTATTTATTACGAAATGAACGAAAAAAAACCATTGACAGCTTATAATAATGTAGTGATAAAAATAGCAGTAATTTACCCTTTGGAACTTGACCCACTGACGATGACAGAAGATGGTTTTAATGTGTTGTTTTTAAAAACAGTAGAAATATTTTATTTAAGTTGGTTACCAAAAATTATACCGATCCAACAGTTAATATCCGCACGATGTTTTATACAATATACCTTCATGACATTAAAGATACATCAATCTTGTACTTATTTATTACTGGCAAAAAGAACGATAACATATGAAAAAAGTTTCATTTATTGAATATATACTACAAAAGCACTTGACCGATATGCATTTTGCAATCGTAAAAAGAACATGTAGCTACAACTGAAGAGCCGTCGTGTTTCCAGTCGGCACCGTACGCAATACTTTCATGCTCCATATAGTCCGAAACGACGTTCATGTTGTCTTTGAGACCGAGCACGCGGAATCCTCCGTACATACAAGCGGCTAAAATAATATTCGACTTGCAAGGATGCCATTTTAAGCGCCAAACTCCACCGTTGACGTCAGCTTCTGCGACACAAGACTTCAAGTTCCTCGTGTCCCACAAACGCACCTTTTCGTCGTAACTGAAAATAATAAATTTATTTACCTAATGATTCTTGAATAAATCGGGAGTCGTGATGGCCTCGAGGTTTAGGCACGCGGTCGAGAATTTTGACGATCGCGGGTTCAAATCCCAGGCACACCCCTCTGACTTTTCGAAGTTATGTGTGTATTCACAAAGAATTATCACGTACTTTAACGGTGAAGGAAAACGTCGCGATGAAACCTGCACACCTAAAAGTTCTTAGGAATTTCTTAGGTGTGTAGTCCGCCAACCCGCACTGGGCCAGCGTGGTGGACTAAGGCCTAAACCCTCTCAGTTGTAGAGGAGGCCCGTGCCCAGCAGAGGGACGTATATGGGCTGATGATGATGAATAAATCGGATATTAATCACCATGCTTTATCACTTACTGTACCACACACATCATCCATCGTCACATACTAGTGTGTCGCATTACAGTAGCCCAAAATTACCCTGATAAATTCTAATAAAGCAAAACCGCATAACTGTTTCAACTGCTCACTGGTAAGATAACTGATAACGTAATCTTTACGTCATCAGCTGGTTAAGAGATCGCTTTGCTGCGCCCCTATTAAAGTACATCGTACCTTCCAGTAAGTAACTGTTGTTCTGCGTCGACATGGCTTCTTATAGCAGTGACTCCAGCCTGGTGCCGTTTATTAACAGCAACAGGTGCATCGGCCACTCTAACATCAAAACACTTAAATATGCAGTCATCGCCACCTGAAAATGTTTTCACTCATTACTTCAACTAACAAGATATTTTAAACCTTCGAAAACGAAAGATAAAGAGTTAAATCTTAATTTAAAAACCAATCTTCTGCATGACTGGACTTCGTGGTACGTAATATTATTGTATAACACTGCCTAGGTAGGATAAATAGAAGAAATAGGCACAACAATAAAAAAAAATATTTTGTGGAGCAAGCTAG
Source organism: Hemaris fuciformis (assembly GCA_907164795.1). Taxonomy (NCBI): domain Eukaryota; kingdom Metazoa; phylum Arthropoda; class Insecta; order Lepidoptera; family Sphingidae; genus Hemaris; species Hemaris fuciformis. Next base: position 10,224,377 of record OU015440.1, read on the forward strand.
TCATCACATAGAAATATAATTAGTGGCCTACATCTTCATCATTTAAACCCAGATCCTAATACTCACATAGAAAAGTTAAGAACGATTGAACATACTTTCATGATTGTGCAGAATAATAAGGAAGGTATCCTTGACTTACTTAAGTTGTAAAGTAAAGGAATGTTTGCATAAATTATACCGCGAATATCTTTATTTAGCCTTCTGCTTATGAAATCTATAGTTATTTTATTGTTCGTTCACGCAGCACAGTTTTTTTTTTTATTATTAAACAAATAAATCATTACCTGAGTAAAATATATCGGCATTCCAATAATTAAAGGCAGCTATCCATGCTTCGTAGTCGTGCGCTTTCCAAACACCTACTTTTTCTAATTTGTCTCCAATTAGTTTAAAAACAGTCACAGCTCCTAATGAATCACTCACTAATACACTTGGTTCCTGCATTGAAGTCTTATTCGTTGACCAATCAAGAGACAAAGCTAACACATTTTCGCCAACGGAGTGTTCAAACCAAAGTTTCAAACTTAGCTTTTCGTTAGTATCAATCAAGCGATAAAATTGTATACAGCCGTCTGAAGTTGCTGTCGCTAACGTTGGGTAATCTTCTATGGTATGGTAACACCATTTCTGATCTAAAATTCCCGATGTATCAATAGTAGCTATTGGATTTAATTCAGTGATAGTTTCTTCGATAAGGAATAAATATATTCTCCCAACACGTTTCTGCTTGGTGCAAGGTTGTTCTAAAACAAGATGTAAAATTTAATATTCTAATTAAAGTATGTGAAATCTGTAGACTATAAGGTGATTTATGTTACCTTGTTGCTTGTTATCGAGTTGGTATGTCCCGCACACTAACACGTCGCGGTAAGGTTCTATTGGGCACCATTCCACTGAGTCGGCGCTATACGTAGTGCCCCAGCGAAACTTTGTGCTCCACGACACAGCCATCTTAGAAATAAAATAAGGATTATTAAGGCTTATTTACATTATGATGTGACAAAATATCCGTGGTTATACGTATAACATACATACACACTCACTTCTGTATCCCAGAAGCTTATGCAATTGTGGATTTTTGCACCCACGTTTCGCAAATTGGGTTTTAGAACCGAGGTAATAGGCGGACTCTTTTTTAAGATTTTTGGACACCTTTCCAGACTCCTTGCTGATACTTAGAATTATAAAATAGGAAACACAGTAACACTGCTCCAAAAGCAGTATCTACCTAATCTGAGACCTCTAAATCACACGGTACTTATACCGCGAGAGCACGAGGGAGCCCGTGGCTATACCTATGTAATAAACTTCTTTATTTCCACAGTGAATTGCTATAGAGAATTCACCTTTTCTATAGTTTATTTGATTCCTCGATTACTTCTCCTTAACACCCACAATACCAGAGGAATCATCGGTGCGTTGCCGGCCTTTGAGAAAAAATATAGGCTCTTTTCTTGAAGGAAATACCGCCGAGGAAAGCTGATTCCACAAAGATTTTACTATGCGATACACTACTCTTCTTAAAGACATCGGTGTCGCCTGAAAGGAAATTCTCATAATACTTACTTAACGAAACACCTTTCAGGTAATCAATAAATAAAAAACATATCAGTACATTAAAATCGTTTATTATAATAAAAATATGTCCGACTCGTCTGTCGGACTACTGCGTGTCGAACTGCGTACATACAACTCCATTTACGAATAATTATCATCAAAACACTTATACGTGTGATAATATGCTAAAATTTGTACTGAATTATGGTTCATGACTTACATATTACTTTGGAGATATATATATAATAAAATTCAAAACGATCTTACACATACTATAGGACTGTCTCCGAAACACATCATTTTGAAACGGCAAACAATTGACTAAGCTCATGATCGTTTAACAATCATTACTTCGAGATCATAATAAGACAATACGGCTTTTGAATACAAAAGAAATAAAAACTGTATAAATAGCTCGCAAACAAAGTAAATTTTAACGTCAATGACATTGAAATAAATAACAGGTTTATCGATGTTTTGGAGAACCTGATTTCATTCATTTAAAGCAAAGAGCCAGTCAATGTATCGGGTTTCCAAAAACTACTTAGTAAGCCGTAAAGTAGCATTTGCTCTCGAACTAATGTTAAAAATGTATTATAGCATTCTCTATAAATATTCAATAATACAAAAATCTCTCTTAGAGCAGTAACACTGCACGTCTAAAAGATAGTTTGTATAAAGAAGTAAAACAGACTTAGTATTTACTGATTGACAATTTCATATAAAAATACACCGATTTACCACTATTATACTCGTATACAGAAAAGGTATAGGCCCAAACGAAAGTATCTTTCGTGTGGGAACACATTCACTTAAGAATTAATACCGCGTTCTGTGCAGTGGTTCAGAAGCAGTCCTTCATAATCTACAAGGTTTCATATTTTATTTCACATTAGGGAAATCTAGTAACGTGTTCATAAATTGAAGTCATCATACTGAATAGCCTTTTGAACATATTTGTATACATTTATGTAGTTCAAGTTCAAAACACGTCACAACAAAAAGTATTCTGTAATGAACTGCTGGATAATCTGGTCGCGGCTTGAATCAAGACCAAGTATATTCTAGACTTTTTTTAAATTCTCTAATATTTAGCGAAATAAACTTGAATATTAATATTATGCAATAACTAATGTCACACTACAAGTTTTACGTCATTCGTACCAGAAAATACGAAAGACCTTTCGGCCTTACAAAGATAAAAACCACAAACAAAAGTATTTTGTGGATCACACAAATATTTGTCAAAATGCAATGATCAAACACACGGCCTCTTGTTTTAGAGGCTAGTGTCCAATCAACCACGTCATACAGGCTGTCAGAACTACTCTTAACAGCACTACTCTTATTTTCTTCACCAGTAAGAATTCATTAAATTGGCGTATGAATGTAACTATTTTAAAAATATTCGTGTACCTATAAGGTCCGTATTTCTAAGCCTTGAACTACAAAAATGTTTGGGTAAATAAATATAATAAATTTCCAAAAAGACTTCGATTAATAAATATTGAAGTATTTTAAGAGTGCTAAAAATATTATTCATTCATAATAAAAATATAAATTCAAATGGATTACGGAAAATACATTTACCAACTATACGTAAGTACATTATTAATTAATGGTAACTTAGTTTAAAATGTTAAAAACTATTTCGTATGTTTTTCTTACAACTAGCTCATCTACGTAAGTATACTTGACGGCAGTTGGACCAAGACATTGCCTACAGAATTTAAAGTAAAGTGAAAAGACGAACGACATTGTAGCATATTTAGTTAAGATGCAAAAACCGTGCCAATATTTCCAGTTTTTATTACAAATGCTACTCAATTTGGTCACCTCAACTTAGTTAGCAAAATAAAAATCACAATGTCGTCCGCTTAGGTAGGTATTCTAAATGTAACAGGAACTATTGTCACAGCTGTTTGACGGTAAATTATAATTATCTATAATAACTAAATTATGTACAACTTATGGCTAAACGTGAAATAAAATAGTCGAAAAATTAATGAGCACATTTTTTTTCTTAAACTCTATTACAGATATCATCTAAAATGAGGTCACTAAGTTGGCTTGTGTAATAGTTAAAACTCGCGTGTGGACAAAGATTATTATCAAAATACGACCAACGCAGTCACTCTAGCACTTTCCATGAGATTCGTCGTATACTATATACTATGTTATAATATATGGGAATAATAATGCAACTAACTTCCAAAATAAAAATAAAAACTTTTTTTTTTTATTCAATGAAGTTCTCCCTTACATTGTATTAAATATGACAACATCCATGATCATGTAAATATAAAAGAACAAAATATTAATCGGAAATACACATGGCTTACAATTTTAAAACCGAAATTACAATATGTTCAAAACCTACCAATGATGCTAAAATTATTGCATGTATGCATCTACATAATACACATACGTTAATACATCCTTCACGAAAAATACAGAGAAAATGTGGTGACTTACACATTTTAAACTCGCATGTACCAAACATGAGTTGGTGTAAATACACAAGCTTAAAATTATAATATCAAAGAAATATTGCTAATTTGCATCATTAAAATGAGTGCAATAATATTTTTAAGGGTTTAAATGAAACTAAACTTCTACTAATGTAGGCAAATGGAGTCTACATTTAATACCTACGAGAACTTAAGACCGGTTGATGCCGGAAATTTAATATCAGAATTGTCACTAATTACCACAATAATATGATATTGACATATAATTACAAACACTAAAATATTCATTTTGTTTCCACATGAGGTAGATGTTCACAATAAATGTTGCGATCACAGCCAGTGTTCGTTCTGGACATACATCATTACAAACATTCAGAGGCATTTTGAATGGGCCACAATAACATTAAAAAGGCAGTGAATAGCAGATACTTAAGCATTTTATGCCAGAATTTTCTAACTTAAGTACTTGTAAAATTTAAATAAATTTAAATATTTATTAAGTTGTAGATGTACATATTTTGTGAATCATAACATTTTTGTTATTTAAAACTTATTTAATGTGAAAAAATGTAAAAACATAAAACCCATTCATTTAGCCTCTGAATATGTCTATGCAAAGGTTATTTTCTTTTCAACTGCCATAACTATAATTTATTTCTTACACCTATTAACCGAAATGCAACTTTCTATTTGAGTAATCCATAAAATTTGCAAATCAATATCAACAGGAAAATGCTTGTTCAAAGTAGTGAAACTTCTTAAATTTAATTCTAAGTACCCTGAATTGTATGTTTAATTTAAACTCTAATAAAATAGCTGCTAAACTTCTCCAAGTAAAGAAAAACATTTCATCCAGAGCCAAATTGTTATTTTTGATACAATTTAATAAAAACTAGTAATATTTTTATGTCACAATCTAATTATGCTCATTGTATATTAATTTATGTTTTGTATTAAGAAATCACACACCAAAAGAGGCTGAAATATGTACTGAATATTATACTTATATTTAATTTAATTTCATTTCATTTCAATTTCAATTTCATTTCACTGAATATTATACCTTTTAAACAAATTAATATTCTCTTAGATGTTAATTGAAATACTATGCACATTTTGTGCACATTCATGTAATGTTCATTTTGAGTAAACAAATTGCAAATATGTACTAATATAACTTTTAAGCAAATATTAAATCAATGATTATGACCTGCAAATTGGTTATTGATTATAATCATTAACAAAGACTAAGCCTTAAAATTTAATATTTGTCTATGTTCACTAATTTTATTAAATTAGAGTACATGGAAAAAAATGATCTTGATATTCATACTAACATTATTAATTTCTGTAAATGATTTCTTAAAAAAATATATTGTAATAAATAATGTTTAAATAAGTTAAATGTTCAAATTTGACTTTAAATATGAAATAATTCTTACACATGATATCTGTCAAGGGCTCTTAAATAAATTGTGTCATTTAATTTATTTCTTATTAAATCTTTAAACATTTTTTTTATAATGTCTAAGCCCATTAATTGATCTCATTTAAATTCTGCCTCAAATATAACATGTGGCATCATTGCATCAGTAGCGGTACTTCCATAGAAGCCCAAAATTATATATTGTTGGGTCAGGATATTCTCATTAATATGTTAAATTGCTTTTGTTAAATAAAGATTTATATTCAGAATTTTGTAAGGCAAACTGGGCTTTTGAGCTTCTATGGAAGTACCGCCACTGCCTTTCATGTGTGACAAATGATGTATTAATAGAAATTATAGAAGTGTATCATTTTGAGTAAATACAATAATTATATTTTAACAATAGCTAGTATTATATACTTTTGGTGTTTTTATTATGCCTCTTCACCTTTTACATGCTAGTAGTATAGTGATTCTGCTTATATGGCTGGGATGTTTGATAGTATAGTAATTGTACAATAGCATTTCAAACTGATATATAACTCATCATTTACAATGACAGTTTCAATTGCATACTCACATCTGTATGACACAAATAAATTAACATACTGTTCATAGAAAAGACATTAAAATCCTTATTTAGTATTTCAAAATGCTACTTCTTCTGCAGCAAGAACACAGAATTAACTACAAGATCTTTTTAAAAATTCTTGTCAAGACTATGGCAACAGGATTTAAAAGTTTTTCAAATTTGAATAAATTCTAATATTTCATGTCTGTTATCAACAATCAACAAAACTATCACACAATTTGATGAATATCAAGCTAAATCAGAATCTGAGGTACACTAAAATTGACTTGGGCATTTTTTTGGTAAAACCAACTACTGGCGGGCTGATCTTTCAGTCTCAATGAGACATTCTCTTACCAGGATCCGAGCGTGGACAATGCCACGTTTCAAACGTTCCGCAGAACTACGGCTTCCAGAGTAACTAGGCCGTACCTCCTTACCCATCTCTTCAATGACTGCTAGCAGTTGTGCATATTTCGACATCCCATTGTCTTTGTCCTTCCCCACTGACGACGGGGACGATGCCGGGACAGTCGATATAGTGGCGTGACTGCTCGCCGCGTGATTAAGGTCTTTATGCACATTTTTGCCACTCATAGGTATTGCCGTAACCGTTACGTCGCTCAACTTGGACTCCACGGCCTGAATATCCATCGCGTCCATGACAGCCTAAAAAAGGAGGTTTTTAAATACACAGCAGTAACAGAATCAATTATTCAATGAAATGGAATACTTACCAATCTTACATCTAACCGATAAGTGCTTTCGTAAACAACATCGAATCCGTACGCGCAAGGAAAATGATAAGTGATAAATTCTACAATAAATTATGAGCAATGTAGGACATACCTAATACGACCGCCTTCAGATACTGGCCGAAGATATTTCTCCAAGATATGTCACACAAAATAAAAGCGTTATAAATAACGTCGGAATGTGCTGAAATTTTCGTCAATGCAAACGTGTTTCCTAATTAAAAATTGTATTTTATTGTAAATAACAAACAAGTTCACAAATCACCACATTGACAGAAGGCTACTTTTTAAAAAGTATGGAAGCTTACTATTTTGCCTAATGTCAATAAAATATTTTTGTATTTGTTTTTAAGTAAATATTATAAGTATTCTAAATAATGCTTCCTTTTTTACATCGTTATCGTAAATAAAAAAAACATCATAACACTTTGTAAAACATGAATTAAAAACGTTTTGTTTCTTTTTTATAAACGATTTGAATAACATACAACATCTAGTTAACTGTCACTTTACAAGGAACGGAATGAATAAATTCTTCTACTGATGAAGTAGGAGTAGGTACGGTTTTCTTTCCTCTTTTTTTTTCTTATATATCTTAAAACTTTCTATTTTTGAGTGGCCAAACATTACGATCAAGTTTCCCGACAAAAATAAATGACTTAAAAGTGTAATCCGCGATAGCGGACATATTTCAGTAAATTGGTCAAATGAATGTAAATAATAAAACAATAAGTGATGATTGTTCAGTGATTTTCCGCCCACTGGAAATTCTGGAAACATGTATGTAGTTAAACACGGCGGGTGATATAAGAGACGGTGGAGAGATGTCGGGCGATGGAGACCGCGCGGCGCGGCCTAACTCTCTTCTGCTGGAGACTCCACCACCTGAACGCGAGCCATTGCACTTCGACGTCCAGTTAGTAGGTGCGCCCCCGGAAGTAGAGCAATTAGTAAATAACATCAAACAAGTTGCTGAAGACTTCTTGTATCACTGGAAAACTTTTCCCATTGGTGAGTATCACAAGGTTTGTTTTTGTCTTCTATTTAAACCTTGAACGAAGGCAACCAGTGAGCTTTATTTAAAAAAAAACGAATATTAATGAAAGAATTATTACAGTCATAAGTAATAGCTCACTGTGCATCAAAACTGATATAAAGCTATGACTGATAATATTATTTACTATAATATTATTAGTATTTAACGTAAATAAAAAATAATAATGAAATTATTTTTAATAAATTGGCCACATTTAAATAGTTGTTAACTTTTTTAAGCATAGAAAGTTATTTGACACTTTAAGTAGTTAATTTAGCAATATTATAATGCATTAAGTAATAAGCAGATTTTAACAAAATTATCAAAAGGTTTGATTCCAACAGTCACACATATTTATATCACCAATAGACTTGGGAATACATATAGGCTGATATAGACATAGATTAAATTCATATGTTTACAATCTAAAAGTTAACAGCCCCATGGTGATGTGGGCTAGATACCAGCTTGCAAAATGAGAGGCTGTGGGTTTGATCCCCTCACCAAGGCAAATGTTTGTGTGATCCACAAATATTTGTTTTGGGTCTGGGTGTTTGTGAGACCAAAAAGTCTCTTGTATTTTTTGATACCCAAGATACAGGACTATATTTTTTAATAGATAAGTTTCTTTATAATTGTTGTACAAGGAAGAGTAAATAAATAAATAAATACAGGACTTGTATCCTAATGTGGGGTCCGAACTATGTATGTGACTTGTGCTGTTAGTTGTAACAATGTAGTCATCCTTAGTACTTATTTATATAATATAACAATATAGAATACTAACTGAGGGTTCCAGCTCCACCTGGGCGCGATTTCAATTTCATGCTCATTCCTGGGAAATACTGCAATTTGAGAGCTCTAAGAGCATATCTATCTTTATACCAAAAATCATTCAAATCAGTCTAGCAGTTTGGGCGTAAAAGCGTAACAAATAGAAAGACCGGCAGAGTTGCTATCCTGTTTACAATGTTAGTATGAATAGTGAGATTTTTGTGTATAAAAATATGAGAGTAAACTGTTTTGCAGTTCTGCCACCGTCTCGGTTCACTGGCGCCGGTAACCGTCCCTCTGACATCATCGTTGCTCCACCATGTGACGAGATAGACGCCGCCGCGCTAGATGCAGGTGTCGAACCCCAACCACTCTCTCCAAAGCAGCTGCACTCCATAAGGGAAAAAGGGTAAGGTTGTTGCTCTTTCAAACTGCTGATATAATAAACTTGTGTAGGTAATCAATGTTGCAATATAAAGTATGACAAAATTTAGAGCTTCTTTTTTGTGCATTTTTATTTGAGTCAAAAAAGAATATTTTTTTTGCCTTATTGTCAGGATAATCAGTAGATATATCAAAATGTTTGACAGATACCTATAAAATATAAATTGTCATTTATATAACAAACACTCAAATCTTGCATAACTCTTCTATTTGTCCATCTGCAGATATCTGCAATACATCATTGTAAATCCTTAGAAAAAGGCCCTAATAAGTGACTGATATTTAAATTATGTATTACCTACTTAAAACTTACAAAGTTTTAATTTTATACGAAATGACAAAATAATAAGGTAATAGAATCTTAACAGAATCTACATTCAGATTATGTTTATGAGTCATCTTTCCTCTAAAACTCAATGACCCAACAAGTACAGTTCATACACTTATTGATTTAACATACAGTATAAGTGCAGTTCCTTTGGTTTTCCTTCGTTCGATGTTATACAATTATTGTTTCGTTTATATAATATAAATCCGTTAGATACACTAAAACTGTCGAAGCGGAAAGAATAACTGATTTGTAGTCATTGCAATCGTTATTGTTTTAACACAGATGGCTTTGTGCCTCTTACGGCTGCAGTCTGCATGTTAAATAAAGGTACAAGTGACGTACCATTTAAAAATTCAATTCATTTACAAACGCGCGAAGAAACTAACAAGTCCTCTTGTAACTGCATCCTAAAGTCCACGTCATCTCTGTTGTTTTTCGTACCTAAGTATCAATTAACGCAAATTAACTTGGGTGTATTGTAGGCAGAGTGAGCCATGGAGATGCGACGTACATCCATTAAGATGAACGCGATCCCGCGCCTGCCCTTATAATTCCATTAAGTTCAATTATGGCTTTTGAACTGACGCCCATTCAAAATAGTTGTTGACGGGGGTCCCGTTTTGAATTGTTCTCTGACTTTCAACTTTGATACAATGCCGTAAGATATAAAATTATTTGAACACGGATTCAACAATGACATGCTTCCTCCACGCATGTTTGCTAAGACAATTTTATTTTTTCTTGCAGACTAGACGTCTCCAATTTGTCGTATGATACTTTGTTTGGCAAATATAGTAAATTATGTTAACGTACATATTTTTGCAATTACATTAAATAAAACTACGAATAGTTTAGTTTACTCCCGCACTATTACTATTTTACAGTTCCAAGAGGTAGAACTATTAAATACTCGTTTATCACATAAAAACATGTCTAGCAAATACACATTGATAGATCAATGTGTTCCAAAACCCAAATGTGTCAATTTTTGCAACCCTGCTATTATAAGACTTCATTGGCGGACTTTACATGTGTAAGAGATTCCCCGCGAAAGGTGCGCTGCTTTTTTTCGCGAAGCTTGCCTACACGTTCTACACGTGCCTGATAATTCCTTAAAACACACATCAATTGGAGAAGTCCTAGGTGTATGCCTGTGATTAAAATCGGCGACCACCGAGATGGTAATTTGTACCGTTTATTCTAAAGATTTTTTTTTCTATTTCAGATATTATTTACTTAATTCTTATTCAAAATATAAATACTTTTCAACCTGTATACAAGCCACAAGGTTATTCATGAACTCATAAACATTTAGAATACTTTACATAAAATTTCAGTTTATTCAAGTTACATGTGCCTCATAGTAAAAGTAAACGTAGACAGCCATCAACATGGGTGTATAAGATCGCATCGCCCAATCCAGTAGTTATGTCATTGCACCTCATAATAGTTTTTCTTTTCACAAAGCTACCACAAGGACAGCATATTTAAGCCGATGAAGCTTAACGTTAAGCAATTGGATTCAATTCGTGAATGGGGGTATGTCGGTCTCAAGTGTAACTTGTTCATGTTATTTGTGTGTACTGTCCACGTTTCTTCGTGCATTGGTTTCAATAATTGTCTCGACTAATTGAAAACTATAATCTATGCTTTGAAAAAATATTTTTTTCCGTCCACGGTGTTTATTATTAATTTTTATTAGTTTAAAGAAAAAAATAATACCTATTAAAGAATTTCTTTGGACTTTTGTATAAAACCAAAACTTCGATTAAATATTTTCGCATTTTGCAAAAACTAACTGTCGCTTAGATTATTTCACTTGCACATATGTAATGGCCCAATTTAATTTAATGGAAAGAAACATCAAAAGCTTTGAAGGTTTTTGTACACATTAACCTCGAATATAACAGAATTACATGACATGCATGAGCAGTGATGGCCTCGAGGTTTAGGCGCGCGGTCGAGAATTTCGGCGGTCGCAGGTTCAAACCCCAGGCACACACCTCTGACTTTTCGAAGTTATGTGTGTATTCATAATGAATTATCACTAGCTTTAACGGTGAAGGAAAACATCGTGATAAAACCTGCACACCTAAAAGTTCTTAGGAATTTCTTAGGTGTGTAGTCCGCCAACCCGCACTAGGCCAGCGTGGTGGACTAAGGCCTAAACCCTCTCAGTTGTAGAGGAGGCTCGTTCCCAGCAGTGGGACGTATTTGGGCTGATGATGACACATGACATGCACATTCCTTTCAAATCATTTTAGCTGATTGGCTCCGGACGTACTGGTACCTAATAGTTTACAGTAATGAAGCTATTTTTTTATTATTAACTGAAGAAAAACAAAGATCGTTAAAGGGATTTTATAGTAACACCAATAAAACTGATATTATGTGTATGTCAATAAACCCATGCCTGTATCCTCGGAAGTTGTAGGCAGAGGCGTATTTCTATATCTTTATTTCGTCAAATATAATTTTCCACGTAATAGTCGTTTCTCGAACGCATTTGCAGACTGCGTGCTGCCGCTACTGAGAATTTCGACAATTGTATCTAGGCCTTAATTTAGTATTAAACTTGTAACCTAATTTTGATACTATTCAAAAGTAAACAGAGGGAACGAAAAATAAAACGAATGCAAGAAATAACTTATTACATCGTTGAGTATTTGAACAATGGAAGTAGGTTTCTGTGTTTCATTGTAAATAGAACATTGTACAGTTACAAAAGGGTCTACAGAGCAGCGTAGCAAACTTTTAATAATGAAAAATTCCAACTTTACAATCAAATCCTATAAAAAAGATTTTATACTTGTACAAATACTACAAAGGATTTTTAAAACCTTTCGGCCCGGATACGCTCAGGCGCAAAATTATGATAGTGTTGTTCACGTATCTAGGTACATATTATATCATCATCAGCCCAAACTGCTGGGCACGGGCCTCCTCTACAACTGAGAGGGTTTAGGCCTTAGTCCATGTTACATATTATATGCATACAAAAATCTTTATAATCGAAAATAGTAATCAGTTAAGTAATTAACAATATTGAAGTGAGAATGGTAATTTCATATTTAATCAATTAATCGCGTGACCAATCAAAATCTCAAATGTCAACAGAATTTCTATCACATCATAATATTCTCTAAATGAGCATGATATAGTAGGTACATATTTTTTGTGTATGATAGCTTTCTTTCTACTTTCGCAAAAAGTTATACAAATATTGGAACCAATGCGGACCCCATTACCCTGAGCGCCCCAGCATGGTCTCGTCTTATTATAAAATATGTTTTAGTGTTTATGTTTTTTACAGTACCATCGTAGTGTATGAGTATTTTATAATTATTGAAATAATAACGCTTCCAGGTAATTTAGGTACCCTGTATCCACACAGTTGTTAAGCATGGAATATCGTATCGAATGCGAAACACTTCCCAAAATGCACGAAGTCAATGGGCCATTCAATAATGGATTTTTTGAACCATTAATTCTATAACTTTTATTTGAAAAATCCGTTGCCGTGGAAATAACCTTTTTTGCAAGCAATAACCGATAGAGCACCTTTGAGATTTAACGTAATCGAGTTTGTAGTACCTGAATCCTATAATAGTATCGGGCTGTTTTATTTTACGAAAAGTAATGAAACTATTTTGATAGTGGTAGTCTATTGTTTTGGTCGGTTTTTAGCGAGTTCGAGGTTCCGTCGCGTCACTTCCCGGGACAGACTCACGTATGGCGAGTGAGTGGGTGGTTGCAGCGAGGGCGGGTGCGTGCCAGAGAAGAACTGTACCGACACGTGGCCCGCGCCATAGCCTTGCTCGTAGTAGTGGCCCGCGATCGACTTCTAAGGGACCAACCTCTTTCAGTGCGCGCCGGAATAAACTCCCTTCTTTATGGTTTGCACAGGTGATGAAAGAAATTGTTTTTTATGTCGGCATATATCAGGAGAACGATATAAAAGAGGCAACATGAAGTAAAATATTCTATAATTACAGATTACTTGATCTTATATTCGGCATGCCGTCTATGGTGGCTCGTGACCTAGAGAAGAAAATACGCGAAGAGAGGTCGCGGTATCTAGTCGCAGAACTTATTTGTACGGTACGTAATAATCTGAACACTCAGGAAAGCAAATATGAAGTATTGAATTTTTTTTGTTCAAAACTTTGACACATTAGATAAAAACTATGGAGTACAGTAGAATAAATAAGTACAAAAGACGGTGTTATCGCACAAGGTGATTTCTTACAGACAACCAAGGATGGATACATAGGAACAGAAATGAAAGGTTAACTTAAACAAAAAAAAAATGATAAAAGTATAACAGAGACCGTTAGATATAATAATCCATATATCTACACGTAAACATATACCGTTAATCAGCAAAATAAGTATAATTTTTTTTGTAAGTAACGCAAGGCTAGTGTGGATAAGACCGTTGTGTTGTGTGCAGTCGGAGCAGGCGGGGTGGGCGCGCGCGCTGGCCGCGTGGGTGACGCGGGTGGTGCGGCGCCGGCCGACGGACAAGCGAGACCACCCGCCCCTCCCCTGCCTCTACACCACGCCGCAGGGCACGCATGTATATCTCCTTTTTATTCTTTACCAGCAAAATACGAGTGACTTTAAAATATAGTGTAAACTCTATATAACGACACTGAAGGGACTGTGCATTTTATGGCGTTATAGAGTTGTCGTTAAATGGAGAGAAGAAAATCATTGTACGGACGGCAAGCTAAACCAACCAAAGCCAAGTGATTTCGAAGCTTTAGTGAGTTTGTCGCTAAATCGAGTGACGTTACATGCAGTTTATACTGTATTTACGAAACTCGGGCATTTGTTTTTTTTTGTGATATTGGCACGGTATAATATATGATGGTACTGGTACTCAACGGTAACTGCACTTGACTCTAAATAATGTTGACACATATGTGCTATCACTAGCAATGTATAATTAAAACAATAAGTACTTAGTACAATGAACGTCAACATCCGCCAGCAATCTATAACACTTTTGAAATATCTAAAGAAATTAATTGGGCACTGGGATTGTGAGAAGCGAAACTATCATCAAACAAAGCACCCCTAAACTACTCCATTATTCTCTTGAAAAATTTGGCATCTAGAAAATCTCAGTTTCATGGGCGGCAGTAATCATATTTCTTAACAATAGCACCTAGAGCAGTTGCCTATTAGTTCACATTTCATAATATTGTATAATAGTAACCACAAACAAGACTATTTCAACTGAACCAATAATCAAACCCGCCATAGTGGCACATGCAAGTGTGCCGCGTTCCGGGATCAGCCAGTGTATATCCGGTTTTCGGGGGGGCTTCAATCATGGTGAAAGGATGACCGTGCCGGCATTTTTTGGCCGGTTTCTCGCGGTCGGTCCTTTGTTCACTATGGTATTAGTCCCCCAAACTTCTTCACAAGATAGGTGAAGAGGTTTTCGGCCGGCATGATTGCGTCGATCAACGGGAGATCATCATCTCTCGCTGGTCGGCACTTTTTCTGGATTCCATTACACTTACCATCAGGTGCAATGGGGTCACTTTGCCGTGCCAGTATAAAAAAAAAACATCATTATCAGCTATATACCTCACACTGCTAGGCCTCCTCTACCATTGAGAGGGTTTAGGCCTTAGTCCACCATGCTGGCCTAGTGAGAGTTGGCGGACAAATAATAATATAATATATTTTATTTAGGTGGACCTGCGTCTGTACCGTCGCGAGTTGTTGCGTCGTGCTGCTCCTATACTTCAGACTTTACTGGAGCGTGAGTCGCGCGGATGGTTCTTGCATTTTAGAGAACGGCAAGCAGCCAACTTGGCCAAAGAGAAAATGCCTGTGAAAGATATTGAAGAGGTAACAAACAATAGCAATTTTGAAATAAGATTAGCCTTAAGAACGTGGACATGACTATAAAAATGATCATTCATTAATTCGGTTAGCTTCTTTTTAAACCTAAATACGAATTTAAATAATCTTTACCATTTTCATTACTTAGGTACTAGGTAATATTTTTTCCAGTGTAATTATAAACATCGATTTAGACAATAATTATCGACTGGACCAAATTTGATAAAAATTCGGTACGGTGGATAAACTCTTAACTATTCACTGGGAAACAAAGTATACAAACAAAGGAAAAGTAGTGGCAACATAACATTGATATAAACAAATAAATACACCCAACAGTCACATACATAGTTCTGACCACACAATATGATACAAATCTTGTGTCGTGGGTATCAGAAACTACGTGAGACTTTTCGGTCTCACAAACATCAGACCCGAAATAAATACTTGTGGATCACATAAACATTAGTCTCGGCGCGGGGATCGAACCCGGGGCCTCGCATTTCGCAAGTTGTGATTATATACCTTCCTACCCTACTCACCACTTCAGGAAGTGCGCGAGGCTGCGATGCGTGAGTACGTGACCCGCGTGTGCAACGCGGTGCAGTCGTGTCCGCAGCTGCAGGAGCTCGGCGCCGACGTGCCAGACCTGCTCATCGCGCAGCTCCGGGCCTACGTCATCGTCCACAGGTAAGCCAGGGTAACTTCATAGTTATAGTAGCGCCCCACCACTCTTACTGAAATGCTATTGGTTTTAATACACCTTATAAAAATGTTTTTAGAAGTTATTTGTTCAAAGACTGTACAGCTTAGTTAGAGTAATAGTATAGTAGTAAGTACCTATACTTCATATTAGCGCTCCACCATTGTTACAAAAAAATCTACATACATACATACATAAACTCACGCCTGTATTCCCCGAAGGGGTAGGCAGAGGTGCATTTCTGCACCCACATTTTGCCAAGTATGTATCAGTCCCACGTAATAGGGGGCGAGCCTATTGCCGTTTTTCGGGCACATTTCCAGACTCCGTGCTGTTACCGAGAATTTTCTAATGGAAAATCCCAATAACACTTTGCCCGACCCGGGAATCGCACCCAGGACCTCTAGATCGCACGGCACATACTTGTACCACGAGACCACGAGGCAGTCAAAAAAATATCTTGGTTCTAATACACCGTATATACTATAGTTAGATAACAAATTGGTGGCGGGTAGTACCACCACGTCGGCTGCCTATATAACGGCGTTCTGCACGTCACTCGCTCTCTTACTCACCGGCCGTCATACAGTGCGGAAGCTCTGCCCGAACGTCTAAGCGTGCTTGTTAATAATTTATCCTCGTGAATATTAACATTTAGTCAATTCAACTTTGATAATTTTTGTAATGGCCCCTGGTCGAATAAATCTTTAAAGTGATTTCTTACTTCAGAAGTGGGATGCACACAGAGTTTCTATAGCTTTGTGTGTATCCTACGCCTACTCTGATTTTGAGGAATAGAATTTGCGTGTAAAAACTCTGTTTCCATAAAATAAAATCGTGCGTAACGAGAATAGTGCGTTTCGCGTTGTTTTATGTTGTTTTGTTCGAGTGGTTTCTAAATCGCGTAACATGTCGAGCCGTTCGAAACGTTACAATAGCGGTGGAAAGTCTTGTGATCTTAATATTTCCAGTGATAGTTCGGTTGAGCGCTAGCGTAGGCCGTCTAAACACAGTGATACCTCGCGTGGGTCACGAAATGGTTCCCATAAGCATCGTTCCCGTGATTAAGCCACGTGTCGCGTAAGGCGTCAAGACGTTGAAACCGGTTGCTGTCGCGGCCGCGTAGCGAAAGTAATATTCAGCCGATGCCTTTAGTTGTGACAGCTAGTGGGTATAACGGGGGATACGTCACACTCTGTGCGATGATAGTGATACGGCTACCGTTTTATATAAAGTGATGTGTAGATACTAAGTGTAGTAAGTACATCACTTGTGCAGAATATCCTCGTAAGTCTTTTACTTTTGAATATTGTCAAGGGCTTGTCGGATGAATTAAAAGGCACTTAAGGCTCTGATAGACACGGCTAGGTTTCTAAATTACATAGACGACGTTTCTATCTAAGTAGACCTAAAGTTTTACGTGTACCCTGATTCCGGTGGGTTTTCAATTAATTTAAAGAAGTGCACTTTCTTAGATACTGAACTAGAATATTTAGGACGCTTAATTAGCCATGGTCAGGTTAGACCGAGCCCTAGAAAGATTTGTCAAGTTCCATATACCCACGAATCTTAAAGATTTGGTCCAATTATTGAGGCTTGCGGGACATTTTCGTCGGTACATCGCTATGTATAGGTACGCTTAAAGTTCTTATAGTTTTGTGTGTGTTCTGCGTTTACTCTCATTTTGATATAAAGAATACTGAATGTTGAAGTTGCATAAATTAGTTTCATGAGCTCTTGAATATGTCACGGTCGAGTTAGCAAACTCGTAGTAATAAAAGACGCGAGCGTTCGCTGAGCCCTGGGCTACACCAGCAACTTCGGGCGATAATAAACCGTGAGTGTGTTGTAAGATAGTTCCAGGTCAAGCGCAGCGATTGTCGTTGGTGGACAACCGCCGACGGATAATGGCGTTGTGGTGCCATGTGTGGCTTCACGCCTGCAAGGAGCTCGACTACCCCGTTAATTCTTGCCACAAGTCATCATTGACACAAGCTCCGTAAGACTGCGTTAGTACAATTAACACAGATAAGTGTTTTGAACCTGGTAAGGTCTAACAACATTTATATTTTAACTTTTGATCCGACTTTAAATGATATTAATGTTTGGTGCGATGATGTCGACCACGTTCGTATTGCTTATCAGTGGAGTGATAGGGAGGGCTATCAGCAATGGTCAGGTTAGGCCAAGCGCGTATAAATTTGACGCATTAACAAAGGCCCCTAAGCCTCGCTAGCAAGACAATTTTTGGAGTTACTACCCGTTTGACTAGTAAACTTGTTCTCGATATTTTTAATCCCACGTTACCTACTTACTGAAGTGCATACTGTTGGCTCAAACATGATACCTACTGTGAAAGGTAGAATGGTGCCCTAAAACATGCACCTCTTGTCATTTGGATGTGAGTAAACTCGTGTATTTACAAACATCTTCAGTTACAGATGGTGTGCCCGTCTTACAAAGCGAGTTGCCCACTGAGGTGACTAACTGAAAAGCGGTTAGTCCGCCCAACGTGTGGTTAGTCCACTGCGGTTAGTCCGCCAACGTGTGGTTAGTCCACTGCGGTTAGTCCGCCAACGTGTGGTTAGTCCACTGCGGTTAGTCCGCCAACGTGTAGTTAGTCCACTGCGGTTAGTCCGCCAACGTGTGGTTAGTCCACTGCGGTTAGTCCGCCAACGTGTGGTTAGTCCACTGCGGTTAGTCCGCCAAAGTGTGGTTAGTCCAATGCGGTTAGTCCGCCAACGTGTGGTTAGTCCACTGCGGTTAGTCCGCCCAACGTGTGGTAAGTCCACTGCGGTCAGTCCGCTCAACGTGTGGTTAGTCCACTGCGGTTAGTCCGCCCAACATGTGGTAAGGCCACTTCGGCTAGGCCGCCCAACCTGTGGTAAGTCCACTGCGGTCAGTCCGCCCAACTTGTGGTTAGTCCACCGCGGTTAGTCCGCTTAACAATTGTGGAAAGGTATACTGGTAAGGTATAGACAATCATCATCATCTGATCATCCTGCATTTGCATTTTGCTGTGTTTTATTGATGCTATCGAGGCCATCTTAAACCTAATCATTGTGTTATCATAATCTTTTAGATGAGGGTGACAACACGGGCCAGACCAGCAGCAACAAACCCGCAATAGCTGCGCACCCGAGTGGAGTCGAACAACGAAACGTCGAGGACGACTCGGCGTCAGGAGAGGCCGAGTTAGATAACAAATTGGTGGCGGGTAGTACCACCACGTCGGCTGCCTATATAACGGCGTTCTGCACGTCACTCGCTCTCTTACTCACCGGCCGTCATACAGTGCGGAAGCTCTGCCCGAACGTCTAAGCGTGCTTGTTAATAATTTATCCTCGTGAATATTAACATTTAGTCAATTCAACTTTGATAATTTTTGTAATGGCCCCTGGTCGAATAAATCTTTAAAGTGATTTCTTACTCTATAGTAAATACGAGTAAATGTATTTTTTGTTGTTATTACTCTATAGAACGCTTCCATTTGCAATACCTAGCAATGTTAACATAATTTGTTCTATTTAGTTTTAAGTATGTGTAACTGTTTGTTATACCAATAAATGAAAAAAAAAGTTTATAGAAATGATTTTGTAAAATGCATGTACCTATGGTTCAGTTGAAGCAGATAAAGAATTAACTTGTCGTTATGGTGTAACTAAATTACACTGAAGTATTAAACTCCCAATAATCTTAATAGAGTTCACAAGTTTGCCTTTATTGTATTGGTTTAAGTTTAGTTTGAAGAGCTTAAAAATCTATAATATCATATTAAAAATACTCGCTGAATAAGTGCATAGAGCATTCGGTAACGATGACAGTAATAGTAGTTCTAATCAATTTCGTTTCAGGGCTGAAGAAGGAGTTCGACGTAAATTAGAAGCCGGCCTGGCGACCGCGGAGGCTCGGATACGAGCAGCTCATCCGATACTTTCGAGGGCGGACGCGTGGCGAAAAGAGAAGCTAGCTGCCGCCGCTCAGCGACTCAACAATGAGTTGAGATGGACGGCCATGGAGGACGCAGCCGCCGCCATGCAGGCGCACAAACTACACCAACATAGATACTTCCTGCTCAGGGATCTGGCTTTTCTTAGAGATCGCGAACCACTTTTAACAAAGGTTTGATTCTTTTATTCTGGTTAGAGGTGTCACTATTTGAGTGATAAAATAATAATAATAACAGTCAATCAAGCCTTTGATAATTTCAATCATAAAACAAAACACAAGAACCTCGCTTTACATCAGTTTTTTGTGCAACAATAGTACTACCCCAACTAATACTATTTTACTCCAACACAGCATAATTGACAGCCCCGTGGCATAGTTGGCTAGACACCAACTTGTGAAACGTGAGGCCGCGCGCTCGATCCCCGCACCGAGACAAATGTTTGTGTCATTCACAAATACTTGTTTCGGGTCGGGGTGTTTGTAGGACCGAAAAGTCTCTCGTAAAGAAAAGTTTCTGATGCCCACGACACAAGACTCGTATTTTAGTGTGGGGTCAGAACTATGTATGTGATTGTTAGGTGTATTTATTTATTTAAAACTTTATTGTATATATAAGATAAAAACCATGAAGCACAGTTAACTAAATTAGCACAAAGGCGATCTCTTACAGACAACCAAGGATAGAGATGTAGGTAGAGAAATGAAAAGTAGTCGTAAGGGCACAAAGTTAAATAAAAAAGTAAATAAACACAATCATAGTAAAGCAACGTCTAAACTTTAAATACATATCCATATAAATATACATTAACTAACACACTAATAATAGTTTAAAATTGACGATTCAGAAGAGCTTAGTAAATGTATATTTGAATAAAGCTAATTTTGACTTTGTATTTGTCATACATACTCGTACACATACCTAGATATTAGATAATGTTGTGTCCGCAGGAGTTGCGCGCGGCCACGAGTCCGACGCGCACGTTCGAGTGGTCGCGGCGCATGTGGCGCGCGCGGCGCTGGGTGGTGGTGCGGCAGTGGCGCGGCCGCGCCGAGCGCGTGCCCACCGTGCTGAGCGCCGGCGCCGGCCCGCACGCCGCCACGCACGCCGCCACGCACGCCGCCACGCTCACGCCGCGCCCGGACTCCGCGCAGCCGCTCTACCTCGTGCGAAGGCACGTCGTGCGCGTCACCACCACGCGCTGGCCCGCATGGAGGCTGCTCAACCTCGCGCACAGGTACCGCGCTATCTATACACGGTATATTTGGACCGTGATCGGAAACTAAGGCAAATAATAGCTGCGGTGATTACAAACACCGTGACGTTAAAAAAAATCCCTACAAAAAATACGTTTTCCTTACAACCACATCCATGTAATATCTATGATTGTTAGGAAAACGTCATTTTTTTTATTTTTTGTCGGGATTTTTTTTAACGCCAATGGGTTTGCAATCGCCGTAGCTAATTACCTACCTTAGTTTCCGATCACGGTCTGAATACACCCTGTATACACACCGTCATCCAAACCTAACACAGCTAACAATTACGAGGATTACAAACACATTGACGCTAAAAAAGAATACGTTTTCCTAACTACCATCAGTATTATCTGCCTCAGTTTTCGATCAGGGTCTGTTTACACACTGTATATAATGTAAGGAATAAATTATGGTATAATATTTTGTAATATTATACGGGGTGTAAACAGACCGTGATCAAAAACGAAAGCAGCTAACAGTTATGGTGATTAGGAAAATTTCAAAATTTTTATCCCTTTTTTGTGTAATTTTTAGTGTCAATATTATCACCGTCACATAAAACCTGTCTTAGTTTTTGATCACGATATGTTTACACTCGGTATAACTAATCACAACTGTAGTTCTGAGTATTATTTCGCTCATCTCAAAAAAGTACAGCAACCTTTTTGAGTTTTCAGAGAGTGCAGTAGGCCCAAAAGTAGGGTGTTGCGATCTCCGACATTAGAACTCAAAGTTGAACAACGTTTGCAAATTTCTTGATCCTTTTAATAATGGTTGCCTTTATAATAATAGGTTTATATAAGGTATTGTCAAATATTTAAATGAATCGATGTTTGCTCTCAGGATATGGTGTTGGAGTTGGAACCTGATGTTCGTCCTGGGCGTGTTGGTGCCGTGGTGTTCTCCGCTCTCACTCCGAACGCTGGTTTCCGTCAAACCCTTCATTCCAGATTTAGAATTGTCTCAGGTATATATTATTATCTCTTTTCGATACAATGTTTCACTCAACTTGTTATCAGTTATGTGTTCATGTAAACCGCGTCATTTCAGGTAAACGGTGCGTTGTACCCGAAGCGCAGTAAAGAAACGCAAACTATGTGGTCAAGGCTACTTGCACTGTGGCGTCACGTCTCTAAAGAACGGACGCGGTTTGAGACTGAACCCGATACTGGTGTGTATGACTGATGTACTAAGCCTGGACTGAATCCTTTAGTCACAGTTCTCCACGCATTTAATTTACGATTAAGCCTCATCATGATACAACAATGTTTTGCTATTAAATAATAATATTTTTTTTTATAAAACAAATTTACTAAGTTATAAAACCAACACAACTGTTTGCCTTAAGGATGGCAAGGAAGCTAGATATTTAAAAATATCTGTTAATTATTTTATTAATTGAGCACGTGTCGTCAGGGCTGGGCAAAATACATGCTTTGCTTTAATTGAAATACAAATTACAAAATACTTTATCGCAAGTAATTAAAATACGAAATACAAAATAAATTTAAGTAAGGTATTTGAAATACAAAATACAAAATACAGTATTTTAGCTATTTTTAATTGAAATACAAAATAATGCATATTTATTTGTTTTGGAATAGTTTTTTTTTTGAAGGCGGTTTTTGTTTTGTTATTGCAGGTCCTGATGAGCACAATCTTAATACTCAATGAAGGCTAAATGTATTTTAATAAATGTATTTTGAAGCCTCGAGTATTTGAAATACTGATTACAAAATACTTCGGCTTCACGTATTTGAAATACAAATTACAAATTACATTTTAAGAAAGTAATTAAAATACAAATACAAAATACGTATTTGTATTTCAATTACGTATTTCAATTAAAAGTAATTCAAATACTGCCCAACCCTGCGTGTCGTGCGATCTAAAGTGGCAACACCACGCCAGGTAGTAAGTATAGTGTCGAATTATGCGCAGGTCTGCTGGGCAAGGGTCTGAGTCGTCAAGCGAACCGCGTGTGGAACTACGGCGTGGTGGGCGGGCTGGGCTCTGCGGCGCTGCTGCTGGTGTTCCCGCTGGTAAGCGGCGCCGTGAGCTGCGCGGCGCTGCTGGCGGCGCTGGCCGTGCCGCTGTGGACGCCGCCGCTGGCGCTCGCGCTGCACGCCGCCGCCGCGCTGCTCTACGACCTCGACTGCCCCGACCCCGACCGGCACAACAGGTACGCCAGACAACTTCACCTCCTCACTGCACATACATGACAGCCCTGTGGTGTAGTGGGCTAGATATCAACTTGCGAAACGTGAGGCCGCGTGCTCCCCGCACCGAGGCCAATGTTTGTGAGACCGAAAAGTCTCTCGTAGTTTCTGATACCCACGTCACTGGAATTGTATCCTAGTGTGGGGTCAGAACTATGTATGTGACTGTTGGGTGTTTTTATTATTGATTGTATAATTTTTACTGATTAATGTTTTGTACTTCATAGTGATAGCAATGGTACCTATTGAGACCCTAATTGTAACTAGCGATCTTTTTTTTTTTTTTTTTTTTTTTTTTATTCTGGCACGGCAAAGTGACCCCATTGCACCTGATGGTAAGCGCAATGGAGTCCAGAAAAAGTGCCGTTATTTAAACCGTAAGAATTAGTTTAACTTTCGCGGGATAGTCGACACCTCGTCGTACACAGTACCTTGCGCAGTTATATTAAATGAAAAATTATTGTGTGATTTTATGAAACCATGATGCAAGTGAAACTTTTTTTTCGGTTTAATTAAAAAAAAAATAGAAAAATATTAGTTTTAGATTACATTATAGTACCATATCTCGTAGTTGGTACATATCCATATATTTTTTATTTCAAGATTAAATACTCCGCCATATTGGCCTTGACGGCCGACCGTCACGCGGCATGCGATAGATGGACGAAAAATTTTGGGGCGATGTAATAAAAGTTTCACTTTAATTATCGATGTAACATCAAAAGGAAACTTGTATACTCTATAGATTGCTGTCACTTTTCAATGGAATTCCTATTCGTTAGATGCCATATAACTTTTGCATTACCTTTCCAGGTGGTTTCCGTTGATAGACGCAGTTGTATGGCGAATAGGAGTGCTGGGCGTGCTGCAAGTCGTACTAGCCCTGATAGTTGCGCTCGTACTGTGTCCTATTTTCTCATTGCTGCTGCTTGCTGGTGAGTAAACTTTATCGAAATTACTATGAACTATCAAATTTAAAAATGTGTGAGTTAGTCTAGTCAACAAGTTCAAAAACGTGTTAAATAGAAATAAAGCTCCTAAAAATATGTGCCATACCTCATTCGATTCGGAATGACGTCTAGAAAAATGTTTTTTAAGGGCATATTAGCACATAAAAAATTGCAATAGTTATTAACAAAAAAAGAAAAAAAAAAAGAAGGTATTTAGTTTTTCATTAATAACTTTTAAAATAATGATATTTAAGGAATTATGCAAAAAGATCCTGAAAGAGAAGGAAATTTCCAATAAAAAAGGCCTTACTCCCGGAACTCTATCTATATTATTTATAATTTTTATTTAACGCTGGAAATACGGCTCCGCGAGGGCGTTACGGCATAGGCGCGTCGTCTAAAAAGCCGGTATATCACCTAAAATATATTTTTTCAAATATTAAATAACAATTTATAAATTTGAATAAATTATGGTGTAATCTAGACACTTGAACGAAAATAACCACGGCGAAAAATATTTTTTTTGACAACTTTTCAAAAAGTTACACCATTGTTAATTAACTAATGTTTTTCCAATCTCTGTTTTTATAAATTACGGCATAAAAGTTTAAAAAATTAGTCTAAAAATATTTCGCTTCGTGGAGCTCTTCTTACTTAGGTACTTAATAAAGTTATGCAAAAAAAATTTATTAAAGTTTATTATTTTGTTAATTATATTTTTTTTAAATAGACTAAAAATGAAATTTAAAAAAAAAATTATCAAAAAATTTTTTTTGGTAATATCTTATTATTGCTGTTTTTGCATCTAATATAGGTAGTAATTAACATTGGAAAAAAAATTGTTACGTCATTTGTTAAGAAATTGTTTATAAACAAATAGACTATTTTGCGATTTAAAAAAAAAATTATTTTACTATCTTATTGCAAAGGTAAAATGATGATTTAAAAAAGAAAAAAAAATCTTAAATAATTTTTTTTATTGTTTATAATCGTTTTTTTATATTTCAATGGTTTAAATAATTAGTTAAGAAATTATTTTATTCTTAATAATCATCATTGACCCTTTTCAATGGAATAACAGAGAATTTGTTTTTTTTATAAATAATTTAATTGTTTATTAACTTAACAATTTGTTATAAACAAATAATATTAACCGTTATATTTTTTTTCGAAAACTTCAAAAAATTACAAAAACAACCATGTATAACAAAGTTAAGAAAATTTTATTTTTTAAAAGTTAAGAAAAAAATAATTTTTTTTTATTTTCTTAACTTTGTTATACATGGTTGTTTTTGTAATTTTTTGAAGTTTTCGAAAAAAAATATAACGGTTAATATTATTTGTTTATAACAAATTGTTAAGTTAATAAACAATTAAATTATTTATAAAAAAAAATGTTAATTACTACCTATATTAGATGCAAAAACAGCAATAATAAGATATTACCAAAAAAAATTTTTTTTTATAACATTTTTTAGAAATTTCATTTATTAAGTACCTAAGTAAGAAGAGCTCCACGAAGCGAAATATTTTTAGACTAATTTTTTAAACTTTTATGCCGTAATTTATAAAAACAGAGATTGGAAAAACATTAGTTAATTAACAATGGTGTAACTTTTTGAAAATTTGTCAAAAAAAATATTTTTCGCCGTGGTTATTTTCGTTCAAGTGTCTAAATTACACCATAATTTATTCAAATTTTTAAATTGTTATTTAATATTAGAAAAAAAATATTTTAGGTGATATACCGGCTTTTTAGACGACGCGCCTATGGCGTAACGCCCTCGCGGAGCCGTATTTCCAGCGTTAAATAAAAATTATAAATAATATAGATAGAGTTCCGGGAGTAAGGCCTTTTTTATTGGAAATTTCCTCCTCTTTCAGGATCTTTTTGCATAATTCCTTAAATATCATTATTTTAAAAGTTATTAATGAAAAACTAAATACCTTCTTTTTTTTTCTTTTTTTGTTAATAACTATTGCAATTTTTTATGTGCTAATATGCCCTTAAAAAACATTTTTCTAGACGTCATTCCGAATCGAATGAGGTATGGCACATATTTTTAGGAGCTTTATTTCTATTTAACACGTTTTTGAACTTGTTGACTAGACTAAGTAGCGCAAATTGAGGCTGTTATATAGCTATGTGAAGGTGGTAGAATTTTCCTCTTTTTGGTCTAAATTGGCATCACCAAAAAAAATATACAGAACCAAACCACCACAATTTGTGTTTGAATAAAAATAAAACCCAAACTTTTTTTAAGCGCATGATTCGAATGTAAAGTTTTTATTGTGCGTAACTTGTGGGTTCATCTCTTTGGAACGTTAGTGGTGCGCTAATTTTGTATATTGGTCTATACAAATGATTGATATAAATCCATCATAAATCATTAGCTCATCTTCAGGGTCTTTATACAGGGTGTGTTCAGACCGTGATCGGAAACTAAGGCAATTAATAGCTAAGCTCATTACAAACCCCCCTTAAAATGTATGTAGTTGTTGGGAATACTTCAAAATGTTTATATTTTATCGGGATTTTTTTAACTGCCTTAGTTTCCGATCACGGTCTAAATACACTCTGTATATAAATGTGTATATTGAAGCGTGTGTGTCAGGCGGTGCGGCGGCGTGGGCGGCGCGCGGCGCGTGGGAGGCGGCGGCGTGGCGCGCGCTCATCGTGCGGGCAGCCCGCGTGCCCGCGCACGACTCCGCCTTCTGCCGCCGCGTGCGCGGGCCCGGCCTGCACGCGCCCACATACTACCAGATCTCGTCAGTGTTATTTACTACTATATCATATGTCGGAGGAAATGGGGCTTTGAAATGTGTGGCGTCACCAACTCTGACGTCACAATTGTTGGTTTGTGATTATTATTCATATTTTGAGTTTTTCTTAGGAAAACATTGTTGTTTTCATGATTATTATTCATATTTTGGGTTTTCTTAACGAAAACTTCACAACTGACAAGGCTGATAGCCCAGTATTTTTAAGAATAGCAGTGACATCTTTATTATTGGAGGATTCATTTTGAGAAGTGATTTCCACAGTCCACTTCAATCAAAATTCCTTTAATTTTTTTAATACATCGGATGTTTGCTGTTCGCGCGTAGACGGACAAATGCTTCGCTCCACTGCAGCGGGCGGCTTTTTATAGACAGGTAGTGGGGCGATCGACACCGTATTGGGGCAACTGCCCGTGAGTCATTCTTGTTTATACAAGAGCGATGACATAGCTCTTAGTATATAGTTTTACGCCGTTACATATATATTCCTCATACATCATATTAAAATGGAAATGGTCTGAAACGTGCATACCTAAAAAGTTCTCCGCAAGAAATTTCTTAGATATGGGTCCGCTAACTCGCACTTGGTCAGCGTAGTGTGTTGAATTATTCAACTTGGTGTGTGAATAACATAGGAGAGCCCGGAAACCCTGAATAGATACTTTTATGAAAAAAAATTCACACATTTTTATCGATAATATCGTCAATTAAATTGTATGGTTGCTGTAGGTGCGCGCAAGCGGTGGCGGCGGTGGTGGCGCGTGCGGAGTTGGAAGCGCTGTCTGCGTGGGCGGCCGACACCGAGCGCGCCATTGAACGACCACTACGGGACTACGAGCACTTCGTGCACGCCTGCTTCGGACCTTTCTCCGTGCAGATCGCTAAGGTCATCTATACACAACTGCAGCTAACTTCACAATGTTTTGTTGATTTCCCCTATCGCTTTACTACAAATTCTTATGAAGTTGAATTTTATCTTCAATACAAATCCTATCATAGATCTCGTTAATAGTTGAAGTGGTTTTGTCGCCATAGCAGAATTTTAGTTAAAGATCATTTGAGAAATATATTTTTTTATATTTATATATTTTTTTTCTATCTTGGTAAGCTGCTAAGATCGAATAAATAAATGAATGGTTTCGCCGGTGCGTGTTACAGACACAGTAAGTCGTGATGGCCTCGAGGTTTAGGCACGCGGTCGAGAATCTCGACGGTCGCGGGTTCAACCCCCAGGCACACACCTCTGACTTTTCGAAGTTATGTGTGTATTCACATTTAATTATCACGTACTTTAACGGTGAAGGAAAACATCGTGATAAAACCTTTACCCCTAAAAGTTCTTAGGAATTTCTTGGGTGTGTAGTCCGCCAATCCGCACTAGGCCAGCGTGGTGGACTAAGGCCTAAACCCTTTCAGTTGTAGAAGAGACCCGTGCCCAGCAGTGGGACGTATATGGGCTGATGATGATGTGTTACAGACAGGCGCGTACCGTCAGGTGGAGCGCGAGTGCACGGAGCTGGTGCAGTCCGTGCGGGAGAAGATGCGAGCTCGGCGCAGGGAACTCGCTCTCCCGCTGTCGGACGCGGCGAGGGCGCGCGTCAGACTCGCTGCGCCAGACCTTACGGTATTAACTCTAATATAATACAAACAGCAATCTTGGCCATGTAAAAGTATGTAATTATTTACATGTTTTACGTGATTTTTAACCTGAAGAAAAAAACTATAATAAACATGCTATTAAAATAATGATCGAGAGACCAAATGCGTTTTTAAATGCCTTTGCATACCGATGAGATAGTTTTTCACCTGATGGTTAGTGGTCACTCGTGTAATACTAAGGGCTTGACATAAGCTGCTGTAGTGGTGTTAGTTTTCAAGTTTTGTAGAATCAAATTAGCGGCGATGATGATTGGCGGTGAATGTATTCGGCGGTAAGTTGATAGAATGATATAACCTCATAATTCTATGTTTTGTAACCCTCTTTGCTGTGGAGGGAAGTGGACAACTCTTTGTTTTCCAATTCCTCCTTTATATTGTCTTTTTGATTAACTTCGTTGCGGGATTATGACAAATTAGTTCCCCTTAGATTCGCTGAGCTTCATTGCTCGGCGTCATTACTGTGCGTGCCGCTGTTGATCCTGGAGCACAGGAGTTAGAGTGGCGGGTGTGGTGGGACAGGGACAAAAAGAATGATGTTGATGACGTGCAGCGCGCCATCGAGTCTGCGGCCGCGGAGCTGAGCGGCGCGTGCGGGCAGGCGGCGCGCGCGGACGACTGGTGGGCGCAGCGCGGCCTCGAGCGCGGACACTGGCGCGCGCTCGCCGCCAACGCACTCGTAGAGGTACCTCGCTCTACTACTGTCTCTAACACCTTCGGCATTCGTATTGCGATCCTTCTACATAAACTGAACATGCTATATATTGGTCCGCGAGTATTAATCGTATCCGGTCCCTACACCAGTCTCTACTGGTTCGGCTGCAAAGGACTTGCCATTATTTTTTGTGCCGAGACTTGTGCCAGTATCAATTTTATTTCTTTTCAATATCTACATATGTGCAATTGGCATTAAATTGCCAACTGTGCAGTGTTTGTAATTCAAGGGATATGTGAATTGGTCAAGGCTGGTATATAATCATCGTCATCAGCCTATACAAACCTCACTGCTTGGCACGAGTCTCCTCAACAACTAAGAGGGTTTAGGCCTTAGTCCACCACGCTGGCCTAGTTTGCGTTGGCGGACTACACACCTAAGAAATTCCTAAGAAGTTTTAGGGCGAGACCTTGACGAGGTCATCAGTACTAGCTGGCAAGGCTAGCAGACAGTGGTGTTTGTGGCAGGTGTTCGACGCGGAGGTGGTGGTGCCGCTGCAGGAGGGCGAGGCGCGGCTGGCGCTGGAGGCCGGCGACGCGGTGCGCTCGTGGGCGGCCCGCTGCGGCGCCGCGCCCCCCGACGTGCTGCCGCCGCTGTCGCCACACCCGCCGCCGCAGGACGACGAGGACGGCGCCCGCTGTCAGTATACTGTCTTTGCTACGAACAAATGTAATCTAGTTTAACACGTAACTCGTCTCCGGAATATTAATAACTTATGGGGCAATATAGGTATACGTTACTATAACAAACTTCCGAAGGTTATTGGGAAGCTTCCCTTGAAAAAGTTTAAGGAATCAGTTAAAGACAAACTCTACAGAAAAGCATACTATAAAATTTCCGATTATATGGAAGATAATAAGCTCTGGGAGTAGGTAAGTAAATTGATCAGTTTTGTTTTGTTGCAACAGTTTATATCGTTATGATATTTATTATATAAAATTGAAGTACATAATGACAATCTAATAAAAAAATGTAAATACATATATTGCTAATTTATTAGGAATAAAAAATAATATGACATTTCGTGTTGCTGAGGGATTTTCATGCAGTTTATTCTCCACAGCAATAACACGTTCCGAAGCGGCAATAGTTTAAAATTGACGATTCAAAATTACTTGGAAATGTCTATTTGAATAAAGATCATTTTGACTTTGCAACGCCAGTAACCGGTATTGGTTTCGGGCCTGTGTTCGTTGCAAAACTGGTGTCCGAGTTTGTTGCGAGAGCAATATGTTTTTATTGTTGAGGCTGCGTTAAGTAATAGAGTGAAATGTAACATGTGCGTGTGCGCAGACGTGTGGTGCGAGTGGGGCAGCACGCCGGCGCTGCGCGTGTCGGCGCCGGCGCTGGAGGCGAGCGCCTTCAGTCCGCGCGCGCCGCTGCACCCGCCCGTGCCGCACCCCGCCACCGTCGCGCTCGTGCTGCACAACAGGTAACATTATTGCACGCTGCTACATGGGGAAAATCCTCTTGGATTCACACACTTGTACAGTGTACACACCAGCAGGGCATGTCGAACTTGACAGCCCTGTGGCGCAGTTGGCCGCGGGCTCGATCCCCGCACCGAGACAAGTATTTCTGTGATCCACAATTATTTGTTTCGGGTCTTGTGAGACCGAAGTCTCTCCCCTAGTTTCTGATAGCTACGACACAGACCGGTAATCCTTCTTGCGATTTTTTTCATGCGCTTCATATGTTAGTCTCCACAGCTTTCACCTAATTCTTAAGGAGTTGGTATCATTGGACCATGTGGGATGGTACCGATTAGATTTTTTTGCGTTTGTAACTATTCAGCCTCTTCGTCTCCGAACAGGATTGGCCACCACATTATTACTCTATACATCTTACCTAGCACTATCTACGCAACTACTCATTAAACTTAGTTTTAATGCTCTCTCGACTTTCTACCAATGCCTAAAAGCCTTCAGCAATCCCGAAGTAACGAACTGTGTGAAACACTAGTCTACTTGAATGTATCAACTTGGCAAATTCGTTCGTTACATGTCTATAGTCCGCGCGGGTGACGTTTACATACCTCGCTTACAAAACTCGAATATGATCTATATTAATTAATTGTTTATTTCAATTAAAATATGACCGGTGTATAATAACTACAGTAAAGATTCCGGAAAAATATGAACAAAATGACATCTAACACTAGATAAACGAGAATCCAAAACTATTTTAACTAACACCCATTTTTATCTTTCAGGGATTCAGACAACCCCGTGCCGCTTGAATCAGATATGTATGCCGAAATATTGAAGAGCTTAGAAGACGCACCTGATTGTGCTGAACGACCGGGTAAGATATTCTTATTTATATGACAGGCCCATGGCGCAGTTGGCTAGACACCAGCTTGCGAAAAGAGAGGCTGCAGGCCCCGCAACGAGACAAATGTTTGTGTGATCCACAAATATTTGTTTCGGGTCTGAATGTTTGTGAGACCGAAGTCTTTCGTAGTTTCTGATATCCACGACACAAGACTCGTCAAAGATATTAGTGTGGAGTCAGAACTATGTATGTGATTGTTGGGGGTATTTATGATATTTAAATGCATCCTACGTGATGTCGATATTGGTCACCTATGATTTTTAATGTTTTATTTTAGAAGACACAGAGCGGTATCGTGGTGGCGGTGGGACGGAGGGCTCCAGCTCCGACGGCAGCGTGGAAGACGATGACGAAGCGCGGAGAGACCGACAGGATTTCGAAGAGGAGGGATTGTGTCGGTAAGGCCTCCACATCTTTGTTAAAATAAAGTAGTCTACAGGACTCGACCCTGATTTCGTGAGTTGGGCAGTGTTAAGTTTTCGGTCATAGGTCTCTCCTGTGGCACGCCAAATGGAGAGGCCTATAGCCAGCATTGGACGTAAGAAGGGCTGCTGACGATGATGATAATGATGATGAAGTTTTCGGTAGAAATTTCCTTTGCGTAGCAGACAGACATAGTTACTTTCGCAAGGCCTAAACCCTCTCAGTTGTAAAAGAGGCCCGTGGCCAGTAGTGGGGCGTATATGGGATGATGGTGATGATGATGTTGATGATGGTGGTGGTGGTGATGATGATGGTGTTGATGATGATGGTGTCCGTGTGCGGCAGCGTGTCTCCCCGCGGCGAGCGCGCGGCGTGTCGCTGGACGCTGACGGGTCGCGGCGTGCGGCTGCGCGCGGACCTCGCGAGCCCGGAGGACGTGTCGCTGGACGCCGACGCCGCGCACTCCGGCACCTCCGTGTGAGCCGCACGCGCGCAGTGCACACGTACATACGTCCCTTCACCATCGCTTTTACATTGACGCCCTTACTTATAGACATTCATTAACTAACAAATGTCTCGTCTAATTTCTGGTCACGTCACAGACTAAGACATTTTGGTCGAGTAAGATGCAATGTTTATAAGTAATGCCCTTAGCTACATGTGTATTCATCTAAAGTACTTTCGAGTACAAATTAAGTCCATTAACTTCGTCTTCGTAGTTGAGTTGTGATAAGTCGAACCGTCACATAGTTTGTATTTTATGTTAATGCAATTATCGATAATCTTACGCAAATAATTTTTCACTGCATAGTTTATAAAAATTTGCTAAGGACAACCTTCAGAAACATCTGATAAATGAAATTCTGACTAAAATCACGTGGTAACTTCTATTTTTAACACAGTATGTGGCTATATGCGACAGTATAATAATCGCATTAAAATTATATTGTAATAACCCCGTGACATCATCTACCAATATTAAATTGTCTTTACTATTTAAATCTATCGATATATCGAAAGTGTGAGTTTTTGTGTGTGCGTGTGTGTGTGAAATGTATGTGCGTGTGTTTCAACATGAGTTTATACTAATTTTACCTCGGCAAAAGTGCAATTTAACTGGAACAACGATAGCTGTAGCTAGTGATGGAAAGCGTGTGCATATAACATTGATAGTATCTTTGTGTGAGTGTGTATGTTTTAAGTTACATTGCGTTGAATAGTTTATGCAGGACTAGCTTGTTCGAAACTCGGCAATAAATCTATATAATTAAGTATTTTCTATACAATGTGTGTACTGAAAGTAAAGTGTTATAGATTACTGCACAAATCGGCAGCTTATTAATTGCAGGCAGCTTTAAAGTCGATATTATTATATCGGTAATATTATTTTTATAACATTAACCTCATTTTAAACTTAGCTTTAATTCGACTTTAAGATTCGTTTATATAAACAACTGTTCAAATCAGCTTTGTTTTGAGCATCTGACATTGTTTTTTACTAATAAAACTCAATATGATACAGTATAATATATATTTTAAATGCGACATCTATGTATCTGTCTTTGCGTATAGGATAGAGTCAGCTAGCCTCTCATCAATATTTTGACCAACTTATCAGATCGATAACTAAACTCGATCATACTACAAATGACCTCAGATGAACTATGAATATACAACATCTGAGCATTAATACATCACAAAAATAAAATACAACCAAATTATATGTTTCGTCAAAAGCTCTTATACTATTAACGAGTAAGCGATTTTTTTCAGTAAACATGGAATCGTATTCGTAATATTTATACATTAATTATTTTAAAATATAATTTAAAATTTATGGACTTCTATTTTTAGTTAAATAATGTTTGCAATAATAACATATCGTGATCTTGAAGCATTTATTCGAATTCTTTGTGACTATGTGCATAGTTAATTACTACATATAAAAGTAATTTTGCTTCCTCTTGATCTGATCCAATAAATTGTATGATGTAAGTAGGTAGTGGTTGATAAATAATATGCTAACAAACTGTGACATGGCAAGCTCTCTAAAAATGCATCTTATGAAATAACCCACCGATGATGTTACGTCAGTATTTGTTACACTTTATTACATAGACAGCGCCGTGGCGCAGTTGGATAGACACCAGCTTGTGAAACGTGAGGCTGCGGGTTCGATCCCCGCATCGAGACTAATGTTTGTTTGATGTGTGTTTGTGAGACCGAATAGTCTCTCGTAGTTTCTCATACCCCTTTTTTTGTCGAGCGGAAAGCTGGTTATGGCCCTACTGGCCAGCCCTGGGGGAGGGGGGCAGGGAGCGTATGTCGGCGTCACCGGCCTTCCAGCCCGGCGCGCGACGACGTCACGTCCTGGTCCATAAACCGGCATACCGACCAAAATCCCCGGTGGCCACCTCCGCGCCAAGTGGAACGACCACGGTATGTAGGCGTGAAGCGCCCACCGTAATTCCGCAGTCGCCCGGTGCGCCTCCGAAACGTAATTGTCTCGGCCGTCTCGGAGTTTTAGGGGGCGCAGTTGCACCCCCACTAGCTTGGTTCGGGCGCCCCGGTTGTGGATAGGCGCCCGCGACGGACACAGGCCACAGTGCCGCCGCCCCTTTTGGGGTTACTTTCAGTGAGGACGCGCCGCCCCCGCAGCGCGCCCAGCGACCCCAAAGGCACCTTTGAGTCGCCTTTTACGACATGCAAGTTTCTTATATCTTAATTTGAGATAAGAACTATGTATGTAACTGTTGGGTATATTATTAAAAAAATAATATAATGGCCCAGTATTTGGGAGATTTGGCATTTTTATTTTTGTACACGCCGAAACGGCTCTAGATTTTGGTGATAAATTTGGAGATGGCATAGCTGAGATAGTTGCTTCTCGCCAATGAATAAATCCTGACGGGTTATATTTCAGTAGTCACCTTGTATTTTGTCGTTGATAACTCTGCACATACGTATACCACACCAAAACCACAGTGATTTTTTGAAGTGGTATTGGTAAAAAAAAAAAATATTATTTTTGTTTGTGATGTAATGTGATTTGTATTTATGCTTTCGTTCAAACGCTAAAAACAGTGTAGGAGTGGGTGAGGCAAATAAAATTGTGTATTCGCTCTCTTCGTATTATCTTGGACGATGTACCAAGTAAAGTTGAAATCTAAATTACGCTTTGAGCACTGGCACAACTATAATGTGCCATGCTAAAAACTATTATCTAAAAATAAATTTTTAATGAATATAATATTTTATGTAAATGGATTAAAAACTCAAATCATTTGAAATTCATTCTGTAATGGGGTTTTTTCTGTCATGTAATATACAAAAACAATTTTATTAAATCAGATTTTTTTTAAAGCATCAAGAATTTAACAGCTGACTGACATTGTGATAATGGAAATGTGGAATTATTTAATAACACTTATACTCGTATGTATTGGATGTTTTCTTAATAACATCCAATTTAAAAAATATATTTTCTACCAGAACAACATCAATAATTAATGACAATGAACATGTAATAAAAAGGCCTAATTCAAAGAGACACTTTCTTTGTATAAAATGAATTTCAATGTATACCCTAGCTTAATAATCGCACACAAGTTCCAAAGAAATCAACAGTCACTTTTAACAAAGATATTATTAAATACTCATTTATGTGAAGAAAGTAGAATATAAAATATATTTATTGTAAAATAAAAACTAATAGTGCCTAGAATAGACGTTGAGGCGAGCTATAATAATGTAAATAGTAGTTTTGGGCCAGTAGATATTTTAAGTCTAATATGTGTGTAAGTCATATTTAAAGACGGAAAACGTTAGTGAACTACAAAAATCAAAGGGAATTTACATACAAACAGAGAAATTTGATAAGTGTGTACCTACTGGCATTGCGATATTTTCTTCAGTAAAACCGTCTGGTACGGTGTGAAACCTAATGTTATATTTCTGCCAGGTATTTTGGTCAGACTTTTCCTCAATCACTGTTTTCCGTCTTCGAATATGACGCATGAAAAAAGAATGTTTTGTCAAAACGATGCGTTATGGTCAACCTATGATAACACAAAAGTATTGACCACAACAACAATGTAATATTATAATATGTAACCAAAATTACATAATTATGTAATTTCTGAAGACATAGGAAAGCTTAGCTTATAAGTACTTATAAGTGATTAGGTATCACCAGTTGCAAATCACAGAAATCACAAAGGGAAATCACAGATTTTTAATATAAATATTAGTGTCATTACGCATCCTTTTGTATCTACGCACGAGCCTCTAACGCTTGACGAAGAAATGTATGGAATTTAGATCAATTATGAATGTAAAACCATTTGTGCATGTGAGTACTCCGCGCCAATGTTATGTATGTTAAAATACTTTAAATTACTCGGCAATATGGCGCCTTGTGTGGGCCGGCAAAATTATAAACGATATTTATGGCAAAGATCATGAAGTTAATGACAATTATTTGCAAAATAATTAATCGTTTAAATAATGCAAGGCCAAATTATTAGGCTTATTTTTGTAATTAACAAGTATGGAAAGATAATGAAAGATTATTCGTATGTTCTCCTAACCGAAGGTTGGAAAAAATAAAGGTTAAAATGAATTATTTTAACCAAGGACTTGTAGTGATATCACAAGAATGTATTTTAAGGTTTTCGATAAAGTAATTTTTCTTTGGATATTGACAACACTGGTGGTCGCCTGTGCAGCTTAGGTAAATGCGTGTAGAGATATAAGCATCAGACTGAAATTAGATAGTGGCAAAGCACTCGAACATCTTGTACTCGTCTTGTTGCTAAGGTAAACCAATACTTCTGTTGTGTTTTATTCTGACGTTTATTTATTAATTAAATGATATTCTCTTCATACAATTGGGTCACAAGATACACTATCA
Organism: Hemaris fuciformis; assembly: GCA_907164795.1. Classification (NCBI taxonomy): domain Eukaryota; kingdom Metazoa; phylum Arthropoda; class Insecta; order Lepidoptera; family Sphingidae; genus Hemaris; species Hemaris fuciformis. The sequence continues at coordinate 10,261,505 of OU015440.1, forward strand.
AAATGAAATTGTAATAATGGATAAATAAAAAAAATATGTTACGCGATGTGTTTTTCTATACTTAATTATACCAGAATTCATTTAGCGTTTTATTGCTTTTAACATCTGGATAAAACCTTTGAATCCATTGAAATGTTACGTGGTGCAGTTAGCCAGACACCAGGATGGGCAAAAAGAGGCCTCAGATTCGATCCCTGCACCGAGATAAACGTTTGTTACGAGCAACGACGACGATATAATAACAATTATTGTTGGGAGTAGCTAGGGTTGCCAACTATACTGTTTTTCACTACAATATACTTTTTTCTGTTGAACATAAATAAACTATACAAAATATTGTTTTCAGCATCAGAATGCTTAACACAAAAGTGTTTAGCTTTGATGAAGTTTTTAAAAAAGACAGTAAATTAATAAGTTCAGAAGCTCTAAAAATATGTATATAAAACATTTAATAAATAAATACTGTTCATTTTTCTAAAATACAGTTCAATATTCTTAATAGACCTAAATATACTTTATTTCTTGTAAAAAAAGTTGGCAACTCTAGGAGTAGCGGACCTGGGTACTTGAATGATCGAAACGACTTTCAGTTTTTATACCCACTACACGCGACCTGTATGTACCTAAGTGTGGGACTGAAAGTATGTTTGTGACTGTTGGGTGTATTTATTTATTTAAAATTGTGTATTCACAAGGAATTAATATGCAGCTTATCATTAAAGTAAACCTCCCAAGGAAACCAGTACATCTATAAATTCTCCACAAACAGTTTTTGATGTGTGTAGTGGGCTTAGACCCAAGGGGCCTTTCAAGTATTATCGAAGCAATCTTAAAAAGATTTTATATTATTAACCGTTTCATCATGTGAGCAAAAATAAGCAAATTTTATACTCCCCCATTATAAGCATATAAGCTAAGCATTATACGATATTTTTAATCTGTTCTGGTATATTGATTCATGTTCAGCACATCAAAATTTATTAAGCTCAATTTAGGTATTATGTTTTAATGTATATTAACAAGAATGTATGGCATAGAAAAAATTTAATTCTTTCAAGAATACTTTGGGAAAAGTTGTGTAATTTATCCAATTAATGTCTGAAATATAACAGGCCAATCTTTGTATAGAAGCAAAGCTACATACGTCTCTTTAGTTAATTCCGGTACAGATTTCAGGAGTTTTCAACAGTTTGCGGACGATTTCTTGTGGAAATAAAACACTCGTATTTATTGAATGGAATTAAAAATTTATTAATCCTACCTATCTATGCAATAATTATAGCCTTCACATCTGTTTCGCGTTTGTATCACATGGATTTGACCTCATTTTTTATAGAATATCTACTATGACAATCTTGAATGTATTTTTATTTTTTGTATTAACAAATATATAAAAAAGAGTAAAAAATTCATTTGATCGCTATCAGTGCGTGAAAGCATGTATCAATTGGTTTTCTGCTAAAATATTATTTATATCTAATATAACAATAATAATTTGAAAGAATTTGTTGGAACTACCTACCTAAAGATTAAATAAAATTACTAAAAAACATTACATAATATGAATAATTCAAAATTAAAAATAAATCGAATAGCATTATTATGCGCACGCGACTCTCATAAACATATTACATAAACACATTTGGTCCTAACAACAAAAATGCGAATTATAAAAAGAATCCTTTATGATGTATAAAATAATTGTAAAAAATGCAATTATTAATTGTTGCACAGGCTTGTAGTTTCAACGATCCCGTTGTGAACAATAAACAATCGTAAATAGGAGTCGTTTCCATTGTTATCATATTTGAATATCTAAATTATTACTAAAGCAGTTATTGGTCATAATATAAGCAAGGTATTAGTAAGTATGAAAATCTAATCTTTAGTTTTAATATTATAAATTTGTATCAACCTTATTCGGAATCGACCCCAAAACCAATTGGCTTAAGATTATTTAAACAGTGAATATATGTTAATAACACAATTAACTTAATAAAATGTATGTTGTAAGTACGTAAATAAACAGGTATAACGTTACACTAATTTCTTCCTCGTAAAATATCGAGCATTGGTCATTAAATAATAAATTGTTTTCTCCTAAAAAAAAAGAACTAAGAACGTACAATATTTTAAATGTAAAAAAATACGTCATGGTCTGTAAGACAACAAAAATCGTAGTTGAATAAATTTAATAAAAATATTTAAATTTGTTTCTTTATTGGTAGCCAAATGTGAAACGTTTCTCAAAATTTCAATTTGATTTTCACGTTACAAATTGTTATTAATATTTTTTTAAAATAAGAAAGTGATTGAAGTTGTAAAACACATGTGAAGAAATAAAATTATTTGTTAATTAATATTGGTTGTATGATATCACACTTCATACCGGGAGACATGTTTTTCACGCTGAGACTATAAAACTTACTAAATTAAAGTGTTAATGATATGTTACCCTAATAGATTTACGTACTATACAAACATTTGAAAGCATTTTAGTATTACTATTCAGACTTAAGATATTAGAGTATATTATAGGCGGTAAACATATAAACTTGATGTAAAGCATCCCTTATTCCCTCTTTATATTATGTCACCGAGATCGCCGACAAATGCACTTACCAAATAAATCGCAACAACCAAAGAAGTTTTGTTCCAGAGAAAAGAATTATGGACACAAAGAAAATTTGTTATTTATGTGAAAACGTCGTTGATGGGTACTCCGATACTTGAATATACTATTTTACAATATCTTTTTTAATAAAAGTCAATTTCATGTTATAGAAATATTGTCCCAAATGTTACAAAAAAAAACAAACAAACAAGAACTTTCTCGCGACGTAGCGTTGGTAATAAAAGATGCTTTAGCCCTCCATCAATAGAGAAATAATGAGTAAATTACTGAACAAGAAATCTTTTCTTAGACGTCTAATATCCTCGTTAACCATTTAACACTGTACGTACAACACTCGGGATCCATAAATAGTGTAATTAATAATTTTCATATATCCCTCCATGTGATATATACTCTAATTATATAAAAATAAATATGACTCTAATACACATCTAAATTTTAAATCATCGAAAACACTAGCAAGCTACAATTACACACAATTGCCACAAACATTTTGCTTCACACCACCATCGAACAACCACGTCAACCTTCTCTGAGACTTCACAATTCATATCATTTTCGTTTCTGGTTAGCCATTTTTCAAGTACCAAGCACGCCCAAATTTAATGCCAAACGAATTCAGTACAGCACTACTTATAGTTTAGTTAAGAATTGATTACATCCCGTCCATTTGTTTGAGTTAATAAAGTTTTTAATATACTACATATCGATATTCTATAAAATTTATTGAATAAATATTTAAAACAATCTTGCAACACCCTACTCAGATCAGAATATTTAAACAATCAGTTTTACCAAAACTAGTACAAGGCACGGCAGCCACTTACAACAATGACTATACGATCGATGATTAGATAAAACAATTTTCCTTTATTTATGTAACGTTATGTCCATCAATGCAGAGTGATTTGGATAATATGACTTTTAATTTTCAAAATACTTTATATTAATATCCCCAAAAATATACATTTGATGACATAATCGTAGTGATACATTTTGGCAGTGCTTAAGTTCCCCAATGTTTTAAAAATAGAGAGAATATTATACATTATTGTTGCAAGTGATCTGCAGTATATTATAAAATCCAACAATGAATAGGTATATGTATTTACGGGTCACAGTTGTGATGCGAACTGATCCACTCAATTGGTCATTACCTCTTCGTTTCTCTGATGTCAGTTCAGTTTATGTTACAATGCAGTAGTACTTTAACAGTCTGCAGTTGTTCCATTTACTCTATATTCTTTATTGGCACGGCAAACGATGTCTAGTATGGTATTGCATTATTTATTTAACTTATAATAAAATTTACTAAAATTATTTAAAACCAAACCCGTAAGTACTACAAACAAACACTATTCAATTTTGTTAATTGTATTCAGTCAAAAATTCAATACCAACAATACCGACAAATAAGGAAAACTTAATCCAATAACTTTATTACAAATAAAAAAGTCATATATGAATAAATATATATGAGTTATTGAATTCAAATGCAATAATTATAAAATGCATTTGCACTTTAAATCAAAGGCGATTCGCGGTGGGTTCAGTTCGCACCCAAGTGATTCCCTGTTATGTGATTAAAGGCGGTTACGGTAGTATTGCTTTGTTTACGATATACACGCGACGTTAGCATCTACAATATTAAAAATAAAGTCCATTACAATTTGAAAACACTACTTATTCTAGATTATAATCTAAGTTACATACTTTATGTTACTATATATCGGTACAAAAAGGAGAATCTTCAATATATCTCAAATACATAAATATTTTTTAATTACTAATATGTTATTCGATATAAAAGATTTTTTTCCATATAGAAGTTCTTTAGTATGTATACTATTTCTATAATCGAGGCAGCGTAAAAGCCTACAAAATATATAATAGCATGCTATGTTACAGCTTATTGAATTCTTAATTGATGTTATTTTTGAAGAATGCTGATTTACGTTATTTCGTTGAGAAAATATTTAATATTTATAAAAGCCCAGGCTCGACCTGAACGGCTGCAAATGATATAGATCTAACGAAAACTTATATTTTTCCACATTAACATGCCAGACTGTTAGCGCTAATTTATTTAGGCAAAATGCAAATGAATGATAAAAAAGTTAAAGAAAATATTATGTCAATCTTTTCAAACATCACACAGCGATATAAAGGAAATCAACGCCTATAAATAAAGCATGCATATTGCAATTTGAGCAGCTAATTCCCTACGTTCTTGCTATTAAAAATTAAAAATTTACTCTCAACAATACTAGCAGATCATTACTTTATGCATCTCGATATGATCTACACATGTCATACGTCTATTAAAAAAATATTTGCTTAAAATAAACAAGATAAAAGTCATAACACTTGTCAAACAAATTATAATCGACTACATGTAATAAAAATACATAAAAACGCAATCAATCTTAACCCACAATAACCAATAATATTTTTATTTCAATCTACTACAGTGGCAACTGAGCCATAAAATCATGACTTGTTATTTGCGTTAAGATTATAAGATCAAAAATTTTAATGGTGCAATATTTAGATCGAAAATGCAATACAATGTGTTCTCATACAAAAACCAACACCAAAATGATAATTGAATTCAGCATTCCTAAAACATTCAGCTTAAAGGTTATCATTGGTCCGTATAAGAGGATAGATGAAAATTTCACACAATACCATCTGGAAACTAATGTTTTGGTGTAATCATGTTTTGTCACTCAATACACACCTAAATGCACATAAACATGTACCTACTCTACAGTCGCTAATAAAACTATAATGTAATTAGTAATAACGTTCATTTCGACGGTCCTCAACGATTAAATATTTAAATAATAAGAATGCGTTCATGCAAATCCATACTCCACTAATGCAGTGACTGGAAATATTTTGAAATGTGTAGTATAAGAACTCTTACAAACACGAATCCAAATGTTTAATTCTGATCAACATTTTCTCATTTAATAATATGTATTTATTGATGATATTTTTAGCAAAAACATGTCATATCTTTGGCGACAATGATGCTGTTTCAGTCGACAAAGCGAACATCTAAGTAAATCCAAATTAAAATTCATTCAGAGTGCTTGAATCTAGTTTACGAGAAATATCATAGTACAACTATCTATCAAGCCCTGTATACTCCCCACAACGAAGATAATTTAAAAAAATATTAAGACTTCGGTAATACATACTGTATTACTGCTGGATGTTCGTAAATAATTATCGTACGAAAACCTATAATTACTTCATTAAAGTATATTTACTTTGATGGATACCTCTCACTGATTCGGCTAACAACAACTTTATCAAACATACAGAACTTGTTAAAACGCACTCATATATGGAACTAGAATCGAAAATGCTTTCATGTAATACACAAACCAGGGCTCTATTAATTGAATTGTAAATAATAAAAAAGAAATATAAATATGTGCATAAAGACCAAGTTTAGAGCTTATAAGATATATCGCGCTTTATATTGTAACCAGTTACGGTACTTCCATAGAAGCCCAAAAGTGCTACACGATAATTGTGTAATGTCTAGTTTATAATTGTTTATTGTAGGGTCGTTATATTCTCATTTATATATCAAATTGCTTTTGTTAAATAAAGATGTAAGGCTTAAAAGTCATGATTCGGAATTTTGTGAAGCAAGCTAGGCTTTTGGGCTTCAATGGAAGTACTGCCACTGAATTTAAAATGTGATTTGTCAACAAAAATCAAACATGCTTCTTATAAGTCTAAGAGTTTCAAACAGATACAAAAGAATACTTTAAAATATTGTTAAATATGCAGCAAATTTTTACTGCATTTTGAAATAGTTCAAAATATTAATTTAGTATAAATTAAATATAAATAATTGTTTTTGTGACAAATAATGTAAGTGGAGAATTATTAATCCCATTGTATTATTAACCCTATACACATTTTCTTACATACTTCTTTTGTTTGTTCACATTGTTTTGATTTTTTTTCAACAAAATTTTCTTAATAAATATTTTGTTACAGGTGATCTGCGCTTAGTTTTACACAATTCAAACCTACAACTACTGATTCTGCAATGATTTATATATATGTATATAACTATTATAAGTGTGGCCATATTGCAAGCCCTATTATTAAATCTGCAAACGACAACACTATTCTCCCATAATTTGTTTGTTAATTACTCATTTAAATATAATATTATAAATATATATTTGTACCAGATTCATATTTAGTAAGTCTTTGTCACAAGATACATCATATTATTGCTCATTCATTACACCTAGATTGGATTTGAAATTTTAAGAGATAATTTCATGTCAAGTTTAAAAAAACATGCTGTAAAATTTTAATAATGTCTTCAGTACAGCATTTTAATTTCTTATAAAAATAATAATGATTCTAATTTGATATAAACAGACATGCGTGACACAATTACAGAAAGCAATCTCTAAGGTTCTTGTAATAGATTGAGTAAACTAAAAACAGTAAATATATGGTCACTATACAACTACATCAAAATACTACTAAAGTATTCTGTAATAATAACGAAAACCACTAGAATTATCATCAGAAAAGATTGTAATAGACATTTGATCTATTTTTAACTCGTACATGCCGCAATGTTTGACAAAAAAATATCTGTTTAATGTGATTATACTTGTCATTGTCTCTAAGTTCTTTCTTTGTAGAAGACTTATAACTTGGAGTACCAATATCTGTTTCCCATCCACGACTTGCTCGAACTTCTTATAATTATATTATATTGAATACACCCAAAATTTTGATACATAAAGAGAGACAAAGAATACAATTAAATTTATTTCAAGTATCTCAATAGGGTAAAAGATACGATAACGACAAAATAAATATTTAGTTCTAACGATAGGGTTCAATTGATATAATATGATTCATAATAAGCGCGCTCAATGTAGCAATGACACAAGTAAAGCCGAAATTTAACAAGAAGCTGGGATACAAATCCTTAAACAAGGAACTCAAAAGAGGCAACAGTTCGAGTCTCAATATCGATCAATATTGGATGCGGAATGAGGATGCGTTACTGGTGGCGCTGCACCGGCGTCTGGCAGTACGGACACTCGTCCGCCGTGGCCGCGCACGCGTCGCACAGCACGTAGTGGTTGCACGGCGCCAGCGTCACGGCGCGCGGCTGCTCCTCGCACCCCATGCACTTGGTCGCCGTCTCCAGGTACAGCGCCTTCTCGATCTCCTCCAGCTCCGAGCGCGCGCGCGCCTGCAGCGCCTTCAGCGCCGCCAGCGGCAGCCCGCGCGGGTCGCGCCGCGCCGCCGTCAGCGCGTCCAGCTCGCGACGCAACGCCAGCGCGTGCGCCAGCGCCTCGTCGCGCTGCCGCTCCGCCAGCGACGCCTTGCGCGCCGCGTCCTCCGCCTCGCGCTTCCACGCCTCGCACGCCGCGCGCGCCTGCGACACGCGCTCGTCCCACCGCGCCACGTCCCCGCGCGCCGCCGCCACCTCCTCGCGCAGCCGAGACACTTCCGCGGCGCCGCCCTCGAACGCGCCGAAGCTGCCGGCCTTCAGTGCGCCAAACGCGTTGCTGCCGTACCGCAGGAACGCCGGCAGCGGCGACCCGCCGCCGCCCCCGCCGGGCGGGCTGAAGCCGCGCAGCGCGGCGCGAGGCTGCGGGATGTTGACAGGCGCGGAGCCGCCGAGCGGTCCTTCTCCGTCGGAGAGGTCTCGATCGAGCGCCGCGACGAGATTGAGCGGGTCGTCGAGGTGCAGGTCGTCGAGCGCGCAGCCGACCACCTCCTGCAGCATGGTGGCGTCGAAGGGCGCGGCGCGGGCGAGGCGCGACACGGCCGGCTTGCCGCCCGAGCCGCCGCTCGACGTGGAGGCGCACTCGGAGCCGTCGCCGGCGCCGTTGGTGAGCGGCGCGAGCGGGGACGCGGCGCGCTCCGGCTTCTTGTCCGCCGGCAGCGCGGTGGACAGCAGGTCGGCGAGGCTGGTGCCGCAGTCGGGTGGGCCGGGCTCGCGCATGCTGGGCTCCTCGGCTGCGGACGAAGGAGTCGTGAGAGCCGAGCGACGGACGGCAGATTGCGGCTCGTCGGGATGTATACTCACGTTCGACGTGGGCGAAGGCGCAGAACAGTCCCCGGGGACAGTAGCCGGCCTGCTGCACGTCGTTACACTTGGTGGACTTATATATCTCCGGATGGAACTGCTGCTCGGTGCGTGTATGACAGTAGCCACAAGCGTCGCCCGCCTCGCAGTTGCTGGGCTCTCCCCATTCTTCTCCGTGTTTTACGTTTGGGCATGGTGTACTGCGATATTTATATTTTCTTGGAGATCTTCTTTTATCCTTTGGGGTAAATGTTCCTGACATTATTGTAGTTTTGTGCGAATTGGAACGTAAAAATAAACATACCTAGCACAATACTCACTTTACTATTGTGATACTGAGGGCAAGCATATCCTTGCCTGCACAATCTAGGCGGTCTCTTACAAGGTTCCGTTTTATATGATGATAATACATAATTTGTATCTGAAATCGATATAAGAGTATTGTAAAAATGTCTCAAAACCATAATTCACCAAACAGCGGAAAGAATATAAGAAAAAAACAATAAAATTGTTTTGAAAAAGTTCGGAGATTCAGTAACAAGACGTCAAATATTGTTTTATCTTTGGGTAGTACTCTGAATTACAAATTTCAAGTTTAATGCATACAAAGAAATGAAAAACAAAGTGAAATAACTGATATTTAAATTAGTTCTCAGCACACATATGTATATAAGTGTATTAGATTAATTAAACCTCAGCTGTCTTTATATTAACACAAATGAATAAATGTGTATGTAAAATACTTATAATTCAAAAGATCTCCACATAACTATGAGGAATATAGTTGATAACTATCAAACTAAGTACATAATTTTTTTAAGTTTTGGTAGATCTTTCAGTTCCATCTAATTAAGTAATTCATCTGCAACTTTTGATAAAATGGTTACTGACACCAGAACAAACTATGGCATCTTTGCTTTTGTCTGTTTGATAACAATAAGCTTTGAAATGAATGCAGCTTAAGGTCTGATGCCCCTAGGTCTGGAGCGGTATGTAAAGTGGGCTACACGCCCAACATGCAATCGAAATCATACCAAACTGTCTACCGTAGCATCCCTTGGTTATCATAATAAATTGGACTAGCGCAATTCCATCAAAGTTTCCTAAGTTTCCGACCATACAGGAAAGATGAGGGTCTACATCAGTCCTGTATTGACGTATGATAGATTTTTGCAGAAAAGCATTGGTGATGATTTCTCTACCATACACATATGCGAGTTAACATGCTTGTCAAAGGAAAATAAGAATAGACTACGAATTCTAGGTAATAAAAAGGATCGCGCCCTAAAGAAAGAGGTCTTTTATCGAACTCAAATATGACAAAGAAATAAAAAAATAATGAAATAGTAACATTGTAGAGACCTTGCCACTTTGGGTCTTCATTCATGAGGTTCCGCTCTCGGTCAAGTGCGTTGGGTGCGGTGGCGTCTGCGTCGGTCGCGTCGGGGTTCTCCAGAGCGTGTAATTCGCGAACATCGAGCACGGGCGGACGCAGGTCGGGCGCGCCATGGGCAAACGCACAGTGCGCTCCGTTTTTTGTGCACAGACCGCGAGAGTCTGTATCATGCACACACATACATGTCTTGTAATAACGCAAGTGATACCGCCGTTCTGTGTCCCCAGCAGTGCGGTGTAAGTATGGGCACCTGCATTAACAAAATGTTTAACATTAACAAACTACCCACAAGACATGCAAAATCCTACATTAAAAAATCTTATGGCAAATATGCATATTGCATTCACAACCATTCATGCAAAATTGATTGTAGAGAAAGTATCTAATAAAATTATTGCAAATATTGGAATTGACTGAATCTAACTATGATTAACTCAAATGTTCTGATAACCGATATTTCCAAACAAACAGTGTAGGTACAAAACTCTGATTTTCAGTATGTTTAGCTTCTGTAGCTTGATATTGGGTATGTTTTAAAATCTCCCACTATTAAATGTTGCAAAGATATTATATAAGTTAGTTAATATAAGTCATAAATATTGTAAAATGATGCATATACAGTGTTAATGTAGACAATTACAATGTGCAAGGCATGATGGTGGATTGTCATATCCTTGTTGGTTAAAAACTCCTAAATAAATAATCATAAGAAAAAATCCTACTGTGTTTTTTCCTAATACTATTCAATGGACATTTTTTTAAATCTCTGTAACACCATGAGTATTGGGCCATAAATGATTTTACAAGTTTCAAGATAGATTATTTGCAATTTATAAGTTTTCTAGAGTAAAGTAGATTGATTTTATGTAACTTATGTTATAATAATGACAACAAACCATATCATAAATATATAACCACATAAACAGTAATATGTATACTAAAAGAAACTTGATTACAAAAATTCCAAAATTTCTGCAAAAAGTAAATCATTAATACCTACCAAATAACATTTGTGGAAAATAATGTTTTAGTTATGTTATGCTTAATAAACTCCTAACTAAAAATTATATTGCAATTAAATTATTTTTAAAAGAATAGTTGAACTATAATTACTATCAAAATTATAAATCAATATATTTTTGTAATGAAAAGATTCAAATGCCACTTAGTATACAAAACGATTGTATTTTGTAATCATAGCAACAATGTATGTTTTGGAAACTATATTGGATTATAGCACGAACTTGATACGAATATACGAAATATTGTTTATGTACAAAATACTGTTGATATTGAAAGTATGGACAACAAAGGAAAGACAAAAGACAGCGCATAAACACTCACTCGTCGCCATCCTCACAGATGCCCGACGTCTCATTATATTTAGTGCAATAATTATCGGCGCTGTAGTTGAAGGAACCGTCTCTTTTTCTTACAGGCCTTCGTCTTCTCTGATTGTTAAAATGCCAGTGAAAACATGTGAACGGCCTATGTTGTGTACATTTGTGCTGTAAGAATGACGGACACTGCTCCACTCGAAATTCCTTCAAATATCTGTAACACGCAATCGCCGATACAGTAAATAAACGATAGTTACTCTATACAATGAATTTATAAGTATGAAAAGATCAGCACTTGTAGTGATTTGGCTTTTCTGTTTGGGCTGCTAACAAAGGTTTGGATTCCGACGGCATTTTGGAAACCTATTATTGCGCCTCTTGCGACGCGCAGGGCACGCTCACCGAGGACCAATTAAAATTCAATATGCGATATGATCACGTGATACACAATATTACAATATTTACAAAGGAAAACATTTAAAATAGTAAAACACATTCAAGAGACCATAGTATGTACGATTACAAAAACTTTATAACGCTGAAAGTAAATTACTTTTCGATTACTACTATTTTGAATATTACTACATCTACATTTTAGTAACACAACACTTTGACAGGGCTGTCACGTAGTGTTTTCTATTTGCTTCATTCTATCCACATAGAATAGCAATTAGAAAGATCGAGACAAAAAATGGAACAAATGTTTTAAATGTTTTCCTATTTACGCAGAATAAACGGTAATAGGTACCTAATGTTATTAGGATTTAATACAAATAATAGATACCTATAACTTAACTTTCTCCTATTTTTTAAGACTACATTGGATGCAAATTGAAATCGCATTCAACAGGAAACACTGAAAAACTAAAGTTGCTCCCTGGTGGATGTTTCGATTATTTGAAATGCAAACCACCTGCAAAATACTTAGGTACCTAGTTCCTGTCTATAAAGGAGTATAGCAAAATTGATTTCTTTCGCTAAAGACCTTGGAGTAATTAGATATTTGAGATCCTCTCCGTTAACATAACTCTATATATCTGATGTATAAGAAATAGTTATTCATAAGTCAAACGCCGGGCTGGGTCCCTACGACCAAAACCCTCAGGTGGCTATCTTCACGCCAAGGGGATGACCACGTTGTGTGGGTGAGAATCGCTCACAATAATACCACGACGAAAAATGCCTTGGACGTCTCGGAATTATGCCTAAGAATTATGCCCCCGGGCATGGTTTCAGTTCTAACGCCCTCTTGCCACAGGACTACGGCCCTGACCTAGACAAAAGAAAAGTCTAGGTCAATAGAGGTGATAAAAACAATATATTTTACTAATTTTGGGACTTATACCGGACGGTATAATTGTAAATAATAGATAAATCGAGATTCTGTTATTGTTACCAACCCTTTTTTAATTTAAAATAAACAAGTATGGTCCATACAAAGAGAGATAGTGAGACAAGAACTGAAATGCAAAAATGTGTCTAGTGTGGTGTCAATTACAAATATATATAATATTATCAATAAAACTCATTGGACGTTTCATCTCAATTACTTATAAATTAATAATTATAGTTGATTACAAGTTCACTGTTGTTCTTATTATTTTTTTCTTTTTATCTTTGCCTAGAAAATAAAATATTTTTAAAAGTTACGAAACATAAAGATATCCAATGAGACGTCGAAGTAACGGAGTTGCGACCAATGGGAAAGGCTATTTACTGACCAATAATATTTGTCTGTAGACACTCTGCCGAACCAATCACACAGCAGCATTATAGCGTCAGTTTCACCCGCCATTCTCTCCTACGCCATCTTGAGCATATGATCGTTGTTGTTAAAGTCGTGCATTAAAATTGCTTAAAAGTGTTTCATATTGTTGTGTGATACTAAAAATAACTGCAAAAGGTGCTTGTAATTATATTTATTTTATTGGTGTATAAAAATATTATTGTCAATACCGTGTTACGGTTTTTCCCCATGGCTTGTTATGTTTAACGTATTCTGAGGTCATAAAACGATTAGCTCTTCTTGACCGTGTGTAATGATATTCTATGTCCTTTGTTTTAGTAAAATATGGCTCGTACCAAGCAGACTGCCCGTAAATCCACCGGAGGTAAAGCCCCTCGTAAACAATTGGCAACTAAAGCAGCGCGAAAATCAGCTCCTAGCACTGGGGGTGTGAAGAAGCCCCATCGTTACCGTCCTGGTACTGTAGCTCTGCGAGAAATTCGTCGTTACCAAAAATCTACTGAGTTGCTGATTCGTAAACTTCCGTTCCAACGACTTGTAAGAGAAATCGCCCAAGATTTCAAAACTGATCTCAGATTCCAGTCTGCCGCCATCGGAGCTCTTCAAGTAAGTGCCCACCTTAATTTCATGAGATACATGAAAGCGTGCAGTTAAGCTAAAATGTATATTGTTTTCAGGAAGCAAGTGAAGCTTATCTCGTGGGCCTGTTTGAAGACACCAACTTGTGCGCTATTCATGCTAAACGCGTAACAATTATGCCTAAAGATATTCAGCTCGCCCGACGAATCCGCGGTGAACGTGCTTAAATTAGTGTACTTTACCATAAATTATTTTTAATTAAAATAGATTTAATTTTCGTAACATGTATGTCTCACATTTATTGATCGTAATAAACTAACATTGTATTCATTATCGTAAGGAGGCAGCAGAACTGAATTCTCTTAATTACATTCTTATTGTATAAGAAGCACTATGCATTTGCATGGAATACTGTACCGACACAATGTGGTTAGTTGTCACCTAATTTTGCAGTATCCCATGTTTAACATAGCTTTATATTTTAGTGACTTGTCATGTCTCTAATTAGTGTAATAGATAATTTTGATGTGCAACTAATCAATGTGTAAGAATTGTGTTTGGACGTATAATGCATTCTTTGATAATGTGTAATAAGGATATTGGTGAATAAAGAAATTAGAATTTATTAAACAATTTAATTTATAGAATTATCTTTTAAATTATGCATTAAAGACATAATTTTAATTTGATCTTCTAATAACACTACTATTTTACATTCAAATGCTAAAACTATTATTTGAATCAAACTCACATTTACAAACTAAAGAATTGGAGCCATTGAGTCGTTTAAGAAAATGTTTTGGTAGTAATAAGGTATTATAGTTTTTCTAATTTCCAGTTCATAATGTTCTAATCATATTAATATGATTTAAAATAAGCTCAAAATCAATTCTAAATAAAATACATTTATTTTTCGTTGGGCCCAGACAAAATGCCTATAAAAAAACATACTATACACTAATATCTATTACCAAACAGCAGTGCTGAGCATTAATTGATTAAAAAAATTTAATTAAATAAATTGCAATTGATATCACAAACATATACCTTTTTTTTAAATTGTTTTATGAAGCAATTAAAACTAACAATTAACTTTTTGGCAAATTTTGTTCTGAATGATGGTCTGAATGTGTCCTAGAAGTTAAATGTTAGTTGTCCCTTTTTTATATAAGCCTCCCGTATCACGCTGCCGAGGGGTCGTGCATTAATACCCATCACTTATTACCTATCTCCTCTGGTGAACCAACGGGTTGGCCCGCAGACAAAAAAAAACTACCGGACTTGTAGGACTTCTTTATAACCAAAGGCATTAATCATCTGTATCTTGGGTAGAATCCAATCTCGATGGATCGTCTGATCATACGCCTGTAATCCTCACTCTGAGTACGACAGTTTGCAAAATAGAAAAAACGGAGTCCTTATCGAATCGCAAAACCGACTGGGATGGCTTCAGAAGCTACTTAGTGAACACCTTGAGCTAAGAATCCCCCTAAAATCTATAGAAGAAGTTGACCATGCCTGCAAATACATAACTAACACAATACAGGTATCTGCATGGGAAAACACACAATTCCTACATCGTCGGCCTGAGTCATCACTGCAAAGTGATGACATCAAATCTAAAGTAATGGAAAAACGATGTCTAAGAAAAATTTGGCACCAATCACAGCACCCAATAGATAAAGCCGCGTTTAATTTAGCCGCTAAACAACTGAAGGCGTTACTACAATAGTCTAGGAATACAAAACTTCGAAGTACCCTAGAATGTATCCCGCCTCTGGGGAAGGGTGAATCCTCACTATGGAAAGCTGCGAAATCTACTGGCAAGCCGGAAGATCACTACCACCCTCTTAAAACCCCATCTTCTAGGGCGCGTACAGACTCTGAAAAAGTAGATGTATTTGCAGATCACTTGGAGACGGTCTTTAAGCCAAACAGTCGGCTTATACTGCATGGGCTGCAGCTCGAGCACACAAATCTCCGGATACTCGAGCACTGAAGAGAGCCTTTAACCTAGCCGCCAAGGCGTCCAAGAGAACAATACGCCGAGCTCGATTCAACCACATAAGCCGGATTGGGGCCAAGTTAGCCTCTCACCCTCCGGGCAGTAAAGCCTTTTGGTCCCTGGCAAAAGCGGCTGAATCAAACTTTAGTCGACCCTCCCTACCGCCATTGCTGAAGCCCGATGGAACCCTAGCTCATGCTGCGGAAGAGAAGGCAAATTTATTTGCTTCTCTTTTTGCGGAGAATTCACGTCTAGATACCTCAGGTAAAAATCCACCTATCTCATCACGTGCTGACAGCTTTATGCCAGAAGTACGCATTCGCCAAAAAGAGATCCTAAAAATCTTGCAGACCCTGGACGTGAACAAAGCTAGTGGACCCGACAGTATTCCAGCAATAGTTCTGCGTAATTGTGCTCCCGAGTTGTCTCCTCATCTCACACGCCTGTATCGTCTCTCACTTGAGACCGGTCATGTTCCCAGATCCTGGAAGTTGGCTAATGTGCAACCTGTGCCCAAAAAGGGCAGTCGTGCTGACCCTGCCAATTATCGTCCCATTTCAGTCACGTCCATACTCTGCAAGATTATGGAACGTGCCCTGAACAATAAACTCCTGGCTCACCTAGAAGGTAACGATCTCCTCAGCGATCGTCAGTACGGATTCCGCCGAGGCCGTTCGACTGGGGACCTTCTGGTGTACGCCACACATTTATGGAGTGAAGCTATCGAGAGACACGGCGAGGCTCTTGCGGTGTCTCTCGATATTTCAAAAGCCTTTGACAGGGTTTGGCACCAAAGTCTTATAGGTAAGCTTCCAGCATATGGTATCCCTGCCGGATTATGCGCTTGGATTGCAGACTTCCTGAGGGAACGTTCAATACGAGTTGTCCTAGATGGATACTCGTCGGAACAAATGGCTATCGATGCCGGTGTACCTCAGGGGTCAGTCTTGTCCGCAACACTTTTCCTGCTGCACATTAATGATATGCTTGTACCCGGTACCTTGGGCTATGCAGACGACACCACTGTCTCGGACAGGTATTTTTCACGCGCGAATGCCGGCAGGGATGGCATCGAGTCTTGTCGAGAGGCGATGGTTAACCGGTTAAACGTGGCCCTTCAAGCAGTCTCGGAATGGGGCGATGCCAATTTGGTCACGTTTAACGCTACCAAAACACAGGCGTGCTTGTTCTCTGCTAAACGGAGCCCTTTCCACCTGGCTCCGACTTTCCGGAATGTTCCTGTAGTCATGACCGACAGCCTCCAGCTCCTAGGAGTTGAGCTATCGTCAGATCTCAACTTTGGCCAATACATTGAGTCCAAAGCAAATATCGCAGCCAAAAAACTTGGAATCCTCTCAAAGGTTAGACGGTATTTTACTCCAGAACAGCTGCTTCAACTATACCAAGCACAGGTTCGATCCTGTATGGAGTACTGTTGCCACCTTTGGGATGGCAACTTTGGACTCGATTGAAAAGCGAGCTAAGAGACTTATAGGTGACCTCACGCTGGTAGACGCTAAGCTGCAGTCTCTCGATCATCGGCGTAGGGTAGCTCGTCTGTCGGTCTTCTATAGGATATATTTCGGGGAGTGTGCGAAGGAACTGCACGAACTAGTTCCGCCGAGCACTTTCCGCCATCGGGAAACAAGAAGCGGGCGGTCGTGCCATTCCTTTGTTGTTAATATGCCATCTTGCCGCACACACCGATTTGGGTCTTCTTTTTTAATGCGCACTGCAAAGGAGTGGAACGCCCTGCCCGCTGAAGTATTTCCGGTACAATATAATCTGGACATATTCAAATTTAATGTGAATAGGCTGCTACTAGACAGGCATGCTCCATCGTCGACCACATCGTCGCTTAACACCAGGTGAGATCGTGGTCAAATGCCTGCGCTAGATTTTTGAATAAAAATAATAATAATACGCCCAACAGTCACATACATAGTTCTGACCCCACACTAAGATACGAGTCTTGTGTCGTGGGTATCAGAAACTACGTGAGACTTTTTGGTCTCACAAACACCCAGACCCGAAACAAATATTTGTGGATCACACAAACATTTGTCTCGGTGCGGGGATCGAACCCGCGGCCTCTCGTTTCGCAAGCTGGTTACTAGCCAACTGCGCCACGGGGCAAAAAAAAAAAAACCATATTGGAGGATATGAAACTGAAGTGGAAGACATACTTAACCACGATTACCAGCTATCGCTACCAATAAAACCGACTTCACCAAAAGAAATAGCGGCCGGTATAAGAGAACTGAATCCAAACAAGGCGACCGGTTTTGACCTTATTACTCCTAAAGTGTTAACTGTTAACCTACCCAAAAAATGTATCACTCTACTTGCTTCGTTTTTCAACGCCATTCTAAGATTATCCTATTTTCCCAAACTCGGGAAAATCTCGCATATAATAATGATTTATAAACCAGGAAAACCCCCTCATGAAGCTTCTTCGTACCGCCCAATCAGCCTCACTCCTATATTATCCAAATTATGAGAGAAAATCTTTGCAACCCGCCTAAAAGAACACATAAAGAGCGTTGATGTCATCCCTGACCACCAATTCGGATTCGGGGAAAAACACTCCACAATCGAGCAAGTACACCGTGTGCATCATGAAATCAGACGCTGTTTTGAAAAGAAACTGTATTGTTCGGCAGCTTTCCTAGATGTCCAGCAAGCCTTCGATAGAGTCTGGCATAAAGGTCTACTATGTAAAATAAAATCAAATCTGCCACACTCTCTGTGCCCTATCATAAAATCATATCTTGAAGATAGATATTTTCCAGTGAAGCAGAGAGACGCCAGATCCACATTACGTAAGATTGAGGCTGGCGTACCACAAGGATCCGTTCTTGGCCCTATCTTATACAACATTTACACCTCAGATCTACCAATACCTATCTGAATATGTCACTGTTGCAACTTACGCTGACGACGTCGCCTACCTTGCCAGTGATATTGACCCAACCGTTGCTAGTCGCAAGCTCCAACATCTACTAGACGATAGACTCAAGGTTGGATGAAAAAGTGGCGTATCCGGGCTAGCGCACAGAAATCACAGCATATCACTACGGAAGGGAAAGTGCCTTCCTGTCAAAGTTAGAACAGATCAATTGCCTGATGCAGAGGTTGCAAAGTACCTAGGCTTCAATCTGGATCGGAGGCTTACCTGGACTCACCACATACGGAAGAAGAGAGACGAAATTAACTTAAAGTTTAGAAATCTGCACTGGCTGATGGGCAGAAACTCCGCATTGTCTGTTGACAACAAACTCTTGTTATACAATGCAGTCCTTAAACCTGTCTGGACCTGTGGCATCCCACTATGGGGTACTGCTAGCAAGAGCAACATTATATGCTGACAAACAGTTCAAAATAATATCCTTCGTACCATCACAAATGCTCCATGGTATACCAGAACAGACAAGATCCATGAGTACCTTAATGTGCCAACAGTCCAATCAGAAATTGAAAGGTTCAAAACAAAATATGTAGAATGTCTATCAGGTCATCCCAACATCCTGGCAGCCAAACTTTTAAATCCACCAGTACTACCGAAAAGGCTGAAAAGGAAAGATGTGTGGTGAATCAGGCAGATGAAGCACTGGCCTCATCGCCTCCATTTCATTAAATCATCTGCTTATAGTCTTGCGAGTTGCGACTAATTGCCGATTGAAATAACCGAAAAAATAATAATAATAATTTAAGCCTTTTCTTCAGACACATCCATGTTTCCCTAATCATTTTTATATTTCAACTTTGTTCCACTTCTGTGTGTCCACTTGCCACGTTGAAAAGGCCTCCTCCAGTCGCCTCCATTTTGGCCTCTATGGCCATTCTACCCCATGCCAGTTGTCCCTTACACCCTTTATAAGTAGGTACACCAAACTTAGTAAAATTTGTTACCGTAATTGTAGTAAATAGGTACATTTGACTTGGCGAAATCACACATGCACACACACAATACTGAATCTAATACTTAGTAAAACAGTAATTAATTGTTAATTTTTAAATGTTTTTGCTTAATAACTAACAATTGATTAATTGTTAACTGTTTTAAACCACAATTAACAATTAATTAGTTGTTAATTGCTGCCACTCTAACTAACAACTAATTAATTATTAGTTGTATGTTTTCACAATTACAATTGATTTATTGTTAGTTGTGTCATTTCACAATAATTCAATTGTTAATCATTAATTGTTCATACAATAAAAAATTGCCCAACACTGCCAAACTGGTAATCTTATGAAATAAATATTACTACTGTCTGATAGTCGAAAGCCTTTATTTAAAAACTACATTTCTTACAACATAAATGAATAAGTTAAGTAATTAATAATCTATAATATTTGTTTGGACTCTTCCATTTCTATTTCCTTGAGTCTCTTTTCTATATCTTCAACACTTTTTCCATTTTCTTTGTTATACTTATATGACTGCAATAGCTGTTCTTTTTCTAATCCCTTAATGCGATCATAAAGAGTTTTATTAAACTCTAAATCAATATCATTTTCTTCTCGTAAAATGCAAAAATATATAAGAAATACAGCAACACTAGCTACTACAGAGTATGGTTGATACCAGGGTATATCAATCTTTGCTCTATTTATAACCAAAGGTTTGACAGTTTTTATGGCTGCACCACTTGTAGAAAATTTGATGGGCTCATTTTCAGCAACTTCAATTTTGTTACTGAAATATCTCCGTTGAGAAGCCAGAAGAGAATTTCTGAAATTCGGATTATGAAATGCTTAAGAATTTTTGATATGAATATTTCTACATTACAGTTTTGTAGTCTTGTTTTGCAACTAATAAATTGACATTATCAAATAAGGCAGCTGTTAGATTGTTAACTAGCAAAAGAAGTAGAGCATTTATTTACGATAAATTCAAAGAAAAATGCAATTCACCAGAAAGAGTAAGCCCCAGCGGATAAAAACCAAGTTCACTATATGAATTTGAAAAGAGAAAACAGATGAATTTGTTTCATTCTCATGACAGTAAGTACTAGCAAAAAGCCCACAATACCCATTTCCTAGAAATAGACGAGAATTTCATGTCTATTCATTCAATAAACGTTCATTATTGCATTAAATAACATTTACAATGATGTGTAATAATAACTAGGTATTATGATTCACTAATTAATGAATGAAGGTGATTAACACTCTTCGTTTCCAAGTATTAATATTAAGGAGGCTTACGTCAAGAGATAGAAGTCATGACTGATGATAAATTACATCATTTACCTGAAAGATTGCAACCTTCGGGACATCATTGTATAAGTATCTTAAAAACGTCCGATTTCCTAATTACATGTTATTCATTAACCATACTCATAGTAATGTAATATATCACCATGTACCTATTGCGAATGGTTACGAAATTGCAGTGTATGTAATTGACTTTCAATCAATAAAATAAGTAACCTCATGCCTTTGAAAAAAGTTTGATGTTTGATTTTGATATTTCATATAGGGTTGTAAAAATCGATTTTAATACGTGATTTTATTTTTAGGAATAATCGATTTTTTTTATAATCATTCAAACAATTTATTACTGATTTAAATAAATAAAATTTAAATTTTAGTATAATATTCGTTTAATAAACTTATAGGTAACGTCCTTCATACGAGTCATAACTACGTTTATGACTCAACATTTTCAATATAAAATGTGTTATGTTAAGCTCGACATCAATAAGCTTTTACAAACTATGATAGGTAACTTTCAGGAAAGTACCTACCAACGGCATTCATTCAAAATTAACGGGTTATATATAATAAACAGTACCGTCTTTACCATAAGGGCACACGGGGCCCGTGCCCAGGGCCCCCGAAGAACTGACATTTTTCTGACATTTAATCTCAAAACATTTCTGAAAAAAAAAGCTCAATATGAAACAATCGAAATAATTCCTAGGCTTAGGTAGCTACTTCGTATTTATTGTTGAAAAATGAAAGCGTGAACCGTTGTTTCTCTTTCACCTTCCTTATGATCGTTAAACCCATAGTTCTATATTTTCTCAATTGATACCTACGTATTTTGAATTGCTGTAGTGTGGAAGTGAAAATATTTTTAAATCATTATTTTTCTTTAAATGAATATTAAATTAAGAGTATAAAAAATATGCTCTATCGGAAATCTTATCTAAAGGCATAAACTGCGCCTATTATACTTTAATTGATAATATTGAAGAATGTGCTTAGGAGGCAAGTTGCAGTGGTGAAATTTTTAGCTTCAAGAAGAAAATCAAGAGCTTTTCGTGGTTCTGGTGAGACATTAGGATCACAAAATAATGAGAATAATTTGGGATCCTTAGAACTGATTAGTGAATTTGATTCTTATCTTGCTGATCCCATACAAAACTGCAGAAATCGTGGAAAAGGAAGTACATTATAATATGAGTATTTATCTGCAAATATTTTTATTGAATTTAGTAATGTAATGAGATTGCAAGTTTTAAAGACAATTGTCAAACAACTTAACTGAGTAAAGTACTACTCTATTAGCCTTAATTCTACGCAAGGTCTGTCCCACGTTGTCTAACGCACTTTCATCGTTGGATACGTAAAAGACGGACAGCCTATTGAGAGATTTTTGCAATTTTTTTAGATTAACATAATGCACAATACAGAGCAGTTACCATTTTCAACTTTTTTGAAAGCCTTGATATTGATATAAAAGATTGTTGCGGGCAGAGCTAAGACAATGCATGCAAAAATCGATTTTTTTTAATAAAGAAAAATCGATTTTTATAAAAATCGATTATGAATTCATCGATTCTTTTCCATTAATCTCACATCTCTAATTTCACATTAAGCTATTGATAAACTATTTGGTCACAAAATACACTATTTTAACATTGTAGAGGGCAGCATCTACGAAAACAAAAACGCCATCTATTATCACAAAATATACTAATAGGGGACATGGATCCTTAAAATTAGTGGGAAAAAAATGAAATATAATTGATTCCAAGGAACCAGATTATACGCAACATAAATATTAGTTTAAGGAAGGAAAAAAGTACTATATTTCATTGCTTTCTTTCTACATTCTTGTAGTTTCATTATCTTCAAAATAAAAGTGGCGCGCGACAGCTTTTAGTCAGTTACGTAATTTAATTTTTTACATTTAAAAATCAATAGGTTAATACCTGCTGCTGAATTTCACTACCGCACCACACGCCAGAAATTGAAGTTCCATTCCTACCATCTGGATGAATGGCGTTCCTCAACAGTGCGGTTAAACGGTGTTTCCTTCCTCGCACAACATCTTTGTGGAATTATTTTTCCTCGGCGGTATTTCCGAATGGATATGACTTAGGGACCTTCAAGAAAAGAGCCTATATTTTCCTCAAAGGCCGGTAACGCACCGATGATTCCTCTGGTATTGTGGGTGTCCATGGGCGGTGTTGACCACTTAACATCAGGTTTCGTTAAGCTCGTTTGCTTCCTTTCCCATAAAAAAAAAATAATAATAAAAAAATAGGGTCATTTACGTTAAAATATAGTTAATATTTTAAAAATATGCATGATTACCAGATTTTGTACAAAATATGCAATGATCGTGAAAATGGGGAAAATATGCAAATGCATATTTATATAAGCTACATTTTTAGGGTTCCGTACCCAAATGGTAAAAACGGGACCCTATTACTAAGACTTCGCTGTCTGTCCGTCTGTCTGTCACCAGGCTATATCTCAAGTACCGCGATAGCTCGACAGTTGGAATAAACTCTGTATATTTCAAATTTCATTCAATTTGAACCAGTAGTTTAAGAATTATAATTAGTCAAATTTCGCAATTTCGTCGCTCACTGCCTCACTGACCGATCATTAAAACTCTAAGGCACTTCTAGCCGACTAGAAGCTTCAAATTTGGAACACAATTAGTGTTTAGTGTATAACTTAAGGAAAAATTAAAATATCTTGCAATTTCGGTCTAGTTTTCTAGATTCACGAACCGCATAAATAACCTCGTAAGTCGTAATCCGATATAAATATACAGGATTACAAAGATATATTTTCAGTGAATGAATAAGTGTACCTATATATGTATAAGATAATGGAATAATAGCTGTAGATAGATAAGTAGTGATGGTATTGAGGTTTAGGCATGCGGTCAAGAATCCCGGCGGTCGCGGGTTCAAACCCTAGGCACACTTATCTGACTTTTCGAAATTATGTGTTTATTAGCAATGAATTATCACGTACTTTAACGGTGAAGGAAAATATCGTGAGTAAACCTTCGTATAGGGTCAATATATAATAATATATTCATTTTAAAAATAAAACTGAATGCGGCAATTAATGCCGTAAATTACTTCAAGTTATACTTACCTCTGTTAAGTTTTGTAATTTTCTTTGTTGTAATTTTCTGTTAGGTACATTGACAGTTCCAATTTATAGTGAAAGAGAGATAACAATTTTACAATAGGATTAACTTTAACTGACGTTTGACGTGTGCGGCCCTTAATATTTCTAACCAACGCAAAAAAAAAAACAATAAAGCCGCTCGACTCTCGTCTCGTATGTAGAGGAGGAAGACTAACTACAAAAGTATATAAGCAAAGCTCATAAGACAGAGAGTGGGCTTTAAGAAAATCCGTTGTTAGTACTCAAGAAGTAAAAGGTACCGAAAAGGAAAAAGTAGGACTATCTACAAAAAGAAATGAGATCTCATAAAAAACATAACTTTAAAAAAAACCCAAGCCTCGCAACTCAGTTCTTCTGGCGTAAAAAGTTGTGAGATCCATAGTTGATGAATTTATTCAGTCCCCATTTAAGGGACCTTCTGTCTTAAGTTATTATGCACTTAGCTCACCAGGCATCATCTTATAGTGACCATATCAATATTAAAATACTTTTATGTTTTAAATAAAATAGTTGCCATTATTAATATCAAGCAAAAAAAAACCCTTTGTTGTATGAGAGAGTATTTTTGTTATATCGGTAACAGAAATACATAATCCCATAAAAAACAAAACTTGTAAAAAAGTGAGTTCCCTCGTGTTTTCATGCGATTGCCAAGTCAAACTATTGAGTAATGAGTTGCGAGACTTGGGTTTTAAAAAAAAAAAAAAAAATGGTGGGTATTTCTGTTACCGCTACAACAAAAATACTCTCTCATACAACAAACGTTTTTTTTGCCTGATATTAATAATGGCAATAGGAATGTACTTGAAATATTCACAAAATACTCAGTTGTATTTTTACTTTAATAATAAAATTAAAATATTTATTTGATAATTATGAATGCCTCGTGGTCTCGCGATACAAGTATGTATTGTGCGATCTAGAGGTCCTGGGTTCGATTCCCGGATCGGGCAAAGTGTTATTGGGTTTTTCCATTAGGAAATTCTCGTTAACAGCACGGAGTGTGGAAATGTGCCCGAAAAACGGCAATAGGCTCGCCCCCTATTACGTGGGACTGATACATACTTGGCGAAATGTGGGTGCAGAAATGCACCTCTGCCTACCCCTTCGGGGAATACAGGCGTGAGTTTATGTATGTATGTAAATATTTATTTAAAATGAGTCAAATTTTGCTCACAGGACAAGAGAAACTAAAAAAAGGTTACAAAATAAAAAAATTGTACCAACTGTTGTTTACCTAGTCAATGGTACGGAACCCTTCGTGCGCGAGTGTGACTCGCACTTGGCCGGTGTTCTTTACTATTGGTACTGGTACAATAAATAACAAAAATCGCCAAAATTTGTTAATGACGGAAAAAATTACACTCCAAATCGCATGGTTTGCAAAGAGCACTGAACCGCGCCACTTTTAGTTCGAAACAAGAAAATTACAAGTATTTTAAAAGAAAAATAACTGAACATAACACTTTTTAAATTTAACATTCAAAAATCATTTATGTTGAATATTTTTACAAATTTTGTGCAATTTTACGCATTTGTTATGCACATTTGCCTGTACATTTTAACATTTTTTATGTTGCATTCCATTCCAGTTTTTTTTAGTAAGGATCCGAATATGAAGTGCTTCTGCCTGTCATAACATAGAAAACATAGGGGGCTCTGCAGGGGCAATGCGTTTTCACTGAAAGTGACCCTGATTTGGGATTTGGTCGATATGCTGGCAGCGTAGAAAATTTATGTTAGGGACCCAGTCGGTACTAGCAACGTTACCGCGGACGTGACGTAGTCACGCGCTAGGCTGGGATACCGGTGACACCAGGGCTGGTGGGAAGTAGAATCATAAGTAGTTTACCCCGGTATGAAAAAGGCCGTATAACTCCAAACAAAACCTTCCTAGTTTAGTAGTTGCTCCATTTTTTTTTGTAAATTACATTTTAAAAGGATTTGATAAATGAATAAACCTCGTTTCTGTATTTTACTTATATATATTTAGACGAATTACCGAGCATTTGCTTAAATACATTTTAAATAGCTATTTAGGTTTGATGGTTCTTCAAATTTGCAATCATTTGTTCTGAATAGCGGAGAGCTTCTTTTATGCTGTAAATATGTAGGTACCTATGTAGTTCAAGCAAATACTTATACTATGAAAGCCTGATGGAATCAGACGGCCAACATAGTGATCAAAATCCAAGCTATAGCAAGTAGGTATACTTTTTTAAATCTTTATGACGTATTCACAAAAAATATAATTTGCTCTAATTCATCACCCGCATGGGTAATGTACTCGGGACGAATATGTTGAAAATTTTCAATTGCTATTTTTGGCCAAACTATCATGCATTTATCGTTCAAACTTGGTATATTGTGAGGATGTGTCGTAAAGAGAATTATAAATATACAGGAATGATATACCTTTGTAAAGTAAAATTACTAAGCCAATTAGGTAGTACTGAGTACACCTACCGAATGAATTCTTCGTCGTTTACGGGTTTCTCAAGCAATTTTTTTCGTTTATTAATCGCTTCTTTTCGCCTTTTAAGAGCAATTTCTAATGCATGTTTCTTTAACATTACACACTCATAATGTTTGCTTTGGATATTAAGATTGCGTGCAATGTCGATACCCGTAGATTTAATTAGTAGACTTCTTATATCACAGTTCTCGGTGACATTTCTAGTTGCTTCAATAAGTCTTGCACGTTGTTCCCACACCGAAGCAAGTTTTTGCTCCTATTAGTAATGCTATTTAAGGCTATATTAATTAAATAGGTTTAAAATAGGTACTAACATCATCATCGACATATTCATCATCAACCCATTCATCATACGTCCCATTGGTGGACACGGATCTCCTCGACAACTGAGGAGTATTAGGGACTTAGTCCACCACGCTTGGGTGGGTATAAAAAAGAATAGACTTGTAGCATAAATTGGATTTTATAAAATTTAAGTTTAGAATAAAATTATACGAAAACGAATTGGAAGGCATTCAAGCATGCCTTAATAATTTTCTTTTTTGGATTTTGTAATCATACTCAAGCAAGCAATAGTCTGGTGGATTGCCTCGTAGTCTCGTGAGACATGTCGCAAGCAAGTGCAGTTGGCACTAAATAATTAAACAACATTGAGAATTATAACATACTACTAGGATATGATATTTTCACCTGTCCTGTGGCATGGGGGCGTTAGAATCCCACCACGGTATCCCCTGCCTGTCGTAAAAGGCGACTCAAAGGGGCCCTTGGGGTCGCTGGGCGCGCTGCGGTGGCGGCGCGTCCTCACTAAAAGTGACCCCGAGAGGGGCGGCGGCACTATGGCCTGTCGGCACTGTAAGTCGCGGGCGCCCATCCACAGCAGACGCGCCCGAACCAAGCTAGTGGGGGTATAACTGCGCCCCCTACAACTCCGAGACGGCCGAGACAATTACATATCGGAGGCGCACCGGGCGGCTGCGGCATAACGGTTGGCGCTTCTCGCTCGCGTACCGTGGTCGCCCCACTCGGCGCGGAGATGGCCACCGGGAGGTTTTGGTCGGTATGCCGGTTTAGGGATTTTGTTAGGGACCCAGCCCGGCATTAACATCTGCGCGGACATGACGTCGCCGCGCGCCGGGCTGGAAGACCGGTGACCCCGACATACGCTTCCTGCCTCCCTCCCCCAGGGTTGGCGGGAAGTAGAGCCATAATCAGCTTTCCCCTCGAGAAGAAAAAAAAGGTGATATTTTCACGCCAATAAAAAAACTCACCGATTCTGTTCGTAATCGATTCAATTCCGTGAAGAGGTGTTCCGTTTCCTTTGATAAAGCATCTTTAAAATTTTTTTCGACGCTAATTTGATACTGAAGATCGTCAGTTACGGTTTCCATTTGTAGGATTTCTTGTTTTAATTTATTGACTTTAGATTTAGTGTCACGGATCGATCGGTTGAGCGATGCTACGGTAACATCAACTGTGGGTTTGAGGAGATAACTAAATATATATTTTTTAAGTTTTAATTTTTTTAGCCTTGATTGTCCTTGGCGCAGCTTAATGTTTTAATTGTAGCGTCACAAAAGTCAACGACCTATTTTTTTTACCAAACCTTCTGGAAATTAAAAAAAATCTAGAGAAAACGTAGCTTATTATCTCCTTAAAATTGTTGAATGGAACTTTAGTCTGAAACTCACTTTCACAATCACATTTAAATTAAATCAAACTTTATTTTAATGGGGAACAACGAAATATCCTTTCTGTATCTATAAAAGTTCTGTTTAATATATAGGTACCTATGTCTAATGTGCGAATTAATTAAAAAAAACCTTCCTCAATAACATTCAAAACGACTACTATTAAAGTATTAACATGACAGGTGGCGATACCGTACATACATTCACGTTTTTCTTTTAATCTGCTTTCCTTTATTTGTTCTTGGATTTTTATTTTTTCAATAGTAGCATCAATAGAATTTTCCATTTTAATTTGAAGGCAACTTCTAATCAGATAAATATAGAAATTAATATTGTATTTTTTTAATGCGAATTGCCGCCAATACACTTCAATTTTTTTTTTAAATTGATGCCTAAGGAATTTTATCCATTAAGTTACTAATTATTATTTTTCCTTTATGAGTTTAGACAGAGCACTATTAGCCTCATTGTACTCAGAGTTGGGCAGTATTTGAATTACTTGTAAATGAAATACGTAATTGAAATACAAATACGTTCTTAGGTGTGTAGTCCGCCAACCCGCACTAGGCCAGCGTGGTGGACTAAGGCCTAAACCCTCTCAGTTGTAGAGGAGGATCGTGCCCAGCAGTGGGACGTATATGGGCTGATGATGATGATGATGATGATGATGAATTTGTATTTCAAATACGTGAACCCGAAGTATTTTGTAATTAGTATTTCAAATACTCGAGGCTTCAAATTCATTTATTAAAATACATTTAGCCTTCATTTAGCGATCATGAGTGTGAGTGCGAGGCGAGAGTGCAATGATGGTAAAGCAGCTATAAAAATGTACGTCGTATTGTCATTGTCAGGCAGTGTAGCCAGCCCTACAGTTTTTTTTTATATTCTCTCAGTTTTAGATTAGGCCTCGAAATTGACAGTCTTATGTCTACATTTAGCCTTCATTTAGTATTAAGTTTGTGCTCATCAGGACCTGCAATAACAAAACAAAAACCGCCTTAAAAAAACTATTCCAAAACAAATAAATATGCATTATTTTGTAATTTGTATTTCAATTGAAGCAAATCATGTATTTTGCCCAGCCCTGATTGTACTACATAATAACTAGACAACATTGGTTGCATACCAAACACCTAAAACAAATTGAATGAAATAAAATCTAAATGAATATGAGTAGGTAGTATTTAGTAATGGACAGTCAATTTAAAAAGTAAAGCATGTTGCTATGGAAACAGTTTCCAATTAATTGTGGTTATATTATATTTTAACTATTATTACTATTTTTGATCTGCTTGAACTTTAAATACCATGGAAAAACCTGATTCAAATGGATTTATTAATGTCAATTGGCCAAGCACTAATGTCCAGTATGGAGGTATTTTCCATACGAAAATTGCAGAACCGACAACAGGACAACAAGAGTTTCTAAAGGGTAAACACAACTTAAAATTCATTTTAAACCAAAAGAACTACGAAAACGCTACTATTAGAAAAAAACTTTAATACGAATACACTCACGCTTGGATCCCCCAAGGAGTAAGCAGGGTTACGTTTTTTAAGCCCCACTTACTAGAGTGCGTAGTTATCGCCGTTTTAGGGCACATACCTACATATGTCGATTCCGTACTGCACAAATTTTAAATCACAATTTGCCTGATCCTAGGATTTCTAGATCGCTCGGCACACACTTGTGCCGCAAGATAGTCAGTATTAAACTATTTTCATACATTATTTAGTTGTAACTTAATAGAAAACCTAAGTATGATATAATTGTATGATGTTTCATACTTAAAGAAATGTAAATGCGCTATAATAAAATCAGATTTCAATTTTGTTCCTTGTTACAGTTCTTTTGGAAGAATCAAAACTCGCTATTGAACAGCGTAAGAAATATTCGGCAACAGTTCCTAGAGAAAATAGACGATCACCGACGAAAATAAATAATTCAATACCATCGATTAGACCTCGAACATCTCGTCGTCGATCATTGTCCACTATAAGAGCATCAGAAGCACTTGATGATGACCAGTGAGTATGAATATTTATTAATAGCTTTAAGTATATTAATATTTCTAAATCTAACAATATAAATAAAAGTAAGAAAACCGAATAAATTCGAAAAAATACTTCAATATTTTAACAGGCAGTCCCGTAGCGAGACAAATGTTTGTATGATCCTCAAATATTTGTTTCGGGTCTTGGTGTTTGTGAAAGCGAAAAGTCTCTCTCGTAGTTTCTGATACCCACGACACAAGACGATGTTAGAGTGGGGTCATCGAACTCAGAACTATATTTATGTCTATATCAGCCGAAGGCTTTTTAATGCTGGACATAAAAAGCGTCAAAAAATTTCCGTGCGACTTGATGATGTTGATGATCGAAAAAAAAAACAAATTGAGATGATACTAATGGTTGTACCTACTAGTATATTACGAGGGCAGTCCGATAAGTACTTAGCCTCACCGCCCGATGGCACCACTATCGTAAGATAAATTTACCATCATGTAGCACATCTTCGTAGACGGCTATTGTCAAAATTTCAGCCGAATTGGATTTGTAGTTTTGTTTTGACCGCGTGTGTAAGCGGACGTGTCCGCGGATTTTCGAAAAATGGAAAAAGAGCAATATCGGCCGGTGATTTGATTCTTGTTTTTGGAAGGGAAATCGCGCAGCGATATCAAAAAGCGCTTGGATGCTGTTTACGGTGACTCTTCTCCTTCAATGGCGACCGTCAAAAATTGGTTTAACGAGTTTCAACGTGGTCGCACGTCAGTTTTTGATGAGCCACGCCCAGGTGCCCCAAAAACGGCTACCACGGAGGATAACGTGAGAAAAGTCCCGATCTTGTATTGGCAGACCGCCGATTGAAGGTGCGCGAGATAGCTGAGACAGTAGGCATCTTAAAAGACCGCGTGGGTCATATCCTGCATGAAATATTGGGCATGAGAAAGCTGTCGGCTCGATGGCTGCCGCGTTTGCTCACTTCGGACGACAAGCGCATCAGTGACACAACTTCAGAGCAGTGTTTGACACTGTTTAGGTGCAATCCGAAGGGGTTTCTGCGTCGTTTCGTGACCGTCGACGAAACATGGATTCACTGGTACACACCAGAGACCAATAAACAGTCGAAACAGTGGACTTTACCCGGCGAATGTGCTCCGAAGAAGGCGAACACTGTCCCATCGGCCGAAAAGGTGATGGCCACCGTTTTCTAGGTTTCACAAGGTGTGATTTACATCGACTACCTGGAGAAGGGCAAAACGGTCACAGGGCTCTACTATGCCGAACTATTGGGCCGATTCAACGCTGAATTGTAGAAAAAACGGCTCCATTTGGCGAAGAAAAAAGTGCTCTTCCACCATGACAACGCACCGGCTCACACCTCCGCCGTCGCAACGGCCAAATTGGTCACATTAGGCTACGAACAGCTGCTCCATCTACCGTATTCTCCAGATTAGGCCCCGTGTGACTTCTTTTTGTTTCCAAACTTGAAAAAGTCCGTCGCCGGACAGAAATTTGAGTCGAATGAGGAGGTTATCGCCGCCACGGAGGCCTACTTTGTAGACCTCCAGAAAACGTTCTTTTCAGACAGCTTAAAGAAGTTGGAGCATCGCTGGGTCAAGTGAATCGAGTTGAAAGAAGACTGTGATGAGAAATAAATCGCCACTTTTCCAAAATTTTCGTTTTTCTTTTGTAGGCTAAGTACTTATCGGACTGCCCTCGTATTATATTGCCCAGTTGTCCATATTTTTTTTTTTTTTTTTTTTTTTTTTTTATTCTGGCACGGCAAAGTGACCCCATTGCACCTGATGGTAAGCGCAATGGAGTCCAGAAAAAGTGCCGACCAGCGAGAGATGATGGTCTCCCGTTGGTCGACACAATCATGCCGGCCGAATACCTCTTCACCTTATTGTGAAGAAGTTTGGGGGACTATCAATCATGGCGATCAAAGGACCGACCGCGACAAACCGGCCAAAAAAATTGCCGGCACGGTCATCCTTCATATAAAATATGGATGTCACATACCGACAAACATAGTCTTCGTGATCAGTCAATTTTGATCTGTGATAGCCGTGAGGATTAGCCGTGCGATCTATCGCGACACTATATCGTTTATTTCAGTTGCGAATCCAAGGCACCAGTAGTAATAAATTAGTAAATAAATACGTAACATTTTGATTGGTTAATATTTTTACTTATTATGTTTAGATACCGCCCTGTAAAACGTGGCGTGGATAGAGAAAAGATGAAAGAGAGACTTGCAAATGTAATGACGTACGGTGACACTGAACAGACAAAAGTCGCACCATCGCCATCATTTGGAGTCAAACCAGTACCTAAACTACCTACTTCGAAAGACATGAAAAAAGAATGTATGAACTTACTTTATGTTTTATATAAATAACGAATGCTAGATGCACAAAATCACAGTAATACCTATATGCAATAATAAATATTGATAGAATACTATATTACTAGTCAGTTGAAGTCGTCTGTGACAATTCCTCCGTGGTTATTCTTAACTCTTAACCGACTTGCATTTACACCAGTCTGTCGATTGAGATGCCGCGGGTTCGATCCCCGTGCCACGAAATATGTAAGTAGGTATAGTACTTACTCCAAAGAGAATTGTTTCGGGTTTGGGTGTTTTTGAAAACCAAAAGTAGGTATTTCATATCCACAAAATAAGACTTGTCTCACTAAGTATGTCATTACTGCGTTTTTGTTTTAGAACTAATTGAATTTCATGCTGAATTTAATCATATCATGAGGATAAGAAGTTAGCTACATATGTGGCGGGTTCGATTCCCAAACGAAACAATTTGTGTATTTGAAACGTACTTTAAATAAGCCACCACTTATATTATTTTGTCATTTTAATTCGATTCAACGTTATCTCCGCTGCCTTGTGTTAATGGGTAGGTCTTATTTAGCGCCATTTTGATTTAACAATAATCAAAGAAAACCGGGTGAAAGTTTTGGCAAACAAAAGCAAAATGACATGACATGGGTATATAATTAAATCCTGTGTGATACCTCTATGTAAAGATTCCTTGTTTTGATAATCTTCAAATACTACCCTACTACTAACATTTTCTTCAACTTCTCTGTTTTACATTTATAGTTTATACAAAAATCCTACTGATATCCTAGCGCGGGTAAGTGCATTGAGTAAGACGTAAATACCTGATTTTTTTATTTAACAGAACTTCCAGTTCTTAAATAGATTTCCTCGTGATGTTTACACAAATCACTAAAGTGAACTCTATCGTATATTTTCAGTGATTAATCAGATTTGTGAACGAATGAAGTGGCTTGCGGAAATGGAATGCTTAGGCGAAGCAGAGCCGCATAAAAGAATCATAAACGATCAAATAACTGAACGTATTCGAGCTCTCGATGCATTGGGCATAGACAGCGAATGTTCTTCAAGTAGATCTACAGCTACTGGCTTCAGTACATTAAGAAGTACTGAAAGAATACAATTGAATAAACCATTACCGATAAACAAAACTATGCCAGGTAAACTCGTATTTTTATTTAAGTATATAGAATACAAATAGGTTTTTAGTATAATACACACAATGCTGTAGGTATTGTTGGATTTAACTCCGCCGATATAACTAAGCGTGTGCGATCGAGATGTCTCGGCTTCAATTCCCGAGTCGTGAAATGTTGTTGGGAGTTTTCCACGAGAAAATTTCCAGAAATTTACCACCAGTAGCAGCATGCATGTGTAAATACCAATGCAAAAGAAAACCTAAACGTCTCATACATGCATAGCGTATGTATTTATCTCACCAACCTGTAGTATTCGATTTCGTAGAGGCTGGAGGCTTCATCATCATCATCATCAGCCCAAATACGTCCCACTGCTGGGCACAGTCCTCCTCTACAACTGAGAGGGTTTAGGCCTTAGTCCACCACACTGGCCTAGTGCGGGTTGGCGGACTACACACCAAAAAAATTCCTAAGAACTTTTAGGTGTGCAGGTTTTATCACGATGTTTTCCTTCACCGTTAAAGCAAGTGAAAATTCATTGTGAATACACACATAACTTCGAAAAGTCAGAGGTGTGTGTCTGGGGTTCAAACCCCAGAACCTGCGACCGCCGAAATTCTCGACCGCGCGCCTAAACCTCGAGGCCATCACTGCTTTGCTGGAGGCATAACTTACTAGAAATTATAAGGCCCAGCCTATCTCGGTTGTAGAGAAGAATTGTGCCCAGCACGAGACATACATGTTTGGGCTAATACAGTAACTTATTATGTAAAAGAAACTTGATCACAAGTATTGTTTATGGTATTGTGATTTTGGTTTCAAATTGTAGCAACAATCTTTATTTTTAGTGTCTCCAGTTCAGAGCAAGACTTCAGGGGCAATAATATCGCGTCGCGGTTCAAAACAAAGTCAGGAAGAAAATGTAGCAAGTTACATGCAATTACCATCACTTCAATGTTCTCCAAGACGACGAGTTTAAACCGTTGTTAGATCATGTTCTCTTTTTTCTTTTTAGCAATATTTGCAAGGGCTGCTAGGTTATACTAAAAACCTATTTTAACATCTTAAATAAAATTTAATATTTCCCACATATCTAGTGAATACTTGTCTTGTGATGATGTTAGCTTTAAAATTCGAATTTTACTTTAACGGAATTATTGTCTACCAGGTACAGTAAATAAAATGTAAACATTATAAGATTTTTTTAACTGTAATTGAAAAACTCAAAATAAGCTAATATAATATGGTTGGCTTATGACAGCCCTGTGATGAAGTTGGCTAGATACCAGCTTGCGAAACGAGAGACCGCGGGTTCGATCCCCGTACCGAGACAAATGTTTGTGTGAACCACAAGTCTCTCAGTTTCTGATACGAGACTTGGTAATGTGGTGTCAGAACTATGTATGTAACTGTTTACAAGTGGAGTACAATACAAATGAGTAAACCCAGGTGGATTGCAATTCTTAATATTAAATTGCTTCCAAGCAATGCCATGTTGCATCATTACTCAAGTGAGTAAGAGAGTTTCTAAAGTGTATTATTCAATATATTCATTTAATCAATAGTAATCACAGTCTTTGATATTTTGACCTGAGATTTTGATTGTGTTGTAGATTTACGTTTTTTATTTGAATTATCTTTGTGGTGTGGCTTGTTACTAACATAACTATCACCATTATTTGGAGAAAATGGTGTAAATTTCCTAAGTGGCATTTTTAAAGAGAAATTGGTGTCATTTACAGAATCCATACATGAACCCTTCTTTATATAACTTATGGTAGTGTATGCAGTAAAATGAAAGTCTTCAACAAGGTAATTCTCTATTAATAAATATGCTATTATATCTTCTGCTATCTGACGAGATAAATTAGGGGCTTTTTCTTTATGTCTTAACATCACTGGCCCTTTTAAAAACCATGCATCCAATAATTTCTGTGCTGTCAATTTAGTGTCTTGTTGCTCTGCAATATCAATAACAGATGCAAGTGTCTTGCAATGTTGCTTTAAGTCAATTTCTTTAATATCACTTTGCCCAGAACTACATACATCACACATATTATTACAATCACTATCACCCCAGTCTTCATCAAAATGTTCTGCAATTAACTGTCTTCTGCACAATACACCATTAAGGCAATATTTTACCATACCATACAAATGATCCAAGTTGCCTACAGAGGAAAATACCATTGTACTCACTTTAAAAATATCTTGCATGCGATACATAGTGACACACTCAGACTTGCTGCCATCCCTACCAGCTCGCCCACTTTCCTGGTAATAATTCTCCATTGATTTACTTATTGTATGATGTATGACAAATCTGACATCTGGTTTGTCTATTCCCATTCCAAATGCTACTGTGGCAACTATCGCTTGGTATTGTTTTTCATGCCATTTGGTGTGTACTTTAGATCTTGTCTCTGAGTCCAAATTAGCATGGTAGCAGGCAACTTTAAGGCCTCGCTTATGTAGCTCTTTTGCTATATCCTCAGAATCTTTTATACTATTGGTATAAATGATACCCGATTCTCCTCTGTAGCGCCTACTTAATAAGTTTTCTAACACACTAACACATTCATCTTGTGATGTTGGTTTTTCTATAATTTTATAGTATAAATTAGGGCGATTAAATGTGGATTTGATCACCAGACTGCCAGGTATATTTAACATTTTTTGAACATCCGACAATACATGAGCTGTAGCAGTTGCAGTCAAACCCAATATAGGTATATTTGGGAACATATTGGCCAATATACCAAGATATTTATAATCGGGTCGGAAATCATGACCCCATTGAGAACAGCAATGCACTTCGTCGATTGCGATCCTTTGTAACATACCATCAGCGTGACACTTTTGTAAGTTCGACATGAAACGTTTGCTTTTGGAGAATCTTTCCGGGGTTACATACAGAAGTTTCATTTCAGATTTTTTATCCTTCAAACTGTGTAAAATAGCTGTTGTTTCTTCTTTTGGAGTGGTACTTGTTATGCATTTTGCTGGGATTTGTTTTATATTAAGAGAGCGTATTTGATCTTCCATTAGAGACACGAGTGGAGAAACAACAACTGTTAATCCAGGTTTTATCAACGCCGGTAATTGGTAGCAGAGACTTTTACCGGCACCGGTGGGCATAACCGCAATTGCATGTTGGCCTGATAATGTGGAATTAATTACAGTTAACTGCTTAGGACGGAATTTTTCTAAATGAAACACTCGTAGAGTTTTCTGTACATCATTTGACCATTCATATTTTGAACTTTCCCAATCGACCTCAGCTAATTTATCAGACTTGAACTTATTTATGTCATTCTTTAATTTGTTCTTTCTCTCGTGCAATACACGTTGACGACTCTTCCATTTTGCAATTTCAGCTTCGACGACGGACAACTCCGCGTCCACATTTTTTAAATCTTTTTCCAACTCCTCCACGGAACTCATATTAGGTTATATTCAATGTTTAAAAAGAAGCATATCAAACATGGTCCAGTTCCAATATATTTTGTGCAAAGAATTATTTTATTTCATTTTTTCCGTTTTGGCTTTTTGTTTCCCCTTTTCTTTTCTGTTCAAGGAGCCCATCAGTGTTGCAAAAGTGAAAAAAAATTAATCGGGAGATTTGCCACCCAAAAATCGGGAGAAATCGGGAGATTTTTTATTCGAAACAAAATAGAGTATTTAAATTTAATAAAATCACATAATAACTAATACCATATAAATATTTTTTTTTTATTAATTTCAATTTCATACTATTCCTTACTCCCTACTTTAGAGAACATTTTGTCATCAATATGGAAATTAAAACAATTTTGATTGTTTTTTTCCACAATTTTATTTATGTAGAGATGCCCTACTTTTGAATTAGAGGAAATTTTATTTTATATTTTCTAAGTTTTTTTTATCACTAAATTAATGGATGAAAATATACATTCCACGTTCGCAGAGGAGTGCGGAAAACTTAAAACTTTAAAAACAAAGGAACAATTAACAAATATCATATTTCAAATTACTGACACTAAACCAAATAATTTGATTTCTTTATACCGAGTAACTACGATATAAACACTAAATTTATTCAGAATTAGTTGAAGGTACCGTTATATTACGTTTCTTATAAATTTATTTTTGTTGGATTTTTCATAAAATGGATTTACATGACATAACATAACATAACCTCACGCCTGTATTCCCCGAACGGGTAGGCAGAGGTGCATTTCTGCACCCACATTTCGCCAGGTATCTATCAGTCCCACGTAATAGGGGGCGAGCCTATTGCCGTTTCTCGGGCACATTTCCAGACTCCGTGCTGCTACTGAGAATTTCAAACTTGAAAAAGAATCGATTTTTTGGAAATCGATCTTTTAAACCTCGATTTTTTAGTGAATCGATTTTTCAGGCTTCGATTCGAATCGATTCAAAAATCGATCTTTTTTGTTAAGAATCGCCATCCCTACTACAGTATACCCTAATACAGGACAGGCCAGGGCTACCAGATTGTATAATTGGATACAAAATATGTATAATCGGATGGTGTATTGTATCCATGACCATTTCGTATAATACGATACAAAAACATACGGGATGAAATCAAACTGTCTATAAGCTAGGATAACTAAAATAAAAAAGCAAGAGGTACCGTCCAATCTCGAGTTTTCGAGCATTTATCTA
The DNA here is from genome assembly GCA_907164795.1 of Hemaris fuciformis. Taxonomy (NCBI): domain Eukaryota; kingdom Metazoa; phylum Arthropoda; class Insecta; order Lepidoptera; family Sphingidae; genus Hemaris; species Hemaris fuciformis. Next base: position 10,300,038 of record OU015440.1, read on the forward strand.
GGTACGGTAACTGAAATTCTAAAAAAAACTCTCGAATCTCGACTTTTCGACCATTTATCTAGCTAAGTAAAATTCTAAAAAAACAACAAGAGTCTCGAGTCTCAACTTTTCGGCCGTTTAAGTAGCTGACTAAAATTTAAAAAAAAATATTAAAAAAGAGCTCAATTACAGAATAGTTATGTATAATGCGATCAAATTTCGTATAATTGCATATACTAATCCGTATAGCTGCGATTTATTTGCTGGCAGCCCTGGGACAGGCTCACTGAAGTGGGCAGATTAACTACTTATGTCACGAATTCAAACGATTTTATCTGTAACTCGCAGCCCAACTTTATCATTCGTTAAACCGGATGCACCAATATATCGTGGAGTATAATATCTATAATGATATTTCCTGTAACGACTACAATGTGGAACAAAGTGTTTGTGATCCAGTTTCTGTAAGTTACGGCAAAGAATTTTATAAATATAATCCACACTCATTGAAATTATATAATATTAAAACTCCAAAATCCATTAACAGTCAATAAAATATAAAAATATTTTATGTTAACAGATGCTTACTCGTTAATTGCACTCAAACTGGTGTATTGATCCTTGCGCGAGGTGGTTCCAAAGGAGTTTATTTAAAAAACCTTAAAAAAGTCGGTGGAGTAAGTTTGGTGTGTCGTGCTGTAAACGTAGCGAAAGCTGCTGGGCTCTATGATGTTACGGTTTCAACTGACCATCACATAATAGCATGGGAAGCAAATAGCTGTTGGTAAAAAAGTGATATGCTTGCTAAGAAGTTTTATATACTTTTAAAACTATGTCGTAATTTACTAAACATGTGTATATACTCAAGGTAATGCTACAATATTACACAGAAGCCCTACAACAGCTTCTGATTGGGCACCATCAATATGGGGAGCGCAAGAATTTTTAGAGCGTAGACCTGATCTCCAAATATTAGTTTTAATTCAAGCAACTTCACCATTTATTTGCCCTGAACAACTGCGAAATGCGCTAGTAAAAATATCGGAGCCGACATCATTCGATTGCGTTTTTAGCGTTACAAGGTACACATATCACTACTATAAATAATAAAATGCTACTTATTGGAATGAATAAAGTATTATAATATATTATTAGAATATATTATTTGCAGGAGTTATAAATTGCGATGGGTGTATGAAAGTGATAAGCTTACGCCATTGAATTTTAATATCTCAGAAAGACCAAGACGGCAAAATTGGAGTGGTGAATTTGTGGAAACTGGGGCTTTTTATATTGCTCGTAGATCTCTTCTAACTAAGGGTTTATTTCAAAATCATAAGTAAGTTTTTTAAGTTTATCGGCTGTATGTTTTGTAACAAATTGATATTTGACGTTAGTACTTAGTTAGTAGGTACCTACATTGACAAATGACGTTTTTACCACTTGACGTTTTACGTGTTTTGCTGTGTTACTGTACGAAATCAGCACAGAAATCACAAAGTAATTTAATTTATACTTCAGAGAAAGGAGTTTTACGGATTATTTACAGAATATAAATTGGGTGATAAATATTAAACAATTCAGATACATCTGAGTATTATTGTTTTCCGAATTTATTGTGAATTTATTTCAATTTATTAATTTGACGCTGATAATATTCTCGACATATAATTTTATTTAAGTATATTTTACTTCGATGGTAATAACTTATTTAATATTTTTTTATTTAACGTCTTATTGTAATGTTCTAAAGCGTCACAAGCGGTTTAAACATAATGAAAAGTGGGTGTTTAAGCTATGTTCTAATATTACAACAAAGAACTCGGATATATAATCATATAATTTTCTATTTTGAATATAAACATTTTAAACTGAGTTGTTATCTTAATCTTAAAGTTATTTTTTTGTGAATATGACTAGAATTAAGAAATTTTGCTTTTTTAATACTAATTTAATAACTTGAAGAGATGAACTTGTCATATTATTATAATTATTCCACTAAAATATCCATTAGGTATTCAGTAATTGCGTTTGATTTAATAACATTTATTTGCTTTAATTATTCCAGGAGTCAATTTGAAAATACTCACATAGAGATAATTTACTTGATCTGCTTTATAAAAGTGACCTGCTTTAAGTTTTAATATGTTTCCTTTGCAGCTGTTCCATGGTAGAAGTTCCAAGCATCTACAGCTTAGAAATTGATTCATATGATGATTTAAAACTTGCAAACACTTTACTTGAAATTGGTTTGATTTAACTGCAAACCCAGTTAAATAATTATAAAATATCACAATAGGTATGTATGCACTCTACAAAAATGAATAATGTGGTATTTATGGGAAACATAAATGTCAATATAAATTGAAGGGGCAGCATTTGTTTGGCTCACTTGTACAAAACAAATTAACAATACATGGATTTATTTTCAGTCTATAATATACACATATGTATATTTTTGACAGCACATGTATTTAGACAGAAGTTTATTTTTTTGTTACACTTTCATGATGATATCATATTTTCCTAAATTGATTTTTTTCTTTTTAAAAGAAAGGAGATACTAGATAAAAAAAAACGATATATTTTATTACTAGCTATTTGGGGCTATGTTACATAGTCCCATATCCCAAAAATTTCATCAGCATTTGGGTACAATAATGTTTTGAAATAATCAAACACCCTGTATTTTCAGTTACTTTAATACAAAACAATTATGACACATTTACCTAACATTGTGGAGAATGTTACTTTTGAAGAGTTAGAAGCAACTGATGTTATTAATGTGGAAATAGTGCCAGAAAGGAAAGGTCTTATTCTAAAACACTGTGAATATTATGTGAGTTCTAGAAGATATGGTACAACAGTTACCAGGCGATATAATGAATTTGCTCAATTGTATGAAATTTTATATGCCAAATATCCTTATCGGTGAGTTTCTATTAAATACACTATGATTTGCCTGTTCTAGTTTCATTGAGCTGGAATTATTATTTATATTTTCAGTGTATTTTTTTGTGAAATGGAAACCATCCATGTTTTTTTGTAAATTAATTTTATGTAATACATAGAGTAGAGCTACATCTTGGTCTAGAATGGATTGAATACCCTGATTGTGATGGTCTTATGGAAAACAAATTAGACCCATTCATTTGCTAAGTATAAATCATGATGGCATTTAGAAGACAAATTCCAAATGTTAAGATAAATCTTGTTTTAACTTAGAACTTCTAGATAATACAATACTCTGCTGTGAAACTAACAAGGCAGTCCTTCAACTAATGAAAAACTAAACAATAAAAACTACAATATTGCTATATTTTCAGCGCAATATGCCGACTACCCCCGAAACGAGTGGTTGTTGGTGGTGGCAGCCCACACTTCTTACAAAGGCGGCGGGTTGCTCTCCAGCGCTGGTTGACGCTGATGGCGCGACACCCAGTGGTAGCACATGACGCTGATCTCCGGACGTTCTTGTGTGAAGTTACACCCAAATTGGACAAGCCTAAACATGACGAGTTTGTGCTGGCAGGGACTCAGGAGATAGAGGCCGTAAGTTATACTACATCCAGCTATGAGGGACTAATCTTTTTTTTATTGTTAGGTAAACCAAAAGTTTTTTTTCACAATTATACCAACTAACTGAGGGAGATAAACTGTCTTTTTTCAATTTATTCTGGTACGACATAGTACTCTATGGTAAGCATGATGCTGTATTAAAAGAGCATCAAGTGAGAAGAGACTTCCATCTTGTTACTCAATACCCTCGATAAATCATAGTTAATCAATACATATTTAAAGTTCTATTTATGCCTGCATTATTTATATAGTGATATCATAATTTATCATTGTTGTTTCAAGCAATCATATTGGACTTTGAAGTAAGTACAAACCACAACATCATCATCATCATCAGCCCATATATGTCCCACTGCTGGGCACGGGCCTCCTCTACAACTGAGAGGGTTTAGGCCTTAGTCCACCATGCTGGCCTAGTGTGGGTTGGCAGATTACACACTTAAGAAATGCCTAAGAACTTTTAGGTGTGCAGGTTTCATCACGATGTTTTCCTTCACCGTTAAAGTACGTGATAACTCTTTGTGAATACACACATAACTTCGAAAAGTCAGAGGTGTGTGCCTGACCTGCGACCGTCGAGATTGTCGACCGCATGCCAAAACCCCGAGGCCATCACGACTTCAAAACTACAACACTCACAACAATTTATGACGTATGGAATCGAATTAGCTTGGAATATATTTTACCTTTCATTGCTCTTGTTTCTATTTTGCAAGTTCATGACAACACTTAGTTTAATATGTAGTATATGAGTTAAATTAAATAAATAAATGCAGAGTAAAGTATTTAGGTATTATTTATATGTATAATATGGAAAATATTAATAGTATATTACGAATAATTTAATAAATTAGAAATAATAAAATGTTGATTTAGTTTAAATCTCGTATAAAAAATATGCTGGTGCTTAACAATATTGATGTTAATATTATAGGATGAGCTGTCTCCCGAAGATATGCAAGCTACATATATAGCAGAACAAGAACATCTACGTTTAGTACAATTGGGTCTCAACAGGATGTCACAAATATTTGAAAGAGGTCAGTTCGACTTTACAAACTATTTCCAACTGCCTGCGACTTCTGTATGCCTGTATACGAAAAGTAGTTCTTTTATACCAAACTTAAACTATGTTCAGCCGTTTCTCTGTTGCATAACCGACATACATGCACTTGCACATACAAATAAATAAAATTGGAGTGTCTCTTTGTTATTAAAAAACCCGCTTTTTAGTAAATGCATACGGAATGTATACATGGTACACTTACCAAAATAACATTGTTAACAATTTTTGTCTGTCTGTTTGTTTGTTCCGGCTAATCTCTGAAACGGCTGGACAGATTTTGACAGGACTTTCACTGGCAGATAGCTGATGTAATAAGGAATAACTTAGGCTACTTGTATTTTAGAAATTTTATTGGTTATTTTCATCAATATAAATAAATTATTAACTACATATTCCGCGCGGACGAAGTAGCGGGCACAGCTAGTTAATGCATATGAATTTAATTTTTTGTAATTTTAGTAATATTTTACAGTATTTTCTTAATCAGTCTATTCTAGTATTTCTTTTTACCTACATGAGTTGGGTAAACATGAATCTATTTGTAGAAAATATTTGTTTTCAGTGGAAAGTCGGTATGAAGCGGAGATGAACGACGTCCGCGAGCTGGGCGCTGCACTACACTCTCTGTCGGCCCCCGCCGCCCCCGCCGCGCCCCCCGCGCCAGCCCCCGACTCGCCGCGGTGGACGCGCATCAAACTAGCGCTCGCCGCCGCCGCGCAGTCAGTACAATCTCTCTTTCATATTATTATATTTCAACATTCATAATCAGTTCGTATACGGGACTGCTCTGCACGGGCCTCCTCTACAACTGAGAGAGTTTAGGTCTTAGTCCACCACGTGGTGGGGGTTGACAGACTACACACCTAAGAAATTCCTAAGAACTTTTTGGTGTGAAGGTTTCCTCACGATGTTTTCCTTCACCGTTAAAGTACGTGATAATTCATTATGAATACACACATATCACCAAAAATGCAGAGGTGTGTGCCTGGGGTTTGAAGTTCAAAGTTTGAACTCACGACCGTCGAGATTCTCGACCGCGCGCCTAAACCTCGAGGCCACCACGACTTCTTAATTTCAGCATTTCAATAAAGGAATAGGTATAAAACTACTCTATAAGTGATGTTAAGTTTAATACACACACAAATTGAAAGTCGAACATTTAAAGATATTTGACAAAATATACGCAATTTGCAAACCATTGCAATAAAGAATCTAGTTAGTTAATTTATCCAAGTGTGGAATATACAAATATACCCAACAGTCACATATTATATAGTTCTGACCCCACATTAAGATAGTCTTGTGTCGTGCGTATCAGAAACTACGAAAGACTTTTCGGACTCACAAACACCCAGACCCGAAACAAATACTTATGGATCACACAACAATTAGTCTCGGTGCGGGGGTCGAACCCGCGGCATCTCGTTTCGCAAGCTGGTGTCTAGCCAATTTCGCCACGGGGCTGTCAAAATATGGATAGATAAGATATAGATCAGGGATTCTCAAACTTTTGGTTACACGAAACCCTGTTAAAGTTTCCAGGTGACAGCGAACCCCTTAAGTCTTAAAAACTAATCAACATCAATCATCAATCAATCAATCCCCTAAACAAAATAATAAAATTGAAGAATATAAGATTTTTATTTCAAAAGAAATATCTTTTTAATATTAATGTCATGGGTTGTATGTTTCTTGTTTCTTCTTCGTAAATGAAGTCAATTTTAGAAGTAATTTTGGAAAATTTTAACCTTAATTCTGACTCGGTATCAAGTCGATGTATTTACTTCTTATCATGACCAGGTGTGAAAACCCACTCTCACATAAGTATGTTGTAGCCACTATGTGTGCCGCATGTGCCTGCTAGGCATCAAGTAACTATTACGTAAATCTTGTCGCAAACCCCCTGCCGTCGAATGACGAACCCCTAGGGGTTCCCACTTTGAGAAACATTAATACAATATAATAAATACATAGAAGTATGTAATGATGTGCGCGATTGTACTGTTAGACTGGCGAGTAAAAGCGAGCGTGAGTGTTCGCGCGGGCCGGAGGCGGACGAAGCGGGCGAGGCTGTGGAGCGGCTGCGGCTGGCGCTGGAGGTGCTGGCGGGCGGGCGCGAGCTGCACGCGCGCCTCACGCGGGGACTGCACGCCGAGCGCGCGGCCGCGGGCGCCGCCGCCGCCGGGCCCGCCGCCAGCCTGCTGCGCGCCAGGCACAAGTACGCGCTGCGCTGCGCCATACAGGTACCTCACACGATACACGCCCCACTCAGTGGCGGCACTTACATACAAGCCCAAAAGCGTTACACGTTAATTTGTAATGTCTAGTTTATAATTATTTATTGTGGGGTCAGGATATTCTTTATATGTTAAATTGCGTTTGTTAAATAAAGATTTAAAGCTTTAATATTTTTATAAGGCAAACTCGGCTTTTGGGCTTCTATGGAAGCACCGCCACTGGTCCCACTGCTGACCACCCGCCGCTTATGCTACTCAGAGGGTAATACTTTAGCCCAGTAATTACCAAAGTGGTCCAGGTGAACACCCAGGGGTCCACGTTTCCTCATGGTTAAAGTACGTCGTTATTCGTTGTGTATACACACATAGTTTCGTAAAGTAAGAGGTATGTGCCTGGTGTTTGTATTGACTTTTATTCCTATTATTTGAACTTAAACTAAAACCCACGCCGAAGATTTTGCGGGAAACATTATGAGTAGCGTAAAATTATGAGTGAAGAATATGTATGTAAGATGTAGCCTGCGTAATCATGCAGGCGGGAGATATACTAATGTCTGTTGGCAGGAGGTGAGCGTGGGTCGCGCGTACGCGGTGAGTGCGCTGGAGTGCGCATGCGCAACGGCGCGGGCGGCCGGCGCAGACCACGCAGCACTCGCCGCGCTGTGGGGCAGGTTGCACGCCGCTCTGCGCTGAACAAATACTGATCTGATACACAAATAATCACACATTCAACTAACAAAAAAGCAGCCGTCTCTTTATTCTTACTACCACTACATCACAAATCCATGCTTTCCTTACTATCAAGAGGGGTTAGGCCTTCTCTACAACATTGACCTATTGAACGTCAAATAACTTCACGTTACAAGATATACCTTGTGAAATAAGAACCTTCTGTATTTTGATCTGAGAGATCTTCTGATACTATGATACCTAGTATTTGGCCCTATCGAAGAAAGGCTACTTAAAAAAGTATTAATAAAATAATTACACATATCCCAATTATTACCATATCAAAGTGATAACGACGGGTTATATCAATGAACCCTAATTTTACATTTGACAATCTTATTTGTCACATTTCTCGCTTGGTGAAGTTAAAACAATTACCTAAAAACATCGTTGCTTATGGCTATTATTACTAAGGGGAAAAATGTGTTTTTATTAAAAACAAAATAATTTTAAAGTAAAATCTCGACATTCCTCGAATATTATAAACGACTGAGTACAAATTTTGCTCATACATAGTTTTTAAATTTGTAAATGTGTAATCTCAAAGTTCACTTTATTGTATTTTTGTATATTAGAGAGCTTTACTAACATTCCAAATAGAATAATTATATTGTAGGACCTAGTCTAACAAATAGAAAGATAGAATCTTTAGCCATCTGTTAATTAGAAATGGATGTAAAGGTGTGAAGAAAAGTGGATATTCTGTGAGATATTAGCAACACCACCGCTATTTGAAGACTTCACTCAATAAAATGTGTCAAATTGTTAAACTGCTGTTCACGATGCCTCAAGAATATTCCGAAAAAAGCATAATTGAAAAAAAAAACTCGCACCTACTTCTATAATATGTAGAAATCAGTTATCTTTGTTTTTTAGACTTGTGTATATTAAGTATAATTGTGTTACGACTATTTAGTTAATTACCAAGTGTAATTAAACATTTTGTTTGTTTGTTATTCATATTTTATGTATTTGTTTGTAATAATGTGGTCAATTAAAGAATATTTGTTAATATTTTGTATTTTCATTTAAATAATATGTTCCTTTTCAATGAACATGTCGGGTAAATATAGTTAAATACGTCATAATTTTTTGATATGAAACATAGCTGCGGGAGAAATATGGAGGGTAAAGGTAAGGGTGTCATATCATATAGTAGAAAATCGAAAAGAGTGTCCAGCTGTCAGCTGTAAATAACAGTTTAAAAACCTTCCAGAATGGCGCTGGTGTAGACAAAGGTATGAGTTTGAGGTATGAATTTAATATTATTGTCGACTAAAGTAGTTTATTGGAAATGTCAAAATAATGTAGTTAATATAACCTTACAGTTATTATGAGAAAACGCGTGTAGCTAGAGTGATTTTATATCCTGAACTGTGAATAGTACATTTATTGATTTCCGCTTCCTTTAAAATTTAATCTGATTAATTCCCAAGGACAATGGCATACCCAACAAATTTCGACCGTACCGTCCTTCAGGATGTAAGTATTTTCTGTAGTTATTCTTTTTTATATAATTAATATATTATTTTTAATATTTTTTATTCTTACGTGAGAGGCTAGGCGCTTCACCGTCGTCTCGTGTTGGTATTCCAATAAATTAAATTAAGTGGTATTTATTAAAATTATAAAATGTCCAATACCTATATTACTTACATTTAGTCATTGCAAAAATTTAGATTTCCACCCTGTTCAGAGGGCATTCATCACTAGAGGAGAACGGGCAAGAAACTATAGTGATGCTCTTTTCCAATCAAGAAATATGTTAAAAATATTGTTACAATGATTATATTTCCCGAATCAGAGTAGCTCATTAATTCAATCACAAACTATTGTATCATCACTAAATATTATAAAACAAATTCGCTGTCGCTGTCTGTCCGTCCCTACGTATGCTTAAATCTTTAAAACTACGTAACGGATTTTGAAGCGGTTTTTTTAATAGATAGAGTGATTCAAGAGGAAGGTTTATATGTATAATACATGCATAATATTGTAGAGAAACATTGATACATTTAGAGGTTTCTAATGTGAAGTCGTGATGGCCTCGAGGTTTAGGCGCGCGGTCGAGAATTTCGGCGGTCGCAGGTTCAAACCCCAGTCACACACCTGTGACTTTTCGAAGTTATGTACATATGTATTCACAATGAATTATCACTTGCTTTAACGATGAAGGAAAACATGATAAAACCTGCACACCTAAAAGTTCTTAGGATTTTTTTAAGTGTGTAGTCCGCCAACCCGCACTAGGCCAGCATCGTGGACTAAGGCCTAAACCCTCTCAGTTGTAGAGGAGGCCCGTGCTCAGACGTATTTGGGCTGGTGATGATGATGATGAATGTGATGTCGTAAATAAACACATTTTTTTGCGCTTACATTACAGACGTTGGCTGAATCCCACGAGATAAATCAAAATAATTTACTATAGTATTGTACACCTATTGGACCAAAAAGGTCAACAAAAAAGTCCGCGATGGTATATGTCTATCTCTTAAGGATAACACACTATAACCATTTTTTATCCTTTACATTTTACAGGAAAAAAATAGCTTATTTACAAAGTGATTTTAACCATTACAGAATTAATCCTTATACAATTAAGTACTTTAAATATATTGTCCATTTAATATAGATCAATATGGCCCTTTACAGCATGCAATTTAAATGAATATTTCCAAATATATTACAGATTTAATCTCAATATTAAAAAAAAATACTTATGGGTGGCTAACTAAAAAAATATTTCCTGGAAATAATGCATTATGGAAAAACAACGTTTGCCGGGTCAGCTAGTTGATTATAAAATAACATCAAGTTGTCTGGAATGGAAAAACTATTTGTATTGGTATTGGCGTATTGCTGTAGTCATGTTACACCAGTTTTTTAAGTAGGTACTCGCCTCTTTGACCACGTTAAAAGAGCGAGACTATTGCTGTTTTTCGAGCATATATTATGGCTCCGTGCTATGGTAAAGTTTTTCTAGTCAAATTAGAATAGTAGGGTAATAATTATAGTAGCTTACGTAGATCACCATCTAGTTAACTCATCTTAAAAAAATATAGTACAATTTCCCTTTGTTGTTTACATTTCGTTCCTTTACGATGATGAATTATTACGTAACCTTGCCGTAATGGTACGTTGAGTTTATAAACATTCTTATTGTCATTCGTATTTCTATTTACTCCCACTTGGCTCAGGTGATTTTAATAAACCAGTTAGTACTTGGCAGAACTCTTGGGCAGATGGATGTGCTAATATTCGCTACTTGGCTATGTGTAGCCACTGCTGAGTTCGCTACAGATCTTGCTCACATAGAAGCATTTATTCTACAAGAGAAATATCTACTCAGAAAGAAATTTCGGCCAGTTTATCACATTTCGGCGCCAGAGGGTTGGCTCAATGACCCAAGCAGCTTCGTGTTCTTCAAGCGACAATATCACGTATTTTACCAGTATCATCCGTACAACGGAGCGTGGGGACATACGCGTTGGGGTCACGCCATCAGTGACAACCTCGTGGACTGGACCCATTACCCTCCAGCGCTCGTTCCCAAGGAATACTATGAGAAGCATGGATGCCTAGCCGGCTCTGCTGTGGTGCATAATGGTTTTCTGACTGTGTTTTACACAGGAAACGTTATTTCGAACAATAAATCTTATCAAACACAGAACGTGGCAATTAGCAGAGATAGTATCGTTTTTCAAAAATATCTTTATAATCCAGTGATAAGGAATGGTCCATATGGCGTGTCAAACTTCCGAAACCCGTTTATATGGAATTACCGAAATTGGTGGTACATGTTAATTGGAACAACGAGGGATGGCCTCGGACATTTGCTACTCTATACCTCACCAGACCTATTCAGCTGGGTCTCGAAGGGTACCATTGCACAATCATTTGGTGACATGGGCTGTATGTGGGAGAACCCGGACTTATTCGAAATCGATAACCAACATATCTTGATTTTATCAGTGCAAGGAATTCAAGCTGCAGGAGACCGGTTCAGAAATTTGTACCAAACTGGCTACATTGTAGGAAAATTTAATTATGCTAATGGCCAACTTGAAGATTGCGAACTGTCCATAGATACGTTCAAAGAACTTGATTATGGACATGATTTTTACGCAGCTAAAACCGTTCTAGCACCAGATGGGCGCAGATTATTAATTGCCTGGCTAGGCATGTGGGAGAGTGATTTTGAAGAATCTAGGGATGGTTGGGCAAGTTTATTAACATTGATCCGCGAAATAAAACTTACACCCCAGGGAAGGATTCTTATGAACCCAGCCAAAGAAATTGCTGAATTACGCACCGAAGTTTTGGAAGATGCCTGGTATAGTCCGGGGGAGGCGTTTGATGCTGGGACTAAAGCATTTGAACTGATCATAAATTCGACGGGAATTGTTAACGACGCGGTTGTTACACTGGAGTGGCGTGGCGATCGACGGTACGTTATAGGGTACACGGCAGATCGAGGACATATGACCGTAGATCGCGGTGGCCAAGATGGCGTCAGGAGAGCAGATTGGATACCAGACGGGCACATCCACTGGCGTATCTTCGTCGATTATAGCTCCATAGAAATATTTTGCGGAAATGGTGAAGTAGTCTTCTCGAGTCGGGTCTATTTGAAGAAACCGATTCTCGTAAAAATAGGAGGTGATGCACAACTGCACGTAGTTCAATACGGTCTTAGGCGCAGCGTCGGTTACGATAATAAACTGCGAAAACATTTAAAAGAGCAAGTTATATCCAAATATACATAATTTTTTTACGTAGAATAAAATATACTTAGTAAAATGTCTTTATTTTATTACCAAAACCCTTGTATGTCATGAAAGCGATATTATATAATAATAGTTTTCGGTAGAAATGATCACTATATGGATAGGTAGAAGTGTGACGAGAAGAAGCAAAAATAATCATCTTGTGACGCCTCTAATGCGGATAAAGACCGCCGATAGAGTGTAATTAGTGCTTATATCTACACCATAGACTTGGCAGTACGCAGGTCGACCGTTACATCCCTCCGATAAGCAAACCCAATACCAGAAATATCTTTCGCTCACCCCCTTTGTAACTCGACAACATTTTTCTGCCTTGTGGTCACGCGGCACAAATATGTGACGTACCTACGGTCCCGGGTCGGGCAGTGATTTTCCGTTATAAAATACTCAGTAGTAACGCGGGGTACGTATGTAAATTTTCCCGAAAAACGGCAAAAGACCTGCCCCTATTACGTGGGATTGATACGTACCTACCTGGCATAATAAGGGTGCCGAAATGCATCTGTGCCTAACCCTCCGGCAATGCAGGCGTGAATGCATAATTTGTTTTAAAAGCTTTCGTAAGATTTTTTAAAGCCGATTTTTTTTATATCATTTTAAAAAAATATAGTAAAAAGTTCTCGAGTGGAGGCGACGTACAGGAAAGCGCAGCGTGGGACGTCCGCCGACAAGATGGTCGGACGACCTACTACCTAGTAAAGGTCGCGGGACGTCGCTGGATGCAAGCTGCTTCAAACAGGTCCCTGTGGAAATCATTAGGAGAGGCAAATATCCAGCAGTGGATCTCCATTGGCTGATGGATGGATGAATGAATTAAAAAAATATATATAACGTCATGGCTATGATAATCTACTTCCATATTTATTTTAATGGCATGTAATTAAAAGTTTGTTTTGTTAAATGTTTCTCATATTATTTAACTACTAGAAGGGACGGTATCAGGCTACGGATTTTTTCTAATAAAAAAAAAGAAGATATTTCAGAGTAGATATTCTTTAGAGATGAAAATATAAAGGTTTTTGTAATCTGTGCTCCTGAAAGCACAAATTGCAGCTGACACTGTGACAGTGACAAGTTACAGCAGAGCAGAATCGCAGATGTCAAACTCAAAAACAGTTGTGACTTGTGAACGAACGGTCCGTGGTTAATGGTTGTGATATCTAAAACCGAAGTATCGAGGGTGAAAGGTGAAGGGTATTGGAATAGGATTTAGTCATAATTTTTATAATACGTTGTTGGTGTATAATGAGACGTTGACATTATCAAAAAAATTTGCGATCTTTTTTCATACGCACTCCAGGGCGCTAGTTATTCAGACTACACGTATAAACTTTATCACGATATAAGGCTATAATAATGGGTACGAGAATAACGTCTTTTGCTCTAACAATCTTGTGTTTTGTTTTCGTTAACACAGATAATAGTGGCTTAAAGTTTTACCAGGAAAAGGTATGTGACCTCATAACATTTTAAGTAATAGTAAAATACACACAAATAGAGCATGTTATGCTCAAAAGTTTTAACTATTGTTTTGTAATAATATCTTAGTTGTATAGAAATATTGTTTTTTAACTAACACATAAAGTTGCAAAAAAGAGTTATGAAATCCCTTTTAAGTACAGAATAATTGTGATTAAAAAAATGTATTGTCAAATGTATAAACATTGAGAAGGATATTCTTATTCTGTAAACTGTAACTTAAAAATTGAAGTATTTAAAGAAGGTATGATTTTTAAGAGAAGTTCTTGAATATTGTAAATTAAAATAACCCATATGGACATTCATACTCTGATAAATTTAACAAAGATAAATAAAATAAAAATAGTACAAATATGGAATAAACTAGAAAATGTATATTATTTTGTTTTGAATCATTTATAAATTAAGTGCTTTCTTCAGCTACAAGCTAGAAATAGTTTTATTACTTGAAACAAGATGCTGCAGCAGATAGCCGAGTATTATTTATTTGTCTATATGTAAATAAATGACATAACAAATAGTTTTATTTATAAATAATTTAAAGTATGATTACTCCAAAAATAAGTTGTATGAACATTTTAATGTTTAAGTTGGAAGTAGGTATGTTAATGAACAAATTGTAATTTAGCTATATTAAAAAATTAAACATGATATTATTTATATACCTACATTTTAGAACATCCATGAGCCACAAGCATTAACAGATGACAATGTAAAAGACATAGCAAAATTGTCTGATATGGACCACTTCAAAAAAGTGTTAGATGAAATTCTTATCCCAAGAGTTGTTGGTACCCCAAATCATGAGAAAGTTGGTAATTTCATAGTGAATGAAATGAAAAGTTTGGGTTGGGATGTAACTGAAAACATCTTCCCAGATCAGACACCAGTGTTTGGTACACTCAATTTTAGAAATATCATAGCAAAGTTGAACCCAAATGCAGACAGATATTTGGTCCTTGCATGCCATTATGACAGCAAATACACTAGAGAACATGATTTTATAGGTATGTACCCATGAGTAATTCTGTAGATACTAGATAAGTATTAAAATATGTACATGGACTTTTTTAAAATATACATGTCATTTATACAGGTGCAACTGATTCTGCTGTACCATGTGCTATGTTAATTAATCTGGCCAAAGTTTTGGCTACTCAGCTCAATAAAGTAAAGGATGCAAATTTGAGCCTTATGTTCATATTCTTTGATGGCGAAGAGGCCTTCAGGCAGTGGGGTCCTAAGGATTCCATATATGGTGCTAGACATTTAGCTCAAAAGTGGCACAATACCAACTACAAAGATGGGGCTAATGATCTTCAGAGAATTGTAAGTTCTTTTAATTTAATTGTAATTCTTTTACGACTGCCTCGTGGTCTCGCGGTACAAGTATGTGCCGAGCGATCTAGAGGTCCTGGGTTCGATTCCCGGGTCGGGCAAAGTGTTATTGGGTTTTTCCATTAGGAAATTCTCAGTAGCAGCACGGAGTCTGGAATTGTGCCCGAAAAACGGCAATAGGCTCGCCCCCTATTACGTGGGACTGATACATACCTGGCGAAATGTGGGTGCAGAAATGCACCTCTGCCTACCCCTTCGGGAAATACAGGCGTGAGTTTATGTATGTATGTAATTCTTTTAAATTAATTTACTTGCAGTCTTACAACCATATATACATACATATATATTTATTAATTTGCTTTTAATATGTCATAAACTCCTCTATTTACATATATATGTTACAGATTGAAATAGATAGTATGACATTTTTATAACCAAAATTTAACTTCCAAGAACCAAGCCTATGCTATTTTGTATAGTGTAGTGGAATGTTATCTAACATAATATTAGCTATAAACTGGAAGTGATTTCAACTTTAACAAATAAATTTCTTAAAATTTAAAAGATGTACTTTGATAGATTATATAATACATGTATTGGGAAATCCCAGTGTATAATTAACCCTTATCATGTGCTTGTATATGTATCAAAGCCTGACCTATCACATTATCATTATTACTCACAGATGTAGTAAGAATCCATTAATATTGTTTTGGTTAACTGATAAATGGATCATTTTTAATATTAAGCTTAATTTTATAAATTTGATGGATTTGATTAAGTCTATATATTTTATAAATGATGCAGTATGCACCACTTGTTTGTTTCAATGAGGAATTTTTATATTATATAGACCGAAGTATCTAGCTGTATAATGTAATTTCAAGGTTTAATCACACATTTGTATTAAATGAGTTGTATTTGCAGACCAACTTGGTTCTTGGCTATTCACTATCTTAAGTTTCTGTAAAAATGCATAAAATATTGTAGATAAATTTGGGGAGTTCAGGAAAAATAGGAATGTTTGTTTTGATTATTTTTTCCACACACATTAATTGTTATTACAGTAGATATTCAAACAATTAAAACATGTATGATTATCTTGTAGACCTGAACATTTCACATTCATGGGGAAGATATCTTTGTGTTTGATAGGCATTTACAATTCTTCAGCAGCATTTTATAATTCAATATATTGATTGAATCATGAATGTGTTATTTTTCTAGCAACACAAAAATGAAATTTCACATACCATGTTCAATTTTCATATGTTGTTTTATTTCTGTGGGGTTAAATGTACAGGTGATCAAAACATCCATTTTACATTATACTTAAATTACGTCGCGGAAGCATTCACCAATGATGTACAGATTATAATCTATGGTAGTTTTGACAAATATCGACATTTGATTTAAAGACTTCCGCCCCGCTGACCACATCGCCAGCGCTCCGTCGGGCGCTGTAGATAAAAACAAACTTTATACCTACCTGTGTGGATTTTCCAACATTGCCGCGTCGACGTATTGTAGATACAAAGCATCTCAAAATCAATTCTTGTTCATTAAGTTTAATTTAAAGAAAAAGACACTTTTTTGCTTTTGCGTCTATGAAAATAAAAGAGTGCACATAATATTATCTTTTAAATAATGCACGTGGTTTAATTTAATGGGATGATTAAGGAATTGTCTGAATAAGGATACCTTGAAACTAGGGTTGTATATTAAAAAATATTTTTTTGTTGCTTTTTGCAGTAAGTATTAAGTTAGTATCTACTGAACAATTGCACAGCATCTTCATAGTCTATTCAGTTTTTCAAAAAAAAAAAAACAGAGAGGCTTTGTATCTGTCGTCTCGTCATTTGCTATTTATCACAGGAAAAACTGTGAATACTGATGTGGCGGGAATTGATAAAAGAAGTGAAATTACTTTCATTAATGGGTAGGTTGCGCTTAGAAATAGTTAAAAACGGCTGCTTATGTGTTTGTGGCGCTGGCAAATATCGAGTGGCGACTTCGATTTAGCACCAATTGATTGTGTAAGGGAAAAATACTTCCAACTAAACTTTTTAAAATCAAATCATGTGAAATAAATTATTTTCGCGTACTTTATTGCTCGCATAAAGTATAGAGTAGGTACAATTACCTGAAATAAAGTACAATACTATTTATTATAAAGTACGGGTGGCAACCCTACTTGAAACACTGGTGGTCAGATATATAATATTTATACGTAGACGTCGCGTTATAAAAAGGTGTGAATTACTTACAGTGTCAATGCCAGGAAAGTGTATAACTGTATAAAAACAAATTACATCTTTTTATATTTTTACGAATATGTATTGTAAAAATATGTATGCTTATATGTAATATTTCTTTTTATGAAAGTCTTATTAACCCTCGTATATATTGATAACCCTTGTTAGTAGGGATATTAGAAGTGTGTAGAGCTAAATCGGCTGTCTATCGAGGAAATTTTATTTCTTTGTCTGATATTTCAATTGTTATAGGACGTGCTTGTTCTTCTCGATTTACTTGGAGCACCGGATCCAGTGTTCTTCAGTTATTTCCAATCCACGGAGAAATGGTATGTGAGACTCGCCCTTGCGGAGCAGCGTTTGGCTGAACTGGACCAGTTTGAAGGCTACACTAGAGGCAAATCCGAGCAAACTTACTTCAGACTCATGAGCTCCGGAGCTTTCATCGAGGACGACCACGTACCTTTCATGCGACGAAGTAGGTTTCATTTTCTTTTATTCATCTATATTTTTATTTATATTATAATGAGGAAAGATTTGATTTGATGTTGACGCATAAACTCAAAAGCCACTTGACCGATTTTTGGTATAGGCACACATCGTAGAAGAGAACGTAAGCTACTTTTTATGTACAATACAAATGTGGGACAAGGATAACATAGAGTTCCATTGTATAACAAGTCTGCATTGAAGATATGATCAGGAATGCTATAACATGTTAACAATTGGCATAGTTTAATAACTGAACCATAACCATAGAGCCGGCATCTCAATGTAAAGAAACAAGTATTGTATTATCTCTTACCTTTTGTTAGAAGTAGTTATTATTAGTGTATTAGAAGTTGTGTTTGAGATTCTTTATTGGAATGTAAATCTTATGTCGTGTATACCAGAAACTACAAAAGCAATTAATTTATATTTTTGTATTACATAAACATTTGCGTAATCTATTTGTCTTGGTGCCAGAATCAAAGCCGCGGCTTTTCGTTTTGTATGTATGTATGCTGTATATTCAATAAGGAGTAAAATAGCCGTGCGTAAAATCCCACATTTTGATTATATTTTTCCTTAATAACTGCCTCGTGGTTTCGCGGAACTGGTATGTGATGTGCGATCTAGAGGTCCCGGGTCGGGCACTTTTCCTTCAGGAAATTCTCAGTAACAGTACGGAATCTGGAATTGTCCCGGAAAACGGCAATACGCTCGCCCATTACTGCATGGGACGTACGCACAATTGACAAAATTTGGGTGCAGAAATTCACCTCAGCCTCGGGGAATACAGGCGTGAGGTTATACACACATGCATAAGCGTGTTTGTTTCTTTAATAATTTTAAAAACGTTAAAAAAAACAAATGAATTGACTCGTAGCCACAAACTCAATAATCTTGTTTGTAAGTGAATTAATTGCTCGTCGTCTAAAAGGAAAACCGTACTACTATAGAGTTCAAATAACACATACAGTCACATACATAGGTACTATTTGTGTTTCCGTATAATTGGAGTTTGATTTACGATTTGTTTTAAAACAAGCTTTTGGCAGCTACTATAATATTATAGGTACTAAGATACAAATTTTGTGTTGTAGGTACGTATCGAAAACTACGAGATAATACGACCTACGACTACAATATTTAATTATTTTTATATAAATTTTTATATTTAGATAAATTAAGTGTCTCAGTGTAAATATTAATGTTTCAAATTGAATAGTTACAACATAATTTTTAAAGATGTAAGATAATAAGAATAAGCAGTGATGGCCTCGAGGTTAAGGCGCGCGGTCGAGAATTTCGGCGGTCGCAGGTTCAAACCCCAGGCACACACCTCTGACTTTTCGAAGTTATGTGTGTATTCACAATGAATTATCACTTGCTTTAACGGTGAAGGTAAACATCGTGATAAAACCTGCACACCTAAAAGTTCTTAGGAATTTCTTAGGTATGTAGTCCGCCAACCCGCACTAGGCCAGCGTGGTGGACTAAGGCCTAAACCCTCTCAGTTGTAGAAGAGGTGTGTGCCCAGCAGTGGGACGTATTGGGCTGAAGATGATGATAAGAATAAATATTATGAATGCACCCACACCAAAGGCCAAAAATCCAATCTTGAGAAAATGTAGTATAGGTACCATGTATATACTTAGGTATAAAGCGAAAAACTCGAAACAATGTGAGCCTCTCTTGGGAATCCATTAACCTCACAGCCTCCTACTCATGTAATCAGCGTTATGAATTGACTTGGTATACTCCGTTGATAACTATTACACGGGCAATGTAAATTGACCTTATGCTCACCTGATGATAAGTGCAACTAAATAGATTGTCTATTCGTCATAATTATAGCGGCCTTTATAAAACCGAAAGGAAATATCGTATCAAATAGCGGATTCACCCCTCCTTCACCAGCATACCTAGGCACATTCTAAGTTAACACAACAGGATGCCATCAACAAACAAAAATACGATGTACACAGACACATAGTGGACAGAGACTAACTTCTTTGTTTAACATAAACTTTGTTTTTTTTTTACTATATACAGTAAAACCTCTATAAGTCGAACACCAAGGGAGATGCCAAAAATCGAGCTATAGAGTTTTCGACTTATGGAAGAATTTGACATAGACGGTTTTTATTCGACATAAAGAGGTTGAGTTTAATTTTTATACAACTTGAGTCAGATATATGGCTTTGTTCGGGATACATAGGTCCAGGTTAATTTTTCGAGTTACGGAGGGAAAATATGTACCAAAATGGCTTTAAATTTGACGTTACAAATGTGCATAGATATACCTACCTAAGTATTTTTGAATGAAGATTATTTTGACTCAGCCTTTATAATAGAGAAATGAAATCTGGTGTTCATAATAATAAGACACATAAGCCGAATATGATAGCTAGACACCAAATGTAATGTAAGGAATTTTACCAATGGCCTTTTCTGGCATCGCCAAGCATGAAGCTTATATTTTTATAGATAAAAAAATGCAATCAGCCCAATAGTCCGAAATATTCTTGTAAACACGAAGATAATTTATTTCTCGACAATATTATTGCCAAAGTTTTGAATTTAAATTAAGCAGTCCATCTGTTCAAATCAACCTCGCAGGAAATAAATTGCCGAGGTATTACAAATAAGTAGTAATGATAAGAACCTTGCCAGCGTGAAAAGTATAGTTCCGTCATTTTGTGTGGAACGTTCAATGCTGTCTGCTTTTGTACTACATAACCAGTAATTTTCGATTCAATAACGTATGTAGCTCCGTATAATTAATGTGACTCATGCTCAAATCCAACTAAAAAAAAGTAATGTGAAAGTTTGAATGATTGATATTTAGTCTTGTAAAAATAACTAAAAAGTTATGTGTGGGTGCAATTTGGCACATTATATATTGCTTATATTGAAACACACGAATTTGTATTTAAGAAGATACAGCCATGGCCAAAAGTATTGAGCACCTTAAAAATTTCTCACGTGTAGGGAAAGTATGGCTAATAAACAAAGCTTTTGTCTAAGGATTGTTTTGTCGCCGTCTGAAAAAAATTAAAACACAGTAGGTAATTCATACCGCAACTAGCAATAAAACACCTGGGTGCAATGAAAATTTATTATTTTACGAATTTTCTATTTATTTAGCAGTTCGCTACTATCGCTCCTTGTGGACACATCTAGTGATTTAATGTACTTTTGGTGTTTTGTTTCGCGAGTTTGAGGTGATATCGTTTTATTATGACAAAAAGAAACGAACTTTCATTAGAAAAACATGTAAAAATACAGCTTCTACATGAGCAAGGGAAGTCACAGAGATTTCGAAAAATGTGAACGATTCGCTGCTACCGGGTGTCATCAAAATAGGCCCAGAAGCGGGCGCAAATGCATCAATACAGAACGTGAGGATCGTCTGTTACTGAGAGAGTCTGTGAAAATCAGGAAAAAAACATCTGAGCTCGCTGCTGAGTTTTCAGTAGAGACTAACCGAACAATTTCTGCTAAAACTACTTGCAGAAGACTGCAGGAAGCTGGCCTGAAAGGCTGTAAAGCCAGAAATAAGCCATGGCTTTCCTACAAGAATAAGAAATCTCGGTATGAGTGGGCCTTGAAATATCGAAGTTTCACCGACGAAGACTCGCCTAATGTTGTTTTGTCAAATGAATCAAACTTCGAGGTGAGTTGTCAGTTTAATGCACTAACAATATTTAATAAAATCATTTGAAAACAAAGTACTTTTATAAAATTATTTAATTTTTCAAAACTCTATATTTCTGTCTTTATTGCAGATTTTTGTCACACCTGTTGTGACCTTTGTGCGTCGCCGAGTCGGCGAAGAATTGAAGCCAGAGTGTGTGGTACCAACGGTAAAACATGGCGACGGAATCATAATGGTCTGGGGCTGAATGACCGATTCAGGAGTCGGCGAATTGTTCGTGTGCCAGGGGTGGCATGAACTCTACAAAATACATAAATGTCCTCGAAAATGCGTTGCTGCCTTCTTTAACAAAACTTTTCGGCGATACGAATATGGATAGCGTTAAATTCCAACATGATAACGCGCCGTGTCACAAATCTGATTGCACTATGGCGTGGTTTCGGGAAAATCAAGTCGATCTTCTGGACTTCCCTACACAGTCTCCGGATCTAAATTTTCTATTGCATTTATGTGGTTTATTAAAGCGCTGAGTCAGGCGCCACACAATCAACAACAAAGAAGGGCTGAAACGATTTTTTAGCAATAAATAACAGTATAAAGCCTTGTAAAATTGTTTTATTTTAATTTGATATAATACTCTTCACAAAATCGAGAGATGGTATGGGTGCTCAATACTTTTAACCAAGGTCGTATTTCTCCTTTGAAAAAATAATTCCTAAGTTCTTAAGCTCTTGGTATTATTTTAAAATTAATCCATGTTGAGTCAATCGGCACAGCTTCTTGAGACATAATTCTCAGGTTGGTCTCCAAAACACACTCCCCTATTTTGTCACCCGCACTTTTCATAAATACTTTTACCTGCACTAACGGTCAAGAATAAAGTAGTGTCGAAATCCAACAATTATAATAATAAATTCCAAATTATTTAATTTAAACGACTATATATTGTACAGTTAGTAATCAAACCTGTGACATGAATCATAATGTAAAATTTGAAGGTTGTAATCGATGTAAAAAGTGACCGGAGTCGACGAGGTGCGCCGAGACAAAAATAACCTTGTGGCTAAGGATCGTATTATTACACTCAATTAATTATTTAAATATAATATAAATAGTAATAAGCTATTGCATTGTTAATGATTAAATAAGATAAGATATAGTACATTATACATAGATGGCAATTCAAGAAGCCGTCACGTCAAAAAATATGTTAAACGTATAATCACAGTTCACAGACAGACGCATATTATCGGTATTCCCGACATCACAAAGAAAAAATTAAATTATCTTAACTTTTTACCTTACATGTCAAAAATCCTATTCTGTTAGGATTACCCGGTACTATCTAACAAACAGGTCTATAGCTATGTATATGCTACCAAGTAGCGCCTTTTTGCATATTATAAATACTTTACCAGTGCAACATACTGAACATATTAATTAATAAAACAGCGTTATCCAGATTAAGATGCAGTTTTTTAAAATTTATGTTTTCAGGGAGTGTATAAAAACTATAGCTAGTACAACTGACAATATGCTCGTATCTTGTCGCTATCATAATACAAACATATTTTAGAATACTAAAATTTCATAGCCACGATTAACAGTTCTGCATATATGACGCGAATTCAAGATTTTTTTATATTCTAAGATTGAGAAGGCTAAATATTTAAGAGCTTTTTACGTATTTATTACAAATCGTAGAAAGTAGAGTGGTCTGTTTATTTGGTAATACAAATAAACAGACCACTCAAGAACAAACAAGACAAATCAAGAAGATTATAATGTAAATCAAAGCCGTTACTAGACAAAAGCGTAAACCGTTAAATGCAACAGTATTCTCGCTTTGCCAACATCAAAGGAAGCGATGTTGCTATATAAAATTGAAAAAAGGTCTTTAGATCATGATTGGAATTGTAGTTAACAATGGGGGTGACATAAACACTCTGTGATTAAACCCTCTTCAAAAAAAAAAGAAAAAAAAAGCGTAAACTGTGCAAATAGCGTCGAAATTATGTGTAGTAAGTTGAGATGGCGATTTCTAAATATTATGAAACACTTTGGTCGCGATAATATGTTATCAAAACATCAATTCTATTTTATACGGCTTCGAAACTCTCTTGGGAAAACTGAAAAGCAAAAAAGTGCTTTATTTACATTTTGGAATCATTACTATCTATCTAATTAGAACAAGCGCTTTATTCCCGACGTTATTTTAGTTAACCGCTTCCTTAGTTGAAAAGTTGTGGTATTGCACATTTTGTAAAAAAAAACCATGTACAAGCGTCGTCAATCAGGGAATTAAGTTTTTTTTTATGGGAAAGGAAAGTTAATATGATATTTGCGAATACCATATACTTACTTAATTTATTTTTCCAAAATATCTTTTTAAGAGAAACTGGGAGGATCAAAGTGCGAAGGGTTATAAGTGAACTTTTATTCGAAAAACTATGACTGATAAAAAAAAAGGTACAGCTGGGGTAATGGATTTCATGAAGTGGTTACGTAATTTTTTTTTATCTCTAAGATATTATTATTGAAGGGGCCATCAAAATATTTTATCTTTATCGTGAAATTCTGTCACTGACTGTGGAATTTCCGCGGGCTCGATTCCAAATCCCGAGAAAGTAATATATGGGCTATCTTCAAAAACGTTGGAACTGGTCGTCGTAACACGGAAACTCATAAAACCCACAATATACAGTGTCATAGTTTTTTTTAGCACTGTTGTTTTTTATTTATTTAATAGTAATCAATGTTGTATTCCGAGCATATCATTTGTCACCATACAGCCGTGTCATCGAGGTCATCAATGACGTACTATTTATCTTTTCAGATGTGGACATACTCCATGTTATACCGTCGCCGTTCCCGAGCGTGTGGCACACGGCCGGCGACGACAGGACAGCTCTCGACTTCAAAACAATTGACAATTTGAACAAGATATTCCATGTGTTCACTGCCGAATATCTGCACTTGTCGTAGCGATGTAACTTCAAATGTTTCTGGCGCCTAATATCTTCCATTGTAAACACAGGACCCATAAGTATACCTAGATAATTGTAGCTTTAATATCCCCTTTGAGCATAACATGTCACAAAAACGCCCAAATATTAATAATTTATTGACTTCAAAATTCAAATATGACTACGATTGTGTTGGTACTTTCTTAATATTCCGAATCGCTTCTGATCTTTTTTATTTCGTTTCATTTAAAATCTTAATTATCTGAATTGTAAGAGTAAGTGCATTAGTGACAACGACTATGACAGCATAAGATTTTTATTATATTAGTTTGTCATTTATCATTCCATCTGGTCTTTCAATTAGATTGAAATACCTATGGTTTATCAGTAGTTTATGTAAGGATTGTGTTCATAGCTACTAAACTCACTTGATACTTTTACAACTTTGTGACCTGACATACCTGTAACTGTAAATAGAATACCAATAACGTAGGATCTTATTCGAAAATTGTTGTATTACCTACAAGTTCTAAGAAAATTTTATTCCAAAAGCATTTAAATGAGTCAATTGTATTTTTTTTTGACATTTTCACAATGTCTGTTCAAGGACCTGCATGTACTGATTAAAAATTCCTGCAATCCATTCAATACTCTTAGTGGTTTTAATCACGGCGTCATATTAATTAATCTTTTTTTTTTCAATATACAGATATATTGTAGCTATGGACAAATAATTCAAATTTAAAAAATACTTACAATATAACGTTTATAGTTTAAACGTTGCATAAACCGTTTCAAATTTTACCAATTAATGAATTTTTGATGATTTAATCAGTGCATATACAATCAATTGCTGTATCTACAAATTATATATTTACGTTTAATTACAAGTAAGTATTTTTTGCTTTTTTAACACTTCAATTGCGAAGGAACGTGTAGCGTCACATATGAAATAAGTATAATGTCGTAATATTTAAATCATTTAAAAAAGTATATATTTCTTTTATAATATTTCCAATTAGATTGATGTGGCTTTCACGTTGAGTTTTTAACAAGTACCTATATTAATGTTTCATATTAATTCCTACAACATTTTATGGTATTATTTCTATACTTTGTGATATAATGCATGCCTTTTAAGCGTTATAGATAAATATCTAAATATAAATAAAATTATTCAGGTCTTTACTACATTCGTACTAAAATTATGTAATGAAATTAAAATATATATTATTAATTTTGTATTGAGTTATAAGCTATAATAAAGTTGTTGTAATTTAAAATGGTCTACTATTGTATGTACTAAAATATTTTTTGTTGGATATTAAAAAATTCAGCAAAATTTGGAGAAAGAACAGAAACTTCGAAGAAGAGGCAACGACCGAGATTTTGGCTCAATGAATGTTTATTCAATGCGCGGAGTGTTAAGTAAATTAATTTTGTTCCTATGTAAAAAAATTGTGTAAAAATATAACCTATTTTCGGATATATCTTTATCATATGTATGATTCTGAAATAACGTTTGTAATGACAATACACTTGAAACTTCTTTTAAACGATAACAAATCGCTTGATTTAATTTTTGCTAAACGTTCAATAAAACTTTTATAGATATAAAAAAATAATAACTCGTTATGTAGTGTTGTAAAAATTTTTATTACAAAATCCACATTCCATTTAAATAGTACTTAATATTAAGTAATTAACATGTACCTTCAATAGTGATTAATTCTATTATTATTGTTCAAATTTAAATGGAATTAAAGTCGAAAGTGTCATTCTTACAGACACTTATACCTATATATTTTATTGATAGTATTATATAAATTATGCGGGCTGGCACTGTGCTATTTTATATACATTGTGTATTTATATAGAAATGATATTATTTACAAAATATATAAATAAAATGTTGATTGTTTGTATGTTTTTTATTTCCTTGTGATTTAAATAGTTACCGACAGCTATTCAAAAAGAGTTTGAGAAAATCTAATAAAATAAATAGCATCTCATTTCGTAAACTCTCCCAAAAATTAAAATATCAAAAATAATATTTTCTCTAATTAAATCCAAATACCGCAATATTTGTACATTCCCATTAAAATTCGATATTGGTTTAAATAAAACTATTCTTAAATTATCGTGCTTTACATCTTATTAAATTTTATATAAAAACTTCATTACAATTAAAATAGTGGAAAAATTCATTGTTACCATTTTTCAAACTAAATTGATTGATTTATATCTGTCAGAATTATTTATTCATTAACTAGTGAGTGGATAGATGGTAACAACCCAAACATTAACTATTGGACGACTATTATCACTTTAAATTACAGAGTCTGCAATTTAATGTGGTCTCTCAGGCATGGAAACAGTGGTCATTATGACATTGTTGGTCCTTTTAATAATATATCAAAATTGCGTTCATAGAGGCATGAACATTTCACTTTATGCAGTGACCATGCCAAAGCCGGATATACTTACGTAGTGGCCATAAAAATAATTGCCCAATGCCTATTTCACTGATTAACATTGCACACTCAAAAACATCACTTATTCTAATTATTTCTTTTAAAAATATACATACATACCTAAACTCACGCCTGTATTCCCCGAAGAGGTAGGCAGAGGCGCATTTCTGCACCCACATTTCGCCAGTATGCATCAGTCCCACTTAATAGGGGGCGAGCCTATTGCCGCTTTCCGAGCACATTTCCAGACTCCGAGCTGTTACTGAGAATTTCCTAATGGAAAAACCTTATAACAACTTGCCCGACCCGGGAATCGAACCCGGGACCTCTAGATCGCACGGCACATACTTGTGCCGCGAGACCACGAGGCAGTCAAAAATATATATTATTATATAATATAACTTAAATGTGTTAAAAGTTTTATCACATTTAAATATATACAGTAAATATAGCCCAACATAAAAAATAATAATGTCTTATCAATAATCAGACTAGGATTCACACAAACATGTTAACATTACACTTCATCATAGATAGAATAAGCAACAAAATAAAATTATACCCTCGGGTATATTGTGTTTGTAGACATTGCAACATGAGATTAAAATATCACTTGTCTTAAAAAATACTATCTAGAATAGATCCTTTAAATTTTTTTAATGCTTTCTCTTCAATTTCCTTCATATACTCATCAATGCTTTTGTTAACAATCTTTGTTGTAGAAGAAGGTTGTTCATTTGTACAGTTTTCCTTCTTAAGGTTCAAAGAAGCATCTGCTACTTCCATATGTATACTTTCATTAGTCTCATTGCTCTCATTTAATAAAGCATGTTCTATTTCCATATGTGGGTTTTGATTGCTTTCAAATTCACTGATCACAGATTCATGCTCCATATCTTGGACTTCACCTGCCTCATTAGCATTAGCCTTGGGTATTACACTTTTTTTGTTAGTTCCCATTTCATACTTCAGGTCAACAGTATCTTCTAGTGAAGCATTTTCTATTATATTTGTACTTTGTATAACATTTTCTACAATAGCAGAAGTTTCATTATTAATTTCATCACTGATTTTTTTGTCATTGTACTGCTCATCATTATATTTATTATTATGCATATTCACCAATTCTTTTGGTCTTGGTTTATAGCTAATTATGGAATTATCTTCATGTTCACTCTGTTTTGATTTTTTTATTTTAGTGCCTGTTTTATCTTTGTTTTTTCTGGATACCTTTATGTAAGCATCTTCTTTTTCGCCTTCCTAAAAATATTAAAATAACATATTAAAGTACTTAAGGGCGTTTATGCAGTTTTAGCGTAATTTGAGCAAAAACAGTACTTTTCGAACCCCTTAATTTTGATGAAAGACTCATCGTACAAACATGTTAGTTACCAATTATTTTAGGGAATATTGTCATCTAAATAGTTAGTGAAAAACATTTAAAGATTTTTGTATAAATTTTGATAAATAACCAGATAACAGACCGAAGGTTTCATAAATTCACTTTTAAAGTCATTTTCGAGGCTCAACGTTTGGATTTATTTATAGCATATTTGATCAAAATAAAATGTTGTTGAATCGGAAATATCCCCAAGCAAATAGTTAGTGAAAGACATTTAAAGATTTAGATCCCTTGTTCAAGTAATAAAAAATCTAAGGCATTCGAAATATTGAAAAATTACTGTCAAAACAGTATTTTTTTTTACCTATATATGATATTTAATTTAATAAAACAACAACTGTTTATAATATAAGAACGTGAACTTGAAAACGTATAATTTTTGTTTTGAAGAAATTTCGCTTATTTATTTTATTACAAATATTTAAAAATGTACTATAAAACGCTGCGCTCAGCCCGGTGCAAATCAAATCAGTCCGCCGCAAGGCTTTTCAGAGAGAGGACGTATCGCTCTGCGCTCCGTCGATTTTCTAGTTTTTTCGATGTTTTCGCGGTTATCTGACTGCCTTCCAAACAATGATGATATAAGTGATGTATTTGACATTTTATAGACTCAATAAACATTGTTTCATTCATTTTCATTGCATAACATTAAATATTAACGCTCATATTTACGCGAGTCATATTTACCGAAATCGACTAGCTGCGTGGCGCGTAAACGCTCTTAAAGTAACTACTATTCTTTCAATAATGATTGTTAGGGAGAAAATATAATTGTATAAAATAATTTTAAAACATACCCCAAATGGCATTGAACCATTATTAATTCTTCTCAACACAACATCTTCCATAGCAGCATCAAGTAAAATTTGCTCTTCTATACTACCCTGTTTGGCTTTCATTTCTGATATGATATTTTCAATGTTTTTCTCTTTAGGATAAAGCCAGGCAAAAAATTTCCAATATGCATTTAAATTTGACTGTAAAAAAATGTATAGGTCTCATACAGTTTTGCAGCACTGTATTTGTTGAAATAAACAAATATTTAAAGGCAAATAAATTTTAAATATTCACATTATGCTTGCCCTGCTATGAAAATAATTTAAAAATTAAACTAACTATAAAACCTAAGAAATGTACTGGACAGGTAGAGTTGGAGCAGATTTCTGTTAAAATAAAATTACAATGTATATTACCTTCATATCAACTGATGTTAACCAGATTTTAAATTCAGCATTAATTTTCTTTTTTAAAACATCATTAATTACTGTATCATCATCAACAACCAAAATACTCCATTCGCGTTTCACAAGTACATCCACACATCCTTTTGTAGTTATACATACACACATTTTTCTAAGATTTACATTAGTTGGTTCTATGAATACACCTGCAAAACAATCAATGTTATATTACTAATGTTGAAGTACTTAGTTACGTAATAAAATAATGCCTTACATTACAATAAAAATTTATCAATTAAATTTCTCAATACCTGTTATAATTTGTAAAGACAATGACACTGCATTTCATTTTGTCAACAAATTTTAAACTATAGTATTACATCTATATTGCATATTTGCATTTTAAAATTTGTAATGTTTTAAACTTACCATCACCATAATCAGTAAATTGCTGAAAGTGCTCAAACCAGTGTGTTTTTTCATGATCACTGCACAATATTACAATTGGTTTTTTTAATAAAGGTTTGACAGCCTTTATAAATAATATTACTTGAAGAGTTTTTCCATATCCAGTTGGATCATTGAGAATAACACCAGGTTTTTGCTAAAAAATAAATGATTAATTTAATAATCATTTTTATCTGCATGCTAACCAACACTTTTGGCAAATTGTCAACAGTAAACAGAGTATTAATAATAATTAATATATTAAGTGGTTAGTTAGAAAGTTCATTGAGTTTTTAATAAATGAGTTTTACAAAAAAAGAATTGCAAAGATACCAATAAAAAATACTAAATGTTAAAGAGTAAATACACAAGTGATAGATGACATCATCTACCACATACATATGAGGTAGTGCGACTAAGCCCAATGTTTGCTGGCTCATATTAAATGCCTTACAATCCTATCCTTTATCCTCTTCTTTGTTAATTTTTAAGTATGCTAGAGCTGCAAGGTGCATGCAACCACTCATCACACATATTTGAAAAAGGAAAAAATAGTATGTAGATTCATACCTTTTGAAATTGTCGGTATAGGAATCTAATGCCCTCCAATTGATGTGGCAGTAACTTTTCAACATCCACAAATATTCCTTCTACACCTTTAGCTAGGAATAATCTTCCTGAATATGTGTTGTCTTGTCTCATTTTTAATTCATATGTATTGTGTAGTAACAAATTGGCCGCACACTTCCTTCTGAAAACAATTTTATTTAGTGATAATATTTGTGTTAAATTTTATGTCACATCAATGTTACTTAGCTTTGCTAAATAAAATCATTTATGGTCATGGAACTACTGTACGTACCGTATGGAGGGAAAATACTACAGGAGATTTTGATTTAATCTGTTCAAAATCGACAAAGTCATAATTAAAATGTATAACATTTCCAAATAAAATAATGCCACAAACACAGAAACACTTGTTTTGTGCACATCAGTGTCTTCAAACTCTTGCATGATTTGTCGACTTCTGTAAATGTGATCCCAAAACATTGGTGTTGTTTTAATGGAAATTGTTGATCGCTAACTGGACTATGAAGAGTTCCGAAAGCTTGCGTATCTAATCTAATGCTTTTGTGGATGATCAATCTTTGATGGGAGCAAAATCATACCTACACATCTACTAGTTTCCATAGGCTTATACAAATTAGAAGATAAAAACAATATTTTAAGATACATCACATGTAACAATAAAAAACAATCCTACAGCTCTAATACTCTAATCTCTATAGACATTAGACAGACAGTGTTGCCAACAACGCTTGGCCTAATATCGCCGTTTCTCAGGCATAAAGTAGCCTAATGTAGCCAAATTTCAGTTGCAGTAGCCTAAAGTAGCCCAAACGCCAAAATATCAATATAAATAAAATAAAATGTAATTTTTATCAATCTATTTACGACATTATTAAAAAGTTTTGATAAATAGGCACAAGCTCATTATTAAACACCTTCATCTATACTATTATATATTATTATAAAGAGGAAAGGGTTGTATTTTTGGGTGTTTGTTACAAATAAACTCAAAAACTACTGAACTGATTTCGATGATTTTTGGTATGGAGATACATGGAACCCACCGAAGTAATATAGGATACTTTTTATCCATGAAAATGTAGTATTCCCGTGGGAATGGGTATAAGTCTGTCAATGTTCTGCTTTTACGCCTAAACCATTTGATCTATTTGAATGAATATTTGTATAGACATAAATGGAACCCTATGATGTAACATAGACTACATTTTATCCCGAGAATAAGCTATATATTATAAACAAAAATAAAAAATAAACAAACTAAAATTAAGATGCTTCCAAATCGTTTTCTGCTAGTAGTAATAAGGCATTAACTAGACTCACCATCGTCTCGTCAGTAGTATTTGATGTAATGGCTGTGCTTGTACTGGCGCATGATCCACCGGAGGTCACGTACATTTTTCTACAAGCATGTAAGCTAACCATGTGATTGCTTGGTTTTGGTTCAGTTGGTTGGTTTGGTTCGTTTTTTTATAAACAAATGCTTATTTGCGATTCGGTTTATTTAAATAACTTGGCAATGAGGTAGCCTAAAAGGCGACCAATCGCCCCTAAGATTTTTCCGTCGCCGATTCTCGTTCTGAGTAGCCTAAATGGCGAAAAATCGCCTACGTTGGCAACACTGTAGACAGAGACTACTATCTTCTTTTTTTTTACCGACTTCAAAAAAAGGAGGAGGTTATCAATTCGTCTGTATTTTTTTATTTATTTTTTATTTTTGTTACCTCAGAACTTTTGACTGTGTGGACCGATTTTGATGATTCTTTTTTTAATTGAAAGCTGATGCTTCCAGATTGGTCCCATTTGAATTTGGTCTAGGTTTGACAATACATTCAATTAGAAAACCACAAAAATCTTAAATTTTCACCAATGTGCGTGACAAATCGACGAATAACTTAATATCATGCCAACCGATTTTGATGAATCCTTTTTATTATTGGTTAGGATGTACTTCTAGGGTAATTGCATGAGAGTTTGGTTAAGTTCTAATAATGGGATCCATGACAAAGTAACGGAACTCTTCAATTCTTAGCAGAAAACTAACGATACTCGGCCGAATCTTTATAGGCTATCCGGATATTTGAGTCACCTACCGTAACCTCTTTATGGTCAAGTAATTGTCCTAGTCAAATATAATATAACGTCAATGGAACTCGTTAACGGCGTACAGTATGGATGCGATTTGTGGCCGAATTTCTAACTGTCTTGAATCAAATTGTAATGCGCTTACGTTTGTTGCTGCATTGCAACATGAAGCAAACGATCTAATTGCATTCCTTAAGGTGTATTAAATGTGTGAAGCGGTGGTAGCCGAGTGTGTGGTAGAAACATTTGCGTATTGTTGATGAGTTTTATAACCATATAATAGACTGGTGGTAGCGGAGTGGCAAAGTAACCGATTTGCAACGCATGATGTTGCAGGTTCGATCCCGGGTGTGGCTTCACTAAAAATTAAAAAATAAACAAAAATTTTAACAAAACAAAAACCGCCTTCAAAAAAACCTATTCAAAAACAAATTAAAATGCACTAAAAAGTAAAAAAATAATTGCGTATCTTCTATTACTTAATTATAATCAACTTACTATTTCTCTACATCAATATATAGGTACGATCTATGTGTTTACGACGCAAGAAGCTAGATAGGTTCTTCTATATCTATCCACTATCTATCCACTTCAAATCTAACTCAACACATACCTATGAATAACAAACAATGATTAAAATATTTTTTAATGTTCTCCTATGTAAAATTAAATGAAAAATATTAGACTACTTAAAAGTCAATCAAATTATTACGATAATATAATGTAGTTTTAATTATTGTTATTTTTGGAGGCGGTGTCAAATCTTATCAAATGAATATGAAGCACATAACAACGTGCGTTAATAATTCCAGATATACTTATATACTTGTATGTACATTTCATTTTCTTATCATTTTACTGTCCGCCAGAAAACAGTCGGCTCTGTTTTTGAGTACATTTATTGGAGATAAGGATAATTCTTTATCTCTCATTCTATCGTTCACATAAACTTATTGTGTATTGCTAGCTTTTATTCAAATATATTGCAGGTGTTGTCTTTGTCAATTTAGCTACAAATTTTTAAAGTAAAACTTATTACATCGCCTCAAACTTTTTCGTCTATCTATTGCATGTTGCGTGACGGTCGGCCGCGGAATAGGGGTAACGTGAATGTGAAAGGCGCTCGACAGAGTGCGTTTGGCGGCGCCTATGGTTCGCATCAGCTGACCGTGTAGTGTATGGACTATTACTCATTTGTGCCAGTGCTCCATACTATTTGTTTGTTTTTATCAGTGTTTAATGTAAATGTTGCTATTTTTTTAATATATGTACTTATATCATCTAAATAATTGTATACAGGGTGTATTCAGACCGTGATCGGAAACTTAGGCAGGTAATAGCTACGGTTATTACAAACCTATTGGCGTTAAAAAAAACCGACAAAAAAAAAGCTATTGCATAGCATTTTTTATCAACTTATGCAATTATAATTATTTATTAAGCTATTTTATTTTATTTATGCAGTATTTTTACGCCGATACAACCAATGCCACCTAGAGGCGAGTCGCTGAACTAAAGAGACAAGCGTGATATTTCAAAAAGTCATTAAAAATCCTGCTACTCATCGATAGATGGCAAAACTAAAAAACATTCATAAAATACATAATTAGACGACGAACAGTGATAAAAGTGCAAATATATTACAAATATTTTAAAATGTTAACAAATTGCCTTATAACCTAATCAAATAAAACGGGTACAAATTTAAATTTTTCAAACCGGAACCAGACTATTATCCAAAGTATTAATTTGATATGCGATTCAAATAGAATTTGGCCTATAATTAGCCACAGCGTGTTTGGAACCTGAGGATTGTCCGGCGGTTGGAACCAAGCGCTAAAGACTTTTTGTATTAAAGCAAATTTTCAAATTGATTTTCGAAAATCGGGTGTTAGGTTATTTTCGTTACGTAATTTCTGGATTCAGTCTCCACGCTCAAGGCCCGCGATAGAAGCTATGCAATAGCTTAATAAAAATTATGACGTTTTCCTAACAATCATAGATTTTAAATGGATGTGGTTGTAAGGAAAACGTATTTATTTTTTGTCGTTTTTTTTTTGATGTCATGGTGTTTGTAATCACGGCAGCTATTATCTGCCTTAGTTTCCGATCGCGGTCTGAATACACGCTGTATATTATGTATGTCATACTCTAAAACACAGAGTTAAATTAAAATATTAATTGGAGACCTAGTTATCATTTCCCATAATCATTCCCATTTTCCAAGTATAAAATTAAGATTGATGATGCGATTTTAATACCTCAAATCAGGGTTTAATTAATTATTTAAGACTTAAGGGGTTCGCTGTCACTTGGAAACTTTAACAGGGGTTCGCTGGCACCTGGAAACTTTAACAGGGGTTTGTGAAACCAAAAGTTTGAGAAACCCTGCCCTAAATCGAATTTTTAGAAAAAAAATTGTTTAATGTCTACAATGCAAAATAAAGGTTCCATTTTACCGTGGTTTCATAAAACCACACAACCATTTTTTTTTAACTATACGTATATGATTTAAATTTACAGATATCTTTATTGCGATATAATTCTACAGATAAGTAAACGTGTATAGGCATGTGATAAAAGTGAAGGAGTTAGCACGATAGTAACACATCCGACAGTATGATCGTATGTTTATCGCAATAAGAAAACTTGATTATATAATAAATTTATATGTATTTGTATAAATTTTTAGTTTAGTAAGTAAAAATATAGGAGCACCAGATTCTTGTTTACAAAATATATACATTTCAATTCTTTCATACAACTGAATTCACTTTATCTTACAACGTAATTTGTTGATTCTTTTTACAAAACAATATAATACAAACAAAAACAATTTATTCATTTTTGAATGTTGGTGCTCTCTTCTCTACAAAAGCAGTCATACCCTCCTTACGGTCCTCCTGTAATAAAAACATTTTATTTTAACATACGTTTGGGGCTTAAAAATCCATGAATTAAAAATATACGTATAATAATATTATACACAATATTTTTAGATTGAAAAAAAATGTAATTTTGGCAAGCAATAAATATTACATTTTTTTTTTTTGATCCCGCAGCATAAATATGCGGCGTGCAATCGAGTGATCCCGAGTATGATTCCAAAGTCGAGCAGGGTTATTGTTTTTTCTTATTAATAAATACTCAGTAGCAGTACAGAGCCTGGGATCTAAAATTACAGTTGGCGAAATTTGTGTGTAGAAATACACCTCTTGGAATGCAAGCGTGAATAATAAGGACAGCTCCAATTTCACAAATTGGATGTAGAGAAGTTTATTTGCGATTAATTTCAATTTAAAATTTAACGGCAATAGGCTCGCCCCCTATTACGTGGGACTGATACATACCTACTTGGCGAAATGTGGGTGCAGAAATGCGCCTCTGCCTACCCCTTCGGGGAATACAGGCGTGAGTTTATGTATGTATGTATGTAAAATTTATTATCATTTCTTATCAAAGATCTAAAAATTTATACATAAATAACTTTTCTTTCATTTCGTCACAAAGATTGTGGTTTTAATAGTGGCGAAACAGCAGTATAATGCACTTACCGTAGCGAAGGTGCCATAGAAAATAGACTTCTCAAACTGAAGGCCAGCCTTCAATGAAGTTTCATAAGCTTGGTTCACAGATTGCTTGGCTAATTTGACAATTAATGGCGAATGTGTGCCAATTCTTTCCGCCAACTTAATCGTCTCTTCCAATAGTTTATCAACGGGGAAAACTCTGCTAACTAGACCTGTGGAAAGGACATATTAATTATGAAACATACATAGTTATTAACCTTCCACGTTTTAACATAATTCAAAATTATTGGTCATGCTCTAAAGTTTTTAATTTTATTTTAACTATTCTGCTTATTGGCATAAAAGTTTTTGGTGTAATTACCCATTTTTTCAGCTTCATGAGCATCAATGAAGTTGCCAGTAAGAACAATCTCCATAGCCTTGGATTTGCCGACGTATCTGGGCAGCCTCTGAGTGCCGCCAGCGCCAGGGATTGTGCCGATGTTGATCTCAGGCTGGCCGAATTTAGCCTTCTCACCGGCGTATATGATGTCGCAGAGCATGGCTAGTTCGCATCCTCCTCCGAGCTATAACAAATAAAAATACTTATATAAACACTCACACCTGAATTCCCAGCGGGTAAGGGTGAGATCAATTTCTGCACCCATTTTAGCCAATTATGTTGTAAGTCCCACCTGATAAGGGGTCGCTCAAGTATTACGTAAGCAGGGCTGGGCAAAATACATGTTTGCTTTAATTGAAATACAAATTACAAAATACTGTATCGCAAGTAATTCATCATCATCATCATCATCATCATCAGCAGCAGCCTTTCTTACGTCCACTGCTGGACATAGGCCTCTCCTATGGCACGCCACTGGGCTCGATCTTCGGCCCTCCTCATCCAACCGCTGCCAGCCACTTTGCGAATATCGTCATCCCACCTAGCCAGAGGGCGCCCTACACTACGTTTGCCGAGTCGCGGTCTCCACTCCAAAACCCGTTTCCCCCAACGGTTGTCGGTTCTGCGACAAATGTGACCTGCCCAGTGCCACTTCAGCTAATTAAATTCCGCAAGTGACTAAAATACGAAATATAAAATACATTTAGGTAAGGTATTTGAAATATAAAATACAAAATACAGTATTTTAGCTATTTTTAATTGAAATACAAATTACAAACTAATGCATATTTATTTGTTTTGGAATAGTTTTTTTATTTTTTATAAGGCGGTTTTTGTTTTGTTATTGCAGGTCCAGATGAGCACAAACTTAATGGCCAATATTATAAAAGACTGTAAATTTCGAGGCCGGCCTAATCTAAAACTGAGAGAATATCAAAAAAGCTGTAGGGCTGACTACACTGCTTGACATTGACAATACGACATACATTTTTATATCTGCTTTACCATCATTGCACTCTCGCCTCGCACTCACACTCATGATCGCTAAATGAATTACAAAATACTTCGGCTTCACGTTGAAATTGAAATACAAATTACATTTTAAGAAAGTAATTGAAATACAAATACAAAATACGTATTTGTATTTCAATTACAAGTAATTCAAATACTGCCCATCCCTGTACGTAAGCAAGTAGCAAATTTCTCACAATTATCCCCCCCCCGTCCTTTATGCCAGCAAAAGTAAGCAAATATCAACCCCCCCCCCTCCCGTCATTACGACATTTTGCAGAAAATCCGGAAAAGAAAAAATATCGCTTACGTAAATGCGAAATCGAAGCATATTTTTTTATATATGCTTCATCACCATCAGCCCAAATATGTCCCACTGCTGGGCACGGGCCTCCTCTACAACTGAGAGGGTTTAGGCCTTAGTCCACCACGCTGGCCTAGTGCGGGTTGGCGGACGACACACCTAAGAAATTCTTAAGACCTTTTAGGTGTGCAGGTTTTATCACGATGTTCTCCTTTACCGTTAAAGCAAGTGATAATTCATTGTGAATACACACATAACTTCGAAAAGTCAGAGGTGTGTGCCTGGGGTTTGAACCTGCGACCGCCGAAATTCTCGACCGCGCGCCTAAACCTCGAGGCCATCACTGCTTTTTTTTATTATTATTTTTTTTTTTTATCAAAAAGAGGTAGTATAATATCAATCAATATTATTTATTGTAAAGCTCCGCGACTTTGAAAAACATGTAATTATAAACATGTGTGTAAGCCGTGCTTGTTGAGGAGTTTCTTTTTTAATATACCTCCTATGTTACAAACCTGCATCTACGATACGGTACGTAGGTACATATTAGAATATAACAATGATGAATTTGATAGATAGAAAAATTTAATGCACTTACTGCAAACCCATTGACAGCGGCAATGACGGGTTTCCCGCAGTTGGAGATATCTTCCCATTCGCGTAAGAATCCCTGTTTTTGATTATGACTGTATGTATTATTTTGCATTTCTTTGATATCCGCGCCGGCTGCGAATGCTTTTTCATTTCCTACAAAATAATACTTTTATATGTATTTTAAATCATACTTTATTTGATAAATAGTATTTAATTTTATTGTTCAATTATAATTGAATCAATCATAATTCAGAAATAAAAAGTTAGAGTAAAAAATAATTAAGAACATAAATATTCGTTGTAAAGTAAAGTGTATGTATATCGTTTGATCAGAAAATATTGTATATTCAATAAAATGAAGTCTAAACTTGTAAGTCCAAAGAATAGTCTAATTCCGACACATCATGAACAAGATAAATTTAATTTATCTTTAACTTGAAAACATCAAATTATATTATTACGGGATTAGCTGATTAGGCGATAATTTTTATTTTTTCGTTTTGATGCAACTTGCATAATGCGGACTATTTTTCACTCCTGTACTGACCTGTGATTATTATAGCCGCAATAGTGTTGTCTGCGTCGAAGTCGGTGACAGCTTTCCCAAGTTCCACAAATAGTGGCTTGCAAAGGGCATTCAATGCCTTTGGGCGATTCAACTGGATAAGACCAACATTCTTCTTTGATCCAACTATATCGACCTTAATATTTTCATATGCAGGTGCTGTAACGAAACGTTATCTTACTGTGAGACTCTAAACGTCGTCACATCGCCGCTTTTCGTAATTAATTAAATCCGCCCATAAATCCTTTTTTCCGTGTGCATATTCAACCGCTCTAAATGCTTATGACATGGCGAGTAACTAAGTATGGCGGCGTAATGTATTCCAAAATATTTACAAACAAAATAATGAGTTACTCTTCTAAGCTAGGTTACACGATATTCAAATCAAAGCCGAAAAATAAATGCAAAAATAAGTCTTATGTTTTTGAGGCCAAGCTGAAACAATTTTCAAAGATTTTCAACAGAAAGAGCATAGGTATAGGTCACTTTTAATAATTTTACAGGTCCAGCTGTGTCAGACAGCTTGTAATGAATAAAAACATATAAGAGGGCTATATACTTTTTTTTTTTATAAGAACTTACTCATTAATTCTATATGTAATTTTAAAAAATACAACTCTTTCTGAGGTTGAATGAATTGTATCTTTTTTAATGTTAAATTATATTCAAGAAGCACATTAAGTTAGATATTTGACTTCTATTACTCGATATGAAATATTGGTGATAGCTGATGTAATACTTTGTTTCTTAAATTGGTGTGTCATGTAATGGCCGTTTATGAGATAAGATTGTAATAACCTCTGATCAAGGCCTAGTTAATAAAATATTATGACTTTATAGATCATTCTGATTTGATTATACATTACTCAATATCTGTAGTGTGAAAAATGAAAAAATAAAAAGAATTTAAGTGTGACAGAAATCTTCAAGTCACCTTGTAAGTTAAATGCAAATGCAAAGTTTCTACAATGTTCTACACCATATGTTAATAAGGCAACATTACCCATTTATAAAAATGTGATACATGATCTTTTTGAGACTGAAAAACAAAAAAGGATAATACATACATAGACACTGACCTATGTTGAGACATAAGTCTTCTTAAAATATTTTTTACTTAATATTTATTTAAAGCTTATTATTAAGTGCTGTTCTTCTATTCAAACTTAATTCAAAATTAGCTTCTAATCCTTTATAATTCTTCTAATATTATTTTTACAAAATATATTAATTAGAATTATAGTAATTTGACACAAGACTGTAAACTAAGAGGCCTTGTCCTTGAACTCCAAACCAAGACAATGATTTTATGTTTTACATATTTTTGTCTGGGGTCTGTGTGTCTGTGAGACTGAAAAGTCTCTCATGGTTTCTTATACCCACCACACAAGACTTGTATGTTTTTATATAGGTATAGAGTTGAAACTACTTATGTGATAGTTCGGTATTTTATAGGTAGTCTTGCGGTATAAGTATGTGCCATACAATCTAGAGGTTTTAGGTTCAGTTGCCAGGTTTTAGGTTCAATCGGCCAGAGTTATTGGTTTATTCTAACAGAAACTTCTCAGTAACAGCTGAGTCTGGAAATGAGCCCGAAATTACATAGGTCAAAAACAGTTAGAGAAATGTTGGTAAAATTTGTGTGGTGTGAATGTTGGTAGAAATGCACCTCTGATTACAGCCCTTTGGGGAATACGAGCGTGATTGCGTATGTATATACATTTTAAATAGAATAAATAATAAGACTTGGAAGCGACGTGATAACTTAGGTATCACATTGCTCATAAATTTAATAGAGTACCTACTCGTTTACTCGTGCTCGGTACATAATTACTAAAATTTAAAATTTCTATTTCAATTCAAGCTAGTATAAATAATACCCATATAAATATCTTCTTACTAACCTGCACTATAAAACTTGATTGAACCAGTATTCGATAAAACGCCAACTCTGCTTTTATTAAATACATTTTTTCCCAACAGGACTCTAGCAACAGAACCAACAGAAGCCATTGTATAAGGACTGAAAACGGCCGTCTTTATCCGCAACAAAATGATAAAAGCGATAATACGTTAACACCGGCAAAAATAACTTTCAAACAAGTGAACTTTGATTCAGTTCAGTGATAGCGAAATAGCAAAACGATAAGAAATGTGTGTACTGTGTAAGAAAGAGAGAAAACGAATAAAATCATTACTGTACGGTGAGTGTAAGTGAGAAGGATGACATTCGAAAAATGTCAAAATGATGCAGGGTTGCCATATAATAAAAATTGATTACCGTGTTTTGGGTGTTGAATTGCCGTGTTTTGTAGAAAAAAATGAGAAATTGCCGTGTTTTTATTTTATTTTATGGCAACCCTGTCACACATTGACATTTGACATTATTGACAAGTGGAATTATTGGATCCACAACAAATTATTGTTTAAAATTTAAATGTAATTTGTAACATTGGAAATAACTAGTTTGTAGCAATGGCTAATAAATCTAGTTATTTGATTGTGACTGGCGAGCCGGGTTAAGTACTATCCTTTTATTGATATCAATAGACATCTTGGTAAACTGTATTTATTATTCTCACACATTTTTTTAAAAATTATAATGAATGTATACGTTAGGAACATATTTACTCTAACTGTCCTATGTATTTTAATTCGGAATATAAAATTTCAACAATTTACGTAAAGAACAGAATATTTTTTGTTTATTAAATTAATTGAATAGTTCTATTTGATTTTGTTTATAGTGGTGTCTTATATGTACCTATTACGAAATAAACTTTTTTTTAAATACAATCTTTTTTGATAATGACTTCCACTTCTAATGTACTTTACATTTGTGGGTTTAAATCTGTTATCAATTTGCATTTATATTGGAATAATTAAAATCAGTCCAAGGTGGACTGACAACTTCTCATGAAGATTGCGGGAAGTTGTTGAATGCAGGTTGTTACTGAAAGAGTGCTATGGAAGTCTTTGGGGGAGGCTTATGTTCAGCAGTGGATAAAATACTTTCAGCAATTATAAATAAGATTGTTTCCCTCTCCTCACCTGTATTCAGTTCATTATGTATTTTGTATCTTGGATAACTCATAATCTAAGTAAACCAGTGTTTTCCAATTATGTGCCTATAACAGTCAGTATCAGTCAATGATAAATAATGTAAACTGTGCTAGGCAATATGTAATGTTTTAAATATGTTTAAATTCTTCTATAATTTGATCCAGGTATTTCTTTACATGTTTTTTTAAAATAAGTACTTGTTTCCTTTAGGTGTGGGGAAGACTACATTAATCAAGAAAATTGCATCAATAATAGCTTCTAAGAACATTAAAGTATCTGGGTTTTATACAGAAGAGATAAGGAAAAATGGAACAAGGGAAGGGTTTGACATAGTAACATTAGATGGAGTACGGGGTCGGTTAGCGAGAGACCAGGCTATACTAAATGGTCCAATAAAGTTTAAAGTTGGAAAATATGGTGTACTTGTACAAGAATTTGAAAATGTGGCTTTACCATGTTTGGATAATGTAAATATTTTTTTTAGTATTACTTAATAATAATAAAAAAATAAGTCTATTTTGCATATTTTACAACAGAGGGGCAAATTTTGTAACAGACAAGTTTTGTGAGGCAGCAATTAGAAAACAGTTATAAAACAAGAGTCTGTGACAGTGTTGCCAACCCCAAGAAACTAAAAAACAATCACCTACTTTTATTACTCACATACACTGTTATTATTATAATATTGATTCTAAATTTTCAATCTCATTTTCCTATTTAAATTCGTACATATTTATATTAAATCTATTTATGTGCCTT
The DNA here is from genome assembly GCA_907164795.1 of Hemaris fuciformis. Lineage (NCBI taxonomy): Eukaryota > Metazoa > Arthropoda > Insecta > Lepidoptera > Sphingidae > Hemaris > Hemaris fuciformis. Next base: position 10,342,982 of record OU015440.1, read on the forward strand.
TCTGTGTGTGGCTTCAAATGAGTTGCAATCAGTTATTTCGGATTTGTGTATAATACTCCTTTAGTTGTATAGTGTGGATATTCTGTTGTGTAATTTGGTTTTCATAATATTTATAGCTGAAAATAATCTTTCCACGGTAGCGCTGCTATGTATGTGGGTAGGCACAAAAGTTTTATTATGTGGTGATTATTAAGAAATACTTGCATAGTCTTAATAAGTAGTGTTGAACGCTCATTGAAAAACAGTAAAAATTAGAAATGAAACAGAAAACAGGGTCATCAACATGAAAACAGCAAATCTACTGTTAAAACAGTAGAGTTGGCAACACTGGTCTGTGATTTGGTTCCTACTACAGTAAGACTTTTTTACTCATGTTGAAATAATATTGTGGCTAAATATGGTGTAAAATTATTTGTAATTTTGTATCAGTTATAAGTACAGGCAGTATTTTTTTTTTAGAAATAGTAATATAGGATTTGTATTTTTAGACACAAAATAACTCTCATGGGTTGCTTGTCATAGATGAGATTGGCAAAATGGAATTTTTTAGCACCAACTTTAAAAATAAAATGAGATATATATTCAGTCAACAATCAAGCTGCCTCGTTTTAGCCAGTATACCTATAAGAAAAAGTGATACACTCATAGAAAATATTAGAAACCACAATAAAACTAAAATATGGACGGTAAGACTATTTTATAATGCCTTTTTGATTAATTATGCACAATAAATTTTTTTCTTGTTTCTTTTTTATTAAGAAAATAAATTTCTTTTGCAGGTCACGCGAGAAAATCGAAATCATATTTGCGAAGACATATTAAGAGAAATAGAAAACACTGGACTGTAAATGATTTATCACAGTGTTACAAAATAGCACATTATATAATGTAAGTTCGGTTACTGAGAAGTTATAGTTCTATTATTATTTTCACTTAGTATCTAGTGGACTAGATACCCAATGTCTGCCTAATTAACTATCATCATCGGAATAGTCATCAAACTGTCCATCCGATTCCTGTTCTATTAGAGGATTGCAAAGCTTTTCATATTTAACTTTTTCTACAATAGAAACAGGATGTGCGTCCATTGGGCAAAAGTTGCCCTCTGCTATCTTCCTTTTTACAAAAAGGATCCACGGCGAGGTTGGCGGTGTGATGGTGTTGTAATATTGCGGTATCCAATATTCATCAGAATCCCAGTCTTCAGAAGAATTTGACGGCTCGTATGGTGGTTTCGAATGTTCTGTAATATAAAACTGTGAATAAAATATGTGCCATAATTATGGTTAAAAGATTTTTTCTCAATGAATTATATCTGAACAAACCATTGTCATTAGAAAGCTCACTGATTGAATCGTCCGAATATGTTTCACGTTCATCATCATAGGTTTCTTCGGGTCTTCTGCGAAAATACCAAACGATTTATCATTCGTGAATCGATTTTACAGACAATTTCTGTTATTATTACAATTATTTCTGTGTATTAAAGTGTCACTTAAAGCTGTAGACTCTGTTCAATATTTACACCCATTAGAAAGGCATTGATGAAACTTCTTCAAACGCTGTGCTGCTACTGAAAATTTCATAATAGGCTAGGGATTTGAACTTCGGATCGAAATGTAAATACTTGTGGAGATTGTCGTGACTACTCAACTATCAAATTCATATGTACCTACTTGTCTTTGCAGTTCAATATTATTTTAAAATTAAAAGAAAAAAAAAATAGGTCTGTGTCACTGGTACTGCAGTATTGACCAGTGCTGGCAGTGAAGAGATCATTCAATATTAAATGACTATAATAAATGAATTTCCAAATACTCTTACTGCTTAGTCTTGATAAGTGACAGATATATGGTAATATGCTTAGGAGCCATTCAAGTATTACGTAAGCACTAAAGGGGGGTGGGGGGATATTCCATTTGCTTATTTTTGATGACATCGGGGAGTGGGGGTCTGGATAGTGATTCATCATCAGCCCAAATACGTCCCACTGCTGGGCACGGGCCTCCTCTACAACTGAGAGAGTTTAGGCCTTAGTCCACCACGCTGGCCCAGTGCGGGTTGGCGGACTACACACCTAAGAAATTCCTAAGAACTTTTTAGGTGTGCAGGTTTTATCACGATGTTTTCCTTCACCGTTAAAGCAAGTGATGATTCATTGTGAATACACACATAACTTCGGAAAGTCAGAGGTGTGTGCCTGGGGTTTGAACCTGCGACCGCCGAAATTCTCGGCCGCGCGCCTAAACCTCGAGGCCATCGAGGCCAGGCCATGGATAGTGATTACGTAAACAATATTTATATTTCTTTTTCGGATTTTCTACATAAAAGATTTAAAAATATGTACATATACTAATTCTTACGTAAGCATATGAGGGGGGAGCGTACTCCCCCTATAGCAAATCTCGTAATATTTGCTTACTTTTGCTGACATGGGGGGGGGGGGGGGGGGGGGGGTCGGATTAATGATTGTGAGAAATTTGCTTACGTAATAGGTACTTGAACGGCCCCTTACCCTCTATTACAAGTGTTTTTTTCATAATTTTTAAAGTGAAATTTGAGTATAAAAGTAAACTACTGTCGTTGTCCCTCTTTTGTGAAGTGAAAATAATCATGCATAAATAATTTCAACCTATTTTACAAATAAAGTTAGTCATTGGGGGTGGCCTATGTCCAGCAGTAGACTTCCATTAGCTGATGGATTGATTGATTACAATTAAATTTGTTAAGAGTATTGTAAAATGGTAGTCAAGTGATGTTAAATGATAAGTTTTTTACCAAAACTTTACACTGAAATTTTAAATTTGCTTTGTTTTATAAATCTATTCAGAAGTAAATAAGTTGACTTGCAAATGCAATAATTAGAGCCCAGTAAAAGAAGATGTATTACAAATGTGTAAAAATTAATGCATAGGCTTTTTTTACAATTAAAATGGGTCAGATTTTATTCACCACAATGGCTTTATGTGAATCAGCAAACATTATTCGCTTGAAAAAACCTTGTGATGAATTCTTATGTATGTTTTCTAACTATGGTTAACCTTTTAATTAAAACAATGTATGTAGGTGATAAAACTATACCTTCCATCAAGTCTGTTACAGTTATTTTGTCTCAACTTGGTCCTTTTAAGAAGATATTCCTCCTCCGACGGTTCTTCCAAGAAATTTTGAGCAAAATCAAGCTTTTCTATGTGTTCTATATTACAAGGCACTTCATACAAATGATTATCATATAAGTCAAGTACCTTTAAGTTCTGCAATTCATGAACATCATTAGGAAGGATGCAGAGTTTATTGCTATCTAAAAGTAATATATTTAATTTTGTTAATCTGTTCATTTCTTCTGGTAAGTACATAAGCCTATTGTTTGAGAGTATGCATATTTCCAAATATAACAAATTGCAAAATTCATTTGGAAGACTGTGAATATAATTTTCAGACAAATCAATATGTTTTAAATATTTATAAATATCTATGTCTGAATTTATGTTATACATATGAGTATTACACAATTTAAGAGTTTCTACTTTGCAACATTTATTCAAACCTTTGCAAGGCAGATCTATAAGAATGTTTGATCCATGATAGTCATACTCCTTAGTACCAATATGTAATTGTTTTGCATTTGCAAATGTGGATAGTAATTCAATATGGTTTCTTAAGTTGCAGTTATTTACATCTATTTCTATAAGTAGAGTTTCACATTCAAGTAATTGTACAAAATCTTCTTTCCTTATTGTATTCATTATTTTTGAATTACAACTAATGTTAAGCTTTTTTAGATTTTTTGGTTTATGTAACCAAATCCACAATGGAAGTCCTTTTAAATCATTATTAGCTACATTTAATATTTCTAGTGTATCACAAAATTTAGGTACATTGTCAAAAGAGGAAATGTAATTATGAGAAATATCTAGTATTTTCAAATTTTCAATTTCTAGCACGTATTTTGGTACTTCAGCTAGTTTGTTATGTGATAGGCATAGCTGATTCAAACTCGGGGGTAGTCTTATTGTTTCATCCAACATGGATATGTCTCTATGACTTAAATCTATAACGGAGATCATTTTGATACAGTGTTGTATATTTATATCGATTTCTTTCACTATTCCGTTGGAATACCCATTTTCCTTCGGTGGTACTTGCTTATGTTTCTCCATCGATTTTTAATAATAATCTTCTTTTGGAAAACGTATTTTATTGTCTATAAGTTTGCTGATCTAGTTAATAAGATTTAATTTTAGTATTCCTAAATTTTTGTACATTATTACACCTTAAACAGTAACCTATAACCTAAAAATCATGCTCACAACAGTCACAACTCACAACGTCACAACAAATCAAAATAATTTACTTGACAGTAGGGCTGACAGCTTTTGTCATTTTTCGTTTTACTTTCTTTTTCATATTAGGCAAAGGAAAGGATAAAGTCATAAAGCGGCTTAAAAACTATTTGCTATAGGCAGTGTTGCCAACCCTACTGTTTTAACAGTAGATTTGCTGTTTTCATGTTGATGACCCTGTTTTCTGTTTCATTCCTCATTTTTACTGTTTTTCGGTGAGCGTTCAACGCTACCTATTAGACTATGCAAGTATTTCTTAATTATCACCACATAATAAAACTTTTGTGCCTACCCACATAGCAGCGCTACCGTGGAAAGATTATTTTCAGCTATAAATGTTATGAAAACCAAATTACGCAACAGAATATCCACTACAACTAAAGGAGTATTATACACAAATCCGAAATAACCGATTACAACTCATTTGAAGCCACACACAGAAAGGCACATAAATAGATTTAATATAAATATGTACGAATTTAAGAAGGAAAATGAGATCAATATTATAATAGTAACAATGTGAGTAATAAAAGTAGGTGATTGTTTTAATTATAAAAGAAAAATATGAAATCTGCCTTTTTTTCTTAAGCTACTGTTTTCTACTGTTTTTATTAGTGATATGCTGTTTTTTAGTTTCTTGGGGTTGGCAACACTGGCTATAGGTACTATTTTTGTTTATTTATATACGTTTATAAATGGTAAAACGCAGATAACATCAAATTAGCTAAGAGGTTGCGTAGAGAGAAAAGTTTTAATAATAATGCTGCTATTAACTCTTGCAGAAAGGTAGCTCATTTATATCCTGCTCTTCTCCAATGTATAGGTAGGGGAAGTTCCCCTATGGCTCTACAGAGGTGTCAGCTATGGGTGTCAGTTATTTTGCCAAATCTAATAAAATAAACAAATTGATTGTACCTCGGTGATGGGCCGAAAGACAAGTGCCTAGGTCTCCAGCCTTCTATCTCGGCTTTCTTCCAACTTTTCGAAGTCATCACAAGTAGTGAATACAGTCAAGTGCGGATCCAGGGGGTGGGTCATGGGGGTCACGAACCTCCCCTAGGCTGGGTCCAGGACCTTGGTGGACCACTAATTAAAATTGTTAAAGATAATGTTTTTCCTTATTTTTGTCACAATATAGATTTTATGTAAGTACCTATAACATTTAATTATTTTAATATATTACTTTGTATGATGGCAAACGCATTAATGAAGTGGCAGCGGAGTCAGGACTTACTGTAGTTGATTTCCGACATTATTTTAAATTGCGATATAAGGATGTATCCTAAATCCTATATAAGATTTTTTAATGTATTACCTGTTGGTGTAGCGACAACGGAAAGATCTTTCTCTACGTAACGAAAAATCAAATCGTGGCTAAGAGCTTCAATGGTTGAAGAACGTCTTACCGAACTAGCACATCTCCATGTCCATCAAAACGTACCTATTGAAGTAGAAAAAGTGATAACGCGTTTTGGGAGATGACGTAAAACAAAAATTGATTCTGTTATATAAATAAAGGTATATTTAAGTACAGTACTTACATACATTAATAAAATACCTACTTTTTACCTGTTAGTTAGTTTTACTGTTAGTTTTACTATCAAAATTAAATTATAAATTCTTGTGACTTGACCACGATTATGTGACCCCCCCACTGGCACCAAAGCTGGATCCGCCCTTGAATAAAGCTCATTATATCAGAAGCAAAATAACTTGAGTCTTTCATAGCTACCGCCTGATCACTGATGTAGGTATTATCCGTTCGAATTAAATCAAAATTGATTTGAGAATGCCGATGCCCTCCAGCCTTACATCTACCTCGGTCTACCCAAGTTATTGACGTAGAGAGCTACTCGAGCATGATTTAGGTATTTTGTGTTAGGGACCTAGACGCTTCTGGTTGCTTTGGATGTGTCTTTGCATGTACATATGTAAGTACTATAGAGATGATCCGTTTTGCACTCTTCCAAGAGGGCGAAAGCGTAGCCATTACCAGCTGTCTCCCAAAAAATGATTGTTAGGGGCACTTGAGTGGACATCTTATGTTCTCTGATAATTGTAGGTACTTCTTTGCATTATTATGATTCTGATAGCAGTCAAATCCTGCACAAGCAATGAACCAACTTTATAGTACCCTCTGAACTAGAATTACATACATAAAGGTGTTTATAAACAATCTCTTTTGTGACGTAATAACTTCCTTTAAAGCAGTAACTTCAAACTAACGATAAAGCTGTTCTTTAAACATTTCAGTGAAAATTTCCTTCTTTGCACGAAACGCAAGGATAACAACACGCGTTTAAATTTTCCAATGATTTTCAAAAAACATCTTGTAAAATGTGCGATAACACTACTTTTTTTTACGTTTGTATGTGGAGGCAAAAATTCAGATGAAGTTAATAAACCTGATATTGCTCGAACAGGGAAAACTAAAAAGGCGAAAATGGGTGAGATTCGTTTTAAAATACATATTTAACCCATTAAACATAGGTTTATTTAAATGTAGGGTTACTTGCTTGGTATTTGATTGTTTTATTTTATAGTTTTTGTGATATAAAACGACTTTGCGGTTCACAAAATATGAAATGTCATTGTAATTTCAGCACAGAAAACAGCTGTTGGTACATTTTCTAATGTTATAACTCAAATACAAAACCTACCTACTATGGATCTTGGCAGAAAATTTAGAACTCCTTGCAAGACGGGTAATCGATGTGGAAAGGTGACTTAAATTTTTATATGTTTATGATTTCATATAATTTTATGTACCTAATATTACTGTTTTCATGTTCTTCATTTTGTCAAGAATGTATTAAAACTTAGGTAATAACAGATAATTTAAATTTCTAAAACCTTTAAATTATGTCTTTTGGGATTGGCTTGACTTAATTTTTTCTTAGGCAAGTCTTAATTAGTTCATTACATTGTAGGCACTATCAATGGGTTAGGTTTTTTAGGTACCCGGACACATTTATGTCTACGATTGCAGGTAATAAAACGATTAATGGTTCCGAAACTAGCCCAACTTGAAAATACAATAATGGGGATAATGAAGGAGCTGTCGAAATTGCCTCCTGGATCCAGACTTCCTGATAAATTCACCAAGACGGAGCCAATCAAACTATTGTTGGATCAGAATTATAAGTATGCTGTTTTTGTATGAGATTTTTGATTCGTATGAAGAGCGGTTGAGACGCATATTTTGTGATTACATAAGACTATTCTATAATTTTACTTAAAAAAAGTTTTTTTGATAATTGTGTTATCATAAGACATAAGTAAGACTTTAAATTGAATTACTAATAATTATTTCTTTGTAGTTTTTTGATGGAATTAGTTTCGTATACAAATAAACTCGCATTAATGTTTTTTTAACAATTGATTTCTGCAGTAAACAGATAAGAGTTAAATAATAATACTACTACATTTCCGTTTAATTTCTTCTGATGTAATTTTATAATGACGTTTATTTTCAGAGAGGACGTATGCATGGATAAGCTTGAATCGTGTTTAAAAGAAGATAAACGACGGAAACGAATTCTCAAGAAACTTTTCTTTAAGAAATACAACTCTCTTCGGCAAGAATTAATCGGCTATGGAGGAAGACGGCTTTGGGGTGGAGAAGGAAATTTGTTCTATAAGAGATAATATTATGTATTACAAATTATATTTTTATTAATGAAATTTGTTTTTTTCCTGTATGACCCTTCCCAATAACTTATTAGTCAAAGCTTTAGAAGACTTGAACACATAAAAATGTGAATTATAGGTACCTACTACCTATATGTCAGAACAACACAGACCCATAGGTAAATGAAGAAATGTACCAAAGTCACACACAAAGATTCGAATTTTGACGTGGTACCAATGCTTCGTTAGTCTTGCATCATAAATATATTTGCGATTGAGGCGTCCCGGCTTTAATTCCCGCGCCGCAAAAAGTTTAGTACCTATTCGGTATTTCTGAGTGGCAGGGTGAACTGTACAAATACGCCTGTAAAACAGCATTAGGCCCGACTCCTTATTTAAGGGTACTTAAAGCCTACCTAACAAAAAGTACATACATACCTACATAACCTCACGCCTGTATTCCCCGAAGGGGTAGGCAGAGGTGCATTTCTGCACCCACATTTTGCCAGGTATGTATCAGTCCCACGTAATAGAGGACGAGCCTAATGCCGATTTTCGGACAAAATTCCAGACTCCGTGCTGCTACTGCGAATTTCCTAAGAGAAAAACCCAAGAACACTGCCCGACCCGGCAATCGAACCTAGGACCTCTAGATCCCACGGCACATACTTGTGCCGCGAGACCACGAGGTAGTTTTTGATTTAAAATACAGATCTGCTCTACCCGTCGGGAATATACGCTGAATGTATGTAGATACTTTTTATTATTCTAAAAGCCCCTAGACCTAAAACGAGTACTTTTTGATCACACAATCATTCAAGCAAACATTTTTGGCGACGTTGTAGCCTAGTTGCAAAAAAGGATCGGTACGTAATAGGTATTTGGTTAAACGGTGAACATAAACATAACATAACCCGAATAAGAAGCAGGACTGTCAATTTTAATGAATATTCCTTGTATACACCATAAGGATACTTTCTTTGCCATTTAATTGGTACAAGCAGATATCATCATCATCATCATTATCAGCCCAAATACGTCCCACTGTTGGGCACGGGCCTCCTCTACAACTGAGAGGGTTTAGGCCTTAGTCCACCACGCTGGCCTAGTGCGGGTTGGCGGACTACACACCTTAGAAATTCCTAAGAACTTTTAGGTGTGCAGGTTTTATCACGATGTTTTCCTTCACCGTTATAGCAAGTGATACCTAATTCATTGTGAATACACACGTAACTTCGAAAAGTCAGAGGTGTGTGCCTATACAACAGATACAAGCAGATATACGTGATAATTATTAAATTTGTTACATCCTAGATAAAACTAGTTTGACGTAGGTTTTTAAGATTGCTCTTGATTAGTTAGTATAATTTTCCCCATTATGTGCAAATAATTTATTTTAAAGTAGGTACTTAAATGCGAATATCATAAGATTTATAAGAAGTAGGTATATTTAGTTTTTTTTTCAGTAATCAAATAAGAAAGGAAGGGAAATGTAGAATAGGTATACGATTATACTCAATAGCTAAAATACTCTCATAGTTTATATCAAATTTCTATCTTGCTAAATATTTTTTCAGTGATAGTAGGTATTGTTTTTTAGGCCTCTTTCTTTTGGTCCCAGGTCTATTTAGAGATTAACTTAGAGGCTAATGAGTAGTCTGTTATTTTGTGAAGAATAATGAGATTTAGTCATCTTTGGCCGTAACGCGGGTCGGTTCTTTGCTTAAGACCAGGAACAATATAGTCCTCGTGCTGTGCCTTGATAAATAAAAGAAAGATTTATATGACCGATTTATTATTTATATTACGTGTTATTCTATTCTATACTATACCTGGCGAAATGTGGGTGCAAAAATGCACCTCTGCCTACCCCTTCGGGGAATACAGGCGTGAGTTTATGTATGTATGTATGTACTATATGTATGATTTGTCATATTTATTTGTTTTCATGTTTTTAGTAAGTTAGTTTCATTTCTCATGCGTCGGTAGCTTTTCATAATGCACTGTTGTGTTCATGTAATGTACTACGCAAAGAGCTAGAACAATAACTGCCGTACCAGTAAACAAGTGAATATTTTATAAACTTTGTTTCTAGCGGAAGTTGATGTAGCCGACTTTTGTCATCGAACATACATTCATACAGCAAACCATTATACTTAGAACGTTGTTGCAGTCCATTATTGTAAAATGCTGAAACATATACTTTAATATTTTTTATGTTCAAAAAGTTTTTATTTTCAAAAGAAACGTAGTCTTTTTTTTAGTAATTATGTGTGAAATGAAATTGCAAGTCGTACTTATAGTTTTATGTATGGCGCTAAAATATTGTCGAGGCGTAGATGACTGTAAGTATGATTATAAAGAGGTCTCAGTATGAGAAGGAGGCGTATATTTTAAAGCTTCTGCAATATGTATTGTCATTGAAGTATTATGGTTATCAATTTTAAAATATGATTTTTAACACAATAATATTAAATTTATGTGAGAGCCTATATTTAATATAGGTAATAACCGTCACATCAATGCATGTTGCATTACAATCTAATAATTAATAAACAGATTGATCGTATTTTGTATTGATATTTTAACGAAATATAATTTTTAACTCTAGCATTGCTGTTTACTGTGACCCGTGCGCCACGATACTTTGGTATTTTGCAAGATCATAGGGGTCAACCGCTGTCGGTTGAAGTTTCAGAAGAATATATGGATCAAGATTACATAGCTACTAACAGGTAAAATACTCGTATACCATTTGTGTCAGTAACACCATATTATAGTAATAAAATAAATAATGCACTGAAAAGTATTCGTAGTAGGTACCTAGAGTTTGTCTCTACTGAGAAGTCAGTAGGTAAATGTTTTAGGAGGATCTTTAAACACCTAATTTAAATGTGTAGATATTATACTATTGTTCTGCAATCATATCTACTACTCTAAACATATGATTTAACTATACATTATTTAGTGAATTATAATGTACCATTTGTACAATTTGCCTGTAATTATTTATGACTCCTATCTACAATAAATTCAAGAGCAATATTTTTCGTGGCACGTGATCAAGGAATTTCATAACATATTATACAAATAGTCATGATAAAGAATGAATATTATCATTTATACGTGTTTAATGAAATCCACTTTATGTTGCAGGAAGCGTCATAAAATAGACTGGAATAAGTAAGTTCCCATGTTATTATTTATGGAGATATTAGTCACTATTGGTTTTGAACGAATCACATTATATTATAAATAATATTGTTTATAAAAGTTTATTTTACGAGTTTTAATATTAACGTTAACTTTTAGGAATCCGCTTGATATGGATGATTTTGATGATGACGATACCGAAGAGATATTTGACGACAAGGACAAGGATGTTAAAGTTCTAAATAAATATAACTTACAAGCAGGACCTGTATGATATATGTTAAATATAAATGTACATAAAATTAAATTATCATGTTATTTTCTCTCCCGCTACCCGTGTATGCCTGCTCCTTATTGGGGCGAGCGTATTGTTCATTTTCGGACACATTTCCAGATTCCTTGCTGTTACTAAAAATATCCTACTGGAAAAATATTTTGCCAACAACAAAAGTCCGCATAAGATGATTCATCATCATCATCAGTCTATATACGTCCCACTGTTGGGTACGGACCTCTACAATTGAGGGGGTCTAGGCCTTAGTCCACCACGCTGGTCACTAGACCTAACTGGTCAACTAGCGGGTTGGCGGACTAGACACCTAAGAAATACCTAAGAACTTTTAGGTGTGCAGGTTTCATCACGATGTTTTCCGTCACCGTTAAAGTGCGTGATAATTCTTTGTGAATACACACATAACTTCGAAAATTCAGAGGTGTATGCTGGGGTTTGAACCCGCGACCGTCGAGATACTCGACCGCGTGTCTTAATCTCGAGGCCATCACGACTAAAACGACTAAGATGATTGTGTTCCGAGATCGAACCCACGGTCTTTCGTTTCGCTAGTTGATGTTAAAAAATTTATGAGTGCGATCACACATTTTTGTCTCGTGTAATCGAAACGTTATAATTGTCTCGTAGGGGGGATAAAATTCTAATTTACGAATGATCACAATTTATATAAAATTTACCGAGCAAACTCGGTTGATTTAACTATAGGCTAAATAAAATGTGTACAATATTCTGTATGAAATTATATTTGAATAAGTATGAAAATATAAAAAGATTCAAATCTACACATCCATATCGCTATACATTTTATCAAATCGCTCGTTAACTGAGGCAGGGGGAGCCGGCAGTGCAAACAATGGCATTCTGGCCATTTCAAGGGATTCTTCGGAGTAATCAGTGATTTCGTCAGAGTACTGGTCGTCGAGGTGGTCCTGGTATATTTTCTCACATTCACTGGGATGCTCGCTTTTTACCGTGCTGGGATGGTAGCCGATTGCGTCAATGAGTCCAACAGTTAAATATGGAACTTGTGTGGTTACTTCAAAATGCTTTCCTAAAGGAATATTTGTTTTATTAGTTTAGTGGATAAATAATAAAAAAAATACACAGAACAGTCACATACATTGTTTTGATCCTACACTACAATGCAAATCTTGTGTCGTGAGTACTAGAAACTAGGAGAAACTTTTCGGTATTCCTATTGAATAAAAGAAGCATAATTTTTTACTTACGATCAATGTGATCTGGTATTACAACTGTGGCAACAGTTTTTGCCACTTTTTCGTCGTAGTAGTCACCGAACATGACGACTTTTGCTCCTTCGTACACATCGCGACCTTCCTGTTTCTTTCCGCAGTCTTCTAAATGTCTCCGACCAGATAGGACGTGGGGGTTATCAGGCGGTGGGATCTCAGTCAGCGGAACGAAGGTGTTCCCTACGTTTGCTCCGACTGGTTTGACTTTTATTAATCTGAAATTTTATAAGAAAAATCATTAAAATCTATATTTATGGTGACTACCTACTGTTATCATTGATTTATATAATTCTAATTATTACATATACACCAAGTTATTATATTTTTACATATAAACCCTCTCAGTTGTAGAGGAGGCCCGTGCCCAGCAGCGGGACGTATCTGGGCCGATGATGATGATGACCAACTTATGCCTATATCCCTGAACGGATATCTTTATCAGACTCCGTGCTGTTACTGCGAATTTTCTAACGGAAAAGCTGGAACTTAAGTAGTCATTGACAGTCTAATTTTGTCAGCATGTATTTATCCTTAAAGTCACATGAGCTAAAATCGTAGTATCATTAGCGTATTTGCACCGGTTAACGCAGTACCTATGTCTATAATTAGTATGAGTAGTCGATGTACTTAATTATATAATTATAATGGTAAAACTTGGAATGTAAACATTATAAACTTACTTATTAATGATGCCACTGCCTCGTATTTCACCTGAGGCACAAGCTAGTACCGATGTGACGATATAAAGTAATGTCTTCATTTTCATATAATGCACATGATTATTTCAAGTTCGTAGCACTAAATGATTGGTATCCTGCTAAATCATTTCTTTTAAAGCCTTTTGTCGTAGTTTTTATCCTTATTACTATAACGCAACAATGCTGATTAAATGCATTGTTGAAGCGACAATGCGACAGGTGTGTTTGTTTTTGATTTTCTTTTTAAAAAGTTGCACCTGAGTCTGTAAAATCGTCCTATGGAAGTACCTCTTATTTTCTTTCTATCAGGTGACTTGTTTGCTAAATTTTTATCAAGACTACATAAATAAATTGTGTTAAAGCTAACGTACTATTTGTAATTATCACGACCTGAATCTGATATGTGCCCGAAAAACGGTAATAGGAGTGAATCTCTCCCCATTGCTTGGGACAAAGACACAATTGGGTGCAGAAAAGCACTCCTGTTTACCTCTTCAGGAATACAGGCGTATGTAGGTATGTATAAATACTATAAAATTTTCCTCTTTCTATGTATAAGAAAGACATTTATTTAATAACATTGACTTATAAGTGGTGAAAATAAATATACTGAAAACGATGTCATTAAAACACTAAGTACATTATTTTTTATTTAAAAGAATCTTGTTTTCTTCTTTTTATATACTACAGGATCCAAGTGCCAAGTCTGGTTGCCGCCGCAAGAGACCAACGTGTAGCATCCGCCAAATACTATTGGCGGGTCAGTGTCGGGTACGCAGATATTGTCTTGGCAGAACGTAGCTGTACCTAAAGACATATAAAATTTTGCAACGTTAGCAATTTTTCCCTTGGTTTTAGTCTTTAGATTCAGAGTAGGTAAAACCAAATACCTAAATATTTTTATTTTTTCCCCCTTTTTTTCTTTCCATTTCCCAATAAATTTTAAAGGAGTACGATGGTCCTATAATCTTTGAGTGTTGCTATTCTTTATAGGAGGCGAATCACTGACTGGACTGGACCTGCTTGCTTGGGTAAACATATGGATTGTGGGATGTTTATTACTATTGTACAAATCCTGGAGTGTTTAACTCTTGACTGCCTCGTGGTCTCGCGGTATTAGTATGTGTCCTGCGATCTAGACATCCCAGGTTCGATTCCCGGGTCGGGTAAAGTATTATTGGTTCTTCCATTAGGAAATTCTCAATAGCAGCACGAAGTCTGGAAATGTGCCCGAAAAACGGCAATAGGCTCGCCCCCATTACGTGGGTCTGGCACATACTTGGCGAAATGTGGGTGCAGAAATGCACCTCTGCCTACCCCTTCGGGGAATACAGGCGTGAGGTAATATGGAGGAGGTATGTATGGAGTGTTTCTCTAAAGAAGTGAGTTTCACTTACCGACATATCCGGTGGGTCGAGCTTGTCTTTTATTTTTCACGTAGTCAACAACAGCTTTGGCTAATGCATAAAAGTGTTTGCTGGCTTTGTATCTCATCTTTGCGAGGGCCGCATCACAATCGCTCTTATCAGCTCGACAGTGGTACACGAGATTTCGTGTATTGGTCTTGATCATCTCTTCACGGAGTACTTGGTACTTACTGTCAGTGTATAGCATTTGGGCAAAGCGGACATTCACTTTGAAAGAAATTGTACAACTTTAAATCAATTAATATATACGAATAACTAGTAATAATAAAATGAGTAAAAATAATTGCAGCGTTTTTTTATACGTAGTAATTGCGGATGTGGTTTAGGTAATATAATAATAAAATAAAATTTATATAAACTATGTGTTCATTTGTAAAAATATAAATAATAAAAATTTTATCCATATATTATGTAGTTACGGAGCGAGAATAACAATGTTTTTCTTCACATCTGCAATGCTGCCTACATTTTTACGGATTCTCTTAGAAATAATTTGACTTACATCCCGCTCCAACAATATACCCGTTAAGTTTTGGAACATCGTTGAATAAATATAAAAATACAGAGACCACCAATATTCGTCTCATAGTCCCGATAGTCCCAGCTCGACAGCTGGGCCCCGTGGCTAATACTCAAATGGCCAATTTGCATCAAATTTTATGATCGTTTCACAAACCTATTAATTTTCTTGGTGATTGGCTATAAAATACAGTAATTTTGTTACTCGGCTCAGGATATTGCTAGAATTGAATATTATACTAACATATTTTTTTCTGAATATCTGTGTAAGATACAATATCCACAAAATACCATTTAAGTAATTAAAATAATATTTTATTTTCTAAATTCAAAAGTGTTTTTTTGATTCATTACTACACTGAAACGCCTTATTTGTTGAACCAATTTGGATGAATTTTGATACAAAGACATTTTTAACCATTCGTATTCATTCAAGCGAACGTATAATTTCAATTTGACCTCAAAAAATTGCCCAACCTCTTAAAACAATGATTCCATCTGCATATGGATGAAACAATTTACTAGACTTTTTACCAAAAAATCTAAGATATATTACATATACGAGACAATCCAGATGTTTCGAATATTATATGAAATGAATACAATACAAGCAATATTGAAGCAGTCGGCAGCAAACGGAAACTTGTTTGTCCAAAAATTCAGAGTGCGTGTCATTGGAGCAATTAATTGCGTTGTTGGCTGTCGGGTCCAAATCTTGTGGAAGATAAACAATTTAGGAACAATTAACAATAGATTGCACAATGGTGAGTCACCGGTTGTAGAAGCATTGTTGGAGCTCGTTAATTACTAGCTGTCGACTCGGAGATATCTCCGAATTATAAATGCATTTCACGCTTCAATGCAATCTCTGCTCATACATGATTTTACCTTTTGTGTAGAAACCGCCTGGCTATTTATTTAATCTAAATATATATAACTCAAAGGTGACTGACTGACATAGTGATCTATCAACGCACAGCCCAAACCACTGGATGGATCGGGCTGAAAATTGGCATGCAGGTAGATGTTATGACGTAGGCATCCGCTAAGAAAGGATTTTGATTAATTCTACCCCCAAGGGGATAAAATAGGGATGAAAGTTTGTATGAAACTTTGTCAATTTTAAACCGATCGGGCTGAGACTTTGCATGCATAAAGCTACTATGACGTAGGCATCCCCTAAGAAAGGATTTTGAGATGCAGGCTATATAAGATTAGTAACTTTTCAGTTTAAAATATACGAATTTCTTCAATCAAACGCTACAACTTATTTTCTTTCTGAACCCAACCCTGTAGTCTACGCGGACGGAGTCGCGAGCAAAAGCTAGTTGTCTATAAGTCGGTAGATAAAATAATAACATTAGGTACGTATTTTTTCAACATACATGAGCCTTGTATTGGGTGGCAGTTAAGGTTTAATCTTTGTTAAATAAGTATTTTCTTTAAGAATGAACAAAGTATCAAGGCAATAAGCGGACGCATTTAGAACTTTGAGCTGCGACTGAGTGTATCCTAAAAGAAGCACCCAATAATACTTTGTCCGAACTGGGAATCAAACCTAGGAAAACATGATGGAACGTCGCACACGTATCCTGTACGATAATTGGGGGGCATATTTTTAATAGAATGTTGTGTATGGTGGCAGTACAAATGCGTAATCTACTTAGCGTTCGCAAACCAACACAACTTGTTCTTGTCTTCCATAAGCGTTCGTACAAATTGTATACAGTAGTAACAAACTCACTAATTGTTCAACAAAATAATACATCAAGAGCTTATCTGTCCCCATAGCG
Organism: Hemaris fuciformis; assembly: GCA_907164795.1. NCBI lineage: Eukaryota > Metazoa > Arthropoda > Insecta > Lepidoptera > Sphingidae > Hemaris > Hemaris fuciformis. The sequence goes on from OU015440.1 coordinate 10,360,090, forward strand.
GGTCGGCGCCGAACAAATAATTAGTTCTATGCGGTTGCATTGTCTCAAGAATTTCTTGATTTATATTCACAGAGTCCGGTTGTCGTTGCCTTCGATAAAACATTAGGGAATTTAGGGCTTTGTGGAATCTTGCTTTGATTTAGGACTCCTTTGTCGAATTGTAAATCAGCTTAAGACATTTATGATATGATTGTTTATTTTTGTGAAAGAGCTATGCTTACGTCATTCCTTTATTTAAGTCATGGATGGACTTTCTAAACATTTTAACACTTTGAAGAGAACCACAGCGCAGATATATGTAAATTTGTCGATTATCCTTCTATGAAAAAAAAAAATTAACGTTAGAATTACTTAACCAACCAGAAACAAATAGACTACATACTCCTTTACAATAATATGAGAAGGGAATTAATAGTTCGGCTTTTATGAAGTTTAACACATAAAATTATTTTTGTCCACAAAACAAGCCCGATTAGAATTCCAATTGCGTTACTTATTGTCGAAGTATAAGGGCTTATGTGTTTGAATACCATCAAAATGTAACATGTTTTGTTCGAAGTACACTACTTATAGAGAATACCACTTTTGCAAAAGTGTTAAGGTGTAATTACGCCTTCGTAAAACGATTTCCAATGCCTTAAACGTACATCTATGGTCGTATCTGCGAGCCGAGTCTATTTTCCTTTGTGATCTAAAATAATTTAAATTCGCTTCCTTCTATTGAATGAATAATTACAAGCAAAGCCCTTACAAAACCAGTACAGTATTCAGAATCCGTGAGCTCTAATGGGGTGAGACGGTTATCTTGGCTATTGTTGCCGCTATTAGCAGATGGACGCCATTTTATAACTGCATTGTTTCCACCAATCGCATCGGCGATACGGCACGAGCAGTGGCGGAAACGACCAAACAGACACGTTATGTTTTTCGTAAATAGAATGCATTATTTAAAATCTTGATGATTTGCATTATGATTTATTATTACTGGTGTAATTCTCAAATGATTTTGCAAAAGTAGTTAGATTCTACATATTTTACTGCTTATATTCATAGTTTACAATAATTGACATTGTAATTAACTAGGTTTATCAGTACCTAAATCTAGTTTAAGATTCACTGTGGCAAATAATGTCAATAGTATTCAAATCCTTATATTGCATTTTTAAATTAGTTTCTTTGATACATACTTTACTAGGCTCTCTAGGAGAAAAAATTGTACAAAATTGGCAAAAGGAAAAGTATTGCTTACGTAATCACTACCCAGAACCCCCCATCCCCCATGTCATCAAAAATAAGCATAGCGAAGATCTCCACACCCCCCTTTAGTGCTTACGTAATACTTGAATGGCCCTCATGACATACTCCTTATGATCTTATATGATCTCCAAAGTAATACTCGTGTATTATTTTGAAGTTATAAGGTAGTTTTAACAACTATAAAATCACTTGTTTGAATTCCGTCTGGGAATTGTTACCTGTTTTACAATGTAACATTTTCAGTGATAAATTATTTTTAGATATCATAAAATCAATTTACTGGAAAAGGTTTATAGAACATGCATCTATGATTTCCTAGTACAGCCTGGTTGGTCTCGAAGCATGAGGATGCGGAGTGAGATCAAGAGGCCTCGGTTTTCATTAGGACATTGCTCTTGATAAACGGCAATAGGCTCACCCCACCTCTTACGTGAACCATGGTAACTGGTAAATCGGGCGTATAGAAATATGGGGACAGTCCGGTTCATAGACTAAGGCCCAAACTATATATCCATGGATGAATTAATAACATACATACATGCATACATTACTTCATGTATTCCCCGAAAGGGTAGGCAGAGGTACATTTCTGCACCTACTATTCGCCGGGTGTATCAGTCCCACGTATTAGGGGGCGAGCCTATTTCCGTTTTTCGGACACATTTCCAATTTCCTAATGGAAAAAACCAATAAATGGAACTCGGGACCTCTAGATCACACGGCCCATACATATAATACTTATGCCGCGAGACCACTAGGCAGTCATAACATTAATAAGTTAGCATGAAAATGATTAATTTCAATTTAAATTACACAATCCATTCACGGATAAGGGGATATCCAAGTATTGTTGATTGTAATGGTTTGCGTTTATTGTGCAACCCACCCACGACGCAAGAGTAAATCCTGTACTGGCCATTTGACACGCGTGTAGGTACTGAAATTAATAATCTCCGTTAGATCACAAACTTAACATTTAACTCGCATAACATTTTGTCACGAAAATATATTTTACATCGGTCAAAGAAATAATACTACGGAAATGTAACTTAACATTTATCACTTTAAAATAATAAATTGGTAAGTAGTAAGTAATCAAGTAAGCTGCGGCCTTTAAAATTATGTAGAACATTGACAAGTGGAATAGGAGTAATTATCTTTGAGCCCTTCCCGTTCTCCAAGTATTTGTATTAATGTTATGATGAGATTTATGGAGAAATAAACACGCGTAGATAATTATAGTTTTCATCCCAGGATTTAAACAATCGTAAAATGTGTAAAATAATTACTGCGTGAAATTCGAAACGGTATAAGCTGTTGATTTTATGTTAACTTGGTAGTATTAAATAATTGAATTTGTTTAAAAAAATACTAAATAGGAAACTTTCAGCTAATTCATTAAAATAATTATCTCTTAACTCATTCGGTTTTAGATAATGTGCGACACTCGAAGGAACTCCAATAGAAGTTACAGGACTTGGAGGATATCGAGTACCGTGGGTACCTATATCACCAACATAACTCATTAATTTGTTACGCAAGACACCCAGGCGGTGGGATAGCTATCACGGGAGTAAAGTCGTGGGCGAAAGATAGTAATTTTTATCTATCACTTTATCACAAATGCAGAAGCAATATCAGAGCCCGTCTGCGCGGTGTCGTGTACAAATGTTGCGCACGCGCGTAAATACCCACTATATTTTACGTTCGTGCCACAATTGCCGTTTGGATTAAGTTAGGTGTGTTTAGCGAACGTGCCACCTTGATATTTGGATTTTTCTACGCCCTAGTAGCTACAAAAAATCTGTTAATAAAATGATTAAATAATCTAAGATGTCTAATTCGGATGCAAAAAGGCAAAACTCTATTATGATTGTATTATCAGACAATGATGATTACCAAATCGTAGGTACGATACATGAACTTGTTGTGCATATAAAGAAGGACGGAGTAGGATCAGTTCCTACTGATATATTCCAATTGGTTCTTGGTCATATGGAGGAAAATAACAAGCATAAGTAGTTATTATTTGTAAGATGGACATGGCCATAAAATAAAGTAGCTTAAAGTTAATTGACAAGGTCCCATAGTCAATACTCTTATTATTCAGGCCACAGGAAAAATCTCTACTGACGTTACTATATCGAGGATCTGGGTGTTCTGACGCAACCGACTTACTCTTTATACCCTTAATAACTTTTAGTTTAGTTTGTTTTAGCGCTGTTGTTCGAAACAGCTCATTTCGCCGGTGAAGAATGATTACAATATCCTTGTTTGTTTTGCTATCGTGATTATTGTCTGCTGCTGCTTCGAGTCGTTTATTCCTTTTTCGTGCGATCAGTGTTCGATTATAATTCACTTGGAAAGCGATTGCTTGGCACTGAGCGGTTTTAAGAGTTTTAAAAGAGGACCTTAGATATACCTAACTGTCATTAATGTGAATAGTTTATATTACCAACTAGCTTTTGTGCAGTTAATACTATTAATACTACTTATTAATAGGTACGTATATTTTTTATTTGTTGTGTCGTATGTATTATGTAGTAATTCATAAATTCTTTATATATAATAAGCCATACTTATATAATACGAATAATATTCGGAATAATGTCACGCTTGCTGGCACCTATTATTAGGTCTATTAAATCTAAAAAACCTATGTGCACTACCCGACATTCTGTGGCTACTGCATAATGAAAACAATGTCTAAATAACTTTTTGTTTTCGTTTTAGTTGTTTTACAAAATTTTTGATCGTGATCCGTACGACCTTATTTGCTATTTATTGTTCACGTGCTACGAAAAAGTAGGACCTTTTATCATAATGTTATGTATCATATTTTCTATTTTTTTATTCACTCCGATACGATCGCAATCAGAGGCATGCTAGAGCCATTACAAGTAGCTTATATTCAAATATGAAGTCTAAATCTCTCAATTGTTCGATATCGGGAACTCGTCGGCAGCTATCGAACATCTAGCGAGGCAACCCGCAGGTTGGGCTGAGACAACATCGGTACATTTAAATATCCCAGCAGCAGTTGGATGTAAACAGCTGGTATCTGATCTGAGGCTCGTGGCTCGATATTGGTCTGTTCAGTGATACTACGACATCTCGATGGCTTAGTTGAAAAACTTGTAATAGTATAGGATACATCACTGCATGGAGGATATATCATTTCGTATAGATCTACTTGAATTTTGGACAATAATTGCTTGATCATGATGTATGTACGTGTCAAAGGTATGTGTTGTTATTTATTAAAAGATCTCATAGTATCCAAATATAGTGACATATGTACGTCTCTTTACACTTGACACAGTAATAGCAGCATTCTTAGACACTTTAACGAAACGCTTTGCTGGTGGTAGGATATTCGTATCCGCCCGGATGGCGACCACCGTACACAGGGCGTAAAACCCGCCATAGTGGCACATGCAAGTGTGCCGCGTTCCGGGATCAGCCAGTGTATATCCGGTTTTCGGGGGGGCTTCAATCATGGTGAAAGGATGACCGTGCCGGCAATTTTTTTGGCCGGTTTGTCGCGGTCGGTCCTTTGATCGCCATGATTGATAGTCCCCCAAACTTCTTCACAATAAGGTGAAGAGGTATTCGGCCGGCATGATTGTGTCGACCAACGGGAGACCATCATCTCTCGCTGGTCGGCACTTTTTCTGGACTCCATTGCGCTTACCATCAGGTGCAATGGGGTCACTTTGCCGTGCCAGAATAAAAAAAAAAAAAAAAAAAAAAAAAAAAAAAACGCTCTTTAAAGTTACGCTACACTTTAAGGATTCAGAATTTTAGGATAGGAGGCAGACGTAGGCTTATTTGATCTTGCACAGATCTGTCAATTAACACGACAGAAAAGCATATGCATTAATATACTGACAAAGCAATCAAAGTATCGACCTAATTTTTTATCTACTTTTTCGTGTACATATATTATGTATGAATAATGACTGAGTTGTTTAGTATTTCCGAGAATAAATATGAACCAGGCAGGTAAATATTCCAATAGTAGTGGTTTAAAAGCACGAAGCAAAGTTAGCTATCGTATCGCACGGTGGGGTCGCTGCATCTGTTTGCTTAACCTGTCTCATATTGACCACTTTCATATCGCGAAAGTTTTAACAGCACGCCGGCCACATAATAATTCGCGTCACGGAGCAATGTATTTTATCAAATTATTTTTACCTGATTCGAATTTTTACAGTCTGTGAAGCGTAGCCTATGTTTCGATATCCTTGGCAAGATATATTTTTTGTGGTATTCATAGCTTTTTTTCGGGTTAGTGTGAGATAGAAAAATCTCGGGTAACGCAATATGTACTAAATAAAACATATTTAAATTTAAAAAACATGAGTAGTTTACGTCTAAGCAGCATAACTTATATCCCAAAAAGACTGTCACTTGATGCTCACTCGTATCGCTCCAGTGGAATATGATGCAAGTACAATGTTATGTTCAAACTAATATTAGCACTGCTGAAGATCGTGATTTTCTTGAATGAATACGAAAAATTTACATTTACTAACATCTTGGCTATCAATTTGAAGAAAGTTGGGGTACAAGTAAGCGTTGGAAATCATAATAAACGATTTTAAAATTTCTCAACCTAAGTACTGTGATATCTAAATAGAAGGGTAATCAAGTAATGAAAGATTCTTACGCAACTGTAGTGCCTTAATCATATACAAGTATGCAGCATTGGTGTGAGCTAGTTTCCAAGCGGACATCCTTCTTCCAGTATGTTTCTATATGGAAGTTGCAACAAACTGCGCATGCACAAAAGACTACTGCTGTAATATGTCAACGTACCTATGTCTAAATTTATGTGATATTTTGTATAATGCCTTAAGATGTTACAAATTTCTATGTGATAATAAGAAACTTAAATAGTAACTAGACGTGAGACCTCCATTCAACTAAAGATTTCAATCGAAACATTTCAATATAGCGTCTCGTATAAAAAAAATCTCAAAATAATTAAAATGCTCCAAGAAAAGTCTTCAATCAACGCTGTCGTTCGTTCTATCAACATTTAACCTTATGAATAAATAACATGATGTCGATTTTGATTCGAGCGATGTTTGCAACATATACTATTTAAGAATGTATATGTGATTTAGTTTAAAGTTTTCTATTTTCCCATTATGCGAAGTACTTTAGAATATACCTAAATATTATAGTGCAACTAGCATTTAAGTAAAAACTTTACCATTATAGAATTTTCTTATCCAACGCCATCCGTATGCGGGTGGCGTGTTTTCAGCTAGTATAAACTTTGCAAATGTCATATAATTTTCAGTTTTTGTTTTAAGTGCAATAAGATTTACATTCATCGGGAAATTGCTGACTGACGGCAAAATGTAACTTTGTGCTTTGCAGATATTCAATTCCAGTGACAAACAATTGAAGAATTCCAAAGAACAGCAAAGACTATATTTCTTGGAGTGTTTTGTACAATAATACATACGTTTTTAAAAGATGGTAGCTAGTGCTGTTCAAGGAAATTTGGACTTTATTGTTAAGACGAAGTATTAGATAAATGTGTTCGACTAACGAAGTGCCGATAGCTCGTAATGGACGGGCTTCACGCCTAAGATGACATCGCGGGACACAAAGGCGCGGAGTAGAATCAACATTATTTATTTATTTTATTTATTGATAATACAATTTTTATATATTGATACAGAATGCCTCATTGGTCCGGCGGCACAAGTGTGTATAGAACAATATAGAGTTCCGGGTTCATTTCCCGAGTCAGGCAGTGTTTTTTTGAAACGTGGATGTAGAAATGCACCACTGCCTACCACTACATCAGTGGCGGTGTGAGTGCCAGGAAAACGTGACTCTAAAAATATATACCTATAAATACTCACGCTCTTATACTTTTATTCCGACCAATATTAACCAGTCATACATTTCATTGTTCTACGGAAACCGCTTATTCATTAAAAAGTATGAACGAGCGTTTAAAAATACTCGTACTGATAAAAATAAATCGCAGTAAGAATTTCCGATTAAAAAAAAAAACAAATGACCTCTCCACACTTGTTTTCCAGATTAAAGAGCTTAGTAGGACTTCAGTTCGTGTTAAATTCGTCGCCTGTTCATTAAGCCGACTATAAGCGCATACAAATTGCTTTTTAGTGTTGTATCTATTCGGTCAAATGCTCAAATAAATTGCACTTGCAGCGAGCCCCGTGAAATAAGGGTTATTTTTTGTTAATTATACAAAATCAGAGTTGTTGTTTTCTCTGATTCATTTGTTTCCCAGAAGATACTTTTGCTCTATTCTGTCTGTATAAAATTTGAAAAAAAAAACATATTATCCGAAACAAAGAAATTATTATTCGACAAAGTATTGTCCAAACGTTTTTTCAATTTATTCCACGCTGGCGTAACGTCGGTTAGTTAAATAGTACAATAAAAATGAATTGTCGAGATCGTTGCCGCGTATGCCAAAGTATTCTTACAATGTGTTATTTTTCCCTAGAATGACTGATAATAATTAACTATGATACGGTTATAACTTCGGAAAGGTAGTTAAATTTCATAGTCCATTCCGCTTCCAGCTACGCTATCAGTCCTTCGATCAGGTAATGTTGGGTTATTGTTTATGAGGTTCACTTATAGCGAATGATCGTATGCATGACTAGTCAGTGGATGGTGTCAGTTACCTTCAGCAAGTCATCGCTGCATTCCGTCAGGGTCATCACGATTCGTTTGTGCAAATGCTGCTGTTTAATTAATGTTTATAATGTTTCGGTAAACTGAACTCGATGATTATTTCCATGATGCCGTCAATTAAGATTAAATAAAGGTGATAGACTCTTGTTAATCCATACAAACACGTCAGCTTGCGGAGTAGTCACAGGACATTTCAATTTTAAAATATGTTCTAGTTGAAAAATAATAATCTTTAAATATTGTTTTTTTTTACAGAACAGCTGAATAATGTAAGAAGAGAAATAGACAGTATTTTGTATGGGGATGAGTGTCGCCGCATGTCTGTCACCTATTCATTCTACTACGATTACACGACCAATGATAAAAATTTCAAACAAAAATGAAGGGCTGCAGTTGGTTGTCACATATTTATAAAAGTCTTGATATTACACGCTATCCGAATTACTAAGAAGCGGCCGTGTCAAACATATTATGTTAGTCTAAATGTACATAGGTTCGGCACGTTCGGCATGCTGACATTTCCTTTTTTGTTTTATTCAACTGTTCTGTTTTTTTTCTTAAAGCTATCTTTTGTGAGTCAGACTTAATGAACGACACAAAGATCTCTGACATTATTTTGTAGGTAATACAATAAAAGTAGTCCAAATAGTGAGATTATGAACCAGGTACATACACATATACACTCACGCCTTTACTTTTTTTTTCACGACTTTCTATTTTTTATGTATACGGCAAACGGACGACGTCACTGACGTCTGAAGTGTTCGAGCCATAAATTAATTGCATAAGTAGATTAACGTATTGCTTAATAACCAATTTCACTTTTATTTTATTATATTAACTAGTTTTATTATACCTTTATTTATTCTCAATAAATATAGAGTATTTAAGATCAGACCTGCTGGTACAAATTGTTATAGTGCGACAAATGCGTGCGCATTGTATGGTGGTGCTCCGAGCTCGCGTTAGGACAGATAAGGCCAATAATGTAATAAAAAGGCCAGGTCAGAAGAACGTAAACTCATTCCGAAGCTGCTTTAGAGAAAGTTATATCCTTATTGGAGTCACGGTGCGTGAGGTAATTAAGTCTGATAATTACGGGCTCTCTCATTATACTGCACTAAAAACACGAAACTTTAATTTGCTTTATGGATATACTGGTACAGTACGAGGTCTCCAAGAGTGCGCGCTGCATTAGGCACTTAAATTGCCAAATTAACGGCATCCACATCGGTTTCCAAGATTTGTTACTTTCCATACATTTTCTCTGGGTGTACGTGAATCGATTTTAAAAACAGATTAACCAATAACAATTACTTTACTAAATATTACTTACGAAGAATCGAGTTGTACAGTATACTCGTAATACTAATAATACCTACATATATTTTCAAATAAAGTTTCATGACATACATATTTATTTAGTTATGACATTTTAAGAATATTGTATAATTGCATATTCAAAACAATTAGTTTATGTGCCGTTCTTGCACAGAAATTATTTGTAAATAAATGCATTGCTAGGTGTACTTTAGTATGTGTCTAGTGTCAAACAATTTCTTTTATTTATATATAGAGACTAATGCTCGATCTAAATGTTTTGCATACGTAATGTGTCACATACTTTTGTCACAAGCCAGAGAGCCATACCATAAGAGCGATAATAAATTGGCACCCGCTATACATAGTAAATGCGACCCTGCCGCAAACTGTGCGTAATTATGAAAACATTCCGATGCAACATAGCAGGGTTAAGTTTTAATTGAGATCCTCAAGCAACAGTTAAAAGCCCCTTGTTCACGTGCATTAAGTGGGACAAAATGAGAATATTGCCTTATTTACGGGGCGCACTAGACAGTGCCTTTAAGGCAGTGGTAAAAACGTTGACAATTTATTAACATTGAATCATAGTAACAATCTAAATGCCAATGTAAGTTTGTTTGTTGCACTTTCGCGCTTTTATTGCTAAACTATGCTTCATAAAATTTTGCGTATATATTATCTAGAGCACAGAAAATGACATTGGCTGTGTAATATACATGGGAATTGTTAGGAATGGTTGGGTCGGACTGATATGGACCTATAAATAAAAATTATGAATAGCGCAGCTGAAAGTACAGGAATAACGAACGTGAAAATTTTACAAACGGGTTTGTTTTCTGGCATAAATGGGAGAACTTATAAGATTTACGGCCGGTAACTTATCGACGATGTCTTAGGCGAATTAAGTGTAAAAGAATTGTATAGAAGAAGAAAACAGCTGTACCTTCTTTCAGTTAGCATTTTTTAACATTGATATTAGATTTGAAAGTTATTTCTGACACGGCTAAAAGATCGCATTGAGAATTGTTCAAATGAAGAAGTAGCTAATAATCAGTGTTAACTGTAGATAAAGAGTAATTTGATTAGTATTGAAATGGCTTTACAAAGTCTAAGCTCTCAGTGTGGAGGCATTATTGTTCACGTTAATGCAGGCGTATGCCCTTACAAGGGCCTCGGCGGCGGAAGTCTCTTCACCCCGTACAATGTCATTTCTGTCAATTAAGAGCATTTGAATACTCAATTACAAGGCACAATTTCAATGGGCCAGTGACAAAATAAATGCCCAATTATATAATAATCCGAGGAATATAAACGGAATAACCCTTTCAAGTATGGATTTTCGCTATATTGTTTTAACTTGGTGAAATTTAACGAGTTCCGAAAGTACAATTGCGTATAGACGCTCCAGTTATTTAGAACATTGAGATTTTGGGTGATTATGTTGGATACACATATTATGTTTAGTAAAAATATTTATATACATAAAACATTTTCGTATTACATATGTATTAAATTTAATAATATTTTTATATTTGACACATGATAAGTGTCATAGTTTACAATATTGACAGTCAGCTAATATTACAGAGACTAAGAATCAGTGATCTCAACAAAAATATGTGTTATAACTTCATTGCTTTGAACTTTGTTTTCGTTGCATGTCAGCGTTTAAAATAACTTCACCGAATGATTTGTTTAAAATAATGTAAAAAACCCTAAATTTATTTATTTTTATAATTATGTTATAAATAACATTAAATTTAGGTTAATGTCGACGCTAGACTTTTTGTGTGAAGTGAATCGTATTAGCTAGTTTATATGTCAAGGTACGCTTAACGTTCGATAAGTGGTGACTGTGAGGCTTGCATGCCTTTCTACCAATAGAAAAAAAGGTTGGCGAATTGTGGGTGGAGTTATGTCCTTAAGTATTTTTTTATAGAAACTGCTGTAACGACACAATGTTAATGAATAGCATTGTAAAGTTTAACAAGTAGTACACTTACATATTAATTAATACAGTTGTCAGAATACGATGTAGTTATTTCAGCGAATTTGCACTAACGGCCTTTAGCAAGCGGTCCCCTTTATGACCCTTTATTAATGTCATTTGATATCGGGGTTCAGACCGCAATGAAGTCTATTTTTATCTGCTATTATTGCTTAATTATAAAGAGAAAATGTTAAGTGTACTGAAATTTACAGTCCTATGAACTTCTTAATGATCTGTTCACCTATGTTTATCGTGTAAACATTAACCGTGGGCAAATTGGCATTATTTTTCTCAGCCTATCGCCGTCCACTGCTGAAATTGGCATACATCGGCATATTCTAAAATACATCTCTATTTGCTGGATTTTTTTATAATGTTACGAACAATGTATTCATATTGTAAATGTGGTGAAACAATATTGTCAGCACTTGGGTGGGTGACCATACCGCCATTAGACCGATAAAACCACAACTCGACATCAATTTTCTCCAGGAAATATCTCACAATCTGTGCGAACGAAGACACGGGTTGCAAGTTAAATATGTTGGAGCTGTCACTACACCGGCAGGCCAATTAAAGGTGATATGAAAAAAAAAACATGGTCACACGACGAGTAGCTCGACGGCAAATCAAATAACAAAAAAATGATCAGTACTGTCAGATAACTGCACAGCCTAATTAAATAAATGTTTTAGAAGTAGGATGCCACTTAAACATTATTTGAGTTCTTCAATTAGTATGCCTGTTCTTAAAAAATAGTAATTTACAATACAATAGTGTTAAATCTATAATTAGCTCTCTGTTAAACATAATTCATTGAACGAAGGAGATCACGTCTCTGCAAACATAGTGTGGGTAGTTAAATAGAACGACTGGCAAATGTTATCTGATATTGATAGTGTTTGAGGCACTGATGATTTACTTATAGAATGGTACCGATCACAGGATAAAGTACAAAGTAGTAAGTAGTTTTTTTAAGTACAGACTTGAAAAAGTTAGGTGGAGCCATAGAAAATTGGAATCTGTAGTCATATTTAAAGCGGAAATAAAATTACTACCGGATAATTTTGTATTTTTTTCAAATCGTTACATGATATTTCACTGGTATAGGTACTCAATTTTTTTGTCTACTTTATTTAAACAATTTCAGCAATGTGATCATTAGATGGCAAACCAATAATCCCACATACTACACGCTAGTACTACAGTTAATATAAAAATTGATTGCCATATTTGAAGGATATAGAGAGGAAGATCTTCTGGCCGCGACTAATATCGTACAGAACAAATAAATAAAGTCACTTCTGGAACCTAAAACATTCCGCGCCGTTGATATTTTTGTTTTTATTGTTACTTAAACATTATTTGTCTTAACTAGTGTTGAATTACTAACATATATAAGTAAGGCTGGTAGTGTAAAAGAAACAATATTGTAAGTAATATCGTAGCCAATAAAATGTTTCTAAGGTTAATTCTTATGATTGTTAAGTTTATAGTGAGATCTCACGATTTAGGTTTAGGTTGGTCCATATTTGGGTTCACAGAGGCCCGCGGAGGCGCATTGTGAACTAACCTAATAGTATTGTTTAATTGTATACAAAAGGTTGTAAAGAAAAGTTATCTCGATCAGCTAGATTCTAACAATAAGAGTATCTCAGTATAGACAAAGTGTTCGTGTGTTGGTTTTACTATCATTTATAAATAAATATTTGTCCTATAAAAAATTGATATTCTTATAAAGTTTTTACATAATATAATATTGTATTAATTTGTAACTATTGCCATATTATTATTTATTGTTGCAAATTTCTATTTCCCTTAAATGTCTGTAATGAATTTGTAAGCACATTTTGATTGATCCTATAAAAATGTATGCATATTTTCCTGCAGTGTTAAAATGCGTGATGTGTATACATGCATAACTCTGAGAAGTTATAGGTATGCCCCTGGGATTTGAACCCGTGACCGTCGAGTTTTGTCTAATCTTATCCTCGAAGCCTTCCTCTGTATCATGTTAACTTCACTCTATTTCTATTTTCTATACTACTGCTACTGTATTGTATTGTTATTTATTAATGTTCGATTGTATCAATTGATTACTGAGCAACACTTAAATTATCCATTTAATAATACTTGTACACCCTTATGTCTGAAGGTATAACCGTCTTTCGTCACTGTTTTGTCAAATATCAGGTCTAACCAAATCAAAGAAGTAACTTCATTGAAAATAATTACCTACAAATAAAATTATTACCAAGTAGCATAGGCTATATTTAGTATTAAAATCGTGAGACATCTTCAAGTCAGTTACATTGCTAGCCCGTGTGTTGTCATACACACAGTACGAAAATAAACATTACAAAATCACAAGTAAACCTGTGCGCGCCACATTAGTGTTATTACAATTGAATTATATGGAGTTAACAATGGTTATTGTGGAAGGATCGATGCTCACTCGTGTCTGTCTGTGATGAAATTATGTTCATTCAACTCGTCCAGCTATTCACGCGTGCGTTAGAATTATTGATGCTATTGTGCATTATGTGCTATGTAATGTGTATTAAGAATTAAGATACCGCTTTTATTGAAATCGGTGCCGTTACATACGTGTGGAGCCATGTTTCGTCAGTGGTATGGTCGCTCGTAAAATCTAATGGATAGTTAGCATTACCAAGCATCGATAGAATTTATCATAATCACGGAAACTCATATGAATTAGTGAGTTAAATTGCACGTTGCTACGAAATAAGGTATTTACGGTGGGTACCCGTCAGATTAGGGATTTATTATTATCATGTATAAAGTATTTTCGTAAGCTGCCTTTTATGGTTTTTGTTTTTTATTGCCCTACACCACGATTTCTTAAACTTTTTTTCACACATACACCCACAACCGGAGTTATGTTTTACGCAAAAATATACGAATGGTTATGTTTTACGCAAAAATATACGAAACGCGCTATGACAGAACCTATTATTAGTACTACCCAAATATTTTCCACAGTAATAAACAATAAATTTAAAATGTAATCCTATTTCACACGTATAATTCTGGTAAACACAATCCTGTTTCATAAAACAACTCGCAATCATGTTTATTAAATGCATAATCTAAAACTTTGCATCGCGGATCCGTGTTTCTGTGCAGCAAGCTATAATGGTTCGATGTAATTAAGCGATTAATGTATCAGCTAGTACCAATTTACGGTGGCATGATTAACTTATAATATTCTGGGCGTGACGGCACTATGTACAATGGGGCTCTTGACTCATTTTTGAAATATTTATCACAGTTTCAAGTATAACAGAAGTACTCTTAGTAGATGTGGCTTCATTTTTAAATAAATATAATCTTAGGTGTGTATTCCGCCAACTCGCACTAGGCCAGCGTGGTGGACTAAGGCCTAAGCCCTCTCAATGGTAGAGGAGGCCCGTGTCGAGCAGTGGGACGTAATTGGGCTGATGATGAATCAGTCTTCAGGCACAACTATATATTTGAATTTTAGCAGAAAAATAATTCACTTGGGCTCGCTCGAATTTCTCTCTCAACAATTCCCACACGAGCAAAATGTCGTCGTTCACGTGACATTCGATCCTCTTTCGATACCTCGTTCGATACTCTATATTTTACAGTAATAAATCTATAAGTCAATAGATATTCTGAATAAACCATTGTTATACAGTTCAATACTCTAATATACTGATTCGTACGTGTCAATCTAAATCTGGATAGCCCCGTGGCGCAGTTGGCTAGACACCAGCTTGCGAAACGAGAGGCCGCGGGTTCGATCCCCGCACCGAGACACATGTTTGTTGATCCA
This sequence comes from Hemaris fuciformis, assembly GCA_907164795.1. Lineage (NCBI taxonomy): Eukaryota > Metazoa > Arthropoda > Insecta > Lepidoptera > Sphingidae > Hemaris > Hemaris fuciformis. Next base: position 10,375,176 of record OU015440.1, read on the forward strand.
CAAATATTTGTTTCGGGTCTAGGTGTTTGTGAGACCGAAAAGTCTCTCGTAGTTTCTGATACCCACTACACAGGACTCGTATCCTAGTGTGGGGTCAGAACTATGTAGGTATGTGATTGTTGAGTGTATTAATTAATTTATTTATTACAGATAACGACTATTTATAGATAGCAACTGGGTGACAATTTAGAAATAAATGTGGCACATTTAATTCTAGATCTTGGTTTTATAAACAGGATACGCGGAGTGTATAACAAGTCAATATAAAATGCTATAATTGATTTTAAAGTGTTTGGTGTAACAACCTTGTGATTAAGTAGCAGTTTTCATTGAAATCTTGCCGACACGTCTGCACCGAGGCGATAGAGAAAATCAAATTACAGGAAGCCTGGGTATCTTTATAAATTACGGATGCTGGTTGAAACGGGAAATTACAGCAAAAAGTGATGGAAGCGAGTTATATTAATCTGCACTCTGACAGCACCTTAAGTACCAGTTAATTTGCCAAGACAAACCCTCGAACTGGGCGTTTCTGGTTCAATCGATCACTGTAAAGCTTACTCATTTGCCTTGTAATCTGCGTGCTGTAAGCAAGTAGCTTAATGCGAAATATTTTTCTTGAAAATTTTCTTTTTATTAGAAACGTCTTTTCAAAAACGAATACTGAATTTGTGTCATGATGACATTACCAATAGAGATATAAAACGGTGCAAGGACTTATTATTCCGTATTTGGCACTTCATGTACGTCTATCCGCCATAGAAACATTAAAATTATGTAATTTTAGAAACTTTAATGAAGTGTAGTTAGAAATTGTATATTTATGTGCAGACCGTAGAATAGGACAAATGCAAAAAACTACGCTGACCCTTTCCAACTTTTGTGGATTTTAAACCTGTGAAATTTGCGCATGGAATAATAATTATATAATTGCAAATCCTCCGAAGTATAAGCACTAAAAAGGCCACATTCTTGTACATTATTTTCTTTTAATTATCTGGGAGATAAGCCGCCAGTATCTTTTAACTTGCGGTGCCCCGTATTTCGCGCACTATCAATAAAACGTCGATAAAGGATATTGAAGCCTTGATAAGGTCATTATATAAGTTGCAGGCTCGATAAAAAGAGTTAAGGAATCTCTATCGCCATGATTAATTACAGTGATCGATATCCATTAGAGATGTTATCGCCTTATTTCTTTACGGCTATGAAATATAACAAAATTTTATTGTAATTAAAGTCTTAAAGGAAGGATTGACAATGACTACAATTATTAGAGTTTTCTGATGTGCAGTGAGATTCATAAGGCCCAATTTTCAATATTCAGCAATTGATTTTACTGAACAGTTTAATTTTTAATTATGCATAAATAAATAAAATACACCCAATAGTCACTTACATAGTTCTGCCCCCACACTAAGATACAAGTCTAGTGTCGTGGGTATCGGAAACTATGAGAGACTTTTCAGTCTCACAAACACCGAGACCTGAAACAAATATTTGTCGATCATGCAAAAATTTGTTTCGATGCGAAGATCGCAGTCGCGCCCACTCATTTTGCTAGCTAGAGTTTAGCCAACTGCGCCAAATGGCTGTCAATGAACCGAACGTTGTCGATATCTTCTTAACTTGCGGAGTAAATGATAGAACTTGAATACGCAAAATATACCTAAATAAATAAATGATTTATCATTTTTCATTAAGTCTATATTATGATGATTGTATGTATAATATACATGTATGAATTTGAATATATTTAATAACGGCTGCGTTATTGGTCCTGCGGCAAAGGTGTTCGACGTGGATATGAGAGTTGCTGATTTTATTTTCCCGCCAAGTAAGGTTGACTGGTAGATAATGCCTTAGGCATTAAGTCCGACTTTATACTATTTATATGAAGCATGAATAAATTAAGTGTTAATGTATTGTTACATAAGGAAATTCTCAGTAAAGCCAAAGGGGGGGAATTATTTTTCCACCTATATTTGCCAGCGTTGTTTCAAATACCACATTACATACATATACACATATATGCTGATAGTTCTGAGAATTTCCTAATGGAAAAAACCCCAGTAACATGCCTGATCCGGGAACCGAGCCTGGCAACCCTTCGCTTATGTTGCGCCAATTTACCTAGTGACACTAACGAGGCAGTTTGTACAACTGTTGTCAAGTCCGTTGTAAGACTTATAAAAGGTAATTATAAAGTAATTTATGGTGTAAACAAACATAGATCTTTTAATTAAAACTACATTCTTTTGTCTTGTAATAGGTCATTATAATTTATTCTAGACTAGTTACAGACGTTTACGAAGCAACCTATAAAAATGCCAGCAGTTAGTTTACCATCAAATATTTTAATGTCCATAGTTTCGGATTTTTTAATCTTTAGGAGTAAACTTGCTTTTTATTTACTACAATTAATGGTGCAGTTATACAAATTGCACGCATGAAACTGATGTGAAGGCATGAGATAATGGGTCTCGATGTTTTAAACTCTGTTCCGGTACATGGATCAGTTGCTATCGGAGGATATAAAAGGTGATTTTAATTGATGGTGTTGTGCTGGCATTAGGAAATGCGAATTGTAAACATAGTATTTGGTCACGATTATGATCAGACACAACACATGGCTTATGACCTTTACCTAATTATTTGTTGTTAATAATTTGTAAATACCATGATTAGATATTTTTACCTAAATCCATTATCTTTATTATTTATGTTATCATCATCAAAACTAACACGGTTAAATTGAGGACGGGCACACGGTGTAGAGATAATCAACCGTCCTAGCCCACGAGTGGTGCAGGTTGGCGTTCTTCAGATGCCTATAAAATGCTTCCTCAATTTACTTATATGAAAATGCCTCTTGATGTTTCCCTTCACTATGAAAGCGCTTTAAAAATAAAAATGAGAACACGAATACTTCAGAAGGGCATGGAAATCGAATTGTTATGGCAGCATCCAAAAAAACTGTGAATATAAAAATATTCTTTATTACCACTTGTACCTTACAAAATATTTTGTGTCGAACTACAGTCAAAGAGAACAAACTAAGAATAGCGTCATTACAGAACAGTGGGAGTGTTGGTATTTAATAGTGGTCAGTAATGTAATTAAACTGCACCGTGGAAAGTGCAGCGCCGTCCAGATAGTGCTAATTACCGAGAGATTATTATTTCTCGCTATTTAATACAGCTACTCTATTTCGTTCAATTGTTTCCTTACTGGTCGCTTATGAGATTCGAGTTTATAGAAAGTAGAATCAGATGGGCTAGCAAACTATTTCTTTGCCTGATTGAGCGAGTGTGGCAAATAAGAACACCAAAACAAGATTACGTACATCATATTGTTAATGATGCGTGGAACTTGATGAAAGTTAATTGGAAGATATTGAATTTGTAAGAGTATTAGTATCTATAAATTCGAGAAAATCTCTTTAAAACGTCTAAATATCATTGAAACATGAATGATTAAGTAAGTGGAATTAAAATATACTTTATAAATATTAAGTTCTTCAAATGATTTTTAAAAATTTCATAAATTAATTGTGAGGCTATTTTATATAACACGTTCCCAAAGAGAATTACCTTGGGAAGATAAAACCATCTAGCTCTTTTATGTATGTATAGCAGATTGTCCGATTTGGCACGTTACAAATAAAAATATTAGAAAAGTATGAATAATATTCACGATCTTGTCATGAAGAGAAGAGTGACGCGGTAAAAGTGAAACTAGAGATGCAGTAGCGCGTTGCGGTTCGAAGCATTCAATATGTAAATAGTCCGATGTGCGATTACATACGATTGTTATAAACTCATAGACGTACGCTAAGCTGGGTCGTGTAAATGCGCTCGTGAGCCGAGTGACCGGACCACCGGCCGTGCATTGGGTAATGGGCTGTTTTACATTTAAATCACCCCGTGTCGTATCTACACGATGTCGCTGAATAACACGGGTTCGAAGTTCCTAAATAGGAGACCGTATCTATGTTTATTAGCATTTTGCACAAGATTAACTTAATGCTCCGGTTATCGCGGTGCATCTTTGAAAAATAAAGGTCCTTGAGTCAAGTTATGGAAACAATTCTGGTTAATTCAAATAGCAATAGATAAATAAGATGATTAAACAGTAGATTTCAGTAATATGAAAAAACGCCTGCGCGTTTCCCCCTTGTGATGTGTATCGGTTTTGCAAAAAGATATAGAATAATTTCCATATAGGTATAATCTTTTTTTGTTTATAAATGTATTTATTGAGAAATCTCGAGGATGTTGGTCTCTTTACAATACTTGTTGTATGAGTTACTGGATAGAAAATATTTCGAAGTATTTATTTACTAGGAAATATTTGCCTTTTATTTGATACAAACTCAGAAATTGATGCCTAGAAGTTGCTGTTTTTGCGATAAGCATGTAATGATGTAACACAATCAGTTAAATAAGCTGAGTTTAGAAGCTTTGGGCAAAAGCGATAAGTACCTGAACCTTAATTTTTATGTATAAATAAGAAAATTCACAACCTAATAACAAATAAAAGAGAGCAGAATTGTACAAAATATGAGCTAGATAGAAACTTGGTATTTTTACGTGTACAAACACTGCATAGTACATTGTTACAGGAAAGGTTTAGTATCGCCTTCTAGGACTAATAATTTTTTTTTTTAAATTTTAAAATAAATGCGTTTGTTCTGCTACTAGGTAGTTCTTCTACATCACAGTGGGTATTTATTTTATCTCATTATTATATGTCCTGTTAGTATTATAATTATACTTAAAATTAATTATTATATATATTTTGACCAAAATTTAAATTAAAAGCTATAATTTATTTTTATAACGGGTATTCAAAATAAAGCGAATAAGAAGTTAAGGCTTGCTCATTCCCGGTACAGTGACAGTGAAATAAAAAGGTGATATGCGTGAAATAATAATTTGCTCCGCGTTACATTTACCTCAGAAAGACAGAACTGAACATTTTTCCTAGAATCTAAGGTTGGCTCGATTTACATAAATTCGTAGCAAAAACTAAGGTATTTGTTTTTAAGCTTAAGGGGACGGGGCCACGCCGTCATTTTGGATTCAATTAATAAGCTACGTTACGAAAATTTGTCTCGCAGTGTGCTTAAAGAGTTTTTACCCAGTAAAACATTGTTTTTGTTGAGTTTATGCACTAAACAGTTTTTTAAATCTAATTTGAAAAAATAAAACATCGTAATTTTAGTTTTTATTGACTATGGAAATGTATTTTTTGGAATTTGCTAAGAATGAACTGAATGAAGTCTACGAACACCTTTTATAAATGCTTAGATGAATTTATTTTTATTTTATATCTGTCTCAATTGGGTTTATTCGAGAGTTTTCATATATGGCTGTCGGCAAATACTCACGGTAACATTATTTATTTATGCCTTTTATGAAATATTCCGTAATGGTCGGTTTCGATACACAAATTCGACGGTTTCGTGTTAATATTCAGTTCTGAAGATTCTTAATATGAATTAATGAGCGCTATGAATAAAATTTATCGATCTTTTGATCTTCATATAAATTCTGACATTTTCTGCATTATTATTCAACGTCTGTCCCATTAATAAATCATATCAAATCCTGGACATTTCATCCTGACAAAGACAAACAAGGATAGGAGCATACGTCCAAGAACAAATTTATTCCATCTGCTTATTGCGAGCAAGCAACACCACAATGGCATTCAATAACGTCGGTAGTCACCTGTCATATAGAAGCTTCTAGACGTATTCATTTTACAAGAATCTTGAATTAATCACGGCCAGTCAGGCAACGCCTGAAGCTGCATACGATTTATATAAAGGCAATGTTTATTCAGATCTTAATTGCCGGTGCCAATGAAACGTGGTACGACCATTACTATTCTTTATAGTCATAGTTTGAGGCATGAATTATCATCAATACTTTATAAGAGGATCAATTATAAGGCGCGTGTACATAATTGTCGCGTTCCACGTCTTGTTGCAGATTTCAGTAGACCTTGTACAGAAAAACTTTGATTAACACAGGACACGCAATTAATTTTAAAGTGATATGAAGCGATCTATTGAGATTTTAATAATTGATTTTTTACCAAACAAACCAAAAAATTAAGTTAATATTTCTAAAGAAGTATTTAATATAGAATATTGGTTTTTCTTCAGGTATATTTGTAGAGAAAAACATGATGCAACCATTATTAAGAATGAGCTATCGACAATGTTCCCATAAGTTGCTTACATACACTCATACCTGCATCTCGATCCGAAGGGGTAGGTAAAAGTGTATTACACTCACCTTTGGCAAGCTGCTTTTGTGTTTCCAAGTGGAAAAAACAAAGGGCGAACTTATTGACGTTTTATGGGTACTTTTCTAGACGTCTAAGAATTTCTCAATGGAAAACAAGAAAAAAACTTCATAAAACTTAGGACATCTCAATTACACGAGCCAGTTACTTTTTGAAAGGAATATTAAGTAAATAACATTTCCTATATATTTTGTCATCTATTATCATATGAGTATAATCATCATCATATCAACAGCCCATATACGTCCCACTGCTGGGCACGATCCTCCTCTACAACTGAGATGGTTTTAGGCCTTAGTCCACCACGCTGGCCTAGTGCGGGTTGGTGGACTACACACCTAAGTAATTCCTAAGAACTTTTGAGTATAATAAAATATAATAAATCTGCCTTATTATTGTAAGTGTTTCATGATGACGCCGGAGTTACCAATTGTAAGTGTATCAGGATCTTGAGTTAGCCGATGTATTTTTTGTAATCCACAGGTTTTTGTAATTTTTTGTCTTTTTTGTTTTGGTCATTTTTTGTCTTCCACAGGGATCTGTTGGAAGCAGCCTGCAACCAGTGACGTCCCGCGACCTTTACTAGGTCGTCCGACCATCTTGTTGGAGGACGTCCCACGCTGCGCTTTCCGGTAGGTACGTGGCCTCCACTCGAGAACTTTTTGGTCCCATCGGCCATCAGTTCTCCGTGCTATGTGCCCGGCCCATTGCCACTTTAATTTGCTAATCCGCTGGGCTATGTTGGTTACTTAATTAAAATTTATGAAAATGACTGATTAATTCAACGTGTGAAAGCCTTATTTGAAGGTCGATCGTGGTGTACACGCAGCCTAAACAGTGCAATCAGGCATACCGCGCACGCGAATCGGAAGCCAACAATGGCAAACAATTTATTTTAATGGGCATTTATTAAGTTGGCTATATAATATCTGCGCTTGCTCCGCGGGTGGTTTAGATTATCTACGTCATGCGCGCCCGCGCCGCAGCGGGGAGATGCGTATCGGCATATTCGGCTTTATTCGGATTCTATCGCGCGATGACAATGGGCGAACAAATGCATTCGGGATCACGTACGCTTGTCTCTTTTAAATTATGCCAACTTTCTTATGTCGGTAATTAGCATTTGATAGGGCAAATTTATATGTTTCGTTTCATTCATTCGAAGACTTGCATAATTAGTTTAACATAAGTAGGTACCTATATGTATAAGTCGTGAGGGCCTCGAGGTTTAGGTACGCGGTCGAGAATCTCGACGGTCGCGGGTTCAAACCATAGGCACACGCCTCTGACTTTTCGAAGTAATATAATGTGTGTATTTACAAATAATTATCACGTATTTTAACGGTGAAGGAAAACATCGTAATGAAACATGCACACCTAAAAGTTCTTAGAAATTTCTTAGGTGTGTAGCCCGCCAACCCGCACTAGGTCAGCGTGGTGGACTAAGGTCTTGCTCTAAACCCTGTAGTAGAGGAGGCCGGTTCCCAGCAGTGGGACGTTTTTTATTTTTTCATAGGTGTATTCATTTATGACTTTATTGCGTTTGCCTTATACATTTTTTTATCCATTATATAACTTAATTCTAAGAATTTCATCAAATAAGTGAAATAAATAAATAATATTTAAAATAATTTGATTTTAATAATTCCTTTCGTTTTGCTAACAGATTTCCATAACAGAAGGGTTACGGTGTCTTGTAAAATCATAGTTTATTTTTATAACTGCCCTTTAGGGCTTGAACAATTCGCCCATTTACTGCGAGTCGTGAATTTTATTTTATTTGTCTGGTAGGTGGAATGATGGCTTTTGAATTTGTCCGTTATGGCATTGTGTTTGACTTAACTCGGAGCAGATAGCGGGAATTCAAAATTACTTAACTTAACGAGTAATACTTTTGCTCCTCATAATGTGATTATTAAAAAACAAGAAAACGGCTTAGGAAATGTTACGTTATAACATCATGGTGCCTAATTGAAACAAACAAAAGTTAATGTTCGTTTTTAAGACTATTAAACCATGCTTACAATCGATAATGTTAATTACATAACCACTCGAAAATGTAGCAGATGGTGAATAAAAATCATAATAACAATTTATACATACCTATTATTTACACGTTAAGAACAAATTATATTAATGTTTTTATGTTTGTTCATTTCTATTATTATTACGTTGTTAAATATAACTTATTCTTCTGGTTAAGGGTTTCTACTACTCGTATTCCTATTGTTTATAGGGATCGATTTTTGGGTCAAAGTAAGTGTCAGTGTTTTTTTTAATTACGAAATACTTAGTATAAATATACACACACTCACGCCCGTATCATTATCGTCATCATATTCATCAGCCTAAAGAGGTCCACTGCTGGACAAACTCTTCCTAAGTGTTCTGTCGGAGGCAGCCTGCATCCATCCTTATTCATCCACGCACGCTACATATTCATGCATGAAGGCAGAAGTGCATTTCGGGACACATGTTTCTCCAGGTGTGTTCTAAGTCCCACGTAATTAGGGGTGACTCTTTTCGCTCGCCGTCTATTTTGTTAGATCTAAAAAACAAGTAGGTATTAGGTAACAGGCTTGCTTATGAATACTCCTCTCTTTACCCCTTCGGAGAAATAGATGTGAGTGTATGATTATAAAATTGTTTGTAATTACATAGTTCCACAAATTGTTTTAGTGAGATATGAAAATTTTGTCACTTGGACCACAAAATCTGCGCAATTTAAGACACCTCGCCGTAGTTAAGTCTTGACCGCGAAGCGCGCTTAACTCATCCGAGTTGAGCTCTATAAACCATAACTTAGGGGCACAAAGAGCGATGTGTGATAAATGTAAAGGCAAAGGCGCTCATTCACGCGATCTAGACATTGTTAGTTGAATTGTAAGCGATATCGGTGGGAAGCTTTGTGCAATCGTTTAAGATCTACATTTTTTGATACAGTTTTGTTTTTGATAGACTATGGTCCTGCAATTGAAAACAAAACTGGTAACAATGTACAAAGCTATAAGTATGTTAAGAAATTATTTAGTTTTCAGAGTAAAAATTCTTGCTGTCGCCCGGGTACGGTGTTGTCAAAACCTGAACATCTCAAAGCAGAAGAAAACAAAAGCAATACCGATGACTTCCTTAAGTTGTCTCTTATGACGGACAGAAGATGCCGTAGTGAAATTCTTACGTCACTAATCTACAGGACAGTAGAGGCTTTAATCCTTTTTTACCCTCATATCACAACAAAATTAGAAGTTTAATTTTATTTAAGTGCTATTTCCTTATAAATTTCGAAGTTTCAACATTACAATTATTTAATATTTCTCTGTAACTCTTCCTCAATGGCAGTTGCTAGACTTGGTGCTGTATCACTTTCTGTGCAGGCAAGAGGAATTTGTAGAGATTTTTATTGCATTTCTTTGGGTCATTTTACGATGATTCAGTAACCACTCTTTCATGTTAACATTCGGTGTTTATAAATGATCACAGGTATTCACGGATGGTGATCACATACCATTCAGTGAGTTGGTTAAATGTAATATTCAATGAGTAAAACAATATTTAAATTAGGCCACGTTTAGGACCTAACATATAAACGTAAATTAAAGCGAAGTTATCTGATGGTGTTTTTATTTGCCTTCTATAGTTTAATAACAGAGTAATATTAAATACATTGTAAATTCCAAAGATGTTATCATAGTAGGTATATTCAAGTATGTAAGCCCCTAGATTGAATTATTAAGAGACAGTGACTATTCAATCAAAATAATAAAAAACGCAATAATTCTCTAGAGCTCAAGGGAAGCTTCAATTGTTAAGTCCATTAGATAGATTACACGCGATATTTCATCTTGTCAAATTCGGACGCATCGACACCGATCGATAACATCCGCGGCCTTCGTCTGCTCAAGAAGTCCGATTGTTTCCATCGCGGATCGTGGTTCCGCAGTGCACCTTACATGCATTCCGCGACCGACATGAGCCAGCCTCACGATCTGTCCTTGCAATATAACTCCGGTAATTGACGTTAGCCACCCAGTCAGACCGACCTTTCCAAGCGAAGCGGAGTAAGTACATTTTCATATTCAATTTTATTTTTTACAGGTTAGTGTTAGTTATACAAAATATTGTTCCTTCAGATGAAGCCTTTTATGATTTCCCAATACTATTTTTACTTAGCTTCTTCAGATATTTTACTTATATGTGAAGAAACTCAGTATTTCATTATAATGTAAAATAGTTAATAATTTATCGCAATGTGATATTTTGGCTTCTATATTTACTAACAAATCGGATCATAATATATTTACTAATAAAATCGAAAATATAATATAATCATGTGAATTTGATATTGCTCAACACAACAAAGCTAACCTCAAGTCGAAAAATTCTGCCCACTGTGCCTTATTTTCAGTCACATGTATTACAAAGTCGTTATTTACTGCTACCTTCCTTCCTATTGTCACATGTTGAAAGTTTATGAGTGTGAATAATACAGGCTTAATAATCCTTACCTTATACCTTATCGCTCTCGGTTATTTTATGAGGTCAAAACACTTCATGTGTTCCTTCGGTATAGCGGATGCTTCAAAAACCTTAAATGTTATTACTATAATAAAAATGGTCTGTGGCTGGTTATTATAATTGACTAATAAGTTGCTAGTTTACCGTTTCCATTCCGCACATAATATGTTTAATTTTCAATAATTTCCGTTGAATAGTTTTAAAAGGATATTAACGCTATTTAAAAACGTAATAACCATAATAGAAATTTAATTAAGCATGTTGCAGCTCAGCCATTCGAAGGGGATAATAGGCTATTAATATTAAGTTCATAATTTTCTATTATACGGGTTGCAGTGTTTGTTCACAGTGTGCGGATGGCATCATACCTGTCTCCATAACTCAGCGGACGCGTGCGGTAACTTTCCTATGATAATTTAATTGTTGTGCGTGCATTACAAAATGTATTTATATCTATGGCCGATTTCAGTACACCATTCTATGGTGCCTAGAGGTGGCAATTTGTGAACACATATTTTTTTATTAATGTAGGTGACATTAAAATGATTGTTCTTGACTTCTTCTTAAAGCATATTTCCCTAACTATACTAAACATTTTTAAGTTACTTTAAAATATTATTTTTACCACTTAACTATATCGCATATTACGGCTGTTCTGTGCCCTATAAATAAAGTTACTGATTAAGAATGCTGAGTTGACGTTATTAGGCATTTATTTCATAACAGTGCTAATGTTCTATCATCGGAGATCAACCAATTCTTCATTATTTGCAAGACTTGTAATTCTTGTAGTGTGCAAGAATTAATCATTAAATATATAAAAAAATACCTGTTTATATTTCATAAATTTGCTCCGTTATATTTGATCATTGTTAATAAATGATGAAGCTTAAAAAAATACCTATAGTTTGCCGCACTTCATGTTTTTAGAGTTCCGTATTACTTTCCCTTTATATCTTTTGGCATTATACCAAGAGTTGAGAGACATTTGTGCCGCCGTCATAATTAAATTTAATGGCGAAAGACAAACATTGGAGACTAATACTACTTTATCTGGACGACACTAGAACTATCTTCACTTTACCATCTCAAAACAAAAAAACTCACTTTGTTAAGTACGTCAAAAGTCAAGCATCTACAAATGCAACAAGTAACATTTTTACAACCTTATGCCGAACACGTATTAAAAGAAAAAACATATTAATGAAAGAATTTGCCGTTTTATCGCGGAGTTAATTATAAGTGATTGTTAAAATGCCATGTCTACTAGGGTACTGTGTCTGGTGAATAACGAAACAGAGTTCGTTCCGTATTGTATGCGCTTCAATTAAGGGTTGTACGCTTAAAATAAGTAAAATATTGTTACGACTTAGATTTGCGATTGTTTTTTATTTGTGTGCAATCGTTATGAAGGTTTGTTGTTTAATGAATTTTTGTGTAGAAATTATATTTGGGTCTAAAAAAATGCGCGTGTTTTCCCCAAGTAAAAGTGACTGTAAAGTAAATTAAAAAAAAAGAAGCAGTGATGGCCTCGAGGTTTAGGCGCGCGGTCGAGAATTTCGGCGGTCGCAGGTTCAAACCCCAGGCACACACCTCTGACTTTTCGAAGTTATGTGTGTATTCATAATGAATTATCACTTGCTTTAACGGTGAAGGAAAACATCGTGATAAAACCTGCACACCTAAAAGTTCGTAGGAATTTCTTAGGTGTGTAGTCCGCCAACCCACACTAGGCCAGCGTGGTGGACTAAGGCCTAAACCCTCTCAGTTGTAGAGGAGGCCCGTGCCCAGCAGTGGGACGTATTTGGGCTGATGATGAAAGTAAATTTGGGTCCTAGATGAAGTGGACATCAATAACTATCATAAACTAAGTTGAATAATTATACATACATAAATTTATAATATTATTTGCATGTTACAATAAAGAAAACACATTATCACACACATATTATATACACATTATCAAAATGTATAAAAGCTAATTTTGAATAGTAGGGCCACACTATAGACAGATGGCTGGTTTCCTCACGATGTGATCCGTTAAAGTGCGTAATAATTCATTATGAGTTATTCTCGAGGTTACAATGCCCTGTTTTCATCGAATGGGGCAACACTGAGACAAAATTTTCAATACAGTTTGAACGTGCATGTGGCAATTAATAATTTCTTATTGTCCGTTACCTTCTATTTTATACATAATCTATCTCATTCCTGGCACACTCACCTACTCCTTCGCAACGCCAGTGAGTATTTTCTGACAAGAATACAGATGCCGTACGGATGGTATTGTGATTCGTTAATATTTCTTTGCTGTCTGTGTAGTTAGGGCTACCTTTACCACCTCTTGGTGTAGTTAAAGTTTTTACTTATCACATAATTGTGGACACAGATTCTTCTGTTTTTTGTTAACATAAAGTCATCATAAAAAGAAAATTATGTAATTTCGTTTGGCGACAGCCCTGAACGGATCCCAGCGGCATCACAAAGCGAAAGCTCAGGTCGTATCGAACGATAGCGTTTATATATCGTGTACTGAGCGTGTATATTATAACTTATATTAGTACCTGCATTAGTACGACTTATGGGGACAATAATGATACGATGCAAGGAGTAATGATGCCCATGCGACATTAACTGGCCAGTTTTATTGGTTTTAATAATATACAAATAGTATGATAAAAATGAGCGTAGTTATGTAGTACTCGTTTTATGTATTTAGAAGCATATAGTAATAAGAGTGCTACAATATAATGGAACTATTTTTTTTTATCGCGCATGTATAGACCTTTCTCGTGCCCAGCGTATAGTTTATTGCTGTTTAAAAGGTTTTGATGTTAACACTTCAAAAAAATAAAGATACTGAAAGCCTATTTAATAATGGGATATAAGATAATCTTGTTTTCCTTTTAGTAAAAACGGAAAGTGGATGTCCATTCTAGAAACATTTGTGTGCAACCATCATAATTATGAAATGACCCCATTTCATTATTTCTACCCAGAAGTAATTACTTTGACAAAAGGATATGTTGTGTAGGTACTTACTACGTAAAGTTTTTGCAGTAAATGAAAATTTTTAAAGTTAATCAAAAAAATATTGTAACCACCATATCATATTTATGAATATTTAATGCAACATAAAGGAAAAGTATATCAAATAATATAAATTTAAATTTTAACATACAATCGACCAGAATTTTATTTACAAACCAAGGCCACAACACACAGATCAAAACATAACCTCTCATGGTAGTAAAAGAGGAACGCGACCAGCAGTGAGACGTAAACATATGGAATGATTTATAATACACACAGACTGACAAATTATATTGTGTGTAAGGTATCTTAGAGTTTGCTAAATATGCTGTTCTCTTGACCAGAAGTAACCGGGACTTCCATAGAAGCCCAAAAGCGTCATTCGTTAATTGTGTAATGTCTAATTTATATTTGCTTATTATGGGGTCTTTATTTAGCAAATTGCTTTAGTTAAATAAAGATTTCAAGCCTAAAAAATACTATTTGTAAATAAAAGGCACACTGGGCTTTTGGGCTTCTATGGAAGTCCCGCCACTTGTAACTGCCGCCTTGTAAATACAGTCTACAGGGCCTTTAGATGAGAATAAAAGGCCAGGAATCTTTTTTTTTAATTACTCATAACTTTCATAAGTTTGTTATTGTCTATTTCAAAATTTACACAAGCTGCAATGAAATGTAGTACCTATATAAGACAACAAGCTAATATAATTTTCGTATATTGCCTTATTTAGGTATTACTCGTACTTTCGTTTAATTTGTTTTTGTTAGTTAAGTAAATATATCAATAGTTTAAGTTCGAGAAAATGTTTTAAATGCTTCTTATTTAATGAAACTGCCTCTGTGCGATCTGGAGGTCCCAGGTTCGGGTCCGACAAAGTGTTATTGTGTATTTCAATTAGGGAATTATCAGTAGCAGCACGAAATCTGGCAATGTGGCCAAAAAACGGCAAAAGGATCGCCCCCGAAAAAGGATGGCGAAATATGGGTGCAGAAATGCACCTCTGCCTACCCCTTCCGCGAATACAGGCGTGAGGTTATGTATTTATGTAATTTAATAAAAGAAATAGTTAAATACATATATGTATGTAGAAGTTTTAACATGGCTGGATAATTTAACCGAAACATTTAAGTTTACCTAGACTGTTTTACAGACATTGCAATATATTTTTTGGGGTTAGTTGGTCCTTTCTGGATAATAAATAAAGAAATGAGGTTGTAGTTCGGCACATTGGCGCGAGCCGCGAGCTAACAACGTGCGGTAGAGTTGACAGCTGTCACCATAACACGAGTACACTAATGAGAACTGCCTACCGCGCCTGCACCTCCCACTTTGCTCGCTTTCGTAAAGTTAAATCGCCATTTATGGACAAGCATTTCAGAATTATTTAAATTACTGTACAGTTCAATGCAAAATTTTTAGTATTGTACAAAAGTATAAGGAGGTATTTCGTCAACATTATCATCATCAGACGAAGTAGATGCAATGCTGTGCTGGGCTAGGTCATCTATTCATGATTGTGGGGTCTTAAGGAACAACGATGGTGTAGTGCAGGTAATCAACTTTTATACTTGAGAAATTCTTTCATTGAACTCTCTGTTACGCAGGAAATCTCACGATGTTTCTTCTCACCTTTTTAAACGTGTGATAGTGCTTGAGAATACCCACGTTACTGCAGAAAATTAGAGGTGTGTGTCTGGGATTAGAATCCGTAACCCTTATTTTGTGTCGCCACACTGCGCGTTGAATACTCTAGACTATAATGCATGTGTATAAAAATAAATATACGTACAAACTCACGTCTGTATACCTGAAGAGGTCGGCCGAGGTGCATTTTTGCACCCACGTTTTCCCAATTGTGATTATAGTTCGACGTAATGTAGGGTTCGCCCTAAAATCCCGACAAAAATAAAAAATTTGAAGTTTTCCTAACAACCATAGGTATAAAATGTACATATGTGGTTGTTAGGAATCTTTTTAATGCGTTAGTTTCCGATCACGGTCTGAATACACCCTGTATATGACATTTGGTGTTGCTGAGGGGGTTTCTTGCCGTTTCGTCTTCACAGCGATAACACGTTTTGAAGCGGCAATAGATTTAAAAAAACTTAAAAATAGACGATTCAAAAAAACTTGTGAAAGTCTATTTGAATAAAGATTATAATTTGACTTTGACTTTGATCTGAACTCGCTTGAAAGGAACAAATTTTATTTGATCTCGTATGCGTGATGTACAGGTAAAGGAATTTGCACTCATCTTTAATCTACTGCAGCATAGTTATAATTTACAAGTGGTACTATAATAATCGATATTTGCAGTTATTGTTTGCGAATGTACTACAGTACATCTCGTTGGTAATATCCACAATCTAGCCTGGGGCGTTCTCTCCCGAGTAACCTTAAAATTTTATTGTTATAACAGTTGGAACACAGCAAAACGCAATGCTTTGTGAACTCGTCTAGTGAACCGTATAATTGCGCTTTGCTTTTAACGTTAAAACACTTTGAATACTTATTAAACTATGGAAAATAGAATAACGTTACTGCGTCTTTTGCAAGTATTATTGATCTTCAAGCAGTGCGTGTCTTTCAATAATATTCGTACAAAATAAGTAATATATAAGTTATAACATTAATGTAAAAGTATTAAAATCATAATATATCTTTATTACATAACGGTATTAGTACTCTTTTCGTGTTTACGACAAGTTTTGATGTGCCATTATTTAAAAGGTTATCCGATATCTGTAATAGCAAAATTATTACTTTTAAACAGCTGAATAATTATGAAATAATTGTTGATGTATCAACATTCAACATACATATGTATGGTGAACACTTAATTTTATTTCTCAATGCAACTAGTAGTGTAGTGAAGTGCGATAACCAGAATGCACTGTGGACATAAAACCTATACAAGTCAATAAAAGATTATTACAATTTGCTTTTAATTAACCTATGCGGTGCGCGGTGTGGAAAAACAGCGTCATCAAAAATATTATTCTGGGAGATAAAAATTCAAATTTGTAATTGCGTAGTAGTAAAGCGTAGTTCAATTTGTGGAAGAACTTTTTTATTTGCCAGTGCCAAGCTGCATTCAGTCAGGACTATTATGTCAATAGGCCAACTTAACTGAGGTGGTACGTAGAGACAATGTGAAGTGACAAAGAAATAAATTCATATATTATAAGCTCACACCTGCATCTTCGGAGGGGTAGACAGAGGTATTGTATTATTTCTATAAAGTCCCACGTAATAAGAGATCAACGTATGGTAATCGACCATTGGCACATTATGGATACTATGCTGCAAGTTTTCCTGACAGAAATATACTTTGACCGTCGCGCCGGGGGAATCAAAACCGACTTCTTTTAATCGCACCCGTATATCGTGGTCTCATTTGTCTCGCGATATACCAGCGCAAAGTATATAAAAATAGTTAAACATGAAAAATTTCTTACAACTGATTTATTTTCTTATTCCCCATGCCCCTAGCTTGTCGGCTCGGAAATCTCTATCGTTCGCGTACACTCCTTATAATCTTCTATTTATATAAAAATAAATGTTTGTCTATATGCCATTGTTGTAATTTGATCATGTGATGATCTTTAGCAAAGTTGTTGTGCATGAGCTAAAGAAGGTTTCTGAGTTGGTACGACCAATTTTCGACAGATGGCGCCACTGTCATTCCAACGTAAATGGGATGTGAATGTAGGCACATAGAGATAATAAAAACCGGTGTGTGTGTTCAAGGGGATTCGAGAATGCTTTAGATTCACAATTGGACCTGATAGATGGCGCCGTTGTCGGTATGTCAAACGACTGGACCGATTGGGATGAAAGTTTATATGTATATTCCAATGGGCCCCTAGATGATTTCAAAACACAATTGGACCCTGTAGGTGGCGCTGCTGTCGGCATATCGCTTAAAGCTTTTCCGGGCAGGACGACGTCTGCCGGGACAGCTGATTAATGATAAAAAGGCCTTTTTTCCAACAACAATAAAAACATACCCTCTCTATATAAAAAATAAATCATCTTCAATCATATCCTAACCAGTGTTATAACCTACTTTGCCTTGCTACTTGCTTTGTCATTGTCTACGTGATAAGTAAATAATCGTTTCATTTCATTTCTAAGCCACGTGTATTCCTAGCCTCAGAGTTGCCACAATCTCATTCAACCAGTTGGGCCGTTTTAAGTTTACCGAACTTATTACAAAAAAGAAAATTATGTATGAACATTATGTATGCAAGTTGCGATATATTGAGCTCATGCTTATTATTGCTAAGTATTTTTTATTGCTATAGGTAAAAGCTAAGAAGTCGTTATGAAAATGGCCCTAGCTAGCGGCGCAGATGATGATTGTAAAACATAGCCATTCCGTGTCCATTCTCAACTTCAGCTGCTATTTTTATACACATTGGTCACGTTTTCCACTTGATTTTGATTGACTATTAACACAAATACACATTGATTTGTACTTTACTTATTTACAAGTAATTTTAACATTTACGTTTCCGTTGCTTAAGCCATATCATGAAAAATATAATATTATTTGTTGATTCATGCTTTAAAATTATAATAAAACCTTTCTTTTTAAGGACATTAAAAGTGAAATAATGGAACTTTGGAAAGATGGAAAGAGAGTTATAAGGTCGATGGATTCTATTGCAGGTTAATTTTGTTTTTACTTACAGAATAAGCATTAAACATTTCTAGTACTAAGCTGAAAAATGTAAACTTGAATGTTTAAAATAAGTTCGCAGAGGTATCCGAACGTTTACTAGCACAGCTTTATTGTTGCTTATGATTTGGGTCAAACGCTAAACGGTAGATAATCACCTGCGATACGATTGCGCAGCGCCACCCTGTCATTTGTAGACGTAACAATTTAAGACTATAAAATGGAAGGTCAGATCGATCTGAGCCAACGTGAAGACAAAACAACATCTTAAATACGACTGCTATGTTATGTAGCTTGAAGTAATTCTTTGATGATAGGGTAGGTGTGTTGATCAAGATATTAATCTATATTACTTAATCAAAGCCTTGCCGAGATACTTTTTACGTCTGATTTTATCTGAAAGATCTATCAAATTATGAAATCATCGGGAGTTGGCGTGTGTATTATTTTGGCACGACGTGATTACACTGCATTTAAAAGGTAGTGTTGGTGTCTTGCAGATAAAGTATAGATAAGTATCGCTTTTTGACATAATAATCAACTTGTTCGCTGCAAGAGCTCCATGTTGCTGAAAAACAAAAACAAACACGTAGATTGATAGACGGTTGAATGATTTGATTTTTATTGTTTTATCTTAAGGCGTGGAAAATGGGCAAGCATGTATAATTTTTTTAGGCAGCTGGTAAAAGTAATGATACACAATATACAAATGTGATATTGCAGTCGTCTCTGGTATAAGTACATACATATGATATCTGTAAATACGAATAGTAATGAGTCCTACTGTTCTCTTCTTCGTTTGCAAATTTTTAAATATCTTTCAGATTTTATGCAGGTTGTCTTAGGCCTTTTTTTCATCATCAAATAGAGCGACTATTAATTATTAAGACACATATGAACAATAAGGATTCCATTTGTTTAAGATATCACAAGAATATTTAGCGAACCAGATATAACCAGGCTTGCGTGTGCCACTATGGCGTGTTTCACACCTTATGTGCGAAGATCTATATCGGGTAGAATGCGAATTTCCTACGAATTGGGCACCCGCATTCTCACATCATGCTTTGCCCGTGCAAGTGGCGTTATTTTTCAAACAGAATTTTAATTAAATGCATGTCAAAATGATTTCCGCCACTTCTAGTTAATAGAGGTATCTATATATTAGAGACTGACCTTTATAATATTTACCATATTCGGGTAGGACAAACGCATTCCGCGTCACTGACATGCTACGACAGAACAGACGATGTATCGTACATACATACCTAGTATACGATAAAAAAAATCGTTTAAATATGTCGTACGATATATAATCTCTTGTTAAAACGATTATCGTTAATAGACAATTTATTATGCCATTTAAAAATAAATATAACCAACCCATCCATTCAATTAATTTGCCAATCGTAAATTCGCGATTTTGGCATAAGTTATTGTAAATATTTCTTGATAATGTTATCACATTTTTACTATCTATATCGCTTAGTTTCTAAATTGTTGTTAGTTTTGTTGAGCCAGTCGAAAATTTTAACTTTCGATTACATTTCTATTCATGACGAATTGACACACGCCAGGATCGAATTCCTTCTGCGGCCGACCTTTTCAGCAAATTCGTTAACCTTAATGACCCAACGATTGATTAACTGTTGTTTATATGTAATCAAAACAAGCCTCAGAGGTAACATGTTTGAAGCGAGTCATTGAGTCGTCGATGTCAGTGGAGGACATCGCAATAAGGCGGTTGGCTAATTTATTCCCTCATTGTGGGTGCATCCGAGAGCCATTCAAGCGGTTGCATCGCGCACACAATAAATATGTCTGAGTTTAGCTTGACAGACCAACAGTTTTCTGCCTTAATAAGATATATCTTTAGTAGTATTTGATTTACCCTTCGTTTTTTTTTTATACTGACACCGTAAATTGTTACGAAACGATGTCGAAGTTTGTTTGTTTATTTACATTTACTTGCGTTCCACTGTAGCATCTAAATATTCTGATTTTCATGAATGAGGCTTTCATACTTTCATTAATAGTAGATAAGGACGTAACGAACGTAGTAACGAATTTAACGTAATATTTGAAAAAAAAACAGTTGCAGAGAACATACATACATTCATCTTAAAATCTTTGGTATGTTAGTTTGCGAATTGCGTATTTATAGATTTGTATTTTTATTATTTTTCTATATAATTGTTTTATTTGGTGGAGAAAAAAAAATTAGAGCCAGTGTGTATATTGTATTGTATCTTACATCTCAAGACAGTCCCGTGACGCAGGTGGCTAGACCCCAGCTTGCGAAACGAGAGGCCGCGGGTTCGATCCCCGCCCCGGGACAAATGTTTGTGTGAGCCACAAATATTTGTTTCGGGTCTGAGTGTTTGTGAGACCGAAAAGTCTCTCATAGTTTCTGATACCCACGACACAAGACTGGTATCTTAATGTGGGGTCAGAACTATATATGCGAATGTTGGGTGTATTTATTTATTTATCTACATGATCACTTATTTGTAACTAGCTGCCTTTTTATAGCTAGCTATATTTTAACCGACGCGCCGGTTTAGTACAATGATCGTGAATAATAACCATACTTCGAAATTTATTGCGTGCCAAAGCACTTGTAATAAATTTCTATTGATTTGAATTTGATAATTAACGTTTGTTTGTACCTGATATGCTTGATTGCGCTGCCGTAAAGAAGCTTTGTTTTTTTCCTTGCGGTTAAACATTATGACCACGATACACTGAACCGCGATTTATTGTTTGTTCAAAGGGTAACGGGTTAAACATACACAAAAAATACCATAAACTATTCAACAGCTTATTCCGATGAAAGTTTAAAGTATTACTCTGAAATAGATCCACATACACATGCTAGCTCATCAAATGATCATCAAAGCAACGCCGTAGTCAGCTAGGAATCCGGTACAAATGAATCGGCCCAATCGGAGAGATACCGTTACCTAAGAAAAAAAAACAACGATTCGATCGACTGCGGAGGCCTAATTTGCTGGTGGTAGTATATTACTAATAATATCATATTAGTATCCATTGCTAAACGTAGGCCTCTCCAAGTAAGTGCCACCCATCCTGGTTAAAAGCAGTTCGTATACATCCTCTACCCTACACCTTTTTTATGTCGTCGGACTATCGTGGTATACTACGTCTACTCAAACGCCGTCTCCACTCCATCACTTGTCTGGTCCACTAGCCGCAGAACTTAACGTGTTAGAATTGATGGAGTAGGCCTATTGAATTCGTTTTCTGTGACAGTTAAAGAATAGGGTGGTAGAATGCCGCACGACCTTTTTTAACCCAGGTTGGTGCAGATGATGCGGTCGAGTTTAGTCTCTATCAATGTTAAGTTGACATATTAATATATTGATTATAAGTTTATGGAATCCTCATGCGTACTAGCGTTGCGTTGGTTAAACGTCTAAATCACACTTGACCCTTCGGCATAATAGTGATAATATATCAGTGTCGATAATTTTATAATTATTTAGATGAGTGATATACCCCATACTTTAATTGCATTTCGGTCGTCTGTACATTGTTAAAGTAAGTATAAATGTAAGCGCACTACCTCTCCGGTATATCTTGCAACGCCGATAACCCCATCAAATAACCACATAATTTATTCGCCTTTCCACTTTTATTTTCATCATAGCCGTTTAATTATACTTTCATCATCAGCCCAAATACGTCCCACTGCTGGGCACGGGCCTCCTCTACAACTGAGAGGGTTTAGGCCTTAGTTCACCACGCTAAAAATGAAACTAAATGATACCTATTAAATTATTATTTTGTGCCATTGCTGTAGATTAAAACGTTTTCGATGTTGACACTGGTCAAAATATTAATTGCATTTCTAAAAAACTGTTTATCACTAGATATTATGAAACACTAAAGACATGAAAAACAGGCATTACACTTACTTTATCATTAACTTTTTCCATTTCAACATTTTTAATTTCAAATTGTTTCTGGAGCATTTCTAGCTTGGATTCTAATTTCAAGTAATAGATCACTTAGCCGCCTCTATACGAATAAAATCTTACATGATATTCAAAATAACAAAAAATGTGTAAAAATGTATGAGTACTCGTACTCATACAACTACCTACACGTACCATAAACAAAGGTCTAATACAATAAACAACGAGTAGAGACGTCAAGAAAATCTACCAATAAAAGTGTATAATAAATTCTAATGCAGACCTTGAATGGTTAATCCTGTAATTTATTTGTCAGGATAGTTTTATCTTTCCTAAAGAAATAAACTTGAAATAAATACTCGTTTACGTAGAATGTTATGTAAAATCAATATATATGAGTTGCCGTAAATCGACGAAACTTTATTCATGAGATAATAAAATACTTGTAAAGGTGTATTTTATGCATTTAATTGTCTGAGGATTTGAAGCGACCACTGAAGGGATTGATTCAATGATTAATTTTACCTTGTGTGTGTGTTTGTTACTTCTTCACGTTGTAACACCTGAACCAATTCTGATAAAAGTGGATTAACAAATATGTTACATTTTATTCCGAAAAAATAAATTATGATGAGGGAAAGGAATTCAAATATATTATCAAGTTTTCTTTGTAGTAAATAAACTCAAAAACTACTACAGTAATAGAAAAACAGATCTTAGGAAAGAACACAAGCAACTTCTGTTTTATATGAATATGCGCCAAAGTGAATCGGGACCCAGTCACTAATATTCAATATTCTTTCGGTGGTTTATTTAGTTTCGTGTAGGTTCTTTACATTATTAAATCATGTCTATCACTAACCCAAAAGTAAGTGGTTTTGGTAGATCTAATTAAACTTGAAACAACTCAAAATACTTTTGAGATACTTTAGTTCTTTTAATCATATTATAATAGCAACTTACGTGACCTTAAGTTACAAAGACGCCACAGGTCCCATTCACTTGTGTGATATAGTCAATTAGAAAAAACGTTTTTTTTTCACAGAGAAGGCAGGGAGCAAGTAGTAACTTTATGGTAACTGACTAGTGCCGACAGTCGATAAAAAGATAATAATTTCAAATTCACCTACCTCAAGTTTTTTCTCGGAAATACCTGACAGAAAAAGCTCATGTCGATAGTGGCATCCATCATACATTTCGCGTAAAATGGTAATTCTTATAATAACTATGATTATGCAATAATTTGTTACAAGTACTGACAGTCATGAGACGAAATTAATTAACAGCTTAATGACAAAAGTAATTAGCGGTGAATGAAAAACTGTTAAACGTTTTTTTTTATCATACTTCTTCTTCCGACATTCTTCAGGTTTAGAGCACAAACATGGGAAAATAATTTTTATGATGTTTGGAGCAGTTGCGGTAGTTCCATAGAAGCCCAAAAGCGTTACACGTTAACAATGTGAAATGTCTAGTTTATAATTGTTTATTGAGGGGTCAGGATATTCTCATTTATATCTCAAATTGCTTTTGTTAAATAAAGATTATTATTGGGAATTTTGTGAGGCAAGCTGGGCTTTTGGGCTTCTTTGGAAATACCGCCACTGGTTTGGACGTAAGAAAGTCCGCCCGCAAAACATTGGATTGTTTAATATTAAGTATTCACTGCAGTTGTAATTAGTAAATAATATGTAAAGATAATTGTATTAGGGAGGTTTGAGTCACCAATAATAACTAATTACTGAACAGGCAAGACAGTTATTATTTCATATATTCTGCCAAGCTTATTTCGTGCAACACCTGGAATTAATTACGAACTAAATGTTATGAACGTATATTTACATAATATGTTTTGTATCAATGGCCGAAACGTTCAAGGCTCTGCGAGATAGGTACTCTTTTCAACGTGCATAAATGATAATAATTGATCAGTTGTTAAAATAAAAAATGCTGAGTAGAATTATATAATATGCAGAAGTGGAGTTTGTGAATCCATCAGAAAATTAAATATCAATGGCGGCCGAGCCATCCATAGTTCATAAATAGTACTTGTCGATCGGCGTGTTCACACCGTATAAGTTATTCAATCGGTCGGTAAATCAGCGCGGCCGCGTGTGCCATTGTGGGCACATTGTGCGGTGTGCCGACAGTCGGGTGCCGTTGCAAGCTCGCTTTGTAAATAATTTACTGTCTTAAACTCTTACTTCTCCGTACATCACTTAATTCTTAAAGCGAATATTAAATTTCGGTTCAATTTGCATTTTAATATATCTAGACAGGTTGTGTAGATATTCAAAAACTGGCAATTTCTGTAGAGCAGTTAGTTAGTAGCCAGCCCATTAAACAAGAAGCCACTGGTTCGATACGGTCTCTTAAGTGCTGGCTTACATTCTTGCCTGGTTCGAAAGAAAGAGCTGCGAGCACGTATGGAAAGTGGAATGGTTTGCAAGTTCAGGTGTTTTATTTTTTTCCTAAGCTTGGATTCTTTAAGCGTAACGTGAGGAATTCTTAGTTAGATACCACGATTGAGCCGAGAGACAAAGCAGTAAAGCTGTTGGTCCGTCTGTACTTTAGTGGAAGGTTATTCACGTTTTCGATAAATAATGTTATTGCGTCATACTACAAAGTATGCGTTTTTTATTAGCATTCTAATAATAAAAGAGAGAATGAGGCGACGAAAATCAATTGGGACGGTGAGCCGCATACGCGTTTATTGATCCAATCATACCAGCTCAAATTATTTTACTGATTATAGCGTAAATACGATTTACGTTGTAAAATATAAAGCATGGAAGTATTCTATGGAACGCATGCATAATCTTATTAAATTATGGTAAAAACCGACATCTGCTCATCAACGTTTTGTTTTGTCGTGTTAACCGTAGAAATGTAAAGTTATGCGCAGTTCTTTGTGTACACAGACACTTATGTGAATAATTGGATAAAACACTGCAGTTGAACTTATCTTTAACGCATACGCAGGCATATTAGTTAGGCACTTACGAGGGTATATCTATGTATAAAGAGATAAGTTTATAAGATTGTTTCCTAGGGATAAACACAAAATACTATTTAAGCGACTTCAATGATATTTTGAATTAACATAGATACTATCTTAAGAAAGAACATAGACTTCCTTTTTATAAAATTTCGCTTGGGCCAACCGCTCTAGTATCATTTAATTACAGACTTTCATAGTTTTTATTATTACCAACCCGCACTAGGCCAGCGTGGTGGACTAAGGCCTAAACCCTCTCAGTTGTAGAGGAGGCCCGTGCCCAGCAGTGGGTCGTATTTGGGCTGATGATGATGATAGTTTTTATTTGTATGAAACCTCCAAAACGGGCATGGAAAATAAAACGAGAATGAAAGATACATTGGTTTCACTGTCATACATTAGTTTCACAGCCCCGTGGCGTTGGCTAGACAAAAGCTTGCGAAACGATAGGCCGCGGGTTTGATGCCCGCACCGAAACATGGTTTGTGTGATCCACAAATATTTGATTGGGGTCTGGGGTTTGTAAGACTCTCGCAGTTTCTGATACCCACGACACAAGACTCGTATCTTAATGTTGAGTCAGAACTATGTGTGTGACTGTTGGGTGTATTTATTTATTGTCATTATTATCAATCTAGCAGATCCTGCTTTTTGATATGCTTTCATATATCACTAATGTCACACTAATGATTTGTTTTCTTATAAGTACCCAGGTTGGTCAAGAATCGGCGATGCCGGGTGAAACAATGCTGCTAGGAAGTTTAATTGGTGTCTTTAAGTAATTACATTAAAGAAATTGATAAATATATGTACTATTTTTATATTACTATCAAGCACAGGTTTCACTTTGGTGTAAATTCGTCTTCGAAACATATCCTTGATATAGGTTTTCTCGGTGTAAAACAAGGAATTGTTTGTTTGTTAGTTGCTTATTAATATTTCTCACTAAAATTTATAAAAGTTATTTTAGCAAATTAAAGAACATTAACTTCACGACGAAAAAGCGTTCAGAAATATAAATCGCAAATTATATTTCATAGGGTTCATCTTCATGATTTAAAAAAATTATAAATTCTAAGAATGATGCGTATAAAGTTTTTTATTTACAACGGTTCTCTTATTCATAAAAATATGTTTTAAAAAGATATATGTATGTTTTAAGAACATTTATTCTAATGTTTGGTAAATGTACATAAGTATAAGTTTA
This sequence comes from Hemaris fuciformis, assembly GCA_907164795.1. NCBI lineage: Eukaryota > Metazoa > Arthropoda > Insecta > Lepidoptera > Sphingidae > Hemaris > Hemaris fuciformis. The sequence goes on from OU015440.1 coordinate 10,401,870, forward strand.
AGAAAAAAACGTATCTAAATATAGTACCTCCCATGTGTCATTCACAAAGAACTCGTCGATGATCCAACAATTCAAATGTCAAAATAATAATAAAATTTATTCATACAAAAAGTTCAAAAGAAATACATGTACATCCAGCATACCCATTTCATGAACATTAAATGTGTGATTCATCTGAGGGAAATACCATACGTGACCATGTCGAGGTACGCGGGAAGAGAACAAAACCTTTTGTTTATTGTCTTCTTCTTTCTTGCATGATCTTCCGGCAAAAAGTTCCATATAATTAAGTCTTCTTCTGCTGTTGCTGTTGCTGAAGTATAGATTAAATTTCGGTAATTTTTTTTGGGATATTAGTAAAAATTACAAGTTTTTTTCTTTTATTGTAATGTAAATGACAAGTGATTGACTTACCCAGTTTCGTTCCGTCGGGACTAAAGACCATTGTCCTCACGCGATCTACCCCAGTTTGGCCTTCACCCCATTGATCGGTAACTGTATTTGGTCCACTCATTACGACCAGCTGTGAACAAGCTTTTAGAGGCGATGAGGGTCCGTCTGTAATTAAATGATAATTATTATTCTTTATAAAAAGGTCTAAAACTGACTCGTAGGTCTTCTAGGTAGGTAGGACTTCTTGGTAAGTATGTGCCGTGCGATCGGCAGATTCCAGGTTCGATTCCCGGGTCGGGCAGTGTTACAGAATTTTCTATTAGAAAATTCCTAGTAGCAGTACGAAGTCTGTGAAATGTGCTTACAAAACGGTAATAGACCCGCCTCGTATAAGTGGGACGAAAACATCATTTTGCAGAAATGCATCTCTTCTTATGCCTACGAAGAATGCCTGCGTATGTACATATTATCTACGTATTTAAGAAGATTTAAAGTTAATGGATGAATTATAATAAATTGCTTGTGAATTGTATGATCCTATTATTTTTTTTGGCAGTTTCAGCAAACAAATGTTACATTTATCATAACAGCCTTATCATAATCTTTTTGTCATAATACGAGTAAGTACTAATAGGTCGGTTTGTCGGTGGTACCACGATCTCACAAAGAATTGACGTTAAGCTATAAATTTGCATTTGGTTTGGTGAGTGAGATTACCAGAGTTTCAATTTGTTGGTGATATCGTAAAGGGTGAATAAAACCCGCCTTAGTCACTTATGTAAATGTTTCGCATCCCGTGATAAGTCTGTATGTATATCTATCAGATTGTCATGATTATGACTCTCTTTTTGTAGTGCACTACACGAAACTCAGATGCGATGTCATCATTTTGCCGTGTCATTATAAAAAATATAAATCTAGGAAAATGTTACCTGTATTCCACAAGCTAACAACAAGTTCTCCTGTTTTGTGGCTGAAGAGCATGGCGTCCAGGCTGTACCGGCTTTGACTGAGAGTTGTTTCCTGTACCCTGGCTGTGGGGACATCCCACAAGGCAACATGAGCATGATGACTGTTCGTCACTGTGCCGACTCCCAGCAGGGCAGTGCGCCAAGGATGCCAGGTTACGGCCTGAAATTTAAGGTAAACTAAACTTTATAAGCAGCTAGTTAGGAGTTACGAATACATTTTTGACACGAAATAATAAACCCAGTAAAAATAGCCAAGGTCAGTGTTATAGGAAGGTTTATTTTTAATAACAATTATTTGTTTTGTTGGCGGTACCAGAACACTAATGATAAAACAAAAAGTAAGTTTTGTATGGAAGTGATTTTAATGCGAGAATTTTGATTCCCGAATACATTGTAAACCAGAATTATTGAAAAAAAAACAGTAGTAATGTAATTAGAAAGTTTGGGGAAGAGCATGAATAAAAAATGAAATTCAGATGATACCTTGTTTTTTGAATCTATTCATGAAAAATTATAAAGAATAAGACAAGAAAAATCTATGTTAATTTAATGCTGAGAACAGGTTAATTATATACAATATTACATAATATAATATATATAATACATAATATAACAATAACAGTATTACAGTATAATTATTTATCTTTAATTTTATAGTGAAAATGTAGTACCTTGATAGTCCAGTCAGAATTCAAGCTAGAAACCAAATGGAGCCCTGGCCAAGACATGACTAGAGCAACGGATCCGTTGACAGTTGCCGCTACTACGTAGCGCGCGTCCGGAGAAACTCTGACTGCAAGCACGGCTTGTGGCACTGGTCTTCGGCTAATCACATCACTGTCTCGAGAATAGCAGATAACCATGCCATGGGAGCAGCCTCTGGTGAAATGTAAGAAATCAAGGCTTTATATGGTCTATTGTTTAGACATATAGATTTGATGAGCCAGGTAATAGCAATAAATTTTAGCTTAAATGAGGGTAATGCTGACAATAATTTTTACTTGACTCACGTTGAAGCCTTTTTAATGTGATAAAATAAAAGAATAAAAAATAATTTTAGCTTGTTATTTTATTACCTTTGTATGATAAATAATACTTACGTTACATAAGAATTTCCAGTTGGGCTCCAATCAATAGCTGTTATAGAACAGGGTCTGTCCAATTTTGCACAGAAACACGAAGTACCACCAATCCGTTTGCTGAGTGAGTTATCGTGGATCTCGATTGCACTTAAATCTGTACCAAGCTGCAACAAGTATAAATTGTACTTTGTAGTCTTTTCTTACTTCGTTTTCATGCATATTTAAATTACAATTCTAGCTTTGACATGTATATTTATATTGAAATTCTTACAAACGTATCAGTTTTTTTTTCAGACAATAATAAACCTGTAAGGAAGAATTGAATTTTAATATTTAAATTTTGGTATTTACTGTACAATCACATATATCCGTGAAGTAGCGTTAGACGACTAGGTAACCAAGATGAACTGAAGCTATCTTAAGGCCAATGTCATTGAATATAAGTCAGTTTTAAAATTTGCTACAGATATTTTTAGAGGAGTCCTAAGTACAGGAATGAATATCTTTCGGGGAATGATGTTAATACAGCATAAATAATTATGAATACTTACAGCTAACAGTTCCCCTCTTGGATCAAACTTGCAACACTGTATTTCATGCTGCGTATAGCCTTGACTGATAAGGCTTTGAGTACGCCAGCTCCATTTGTGATAATTGCGACCGAGAGCAGCTACGAGAATATTATCACTGCTCCAATCAAGAAGTTCTGGAACTATAAACAGGGAAAACTATGTATATGGAAGAGAACATTTAGGGGTAGACACTGATGGTAGAGTAAAAGCTATATATGACATTATATTATACATAATACTATAGTAATATATTTATAGGTATTAAAGGCACTGATAGTATCTTTCATGTTTATTGCTACTCGCAGAGATTGAAAAAAAAATATTTGTAATTGAAATTTTGGCTTACATTAACAATATTGTCTGACTAAAATTAAAAGTACTAAATTCTTCTTGGTTATTGTTTACGTTAAAGTTGTGAAAAGTATTAAAAAAATGTTACATGGAGCATAGCTGTATGTAGGTAAATCCAGGATGCTGTCGGCGGATGTCAAAAAGTTTTTCTTGCGAGGTATACATGGCCAAGGCTGCACGTGAAAATCACCCGTAAGGGCTTCCGTTTTTTTTGTGTCTTGTGTCATTAATGGAATAAGATCAAATGCTTCAGTTAAGTAGTCCGCATATTTTTTTCGTTGTAAATATTTTGCTGACTGAAATATTACAACAATTAAAAATTATGAACACAATCTATTATTTTATACAGATGATTTAAAAAAACGCATTACCCAAATATCGTCGTCACTGTCGTCACACTGATGAGTCCACGTGAACCGTCTATGAAGATCCGGCATAGAATCGCGAGGCGGCACAAATCGATCAAGTCGGGGTCTCCGTGTATTCAACTGTAACTACACTTTTTCTATTATTATACTTTACAAGAGTGATACTTTGAAACATAACTAGTTTTAACGTAAACATTGGTCAAAATACTTGGAAATATTGAGAAACATTGCGTCTAGCGCTGTGCTTTCCGCGGACCAGCGGATGATTTCTGGGAAGCTGAGTTCTTAGAATATGCCCGGTGAAGTACGGTTGCTTAGTTAGACGAGAGGCGCGTGAACATTGTTTATTTATAAAATTGCGGTATATACTGAAATGTTTATGAAAAAAAAAGCTAAGGGAGACAGTACAGTCTGTGATGGTTTCAATGATAAAAAAGTTTAAGGATATCTAAATTACTTTGAAGCTTTGGAAATGTATACTTATGTACAAAATCTGTCATGTAATGTATTTTTAGAATTGTTCAAATAACTTCCCGGTTAGTTAATTTTGTTGGCAGCTAGGAGTTTTCAATATAGCCTGAAAATACATTTTTATATTTATTTTTTAGTCATGTATATTTCGTTATTAATAATATTTGGTTACGTATTTTATGTTATCTTTCTTTATTTTTACTCAATTTACACTATGTTATTATTCATGCAGTGCAGTGAAGTTCCATTAACAAAGGGTACCGTTTTATTAACTAACGAAGACATAAATTAAACATAACATACGGAATGTGCATCAAACACACAAGATAAAAACATTTTCACTTCCCATCTAATTAACAATTTATTAGAAACATTATTTATTTTACGTTCATAGAAAAAAATAACCACCTATTCCTTAATTGTATTAAATTAAACGTTTTAACTAAAAAGTAAATGCTGTAATCTAAATTATAATAAATATTAATGCCCATCATGACTTATCAAACAATTGAAAATCTATTTTTTTATCTAGATTTGTGATAATAATTTACAAAAAAGTACTAAATATTGAACTGGTTTATCGTCATGCTCAGCCAATTTTATAACCAGCAAGTTATAAGTATTTATTTTCTTTTGACTTTTTTATTTTCTTAAAATGTTTAACAATTTTGATGAACTAATTAAGTTTATAACCTTAAACTTATATTCAATTATTGGTATTTAAGTATATGTCTTAAAATTATGTCTTAAAAATGCGAATACTTTATTACGTTACTAATTATAAAATTATAAAAGGGACTGCCGCCCCATTTGCACTGCGGTTGTATTTGAACCCTATATTAAACGGTCCGCGTTACCTCCTCGCCTTGTACTTGAGCGGGTTTGTAAATTTATTACAGAGAACCACAAAAAGGCACGCAGGTTTCCTTGCAACGTTTTACTTCACTGTTTAAGTAAATGATAATTTATATTATGTGTCTTCTATTCAAAATGTTTTTATATTCCCTACGTAGCAAGTGCAGAAATATCGGTTCGACTGTTCGGCATTTATTTATAAATATGGTGTACTATCTACTTAAACTATAGTGCACTTCTTAAAAAATTTGCATGCATTGCTAAATCTAATAATTACACATATTTTAGAATATGAGGCTTATGGAAACCCAGAAAAAATAACGTATATTAAGATATGAAGATTTGCAGAACCAGGATATTGGAGAAAAATCTTTAATGAACCTGCCATTAATAGCATCTATAAATCACACATTCACAGGAAATAAATATCAAATCTATAATTATTTTCAAATCTGATACAATAATTGTTGTAATACTTTGAATGATACTGCCCTTCCATGGGATATTAACAAAGGTAGTCTTAATTAAATATGGATAAATAATGTTACACTTACAGTTTTTCTACCAAACACTTTTCGGTCCATGGTCATTATCAATAAATAACATATAGCCACATAGAAAAGAGGTTATTACAATAGAATTGATGTTGAATAATTAAGAGAAATGAGCAAGAAGAATGTTGGAACTACCCTCACTTAAAATATAAATATTAGGTGTGCTTATAGTCTTTTGGCCATTTTGAAAATCAAACATATATATATTAGCAAGAAATAGACATGATTTAATCATTCCAGAAAAATTAAGTATAATAATTATCTACTTTCAAATTTTTTCTTATATTATATTAAATGTGGACTAAGTATTTCTCGCTCACCAGTTGGAGCCACCGGCGAGTGAAGTTTGGATTATAGCTGTCAAAATTTATTATTTTATGCTCGCGGAAGACACACCAGCGCCTCTAGTGGTAAATTTAAACGCGGTTGCCTCCATTAGGTTTGTTAATTGATATAAAAATACAAATAAAATAAGGATAATCAAATGGTAGATGTTTGCATTGTGTGCTGTGGGCTATAATTATTCTTCGTTAACTTTTCCAATAGCTTAAAAATAAAAAATATATTATAATATAGTAAACATTTAAAATTGAACCTCCACTTTAAACACACTATCAATAATTTTATATCAGATTATTTTTAATTACTTTTTTGACCTCTAGGCCAATGCCGCGGAACTTAGGTATTAAATTAACCAGTAAAATTAGCCTTAATTCAGAACGTTCACTGATAGGTACTGATTCTGATACTGATACTGACGGGAGTTCACTTAAAAATAAAAAAATAAATTCTGAAAATTTAATTAGCTATGCTACCCGCCGTAACATTAGCTACCTTACAGTGAAAGTCCCAACAAAATTGATCTAGCTGTTTCGGAGATTAGCGCAAACAAATGGACGGACAGACAGACACAGACAAAAGCAAATGCATTTTCGTCATAGGTAACATGTTTACAATTGTGGGTTTGCTCAATCAGTAATAAGTGATTATTTTGATATTACAAATAGACACTTCAGTTTTAGTTTATGTAGGTAAAGATCAAAATCTAGGTAGAAGATGTTTAAACGAAATTTCAATTTTGTGTAATGACATACTCTACATTTTATTTCTCGAATTAGAATCATTTATTTTAACAGAAGTTGATAATGGAAATTATTATTCCAAAATTTTAAAAGTATCACGTGATCTAAAAAGATATGTATGTATGTTTAAGAATTGATGATTTTCATTTTATAACCTGAGCTGTCCCTGTCTTTTTTGATTTAAAAAAATATTAAGACTAACCTTATTCTCATAAAAAGTCAGTAGTTTTAAAGTGGGTACGTCACGCTACATTACATACTACACAGGTATGAAGGCAATGGCACGTTAGGTAAAGCGACGTTTTCACTATCCCACCACGGCAGTACGTTGGCCACCACCACGCCTCCTCGAGCACGGTTGCGTATGCGCCACCTCTATCGTGCCGTTCAGCTTGACTTGCTTTGGCACATTACTGCGAGCGTGACTTTACTCGCTGGATTTTAGCTTTTTTTATCAATGTCCCTTGTTTTGAAATCATTGATATTTAATGGCGCCCGTACCTTATTTTTGTCCCTTTTTAGAATGTAGTTCATGGACTGCTTACGATTTTGAGTCGGGAATGAAAATATATGCAATGTAGCCGCTGTATTTTACTGTCTCTGTGATACAAGCCATGCTTAGTGCAGAGACCGCAGGATAATTTAATAAGTATGTAAATATGGAACTGTATAAATAAATAAAGTTCTACCGTTCTCAGTTCTCGTTCCGTTGATTCGTTCAGAATGATTTCTGCCTTAAGTCCGACGATATACAATTGTACATTAAAAATAACAGTATTTATTCTTACCCGTAAACATTAGTTCTTTTAATGTAACTTGTTTTGTATGAGTTACAATTTTTCTTCATATTCAAATATGAGCTTCAATTTTCAAGTAACAACTCGTTATCAACTCAGTCTTACACGTTTTTACGTCCCGTTTTAGGCGTGAAACATTATTATTAAACGTTTTGTGTGTCTGTTTTAATTTTATTACTATTTTTATTGCTATTTATGCAAGTGAAATCGTCAAGTTTAGTCACGTTCATTCAGTAATTTTTGCCATTAATAGAATTTGTGATTAGCTATCTATGATGTTTATTGAAGTTTGTGACAAGTGTAATTTTTGTTGTTACCAACTTATACATACACACTCACCCCGCCAGAATCGTCGAAGTAGTCGGCAAAGAGGCATTTCTGCACCCACGTTTAGCCAGTAAGTCATGGTACCTACCTGCCGAGCCTATTGCTTTTTTGGGCATATACATTATTAAACATATGGTTTGATTTTATTTAAATTTTAGAGATAGTATTGAGAGAGTGTTAAAACGCTAATTAAACATTAATGATAACTGATGAATATGAGCTCCGGGGTCAGATTAAAAAAAATATACAAAATTTGTATTAGTGCACAATTATATTATAATAATATATCCAAATTCAATACATCCAACAGTAATAAATTTAGTTCATAATTGACACAGTTGTATTTTTTGGAATGTATTTTAGAAAAAGGTGCCTTTATTTTAATGTAATTATGGAGGACAAACCAACTTGGTTTGTATGTTTATGTGAAGGAGGCGTTTCCAGCTAACTTTGTATAGAACACACAGTGTTGGGTGTGCCTCATTACTCAATGTTGCACTTTGGTGAGTGTCAATGTGTGCGTGCGTATATTCGTGCGATTACGGTAATTATGCGCATCAATAATAAACAGAGGAATGAGAAATATGATTGACGTCTCGGATTAAACGGCAGTTTGCGCGAGCGCACTTTCATCATTGATAAATTTCCTCATTTCCAAAGTACTAAATAGGATAGAAAAAAAAAATACTTCTGTTTATTTACGTACTTTTAGATTAAACAGAATAGAAAACCGATGAAAAATCTCAATTGGGTGCAGTTTGGAGTTTCATCTCTTAAAATTGATTGGGCTCGTCTGTGTGTTATAAACCTTTCGTTTTCTTCTTGCAATTAAAACATGTGTTCAATTAAACTGATAAAAAATTCGGAATATTTGTGATGCTTATACGATATCAGCCAAAACTGACTCAATACGATATTAGTACAAAAATGACTAATTAGTTAATTAAAAAATCACCAATTTTTATGTAACTTTAACTATGTTTACCTTTTATTAATTGAACTTAAATGCAATTTATTTATATTGCGAAAAATGTTATATTAAAATTTATATTTATTACGCACTTCCGGCGCCGGCAAAAGTTATTTTCTTACTACATAAGATTTGATTTAAATTGAAACAGGTGAGGCCATCTATTGAAGCAAAAGTAAACAAAACTGTTAAATTGCACGACGTACTTAGCGTAAGAACATCGTATTATTATGGTGATGATGCGGAATTTAATTTCTGACCGTAACGCTGATATACATATTATGTTTATTGTTAGAAAAATGTGTTTCCAACCGTCGCTGTCCGTTCGCATCATTTTCCAATAACTTTTGTCAAATGCGTAAAAAACCTAGGAGATTACCATTTTCAGAACTGGTTCAGCCGGGTAATCTTTATTTAGCTACGCGGTTTCTGCTTTATGTTCAGTTACGCCTGCTGCTTTATGTTCAGTTACGCCTGATTAAACAATTCCACGACGTCCCTACCTTAATAACATTATTTCTACACAAAGCATTATATTTCCCGGCTCTTAAGCTGATGTAATTTGTTTGAAAGAAAAACAACCATCATAGTGGTGTGATTAACGAGAATTCTTAGGGTAATTGCTAAAGTGACACATGTAAATTTGTCATATTCCAGTAATATCTCACCAGTTTTGAAAGGTGACATGTGACGTCTTTCGGCTAATAATGATGATGAGTCATGGGTTATAAAATATACTATATATTCAATGACCGTTATAAAAACAAATAAATACCACCCAACTATCTTATATTTTTAAATCATAAATAAATAGTCCATCGTCATTGGTAGCAGGCCAGGCCATCAGTCTGGCGGTCGCGTGCCGAGCGCAAGTAAATCAGACGCAGTTACTGACGCCGTGATCTCTCATCTCTGATGCGGTCACTGATAAACTACTGCTCCAACGAAGCTCTGTGCCCATCCGTCATGCGTATTATTAATTGATGTGCCTTATTAAATGGGCCTCGAGGAATTTCGACATATGTATATATGCGGATTAAAGTTACGTCATTTCCTTTTACTTCATATATGTATGCCAATACTAATTATCATGGTTCTCCTCCTGCTATAGACCTAACATCTGTGTCTGGACAGAATTCTATCAGCCGTCTCAGATAGAGGTGGGGTAGTTGCACCCTAAGTAACTTCGTTCAGGGGCTCGGTAGTGTGTGCGCGTCTGCGCTAGACTGCACAGGTCACTCGCAGGTGAGTCATGTAAGGATATCGCTATGCGGGAACAGATCTTCTGATACCACCTGGTAAGATTGTGTCTAATGGTTAGAGGCTTTAAGTGGTTTGAAAATAGGGGGAGAACATTACTTTTCAGTTTCGTTAATTGAAAGACTGCAACACGGTAAGCATCAGTCTGACATAATTGTGGCAGTTGGAAATAAAATATTATGGTAGTTTCTCACCACTTGACACTCTATTTCTACCGACGGATGCGATGTTGTCACTTTAGTATGAAATCATGTTACATTAGTTATGTTTGCTATTTGGCACTGTATTAGGGCCGAACCAAAGGTTTATTTTTCTGATGGTAGACACTATCAAAAGCGAGCGCGGACAATGCGGTATGCATGTATTAAAAATAATAAAAAAACAGCTTCATAGCTTAGCTATTGTACAATATTTCAAGCAATTGTTTTATTGTACAAACTCGTAACCCACATTTTACCAATAGGGCTGTAATATGATTTCATGTCTCTTATAGATAAAAATAAATGACACGCAATAAGCGGTCCAATTGCCTTAACAATGACATCAATACCTTATCATAAATTTAAGGTGAATCATGTCTTAACCTATTTTTGTGGAATATTGATTATTCTCCATATTTTTCATCACTTCTGAAGATTATGGAATAAAAAAAATAAGCAAGATGTTCAGAATCTTACTAAATTAAATACTATTATGGCATCTATTTAGACGATTTAAAAAAATAAACCAATGAAAAGCTAAATTAATATCGTAATAATGTGTAGCGCCTTGCAACAAATTTAGCAATTATTTTTTCGTTAATGATATCCTCTGGTTGGTTCTGTGGTATAAGTCAGCGAATTTGGTAAAGAATAAGATCTTTCGATAAAATATTTTCACAAGCTGCACGGGGGCCAACTATAAGAGATATATAGAGCTTAATGAACTGATTAATAGAATCGTTCGGAATGACCGAGGCTCGTATTACAAATAAAAATCATCATCTATAGATACCAGTTTTAAAAGAGCCGCCTAAAATGCCATTAAGTATACGAACTTTAATAACTGTGTCGCCTTTATACAATTAGTATAAGAAACCAATTAATCACTTTATGACCAGACTTTAACACCGTGTTTACGAATCACCTGCGGATATGCGATAACAACACACTACTTACCTGTTATTATTTTTGTCATGGCTATGTAAGCACCGTGTGCTGCTTTGTTATTTTCTGCTTAGAGAAGAATGTCTTCATCAAGGTAGTTGTGTTTTTCTGCGAGCTAACTAAAGGCCACACATCAATAAATTATTTTGATAAAATTTGGTTTTCTAGTCGTAAAAGATCTTACGAAACTTTATAGTTAAACATTACGTATTGTAAAGGCCCATTTACACGACGCAAGTTTCTTGCCTGTTGCATACAATTAAATTGAAGCAATAAATTACTTGCAAGGTCTAAACAACACGTACCATTCTTGATTTGTTATACAAGTTTTGTTTCAAAACTTTTCTTGGTGTAAACAGCACATGCCATAATTTCTTAAGCAATTATTGTATTCATCAAATTGTGTCCATTGAATCTTTTATTTTTTCCTATCACCATGATACTGCGTCCTTTTTTTTTGTTTGTTATTTTCTTAGGTGCAAAACCGTAAACTCCAAATTCCTGTGCAAATGCTGCTAGTGCAGCATTACGTGCATCACAATCCTTTTTGAAATTTTCAGTATCCCATAGACAAACATGATTGTAATAAATCTCAATGAACGTTATTAAATCAGTAGAACCGAATTTTAACACTTTTTGACTCATGTTTTTTAATAAACACAGCTTCTAAAACGTTCAACACTTGAATGAAAAATTCGCCAGCGCAAATACGTGCAATACTTGAAGCAACCCGCTAATAAATGGTACACGCACATACAAGTATGTGTTTAGACAAGTCAAATCTTGTAGGCAATAATCGCCTAAACATAATTGTATTGGTGTAAACAAGAGACGTTTTCAATAATTTTTTGGCAAGACTTTCATACAATAATTGTATTCCATTTTTTTACTAATAGCCGCGTGTAAACAGTTGCTTACAATTCTTGAAGATCAATTATTGCGCGTAACGTATTGCATTCAATTATTGTCCTTGTATGTACAAGAAACTTGCATCATGTAAATGGGCCTTTAGGCTTACGTTAAAGTATTTAGTCTATTATCTGTAGACTCGCGTTATAATATCCTTCTGACAAAATTCTTAAGTAATCACAGAAATAAATTTTACAAAGAAAAACTACTATTTATCATTTGTTAAAATACTAACCAATTAAGATTAAGGTGCAGTGATAGAAGTCATGGCCTCGAGGTTTAGGCGCGTGGTCGCAGGTTCAAACCCCAGGCACACACCTCTGACTTTTCGAAGTTATGTGTGTATTCACAATGAATGATCACTTGCTTTAACGGTGAAAAAAACATCGTGATAAAACCTGCACACCTAAAAAGTTCTTAGGAATTTCTTAGGTGTCTAGTCCGCCAACCCGCACCAGGCCAGCGTGGTGGACTAAGGCCAAAACCATCTCAGTTGTAGAGGAGGCCCGTGCCCAGCAGTGGGACGTATTTGGGCTGATGATGAAGATTAAGGTTGAATGAAAGATATTATATTGATAGTGTTGTAAAATTGTCCTTAGTACACTTAATAGGATTTCTGGATTAGATTGGTTGCTTCTCATTTTTCATTCTTCACTTCTCATAAAAGAAACCATTACATAATGGCGCATGTGTGTCATTTAACTTCTCCATGCGGAGACATGCCAAAGAAATCTCATGTGGGACCTTTTAGATATGCAGGTATCATTGTCACAATCTGCAACTAAAATTACTGCATGGACATTAGCCTAGCAAATATTAAACAGGTCATCTCAACCTGCAAAGTATTGATGTTTTTTCTAAATCGCATTCGATTTAGTATTTAAATTAGTTATTATTATTTATTTAAAAAAAGTGGAGGTATATTGCAAAAGTATGTATAATCTAGACAACATCTCCATTTTTCAATATAGGTATACACTGCAGTTTAATATTTTAATTACATGATGTTTTTTTTGTTATAGTTCGTTCAGTCTATATAAAGTATAAAGAAAAAAGATTTTCTTGAAAAAATATCTTTCATTTATATGTTGGCATGGAGAATTTTATTTTAATTCTCTTAATATAGCTTTAGATAAAAATGACAACTTTTAACATATGACAATGCAGATCGATTGGTCTTTAATTGAAATTGGCAATTTGATTTAAAATTAAGAAGGTCAACACAAAATTATGAGCCCGTTAATATTATTCAGACAAGTTATTGATCAACACATTATTTTTAACAGTAATAAGTATGAACTTTAAGTAAAATTTCCAGAATTGATATAGCCGTACAATTAATTGTTCTATTCGTGGTATTTCATTGTGACATTTACACACTGTACATGAACAGGTGTTGAAATGTGACAAGTGTTTAAGCTAAAGCATCGGATTTAGCTTAAAAACTAAATAGAAGGAATCAAAACAAAATGGATGGACTTAGCAGAAGATCGCGACGTTTGGAATTATACAGGGGAGGCCTTTGTCCAGTAGTGGGATACAAGATAGGCTCAAAAAATTATTATCATCAACCCATATACGTTCCACTGCTGGGCACGGGCCCCTCTACAATTGAGAGGGTTAAGGTCCATTACGCTGGCTTAGTGCGGGTTAGCGGAATACACACCTAAGAAATTCCTAAGAACTTTTAGGTGTTTGTTTCCTCACGATATTTACCTTCACCGTTAAATAACAATTCATAGTGAATACACACATAACTTCTAAAAGTCAGAGGTGTGTACCTGCCTGCCTAGGATTTGAACTCGCGACCGCCGAGATTCTCGATCGCGCGCCTGTACCTCGAGGTCATCACTACTTCAGGTAACTGTAGTATTACACATAAATTTGTAGCACTGCTTGGAAGCAGGTATCTCAATATTTAACATTAGTTACTAATTCCGAAACTTCAAAATAAATATTGTTTCCCGTTTTTGCCATATTTTTGATTGCAGCTCCGCTTCTATTATCTATCTAAATCACCAAGTACCGTTTGACGTTTCATACTTTTCTTGAGTTTATGTATGTGTCTTATAACCGTGTCCCTATATAAAAAAAATGAATGTTATTTTCCAATATCCTATCTATTTTCGTACCAAAACTCATTTTTATTTATTCTGTTTTTTTTTTTATAATTAGTTAATAATTTACATATGTACAACGCTAATCATAACTTTGTCATGGGACGGTTAAGGTGTTATTGGAATTTTCCATTTTGAAATTCTCATGAGCAGATAGGCGTAAGTGTGTATGTAATTAAATTAATGTATTACATATTAGTCATTCGGTTGTTCGAAGCTGAATCGGTACCAAGATGCCTTACATTTATGGAATATATGGAACAAAACGGCATATTAGAATGAATCTGCATTCGAGATAAATTTGAAGTTCTCCATTGAGGATTTGAATTCACAACCATAAAACAAACATCAATATAAAATGCATTTATTATTTATTTTTACCATGTATCGTGTTTTAATGTAATTATTTTAGGCGTTAATATCAATTTGATAATTTGAGGTTATGGAAAAATAACACAAACGATCATGGATTGAAATATCTTATTAATGAAATTTGAAGTAGGTTCTTGTAGTCGTTTTAATTAATAACTGTTGGAAGAGTCACTCGCGTGAGTAAGTATATCCGTTATACTTAAAGAACTTTTTTTAGACTTGAACTTGTCTCACATGTCACCTCATTATACTTCATTACCGTTGACCAGGTGAATGAAAGAACAAACATTTGGATTTTTTTATATATTTATAAGAATAAATTTACAAATAACTTAAAGTGTAAAAAAAATCTTTAAAAGAATTACTCGGGGCAAAATTATTACCTACTTGGGAAGTGAGGCTAGTAAATACGCATGGAAAAATAATATTTTTTCATTCATGTTCAGTGCCACAATTTTTATACATTGGCTGCTTTAGTAGAGTTTAACTTGGTCATGTAGTAGCGTAAATGCCATAAAAGGCCAGAACAAAACGGAAGAGGATTGTAAACGGAGCAATCAATCATTATGGTGGAAGTATACCTTAAAAATGTGCCGTAAAATTGATAAAGACGACAGCTGTAGACTGCCGTTAAACTTATAAATAATTACAAACAAGTGCTTCAAAGTAAAGTAAGTTTTTTTTTTTAACCGCAAGTGCTTTATTTTACAATTCATGTCTTCCCAATTATTTTTTAAATTTAGTATTTACAAAATTAATGAATTAATTAACTCCTATTAAATTTTACTATTCAACTTGGAACTAGCTCCATCACGCTGGCCATAATCGTTTAGTAGACATTGAAGTTTCAATGAAAAACATGCTTATAGATATGATAGGCGATTATTCACATTGAATATTTCGTTCACGTTTTGGTAACAATAAATTGTAGAAATATTATCATAAGAAATTAACACCAAATAATTCATTGATCAAATAATTCCATGGATGGCTTCTATAAAATTAGAAATATTCTTCATTCAAATAGTCTTACAAAAGTCTTATAGTTACATGAAATAAATATTACCATCAATTCAAAACACTAAACTAACTATTTGTATGTAATGGCATATAGTTTATTTAAGAATACTATCATTTAAATAAAATTATTAACATGAAACTCTATTCAATAGATATAATCATAACCTACTTATTTTTAAAAATGAAAAATTTATCCGTCTATTAAACTTTATTAAATTACAATAAATCATGTAATAAACACACATACAGTATTGTATGAAAAGGGACTTGAAATACTTAATGAAAAAAGGATAAATAGTCTGGATACGTCATCGACAGTGGGCGGACAACAAACCTGATACAAAAGACATCAACGGGTTGCACAATGTGGGTAAGCGTGTTTAACATTTTAATTGTTTAATAATTATTATCTCATGTTATAAATAATTGTTCTGTTGAAGTTGTTTAGAATGTGGATGTTGATTAATCAGTAAAAAAGTCACGGAGATGTTGGTTTGACGGTTATACGGGTGTTATTGTGGATATAGGAGTTATAAATATACTCGGATGTATGTATGTATTTGTTAATATATCACCTACCTTCTTACAACGTTATCTCGACAGATAAGTTTAAAAGAAATCTTTTTTTGTTTTCTTTTGAATTAATATTAGGGTTTGAATAATGAGAATCGACGTCAATTACCTCTTCCTAGTCCTTATATATACTATAATATGATATGGAATTAGTTTTACAAGAAAGCCCCACTTCCGCTCCGGGCACACGAGAGCACTTGTTACGGATAGCAGCACACTTGCGCACGCGCAGAAAAGGATTAGAGAAAAGATGTTTGAAATAGTTCTTCGGCTCCTCATTCGCTGCGGAGACCGCGGGCAGAGCGCGCGCGTCCGTTATTGTAATTTAATAAAAATAAAAACCAAAATACGATACCTGTTCATTCACGGTCCGCCAACTGAGAGCTTTTTGGGTACAATGACCTCCGGTTATATCACACGTCTCACATTTTTTTTAGCGGCACGTCCTTGCGGATGGCGCGAACAGCTGACCGAAATCCCGTGCGCTACTATATAAATTATTGTTTTATATTTAGTGATTAATTGTCAAATGTGATCGAAATTCCAAATTTTTGTGCAGTGAGCAATAGTTAATTTTTTAAAGTGCAGTTAGTGTTTGAGTGCCAGTGATGATCGCGACTGTTGTGTCGTTTGCCTGAGGTGAGTGTCTTATATTCCTAATAAAAGAATGCCAGTAATTCGGTGATCATTCTTATAAGTTCAGTACTTTATGCAAGTTAAAGGAGAAACTAAATGTAATAAAAATACGTTAAAGAGAAAGCGAAAAATACTTAATGGCAACTCAGACAGAATGACAAATGAAAGCGTGCATTTTTAACGTAACCTAATTTTAGTACTATTTTTATAGAGACAATTGACCAGCGTTTTAAGGAAAACTTTTGTTGATGGATAATTTCCTTCAGCAAACTCACCTTACCCCTTTTAACCACACGTTTGTAATATAAAAATAAATATAATTTTACAAAATGTTTATTTAAGATTCATAAACAATTATTGCCGATTATAGCGTACCATACTGGATGTATTTATTGTGTAAGACACAGTCAATGACCAAAACAAATGCCCCTATATATGTATAAATATGTCCATATATAAATATATCGTATTGTGGTTTCCGAACGTCAACCGTGGACGTCATTGCTCTTTAAAACGGTTAGAGAATATTTTGTTTGTGTTATCAACGAATTTTTGATAAGTTATTTGGTTTTGTAGTAACAATCTTAAGCTGTACTTACATGTTCAGATGACCATTACTTCAAGGGTTAGCTTTAGTTTTTGTTTAGTGGTTCTATGACGGCACATCGAGTTCATTCTTCGGGATCATCAAACAAATTAATTTGTGTATTGTTTTCAACTACCGTCTTTAAATATTGTAATCGTGTATAATGTTCTAAGTATTATTGTGAATATCCCGTTGGCATGTTTAAACAATTAACACGCTATTAAAGTAAACGATGTTTTTATCGCTTGTTTAATTTCCACACACACACCAAGATATAAGTTCCATGTGATTGGTTACAAGGAATTATGATGTTTTTTTTATTATAATCTTTCACATTATTTGTTTTAGAATATAACATAGTCTCAATTTAAACCTCGTTTATGTATTAGCGTTGTATGCTCTAGGTTACTGCGATTGCCAGAGTAATCTTGTACGTCATCATCATCATCAGCGCAATACGTCCCACTGCTGGGCACGGGCCTCCTCTACAACTGAGAGGGTTTAGGCCTTAGTCCACCACGCTGGCCTAGTGCGGGTTGGCAGACTACACACCTTAGAAATTCCTAAGAACTTTTAGGTGTGCAGGTTTTATCACGATGTTTTCCTTCACCGTTAAAGCAAGTGATAATAATCTTGTACGTATAATACCTAAACATCTTTTTTAAAATGCATATCCATCCATCCATCCATGTTATCCATCTCTTTAATATAATATAAATTAGTTTACACTTGAGCTTAGGTATAGGTGTCGATATATTGAATATTATTACATTATACTTCCAATAAATTTGCTTGTCTTCCTTATCTTGTTTTCATTTATTTTAATTTGGTCGGCAATATGAATACGTGGCAATACGAGTAAATATAGATGCATATGTTTTTGGAAGTCTAAGTAGTGGATGTCTCGCCGCTGATGATAATGTGACAGTTGATTTATGTTAGTAAATCACGACTAGGAGCCTCCTCTACAATTAAGGCCTAAACCCTCTCAGTTGTAGACGAAGCCCGTGCCGTGGCTGATGATGATGAAATCACGACTATAATTTACGTTCAATACAATGGTTTTATAGATGCTACTAAACCTAAGCCCATTCTTAGTTAGCAATAGCGGAAAGAAAATAGAAATCATTGACAGTTTATATATTAAGTATAGTATATTAATAAGCCAAATATTCATCTACCAAAAACTAAATTACTATGTATATACGTATAGACATACTCACGCCTATATCCTTGCAGGCAAAGGTGCACTTCTGCACCCATGTTTGATGAAACAACTGATGAGTTGTGTTTAAAATCTACTGGCTTTTCTTGGACTCTTTCCTAGACTTCGTGCTGTTAATGAGAATTTTTTAATGCAACAACCCAAAAACGTCTGACCTGATCTGGGAATCGAATTCTTGTACTCGTATGTAGTTAAATTCATTTTGTCTAGCGAGAATGAAATGGTGAGAAATCGCACCTCCGCTTCTATTGAGACAGGTATTAGAGTGAGTTAGTTGGTTGGGTTAGTGGACTTTGGCTGTCGAATAAATGCTTTACGGAAACTCTCCACGGATGTCTCCACTATTTATTCTCTTTCAGGATAAAAGTTTCAAATATTTAAACTACTAAAACCGAGATTGTACCGGTACTGTCGGTGACTTTTTAGTCAAGTTTTGTTTGACGAGTTTAGTGGAGGTGCAAAAATTCTAATTATTCTACTTTAAATGATTAGTAGTGAACCTACGATCTTGCTATGTTGTAGTCTGCCTTAATAGGTCACTACCTATTACCACTCAATGAGCAAGATTATAAAATATTGTTACATTCAATTTTGGCCATGATTAGAATGAAAGTAAAATACAACTCATTCCATATACACTATACAATGTGAATACGAGTAATTAAATAGACATGAAAAGGCATTTTGCTTTAAAAGAAATTTTATGGTCTCTTAAATATGGTAACATTAAGCGTACAATTGAACTAAGTAGAGTTGTAAAACTTACTTGTATTAATTGGGTATGAAAATTGGCTCATAAAATTATCTCAATTAATACGCTACGGCAAACACTTTATAAATTTATAATGGGAAATGTAAAATTATGTAATAAAATAACGTTGAAAAAGATTTATGACTTTAAGTGGAACTACTTTATTTGATTAATTAACAATTAATAGCGTAAAGTTTAGTTTTTGATATAATTATTTAAGACTTTACTTTTACGGTGTATTAATTCTTAAGATGCATTGGAAGAAACTTTAATGCATTGTGTGAATTAATTCACGGCTGGATTAGGTTTTTTTTTAATAGCCTATACTAGATCATCATTAGTCCATATATGTACGTCCCACTGTTGGGCACGGGCCTTCTGTACAACTGAGTGGGTTTAGGCTTTAGTCCAACGTGCTGACCTAGTGCGGGTGGTGGACTACACAAACAACTACCAACCAACAAATACTCAAGAACTTTTTTAACAGGTTTCCTCACGATGAAATATTACATTTCGTTTATGTTAATCTATTTCTGAGAAAATACCGAAATAATACCACAAATATTGCATGCGATGGTTGAGGAACGCCATTCATCCAGATGGTAGGGATGGAACTTCAATTTCTGGCGCGTGGTGCGGTAGTGAAATTCAGCAGCAGGTATTAAGCCAAAAAGTTTGTCAGAGCACTCCCCATGGTATGATGTCGTTCGTATAAAAGTTCATTTTTTAAATAATATTTCTTATATTATTCTCAGTGGTGTGCCATAGGAGAGGCTTATGTCCAGCAGTGGACGTAAAAAAGGCTGCTGATGATGATGATGATGATGATGATTATATTATTCTCGTATTATTATAAGTAGGTCTATTGCAATATTTCCTTGGCCGACACCGACTCCAAAAAAGCAGTCTAAGAAATTGTTATTTCATTTTACTTAGGAGAACTCTAAACAATATTTTGATCATTGTTTGTTATTCATAGGTATGTGTTGAGATAGATTTGAATTGGGTAGGTACCTATCTACCTTCTTGCGTGGTAAACATATATGTATATCGTACCTATGTACAGATTGATGAGTAGTACAAGTAACATGATTATTGAGTTATAGAAAAATAGGAAATTATTTTTTTACTTTTAAGTGCATATTAATTTGTTTTGGAATAGTTTTTTTAAGGCGGTTTATAATTTTATTAATTTATTTGTTTAATTATTAATTTTTAGTGAATCTTTTTTGATATTTAGTGAAGTCACATCCGGGATCGAACTCGCAACCTCATGCGTTGAAGGTCGGTTACTTTGCCACTCCGCTACCACCAGTCTTATATGGTAATAAAGGTCATCAATAATACGCAAAAGTTTCTACCACCCACTCGACTACCACTGCTTCGCACATAATACACCTTAAGTAATGCAGTTAGAACGCTTGCGTCATGTTGCAATGCAGCAACGAACGTAAGCGCATTGAAATTTGATTACAGACAGTTAGAAATTCATCCATTGATCATCATATTCGACTTCGACAATTACTCGCCCAAACGACGCGACGTTACGATAAGTGACTCAAATATCCAGATAGCCTATAAAAGATTCAGCCGAGTATCGTTAATTTGCTCCTAAGAATTGCAGAGTCCCGTTTAGAGATTGCAACCCGGTATGTTTCCCAACCCGGCCGGGTCCGCCGGGCCCGGCCGGGTTTGTTAGCGATGAAACCTTTAAAGTATTTTATGAAAATTTTCTATATATAAATGGAAAAGACAATGATGCAAGGTTAATATTCATTTCACACTGGCTTATGGACAATTATCACAATAATTAATCTCCAAAAAAAAAACTTTGACTTATTAGTATTAGTAATTATTTATTTTTATAAGTTTAAACAAGCAGGTCTTTCTCTTTACTCCTTATCGTGTCTATTTGAAAACATAGTATTATAATAAGAAACTAATAACGCAGCTTAAAGTACTAAAAGTGTCATAACAACTTAAATTAGATAGATAAATAAAGTATGGTAGCTTTGGTATAAACAAAACAAATTCTTATTTGCTAAAAGTAAAGTATGTGTTATGTTTTTCTTAAACTTTGGCTATTAATGTTATTATTACTAATTGAGAAAATAGCGAAATCTTATTGGCTAGGCTGTACTGTAACTACAAACAACCAAACTGGTTTAGTCTTAACTAACAAAATGTCACGTAAAATTGGTTACGATACATAGGCTTCACAAGTATAATATAATAAAACAAAAAGTAACAATTATTTTTCCGTCTGAAAGAATGATTGATACGAGTATTTTACAACAGTAACTATTACGAGTAGGCGCTCCTGTGTCGCGATTTACTTATCGGGTCCGCTGACCGGGCCCGGTGAACGGGCCCGGTAAGAATGGCCGGGCCCGGTGGGTGCGTAAAAGGTGGTTTGCAATTTCTAGTCCCGTTACTCTGTCATGGATCCTATAATCAGAACCTTACCAAACTCTCATCCAATTAGCCTAAAACCTTTCCAATAAAAATTGAATCATCAAAATCGGGTTGCATGATATAAAGCTATTCGTCGATTTGTCGCGTACATTAGTGGAAATTTAAGACTTATATGGTTTTCTTATGGATGCCACTGTCACTAATGGACCAAATTGAAATGATCCACACTGAAAGCACCAGCGTTCAAATAAAAAAGAATCATCAAAATCGGTTCACGCAGACGAAAGTTCTGAGGTAACAAACATAAAAAAATAAAATACAGCTG
The DNA here is from genome assembly GCA_907164795.1 of Hemaris fuciformis. NCBI lineage: Eukaryota > Metazoa > Arthropoda > Insecta > Lepidoptera > Sphingidae > Hemaris > Hemaris fuciformis. Next base: position 10,423,997 of record OU015440.1, read on the forward strand.
AATTGATAACCTCCTCCTTTTTTTGAAGTCGGTTAAAAAAACATTACTTCACAGAGTATAACGCTCCTATATATTAGTATTAGCATTAGTTAAGTGGGTAGTTCTTATTTATTGGGTTATGCATATTCATAACAAATATCAATGTGGCAAGGTGCATATTAAACTTATGCATACCTATTACCTACATATGTACATATGTCTCATAAATCATCGGAAAAATAAGCATAACAGAATAACAGGTCAGTGGTATTGTCGCTAGTAAAATGCCAACCCTAAGAATTGGAAAAAAATCTACGTAAAACGTTATTCAAGGAGCAATTACTGTCTATATACAGACATAAAACGAAGACTTCGTGCCTCAGTGACTATTGGAGACTTAAATCTATTATAGTGTTTAAAGTAACATTGTACGTGGCATTTGGATGAGTGAACTAATATAATAAGCAACCGCTCGTTTTATATTTTTGATGTAGGCAAAAGCTGTTAAGTGTTATTATTGGTAACTCATAGGTGACTTGTTTACTACGCGCTGATGTCAATACGATAATGTTATGGCTGCCCTGTATGCTCAATAACTTTACTCGACAAAAAGGCTAATCATGACATTTCTTCCCATTAGTCAAAGAGGGGGGTTTGGTTCCAGTTCCAGGGAGTTCCAGCACTGTGTACTTCTCGCCCAGTGGCAACTGTCCTCTCCTTATTTGCGTAATGGTCACTGAGAGGTTTTAGACAGTAAAATGGCACGAGACTCAGCTAGGCCGTTAAATCTACGACGATGTAAGCAGAAAGGTCAGTGACCTCGATATACCAATTTTGGAGCTTCTCCCGAAATCCTGGAAGAGAATTAAATGGCGCTATTATAATGTTAAATATACTGGTATATCGATCATCTTCTAGCGATGGCCAAATCTCCTATTTCGTCATCTTTCAGTTTTATTGACCCAAAAAAAAATTGCTTAGTAAAAATAGTTCAGAAAAATAGAGTTCCGCTTCAATTTAAAATATTAAATTTGTGTGAAAAAGCCTTTGAGTCTATTCCGGGATACTCAAATGTAGTACGCATCAAAACGACTCATAAAATGAAGACAAGTTTTTCTTTGAGATTAACGCTATCTGGTGCTCCCAAGCGAATCTAATTGCTTGGACTTCGGTTAACTTTCAATCTTTAATATAGGGGCATTCCAAGCGGACGGGTAAAAAAAAACTCGATGTTTCCGATTTCGGTAATATTTGAGTAACATAATGTCTGTTTAAAGAGTTACGGGAATTTGAATTTTTGACCACCCGGAGGACATGCAGTACTTCAAAGCCGATTACCAAGTCATAAAATTATAGATTAAATTAAATTATTAAACCAATTGACTTAATACTTCATTTAATGAGTTTTTTAATCGCATTTTTGGATCCAGAAAACAAATCATAAAAAAAATTCGATTTAATTTTTTAAACTTGATTTATACAAAGTTAGACAATTTTTTTCCCTGAAAATAAATAATATTGTGTAGGACATCTTTGCTAAGTTTCATAATAGGTGTAGAAGTGGATTAAGAGCTAGACTGAAAATACTGTTTTAAGCGTTGCGTCCTTTTTTTTGTCCTGCGCCGCGCCTAACGCCCGCCACTTGCGCGAGTTTAGTCAAAATATCAATGAAATAAAATAATTTCTGACGGAATGTTATGTGTATTTTAATACCTACTATTTACGTTAAATGTAGTTTTTTATTAAGCCTCAAAACGCGCATTAAGTGGCATTTATGAACATTTCCTCATTCAGCCAATTGGTGTTATCTGTGATCAACAATTGAAATTCCAATACCCTGACAAAAAAGTATGCCTTTCAAAATTCTTATTATTGCGTCTTAAGCAGTGTATTCTAGGTGGTTATTCGGGAACTCGTGTAGCCTGCGTGTGTATTTACTATCAAAATGTAAAATTGATGCAAAGCGGGGGAGACATACCATCGCTTACTTTAGAATCTGCTATTCCCTTGACATTTTTTTGTAATAGCACACTGTCATCTGATTCTAAATCTAAATATAATAAGTAAGAAAGTAATTATCACACTTATCACAGTCGACCCACTTAAGCCGTTATGCTAAACGAAATATGGGATACATATTGTACATGCCTACATGTATAGGTGTATACTACTGCACTTTCAGTACAGTTGAACGCATCTGAATATGTTATTACACTGTCAAGTCCAAACTGAAATTGCTGGGTTTTTAAAATGTTAAAAATTATAATTATTTTAGACGTGATCAAAAAACGAAATCATTTACTGGGACACAGCAGTAGCATAGCATTATCCCATTATGTCAAGTCTCACTCGAAAGATTGTTTGAAAGCTCCACGATAATTATATAAAGGGATACATAAACATATTACTTTTATTGGCACAAAAAGATAATGAAACATTAATAACTTGTCGGTACGTCTCAAAAGAGGGCTGGTAAATGCCGAGGCAGTACCGTGACGCATCTTTAACATAATTATTTTTAAAACACTGTCACCCTAAATAAATAAAAAATTAAAACGTTTTCCAAATACATCCTGATAAACACAAAAAAGAAGAAGAACGGGGCGTATATAAGGGGCAAACAATGTTTGTAAGATAATTATTGAATAATTACTGTAGGAGCTACTGTTTTTACTTTACCCTTGGAGTTGAGAATATTGTTAATATGTATTGGTGACTGAATAAAAATAACAATTATAAAAACCATCAAACCGCATCATCGCATATCTTCACGCCGCCTGTGCTAAGGGTGGCCCCTTAACGTCAACAGGAAACGTTAGAAAAGGTGTTCTCAAATTAATGAGCGAATAAAGCTGAGAAGAAAGATCTGTTGAATAAAAGTAATACACTCAAATTTGCCGTCAATGTCACTTGTAAAAATGAAGGTAATTAAAAATTATCTTTGTCGCGGTGGAAGTATCGAATTGTTGTCATAATGACTACAATGCTTAACTATCTTTTAATACTCAATAGGTATTACAATATTTCGTGAACCCTTAAGGGCTTGCAAGTAAATTTAATCTTGATTACGGTCAGAAAAATAGTAAGAAGCAGAAATATAACACAGTTTAAGACATAACTACCTGTGCCCGCGACTTCGTCCGCACGGAATAGTTATTTTTTGTAACTCGCCGCCTATTACGTGCGGCTTATATGTATATGTATACCTGCCGAAATTAGTGTGCAGAAATGCACCTCTGCCTATCCCTTCGCTATATGAGAATACCAAAACCGAACTCTGTATCTGTTTCAATGTCTGTATAAAGTAACTTATCGCGAGCCGATAAATAAAATTAATACTGCAAGTAAGTTTTAACATAAACAAAAAAATAACTTAGTCAGTGTTATTAGGTACAGCGTATTTTCTAAAGAAACTTTGTTTTTTATCCCATCACGACTAAACTAAACTAAAAAGACTAAACTAAATGATTTAGATAAATTTTGATTGAGATATAACATGTGCCTGACTGCCTCGTGGTCTCGCGGTACAAGAATGTGCCGTGCGATCTAGAGGTCCTGGGTTCGATTCCCGGGTCGGGCAAAGTGTTATTGGGTTTTTCCATTAGGAAATTCTCGGTAACAGCACGGAGTCTGGAAATGTGCCCGAAAAACGGCAAAAGGCTCGCCCCCTATTACGTGGGACTGATACATACCTGGCGAAATGTGGGTGCAGAAATGCACCTCTGCCTACCCCTTCGGGGAATACAGGCGTGAGTTTATGTATGTATGTATATAACATGTGATTCTTACTTACTGTTGTAGCCTTTTTTATCCAGTATTTTTAATTGAATTAAGAAAATCTATATATAGTATACGTATATATATAAGTAAGCAAAGCTGCTGGCACTAAATAATTTTGGTGCAATACAGTAAGCTCCACATAATGATTATTCGCTACGAGATTAAATCAATCAGATGCCTTACTGTACAATCCACGTGTACCTATTGTCGATGTCTTTGACATCATTCAACATTTGTTGGCAGAGTCGCGATCGCTCGCGCGTGACACGACACCATCATGCTTTTTGCTACATTTTGGATTTTTTGTCCGATTCTTTCTTCTCTACGCTGTATTCAATATAAATCGCGTCTAAAAATATCTTACTTCGAAATAGACATGTCCCGTATCTGCCGAGTTAAGATTAGATCGAATTTATGTAGCAAAAAATATTAACGACTACTTTTGTTATGAAATATTTGGAATATGCTGCAAGAAGTATTTGTTATCAGTGTTTTTGTCTGCACTATAAACGGACATTGACGATCAGATAAAGAATTTGTATAATAGATTAATGAAAGTCCATGAGACATTAAATTAATCTTTTTATGAGGGTTATGATTACTTGGAAATTTATTCTCTTCAGTATAATTTCGTTGTTATAATAATTAGATAGATAAAATAATATAATAGTGCAGGAATGCTAAATTTATTTGATAAAATAAAAATTTGTTCCCGTTACTGCTGATGTAACAATTTCAAGTCTCAAGTAAACGTTACATAAAAATACGTTGGTGCAAAATTATGGGAAAATATTAAAAATAATATTCTACGGAAAAATATTTACCTTCATCTGAAAAATGTATTGTTTATCTATTGTTTTTGTTTTTTTTTCTTCATGAGAAAATATGCCTTCCTCCTAACAGAGCAGAACGTTAAAAAAGTTTTTTTTTTATCTTAGACAGCATAATATACAAAATATACAGCCTCGGGGTCCTACGGCACAAGTATGTGCCGTGCGTTCTAGAGGTCCTGGGTTCGATACCCGGGTCGGGCAAAAGTGTTATTGAGTTTTTCCGTTAGAAAATTCTCAGTAGCAGCACTGAATCTGTTTGTGCCCGAAAAACGGCAATAGGCTTGCTAACTATTACGTGGGACTGTTACATACCTGGCGAAATGTGGTTGCAGAAATGCACATCTGCCTACCTCTTCGGCGAATACAGGCGCAAGGTTATGTATGTACATACGTACATACATATGTATGTAATATACAAAATTCGTAGTTATGTCATGCTCTGATTTTGTAAAGTGATACATCTATTTATTTTTTATTATTCTGACACGACAAAGATACCACTGATTGTTAACAATCAGTGAAAAACCTTTAAAGGTTTTTCAATTCGGTGTGAATAATGTATCTAACTACTTTTGATTAATTAATTTGAGGTTACGGGGATAAATAATAGAGGTATGCATATTTTTGTCTTCGGCCTTCAAGCCCGACGCGTCACGTACACAGGCTCTGATTTATAGCCTCATAGTACTGGGAGAGTTTCTGAAGAGAAAACACATTTATATTGCCAAAAGCATAATTTGGGAACCTGTATCGCGGGTCTAATGAACCATGTTTCATCCAAAGTAAACTTTTACATACCTCAAAAGAACAAGTAACAAAAGTATTTTGGGTTATATTTAAGAATAAAACAAAAGTAGCACTCTTTACTTCGTATTCAAGCTTTAGACAATACTGAACCGAGATAAAATGTTTAAAAGAAAATGTATGCACATGATGAAAACGGTTAAAATTCGGAAAAAGGTAAGTAATTAGAAGCTGCTCTTATCATAATTTTGTTTAAAAAGCGAAGTCATAAAATATGAAGTTTATGTTTTGTATAGTCATATTTTTAATAATCGACCAAAAAACTAATTGACTTTACGACTTTACTCATAAAATTCGTCGTTATTATTCGGTATTTTACGAGTATGACGTTCATACATCGCAAATTTTATTCGTTCGAGTCGTTTAATCGCATGGCACCGCATTTCTATAAAAGAAAATTATGAAATTAATATATTTTATAGTTTTATGACATTTATTTTATTAAGTGCTCCATCGAGTTCCGACCAATTATTACCATTTACGTATTAGTTGATAGTAATTGCATCGTATTTTGAGATAAGCAACGAAGGAGTAAAGTTGTAAAACAAACACTTATTTAAAATGTGTTGGGAGATGTAGATCTAAATGTAAAGCTGTTTTATCATACGAAGCTATATACAGATATATAAAAAAAGGATTCGTTCCTTTTCGTCTTCGGTAATTATTTTTTACAAATCTCATATCGGTTGTTTTGAATAATAAACAATTTAACTTGTTTAAATTTTTACTGATGTTCTCTTTTGTTTAATATCCTCCCAAAAAGGATACCCATAAATATTTGTATTACCCCTTTTCTCTTGCTGGCAACACTACATTATCTGTTAATTTTAAAATTTTGTCTTCCCAACATTTAAAATGGTAGATAATACATAATTCTACCTACTGATTTCTCTCGGGTACCTGTCCGTTATAAAATAAGACATGAGATCCGACTTTTAAACATTAGATGTTTAAACCTTTCATATTGCGCCTTCCAACATAGAGAATTCCCGAGTGATGAAATTGAGCCAAAATCTTGCGGTCGGGAGCTGCACTCCTAAAAGTTTATACGAAATTCTTAGGTGTGTAGTCCGCCGACCCGCACTAGACCAGCAGCGGGATAGACACATCCATATGGTTAGATACATACATATGTAATTATTTTACAAAAATAAGAAGAAATAGGTTATTAAAAAATCTAAAAAGGCTTGTGTACTTTTTATTTGTGTGGGTGGGGTAAGTGAAATTACCAGATTTCTTAAATCTATTGCCGACAAAAGCATTTACAGCAGTAAATTGGCATTAGCATTGTGATGCATCTATGTACTTGTTGCTCTGATTTTAAGCTTTAAAATACTAATTATAAAAGCGAACAAACATTCTTGTTCTGTATTGAGAATTCTGAAATCTGTATTTTGAATTACCTTTCGCAACGATTTTGAATCAAACTTTTAAGAATAAGAAACTCGAAAAGCAGATGCAAAGTCTGGTAAAAAAAGACACTACAATTTTAAGTTTAAATTTCAGTGTATATAGGTACCTACTCGTAAAATTTTTTGAATATACAAAACATATATGTACATCTTTAATATTAATTAACAGTAGAAATATTTTGTTAAATTAATCTATATTTCGTAAAATATAATGCGCTGCTATTTCACAGAGATCGTTTCGCTTTTGAATGCACGTGTTAATAGGCTATGCTTTGAAAACTTGAACAACAATAAAATATTGTTTCTAATACGTGTAGTAAAGTGTCCAGAGATACATTTGCGCATTAGATTATGGGGAAACAACTACGATCTTTCCTTATAACGATTTCTAAGACACTTAGAGTCGTTGTTTGCGTTTTCATTTATTTGATCTTACATTCTTTACAGTTAAAGGCACTAAAGACTTAAATACACATCATATTTTGTTCATATCCTAGAATACAGCCTACGCGATGCTGTTGGTGGTAAGCCCGCTATTTTACAAGCTTTTAAAATTATTGGTTTAAGCTTTACTTATCAAAATTAAAATTAATATTTGTTGTACGAGTAGTTACTCACTTTCAGACGCATATAATTGGTTTATCTTTTCCCGAAATAGTCAAAACGTCATAAAAAATGAGTTCTTCGTGTTCTCGTGGTATTAGTGTGTATGTTGTGTGTATTGCCGGTTTAGGCCTTAGTCCACCACGCTGGCCTAGTGCGGGTTGACGGACTACACATCTAAGAAATTCCTAATATTTTTTAGGTGTGCAGGTTTCATCACGATGTTTTCCTTCACCGTTAAAGTGCGTGATAATTCTTAATAGTTCGGTGTCTATACCTATCTATAAGCGACACTATACGTTGAGCTTAAAAAATACAATTGACGGAAAGCGGGTGCAGAAATGCTTCTCCACTTACACTTTCGGGAATATTGACGTGAGTACGTATGTTTATACGTCATTAAAAAGGGACGGATAAATAAGCGGTTTAAACTCGTACTTTTTTATATTGATACGTATTATGTTCCGGTATTGGCAAATTATTATCTTTACTCTTTATAAAACCATTTTTATTAAGACCCAATTTTAGGCAATTTATTTTATTAGGTTGTTTATGTTATCTTTCCATTTACAGTAAGATAAATGTTGTGTGTATTAAAACGTTTCCATTTTAACGACAAACATTCAATGGCGTCATTTTGTGTGCGAAATGAGCGTTTCATATTTTTATGTTCAGTTTTATTGCTGTAATGATCGTTTTTGTAAATGATTCAGACAGTATGTAGCATGCAAGTTAATATGTTTTAATTGAGCGCCACGAATACGAGTATAACTGCAGTTTACATATATGTATGTAAAATAATTTTAAGATATTAACTTTTTCAAGGAATTCGTCTTAACATGGTATCAAAAGATTTAACAATAACTCTTAAAGTTGGATTATTATCTTTGTTTCAACATTTCTTTTCACAATTGAAATAGAAAAGCCTAAGAAGACACATTTTTTGTGATTTTTAAGGGTTCCGTTCGTCATAAAAAGCAACTCTGACGTCACAATTGTTGGTTTGTGATTATTATTCATATTTTGAGTTTTCCTTAGGAAAACATTGTTAGTTTCATGATGATTATTCATATTTTGGGTTTTCCTTACGAAAACTTCACAACTGACAAGGCTGATAGCCCAGTATTTGTTAGAATAGCAGTGACATCGTGATTATTGGAGGATTCATTTTGAGAAGTGATTTTCATAATCCACTTCAATCAAAATTCCTTTTAATTTCCCAATACATCGGATGTTTAGTAGGTGGGTAGTGGGGCGACCGCCCGTGAGTCATTCTTGTTTATGCAAGAGCGATGACATAGCTCTCAGTATATAGTTTTACGCCGTTATATATAATTTCTTTTTGGCCGATGCTATATGATTTTATTATTAATATTGTATATAAGTTTGTAAGTGCAATTTTTACTAATTATTATTCAAGTTTATAATTATAGTTTAGTATATAGCCGCGTAATGAGTACAGGTACTAAACTTTGTAACGGCAGTCCAGTACTTTCGTTTCGACAGTTAAGTTGGTAATATTTTATTTATATATATGTTTATTTTATTAGACAGTTATTTTATAAAGTATTTAAAATATTGTAAACGCTGCCCAATCTATTTGTTATCGGCGTTGATACTCTCATACATAAACTAATAGATAAGATTAAATTTTGAATTCTCATTATCCCAATAAGGAGCAACTGACTGACCTATTCAAGTGGGATAGATCCCCAAGCTCCGATTGTTAAAACGATGTCAAAATTTAATTCACGTCTATTTATGTATTTACCACGTCACATACATCACGTCTAAATATGGCAACAGAATTTTCAATATTGAAGTGTGGGTGTCACGAGTTCATTGAATGTTCGGTAGCCCAAGCGTACTCAAGTAAAGGCAAGTGCTGTAATTAACACGTATTGAGTAAGTCATTAGCGACGATCTCATGTATAATGAATAAAACAACCAATTAAAATGCACGCGAAAATGGCGGGCAATGTGGGTAGACGTGGCAGGGTTGCCTAGCGTCTTGATTCAACCAATGGTTACATATTTTGGATGAGAAACTCTATTGATGGGCGTGACTACGTCGAATGAACGTAGCGTGATGCAATTAATATAGTTTTTTAGTTATTCTGGTGGCTTATATCTTTTCATAGGATTTTGAAATTTCCATTTATTAAGGTAGTCGTATCAATCGTTTAGAATGCTATTTTATGATATGGCACTTCGTATTGTTGACTTCAAGCAGAGAATATTGTACGCCATTGTTTCAATCTTTTGTAGTAAAAATAAAGAAATCATTCATCCAACAATAAAGGGACCTTCATTGGACGATGAAAAAATCACATAATAGGCATTGAAACATACAATTGTCTGTGGTATAAATTTAAAATATTCTCAGTATATATTAATTAAAGTTGAGTGGGCGACCACGCGCGGAAAGTCTTATACAGTAGGTAAGGTCATTCCCGTTGAATACATTTCGACCTGCCCTTATCACATCAACATGTTTCATTATGCATTTTGTTGAATTAAGATGCATTTATGTAGAGCGACCACTTGTTTGACGTCAAGCTTCACTGTGAATACGCCTATTCATAGCGCAATATATTCCTAGGGGCCAATAATTGCCATTTTTCCTTCTCTTCACGTCATGTCATTGGAAAGGCAATGGTATAAAAAAATACATTATGTATGAAAATACCTACTTACTTACTTACTTACACTTGTGAAAACAAGTGGCTTAGAATTTCTAATCTTTAACTAATTTTAGCAGGAAGTAATTATTTGAGATAGACGAATTTTTATAAAGTCCAACAGTAAGAAAAAAATAGTTTTGGTCCATATGAGGCTGTCAAACTAGAGTACGCGTATTTATGAGTTGTGTTTCGACTTGTCACTTGACATATTGCGCTACTATATGGACGCTAGAAGTATTCGGGTTGACCCATGGCCAGAAGTGCATATCACGTGGCTGATGATGATTATGCTGGTATGATTATGCCTATTATATAACTGCCGAAAGTTACAACCACAGACAACCTAACCTATAGACTCCGCTTCTATTAATTTTAATATGAAAACAAAATCGCTAAATCGTGGCGGGGTACGGGGGCAGTCGGCTAGTTTTCATTGGACGCTTCAAGACACTGATAACATTCTAGTGCGCACTAGAGATGGGATAAACTAATAATTATCGATAATTTACGAAGTTTATAGTATAAAGGAAAAATAAAAAAACATATTAATTTTCATATAAATTTTTAATACTTATAAGTTAAACAATCATCAAAGTCAAAGTCAAATTATCTTTATTCAAATAGACTTTTACAAGTTCTTTAGAATCGTCAATTTTACACTTTTTTTAAACTATTGCCGCTTCGCAACGTGTTATCGCTGTGGAGAAGAAACGGCAAGAAACTCTCTCAGCAACACGACATGTCATTTTTTCTTTAAAAAATAGCAATATATGTTTTTTTCATTACATTATTTCAATTTTACATTATAAATGTCATAATGATACAAACTGTAGCAACAAAACAAAACTCCGATCAATTTACTTACTCCCAAGGCTTATTATCTTCAATAAACTCTGAAATTTTATAGTATGCTTTTTTATAAAGCTTATCTTTAATTGATTTCTTAAATTTTGTCAAGGGAAGCTCCCTAAGAGCCTTCGGAAGTTTGTTATAGAAGCGTATACATTTCCCCATAAAAGAGTTATTAGCTTTCCGGAGACGAGAAAATAAATATTCGTTACGAAAGTAAATATTTATCAATTAAAAGTAAATATTATTTATCAACTATTGACTTCTAAAATGTATTAATTTTGTATAAACTCTCCTTATTGATTTTGATTCAGTTTTTTTTTGTTAAATAAGCCAAACGTATGTCGATATATTTATTAATTACGCATTTTATTAAATCAATCAAATGATTGACGTTTTCAAAGTCAAACTGATGGTGCAGTAAGTCGGGGAATAATTCTAGGTTTGCTAAAGAATTCAATGTTTTACAAGAAAGATACATTGGTTAGCTCTTTGGTTTATTAAATTTCAAATTATTATTATTTATTCAGTTTCAAATAGAAAACGTCGAGATCTACCAACAATTCGGAAACAATCCCCAGTAAAATGTCGCGAACAAATAACGTGATTTTTTCCAGGAAACCAATTATCATCGCGTTTGGTAGCGTCAATCCATTTTTTTTTCACTTCAGGGCACTTGGGAAACCTTTTGAACAACAGACAAACAACGATATACAGTTTATAAAAATATCGATCTCAATATTATTTGTCGATAAAACAATAATTATATTGTGTCTCATTACTAGTCTGCGTGTCAAAGAGAGAGCGAGATAATGTTATATGAATTCAAATAAGAAAGAAAGAGATGCAAATACGACTTAAACGCCAGAATTTTTAATATTTTATTTTTAGTATATAGTTATTTTAGTGATTAATGAAAGAATAATAACTTACCTGTGAAATGTAATACCATCTTTTGCAAGACTAGATGTTGTGCTGCTCTTTCCACAAAATTTCACTGAACAATACGGCATTATGACAGTTAATATTTTTAAAACAGGGACAATATGTCACTGCGACACTCGGCGGCGGAATGAGTCACGTTAAGGGGCGGGGCCGGTGGTTATGTCGTGTCAGTGCATAACGTCGGCGAAAGCTTGTCCCCAGTAATGCGTCGTCTATAGGTTAGGTTGTCTGTGGTTACAACATATTGGATTCCAATAATATATTTAATGGCATTCGCTAAAATTGTATTTATTGTTTATATGTGTGTAATTTCAGTTTTGAACCTGTATATTTCATGGGTAATATAATGTAAAATTTACGAGAAAGCAACGGATGCGTAGGCTGTAACTATATTAAAGTACATATGTTACGTCGGCAAAATTTTGCAGCATTGCCACGTAAACAATGACGGTTTCGACGTTAAAATATTATTGTATCAGGGTAGATACAACTCAAATGCTGCGTGAAAATATTGTAAGCTTTAAAAGTCGTACTGTTAATTACAGTCTTTAATGTACTGTACAAAATATGTACGTATAGTACCTAGTCTCTCATCTGGAATGGAACTCTCTCATCTGGAATGTCAGGTATACAAAACTTTTCCCTTGTGGTCAATATAAAGTCAAATAAATTACTATAGGTCGCAGAAATTTATATTAATTGTATATAAATAAATCTCAATTAATTCTGATAATATTTGTTCATTTCTAGAGATTGATCTACAGCTTCTCGAATTGATTTCATTGCATTGCCAAATGAAAGTACTTTTACGCACCTAAGTTCCCAGTTATGTAGGCAAAAATTAATATTATGTTATCTTGTGATCTTTCTCCAAATTGTTGTATACAAAAAATTAAAAATATATATATTCTAGCTTGTTTTAATATTTTAAATACTTATCCATCCCTGCTTACAGAAAAAAACAACACCTTGACTTATCGAGACCCTATACATTGACCTCCGAAAACCGGTCAACTGTTCCAAATAAGGACAGCATTTCAAATTTTTGCCGTTTTTTAAATCAGAGAATGATTTCTTAAGTATTCACGTGGACATTTAAGATAGGAACATCTAGAAATCATATACTTTTAGTATAATAATTACGTAATATGTCGAATATAAACGTGTTCAGTGTTTCTATATAGAAGAAGCATATGCTTCTTTGTATTATGTAGTTTTCGTGACTGTGTTTTGTAGAATAAAATTTGCTAACACATTTGCGCAGTCCTACGTGCTAATAAAATTTCACTATTTCATCATGTTGTAACGCTGAAGATAATTTAGTAATCGGGTACAGTTCACGTAATTGCCGAACAATTTTGTAATCGATGAAAAAAGCAATTTGCTTAAAATTCAATTGAGTTTGTTTAGAAAGCTAACTGTAACTAAAGAATTTGATTAACTTTGTTATAAGTGATGTTGTACATTTTATTTCCTCGCCGCACAATGCGCGGTTTGGGTTCAATTTATTTCTTATTCATATTCAAAACTTTATTCAGGAATAAATTACTCGCATAGACTTGAGGGTTGCAAGTTATCGAAGAATTTGGAGCAATTACAAATCGTTTTTAACCCCTGACACAAAAAAGAGGGGTGTTATAAGTTTAAGGTTGATTTCTGTGACATCTCTCAAACGGATGGACCGATTTCGATGCGTTTTTTTTATTTCAAAGCCCTAATAAGATTCCTTGGGGTGGTTTTTAGCTATGTTTGGTTAATATTGTACCAGCAGTGTAAGAGTATTAAGCTCTTTACCAAAATCATGTAAGGCGTATGATTACTCGATTAAGTGCCTAAGGCGTGCCAGTATAATCGTTAAATGACAATTAATTGATAACTTCGACCTGATGCTGTAACCAGAATGGTATCCAGCGAACCCAACTCTTCGAAAACTCAAAGAATATCGTATTTGGGTTCCTTAGATTAGTTTCAATGAGTACCTACCTTGCAGGTTATGATCTTGCAATACAGTCACGTTGACCTGGTGCTGCAACCAGGATATTTTCTTTTTTCTATATTTATTGTATTGCCATTGTAAATATAATAAAAACCCCCTACGCAAAAAAATATTATAGTTTAAGGAACAACCCTTATACCTACAGTTATCAGTCGTTAGAAACCAAATAAACAAATGTTTATCGAAATGTGAATTGAAAAATATTTAACATGCTGTCTCTAAACATTGCATTTTCTGATGAAACTTAAAAATAAAATATATACTCAATTTAATTTCAACATTCCGAAGTATACCTAGATTTTTTTGTAGTGATTTAAAGTCGCGACGTAAATAAAAAATGATCAATAAAACTTATTCCTGAACTGGGTTAACGTGCTTTGCTTCTAACTATTTCTTAATACACCATTAAGAGTGTATGTTCATATTAATGGACAATTCGTGCACTGCACTGCATACTTAACTGTGTAACTGTCAATATAGGATGTACAAGAAAATGACGCCAGGCCTGTCTGTTGCTAGGCGTGAAAATCGCTGCTCTACTAGGGCAAGGCACGGCTGTTACGTTTAATTGTATAATAAGACACGGCACACATATTTCATACGATAAATGCTACAAAATAGACAGGAACAGAATACTCATAATGAGTATATGAAGTGTCTTGTACACATTGTAAATTGTAGGTTATCGAATAGCCTTGTAGGTTATTGGCGGTTCGATTTAGCTCCGTCGGTGCGCATCGCTCACTTTTAACATCATCATGAATAAATAACGAAAAATGAAATTTAAAAAAATTGTTAGGACTAAGTAACAATAGGCGGTCTTATTACAGACTGCAACCTCTTCTATCATATCAGCAAACAACTGCTAAATATACTTGTAAGTATTTTTTAACCTCTGTCAAGCCTCCGTACCAATGTTATGTACAAATGTGTTAAAATAAACCCAAACAAAAGGCAAAATATTACCTACTGTTTTAATTTTCAAATCAGACAACTACATTCATTCATCATCATCATCATCAGCCCAAATATGTTTCACTGCTGGGCACGGGTCTCCGCTACAACTGAGAGGGTTCGTTCAGGTGCCATTCTCAAAAGAACAAGAGAATCTGGAACCTCAGTAGATGTGAGGTAGTAAAGCAATTCCGACTATAATCACTATCACTTTGTCGCTAGCAAGAATAGCTGTCAAAGATCCAAAAAACGTTACGTGTACAGTCATCTTATTACTACTACCTATGTATAATATTGTAGACGCCGCTTTTTAACTTCTTTGCCGTTCGTCCAGGATGACAATAATTTTACTGTATGAAATATTATTAATGTTCGTGATGAACTATTTGATATGCTTCATCATATTTTCTACTAGCTGACCCGGCAAACTTCGTGTCGCCTAAGAGTCGATTGTTGAATATATTTTTTTTAGCCTAAGTTACTCCTTATTACATCTGCCAGTGAAAGTCCCGATAAATTGGTCCACCCGTTTCAGAGATTAGCCGGAACAAACAGACAGACAGACAGACAAAAATTGTAAAAAACGTTATTTTGGTATACTTATTTACCGTGTATACATCCATATGCATTTATTAGAAAGCGGTTATTTCAATATTACAAACAGTCACTCCAATTTTATTTATTTGTATACAATACATGTATACATTAATTAAATTTAAAAATGATTAACAAAAAGCAAATATGATTTGTGCCTTCTGTGTGTGGTACATGTTTATATCTGTCGCGTCGTAGTGCCGCTGTCCTTATACGCTACTTCCAGATTGGTCATCGCAATGCGATGGATTAATGTATTTCAATGTAGAAACGTCACATGTCAACATTACAGCATGATAGCAATAAATGCTTTTAGTTTTCCCACGGGAAATGGCCCTTGACTACATGTCATACACAGAACTCCTAATGTAGTTATTATTATTGTATATGATTTTCGTACAAAAAGTAGCTTTCACCCGCGACGTATATTGCAGTCCCGATTTAATGCTACTCTTATTTCTAAAGAATTTCTTTCATCATAACGCGTAATGTGGGCTGAAGCGGTGTTTATTTTGTTAAGTCATGGAACGATTTAAAAGCAAATTTTTGATCCTTTGAATACTTTTCTAGACATAAAGATGGCATAATAAATTTTTCCATGTTCTTTCAGTTTTTAAAGTACATACATAAGTTATTATTTTCGATATTTTACCGATTATATTTCTTCAAGAATCTGCCTCGTGGTCTTGTGGCACAACTATGTTCTTGCTACGATTTCTTGGTCGGGCAAAATGATATTGGGCTTTTCCATTAGGAAATTCTTAGAAGTAGTGCAGAGACTGCAATAAGTGCCCGATAAAATGTAATAGGCTCTTTCCCTATATCCACCATCATCGTCTTCTTTCTGTTACTCAAAATCATATTTTTGAGTGTGGCGTGTATTGTGCGTATTCTTATTTACTACTTATTTCTCATTATTCAGTGCAGCGACTGATTCTGTTTACTTTTTAAGTTGAGACTATGCCACCATTGCGCTCATCACCTTTACATACTTGGAAATTGGTAAAATCAATTAAATATAAAGTAGGTGTAGACAAGGTGGAGAAAAACGAAGAGACTCGGTATTATTAATGGTAATTTTCAATAATCCTCTATGGGTCTCAGGCAAGCCAAAAAAGTTTGTGTATTCTTTTTAATACGTGATAAGTCGGCTTATGGTGTTTCCGGTTGTTGTTGAATCGCAATCGCCGTTAATCCTTAGGACCGGACGGGTCGAAAAATGTCACAAGCACAAGTCACGCAAGCTACAAATCCTTTGACCGAAACAAATACGAGCCCGCGGTTTGTGACTACCTTCATGGTAAATGGAGGGTTCACAATTTATTATTAGATTGTTTCATTTAGTAATAGTTGATATTAATGTAGGGTATATAGGGTAAAAAAATATACATATGGTTGAAATAAAATAAAATAGTATAACTCTACCTTTTCTCTTGCCATATTGGTCCCATGGCATAAATGTTCGGCGGGGAATCGAGGATCTTAGGTTCGATTCCCGGGGTGATTTTTTTATTTGGTTTCCCAATAGAAGATTGACAGTAATAGCACAGTTTAAAAATCCATACAATTGGGGAACAAATGTACATAATATGTATTTGCGTAAAGCAATGGCGGGGATCTAACGGGGTGGCGGAAGGCGCGGATCAGCGACTACGATCTCGCACAATTTGTGTACCCGAACGACGGAAGCGTTATTTACGTTCAGCTGATTTTGTTGACTACATTAGTAAAGTAGAAAGCCAGGCATTATATCCGCTTATTTCAATAATTCACCAATCGTCGTTACAAACAATTATTTCCATAAAAATCTAAATTATTATTGGAAATAATATTTGCGTGCATATAATCCTTAGGCATTAAAAACATACTTGTAAATAGATGACTGCGTAATATTTGCATTTATTTTATTTTTGTTTTTGACATCCCTTGCATATTCGTACCTGCACCTGTACTGATGATGAATGTAAAACCCTCTAAAGTAATAAATGCAAGTATGATGTACATATTTCGTCATCAGCCTGTGTATACATCCGGTTTACACTAGGGACGCATAATTGGCATAGTTTTACATTATTCATACATAAACTCATGCCTGTATTCACCGAAGGAATGGGCAGAGGTGTATTTCTACAGCTTATGTCGCCAGGTGGCGGTACTTCCATAGAAGCTCAAAAACGTTACACGTTAATTGTGTAATGTCTAGTTTATAATTGTTGTCTCAGTATATTTTCATTTAAATGTCAAATTGCTTTTGTTAAATAATGATTTAAAGCTAAAGATGAATTATTATTAGGGATTTTGTAAGGCAAACCGGACTTTTGGGCTTCTATGGAATTAGCGTCACTAGAGTATCAGTCCCACGTAATAGCCTATTGCCGTTTTTCGGGCACAATTCTAGCTGCTCCTACCAAAAAATTCCTAATGGAAATGCTTTATAACACTTTGCCCTACCCTACCCAGGGCCTCTAGATCGCACGGCACACACTTATGCCGCGAGACCCCAAGACGAGAGAAGAGTCGTTTTCATACTTTCCTACGTAATAGGTAATATTCACTATCATTTCATATATACCTATATAATAGGCTATTAATTTTTAAATTATCAAATATAATTTTAGTCACAACTACAATGATATGTATGAGACACTTAATAAACCATCACTATAAATTACACAACGATACATGTGCTAGTGTTCATATATTTTCATTTGTGCTGCGATGATCGCTTCTCTGTCCGGCGGTCATTCAGTACCACATTGAGTTATAGTAACAACGGTCTAACAAGAACTAATGGGCGACAAACGACGCCGAACACTTGATATCTACGATAAATTTTGTCTTGTTTTCAAATATATATTCATTAATTTATTGCCACTAGTAGACATTAAGGTATAACTCTGGTTGAAAAAATGTTTACTGATTGCAGCCGACTCTTCTCTCATCTTAAGTGCGTATTCTTATGGGAGCCAAAAGTGGAATTATTGGCATACTTAATTTTAACATTTCTTTTAAATATTTATTTGATAAAAAATAGGTCAGAATTGGGAAAAAAAGTAAATAAATAAATACACCCAACAGTCACATACATAGTTCTGATCCCACACTAAGATACAATGTCGTGGGTATCAGAAACTACGAGAGACTTTTCGGTCTCACATGTCGTGGGTATCAGAAACTACGAGAGACTTTTCGGTCTCACATACACCCAGACCGGAAACAAATATTTGTGGATCACACAAACATTTGTCTCGGTGCGGGGATCGAACCCGCGGCCTCTCGTTTCGCAAGGTGTCTAGCCAACTGCGCCACGGGGCAGTCAAATGATGAAATGATTCAGCTAATGGAAAGTTTGATCGATATTTTATATCAATATTATAATTTAGATCCATTGTGTACTATTGCGATTTGTTGCAATTGCCTCGACTGATTCGTGGCCTCTAAGTACTAATCAGTTATCCCTTGATTTAACGGTGAAGGAAAACATTGTGATGAAACCTGCACGCCTAAAAGCTCTAAGAAGTTTCTTAGGTGTGTAGTCCGCCAACCCGTACTAGGCCAGCGTGGTGGACCTAAACCCTCTCAATAGTAGAGGAGGCCCGAGCCCAGCAGTGGGACGTGGATGATGATGATGATGAAGTACTAATATCATAAATAAATCTATCCATCTGCCAACAACAAACCAGGCACTTGTAAATATTCAGTCATGAATGACCAGTTAGAAAAATATTGTGGGTTCAATGTATTATAAATCAGGTGTTATTATAAATAAACATACCATTATTCATTTATTGAGATTGCTATTGATACGTTGCGTGTTCAATGCGAAATATGAATTCATTTTTCATTCACATCACGCAATGTAAAGCAAACTATGTATGAATAGCGAAAAATGCTCATATTTTAGCATTATTGATGTGGTGATTTTTTGTACCTTACTTGATAAGCAATCGTGCAGTGCAATTAACGAAACTAGGGTTTAATTACATCAAGCACTTTCACACAATTTATGCCAAAAAGTAAATAAAATGCTTAAAACGAACTCTGAGTTGGTAGCCTAGTATTAAAGTTGGAAATGGTGTCGTATCCAAAACCAAATAAATAAACCTAATTCATTCAGAAATATATTCACAACGAATAATCACTTATTTTAACGGTGAAGGAAAAGACCGTGATGCACCCTGCACACCTAAAAGTTCTTAGGAATTTCTTAGGTGTGTAGATCGCCAACCCACACTAGTCCAGCGTGGTGGACTAAGGCCTAAACCCTCTCAATGGTAGAGGCGGCCCGTGCCCAACAGTGGGTCGTATATGGGCTGATGATGATGACTCAGGGATCGACTTAGGTGTATTTTATTCAAGGAAGTTTTTACTTAAAGAGAAAACAATATTTAGCTACTACTAACAATTTTATGTATTTAATGTTCACTGGCAAACTAAACAAAATAGTAAGAATGAACATCATGATTATAAATATAGTGGCGCCATATCGTTTTTCTTAAGTAATTTAAATAAATTCAAATCTTGGCATACTTTTATGTTAAATAAAGGCGATGATCCTTGTAAACAACTATGACCGGTAATAGTCCGTTCTTTGGTTTCTTAACTCGTAAAATGTAGTTCGATACTCCATAAAGCACGCTCCTTTAAGATTCCAACATTCTTAAGCAGACACTGAAAGGATATCCGCTGTTGAATAACATTTTATGCAGTTTTTACCATAAGGGCTAGTTTAAAACTGATTGGAATAAAGCCGTTAATGGGACGTTAAGGGCTGTGCATAGTTTTGTAAAGAATTTGTTAGAGCGCTTTAAATTGGCAACAGTGTTATATATAGGGTTCATTTATGCTTACATTAAATATACATTAAAGTCAGCGAGGATTTCTCTAAGCAAAGAAATTGCTATTTAAATACCTTAAAGTAACAACTCTTGTGCTATTTGCGGTCCATATACTAGAGTTACATTGCTTGTGTAGTCAGTAAATAAAATGAGGCTTTCGTTAATTTATAAGTAGGTATAGGTTAAATTTTCAAATAGTTCAGATCATAAATATAAGGTATTAAGTACGTTAGATCGCATAAAATCTGCAGCTTCTATTTACAGCTCACAATAGAAGCGTCAGATAGCTTTATTAGTGTCTTATTTAAGTATGGAATCGTAAACATAAGCAGCTCTGTTAAGTCATCTATTAAATGTCACTATTGTTATTGCTGTTAAAGAGAATCGCAGAATCTTCACAATATTTGTATGTATTTATGTAGATACTTGTACATACATATTATATATTTTATATATTTATTATTACAACAATTATTACATTTTATTTATTACTTCTCTTTTTTCCCAAAAATATGTAGGTCTGTGTATGTATTTTTGTATGGTTTTAAATTATTTTATTTGCAAACCTCATCACTACTGCATCACCCAAGGTTTGACTGGCAGAGAATGAATTAGGCATTAAGTTATTAAATTGTATTAAGTGTTATATTTTTTTTTATGAATTTGAATAATATCCAAGATGATTGATAAAAATAAAAATAAAAAACTTATTCCCACAATAAGAAAACATTTACATGTAAATATTTGAAACATTTAGAGTACCAGGTCAACCTTGCGCCATTAGTATGAGACATTACGCATGATACTCGTAATACATACATACATAAGGGTAGGCAGAGGTGCATTGCTGCACCCACATTTCGTCAGTTAGTCCCACGTAATACGAGGCGAGCCTATTGCCGTTTTTCGTGGACATATCAAGACTCCGTGCTGCTTCTGAGAATTTCCTAATGGGAAAACCTAATAAACACCACTGCCTTAAGCGTAAAGATAATCCTCTGCCTACAGTGAATTAGGCGTGAAGAGCGTTTTTCATTTTAATAATTAAGTATCATCAGAACATTTTATATACGTTCCACTGCTGGGCACCGACCTCCTCTACAACTGAGAGGGTTTCTGCCTTAGTTATTTGTTAAATATACATATTTAATTTGATTTTCTTCTATAAGAGGCTCTGCTTGGTGTATAATATAGTGCAATTTATTTAAAAAAAAACTACGTATACAATTTATGTTTAAATAACAAATACTTTTTAAGGTATAAGGTTCTTTTTTAATGTACTTAGTAAATCGTTTAGAGCATGAAATAAAATGAAAAGGTACCGCTGCAATGTTAAGGACTAAATTATATTTTATGTGTAATTATTTTTGTAGCGGTTCTCGCCAATAACATTTTAGTAACGAGCTACAATTGGTTTTATATTATTGCTCCAGAGGGTTCGTTTAGTTGCCTTGCAAGTGTAATGGATTGTGGGTAGGGAGTTTAATGGACTTTTAAGTTATATTTCTACTATTATTATTGCTTTGTTTTATTTCCATATCGTAATGATAAAAAATAATAGATATACTTACAACCGAAGTATTGAATAAGTATCGGCTTCCAGTAATGGATTAAGTTACAGATAAAATGTCACTGTGCATAATTATGTAATGCCAATTTTGTTTTGCCTATGATAACAATGTTCTCAAGCTCAACGACTATGATAAGTATTACAAATGTAATTTTATTTTGTATAAATTAACTATGCACCTAACTAATAAATATTGAGGTTATTCTGGTGTAATACATAATGTTTCAATTCATATAATGTTTATGTTCCATTCGCGCGGCACGGCGGCACGCTCGAAACTCATCAATTCCATTCAGAAGCTCGACTCTAAGGTATGTCGGTCCATATTATTCTCTACGAACGCCTGTAAAAACATCATAGATCGCGTTATTATATCGAGATTCCGACTGGTCAATCGGGCGCTTAGAGTCCTGTCGCCTACCCTAGCCGTTAACATGGACACACGGCTTTATACTTCGCACAACAATACGGTGAATATGTTTTGTAAATTATTTCATTATGTGATGGGCTCGAAGAATGCACGTTGTGTTTTTATGTGACGTCCTCCTGCACCTTTAAGTTCCTGCTAGTCGTATCAGTTAGTTAAGGACGAGTTACTGGACTTGCCGAACAGTTTATTCATCATAATCATCATCATCATCAGCTCATATACGTCCCATTGATGGGCACTGATCTCCTCTACAAATGTGAGGGGTTATATATTCCCGCTCGAAAGACTCTAGTAGCTACACTTAACAACAACTTCTTACTATTTGATGATGCATTTCATTTTGTGAATGAGATGCAGTTTGCTGGTGGTAGAA
Source organism: Hemaris fuciformis (assembly GCA_907164795.1). Lineage (NCBI taxonomy): Eukaryota > Metazoa > Arthropoda > Insecta > Lepidoptera > Sphingidae > Hemaris > Hemaris fuciformis. The sequence continues at coordinate 10,446,641 of OU015440.1, forward strand.
TATCCGTTTAGCCTTCACGGCAATCGATATATACAATGTGTTAGGTAAAAGACAGTACATACTGAAGTCAAATATAAGGCACTCAATTCTGACCCCGAATTTGTAAAAAAATTGGTACCTTATTTTTTACATAATTTATCCAAAAAAAATCTAAGTATTGCGTAAGTGCGGTCATCGGCGATCAGCTGTTTACAAACAGCGCTCTGTTCCCGCACCCCTCCCCGCACTCGCCGTTTCATGCCCGTGCGTCGCCTCGCCGGCCGAGATCACGCGGCACGCGCGGGCGCCAGTCAAAGGTCGCGAGTCGCCCGTGATGCAATATTTGATTATTTGCGGAAACCTCTTTTAACTGTTAGTGTGTTTTGTGTCAAGTGCAATGTCGTTTTCAAACGAAGAATACTGGGAAATGGTTCGTGCATATGCCCGAGCTAATGACAGTGTACGAGTTTTTAAATTGTCACTTCGGCAATAACTGGATAGGTCGCGGTGGGCCCGTGCCGTGCCCGGCGGCTGATCTTACACCGTTAGATTTTACTTGTGGGGTGAAGTGAAACGGCTTATGTACGCTACAGAATACTCCAACCGGGATGAACTAAAGGCTAGAATATTAGCCGCCTTTGATAAGGTTCGAAGTGATACGTTTGTGTTGTGCCGGGTGAAAAACAATATGCGAAAACGCGCCGAACTCTGCGTTGCGCGAGGAGGCAATCATTTTGAACAATTATTAAAATACGTTTAATTTTATGTAAATAGTGTAAATGTAAATACTTAGTAAATGTAAGTGAATCGGTGTAAATAAATACTACATATTTTACCATTGTGGACGCTGCATATACTAAGAGGTAGGTACCTAGTTATTATTTTTTATTCATGTCTCGATGTATGTAGGGTGTTCATATTTTCTGCATTTGTGCTACAATAATTTCGTATCGTTTACTGTGCCGTATATTTATATTACTCTTGCATTATATTTTTAATGGTTACTTGAAGCCATTGACTAACGTGTCCTTCAGTATGTACGGTCTTTTACCTAACAATCTGTATATAAGCATTTAAATCGGTATTGTTGACCTGTGTAATTGAGTCACGTCCTGATATCATTTATTCAGATTCTCATACAGGCCTGAATGTACTCGTTCATAGGTGTAGTATACGACAACATCTATAACGCAGTTTCATTCTCGTTTCTAGACAAATATTTGTGTAATACACAAAATACAAATATTTATGTCGGTACGGGGTATTTGTGGGACCGAAAAGTCTCGTAGTTAAGTGTTACTAACACTTATGACGTTCAATTTGTATGTATCTTAGACGGGGTTCATGATTAGGCGCGGCAGAAGGGTGTATAGATATATTTACTCTCGCTTTTATCTCAACCTTTTAGGCGGTCATGGGATCGAATCTCACGCAATACAGGTACCTAATACTTTTTCCGGTTATTAGTATCTAGTGTACCTAAAATCAATAATTATTAAGGAAATCGATGCGATAGAGCCAGCGTTACCACAAACCGAAATAGTAAAGACTGGCCCACGAGGAGAAGGTATAGATTTTAGTATGAATTGTTGTAGACTCTTATTTATTTTTATTAGAATGTAATTTTACTATCACAGAAATGTTATCCATTGATTTTTTAAATGTTTAAATAGGAAAAATAATTAAATTGGCTTATGTAATTATTCCAAAAGGTATGCGCAATATACACTCTGACGTTATCGTCAAGATTACGGTATTACATATTGAAATTTATAACTATTGCGTCAATTGTCTTGTAATTCCGATGCTATGTTATTTTTACGTAAATTTAGTCAAAATCTGATAAGCTTAAATCATAAACAGTTATTTTTTATAATGATTAAAATTCTGAATGTCCTTCGATCTGTAAAATTTAAAATACATAATTATGACGGTAAAGATATTTGCAGTTCACTTTGTTTTGTGGAGGCTTAAATGTGTCTTTAAGTATTTATCACCAGACGTTTTTGTTTTTCGAACAAAAAATTATGTTTTCAGATTGTTGACATAGCATTATTAAAAACCAATAAATTATCAATTGTCCGTAAAATAAATAGTCTCTTATAAGTTTCATCGGGACATTCTTGTACCACGCCGTTAAAACGTCGCGTGCTGCAATACAAAATAAAAGGGGAAGTAATTAAATGAATAAATACAGAATTAATCTTTACATTTTTTGTCTTGTAGGTCATTACGAACCACTTAAGAAATATAATACGCTAGTTGTTTGTGTATAAGCCGGTCAATGTAAAGTGGCTGATTTTTTTAATATACTATAAATTTGGAAAGCACTTCCAATGAAAAAAAGGTATGAAGACCTTGTTGGGCGTGATGACATTTTAAATATATTCAATTTAAAATTCTGATATAATTATTTGGCATTTCAATGTAATAAGAAAGTAATTACGTTTAAATTGTTTGATACCGTGCGTGGCTATTAGTACCTACAGTAGAGATATGTACATGTATATGCAATTCCACTGTCACGATTTTTTTCGAAACAGAGGGCTTTCCCCTCTATTACACCCACGCTTAGCCAGACTAACTAGGCAGACTTCATAGTTATATTATATAGCCTTTTTATTTATTTAAGTGACTTAATAACATAATATAATTTCGGTATTTACTGGCAATTTATCATCATCAGCCCTCGTCCCATTGTCGGTTATAGGCCTCAAATAAGTTATTTTTTATGTTAGAGGACAGTCTAAATTTAAATAATGATTAAATTAAACCATTAAGTAGAATGGAGTTAGGTTGACTAAAGTTTACGTTCATATACAATGATAATGTACCGTACTCTGTACAACGATGGAACTTTTCAATTACAAATACATAGGGGCCGTTCAAGTATTACGTAAGCAGATTAATTACAATTATTTACCCCTTCATCCCCCTTGTTAGCAAAAGTAAGCAAAGCTCTTACGTAATGCTTACGTAAACATTTTTCAATTAATGTATTGTTTTTTTTTAAATATTATAATTATAATTTTAAAAATAAGAAAATAGATTTAACTACCGATGACGTAATCATCATTTAGACTCACCTAACCCGATGTCATCGAAAATAAACAAAGCAAAAAACCCCCGCCCCCCATAGTGTTTACGTTATACTTGAACGGCCCCATATTACATATAAGGACGAACTATTAATATTTATAGTTTTACAGGAAACTAACCGAAAGAATTTCAGGGGAGGAGGTCGATCGATTTTATTATGCGTCTCTAGGCGTCTACGATTTGCCGATGTCGAATAAAAATGTCCTCATTTTTTTCTTCCTAATTACTTAATACATAACTTTCGATCAACTACGTTTTTAAGTCCTTGAAGTGACTCACTTTGTTACACAAAGTACGCGGAACGAGTTCATCCGGGAATATAGCATTTAGCTTGAATACTAATAGCTACTATTTCGCAACGTTCTGAAGAAGCAATAATGAGTTGCTGCGATTAATAGGAGATTTTTGTATACATTTGTAACGAATATACCTAAAGACTACTTAATGGAATTAAATGATTTTTGGGTGTGGACATAGATAACACATTAGCAAATAACATATACTACTTTTATACCAAGAAAAATGTAGAATCCTCGTGGATTGACAGATAATTTTAATTTATAATATATAATATTTTTTTACATTAATCTATGAGCAAAAACGATCACATCATACCTTTATAATTGTTTAACTTGTGGAGTGTGATCGCAGTCCTCTCTAGCCAGTCGATACTCTTTTTGAATCGCACTACACCTAATATACTGTTGTTCCTTTGCCGTGATAGTATTTTATAAATATCAGGAAATAAGCATATGCTCAAAACAATTTTAGTTTTCATTCTTGTAGTTTGTAGTTACAGAAGCCGCTATATATGTAAGTTTTATCGTCGTAAAGTCATAATGAAAACTGTTACAATCATCAACATCGTTATAGTATCTGATTATTGCATCGCAAACTACGAAGTACCATCATTATACGATGTAAGACACTCGTTATATGACACTTGATATTTTATTATTTATAATAACACTATAAATTGATGGCCTCGCGGTTTAGGCGCGCGGTCGAGAATTTCGGCGGTCGCAGGTACAAATCCCAGACACACCTCTGACTTTTCGAAGTTATGTGTGTATTCACAATGAATTATCACTTGCTTTGAACGGTGAAGGAAAACATCGTGATGAAACCTGCACACCTAAAAGTTCTTAGGAATTTTTAAGGTGTGTAGTCCGCAAACCGGCACCAGGCCAGCGTGTTGGACTAAGGCCTAAACCCTCTCAGTTATAGAGGAGGCTCGTGGCTTGATGATGATGATAAATGAATTAGCAAATAATATTATTCACATTGTTCTCGAAAGGATTGAGAGTCTCATCGATTATAAAGTTGTTAACTGGCAGGTAACGATTGTTTAATGCATGTGCCCAGTGGACAGTTTTCCAGTGGAGTTGTTATTTCGCTATCCAATATAATTGACGTCCATAAATCAATCGCAGTAGGGACGGAGCGGGATGAAAACATCAACTGTTAACAAGACGTTTGTGCCAGAAGATGTGTTGTCATGTGGCCGCAAGACGGATTACACTCGATGGCTATTTCTCTTTAATATTGTGGCAGAGACGTAAGTTTACCTAGAACGGTGGTACAGAATTGATAAGTTTTAAGAGCTGATGTATAATGCAGTTTAAAAGTCATTAACCAAATAATAATATTTTTATTCGTAGTGAGTTGCGTGTAAGCAAATGAAAATAGCGATCTGATTGGTGTATGTTAATATAATGTTAGAAAAAAAATATTAATGAAATTCGATTGGTTTACGAAATCATAGGGTGTGCTTCTCGACTACAGTCAATTTTCAATAGCTACCTTTCATGGCACAAAGAGGACTACCGAGCAGCTTAAGTCGACATTTTAGGGCCTTATCCTAGTATAAAAGTCTACTCGGATCGGAAGACTGCCAAAAAAATACTGGGATTGTTCTAGAAGCTTTAAAATTTTAGGATCTCAATATTCACAGAATTTGAGAATGCTACTGAGAATTTCTCAATGGCAAAACCCACTTACACTTTGCCACTTTGCCACTTTGTTACCAACTAAATCATTTTAATTTTAGGAATTTTTGGGAGGGCTCTTTTACATCGAGTATATTTTTCCCACTTTTTGAGTCCCACGGAATAGGGACCCGGACCTATTGCCGTTTTTCGGGCACATTTTAAGAATTGAGATTTGAAAAACTGAGAATTTTCTATTGGAAATACCTAATTACACTATGCCCGACCGATTTGTCGAACCCACGACCACGAAACTGTTAAACGTTTAAACTTTTTTTCGACATAGGAATTCCTTTCATTGCTTGAGTCTAACTGATCTACGGGACTTATAATCTGAGTAACCATTAATCACGACTTAACTGTAACTTATAATATAATAAAATAAATATGTTGCCATCAATAAGACTGAACATTGTATGAAGACTGTATTGATTTACAATATTGCCTGCTCAGTCAACGGTACCGCGTGCGATCTATGTTATTGTTATTAAAGCACGAACACAGCTTCAATAGTTATAGATATAAAGTATCGAGAGACCACCTGTGCGTAGGCGCGTCCCAATACCACAACTGTATTCGTACTAAACAAATTGTGTAGAATGTTTCTTACAGCTTGACATTTTAGCAGGAACAAGTCTTTATTAGGTTTCATGTCGGGTGGGGACCCGACTCGCATTCTATCTTCTGCCTAGTCGCAAATCTAAGCCTCAAATTGTCCGAAAGTCGGTTTTGCAAGGTAAGCCCCGCCTAATTATCGGAATGGAATTTAACAGTGTGATATAAATAAATACAATAAATACCTACACCCAACAGTCACATACATAGTTCTGATCCCACACTAAGATACAAGTCTTGTGTCGTGGGTATCAGAAACTACGAGAGACTTTTCAGTCTCACATACACCCAGACCAGAAACAAATATTTGTGGATCACACAAACCGGGGATCGAACCCGCGGCCTCTCGTTTCGCAAGCTGGTGTCTAGCCAACTGCGCCACGGGGCTGTCAAAAGATAAAGATGCTAATATTGGAACTAAAGAAGCTAAGTTTAGATAATAATGTTTAAAATTAAATAACGACTTCGGGTAAATTATCGGATATGTAGTTTGAGTTTTAAATAACAAACAAAATAGTTTTATCATTTTCAATTTTTTTACATTCCAATAAGAATACCTAGTAATAATTTAAATTTTCTTCCACCGTAAGAAATTTGACAGTAATGTAGATTTATGACGTAAAATTTTCCAGGCCACATACCTATATTAATGATATATCCAACATTGACAGAGTGATAAGTACATACATTTGCTTGGAATAAAAACTGCGTTAAGCCAATTATACAGAATGTTGTCAAGCCGCTGCAATGTCACTTATATCAGGCTTATCATGGCCTGATTCTGCTGTATTTACAAATGAAAAGAATTTAAAATCCCAGTCTAACGTGTTCCTAGCACTAGCTAAAATGCAATAATTTAAAAGTTTTACGCTTTCTTAACGTCATAATTTTTCCAAGGAATGCTTTGGCACGGAATAAAGTTGCTTTAGTAAGTTGTTAATGCAAAATAGTGTTATCATTATATACAAATGAAGTCGGAATGGACGATTCAAGTGGCATATGTAATTGGTACCTGGCTACTCGTTTGCTAAAGTCTTGTTGATTACGAAACTGGAAGTATGTACGGAATGATCTTGAGCACCGCGGTCAGAAGTTATGCGGTGATTCTCACTTATTTTAACTTAAGAATGCGGATAGCAAGGGCTACATTAATAAATTGGTGGTATTTGCTGGTGGTAGGATATTCGTATCCGCCCGGATAGCGACCACCGTACACAGGGCGTAAAACCCGCCATAGTGGCACATGCAAGTGTGCCGCGTTCCGGGATCAGCCAGTGTATATCCGGTTTTCGGGGGGGCTTCAGTCATGGTGAAAGGATGATCGTGCCGGCATTTTTTGGCCGGTTTGTCGCGGTCGGTCCTTTGATCACCATGGCATTAGTCCCCCATACTTCTTCACAAGAATGGTGAAGAGGTATTCGGTCGGCATGATAGTGTCGACCAACGGGAGATCATCATCTCTCGCTGGTCGGCACTTTTTATGGACTCCATTACTAACATTCTAACCAAAAATGACTACATTATTATTGGATTCGCAAGTTTACACCATCAAGTCTTAATAGAAATATAATGATGCTGTTAAATGTAGTATCAAGTTGTGATAGTCTACCACTTAAGACAACTTGCTGCTGTGTTGCTACGGAAGTGATTGGAAGGGATTTATCGATATCTCAGATCTTTCATCAGCACTTTCTTTTGTTGCCCACCTGCTAACTCACTTGTTTCCTCCTTCCTATAATTGCAAGTATTTTAGCATAGCGTATAGGCGTACAGCTTATCGGCATAACTAGTTATAGTGTTAAAATGGAAGAAAAATATGTCGACTATTAAGGGCATTCGACAGCATTTGACAGCCCCGTGGCGCAGTTGGCTAGACACCAGCTTGCGAAACGAGAGACCGCGGGTTCGATCCCCGCACCGAGACAAATGTTTGTGTGATCCACAAATATTTGTTTCGGGTCTGGGTGTTAGTGAGACCGAAAAGTCTCGTAGTTTCTGATACCCACGACACAAGACTCGTATCTTAATGTGGGGTCGAACTATATGTGTGTATTTATTCTACATTGCAGTGCGGAATCTACCAGAATGGATTCGTCCTGAGTTGTTATACGCTATCGCTCAGCGCATGCCGAAGTGCAAAATTAGCAGGCTTAAGTGGAAATTGGCTATGTCTACTGCAGTGGCGGTACTTTCATAGAAGCCCAAAAGCCCAGATTGCCTTACAAAACTCCGAATAATAATCTTTAAGCTTTAAATCTTTATTTAACTGAAGCAATTTTACTTATAAATAAGAATGTACTGACCCCATAATAAACAATTATGAAGCAGACTTCTATGGAGGTGCCGCCACTTGTCTACTGACGGACGGACGGCCGGTGGAGCAAACAAGTGTTGAAGTGGAGACCGCGTTTAGGCAGATGTAATAAGAGACGTGCACGATATTTCGATAGCTTCAGAAATGTGGGTATTTAGCGGATGGACGTGAACTGTTCAACATCGGGATGGGATATTCTTGCCACACTTTTGATCGCTGACCCGCTCTTATTAGTCGTAGCGTGATAGATATATACAATTTTTTTTCCTAGAAGAAGCGCTACTAACAAAAACTATTAAGGACTAGTAGTTCCTGAGACGAGCGCATTAAACCAAACAAACAAATAGATCATTATTATAAAAAAAACATGTGTGTGTACTTATGTACACGCGTTAGAAGTTATACCACACGACTGAAGTAAAACTTATAAATACGCCCAACAGTCACATACATAGTTCTTAGTTTACACAACATATTACATTTCTGAACGCACTCGTAATTTACATACATTTAATTGGGCGCATTTATAAGTTTTACTTCAGTCGTGTGGTATAACTTCTAACGCGTGTACATAAGTACACACACACACTTTTTTTTAAATGTAGAATAGTGACAGTAATAAATTAAAACTAAAATTGAAAATAAGAAAATGTCAATTATGTTCTACGCAACTACCAGGACATCATAAATCAGCAAGGACAAAGTACTAGCATTAAAAACTGTATACTCGTATAATCCATTCGAAATTTAAACCACGATGAATTAAAAACAAAACTTATTAATGATAGCATTTCACGTCTCTAGCTTTCTGAATGCCTAGTACCATTAATGAGTCAGCTGGCTTAATAACTCGTCCTTTTGACCGGAAACGACACAAATGCAGATTAAATAATGCAGCCAACATGACGCGCGTAGTGCAGTGTGAACTTAGCTACAATGGACATTTTTTTTTTTTCGAGACTTAATGAGCGGTTAAGCAGACAACTTCATACTGTTAATTTTGTGTCACAGATGCGCGCGCATCTTAAAATTTCACTCTCATCATTTTTTCATAACGCGCCTCAAGAAGTATAACTTCAAAAATTGCATTATTTTTGGTAAACAATATAATATTTAATGGATAGGATATTTTATCCTCAACATTTTATAAACGTAAATATATTTATAACTAGCTGTGCCCGCGACTTCGTCCGCGCGGAAAATTAATTTTTAATAAGAAAATTTATAAACTAAAAGTACCCTAAGTTACTCCTTATTACATCAGCTACCTGCCAATAAAAGTCCCGTCAGACAGACAGACAAAAATTGTAAAAAACGTTATTTTGGTATATGTACCGTGTATACATCCATATAAATTTATTATAAACCGGTTATTTCAATATCCCAAACAGACACTCCAATTTTATTTATTTGTATAGATAAACATTTCTATGATTAGTTCTTTTGTGTTCATCTACGATTTATAAAGGGCATGCTATCAAAATTTTAAGCTTCTAGATCTACTAAGTTAGTCTCTGCGTCATCAGTCAGTGTTTTATAGTACATAAACCAATGAAGCCCTAAACCATGTAGGTAGATCACGACAATGACTTCATACAGACAGTGCGGCTTTGTGGAAACCCGTTTTAAGTTTAAGCTTCTATTAGATAAGTTGATTACAGTTTTATCTCGCAGGATATTTAGTAAATGAGGTGCGAGCTCCATTGTAAGCCGTTGTGCTGGTGTCGAAACATCTGTACCGTTGTTTACCTGCCGAAGATAAACTTTGCCTGATAGCCGTAGGGTGTATAAATATTGCATGGAGCCTAAGACATTTAGTTTTGCACTGGAAACGGGTTACTTGGCCATTAATAGGTAATATAAATTTGATAGGCCGCGCGGTATTGTGTCTTTACTGAAGGTGATTTTCATTATCTTAGCAAAAGGTAGCGCAGGTTTGGTATTTTATGAATATCGTATTATATTATCAGGTCAAATGCTAATGTAAACATCGATTGATATGAGGTATTTATCCTTATAAAGCCGATTTTGATAACATTTTATCTGAATAGAAAGTCTCTTAATTTACATGGGTCTATTCTCTGTAGACAGTTACGCTGTTTTCTTTCTTTCTACTTTTCTTTTCGTGAGTTGTGAGCTCATTGCCCATATTTGGTCGCTTAGGCGAACTCCGCACCGCTTCTGGAATTTTACTAACGGAAAAGCCAAAACACTTTGCCTTACCCAGGGATCGAAGTAAAATGTCTAGATCGTGTAGTAAATTTTTGCACCATTAGATTAACAAGACAGTTCTAATATATCAAATCTTTTAAACTACTGTAGTAAGTATAGTAAACTGTCTTGTTGCAGCACGTTTCACGAGATATTATGATCTGTTTTTGATCATCCCAAAAGATTAAATATTTTGTCTTTTCTTTCACAAACTTTAGTTGCATTGCTTTGGATTAATAACGCATAGACAAATAATTATCCACATTAAATGACATTATCATTTTATAGTACTTAGAAATAAATTTTGCTTTATGGCAAATGGACTGTCTCATTTCTATTAATGTCACTGCCACAGTACACTATAAACGTGGAACGTAAATAATGCATACTGTAAAATTAAGGAATTTGTTTATCTAGTTTTAATATCATTACACTATTCATTGAACAACTATCGGTCTTTGTGGAGTAACACCCATTTTGAATAGAAATTATTGACCTATTAAACATTAGCTTTTGCTCACAACTTAATTTGGTTGAATGGTACGTTTTATCTCAACTGTACGAAGCAATATTTTAAATAAATATCTAATGCTAATCAGATCTGTAACGTTTGCAAGGTTTCTCGTTAATCGCTCAAGCAGTCTTGATGCGATAAGGGGATTAACAGTTAGCAGTGCGTTTCGTAAGCACTTTAAGTTTTTAGTTATATTTCATTTAATTATTGTCTAAACGTAATGTGAGTTAAATAATATTAGTTGAAATATACAAAAAAAAAAAAAAAAAAATACAGTAGGTACGTTATGTTTCGACACGCAAAGAAATAGTTTTTGGTTTTTCTGCGTTAGGTACACTTTGTCAAAGATTATTATCGACTTTTGCATTATTAATAAGCTTTTACCCGGGAATCGAACCAGGGACCAGGGATCGTATAACATATACTTGTGCCGCGAGACTGCGAGACAGTTAATATACTATATATACATATGTATAATGTATATTTGATTTTTTTCTATTACTTCGAACTTCTCAGTAGCTAAAGAAAGTTTTCTGTTATGTGGTCGTTGTTAGTAAAACTAAATGCTGGTATAAAAAATAGTTTGCAGTCCATGACAATAATTGATCAATATAATAAAGGCTAGAGTCTATGTATATATGTAAAACCTTACCTGTTTATAAAATATTGCTTATACAACGAATCTTTACGTATTGCACACGCGATGCGTTCCAATGAGATTTAAAATAAATAAATACACCCAACAGTCACATACATAGTTCTGACCCCACACTAGGATACAAGTCCTTAAGAAATACTCCAACCACGTAGAACTTCCCCTTTTATAATGTGTTAAATGAGAGGTGTGGAGTGCTCTTCTGCGCTACGCGGCATGGGACACATTAAACATGCGTACAAAGTACACGTAATGCCTTCACGCTCGATAACTCGTTATTTCCAGTAGATACGCGAAGTATATATGTACGTGGTTAAATTCCCATTTACCTTGGTAGTTTTAAATGGTTTTCTAGTAGATACGCAAGGTTTTATTAGACGGATTCCCAATTTTTTTCTTTTATTATTTAAAATGGCTTAAAGAGATCTATGGACAATAGGGGGTAAAATTAAAAACGGGGTCATATACTAATTACAGCTGTGGAGGAGGCCCGTGCCCAGCAGTGAGACGTATATGGACTGATAATGATGATGATACTAATTATGTTTATAATACATATGTGATAAATTACAATGCAGATATGTGATAAATAAAAAAAAAATACGCGCAATACATATTTCTGACCGCACACTAAGATATAAGTCTTGTGTCGTTGGTATCAGAAACTAAGCGACACTTTTCGGTCTCACAAACACCCAGAATAATAATTATTTGTTTTCAAACCAATTCTCATTTGTTTGAGAGATTTGTCTCGGTGCGGGAATCGCACCTGCCGCCTCTCGTTTCACAAGCTGGTGTTATAAAACATATCAATTTATGAATAAAATCCACATAACTTATTATGTAATTACAAAATAAAATCAACGCTAATATTTGCAAATATATAGGTAAAATCAGTAATTATCATCAAAGCGTATTAGATACTTTACAATATATTATATATATTTATATATGTATTTAGCTGAATTCCCATATACTGCGTCGATATGGGAACGCGTGCGAATCATTAGGGTGTGACTTAACTGACTTGCCCTTAACTTTATAGCTATCTTTAAATTGTTCATATAAATGTTTATGTTGACATTTACTCCTTCATTTCAAGTATTTACAGGAATTATCTTACTATGCCGATACAAAAAGTTAACTATTTAACAGTGTTAGGTTTTGATAATGTTAAAGCTCATGAGTTATCTTTTTTCTAAGGAACTGCAATTAGTTGCTTTTCCATTGTGTTTCTGCAAGTATCGGCGAGGTATGCTGTATAAAACGCGATGGTAAAACAATTCCTTTTATATTTTGTTCCAGTAATTCAAATACTTTAAAGCGATCGTATTGGTCAATATGAATAATAAACAGAATGTACAGTCAGGTGCATATGACATGTGTAGCTAATTTTTTAATTTATTTGTTTTGAGGCCTAATTATATTTACTCAATATTTTCGGCTTCACATGACTTGGGAGTAATATCATCATCATAAGCAATTTTTTAAAGTTATGTAACTCTGATTACTAATAAAAACACATTATGTTTGTTTTTGGGAGAGCCCACGGTAGCCAGCATGGACTACAGTACAAAAGAACCAGCAGAAAATTCATAAGAAGCAATACTGATGCGGTTCTTTAGGCGATTGAAAGGATATTCTTATCCGCCCGGAATGCGAACACAATACACACATTAGTTGTTAAATTGTCTGTTATTCAGTATGAATTAATAGAATTGCGAGTTTTTCCTATTGTAATTTAGGTACATAAAAAATTTAAAATTAGAACACTTGATCATCTTAGCCCGTGATAAAAAATATATCTTATTTTAATAATTTAATTATCTCGACGGCCTTGTGTTCTCCCGGCAAGTGTGTGCCGTGCAATTTTGAGCAGTTAGAAGTTTAGAAATATGCCTGAGAAACAGCTGTTGGCTCGCACCATATTATGATACCTCATTTTCATTCGCCTTATTTATCCCCAAATTTTGCAAGCCTGATGAACCTAAAATTAACTGGTCGGCTGGTAGGCAGCTGGAAGGCAGCTGGAAGATATACAGTTTATTTATATTGCCTCTTAAGTGTGTGTCAGACCAGAAATTCAGATTAAAAACACATAGGCCGTAACTAGTAACTCACCATACGTGGGTTAAATAAAAATTTACTTTTCCTTTTGAAAATAAAAGTGTTAGTTTCACTTGTACAGGTGACAGTACTTACTATACCAATTGTTTGTAACTTTACTCATTTGTTAATTGCTATTGCTTTTATAGACATTTGCTGTTTATTTAGTCGTGCAATTATTATTGCATTCTCTGTTAATTACAATTATTTTGTACTAATCGCAAGTTATATATTTTCTTGCAAGGAAATATACGTTACAAATTAAATAAAAACATTTAGTCGTTAAAGGGATCGTCAACAATTTTAACGATTTGTAATTATAAACTTTATTGATAAAATAGGTGATTATCAAATGCTTGTGGGGCTACAATAAGTGTTCAGTTGCGTTATGCAAAAAAAAAAAAATCGGCACATAAATTTATTAAAAAAATGTAATGTATTTTCAGATTCACATTGCACACATTTTCAATTATATGGCAAAATAACCGATATTTTTTGTCTAACAAGGCGAGGCGGAATTGTTGCAATTTGTGTATTATTACAATTATGCGTTCCAGATATATTCGTATTTTAATATTTTTAAAGTGCCACGATGGAGCAATGTGGGTGGATGATGTTGTAGTACAGCCCAGTGGATATCTGTTTTTTGGAACATGAACGCAGAAGGTCTCAGCTTAACTGTTTCTATATTGAGATCTAATTCCTGAGATTATAGTTTCCGCCTGGATCGCCTACCATTTTTCACTAATATCTCAGGTGTTTAATGTTATCTACTTTATTGATAATGCCATTTTTGCCGGCTCACGTGTTCCCTCCTTCCTATGATCCTGGATCCTTTAAGCGAAGCGTGAAGAAGCATTTGTGCAGGCCGGCATGATTGTGTCGACCAGCGGGTGACCTTCGTTTCTCGCTGGTCGGTATTAACTTTTTGGACTCCACTGTGCTTACCATCAGGTACAGTGGAGTCACTTTGCCGTGCCAGTTTAAAAAATATATTCGAAAACCCTAATCAAAATACTTAAACCAAGCTAAGTAGGTTACAAAAATTCCAAACAACAATTAGCTGCAATATTACCTTCTTATGTACCTGTACCAAATCACTTACTAAGTGTCAAATCAAATAAAAATTCTCACAAACCTGTAGTAGGAGTGTTCATAAAAAAACGTACAAAAACAGTAATAAATGTGCAGTCGCAGTTATAATTCATCATGATTTCCACAAAACATCAGTCGTATAAGGTACCTACCATGCGTTACCAAAGTTACATCAAAGTTGTCTCGTGCATAGTAAAAGTTGCAAAGAAAGAAATAAAAGTGAAGCCGCCGGCTTATGTTTATATTAGCACATCGTTGCCGTATTTGAACAGCAAGTCTTTTTGTTAGAAACCGCAATCAATGTGCAATTTAAATTAATTTCAATTTAATATGTTCTTCCATATTTGTCGCGGTTAGTTGTGATAACTTTTTATTCATATAAGGCACAAGTATTAAATGATTACACTCCAATTATGCTTGGGTACAGATATGGTGTTAATGTATCAACAAGAACATGCGCTATTACACTTCACCATTTAATTTTTTACGCAGGATGTCGGCTTCGGCTTTAATTTTATAAATCTTGGTCAATATTACACCTGCCTCAAAATGGGTGTATAATTTTTGCAATCCAATTGCACGTACATAAATAATCTGATTTAATATTTTATATTTTTACAAAATTATCATTGGTATACTCATGGACAAAGGAATTAAACAGGTTCTTATTTAAGCAGTTATTATAATAGTCGTAAATAAATTCGTACAAATATTTTCGCATTAAATACACAGTCTTTAAATACCAGCCATAACACAGATTTATAACTTTGTCAATGAGGAAAAATGGATGCGCCTCCGTACCGGCAACTAGAGAGGAACAAAACGAACCGACTGTCTAACCTCCATCTATTAGTACAACTATAAATATCCACGTTCTCTCCCATAATTCTCGGCAAAAGATATGTATGACTCTATCTGTATCAATCCAGGCATGTGCACACTGCAAGCTATGAGTAACTTTTTAACTTATTATTTTGCTGGCACTGCAAAGCGACCACTCTGCGCTTAATGGTAAGTGCAGAAGAGTCTAAATAGAGTGTTGGCTAGTAAGAAACGATTACGGTCATTCCACACCAGGCGACACAATTATGTCCACCGCTATATTGTTAACCGGATATACACAGACTGAACGCGATACACTTGCGTGTATTACTACATGAAATGTACGGTGGTCGCTATCCGGGTGGATGCGAATATTCTACCGCCACCAAATTGGAATTTTGGCAACCTCACTTATATACTTATATATAACGATACGCTTAATTCAACATACAAAATACATACAACTATACAAACTTCAACCCCGTCAATACATTATGGTAAATTCTAAGTCTAAAAGAAGATGGGCGAAATCTAGGCCAATCTTGGTAGGAAAGGGTTCAGGTGGGGTCTAAATGTGAAGCATTCTAGTTGCGTATCTTTTTATGAGGGACATTGCTGAAAGTCCGCAATGTTGATGGCGGAGTGGCGAACTACATAGCGAAGTAGAAGTGTTAAATCAATAGTAATGTCTATTGTCTATCGGTACATCGGTATATTGGTTACAGTGTACTTACAATAAGGTCTTGCCGTCACGTTGCCAAACAATTTCAGTTCGTTGCGCCATGCAAGCAAAGTAATTAAGACAAAGGTAATTATTTTTTGATGCCAAGAATTGCACACGCAATAGCGTAAAACATGTTATCCGCTTCAATACTCTACCATTTAGTTTATTGTTGTATTTATTAGCGTAGACCTAAACTTTTTTAATGTACTTTTAATTTTTTAATGTCTGTTGTAGAGTTGTATTAACTTAAAATGTATAAAGAAGTAAAATGACTTCGAGGCGTAATCTGTCGAGGAACCCTCTCGGCGGTGGCGGGTTCGAATCCCAAACACGCACCTATAATTATTCGGAGTTATTTGAATGCTCAAAATAGATTAGAAAGAGCAGTGTTAAAGTCTACCTTATTCTGTTTTATTATTCTTCAGTCATTTTAAGGGCCATCAAACACGAAAGCAATTAAAAAGTTAATGACTATAATAAAACGTCAATTACTTATTTATTTAGAAAAATAACGGCTATTAAGCGAACTAAGGGTGCTAGAATCTCGTTGACATTTACGTGTCGGCTTTACTAGACTTTTTGGATTACAACTAAAACCTTTTCAACATCATTAAACGGTATTCCTGTTGCTTTAATGTGTCAACTGTGTTTTTTAATGTAAAAGGTGTAACGATATGTCGCATGTGAAGTTGAATATACTAATTTTGATTAGTACAATTTATTATACAAAAAATACGAAATTATTTAATACATTTGACTCTTTTGTATTGATCTCTATAATAGTGGCTTGTTAGCCTATAATATAAATAATATGTTGCTCTCTTATTCAATCATATCTTTTTTATTTCTTCCATAAATACTTAATTTATCAGAGTAATATACTAATTATAAATAAATAATAAATAAATACACCCAACAGTCACATACACAGTTCTGATCCCACACTAAGATACAAGTCTTGTGTCGTGGGTATAAGAAACTACGAGAGACTTTTTTGGTCTCACATACACCCAGACCCGAAACAAATATTTGTGGATCACACAAACATTTGTCTCGGTGCGGGGATCGAACCCGCGGCCTCTCGTTTCGCAAGCTGGTGTCCAGCCAACTGCGCCACGGGGCTGTCAAAATGTATAATAATGTAAAATATTTTATTGCGAGATATCGCTTGTAGTGTAGTGCGCACGTTGTAAAGATTTTTTTACAACATGGAGCTAGTAACAAGGTAGGATGTAAATCAAAGTTCCTGGGCGGACATCTGCATACCGCCGTGGGTGACTTCGTTACGGCACTTTAAAATTCCGAAATATATTATGTCTAAACATTGTGAGATTTTTGTTAGTGCGCACTTTGTTATTTTTTGTACAACCATCTTGTGTTAAATGTGTGTAGAGGTATAGTCAATTAATTAAAGTAATTTAAATAATGATGATACAAGTGTAATAACTTTTTCTATGTTAATATATGCCATACATAGAACCAAATCTTTCATTCAAATTGTTGTAAAGACCTAAAACGGGTGACAATTAAGTGTAACATATTATTATTAATAATGTAATTAGATTCTTTTTTTAAAGTTGGATCTGTCATGAAAATTTGCAAGATTAAAATATGACATTTTTTAGTATTTTTTACAAGGTACGCAATTTGTAAAATCTTACATTATTTGATTCTTTTTATCACAAAAAAATATGTCAACCTCGCATAAAGACTAGATGATACCGTGGCGGAATTGTCACGTTACAAATCTTTACGGCGATACGACTTTACCTTCTAATGCTGTTTTCGCAAGTATAAAAATGTGCAAGCTGATTATAAGAAATATAAAAGAAGTGATCATTATAAGAAAATTATAATTGATTATTAAAATTTAGTATTTCCATTTTATAATATCTTAGGTTTTTTTAAATGTTTGCCGACATAGATGATGACAGTCAGCTAGTGATAATCTAATTATTTAAATGTACCATACATCTTAATATGTTAGCAATATAAATTAATGTCTCATAGTTAATTTATTTGAACAAATACTATATTTTTCCTACGACTATCCATAACCATCGTGATGCAAAAAAACTTCAAACATATAACCAGATAAAAGATTTCTTTCTTGAATGTCCAAAATTACAGGAGGCTTATCGATACCATAAATATCCAGACTCAAAACAAATGTCTCCAAATTATACATATATTTGTCTCAACGCAGAAATCGCATCCTGACTCGTGTTTCCCTGACAATAGATTAGAAAATTGAATTGTAGACATTGTTAGTTATTACAACTTATTCAAGTAATTTTTATTTCAAAAATATTAAGCGCCGCTAATATTCGAATTTGAACTGCCGATATAAAAGGTGTTCTAATAAAACATAAAAAAATTATAGTTTTGCACTCTTATTAAACTCGTTATAGTACTATTTGCAAACGGTTGACAATTGCATGACTCTTTAGGCTTTTAATGGGCAACGTTATTTGTGACAAAGGTTCCGACAACGCATAGCACATTTTATTTTAACCTATTAATTCCTGTGACATGGAAAAATAAAACGCTGTGAAAAAAAAAAAAAATTAAATAAAAAATATCATATTCCACCCATGGCTGACCACTATTTTTAATGCAAAATACAGTGTAAACTCTATATAACGACACTGAAGGGACAGTGCATTTTATGGCGTTACAGAGAGAAGAAAATCATTGTATGGAAAGGAAGGGAGTTTGTCGTTTGAGTTTGTAGTTTGAATTATATTCATTTTTAAGAGATTGGATAGGCAAAAATGTGTCAATTTCACATTTTTCATTCAACACTTATTTGTTATTTATTTAACAGAACAATGGAAAAGATGACAATAATAAAACATATAGACCTAAGTTTTAATGTATAATTTCCAGACAAAAGGATTTACGTGTGCTCAACGCACAGAAAAATATATTTTATGTTTGTATTTTGTGTTGTCTTACGAATAATTGGGTTAGCTTTGTTTTTTTCTTTTACTCAAAGTGGGGTTATTGCCTGTAGCAGCAGCTTATTACTATTTTTTTTTTTTTTTTTTTAATCTTTATTTATATTTAGGGGGTTTGATCACAATAAATCACGCCACCCCCGTAAGAGGCTCACAAATATTACAATATAATACTCTTAAATAATGATATATACTTAATCTACTAACCTACTAATAATGTATACTTAATCTATTAATCTACTAATAATTTATACTTAATCTATACACGTACTCTTAATAACAAAATACTAATGCCTATTAAATAAACTTATTTCTACCATTTTATACAATGTCTTGGCTTCCTGTGAACATGGTAAGGCCAGGATACTGTTACATTTGCCTACGTCAAAACATTTTATCTCTAGCGGTCTTTCAGCTTCGTTTTGGACACATTCCATCAAGATATGATATACATCTTCAACCTTCCCGCACAAATCACAAAAAGGATTATCTCGTTTACCCATCAAGTGTGCAAAACTATTTAATGGAATATGTCCTGAGCGTAGCCTTAAACCAGTAATGATCATGGATCTCTTCATATTGGCCTTGTCTATCCACGAATATTTACAAGGAGTAGGTTGAATGGTTTTATACCATATCCCTTTGCTCCTAGACCTTTCTTCAAAATATTCGTTCCATAAATTTAATGCATGTCTTTTTACATGGCTTATCTGTTCAAAATAAAATGGTTTGCATGAATATGTTAGTTGCTCTTCCGATGTATTTCTTGCCAGTTTATCTACAATTTCGTTACCTAAGAGGCCAATATGAGAAGGTATCCATTGCAACTTTATTTCTTTATTTTTATTTGTCAAATTGTCTATAGTGCGCATTATACTATAAGCTATAGGTGCACCACGAAAGCTAGAGTTACATCGAGCTAGGTGTTGAAGACCGCTTTTTGAATCTGTTAATAAGACAATGTTATTTGAAGCTTATTACTATATTCTTGAAAATAGTACCTGTTTACCAAATAACGAAAAGCAAAGATGCATATATGTATTACGAGAAATTAATGAACAAATGTTTGGTCGGTGTGTGGCATTGGGGCGGTCATTAGTGATGTCAAATATTTTGTAGTCCGATATAAATTTTACAACTATGTTAGCCGATAAGTTGTTAAAACAAAGTAATTTTTATAATAATAGGTCTGTGACAAGGTGGAAATATGAGGGGCACTTGTAACACAATGAATTGCACACGCAATGAAAAAAATACTTTTATTAATTACCAGCTAAGTTGAGATTAAGATAATAAGGGACTCATATAAACTATAGTCTATGGTTTTTTACGGACTTAAATGTGAGATTAGAGTTAAATGTTACAGTTTCTAGTTTTTAGACTTGTAATTAACACCAAAGGGTGAGATCATCCGTCCCTTAAATCATTTTTTTGTCTCGCAGCTTACATGACACAATTAAGTTTTGGCCATCTTAGCGGAACAAAGCCCTTTTTCACTGCAAAACAATGAGTTAATTCATTAAATTATTTCAGTTTTATTTTCATTTGTAAAACTCTCCTCTTTTTTTTTTGTTCGTATAACGTATGTTGATATTTAATTGCCATCGTTGTAGGTTAAGTGATTAATTTACATCAGTTCGAGTACAACCACAATATTTTTTTGTCTTCTTATTTTGTTAAAGTTCTATCAATTTAATTAATTAATAGTTGAAAATATATATTTTTTATTTAAGCTGTATTGTTATTGGGTTATTTTATTATAAACTTATTATTATTTTATTATATTTATTATTATTTTATTATAAAGCAACTAAATGCAGCTTCACTGATTAAAAATAAACCTTTAACCACCTATCATGTCGTATGAGAATTCCGATTTTAATCGGTCGATTCCGTACTAATTATATTGTGTCGCGTCACTATCATCATTAACTCGGTTACTATTTAGACGTTATCCATATATAATACACTGTTTGGGATTTTTTTTAATAAAACGTAATAGGGAATTTTTCACCATAATTAATTATAGTTTAATTAAGTTAATAGTTTAATTAACTTAATCATAGTTTATTTTCTAAATCAAAGAAACAAATTTGTTGTAAACTAGACTGATGTGAGTGAACTATTATGTGGTAGGTGAAGGTGGAATCTTATAATATTATATCTGACATAATAAGGAGCATATCTATTTTGGACCGAGACCATTTATATAGTTAGTTACTGAGAACGTTAAAACTTAATTGAAGTTGGGATCCTTATGTCGTACGCCTTGTACTTAAACCTTGTGACCAAAAGCACGGTTCTCAATTTAATTATGACACTTAATACACCATTGTTAAAATTGACAAAGAAAAATTATATATTAACGCTTTTATATTTAAATTTACGTAATAAAACTTATTTATTAATTGCTACAGTTCTTAAATATTTGGTGTACGATAAAATGACAGCGAAAATAAAGTAAACAGTAAAAGTTTTGAGGCTTCTGTTCTCGAAACGCTAAAGATTTGCTGTCGTTCCCTTTGTGATTCGTTAATGTATAACGGTAGACAATTTAATCGGAATTGCAGTTGCGTTTTTTATAGACATGCCTTTTAACAATATATACATTTACAGTGCCTCGTGGTCTCGCGGTACAACTATGTGCCGTGCGATCTAGAGGTCCTGGGTTCGATTCCCGGGTCGGGCAAAGTGTTATTGGGTTTTTCCATTAGGAAATTCTCGGTAACAGCACGGAGTCTGGAAATGTGCCCGAAAAACGGCAATAGGCTCGCCACCTATTACGTGGGACTGATACATACTTGGCGAAATGTGGGTGCAGAAATGCACCTCTGCCTACCCCTTAAGGGAATACAGGCGTGAGTTTATGTATGTATGTATGTACATTTACAGTGTGATTAAATAATGAAATAGTAGTTAATACACGTGCATTAAAATGACAATAAGTATTGCTATTTTATGAAGCTAATAAAACATGCTCGTTATATATTATGTATCGTAGTCATCAAAGACAACTTAGTTTCAGTTTTTTTTTTTAAATTTAGACTTTCACTAAGCTTGTTTTTAATTTATTAAAAGAAATCAACAAGAGGGAACCATTTCGGAATCCTTTCTTCGGGTCTTGCCAGAATAACTACAATTCCATCGATCTCTAGAAATATTAAGGATAAGTATTATAATAAGTTATAGGTATACTAACCAAGAAACACTTTATCACGTTTCAACGTAAATAATTATTATTGACATTAATTTATATTTAATTACGTTACGCTACAAAAAATATTTCGAAACAAATACAATAGAGGAACGGAACTTGATATGTTTCGTGTAACAACACTTTAAATTGAATCTTTTGTGTTTCGTATTTCTTAGAATGGAAAGGGACCCATTAAAACATTGCGTGTTTTGTAGTACACGTTTCAAACAAGGAAAAACTTTTATTATTTGACGGCCTGCTCTGCGCAGTTCGTTTGAAACCAGCTTGTGATACGATAAGCTTAGGGTTCAATCCCCGCATTAAGGCAAATAATTGTGTCTGTCGTTGTTTCTTTTACTCACGAAACAAGACATGTATCTAAGTGTGGAGTCAGAACTATGGTATGTCGCTGTTGGGTGTATTTGTCACCAATATGCCAATATAACGCTTAACAACTACAAATTACTTTACCTTACTCAGTTTAGGTCTTTGAAAATTAAAGAGAATATAATCTCCACGAGGAACTGCACTGAAATATAGAGAAATAATTGAACAAATGTTATAAAAACGAGCGAAAATTTAATAAAAGGAGTGATAGTGTCCTTAAGTGTAACTATAAAAAACCACAACTACCGGTGTAGTACGACTATCTTATCGGAAATTAACGTAAATTAAGGGTAGATAATAGTGTTACGTTTCGATCATTAAAGGGATATTGATAGAAACCTACTTATTTTATCTGTTTTAGTCGTTACAACTTACAACCTTATTCCTACATTTTTTTCCATTTTTGTAACTTCACATAGGTACTTGTGCAGTCCACAAGTAAAGCTTGTGTAGGTACCATTTGTTTAATGTATATTTCATACTAGCTGTTGCCTTTAAATCCGTATTTGAAACTTTCTTAAGATTTTAAAATGAATATTATTGATTAGCGTGTTCAACCAATAAAAAAAAACATCATTTTCAAGTTTATAATAATAAAGGATAAGTATAAAGAAAAAAGATAAGTCATAACAATAAACAGTAGACACTTGTTAAGTTAGAGACATGCTTTATTTGTAAATATTAGTTGTAATTAAAAGTCAATAATGGAAAACACAAAATTGAAGTCAGGATGATTGAAACTATTATTATTGGTATGTTGCGATATGAGATTTTACAGTTTTTTCAATCGTCTTTTGGGAGAAGTATTTGAAATTATGACAATTAACATTTATTTTAATTTCTATATCCAATAATTATTTATGATGGGTAACCCTTGCAATTCTTAGTAGGCTGGAAAATTATTAAAGTAATTCATAACTACAAATGAATATGCGGCTTTAGTGCACCGACAAATAACATAACACGTGTGCATTAAAATACAGAAAGCAAATGTTTTCTTTATTACCATTAAAATAAGTGCATAATTTTTGTTCCTAACTCAGCAAAAAATGGCAAAGTTTGTGCTGACTTTTGTGAATTTATATGTCAACTGGAAATATTTTTTATAAGCCAGAGCCAGAAAAATATCAAGAATGTTTTAATTACATAATTAATTATAGATTCTTATAATTGTTCCTTTTTTACCGTTAATGTTCATCCTAAGACGACATGCACTTAATAATAACGTTTATATGCGGGTCATATTTCCCCTTCATCAGCTATATTAAAACGTGCATCAACACTTAGAGCACCACCGTTCCAAATGTGATATTTTAATGTCATGATAAAATTTAATTAATTATATCGCATTAGGTTTCTTTTTTAATGTCATTAAACGACAATAGGTTAGCGTGATGGACCAAGGCCACTACACCCACTGTCAGTAGCAGAACGTATAAAGGCCGATAATATTGAATGAATACAATAGAAAAGATTTAACATATTACTTGAGTACAAATGTTTTTGGTATGATAATTACAACATTTACTATTATGTGAGACATTAATAAAAAACATGAATCAATACGGTTAAAAGCTATCTGCACATGTGGGTAATATCAAGTCTGTATTGAAACTTGCGTCCAATCGGTATCAACGTTATTGAACATTAATTGAGGATGTAATCCATATGGATGTTGCTACAAAGTCTTGTATGGTCCTTAATATCATAACTTTTTCATAGAAATTATTGCTCCGTAAAGGAAGTGTTGAGTTGTTCAGTTTTTAACAGTTTCTTTGATAGATTCCAAGACGTATTAGTAAAAATGAAAGAAATGCATTGGTATCCGGCGCATAGTAAAAGTATACTAGTACCACAAAAAAAAAACATATCGTCGACATTTTAAAGGCCGCACGTGCTGGGTCTGTGTGTTCATCTTATTTATCAAACACTTAGCAGCATTTCTGCAGCGTCAGCTTTCTTTGGTTTCGATGTGATCTTGTGTTGCTGTTTTTTTTAAAGGATATGTAAAAAGAAGTCGTGTTGGCCTTACGACTTAGGCACGCATTCGAGTCAAAATCTCGACGGTCGTGTGTTCAAACACCAGGCACTCACCTTCGACTTTGCGAAGGTATGCAGTATGAATTATCATGTACATACTTTAACGGCAAAGGCTGCACACCTTAAAGTTCATACGTTTTTGTTAGGTGTGCACTTCGCCAATTCGCACTAGGCCAACGGCTAATAAGACCTAAAGCGCTCTCATTTGTATCGTAATTGGCCTAGATGGAAAAAGAAGACGGTCAAGGTGTAAAATTGCTGAGAGTGTTGGGGACGCATTAGTAAAGCTCTTTCTTCACGCAGGTTTTACGCTGTAAGAAAGGCTTACCGTATATATATGTATATGTATCGTTTACGCTGGGAACGTCGATGTATAAATACACATTAAAATCATTAAATCCATCTAATGGACTATATAGCTGGTCTTTACAATGTCAAACGACTTGCATTACTTATTACATATTATACTTATGGCCACTTATGTAGAAGCTCTTAAAGACACAATGACTTATTCATTCGAAGGAATGTCTATAGCAGTAGAAAAAGTGAATCGGTTGAAGGAAGTCGAGGAAGTTAGTTATTTAGAAAATTATCCACGTTCATTTGGTATTCCTATTAATTTCTTTTGACTATCGCAACTAGACTTTAGCAAGATTAAGAACAGAAATGTAAACACCGAATTAATTGTGGATGATCGATAATTCTATAAACAGTTGAGTTGGTTCTAGAATTTTACTGTAGCTCATTATACTGGAGATACGTATTTACGTACATTACATACACCCTAGACGTTTAGTGAGATAGAAAAAGCGGACTTCCTGTATCTATATCAATGGTACTGGGATGTAATGGTAAAAAAAATATGTTCAATCACTATAAATGATCGTTAACTATAGTTTTTTTGTGTTTGGCTCATTCAATATGATTATATATATTCATATTATATAATTTTTGTCTTAAAGTATAATAGGTACTAAGACAGGTTATATTTTCATTTAAATCAAGGACTACGAATCGTCATAATAACATACAAATCCCTTCCTCATTATACAGCTAAAACTGTTGTATTATTGATATTACAACGAAACTTTGACATAAATAGTTCTATAATTCAATCAATGACATTTAGACTTAACGCAAAACAACGTAATCCGGATAATATCCGCGACAGATCCAACACGGGTACAAATACCGGAGCACGGGACACGTCTTTGATAAGCATCTCTATTGTCTAGCACAGTTATAAGTCATCTGAAGATATTTATTGGCGCATTATCACGTCTGCATCAGACGCTTGTTGGCGCACGAAAATAAGCGGCTAGCAGTGACTGCTCCGCTAACCTCGTGGGCCTGTTAATCCTTATAGAAATTGTTTAGAATGTGATAACTTTTTTATATAGAAATTATTTTTAGAATAATTATATTCACGAAAGATATCAAGTTAGGTAAGTGGCTTTACATGTTCCTCTATTAATCTTTATTCCTACTCGTATATACACAGGTATATAGAGATATCGATATGCTTCTGTTATAAATTTTGTCAAGCAGTCAAACAACATCTTCCGGAACTTTATTTTTACGGGTTTAAAGCCGTATAAGCATTTCATTCTAGAATCAAACTTGATTTTAACTATAAAATCTAAGAATCTTACCATACGGCAGTATATTATGTATAAAACTAAAATGAAAATTGAGATAGTTTTTTATAAAAAAATATGTATTATGACGTACCGAAAGCCTAAATGTTTTTTTTTTAAACTAATACTACTATAAACATGTTAATCGTGGCTTGTGGTATCGTAAGTATCTGGAGTAAGATCAAGTCTGGAAATGTTGCCGAATAACAGTAATAGTCTCACACCGTATTACGTAGGACAAAAACACAAGTGGCGAAATAAACATGAAGAAATGCGCCTCTACCTACCCCTTCGGGTAATACAGATGTGAATGACTATGTATGTATTAAACTAATATAAATATTTACTTATATTAGTTTTATTTTTATTTATTTTTTATTTTATTATTACTATTTGCTCACAAAATAATTTATTCTTGCATAGATCGATTCAGTTGTCGGTACATAAATGATACGGTACTAGTAAGTGATTGGTGATTTCCCTTATTATCAATTACGTTATTAACTCATACTTATTACGACCCGTCAATCTTTATATCATACGGCTTGGATCGCATCGATCAGGGCTACACTACAATCCATCCATGCAATTTCAATTGATCTGTTAGATGAAATCAGGCTAGTAACTACTAACGGCCGGCAACGCACCACCGACTCTACTGACTACATGTGTTAATAATGGACGGCTATCAGTCACCGTCAAATAGCTCGTTCTTTTGTATTTTACGCTTTTTGCGACTATTTGCTAACGAAGTTTGTAACGGAAAAATTTGTAGGTTAACACGAGGACTAAATCGGAAATGCTTTCCGAAATTATTATTGTCTTGTTATTTTAGTTGGCTATAAATTATATTGGAAATGGTCATTCATGTGTGAATATGAGTCTACATTTTTCGCGAATTTAAAGATTGCGTTACATTACATAAGCTGGTAGATCTTCAGTCGTATATATAATATAAAGACACTCTAATAAAATCATTCTTTAGTACCGACTTGATTCAATTTGTTCTTTTGTAGACGGTAGAAAACACCAAAAAACCTCAGTCAGATCGATTAAGTTTTTTATTCCATCACACCGTGTTGTGATCGAGCCTAAAGTATAAGCTATTATCGTTTATTTTTAATGGAAAGCTCAAACATAAAAAAGAAGAAAGAATGAAGGCATGGCTTATTCAACCTTCGTGAAAGTTGTTCTCGATTTTATTATTGGCTTTTTCGTAATTGAATTTCAAACATTTGTACATAAATTGCATGCTAACTTTTTCTTCATGAAACAATTCCGTTAACAAAATGTCGAGCTCCAAACCTTTTGCCCTACAATTTCGATGCATCGTGATCCCATTCGGTAACTATGTAGTACTTGAATAACTGAGATAACAATCTCTATTGTGTTGTGGATAAACGTAGTCATTTTGGATCTTGCTCCTGTAATCGCCTATTATCTTATGTGTTAAAACATTTCTGCTCTTTAATAATAGTGGAAAGTATCGTTACAGACGTGCCGTTTACACGGCATGAAGTGTTTTTATATTCAGAAATCCTATTTCACTTTAATGTCGGTGATTTTAAATTTAGACCCCGGGAATAGGATGCCTTTTACGACATAAGAACTTTAGATTTAACCCTAAATACATTCTCATTGATGCAAATCTTTATTTTCTTTGTTTGTGTGACGCCAAAAACCGTGTCTTGCACAAGTATTTAAATACATGATGATGTTTTGGTGGCGAATACTTTAGCTACTTAAAAAATATGTGTGAAAATAAGAAATATAAATTGTACCGTGCACTCATCAAGTTTAAAATAATATTATATATCGTCCAAATACTATTTGTTTATTTAAGATCATCCTCAATATAAAACCGCACGTTTATTCATATATTATATACATAAATAGGTACATACAATTTGGGCACAGTGTGCGTACATTTTGCAAGCGAACCGGCGCGTACGTAGGCAGCGATATATCTAAGTTAACAATCTCTATTGTACGGCCCCGTAACTCATCTTAGAACATGTTTATGGCAGTATTATCACGTCTGCTGTATTTACAGCAACATATTTACTGCATATACACGTTTTCAATCGATTTCCAAAGCTTATAAGTAAAATTTACATTTAGTGCATAAGGGATAATAAAATAAATATAAATTATATCATTATTACTACATAAATAATAATTTATTTATGAATAAAACTCTTCAAAACCACTTTTTTAACAGTGAAAGAAAAAATTGTGTCAATACCTGCATTGCTACGATTTCTTCACAATCTTTTGTGAAATCCATCATATCTCAGGCCAGCGTAGCGGACTAAGGCCTAACTCCACTTAATTGTAGAGTTGGCTGTATCCACTAGTGGATCTTAAATGGGCTGATATTATTATATTTTTATTTATAATCCAAATGACTGAATCGACCCAAGAAAGAATTTTACTTGTACTAAGTATGTCGCACTTGGTCTGGCTGTCTGTCTGGCTTGGTGGTGATAATGTTATTTTTTCTATTAGCTAAGCTACAGTCAGTTTAGAAAATAGTTTTAAATAATAATCCTTGTGGCAATTCACATCTCGAATTCAAATGATCGTTTTTGCTATTCTATTGAACTGGAATAGTTCTTATTTCTTACTGAGGACTCTTAAAGTATATAGTGAAGTATATCTTTCGCTACTTGATAATTAATTTTTACAACACCATACTTATGAACACTTTTCCATGTTCACTACTAAAAAGAGCATTTTCCGCGAAATAACTCTGCACAGCAACTGTACGTCGATACAATGAAATTCTAGTCGCAGTCCATCACTCGAAACCCTTCACCCACAAAACGTAGGATCTAAGTATTGTGTGGCGCCACAATAACTCATCGCTAGTTATTTATTGACTATTATCGTTTGGAAACAGCTAGAAACAGTAGCTTCGGGCCTTCCAACGGGGCTTGGGACCTGACGCGAAAATTATACGGAAAAATGTGTAGGCAATTTGTATCAGACAGATTTAGTATCTACATATCTATTTATTTTTGGAACACTTGTTATGTTCCAATTGGTAAACAAGGAAAAGGTTAATGCTGAAAAAAAACCGCTAAAATTCTTAAAACTCCGCTGAAGTTAATAAAAACATATTATTAGGCGACAAAAATATTCTACGAACAGTGTTTTTATAGGATGTATTCTGCTCCATTTTTTGGGGTTCCGTACCCAAAGGGTAAAACGGGACCCTGTTACTAAGACTTCGCTGTCCCTTAGTCCATCTGTCCGTCTGTCTGTCTGTCCATCTGTCCGTCTGTCACCATGCTGTATCTTCGATTTTGCTGGATATTAATAACAGCAATAGGTAGACGTTTGAAATATTCACAGAATATTGAATTCTTTTATTCACTTAAATAATAATTAATTATATAATATCGACAGCCCCGTGGCGCAGTTGGCTAGATATCAGCTTGCGAAACGAGAGGCTGCGGGTTCGATCCCCGCACCGAGACAAATGTTTGTGTGATCCACAAATATTTGTTTCGGGTCTGGGTGTATGTGAGACCAAAAAAGTCTCTCGTAGTTTCTGATACCCACGACACAAGACTTGTATCTTAGTGTGGGATCAGAACTATGTATGTGACTGTTGGGTGTATTTATTTATTATTTAATATTAAAACATATATATTTAAGTGGGGCTCCCATACAACAAACGTGATTCTTTTTGCTGTTTTTATAAATAATGATACGGAACCCTTCGTGCGCGAGTCCGACTCACTCTTGGCTTGTTTTCTCTTCCCCATCTAAAACTTTAATAAAGGGATTATTCATGGTTATAAAATAAGTGCAAATTAATTGCTGGCATAAAGCATTTGTTTTCGGTAGCTCGTGAAAGGACGCAATATTTTACAGTAACTGTACAGCCTAATAAATTTGTGTGGGAAGGCCTCTTTAGATAGACAGTTAACTTGATAAAGATCGCGGGGAGCCGTTGGGTACAAGCGCCACAGGGTCGCAGTTTGAGGTAATCTATGGGAGGAACTACTGTCTACGTGTGCTTGTCTTTCGCCTGACAATTTTGTTTTATGAGACAAATACATAATATTATGTTCTTAATTAATATTTATTTAACGTATCTTTGATTAGGCTCATAGCCTCAATTTAGATGTATACATACTTGTATATAAGACCAGATTACTAAGACCATCTTATGCTTATAATTTCATTAGTCTGTATCTTTAGAGAAGTATTTTTTATGAAACTTAACAATAGCCTAAAAATACATTTTTCATAGAATTAACAAATTATACATATTGTACCTTCACTTGTTTAAAATTAGCCTTTACCTCGAATTCACACAAATCTTTGCAAATTATGTGTTTTAAATTATTTTCCGAGCTAGTCATTCTGTTCACATTTCAATATGATAACGTAAAACATGAATATCCAATATATGTACGTATTTCTAATCTAGTGGCTTAGTCAAAAAATAGACGGATACGAAGTTGTAAAAAATAGCCTATACTTATCGTCTGGACTCCAACTAAATAAAATAAAAAAACATTTATAATAGGTTCAGCGGCTTAGGTGTGACAGGCACATACGAGTAGAGCTATTTTTGCATTTATAACATTAGTAGGTATAGATTAATTATTATGTATATAGGTTTGACAAAGGTTTTACGAATCGACAATAGATTCATATAAAGCTACCTAAACCCATACAACAAAGAATTTACGCTGTTTATTAGAACGTCTTATTAACTTTGAATCAAAGTTAATAAACAGCGTAAATGAAAGTGAGGAAAATTCCACTGCTACTCAGTTTAACCGAGGAGCTAAACTCACTAGTAGCCGTTATTAATTATGCGTGATGGGTGATGTGGAGCTCGGGTTACAGTTTATTTCAAGCTAATATACTTTACATCCTGCTGCGCAAAGAGATTTCACCGGCGGCTAAGTGTCGGATTTGACAGAGAACTCCTGGCGTACTCAGATCAACATTTCTTAATGGAACTATGCAAAAACAGTATGACTCATAGTTAATTAAATAACGGAATAAAGATTGTTTTTTTTATACAATCACAAAGGCGTTAGATAAAGGAGTTACTAAATATTTATAGAGCTTTAGCGGCTCCAAAAAACAGCCAAGCTTTAGAGGTAAATAATATGTTCTAGATTAAATTAAATCGACGATCGAATCTGTATGGTATTTTTTCCTATTACAATGATCAAATATTTCGCGTTGAACCCATTTTTAGTTGTAGATGGCTAGTGAGGGTTTTATACTAGTATGTGGTGCGCTCTCAGCAAGCTAGAATTTACAGCGTCTCCTTCTAACACATATCTTTTCACAAAATAAAATGATAAGGCTTGATAAGTCAGTAAATGTACTCTACATTGTAAGAGAATTAGAGCATGAAACAATGAAGATTATTTATTAGTTAGTTTGTTCAAACAAATTTGTATTATCAATAATACAAATTCTATTGCATTGTAGAAACGGATTTTAATGTGGTTTTCTCAAGATAGAGTACGGCTTTCGACAAAATGTTGTATTACCTTTTTTTGGAAGTCTGGCAAACCACATATTATGTTATATATTCATCAAATCAATGGAATGAGTTACAAAATTAGTACATTATTCACTAAAATTTTAGTATTTGAAATTAAAATCTATCCATCTAAATGCACTAAAATAAAAAATAAAAAAACTTGGTGCGTCTGTAGATTGGTGATTGTTACGGCATAATAAGACATAGAAAACAATACCACATCACACAATTTATCATCTGACATTTGTTAATTCCCGCACATCTTTGAAGTCATTGAAATGGATTGTTATCCTATTTTTGCATGTAAGTAGTGTAGGATAGGAGCAGATTAAGGGTTTATTAATTATATATTTTTTGGTATTATCTTAAAGTCTTGTAACGGTATAATTTAAGAATGACAAAAATGAAATTCTTCGCGGCCGGCGCGGATCAAAGTCGTAATAAACACAAAGCAACGTCAACATTAATCCGTTTAAGTCATTCGACGTACATTAATGAGCGGACTAGTGCTGTAACTGTCGTTTCGTACAACACCGATGAGTTATTACCTCGTAACTGCCACGCGTCATTGAGCGGCCTAGTGATGGGACTTGTATATCGATAATATACGTCCGCGATGGATACCTGTTCTACTCGACATTAGCTATCGACAATGTCAATATTAAATTAATGTGTGTGTAATAGAATGAAATATTCCACTAATAATCGATAAGCTACGTCTTTAGTGTCAAAAACTGTTTCATAGAAATGAGTAGTTATTATTGTACAATTCTGATGTTTGTACAATTAGTTTTCTGTTTTATTTACGACTGTGGAATCGTATCAAACTAATGTAAGGTAGTGTAATGCCTATTATTGTTACAAAATTTGAATGTTTTATCAATGAATAGTGTAATATTATTAACAACAATTATATAGTGACGATATCGAGAAGATCGTAGAGTCGTGATTGTCTCGCAGTTTAGGCGAGAATCTCGGCGGCCGCGGGTTCAAACCCAGGCACACACCTCTGACTTTTGTAGTTATGTGTGAAGTCACAATAAATTATATATCACTTACTTTAACGGTGAAGGAAAACATCGCGATGAAACCTGCACACCTAAAAAGTTCTTAAAAATTTCTATAATATACGTCCCACCAGTGGGACGTACAGCACATAGTTTTATACAACATATATATCTAAACAAATACAAAAATGTATACTATAATCTATATTTTTATTACAAATTTTGAAATTTCAGTACTATAATGTGTTATCCATTTTACGAAATGTTAAATCATCCATTAATTTTAACTGTACACAGCCAGACGAATATGCGTTGTTATAATAATTAAATAATCACCAGAACCACGCGTGCTGGCATGCGAACCCACAGCTTTGTGGTCACAACATCCGCGGCTCGAACCAAAAAGTTCGCCAACTCTTACCTTTGCCGCACCATCAAGCTGTGGAATAGTTTGCCGGCTCACGTGTTCCCTCCTTCCTATGATCCTGGATCCTTTAAGCGAAGCGTGAAGAAGCATTTGTGCAGGCCGGCATGGTTGTTTCGACCAGCGGGTGACCATATCGTTTCTCGCTGGTCGGTATTATTTTTTTGGACTCCACTGTGCTTACCATCAGGTACAGTGGAGTCACTTTGCCGTGCCAGTATAAAAAAAATAAAAATAACTGAATTACATTTTTCAATATAAATGAGCTTTCTCGCGCAAACAGTTTTATATTACAAGAGGAATTTGGTTCTGAATTGTATGCTTCTGAGAGTCATTACGACAAAGATTTACAATAGATACGCCATATGTATTTATGGACTAATATAAGTATAATCGTTGTTATGAAAAATGAACTCATTTCATTGTTACGATTCCAATGAAAAATTACGACTGCAAACTTCACAATTGAAATAAATTTCGAAGCTGTGCTCTTTCAAACTTCGAACTCCCAACGTATTAATCAGATAAGATATAGCGCGAACAAAAACAAAAATGTATGTTTTCATTAAAGAACCTAGGCTGGCTGGAGTGTACTGAGTGCAAGCTTGCTTTGCAAATATAAAACACATACCTACTACATATTAGTATAGACCAAAAAAATCGCCCAAAATTGTTGAAATAATCCCAAAAGCATCCTGCCTTTGTATTATATCATTTTTGTATTTTTTATGAATCAGGATTCACAATGTGTGAAAGTACATAGACGATTGGCTAGTTTAAAGAATTCTTATTGTTTTTTTAAACCGGAACGTCAGGTAATTTTTACAGTTATACTTCATAATATTATACTGGAAAATCAATCTTATCAACTATCGCCCTATCCAATCAAATTAAATATGAGCTATTTCAAATAATTTTGTTGTTATATTAGTAAATTCAATACGGACTAAGGCCTCTCAGTTATAGTAGAGCCCCGTGCCCAGCAGTGGGATGTATATGGGCTGATGATGATAAAATGTATTATCTATATAGGAGCTTGCTGGCCGTTATCCATATCATCGGCAATAAAATCCATATTGTGGGTAGATTGATATTTATTCGATTAGTATTTATACAAATAATTTACCGGAAGTTTATCAAATCAGTAATCAGAATTTCACAGGAAATAAACATTAAACACTTGATTCAAATCTGAACTTATTTTAATTATTACTCAAAATTAATCAAATCATTAAATAAACAAAATAAATCGTGAAAAACATTTAGCCGCCTACATATTATGTGTAATAAATAAAGTCAAATGAATCGACACTTAGTTTTCAACAATAAAATTTGTATCTTGCTGGTTACTTATTCGTTTATGGGGTAGAAAACGTAACATACCTAGGTTTTCTGTTATGTACGAGTACTACTTCTAGTGATTAAGTATATATGTTATACGGCGTTTCAGTTCAAATTACCCAAATTTTGCAGACGATGATTTTGATATTAATAATTAAGCCGCAGCCGTCGAAAGCGTTCTTAAGGACGCACGACATTCCTTTCTAGTCTTCGAAATGATTTATTCTCGTAGACACTATAGTTAGCTATACTTGTAAATATGTAAAGGCATGCAGATTTCCCCGTGTCACATCACTACAAAAGCCAACACCACGAAGCTATTGTTCCGCATATTATCACTTCATTTCGCATACACATATAATTTATTGGGCCCATGAATAGATTTAGGGTTGTCCAACAATAGAATTATTATTTTACGATAAAATACGACACCTGTCATTTACGGGGCCGGTTTTCTAAGTGCGTTCATGATAAAGTGTCGGAACATAAAATTTATCGATTCCACTGAATATAGTCGTTGGATATCATCGACATCGATTGTTAAAGCAATCGCAACCATTGGTAATCCCTAAGGATTTTTATATCTCTGTGGAAGTAAATACCGTTTTAGAATTTTTATTGAGAAATAAATGGAAACTTTTACGTTCCAGACTCATGCCATGTTCTTGAAATGTCTACTGTTTTTATTTAATGAGACGACATATGTATTTCTTAAAGGAGGTTTTGCGCCTTCAATTTAATTCTTATTTTAATACCCTTCAAAGTTGTTGAAATAAAATGTGTTGTAGAAGCATTTTCATTCATTCATAATTTATGTATATTAATCGAGTATGTTTTTAAGTGATGTGGTAAATCTAAACGATATAAAAAATCAATTGATATGGTATTGCATTTGATAGAAAAGTTAATAATTTAGTCGTTAATTTGTACAAAAATCATAAACTAGAGGTTCTAACTTTCCATTTCTGAGATGACACACAATGGACTTAGTTTAGATTATAGAATTATTGTATGATCTGATCATTTAGCTACTTTGTATTCCACTTTTTTATCTATTTTATTCGTTGATGAAACTACTTTCTAATAAAGAGTCTATTATAAAATAAATTCATCCAAATCACATACAGGAGATGTAAATCCTGAAAAAAAAAACAATATTCTTGTGTAAGAAAAACTAAGACTTATATATTGCTCGGGGTTTCCCTACGAGATCGAATGAGGAGATCCGTAGGAGAACTAAAGTAACCGACATAGCGCAGCGGATTAGCAAATTGAAGTGGCAATGGGCCGGGGCACAGAGCGCGGAGAACTGATGGCCGATGGGGCCAAAAAGTTCTCGAGTGGAGGCCACGTACCAGAAAGCGCAGCGTGGGACGTCCCCCGACAAGGTTATCGGACGACCTAGTATAGGTCGCGGGACGTCGCTGGATGCAGGCTGCTTCCAACAGGTCCCTGTGGAAGTCATTGGGAGAGGCCTATGTCCAGCAGTGGACCTCTTTCGCCTGATGTATTGATTGGATTGATATTAATATCTTATTATTGATATATCTTATTATAGATTTTTTTAAAGACTAAAATGCAAAGTGACTTCATTCCAAGTGATGATAAGCACATTGCTGTGTAATACAATCTCTTGTTATTCGATTCAATAATGCCGGCTTGCTTAGTTACTTCTGCACAAATTAAAACATTTAAATCTTGATCACTCCAACACTTGATTGGTAGGTAATCGTATATTACTTACTCGTAGTAAGTCATAAGATATTCAACGGCGTCATTTGCTAAAATGGCTTTTTCATTGATGTCCATTTAGTAAAAGGCTTCGTCCATGTTGCGATAGTGAAGGCGATTCATAATTTATTAATTTATGTGCATACATTAATTAGTAAGTTTGCTCACATAATGTGTTATCATATAATGTATTCTTTTATTGTTAATAAAAAGATACTAAAGTTCATCAAGTATATTTTTGAGGTGAACAACTTTTAAGTAATTATCGAAATCGTAAAACTATTTGGTAATAACGTTTTATTCATTTCACAGTCTTTACATTATGCCTTTTCAATATATTAATTATACAGTTTTTAAAAATTTTAGTAACAACAAACATAAAAAAAAATACCGGCGTCAGCTGTATAAATGATTTTATTAAATAGTTGTTATCTTGCCCTATTTGACATCAGTTAGGATCAAATTTTCAATTAAACCGTTTCCTTAATAAATAAATAAAAAAAAAAATATGATAAATGAGCCGCTGTGTGCGCATTTATGTAGGGTAATGGAGTGTTAAAGTAGAATTGCATGTACCCTACGTCAATGATAAATATTCCTCCTTTCTATTAATACTTATTGGAGATTATAAATATGTAGTTGCGCTTTAGTTCTTTTTGGCATTTCTTATTAAAAGTAATAAAATTAGTAAATAACCCGTGACGTTGATCGTGCAGCCTAGTAAGAAATAGAAAATAATGAAAACATACAATGAGGTAGACGTAGGTAGTACGTGAAGCTGTGATAGGTTTTTAAGTGTATCTTCTTAACACTGATATATTTTTAAATTTTAAATACAGTGCTATTGCTTATTGCGGTATATTAAAATAATACCAAGCGAGTTGTTGACTTTACATAGGATTTTAAATAATAAATAAATAAAATATACTCACTAGTCACATACTCGTACATAGTTACTACGCTAAGACATCCCACGCTAACATACACGACTTATGTCGTGGGTATCAGAAACTACGTAAGTCTTCGGTCCCATAAACATCCAGATCCGAAACATATGAGGATCACACAAATATGTATTTGTCTTGATGCGGGTCTCCAACCTGCAGCCTCACGTTTTTCATGCTGGTGTCTAACCAACAGTGCCACGGGGCTCTCAGAGTCTTGTGAAGAACTTTTAGGTGTTCCTGTTTTCTTATTGACACATACACATAAAGTCGCACAGAGAGGTATTTTCTGGAATTTTGAAGAACGTCTACCGAAATGCCGATTTACAAGGCCCCCATAAACACTTAGCCAGGCAAAATCATATATCTGAGCTATCCAAGACTCCTTTATTAATTCACCGGAGCTAAGGTTGGACAGACAAGCAGCGGCCAAACAGCAGCAAGCAAACAGGTTATCTAATTTCATTTGTTACAAGCTCCCATAACGTGGAGTGTATCGCATCGGAAATTACATCTCTAGCATAAATGGCGTCGCTTAGTAACACTCATGTTCTCATTACTGCGTGTGTTAAGGTATGGGAGCCCAGCGACATAGACATGCTTCGAGTGTACAACCACTGCAACTAACTTAACCAACCACTTGTAAGACATGGATTATTTATTGCTAATTTAAATTCAAATTTAAATATGAGTAGATTTTCCGTCTGTTGTTGTCCGATGGTATATTTCACAAGTCGTTATTATACATTTTCGGAATTGTATTGATACGAGATCGATTTCATTTTGAATTGTATTGGATACCACTTATCTACATATGTACGCGACCGTCGGTGGCCATCGGGGTCAGTTAATTATTTTTATTAATTGAGCGTAAGTGTTGCTAACTAAGTACTAACATGTTGATATTTTGTGCAAATTAACATTGAAGTTACATAGCTGTAGATAAAAAAGTAATAATATTGAAATTCATTTATTTCGTAATAAATTCCATTTCATTTTTTTCAGATTCCTCAACTGGCTTTCTGTATTCGTTTTACTCTAATTGAGTTTCCATCTCGAGGAGTCTACATTCTCATAATGTGAGTATAAAAAATATTATATTTTTTGTTGCATTTGAAACTTATTATTTTTATATTATATAATGGTACACACATAATAAGGGGACACGGAGAAGGTACGCGGAGGTTTATTTACATATTCCAGTTCCGCTAGCTACGTTTTTAGTCATAGATATAGGTGACAAACTTGGCGTTTTCGACTTAGCAATTTTAGACAAATGCCTCAAAATAATGATGCCTAAAAGTTTAATATGCCACTTCAAGTTTTATGATGAGTAGTAAATTTTAACAGTACATAAATTGAATGCATAAAGCTGTGAAACTATTTTCCTCTATGAAGTACGTACTTGTGGCACACGCCAGTATCAGCGCGCACGCACTCCCCACCATTACGTCGGTTAGCGACACCTCCCACTTATTAACTAGAAGGTAGAACTCCATTCTCCCACCACTTGTTTCGTTAGACCTGGGCGTCACTCATTAATATAATCGGCTTTCTTGTTCATGACGCGCGATGATATATCAATAGTTTAACTCCTTAACTGCTTGTTTCTTGCAACACTTTGGCGAAATTTAACCTCTCTCTATATTAAAAAAATAAATTAGGTTTAGCTACTCCTTTTGTAGCATTGCTACTTCTCGCTACTAGCGTTAAAACATCATTCATAGTCTTTATATTTCCATTATCTTTCTGTTCTAAGATTCGATTCTTAATATGGTAAATATAAGCGAAAAAATAGAATTGGTTAAACAACTCTGCACGTTATTTGTACAATCTTTCAAAACTGTCTTATAATTGTAACTATGTAACCCAGTCATTAATTAATTTTAGAAATATCTTATATTAAATATTAAAAAGTATACTATAACAGTTCATCTTTGTGCTGGAGAGTTGCGGATTGAATTCCAATAGAATACAGATAGATACATATATAGATCGCAAGTTAAAAATGTTCCTTAATTAGAAAACAGATAACTGCATGTTGCTACACAAAATACAGTCGCCGTACTGTTTCTGGAAAAATGTATGTAATTAATTTTACAATATTTTATGTTGACGAACTTAAAAACTTACATTTTCTCTAAATTTTTATTAAAAAATTACTCTTTACAATTTCAGAGAAAATAAATATATAAAAGTGATATACTATGGTTATTGATATATTATATCTATGTAATTTGCTCTTTTTAGATCTAATAATTTTAATCGTGCAAAAACAAAAATAAGAATAAATTACATTCAATTACATCAAAACATGTTGTCTATACAAAAAATCAGAGTGCAAGTACTCCCAGCAGCCTTGCTATAGACATGAAACAATTTCCCTTGGCCGTGGATGGGTAATTTCATCTAATTAACTACAACACGCCTCTGGAGGCTTTAATTTTGTTCTGCTACCATTATAGAGGGTTTTCATAAGCAAAAATTGATATAATCTCATACAAGTGTAGGGATATATTACAAATTTCTAGTAACCATAACTTTAAGGCGTTGATTCATTATAGGTCATTATTTACGTATAGGAGATTGTTTTGATGTACTAAGTAAAATCGGTCGTGATGGCCTCGAGGAGTCGTGATGGCCTCGAGGTTTGGGCACGCGGTCGAGAATCTCGACGGTCGCGGGTTCAAACCCCAGGCACACACCTCTGACTTTTCCAAGTTATGTGTGTATTCACAATGAATAATCACGTACTTTAACGGTGAAGGAAAACATCGTGATGAAACCTGCACACCTAAAACTTCTTAGGAATTTCTTAGGTGTGTAGTCCGCCAACCCGCACTAGGCCAGCGTGGTGGACTAAGGCCTAAACCCTCTCAATGGTAGAGGAGGCCCGTGCCCAGCAGTGGGACGTATATGGGCTGATGATGATGATGATGATGAAGTAAAATATGCTTTATTTTTCACTACAAATGATATTCTACACACAATGTTCGTTCTTTAATTTATCGAAGTCTTATGATGAAACCAGTATTTTTATGAAATGCACATGTTTAATGTTTATAGTAGTTTTTCATAACAAGGTTTAGTATTTAAAATTATTCATAAGCTAAGATTATTTAGCTGAAACTAAAGGAGATAAGTTCATATAGGTGCAGCAGTGGTGATACTTCCATAGAAGCCCAAAAGCGTTACACGTTAATTGTGTAATGTCTAGTTTGTAATTGCTTATTGTGGGCTCAGGATATTCACATTCATATGTAAGTGAAAACACTTTTGTTAAACAAAGATTTTAAGCTTAAATATTATTTTTCTTAATTTTGTATGGCAAGCTGGGCTGGATGGAAGTACCGCCACTGACTGGTGCAGGTATGACTAAAGATTTTGTAGTATATTTTACTAATGATGTTTATGTGGGAACGACATATATCTTAGTGTTTATGTACACACTAAAACTACAGTACGCAGGATGCAGTCGTTAAAGGCTTAAAGTGAGTCGCCAATTCCCTGATGCTTGTTAGACCTACCGCATGAACAACTAGAAGCGCACTTTTGTTGTCAAGGCCTTCGTTCTGTACAAATATAACAACATTTACTGACTACAATGTACCAAAACTTGTTTTTACGTGCTTCAGTACCAATAGCGTCTGTATTTTAGTTTCAATGACGGCGCCATTAAGCAACACTTTAAAATTGTTAACAAGGCTATACAATTTCGAATCATTAATAAATCATTTTATTAACAAACAGTAAATTTGTATTCATTACTCGCAGCGGGGCACCGCTTAGTGGATGCTTAAAATCACAATTAAAATTTATGAACACGAGCCTTAATTACTCGAGGAGTCAATGGTGATCACGTAGGTACTCTAGGGTATTTGCTCATGAATATCCAATGGGTGCGACCGGTTCGGCACAGGGACTCTTACAACTCACGATATGCGATGGACTTCATTTACAATGCTTGTGGCCTTAATAAATCGAATTAATTAAAACTTTTTAACTGTTAAAGGCCAACATTAAAAGCAGCTGTTAAGATTTAAAATTCCGCGTTTCAGTTATTTTTTTATGATTATTCTAAGACTAATTGATCTTTTGTGAACATGGTACAATCAAATTGTTTTGATATTGGAATTGAAACCTTCCTTATTCATAAGAATATATTAATTAGTGTGTTATAAATACAATATGAAGTTCTTAAAAGATATTAAAGAAGTTTTTTTTAACCAAAACCTTAATTTCACTGCATCAAGAGAAGTTATAAAATCTTTAATCTTCTATTAAAATTATAATCTTAAATTAGAGTCAAATAAACTATTTATAGTTCATGTGAAGTCCCCAAGTCCGTATGGCCAAAATTTCCTCCTTCTCTTTTCATTTTTATAGTTTTTGAGGGATTCGTCTCCTGCAGAATCGTTTGCTTGACAATATATCTCCAGTTGATGCGACGTTGAGCTTTCACACCCGAGTCTAATTTCTCTTTAATGGTTACTTATAATGCGTATCTATATCCGAACTATAGGTTTCATACATGGGCTGATGGCCATAATAAACTTAAGATATACGAGTAAGCGTGCAATGACCTAGTTAAAAACACAAATGTTCTGGTTTGATTCCAGAGTAAGCTGTTCCAACTCCAAACTTCTAATGTTGATAGTTTATTTAAGCTCTCTTCAAAAATAAAGAATATAGTTAAAGACTATAACAATATTTAGTAAAAAAAACTAAAATTCTTTCTCACATTTCCTTTCAAGGTAGGTACGTGGCGGAAATCCTTAGATATCTAATTTTAGAATTAAAATTTTACGCATTCATCAGGAGAAATAGTGTTACAGATATACATACCAGACCAGGTTCTCCAATGGGAATTACTGTGAAACATGTTTAAATCTATGAATATTGTAGCACTATAAATAAAAAACATGTATGCAAATTGCATATATAAAACTGGAAAAAGTAATAATCCCGCTAATTAGTAATTACTTATTAAAGCTGACACACAGGTAGCGGCTAATCGCCGCGCAAATCACACGTTTGTCGCAATAAATCTTTGTCGTTACGTGAACGTCCCGGACGGTGTAAATATTTTTGCAAAATTAAGACGTCGGCAAAGTCCGCAATGCGGGCAACTGTAATTGCTCAGCTAATTAATATGGATCTGTTTAAGATATTAGACTAAGCAAAATCTGCTCGTTAATTAAATGTAGATGGGAAGATTTGATTCCGTAATTGTTTTTTTAAATAATATTTTATTATGTAGGTATATAGTCATATCAATTTAATCAATAGATTATATACCATAATATTATTGCAATTAAAATATATGTTCACATTATACCACAATCCTGGGTTTTAGTAGCAAAATACGTATTTTCCATATTTTCTGTTCTTGCTATTCAAGTGTTTTGTAAGTATTATAATCACACATCATACTGTAAATGTGCATATTTTATCCTTAATGTATTCAGTTTTGCGCATATATATTTCAGCAAAGTAGTATTTCCATACAAACACAATATCTGTCTTCACTTTATGCCGTGCGAAAGATAGCAGAACCGAAGCTAAGCCATAACGATCAATTATATTTCACCGCGATCTGTTTTAGTCTCAGCATGAATGATCGAGCGTCTCTTCGAATACAAATATTGTAGGTAAATATTATAAATTATACCATAAATCCGGCTTTCTTAACCTCATGTTGCTTTTGAAAATTTATAAGTCCCAGGAGAAATTAAAAATACGAATGAAGATGGATTTATTCTTGTTTAATTCCTATGTTGTGCTCACCTATTTATAACTGTAAGTTACTAACAACCTGTTGACAACTTAATGACCTGATGAAGAACTACCCTATCTCCGATGGCAGAGCTGTGTTTTTACATCCTCGTTTTGCCAGCTGTTTCTTATCACACGCTATAGGGAGCGAATCTGTTGTTGATTTTTCGGTACATGTCCAATTTCTAATGGAAATCGAACCCAGGATGTCTAAATCGCACGCTACTTACTTATAAAATAAATAATAATATTAGACATAACAACGATATTATAGTCAGATAAAATTATTATACTCGTAATAGGTATTGTTTAATTGTGTATTCAATCGGCATGGCCTCAAGGTTTAGGCATGCGGTCGAGAATCTCCGCGGGTCGCGGGATCAAACCCCTGGCACACCACACCTCTGACTTTTCGAAGTTGTGTGTATTGATAATGAATTATCACGTACTTTATGGGAAAACATCGTGAGCAAACCTGCGCACTACTCTTAAGAATTTCTTAGGTGTGTAGTCCGCCAACCCGCACTAGGCCAGCGTGGTGGACTAACGTTAAACACACTTAGTCTTAGAGGAGGCCCGTGCCCAGCAGTGGGACGTACATGGGCTAATGATGACGAAGCAAACGAGAAGAAAATTGAAAAGCGCTTGACAGCGCGTTGGAATAGCAGTTGCGGCGATGGCTTTGCAATGAAAAGGTAAGTTTGTGTATGATTATTCTTGGGTCAATGCTAGTTCCATACACTAAACGATCATCATTACAATACAATACTGGCTGTCTCTTGCCATAGGCTCATTCTACAGCATATACTACCTACCTGCGAATCTATTTAATATAGCGCAAAAAATCACATTAATGTTCGACATGAAGTTGTCTTTAAAAATCGATTTAATGTTTTAAATATAGAGCTTACAAAAAGATATTTAAGTTGAGTCGCGCAAGCAATGTCTGTATTCCACTGTCATACGAACGCGGTGTAATACGCCTATCTGAGTTTAATTATAAGATTTAATGCAACGCGTATCTGCCATCTCGACCGTACAAAAACGGATGAACGTTCCATGGCACAGTGGATGACGTGAAGTCGCCATAGATATTTTTTTATAAACGGAAAAATAGACGTTATATAGCCTTGTATAAAAAAATCTTTGAAGAATCTTTTTGCGACTTCATCATGAAGTATAGTAAAAATATCAAAAAATATACTTAAAATGATAAATTCATAAAATTGTCAATAGATGGGAGCTTGTTGACAATCGGATGATTTAATCGCTGGAACGCTTTTTAATTTAATATGAGCCAAATAAATTCTAGAAATGTATCAGCATAAATGAAAAAGCTTAAAAAGCTAGAGATTTGTAGTATTTTTTTCTCCTAATATAATGATTGAAATTCAGGTCCTTAAATATAATATCAGTGCTGCGAAAACATAAATAATAATATAATTAAGCATTAAGGAGC
The DNA here is from genome assembly GCA_907164795.1 of Hemaris fuciformis. NCBI lineage: Eukaryota > Metazoa > Arthropoda > Insecta > Lepidoptera > Sphingidae > Hemaris > Hemaris fuciformis. The sequence continues at coordinate 10,491,188 of OU015440.1, forward strand.
ACTTTAAATACTTTTTCTCAAAATCGTGACACACCTACTCGCAATAGACACATTTCTACGAAGCTAAACTAAAAAAATGCAATAGCCACTCCGCAGGTCGCTTCGTCTGCAACGACAAAAAGTGCGATTTTATAATGTTTTTCGTGTTCAAACACAAAAAGCCTATTGCTCCAACTGTCCGATCATCGTGTGATTGAAATTTGGTCGGTTAACTACTTTTCATGGAACTGGGGTTCGATGACACGCGCTCTAGACTCTTGAACTTGCAGTTGAAGTCGTTTTTAGCGGTACATATTTGAAATATAAAACGTCACATCGTTCTATTCTAATGTGCGAAAATGCCTTTTCCGAAAGGCGATAAATAAATGTACCGAACGTCTGTCTATTAAGTTGTTTTAACTAGCCAGAAAGTGTCAGAATATATTTTGAATTTGCACATGAGAATGGTTAACTTGAATATATAGATCTTCCAACAAAAGATTGACAGTTGGTCACTTAGACTTCCAACGCGGCTGACATCTGGAGCAGATTAATCGCATTTTATGCTTACTAGGTAACGGTTTGGTTAACAACTTTTATGTTTTTATAAGTCTATTTAACAATAATCCTATGGCTGTATTTTAATTTTACAACTATTAATATGCTAATTAATGCAACTCAACAGCTAGATTCCTGAGGTCAAAAATATTTTTAAATTGGAGTTTTCCAATTTCTATTTTGAGATGAGGTACAATAAGCTAAATAAGCCTTACCCAAAGAGACTCAGAACTATCTGTTGAAAGTGGCCTGCGTCCAGCGACGTCCCAAAAACTTAACCATGTTACCAAGATCATAATTATTTTTCGTAGTTGATCCATCAAAATATGTTAGTAAACAACATTTCTGGCGGCGTCGTACTCTTTGAATTAAGGTTATACGAACCCTCTTCATAAGTTACGACGTTGACACGAAACTTTCATAAGCTTTTATAGTCGTGTTTATTCAATTTTTGCTGTTTTTCTCCTTATTCCAACCTGGCAAATAATAATATTAATAAACATAAACGTCCTAATGTATATATCTACTCTAACAATTGACGAGCTGTAATTAAGCCCCGTGGAATAGTCGGAGGGGGGGGGGGGGGTATGGCCAGTTCCAGATCCGGACATCCGACTATTGAAGTCGTAAGAATGCAGTCATAATTATAATATAATTCTATATGACTTTTGGGTAACTTTTTTTTAGTATAAATATATGCGAGATGACATCACTACTTTTGTATGCAATATGTTAAATCTGCGAAAAGCTCGTGTTTTTGAATATTATTACTAAATTTCAGAGGAGTTCTTTTTTATACACGATATTAATTTGCTTGATTTATATAAAGGTAACTTATAAAATATTATATTACTTCACGCAAAAGAAATATCATTTGTTACACGATGCTGTTGTCAGCATCACGACGAACAAGACAACATAAAGCTGAATTTGTCATCGCATCACTTTTATCGAAATAAATTCTTCCTTTCATAAAAAAAAAAATTGTTATTAAAAAATGTATGCCAAATTTTGACTTTCTAACTTACCTTATTAGATGTTTTTTCTGGTTTTTGAAATCATCATCATAACTTTATCCACTTACCATCAATCTCATCAAATCAACCCTCTTATAAACACAAGTATATAGTAATACAAATTATTTAAAACCATCTTAAGCACTCAACGATTGTACAAGCCTACGAGAACAAGTCGCGGTCGGCGTCCTGTGATGTCAGTGCAATAGTTGTGCGAATTTCGACAGAGCGGCTCCGTTAGCGGGGTCGTGTGCTAGAAAGTGCTGAGCCATGGCGATACGCGAAATAATTGATAGCGTGCTCTTACAAGTACCATGATATTGCATATTCAATGAAATGAATCCATGCTAATACATATTATATCAAGCCCGTTAGAGCAAACGCCGGGACTTAACTATTTTCTGTCTTAGATTTAAGAAAATAGATAAATGTTTTTAACCCAGGATCAAAAAAAGAATTCACGTCAGAAAATTTCCCTTGAAGTTGTGAAATAGTTCGCTTATTCGTATATTTCCTCTATCCTTTAACTCTGGATCCTTTAGAAATATCGTTAGAAGAAACTCAGCAATCTACCACGAGTGAAGTAATCATCATCATCATCAGCCCATATACGTTACTACAGCTGGGCACGGGCCTCCTCTACCATTGAGAGTGGTGTTTAGGCCTATGTCCGCTCTTAGGAGTGAAGTAATGAGAGATGAAAATCTTCAGCCATTTGATGTTCAGAACAGCACCGTAAAGATTAGAATCAGATGAGGGTTGCAACAATGTAAAAAACTTGCTGCTAATAACCCATCGGTTATTTTTATCCAACCGGCAATATCTGTATGTCAGCATTGAATACAGTCCCACTAAAATCTAATATTTTTTCCGAAGAAAATTACGAAAACCATCAATATTTCCTTAATGTTTAGAATGTTCCGGAACGGCAGTGGCCTCATTTACACAAAATACTTTTTGCTGTTTCTGTTTATCGCAAAGAAAATATGTAAAGTCTCTATTTTATGATTCTAATTACAGTAATTAGTCATATGCCGTCACAATTTATCAATTATAAGGCACTTAAGAATCAACTGTCGTCACGAAAAAAGCTACTTGTAAAAACAGTAGTAAAAATGCATTTGATACACACATACGTACGTCATACACGTCATAACATACAAGTTCAACATGTAAAAACGTGTAGTGCTAGCAAACTTGCCTTCAATTTGCCACAGGCATGCCATGTCACGACGGCATTATGGCGTGCCATCTCCAGTAATTATGTTAATCGCGTCGCCTCGCTCATGCTAATCTTTTACAATTCGTCCCGCATTGATGCTGCAATACATGGGCGGCCGTTTAATAACTGATAAAATGGTTATTCAATTAAAATCATTTTTGTGTTCCGTCATCTTGTCGTTAAAGTTTCGTTTACAAAGTAAAATCCTGATGTAAACTGCTTCAGATTACGTATGACAGTTTTATAATTTAATAAATCGGTTATTAAAGACATTAAAAACACTACCGTCCGGTTCGAAAGAAATTGTTTTCGTAAGCGGACAATTGATGCTTAATTACTCAGTATATTATAATAGGTTACAATTCACAATGGTTTCCGTAATCAATAGCCATGGTACGACGACCACACGACATCAGACAACAAATTGATTCACTGCAGCGGCGGTGTACACGATCAATCTTACCTAAGTGATCGTAATCTCGTGACAACTGCAACGTTTGTTCAAAGGATAATTAAGTATAATAATTAACAAGTACTTGTATTTGATATAATGATTACAGGTAATATTCAATTAGTTCTGTAAGTTGGCATTAATTAAATCTTCATATTAAAAACTTTATAAAAATCTTAAACAAGGTATTGGCAACAATTATGAATCGTTAAAACTCGTTACATTAACATGTGACAAAGGAAATAAGTAACTTTAACCTTAACCTTACTTTTGTCCATTGTGCCAGTATTATGTGAAATGTATCATGGATACACTCCACGTCATATATCGAAGCACTTTTCACAAAATACACCAATAAATAATTTAGAGGTGAATGCGATGCGATGTGATGCGATTAGGCTGACATGCGAATATATTTTTGGGAATACAACTGCATAACAATTATTTACGTATTGTCAGAAGCTTACTACAAAGAAAATTATAACATAGGTGAACTACTAAGGTAGGTAACAGTACTGTTAGTGGAGAAAATATCTTGCAATGACTCTCGTTTTTTTAGAGTAGTGAGCGTAGTATACATGTCAAGAAAGAATTAATAGGGTGACGAAAATATCATATATTTTATTCCTATAAAGGCAGCTATCGATTACACGCTTGTTATTTAAAATTAACGAGTAGAATGTCGTGTACAGAAGTTTAATGGTTGTTAGTTGTTCAAGTTTAAAAGTATTTTAATGTAATATGCTTTGCCACGTTATTCTTACAGTATAGTACATCATTACTAAAACTGACGCTAAATATTACAAATATCTATTAGTTCTATAATTGTATAGGAATTTGAAGCATGGAAGCATGGCTGACTGATGTCGTCTCGTCTTATTTATAGTTGCAAAAAATTGCACGTAACTAATAGAGAAGAATATTAATGGAACTGTCATCGCAAGATAAATAGAATACAGTAAAATAAATAATTTACCATTTGGATTACTATTTTTTAGCTTTTTTCTGCATACATATAGCTCATATTTGTGTAAAATAACTTCTATGTTATTGTGGTATGTTGATTACGCATTTATGAACACATGTTAACAACAAAGAAAAGATTATGTGGTTCAGCACGAATCAGTGAAACTCAGTCGATCAAAGCTGTAATTTCTTGTGTCAAGACCAAATCCACAACAAGAGTAACAACCTTTTTTTTCCGCGGGGAAAATCCTATTTACGGACCATCCCACCTCGGAGGGGCGAGGGTGTGTCGGACTCACCGGCGCCTTCCGACCCAGCATGGATGTTACCGCCCGTGGATGGGCGGCCGCTGGGCCGGGTCCCTACCAAAAACATTGCGTCGTAATACCGACTAAAAACCCCGCGACGGTCACCATCAGCGCATTCAACGAGACGGCCCCGGTATACACAAGAGTAACAACCTGAGTATGCACAAAAAATTAAGCAGATTATTATTTTTAAACAACGAAAATATGCCTGTATTGTATTCAATTTTAATACAAAAATGACAGTAGCTTTTAATACATACATACAAGTATTAGGCTCTCATAACCACGAGACGTTGGTACGGTAGATGGGCGTGGATATTCACGCAGCGCCCGGTAGTCTACGCCCCGGGAGCCGACATTACACAAAATGTCTAATAACATGGGAGCATGACATTATCTCTAATACCATTTTCATGCTTCCCTCTCTTTCATAGGAAGAGGAAAACCATGAATCGGCTATTCATACATAATTTCTTAATACCAAGTACATTAATACAAGCGAAGCGTGAAGAAGTATTTGTGCAGGCCGGCATGATTGTGTCGACCAGCGGGTGACCATATCGTTTCTCGCTGGTCGGTATTATTTTCTTGGACTCCACTGTGCTTACCATCAGGTACAGTGGAGTCACTTTGCCGTGCCAGTATAAAAAAAAAAGTGTGTGTGTGTACTTATGTACACGCGTTAGAAGTTATACTTTCATACATAAATATATATTTTCTTAAATAATATAATAATATATTATAAAATAATATTTTAATAACTTCATGGTGTCGGTTTTTCATGACAGTGTGCGCGCACATCGTAATAACTTCAATTATTACTGTCACAATTCTACATTCTTAAAATTTAAAACAAACTTTTTCTGAATAACTTTTTGGTGTCGGTGTGCGCGCGCATCGTAAAAAATCACTCTCATAATTTTTCCCTAACGCGCCAAAAGAAGTATAACTTCAAAAAACATCCAAACATAAAGTACCTAACAGGGAAACGTAATTATTAAATGTTTCATTTATTGCGATTACCGTTGCGGTCTATTTTAGCTGCATCTATCACATTTTTAGAAGATCATAATGTTAATTATCTGTACGCATAGAGTATAGTTTGTGCCTGCGGTTGGTTCGTTATTCATACTAAAACACGTTAATAAACAACAGCATTCGTTAGCAACGCTACCGACATGACCTAGCCATCAACGAAAGTTAATCACAAATTCCTAAATAAAATAGTTTCATTATAGGTTGCGCCGTACATGGTATATCCTTATTAATGGTTCTTCCCAACTCATAAGTTATAGCGGCGCTAGATAGCCGTTTTTAATTGAACAATATATTCAGCCGCATGAAGCCATGTGTTCTAACACGACAATAGCATGCCATAACGCGAGAAGGTCAATTGAGGGATGGGCGTGGTGAATCACGGAGCGCCGGTAGTCTGAGCGAGCGCAAGCAGCCGTGTTAAAGAACACAGTTCACGGTACCAAACCGCGTGATTATCAAATCAACATGACGCTTTTATTGCTCGCATTTTGCTCAATACAATTATATTAATTCGAGCTCTAAATTGCCATTAAGGCACACTATATTAGTATGGGTTCATATTTGAAGGTGCAGCAGTTTTAGAGCTTACCGACATGCATATATGACACTAGATGAAAACTGCAACTTTAATACCCCATTTCAGTAGAAAAGCACTATTCAAATGCATTGAATAATTTTTGTTATAATTTTTCGTCAACTTTTCTCAGTACTCTATATTTACATCTAGACATTTCACGACTAGACTAACTTTTCGATAATCCATAAATAGACATTCATGCCTGTATTCTCCGAAGGAGTAGGCGGAGTTGTTTTTCCATTTCAAATTTCGTCAGTTGTGTTTCGTCCCACGTAATTTTTTGAAAATATATTTATAGAAAGTAGGTTTGGATGTACACCATTACACATACTTCTACAAGATTTTATAACCTTCAATAGCATTAAACTGGTGAATTCACATATTTATTCATTTTGATTTCTGTTAGTAATAAAAGGTAATAAAAATGGCAAAATAAAAATATATTTTAAAAAAACATAAAAGTCAATTTTAAGAATTACGTAATGCGTCACGAGATCATTTATATATCGCATACCTATTCTATTGTAACACAGCACACGCGTCGACTCGGTACGCTAGATGATTTTTTTCATTAAAACCTTACATCCTTCAAAACCTCAATTGTTAAGTCCCACGTTGATGAAAATTTGTTCAAAATAATACGACCATTTCATAAGTCATTTTTTTAATTTTCATGTCTGCGTCGGTGTGGTGACGACTTCATTCTGCCAGCGGGCGCCACTATTAAAGGTCGAATCGATTTATTTCATCCGACATCTCCACTACCTTTGCGCTCCTGGTGCCTTAGTATTAAATCGTTACAATTTACAATATTAATCGGTTATTTTGTGTTTAAAATGTAAGCAATAAATACCCGTTTTATGCGTCAGTCGCCTGATTAATGGGTGTTTTGAATCATTAACCGAGAGTTGATACTAGTACCTAGATGATGGTTGCACACGGGGATTATAAAATTCTTGGATCATAAAGCAAAATGTCATCAAGTGTAATTGATGTCGATTTGCATACCTTACTCGTCATTTCATCGTACACAAGTCATACATTAAACTTATTTTTCCTTGTGTGTATTTATTAGCTGCTCTGAAATTTAATTGATACTTTATTGTATACAAGTTGCTATCTAGAGATATCAATAGAAATGTGTACTGGAAATGTATATAATCATCATTTAAATGTTGTTTACACTGATGTAACACTGTTTTGACAACTAAATCACATACAAGTATTTTAATCGCAAATTACATCAAAAGATGACTAAACGTTTTGGTTTAAATGCAAGATCACACCCATAGAATATTTACCAGCAATCAATGTGGCAATCTGCTCAATTTTGCAAATTGTTCTACAGTAACATTACAAGGGGCTCGTGCGAGCCAATCGTGAGTCAGTCCCGTTCTATTGAACACCGATGTATCGGATTAACGGCTCTGAGGGCCAAATGAAATTATTTCGCCTTTTATCCACCATCTTCATTCTACAGGATCACGCTAGGGTTGGCGAGATAAAGTGTGGTTCTTCGTGTACCAGTACTGTTTGTTGTGAACAAAACTAGAATTGTGTCTTTATTTGTTGTTCGTTTAAGAAGTAAAACAGAGCAAAACTCTTGCTATCGTAACTGAAATACATAGTTCCACATTTTTTTAACCCTATTTTTGTAACAAGAAATCCATGTCATGGAGATTTATTTGAAGATTAACATGTATACTCTTATATAAAGCTGAAGAGTTTGGTTGAACGCGTTCATCTCAGAAACTACTGGTTTGAGTTGAGAAATCCTTTTGTATTGAATAATTAATTTGTCAATAACTCATATTTATTAATAATTCATATATCATCACGCTACAACCGATACGATTCAATGTTGAAAAACGGGGATAAAATATTTTTGAAGTTTTATGTTTCGCTTGTGGAGTAGGCGGGCAGCAGATAGTAATAATTAAAACCAACACAATTTTACGTAACAGCGCGTCTAATTATTCCCACGTTATTGATCTAAAATTTACGTGCCAACTTGTGAATACGTTTAAAATTTATTTTACCTATTGACAATCCCTATTTAGGTTCCACGGCAATTTGTTTTTGAACAACCCGTAACCGTCTAATAGAAAGAGAATTTCTCCATAGTTTACCAAGCTGCACCTTAGTTAGATAGTCTCGGTTTCTTATTTAACGCTAGAAATTCCAGCATAGCTAATTAACTTCTACCATTCAATAAGAATGTTGGCTAGTAACACTTAGTAGTAAAAATATGTTTGAATCAAAGTAATAACTAGTGCTTTAGAGCCCCTGAGCACGCGCCCGCTCCGACAATTTGTTGTCCAATCACATTGAGATCTCCGGCATCGCGAGCCGCAGCCGCGCCGCTGAATTGAACTAACTGTACCCAACTACCAGATGATTGTCAATATTTGAGGCACCATTCAAAATTATGAGCTCCTCGATAAATAGTTTGTTATTTTAAGGTACTTATAGTATGTTTATATTTTTTTTTTTATTGTGCTGAAAACAAAATTTGTACAATTATGATTATTATCCTTTAAACATAAAAATAATCATTTCGAATGTTTTCTAACGTTAATATACGTAGTAAATTAATTATTGAAAGTTAATTAGAAGAAATTGGTATTTACAAATATTTAGAGTTTCAAGAATAACAATGATTTCTCTTTCGAAGAGAGCCCGACACGGTACACGAAATAGATAAATTATTGTTTAAAAATCGGTTGTACGTAATACACAAATTTTATCTCAGTATTTTTATACTTATTCTATCAATTTTATAATGTCTCTACATATCATTTCAATGCAGATGCTATAATGCTTATACCTATAACTTCATTAGTAGGTACATAATTTATTGGTTTTTTAATTAAGTGGTGATTATTGTCAAATTCCTTTAAATTCAAGGAATAACTTGATACACATATCTCTTTTCTTTGATACGTATACAACGCATAATGCTACTCCGTGATGCTACTGAGAATTATCTAATGGTAAACCCGGGAATATATACTTTAGATATATATTTGGTTAGTCTATTTTTTTATTCCTGTGGTGTAGATTGTTATTATATTGAAAATACTCCAATTTAATGAGAATCTAGTAAAAAATAGTCGTCTCTCACAACAGAAAACTGTCTCGCGAAAGCCAAAATAAGTTAGTGATAGATACCGAGCAAGCCTTGATTGATATTGTTCGTACTCAGAAATATGTTTCTAAAAACTATTACTTGGCTAAATTAGCGCAGATGTATCGACTAGATCGGCCTCTTCATTCAGTAACAATCTAGGTTCTCGCATCTTGGAACACCCTGCAAATGCATGCAATCATAAATTGAACGAGAGATCTTCGTGACAAACCCCCATTTTCCTTTAACGAGCTCGCGTAACACACTCTGCCATCGGTTAGCGATATCGGCTGCCTAATGGCTGTTACTATGTTCAGGGGTCGGTGAAATTAAGTTTTTAGTTTTCGTCCAGTTTCTTATGGTTTGGCCAATTATATATTTTCAAATTACAGACGATGGCCACACACGCGATTACTAGTTCTAAACGGCAATTCAAAAATCATATTATGTTCACATGCAAATACAAAAATTTGGTTCACGCTGAAAGAAATGTAAAAAAATAAATTGCTGTTCTTATAAGCATCGGATTATCCATATTTTATATAAATAAAAAATTCCTAATTTATACGAAAATTAGATCTAGTGTAATTGCTGTCTAGTCGGAACGTAAATGAATAACTTTACTGTGCTATATGGAGATATATATGGAGATGAACCCTCGCGGCGAAGTCAATAAAAGAACGCAAGTGTTGTGAATATCTGGAGTCACATACAAAAAGTGCACTATGTATTTTGCACGAGATCGTCTTTAAAATCAGAAACAATTATCGTCACGCGTTCAGATAAAAATGTACAATCGAATGCATTAAACTTTCAGCACTAAGTACTGGTTATGATACCTACCTATATACCTAATAAAAAATATTTTACATTTACAATTTATTCGTATTTCTCGTGTTTTTTTTTTTATCTTATAGTAGGTACTGTTTTAACTTAAAATTACCCGTAGCTATAGAACATCAATAACTGATATTTATAAACCAATAATAAAATAAATCCAATACGAAAAGCGAAATTAAAGAAAATCTCATGAACACTCAATTCCATTATATTGCAATATTTAAAACAGTCGTATCTTTGTTTTATTGTACTTTATACTACTGTTATCTATAACCGAATATGCATAAGAAGAACAGGACTTACAATCACCGGACTGTAAACGATAATACAGTGTAAGTCGATTGAGTAAATTGAAAACGGAAGTAATTTCTTTTGAAAACATTGACATTATAAGATTTAAATCAGCCGTTGTGCCTGCTGCGTGGACATGTTAATAAAATGTGTGCTTATTGTATTGAAAGCTTATTTAGCATTGAATTAATTATTTCATTCGCTATAAAATAAATTAAGCAGTATTTTTATTAATTCCTTGATATTTAATTTTGCGAAAGTTCAGATTAAAAATAATTATATTCCGTTGCTTGTGTTTTTATGAGCAATAATGCTCAGCTCGCATCCATACACGGTTGTTTTTGTGTGTGTATTTGTGTGCGTTTACACCACCTTTTTTTTTAAGTCTTCGAGTACACCATGCAGTATCGTATCCTTACAAAAACAAACAGGATTACTGCCATAAACACGAGATAGAGTACAACTGGTTCACTAATTCATCCCTGCTTCAATAATTAATTTAGTAATATGGTGGCCTCCGCCTAGAATCCTGTGATTACTTGTGAATTACTAGCTTAATTACTTGAATTTCATGAGTTAGTGAAATCTGAAAACTCAGTATCCGACAACTTTAGGACTTTTGACCTACACACGCATTAATTTAATAGTTTAATTGGTAAACTGGTATTCAAAACTGTGTTTTAGGATAAAATAGCATAGGAACTATTTACTTCCATTTAAGGAGTTCGCAATGTGAGCAAATTCTCTTTATTAGCAAAAAATTAAATTGTTTACTCACGGGCTAGACACAAAAAGTTAAGTAAATATAGATTTTCTGCGTTGCTCAATTACTAAGAAATCCCAACGTTAAGTGGTTAAGTAGTTTTTGTGATTGATTGTACTAGATACAGTCTTCAAGAAATCTCGTTACGGATTACATACGTTCTGTTATTTTGAAACATGCAAGGTGTTTTTATCAATAATTTGATGTAGGTACGATATGAAGCGCCTTCAAGTTATTTATTATTGTTGGATGCACAAATATGCATAAATTCAATTAAAGCCTGTTCATTGATTCTACGCAATTCGCATTTGTAAAAGAAAAAAAATTGGAATATTTAATTATCACTTCCATTCTGTTTTTAATTAACACACAATGGAAATTCTTGTTATTTCCATTTTAAATAGAGTGTAGATTTTATGAACTGTATAAGGGATATAAATTCTTTGTAAGTACATATTTCTCGATCTATCCTAATTTTAACAACGAATGTTCTACATACAATTAATTATTTTGAATATTAGATCGATATTGAATACTTTTTATGAACACCAGGAATTTCTTAGGTATTTTACTAAAGTAAAAAATAATTTAAATTTGAATAAACGTTAAATAAGCTCGTCTAGAATTTATATTAAAATGTCTTTTGAAAATGTTTACAATACGCGTGATCCATGTGTAGTTTTCATCGCGTTAAATGTGTTCTTAATATAGACATCCGTATTCATAAACATTATGTATAAGTTTGCCTTATCGATGCAGTGAAAAAAGTTTTGATTAGGAACCGATCTCAGCCAAGCGAACAATTGCATTGGGCGTTGATATTTCCTTTTCGGGCAGCACCGAGGTCCCAAACGAGGAAACGTTGTTTTACATGCTTGCATTTAACTTCCGATTTAAGTACTTGTTTATGTCTGTTCGGGTGGAATCTTCAACTCAATTTTAAAGCAGATATCATCAACCGATTAAGCTGAAATTTTGTATACACGGTCAGTTTGGATTGACTGTATGACGTCATTCTAAATCCAACATGGCGGAACACCAAAAACTGCAGACTGCATATTTAATGCAAAAAAAATCCTACCAAATGGGTACCAAATAAAAGGGCTTTTTAAAAACACGTTGTTTTTCTATTGCGCAAAAAGAAAAAATAAACTTTTACCATCAACTTATAACAATTTATATGATACTAGCTTTTGCCCGCGACTCCGTCCGCGTAGACTACAGGGTTGGGTTCAGAATGAAAATAAGTTGTAGTCTATTTTACTCCACAGAGTCCCATTTATGTCCATATCAAAAATCGTTTACAGCGGTCAAATGATTTAATCGTGAAAGCGTAACAGACATATAGTTACAGATAGTTTCAGTCGTCTACACGTCGTTTCAATTCTAGCTTCAAAAATGACGAATTTCCACACAAACTTTCACCCTTATTTTTATTTTACCCCCTTAAATGTACACTTTTTTACAAACTTAGAATGTCATATTTATTTATATTAAATCAACAGCCTCAAAAATAAGTTTCAAGCTTCTAGGTTTAAAAATGACAATACTTCCATACAACCTTTCATCCCCCCTTTCAACCCCTTTTCCGGGATAAAAAGTAGCCTATGTCTTTTCTCAGGGTCTAAATTATCTGTGTACCAAATTTTATTTAAATCGGTTCAGCAGTTTTAGCAGGAAAGCGAGACAGACAGACAGTTACTTTCGCATTTATAATATTCCTGGGTATCCTGGTTGTACAGGCTGTCCTTGTTGTCCTGGGTATCCTGGTTGTCCAGGCTGTCCTGGGTATCCTGGTTGTCCAGGCTGTCCTGGGTAACCTTGTTGTCCTGGGCCTCCTGGTTGTCCAGGCTGTCCTTGTTGTCCTGGGTATCCTGGTTGTCCAGGGTATCCTGGTTGTCCTGGTTGTCCAGGCTGTCCTGGGTAACCTGGTTGTCCAGGCTGTCCTTGTTGTCCTGGGTATCCTGGTTGTCCAGGCTGTCCTGGGTATCCTGGTTGTCCAGGCTGTCCTTGTTGTCCTGGGTATCCTGGTTGCCCAGGCTGTCCTGGGTATCCTGGTTATCCAGGCTGTCCTTGTTGTCCTGGGTATCCTGGTTGTCCAGGCTGTCCTGGGTATCCTGGTTGTCCAGGCTGTCCTTGTTGTCCTGGGTATCCTGGTTGTCCAGGCTGTCCTGGGTATCCTGGTTGTCCAGGCTGTCCTGGGTAACCTTGTCCTGGGTATCCTGATTGTCCAGGCTGTCCTGGGTATCCTGGTTGTCCAGGCTGTCCTTGTTGTCCTGGGTATCCTGGTTGTCCAGTGTATCCTGGTTGTCCTGGTTGTCCAGGCTGTCCTGGATGTCCTTGTTGTCCTGGGTATCCTGGTTGTCCAGGCTGTCCTTGTTGTCCTGGGTATCCTGGTTGTCCAGGCTGTCCTGGGTATCCTGGTTGTCCTGGCTGTCCTTGTTGTCCTGGGTATCCTGGTTGTCCAGGGTATCCTGGTTGTCCTGGTTGTCCAGGCTATCCTGGGTAACCTGGCTGTCCTTGTTGTCCTGGGTATCCTGGTTGTCCAGGCTGTCCTGGGTATCCTGGTTGTCCAGGCTGTCCTTGTTGTCCTGGGTATCCTGGTTGTCCAGGCTGTCCTGGGTATCCTGGTTGTCCAGGCTGTCCTGGGTATCCTGGCTGTCCTGGCTGTCCTTGTTATCCTGGGTATCCTGGTTGTCCAGGCTGTCCTTGTTGTCCTGGGTATCCTGGTTGTCCAGGCTGTCCTGGGTATCCTGGCTGTCCTGGCTGTCCTTGTTATCCTGGGTATCCTGGTTGTCCAGGCTGTCCTTGTTATCCTGGGTATCCTGGTTGTCCAGGCTGTCCTTGTTGTCCTGGGTAACCTGGCTGTCCTGGCTGTCCTTGTTGTCCTGGCTGTCCTTGTTGTCCTGGGTATCCTGGTTGTCCTGGGTATCCTGGTTGTCCAGGCTGTCCTTGTTGTCCTGGGTATCCTGATTGTCCAGGCTGTCCTGGGTATCCTGGTTGTCCAGGCTGTCCTGGGTATCCTGGCTGTCCTGGCTGTCCTTGTTATCCTGGGTATCCTGGTTGTCCAGGCTGTCCTTGTTGTCCTGGGTATCCTGGTTGTCCAGGCTGTCCTGGGTATCCTGGTTGTCCAGGCTGTCCTTGTTGTCCTGGGCATCCTGGTTGCCCAGGCTGTCCTGGGTATCCTGGTTGTCCAGGCTGTCCTTGTTGTCCTGGGTATCCTGGTTGTCCAGGGTATCCTGGATGTCCTTGTTGTCCTGGTTGTCCAGGCTGTCCTGGGTAACCTGGCTGTCCTGGATGTCCTTGTTGTCCTGGGTATCCTGGTTGTCCAGGCTGTCCTTGTTGTCCTGGGTATCCTAGTTGTCCTTGTTGTCCTGGGTATCCTGGTTGTCCAGGCTGTCCTGGGTATCCTGGTTGTCCAGGCTGTCCTGGGTATCCTGGTTGTCCAGGCTGTCCTGGGTATCCTGGTTCTCCAGGCTGTCCTTGTTGTCCTGGGTATCCTGGTTGTCCAGGCTGTCCTTGTTGTCCTGGGTATCCTGGTTGTCCTTGTTGTCCTGGGTATCCTGGTTGTCCAGGCTGTCCTGGGTATCCTGGTTGTCCAGGCTGTCCTGGGTATCCTGGCTGTCCTGGCTGTCCTTGTTATCCTGGGTATCCTGGTTGTCCAGGCTGTCCTTGTTGTCCTGGGTATCCTGGTTGTCCAGGCTGTCCTGGGTATCCTGGTTGTCCAGGCTGTCCTTGTTGTCCTGGGTATCCTGGTTGTCCAGGCTGTCCTGGGTATCCTGGTTGTCCAGGCTGTCCTGGGTATCCTGGTTGTCCAGGCTGTCCTTGTTGTCCTGGGTATCCTGGTTGTCCAGGCTGTCCTGGGTATCCTGGTTGTCCAGGCTGTCCTGGGTATCCTGGCTGTCCTGGCTGTCCTTGTTATCCTGGGTATCCTGGTTGTCCAGGCTGTCCTTGTTGTCCTGGGTATCCTGGTTGTCCAGGCCGTCCTGGGTATCCTGGTTGTCCAGGCTGTCCTTGTTGTCCTGGGTATCCTGGTTGTCCAGGCTGTCCTGGGTATCCTGGTTGTCCAGGCTGTCCTGGGTATCCTGGCTGTCCTGGCTGTCCTTGTTATCCTGGGTATCCTGGTTGTCCAGGCTGTCCTTGTTGTCCTGGTTGTCCAGGCTGTCCTGGGTAACCTGGCTGTCCTGGATGTCCTTGTTGTCCTGGGTATCCTGGTTGTCCAGGCTGTCCTTGTTGTCCTGGGTATCCTAGTTGTCCTTGTTGTCCTGGGTATCCTGGTTGTCCAGGCTGTCCTGGGTATCCTGGTTGTCCAGGCTGTCCTGGGTATCCTGGTTGTCCAGGCTGTCCTGGGTATCCTGGTTCTCCAGGCTGTCCTTGTTGTCCTGGGTATCCTGGTTGTCCAGGCTGTCCTGGGTATCCTGGCTGTCCTGGCTGTCCTTGTTATCCTGGGTATCCTGGTTGTCCAGGCTGTCCTTGTTATCCTGGGTATCCTGGTTGTCCAGGCTGTCCTTGTTGTCCTGGGTAACCTGGCTGTCCTGGCTGTCCTTGTTGTCCTGGCTGTCCTTGTTGTCCTGGGTATCCTGGTTGTCCAGGGTATCCTGGTTGTCCTGGTTGTCCAGGCTATCCTGGGTAACCTGGCTGTCCTGGATGTCCTTATTGTCCTGGGTATCGTGGTTGTCCAGGCTGTCCTTGTTGTCCTGGGTATCCTGGTTGTCCAGGCTGTCCTGGGTATCCTGGTTGTCCAGGCTGTCCTTGTTGTCCTGGGTATCCTGGTTGTCCAGGCTGTCCTGGGTATCCTGGTTGTCCAGGCTGTCCTTGTTGTCCTGGGTATCCTGGTTGTCCAGGCTGTCCTTGTTGTCCTGGGTATCCTGGTTGTCCAGGCTGTCCTGGGTATCCTGGTTGTCCAGGCTGTCCTTGTTGTCCTGGGTATCCTGGTTGCCCAGGCTGTCCTGGGTATCCTGGTTATCCAGGCTGTCCTTGTTGTCCTGGGTATCCTGGTTGTCCAGGCTGTCCTGGGTATCCTGGTTGTCCAGGCTGTCCTTGTTGTCCTGGGTATCCTGGTTGTCCAGGCTGTCCTGGGTATCCTGGTTGTCCAGGCTGTCCTGGGTATCCTGGTTGTCCAGGCTGTCCTGGGTAACCTGGCTGTCCTGGATGTCCTTCTTGTCCTGGGTATCATGGTTGTCCTGGCTGTCCTTGTTGTCCTGGGTATCCTGGTTGTCCAGGCTGTCCTTGTTGTCCTGGGTATCCTGGTTGTCCAGGCTGTCCTGGGTATCCTGGTTGTCCAGGCTGTCCTTGTTGTCCTGGGTATCCTGGTTGCCCAGGCTGTCCTGGGTATCCTGGTTATCCAGGCTGTCCTTGTTGTCCTGGGTATCCTGGTTGTCCAGGCTGTCCTGGGTATCCTGGTTGTCCAGGCTGTCCTTGTTGTCCTGGGTATCCTGGTTGCCCAGGCTGTCCTGGGTATCCTGGTTATCCAGGCTGTCCTTGTTGTCCTGGGTATCCTGGTTGTCCAGGCTGTCCTGGGTATCCTGGTTGTCCAGGCTGTCCTTGTTGTCCTGGGTATCCTGGTTGTCCAGGCTGTCCTGGGTATCCTGGTTGTCCAGGCTGTCCTGGGTATCCTGGTTGTCCAGGCTGTCCTGGGTAACCTGGCTGTCCTGGATGTCCTTGTTGTCCTGGGTATCATGGTTGTCCTGGCTGTCCTTGTTGTCC
Source organism: Hemaris fuciformis (assembly GCA_907164795.1). Taxonomy (NCBI): domain Eukaryota; kingdom Metazoa; phylum Arthropoda; class Insecta; order Lepidoptera; family Sphingidae; genus Hemaris; species Hemaris fuciformis. The sequence goes on from OU015440.1 coordinate 10,508,030, forward strand.
TGGGTAACCTGGCTGTCCTGGATGTCCTTGTTGTCCTGGGTATCATGGTTGTCCTGGCTGTCCTTGTTGTCCTGGGTATCCTGGTTGTCCAGGCTGTCCTTGTTGTCCTGGGTATCCTGGTTGTCCAGGCTGTCCTGGGTATCCTGGTTGTCCAGGCTGTCCTTGTTGTCCTGGGTATCCTGGTTGCCCAGGCTGTCCTGGGTATCCTGGTTATCCAGGCTGTCCTTGTTGTCCTGGGTATCCTGGTTGTCCAGGCTGTCCTGGGTATCCTGGTTGTCCAGGCTGTCCTTGTTGTCCTGGGTATCCTGGTTGTCCAGGCTGTCCTGGGTATCCTGGTTGTCCAGGCTGTCCTGGGTATCCTGGTTGTCCAGGCTGTCCTGGGTAACCTGGCTGTCCTGGATGTCCTTGTTGTCCTGGGTATCATGGTTGTCCAGGCTGTCCTTGTTGTCCTGGGTATCCTGGTTGTCCAGGCTGTCCTGGGTATCCTGGTTGTCCAGGCTGTCCTGGGTATCCTGGTTGTCCAGGCTGTCCTTGTTGTCCTGGGTATCCTGGTTGTCCAGGCTGTCCTGGGTATCCTGGTTGTCCAGGCTGTCCTTGTTGTCCTGGGTATCCTGGTTGTCCAGGCTGTCCTGGGTATCCTGGTTGTCCAGGCTGTCCTGGGTATCCTGGCTGTCCTGGCTGTCCTTGTTATCCTGGGTATCCTGGTTGTCCAGGCTGTCCTTGTTGTCCTGGGTAACCTGGCTGTCCTGGCTGTCCTTGTTGTCCTGGCTGTCCTTGTTGTCCTGGGTATCCTGGTTGTCCAGGGTATCCTGGTTGTCCTGGTTGTCCAGGCTATCCTGGGTAACCTGGCTGTCCTGGATGTCCTTGTTGTCCTGGGTATCGTGGTTGTCCAGGCTGTCCTTGTTGTCCTGGGTATCCTGGTTGTCCAGGCTGTCCTGGGTATCCTGGTTGTCCAGGCTGTCCTTGTTGTCCTGGGTATCCTGGTTGTCCAGGCTGTCCTGGGTATCCTGGTTGTCCAGGCTGTCCTTGTTGTCCTGGGTATCCTGGTTGTCCAGGCTGTCCTTGTTGTCCTGGGTATCCTGGTTGTCCAGGCTGTCCTGGGTATCCTGGTTGTCCAGGCTGTCCTGGGTAACCTTGTTGTCCTGGGTATCCTGGTTGTCCAGGCTGTCCTGGGTATCCTGGTTGTCCAGGCTGTCCTGGGTATCCTGGTTGTCCAGGCTGTCCTGGGTATCCTGGTTGTCCGGCTGTCCTTGTTGTCCTGGGTATCCTGGTTGTCCAGGCTGTCCTGGGTATCCTGGTTGTCCTGGGTATCCTGGTTGTCCAGGCTGTCCTTGTTGTCCTGGGTATCCTGGTTGTCCAGGCTGTCCTGGGTATCCTGGTTGTCCTGGTTGTCCAGGCTGTCCTGGGTAACCTTGTTGTCCTGGGTATCCTGGTTGTCCAGGCTGTCCTGGGTATCCTGGTTGTCCAGGCTGTCCTGGGTATCCTGGTTGTCCAGGCTGTCCTTGTTGTCCTGGGTAACCTGGCTGTCCTGGCTGTCCTTGTTGTCCTGGGTATCCTGGTTGTCCAGGGTATCCTGGTTGTCCTGGTTGTTCAGGCTGTCCTGGGTAACCTGGCTGTCCTGGATGTCTTTGTTGTCCTGGGTATCCTGGTTGTCCAGGCTGTCCTGGGTATCCAGGTTGTCCAGGCTGTCCTGGGTATCCTGGTTGTCCAGGCTGTCCTGGGTAACCTGGTTGTCCAGGCTGTCCTGGGCCTCCTGGCTGTCCAGGCTGTCCTGGGTAACCTGGTTGTCCTGGCTGTCCTTGTTGTCCTGGGTAGTCTGGTTGTCCAGGCTGTCCTTGTTGTCCTGGGTAACCTGGCTGTCCTGGCTGTCCTTGTTGTCCTGGGTAACCTGGTTGTCCAGGCTGTCCTGGTTGTCCTGGGCCTATTAATAAAACCCTAGATTGTTATACCTCGTTGGATAGCTGATGAAACGTAGATATTTTTAGGCATAACTGCAAAACAGGTGCCATAGTATATTTGTTTGATATCCTTTCGAGAAAAATATACCTTAAAATTTTTTTTAAAGTTTCTAAGTTTTAATCGTCTACAGCGATTTAATTATTCATTTTATGTACAATATTGGTTATCGAGGTCGTAAAGCATCTTATTTTACACTAGCTTTTGCCCACGACTCCGTCCGCGTAGACTACAGGGTTGGGTTCAGAATGAAAATAAGTTGTAGTCTATTTTACTCCACAGAGTCCCATTTATGTCCATATCAAATATCGTTTACAGCGGTCAAATGATTTAATCGTGAAAGCGTAACAGACATATAGTTACAGATAGTTTCAGTCGTCTACACGTCGTTTCAATTCTAGCTTCAAAAATGACGAATTTCCATACAAACTTTCACCCTTATTTTTATTTTACCCCCTTAAATGTACACTTTTTTACAAACTTAGAATGTCATATTTATTTATATTAAATCAACAGCCTAAAAAATAAGTTTCAAGCTTCTAGGTTTAAAAATGACAATACTTCCATACAACCTTTCATCCCCCCTTTCAACCCCTTTTCCGGGATAAAAAGTATCCTATGTTACTTCGGTGGGTTACATCTATCTCCATACCAAAAATCATCGAAATCGGTTCAGTAGTTTTTGAGTTTATTCGTAACAAACATACAAAAATCCAAAAATACAAAAATACAAACCTTTCCTCTTTATAATAATAGTATAGATATAAAAGCTTGTCGCGAGATTTAAGTACTCGTATTTACTTAGTTTGAAAACTTTAATAGTTAAAATCAATCACATCAAGTAATTTAATTTACTCGTTTATCTACCCAAGTTAATCTCGCGGCAAACTTTTATATCATACAAATTGTGTAATGACATTATAAGTTGATAGTAAAAAAATTAAAGTAAAAGTTTTTGAAGTTATACTTCTTTTGGCGCGTTAGGGAAAAATGATGAGTGATTTTTTACGATGCGCGCGCGCACACCGACATCAAAAAGTTATTCAGAAAAAGTTTGTTTTAAATTTTAAGAATGTAGAATAGTGACAGTAATAAAAAGGGATTGACATATTTTTTTAAGTAGTTTTGATTACGTCACGTACGGTCAAAACAGAGTCGAGAGAGGTATTTTATTTATTTTAATTTAATCTGATTTTACTTTTAAAATTCTGCTCACGTCACGTGCCGTCAAGACCGAGTCGTGACGTCAGAATTAATTATAATTTCCTTAATTTAAATTTATTACTTACCCCCCCCTCAGAAATTCTACCTCACCCCCCCCCCCTCTGTCTAACTCCCTCAATTTTAATCGTAGGATAAGGAAATATATATTTATGTATGAAGTATAACTTCTAACGCGTGTACATAAGTACACACACACACATTTTTTTTATATTTATAACGCATTTAATTACATTTTTGGTTTAAAAACTTTAAAAGTGATCACAATAAATATTATTACATACGAAATCTTAAGCCATAATAAAATTATTAAAAAAATATTGATCTTTTACGAAAGGAAAAACCTGTTGAGGATGTTTTCTGCCTTCTAGTTTCATGACCATCCCACGATAAAAAGGTCAAGATAAAAAAATCTAAAAGTATATTAAATTTTCTACAAAACTTTTGTTTTTAAAAGGCGAGCGTATACGTGTACTAATTTATTTCGCATTTACCACCTGTAAGATCGAGGACTTCATTAATTCGCACTTAAAGCGGATAATCTTCGTAGATGACAAGTCATTATCTTTTATTTGGAATAAAAATAATGGCTCGTAAAATAACACATGATTACAACACACGGCGCTTTCACCTGCGGCTTAAGCTTTACAAAGTGTATGGCGGAACATCTTTCCATACAGAAAGTTGCAGTATGCGAACGTTTTGGAACATTATTACTAAATTTTACCATTTATTTTGTTGCGTTTGAATACTTTATAGATATTAAGAGATAGGGTGGCAAGTGGCATTCATCAAATGTGAAATATTTCTTTAATCTAATATCATCCGGAAGCAACCCAGGAAAGAATAAAGGGAAAGATAAATGAAAGAAAAGATGCCCGATCACAAACCTATATACATACATACGTAAGATATACTTTTGTTACTCCATCATTAAAAACTTGTTAGTGAAAATATAATACTCTTACATTCACAGGGGAAATACTAAGCCTATCGCCGTCCACTGCTGAACGAAGGCCTCCCCAAGTAACATCAAGTACCATCCGGGTAGTAAGCGCCAACCATCCCGGGATGAATTACCATCATACAAGTCTGGATTTGATTTTTCATGTAAAACTCTTAAATCTCCGCGTAAACCTTCAAAAATGTGTTTGTGCCTCAACATACCATTTTTAGTATTTGTATTAACACAGAAAATACAAAGAGCCACACGCGCGATGCCGCAAGTAATAATCACCCGCAATTAATACTGATATGGATTATTTCGTATTAACAATCAGACATCGACGCAGTTCGGTCAAGCGGGTCAACAAACACATCGAACGAGAGATCTGAGATAAACATCTGATTCCATATCAAAACTAACGTTTGAAAAATGACTCAGAAACTAAAAAATAAACTTTCATGTCGTGGATTAATCGCTTTGTATAAACTATCAGTTAATTTTACTTTGTGCAAATGTCAATTGCCTCGATCGTCATATCACCTGTTGTAGATGACCATTTATAATAAAATAATGCAATAATTGCGATACGTCAGCTAAACAAATTGCTGGCTACCCCGAGTTTTTGGCTCAGCTCCTTTATTTCAATATTCAAAGAGCTAATGTTATTTATCAATTGCAAGTTTACATTCGAATGTTGCTTTGTAAGGTGTTTCGAATTTATCGCTAGTATTGCTTTGATATGTTTTATTACTCACAATATTTATTCATTTTATTACCAGTTAATATTACGAGTTAAAATCCGCAAAAATCAATTTTTAACAGAAATGAACTAAATTTGAACTGAATATCATCAATCAATAGAAAAAAAATTACTACAGATGTATTTATTGATAACAAAGATATAAATTTTTAACACATTATGTACAATATTAGTAAATTTTTACAGTTCTAATACAGCTTACAGTTTTATTCGTAAAATTATAACTAACTATATAAAGACATTGTTGATCATAGGAGTTTTTTTTTTATTTTTTATTCTGGCACGGCAAAGTGACCCCATTCCACCTGATGGTAAGTGTAATGGAGTCCAGAAAAAGAGCCGAACAGCGAGAGATGATGATCTCCCGTTGGTCAACGCAATCATGCCGGCCGAAAACCTCTTCACCTATCTTGTGAAGAAGTTTGGGGGACTAATACCATGGTGAACAAAGGACCGACCGCGAGAAACCGGCCAAAAAATGCCGGCAAGGTCATCCTTTCACCATGATTGAACCCCCCCCCCCCCGAAAACCGGATATACACTGGCTGATCCCGGAACGCGGCACACTTGCATGTGCCACTATGGCGGGTTTTACGCCCTGTGTACGGTGGTTGCTATCCGGGCGGATACGAATATCCTACCACCAGCAAAGTACTGGTGAGAATAAGCTTACAGTATGTACTGTAAGCATTAAAAAATATGTCGCGGTTTATCGGTTAACATGGTTTCCATGGCTATTTCAATAATAAAAAGCTGGTGGGCTTGGTGTGATTCATAACAGCCCATAGGCCGTGAGCTGTTCACTCGTCATAGTCCAATTGGTGTTTCATAAATTAAGCATATCAGAAACAATTACGCGCACGTTCACAACTTGAGGCCGGTAGCTTCGGATCCTATCTGCCTCCACTTTCAATATAATTGCTGCAAATAATAAAGGTCGAGATATATCCGACGATTGTTGTCCGGCCTGGCATTTCGGCTTGTGTAATGTACTGCTGAGGTATTGCTGACATTTAAAGTTTAGAAATTAATTATTTATTGGTTGAAACTGCGGAGCGATGAATTTTGGATAACAATTTCCTTTAGTCTCTCTTTGGTGCTTGTACGCATTGTACAATTAATAAGCGATTATAATATTTATTTCGGTCAAAATATAATTTATATGAGAAACTTTGAAGCAATGTTGTAATTTATATCATTGAATTGAATTAGTAATGGCTTCGGGGCTTGGGCGCGAGGTCGAGAATCTCGGCGGTCGCGGGTTCATACCCCAGGCACACTCCTCTGACTTTTCGGAATTATGTGTATATTCATAATTAATTTTATCACTTACTCTAACAGTGAAGGAAAACATCGTGAGGAAACCTGAACACCTAATACTTCATAGGAATTTCTTAGGTGTGTAGTCCGCCAATCCGCACTAGGCCAGTTTGGTGGAATAAGACCTAAAACACTATTAGTTGCAGAGGAAGCCCATGCCTGAGGAGGAGGCTCCTCAGTGGGAAATATACGGGCTTATGATGATGATGATGATATTATGTACAAAACTCCGCATATGGTAGTACAGCGGACTCTCCAGCATAAAATAAACAATGATACGTCAAAATTTTGTTAGTTGTTCAATTTAGTACACTTATGATACTTTTTATAAACTTATTTTTCTTAAAGAGATTGATTTATGAAACGATTTTAAAATTCCCAAGTCCAGTCTTATGAGAGATCGATAGAACAAATCTATGTGCAATATCTTAATTTTATCGTCATAGAAGTATATTGAATGAATTTTGCATACATTGGTATTACTTGTACCTAATTTTATCATATCTACTAAACAACCACTAACGCCGCTATCGATGTCTATAGAAAAGTATTTGGGATAGTGATGTCGATCTGAGATCGATTAATCGAGAAATCGAATTTTCAAGCCAAAAGATCGATTTTTTAATCGATGTAAGCCACTGAATCGATCCAGTGAATCGATATTTCAGGTTTCGACTCGAATCGATTCAAAAATCGATATTTTTTGTAAAGAATCGACATCCCTTCTTAGGGGCAGTTTATAGTACAATAGTGTCTATGTTTTGTGGCATATTTTGATTTAAGTTTAATATACTAAAGCTTTTAATTTGCTTTGTAAGATCAATTAAAATCTTAATCGGATAAACCAGTTAAATGTTTTTTAGTTAAGACTATTAGAATGTAATCTTTTATTGAATAATTCAACTCGCTAGAATTAATTTCCATTATCGGACAACAAGACAAAATAGCTCTGCTGAGATTTAATTGCGAATTAAAACTAAGATAAAGACACCGTTTTAGCGCACTGTGTTATCTCACTCATTCCTATTCGAGTCTGAGTTGCCAGCACAGGTTGATTTAAACGGTCAATATGTTATTTGCACATTAAATAGCTCACTTAAATCAAACTTTCCAATAGATAATATCAGCCAAATCAAGCTAAGGTCTCTGGGATCTTCACCCTGGCAATATATTTTAGTTCTTTGATTAAAAAGTTACTTACTGGCACGTAGTGAAATATTTAGTGGTGACTGTTGTGATTGCATTTTTTTTTCTTCAAACGTTATAATAACGTATTTAGGTACCTATATAAACCAAATGTATAAAAATCCCGTGGGTTACTTGGTGGATTATACTCGTACATGTGGAATGATATTAGTATTTTATCGTCAGCAAAAAACTAATATCATAGTGGTGGTTAAACAAATATCCCAACTTATGAGCACCGAAGATTTAATTGAATAAATGCTAGCAATAACAACGAGACGGTATTTTCTGTAGCATGGACAGATAGGATCGAGTTTATACTGCACATCAAACATGCGTGAACTTGGCCCGTATTTATTTAGAGGGTATGTTTTATTACTTCTTCGCTTCAATTCTGTTGGTTTTGTAATTACTATCTCCTATTACTTCCGATTTTTTTTGTTATCACCTTTTCACTATTATATACCTTTATTTTAGTTTCCTTTACAATTTTTTTTATATGCAACATAAACGATACGATCAATTAGTTAAAAAACAATTTCAAATCAAAGTTTTAGTACACATGTTGACCAATGCATATACTTCTGCCTCGTTGGTTGCACACGTCGCACACTTGCCAAGTGCGAACTGGAGGTCCTGGGTTCTGTTGCCAAGTCGGTCAAAGCGTTATTGGGTTTTCTATTAGGAAATTCTAGGTATCAATTTCTCTACGACTGAGTATAATAACGTCAATTCATTTGTATTTTATATTTTTGTCCAAAAATATCAAGTGTGAGCCATTAAAAGTGTTTTAAATTATATACATCGCATTTTAACACAGGTAACATTAGAGCTAAGAAGTATTTTTTTATCAGGCAACACCAAGTTGCAATTCATTCAATAGCGATAACAAGCTGTAAATAACTCCAAAAATCAGATAAACGACATTAAGGCGAAGCGATCTGGAATCACTTAATTAGTAGGCATTAAATCTGTCATTTACGCCTTCTGTCGGGCATTATAAAGCTTTCCCCTTATACTGTGCGTTTAAACCTTATCTAGGATCCATTATGTCACTAATAGAGGCTGGTTTATGTGCCAGCACCAGTGAGCTACGAATCAAATGAACGATCGCAAATAGCAATCGTAATTTTGATATAATAGACATGCAACCGATTCTAGTATCGGTGATGTACTCGTAGCTAATTAGCTTAATTAAGATTGATTCAGGATAAAAAATATTTACTAACAATTTACTATTATTAGATATTTCTGTTTTAAAAGTTATAAATTCTTATAAAATAATAACAAATATAGTAATAATTAATCTGGTCAAGTCAAAAACACAACATACCATATACATATCTAATATTAGGTTAATTCGTTTAAACTATAAAAGTTTCACAATTTGATTTTTATATGAAATAATCTTATAAATTAATTATTATTAAAGAGCTATTCGACGCCAAACGCAGCAATTAAATATTTATCCTATAAAATCGGAAACTATATGTACCGTATATTATTTTTTTGAGTGCAATACTGTCTAAATAGGGTATGGACTGGAGATATTATATCTTTTACTCGCCGATACAAGAATATCTCTTCCCACATAAATTGATTGATGATTACGACAGGAGGAACTTTTTTCGCGTGTAGTCTTCATCCCACGTAAATTTAAAGGCTTAGTTTATTATGATAGTCAATGTATTAAACTAGAGCATAAAGACCGATGATTACTTTATCACTAGTGCACAGTTTCCAAATGATTTTATGACACCAGGTCTATTTTCGAAGAGCTCCAAGCGAGGAAGGTTCAGCTTTGCAATTAAAGTGATCTAGAAAATTTGCCATAATTTATGGTCACAATACAAACGTAATACGTTTTTTCTTGTCTCAGTGTGGAACTACATTTTAAATGTTATGATCCTGTTTTGATACATCTAGGTGTTCTTCCCGCGCTTCCTACATCGCTGTCGATAGTAAGAAAATGGTCAAGCAGGAGCTGAAAGGGCTCGCGGGCACAGTTTACTGATCCATCTAGATTGCCTAATTTAGTGATGCCTCCACTTTCGCAGTTGTAAACCTTTATGCAGATACGGGTTGTAAATACTCCTTTATGTTTCGCTTTGATAATATAATGAGTGGTAGTAAATAAGTGAATCATTTTAATTAATAATAATAAACGGACCTCGCCAGCGGCTTTTATTCAATAATCTAGTGTTTTATTCATTTTCTGGGATAATGCTGGCAATTTACTCCTCGCAAACTGCCAGCTTGCTAAGGGTAGCTTCATACATACTTAATAAATTATAAACATAAGTAAACTTTTTTAAAGGTATAGCTACGTTTGCATCATTCATAAGAAACAAAAACGCTTATGTGCATCGAGGTCGGTGCATTACAACTTCAATGTAATTATTTTATATTATTAAGATATAATATACATACATCGGGTTCATTGGAATTTTTTGGTATGGATCTTGTATTTATGAAATGTCATATGGTGCATTTTTATAACTACATAATAAACTAAGTTTAATAATATAACTATCTCACTTGTTAAATATCTTTATACTTACAATTTCTCCAGAATAGCTTGTAAAGAGAGTAATGCCCAATTACGAGGACTTCACAGTTTTGCTCAATAGGCCTTCATTGACATATCTTACACAAGTATTTCTGCAACGTTCTATGTGAACCTTGTTTACCTTTGCCAGACTTGTTACATTGGCCTATGAATAAATACAATGATAATAAGATGATGAAAAAAATTAATGTCGAAAAATATTATTATATATTAAGAATAATAAATAAAATAAAAGTGTTCAAAAAAATCGCTTTATCTTAGAAAACTCAAATCGCTATTGGTGTATCCAACTAACATTTGCCAAACATCTGCACAAATTATTGACCAAACGCACGGTGAGTAATGTTATGCATCTTAGAACGTTGGACGGACGAACGGTAAGCTTATTAGATAAATTTATGGCCTACGGTCGGCGCCCAAGACTACTACTACGAATATGGCATGAATTATTTTATGCTCATTTGAGTCATATTTAATGTGGTTTTACAATAAGTTATTTTAAAACTTTTTTAATTTCGGTAATAAATTCGAGGCTCCCATCCTCGATTTTTTTTTGTACACTTTGATTGTAAATAACTGTCCCACGGTGGCTGTGGAGAATTGTCAAATAAAATCAAGCTGAGAAATTGCCCACGACAGCTTTATCGTATTTACTGGCATCTTTTTTTAATAATTCCAATAATAAACACATCCGACAACCACTTTCATCTGAACTCATCCTAGAAAGAAGTCCTGTGTCGTAGTTATCGGAAGCTACGAAAGACATTTCATCGTCACGAAAACGCAGATCGCATATAATGGACCAGTTAAATACGAGTATTTGTCTCGGTGCGGGCATCGAACCGGCACCTTTCCATTTTACGTGCTAGTGCCTGCTAAACTTTAAAGACACTATCGTCCGTAAGGTACCATAAATATTAACCAAGAAATTTTATCATTAAACGTATTTTTAGCAATTATTGTGTGACATAAAACACTTTTTACGTTTGCTTTTTTTAAGAAATTGATAAATAAAAACGCTTATAGTGTTTATACGAATCACCAAGCTGCGCAATTTTAACCACAGGTATCATAATTACAAAACGCAATAAAATAGCAATTAAGTTGGTCGTATAAAATGATATAGGTAGCAACTTCTAATGATATGTGTGCGACAGTCATTGATGAATACTTCACCTTTAACATGTAAATTAACTAATCTCAATGCAAAAACTTGCATATTAATTATATTTGTTTATGCTAATCTCGTAATATAGGACTTGAGTAAAAGGGTAATCAAATCATGCAGAGCTACGATTTTAGGTCTCTATGCAATTAACCTCTATATTTTATCAATGGACGTACCATTGATAATTTTTTGCGTGACCTGTAAAAATATGTTTACATAATATGTTTTAATTATTTTTCTTTTGCACCTTAAGCTAATGCCTAATGCACTTCAATAATACATACAGTGTTAAGACACAAGACTACCACATAAAACTGCAAGACACTACATTTGAAAATCGGTTGGAAAATTTAATATTGTTACTTACGTAAATTCAATGCGTGTCCTTGAATACAGACCAACCCACTTAGTGGATAGGTACGCAGAGCAATATTCTAAAACAAAAAAATTACATCGAAGGCATAAACTCCTTAGTAGCACACATTTTTAACACCTAAACATGACACAGACTGTAAACATCAACAAAAAGCCCTATATTGTCTCGACACATCAAACTTACAAAGTTGTTCGCCATAAAAATTATGTTCAACAACGTGTAAGTTCTTGCTGCTTTATAAATTAATATTTTTTACATCGAAACGACAATCTAATATGCTTAATTAAATAGACTACCGTTTTAGGTGGAGCCCACGTTACGTCGGGTAGTAAAATTTTATTCGCCCATGCAATATCCTTAAAATAGTCCATTACATGACAATTACCCATAATTTTATAGTCTCATACATAAGTAATTCTCATCGCATCTTTTATGTAATGCAATAAACTTTGCCATAAGAAAAATCTTTTAAAGGATCTTAGAATTTATTGCTGTGTGATTAGAGTTCATTCGGTGCATTCAAATGTCATATTATCTACGTAATGTGCATTTTAGCTGACAATTATGTCATAAAGAATGTTAGTATGTAAATGTATTGGTCAAATTAAAAATAGTTTTTGCCACTTGTGTAAACAAACCGTTATTGAGCTATAGATGGCGGGAATTAAATAATAATTATATTAGTGATAATTCCGTTTGGACCACCCGGCACGATAACGATGTCCCAACGATTTAATGACATATAATTATACATTATTTACGTATTCCCGTTACCTATTCATTATTATCGGCCCATACATATCTCACTGCTGGGCACGGGCCTCCCCTATAACTGAGAGGGTTTAGGCCTTAGTCCACCACGCTGGCCTAGTGCGGCTTGGCAGACTACACAACTAAGAAATTCCTAAGAACTTTATGTGTGCAGGTTTCCTCACCTGTTTTCCTTCACCGTTTAACGGTGATATTGAATGTGAATACACACATAACTTGGAAAAGTCAGAGGTGTGTCCTATGTATGTATATTGTAGGTTGATTCTATTATTATTAAATATTGTTAAATTCCAAGTATTTTACTTTAATTGTGTTATGATTTTGACAATAAATAGATATTATATATATTTTTGTTATTTATTAGAAGCAATTAAAAAAGCATTTGTAGCCGCCTCAAGCTTTATAAATAGAATTATAAATGATAAAAAGCATGTTTTAGTCACGATTGGCCCGAATTATTATGTCTTAGTCATGTAAACTTAGTATTTGAAATGTTAAATTATATTTAAGAATACCAATTTCTATGCCATATGAGTATTTTTAGCTTAAAATTACTAAATTGTAAATTACATGAGATACTTGTTATTTTTTTCTAAAAAGGGCCTCGATAGTCATTACATTTAGTTTTTATCAATTTAATGTAATAAATAAAATAAAATAAAAAAGCCTTTTATTTCTTGCAGATTATAAAAAAAGAAAATTAAGTTCAATGTTGTAATTAATTAAGTATAATAGCTTTTTGTTAGTAATTTCATTTCGTTCTTAAATTTAGTTGTTAGTTTGTTACATAATTTTTATTTAATCCTACGTTAGTATTATACTAAATTTTAATATAATTAGTCTGCAAGAACCCTTCTGTAGGTGAAGGCCTCCTCCAAAGATAGCCAGTCCTCTCTAGATTGGGCTACTCGAATCCAGTTTAGGCCGGCTACCGTTTCAGCCAGTCCAATTACGTCGTATTTTATGTCTGTTAGAGATTCATTTATTTCTATCAAGCGTTCGTATGTTAGGTAAAAGTGTTTTGACGTTGTATGTCAAAATCTAGAGCTTTCCTGTTGTAGTCGTAGTAGTGGTAATAATAGTTGTTGTAGATAGTTTTTTTAGATAATTTTGTAGATAATTTTGTTTGATTCTTTTTCATTTTATGTAATATTTCCATAAAATAATCACATTTTTGTAATTATAAACATAAAATATTGATATCAGTTGTAGAGGAGGCTCGGCCTAGCAGTGGGACGTATATGGTCTGATGATGAATGACGAATGTATTATTAGTAAGATTATTATTAAAATATTTACCATTAAAAGTGCGGCACCAATTGTATCTTCATCATCAGCCCATATACGTCCCACTGCTGGGCACGGGCCTCCTCTACAACTGAGAGGGTTTAGGCCTTAGTCCACCACGCTGGCCTAGTGCGGGTTGGCGGACTACACACCTAAGAAATTCCTAATAATTTTTAGTTGTGCAGGTATCATCACGATATTTTCCTTCACCGTTAAAGCAAGTGATAATTCATTGTGAATACACACATAACTTCGAAAAGTCAGAGGTGTGTGCCTGGGGTTTGAACCTGCCACCGCCGAAATTCTCGACCGCGCGCCTAAACCTCAAGGCCATCACTGCTTAATTGTATCTTATGAAGCGTCAAAATTTGACAGCAAATGAAGTAAGAGTCCATTACATTTTGTTCTATGTGACATGTTACATTGTGTAGTGAGTCACCTGTGTTACATACAACGGCTGTCACTTGTCATTTTTCAATTATAAAATGTGATTGTTAGTCAATAGAGACAGTCAGATTTTAGATTTATCAATTGATAAATGAGCTTAATTCTTTCCAGTGAATAAGGTGTGTCTTTTTTGTTATTTATTTTATTTATATTTGAGGCAAGAAATATCGTAACTATGAATATTTTTTTTAAAACATCTGTCGTATAAAATATCGAAATAAATAATTGTCTACATGTGCCAATACGAAGTTAAACATTTATAAAGTGATTATAATCATGTAAAGCAACATAAATAAATTTCATAGTAATTTCGAAACAATAGATTCTTCTTTTGTTAAATCAGGTAAAATGATCGATATGTACCTATATGTCAGCTGTTACCATATCACTTTATTGAATAATTATCGTCCTATTTCTTCGTCAATACATACCATACGTATACTTCGTCTGTAACTCATAATTATATATTGCTCGGACCTATTGATTTCATATAAACATTATTCAATTGTAATTGTAATTTATAATTCAGATGCCCCTATAAACACAGAGTTATTAAAAAGGAAATTTAATATTGTCAGCTGTCACCACAATTAATGGTAATTGTTGTGTCATAGAAAGCGGACACTTACAATCGGAAAGTGTAAAAGTCTCACGTGTCGTGGGTTGAAGAAATTAGCTGGGCCTCGTTTAAATGTTCGATATCGAATGAATTTTATTGTGTGACATTTAGAAACACATTAAATAAACGCAACGTCCTCTCGACGATGTGAGCGCTTTTTGTATCAAATATTGTGAGACATGGATGAATCGACAGCAATTCGCCGCGGTGAGTTACTTCAAAAAAAGTATCTAATATATTTGTATTAATTGTTTCTAGAATAAAATCATATTACAAAGCACAAAATTTTGCATAGACTTTAAGGTTATGATGTACGAGTATAAAGTAAAACCAAAAAACCTTTAAGGTGAGCGTTCGTATAAACAAATAATATTAATAAGAATACACTTGAACAGGTTATTTAAAACGGACATTTAGCCCACATAAAGGCATTATATTTCACCATGCTTTTTATAGAAAATAGGGTTTTATGAAATAAAAGGCTGTTTTATTGACAGCCCCGTGGCGCAGTTGGCTAGACACCAGCTTGTGAAACGTGAGGCCGCGGGTTCGATCCTCGCACCGAGACAAATGTTTGTGGAATCCACAAGTATTTCTGGGTCTGGGTGTTTGTGAGACCGAAAAGTATCTCGTAGTTTCTGATACCCACGACACAAGACTCGTATCTTAATGTGGGGTCAGAACTATGTATGTGACTGTTGGGTGTATTATTTATTTATTTATTAAATACCAATCATCATTAGCACAATATCCCCCGCCTATAAAGCGTCTTACAGGGCCTCTTCGAGTCGCTAGGCGAGCTACAGGTTCTTAATGTGCGATCTGTACCCATCCCAGGCGACAACGAGTTAAGTGTTGGTCGTAACTATCCGCAAATACTGAGACGGCCCGAATTATAAGCTGGACAAGTAATTTTCATTTTCAACTTGTTGAGCTTTGCCATTAATTGGCGTTTTGGCCACCCTATTATATATCCATAACACTACTGTGTTAAGATCATTTTACATCATTGAGTCAAATTTATTTCTTTCATATATCCTTATTATACCTAATACTGTCAAATAAATAAATTTAAAACTTTGAATGTTTAAAACTTTGTTGCCCAATCTCAAACCACCACACTACATAACATTGATTTGTGCTCGTAAGCACTACTTAGACAAGTTAGTAATAATACAACGCATATTTTTTTGTGATAATTTAGGACGTTGGTTCCGAAAATAGTAATTATTTTATAACCATAATTATCAGTAGAAAACAGATAAATTTATAAAAAATATTGCGAATGTAAACTAAAAAATTTAGTGCTTAAGTACTTCTTGATTTATAGCGAACTAACACCATATCGATCGAACTTGAGCATTTGTTTGAAAATATGAATCAAAGTAGGACAGCACAGCGATCAATATACTTCGGATATATCAGTTAATGATCATTATCATTTTGCTAACTAGTATAAATCAAATGTAGAAATATAAAAGCTACACATAGACCGACACAGCCTCATTTTGGAGACAACTAGTAATAAAGTAAAGCTAATGTACATACATACATAGTAGATGCACAGGCACTGAAGATTTATATGTAATATTATTTTAAAAATGTATATTATATTTCTTACTAACCAGAACGGCAACATGTATCTTAAGACTCAGTGTCCAATAATAAATCTATTTACTGACTTAAAGTAATTAGTCTATTTGCAAAGATTTCCCGATGCAATTTCTATAAAAGTGAATGAAGTAAGACGAGGTAGCGCGTAGACCGTGAGTCACACAGCAAGACGATTATAAATCATTGAAATGTAAATTGCCACCGTATTGTAACAGATATTTAGCACAATTAGTCATTGCTCAACTGGTGTCAGACCAGATTCCAGATACTCGTTGTCATAATTAAAGCGTCGATCGTATGCGCTCACTAACTCGCCCAAATATTTCCTTTGATTTATCAAATGTTTTCTCTAAGTAGGTATCGATAATAATGCATGATTACGCATTGCCTCAAGATGTTTTGATCACTTCTATATATACCCGCCATTATACAGCTTGCCAAGGTCATAAGTATAGCCCATCGGGTCTAGGCTGCAGCCGAACCTCTGCGTGGACTAAGATCCATAAATCACCTGATAAGATCGAGTGATCTTCATGTATGCTAGTTTTCATCGTCATCATCATCATCATGATCCGCCCATATACTATATACCTACCACTTCTGAGGAGGCCCATTCCTCTACATCTGAAAGGGGTTAGGCCATAGCCCACAATGCTGGCCTAGTGGGAGTGGCGGAGATTTTAGATGCGGCAGATTTCTTCAGTTGTTTCCTTGTGCCTGGGTTTGAACCCGCAACCGCCGAGATTCTCGACCGCGCGCCTGAACCTCACTCAAGGCTATGCTATTTTTATTAGCTGTTAAATTCAGAGATAATTAATAGCTTATACACATTAATGCAGTGATGGCCTCGAGGTTTAGGCGCGCGGTCGAGAATTTCGGCGGTCGCAGGTTCAAACCCCAGGCACACACCTCTGACTTTTCGAAGTAATGTGTGTATTCACAATGAATCATCGCTTGCTTTAACGGTGAAGGAAACATCGTGATAAAACCTGCACACCTAAAATTTCTTAGGAATTTCTTAGGTGTGTAGTCCGCCAACCCGCACTAGGCCAGCGTGGTGGACTAAGGCCTAAACCCTCTCAGTTGTAGAGGAGGCCCGTGCCCAGCAGTGGGACGTATATGGGCTGATGATGACACATTAATGAGAATTATGTTTTATTTTATATGAATTGTCCTGGAATTTAACGATAATGAACAATATAAATTATAAATTAAAATATAAATTTACAAAGATTTTCATATGAAACGGCCCAACCCTCATAATAGTAGATACATAAAATTCATACTCAGGAATGGACTATTAAGAACGGACAATGATAAATACAAAAATAACTTTAATAATTATATATTCGTATAAAATTTGTGTGATAAATTAACATTGGCAAGGTAAAAGTAAAAACAACTATTTTATACCTGAATGAAAGCCTAAATGACACTGACGTTGACACTCGTTTCTCGTCAACTGATCGGCTTAGAAAAACATTAAAATTTCTCCTACAAGAGCATGGCGGAAACATGACATTGATTATTTCGAATCCCACATTTCTCACACCATTTTCCACATTTCAAAATGTCTCAGATATAAAGGGATAGATTTATTACAATATGTTTATATCGACACGGAAAACATTCCGTCCATTTTATTAAGACAGACTCAACGGTCTGTGGATTTCTGATCTGTACAATTAAAAGCTCTTAATGTACTCTGTAATCAATCGCCATAGTGCTATCAATACATCCAGATTTAATTACTGGAAGCTAATTAAGACTTCACGCGGCTTTCAGGCCGAGTCACGAGCTGGATCACAGGCAGCCACGCGCGTGTATTTACATAAGAACCGCATTATGTGGCTTTAGTGCTTTATAAAGTTGGCAGCCGTGGCGTTGTGGCCCTCGCCTCCCGCTGGGATTGGTCGTAGGGTGCTGCATATGTACTGCATCTGTGGACAGTCTGTCAAATATACTCATATTTTGCATAGTTATTACCTTCTTTGTCACCGTATTGAAAGATAGAAAGCATAGTAAGACGAAAAGGTAGAAAATGTTAGGAAATTAAAATTTATTTCAATTAAATAAAAATCAGTGTATCGTTTTAAATTTATTTAAAAATTTAAAAAAGTTAATTTTTATTTGCAGATATCTTATGGTGTTTTATGAAGTGTTCAAATCAACTGTTACTGACTGTTGCGCGTATATTTATTCAATTATAATCAATAGTTATCAAATCTATGATTATTCAATCATACTTTCGCTAATAAAACTACTTAAATTAAACTATTGTCTAGTAATCGGACAATGCTTTCGAAAAATTTGGTTAGTTTTGGACATTACGCTAGTTGTTGCCAAACAGAAGATATGCCCTGGAAATTCATTTATAGTTACCTCAATGATGCCAGTTTCCTTACTACCTTCATATTTACCGTTATAATACGCCGAAATATAAATAATATAGCTAGTTTAACCAATGACAAGTGAACACGAACAGAACTTTAACTAAATTCTACATAAAATAAAGATCTGTCTGTAACGTGGACAGTCCTGAGCTAAACGACGTGGCAACATAAATTTCTTCACTCAGGCTTAAAATGTGGCCACATTAGTCGCGTGCGGTGCGTCCGAAGCGCCAGCTTATTCTGAATGAAATTAATCCCCCTTTAATCTTAACAACAAATGCAGATAAATTTGCGGATGTTGGTGTAATTTCAATTTATCTTCAGCGGTTCCTTGTTAGTGGCTAACTGTTGTTAAATGCTATAAATAGCTCTACTTTGAATTACAGACAGCTTCACTAGCCTATGGTTCGAGGAAATTAACTAAGTGGCTTGCTTTCAAATATGAGGTATGATCATTTGTGTATGGATCGAATAATGTGCGTAGTCTTTAATGGTTTTATAGTTACATACTTCCACAGTCCCCAAGTAAAGCGGTGAGTTTCTTATGCCAATTTTTTATACATACAAGCTATAGAAATATTGGACAGATTTCTGCTTAACAATCACGTTTTAATTTTCATGTAATAAATATTGATAAATGGGGGATTATTCCTCTTATAAGACATACCGACATTAATACAGACTTCACGCTACTACTGAAAATATCATGAAGGAAAAACACATAAAAAATCAAAAATGCTGACTCATCTTCTTTCGGTAAATTCTGAAATTTCCCAAGTAAACCGGAGAATGCTTAGTGTGGGATAATGTTTATGAATAAATTTCAATCGATATACATTTTTTTCATTCCGTCCCGACAGCACGACGTCTATGACGCAAGTTATTTATTGTTTCAACTTTTAAATCATATCTCAACCTCATGTAAATGAAAGGTATCCATCGATCCCGGATATAGTTCAACCTGTTCATATTTGCATAGATTATCTAAAACGCAGCACACAATGTTCGGCGCAGCGCTGGATGTACGGCGTACGCGCTCATTACGCTGTCAAGCCGGTGGGAGCGGATTCCATCAAGTCTTGTACACTGTGCCGGCCGATTGAAATCTTTGAAGAATTTGTTACTGTCTTTGCGTTGGACTTCGTGATCTTTGTTTATTTATTGTTGCTTATACAAATATATTTTACCTTTATTATCTGCATACAAATTAAATAGACTAGGAGTTGCATGCGTTATAAGCAATGCTTATCTATTTATTTATTAGATTTATACCAATTTTTGCTTAGTGGTTTTGCGGTCCAAGCATGTGCGTCTGATGTAAAGGTCTCAGGTCGGGCAGTGTTATTGGGTTATCCATCGGGAAATACTCATTAGCAGAACAGAGTCTAGAAATATAGCCTACAAAAGTCAATAGGCTCGGTCTCTGTTACGTGGGACCACAAGAAACTCGATTGGCAAAAATCTTCGGGACAATAGAATTTGTGTATATGTATGTACTTACGAGTTTATATATCATGTGTGGAAACTATCAACATTTAGCAATCTGAAAAGTGGTGATTGACTTTTACTCGCCAACTACCAACTAGTTAACATATTCGTGACATAAGCATCAAATAACGCATTAAGCGGCATTAATGTATCTAAAAAGTAATTTCAGAAATATCCTTTTATGGAACTTGATCTAATCATTACGCCAGCCGGTAATTACCCTTCCATAATCTATGAGGATGCCTTTATAATAGAACTCATGCAGATGACATTTAGTGTCAGTAATTGCATTATGGAATAAGTGTAGAGTCGTCATGTCTGAATGAAGGTATAAACACGTAAGATTAATATGTAAATCGGATCTGCTAGACTTGCCCATAGCTGATATTATGAAAATACAGTTAGATGAAGAAATAAAAACTTTACGACAAGCAATTTGTATACACATTTTGAACTGCATCCAATCTGTGTAAGTGCAACATTATAAAACGAAATAATTGCCCGAGTTTCTAACAACGATGTTAATTAAAATAATTCTGCGATAGAGAGGTATCTTTGAACAATTTCATTTACTGAATACGAAGGTTTAATATAACGAGTGAGCTGAACGTCGTCTAGACTATTTCTAATTACTATATCTAAATGAAACTGCTCTTCGAGAAATGAGGTGATTTTTAACTATAGATATTTTTCCTTTCTTGTTCTATAGGTAAATTTAGTTTTTGGCATGCATTTCATCGGTTTACAAACAAAAGAAGCACTATAAATGACCATACTTGCACATGTCGATGAAGAATAAATTACTTTTTGCCGTACAATATGTACATATATGCTAAGTCCCATGTATTTGGGCTGGCAAGGCACGATTAAGTCCATTCGTCACCATTCGATACAATTTTATCAGCCTAATGCTAATCAGATCGGATATTACTTTTCTATTCCGTCATGGCAAGTGGAAACACTGCCTTACCTAGACAGATAGCCATACATAAATATTACTATTTTCAATACATCCGAACTTATAACATTACAATTAATTTTACTTTGGCTTATAGAAAATACAGAATAGATATTTGAATTTGATTCACAGGCGATTGCTGGCGATTGCTTTGCGAGCGTGTTTGGTGCTACGAACCGCAATAAAAGTGCCCGCACATACAACAATACAGTATAATTTCAATTGTCCCGACGTACTTTCTAATTAAAAATGATTGTTATCAGTTTTGTATTCGACCTAATATTCATTCAATCATTCGTTCATCAACATACTGTTTTATTAATCAAGAGCGGGTTAAAAAAATGATTACTCTCGATTAGGAGATTAGCAGACAATATGATTGTTATTATAGAAATGTAATAAAGAAATATTGGGTCTCAATTTATTTAAACTGATATCATCTTTTCGCTCTAGGTAGCAATTTGAACATAATGGCCTATTGGCATCAATGAAATTATATCGGGATATTTTTTACTGCATGTCTTCTCTTCGACAACATTTACTGAACAAATCGCGACCACCTTGCAAAGTCCGGATGCTATGTTATAAAAGCGGTCTATACCGATTCTAAATTATATTCAAACAGCATCAAACTTGAAAAACATAATACTTGTATACACCAAAATTTATATCTTAAAGGGGGACATGTTCTTACATCTACCTAACAATAACTTTATAATTTTTACTTTTGCCTACATGAGTAAAAGATTAACAATAGTACGCCGTAACAAATAAACAGGTAAATATTACCACGAATCAAAGAGAAATCCACACAAACCTTCACTTTACATAACGCTTATATAGAACCAGAGCTCACGCTTTCTAGTTTATAATTCCCTGGTATTACTAACATTATAATTATGTTCTCATTAAGTATTGGCAACACGATAACCATCGACGGATTGCGAGAATATTAGTTGTTATCTCAAATATATATCTTTCGGTGGACTTCAATCATTCCACTACCCTCCCGTCGGTTTAATTGTAGGTGGTCCGTGTACTTTATTAATAAATCTACATTCTGTTTTCCACTTAAATCAAACATAATTTAACCAAAGATTTATACCGAAGCTAATAGCAAATATTTTAGCGAGCTTTTGCCCGCAACTCTCTATGCGAAACTTTAGACTTTAAAATGAATACATCTCCCTCTTTGCTACGTTTTTCATTGCTGCTTCATTCCTATTGGTCGTAGCGTGATGATTTATAACCTACAGCCTTCCTCGGTAAATGGAATATTCAACACAAAAATAATATTTGAATTCGAACCAGTAGTTCAGCTTCAGCTTCACATAATTAATTACCTTTCATTTTTAATTTCGAATGGCTTCCTTTTTTAAAATTTTATTGGTTGGTTTTATAGGATCCCCAGTGTCAGAGTTTGTTTATGGATTTTCTTTTGAGATTTGTATATCTATACATCTACACAAATATATAATCTATACAAAAAATCCGCAAATATTTGCTGTAGATCTGGGTATTTTTGAGTCCGAAAATTCTCTTGTAGCTTGTGTTACCCACGACATAATGTAGTATCGCCTTATAATAACTCCTAAATAATTTGATTACATCATAATTTCACGGCTACATCTTTTTTGCTAACATGTCTGTTTCACATTACGGAGTTGTAGTAGTAATAAAGTGTCACTTTCCTAACTAATTCTCATATACGCTTTATTTTTAACTGTTAAGCAATGACATGTAAAAACATAAACGACTTTTCATAAATGTTTTTTCTTTGAACATACAGAACGTTAAAGGATATTAACAGCCTGTCAATGTCGATATAGAATTCCGATATGTAAAACACTGTATAAACTAAAATTACTCGATTCTTCACGTTTTTATCGACGGCAATATTTTACATCGTAGCCTTCACTTATTGTATGAGATTTATAGGTAAGTAGAAGTCAAAAACCAAACAACTGGCTTGTTTTTTACAGCTGAGTATCATCTGTGATTATTATAAAGTACATAGGTATATACTTATTATGTGTAAACTACATGTATCAATATTCAAAATCAAGTCTTCTATTATGACCACATTATTACGAAATAAGCAGTGTCATGTTGTAATTATACAGCACGTTCCTATGCGTGACGTCGAATTGTCTTATAATTTTCCAGCTATAACATAAATATAATATAACAGCACATGATGCTTAATTGAAACAGTCTATGTCAGTATAGGATGTCGATATAGGGCGTTGGTTGGATTATAACTTGTCCAATCAGTAGCGGTGTTTCGAACAGTATTGGCAAACATGTTTAAATTTACCAGTTTGTATTAATTACTTGCACTTGATAAGCATTAACCGTTTCATGAAAAGCTAGTTTTTTATCTTACATATTTATTCGATGCTGTCTGCAAACTAATACAGTTGTAATAATATAGTGGCTCCTCTTTCTTTGTTTTGCCTTGGAAAGGGTTTTAAACCGCATCGACCTCACTAGACGTGTGATCCACAACAAATGTGTTGGGGAAATTATCATACGAGTCATCATGTATGTGATCCGTGTAATGGCGAATGCTCTAAAAAGTTTTTAATCTAATTGCACCCTCTCCTTTCCATAACAGAACCACGCAGGCGTCACTGCCATTCCGGCAAACTAATTTACCAGCCCACTTTTTTTGTCCTTTTGGTTCTGTAAAAGTAGCGATAAGAAGAATCTCAGCGGACCGACATGAGAGTAGTGAGTGACGCGAGATGGGAATCTCTCCTCACTTGATGCTCTTTTTAAACATTAAGTACAGTAAGTATTTACAGTGAGTTTAAATTGAATAGCACATTAATACCTTAAACACTATCGTTACATTTTCTATGCTATAAGTTGTAAGTTGTATGAAACCTTCTTTTTTGCATTGTTTTCTTTCAGTTGATAAATGTAAAAAAACTATTTTAATAAAATAAAAAAATATAGTTGTGTGTGTAATACCGTGCACAAATAAAGACGTTGTACACCGGTAATTTTTTTCAAGATTCAAATACGCATATTAATTTTTTCAGATTAAATTTGGCAATTTATTTTACTCGTACTTAATGAACTGCTTAAATATCATGATTTGTGCTCATTGCGACAAGTCATTACCATACCCGTTTGATGAAACGATCCAATCATTAAATAATGTCATTTTCTACAATATAACTGTACACTACTTACATGTACGAGTACATCCCGCGGCAGTACCACAAGCAGTATTTACAATCTGCGTACTCTATCATTTAACTATTTGCTGTCGAGTTATTAGCTTAGTCGTGCTATTCATTAATGTGGTTGGCCATATAAAATCGTACTAACTGAGAAATGTTTTTCCTATTTTGTACGTTAAACAAATTACGGATACAACAAAATGAGTTACCTAAAACCCTCGGAATTTACTTTTGCGCATTTTATCATTGAACAAAGATTTTATATTTTTTTCCGATCCAAATATCAGACCAATGTAACAAGACATATTTTTTTCTTTCTATACTTTGATTTCTTACAATAACAAATATAGAGACATTTAATTGTATTAATCCAACAAAATTAAGATCCGAAGTGAAGAATGTGGTTGGCGTAAAATGTCTGGTTGCGGGAACCACCTGCAACTACAGCGCAACACTCAAACAACTACATGTCCGTACTGTTTCAAATCACTTTGAGAACCGGTCATTATTAAATTTCATTGGATTACTACCGATTTGACATTGACGACTTAATTGTACGGATTTGCCGTCCGTTATAAAATAAATAAATAGCGTTCTAATGATTTTATAATTGTTAAACTGTTTATTGCTGTCGAGTGATAAATTGCGGCTTGTGTTGATTGAAGAGTTACTTTTGTCTTTACTTTTTGCTTCTACTTTTCTAACATAATATTATCAGAGAATATAGTGATTTATGTTTTGAAACTATTTTAATGCAATTCTTATTTTGCCTACAGGTCAGAAGCACTCCGAAAAGCTATATAAATTTTTATGTTCATGATTTTTTTTCGTCGAGTCGAATAAAAATTATTCATATATGTATTACGTCTGAAATGCATACCGTTACATTATTTCTCAACAATATACCTACACGCCACATGTATGAAATTTCATACATTTTTTATGTAAATTTCATACATGTTTTAAATGTTCACTTTTTATACTGTGATGATGATTCGTTGATCGTATCGCTACAGATCATTATTTGCTCAGATGCTTTATTTATCTTAATAACTACCAGTTGGCCTTTGCTGCTGATGTTTTATGTATGTATCATGTCTCAACAAAATTATTGTCTTTGTTTTGTGTAAGCCTGTTAACTGATGAGTGATGTTATTATATTAGCAACATATGTGGGAGATGTATAGTAAATATAAAAATACGAATGTATTATTTCACAAGCCTTGTTCTAAGACTAATCTGAATAAGCCACCAAATCAATATTCTATTGAGCAGAGCTACCTACCACTTATTATAAGCTCATTAAATCTTTAATCAAAATAACTTATTCATGCTACCCCATAAACTCTGAACCTGTCTTCAGTAAATTCATTAACGCAAATCTAATAAAATAACAACCGCCGTACCCTCAGGACCGGCATTGATGTAACTAAGGCTTTATATCAAATCTGCTTGTTATACTTGAAAAACGATCCCGGAGATGTAGTGTACTGGCCATACCTCAGGGCAATTAGTAAGTTACACTGCATTTGCTGGCGGGAGTAATGCTCAGATACTTTATTACCGTATTTAATTAGTTGACTGAGCTATATGGTAGTTGGATTTGCGTATGCAATGAGCGTTATTTAGTATAGTGGCGGCAACAGTAATGTCAGAATAATATGCTGCTGAATTCGCTATCTGTATGTGTACTGGATATTGGCTTCGGTTCCTATTTGCAGACCTGATGAAAATTTCGCTCGATGATGTGCTGTTGATGTCAATACGGATGTGATTTTCCAGTTGAACTGTAGCCTATCACACCGCCTCAATGAGAATTAGGTGACAAATGCCCGCCTTACATATTTAAACTTTTAATTCACCTGTATGACTGAAAACTGTATTAAAGTTTATGTGCAGTTTGCATTCCCAAAATTTTCAAAACATTCCCTTCAAGGAATCAAATATACTGTTGACATAATTAAGCTTAGAAACCACCAATTTAAGTAGTGGCAGTGTATTAACATGGAAAAAAGAAAGATAAGGTTTCGATTGATAGAAGTTTAGTCCGTGAAGCCTTTGTACAGCACACATCACTGTGCCAGTAATAGGTACTTATTATGATAATATTTTTTGATGCTTTCTTTCACGATGATAGTACGTAATTTTCACATGCCGTTCAGTGTAAAATACATATGTATATTTGAATGTTCCACTTTAATAGACACCGATGAACAATTAATTAACACGCTAAAGTGAAATATTATTACGCGTTTTTAATGATTTTGGTTACTTTTTAAAAATATAGCGACATATAGGTAGAGGTACGTACATACAGTTCTACGGGCTCAGGAGAAATTAGCATGTAAATACATTCCTTTAATATTCTACTCCAAATTAAAGAATTGTAATAGAGTCCGCTATCTTTTGGTTATATTGTGGTACATATCTTATTAACGCGCAAGCAATCACAAATGGTGTGAGATGTATGGCCTGGGCTGAACATTGCGGCTTCCATCTTGCTAAGGCATATGTATACTATGTTATTTGTTATTTTACGCTATATAAATAAAAACTAAAGCAACTAGCATAAATCTGTCAAATATATTTTACCGTATAATATCCGAAACGGAATTCCAATCACTGTTGCTGTCGAAGAGAATAATAAAGAAACAAATAAATGTGTACTACATTAGGACTGTAATATTATAATATTACTATAATATTGTTTATTTATATAAATATTTTATATACATTACTACTATCATGTAAATGACAGGTCTTGAGTACGTACCGCGATTGCTGTATCTTATCCACACTATCACTAATTCTCTATGGACATAACCATTTGTCGCACAACGTTCTCTAGTGCTTGTGGCATTTTATTTTCTAATCTTCACTAGTTTTAAATTATTTAACGGTTTTGTAGATATTATAAACATTTAAGTTTGGATGGATGCGACCAGCTCAAAATCGGGTTGGTTGGCCCTTACTCAGAGAGATCTATTATTTAAAAGTACTGCCTCGTGGTCTCGCGGCACATGTATTTGCCGTGCGATCTAGAGGTCCTGGGTTCGATTCCCGGGTCGGGCAAAGTGTTATTGGGTTTTTCCATTAGGAAATTCTCAGTAGCAGCACCGAGTCCGAGTGGAAATGTGCCCGAAAAACGGCAATAGGTTCGCCCCCTATTACGTGGGTCTGATACATACCTGGCGAAATGTGGGTGCAGAAATGCACCTCTGCCTACCGCTTCGGGGAATACAGGCGTGAGGTTATGTATTTATGTATGTATTTTAAAGTATAAGTTCAACAATTCAGGTAGATGAAATGATGTATTTTGAGACAGGTTGTCTCTACACTGCCAATCTATTGGATTATTGAGAAAAATAACGTTAGATTTGAGGTAAAATCTTATGCACACTAAAATGTAACATAATGGCGACTGTAAGTAAGAAAAATAAATTTATATTATCATAATTTTTTGCTCAATCAACACTTCATACTCTCTATACCGCACTGCGCTTACCATAAAAAAAATTGTGTCTTAAAAATAAAGAAAATGTTCCATAGTACTCAGTAACTTTAAATAACCAATTTGATTGACCGACCAAAAATTTGATCTTTGAAATATATCAGATGGCTTTCTTCATCATCATCATCATCAGCCTATCTTACGTGCACTGCTGGACATAAGCTTCTCCTATGGCACGCCACTGGGCTCGATCTTCGGCCCTCCTCATCCAACCGCTGCCAGCCACCTTGCGAATATCGTCACCCCACCTAGCCAGATGGCATTCTTACCGAGCACAAAAAAACATTTAATCAGCCAGCTTCATCGGACAAGATGTTTATAAAACAATCATGTTTTTCGCTGCTAGAAGTTCCGAAAAAAATATATTCAATGAAATACATATAGGGTAAAGGTTATGCAGCATTCCAAAACAAGCACTAACTACTCACTGATTATTCTAATCATAAATAACATTGACAATGCGTAATTTAATTCAGTTACGAGCAAAATTATCACACAATTAGGCATCAGAAGCACCGCGGACATAACTGGTGTCATTGTTAAGCAAGTTTTAATCAGCGAGAGAGATTTATGCGCGGACGCATTCGGTATGAATTAGAGACCGCCGGCGGCACTGTCGTCGATGATTAAAGGATCTGGTTCGATTTCCTATACAAAAGTAGAGAATGTGGTTAGCTTCGTACTGGGAACGCGCTGATTGAGATTAAACTTGAAGCACCTTAGCTCTTTAGAAAGGTTATGAAAGAAGAAATATCGGGTGGTATATTTTCTAGTGAATTAAATTAGATTGTTAAATTGTGGTGTAGCTTGTTGGTATGCTTCATAGTTGCACATGAAATGCTATCAGATTAGCTGTATTTATGACTGGTACCTCAACCTAATCTGTAGGATTTAATTTGGTGGTACGGTTTCAGCAAGATTCAGTACTAACAGTAGTACCAAAGCTGTAAACGGTGTATGATGGGACTTATTAACTGCAGCATATTGTCCAGATTTACTGAAATATATGATCAAAACTTTCAATTCCGTAGATTACTTTTGACAATACTAAGTTACTGAAGATTTATAGTAATGGACACTTGCCCGGCAATAGATTGAAAAACTACCTATTTAATTTCTCTAATTATCTAATTTCTCATATAAAATTTCTGCTATAATGAATTTATATACTCACTTTATGACTTATACTTTTTTTTTATGATTTTATGACGCTTATATTTCGTATTATATTAAGCAGTGATAGAAGAAGGTTTAGGCGCACACTCGAGAATCTCGGCGGTCACGGGTTCAAACCCCAGGCTCACAGCACTGACTTTTAGAAGCTACTCGTATGTTCATTATGCATTAATTTATTATGCATTATATACTCAGCCTATCGCCGTCCACTGCTGAACGTAGGCCTCCCCAAGAAAGCGCCAGCCATCCCGGTCTTGAGCAGTCTTATGCATTCATAATAAATTATCACGTACTTCAACGGTAAAGGATAACATCGTGAGAAAACCTGCACACCTAAAAATTCTTAGAAACTTCTTAAGGCCTAAACCCTTTTAACTCTAGAGGAGGCCCGTGCTCAGCAGTGGGACTTATATAGGCTAATGATGATGACATGTATATTTCAACTTACTAACAATAAACGAAAATATATACATAAATACATTCTCCATATAACCAATACAAAACCTCGTTAAAAATAACATGTGATTATTAATCAATTATATTCATAATAAATTCGGTCAACGACTCAAAAACACGGATGTTTGTTGCCACGTGGGAAATGTGCTATAGGCTATTGATATGAATAGGCCATTGGCTTTTCGCTCTCGAAAACTAATCAACACGTGTATCTATTCTTAGAAAAACTGAGCAGGTATTTTAAAATAGAATTGGTGAAATTTTTAATCTAATTCAATGCTGTAGTGGCCAATAATGTAGGCTTTTTCGATACGTTATTTACATGTAGTAAAGGCTACTTGAAGAGTAATAAGGGAATAAGGAAATAAATGGATCATAATAGATACTCATTGTGGCACGATGAATAGACACTTTAAAACAACTAAATCTAGGGTTGAGGTAAATGTCTGCAACGCGGATATAGTATGGATACGAGAGTAGTTTATTGAATGTAAAGCGCCGCCCACGCTAGGGCACGGCGACGCGGCCTTGCACTGCGGATATTCCTGCCCGCGGTTTATCGATGCATTTTTAGTTGTTTATGTACGATGTGCCAATCGGCGTTTGATACTGCATGTACGGTCAGAATCGGAATTATTTCAATAACAATCATCATTATACAGGGTGTATTCAGACCGTGATCGGAAACGAAGGCAGGTAATAGCTAAGGTGATTACAAACCCCCTGGCGTTAAAGAAAATTCTGACAAAAAATAAAAATTTTGACTTTTTCCATACAACCATCGGTATTAAATGTACGCGGTTTGTATGGAAAACGTATTTTTTTTTATTTTTTGTCAGAATTTTCTTTAACGCCAGGGGGTTTGTAATCACCTTAGCTATTACCTGCCTTCGTTTCCGATCACGGTCTGAATACACCCTGTATATTCTACTCGTATTTCATGAACTGCCATAGTAGGTACGCGTCGTATTAAACAAGACCAATATTAAGATACACCACTTCGGGAACTAATATAAAATAATTCAGTCTAAATAATTATTTGTTCAATAAATTAAATGAAACTTCATTTATATATACCGTACATTACCAATAAAAAAAAATAATATTCATCTTTTTATAAATAAATTAAAAAAAACTGCACCGATATAGATATTTTGGACGTAGATGGGATCTTGGAAAAGGATACAGACTTTTTAGAATATTCCGTCACCTATCTTGAACCACTGGAATTTATGAATACGTTGACATGTTTATTACATGTTTCATTGAGTCAGACGAAACTGTAAGATAAGCTGGGATTTTCTGAGTTGTTGAAGAAAGCAGAAAGTAAATATAGGTAAGGTAGCGTGGTGCTATTTGATTTGATTGAAAAACGACTACCGTCTATTATATCGATAACAAACCAAAGCGACCCTCGCTGGAATGTCGCCGAGAATTTCCTAATGGAAAAACCCATTGACACTTTGTCCGACCCGGGAACCCAGGACCTCTAGATCGCACGGCACATACTTGTACTGCGAGACCACGACGCAATTTTAAATATTATGATATTACGAGTATATACTCATCTTTTTTTTTATTATTTTATTTATGTTACAAAATAAATTTATTAATTATTCTCAACATGAAGTAATGACATACGACGCCATGTAAATTAGACCCGGACTTTATTGTATCAGATAAAAATTAATTTAGTCAGACACTAAAATATTTAAATGGTGTGACAATGTAAAAAAATCTTCTATTTGCAGTAGGTACGACGCCCACGCGCCGCCTAGCTCGTTTGAATACATGTACGAACGTTAACTAACACCTTTAAAGTAACTTAAAAATATTTATCTATGATCAAATAAAATGCTTACTGGACGTTTCTACAACTAAGAAGAATACAGGGTGTAAAAAAAAAGTGATCGAAAACTAAGACAGGCAATAGTTACGGTGATTGTAACACATTGACGCTAAAAAATGGCGCTAAAGTCTGGAAAAAATGACGTTTTTTTAAAAAAGCAGTGATGGCCTCGAGGTTTAGGCGCGCGGTCGAGAATTTCGGCGGTCGCAGGTTCAAACCCCAGGCACACACCTCTGACTTTTCGAAGTTATGTGTGTATTCACAATGAATTATCACTTGCTTTAACGGTGAAGGAAAACATCGTGATAAAACCTGCACACCTAAAGTTCTTAAGAATTTCTTAGTGTGTGTGTGTGTGTAGTCCGCCAACCCACAGTAGGCTAGCGTGGTGGACTAAGGCCTAAACCCTCTCAGTTGTAGAGGAGGCCCGTGCCCAGCAGTGGGACGTATTTGGGCAGATGATGAAAGCTGAAGCAAATTTTTCACCTTACAAGCCCAGAATTAGATGACAAAGCCTACTATGCCCTACCTCACGGCGATATTCACAAAGACTGAGACACAGAAATGTATATGAATGGCGCATCTCATCTAACACTGAACCATTAATTCCAGATCTTATAAATACATATCTGTCAATACATGTAACTGCACAACAATTGCGCTTACTTTATTTAGCGCAGAAAGCTGCTTTAGCTGGCGCCAATCGGCCGTCACGAAATTCCAACAAACCGTTTAACTTACTTTCTACGTTAATTTTATTAAGAGGATGCCTGTATATTCGTCGGAAAATAGTAATGTCATTACGAGTTTAATATAAAATATTGGACTTGTTTACGATAATTTGATTAATGTAACTAAAATATTCAGTTCTTATTACCATCTTTATGTGTGTATACAATTATACATAGTAGTATTTTTAGTTTGTCGTATGTACATCATCATCATTATCAGCATGTACATACATATATGATTTTTTTAATTTAAATTTATATTATATATTTTCTTTTTTGTACACACTGCCCTCCCAACAAATCCTTTCAGAATATCCATCCTATGGTTGTCTTGAAGAGATCGCCATGTGCGGTAAGGCCGCCATTTATACTCTTCTCTATCTATGTATTAAATTTATATATAAAGTGTTAAATAAATAAATAATAAATCTTTACAAAAAGTATGCTTAGTTAAGTTGTGGTTATTTTCTTTATTCCTAATAAATAAGGCAATAGGTTCGCCCGAGCTGTGTATCCAGCCCGGAAGCTCTCGATCGTAAGCCACATACTTATGCCGCGCGACCAACCAGGTACATTATTGAGTGGTGCTAAAATATGGTTGCAGAACCGTGTGTAAAAAATTTGTAATATTCTAGGACTTTTTTAATTTTTTACCTTGACTGAATTTTATAGTTGTATTCTGTGACCGCAAGCATAGCTCATTACTATTTTACAAAAACTATTATTTTTTCAACTTAGATTTAGTTGTGGAAATAAACATAAGTTCTTTCTTGTAAAGCAAATCTTCCAAGAAATACTGTACTTGCAAATACAAAATTTTATATTATACGACGCCCACAGACCTCAAAGCTGGTAACATGAGATGCAATATTCTAACAAAATCGGAATACACTTTGGCCGGCGGGGTCAGCCGCCATTTGTTCTCGTAATACTTGTGAATCTCGGATAACATGAAAATATCCACCTATCCTAGTATAACTCACCGAGTTTGTGAGATAAACTTTGACGTTTATTGCTAGAGATTGTTGTTGTTTTTTCTGAATTTCCTAGTAAACAATACCCAGCATTCAACAACTTTGTTTTAACAAAATGCTCCGTCATAAAGAACATAAAAATACAGAGACGATGTAAACCACTTCATTAAATCCATTAGGATTTCAAATTATTCGATTCAAACCAAAATTCAAAATTTTCTCGTTGTGCTATTAGATGAGATTGAAAAATTGTATTACTACAGTATTAATCCTACTATAACTAATAAAAGGAAAAGAAACGATTTGTTATCGAATCCAACTTAGTCAAGCGAATAGTAACTCTGGGAGCCGTGCTGGAAGACCGGATACTCCGATATTGCTCTTTTGGCCTCCCCGGAAATACTGAAATGAGAGCTTAAGAACATCTCTCTCTTTTAAAAAAAAAGCTCAATATAAAATATTTCATCTATAAAGTCAAGAATATTTATTATTCAATATGACTAAGTAAATACAGAACTAAAAGCGAGTAATAAAAGAAAAAAATATTAAAACATTTTTATTATTTGGAAGTGCAACGTTTGACTGCATTTGCACCGGACAAAAATAAGATATATTCTACCATGTTACACGATTGCTTGTGAGATATCTTTCACTATTTAAAACTATACCAGTTAAAAATTATTATACCTACTTAAGTCGAAGGAAATTGTAACAAAGTTATTTTACCTCATAGTTGAGATAGTGTGAATACAGTCGATACGCGATCTGTGTCAAGGATTTCATTGAAAACGAAGCATGTCATTGAGTGATGTAATATAGAGCGGTAGAGCTTTACAAAAATACCTATATGCATCGCATGAGGCAGCAGGGCGAATGTAAGGGGAAGCACAGACTGGTGGTACGCAACACCTCATATAAGAGCAATGCACCACTATCTTGATCTTTGCACGTCAACAAGCGAAGGACGTATAACATTCTTCCCCGATATATTCTTAAAAGATTTGTTTTTTTTTTAAGAGAAGAGAAAACCTACTTTAGGACACAACTGTGTTTGAAAGAACTGCAATTCTTATGTATTTCTTTGCAATGAAGAAAAAAAAACACTATCTGTTTACTGTCCAGGTGCGATGCTACCTATACTTTATTACTAATGCTCACTTACATTTGTCAAAAATTTAAAAGTCCACACCTAGCAAAGTCAAAAAATTGTCTTCCTCACATCGCGTCGTAAGCAACCCCAAACTTAAATACTACAAAATACAATATCAATTTAGAACACAAAAGTGTGCAGGTTTGTTTCTTACTTATTCTATTAACCTGTACCTCAAAGTAAGAAGTATGGTACAACATGTACTGGTACGTGGTACAACAGTGTACTGAGGTGGGAGCAATGCATCGCTTACGTTGCGTACGTGGGATCAGTCTGTGCCTACCTTAAGACGGTCGTGCGGCGTGCGCCGAGTGACGCGCGTTAGGTCGAACTTGCGTGATTTACACGTGCCGAGTGCCGTGCTTTTGCGTCCCAGCTCTCGTACCGTCAGCATGTTTATTCATTTTATTATTTTTTATGCCTTTGTTGATTCTTTACTTTGTTTTCTAACACACCCGTATAACCAACATACCAAACTTAAGAGATTAACGTCAATTTACTTCTCAACCTATAACCAGTTCCGAAGAGGGTGGCATATTTGTGTCGACCGGTAAATTTCTACCCGCAGTCATGAATAAATACATTCAATCTCCTTATGATTAAGGCAAAACTATTATGCGTTTCGTTTTTATTTACATTCAACCCTGCAATTACACTTAAGTCTTCATTGTATTATAATATTTTAAACATAAAAATACACAGGTATTCTGAATTATTTATACAAGAAACTTGACTTGCACAAACCAGACACTATACTTCAAATGAAACGATGAAATACGCAGTACAGCGCAATTTCCACGAAGATTATTAAATACACGCCCCTGTCACAATTTATTCCCAGCCCCACCTGTGATGTGCGAGCCTCACTAACAGAGACGTATGATCCAATCGATGTAATAATGAATAAACATCATCCCTACAGCTTTATTACGAATCTTGCGTTGCAACGCCATTAACACGTATATAGATGATAGAATCACACTTGGAGAATGCATGGGCCGAAGTCGCACGCTGTAAAAAATTAAAATAAATTATTCATCTCGTAAAGATTGTTTGTGATCCGTCGCATGTGCAGAAACTGTTCCCGATGATTATGCCATTTATATGTAGAAATCTATGCGGCGTTATTTAGATAAAAAGGGCCTGTTTATACGTCTACGCCGAGAAGTATTGAAATGTTTTCATAAAGATTGTGTTTAGCTTTTCTATAAAGTACTTTAGATGGCTTGATATTAATATGGAACGCAAACAGCTCAGTAGTGGAAAAGGTTCTCGTTTCTCACAAGAATATTTTCTACAATTGCAAACAGAAACCGTAATTTGCTACTGTGTGACAATATTGCAACAGATTTGCTTATAAATATCCAAATAATCGAAGTAGATTGGTGAAAGGCGTTGCTGGCTTTCAGCTATTATCATAATAACTTTTGACTCCAGCATGCACCTTAGTATCATTTTGAATATTGACCCGTGGTGTTTTATCTGGTCTCTCAATATTTTGTCCCCCTTTTTGTTGCAGAGGAAAAAAGACAACTAAATGATTTCTTTCTGATTAATTTATTTGCAGGCTAAAAAAGGATTCTTTATAGACTCACTGAGCTTCACTACTATGTGTCGATTCTGTTCGTGACACTGTCGGTCTTGGTATTCAGAGTATGAAGTGGCGGATGTGTGGTAAAATAAAATGGTTTTGCAGAACGTCTTAAAAAAAACACAGCGATTCAAACATATAATACGTGCCATTTTCATTTTAGCACTAAATTGCGAATGCACTACAACTTATCGAATAAATAGTTTCGTTTAAGTAATCGAAATATAATATCTATTTACGAGAAATGATTACCTCTAGTAACTCGATCCAATCAAGCCAGTTCGTTCATATGCTTTTTCGCGCTGAGATTAAACTTAATAGGCGTCTCTACTTCGAAACAGGGTGAAACCAGGTGCCCTGGTATTTATTTTCACAACTTATTATGCTATTTGATTGATTTATTGGCTATTATATATTTTTTTTATTGTGAACAGAAATAATGAATTGTTAATCGCGATTATTTCTGGCAACCCTACTAGAGCACGACACAGCAACACCGACAATGCATTCCACCCCACTTGTAATACATTTCAATTTAACTGGAAATCGGCGCATTACCTAGAGTTATAACAGCTAAGACCTTTATTTAGTGTCGGACCACCGCGACCTCACGATTTAATATGGACCCGCCACTAAATACGGCCATCCTTTGTGCTTTAGTTATTTCGGAATTCCTAGGGTTGCCATATGTGTCATTTTAAATTACATTCCTAATGTATAACGCCGTTAACATTTACTTAATTGATTCTAAAGTACACGGAACTTAGTTTGCAAACTATTACTGTAAGGAATATAGCAACACAGGGTGAAATGAATGATGAACAGAAATGGTATAGAATGCTGGTGATCATAAAGAAATCACTACTGAAGATCACATACGATAATCAAAGTAATTTTTTGCCCATACAAATACCCACATTTGATAAATACAATATATTTTTAAATTATGTTCTTGTGTTATAGAAAAAGTATTTCGCTAAGTAGAGGTATTAAAAAAAATGTTATTCATAAAGTATACAGTTGTGAATAAAACCTTTATAAAACAGATTCTAAAAGGCTATTGCATATGATAAATACGTTCGACGTATGAATGTTTGCCTTGATATTTATTGAAACGTCTAGACATAAATTGTTTGCTCCATCAGCCGGTGACGATAGGACTGATTTCAATAAAAGCTGTCATACATTCACATTCAGTTCCGCCATTTATATTTTACGAGTTATTGTTATGCGGCTCGGAGCGCGTGTCGATATACGTCGATTAAGATTTATTAGATAAATAACTATTCAATTTCCTGTTACACATATTTGTTTAGCACACTGCAATGCAAATTATTTAAATTATTATACAAATTATTCTATATTCAAAAAATCAATGGTACAGATGATCGAAGCCGATTTACCATTAGGAAGAGAAGCGCGGTGATCATTTTGAAAAAAATGGCAGTTGCATTGGTTCTTATTAAAATTGGACTTATTTATAAATTCATAAGAGTTTTTCTTATTTTCTTTTTTAGCATTGTTTGGTTTAATATTATCTTTGATTTAACCTTTGGTGTTTTAAACTGCTAACATTAGTTAAATTAATTTCGTCATCTTTTCTGTTTATTTTATTAATTATTTTTTTGTCACTTCTCTGATAACTAAATAAAATAATTATTACCGCAACCATACTGCTAAAACTGATACATTACACGATAGACACATATATGGATGTACATTTATATGCTTCATTTAACGGGCCTTATTTGTCAATTTTCTAACGTAACCCAAGATATTCCGATTAATCGGTATATATTAATAACGTGAGACATACACTATTTTCTCAAGGAATAGCCGTAAGCTAAATCCACAACTCATCCATCAAGACCAGCGATAACCATTTTTATCTACTAGCTCTTTGCCACTATGCCACTCATATAGTTTATCTATTTGTCAAAAAGACAAATTGTTTCCGAGCTGCTAATGCAAAATATTATGATTCAAATGTAATAAAAATATTAATCTTATCTCTTGTTATGACTTAAGTTATAGCCAATTTACTTTTTAATCCGATAACCTGTAACTAAATCATATTTACCATTATAAATCTATAAACATTTAAAGCAAAAAATACAAAAGTCGAGTCACTTGCTTTATAAACGTGCATTTTATACAGGGTGTATTCAGACCGTGATCGGAAACTAAGGCAGGTAATAGCTAAGGTGATTACAAACCCCCTGGCGTTAAAGAAAATTCTGACAAAAAATAAAAAATTTGACTTTTTCCATACAACCATCGGTATTAAATGTACGCGGTTTGTATGGAAAACGTCAAAATTTTTATTTTTTGTCAGAATTTTCTTTAACGCCAGGGGGTTTGTAATCACCTTAGCTATTACCTGCCTTAGTTTCCGATCACGGTCTGAATACACCCTGTATACATTTTCCATTAATATCATTAAAGGCAAATAACGGCAAAAAACTAAGAAACTGGTTTAAACACGGAGATTTAATCTAGCTTTTTCCTACGACACAACGTCCATACGAGGCAAAATTGTTTAATCTTAACAATATAATACTGCTAAGGAGATTGTTAAAGTGCCACGACGTATACATATTGCCGTGCCGTGTGTCAACCGCACTAAACGTACACCACATCGGATTAAATACAATCATTCATCTCTATTAGACTAAAATTTCAATTAGTGATTTTGTTTGAACAACTATTTTCTATTGTTTTGATATTACATTAAAACATTTATAACTTAAATTGTTTGAGTCAAGGAACAGATAGAATAAGGGTTCTTATGCTTCAATAGCAACATAAGGAAATAAATTAGTTGTGTTTTTGACAGTACATTTAAGAGCACAGTATACTAAATACTATTAGGTATTTATTATACGGCAGTCAAACTTTAAGTAAAACAATTAATAATGCTATTGATATTAATTTCAAAATAAATTATATTGGAGTTCGTAAGTACCTTAGAACCATTCATATAAATGATATAGTAATTTGAACATAAAAACATTGTTATTAGAGAGTTGTCTTTCTCTAGCTTATATTTCCGCAGTCAGAGATAAATCAACGCGAGTGCGGCAACCCTGTGCAATACCGGATAAAAAGTCGCGAAATTCTCGCATTAATTACGTGAATAATTACGTAGAGCCCATGTTGGTAGCGACACGTTTTTGCTGAGATCAGATAGGTGAAGTGGAATCCGATAATTGTCGTGGCAACGTGCTCCGGTTGTGTATACCATTATTACAATGCCCGTGATAGATGGCACTAAGCCCTTACAGGGACACACTTCAGTCTATTATGATAATTGGCAAAACTGTTATGATATAATCAGTCTGTATAAATTATTATAAAATACCTTTCCCACATAGCAATTAGTAAATTCTCAATATTGGAATAATTTATGATGAGCAAGTTTTTTTGCATATTCGTTACTTTATTGATGCGAACTATTGTAATGTAAAAACGTCTACACGGGATAAGATATTATTATACACCTAGTTAACGAGAGCAAAACTAATCTTTGAGAATCACTTCGAATAGCCACATTTCGGAAAATTCCATCAATAGCACCTAATTATTTTACAATAATTAATATTACAAATAAGCAATTTCAAAATGACTGATCTGACTGAATAGGAAACAGAAAAAATATATCTGGCTTTTTATTCATTTGTTTGTGTAAACAGAAACTTCATAACAGTTTTTCTTATTTTCTTTTTTTAGCATTGTTTGGTTTAATGTTATCTTTGATTTAACCTCCGGTGTTTTAAACTGCTAACATTAGTTGAATTAATTTCGTCAAATTTCCTGTTTCCTTCTTCTTTAAATTTATCTACTTTTTATTGATTGTGAAAATGAAATGTTAATTAGGTTAATTATTATTATCTTTTTGTCACTTCTCTGATAAATAAATTAAATAATTATTACCGCAACCATACTGCTAAAACTGATACATTACACGATACACACATATATGGATGTACGTTTATATTTTTCATTTAACGGGCCTTATTTGTCAATTTTCTAACGTAACCCAAGATATTCCGATTAATCGGTATATATTAATAACGCGAGACACACACCATTTTTTCAAGAAATAGCCGTAAGCTAAATCCACAACTCATCCATCAAGACCAGCGATAACCATTTTTATCTACTAGCTCTTTGCCACTATGCCACTCATATAGTTTATCTATTTGTCAAAAAGACAAATTGTTTCCGAGCCGCTAATGCAAAATATTATGATTCAAATGTAATAAAAATATTAATCTTATCTCTTGTTATGACTTAAATTATAGCCAATTTACTTTTTAATCCGATAACCTGTATCGAATTCATATTTACCATTATAAATCTATAAACATTTAATGCAAAAAATACAAAAGTCGAGTCACTTGCTTTATAAACGTACATTTTATATACATTTTCCATTAATATCATTAAAGGCAAATAATTAATTTTACAAATAAGCAATTTCAAAATGACTGATCTGACTGAATAGGAAACAGAAAAAATATATCTGGCTTTTTATTCATTTGTTTGTGTAAACAGAAACTTATTATTTCTGTAGTATTATTACTTGATACTAATGCCTTTGGTATTCTCTGCTAAACTCAAAAAAACCTATTGTTGAATATATTTGTACCTTAATAAGTTGGTTATGCTGAAATTTACTTTTTGGTTGTTAGAACTAATTTTTCTGTAGACAGTT
This sequence comes from Hemaris fuciformis, assembly GCA_907164795.1. Lineage (NCBI taxonomy): Eukaryota > Metazoa > Arthropoda > Insecta > Lepidoptera > Sphingidae > Hemaris > Hemaris fuciformis. The sequence continues at coordinate 10,548,454 of OU015440.1, forward strand.
GTTATTGTTTTATTTTAATCTCTGCTGATCTCCGCAATGTGTAACTAAATATAAGCTAATGATAAAACAGTTTTACATATTTAATAATCACATCTGTTATTACTTTGAGCTATTTTTGCCCAACAATATCTGTCACTGTGTAATTCTAATAATTTGTCCGTTCTTTTCAGTTGTGATTAGCAAAATGGAGGTCGTGGAGCAGCCAGGTAGTTTAATATTTAGAAACTTTACTATGACACAGCACTGTATCAAACGTTTGTGTTATTCAGTTGTTACAAGTCTGCGTACTTCGAGGCCAAAGTCCCTTGTAATGTCTGATATTTACGACGCAAGTCATCATACTGATATCAAGACTATGTATAAAATTGCATATTTATTTAGTATTTTACTGCAATATCATGCAAATTTCGTTGAATATCGAGGATCGGCTAACGGGTCTCAATGGAACACTTTGAAATTTGATTTTCAATATATTTAACAAAACATGTGATTATACGTCATTTATATGAAGAGAAATTAGTAATATTACAGTACTGAAGGTAGATTTGAATCTAGGACAAAATGGCTTTCGTTGAAAAATTCTCATCATAGGCAATTTTGGTAGGTGTAGTAAAGGTTCACGTATATCAATAGATGAGAGATTTTCACAAAGATAGAAAAGTTTATGAAACCTCCAATTCGTACTATGCCACACAACCGTAGAGAAGACCCGTTTCACAAATTGAACGCTTTAAAGCTAATGAAGATAACAAACTAGTACAGAGTATTATTCAAAAAGAATGATTTCATACATAAAACGAACTTGTAACTTCAAAAATAAATAAAAAAAGTAAGATGAAACCGGTCACTAAGAGTTTGGGTTCATGGTGGGTTAGGAAGTTCAAAATTCCAATTTGTTTTAGACTAAAAAGTGTTTTTTTTTTCATCTTTCTATAGCCATCATTATCTTTCTTGTGTTTATTATTGAAACATTCTATAATTCCGACTATTTAACAGTCAAATCCTCAAACAGACAGATAGACAGATCCTGACACATAACATATGTGCGGAAATAACCTTAATGGTTGTTTGTAATTCATACTAATGTTTAGGAATCAGACCCACCACCCATTGTACCATAGCAGGCCTTTTTGGTAAGAACAAACTCCACGTCGAAGATTTCAAGCCAGCATCTCAATAAACCATTGTTTACAAGGGTCGCTGTAGTCGACTGTGGATTTTACGTGCCTACCTATATTAAAAAAAACAATGGAAACACACAATAACAATTTTCCCGGCCCGAGAATCGAACCCGCGACGACGCAGGACCACGAGGCGTTTGTATAGTTGATTGTATATGAACAAGAATAATAGTTAAACGTATTTAATATCCCAGCGTAATTAAGCAATCATTCGGGAATTAATTACATCGTTAAGTTATTAAACATGTCCGATACTTGAACTCAATTAAGCGTGAATTGCAAGGCGCAGCGATTTCGGTAACTTTCCCCCATTAATTATTATACCACTGGGATCGAAATATCAATTTAACAGCTGCAACCCGAGAGTGCAGTTTATTGCATGTCGCTAGCGGGTGTTATTCCGCCAAGGAGTTACTTCAACCTGCCGGTCTTAGCAAAACGTTTAGCAGGATTGCTCTACGCAAAATGTATTAGAATTGTATCAACAATCGAGATTCAAGCTAATAATGACTACTATTAAATCTAACTAGCTTTTAGAAAAAACAAAAGATTTATTTATGGTGAAAATAGTTTTCAAAAGTGGAACTCTTATTATTAAATTGGAACAAACAATTTACTTTTGAATATTTCTTATTTAATATTTTAAAAATGGCTTATTATTTACATACACGCAATGCTTACCAAACAGACTTTGGCGTGCATATTTATTGCGAAGCTATTTTAAATTTTGTGTTGGTAAATTATAAACCAATCCACATACGCATAGTTCTGTCTTCTTTTTTTGCTTTTTATAATACATCAGTATATTATAATTAATAAAATTACTGCGGTGGTTAGTTAAGTGTAAGTCGGAGGTATCGGGGTGGTCATTTCAAAGAGAAAAAATCATTTTGAGATGAGAATCTCACAGCGTCAAATAAAGGTGCAATATTACTATGCTATGAAATAGAAAAATATATAAACTTTGGAAAACTAGTATTTTTTTGTTTCTATAGTAGAGCGTTAACCATCACTCAGAAAGGAAATATTGTTAATTTCTGTTTTTATACATATTATATGTCTAAACTTAATCTTGTATCTTGAATTAAAGTTTTAAATAACACATTTTGTTACGTAGATAAAGTAATTTTAAAGATTGCAGTCGTAAGATACCACAGCTTGACGGCTGGCTGCAAGTATTTCACCTAAACTGCCCTATATAATGAGACATAATCTGCATTCCTTCATCGCAGGAAACATAAATACTGTTTTTTTATTATTCTGTTTCACTAAGATGTTGCCATACATTGCTTGTATCGTGGGAGTTGTTACGAACCCAAATTATACATAAACAAACATTATAGTTGACAGCCCCGTGGCGCAGTTGGCTAGATACCAGCTTGCGAAACGAAAGGCCGCGGCTTCGATCCCCGTACCGAGACAAATGTTTGTGTGATCCACAAATATTTGTTTCTGGTCTGGGTGTTTGTGAGACCGTAAAGTCTCTCGTAGTTTCTGATACCCACGACACAGGACTTGTATCCTAGTGTGGGGTCAGAACTATGTATGTGACTGTTGGGTGTATTTATTTATTTATTATTACGCTTACAAATATTTAGGCCTAGAAATGGTCAAGACAGGGATTGAATCCGCAAACTTTCTAACACATATTTAACTTCTTGTCTAGGCCAATCGGCTCAAAACATATGTATTTTATTAAGTCGTGCGGTAAAAGTAAAACTTAATAACTAATTCTTTAGATTTATAAGCCTAAGCTAGATGGCGATTTCTCTCAGAATTATATTTATCGAAAGGTATATTTATTATATAGTTTAGCACTCGCACATACTTTCTACTTCTGAATGAGGTTAAGAAATATAGCACTCTATTTACAAACAATTAAGTTTTTATCTTTTTAGTTTATAAATAAATTAATAGGCTGATACGAATGTATGTCGGTATAGACGAAAAAATATACATTTTATAAATGAGATAAAACCATTTCTTCAACATAGTCCACCTTATTTATTAGTCACTGCCTCCCAATTAATTCCTAATATAAATTTTGTGCTCATACCAGTAGCTGAGTCAATAACCAAGCAAAGATAATTATTTACTACTTACCCCATAAATCCTCTCTTGTCTTACTTAAGTGAACCTAATCTGTTAATAACTAGGTTGATTATGCTTTAATTATTTCATTCCACATACACTTTTATGCCGTTATCCCATAAGGCTAAGGCTATGGAATTTTGGCACACAAGCAACAAAACATGCATATTTTCTTATATTTTAGTCAAGGCCTATTACTATTAAGCCTTTTGTCCAATGACATGTATATGTAGAAAAAGTGTCATTCCTATTTAATCTTCAACTAATCGTCTCAACAGTAATCAAGATGTATTGGACAATGCTAGGTACCAAAAAAGGTCTTTCTGAAAATCTGTTTTCTCTCTATTCTCGTTTTGTTACTATTCAACTGTATTCAGTTATATATTACTACCACATACAATTGATTGTTATCGTTACAAACTAAGAAAAGAGAATCCACATTAATATTAATGAAGTTATGAGTTGTATCACCAAACATCAATTTATTATCGGCTCGACCAAATTAAACTTTATTGATAAATTATCAATTGAAAGCATTCACTTAGTCTATTGCGCATGTAATGAAATTATTATGTTATACTTATTGTGGCGTAAGCCATTTGTCAACCAGGTCTATACAACCGGTGGAACGAGTCTTAAAATTAACTTAAAACTCTTTTATCTGAATATATGATTGCCGGTTTAATGTATCGAACGGGAAATCTGCATTTTAATAGACGTATTTTAATATAGTGTCTATTAGCGAAAAATATGTGTCACTTAATTGGAGAGAAAATAACCATCACTTCATTTATGATGGAGACACCGACAGATTTAATACGTACCGGGTAAAGTAAATCTGCTACATGTCATTCAACTATCAAAAAAGAATGTCGACTGCCGAGTAACGTTTTTGTTATATTCCTAAACTTCAATATTTTAGTGTTAACTTTTAAAGAACACTTCCATATTACATTACTCAACACAATAACTTCTAATATCATAAGAACTGCAGAATACTTGGAAAAAATCCTTGCACCCTTGCGTGCAACATGTACTGAGTTAAATTATACACTATTGTCTCTACTCGTCAGTTCATTATATTACGGATGTTTAATTTATAGTTCTTACTGTTTTGTTTTCTTTTTCCGCCATTACTTATGTCTGTCAACTTCGTTTAATAATACTTATATGAAATTGCAAGCACTATCCTTAAAGCGTCAGTTCATGTCATGGTCAGTACACATTATAATAAAACGGGTCGTTGCAGTTAAAAAGATAAAAGGACATAAAGTACTGAAGCACTACGGCCAGCGCTGATAATTGAAGGGATACTAGACTAGTTTAATTCGAGCAAATGATGCTGTCATCAAACGGGTAGCTCCGGGCACTGGCCATGACGGGGTTAGTGCATGTATTTAAATAATTCCCTCATACAGATATAAATACGATATGTGGCTTCATCGCGTTTATGGAGTCAGATGATCTCGCTTTTATGCTTGTTATGTGTACGAACATTTACAACGAAGTGCTTAAATTTTCACTTAATGGACTTGCCTCCTGAGGTAGTAGTGAAGTTCGCAATTGTAGCTTCGTCTGTATCTCTCTGCTCGCTTTAATCTGGATTTCGTCAACAAACTAATGAACGATTGAGGTGTGAAAGCGCAATAAACAAATACATTTATTTTACATTTAATAAGGATGTCAATAGTTAGATGTGTTTGCACAATAATAATAAAATATGCCGTATACAACAACTGCAAAAGTCGCGGGAAAAAGCTCGTTTACTGTAAGGATTGACTGTTTTTTTTTTCAATAGAACCTTTAGATAGAGTTACGCAATATTTGATTGGAAAGTCAGTGGCCTTTAGATGCTTTGGTCGATTGCATTTAGTTTTTTCTTTCGATCTACTTTAACACTAAATTAATTGCGATATATAATGTCAATCTAATAATAAAGTTCAACACGCTAATAGTCTCGACCAATATATTCCAAAAAATATATTTTCTGTCTCATTTATTTGTAGGACATAAAATGACTATTCTTACATTGGAGATTACCGGAGACTCGATTATAGTGCTTCGTAATACATGGCGTATAGTGGAAGTGTGTGGAAACCTTTATTCAGCAGTAGGATGTGTTGAATTCCAAAAAAACAATAGTTAAAACCGAAAAGCAACATACTATTCAAGACATAACTGAAGCAGTTTCTTTACTATACAATCAATTTTTACGTTCGCGCTGCATCCGGTAAGTGACACGGTTGGATGGCCTGATTCCATCTGTTAATTTTGATACTTTTCTGCATCCCCCTAAATTTTTAACAAATGAATTTATCACTAAATATCAATTGGAACTTTAAACTAATTGCTCCTATTATGATATAAATTATCAAGTAGGTGTGGGAGTGACAGGTTATATTAAATTTGGCCGAAGTAATGCCAAAGTCTTACAACTCAATAAAATTTAAAGCAACAGTTTTATTTTCCACACCATTTAGCGAGTAAGACTACGAGGAATTTCCGAAAACCCTTACTAATACATAGGTATTATACTCCGATGATATATTTTCTTTCTTCTAATGTGTGGTTTTCGACGATACGGATCGCTTACCATCGAGTAAGCCGTGAGCCGCTTAGATACTTAGTGCACTCACTTACAAAATAACAAGACAGTTCTCGTCATACCAAATTTCTAATATTTCATAACAAGACTCACGCCTGCGTTCTGATAAAGCGTAGTACTTCGCCGCTATCGACGGGTTACTCTCAAGTGATTGTTCGTCATTGTAATTCATTTGGGCTGCATTAAAAACTTTGTATGTTGGTTATTAATGTGTTTTTTATACCGTTATCAAACTCGTACAGACAACAATAAGCTCTCGATCACGACTTGTCAACCGAGATGAGATTCCAACGCGTGTTCTCACAAAAAATGTTCAATGCAACTACGTATAAAATACAGTACATAATAGTTTTGGTAAATATATTTTTACTGAACAGTTTACATTCTCCATGTCTTGAGAAGTTTTGAGGTTTAATCCAACAAGTAGAAAGGTTAATTTAAAGCGGATTTTAATGGATCCAAAACATTGGGATCCTAACCGCGAATTAATTATTATACAATTCATCCTTTCGTTAATCTGTAATCAATATAAATAGCTCTCAATTAGATAAAACTATACGTTGCACATTATAACCTCATTTTATTAATCTAAACTTTGGTAAGCTTGATTACAGTAAGGAAAGGAAGCATTTGCCGCGATGCAATGGTACTACCGACTCACATAAATTCAAGACTGGACATCAGTTTTCTTGTATCGTTGCATTTGATGAATGAGTTCAACGAATGCCCGATAATAAATAAATGAATGTCTTCCTGACATTGCTTCTTTCATAACCCATTCATTTTTAAAAGTGGCATTGCTCTCGCAATCTGCAAATATTTTCTTTTTTACTAAGCGATGGGATCCAGTCATCATTTAGTAGGCTTTTTACTTTCTGGTACACATCCTGATGCACATAGTCAATCCTTACTAATATTATAAATGCGATTGTAACTCTGTCTGTCTGTCTGTCTGCCTCGCTTTCCTGCTAAAACTACTGAGAAAGAACATAGGCTACTTTTTATTTCGGAAAAGGGGGTTTAAGGGGTTGAAAGGGGGGATGAAGGGTTGTATGGAAGTATTGACATTTTAAAGCTAGAAACTTGAAACTTATTTTTTAGGGTGTTGATTAGATATAAATAAATATGACATTCAAAGTATGTAAAAAAATTACCTTTAAGGGTGTAAAATAAAATAGGGGATGAAAGTTTGTATGGAAATTCGTCATTTTTGAAACTAGAATGATGAAACTTTTTGATATGGCTTTTATTACATCATTACATCATATATATGATATATATACACAATATAAGAATTATATTAAAAGTTTTTTTTTTTTAAATCCCTTAATATGTTATAAATTAGAAAATAACTATTTGACTGTTACGCTTTCACGCCTTAATCATTTGACCGATGTGAACGATTTTTGGTATGGACATAAATGGGACTCTGTGGAATAAAATAGACTACAACTTATTTTCTTTCTGAACCCAACCCTGTAGTCTACGCGGACGGAGTCGCGGGCAAAAGCTAGTAGATATAGCGTGAGCATTTCATATTTATTTTTCAATATGTTATTAAGATCGAATCATGTAAGTAAAGTGCTGAGAATAGTTAATATGAGGCTTAAGCGAAGAATTCACTTACTTTAATACGGCCAATGGTCGTTCCATAATTTTCTGTACTTTCATTAAAATGTATTATTTAAAGGACGTTAAATAGCTTCATAATGTGAATATACAAATATTGTCTGTATATTATTCAGAGACTTTGTATCACTTTTAATTGTAAAACAAGTTCCATGAAAATGTTTTCATTTTTTAATAAAAAGTAAGTTGCCACTATAATTAAATTATTTTCTTAATGCTTGCAGATAATTCGCGGCCCCTACCACAAATATCTTGTCCTATCAACATAAAAGCTTGTAAGTTTAACAACCTAATTTACTTTCGTTCCTTTTTATTCAAATTTTACAGAAACCTGTGGAGAAACCTGATTGCCTTAATTTTATTGATGATATTATATGATACCTAGTTAATTAATATTTTTCTAAAATAAAAGATTTTTTCTAAAATAAACGTAGCCTAAGTTATTCCTTATCATATCAGCTATCTGCCAGTGAACGTCCCGTTAAAATTGGTCCACCCGTTTCAGAGATTAGCCGGAACAAACAGACAGACAAAAATTGAAAAAAAACATATTTTGGTATATGTACCGTGTATACATACATATAAATTCATTAAAAGGCGGTTATTTCAATATTACAAACAGACACTCCAATTTTATTTATTTGTATAGATGTATAGATGATTTTTATTGTTAGTGATTTTATTTCATTATTGTTTCAAAGATAATTACTATTATTAACAGTATTCCCCGAAGTGCAGAAAATAATCCCAAAGATATACAAGTAACCTATAGACGGGCTCGAAACTTACAAACCTACTGATCTGAATGCCAATATGTGATTTTCATAGGCAGATATCCAAAGGTGCTTAAACTTGAACTCTTTTTTTATATTTATATCATTATCAGCCCATATACGTCCCACTAGTGGCCACGGGCCTCCTCTACCATTAAGAGGGTTTAGGCCTTAGTCCAACACGCTGGCCTAGTGCGGGATGGCGGACTACACACCTAAGAAATTCCTAAGAACTTTTTCGGTGTGCAGGTTTCATCACGATGTTTTCCTTCACCGTTAAAGTAAGTGATAATTCTTTGTGAATACACACATAACTTCGAATAGTCAGAGGTATGTGCTTGGGGTTTGAACCCGCGACCGCCGAGATTCTCTACTGCGCGTCTAAATCTCGAGGCCATCACTATTAATATTTTGTTACATTATATTATCTTTGTAAGATCGAAGAGATAGGCGGTTTAATTCAAGTATTACATTTAGCTATCTATGTTTTAGCTCCATGTTGTATGAGGCAAGCTTATTGAGGGTATATTCCGGGATAATTTTAGAAATCCATGCTGATATAAAGATTTTGCCATCAGAAAAAAATACCTATTTGTTTGATTTATAAATCAAACTTCGACACGCAGTCGCACACGCCAGTTTACGGCGCGGTACCTACAGGGCAATATTAAAATCACATGGAGGCAGGCATTCAATAAAAACCATTAAAAAGAATTGATTTCTAAAGAATCTCTTGTTTGTCGCTTAACCCAATCAACCAAGAGCGGTACAACCAAGCGAAAGTTACGATAAACACAGATCTCTAACAGTCCTTATTGCATAAACAAACTAACACAAAAGAGAAAATAGGTCCAGAACACCTTCCATCATAGGAGCGAGATCTGATACGCCATTTTGGTTGCCATGACAACAGAAGTGCGAGCGCCACACGCGGCTCCTTTGATTTAGCACGCACCGGTTTGTGCAGTAAATAATGGCTGCCCGACGTACATTGGCAGAAATTGGCGGGCCTTGTAGAGGTACACCTATTAGGCTAGGTGTACATGCAATTTTCAAGCTACATTTATTTAAATAGGCATACCATACTTGCACCTTTATAAGGGGTAAAAGGAGTTGTACTTCTGCACCCAAATTATACATCTATTTAATCCCTCTAAACGAAAGGATCTCTGACTTTTCGAAGTTATGTGTGTATTCACAATAAATTATCACTTACTTTAACGATGAAGAAAAACATTGTAAGGAAACCTGCGCATCAAAAAGTTCTTAGGAATTTCTTAGGTGTGTAGTTCGCCAACCCGGGCTAGGCCAACGTGGTAGACTAAGGTCTAAACCCTCTCAATTATAGAGGAGATGATACCAAAAAATTGACAAAAAAGACAAAAGAATAAATGTCAGTTTAGCCGCATGAGTATTTTAACCGGGTGTCTGTGGCTCGCCTTATAATCCGCTATGGAAGACAAATGCTCAAGATAGTAAAATGATACCAAGCCAAGTGCGATTTAAAGCACAATGAGCTCTCTAAAATTTACGTATATGCCACGAAAAGTAGACAGACTGTCGCCGGAAACAGCTGTGAGCAAGATTTTGTAGCGAAATATTTCGTGATACATCTAAAATAGGAACGAGAGCAACACTTCGGTTGTATTCTCGACAAATGTAGATAAGCTGTGTATATTGATTTAAAGACTATCTGCTGAGATGTGTTCGACAGATTAGGTAAGGTTTAATTCTAATATAAATGACTGACTTTATTTGTTTTTCTTTCACAACTAAAGATCTTTTAAATCTCGGTATCACATGTGTGATCCTGGATATGGTTATTGTTCTATTCTATGTACAATTATATTTTCATTGGATTTAGGGTCATGTAAATTAATAATTATTGTTCAAAATGATTTAATGATAATAATATAATATAATGATACTTTTCTACGTCTGCTATACAATGAATTTTCAATATTTTTGAACTATTAAATAGTTATAATATTGTCATAATTATAATAGAAAAACTAAACCACCGTATTGTAACAAGATGTAGGTATAAATAGGAACGGATCCTACGAAAATGGCGAAAATTTATCATACAAATCTTCCTACAACATAAAGATCAGTACTCACACCAACAAACAACAAACCACATCGAATAATGAATCAGCGACGTCAATAATTTACTGACTGAATTTCGTCCGATAAGTATTTTTCCAATTGCAGAACTATAAATTTGCTTCAAATAAATCCTCAATCGGAGTGTTGGCTTCTCATTAAAGCTGCTTAACCGAAAATAAATAATGGCAATCTGGACGCAGCGAAGTCGTGGCAGTCTTGGCACTCGTGGCACTGTTCCGGATGGAGTTAAGATCGGGGGTATGTCACATTAATCACGATTTGAGCTCAATGTGCCTGTAGGCAGTGCGCATCAGTGCCTTTAATCGGGCAGCCACGAAACGCGCGGATATCTTTATCGGTAAAAATTGGCACTCAACAAACGTAAATTAATTTATTTTTTATTACAAGAGCTGACTCCACTTAAATTATCCAAGTTTAGTCTAATTGACGGTATTATATTCAATAAAACGGAATGATTTGTGGTATTCAGTGTAATTAAGGTTAAATTGTTTTATTAGCAGAATTATTATAGTATGGAGAGTTAGGCTTTATCCATGGTACCGTTGAGTCATAAAAGAACATTAAATAACAGCATTGATGTCAAGTTGACATCAATAAATGACATTGAATAGGCATCCATACCAGCTTCTCTTTCTTGACAAATATATATATATATAAATACATACATATGTATGTCTTTACTGGCAAGTGACGGTAACCATGGTGTAATTTAAATAAAAGTCATTCTAAGAATTACTTGATAGTAAAAATGTCGATGTACTACAATACGATAAAACTATTTGTCACTCATCGAGATTATCATGCCGGCGTTTGGGAATATTATGTTTGCATGCTAATAATTAACGAACACGAAACACTGGTGTAAGTCGATGTAGCAGATAATGTTACAACTAACGTTTGTATGTCAAAAAAAGTCAAAAGTCATCCGGAACTATATCGTATATCTTTTCATCGGGTACTGTTTTTATGTTTTACTACACAAATCTGTGAGGCCCACCACCCCGGATGAGTGAAACCGAAGAAATATCATTCGCAATTATTTCCCATAATTTTTTAATGGACGACAACGCATCTACAACATTTATGCTGTTCAGAAACGGAAGTGATAATTTCTGTCACATGCTCGTTTGCCAGTTCTATCAGAATGGAAATATGTGCAACGCCAATCGAACACAGAACACGTCCGCTTGTTTAATAGCTCCACAATCTATACGAAACTAGTCCGGCAAATGGGCGGCTGCATCAATCATTAACTTGATATGTATCGGTCACACGCGGCCGGACTCGCGACTCGCCGCTACCATGTCTTTATGCGCTGGTACGAGTGAAATGTATACGCGGACAACGATAACAATGCAATTTTATATTTGAGAGATATACCACAAGTTGGTAAAATATTATCAGGACATTTTGGCATCTCCTGGCTACACAGTACCAATCAGCAGTCCACACACATTGCTACTAATTATTTCTTACTGGAATAACCCAATAATACTTTTACACGATCCGGGAATCGAACCAGGGACCTCAAGATGCTTTGCACCTAGGGTTCGCACGGAACTTACTTGTGTCACGAGATAACGAAGCAGTCGTAATTTCTTAAGTTCTGATATAATATGTGTGACGAATTAAGAACAAAAATTAAGTAAAAAGTAATTAGATATTTTTTTACTGTTTATTAAAAAAACTGACTGGTACCTATTAGTTTTTTTTTTAATTAATATTATACTAAAATTATGCGTGGTGTTGTTTATATGCTCAAGTCTTAACAGGTGCCCGCGAGAGGAAGGTAAATTCGCTATTTGATACGGTTTCACCTTTCTTCACGAGCATTTAGTGTATAAGGTGGGATGGTGTAATGTGGTACCTATTAGTAATAAAAAATGTTACAATTCGAAATCAGTGTCGGTATTATAAATTCTTCTCCAACAATAAACCTACTATATAATTTTCTTGTTCACAGCGAAATCTAGTTATACTCGTAGAAATCGCTTCTGGTATAACCATAAAAACGGCCAAGATAGCGGTTATAAAAACATCTATTCTAATTTATGTGGCTATAAAAACAACTAAGCAATCGTATACGTTATGTATTAATACAAATAAATTATCGTTTGTTTACCAACAATTAATCAACCAGACGTCTATTTTTGAAAGGATAAATTGTTATACAGGGGCTATATATCTTGTTATAAATATTGTTACATTCAATTACCACAGACATCGTTTAGTGCATTTTTGTAACCATTATAGACGGAACCGTTTGTGAAACGAAATCACTTTCCTCTTAGTCCGAAGAAACTAATAAAATGTACTATATTCGCGTACTGTCGAAGTCGAAGTATCAAACAGACTATTGAAAAATTTATCTAAAACTCAAGTCTTCTTCTTACATGTCCTTTTTGTAAATTAGGTTGTCTGGAAGAGATCGCTGTCGGTGATTAAACTGCCTATTGTCACTTAATCCTAAATATTCCTTTTTTTTAAGTTTATGTCCATGGTGTACAATAAGATGTATATAAATAAATAAATAAAAGTTTTAGCCAATTACTGCCACTAAAGAAAATCAAGGATCCTAATTAGAACGTTTTTTTATTTCTTATATTATTTGAAATCCCAAGCTTTGTATGGTAAGTAACACGGTTTTTAAATACGTTACAGGAAATGTTTTGAAAGGTTACTAAAATCACGAAAATTACCCCCTCAGCCAAAAAAAATGTTTTAATGCGCCTAATTAAACCTAAATAAACTTTGTGTTATAGGTTTGACATTTTATTGAAGAAAAAGCAACTTACGTTTATGTACCTATTTAAATCCAAGTCAAACACTATCTTGCTGTGAGATCTAAGTGTGCACAAACGGCTGTTAAAGCGCAGCACTTGATTCGGAAGCATCTAAACTGCGCAGCGTTTACCCGGGACGTAAACTGTCATTATTATATATTTATCACTGTCGTACTGCACTGGCTTGAGAACTGGCCCCGTGTGTCCGGCGCGTTATAAAGCAATAATTAGAGACTTACATCGCTTTAATCGCGATATTAAAGCGATGTTTATCTTTGTTGGAAGCCAAACGGGCGTATCTGAGCACAATCGGAGATATTTGCATATTCGATGCACCGCTACGTGTTTAGATAAGAACGATCACGTACGATACAGGGCTAGCGGAATGTACGCAATGTCCGAACTTTACTAATAAAGGTCATTACATTGTGGCTATAACATTGTGTTCCTAGATCGTGTCTTTAAATCGTGTCGACCATGATTACTCTGTTTTATTAAAACAAGAGATAAGATTTGTTTAATAATTAATGTTACTAAAAGAAAATATAATATGCGACCGATCTCCTAAAATATATTAACGAAATTACTAGCTTTAATAAAAATATTTCATTAAAATCATTTTCTTTTCTTTCTTCTAGGCCTGATGAATGGAAAACCATTTCATATATTTCTGGTCATAAAACATGTACAATCGTTTATAGCTTTGTACATTGTCAGCATTTTAACCCGCTATAGAAAATTTATATAGGGGCTTATTTCGTTTATTTAAAATATTTTGTACTAGGGGAGTCCTTCGTTCAGTAGTGGACGGCGAGTACAATATATGTATGTATTTGTGGTCAACCAGTAATTTAAAAAAAAATAAATATACAATTCAGACATTTAATTGTATTATACTGCTTATTTTAGCCATATAAAACACAGGCAAACACAGCACGCACTACATTCACCTTGTTAATAATTTTAATTTTTAATATTCTAGAAGTAAAGTTTGAGGCTTTGTCAGGTTGTTGATGGTAATCTATGGGTCTGTTGAACTGGTTTCCAAAATTATTTTAATGTTATCTATGGTCCATACATCGTGAAAGGTTATAGACATATATATTATAGGCGTATGTATCATTATGCTACGACTAATAGGAGCCTAGCATAAATGAAAAATATCTCAAAAACGGAGAAAAATGGCTTTAGAAGTCTAAAGCTTCGAATACGGAGTTACAGGTTTTAACTAAATATTTGTCACAATTTATAACGCTTATTACAAAATGAATATTTGCTCTTATTGCATGAAAAGATTGAAAGTAAGGTAAGTCAAAACTGGAAAAGTACCTACGCAAGAAAAAGAAAACGATAAAAGAAATTAGACGAGAGCTTTTCAAGTTGTTTCCAATTATTTAATTATGAATGATTCAATTAATAGACACCTGACGATGACTCATTTCCACATACATACACATTTATTCATTGCAAAAGCTCAAATGCAGGAAAATAACCTTTTTCGTATTTTTTTATAACCTGGTTTAGTTAAACCAGGTTATAAAAAAACAGGCAGTTGCCTATCTATCAGTGAACTTCAAGCTTTGCCGCACTCGTGGCGTAAACGGCGACATTTGCAAGAATTTGATCTGAGTTATTGAATATTGTATAGTATTTTAAATGACCATATTGGCAACCCTACCATTTACTGTAATATTTTACAAATAAATGTATCATAAATACTTGTTTGATTAATCAAATAAACGATCGCTATGAATGTAAAGTGAATGTTGCTTTTTGATCATTTACATTGTTAGCTCGTATTTCAATTTTTATCTATAAACAACCTTAATACGACTTTTATGTCTTCTGATTGAACACTTCGCATATCGTCAAAGCAACGGAGGTAAAGTGAAAATCATTGCACGTCGATCATCCTTGTTTTACCAACGAATTTACATTATCGACCTACGTATGTCCTACCACGATATGAAACACCGTTGTATATTTAATGTTGACAGTGTTTCCATCACTTCCTACGTTACAAAAACCTGATTCATAAACAACTCTTGAACAATGGGGCAAATCTATTAGGGTTGAATTTTCAAAGCACCCAGTTTATTTTAATACTATAAAAACGCCACAGCGATGTCAGTCCATATACATCCCACTGCTAGGCTCGGCCCCCTCTATAATTAAGAAGGTTTTGACCAGGGATCGCCAAATGGCGGACTGCGGTCCGCATCCGGACCGCCGATTCATTTTGTGCGGACCGCGAGAACACAGCAACTTGCACAATAGACTACTTCCGATATAAATAACTTCCGTTTTTTTAACAATAAACATTTGTTTAATAAATATTTTTTCTTATAAATAAATAAAATGACATTTCATTTCTTAAAACGGACCCCGAACGAAACTAATTGGTGTTCCGAAACTAATTAGTCCACGACGCGGGCTTAGTGCGGATTTGTGGACTACACACCTAAGAAATTCCTAAGAACTTTTTGGTGTGCAGGTTTCCTCACGATGTTTTCCTTCGCTGTAAAGTACCTAAGTAATAATTCATTGTGAATACACACATAACTTCAAAAAGTCAGAGGTGTGTGCCTAGAGTTTGAACCCGCGACCGCAGTGAATATAGTGGATAAAAATTAAGATTTCTGACAGAATCTAGCTCAGTAAATCTGATTAAAGAATACAACCATTAAATCTTTAGTACTATATAGCCTCGCATTATTTATTGAGAGGATAGCAAAATAAAATACAACATCGAAAACAATACTTTATCAAAAAAAAATATGGCGCTAAAATTGACGGTCTTGCAAATGAAATTCAATCGGCACGCTCAAAATGACAAATGTGTAAAATTCTATACACCATTAGAAGTGAGAACGTCTGAAATATGTAAAGCTTAGTTATTTTATTATGCTCATTTATTTTATTTGCGTTTCTGCGATTCGACGATAAGATGTTCTACGAGTAATAAAAACTCATGTTATTGGCTTAGATTCAATTACCGTGCGTTTGTAATTATTTAAGTTTATGCCTTATGTTTGTAGTTTATAAGTAGATTCTATTACTGTGTTTCTAGAGTTTATTGCTTTTATTTTATAGGTGTAAGGATACCAACATCAAAACATTCAATAAAACTAACTACATAACTAAGTAATAGATAATAATTTATGCATTTACATATTCTGTCATAGAAGCAAAAAAATGGAATCGGAGACAATTGGCTGTGACAGACCGACACAAGAGTGATCCTACAAGGGTTCCTTTTTTTTTCATTTTTACTCGTAGGTATGGATAAGTAAAAAAGGATTCTTTAGAACAAAATTTACTCAATAAAACAATACCTACTAAATTTTAATGCGAATATGCGCATATTAATCAATGGCAACGACATTGACGCAAAGTCTAAGAAGCTATGTAGTAGCATTAAAATATATTTTTTATGTACTTACACTTATTTTACTCACAGGAACAGGAATCTTGAAATCTTAAATCGAGCGTTTTGGCAAAATTCTTATGTGGTTTTTGTTAAAAATTCGAATATTGTTAGGGTATTATCTCAGGAACATATATTATGAATAAAAGATGGCGCGTAACAGAAATATCTCCCATTCGTCGATAAAGAAGTTTCACTTCAAAAATCGTAATATTGAGATAGGTATATGTTTTTTATTTATGTTGCGCCAATTCCAACGGACTTCGGTGTATGTAGGTATTTATGTTGAAAGAGGTAAACTGCCTCTATTGTCGATTTAACTCACCCTTACATTTTGTCAATACTTTTATTTTTACATACATGTCAATAAACATTTTTATGACAAATAACACAGCCCCTTGTTAAATTATATATATCTCTTAACAATGCAAATTCTTAATATATGCTACTAGAAATGAATCCAGCATTGTTTATTACTCGCTATAAATTCAAACGTCATGTTAGAACAATTAATTACGTGGTAGATGCTGTATAACGCTAGATCTATTTGTCACAATTAGCGCATTGACTTTGAGTTGTATCATACTATTCGAATGAAGACATTAAAATTTCAAAAAAATCATCCGTAAGTCTTAAAATCCAACCTTTCATATTTTTCGTAATGAAAACCTTACTCGTTCAGAATTGTACACGATATTTTATTTTAGGCTCTTGTAAAACATGCAGCATATTTAGATTCTTATAACCTATAGGTGCCAAATGTCCATTGAACCCAAGTAGTAACTTCGGCTTGCTAGTTTTAGAGGCCATACTTTTTGTAATTATTAAGTGGTTAAAAGTTTTACAAGTCGTAAATATTATATCGTTACAACGTCATCGCCATACGTAGGTATATTTAGTAAACATGTCTTTAAAGATTTTTTTATCTTTTCTCCTTTACCAAATTAGTACGATAGACTTAGAGGAAATATCATATAAACTCTAATGAGTTGAACGCTTTGATACAGAACACTCAGTGCGCAAGCTAGACTCACCCTTAGGCTGTTTTTTACTAGTACGTGTAGGTACCATAAAATAAACTGGACCATTATGACTTAAATGTTCTTGCTGCCCTATTAAGGGTGGGCGATATTGTCTGCATACTCGAATCGTTTTTCTTCTGTGTTCAGTTCTGTGAAAGTGATATCTTTATCTTATCGTTTTTGCAGATCATCAAAGATAGACTACGTGTTCAAAAACAAGTACGACTTGTTCTTAATATTAATAAACATGTAAGCGTTTATATTCTTTTTATCGTTCGTGGTTATTTAAGTCTTGAGACATCACATCGGCACTTAACGCGCTCAAGCACCTTAAATGCCGGTGTGCATTCTCCGAATTTGCATTTTTTATCCGTAATATCATCGGCCAAAAATCAACTCTGCTCGGGAATATCTTAAAGCACTTAGAGAATCAAAGGCGTGTAGGCACTTGAATTAAATCACCTTAAAAATTGCTCTATAAATTCATGTATAATGTAATTAACTGAAACTTTAAATGCGAAAACAAAAAAATTCAAATAATATAATTTATACTTTTATCTTCTAAAATACTTGTCAGAATCTGCGTCATCTGGGTATTTGTTATTTGTATATGCAAACATACCAATGCAAAAAGACAAATCCTGGTGTTAATGAAAATGTCTTATTTTAATTTCACCCTGCTCCAATACCTTCATTAATATTGGAAGTGGTAGAGCCACGTTGTACTCGACTGCCGTACGATCGGGCCGGCTCGACCATGCTCATAGTGGTAAAGTATCCCCGAAAAGGTAGACAGAGGCGGATTTCTACTCCCAAGTTTTGCTTTATAGATTTTTATGGCCTGCGAAAGGGAATGAATATTTTCTCATTTTTCAGACTACATAGAATCTATTAGTAGGATTATAATCCTTAATAAAAACTTAACACTTCACTTGTCCCCAGAATTAAACCTGAGACTTCTTGACCTGTACATATTCTAAAACTTTGTAATCTGGTATTTGTCATTGTCCAAGTTTTATTAATGCCTTAAAGTAAGTTTTATGTTCATTACTTGTAGATCTGTTCTAGCTTCCGGGAGCTAGTTACAGAATCGCACACGACAAATGATCTGGAGATGGATTTTTTTTTAAATGAGATAACATTTATATCAATAGTTACCTATCTATTGTAGAAGTACATAATATGTAATATTCTTAGTCATTTTTGTCTATTATACTTACGTAATCCTAATTACAGAATATTTTGCACTTATATATGACACACTTTACAGTTCCAAACTGTTTAAAAATATTATTTATTTACATACTATATATCTAGTTATAATATAGTACCTAATAAAGTTGACATTTATAGATGATACCTTTATGTTGGAATTGGATTATTTTGATAACATTTCGGCTCGATGAACACAAGGAATACTTATTTCATTACACACATTATTACACTACGCAAATAGCTAATAATCGACACTTAACACTACTATCATGACTATTTTATTATCATTCGACGTTCATACTCCTTTTTACGGTTCACCTGTTGATGTTTTGCAAAAACAGCGCTGATTAATCAGACTAATGGACAAAAACATTTTAAGGTTCCGAGCAACAAAAGCGATGTTTTTTTGACAATGGTAAAATGTCAATTACTTTTAACCTATGTGTGCTTATCGGAGCACGTGACAGAGTAAAGCTTAAACTTTGATACTACATAGACACTTGAAATATGTCACGAGTCTATTTTACCAGGACAAAGCATTGAACTTCGATGTTGTTTTACTACCGTTATTTGGATATTTTTTTTTTCTCACACACACGTACGACCAGTCTCAGATCCGCGCAGCAAAACGTTTGGCATTAATTATATTTATTGATATCTATCACTTATATCTCCTGGCACGCGATTTAAATTATAGTTTTTCTATTGGTCTCGCCTGAGTCCCACTCAACAGGATGTGTCCCGATAAATTGGTCACTTAATAGGAGCTATATATTATTTCCTAATCAGATTTCTACTTGCTGCAATTGGAATGTCAGAAATGTTCTTCAAAATTAATATCAATCGCATTTATCTTTGTGTAACTTTTTAGATCATTAAGACTCAAGCAATGTTTTTTAAAGCAACGTCTTTTTTGCTTGACCACGATTTAAAAAAAATGAGTAATATCTTAACGGCACTAACTCATTCATTCCAGAGTCCAAGTCCACCACAGCGTGAGTGCAGGTACATCATCATGATCATTTGCTTAAACTCAGTTTTTATTTAGTACTTTAATCGATATTGAACAATGAAGTACTCGTATTCTATCCAGATAGCCTTATTCACTTTTATGACAGTAGCAAAAAACAAATAAAATGTGATAGTGATAATGTGCAAATAGTATTTAATGGAGCTAAGAATACGTTTTCAATGTATTTAAATATAATTACAGCCATACTTTAACTTCATAATTTACTGCCGCTAATGATATCAAAAGCAATGTTATAAAGGTCAAATTCTTCGGTGTAATATCAAATGACGTTGCACATCATACCAGAGAAGAATTTGAAATTCTAGTGTGACCACATATATTTTAATTAGACTACCTATTGTATCTTCTTAGCGAGGTGGCCTTTACGCGTATTTTATAATGAATGATATTTGTTTGCTTGAATTATGGGACACTAACCGGAATATGGTAATCGCATAGAATCACCCATGACGCGGTGTTGTCGTGCATCAGGGCGCTACGCTCAAACATCACCTTATTTTATCTGAAGCTCTTTCAAACATTTAATCCTTTTAACACTATAAATCGATTTGAATACAAACATGGCGGCAATTGAGCCGTGTACAGTCGGCAGCGCAAGTTATTGCCGTAAATTAAACGCTTGTTTGTTGACCCTACCCGCGTTGCTCTGGTCTTAACTTGGTTAACATTTGAATGGTATTCTTTGGTCGATAAGTTAGTATTTGCGTCTGAAAGGCATAATGTAGGGCCGGTTTGCATATCTTCCTATTAAGTTAATATTCTACGAGATATTACAAATTTATTCATCACGTACTTTTATACGGAGCGCTGTGAACAAATGCTCCGGAAATTGATTGCGTACAAACGAGAATACGTTTGAATATATTACTTATTTATAATGAATTTGATATTGATTTCCGCGGTGCATTTTACTTTATTATTTGTCGTTTCGCTGATGCGTGAGGAATTGATGTAGAAAATAAACAATTATCTGAAAAACTTAAAAGAATAAATTAAATTTCATAATTAACAAATAGGTTTTACAAATATCACCTAAAGTTTTTAAAAAATCTTGAAAGCAATGTATCACGGAAAAAGATGACACTCAGCTTCATAGCATTTACCGTTGGTATGAAGAAAATATTGTAATGTTTCCAATCGCCTGCCACTTATTTCTATTTCCAGCCTAGTCTTCAGCACCAAACGCAATTTAAGTAAAAAATATGATTGGTTGTTGCAATGTAACTTTAATTGCAGTAACAAGCATTTCTGGATTACACCCAGGCGCGGGTACTTAAGGTCGTCTAGTTAATAAGTCGCTTCAACGCATTAACATCGAGATAAATCCGCTGGATAAGCTCGTATGAAGCTGTATACAAATAGTGAACGGAACTTTTTCTGCGGCTCGCAGCCGCTTCATATGGCTAATACGCTCTAATAAATTGTGTCTGTCTATTGATTGCTGGGAGAGTTTCTCTATAAGGCTGTATTGCTCTTATAAGTTCATAATATAAACGAGACTTGCTTACTGAATACCCTACGTGTTCCTTTCGAAAGTATAAAGGAGCCGCTCACCGTCTTCCACTCTTTCACCGGCTTTTCTTCTTTACGTTCTTGCATCCCTGCTGGATGTATTCATCTCGCTGCATATAAAACACATCATGTTGTGTACATTTTGCTGAAGTTTGTTAGTTTTTATGCCAACATACCAACAATATTTAATTTACACCTATCTACTTGCTTCGTGAAACAGATAAAAACTAAAGCTGACAAACAATATTTAGTCCTGTCATTCGCTCCTTTTATAATTTACCTTTCCATGCTCGGTAACATCATCATCCACAGTCTTGTAACCACGCACTTTAATGGTCAATTGTATGGAGATGATTGAAATACATTCTTATTCATTTTGCTTCAACTTTTCTGCAACGACGTATGTATTTATGTCAATATCTTCAACAATGACTACTAAAATATGAACTAAATTTTTTTTACATCCCAAAAACATAATAGAGCACGTCGTTAAGAGACGTAAATTTACAGCAATATTTTACGATTTTAATGTATAATTAAAAAACTGTTATTATTAAGAGAAACACAATAGTTCAGCGTTATAAAAGTTTCATTTTACCAAAACGCAAATTAAGCCATCGCGCTGTATTCGACGTCATTCTACGTATTGGCAGAAAATAAGGCGTTTCTTTGAACGATTCAGGGTCAATGATCTTCTAAACATTATTGCTACACTTAAATCCCAAAAATTAAGTTAAACTTAATTTTAATATGAGCGTGTTCTAGTTTTGATTATTGTCAGAAAAACCCCTTGGAAAATTTTAGCAACCACGTAGTTTATATTTTCAAGGGCGATATCTAGTAGCAAATGCGAATTTATTAAGACTATTTTTATAAATTGCATGTGCTCTGAGAGTCATGAAATTATTGCAACGAATGAAAGAAGATCAGTTTGATAGCAATTTCATTCAAATATGTACTGGTTATAGCCTTTAAAAACCTTATTACGGCATACGAGCAGCACACATTGTATGCGTTGAGTGGATTTTTTGCTGGCAACACTAATTTACCACCCGGTGCGCCTGACGATTGAGCGCCGATTGATCGGTAACATGGTATGATCGATCGTATTAATGAACGCTAAAATGTTGTGACCGGATCAGATTAATGGAGAAATAACAGACTGTTACTAATATGGCATTTATCCAAGTATCCAGCTGACTTTCATTAAGTAAAACGAATTACTGTTATATGTCTTGCTATGAAATGGTAGATGATATGTATGATCCGACAATCGTTAAATTAATGGCTGTAGATTAACGGTATAAAAGTACATCATGTCAAAATTTGCATTTTTCTGCTCTTATCGTACAAGGTCTTTGCGTATTAATTATGTAGGTATACTCGTACATGACAGAATTATGTAGTTAATACAAATTAGCTGAGTGCTATTTATATCGCCATTTATAAAGATTAATCTTTAAAAATCACACGGTCTGCAGCAGCAAAATAGTTCGAAATTGCTATTTACGAGTACTAATGCTTGTAGAGTAGGTATGTAAGTATTCTTAGGGATAACGGATAATTATCAACTTTATACACTTTAATTTGCAAACATACTTTTCTGCCTTCAACTATCATGTTATTTACAGATTTAGCTTTGAATTTCTCTGACACAAAATCGTTACATACATTATCGGCATAGCTGTTTAGAAAACATTTTTACTCTTAAAAGAGGTAGAAAATCTGTCTGATCATATTCAAAATAATACGATTGGTTATAGACTACAATAATAAACAACTAGGAATAATATTTACCGTCTGAATTTATAAATAATATTTCGATCACAGTTTTTAATATGTCTTAACGCTTATATATGTGTATAGGTACTAGATGGTGGGTGAATAAATTAGGCAACATAGAACAAGTTGATTTAATTGTCAAGTTAATTTTCCTGAAGCTCAATAAGTAGCTTACACCAGCTGTCAGCCATACAAAGTCATATCTTGTACCGTATAGGTACATTTTCAAAGCGCCTTCTTGTCGTTATTATAAATATTTATCCGGGCCATCGGATGTCGTAACTGGTCCCCGGTACATTCCACTTGCCGCGGCATGCATACCCAAGTGTGTAAAAAATATACACCCGTGTTCTTAATTTTTTGTGTACAAATCCAATTCATTAGTTCCTGCGACATCAAAATAAATTCTCGTGCTTGTTATGCTCAGATATTTGATTTATTGTTTGTTGGTGTATATTAGAGATTTTTTATTTGAGCATTCAGCTTTATTATTGCATTACAAATTTAATAAGTTATATAGTGTATGTAATTAAGTTGGTAAAACAAAATAGAGGAATCAAATCGCTACTTTGGTCACTAGGTTTATATTATGGCTTCGAAATTAAGGAATATTCCTTTATTATCGTATAATAGTATTACTTTAAGTAATAATTTACTTTTTATTAAACCGCAATTATTAACTCGTATACGTAAAATTGAATTTTGGCAGATGATTTTTATATTAGAGCAATATTATGAAAAAGGGACCCATAAAAAAAAATTCATTCATTAGATTTCATTATAAATAATTCGTTTATATTTGAAAACATATTCAGATGAGAATTTGACGGTAATGAAATTTAGTTAATTTATAAACATTTTATGCGTGGTGAGTTAAGTTTTTAAGCAAGCATGAATGAACACAACCAACAAAAATTGTCACATGAAACACAAATCAGAGTGTTGCATTCCTGCCTTTAAATATTTATGGCGCCATGCACTCGACAGAGTTATGTTTCATCATTAATTTTATTGTAACGCAATTGACTTGAATGGCGTATGACGATCGGCGCCATAATACTTTTTTGTCTTTGCAAAGTGTTGACGTCTTCTGCACCTGCGCGGATGTTGCCAGGTTATACATCATAAAATGATCTATGGTGTATTCGCTTACACCTATCCGCTGTCAATAACTTTTTAAAGTGAACAACAAGAAAATAAAATAGAATCGTCGAGAATAGAGATTCTGACGTTATGATGTCGAATGGGTAAAGTGGTAACTGGTCAGGCTATTTAAATGGAAATGTAATATCGAGGTTTTTATCGCTACTACAATATTTTGATTATTAAAAATATGTGCATTCTTATAACAAACAAAAACCCATGGGATTTTTAAATTGTTTATTTGCCAAAAACTCATACGACTAAAGAAACATGACATGGATATAATTACATTAACATAAGTTTAAACATAAAATAAGTGGGCTTCGATTAAATATCCTGCTGACTCTAAGCTGAACTTGTCTCATAGTACAATACTAGAACAATTAAGACAATTAAAAAACAAAAATATTATATTTGGGCTAGAAATACTGTTAATCTTATTTCGAAGTAAATGTAACATTTAGTTTAAAATCCAGAATTTAAGTAAATACAGTACTTATAGAACATAATATGGTTAACATAGTAACATAACTGAATTGAAAGTAATTTCTCATACGTCATGGATACTTATACGAGTACATATGTTTATTAAATAAAAGGTACAGAGACAATTTTGGAATAATATCCTTAAAAATTGGTTACGCTTTCCATCTCATGAATTATGCAAAGTTTTATTCTAAAGAATTACAACGTCGTCGATAACTTCGTCTAAACTTTGTTAACAGTCCCATCAACAACGTAAAGGAAGATTTAACTCAATTGGCTAAGTATGCGGGGTATGCAAGTAGCCTTTCACATTCATTGCTGCTTAGGAATTTATTTAAGCATTTCCTACTGATGGATTCTACTTCGATCAAATGCGTTTATTCTAAAACGACGGAATATAGAGAGATCGTCAATGCGTTTGATGAGGGAATTAAAAGAGATTTATTGGACAGATTGGAATAGATTTATGAAATAGTTGGTAGAGCTAGAGTAGTAAATAAAATAATTAAATACACCTAACTGTCCCTCATCAAGACAAAATTTACGATTTTGTCGTATCAAAAACTGCGTGAGATTTTTCTATGTAATAAACATCCAGACAGGCAACAAAAAAATTTATTTGGCACATATCTAACTGGTTTACAATTCGGTCATAACGCTAAATTAAATTACAAATTATTTTTAAATCAAGTGGTAAAGGGCTTTGTCGCTACAGCGATTATGTCGCCCATTTTAAATAAAAAATCTGTTAACTATAAACAGCGTATTAAACAACAAATTAAAAATAAAATTATATCTTAAACGACTTATTTTACTTCAAACGTAATGACAGTGTATAACGTATTCGATTATAATAAAAAAAAAGGTCCAGCATATATTAGTTTTCTATTTAAATTTACAACATGTACTAAAAAGTCCATTGCGTTCATTACTCGGAGGGTTGGAGCACGTCTTATATTACAGCTAGCTGATAGTGTCAAAGATACTAATGTGTAGGCGCCACATGCGGTCTCATTTGAATGGCAAATTTCGTAAAGTAAACAGTGTGTGAGCTTGCACTAATCGAATGTCTGGAGAAATTGGACAACATTCAGCTGTTCCAATATGTTTTGACAGTTGTTAGAAATTGCTAAAGTACGTTCAGGAACTTAGTATACATTTATAATTGGTAGTTATGGAATAGAAGCAGTTTGAAGTAGGGATGTTATGGATATGATATTTCGGATCTGGATACGGATATGGATATAGAAATTAAATTATATCGGTTTCGGATACGGTTACGGATATGTAATCATTTCGGATTATCCGCTAGTTTCGGATAGTTTCGGTTACGGATATCAGATTGAAGTAAAATATAACTGTTTTCGACACTCTTGTAAGAATTTTTTTTATCACAATGTTTACATTTTGCACAATCTACATTACCTTGATAAAAAAATGTCCAAATTAAAGTCGATATTGGTCGCTTTTTGTCTACTCATATAAAAATCAATTTTGTACTTAACTCAAGACTTTCTTAAACTATCCGAAACTTCTGAAACGGATACGGTTACGGTTATATTTTTATTTCGGATATCCGATACTTTCAGTTACGGTTACGGAGCTCCATAACATCCCTGGTTTGAAGCTGTCCAATCTACAATCTTACACTTGTGGGAGGATAAGAAATATACGTAGATATTTGTTACGTAAAAGTGTAATATCCTAGTATTTTTTACCGAATCTTGTCTCAAAATCATAAGCAGTCTGTGTAATTTAATTTAATTAGGCCGTATGCCTGACATCGAATCGTCTGAAAAACAATAAACCTCGACAAATAATGTTCGTTAGACTGGTGATATTTTGTGTGAGCCCCAATTGATTTTCGTGTGTGTTCAGAAATTGTTAAGTCACTGCCACAGCACAGCAGTGCGTCATTGTTTTCTCGTGTAATTGTGTTTTTTACATCGGTCTTAGATTTCATTTTTATTAAAGAAAACTTTACAAACATATCTGTGAAACATTCACCGTGCGTTGGTATAAAGCTGTGTTTAAATTATTGATACTTTATGATTGCCTTATGTCTCATACAGAGAAAATATCTATGTTAATTGTAAAATAGCTTAATTTTCAGGAATACCTATTAATAGCGCGACATAAGTCCGTATACCAAAGACTACAATGCAATTCATCTATTTATCTGTCCCGACGATTTAGACTCAAAATCCTTGACTTAAATGATTGTATTCTTCGTTCTACCTATCAGCGCAACGCTGTCGATTCCCGCGCATTCCTAACTTGTACACACGTCATCAATTATCATGACAGCTAATTTTAAACACACTTTAAGTAAAGTTTAATATTAACAGTTAACCTTCGTCAGTTTGTCAGTTGTCATGCACGGACAGTTTGCGCGGACGTCAGTCACGACTGGCAACCCCGGTTATTAATATCCCACCTCGTTAGTAAATTCTTATCTTCTTGTTAATGGCAACATTGGCGATTTACATAGCCGTTGATAGCTGTGTGCGTTTGCAAGTCAAAGAAAATATGGAAATATTGTTATAAACAACCATAGACTTGTATGGCCAAGAATTTTATGGTATTTTGTTTGTGGAATGGATCTAAGAGAAATGTGTGTGACTTATTGTGCTGTGGTGTATTTATTTATTAGTGATTGCAAAGCAAAATATATGAAAAAATTATTAACAGCTAAAACAAAATTAGTAGCTATAAGAAAAAGTAATATTAATAAAATAGATATACTTCAAGGAATTCATCATGACAAAAATGTTCTTTACCTACTTTAGTGGATATAAGGAAAGTCAACTTCACACAAATGTAACATTTGGAATAGATTAAATGTTCTTCGATCTCAGATTATCTTTATGATTTCTTAGAACATCGAATGGCTGAAACTCAATACTTGACTGAAGATCAAATGTATCTTCTTGGCTCGAAAGGAAAAAAAACTATGTCTTCGATGAAGGAAAAAATGCGTAAAAGATGAGCGCTAACAAGTAATACTCTCGTCTCACAAGGCCTAGAATTGAATCAATAAAAAGCAACCCAACTCCTTACACATTATGCCTCATAACTCCGATTGTTATCGTGACAATCTCGCGATCGTATCTCTTGAATAAATCAACGAGGGCGGTATGCGGCGATTGCGTACCACCAATACACGAACTTCGCGAATCCTATTTCACTATTCTCTCTTATTACGGTCAGTTTTTTACCGTTCCATGTTCTATTTTATGCTAAAGAAGGGTGTTGGTCTATTTATTTTTTATTTTGTATAATTTAAATAGCATCGATAAGGTCTTGGAAAAATAAATATACTACATAAATTGAATTTTTCTTAGCAAAAATAGCCCCAAGCCGGCAAAACTATCACTCTGACTCGTGCCAAAAATTTCGCAAATTCGTTTCTTTCCGTGCCATGAGACTGTCGAAAAGCTTGCAGCCCATGAGTTTTCTCCTTCGAAAACCTGGTATGCCGCATTATCGAGTGACAAGAAATAGAAGTCTCTCGCCCCCTCGCCCTCTTTTGAGATCGTCATTGTCACTCTCGATGATACGCTGAAAACTTATGCAGAAATAGCAATATTATAAAATATAAATAAAAAAATATCTTCTGCAGTAAAAATTATATTTTATTTATCGGCCAACCATTTATTTGATAGTAAGCGGCAATGCGCTTCTTCTTCTGTACATTACCCCTAAAAATTATTACGGTATTCCTGGCTACTGAAAATATTGAGATAGGACGTATAACTATTTATAAAATGAACACCTATGTCCACTTACGAAACCACAGCTGTCACTGACGTATCAACTTGAAACATAAGTATCTTATAGTCTCGTGTGTACACCATCGAGCTGTCAAATATTTTCCAGAATCGCTTGATATGCTATTTATGGGAAGATTGAAAACAGGCTGACGTAACCATGAGAAATAAGTATACATCATCTTTCGCTGTCAATAAATAGATCTGACAAAGGAAAAATTACATGAGTTGCATGGTATCACTTCATAATAAGTATAAGTAGGGTAAATTGTTTTAAACATGCAGTAAACAAAATGATCTTATTTTATTTCAATCGTCGCTTAACTTATAGATGTAAAATTACCTATGCAGACATACATAAACTCACGCCTGTATTCCCTGATGGGGTAGGCAGAGGTGCATTTCTGCACCCACATTTCGCCAGATATGTGTCAATCCCACGTAATAGGGGGCGTGCCTATTGCCGTTTTTCGGACAAATTTCCAGACTCCGTGCTGCTATTGAGAATTTCCTAATTAAAATCACCTATGATTACAGGGAGAGGTCTTAAACTAAGAAATAATTTATATACCTCGTAAAAATGTAGTCTATTTTATTCCTCTTAATATAAATGATTCTATCGAAATTAGGAGCTAAAGTTGTCTGACCAGAAAAAGCTGGCTTTAATTTTTTAAGTCCGCAGTAACCGTGGCCACGTGCCACCCGATGTACAGGCCGTGTAAAGCGGTACTCGAACAGAATATATTGTGTGTTAATATATTCCTATGTTTGTTAACGCGTACTATCTTGAATAATTGGAGTCGACCGTCAGGTCCCCGGAGGCCTGCCCACTTGCTCGACTCACAGGAACTTCCGTGCATTGGCATGCGATTACACAGAACCACAACTTATTTCAATCGATTAGAATACCGACAGCGTCGTAAATCTTCGTCAACTTTTTCCATTATAAATTTATAGTCTGATTTAATCTAAATGAAGAAATTGATTATAAAAAAAGATACTCTTAACGATAAGATCGTTTTGTACCGAACATGCCTCGAAGTTGTCCACATCCACATCATTGCATCAGTTTTATGCATGGATTTTTTAATAAAAAATATCTATATATGATAGATAGAATATAAAAATACTAATATATATATATATATGAAAATTTTAAATAAAAATATTATTAATAGACAGGAAATAAACAGTGACATGCAGTTCGCAGAAATAAAGCGAGTTTGTGCCCCGGATAGTAACAAATGCCTCATGTGACCTTTAAATATTTAGCTGTAAATCCATGCAGGCTACAAACACGGATAGACAACTGAAACATAAGTACAGAAGCACTCACGCGCTTATGTATTAGTCCCAAGTAAAGGGGAGCGAACCTATTGCCAATTTTCGGGCACAATTTTAGACTCTGTGCTGATATTGAGAATTTCCTATAAAAGAAGCCTCATAGCAACCCGAGAATGAAACCCAGGACCTCTAGATCGCAGGGCACATACGATTGTCCTATTCCTACATGTATATTACATTAGGTATATTAAAAATCCTTTCATTACCGGTTCTTTGCTCATTTATTAAATACATAATATACAGAAATAATGACTTTATACTTGATTTATTATAAGGTATAAAAACGTTTTATCGTCGACTAATTGCTTAACTGAACAATAAATAACACCAAGGAAATAACTTGGTCCAATCGTATTAACCAAGATAAAATACCACATTAAACTTTAACAAATAACATCATTTTGTCCACAGTTACTGATTTAGAATTCAAATCAGCTGTATTTAATAAATAGTTTAAAGGCAACAAAAACATTCCGGTAGAAATACAAACTCATCAAAGCAATATTTATTCTGAGTAACTTCTGATTACAAATACTGGGCGATAAAATCAGTCATTGTGTGTGTATTAAATTAATTATTAAATTAAATACAATTAAATATTTATGTGAAAACCTTCAAATTTCGAGATATTTAGCACTAATAAAATTGTCATAATAAATATTTTTTTCAAAACCTTGGGAATGTACTCGATTTTCTAACTTTTATATTGCAGTTCAGTTTGCTAATCTTGAGTCTGAGGGCATAATTGCAGGGTGCGTGAGAAGTTTTATCATTTTGTGATGCGCAGTGGCAACTTATGTTAACATGATATTCGTATGTCGGATAGGCACCCTAGACTCAATATTGATAAGTATAAAACGATATGCACATTGATTGAAGTCGTGATGGCCTCGAGGTTTAGGCACGCGGTCGAGAATCTCGACGGTCGCGGGTTCAAACCCCAGGCACACACCTCTGACTTTTCGAAGTTATGTGTGTATTCACAATGAATTATCACGTACTTTAACGATGAAGGAAAACATCGTGATGAAACCTGCACACCTAAAAGTTCTTAGGAATTTCTTAGGTGTGTAATCCGCCAACCCGCACAAGTCCAGCGTGGTGGACTAAGGCCTAAACCCTCTCAGTTGTAGAGGAGGCCCGTGCCCAGCAGTGGGACGCATATGGGCTGAAGATGATGAAAGATGATTGATTGAGTACTGTTTAATACGTGTAAATTACGAGTCTCCTTTTTTATATTCAGTATCTCATTTCCAAGTCTTTAAAACGCCTGCATATTTAATCGTTTTATTCCATTCATGACTTAATAATATTCGAGTCCTGAAGAGTCATGTATAATTTTTAATTCGCATCTAATAGGGGTTTTCAACGAGTGCGCGGTCCGCGAAGTGTCGGCGGCTCGGTTTTATCAATTTCGTATCTTATCTGGATCTGCTACCACGTGATGTGGCCGCGCTATAACACGTCAGAACACGTCATAGTGGCGCTCAAACCTGCACGACGGGACGAGTCGACGCGCCGCATACTTTCATATTATGCTTATCACACACGGGGAATCTAAAGGCGATTGCACTCTTTACGCTGCCATGTTCCCAACTTATGGAAGCAAAGCTACTAGTATCTCCCATTGTACATAATCTGCTTACAACCAACTCGATCCGTCTTACTTCGCATTCAAATAAAAGCAGCACATTGGTATAAAATACTTCCTTAACCTTACCTGATCATTTATTCTTACTTCGTAATTTATATACTTATGTAATCCGAAAAGAAATTGATTATAACAAAATTAATAACACAATGTTGTCCAATGTCCATAGAAAATCTTTCTTTTACCCACGATCAAGATTACTAGAATTTTTCTAACATACTCGTATCCAGCTTCATAAATCTTTGGGTCCTTAACACAAAGCAATAACATCCGTTAAGTAAGACAAAATAAGATTATCAGATAACGGGTAATTGATTATCTCCGGCTTGTCTATCAGAACACCAGTGCGCTGAGTCAGCGCCGCTGACCGTAATGCCGAACTCCTAAAAAAATGCAAATAATTTCATTAAATCAACTGGTATCTATGTTATAAAAACATACATTCTCGAAGGTAACCTGTTTTATGAATGAGTTTGCAACTTATTTATGCTGACTGCTATATTTCATTTTAGGAGATGACTTCTTATATGCAAACGCTAATGCAAGAAGTGTTGAACATTACCTACGTTCCAACGAAGGGAAATTCAAATACCACATAGGAACCAAAAAATATGACTGAAGGAAGCCGTCTCCAAGCAACTAAATTGCGGGTCCCTTGAATCACTAAGTGTATAGTACTCTTTACATACCTGCAGAATGCGCACACAGTGCGCACGTATTGCTCTCGGGTCAAACACAATATCAACTTATCGTCCATAAAGGAAGGGTAAATGTGAAGTAAGGTTTACGTTCACAGATAACAAACCGCAGATGTAATCCGCAAACAACGCCTATGAATTGCACATGCCTACATGAAACACATGTACGTAAAATATTGTGTTGTTGTTCAAAGTTTCATGTAATTTCCTTGCGAGGACTCACTTCTGAATATTAAGTGTTGTCAGTTTATATGCTAATTCTTAGCGTTTTTTTTAACTAATTTAAAAACCTTCGCGCAGGAAGTTGTATCGCCTGTTAAGAGACAGCTGTGACTATTTTGCTCAGTGGAAGCTCTATTTTCACAACTACGTTTACCACCGGTAGCATACATCGCAATACTTGTATAAAGAGAACGTTATAATTATAATCAACGTCAAATAATACCAAAGCAACCCTATGTCTTTATTATTTTTCTTGCCAAGCAAATGTTGTTTTTTATGCAGACTTTTTTAACGAGGTTTTTTCCATATTCATTGAACTATGTGTTTAAGTTATTTGCGGCGTTAAATATGTAAAATTTATATTGTACATAATTTTAGTCCTGCTTCAACGTTACTAGACTGCTTATAAGTACACTAATACATATGTACATGTAATGGAATATCGTGGTTAACGTGTACCATAATTACGATAAATTATATTAATTTTAACGGTAATATGTTTTCTAAATTAATTATTTAACGTCCAAATGTCGAACTTTAAAAGTACGACAATCCAGGTACGTACTTCTCCTGGGTTCTGTCTGCCTTTTTTTGTTGACAATGACCGACAGTCGGTCAGTAGACTAAAATAAGCTCGAATCTTCACGAAAAATTCTATACATAAAAATGTACGCCTCTTAAACTTTACAATCACGGACACAAATATTCGCATCAGCACATATTAAACTATCTAAATACATAATTCTCCCGCATTCTGCAAAAGCATTTCCGAATAAGCTATAGAGACGATAAGAACTGTCCATTATAGGCTCCGACAACCCTATTATCGATATAATGTAATCGACTACTAAACGATATGACACACAATAAACTGTCAAGTGTATATTCGTATGATATGCTAAGCACGTGCTTTCTAAACAATTTACCCTCTTACATCTGAATAAGTTTCAAAATAAAATATATTATTGTGGGCTCAGTTTATTTTATTCATATAATACTAAGGAAATATGAAATTTTTTATGTACATGTAGTATGTAGGAGTAGTCTCAATTTTAATATATGCCTGAGAATTCTCTATAAGGAAGTTCCTAAGTATAAAAACTGCAAATAAATTATATTAACTTAATTAAAACTCGCACACTCGGCAGCATGGTGAATAAGTGAATAGTAATGTTAATATATTTTAAGCAGTACTTAGGAGTAATATGCAATATATCGTAGGGACAGGCAAATTATGTCCCTAGTCTCCTTGCATGTTTGCTATAAACAACATTGCAACGGTATTTCTAAAAAATATTTACTAAAGATCCTAGCACGATATTCATAATAAGTCTGTCTTTATCATCAACAATTATCATCGGCTTATAAATACAGGCCACTTACCTGATCCTCGACTTCTCTCGTCCATTCCAGGCCGTCCACCTAAGCAGTAAACGTAAGCATTTTTCGCGACGTTGTCCTCACTCGAGAACAAGTTCGCATTAAAATAAAATTCAAGTCTACGCACTTCAATTTCACAAAAAATGTAGGCAAAAATCAATAAACATAAGCTTGTGTCAATACAGAGTTAAATATATACACCTAAACGTCCGTTCAGATAGTGTTCAGGTTACTTTCAACTTATTATTCATTACTTCAAGTCTATATTTTGACCCGTAAATTGTAGGTACAGCATATCTTTTAACTCTAGTTATACCAATAGTTTTGCCACAAAAGCTCTTTTTTCACGAGTTGTACTAAAAGAGCTTACAAGCAAGCCAGAAAAAAAAAAAAAAGAAGATCAAAAACAGTTAGTAAGTTAGTAGAATTGCAAAAATCAATAAACATCCAGTAGCGGCTGTACAAGTAAAAATGACATCCACGTTTTGTATTATGCAAATGTTATTGTTGTGGTTTTATATTGTAATGGTGGGCGATGCCGACTGTATGTACCACTGCCGACACCAGCACGTGCCACTTGTAACCTGCTAGTCCAATGCCACTAACTTTACCATATTGTTTTTGAACCTGGGCGATAGACATAAGCCTTTTTTTATATTATAGTATAACTCCTGATCGAATCCAACTCGGTTGGGCAGCGTTCGGGAAACTGCGCGACGTCTTCTCGTCCAAAATACCTCAGTGCCTGAAGACGAAAGTCTTCGATAGTTGTGTGCTACCAGTGATTACATACGGCACTGAGACGTGGCCTCTCACTATGGGCCTAATTAGACGGCTCAGAGTCACTCGAGTATGCTCGAGGTTTCCCTACGAGATCGAATCAGAAATGAGGAGATCCGTAGGAGAACTAAAGTAACCGTATTTTTACCCGGGAATAGAACTCGAGACCCCTCGATCGCACTCTGGAAGTAAAATTAGTGAAAAATATATCTCAGTAACTCAAAACAATAAACGACGTCTTAAAGGAATGTATAAAATGTAAAACTAGTACTATTGGTACTACTTAAAAGCTAGCAATATCGTTGCTAAAGTACAAAATAATTTACATCGATAAATCATAGCGATGATAGAATCATTACAACTAAGCAATATATTCAGAAGTGCCAAGAATACAAGTACAAAGGAAACAAATGCAAATACATTAATATAATTTAACCTCAACTTATCAAGATTATATCAATGAAATTCTAATGAAGAACACGTGCTTATGCCATTTATCTAAAGATATCTTCATGTGATAGTGTTTTTGCCTGTTTGCTTGTTTGCATGTTGGTGTAATGACACGAAGAAAGCGTAAACGGTAGCGTACTTTTTGCATAACATTTGTTTATTTTTATTGCTTGTGTGATCAATGATTACATTACATTACACGATAATGTAACCATTTTATTGAGAGTGTATTATCATTTGCCGTGGACGTTAACTTTTATCATCTATTTGTAAAGTTATTTCTATTTATTTATTATCGTTTATATTCTAAAATGTATTGTCAAACAATGTCGACGTTTGTACGATGTTTCGGCATTTTAAATAAGAATCAGTAAAGCTACATATCGACGTTGGCAAACCGACTTAAGCCTCTTGATAGAAAACTCCCATCATTAAGATAATACGAAACGAATCTTACGAAACTTAATTTCATTTAATAGGGTATTTATGCATTCCATTGAGCAGTTGTATTGGTTCTTGCGACAGTAAAACAATGTCGCGAATGATGGTACACTGCTTGCAACGCACGGCGCACCTAGCAACCCAATGACTAATCTTTTTCGGCGGACATACT
Organism: Hemaris fuciformis; assembly: GCA_907164795.1. Classification (NCBI taxonomy): domain Eukaryota; kingdom Metazoa; phylum Arthropoda; class Insecta; order Lepidoptera; family Sphingidae; genus Hemaris; species Hemaris fuciformis. The sequence goes on from OU015440.1 coordinate 10,584,174, forward strand.
TCTGCATACATATTTACCTTGGGTGGTTCTAGCGTAAAATTAATATATTTATATTAACAAAAACATAAAAATTAAGTGCAAACTCAGGAATGTATGTTTCAATAGATTTGTGAACGCAATGCGACAATTAAAACGTAAGCTTTGGTCTGTAACGTATCAAATTACTAAAGTACTAAACGTCGGCAGTCGTTGTTGGCGTGTCAGGGACTCATTTAGTATTCCTTCGTCGGATGCGCGCGCATGATTACATCGGACTTGGTTTGATATGTCATTTTACAATGCAACCTGATTAATCGGCCTATTAATCCCTCTCTTACATTTACATAGTAGGTACTATAAGAACCATGTCAAGTTAACGATAAGTGATTGCTCGGCGGGTTCAAAGTGACCAATCGTTGCCCATTTTGGAACCAACACATTGTAATAATGTACAAAACTCATGTTTTTTTTTAAATATACAAAATTATAACGAATTTAAAAAATCCCTATTCTTAGAATGAACACTTTTGTTAATAATATGGTAGTTATACATGTATTTTTACAACTTAATGATTTAAAATGAACAGTAACATGAATAGTAATAGTCGCTTAAAATCATTTGATCATTTCATTCTGAAATTAAGTGATTATTTTAAACTTGTTTCAACTGTTTTAATTTTCTTTTTGCACAAGCCTGTTTAACCTTTACTATTGCAAAAGAAATTTTGCAAATAAAAAATAGGTCATACAAAGTAGTGTCCTCAATGACATGAAATAATAGCTTTGCTGTTGGATTTTATGTCTTGTATGTTATTGGTAAAGGGTGATTATTTTTTAATTAATATCATTGGCGCGGCAAACGAGCAAACGAATCACCTGCTTAATGTAACCATCATCTAAGGCCGCTCTGTATGAGCGAGTACAAACAATTGTGCGTCGTTGAACATATGGCGCTCTCACATGTTAAACAAAAGGAACGTGGCTGTAGTCTAAATTCACTGTGAGTGCATAAATGAGCTGCTCTATCTTTTTATATCATTGATGTAAACTATTTTTTAATTAAAAAAGAGCAACACTGGAGTTTCTTGCAAATTCTTCTCTAACGATGAATGCCTTCCTGAGTGCTAAAATGACTGAATCTTAAAGATAGTACATTTTATAGACTCATTTCATTTCATTCACTCATTAAGCTTAAAACAACACTATCATTAATTAAAACATCTAGGGTAAGTTCTGTAAAGCATAATACATACACTATAATGATGTGTTTATGAGACAGTTATTTCAATTCAGAAGAATTTTGCTAACTATGAATAAAGTAAAGAAAATAAAACTAATAAGGCTGCTTTAAAATGTATTTAATCCGAAAATTCAAATTTATGGTTATGCTTAAATAAAAAAAGAAACTGAAACTGTTTTTTTAGATTTGACTGTATGTAACAAATGTCCGTGGTGCTAAAACTACATTGAAAGGTCCAGGTTAGTATGTTCAAAAGTTAGATAAGGACGTTATAAATGTAGGATAATGCGGTTTACGGATAAAGAAAATTCGGTCTTAAATGCATCATCAGGAAAAGCACGATGCCCTACATGGACGCCTTATTACATTTTATTTCTCACTCATTCTGCTGTTTCATTCATTCCTCTTTCCAATAACATTCCCAACATTCATTCCCACATGATATTTATATATTTTGATTCCATCGGCGGTAAAATTTAACCACAAAAAAACCAGACGTGAAGAGCCTTTGTTTATTACCTCTACTATCATAACTGCTACATCTCAACGTTTTTTTATTGTTTCTTATATTTTATTTTTATTTATTTATTTTTATTAATATGCACACAGTTTAAATATACTGTATACTTTTAATCATCTTCTAAATATGAAATAAACTGTTTTAGCACTTATCACTAGTTAACAAATGTGCGATAGGTTTAAAGACGGTTTAGTTAGTAGTTAAGCCGCTTGCAAATTTAGCATAAAGATTGCCTTCAAACCCACCCAACGCGTAATGATTCATGTCCTATTCACATAGCCATCAGTAGGCTTGCAAATAAATAGTCATAAAACAACTAGATTGACAGCATCAATAAACATATGTACACAAAAAACTAATTTCTATCATCGAGGAAAAAATATGCGTTACCTATTCAAAGGAAACGCGTTACTAATGCTCTTATGGTAGTAATTAATTAGATATAAAAAATAATTCATATGAATACGTGAGTCTTTCAGCGTGTAACGAACTGACTGCATAGAATAGGCGCACATTACTTTATTAGGCAAGGGGCTCATCAAAGTCGTGTAGCGACGTGATTTATCGACACTCGATTGTCCTTAATTGAAAGAAAGTATAGATAAATAGATCGATTCATTAAACGCTCCGTCTCGGTCGTAAGTTGGCACAATGCCGCGCCTATTCCATATCGGTCATTATCGCCTGTCACTGATTCTCTAATTTATTTGATATGGGCTTTAAATACGTTCGATATCATAGGATATATAGCACTTTTTAGTCAGATTAGATGAATACTGGTTAATCAGTATATTGAGGCATTTCAGGACGCCATATCTGCGAACACACACACATTTGATGTTTTATGTTATGAGTTTATTCTTAATGAATTATGAACAACCAACCCGCACTAGCGTGGTGGACTAAGGCTTAAACCCTCTCAGTTGTAGAGGAGGCCCGTGCCCAGCAGTGGGACGTATATGGGCTAATGATGTATTATGGCGATCAAATATTTAATGAATGAGGAATACTGCATGCTTAAGTATTATATTCGCCACAATAAATTTCTCAGGCAATAAAGGTTGGCAACCCACCGAAGATTCTTCTGGTGTTGTGACTGCATGCGCGGGGCCGACCACTTAATACCTACTGTAAATGCAAAAGTTAATTAAAGTTCTATATTTGTGAAAATTAATGAAATGAAATTATAAAATTAACAATATTTTGTCATGTATGAAAAACAAAACGTTTCATCCACAATTTACAATTACTCACAGCATGTTCATTTGTCTTTGGACATTAAAAACCTCTCTCTCATAGCTCTCAATTCTCATGTCACAGTACCTTCCGGTGGTAGTAACTGCTTTCATTTCCTTTTTAAAATGAATGAATATTTAAAAAATAATCAAACCATACATGATGGGAAATGAATAAAGTTTAATGGTGAGTGATGATATTCCGATTGTTGATGGTTGTCGACAAATGCGCAGTGTGTCGGCGTTGAAGCGACGCGACGTCTCGTGGTGCTCGGCGCGCGACGTCACGCGCACTCCACTCGTTAGCCACGCGCGATTTATACGCGTTACTGTCGCAATTTATTATTTTACAGTGTTAACCGTTCGGATTTATTTACATACGATAAATGTTGAATTCCCTTGATTCTAGACAACAAGAAATACGTTTCCGTTTCATTTTGAAAAGGATAAATGGTCACCGCGTCATAACGAATGGCCGATCCAATTTGGAAGGTCCTACGGATTAGATTCGTAAATTATATCAACGGAAATTAACAACTAAAAATATTCATGGAATAAATTAAATACTAATTCCTTCAGCATGAATCAATCTGTGTTATTTTACGTAAGTACTTACTTCTTCAAAAGTTTCGTTAACAAAATTATCTTCACTTATTAGATCTAAATAATTTTGTATCGCCTAGATAATGTTGCGTAATAAACGCTGCAATCAGTATTTAATATACTGGACCATTGTGGTGTCTAATATTATATCAGATGTGTAATAAAATCATTCCACAGCTCGGCATGTAAGCCTGTTTACCAAACGTGTTTTTTTGTGTAAACTTTGATAAATAACAAGATAACTAAACGAAGGTTTTCATAAATTCAATTTTAGAGTCATTTTCGAGGCTAAAAATTCGGGTAAATTTATAACATATTGAATCAAAATAAAATCTTGTTGAATTGTAAATATGTATCCCCAAGCAAATAGTTAGTGAAAAACATTTTAAGATTTAGATCCCTAATTCAAGTAATAAAAATCTTAGGCATTCGAAACATTGAACAATTACGGTCAATACAATATTTTTTTACCTATATTTGATACTTAATTTAATAAAACAACAACTTTTTATAATATAAGAACGTGTACTTGAAAACGTACAATTTTTGTTTTGAAGAAATTTCACTTATTTATTTTTTTATAAATATTGAAATGAAATGAAATGAAATTGCTTTGCTTTATTTGGTCACGTAGGCAATCAAATAGCACTTATGACAAATCAATACAGAAAAGAAAAATCTTTTATTATTACATTATAATTTAACTATGGTTCATTTTATATAATTTGTACAAAAATATTTACGGTTTTTTTTATAATTTATTTTTAGTTTTCATCAGGAAATACATAATATCTTATTATTATTATTTTAAAGTAAATAACGAGATGGACCTTGTGTATTTCCGAAACGTCACGTATTATTTTAATGGTACCACCGGATCCAAACGCGACCCTGACTGAGAAGACACGGCGAAACAAACTCAGCGGGCTCACTTTACTACTGGAATTTACGCGGCGCGACCCACACCTGAGTAGATCCAGCGAGTCCAACTCAGTGGGCATGTATTTGGTCCAGTAAGGATAACATAATTATATTATATGACCTGCCAAATAAAAATTGCCTTCTTATTATTTATTTGCTCGAATTATTTACTCGATCGGTCGTCATTTTATTTTTATTTTATTTATTTTGTGCACATTTTATATTAGATATCAATTTGTATTTGATGTTTTTATAATGGTTTAAGTTACACTTGGAGCTTTGGGTTAATTTATATTTATTTATGTATTTATTCAAATGATTTGGTTTAAGAAAGAAGAATGTGAAAGGTACTGGGTTCCAAGATGTGGTGATGGCGATGTGCGGGAGAGATCTAATGCCAAATTTCCTTATCCTCTAAATACTGATTTATATTGTAGTATCCCCTTGTCATCAGAACACGTTTAATGTGCACCTTAAATGAATTATCTGATAGGTCAGTTACAGATTTGGGGAGCTTATTGTAAAATTTAACGCAGTTGCCTATAAAGGACTTACTTACTGGTTTTTTCTAATCTTAATGAGGGTATCACAAGTTTATGTCTACCCCTGGTATTTACATTATGTATATCACCAATTTTACTAAAGCTAAATACATTCTTACGTACATACATAATATTAATTATTAATATTATTATTATTTGAAAATGTTCTATAAAACGCTGCGCACAGCCCGATGCAAATGCAAATCAGTGATTTGAAATCACTCCGCCGCAAGGTCTTTCAGAGAGAGGACGTATCTCTCTGCGCTTCGTCAATTTTTAGTTTCGTCGATGTTTTCGCGGTTATCTGACTGCCTTCCGAACACGGAACAATGATGATGATTAGATGAACATTGTTTCATTCATTTTCATTCCATATCATTAACTATCGACGCTCATATTTACGCTAGTCATATTTAGGCCACATACAGGTATGCAGATGAACCTTAACTTAATCATTAAAATAATAATATGCCATTGCTATAAATAAATCCATTAGGGTCAATTATGTCTATAAAATTGTATATATTACTTATTTGAAGGACGTGGGTGATTGTAACTTAAATTATGTAAAAACAAAGGCTATATTATCTATTAAGACAATCAAATAATCGTTTGTAAAGAAACATAAAAAAGATATGAAATGTTTGTAATTCTACATCTTAAACTTAAAGACTTAAAGTATTTAACAGATATTCATATAAAAATGTATTATCAAATCATTTATGAGCAATTCCAGCGCATTTCTCGGTAACTAAAGTATATTTTCACTCGTTTCTTTCGCAGCCATGCTTCATGCAAGCCAATTAATTATCCAATGCTGTAAATCACTTTTTTGCTACTCTTTGTGTTTACATTAGACAACTTGCAATTGATTCCTCATGTTTAAGCGAATCAGAAAGATTTCCACGGCTGAAGCAGCCGCCAATTGCGCTACAAAGCGTGCTGCGCCATTTACGAGTATCGGAACGTCCGTTGGCGCATTCACTGTTGCACCTCTCCCCAGCCGCGCCGACATGCGCACCCGACCAATCATGATAATCTATTTGAAATTAGAACTTCACACGCGCGATCACAATCACGTAGCGTGCGGAAAACATCGCCATATTTGTTTTTGCGACGTTTCGCGCGGCATCGTTAGCCATCAAACGCGAAATAATATTTCAAACATCAATTACACCATCCGTCAAGTCTATCTTCTGTCGGGGGCTGCAATTTTGTCATTCAAAATCGTCGGAACCAGTCCCCGGCCCGTTATGGGATTAATTAATGGTCCGCCGGTTGCGGGTCGACCATAAGGCGATGTAAACGAGTGCTTGACTTGTCTCACATGTATAAGAAAAACGTTGGAAGCGCGTGTCTGGATCGTGACTACATCAGTCAAATCTGCGCTTGATATTCAGGGGATAGCATTCGTTACGACAACGCGTGCGAGTGCCATACATAATATAGATTACTTGCTGAATATATTATTGTAATGCGTCTAGTTACAGTTATAAATCGCTTCATACAAGTTTTTTTAGACGTACTTTTCTTACGTATTCGGTTAATGATCGACTAATAATGCGTATAGTTCAATTAGATTAATATCAGACGACATATGAGTAAAGAAGTAAGATCAACTCGCCGTCATACATAAATCATTATGCTGAGTAGTATTTATCCAATTATTATAATTCATATTACAAAAACGTTCAGACATTACATTAGAAAATAAATTGGGATAGTAAAAAATATTATTGTTATAAACACTCTATTTTTAATGCAATTATACTTCATTCAATAATATCAAATCTGACACTTCATCGTTGTCGCCTGAAGATAAGTATTTGGCTTGCTATAGACAGGTCCATGATTTGATTCCCAAATATATTTGTTTTAAATCGTGAAATACGCAATATTGACACTTACGCTTCAATTACGTGGACTTAAAACGGAACTGACGAAATGCAGATCTAAAAATATACCTATAAAAGGGTAATGGAAATTTGGAATATCTCCAAAGGCGTGAATGTATGTGGGTAAAATAAATATAAAGTTCGCGGCCTAACATAATAGTATCAAGAGATTACCATTTTACGCAAATCGATGCTCCGTCTGCACGAGACCGCTTTTACAGAAACCTGTATTCAGTTCACATTATTAGTACCAAAAAGATTGTTAATTTACTTAACACAGACAAGGGCACCACAATATATATATATTTTTTTGCTTGCAAATATATTAGCAGTACTCTACCGTTAGATATCTCCCCTTCAATATTATTACATTCCAATCCGTAATTAACCTGGCTTATAGACAATCAAACCTTTTGTCCTCGGCTTACATGACGTCTTATACAATGCCACAGAGGCTTTGCTAACATACAATATAAAACTCATCCTTCCACCGATCATTTTACGATCTATAATAAGAACAAACACAGTTTCAATACCACAAATAAATGTTTGTCAAATCGGTACGCAAAAGGCGCTCCGTATGACGCTAGGAGAGTTTCGCTCCGTTTTACATACCGTACAATGGTAATAAGACAAGCCTTCGTGAAACTGAACGTAACGATGACAGCTTACAAGGCATTAACAATATGAAATATAAGTACTGCTCCAAATAAATGGACGCCAATATTTAGAACTGATGGTCTATAGAGGTTAAACAACTAACTGTGATAGTTATTTATGTAAATTTTATGAATTTATAGCAATATGATTATTTTATTAATATGCAGACAAATAAATCATAATTGGATATAGCTTGTTGTGACGATAGTTTACAGATATTTTTATATTTAATTTTTTTCCAAAATCACTCCACGATATATGATAACTGTAAACCAATAAATCTTGTATTTGAAAGTACAGTAGGCGATAATCGCCATTGATTTATCAGCGACATGTTTATTTTTTATTATTTCTGACACTGGTTGAGCATACACCCAATTAGACAAAAAATACAAAAGTTTATCTTGTCCATCCGGTATCACTTGCTTTTTCAATACAATCAACTAATCAATAAGAAGTCTGGCTGTCTGTACGACCGGCGTACTGTCAGCTACGGAACTGATCGCGGCGTCCTTTGATGTCATCATACAGATAACAAAAAACAAATAGTACGACAACTAAGATACCAGTAATAATATCTGGCCGGAGTAACGAATCTATCAAAACAATTTCCAATTTATCTTAACGTCATTTTATATGGAAGATAGACAGTGAGACATAGATTGATCTTTCTGCATCACTGGCAACTAAGTCGAACTGGGATCTTTAACCGAAGCGTTTTAAGAGGCTATAATTAGCTACCTAGCAATTTATTGAGCATAGCCATCAAGAATATAGAAATTCTGTCGTATATATAAATTAAAAATTAAATTTATGATGTTTTTATTTGTATACACGTAGGTATTAGAATCGTCATTGCTGACCTCAATCGCATTCCGGGATCAGTTACCATCAGGCTAGTGCTACAATATTGAATGATGAGGGATACTCGTAACCTTTTCAGTTCTCAATTTGGACCCATAATGACTTTGGACTCTAATTATGTTTAACTTTAAGCTACAAATTAAGTTACAATGAAAAAGATGTGCCACTCTTCAATTCTGTTTCATTTTCATTGTTTGTTAGTTTCACAATTTTACTTAGGGGTGTATAAACAACACCACATATAAATCAACACAGACACAAGAGTCATAACAATTTTACCTATGCTATTATTTCTGGAAACAAGGTTTATCTCTATCGGACACATCTACCGCAGTATTAGACAACCGAACATATATTCTGCAAAGCTAAACATGTTGTTGGATACATGTGAATCGTGTAGATTCATATTTACAATCAGCCTACGCCTACCTTGGCCGAAAAACGACCAGATTATTCATTCAAGTCACTTCGCCTTATATCCCAGACATTAGAGTCAATATTCGATAAATTAAAACAAAAATCCAAGGTGCAGAAGCAAAAACGAACAACAATGATGAAGGAGTGTGTCAGAAGGCGCAACTTACACGAACTGCAGTCTCCGCAGGGTTCCCAACTCAATAAAACTTTTTACTGCGTTCCGATTTTTATCAATGTAAAAAACATAGAGTGTATAAAAACATTATACAGTTGTTATTGTTCTGGTAAATGTTTTTATGTAACTTTGATGCCAATGCAACCCCAAGCTAGCCGCTGTTTCCGCGTTTGATGTAGAAATTGATATAGCAGAAACTGCCTCGTCCTAACAACATTTTCACACATACCAAATATTTGCTGATGACACACTCATTTGGCTCGTTGAAATCGGAGCTTCTCATTTCAAAGAAATTCGAACCAACTACGCAACGGAGGCCGTCACATCATTTCCAGAATGTGTTGATGGTAAAGTTGTCTATGAAAAAAATATAAGTATTATAATTTACTGTAAAGTATATCTATAGTTATGCCGAAACATTTGTGTATTACTGAGACGAGCATACTTAATATCGTCTAGATAAAAAATATTTAGTAGTTAACAATACGGAAATCATAAAAATTATATTATTTCTTAGTTCCTAAATAGGTGATAATGATATGTAATTCGGGACACAAGATGGCGCCCAGAAAAATCTAGAATTAGTTAAAGAGATTCTATTCAACTTTAGTGTTTTAAAGATTAAAATGGGACTCAGTGTTATAAATGTCACTATATAGCTAGGGCTATTATCGCCGCACCCAACATAAATGCTTGTATATCCAATTGTTAAAATACCTTTCTTATCTACAACATTGGGAAATACTAATAAAAGCTAACTATCCCGCTTTTACGTTTATAGAAGCCTTTGAAACAATAACTGGAAGCTTTTATGGGGCTACATGGCGGACGCGGACGCTTTCCTATATTCCTCTCGAGAATGTTCAGGAAGAAACGTAATAGGACGATATGTACTGGTATTATAAACTAAACTATAGGTTTATTTCTCACTTTTTCTTGAGCACCAGAGAATCTAATTATCACCCGGCGCGCATTTCAAATAACTTAAAGCGATAACATAACTTAGGGATAAAAATCAACTAGAAAACTAAACTTCATTTATATTATCTCAGAACGATCTCGCTATCCAAGACCTGTTTATTAATTGTATGTGTTTAATACCACATATAAAATATCATCATTATAAGATCGAGCAATAAGAGTTATAAATTGTGGAATAAATTTAAATGTACCGTATTCTCAATGAATTGTTATTGAAAATAATGTCCATAAAGTGTGTTTTGTGTGAATGCTTGGTGCGTGTTTGGCGCAATCACTACATTCGCAGCCCGCACAATGGACGACATCTTTGCTTAAATGGTAACAGATAATAGACCTTTGGTCTCAGCGCGAGTCATAAGCGATAGTTACAATAAATCACTTATGCGCGTATCTTAAAGGAATGAACTCGGTTTAAAAGGAATAATTGATAGAAGCATTATCGGTGACGAAACGAAATCATTGAATTTAATTTTGCCTTTTTCTGCGTATATTATAAAAAAATAGTCTCAGAATAAATCCCTTACGTCACGCGCGTATGTCATAATATTTTTTTAAATTATGATTGATATATTTAGATTAAAAGATAAATTGGATGCTGTATATAAATGGTCATAGACTATTCTTTTATAGCAATGATTGATAATATTTATGCTACTTATAAGTTTTTCAGCTTTTTTACCAATTCTGTTTAGGCACAAGACTGTCAATAGAGACATAAAAACTTTTGGCATAATGTGGACAGGCCAAATATTAATGCAAAACATTAACATATAGGATACTTAAATTTAGACAAAATGAAAGATGAGTTGGAGGTGAATTCTAATACCGACCAGAATAACGCCAGAGTAATAAAATAATATGAAATAAAATAAAGAATAAATTATAAGGACATATCGCTATAATCTTGTTAATTAAACTTTTAAACGGTGATAGTTCACGATTACTGGCGCAATCGGCGCATTGTCACCAAATTGTTTCATTACTGGCTCATTGTATCGTATAACCAAACGGCATCCTTTCTACTAGTATTACCGATTTTCTCTTGTGACCCATCAAATAATTTCTAGTCATTTAAGCGTTATGAACGCAAATAAAAATAAAAAAGTTCTGTTTCCCCGCTACATTGCAAACAAGATAATGATCACAAAAAGTGTCGTTGTAATTTTAAAGAATAACTATAACAGAGCATTTTAAAAACAACTTATAATAACACACGCATAACATTAACAACAATATCTGTAGTAATATAATTATGTATAATTTGTTAAAAGGCGTAGCGTGAGGATATTGGAGTAATGATACGTCGCACCGGACCTACACGGGCGAAGATTGAAGAAGTAAAGGCAATAATTATAAACCAGGCTACAAATAATGGGACCACGCCTGCCTCTTAACTAACATTATTGTGTGATAAATTATTGCTTAATAGAATATACACATGTTTTAAAACTTTCATTGAATAGAAAAGCTCTAATTATCCATGCGGTGAAGTCCCTAGTTAAATATCAGCTCTCTTAATTACCTCCTCGTGTGCGAACCGTACAAAATAAGATGGCAATATTACTAGAACCAATATGCAGACAGGCATGCCGGCATGATTGTGTCGACCAGCGGGTGACCATATCGTTTCTCGCTGGTCGGTATTAATTTTTTGGACTCCACTGTGCTTACCATCAGGTACAGTGGACTCACTTTGCCGTGCCAGTATAAAAAAAAAGGGGGTTCTATATTATACGCTGGTACCAATTATCATAAGCTTAGGATTTAGGTAATAATTATTTGCTGCTTAAGAAAACCGTATTAAGAAAACCTTCTTTAAGATTATATATAACACCACTGATAAGCATAAATACAGTAAAGAGATAAGAGCAGAGTGGTCTCTATAAAGTATCGACTGCTGAGAAATGACTATGATTATATCATTGCCTAATCTCGGCTAATCCCTAAACCCGACTTCCTTTAGAGCGTCTCTGTGGTAACTAATTTACAGTATTTTTACTAAATAAAAATGTATCACAGTATCATTATAGGATATTGTTGCGGAAATCAATCGCCACTATAAAAAGGTTTTAAGTAGATAAATATTGCTCATGGATCAAGATCACGACTTCCATCAATAAATACGAAGAAGGAAAATAAGTAGAATCAATATATTCAAAAAGTGCTCTCAACGGCGGATGTGTAAATTCTTTCCCCGACTACACGTCTCCCCGACTTAACTATGAATGATTTATATTGTGCAGCAGATTTTTCATGCTCGTCACGCGCCCCGTTTCAATGTACCTTCTTAGTTTATTAAACACTCTCATGGACGGAAAGTTTTTTTAGATGATAATTTCCAAAAAAAAAACCATTAGGAAATTCTCAGTAACAGCCCGAAGTCTGGAAATGTGCCCGGAAAGCGGGAATAGGCTCGCCCCCTATTACATGGGACTGATACATACCTACTGGCGAAATGTGGATGCAGATATGCACCTCTGCTTTTCACTTCGGGGAATACCTACAGGAGTGAGGTTGAGGATATATGTATGTTATTTTCAAAATTCGAATCCACTGTAATCAGCTAGAAGATACAATACAATAAGTCTAAGTAACAAGTATCTATATACTTTTAAATAAAATGTAGTAGCAATTAAGTTAAAAGCTAACAGTTTCTCCGCGCTACAGTGTTTGTTACACTGTAAATTGTCCCGATTTATACGCACGTTGTAATTTTGTTAAGTAATTGAATAGAAATAGTTTAATTGTAGCGAATCGGTGAAGCTCACGTGCAATGCGCGTTCTGTTTGTGTTAACAAACCCAAGCCCGGATGCAGTACCGACGCACGACGAGATAGCTTAATGGTCCCGACACACGTGATTCAATAGAAATTATACCTCCAGCGGAGGCACAAACTCTAAGATAGCAAAAGCTGGCAGAAGGCACGCGTCGTGCACAGATTGCATTCACTTATTTTGTACCACACAATTTACTCCCTTAGAACTTTGATAATTTCAAATTATTAGTTCACCTTGATTAAACTTGATTAAACCACATTTAATCTTTATTCCTACGTAGTGTTTTAATACATTTTACACGCAACCATAATTCGCAATGATTCCTTTTATGAAAGAAAAATTTAACACAATACTTATATTTACGGCTTAAAAATGTCGTGAATGACATATTTCTAGAAGAATATACAGATATAAGTTAATAGTCTCTGGTCTCTGCCTCGTGGTCTCGCGGTACAAGTATGTGCCGAGCGATCTAGAGGTCCTGGGTTCGATTCCCGGGTCGGGCAAAGTGTTATTGGGTTTTTCCATTAGGAAATTCTCAATAGCAGCACGGAGTCTGGAATTGTGCCCGAAAAACGGCAATAGGCTCGCCCCCTATTACGTGGGACTGATACATACCTGGCGAAATGTGGGTGCAGAAATGCACCTCTGCCTACCCCTTCGGGGAATACAGGCGTGAGTTTATGTATGTATGTAAGTTAATAGTAGTGGTATATTTGCAGAAAGATCAATACCGTATGCACCACCTTTACCTCTTTACTCTATGATCAAGCGGAAGACGGTAAAACGTATGGCGAACTTTATAGTCAAATTAATGTCACTGTTCTACCTCAAGTGATTTAATAGCAATGCGGGTATCTATTTTATTTGCTTCCAGAGGTAAAACTATGAGTAATCTGTAAACTATTTCCTCGTAGGAGAGCTAACACTCAAGGCCGGCGAAAAAGTGAATTAAAAAATTGCAACATTCGTCGAGCAACCACCGTCAAGCTTATCCTTACTCCTTACTAATATTATAAATGCGATTGTAACTCTGTCTGTCTGTCTGTCTGTCTGTCTCGCTTTCCTGCTAAAACTATTGAACCGATTTAAATTAAATTTGGTACACAGATAGGTTGGAGCCTGGGAAAGAACATAGGATACTTTTATCCCGGAAAATGTAGTATTCCCGTGGGAATGGGTATAAGTAGCTCTGTCAATATTCTGCTTTTACGCCTAAACCGTTTGACCGATATGAATGAAGTCTTTTACAGACATAAATGTGATCCTATGAAGTAACATAGACTATATTTTATCCCAAGAATATGTAGGGTTCCCGTGGGATAAGCATATAATGTAATGCAAAAGTAACACTGCCTATGCTATGCTTTCACGCATAAACCATTTGACCGATTTAGATGATTTTTAGTATGGGGGTAGATGGGACCCACCCAAGAAACATAGGATACTTTATATCCCGGAAAATGTAGTATTCCCGTGGGAATGGGCTTTCACGCCTAAAATATTCGCCCGATTTATATGAATTTTGCTATGGACTTAAATAGAACCCTATGAAGTAACATAGACTATATTCTATCCCGGGAATATGTAGGGTTCCCGTGGGATGAGCATATAATGTAATGCAAAAGTAACGCTGCCTGTGTTATGCTTTCTCGCCTAAACCATTTTGACTGATTTGGATGATTTTTGGTATGGACAAAAATGAGACCTTAAAAAAGGACATAGGCTATTTTTTTAAATCCTTATCCTTACTTAATATTATAAATGCGAAAGTAACTCTGTCTGTCTGTCTGTCTCGCTTTCCTGCTAAAATTTCTTAACCGATTTAAATGAAATTTGGTACACAGATAGTTTAGACTCTGAGAAAGGACATAGGCTACTTTTTATCAAGGAAAAGGGGTTTTAAGGGGGGATGAAAAGTTGTATGGTAGTATTGTCATTTTTAAAGCTAGAAGCTTGAAACTTATTTTTGTTGATTAGATATAAAAATAAATATGACATTCAAAGTTTGTAAAAAAATGTACCTTTAAGGGGGTAAAATAAAAATAGGGGTGAAAGTTTGTGTGGAAATTCGTCATTTTTGAAGCTAGAATGATGAAACGACGTGTAGACGACTGTAACTATACGAGTTTTTCTGTTACGCTTTCACGATTAAATCATTTGACCGATGTAAACGATTTTTGATATGGACATAAATGGGACTCTGTGGAGTAAAATAGACTACAACTTATTTTCATTCTGAACCCAACCCTGTAGTCTACGCGGACGAAGTCGCGGGCAAAAGCTAGTTGTTTATTATAACTACTTAATTCAAATAATAAAAATTGGCACACTAATGCATTGACTAAAACCCAAATCGGTTGCTAGAGTTTTTTGCTGCCTCTATCATGTAAATATGTATACTCGTAGTAAATGTGACTGAAGTTATAATTTCACTGTTTTCTTTTGGTGGAAAAGTAACAGTTGGAACCATATTTTCTTATACTCGTACTCCACTCGGTTCTTACTGCAGCCAAAGAGAAACTGCGATTTTTTGTTATTTAGTGACGTCTACTCTCATCTAAGCTATTTTGCAAAAAAAATTGCACGGTAAAATTGTAAGACGAGACAAACTTTAGTAAAATAAAAATCTATCCGAATCCAATTCGAAAGTCTGTCTAATTTTGTGCGTATTTAAACCTTCAGCAAATAGATCGGGGGTGCGTGTGGCCTGATTAAATACATAGTCTGAATTAATACAACGTTTCTCCGACATTTATCTTACTTACATTTTCCCCGACATATCCTATTGGCTTGCCGTTATCAATTCCAACTTGAGCCGAACATTAATCTATTACATATTATCACTATCAGTAAGTGAATGATAATGCATTTGTGTAAATCATTAACTCGAACGACATTTGCATTTGTATCCCGCGGAATAGAGTGAGAAATTAATATTTTAACTTCAAATTCACTTATTCTATTACAAAGTAAATAAGTAACGACCAATGCAGTGATTGAGCCACAATTTTCAATGAATAAATTTGTTGTGATGTCGCTATTACTTCCGCAGTTTGAAGCTGCAAATTGGACAAATTTGATATTCATTGCTTGTGGCACCAACACTTGTCTTAAACGTCTATAAGATAAATCGATACTAGACACCCGTGCAGCACCACAGCAATGTGTTGATAATTTAATTCGAAACTAACGGTTTCCGTTGATGAGTAATGAAATGTAACATTGTTACAATTTAAGTGGACAACTTAAATGAAAGGTCGATGTCCACACAGTTTTTAACAAAACGCGTGCATTAATTAAAACCTGCGATCTATAATGGTGTCTGTATTAGCGGATTAAGACCTAAACTCTCTCAGGCGTAGAGGAGGACCGTGCCCAGCAGTAGGACGTATATGGGCTGATAGTGGTGATGCCATAAATGGCGATTCATTGTTGCTATATAAACCAGAAATGCATATCCTTAGACACTTCAGTGTTTTTATTATTTAAATAGTACACATATTATAACGACAACAAAAGTTAAAAAAAAGCAATCGCATTGTCCTTCTTACATAGAACAGCAATAATAAATCTATTTATTTCTTTAACGTCAACAACAAAGCTACGAAACGATGCCATTGTTTACTTTATAAATAACATTACAGATTTTACATTTCGAGTAACTACTTTAAAAGATAATAAGCGGGAAGCATTGATGGACTCAAACCAATAATAGATAAGGGATTAAGCAAGCACACACTACAAAAGATATAATGACTATGCAGAAAGCAAGGGTATCTATAGGATTGGCAAAGGCAAATCATTGTGTGCGCCTTACTCGTCAACAATGGCGGGTATTAGTGTTCGATTAGTAAAATCTGTTTCGAATTGTGAATATATTGTATCTGTGCAATGCAATCCCGTTTCAAATTGAATTCTCGACTAAGCTGATACGAAACAGTATGACCGAACGCATAATCAGACTATAATCAAGTCAATCAAACATCGGATATAGCATTTAATAATTTTGATTTATAGATGTATGAATCACTCGGTGGTCTTTAGATTTGGAGTACCTGTAACTGTGCCTCATAATCAATTCATCTCCAAAGTTGAAATAACGATGATTTATAGTCAAAAAGGAATAACTATTATTAATAGTTATGTAGTATTGCGCACTAAATTCATAATAATTTAGAATTTTGTACATGTCTACGGAATAATAGCTTTAAGTAGTAGTACTGTGCTATTGTGACTTAAATTACAGTAGGCATACGAAATACCGGGATGGTAGATGTGGTACCATTGTGTTTAAAAAAATTAAAGTTAAGCAATAGCTTCCGCAGGCGATTCGTTCGGTAAGTAGGGCTACGGACCCTATATTGATTTTTATATCCTATTCTCTTTTTATTTTTCTCTTCCTTCCGATATGAAAGAAAAATGTAATCAAGTGTCAGTCAGACAATCTTAGATATGACTTCCTCGTGGTCCTGAGGCTCGAATTTCTCACGATGTTAGAGGTCCCAGGTTTGATTATCAGGCCGCTCTAGGTGATATGTCGTTTTCGTATTACAGTGCATTCTCTCCTGCAGCACGGAGTCTGGAAATATGGATAAAAACGGTAATGGGCTTGCCCTCTATCACATGGACTAACTGGTGGAATCTAGATGAAGAAATACACCTTCGGCCTAACCCTTTGGGAATTCAAACGTAAGCCTGTATGTAGATATGTATACGAGTATAAATATACATATATGTAAGAATGTAATTTTCTAAATGTTATCACCATCTCAATCACTAGACTAGGCGACATCGTAAGCGTTGTCCAATAAACATTCAATTTGAAAATAATATAGCTCTAATACAGGCTACTCGTAAAAATCCCATTGAAACTACATGAAAAAGCATAAGAAGTAAACACATCAATTAAGGTGAGTAAATAAATTAGCTCCCAGTGGAGAGCAGCAAGCAGTCACAGAATCTCTACAAGGCCCTTATACATTTCAGTTTTTAACGTGCGCCGTACACCAACGTCGTTGGCAGGTTTTTTCACGTCGCCCCAACAGCTTCATCGTAGTTGTACTGTGTAGTAAATTGCCTTATTCGTCTGTTTACTTGGCTTTATAAAAAACACGACACGATCCACGCATTGCACGGAGCGCGGACGCTCATAACAATCTACCAAACACTTATATCAGACTTTATGATCATGAAATAAAGCTCATATTCGATTACTACTGATGAAAAATGTGCCTTATACTTTATTAACTTTCCCAGTGTTTAAGGATGTTGCGAGTATAAGTATGGGGTTAGCTGAGATTTTTTTCTGTCCTCTCCTGTAGATAAAAAATCAACTTACTTATATTTTCTTCAACATGTTTAAGTATTATTTACTGTAAATATTTCTTTAACAGGTGTTGCCCGCAACTCTGTTTGCGAAACTTTAGACTTCAAAAGGAATATTTGTGGCCACATTTTTCATTGATGTACCCCTGCTATTAATCATACATAGCATCTCTCCAAAAATAGACTATTCAATACAAATTTAAAACAGAAGTTCCAAAGATTATCGCGTTCAAACAAACAAACTCTTCAGCTTTAAAACATTATTTATATATACAGAACATTTCAAATATTATTTTTTTAATGTTTATACCTCCTCTAACAATGGTGATTATGACAAGCAATTAATATTGCAATAATAATTTCTGCATCACTGTACGATATACTCGTAAAACAAATAATTATAGACGGTACAATTACAAAAGCAAGATTACCGAACCCAGCAGGAACAAAGTGATAATACGAAATGAAACAGCTTAACGAGATAGATCTAACAAAGAGTTGGCCGCGGGCCATTTTCATTACCAGCTTGAAGTACAGTGGTACGTGGTACTGTGGTGCAATTTCTAATGATACAGTTCATCGTATTTCGACCTTTAAATTGGGTATATTTGTGGGCAAACGGCGGAAATTGATAGTCCTGCTTCAGGCTAACAAATACGTTATCATTATATTTTATTGCAATAATATTGAGCAATAGACCCAGTTGAGTGCACTTCGATTATTACCTTCGCTACTCTACGCTCCATCGATACACAAATACATACAGTTACAGTACATACCTAATATGTTATATACATTGGCACTATATTCATAATTTAACGAAAAAAAACATGGTAATGTTGATCATTATGGTCTGCGCTGAGATTTTTTTTTATTCAATAAAAAAAAGGGAACTTTTATATGACAACATACATGTCAGTCCTATCGTACCTTATACTAAAAACTATAACTAAACTATTTTAACTAAACTATCATATACAAAATTAAATAGTAAAAAGGCCTGGTCAGATAATGGCTCGGACAAAATGTGGTAAAAACATCCAACATTTAATTCGTTGAGTTGTAGATTTGCCATTAAATCCTTCCTAGCGTCTTTGAACCGAACACATTTTCAGGCTCACCACATACTTCACAATTGGGAGAACTGCTCTTTCTTAGATATTTCATAGATTTATATTTATATGACTAGGTATATGAAATATACTCTGGAACATCAGAAGGATAGATAGTTAGAAACGTAAAACGAATTTACCCATAACTAAATACTTTTATCACCTCGCTTCCTATGATCTTCCACAATACCAAATGGTCTGCAGACACATGATCTCGGAGCTTGTTAAGCCCCCGGCAATCTCACTTGCTGTACGAGATGGAACAGCTAAGCTGTTACTTCACGTCAGTATTTTGCGAGACAAGGGTACCACCCCGATACAGCCGACTTATTCGAATTATCGTCATAATAGGCTCTATCAATTGCATAATATTTAGATTTGCGATGTATTTTAGCAGCATATTTTTCTTCTTAACCTCAACTATCCTAATATTTCCCTAAGTGGTTAGCACTTGACATTCTTACAAACGGGTGCTTGTATTCTTTCCTGAAAAACAAAGTTTATCCCCTAGTCAACTTCTCCCGATAACTCTTTTAGATCCTCAGTATTCTGAATTGTAATGTTACTTATTGACTTTTAGATTTTCAGGCCAAAAAATTGGACTAACTCCTCATATCGTCTATAAAAATGAATTTAATATATAATTTAAATGAAACCGTACAATATTAAGCTTCAATCGTACATGAACGCTAAACAATCCTGACTCCGCGTCACCGTCGAACTTGAAGGTACCTATGTCGTGACAGTATTCTTTTTGTTAAGCATTCGCTCACTCAACTGTTAAATTCATCGGACCGTATCGCAATTTCCTATTCTTTTTTGTTGTTTCATACAATTTAAAGTAACAATGTATGCATATTTATTTATGCCGGCGAGTTAAATTTCAAAAATCACAGAAAAACTTCGTGATTGACAAGTCAATAGGACTGATAAACGTTAATGAGTATAAATATCAACTATAAAATAATTTCACTAGCAAGCACCTACATCTGACACCTGCTTGATTGAGCGGTGTTTAATTACTTTAAATACTTTATAAAATGGGATTCTTTTTAATAGGAACATCCATAATCCAGCTTATTTATTTATGTTCTTAATTGTTAAAGTAAGAAATACTTACCTACATATAAATATAATAACGTGTATCGATCTTGATCTCGAGACTTTCGTTTTGGGAAACGTGGCTCACTTTCTATTATTCTATATTTAACAAGCTAACGGATTACATATTCATTTTATTCTACCTACAATCACCATAAAAGTAATCGATCAACAATGTTTAATTAACGCAGCCTGACAAGTCGCAGACTACAATTAAGAAAGTCCATAAAATGTTAACACGGCGTCTTGAGGCGAGATTTTATAAGAACAAGCAGTTAGTTCAGCGCGCTACATACACAGTGGTAATCTCCTGTATTACCCCACCGTTATATCTCAGAGTAATTCCCGTATTTGCATAAAACCTACACCGTGTCTGCGCCCTTATTATCTCTTCACTATAAACGGTTAACGGCATCCGACACTTCTTTGTATATTTTTTGTTTCTTAACAAGAAGTAATTTCATATTAGCCATTGAAGGGTTTTCATTAAAGTTCCATCCATGCAATTACAGATGCTCATTACAAGTGTCAAAAAAACTTGTTAGAAACGTATTTCAAATAAGTGAAATATTTCAAATTACATAAATTAACATCGCCAAATACAGATCATTACATTCGATGCAGAAATAATTGGAAACGATTATTTTTTTAATATTACCTATCACTAAATTCTTCTACAATTACATACGCAGAACCCGTACCTACCTACCCGTACCATTTTACTTCGGCGCGCCGCATCAAGTCTGCCTAAGTCTCCTGTGCACTTAATAGGCAAGTGAGGGCAAAGTGTTCTAATGCGGTAACGTAAATTTGCTGTTGAAATGCAATCTTATATGCCACCTAATACTCTTTAAACTTGGCTTATTTTATTAATTGAACTGCAAAATTTCAACTGAAAAGAACCGTTCAATATGATTGAACTATATAATAGAATTATTAGTTCAGACTGACTGCATGGGTTTTCCCGTCGCAAAAGTGTACGTAGTGCGTACGTTATTGGGTTCTTCGATAAGTAACACATTTGGAAATGTTCCCCAAAAGCGGCGAAGGGACTGTTCCCTTATACGCGAGTTTTCAAAAAATCCCACCCGGTGAAATGATACTAGCGTAAGTATGTTATATGGTAAAAAAAACAGTGAATTGCGGGTGTAACTTTACGACCGCCTTGAATTAAATATGTAATTGCCAGAATCTGAAACAGACAAAATAAACGATTAGAATTATAGTTATGGTGCAAATAAATTCCATTTTTGATTACTCATCTTCGTTTTACCGCATATAATAATACCATCTATATCAACCAACTACAAGACAGTTTAGTGTATTAAGGATATACCAAGTAAACAGTAGCACCGCCCCTTGTCAAACAATTAGACATCTTAATTACCAATACAGATAATTGAAAGCTATTATAAATAAAAAGCTTTCGGGCCTAAAATACAACGCTGTGGTGTAGTATTATCTTATGTGTTGTTGACAACTTCCGCTAGCATAATAGAGAAGGTGGTATTAACGTGCTCACTGATAGCGCAAAACAATTATTGGAAACCGCCCGCTAACTACACGTGGTAAAATATTAAAATTGCACCTCACTCATTAGAACATGTTACACACGGATGATAAACACAGCGAGCCTATTTGTATTGCAATAAAACGAATGTTATAACAGAGGATTTATTTATTTTACTTAAATAAATAATTCTCTTTCATTTCTTTTGTTAATTCAGTGCATTTATGCTGAAAATAAAACTTAATAGGATAAGATACCTAATAGGGCTTAGAATATACATACAAGATATACCTATGTACTGGTTTTAATGGAATATTCGTCAATTATTCAGTCCATCCGGCCGTGTATGTATGTATATTTAAAACATAGACAGCCTAAGATTTAAATATATAATGCATGATTAGACATGTATAGATAACGGTACAAAGACAGATCGTTTCATATACATATCTCATTAAGAAACTTAAATATTCTCCAAATATTCACTTTAGAGTAGTGATGACCTCGAGGTTTAGGTATGCGGTCGAGAATCTCGGCGGTCGCAGGTTCAAATCTCAGGCACACCTCTGACTTTTCGAAGTCATGTGTGTATTTATAATGAATTATCACGTACTTTAACGGTAAAGGAAAACATCGTGGGAAAACCTGCCCACCTAAATGTTCTTATGAATTTCTTAGGTATCCGCCAACCTGCCCTAGGCCAGCGTGGTGGACTAACGCCTACACCCTCTCAGTAGTAGAGGAGGCTCGTGACCAGCAGTAGGACATATATGGCCTGATGATGATTCACTTTAGAATACATATGCACATTAGAATTTTTTTTAAATGTGTGATTCTGTATCTTAATATTTAGATTTACAAAGATAACACTTTATTATGCAACTGAGTATTTAGCAATAGTGAAAATTATTGTCATACAAAGCGGAGAGCTGTGTGTCACATTAACAACTTTTGTGTTGGTTGTTATTTATTGGCTATTAAAATATTTCTAAAGTAGCTCGCGTGGTCCCATAGCGAATACATGTCCAACAAGCGTGTAAATAGCTTACTCTGTGCTACAACTAAACGAACAACTCCCCACACAATAATTGAATAACTAGGAATAGCCATGAACGTATGTTTCCATTTTAAAAAAATGTCGGTTAAAACTGGCTGTTATTTCATTAACAAAAACGTTAAAGTCAATGTATTTTATTCAAAATAAAATCATTATATTTTATTTAAAATGTAATAACTTAAGACAGAACGTCCCTTAAGCATGGGCTGAATAAATTAACCGACTTGGTATTACATGGATCTCACAACTATTTACAGTAGAAGAACTCAGTTGCGAGACTTTTTTTTTACAAGTTATGTTCTTGATAGCATTAATGTTATATTAACACACATATTATGAATTTTAATACATTCTGTTTATAAATAAATAAATCTTTCTACTAATTTTAATGCTTATATTACGGTTAGTTGGATTCTCAATTTCGCACCACGACTCTGGATAGAGCATGGCACGATCTATAGAGTATATCGGCTTCGCATCGATGTATCGATAAGGTCGCGATGTTGATTCGACATGCGATAACGTTCCGAGTTATATAGCAAACGCGGCACAGGCACCCTCCACACGGGGAATTAATTAAACTCAGCTTATTAGTTCCCGATGAGACCTTAGTTAGGCGTAACGAGCATTGAGTAAAATTTATAGGCGTGTTTCAAAATTAAAATTAACCAGTTTCCTCGTTAGGAATGATGTAGTGTCTGGTCTTGGCGATGTTTTTTGGTCTTTACATACGCCGTGGCAAACGCTTCTTAGAAATGTTATTAATTTATATACGGCAGAAATTGTAGTCTTACATTGCCAATACATCGACACCCTGATTGAGATTTTTTTTTTCTTTTTAGAAACATCATCAAGAGTCATCGTGCAGAATCCGGAAACAAGAATAATCCAAGATCAAAGAAACTTCACGAAATTTGTCCAATAAACGGTACATTACAGTCCATAGGTATGTATGCATCTGTGTATAACTAGTATAACTTGCTGCATATAAAATATCTGAGCTGTTTTATCCTAAATCTTTTATCACAGATTGTTATCATTAAACATGTTAAACTCCGTGTTCTATGCAGCTTTTTAACCCTAAGGAAATGTACCTTATCTTTTGTGGTAACAAAATGTTAGTGTAGGTACCTATCGGCATAAAGTATGAATGCTTTACAATTTATTCAAGCTTGTAGCACATGAATCGATTCGTCTGAAGTATCGATATCTGCGGGGTTACGAGTAGATTCGATTGTCGATACCACGCCGATCTCGATGAGATAACGTCGCTCCGTACATATGTTAGTCGCTGACATTATAAAGTAGCTTTTATACGGGCACGGGGCAGCGTACCCGAACGCACCAGCTTTACGGCTCTTTTGACATTGTTTGATGGCAATATAATATTATAGTCTTCGAAATTTGAAATTGTAATCTTATTTTAATAGGACATATATTTAACTCAGGAATAACTAGGCTTGTCTGTTAATGTCAATGGTCCAGGTTTAATTAATAATAAGCAGTATTTTCTGCACAGAAAACATTACAGCACCCGCTAGACGCGTAGGACGTTCGAAATATGAATGGTATTTTCTATTTATTTCTTTTTTTATTACGAAACAGCTATATGTGCTCCAAGGTCGTGAGAGTTCATTTATCTTAACTGTTAAATTTAATACGCGTAGATATCGAGTGCGTGTAAATGTTTGTATTTATAGGAAATACGAGGAGTATAGCTGTACAGCGGCTGATTGACTGACGCTTGCGGCTCCTCATTATGATGCAGTGCAATCTATAAGGATGTTACTCTTTTCATAGTGGTTAATTTAACATTATTCTATATTCAGAAATGTTTACAACACTTAAATACAATTAACAAAATCTCTTTTTCAAATTAACAAATTATTGTTTTTATTATATGAAAATTTATACTCAATGGAAATGAAGAACTGGAAGCTTATGGACCATCTTAAAATACCTAGTTATTTTTTTAAATTATAAATACGTCCACAGTTAAATACATTTAATACAGGTCTCAATAATGTAATACGTCCGCTGTGGGACACGGACCTGGTTTACTGTTGACATGGGTTAGACCTTAGTCCAACAGCAAAAATCTTTTACTTTACGTATAATATGCTTAATATAATAGAATATGAATGATGTTGACGTCTTTTGGCGAATGCTACGTTGTAGTTCATAATAAGCCCAAATTGATTGACAAGATAAATAATTACGGTAAAATACATTTTTATAAGGTGAAATTAAAATGGAAGCATGTTCCTCGCTTTATCGTGTCCCTTGTGCCAATATGAAGTACCAGTTGCAGCGGGACATAGTGGTAGCGGAGGCCAATCACGCAAACACGCGCTCAAGGGTTGATACATAAACTATTTAATCGCGGACGAACGCATGCTCGTGGCACAAGTCGAACATCTGAACACTCACATTACACTCGTTGTAAATCCCGCGTGTATAGGATAAAGAGAAAAACAATTTTTAATTTATGAAATCTTGTATTACAGTTATCCCTTTTTCTTTAAATAAACGCACCGAAAAGTAGCTTATGAAATTTAAACTATGAAATTACTTAAGAAAATGTTTATGAAATCATCACACGCTTCAACCAAACTTGCATAGAAACTAAGAAAAGCATGAGGGAGAAAAGAAAGTAGGCTTCAAATTATTTAACTTCAAAATCATTCTTTACATGAAATGAAGCAAGGTCTATTTTTTTAAGCCCTATGAATTTCTACAAGAAGGTTGAAAATAATTAAAATTGTTACATCTAGAAAATTTGGGATAATCTCAAATCGTGCTTTACCATAAATGAATAAATAGGATTGATATTATCACCAAAATAATATATTCCGTTTTGGTAAAAAAATATTTATCACGTTAAATAATTACTGTAGTTGTCCTTGTGTGTTTAAATATCTGTCAATAGCTTTCTACTGTAATGCTACATACATACATACATAAACCCACGCCTGTATTCCCTTATGGGGTAGGCAGAGGTGCATTTCTACACCCACATTTCGCCAGATATATATCAGGCCCACTTAATAGTGGGCGAGCCCAATGCCGTTTTACGGGCACATTTCCATACTCCGTGCTGCTACTGTGAATTTCCTAATGGAAAACCCAATAACACTTTGCCCGACCCGTGGACCGAACCCAGGACCTCTAGATTGCACATACTTGTGCCGCGAGACCATGAGGCAGTAATGCTAGTAAAAGCAAAATGCTAACTTGAAGTGTACAAATAACCGAATTAACGATATATTTAATTAGCCTTAACTATCGATTAAATACTTACGATTAAAGGCTGAAGCTTTAATCGAGACGCAGTCAAACTCTGGCATTCAAACTAAATGCAGGCAAACGCAAAAGATAGTAAGCAATTCATAATGAGAAAATATTTAAATCTCACGCATTTTGCGACATTTACCAAGTTACCCATATTTTCATAGGCACAATATGATTACGTTTTACAGCAAATTAAAATCATATTACAAGAATTGATTCTATAATATTAGAGAGTCAAGGGGCATTTGGCTATATGCTAAAGTATAAATCGAAGTTCCAAGTTTGTCAGTTCCAATGATCACAAATTTTCAGATTTGAATGTTTGCTTAAGACTTTAATTTCAAGTTGCAGCTGCAGCAAATATGCGTATGAACTTGATTTTAGCTGCATTTTTAAAATATTTGCCTACTTCAATTTACTCTCAATTTCGAAACCCATTATTTTTATTTTCTCCTCACTCTTTTTTCTCCTTTTACTCTTAAATTTCAACACTCTTATGATTTAAAGATATTTGGATGTTATTCGAACAGCGGCAATCACCTACCATCAAGCAACGAATTCTTAAAATAAATAAAATGCTAATCTCATCTCGAGCCAAAGTGTCTTCCATTATACGATCTCGAAGTAATACAATACAAGCTCAGTGTTAGGAAAAGGCTTTAGTGGCTTCCTCAGAGCTTCGTATTCGTTTTAATCGAACATTACAATTAACTGAAGCCGCAAGATAGATACCGGCTACTACATCGGAGGCAAGCGGCGCCAGACTCACTGCGGACTTGAGAAATATATCACATGAATTTTTATATTAAAATATTGAAAAGCAAGATATTACACAAAAAAAATGATTTAAAGACAGTGCTTAATTTAAAATGATTATTAAACATATACCGACGGTAGAGTTAGTCTAGGTAGTTGATTTTGTTCATCATCATCAGGAGGAGCTTTTCTTACATCCACTGCTGGGCATAGGCCTCTCCTATGGCATGCCACTGGACTCGATCTTCGGGCCTCCTCGTCCAAGTGTTTTAACTACTTTATATGATTTTGTTACTATACAAAAAATAAAAATACACTGTTTTATTAAGATACATCAGAATGTATCTAATAATAATAATTATGACGCAGACGTCATAATAGTTTTTACGACTATTTTAACCATTATTTAGTTGGCTAAACGATATCCAGTAATTAATGTGTAAGTAATGGAAAAATGCCATTATTGTTGATGTTACTTCACCCAGTTACAAAGGCACGTGCAATTTGTGGTACTAAAATATCTACTGATTGCCGGTGAGGCCCAGCTTCGCCCGGAAGTAATCTTCAATTTCGTGCTCTTCCCACAGGAACACATTTTGCCGTAATAAAAAGAAGCCTGCGTTATTTGCCACGGGTCAATCTACGACCATACCAATAAAAAAACAAATCGGGCTTAAAATGCTAAATCGTAACAAACAAACAAAAAATCAAATATGATGACATATGTACATACCTACAGATTTTTACTAAATTATCTTTTAGAATATTAAGAATGTTTTTGTAATATAAGGATTCAAAATTTTGCTTACAAACCCAAAAATCAAACAATGTAAACTACATTTCTAAATAAGTTTTCATGCATAAACTAGGAAATAGTCGCTTCTATAATATTAGGAGTATAAAGCAACATTAATCACTCGGAATCGCAAACGTAATAAATATCGGATCCCATTTCATAAGTCTCTGCAAGGCTCAGTGGTCACACCAATAAGTCGATAATCAAGCTCTTAGCTAGCCGCCCATTAAAGTTGCAGATAACTCTGTAACTACGCGAAATAAATAAATACTCTGCTTGTCACGAGCAGCATTAGCTCCCACTTAAACGGATTAGATTAAGTGCCCGATTTTGTTAGTTGCTCAAGTGCTTTATGATGACCATAGCGGAATATGCGAAACAGTAATGGATCTGACAAGCGAGCTGCAAGGACGGAGCCGTTGCGAAATGTTTGTTTGAACGCACCTTCGGGCTGGAGCATTACGGATAATTGCCATAAACAATGGGCGGTAATATTATTACCATTTTACTCTTCACACCTGGAATAAATTCAAAGCAATTTACAGTCATCGCGTTAATAATGTCTGTATCCGTAAGATAATGAGGATTACACGAATGAATAAATTGAGTAGTTCCGCCAATGTGAACTTAATTATGTCATCTACATTTATTATCATTTTTATAATTAGATACCTCGTTACTAAATTAATTTAGTAAATTACTTGCAGAAAATAATGTTTTTAAAAAGGCGTAGGTATATAATAGAATAACAATGTTCCTAGGAAATAACTCTTGTTTCTGTATTCCACTAGCAGTATAAAATCTCAATTTCAATTTCAACATTTCTTGACTACGCAGGAAAATATAAAGTACAATTAGATAAAGGCTGGAAGCATTAATCTTACGCTACAAATGCTAATACAACGTGTAGTTCGATTACAAGCACGTTGGCGGTAAAAATATTCCGCGCACCGATCCAATGACAATCTATCACATATTCAAATGAGCGGTGACATATGCAAAAGGCGGCAGACAGTTTGACGGCGGGCGCGCGCGTGGGCGTGGCGCACGTCACACGGGCACGTGACGTGCGCGGCCCACGAGCCCACGAGCACAAGAGCCGTGCCAACTGCGGCGCCGCCGAGTACAACGCGTGCGACGAGGGCGCTCTCCGCTCGCCGCTCACCAGCGACCACTGCACGCCGCCGCAGCCTCGCCACTGGCGACACTGACTGATTGGACTATACGCTAATTGGATTGAAATACTGCTTTTATCAACAGTTGTACTGACTCATCTTGCATGAATGTTAATAGAATATAGATTCCAATTTATCTATTGGTATTTATCGACTGGATAATCCCGCGATAGTAATAACTTTAATTATTCAGTCGATAAAGTAAATCTAAATCATAAAAGAGTAACAAACTACCATATTTTAATAATTGACGTTAAACGTTATGTAGAATAACAAAGTTGTGTACAAACTGTGCACTATCAAAAAATCGACAACGAAAATAATTACCAACAACATTGACACATTCTCGTGTTCACGCAAGATTCTTGGCCATCGATTAGCTTTTACGATATCATTTTGCAAGTCCCGGCCGTTATCAGCACTTGTATGAGAAAACAAAAGGCGCTGCGTGGAGAATGTCGACAGTGAAACAATTATGTATGGAATCGTGTCGCGCTGTTAATTGAGGCGGCGGTTAATTAGGGACGTGTCGAGTGCGCCGTCCGCGCCGACCGCGCCGCCTCCACCGCGCGCCCCCACGCGCCCCCGCGCGCACCCGCCAACAGACATTGTCCTGTGTGTCCTCCAGTAACGTGCGCACAACAAACTATTACTAGTACTTTACAGTTACTTGTTTGAATTTTTATTGTAAATGTATATATAGGCCTTTTCAACCAACAGGAGATGTGCTTTTACCGCTTTTCTAATAACTTTCGTGTAAACATTAGGCTTTTTAGAAGAGCGTAAAAGCCAATGACCAATTATATATCTAGATAATATTTTTCTTTAAATAAAAAACATTACTTTAATGTAGATGTTAACTCACTGATCTGTTTAATAAGAAAAGATAAGTATTACTTTGAGTTAAAGTATGCAGACTGTTTTTTTTTGGGCTTTAAAATAAATTTAGAAAAAAACAGTCTTGACAAAGAAGTATGGCATAAAATAAAGCCTCTCCTGTTCTGAATGAGATAATATTTTAAAATATCAATAATTGTTACTGTATACTAGTATGCAATCGGTACAAATATTTGAGATTTAGCTTAATTTCAGCGCAATGTCGGCGCGGCGCGTGGCTCGCCCGCATTTAACAAATACAATCCTCTTGCATTGTACTCATTGTGCGGCAGACTCCGAGCCCGGCGGAATAACTCGCTTAGGACACTTACATATTGAACATTTATTGTTATTAACTTCTATTAATTATACTATTGTCCTCATAAATACGAAATGAACGTCGTATGATACTAAGCTTCTAAATAAACAGTGTGTCGCCATAATTTATACTAAGAAGGTTCATTAATATATAAAGTTTATATGTATTTTCAACGCATGGTTTCTTTACTTGTGACATTTATCTCACATCTTACGCAAATAACTTTTAGCATGAAAAAAATAATTAATTTGTGTCACCTCCAAGGCATCCCAAGTTAATATATGTATAACAAATAACTTAGAAAACGGTAAGGCTGCTTTCAAAAAGTCATCATCATCATCAGCCCATATACGTCCCACTGCTGGGCACGGGCCTCCTCTACAACTGAGAGGTTTTAGGCCTTAATCCACCACGCTGTACTAGTGCGGGTTGGCGGATTACATACCTAAGAAATTCCTAAGAACTTTTAGGTGTGCAGGTTTTAACACGATGTTTTCCTTCACCATTAAAGTACGTGATAATTCTTTGTGAATACACACATAACTCCGAAAAGTCAGAGGTGTGTGTCTGGGGTTTGAACTTGCGACCGTCAAGATTTTCGACCACGTGCCTAAACCTCGAGGCCATTACTTCTTTTCAAAAAGTGATTTTGTTTTAATTCACTTCGTAGTACAAAAAATATTGTACTAAATAAAACTTCGACTGAGCTGGTTTTGGTCTTATAAGGTACTCCACCACTCACCTATTATGAGATGGTCGATTTTCCATACCAATAAAGTATTTTTGGGCTCTCAGATATGACGTTATTTGTTTTTTTTTTTTCACGATCAAACTGCAATGCCATACATAAATATAAATACTGCAGTGAATTGTAAACCTTGGACGCATTTCCTGGCTTGGTCTCAACTTCGAGCATAATCTCTTCCCCTCGTAACCGAGCTACAAAACTCCTCACTCGAACGAATAACTTTGACACGTTTATTACATAATATGTTAAGGGCATTATATTAGGTCTTCTGGTTAGTTTTGAGGGATTTATTAAAAACGAAATACTTTTGTTGTCTTGTATTATAAAAAAACCTTTATATAGCTACAACCTTTTGCCATTTTTCGGGCAACAAATGGTTTACATCATAAAAAATCGATCCATTTTTTGATACATACGATTTTTTTATAACTGCTGATCTGCAAGTCTGTGTTGCATACATCAAAATAGATGGTAATCAGAAGGAGCGCTATCTGGTGAATTTGCGGCTTGCGGTAACACTTCCCTCTGAAGATCTCTCTCTGAAGACCTCTAAAGAAACAGTAGTAAATGACGAAAATAATATTTATCGCGTTCCATATTTAATCACACTTAAACTTGCATGCGTTTACTATAAATGAGTTACTTCGAATAATTAAAGTGCAAGCTAAAACACGCAACATCGAATATCTAAGTAATTTGTACCGATTTGTCGCGTTAGCCACTTGACACGTTCCCTCAAAACTAACCAGAAGACCTAATACAATCGCGCACGTTGCACTCCCAAAAACGCCTCATCAATATTCAGTGCGCACAATCAACGTAGGTATATTTGCCTGCGACAATTGTAACATGACCGCTGCAATCTGGAAATCGTCTCCGCGCCGTTAATGTGCAATACCTCCGCCGGAGTAGCCATTGGTCTAATTCAATAGTTGATAATTCAGAGGCCGTCGGCAGCCGGCGTCCAAGATTTATTGGTTTGCTCCGCGCAGCGCGCCCTTTGTTGCGGTTGCGATCAACCGGTCACGACTCCAATAGAGGAATTCCTCACACGACAGCGGTGAACGATTTTATTTGTTGATGGCTGGCTAAGTTTCAGACGCCTTAGTAGGAAGCAGACCGTGTAAAACGCGCCACTGAGAGTACCGGCCGCGCTGTCATTTACTTGTTCGCGCCTTTAACGCTAGCTCACTGTTCGATGCTTAGTTTATACTCAACCTTTTTTTACCTTCCCATTGTATGTACATGTTTTAAATTTAACGCTACAGACCCATTTGCTATTGAAAAAAGTGAGTGAACGTTGAATCGTCTGTTGGTTTTTTGTCATATCTACTCAAGTATGTATCAGAACTCCAATAATTAAAATGTTATAGCCAAAGGGTACGTCATGTTATCGGAATTAAAACAACATGCACATTCCTTTAAGTAATTACAACTTGCATATGTCCGAACAACGTAACAGTTATGAAACAAGAATTAAACAGAAAGGTGATAACAAAAACAACATTTTAATCATATATTATGCAACAAAGTTCCATTAAGCTGTAACATAAAACAACAATGCTTAATAACAAGATATAAAGGAGATATTCCCACAGAATACGAAAGTCCCCGGGCGTTCTGAGCTGTGAGTGAACTTCGATCCGAACCTCCGGCCTGCAGGGAACAGGTGCGCCGCACTCAACGCCCGCGCATACACGGCCCACCAACCAGTTTTGTACAAAAAATACATACGCATTTATGAATATTGTACCGTAGCAAATATTTCCACAAAACCTCTAATAGCCAGAGTTCTACTAACTTGAAATAATAATGGAATATTGAATTTGGCAATAAATATCTTACGCTGAATATTGTTAGTGACAGTTTTATTTATGGCCCAAATGCAATTAACCGCCTCGTGGTCTCGCGGCACAAGTATGTGAAGTGCGATCTGATCCTGGGTTCGATTCCCGGGTCGGGCAAAGCGGTATTGGGTTTTCCATTAGGAAATTCTCAGTAGCTGCACGGAGTCTGGTATTTAACCCGAATAACGGCAATAGGCTCGCCTCCTATTACGTGGGACTGATAGGTACATACCTGGCGAAATATGGGTGCAGAAATGCACCTCTACCTACCCCTTCAAGGAATATAGGCGTGAGGTTATGTATGCATGTAATTAATGTTGGTATCTCGTGGAATAATACCATACTTTAGCTAGAAGTGAATATGCTGA
Organism: Hemaris fuciformis; assembly: GCA_907164795.1. NCBI lineage: Eukaryota > Metazoa > Arthropoda > Insecta > Lepidoptera > Sphingidae > Hemaris > Hemaris fuciformis. The sequence goes on from OU015440.1 coordinate 10,617,268, forward strand.
CTTATGATGTCAATATCAGAATCAAACGTAGTGCGGTATCTCTATTTTCATTTCTAACAGTTTTATCTTTTATATGCTAAATTGACGCAGGTTCTCCGCCCACTGTGCCGGAATAGGCATAAGTATTCGTAGGCTAACTTGACCACCTTGCAACACCCGCAAAATAATTGTTTCGTTCGATGAGTCAGATTGGTGCAAACAATCGCTGTGGAATAGTCGTTTTCTCTCTCCGTTTTCCTTCTCATCCTTTTTTGTGACATAATGTTATATCGGTGGTTACTACTACTACTACTCACTATCATTTTTGTCACTTGCTAGTTATTTAGCTCTTGCGGGCATAAATCATTTATTATTGTGGGCGTATTTGCAAATTGATTTAGACTCTCCCTATAGCATAAATTCAAAGTGGTAGAGCCATATCGCAGTTTAATTACATAAGTGCATGAATAAGGTAAATTGACAAAGCACACCACTGTCTAAAAGTAAAATAACGTGAATCGATTGCTCAGAACGAAATTGCTGAAGGACCAATCTGACAGTTATGGATATTGTGACCCACGTCAATTTAGTTTTGGGTCAATATCATCCAATTGAAATAAAATGCCGACGTAATAATGTAAACTGACCGAATTCATTTGACCCTCACGGCGTTAACATCATTTACCACAAGTGACTTTTTACCGTGACCACTGTTAAAAAGTTTACTTTAGGTTAGTAGCATGAAGAAAGCGCTTAAAAATTAAGTTCAAAACGACGCTTGCGGCAAATGCGTCGGAATGACGTGCGACGGAATCTCTGATGGGGAGCGATCACGTCAGAAATTCGCAGGTGAGTTCGTGATTCATTGCTAGCCAAATAGCACCTGTTTACCTAAATTGTAGCCTTTGTGGGTGTTGTTCCAATCTTGATTTTATGCTGCTCTATTACTGGTATAAGTAATCATTTATTTCCACAGTATAGTGGAAAACAACTATTTTTTAGTGTTGTTTTATTACAGTCTTTGGTATTAGCGACGTATCAACATAATAATATAGAGATATGTTATATGCAATAAAAAGACATCATTTACTCTACATGACTACAAAAATAAAAAGGCCCATTTAATTGCTTTGTCTAGAAGCTCTCGCTCCAGACTAGGAGAATGGCTAATAAGCACAGTGAGTCCAAACAACACTAAACCAAACTAAGTTGGGAAAGGCGAGTTTGAGATCTATGAAAAAATATTTATTACATTTATACTTATATCTTTATTGCGAAAAGTTTAGGTGCGCGGTCGAAAATCTCGGCGTTCGCGGGTTCAAAACCCAGGCACACACCACTGACTTTTCGAACTTTAACGGTGAAGGAAAACATCGTAGGGAAACCTGCACACGTAAAAGTTCTTAGAAATTTCTAATGTGTGTACTCCGCCAACCCGCAATAGGCAAACGTGGTAGACTAAAGCCTAGACCATCTCAGCTGTAGAGGCCCGTACCGTTTATAAATAAATACACCCAACAGTCACATACATAGTTCTGACCCCACACTAAGATTTGTCTTGTGTCGTGGGTATCAGAAACTACGAGAGACTTTTCGGTCTCACAAACACCCAGACCTGAAACAAATACTAATTGTGGATCACACAAACATTTGTCTCGGTGCGGGGATCGAACCCGCGGCCTCTCGATTCACAAACTGGCATCTAGCAAACTGTGCCACGGGGCTATATGGACTGATGATGATGATGATTCTTAGAAGTCAGTGATTCAGGCTGACGTAAAAGATTGATTGCCTTGCTATCAATACCGAGATCACTTTCAATAGAAGTCCGCGGCCCTATACACCCTTACAACTGTTTTCGCTTCTTAAAGGGATATAACATAACCGCAGTCGGGTTATTACTCCGCATGACCGCCGGAATGAAGGAAGATTAATATATCTTATCACATCATCTATAATTGTTACCATGTTAGCTCCATCATAAATAACAGATATTTAAATACCTTAACATGTTATTTTTGAATCTATAATTTTCAGTAAATATACTTACATATCGCATATACAACATGCAGTTTTGAAATGGAACTGTCTAAGAGTGAAATGGTTTTGTATTAAACCAAGTAATACAGAGTTATTAACTACAATATTCATTTTTAAACGTTTGACCTCGCAACGTCAATAACTTCCAGTGAACTCATTTAGTGCCCATGTCCTGTATAAATTATTCTAATAACACAATAGGTATCCTCCGGTACATGAAAACAAACGTAGGAAGTCTCGAGTCTCGATTTTATGTCAAAAGATTACACTGAATCCCCGTTAGTATCGGCACACATAAATAATGTATCAGATATGTACTCGGCCGTTTTAATGATAACGCTCACCAGATACGTACTCGGAATTCTAAAGCGTGCACCATTTCCCATGAATGAATTATGTATTCGAGCGAACTAAGCAGGAGATTATTCACTTTGATAAAAATATCGACACGTATGCTTTCTAGATATTGCAATCTAATCAATATTTGCAGCTGAAAGGATATTCATATCGGAAAGCTATTACTGTGCCGATATATAAGCGAAGCGTATGTCCCAATTCGCGTTCAGCCAATTAACATTATATGTCTAAAAGCTGCCACGAAAGAGTTGGCTCATAAAAAATAATCGTAATATAGTATTATCGCAAGTGTTTAGTCTTTATTTAGTTTACTATGTATCGTTCTCATTTACTTAGCGGTGAAATGGATGCGGTCACATTACCGTTCATAGATTGGTATATGTAAGATCCAATATCTAAGGAACAAATCTACTCATTCACCACATTTGACAACTCAGCATTTGTGGCCATCCATTAAGGAAGGGAACTCCCATTATATTAGATCTTTGACTGTTTACTTACTTTTATTCAAAGAAGCATTTGCAAATGGTTACAATTAAAGTGAAAAGTGAGACCAGATTTTAATAAAGACATAACAGAATAACTACATTACATAATTAACACGAAAAAGAAGGTAGCGCAAAACAATTAATAACACTTTTGTGTGGCTCAGCTCTTTATGCGTAGTTGATTATAGTGGATAAAAAAATAATAGTATCTTAGAAACGGATTACTTATCCATACATTATACTATAATAACAACCAGAAATACTGATGTTTTCAACGATTAGGATCGTGATTTTCATAGAAAGAACATCAGAATAGACATAAAAATTTAATATAAGACGGTTGACTCTAGTGCCTCGTGGGTGCTGGGCCCCTTTCCATACTTCCTGATACGCGCTTATCAATGCCGATGCAGCCTGGTTCTGTTAACAGATATTATTTAAAACACACGGGCTCGCCTATTGTTTAACTTTAGTAATGGCGTATAGTGAAGTCATGTTAGTGCTTGAATCTAAAAATGTTCTGATATTATACTTTCATACCGCCCAGGCTGTATGTGAACATAACTCGTATTTCTATTAATAAAGATGTTTCATAGAATCTTGAGCACAAACCAGCCTTCATACATTTTGCTAACAGATTGCCCTTTAGAAGAAAAAGTATGTACATAAATGTATTTGGCATGAACTATTTGAAGCAGTGATGGCCTCGAGGTTTAGGCGCGCGGTCGAGAATTTCGGCGGCGCAGGTTCAAACCCCAGGCACACACCTCTGACTTTTCGAAGTTATGTGTGTATTCACAGTGAATTATCACTTGCTTTAACGGTGAAGGAAAACATCGTGATAAAACCTGCACAACTAAAAGTTCTTAGGAATTTCTTAGGTGTGTAGTCCGCCAACCCGCACTAGGCCAGCATGGTGGACTAAGGCCTAAACCCTCTCAGTTGTAGAGGAGGCCCGTGCCCAGCAGTGGGACGTATTTGGGCTGATGATGATGATGATGATGAACTATTCAAACAAATCTACCTACTCTAAAAAAATATTAAAATGGATTTCACACTGAATGCAACCAAGTGTTTGTTTAAACTTATTACACTATGGTCGACAGGAGCCTAAATAATTTCTTTCATCATCAGCCCAAATACGTCCCACTGCTGGGCACGAGCCTCCTCTACAACTGAGAGGGTTTAGGCCTTAGTCCACCACGCTGGCCTAGTGCGGGTTGGCGGACTACACACCTAAGAAATTCCTAAGAACTTTTAGGTGTGCAGGTTTTATCACGATGTTTTCCTTCACCGTTAAAGCAAGTGATAATTCATTGTGAATACACACATAGCTTCGGAAAGTCAGAGGTGTGTGCCTGGGGTTTGAACCTGCGACCGCTGAAATTCTCGACCGCGCGCCTAAACCTCGAGGCCATCACTGCTTAAAATAATTTCTTTACATATCAGTAAAGAAAAGTAATGTAGCTAAAAAAAAATTTTTTTATTTGACTTTAGTAACTACAAAGTGTGAGTTCAAAATGATTTTATTGAACGCAACCTCATCTTCTGCGATGACGTAACAGAATTAAATCTCTAAAAGGTTTTTATAGGCTAATAATAACAAAGAAAAATTTACTGTCATTCTATATGAAAACTCTTACCCACATTAGGTTAAATCGATGTAGAGAGTTTGAAATGACCTATAAAGGCATACATTATACATACGGTGCCTTTATCGGCAATTAATTGAAACTAGAAACAAAGGAGCTCGGTGTTGCTAAAGCACAAGAAACCGATGTAAAACTACAGATTTTTTATACTAGTGTTTTCAAATATTGTGTTAATAGATGGCTACGAGATTCTCAATAGTTTACCGAATTGTTTATAATAGTAATTCCCAATTATCCACACCTATGGGATACTGAAATTGGCCACAACAATATAAATTGCATAATATCCTCCGCGCCTATGAGCTCTCCCGGTAACAAATGAACAATACATTTTATAATCGATTAAATATTCCACGTTACTCTTGTGTTTATTTACTTTCGCCCGAAGCATTGCATTACATCAGAATAATCGATTCACTCGATTCCCGTCAGCATCCGATATAATAACAAACCTATCGAATGCTGAATCACGGCCGACGACGATCGAATTCCATTATTCTATTCGAATACATCGATTTGCCGCCGGCGAGCGACTCTGCGACAGCTATTATTCGAGACTTGAAGTCGGGAATAAGAATTTATGTCGAAAACGTTTATTACCTATGTCTCGTGTCATCCAGGGTTACACATAATCCAATCGAATTTTTGATACACGGTCGGAACTATAAACAAAAATTTTGGTTTTATAATTCTGTAATACATAAAATAAAACGACAATGCGTATAGTACGCAAACAGTAGATAGTCGGAAATAGGATAGGAGGAACCATACTATCTTTACGCTTAGTAAATATACCACATCCAGTTATTCTTATTGTGGTCAGCTGTCATCGCAAAGGGTAAGCTGGGATCGGTGAGTGTTATAATAAAATCACTTATAATCCATCATGTGTATGTGTGATGAGGCCATTATTTAGGAAGTAGAATACTTTTAATTATAGCCTCTGGCAGACGGACGTTAACAACACATCGTAACAATTACTAATATGTATATTATGGTAATTGTACGAAGCAACTGTCGCCCGAGGAGTAATTTGCGACCGTGAACCAAAGCATACACTTAGCACGTCAACTGCCGAGTGGACAATGTGACCCAACACGCGTTGTTTCATTAAACAACTTTATACGCACAAAAACGATAATTGTGATGTCTAAGCCGCTTGTTACACGGAGGGATCAACCCTATCCCTTAAGGGAGATCCGACGATGCGATCAAGATAATTCACATTACCTCGTTTGACTATTACATTTGACATAAGTTGTGTAGCCCGCGGGTTTTAGACATTATTCTTTAGTAAGTGATATTTTTTTCAGTTGAATTTTGTAATTAACTATGAAAATAATAGATATTTTGGTCGTTAATGAATCTGCATCCAACTTTACAACTACAAATTTTATATTTCCTTGGACTCTCTATTACCGAAATTCTTTTAAAGCCTTGATATGAAGAGTTCCGCAATTTTTCGAAGCGACTTTCAATAATTTAGCTTTTTACCTCTAAGTATTGTATAAAATCTCTATGGAAACATAGACTGTATGAAATCTTAATCTGAAAATCTATATCTTTCTAATAACATTTCACATTTCTATTCAAATTTCACATTCAAAATTAAGTAGTTAACTAAAATGTAATTAAGGTCATTGTGAAATTCATCAAATTTATCATTCATGATCCTTCGGTTTACTCAGGCCAGGTTAATATGTTTTCGATACGTCATTCGTAAAGTCCGTTTAATTAGTTTAAAACCACCGCCCTTCATTTAAACAATCAAACGAAATCGTTAAAAATCAGCAACTTATTTAAGTAAATAAATGTACATACATATATGTACATATGTATAAATGAAAGTCTCTATGCGATGCAAGACTCAAAAAGTCCTTGCACATAACCCTCATGTAGAATAAATTGTGGCCGAGGCATTATTAGTATTATTTGTATTGATATACGGTTATTGTTGTTGTCGCGGAGACATGTGCGGTGTCTCCCGAGTGCGCGGGCGTGCGTGATCGCTCGCGGCGCCCCCACGCGGCACACACCACACTCCACAACATTTAATTATTATTGAACTAATATAGTATTGCTATACGGATCAAGGTGGACTGACGATATAACAAAAATCACGGGAAGCCGCTGGATGCAGGCCGCTTCCTAGCACGTTGGAAGTCTTTGAGGGAGGCCAGCAGTGGACGTCTTTCGGCTGATGTTGACGATGATGGATGATATACGAATCACATTTTATGACTTAGCATCACGTTATTATTTGTTGTATCTTAAAGTAAGATTTACATAAGTCTATTTTAAATCCACAAATAAAGACTTCTAATGTCTTAATTTTTCTTAAAAAAGCAAGTAATTAAATTGACAAATCCCTTTGAAAAAATGCAACGGAATATGCGCATTTCGCATTGTACTGTTACATAAAATTAATAAATGGCATTCATATATGTATGTATGTTGAGAAAAGAATCCGTCATTATCTATTTGCTTCGTAAATGATCGTTCTACCGTCACAGTCTGACGCACATACACACTTCTACAAGTTTTTGCCCGACCGGACATCACTTCTAGGAAATTAAAGCCGCGCCTACTACTACTTTGACTTGCTGATTCGTCAACTGCTAACTTCGTACCTCCTCTTGCAACATGGAAGGCGGCATAGATCATAATCTAGGACACTTTCCCAAAGCAGAATTATAATTTTAATACATCGATTTGCAAGTTCAAGTCGTAAATCTTCCAAACTCCTTTTTTAATATACTAACAATGGTAAATGAGAATGCGTTGTTTTTCAGAAGGTGTATTCAACTAACTTAATAACACATCCAATCGTAAACGTTCTCCGCTCATCCATAAACACCCATGACCCAATAAGAATATATAATATATGAGTATATCCAATTTTTTAAAATGTTTTGGAAATGGCAGGGAGGAATAGAAAGAAGTGTGGTATATTTAAAGTATAATAAATCGCTAGATGCCATCGCGTCTCTATGAACGTGATGCGCATGATGAATCGCTCCGGAGCATCTCGTACATAGCTCGAAATGAGTGGAACGGGGCTGAATATTTTGTAGAGACAAATTTGGCTGTAAACTAGTGTTATTTACAGAATGAAACAAAACAGACGTTGAAACATAAAGGCTGATTCATCGTATCATTTTAAGAGTGTAAAAGCGTTTTACCTTACAGGTGACTATTAATGACCGCGTTTGAATCCTAAATCTCGGCACACAACTAGGTATTGTGGCGCAATCTGTAATCACAGCCGCGGGGCAGCACGAGGCCATTCCTCACCTGCCGACGATGTGGTGTTGATTAATCGCAAACCGGTAGATACTCGCGCCTCGAGCTTTTCGACCTACCTACTAGATCACACTCCCAACGCGATTTGAACAAATTTCACGTGAGATCAGAATCTCTGTCATTTGAGCACTGTTCATTTGCTTTAGTGAAGCTATTGCTCATTGAGATGTAAGTTATCGCTAACTAGACTTTGTAGTCGTAGTTCTTTTAGCCTTTGGTGACTAGCAATGTTAGTATAGCATAAGTAAACAAGCATGAGTAAATAGTTTAATACGGAAAAAATGGTGAAAGCCAAGGGAGTAAATAGTAAATCCCAGACCCTCAATTAACATGATATCGGGAATGTATCATCATTAATGTTTGGGAATATGCTAATACTGGCATTTACGTGATTGACGTCTCATTTTTACATTTCTAGTCCACTTTAATCTTTTAATTGACAATATAATCTTAATTCAAATAAAAGACTCAACATTTTCATAAGCTTCACTTTTTTACTAAATTAAAACTTAAGCTGTTCACGTGTGTAGTATTTATAATAGTATTGCTTATGACTCATTATTTGTATTTATATGTCCTGTATCTATAGGTCAAGAGACAAGACCGCTAATTGGGTTTATGTAGGTATACTTGTTTTTTTATAATGTTTTGTTGAACTGTAGGACTTTCAAAGGAAAAAATTTAAAGAAATAAAAATAAAATGACATTCCTTTACATAGACAAAGTCCATTATATAAACAAAAGCTAAAACTCTGAATATAATTAAATGCATAGCTTTTAAAAGCATACAAGTGTATGATAGTGATGTACAACACATATTGTTCACGTAACTACAAACTGTAACATGGTCAAAAAACATACTGCACCTATTAGTTTGTATTTTTGCTCATTGTGACGAAATTTTATAACACAGCTGCAAGCTATGCAAACTTCATTGCTGATGGAATGGTACAAGTGATCCACTAAATCGAAGATATGCAATTAGTAATTCCACAGTCGCCTACTTAGGCACGCATCGGCCGCCTTTTAACCAAAATGAGAGGTTGCAAAAGCCAATCACGTATTTAGACACGCTTCGTATATGGCTGTGGGCCAATAACTTCATTTTGTTTCAGGTAGTTCTAAGCTGATCGCCCAGTAGGCGGGGCGGACTGAATCACTGCCATTATATTACCAGTAATAATGAGTGGGATTAATGGAAACCAACGGACTGCAGCTAAATCCGCCCTCCAATATCAAAAATATGTTCCGGACCGTTGCTAGCTGGACCGGCTGCAGTGGACGCCGAGCTGCAAAAGACCGATGTAAGTGGTGCGCCCTGATAACCGAACCACGCTCTGTAAGTAATCGCCTATTAATTGTCGGCAGAACAAATGTAGTTGGCGCCAACGAGAAAGTACCACTTAGTTAAATTGTGCTTACAGAATACATCATGTATGTAAATACGTTTTAGGTTCATACAATCCTTCATTGACCTTTTAAAAAAGAATCCTCATACACAGAGTGCGTCTTTAAAACTTAAGCCTTATGTTCTGATGTATGTATACCTAGTTTATTCACCATAGCCTAAAATTACAGACACGATTAAGTTAAACAACAGTCTCGCGCCACGTGTGTGGGTCGTGCAATCTAGAAAACCCGGGTTCATTTCCCGACCAGGGCAAAGTGTTATTGGGTTCCATTAGAAAATTCGCACTTTGCATCAAGGAATGGAAATTTTACTGAAAATCGGCAATAGGCTCGCTCCTTATGGGAGTGATACATACCTGGCGAAATGTAAGTGCAGAAATGCACCTCTGCCTTCCTCTTTGGGGAATACAGGCGTGAGGTTATGTATGTATGGATACAAATAATCACCGGGACAGAAATAAAACTATAAATTTGAACTCTGCAACGTTCACAACCTTATCTACCTTTGCACTAGTTACTTTACTTTATACTTACTATCTACTTATTTACTTGCTTTATACTTTGCGTAAAGAACGTTGCTATGTAATTAAGATTTTTATTAGTTCCAGTGTATATTTCCTGGTACATATTGGTACGTAACAATAGTATATTCTTTTACAGCCGTATTTCTAAGCAATTGCACGTCATTAGTGTAATTAAGAAGAACGCTCACTTCGGCGAGGGTCTTGGCGGTCTGGTCGGTTTACATTCCCTACTGGCCTGCTAAGTCCCAAGCCGCGGTGAGCTAGCACACCACACGTCGTGATAACATTTTAACATGTATGTAAAGATGAATTCAGATGCTAGCACAAAGGCAGTTTATCGGAACAAAGCCGTGGACGAAGCCATTATAGGCAATTCAAGCTTTCATGGGCAAACGTTATTACTTCTTTTTCGTCATTTATGTTTAAATAATGATTTAAGTATACATATGAAAAATTAAAAACAGCAATATTATTTTTATTTAAAATCTTTTGAATGAGCTATAATTTATGTAATTTTTATCAATGTCTGTAATCTATATTACAAAATAAATAAGATTATAGTGTCATGTTACTCAATAATAACATCGGTTGCTTGTTGTAGCTTTTGGTTAAGTCTCCATAGGGCAAAATTGCCTCATCTAAAATAACCAGGTCTACTAAGTCATCGTGCATTCACAGTCGTCAATTTTAGGTGAAATATTGTTACCATCCCGGTCGAGCCGGCTCATTTGTATCACAATCTAAGCTACTTTCGTGTGGCCTTACCAATTAAACATCAAGACGTGATTTGCTGTAGTCAATTTAAATCATACATATGTATGTACATACACCATTGAGCTCTGCCCCTTTTTTTGTATAACACGATAAGCTAAATATAAAACTTTTCTTCTTATAAAAACAACGCTCAAGTAGACAAATAATGATCATTATTTTTAAAAGATATATAACTGGGCCCGCGCAAACGATGACTCTTAAGGACTATTACCTAGTGCTCGAGGGAAAATAATCTGTGAAAACTCTTTCGTTGAACAATAAGTGCTAAGTAAGTACTCCAAAGTAATTATTACCTTATTTGTATTCTACGATGGTCCGCTAATGTACTACATGTTATTTTTACACTCTGTTATACTGCTAATTGGGAGATAATGACCCTTTACGCCTCTAGGGAGGATTCAAATTAATGAGTCATTAACAATAGCTACTTAAGTGATGAGTCTCACTAAGCGTCGTACATCGCTTAATCCATGTCACCAAGTTCTTATAATTAGTAACTGCTCTAAATGATGTACGAAATTTATGACAATTCATAAATATTCCGCTCTTCGCACTGCACTATCATTATTCATGCGCAAAATGACCGTCTTTAGTTTATCATTAAAAATAAATCAATCTATTAAGAACTGCCTCCGTGTTGCCGATGTCACGGTAATACTATGATAGTATTACCCTGCCGATTTGTATAATACAGGTACGTTATAATAACCGTTGTTAACTACCTCAAACGTTTTTACATGCCAAGTACCTACAATCATACAAAATTAAAATGCACCGCAATGTAAACAATCTTCTTGCAAAAACTAACTTTAATTTAGACTCTTTAGAGTATAATAACAGTGAATGCCAATAATTGTTCCATACAATGTCAGTGGACGACTTAATTAAGTGAAGTAGCCTGATTGACCGCTGCTGCCCCTTTGAAGTCGAAGCGACGTGCGCCTGCGCACCCCGCCATTGTATTGCAGATCAGAGAGTTCACCACTAACTAAATACTGAGCCACACAACGGGGCCATGCTTACATTGTAAATGCCTTACATCAGCAGACCGGTGACGACTGAACACTGTTTTATTTTCTTATTCAGCAGTATCTTTGAAGCTTTTAGGACTATTGCTAAAATACAAAGGTTAAATGCACCGCCTGTGCCAATCATCATAATTCCGTAATATAACGCTAAAGTTTACTTCAATGGTGAGCATCTGAACAATAAAAAACAAATTAGGTTTCGCATATTTTAGCATAAGTCCCATATATAATTCAATTTATGTTATGATTATAATCAACGCTAAAGCTCAATGATCATTGGCATTCTTGAAATTAAACGTTCTGTGGCGAACTAATAAAATGTTTGCATTACAAAAAGACGCGGAATTCGCACAATTGTTTACGTATTAAAAGTGTCAAATATTTTTTTAAGTTTTACTGTTTATTACAACATTCCATATTAATTACGCAATCAATATAGGTACTCAATATGCGCAATAAATATAACCTGTAAAACCATTCCCTTGACAGGAGTGTAGACTCTTAGTGATATTGTATTTCATGTCAAGTTCAGATCAATTATACATTATTTTTAGAGGTGTCATATCGTTGCTTTTTATTAAAAACCTGTGTAAAAAGTGGCTGTTTCATATATGTATATAATTTTGGGCATTAACCCAACCTAACCCGATATCCTGGTGAATGTATTGCCACATTCTCAAATGGGTATGGATTCACAAATCAGTAAATATACTTCAATGACAGCGCATTCCTGTAAACATTATCTCGTAGTAATCATTCACATTCAAAAAGATATTAGCTTCGAATAATAAAGTGTGGTATAGTTTGCAAAGTCATCAGGCGTCTAGTGTTTGATCAGTGTTGTATGTCACAAAGTATGTCGCCGTAGAGCTGGGGTTTCAAAGCGGCATGTGCCTCCAGTCATGCAATGCCCTTGGAAATCCCAAACGTGCTGGCGACCGCTACCCGACCGACGCCACGATGGATCTACGCCGAAACACGTTTCATCAAGATATGTGGCAACGATCACACTCGTGTCATCTGCGCTGAGTAGGAGTCGGCGTCTAACGTGCCCGCCGAATTAAAAACGGATATCTAAAACAATCAACACATTCAACACTGTACGAGTAAGTACAAACGACAACCATCCATGTGCATATTAAGTACTTAAAAAAGTAAAGGTTTACAACCCAACCAAACCCCAAAAAAGCGAGTTAAAAAGATCAATCGGGACTTGACTTAAAAACATTCTCATGTAAAATTGTTATGTGCAACTTCAACGATATATTATTTATTGTCTATTAAATAAAAAAATAACAGACATATACTACATACCCAAAGCGATAGATTACTTTAACATAACTTTGGACATATGGGTAAGAAGTAGTAACCGCTTGATGCACTTTAGTCTAAAGCTGTATCAATTATAACTTTTAAAATCTATAATTTTGTTGGCGTAGCTTCGTTGCTTCTTGACATAAATTACAAAATTGAAAATGACTAATACTTGAATGTGATGATTGACCTTGGAAATGATAAGGGAGGAGTAAATTTTTGATGGTGCCAGTTATTGTAGCTACAAATCTATGATTCTGACAGCCCATGTGATTATGCTATGAAAGACGAGTTTCGGATGCGTTTAAACAACTCTTCATTCGCCGAGATGCAGACGGTAGTAGAAGAAAATGATATTGTATATGTTTCAGGCTTAAGACATGACCCGCCTTGGCGCGCCACTCCAATGCAAATCTTCAATTCAATGCAATGCAAGGCTTCAAATAGGTGATTAATGGACCCTTCACAGAGGTATGTAAAACACTCCTTTCCTGTCCAAATTTGCATATCCCATTAACGGCAAATACACCCGCACGATGAATCTCGTAAATATGCTGTTGAGACTTTATATGTAGGTATCTCATACCTACATGAAAAACGAAGCTTAGCAAATACCTCAATTATCCAACAAATACTAATAACAAAAGGCAAGCAACGCTCCAACTGAAGACGTAATTTGTTACCCATAATGAAGACAGCATAACTGACATTTCTGCACTTTAAGTGAACGTTTCAAGATTTAAAACGGTTGACAGTCGACCATAACAAATGGCGCAATTTTTTTATTTGAGTAAAAAGCAGGTGTGGCGATTTTTTGCAGCTCTGAAGCAGGGACTTGTCGCCATGTCGGCAAGTTTAATTGGTATCGGAAAGCTACAGCTAATTGTGGGTGAGGCTGCAAGCGAAACTAGCGCCGCTGGGTCGCATTCACCTGTCGCCATCGTCGCCGGACGCGGGAACACGCCTCCACTGAACCAAATTACTCGGAGACGGTCACGACGCCAGTCCCTCTTTTTTGCACAATATTTTTTTATTCTAAAATCGTGCACTGGTTAATCGCTTGAACATTTTTTTGCGACAAACGTGATGTCTGGTGGAATAATTGTGATAATCTTTACAACGCTGAAACGGAAGTATATGGTTTAGTACAGCTCAATTGTTGTAAGATATGCTGAGTGTCATGCCTGATGCATCATTTTTTGTGTACCACGAAGCAGTCAATTAAGAAACAGAAAATATCACGAAGTTGATAACGTTAAAAACTAACATTCTTATTTTCTAAATGCAATTTCTAAGAAACTTTATTTATACGTTATACCAGTGGACATAACTAAGTAAAAGCTCAACAAGACGCTTCATTTATCAAACACAAGACCAAATATGGAGAGCGGCGCGACTACGCGGATGACACTCGCTGCCGCAACGTTTGATTGACTTGTAACTATATCGTTTTTGTACGCTCCATCGCTAATAAGCTATATTCCCGCCATTAATGAACGCAAGTTCGGATATACACTTCAACAATCCTTTTAATTGAGTACAAATACTATGTGTCTTAACTGGACATGTATAGAACGTCAAGACTAAAAAATGCACTTACCGCTAGAATAAACAACTTTTCCAGCAGATGTTGCTAAGTTCTATAAGAAATTCTGCTAAGGCAAGAGTCATCTTCTCTTTTAAATCATTTATAAAAATTCAATGCTACTTTTATTTTTTCTTGATAATTTAACATTCTTCCATCAATTGTCATAATCATTACAGTTCATAATTAAACAATGGTAAAACTGTAAACAGAGTAATGTCAATGCATGTATCCGAACGGAAAATGAAATAAAATCTGAAGCACAAGTCTCGGCACGTGCGTAATTACGCGGCGGATGCGAGTGTGGATGCGAGTGGATGCGACCGCGCCCGCGCTACCAACGTGCGCCGCACCGCCGCTGTGACGCCCGTTTGACAGCCCGCCCGCCTTACTTTTGTTTTCTGATGAGTTTCTCCATCAGCCTGACAATATATCCTACTGTCTATAATAATGGTTGGTTTTACACCGCTTTGCCTCTATACGGTTGTTATATATCCTTGTAACCTGTCCATTTGCGACGTGAATGTGTCAATTTCCAACCGCTACGACGGGGAAGCCATATTTGCAATTGTCACTCAACCGAGGACATAAATATGCTTTGAAAGTAAAATATATCCTATCATTTGTTTAACGAAGGCCCTTAATTACCATCGTTCTTGTTTGATTTAATTGCTTATGGTCGGAATAAGAACATCGTAACTTATGAATTAAATATAGCATTTTCACGTACTTATTTATCAGAATATTAAATATACCTACAATGCAAAAAAGAATACGTAAAAAAATCTTCCCGACAAACATGTCTGTTTATTTTGTACTCGAAAAAGACTGAATTGATTTTCATTTTTTGGCCAATGGACAGTAATATTACTTTATATTTGTTTTTTTAAACTGACATTTAAAATGAATTTTGGTGAAATGTTACTAACGTTATTGCTACCAGGTTATAAATCGTTAAGTCGTGAAGTTTCCTCAATATCCAGCCGAATGCTCATCTTCTGTCAAATAAAACATGATGAGTCTAAACTTTAAAAGTAATAAAATAACACAGTATCTATATAAATTGTCTCATTACTGGAAACAGACCACGATCTACAATTTGGAGCAATAGATGTCCAATCACGATATCGATACTCTAATTAGACGTAACTTCAGGTACAATGACACTACTTTACGATGCTAGGGTAAAAAAAGTTAATAAATTATTTCTGTTCCTAATTAGAAGATATAAAATAACATCACAATAAAAAAAAATATACTACCGTAGGGTACGTTCTGGAAGTCAAAGTCAAAATTATCTTTATTCAAATATACTCTTATAAGTTCTTTGAATCGTAAATTTTAAACTATCACCGCTTCGAAACGTGTTATCGCTGTGGAGAAGAAACGACAAGATAGTCCCTCAGCAACACGAAATGTCAATTTTTAAAATAATATATTAGCAATATAATATATTACACTTTTTTTAAATTGTTATTACATATTTAAATTTCCATCGTATATGTATGTCATAACGATACAAACTGTAGCAACAAAACAAAACTTCTGATCAATTTACTTACTCCCAGGGCTTTTCAATATAGGTATTAATTTTAACTTACACTGAAGCTAATGCGTGGCAAAGTAATGTATCAGCCCTCTAATTCGCAATATTGTCTGTAACATCCACATGAATACATACGTACACACATACATAACCTCACGCCTATATTTCCTGAAGGGGTAGGCAGAGGTACATTTCTGTACCCACTTTTAGTCAGGTATATATCAATCCCACAGAATATTGCCGATTTCCGAGTACGTTTCCAGACTCCATGCTGCTACAGAGAATTTCCTAATCGAAAACCCAATAGCCCTTCCTCGACCCGGAAATCGAACCAGGGATTGCGACTGCACGGCACATATGTACTTGTACCACGAGACCATAAGGCATTCATGTATGTATTCGTGTCAATATGAGTAACTTTACTTTCCGTGTGCCAAACGTCTCACGATCCAGGAATGGGGTAGAGCTACGACTTTTTCGCTGTATACTATATTTATAGGGTATAAATATATAGGGTATAGGGTACCCTATAAAAATAGTATACCCTTAAATCAAAAAAATTGGCGAAACCTGAGTGCAGATATCCAAATCTATCTGCCCTCTAGGGTACAGTACATCACACTTTTTTAATCCCTCGCTATTATATGAACTGGTAACGAGACGCTATTAGGACAAACGTGAAATAGACATAAAAGACAATAGCAGAATTAAAACAAGTATTGTAAACTTAGAAAAAAAATATGAAACGGCTTATAAATAAATGCATGTAGGTACTCGTATTAATGCACTACTGCCGCTACAATTATTTTATGGATGTTTTATCCACAAACTTTTTAAATCGAAGATGTATTTTTGGTCAGCATGAAAAGAACAAAAACGGGTCCAAAAACTTTTTGCATGACATTGGTGATACCCTTAGGGTTGAGAATACTCCTTAGGTTATTTGAAATTCCAATCTGTTTAAAACATGACTCATTTAAATGTCCTCAACGTTTCCTAATAAACTTTGTAAAGTTAAGTGTTATTGAGGATTAATACCTTCCAGGAACTTATTAAGAAAATAATCTTTCTTCGATTCTAGCCACGTCGTGAAAAAGCCTATTCATGTTTAAATTGGAGTACTAACCATATACTCGCATACAATGCAGTATGTCTATTTTTCGCTTTACAGCATCCCGTTTTCAACTCGCGCCTATTCCAGTCTCCAGCCGATACACAACTATAAAAATGTCTAATATACTTTTCAAATTACAAGCACGAAGCTGTAAGTACACGATAGCTCTCACCGCCGCTCTTGTAAGTTAAGAGCGCGAAACGAGAGAGGTCCAGGGTTCAATGTCGCCGAGACAGGTTTATAGGAAACACGCGCCGGGTCAGCGATCACCGACACGCGAAAGCATTGCAACTTCCGTCAATTACCGTTCGTTTTGTTCAACAATTTCTGTTAAATACGCCCGACGGCTGTGTCACCGGCGGCTGCTCGGTGCGCTCGCCGTATTATTGTCTTGAACAACCAACGCTGGACTCTGTTCAATAAAGCGAATTAATTGTTATGTCTGCTGCGAGAACTGTAAATTAAATTATAAATGGTGGTTGTGTATCTAACGGTATCTGATTAACTATTAATTCATCAAGTAAATTGATAATGAAATGACGCAAAACATTATTAATTTGTTGAGAAACGTACTCGTGATTTGTAGCAAAGAGTAAACCTCGACGGGAACCGACATTACTTTACCTCGACTCACTTGAACGGTAAATATTAGAATAATTTGTACGACGTTCATCACTCGAGAAATAGCTAGCGTAAATGAAGTATTCCTAGCACGAGTATGTGTCATTTGGAATTCCTCTTAACAAGTGAATTGTCAACTCATCAGGATTATTTTAAATTTTTATCTGCTAATAAACACCTAATACCATGAAGCACAACATATATCTTTCAATGTATACATATATTGAAAGATCGAGCCGACCCATTCGTACCAAAGCCCAAGCTTCATGCAACGTGGTTCCACCAATACCAAAACTGAATTTTGCATAGGATGGAATAATTAGCTCTTTGGAGTTGTAGTTATCATTTTGCCAAACAAAGTGTTTTGAACGACACTTCACTTTGACAAAACAGAATAAAAAAACCTTAACAAATCAGCTTATAGTTATAATTGACGATAGACGAGCTTTTACTCTATGGATTTCGAATCAGACAACAAAGTTAATAAATTAAAATCCTTGCAATTTCGTAAATATATATTATTACAAGGTCCTATGTATCTCAATATTAAATCATTCAAATCGGTCCAGCGGATTAGGAATGAAAGCGTATTAGATAGAGAGAGTTATTTTCGCATTTATAATATTGGTATGGATTGCCAACTGATATACATAAATGTTTTCATTCTCAGAAAGTATAAAACATACAAATTCGAGGCCTGCGCGATTTCTTTATCCTATTATGAATGGTCACAAAGTTAATGTATGTTCCACCAGAATGCCTAACAAAAACTATGCGATTCTAGTACGAGATGAAACACAGTTGGATATCGGCGAAATAAAAACACAAATGCTATCTTTTGAAACGGGCCGTTCTCAGAGATCATAAAAGCAGATCACGTGCCTACGCAAAAACGTTAGTTATTAATAACACGCTGTATCGGGGATGACTTGCCTCATTTGGCAGAATATGATTGGCACACAAGAGATACAAGCCGACGGGAAATTTTTCGCTGTCTTTGCGGCGAGGAGCATGCGTGTGTCTGACTGGCTTTCAATATCATTAACAGTCTTAAAGCGTACTCTAGGGAGATACATTCCCTTTTTTACGTACCCAAGGATGATTTTAATTAACGTTTAGACAAATACCTGCAGCTTTGAAACTTAACACATTTGTAGTGGGAATTGTTTTACTTTAATGAATAGCTACACAACTTTTTTTTTGAGAAAAATAAGTTCCATGGATGAAAACAATTATCAAGAAAACAATCAAAAGGCATGCGAATGTGCAAACAACTTACACATTTAATAGAGAGTAGACTCAAAAATCCATATTGGTTCCCTTCGTAACTTACCTTGCACGTTACTTGATCTAAATATTAGATCTACAAATTAATCGCACAATATTTGTACAACTGGCCTGATTATTACTGATCATTAATACATTTGATCTCGGAAACACGCGACCTTTAAAAATGTATTTCAAGTAGGAAGTGTAGAAGGAAGAGAGTAGGTACAGAACATCGGGGCTCCAGTAATCTTACGCTCGTTCTCTGAAAGAGCCGCCCTATTCATACCGCCGTCCATCTGACTATAGTGTAACAATAGCGTTCTGAAAGCTTATTTATAAACACCGCAGTCAGATAGAGTCCTGTGTAACGAGAAGTCTTGGGTTGAATACCCGCTCAAGATCGAGACAGAGTCCATGAGGCTGAATATTCTCTTAGTTTTTGAACTTTCTGACGACACAAGATTTATTGTACTCAAGAGGTATGTTGTATCACTGTAAGAAGTTAAAACTTTTGGTGCGACTTTTATTTCGTTGGGTGATTAGACCTCTCAGCGTCACTTAAGTCTTAGCAGCCAATGACTGAGATAACATGCATCAGATGCTATCAGATCAGGCTATTTACGTACAAATGTTTAATTTATGACTGGATCATCATTATTTCGTCATTATCATCCTAGACAAGCGATCGAGAAGCGAACAACAGCCGTTTTACCGTACACTTATTAGAAATTGAGGTAGCACTTCAAAGCAGCGAAACTAGATCTTGTACGGCCGCCATTAATGATCGCAGAGCGTATTAAACGCGACAATGTATTATTAGGAAGCAGCATAATCGTTGTTACTTGGAAATGGTGGTACAGAACACGTTGGCCCTTGTACATACTACGAGTACTCGATCTTTCATACTCTAAAAATTATCAAATTGAACTATATTGTCCGATGATCTCAGAAGAAGCAAAGGTACTATCATCTGTAGTTGTAATTTGAACAAAGTTCGCTGACCGTAAATCTTGCTATATTCGGCACATGCACCGTGCGAAAAATTAGGCTGGCATAATTATTTTGATTTGCTAGAGCTATAAACTTATTGACATTCGATTTGACATAATTCTTTTAATATACGGTTTCAATTAAATACAACTATTACTATTTAACAGAACCGGCTGTGAGATGTACCAAGACGTATGTATATCCCACATTTAAATCCAAGAAATAATAGCAAAATGAATACTAACATAAACGCTCTTAGTACATAGGCCCAAGAATTAGGACAGCTATCCATAACACAAACAGCCCGCGATCGCAGTAAATCTCTACAATAAAGTATAGAGAATGTCATTAGGATCGGGTTAACGAGTACCCGTGGTAACAAACGCGCATAACAAATACCAGTGCGGAGAGCGCGCCTGTGCTTTAAACCACCGTTTCGAGAAGCTAACACGTTCATTGACTAATAGCTATTTAGCGAGAATGTGATTCAACCGACGCGCACCGTTCTCAACATAGGGCACTCTTTCAGAACAAAGATTAAATCCACGCATTATTGCAAGGATATAATTGATGACTTTTTTATCGTTAGCTGGTTTTGTGATTAACAAGTCAGAAAATTCGAATTAAGGCTTAGTGTTTAAATACTTTGTTTGATCGTTACTCTTTTGAAAATTTATTTTATAAAACTACATAATCAATAATACGTCCCACTGCTGGGCACGGGCCTCCTCTACAACTGAGAGGGTTTAGGCCTCCACCACGCTGGCCTAGTGCGGGTAGGCGGACTACACACCTAACAAATTACTAAGAACTTTTAGGTGTGCAGGTTTCATCACGATGTTTTTCTTCACCGTTAAAGTACGTGATAATTATTTGTGAATACACACATAACATCGAAAAGTCAGAGGTGTGTGCCTGGGGTTTGAACCCGTGACCGTCGAGATTCTCGACCGCGTGCCTGAACCTCGAGGCCATCACGACGATATTTAGTTTTAAATATTAAAATTGCTTATTAACTTTCTTCACATTTGAAAAATTTAAATAATTCACGGAAAACTATTTTTTTTTTTTTTTATAATGAAAGCGAAATGAAAGACAGGAGCTATTTTTTCTGATCACATTCTTCCTTTAAAACATTAAGTAATTAAAAATTAAATGCGATGTAGAATAGTATATAAATAAAAAAATACTTAGGTACACATAGCCATGAATATATGTAGGTGTAAAACAAAAAGGCCGAGTCCTAATGAAGTCCGCGGTGTCACATTCCGTGCCGTGCAATCGGACTTTATCGATCCCTTCAACGATTATAATGTTCCGTGAATTGGTATTATTGTGCACCAGATTTATATACCAGTCTGAAACGGTTAAATGTGTCACCGAACGTTTAGTGTACTCGCGCCATTGGCCGCCCAACGCAGATTCGTATTCGCGATTTATTTTATCTCAAAATCTAACTCCACCAAAACAAGGAATATAACAAAGACCTAAGGCAATAAATAAACTAACTATTTTGCGTCAATAATAAATTATAAACAGGTGCAGCTAAACAGTAAAGGAAAAAGTGAATATGAACAAACGCTATTAAACTCAATTAACAATCGTTTTTTGATTTTAAAGTGCAAAGAAGATGCGTCAAAATGTATGTTAAAAACAGAAGTCGTTGTCACCTAGGTATCTCAGCAGCAGCAAACGTAACCTTATGTCTACTATTTGACATTCCAATCAGCTATCCATCGAAACGCCGGCAATGTATTATATTTTCAAAATGAAATAAAGCAGAGTTGCGTGCGAGGTGTAATGCAATACAAAGTGAGTTCGGTCGCGGTGTGGCGGCATTAGGGTGTTGGAGTAACGTTTAGGCCGCGTCTGTAAATCGCTACCAGTATTTATTGTTTGTCGGGCGGCCAGAGACACGGCGCGCGCGGGTAAATCACCTGCGCCAGTGTCGCAACGCGGGCTTACATGGCGATAACACCCATTTTGTACCACCCTCGCCATAATTGGTAACTTATGGGACGAGCACGAGGTACACGACAGCCGCCTGTATTGTTGTACATGCCCACGCGACGTAATAAATATCGCACCAAAGATCCTAAACGAACGAGAATAGTGTCGTGTTTGTAAAGTAGACCAACCTGGGAAATACAACTCCTTGCTGCTATGTGTCAGCTACTCAAGAATATTTTTTTTATTACTTACTTCTTATACAGTAGAGATACAGTTATTGTAATGGTAAAATTGTACAAATAAAAGGATTTGTATTTGACACATTATAGCATTAGCGCGGTTTGGGAGGATAATAGGATAATAAACACATAGATTAAGTAATTGCATGTGAAGTTATCTCCATGCTTATGCTGTAGAACAATTCCCAGAAAATATTTTAAGTAATGTATTGCAATAAATCTATGATAGTTTAATTCTATTTTATACCGTGATTATAAAATGTGTAATAAGATGATATTTGTGTCCATGTAGCCCCGGTGCGTCGGTAACAAGGCGCACTAATCAGGCATGTTCGCGCGAACGTCACTTGTTTGGCGTCCGTCGCGTCGCGTCGCGTGCGCATACTCTATCACTTTGCCACATCGTGAAACTAACAATATCCTATTTTGTAAGACCAACTAAACATTTTCACAAACTATATTTACGCACTTTTAAATTCATGTAAAATATCTTTAAACCGAGACAATTTTCTTGATATTGATTGATTGTGTTTAATTTGTCATAATTGATTAGAAATACCTAATCAATGTACTAAAAATAATGCTTAAATAACGATGTAAAATATGCAAAATACATCTAAAAACATAGAGCTAAATAATTAATTAATGATTTGATCCTTAACACCAATATCGAATACTATTATATAAACGACTGGAAACTAAATGAATACTAGAGAAACTTTAGAAAACGTATTCAGTGAGAGTGGCGTAAGTGACGAGCACCAACACGACACGACACGACACACGTCGGACAGACGCGAACGCCGAAAGCGAGCCCAAATACGACGATCTACGGACAATTTGCCCCGGACACGTCACTCAGTGTAATTGGCCATTAGCTAATGAAATCTTGCGATAAGATCTGGTCGGCGCAGGAGCAAAGCGAATAGGTATTGATCGAACGCGCGCCGTTAGGTGGCTGACGATGACAGCGGGCAGGCGACGAGACGAGAAACGTCCCCGTCGAGATCGCAGATAGCAGAGATGTGCGAAACGGTCGGGCTCGAGCTCGCCGCGATGCAATCCGAGAGCACATTCTGCCGAGCCGCAGATACCACCCTTTAACAGCTGTCAATCACACGAATTGACGAAGCGCATTCCCGACCACAATTTAAATATTACTTTCCACTTGTTAAACGTTTCTTAAATGACCGTAAACATAAATTTTTTTTTGAAGACCAATTATTTTACTAACTATCTCAAACAGCATTAAGAAAGAGGAACTGAACATTGTACCAACATTTGAGATGATTCATGTTACACCATACAGAAAGACAACACGTTTGTGCTTCAAAATTTATTACCTCACTTCCAAGCTTGCTCGCGAGTTACAATCTTCATTATTTGCGTGTGAGGGGCATGTTGCAGATGAATGTAAGTCGTTAGCGGGTAGAGGTGAACAATATAGCGCAGGCGTCGTCGGGTGGCGCCATTAGTACCACGTCATGGCGGTGCGAGGGTCTAGCGTCGGGACGCACCCATGTGCAGTCATGCGCGGGCTATGACCGTGTGACGTAACCTCGCCAGCTTATTATATTATTTCCTATAACATTCCTATAACATCTGTATATCTGAACATGAATGCCTTTTTGAGACAATTTTAATAATCTTACAAATTTGCCGCAATAAAGCCAATAATAATCACTACAAAAATGCAGTGCAATTAGTTTCATTTATATTTTTTTAGTTTAAAGATGTTTTATGATTGGGCCACAAAAAAGCAATACGCGTGTATTTATTTGTCTTGATTAACAATCTCTGCAAAATTCTGTTATATTGGAAAACACAGACGTTTCGCAATAGTCCTATTTAAATTCATAATTCCAGTAGGATGACAAACGATTGCAATGATCCATAACAATATTGTTGACCATCTGACGTGGACATATGAATCAACGCCAAGCCGGTTTGTATCCTACATCTTAAATGGGGAAGACAGTGTGCAGTGTGTGACTAAATCTAAACTCTTAGTTATTCTCCGAAACGAGTTCCACGTAACCACTGAATGTTATCGCGGCTGAAAGTGTTCATCTGACGAGAAAACCACTTTGGAGAGAGAATGGCGAGCGTTTGTCATACGCCCGCCGCGATATACTGAACTGCAGCCGCTGAGACTTACAATGTTGCTTTGAATGTAGAGCACAATTTAAAGAGCAACTACTACAAAATTGACGCTGGCTTGCGTATTATAAAAACCAGTTCAAGTTAATTCTGTAATGATATCGATAAAATTGGAGGTATGTAGTTTTAAATGCAATTATAATCTAAGATAACCAAGTTATGTTTTTCACGGATATTACAAGTTAAGTTGATAGGTACGTTATAAGTTTTTTTTTAGTTCAGCAAGCATTAATGACGATGCTTAAAAACTTAAGATATGGCGAGTAGATCTCTAATTATTATAAAGACGAAGAAATACAGTAGAATAAACTTTTATTTTAACACCAATTGTAAAAGTGTATATGAAGTTAAAAAATACAATAAGTGACAATAAAACAAGTAATTAAAATCGCTGTAACCAATATAATTAATAAAAATGATGAGCTTTCATTGTCTTAGATTAAAAAGTTGAAGCGGAATTCAAGAATAAGCATTAAAACTTTCCAAGTTTAAAACGAAATGCCCAAGTTATGCAACGTAAATAAACAAAAACGGTTATCGCAGGATCAACAGCGTGTCGTTTGCTAACATTAGCATGTGCGCCACATCACGAACTGTTAAATCAGAACAATGCGCAAGCGGCGGCGCAGGCGCAGCGTCAGCCCGCAGCCGGCGATCAGCGGCGGAGGCGCGAACGACCCACTTCGCGGCGCGTGCGCACTTTTGCACATAGAGCAGATACTCTTAACAGACAAGACAGTAGGCATTAGGCAATATGAAAACCTGCCTACATAATAATATTTAATTAAAATAACGTTATTTTTTAATCAGACGCCATTTTGGGAGATCACGTAGACATTGGCTACAATGCAAAATGGCAGCACAAGCACATTGATTGACATTTGTCTACCGGTCGCCAGACTGTTCGGACGAATATCGGGGGTTTTATGTTTACATACGCATATAACCTCACGCCTGTATTCCCCCAAGGGTTAGGCAAAGGTGCATTCTGTCTGCACCCACATTTTACCAGGTATGTATCAGTCCCACGTAACGGGGGGTGGGTGGTGTCGTGTTTCGGTCACATTTCCATGCTGCTGCTACTGAAATGTCCTAATGGAAAAATCCGATAACACCGATTACCCGCCCCGGGTATCGAATTCGGGACCTCTATATTGTCATACTTGAGTCGCGAGACCACGAGGTAGTAAGTTCTATTTTTATTTTACGATATGTTACCTAACAATTATTGATTAGGTATCTAAATACTTTGAATTAATAACTACTAAGAATGTTGATTAAATACTTACATACATAAAATTGTTTTTTTTTATAAATATAATATAAATTATTTACAGTCACAGTATAATAGAATTGTTTGACATGATTTAAAAGTATTAAGATACGTTTTGTTTACACTTTCGTGAATATAGATACTGTTGCCAATCGTGTAATTCTTATAGATTATTTAGTAAATTATTATTATTCTTACATACACAACCTCACGCCTGGATTCTCCGAAGGGATAGGCAGAGGTGCATTTCTGCACCCACATTTCGCTAGGTATGTATCAGTCCCACGAAATAGGGGGCGAGCCTATTGCCGTTTTTCGGGCACAATTCCAGACTCCGTGCTGCTACTGAGATATTCCTAATGGAAAAACTCAATAACACTTTGCCCGACCCGGGAATCGAACCCAGGACCTCTAAATCGCACGGCACATACTTGTGCCGCGAGACCACGAGGCAGATTATTCTTATAGATTATGAAATTAACAATAACACAACGAAGTTTCAGATTGACTTAATGTCTGTATAACCAAACCAACACAGAATACGCTATACCTGTTACTAACTTTACATATTAACATTATTTTAGCACTTTCAGCTTCAGCTCTATAAATCCAGTAAAAGTAGTGCTAACACCGCTAGACACTGACAAAATTAATGTTTAAAATAGTAGAAATTACACCACATCAATAAACAGTGTCAGGTTGTCGTTCTCAAATGAATGTCCGTTCTGTCCCCGAAACGTCGAGTTAAACTATGCGAGGCAGGACATAGCTCAGCCGTCGCGAGATACCATCGGCACGAGTGCCAACGATGAAATGGGATTTACGAATGTACTGCTCCGAATCACATTTCACTTTGCCAACTGTATATATACCTACTCATTCATTAACAATATATCTTAAAGACACGTACGCACTGTCAACCTACGATAAAGCCAATGGCAATTGGCAGTATCGCTCCCCACAGGGGCCTATATTTTTATAGAGGAAAAATATTTATACAAGTAAGTATGCCCATTCGCACTTTACTACATGCATTTGTAGTATTCTACTTGTATTACATTTTATTTTGTTAAGATAACATTTAATTAATGAAACTTCAGTACCTGATCTGCCTTTAGGCAAATTTTAATTTTCCCCTAAAAAGTAGAATAAACATGCAATTGAGAAAACATAACAATAAACTTTATTATGTCAGTGTAATTATCTAGGAGCAGTTTTTACCTACAATCTGCACAATCAAAAGTCTATGAATTAGATGAAAATAAGTGCCGTACGATGCTATACTAAAATGACACATTTCTCGGCAGCTAAATGAAAATAAAATAAAATATAATCGCACGTGTGCGCAGTATGCAAATGCAGTTCTGTGCATGCGCCGCATTAAAATGCAAGATGGCGGAAGCGCGCACGCGAGGTCGTAGGGTCGCCGCTATCGCCACGCGCCATTGTCCAAGCCACCGACTACTGTGCCAACTGCCAACACACACCACAATCCGGACAATTCACACCATCTTCATTATTCATCGCCCATAATTATGAAATATTATATATGACTGTAAATTATTCAATTCTTCGGTATTATCCCTCGGTAATTTTTATTTTGTTAAAGTTAGTGTTTGTTAACAGATACTTTAAAAATTGTATTTTATATAAGCAGTAAGTAAATAAGCAGTGACGGCCTCGAGGTTTAGGCGCGCGGTCGAGAATTTCGGCGGTCGCAGGTTCAAACCCCAGGCACTCTGACTTTTCGAAGTTAATTTTGTATTCACAATGAATTATCACTTGCTTTAACGGTGAAGGAAAACATCGTGATAAAACCTGCACACCTAAAAGTTCTTAGGAATTTCTTAGGTGTTTAGTCCGCCAACCCGCACTAGGCCAGCGTGGTGGACTAAGGCCTAAACCCTCTCAGTTGTAGAGGAGGCCCGTGCCCAGCAGTGGGACGTATTTGGGCTGATGATGATGATAGTGAACTAATTTTTTTGTTATTTTTTTATACACATACACAGGATAAATCAAAATTCTAATTAGGTAGGTATAATAAGAAAAAAAGAATATTGGCTTCCATGGTAATGCATATATAATAACAAAAGAATCTTGATTGAGATAATAAACTTTAAACTATACTAACGTACCTAAACAATGTGTAACTATAAATACATTGTAAACACAATTTAATGCAAGCCTAAAACTATACGAAGAGGGTATTTAATTAAGTCGACGTAAATCGTCAACTACAGAGCCTGAGAGCACTGTATTCAGGCGTTTATCCGGCGTTTCGCTAACTAACAGCGCACCTACATATCCCCTCACGATCTGCTAAATCGTTGTGCACAATAGAGGCAGCCTCAGTTCGCTTGAACTAGAATCCGCGTCTAACACACTGTGTTGGGAAATGTTAGGAAATTATTTAACAACATTACATACATTACGTAATAAATGTTGGAACGTGAATAAAGAAAAGTACTTCTGCCTACCCCCTTGCCCTTGCCGGGGGTACAAACATGTAAAATTAAAGTAAAAGTCAAAAAAATATTGAATATGTACGTAATATCAGTGTAAGGAAAACCAGGTAATGCGCTTAAACATAGATGCAATATTAAGTAGAAAGGTATTAATAACAATAACGTATTTCAATTACTTTGTCCTTTTATGGGAGAAAACTTTGTAAATAACTATTAGCTCTTGCCGCTGCGCTAATTATGTAAACCTCTGGTCAAGCAATGTTTTAAAATTCATACGGAAAAGGTCCTCAGGCTCCATTCTAATCAGATTACTATTAGATCTAAATATTTTGCGTTTAACAAAATCGGTCCTGTGGTTTAGGCATGGAAGAGAAAAACAAACTCACTTTCGTATTTGACATTATATAATATGTCGAAATACTCCAGTGGAATGTGCACCGGAATATATTTTATAACTACCCTCATCAACATGGATTTAAGTACCCGACTATACCCACTGTTCATTTGTATTTTTTTAGGGACGCAGCAGTGCCGTCTCATGGCGTTTTGTATGGATAACTTCTCGTTACACAACAGCTTAATGAGTCTTCAGTTCAATCGAATCAGTTTAGAGAGACAGTCAGTGGTAAGCAGTTGTACTTTGTAAAGAATAAAAAGCGAGTCAAATTGTACATTATCCACATGGTGAGTAATTTGTTTGTTGAAATTGACGAAACTAAAACTCCAGAGACGAAATTAATACAAAAAGCCACAAAGGCACTATGCCTCAACAAGGAATGATTGGCAAGGCTGGTATTACTGTAATAATAATAACTGTATTAAGACAGAAAATATATGAGCTGGAATTACGATGGCAATCATGTCAAAACCAGAAGCTTTTATCATAACGTTAAAAGAGTGAAGGTGGCACAAAGATAATTACGCTAAAGAATATGGCCATAATTCAAAAACTCATAAATTAGTTGCAGAATGAAAGTTTCCACCGTTAGACTGCGGTGTTATGATAAAGAAAAAGGCCACCGAAGGTCACGATTAGATTTAAGGATTCCATATGAAATATTTGGTGAGATTTTCTGTTTCGTCTAGGTAATTGCAAAATACAAATTTCCTTTACTAATTACTATCTTTGGTAAAATTTATGATTTTTAAGCAAATCTTTAATTGGTAATTTTATTCACTTTTGAATACCCTATTAAATAAGAAGAAAAAGGTATGTGGAGTAAATTTAGAGAGATAATAATATACTTACAAGGTGTTTTAAAGTTATCTCTGTCGCATTGTAATGCACGAGCGGATAAAGTGATAATTTTTTTTGTTTGCGGAGTAAATTGATTGCGGGGACGATTGTCTTGGCTACAATTGATATAGATTTATGGTATATTTGCATTTAATTTCATTAGCATGTAATCTTTTTTTTTTTATACTGGCACGGCAAAGTGACCCCATTGCACCTGATGGTAAGCGTAATGGAGTCCATAAAAAGTGCCGACCAGCGAGAGATGAGGATCTCCCGTTGGTCGACACTATCATGCCGGCCGAATACCTCTTCACCATTCTTGTGAAGAAGTATGGGGGACTAATGCCATGGTGATCAAAGGACCGACCGCGACAAACCGGCCAAAAATGCCGGCACGGTCATCCTTTCACCATGACTGAAGCCCCCCCGAAAACCGGATATACACTGGCTGATCCCGGAACGCGGCACACTTGCATGTGCCACTATGGCGGGTTTTACGCCCTGTGTACGGTGGTCGCTATCCGGGCGGATACGAATATCCTACCACCAGCAAAGCCTAAACGGCTGGATTAACAAACAATAGGAAAAGAAAAAGAGATAGTTTAAAGGAAAAGAGATAGTTTCCTAATAAAAAACAGGACAGAAGAAAGAAAATGCAGAAATGAACGCTCAACAATATTGATGGTTTCTTTAATTTTTATATTTTACAAATCTAACTTACACCTGACTGCCTCATGGTCTCGCGGCACAAGGTATACAATATAAGTCTTATTGGGCTAATTATTGTGTGCGGGCATACCCTAACTCATAATAAAATATTTTTATTTCACTAAAACATTTTCAATCAAGTTTTTCCAACATTTATTAATGGGATATTCAAAACTTTATTTTTATAAATCTATTTTTTTTTATCCACATACGATATTACTACAAATAACTACAACACTGTCGTTTAAATCGAACGCAGTCATTATCGACACCAAATAGAGTAAATTATACTTTTAAGAATTAGGTTAAAAATAAGATATATTTGATGGCCAATAAAATGTAATGCCTCCTCTGCGAACGGCAGAGTAATTTTGTTAAATTATAGAGGAGCTTAATCCTGAAACGGAATCTACACGCGACTAACTAAATCTAGCAGCCGTGTCGTCGATTCTATGACAGTTTCATCATAGCTACGGCACGCTCAGCCCGCCCACATTTCCTTGTTAGCCTTAAGAGTTTTGTGATTCATTTGTTCGAATTAATTAAATACTGGTATAATTCTGAACTGTATCAGTTAATTCACATGGAGTGAATCAAAGTTATGAATGAGCTTGATTCATGGTCTTGCGTGGTGTGTACCAAATTATCTAGAGGTCTCAGTTGGATTCCCGGGTCGGGAAAAGTATATTATTGGATTTTTGCCATCAAGAATCTCATACGACTTAGGGAACTTCAATAAAGAGCCTACACATTCCTCAAAGGTCAAAAACGTACCGGTGATTCCTCTGGTGTATTGTGGGTGTTCATGGGTGGTGTTGACCACTTAATTAACATCAGGTGAGAGGTGGCTCACTTACTCGCTGGCCTCCATTCCCATAAAATAGCATCCGTCCAGCTTCTATCCTCTGTCCTCAATCCGTGTATTTATCTTCCACTCAACGTTTACAGCTAATTAAGTTTTTTTACATTTTGACAACGCAACCCTGGCTATTACAGCGTGAATTAGAAATCATTGAAAAAGAATTCAATTTCAATATTTTTCGAATTTCGCATATTTTCAAATATGTATTGTGTAACTATAAATGTTATGTTATGATCAAAAGAAATGTATTTTTTTCCAAATTAAATTAATACAAAATCTTGTATACTGTGAGATGTACATATCTCTTGTATCATGGGTATCGTAAACTACGAGACTTTTCAGCCTCATAAATACTCAGACCCTAAACATATATAATAATGTCAAAAACATTTGTCTCGATTGCGGGGATCGAACTCGCGGCTTCTCGTTTTCAAGCTTCGCTACATGTCATTGTGAATTACAAACATTTATTTTTATATTTTCAGATCCGTGACATTACCTACTGTCGCCGCGTCCTCGCCTTATTTCCGTTACTGGAGAGTAATGGTCGTGGGTTAAATAAAACAAACAAATACTGATTATGTAAATCTTATAATTATAAAAATCAATCCCAACTATCACTTTCTTTGAAAGCAGTCACACAGTTGGATGTACTTTCTTTGTCAAATTTTTCTATTATCTTTTCTTCTTTTTTTACTTTCCCACTTATTTTGTCTTTGTCGACTTCCACACTGCCAGATTGTTTCCTGCGTCCATTGTTTAACCCATCTGGCAGAGTCTTTGATTTTTCCGTACTGATTCGACTTTGGTCGGATTGCTTTGGTGGCGGTTCGAAGGCATCGACCTGTACGTGCATAACATTGAATTAATCAAAACTAAATCTGTATCTATACATCTTTATTAATTGTAGGTGATACTGACCTGGAACATTCCTGAGGAGCTTCTCTTGCGCGAGTTGTTGGCGTGCGGCGACGTTACTGTCGCGGGGGGCGCAGGCGCGGCGGTGTGCGCGGTGTGCGCGGGGTGCGCGGGCGGCGCGGTGGTGTGCGCGGGGGGCGCAGGCGCGGTGTGGTGCGCGGGGGGCGCTTGGTGCGCGAGGGGCGCTTGGTGGGCGAGGGGCGCAGGGGGCGCGGGCGCGGTGGTGTGCGCCACACTGTGCGACATTTCACGTGGCGCCCTCGCCGGCGTCCGTGAGGACTGAGGTGTGTGCGGGCTCACGTTACTCGCTAATATCGATGTCAAAACGGTCCATTTCAATATATCCAACAAAACAAAACTATAAATGTATATACATATGCTACATTTTGAAACATATTACATAAAATACATATACTATACAATTAAATATGTAAATATGATTGACTGACCTGGCCGCTGCTTTGTTTCCGACAGTATCCTGAAACAAACGTAAATATCGAATTACAAATCTGTTCCTAGGTCCTGTTAACAACTTTTCGTAATAGTTATGATTTATAATTTCAACTGATATTGTATTTTAAAAATCGCTAATTTATTCATTAGTATTAATTTTTGTTAGATGCCATACAAATGTTGTGTGGTGATGGTATTTTGAAGAAAATTTGCATCGAATTTTCCAGCATATTTTACATTTTTAATAACTGGTTAAATTTGCATATACTGAACAAGAAACTAAACAACTGACACAAGAGAGTAAAGTAATGTCTGACTGTATCTACGTTGAATAAATTCTGCGACGCCAAAATAAGATTATCAGAAGCAGACATCCATTACCTACAAGGTGTTGTAATTAATTAAGATGTTGTTTTAATAAGTTGTCACAGTCCTAACATATAACGGAGTTAATAAATAAGTATTCTAACACCTTACGTTCACGTAGTATAAAAATGTGCAATAATTCTTCACATTTAAGTGGTGGATAATTATTATTACCGTGTATTCCTATTTATACTCCAATCAGTTGTCAACATTGCAATAAAAGTATATTGACAAATAAATTAATAAATAAGTGGAACTTTCGTAATGTTATAATCTTGAAATAACGGTATAGTAAAAATAACAATTAGGGGGCGGATTATATGCAACATAAAAAGCTCGAAATATGCATGTAAGTATGCATAAAAAAAAGCATGAAAATTGGGAAAATATGTACAATCTGCATGAAAATTAGTAAAATATGCAACATATATTTATTTATTTTGAAAGTAGAAACGGAAAAAATCGCTATATCTAATTATGTTTCTAAATACATGTAATTTTATTATCTTCCAAAAGTGGCGCTTTACAATCGTAATAATATTTTTTTTATTGTTTGTAAATAACGTAATTTGTTCATTTACACTTATCAAATGTTTCGTACCGAAAAATGTAGTAAATATGGCGAAAATATATATAATCATCACATGACAAGATATATCGATTTTCTAATAACAACACTATTTATAACAGCCATTAATATTTTACACTAATAAGGCTATTTGATTCTTATTTCAACTACTTCAAAATCGCAAACATTAAAGTGAAATGAATAAAAACATGCAAGATAAAGGGTTGACGGTATGTAAGACGACAATGAAATGTTGGAGTGACAATTAACACACCTCAATAGCACTCAAGCAAAATGCACGGACCGAAGATAGATTGTTTAACACAATGTGACTCCAACATCTCTCAGTAAATGAAACAAAATATTTAACGAATTTTTTATTTACTTAAATAACATAGCAATGACATTCAGCGTGATCTTTCAACACAATTAAACATATACCTAATATTTGTTGCGTGCTCAATTTAAAAACTTAAGTGTTTAGTAATAAAATAAGTGTTAGAGTCACATTGTTTTATACTAGGTATGCATGCATAAAAATCATCTAGTTTGAAACTAAACAACAGGTAAACTAACTTCACAATAAAATAACACGCGACATACAAAATAAGTTATTATAAAATTCACATATCAGTTCTGTAATAGATCTTACAAGTTCGATGTCATATTCTGCTTATACTCAGTAAAGCGTATCTATATATTGTTATAAAACAAAATCTAAAACTTAAATAATGATATATGTTAACAGCACTGGCGATACTTTCATAGAAGCCCAAAAGCCCAGCTTGTCTTACAAAATTCCGAATAATAATCTTTAAACATTAAATATTTATTTAAAGTAAGCAATTTAACATAATTCATGGCCCCATAATAAACAAAAATAAACTAGACATTACACAATTTATGTGCAACGCTATTGGGCTTTTATTGAGGTACCGCCATTGGTTAACAGTCACTTATTAATTCTTAAAAGGAACATTAAGTCAAAGTATAAAAATCAAAATTCGTAAGCAATACATTATTGTGTATTTTCTAGCCATATAAAATTCTAGCGGATAACACGGTTACTATCCTACAAAAGAATCGTGTAGCCTACGAAATATGTTGATCAACGTCTGTTCATCAACATGAACATAACTTTTTTTCATTTAAGTCAAATACCGACCGCTTAAAGCAATTTTTGGAGCGAAGGAATGACGAATACCTAACTAAAAGATTCAAAATCAGTCGACTGCTTTCTTAAATTTCTAAACCTAAGGTCATTGCAAATCTTTGTAATATTTCCAGCAGTGGAAAATTGTCACAAAGAGGGATCCGATTTTCCCCGCAGTAATACTTGGTCAAATACAGAACAATGTACATAAAGCCACATGTAACAAACATGCACACAACTGCTATAAATAATGTATTGAGGGATACACACATTGCCTTACAGTCTCCGGCCGCCTCGTCCGTCCTCGCCGATCCCTGTGGACAAAGTTGGTGTTAACTTCGTAACTACTATTTATACGATTGATTGAAATGTTTATTCAGTTCCTAGAAGCCACCTGGCACCTGAAACGAGCACTGAACTACTGCGGCATATTTATGGTCGTTTGCCTTTCACATTGTAGTGGTCGTCTATGTCTATGGCATATAAAAACTCAAGGTGGGGTGAATGAGTTTTTGTGTTGGGAGCCAGCCCGGCATCGGTGATATCGACTAGACCAGTTATTTCTCCCAGCCCCTTCCTTTGAGGGCTGCTGGGAAGTAGAGCCTTCAAAACCTTCCACCGCCACCTTATCATGTCACACTGCCTGCAAAAAGGTCACCGAGAGGTTACAGTCGGTATAGCGACGTGGGTCTTCAATAGGCAACCCTCTAGTAATACTGTAAGGTCGAAAACCCTGACAAACTCTTTCCAGTCGCCTCCATGGAAGGAATGCTTAATATACAGAGTGTATTCCGACCTTGATCGGAAACTATGGCAGATAATAGCTGCGGTGATTACAAACACCGTGACATTAAAAAACATCCCGACAAAGAATATAAAAAAATGCCGTTTATATATCTATGATTGTTGGAAAAACGTAAAAAAAATATATTTTTTGTCGGGATTTTTTTAACGCCAATGGGTCACCACAATCAACATCACCGCAGCTATTACCTGCCTTAGTTTCCGATCACGGTCTGAATACAGCCTGTATATGTTTTAGTAAAAAAAACAAAATAGAGTAGTACCTTGTCGTGCATGGACCGCTTGTACGTGTGGAAGGGCAGCAGCGCGGCGCGCGGGTGTGCGGCGAGCGCGCGCAGCACGGCGGGCGCCTGCGAGCGCCGCGACAGCGCCACCAGCGCGCTGCTGTCGTCCACGAACTGCACCGTCACCGGACCTACGCGCACACACCACTCAGTGCCTCTACTTACGAACCGTCCGTTAATCACGTCGCGTATCCCCCCCCCCCCCCCCCCTGGTGATACGCGGTGACGATTAAGACTACCCCAAAGAAACACGTGTATTTTTTTTCTTTGCCTGGCGAGTCAAGGTCACACACCGCTGTTGCAGGTACGTTTTTAAAATGAAAAAATAAATACGCGTCGTACTCTCACTGCACTCCCTCCCACCTTGTGATGTTTCTTGATTTTTTCCAAACACCCTCCCCCTTTTCCGAATCTCATGTGTAATTTCCAGCTCCTTAGTGTAATGCCTTTTTCTAGCTCATTACGGGGTAAAAGATAAGCTACGTCCCCTTAGTCTCACTGAGCTTTATTGCTCGGTATCCATTCTGTGAGTGCCATTGTCGATCCCGGCATTCGGAAGTTGCAGTGATGGGTGCGTGGTGGGATAGTCTCTACTTGCTGCAATCGAGTTCTATGTCACGTTTGGTGTAAAGGGTCTATACGGGGACAAATTCACCAACAACACCTTTGCTATAGTTTGTTACAGTCATACATGCTGCCTAGCTTTTGAACTTTAAGAAAAAGTAAAAACATGACTGGTAATGTGACTTACCGAATGGACTAAAAAGTTGATTAATTTCATTTCTCTGCCATTCTTTAGGGAATGTCAAATAAAAAACGTGATCTCTCGATGGCGTTGCTGAAAAAACATTAAATAACTATTATAATCTACTTAGTTACTTTAACGTTACATAATAAGTTTTTTTATACATTTAATTCCTTTTAGTCTAGGAAAATAACTATTATGGAGATGTAATTGAGATCAATTTAGGTACTCGACTCCAATTTTAAGTATATTTTTATCATCAACATCAATCCATATGCGTCCAACTATTCGACACGTGCCTCCTCTCAACCGAGTGGAGTAGTCCACCACGCTAGCCAAGTGCGGATTTGTGGTCTCCATACCTAATACATTCCCAATAACTTATAGGAGTACAGGTTTCCTTACGATGTTTTCTTTCACCATAAGAGTATTTGAAACTATGTACATGGGGTTTAACCCTGTGACCGGCGAAATTTTGTCTCCAATTTTTATATGTCCAATAAAATGGCTTTACCAAAATTTTGTTCTTGCTACTAAATTCTGACACTCCATATTATATGACATATCTTATCTTTGGACAGAAATACCGATATGGTTGAAAATGAAATGAATGTGTTTGTTTGTGTGGTTGTGGAGTAGAGTTGTGGAGCAGTGAGCAGTGAGTACTGACGGTCGGCGCCGGTGAGGTTCATGTAGGAGGAGTCCTGGTAGGCGGTGCGGCACAGGAACAGCTTGTTGAGGAAGGGCTTGAGCACGGGCGAGCGCGCCTGCGCCCGCGCCGGCAGCTCCCCGCGCATGCGCGACAGCTGCGCGTGCATCGCCAGGAAGCACAGCCCCGTCACGTACGCGTCGTACCCCGCCTCGTGCTGCTTGTCGTCCGTCTGGCTGTACCCGCGCCCCGACTGCGACTCTGTGCAGTACATTGCAACTAAGTCACACGAGAATAACCTTTATCATCAGACCATATACGTCCTACTGCTGGGCACGGGCCTCCTCTACAATTGAGAGCCTTAGTCAACCAAGCTGGCCTAGTGCGGGTCGGCGGACCTAAGAAATTCCTAAGAACTTTTTAGGTGTGCAGATTTCATCACAGTGTTTTCCTTCGCCGTTAAAGTAGGTGATAATTATTTGAGAATACACACGTAACTTCGAAAAGTCAGAGGTGTGTGCCTGGGGTTTGAACCAACGACCGTCGAGATTCTCAACCGCATTTCTAAAGCTCGAGGACATCACGACTTGAAAATAACCTTATCGCTTTCAAATTCAAGATTTTCTTTTTAAATTTAACCTCATTTAACGTGAAAACAGATGAATAACGTATAATATTACCTGTTTACTTTACAGTGCCGGTATGTGTATTTATTTTTAAAATTTGTGACTACAGGGCATTATCAGTAGTATTTGATACGTCACCGTACATAGGAATTTATTTTTCAAGGAAAACGATTTGGTGGACAAAAGCATGTATGCTGCTACGATACGTACGGACTTCAGGCATTGAGAACGGTTCTTTAGAGAGTGTGGCGAGTAAATGCTGCAGCACGCTGGAGTTCACCTTGTCCTTGAATGGCGGCAGACTCGACATGTACTTGGTGTCTAAAATACTGAAACAATACAAAATCGTATATCAAATAATTAAATCAAACCCAATAAGCATAAATAATATTGGACTTTATAAATAAATTATTCTACAATAGTTAATTTAGTTAAAACATATCAGCGTCACACTGGAATGTGGTGAATTTGAATTCAAATTGGGATTATTTTTTTTGTACATCCTTGACCTGCATAATCCGTGACTACTAACGTAGTATTTGCATTGGTCAATTTAAAGTAATATTCGTTAATTTATACACATGCGTGATATTTCAAATAAATCATTTTTTTTATGATTGCATTGACGTCCGTCAAGGCACGCATCGTCGATTTAACTGGGTTACAAGTTTTTACTGATTAATATACTAACAACTACCTCGATATGAGTGGGTTGTTAGGAACTAATTTGGTCATAGTAAGTTATTGATACAAAGAAAAAATGATAATGCCAATGCTAATAACGTATGTTATAAAACTATAAAATGGATATAAAAAGTATTACTAAGGGAATAAGCAATTGCAGTATTCCTTGAAGGCCGTGTATTTGGGAGGCAGCGGTTGAAAGAAATGGTTCAGTGTGTGCAGTATATCCAGCAGCATGTTGTGTCCTATCACCAACTTCCTCTGCAACCAGAAATACATTTAAGTCAACAACAATTGTTACACTATCATACTTTCTGTTTACCAAATCTAAAAAGCGATGCTTTATTGTGTTATCATGTTCATATTTATATACATTAAACTTTTTTGCCATATTCATACCTTTAACGCAAACTGTTCCCTTGTTTTAGATATAGTACAGGTTCTCGAATATTGATTTAACATAAATAACCTTTAACTTACACATTAAGTGCAAGTTGATCTCAAGGATTAGACCAGCGATGTTCAGAGATTCACTAAGAATGGAATGTTTAAAGAACATGCATACACTCACGCTCTATTACCCTTCTTTCTGCAGCTGTGTTTAAGTCCAACGCAATAGGGGTGTTAATTGTTGTTTCAGCAAGTTTTCAAAAGGTCCTGTTGCTACTGAAAATTTTCTAATGGACAAACCTAAAAACACATAGCCCGACTCTTGGTCGAACCCTGGACTTCTCGATCACATACACACTGAACGCTCTATTTACTATAAGTGGAAACTATTCTATTCGAACAATTTAACGCGAATAGGCACAAAAATCAAAAAAATATTTCAATGTAATTTTAGTGATAACCAAATATTTTTACTTGTCAAATATTTTATTTTGATTTATTTAAACGCGCAAGATCATTACACATTATGTAATACATCAGCCGCGCTTTCCTAAGTAAAGCTCTGAGAGTCAAGACAAAAATATAAGATTTCCACCAAAAGCCGGAGTCATTCCACTGGCACCTAATTTTAAATAACAATGAAGACATTAAAACAACGATAAAAGTCAAAGGTCATCATGAACAAAATATTTACTTACCGACTGACTGATCATACGTGCCACTTTAGAGAATCCTACGGCGTCTTCGAACTCCTCCCACTCCTTTTCGTGTTTTAATGAAGCATATTTCTGAGAGTCTTCTTCAGATTTTATCCTCGTCACATTGATCACTCTGCCAATCAAAACATTACTTGTACATTACAGCATTTCACACATATGTAGCGATGGTTTTACCATAGGGAAATTCTTAAATTGTTAACTGGCATGGTGGAACATTTAAAGTCAATTTTAAGAATTTAATGTTAAAAAGCATTGAATAAAAAAACTTGATATTGTTGCACATAAACCAGAACACAATTACAAAAGTTGTAATAATATCACAACATTATCCTTGAATGTACATTTTTGGACCCATGTTTTGCTAGGTGTTTTTAAATCCCACATAACAGGCGCTGAGCCTATTGCAGTTTTTCGGGTACATATCAAACATCCGTACTGCTACTAATAATTTCCTAATGAAAAACTCAGTAACAAGGTTGAGCAATCACAACCTCAAACCTGGGAATCGGAACCAGAGATCTAGATAGCACAGCATCACTTGTGCTGCTGGCCCACAAGGCAGCAATTACCTCAACCAGTATTAGTATTATTAAAGAAATGTTCATAAAATAATATGAATATTTATAAACATTTATGTAGTATTTTTATCACAAAATAAAACCATAATTAATAATAACGTAACAAAATAAGAATCACATACCTGCTTTTGTTTTCTAAAAGTTTTGATTCAACAATGACTTCATCTTTAAATCTTCCTCTTAGTTCTTGGAACAAAAGTAACCTAACAAATCCATTGCATCCCTCTACATCCATCGCATCACTTTTGTTTTCGTCTATGAATTGCCTCACTTGTTTACTAAAAAAAAAACATTTAATTTGTCTATATTTTAATAGTGATGGCCTCAAGTTCATCATCTGAAGGAAAATGTCGTGAGCAAACCGGCACACCTAAAAGTTCTTAGCAATTTCTTGGGTATGTATGTATGGATGGACTTATGATGATATTTTAATACTTTTTGGATAATAATACTGAGGCTAAAGCTTTAAAAAAGCACAATGACAATGATTTCAATTAAGGCCATTTTATTTTATAATAATTTTAATATAAAAAAATAACAATGAAAAAGATTAGACCATTTAAATTCCTGATTCCCATAAATATCAAGAGGAATCAGAGGTTGACAAAATGCCAAGTAATATTAAGTGTGTGCAATTTGTTCATTCTTGTTGGTGACCAAATATATAACTAATAAGACCTAATGGAATAAGCAATATGACATTTTTTTTAAATAAATAACATTTTTGATGATATAGATGTCAATTGCATAAAAGGCTAATTTATGATGTAAATAATTCTTAAAAACATGAATTCTATTGTAAGTATTAGAACCTTGGAGACTGTAAGTAACCAAAAAAAGAAAAGAAGAACCTAGGAGGATAAGATGTGAATCACATTTGTCTTGGTACAGAAATACATTAAACAATTTCTTTTAAAAACAACTTTTCAACCATTGAATGGTGGAAGATCAAATGAGCTCACTAAAAAGGCAGTTTACTTGAAAGACCAGTGAACAAAAATTTATGAGGTAATATAGTCTACACTTGACATATGATGCCAATTTCCTATTTTTCATTGTTTAAAACAACAATAATTATATATGAATACACTCACCACACATCATCTACAAACTGTTTGTTCTCTTCAGGTATTGAGATAATATCTTTCTCTCTACTTTGTGTCTTCTGTTTCTCAAGCAAATTCTCACGCAACCTAGATTCAACTGGCTCTGTCATGTATGATATGCCTATAACACAAAATTAAATAATGCTGCTAAGATCTATATAGTATATAAAGAGGGACAACAAACTATATATTCATAATGTAAGGATTCATCTATCCTTTTAGATCTCTGCAATTGATATATATGCAAAGACATAACAGCTTATTATTGTTGTAGTGATGATACACAGGTAGTGAACTACACACTCTAAATATCAAGTATTGTCATTTGACTGTGTATGTTGTTATTAATAAAATATTGTTAGTAAGAAAAAATATATATTTACAATTACACAACTAGTCTTTTGAACCTGCCATTGTGTTAAATATGTCACTCAAACTCTTCATTACTAAATATTAATGCATTAATTTGCTTGGTGGTCCCACATTTCTCCGGATCACCAACCGCAGCCAATTTAAAAAAAAATACCTACAAGTCTAATTTACTCATAGGTATGCAAATATGTTTATTTGTCAGAATATGTATCATTTACAAAAGTATAACACAACTACAAATTTTAATATCTTAACAATATTTCTTCTCTGTTGTAGAGTGGGCCCATGCCCAGCAGTGAGATGTATATAACCTGATAGAGTATAGTTAATAATTTTAATATAATTTTATATAAAGGAATGATAAGAATGAGATTTTATAGTGCACAAAATCTCATTCTTATTATTCTTTAAGCAACAAATTTAGCTCGAAAATAGAATGTAAGCTGTTAATCGGGACATTGATTAACAACTTACATTTTATTTTTTTGGGATTATTAAACTGACAATGCTGATACACTGAATCAAAGTTAGAAGATACCTTACATTGTGCACAGATACTACAAAGGGCAAATTTATATTTGATATATAAAACATGCTGACTAATAACTGATTGACTAAACCTTACCTTCTTTAAAGACTTTGTTAAAATCAAATCCCTGTGCTCCAAGAAAATCTAAACTAGAACTTTGACATGAAAATATTTTCTCGGGTCCAGGCTTTCCCCGTGGGAACAAATAAAAGTTGTAAGCATCATTCATATAGCGGTTCTCGCTCTCATCCCAATAAAACGCGCATAGACCAAATTGTATTAACAAGAAGTCTGTCGCACCATTTAATAAACAATAGTAGTATTCTTCTGGAGAATCAAAAATGGACACATCCTTTCCTTTCATTAATCCGGTGAACTCAGTATCTATCACTAAAAAGTCAGATTTCTCTATTGAAGCAGTGATTAAAGGCAGTGCCTCTTTAAAATCTGAAAAAGAACGAGTTTCCATCAACATAACATGAAGTCACAAATATTGCCGATTTACACATTACTTTTACTTACTTTTCCTAACCACCTCCATTTTATTAGAAAAGTTTATAAAGAAGCTCGATTATGTTGAAAATATTGTAAATTTATTTAATTTCTTATACATAAAATAATATACAACATGTGCAATACAAACGCGCTTACAAATACAAATTACAAATGTTGAAATGTCCAGTTCCACTAATCAATGTCAATTTGATTTTTTTTTTCTTTGTTCCGCAAGGAACCGGCTAAGGTTGAAGACCATGCTGCCAAGTCTTCAGTAATTTAATTTCATTAGTATAATAAATGATGATGATGATGAATTATGAAAGAAAAAATGCGGGAAATTCCCAAACTGAAAGTCGCGCCCCCCGTCCCTCCCACATACAACCCTTAATCCCTTCACTACAATAGTGAACAGAGAATCAAGCACCACTCGTCGATATTGCACACAGCGCATCTGATTCACCCCTCGCCTCCTCCGCGGGACCGTCCCACCTGGATCAGGACAGGAGGCTCCTCCATCCTCTCGCCAACAATCACCAGAAAAGACAAGACTCACCAAATACAGCGCGACAGGGAAGAAAAAAGAGAAAAATAAATCAAACACACCACACACAACATCGCCAAGCATCACTTAATCCCCTGTTCACCATTATCAAGAAAAAAAATAAAAATTATATGTGAGAAAAACAAAAAACGCGCCCTCCAATCCGAACACTTCCCGTCCTTTTTCTCAACACCAAATAAAACCTCTCGCTGTCACCAGTGTTACCAATTTCGGAAAAATATTGGAAAAATTTTTATAAAAAAAGTTTAATGTTTTTAGACAGAATACTATAAAGGTGTGATTAGAAATGTGATTCGAATCGTTCGCTCTGAACAACATGCAATCGGGAATTCGGTGATGCCCACTTAACGAACAGGAATGTATTTAAATCATTTTTTTAGTGAAAACTTCTTTAGCATCATTGTGATTTGAAAGTCGATGAAACGAAAAAGCTACAGTATTTTGCCTTCGTCACGTATGGTCAAGACCGAGTCGTGCAATAGAGTCAATTTTAACTATATTTCTAATATTTTAATAACATAATTTGAATATTATAGCATTAAGAGTAGTCACGTGGCTACATTTAGGTACGAGTATAAACTGTGAGATTCGAGGCGAAGATGAAGTTATTGATAGAAGAATTGAAGTTGACAACGATTCAATAATTTAAATAGGTAAATATTCCTCTTAGTTTTTAACATGTATCTTTCATCTAAATGATTGTATTAATTATGTATACCGTACTCTAATACACAAATATTTTTTTAAATTTAATATTTTTTCTATTATTGATTTTCCATTATCATTCCCATAGCCCATATTCAATAATTAAGTTAAGATCGGAAGCGCAATTTTAAAATCCTTAAATGGAATATATATTTTTTAGTTAAATAAATAAATATAATTTATTTGTACAATAACATTACATTACAAAACAAGAAAACCTGCCCGCCCGCCCCTGGTACATATTGGAAAGAAAATATGTAACTATTTTAAATAGATTACGATTTGGCCATTGTCAGACTCCAGCTCATCTCTTTAAAATGAAAATAATCACAGAAGATAAATGCAATTATTGTAACCAGCAAGCAGCTGATCTAGACCATCTTTTTTTGAACTGCACG
This sequence comes from Hemaris fuciformis, assembly GCA_907164795.1. NCBI lineage: Eukaryota > Metazoa > Arthropoda > Insecta > Lepidoptera > Sphingidae > Hemaris > Hemaris fuciformis. The sequence continues at coordinate 10,661,263 of OU015440.1, forward strand.
AAGTTTCATATTCAAAGATTATTATTGATTTCCTAATTGTCAGAAGTTTCGTCAGTTATACCTACATCAGTAGGTACCTAATAGAAGTGTTAAAAAATAATAGAATTTTCCGAGCAATATATAAGTTTGCTTGTATAACGACAGAAAAATTGTAAATATACCTAATATTAAGGTAGCTTGTATTAGAGAAACTACTTTGTTGTAAATAGTAATGTATTGGCTTAAAGTACTTGTATCCAAGGTGGTAAAATAAAAAAAAATACTAAGTATATTATAAATTCAAATTTCTAACGTAAATCGTAATAACTTATCATTGAGCGAACGAGCCAAGCTTAAATTAAATTTGTTGTGGTATTTACAATTATAAACCAACAAAATGGGCGATATTGTTCCTTGCGGTGGTTTGAAGTGTGTACAAGTTTTGCTCTTCGAGAATAAGGTAAATGCATTAAATTATACTGAGAAAAAACAGCTAGTAACTGGTCGAAAACCCACACCGGACTTGAGTATTTCTCAAATTATTAAAAACCATCAAAAACACTTTAATAGATCCGTGTACCAAACTAATTGGATTGTTGGATGTTCCCATACGAATAGGTTATACTGCTGGTGTTGCATACTTTTTTCTAATGATAAAAATGATTGGAATTCCAAAGGATATAACGATTTAAATAATTTGTCTGGTGCTTGTAAAAGGCATTCAAATTCACAAGAGCACTTGAAGGCGTTAATTTCGTTTCATAGTTTTGGTAAACAGCATATTGAAACATCCACTTCTCGTCAATTATGTGACGAAATTACTTTACATAACTCTCGCGTTGATCATAATCGTAATGTTTTTCGAAGATTAATAGATATTATTTGTCATTTAGCTCAACAACAGCAGCCATTCAGAGGTTATGATGAATCTAAATTGTCTTTAAATGAAGGTAACTTTTTAGAACTTGTCTCATTACTTTCTAAATACGATAGCGTTTTAGAAAAACATATGCAACAACAGCATGACGTCAAAGGAGGGTCGAGTTATTTGTTATCTAATAAAATTCAAAATGATATTATTCATTCCGTGGCTGATGTTTTAATCTCGTATCGAATTCGAAATTAACACGACAAAATTTGTTTCAATAATTATTGACGAAACTCTCGATGCTAGTCATGGCGAGCAATTGTGTATAATATTGAGATATTATTTTGGTAATAATATTCGCGATCGTTTCTTGGGATTTAGTAACGTTTCTGAAAGTCGTACGTCAGAGGCATTAAGTAAAATTATTATAGATTTCGTACAAAAACATGATTGTATCGCAAAATTAGTAGCACAAAGCTATGACGGTGCTAGTGTCATGTCGGGTATGAAAAATAGTGTGCAACAAAAAGTTAAGGAGGTATGCCCTCAAGCCATTTATATTTGGTGTAACGCACATGTATTAAATTTAGGATTATCCAAATCATGTGCGAGAATTGGCGAAGTAAGTTCATTTTTTTCAGCCCTTCAGGCAATAGTAAGTTTTTTTAGGAACAGTACAAAACGTGCAGCTTTCTATGATTTGTATTGCAATAAAAAATTGCCTCAAACTTCTCCAACTTGTTGGAATTAAGTATTCTTCGCGAACTGTAAATACTGTTTATGAGCAAAAAAATAATTTAATTAATTTGTTTACCGATATGGCTGACAATCCACAAAATTGGGACGGAGATACAAATTTAGCTGCCGAAATTTTTTACAACTTATTGCGATCGTTTAATTTTAATTTTTTTCTCTCAATATTCCACCCGGTGTTTGAAAAAACTGACTACTTGTATAATATAATACAAAAATCACAAGTCGATGTTGGTTATTGTAGTAATAAAATTAAGGATTTTCAGTCATGGTTACGCGTCGAATTACTTTCTAATTTTGAAATAATTTATAAAAACGCAATAAAAAATTACACGCCTCCACGTTTGAACCGCAACGTTTTTTGTGCGCGAACTGAATATAAACGTATCTTTGTTCACGTAATTCAAAATATATCTTGCGATATCAATGACAGGTATTCCGAAATATTAAAATTAAACTTTTTTCAATTGTTTAACAATAAATTATATCAGCAATATACATTAAATTTTCCAATAGCGCAATTAGATTCATTATTAGAAATTTATGGCAATCATTTTGATAAGCCGACTTTGAAAAAACAATTAATTAGTTTGTATTCCTCTCCTGATTTAAAAGACTTAAATATTTTCGAATTAATAGATTTTATTCGTGAAAATAATCTGGATGAGGTATTTCCTCAGTTATTAAAGTTAGCACATCTAGCTGTTACCATTCCAGCTACTTGTTCTTCCGCAGATCGCGCCTTTTCTTCTCTCAAACGTATTCATAGTTATTTGAGAAATACACAAGGCCAAGAAATTTCGGAATTATCCATGTTAGCTATTGAAAAAGAGTTATTGTCCGACTTAAAGCGTTCTCCAACATTCTACTCTGATATAATAAAATCATTTTTGCAAAAAGATAGACGATTTGACTTAGAGTACCTATAAGTAATTTTCTATTCGCATAATTTAAAATTAATTATTCTTTTTTAAATTGATATCAGCTTTTCATATTTTGTTATTTTATCTTTTACCTACTTAGTGTGTACACATAAAATCAGCGCAAGAAACAATTTTTATTCTTCTGTTCATTCGCTCAAGAAACCATAAAAACGGCTTTTTTCAAAGCCACAAATATATCTAATAATATTAAACTATCGGTGAGTTTTGTAAAAACTTTTTTTTCATCGAGGTGTCACTAATGACAACTTATATCTTTGCCGCGCTAGTATAGAAAAATACAATATATAGGTACATACCTACATAAAAAATGACGACTGATTATAATTTATTTAACGTTTATTTTCATTAAATACAAAAATATTTTTTTATATTTATTTCAAGGTGCGACAACTTAATTTTTCTACTACTAAACTGTAACTGTGTACTAATAAACAACACCGCCCAACCGAAGGGAAAGAGAATCGCACAATCGCTTGAAGTTTGAGCTTGAATAACATTTTTTTGTTTCAAATAAGGTATTTTTATAGCAGTAATCTAAAGTTGTTTCAAATTGAAAGTTATTTAAAAGTAAAAGTCCTCCTTATTTATTTTAAAAATACAGTGTAAACTCCATGTAACGTCTTTCGATTTAACGAAAAACTCCCTAAAGCGTCGACATCACATGGCTTTGATTGGTTTAGCTTGCCTTCCATACAATGATTTTCTTCTCTCCATTTAACGACAACTCTATAACGCCATAAAATGCACAGTCCCTTCAGTGACGTTATGTAGAGTTTGCACGGTATATGTTAAAACAATAACGAAATGATTTCATAATAAACAATCTATATTTTATGTAATTAAAGTATGTGCCGTGCGATCTAGAGATCCTGGGTTCGATTCCCGGGTCAGGCAGTGTTATTGGGTTTTTCCATTAGGAAATTCTCAGTCGCAGCCCGGAGTCTTTAAATGTGCCCGAGAAACTGCAATAGGCTCGCGCCCTATTACGTGGGACTGATACATACCTGGCGAAATGTGGGTGCAGTAATGCACCTCTGCCTACCCTTTCGGGGAATACAGGCGTGAGATTATGTATGTATGTAAATATTTTTTATTGCAGTTGATTGACATATAAGCAGTAGTAATTTATTATATTATACCACTACAAACAGATAATTTCATTTCGTAGTTGAAATCAAGAAAACTAACTTAAGATAGACCTTCTTAGAAAATTATATTACAATTTCTTATCTCTCCTTCTTATTAGAATTAAAAAAAAAACCAACAGCTTTACTTGAACTATTGATTTTGTTTTTACTAATGGCTAAATTAATTAAATTTAATCTTTAAACATTTCGTCACCTAACATTTTTTTTTTTATTCCGGGCGATGGTATCGCTGTAAACAGTGTTGGGCAAAAGTTAATTAAACTAACAATTAACAATTAATTAATTGTTGCCACTGCAAGTAACAATTAATTAATTGTTCATTGTCATTTTCACAATAACAATTGATCAATTGTTAATTGCAGTGGCAGCAATTAACAATTAATTAATTGTCAATTAACTTTTGCCCAACACTGGCTGTAAATCATTGTTTAAAATATTTATAGGTGATGCGATAAAAATGAAAAAGACAGTTTTGTCACAAAGCCTACTATACAATTTCAGAATATATGGAGGATAACGAAGCTTGGGTATAATTAATAATTAATTATTATTGTAATCCCAAGTTTGACAGGGTCTTCTTCAATGGACATAGCTGTATATACATATTTACTTATTATATTAGTACTTTGTAACTTGTAAGCAATTAGGTATGTCATGCTCGCTGAAATGTCTATGCTTACGGCGGTGTCGTGTGCCGGGTCGGTCACTCCCTATGACATGGTTGAGGAGACCGATGGCTGGCACATGCGTTATACTCGTGAACGGGTGCTTTTTGTGTTGTCTGCCTATTTTGCTTATTTGTATTTATAAACTTTTAACTTAGTTAAATGTCAGTTTCTCCATTCAAGATGACTATGTTGTTCTCATATTCAATACAACAGCCTGAGATTGTATTAATGAGCTGCTCTAATTTGGGAAATTCATTCTTTGTATCAATTTTGTAAATTATCTCTTGATTGGAAAAGAGCAACACTAGAGTTTCTTGCCTGTTCTTCTCTAGGGATGACTGCCTTCCGAACAGGGTGGTACATTTTTTTTATTTTTTACAGATTTTTGACAGCCCACGGCAAACAAACGGCAATAGGCTCGCTCCCTGTTACGTGGGAGTGATACATACTGGGCGAAATGTGGGTGCAGAAATGCACCTCTGCCTACCCCTTCTGGGAATACAGGCGTGAGTTTATGTATGTATGTATGTTTTGACAGCCCCGTGGCGCAGTTGGCTAGACACCAGCTTGCGAAACGAGAGGCCGCGGGTTCGATCCCCGCACCGAGACAAATGTTTGTGTGATCCACAAATATTTGTTTCGGGTCTGGGTGTTTGTGAGACCGAAAAGTCTCTCGTAGTTTCTGATACCCACGACACAAGACTTGTATCTTAGTGTAGGATCAGAACTATGTATGTGACTGTTGGGTGTATTTATTTATTTATTTACATTACATTTTGAAATGACTGAATCTAAGTTAATTTGACACTTTATAGATTCAATAAATATTATTTCATTGAAATTGAAATAAAATATAAAACATAATTCCTTCTAAGAATAATGAGGGAGTAATAAATTCACACAAAAGTAAAAAAAACCTATTTGATTTGATGAAAATTGTTCCTTAAACAGTTGGCTTGCCCTAGTTTGAGACCCTAGGCAGGCCACTGATAACAAAAAACCCACGCGGGCCGTTTTCAGGGTACCTCAAGGTTTTGATAAAATGGATAACAAAAGGAATAAGACATTATATTTATTTTATAATGCAGTATTATATGACAATAAAAGTAACCAAAGGTCATTATGACACTTTAATCAAACAAACACCAAATATTTTATGTTCAAAGAGAAAAAAGAATAAAGAAAAACGACAGGAAATAAATCGTCTTCTTGAATTCATACAAATAAAACAGTGTGATTCTTTCTTTTGAATATCTGAACATTCTACTTTCACGTAAATACTTTACAATAAAATTAGATTAATTTCTAAGTTTAAATTAGTTTCTCTAGGTGGACGGATAATCTCTCGTAAGCAGTTTTGTTTCTGTAAATATGAATATTAGCCTTCACTTTTTTCATTAGCAATTTCGGGTCGATATCACTAAGCTTCATGAGGGCATCTGCAAATAAAGTAAAAATTAGTATTATCATAAAAAATATATATTTATATTAGTGTAACAACACCAAACTTGATGATTAAGTATAGTGTTATCCATCGCTAACCTGTTGATGTGGCTCATCAAAATATTTAAGTATTAAACAAATAATATGACATCCTATGTATCCACAACTTGGTATTTTAAATCAAAGCTTATTTCTACTTTTCCATTTAACCTACAATTTACTTGTATTTAATTAAACATAAATATTTAATTTCTCAGTTCACTTTTAATGTAAGCATGTAACAATAATAATCGTACCGAGCATTTCCTTGCGAAACGTCTCGTCGGCGTCGTCAAGGTGAATGAGCATGGCGCTGTACAGAGCGTCGATATGAGCTCCGAACACCACGGTGTCGTAGGGCTGCGGCCGATTGCTGAACAACGTGCACACCGTCTGTACCGCGTACGAACGCACCTTGTCGCTGCTGTCGTCCAGGCGTTTCAACACCACTGTCATACATTGAATTGCGTAAAAAAAACTTTTTGTAAATTATTAATAAATACAGGCTGGAAGCTGTATGAAAAAAAAACATAAAAGGTATGTTTTGGAGGTTTCTCATCTATGGAAACATATTTCAATACTGTGCACGATACATTTGTATCACACTCGTACTTGCCTTTAGGATTAATATCTTCTTTATAGAAAAAAAGAACTAAATAGTGTGACTGTATAAAGGTAAGAGATTAAATACAGGCTATCATAAAAACGAGAAAGAGACAATGCGAACAAGCGGTCGCTGCCTATCTCTTTCACACACAAACACTAGTCAGACACCGTCCGCTAATATTTTATTTTTATTTGTGATTTTATGACAGCCAACATTTTAACATGATAATATTTTGATGGCCGTGGTGCTGTTGATTAAACATCAGAGAGAACGCGGGTTTATTCCCCGCACCGAGACAAATGTTTGTGTGATCCACAAATATTTTTATCGGGTCTGGGTATTCGTGAGACTGATAAGTCTCTCGTAGTTTCTGACACGACAGGAGACTCGTATCTTAGTGTGGGGTCAGAAATAAGTATTTATGTGACTATTGTGTGTTTATTTTGTTTTGTAATATAGTGAAGTACAAGACAATCTGTCATCAAATGACTGACCGAAGTACAGCTTGTGTAGCATGTCTGTGGTGAAGCAGTCGCGGCGGGCGGCCAGCGCGGCCAGAGAGCACACGGCGCGCAGCGAGTGTTGGCGGGTGAGCGGCGAGTTGTCGTCCAACACACCAACCAACAGCGGAACCATCTGCTCCAGGAAACCCTCCAGCGACTCCTTGTGAGGGAACAGATCCACCTCCTGCGAGGGAATCGTAACCAAAACATATCTACTGCTGGGTAAAGACCATGTAATATAAATAATTTATACCATTAGCTATATGTATTGTGTGTGTTTTACGTAACTGACATTCACATGTGAAAAAAATACAATTCTAATAAGAAACCAGTAAAAATAAAGGTATCAAATTTGATGGCATGTAGAGTTGGGAATAGCTAGCTAGAAAAGAATGCAAAACAAAATCATTCACGTTGCCGGCATTAAAGTGAAAGCGTGTGAGAGATAGCGAAGTGTTTTCTAGAGAGTACTTAGTTGTCATGTTGATGAAATTAGTTGCATCGACAGACCTTGTTATTGTGGTCGCCATCGCCGCCTCTGTCGGAGTGGAGTGTTTGTTGGCGCGGGTTCTCCTGCAGCGCGGAGCACAGACACGCCACGGCGGCCGTGCGTATCGCCTCCGCCGTGCGACCCGCTGTCCACACCAGGTTGGGCATTATCACTTCTGTCAACAATACATATTGTCTTATTTTTATTTATCACTTTACTGGCATATCAGGAAATTGCTTATATATGATCCAATTTAAACGTTTAAATATAATATTTAGATGTTATAGGTTATACTTAATTGTTTCCAAACGTACTTATAAGTAGAATCTAGATTCTCTTTAAAATTACAGAACATAATAATATAATTTGATTAACCTTCAATAACGATCTTAAGGAATGCCTCCAGCTTGTCATTCTCGCATTTCCTGAAGTTTTCATCTCTGTTCAGTAGCACTGTAGACAACGTGGTGAATATTTTCAACTTCACTTCGGGGTCCACCTTCGGAGTCGCCAAACATTCCTTCAAAAGAGGAGCGATGAGATGAAGTTGCTCGCCCATTGCCGAACCTGTAATACAAATTAATCATTCTGTAAAATCATTCGAATTGCTTTATAAAACGTCAGTCCGCGAGTTCGATCCCCGCAATCGTAAAAGATAATTTAAATAATATACTATTAATTGGGGCTTGTTTCTACATCTGATAATTTCTAAAGGACATTATATTATTAAAATTATTGTATTTATTTTTATTATAACACTTTTACAAATAAATTATATAGAATAATATGTTGAGTGGTAACAAATATATATCTAACAAATATATATATATATATATATATATGTTCCGGGAAGGGATTAGTCCTCTTAAGATTCTGTATACAACAGAGAAACCCTCAAGTAGCTTGTAAATTGCAATTTAAATTTGTTCACAAACATTGGTCTCTGTACGTTTACTGTACTGGCTGTTTTCACATGAAAAATATATTTACAAATAGAACTAAATGGTAAACTACCTGCGTTCAAGAGTACGCATTCAAGCAGGCAGCGGTCGGGGGTGAGCAGCGTCCAGGTGAGCGCGTCGCTGGTGATGTCGGCGAGCACGTGGCGCACGTGGCGCGCGTACAGACCGCTCAGGGCGCGCCCGCACTGCTCGGTACCGCGCAGCTTGTCCAGGTTCGCTGACAAACAACATGCCCACATTTATTTTTCTAATTGACAGCCCCGTGGCGCAGTTGGCTAGACACCACCTTGCGAAACGATAGGCCGCGGGTTCGATCCCCGCACCGCGCCGAGACAAATGTTTGTGTGAGATCCACAAATATTCGTTTCGGGTCTGGGTATTTCTAAGACCGAAAAGTCACTCGTAGTTTCTGATACCCACGACACAGGACTTGTGTCCTAGTGTGGGGTCAGAACTATGTATGTGACTGTTGATTGTATATATTATTTAGTTATTTATTATTTGCAAGTAATTCATTGTTTTAATGAATATACATATATATATTTTTTTAAATAATAAATATTGGGAAATGCTGTTTAAATACTTAAACCTAACCTATACTTAAAGTAGCATTGTCTGTATGTCTGTTACGCTTTCCTGCTTAAACAACTGGACCAAGTTAGATAATTTTTGGTATGGAGATATAAAGGCTACTTAAAAAACCGTTTAACATAGACCTACCTCTACGCTTTCCATTGCAACCAGTTACTAGCAAAGAGTATATAAGAAATAAGGTGTACTCACACAAAGCCATAAATTGTACTTTGTCATCCACAGGCATCGCGTAGACCGTGAAGTTTATCGTGAACAAGTCCTTGGCCACCGATGTGCTCGCCTCCCCGCATAGATCCATCAGAGCTTCGCACACTTGCAGTAGATACATTTGGTATTTTGGCTGTAACGAAACATTAACAAATCATCATCAGCTTATATATGTGCCAACATGTGCTAGGCACGGGCCTCCTCTACCATTGAGAGGGTTTAGGCCTTAGTCCACCACGCTGGCCTGGTGTGGGTTGGCAGTTTGTAACGAAATATTAACAAATACAGGGTATTTTTTATACAAGTCAAAATGAAAAAAATATAAGTCGTGATGGCCTCGAGGTTTAGGCACGCGGTCGAGAATCTTGACGGTCCCGGGTTCAAACCCCAGGCACACACCTCAGACTTTTCGAAGTTATGTGTGTATTCACATTGAATTATCACGTACTTTAACGGTGAAGGAAAACATCGTGATAAAATCTGCACACCTAAAAGTTCTTAGGAATTTCTTGGGTGTGTAGTCCGCCAACCCGCACTAGGCCAGCGTGGTGGACTAAGGCCTAAAAACCCTCTAAATTGTAGAGGAGGCCCGTGCCCAGCAGTGGGACGTATATGGGCTGATGATGATGATGATGAAAATGAAATATATACTCCAATTCAATATAAAATATAAATATGTCGAAATAGGTCTTATATTTCATAGTGTGAAACGAGATTCCGCGGTACCACCGATCTAGACAAACATCTCGTAGTTTCTTTGCCGCCACGGAACAACACTTGTATGTTCATCATCAGCCCATATACGCCCCACTGCTAAGCACGGGCCTCCTCTACAACTGAGAGTTTAGGCCTTAGTCAACCACGCTGGCCTAGTACGGGTGTGCGGATATAAGAAATTCCTAATAACTTTTAGGTGTGCAGGTTTCCTCACAATGTTTCTGTCACCGTTAAAGTACGTGATAATTCATGGTGCATACACACATAATTTCAAAGTCAAGAGGTGTGTGCTTGGGGTTTGAACCTGCGACCGCCGAGATTCTGGATCGCGTACATAACTTCAAGGCCATCACGACTTCGAATTCTATGCTAGTGCAGTGTTAATAATGTGACATGCGCAAGTAAAATGTTTTATATACCTTTCTCACAGTACAGCGATCGGAATCGGCAAGTTCTTTACAAATCTCGGGCATGACCTTCGGTGTGACGAGCTCACTCCGCGATCCCTTCAATATATTGGCGAGAACAAGCAGCGTGCACCACGAGTCCACGTCAGCTTCCAACAGCGGCCACCAGGTGTCGGGCGTGATGAAGTAGCCCAATAACTCTGCAGCACGCTTTATCTGCGTAACAATATCAACAGTATTTGTCTTTTAAATATGGCCAATGTATAGCCAGTAATTATGTTGTCGGTACCCTGAATATAGAAAATTTAGACTATTCATTCACATATTCTTTGACCATTATTCTCTTATCCCGAAGGGGTAGGCAGAAGTATACCTGTACTTCTACAAAAAAGTTTAAAATCAAACTAGATCTGTCATTTTCCTTTTCAGAGAGCAAAAAGGGTTTCATATAAACTACAAAAATGATTTCAAACAAAGGACTACCTCTAAGACGACGCGGCAGTCTTCATCGGCAGCACCTCGCAGCATTGTACGCACTATAGCGTTGGCGTGCTGCGTGGCGCCCTCTTCAGCGCACAAAATCAACCAGCAAAGTAGTTGGGACACGCGAAGTCGGGCGTCTGCTTGCCATCCCTCCATTTCTAAAGTCAAGTTAGAAATATCGATCAAACTATGTGGCAATCTATTATGATAAAATAAGAATTTATAAATATGGGTATCATAACATTTTTGCGTTTATTTTATGGGACCCTAAACTTTCTGTTTCACACCTTATAAAATAAAGAATATCTAACTAATAAAATTCTAGTCAATGTGGTTTGTTTCAAAGCTATATAGACATAATAATTATTATTATAAAACTTACCTTTCCCTATTGCGGGAACTATCTTCCCAATGTTACTTTGAACTAGCACTCTACATCCAAGATTGGGTCGATTCACATCAGGGTAATGGGTGGGCACATCTTTCAAGAAGTCAGTTTTCTTCTTCAAATCTTCTTCGTTTTCCTCCATATATTGTAAACCTATATCTGTCCATAATTTTGAAGCAGTTTGTCTAACATCAGCAATTACATCACTTAAGCTGAAACAATGCAAATGCTGAACTATCTCTTTATCTCGTTAGGTAACAATAGCTATTATTTCTTTTAAAAGGACATCAATGCACATACAATAATTGGTACAAATCATCTTGCACTATTATAATGTCTATAGTGGAACTATTTTTTCATTAAGATGACCTATATAATCAATATGAATATTGTTTCATACCTTGTTAGCAAAAGGGGCAACATTCGGTGCCAAAAGGAATATCTATCCCTATAATTAAGCATCCAGTTACCAACTTCTAATGTAACTTGCAGTCGGACTTGAGTGTTGTCATCAAATAATTTCTCAGCCATTGGGGTAATAGACAATTCGAAACATTTTGCATTGCCTGCAAGAACTATTGCACCTAAAATAATACAATAAGGGAAAATTAATTTCAGTCTCCAGGATGCAGTTGCTTAGGATAGTATCATGTTAAAATTTACATTTAGTTAGATTTGGAATTTAAAATATATTAACAATGAAGACAGTATAAGTGACCAACAGGTAGGGCTAATTCCAATTACATGTTCTTATTTATAGCAATTACACGACTCTACAAAAAAATTTTCGTTCTTTGTCCTAAAGTTTATACTATTATTTTCCAGTTAGTTATGCACAAAAACGAAAAGAAAATACCTTTTTTCGGTATAAAGTTTGCTTTTGTGATAGTTATAATAATAATACTCATTTTTCAATTTTTTCATAAATTTTAATTGATTTTAATATTTTTAAAAAGACCGCGCGGTGAGAGTGGGGTATTAACGTTTACACTGTGCCGCTAGATGACACCCGAGTGATCAACAACCATCAGGTGTTATTTACAAGCCCAGAATAACTTAAAATGTCGTCACGAAAGTGCAAATACGATGCTGATGCATTTTGTTTTATATGTGGTCAATTTATTAAAGTTCGAGACGTGAAATATGAACTAAAGACATCTCACGTTCTCTGTGAAGCCTATGAAGCATATTTTGACTGTCCTGTACGGAATCAAGATAAGCCATGGGCTCCACATGTTGCTTGTAGTTATTGTAAGCTGAGGTTTTTGTTGGTCCGCAAATAAGACAGATTTTCGCCGATGAAAAATTTCCAACGTTGCTGAATCGTACTCAAAAAGCAAGTTGGAACAGTTTTAAAGCAGTAGTTTCTGGATTTTTAGGAAATAATAAAGCTGAAAACTACGAAAAGTTGGTTGAGGATATGCTTACAAATTTTAAGGCCATGGGCTGCAGGATGTCATTAAAAGTACATATGCTGCATGCTCATTTGGATAAATTTAAAAACAATATGGGAGCCTATTCCGAAGAGCAAGGAGAACGTTTCCATCAGGACATCATGAATTTTGAACAACGCTATCAAGGCCAATACAATGAAAACATGATGGGCGACTATATTTGGGGTTTATTGAGAGAAAGTAGCTATGAACATAAAAGAAAAAGTAAAAGTGTGCACTTTTAAGTTATTTTCCACTTTTCTGTAAGCTAATTTGATAGTAAAACTTAATAAAAATAATAAACATTTTTATTTCAATAGTTTTATTTTCAATCAAAAATTAAAATCCGAGTTTTTTAAAATTTCGTTCAATCAGTCTTCTAAGCACAAAAGCAAAGTTTTTCATGCCATATATATTTTTTCCGTCTTATTACGACCTAAACTACCGAAATTTAATGCTTTGCAATCAAAGTCAAATTTCATGTTGACCCGTGTTATTAGTATAATAAAAATTATGTTTTGTGATGACCATATAGAAATATAAACTTACAATAAAAACTAAATAGTAGGAGTTAAAGAGTAGGAGTAGTTTTTAACTCTCTTATACACACTTGTACTATAATGACAATGTAAAAGTATTTTTTAATTATTTAAATGTTGCCCCCTAAATTTGAATTGACTGTTAAAAAAAAAAGAGATAAGAAAATAATACTGTACCAATTTCAAGCCCACCAACACTAAACTTATGATTATACCAGATTTCTTTAGGATGTATATGATACCAAAAAAAATAATAGTAATAGTTACCAATTGCTCTTATGGCTGCAACTCGAACCCTATAATGTTGATGTGGAAAGTTGGACAACACTGGCTTCACAAAGCTTTCTGATTGGAAATGAAAATCTCTCTGCAAGATTTGTGACAACAATATTATACATTCACAAGCTTCTAATTTCACTTTAGGAAATGGGTCAGTGCTTGTTTTAGTTAAGATACTAGTCAAATCATTCAAAAATGGACTCAATAAGTGGGTCACTTTATACTTTTGCAATATTTTATGTACTAGTTCTAATAATATCAAACGAATTTCCTCAGAATCTTCAACGATTTCGGGACATCCGATGCGTCGCACGAGTACAGGTATTATATACGTTAAATAATAATCATTGAGGGGCAATTTTTCAATAAAATTTGATATGATCTGCGCTGAAACTTCCCGACAAGCTTCAGACTGATCTGAAAAACTTTTAAGAACATATGCATAGATTTCTGGAAAAATTACAGTCAAATCACAATCACTATTTTCAACATTCTCGAATATTTCTTCATTAATTTTAGTTAGTGCCAATTTTCGGGCCATCTTCGATTCGCTTTGCAAAGCAGTTATGTGAGGTTCCAGCATGCCTCGCAAATCATCATTGAGTCCAAGTTTTATATTAGCCATGGCTTAAAATATTTTCTTCTTTTGTATTTTAATCTACGTTTATTGATGAAACAAAAGTAATACCGATAAACAAATACAGTTCCCATGACAACAATTATTTCTTAATTTTGACGGGTACCACTTTACCATTCACCAAGTGCCAAAACAATCTAAAACATACAGCTTATCAATTATTTTACTCCATTGTATTTACTAGAATGTCATCTTTTACTTTATTTTTTATCTGTAAACGAAAACAATCTGGGGCAGCAAAAATATAACGTGCACCAATCACAGCCAGCCAAGTAAAACTGTCAACGTTTTCATTACTATGAATGGACGAGATTCTTCTATCATTTTCAGTTTTGTACTTGTGCTATATCTAGCGCTGATCTTGAAATAGCGTTTGAGTTCTTTATTCAATTTATTAATTTTGTTAAACAAATATTTGTCTAATATGTTTAAACCGAACGTTTTTCATTTACTATTTCTTGCTGCAGCTGCGCAAGTAGTGTTTTCATTGAAAGGAGAGTGTGAAGTATGCGTAAAGACAGTGGAGAAGTTTGCGGCCACGTTAGCAGATGATGTAAAAAAGGACCCAAAGCTCATTGAGGCCGAGTTCAAGAAATTTTGCAAAGGCTCCAAGAACAAAGAAAACAGATTTTGTTACTACTTGGGCGGACTGGAGGAATCAGCTACCGGTATTCTCGGAGAGTTATCGAAACCGCTGAGTTGGTCAATGCCCGCGGACAAAATCTGCGAAAAGTTAAAAAAGAAAGATGCACAAATCTGCGATCTTAGATTCGATAAACAGATTGACTTAAAGAACGTTGATTTGAAAAAGTTAAAAGTACGCGACCTGAAAAAAATCTTGAATGACTGGGACGAAGTTTGCGACGGTTGCATTGAAAAGACAGACTTCATCAAGAGAATAGAAGAACTAAAGCCCAAATACATGGGGAGATCTGAGTTGTAATATAGCTCAATACTATAGGTAAGGTTAGACTGGAATCAAATACACTAACATATATTACTGCACCATATGCGAGATATATAGGACATGAACACCATATGTAGAACATGAATAAAAATCTTTCTACACATTTAAAAATCACCCACATAAAATTGGGAACATAACAAAAAAAAGTGAAATATTTTGTGATTATCATTATCAGCTTACATCCCACTGGATACAACTATTGCTGGGCACAGCCCTCCACTGTAACTGTGAGGGTTAAGGCTTTAGTCATATTTGTGATCATAATAAATAATCCAATAGTCATATGCATAATTCTGACCCCACATTAAGATAAAAGTCTTGTGTTGTGGGGATCAGAAACTATGAGAGACTTTTCAGTCTCACAAACACCCAGACCCGAAACAAATACTTGAATAAATAACACAATATGTTTTTTTAACAAATAGGTAGATGAATTTTATGATCACAGGAAATGCACACAACTTAAACAATACATATTTTTTTTATACATGACTAACAATATCCTTTTATGAATACCATTACAATGTACAATGGAAACTTTTTATTTAATTGTTGTAATAATATAAAAAAATGATGCAAACAAATGCTTCGGAAAAAAAAGAAGGTAAAAGTGAGTTTTCATATAATTTGTAATTATGAAGTAACTAATACAATTGTATTATTTATTTGAACCATAGTTTTATTCCTAGATAATGAAAATTAGACATTCAATTATTGTTGTTTTAGACATCTGTATTGTATACTGATACATTAACTCATGAATTAACTTAGTAAGAGACTTTGCTAATAAGCAAGATGAGGGGAACAGGTATCATTTGCTAATTCAATCATTTTCTTTTTACAGGTAAAAATATAATAATTATCACCTTGTGATACAACGGCTCTAGTGTCTTGCTGGGCAGTAAACTATGAGCAATTAAATAATTGAAGCATTTTGTAAGCAGTAAGCTGTGTGTACTAGTTGATGAGTGTGTGTGGAAATGATTGAATAAATTATTAATGTAATTAAGTAAATATTTTTTCCATATCCTCTTGTTTCATTAAAACCCTTAAAAACTTCACAAAAATAATGTTTTTATGTGATGAGTATTAAGTTTTACAATGGACACTCTTGATACAAATATAAGTGAAACCATAATTATTTATGGACATCAGCCTGTGTGAGATTGAGATGGCCCTGATGCAACTTAAGAACAACAAGGGTGAGGATGGAATCACTTCAGAGCTTCTGAAAGCGGGCACAACGCCGGTACTTAAAGTCCTTCAGAGGCTCTTCAATTCCATTCTCCTCGAGGGCTCAACGCCAGAGGCATGGAGTAGGAGCGTGGTGAAGAACTCGCCCCTGAACCATTGCGGTTAGGAGCAGAAAATATTTTTTTTTATTTTGCTAATATTTTTTAGTCGTAATGGCCTCGAGGCTAGACACGCGGCCGAGAATCGCGACGGTCGTGGGTTCAAACCGCAGGCACACGCATCGACTATTCGAAGTTATGTGTGTATTTACAAAGAATTATCACGTACTTTATTGGTGAAGGAAATTCAAAAATCATGATGAAACCTGCACACCTAAAAGCTCTTAGGAATTTCTTAGGTGTGTAGTCCGCCAACATGCACTAGGCCAGCGTGCCTAAACCCTCTCAATAGTAGAGGAGGCCCGTGTCCAGCAGTAGGACGTCTATGGGCTGATGATGATGACGATATCTGCCTCTGTTTTGCACAAATCTTAGCAATCTTTTACTCGTCGTTGTCGTACTCGTTTAGCTCGTCTTAAACAATAAAATAAATATGATTTGCGAAATTTAAATAAGTCAATATTTGTTGATAAATCATTAACATTTATGTTTCTGACACTATGAAACCATGCTGTTTTGTGATTTGACATAATTTTTAAATATCTCTGTGTCTTGTGAAGCTATAAAAATATATCTTCATGTAAATACCAAACTATTAGCCACTCTAGTTGTTAAAATTATGGCCTTGAAGCTGACCTCTGTTCATTGGTACTATATAATTGTCAAACAGTACTAGGCCAGGGTGGTGGACTAAGGCCTAAACCCTCTCAGTTGTAGAGGAGGCCCGTGCCTAGCAGTGGGACGTATATGGGCTGATGATAAAATTTTAGATTTTTCAATTTGACATCTACAATTGGGGCGGGGGGTTATATCCCCTCTGACCCCCCTTCGAACGTGCCTGTAATCAAGTGTAGCTGTAACTACATAAGACATAAATAAATACTTATTTTGGGTGAATTAGTCCCTAGGATATTTTTCATCTGAAAGTGGTTCTCGATTTAATTAAGTTGGAGAATCTATGGGTTACACAAATTTTTTTTATGTTGGGTACCTAAAGCCGCCGTCAGACGGTCTAGAGTCCACATCGCACTTATAACCATATATTATATTAGTCCATTTATTAATTATTATTAGTTTGCTAAAATAATAACATTCAAATGCTTTCCAATTTAAAGGATTATAACATGCCATAAGAGTTTAGTAATTGTCTTTCACATTTATAAGCTTCTGTTAATGATAACATAGGTATTTTAAATAAATAAGAGACTAAGTATACCATTTTGAACTAAGTTTATTGCAGTAACCAAGTATAACACATGATCTAATCCAGCACAAATTAATTTAACACAGTTTCAGTGACATACAATTTAAATACATGGTAATGCTGTATGACTGTAGTTTAGTGGTATTTGTAGTTCCTGTGGTGCTCTGGAAAAAAAAAACAATTATTTTTAGTTCATAAACCAAATATTACACCTTAAATAACTCTTCTATAATATGAAATTATCTATTTTGATATTACAATTGATACACCAATTGCAAAAAGGAAGGCAGCCTCATTTTGTCTAATTTATGTATTAAAAGATGGTCCCTTTTATCATGGAGTTACCCTATAGCTCTCATGGCATAGGTGCATGCCAAGCAAGCTAGAGGCCCGGGTCAGGCTAAGTGATCATAAGGGTTTTTAATTTTTAAAATACTTAGCAGCAGCATGGGTCTTAAAAACAGCTTTAAAACACCAATAGGCTCACCCTTTCTTATAAAGGACTTATTCATAGTCATGCAGAAATGTATCTTAGCCTACAAGTTGAGGTATTAATGGGTGGGTGTGTATGTATGTGCATATGTTTATAGTCAAGTTTAAAAGAATGGTAATTAACAGTGAATCCAATATAATTAGGATCAGAAGGGACCTATATTTTCTATCCTTTATAGAGACATTTACCTAGTTTCTGCAACAGTTAGGCTAAAATAACAATTGTCTTATTTATAGCAGGTCTCACTATGAGAGGATGAAATCAGGGTTGGGCAGTATTTGAATTACTTGTAATTGAAATACAAATACGTATTTTGTATTTGTATTTTAATTACTTTCTTAAAATGTAATTGTGTGTAATATAATGTGAAGCCGAAGTATTTTGTAATTAGTATTTCAAATACTCGAAGCTTCAAAATACATTTATTAAAATACATTTAGCCTTCATTTAGTATTTAGTTTGTGCTCATCAGGACCTGCAATAACAAAACAAAAACCGCCTTCAAAAAAAACTATTCTAAAACAAATAAATATGCATTATTTTGTAATTTGTATTTTGTACTTCAATTAAAAATAGCTAAAATACTGTATTTCAAATACCTTACTTAAATGTATTTTGTATTTCGTATTTTAATTACTTGCGATACAGTATTTTGTAATTTGTATTTCAATTAAAGCAAAGCATGTATTTTGCCCAGCCATGGATGAAATACATAATTATGAATAGACTTATTGTAATCAAAATTTGTCAAGCCAGAAAATATCTCATTATACAGCCTGTTGAGATACAAAATATACATGAAAAATATTACAAAGATTTATGTCAGTAAAAAAGATATGAAAATATGATTTACAGAGGATTCTTACATATCCAGGTTTTTGTGTTGTGACAACAATATATGTATACGAAAATAGGAATTAGAATGAAAACAATGTTTTTTAAAGTAATAACACATCATTATTGAAATTATGTAAGGTGGGCAAGGAAAAAAAATATTTATGACTGTAGTAGAAAGTTGAACCAGTTTTAGTGCAGACAAATGAAAACAAAGTCTATAAATGATCTTAAGAAAAAAAAAATTAATAAGTTTTTCTTGAAGTGAGATTTCTCTGTATCCTTTATAATAACCTAGGACATAGAGAGTTTATTTACTGAAAGAAAAGGTTTTTTTGTATGTTATATATTTATGTTGTAAATATTGAGAGACAGATCTTCTGAAACATAATTTTAGTAAGTATTATTCCAATCATTTGCTTTGAAATAGTAAAATTAAATATGTAATAGTAATACTTACTCATTCTGCCATAGTTGATTGCATAGAAGAATGCCATGCTGCCCACCAGCAATTGGAAGAATGGAGCCATGCCAACCTTCTTAGGCTGCACATACTTGTGCTGCCATCTCCACCAAGCTTAAACATGACAACATATATCAATATTTCTGTCAATGAATCTTAAAAATTAATTATTTCCCATTAGATAATTTGCAGAATAAAAAGTAACATTTACCTATGTAAGTACATAATAAATTGCAAATCTACCTTCAAATTGAATTATTTTATACCGGTAAAAAAAATTATACATGATTTATAGCATTGCAGATGTCCGTAGATTCCATATTATGGATATGTCTTTTTTTTATATTAACCTACAAATTTAATATTGTATTTTCAATTTAGCTACTATACGGTATACATACCACGGCTGCAAGCTCCAGCGACAGCAGAAGGAGTCTTATTCCTTCTGGAAAACCATGCACCGAGTTCATTCAGCTTCACTTGGCCGAATGGAGTATCAGCTGAAAACGACAATATATTACATAATCATGTTTGGAATCCTGAAGGACAAATTATAAACTTATTTTAACACTTACGTTTGCCATAATAACGAGCCGGATCATAAGGCCCATGGACAGCAGGGTTATACTCCTTCGGATAGTCGCCGATAGCCATGATTTTCCACAAGTCCAGCTAATACACAGCGGTCATGTAATAGATCGGCCTAAACTGTCAAATGACATTTGACCATAGACGTGAAACTGTCATATTTTATTGACATTTGCCTTATTGAAGAAAGATCCTCGGATTTTATTGTTACTCTATATCTATAGAGTTTTCATTTGATCATCCTCAAAAACTTTTCTTAATTTACTTTACGGTGGATAAATACCTACCTAAATGAAAAAAAATTGTCTATGCTGATTTCCAAAGATACGACAAGGCTGTATAGGCCAGAACCCCTTGCCTTCTAGAGAAAAGAAAAGGAAAAAAAATGTCTATGATTATACAGCATATTTTCATTAGTTGGTGTACGTTATTGTTCCGTAGAAATCTCTAAACAGTAAATTAATTATTAAGTAAAATGGTCCTCGAAAGTACAATGATATGTGTCGACAACAGCGACTACATGAGAAATGGAGATTTTTTGCCAACTAGACTACAAGCTCAGCAAGATGCTGTAAACCTGGTATGTCATTCCAAAACACGGTCAAATCCTGAGAACAATGTTGGTTTACTTACGTTGGCTAACGTAGAGGTTCTGGCCACATTGACTAGTGATGTAGGCCGTATTTTATCTAAGCTACATCGCGTTCAGCCAAACGGTAATATAAACCTACTAACCGGTATAAGAATTGCACACTTGGCTTTGAAACATCGTCAAGGGAAGAACCACAAAATGCGTATTGTCGTATTTGTTGGTTCTCCTATAGAGACTGACGAGAAAGAACTGGTTAAACTCGCCAAGAGATTGAAAAAGGAAAAAGTGAATTGTGATGTCATATCTTTTGGAGAAGATGCAGATAACAATCCTCTGCTAACTTCTTTTGTTAACACTTTAAATGGCAAAGATAATACCTCAGGAGGGAGCCACCTAGTCTCAGTACCAGCTGGAGGCTGTGTGGTGCTTTCTGAAGCATTGATATCTAGTCCATTAATCGGAGGTGATGGAGCAGGACCATCAGGTTCTGGACTGTCTCCATTTGAATTTGGTGTTGATCCTAATGAAGATCCTGAACTTGCTCTCGCTTTGCGTGTTTCAATGGAAGAACAAAGACAGCGCCAAGAGGAGGAGTCCCGTAGACAGCAAGCTACTACAGAAGGAGAACCTAGTAAGACTGGAGACTCTGATAACAGCGTCATGGAGAGAGCTATTGCCATGTCAATGTCTTTAGGCAGAGAGGCAATGGACTTATCTGAGGAAGAACAGATTGCACTTGCAATGCAAATGAGCATGCAACAGGAAGCTCCACCAGCAGATGAAAGTATGGATGTATCTGAAGAATATGCTGAAGTCATGAATGACCCAGCATTTTTACAAAGTGTGCTTGAGAATTTGCCGGGAGTAGATCCACAAAGTGAGGCTATCCGTAATGCCATGTCCACCATCAAGAAGGATAAGGATGATAAAGATGACAAAGATCAGAAAGATAAGGATGGGAAGGGATCTGGTTCTAAGTAAAACTACTATTGTTTTCCCATTTTTTTTAATAGATACATTATGCTTGTAAACTTTTATGGACACTACTCTGTAATGATATTGTCACAGTTAATTTAAATAAATTACAGATTTTTGTCATATTATTGTGTTTAATTCCAAGATATCCAGTTTAAGCCTTCAATTTTATCATATCCTGAAACAAAAAATGTTGGTGATAATGTTGTAGTCATGAAATTGTGTCAGATCTGATGTATACAAACTTTAATCCACAGCCATTTCAAATCATTGCTATAGAATCTTTGACAATATCTTTATAGATCCTAAATCTTTAACTATATATATTTTAAATACATGTAGGTATATTTTTGTTTAATGTTGAAATAATATTAAAATTCAAATTATTGTGAATAGTAAATTTTGTACAATTTTTGAAACCAACATAAAGTCCATCCAAAACATAATTAGAAACAAATCTTTAATAAAACAAATTAATATTAGTTTATATGTCCAGAATATTCATCATTGGCCCATAATCTTACTGTACTGTACTGGGCTAAGCCTTAGTGGACCTTAATTCATACTTCATAGTTGGTTGATTTCAAAGGTCTGTCACACAATCACATTATGTTCTAGATTATGATTGCTATAAATATTAACAAATTTAGGTGTGCATTAATGTGTACTAACTTGCATCATCCCAAAATTGCTTACTCTGATATTTCTTTTTCGCTTCTAACAATTGCTCCCTTCTTTGGTTTTCACTGAAAGGTTGTGGTTTTGATATTTGTGGCAGCTCAGGCTTTGCTAAAAAAAAGGCTACATTGTAATATTGTGATATATGAAACTGCAGATTTTATTCCTGAGTATGCTGTTTATAGTGAATTGAAATTGTATGTAATAATCGCCTTAAGAACCAAATCCTACTGATTGGAAGTAATTGTGTTAAGGAAGTGTTTTTCTAATAAGATTTTTGTCAAACCCCGGTTTGGACGCATTTCATACAACACAAACTCCCTCCTCAATCTTTTATCTCGAGTGCGGTGGGCAGAGGTTCATATCTACCCCAACTAACTGACAAGTCAACAGACCCCAACCAACCCAACCCCAACGGGTTGCGACTATAATTATCGTTTACCGTACACATTTTAAGACGTCGTGACTTTACACAATGAGAATGAATAGGATCACTATTGTATTCCAAATTATGTTTTACCCAACTCCCCACCCGAATTTGTACCACCACTCATGCGATAAGTAAGTAATGTGAATAATTAAACTAACTCGTAATTAGTAGCTTGATAAAGTGAAAATTTGTCGAACCGCTCGTTAAACAAATTGGTGTGTAACCAACTGCTCAACAAAGACTGAAAAATAAAAATAAACCGTCGTCGTTCTGAGTAATTACAACATTATTTTTGTTACTGTGAAAACTGGATCAGTTATTGTGAATAAAAGGTTTTCACAAACTTATACGTTAACGTAAACTTCGCAGAGGTTCTCTTTCTTGGACTGAGATATTTTTTTTTTTTTTAATAAGTATTCATTTACCTGTTTCTTGCAAGGATTTACATTTGTTTTGGATTTTTTTACTCAGCAGCAGATATGAACTTTTTATGTCTTCCAACTGCGGCTTAAAACTTTTATTACTGTAAATAGCAGCTGAAACAAGATGTTTTATAATCAGATTTTGTTACATTATTTCTTCAATATTATAATATCGATTAAATATGATTATAATGTTATCTTTTATTCATCATTATCATCGACAAGACATCCCGCGAAGAGTTCCCCAGCGACCTGTTAGAAGTAACGAGTTCTTCCATCGATCTTGTGGATGGACGTCCAACACTTTTTTTTTGTCCTCGAGGGGAACCTGTTTATGGCTCTATTTCCCGCCAGCCCTGGGGGGGGGGGGAGGGGAGCGTATGTCGGGGTCACCGGTCATCACCGCGGACGTCAAGTCCGCGCAGATGTTAGTGTCGGGCTGGGTCCCTAACAAAATCCCTAAACCAGCATACCGACCAAACCCCCCCCCCCCCCCCCCCCCCGGTGGCCATCTCCGTGCCAAGTGGTACGACCACGGTACGTGAGTGAGAAGCGCCCACTGTTATGCCGCAGCCGCCCGGTGCGCCTTCGAAAGGTAAATGTCTCGGCCGTCTCGGAGTTATAGGGTGCAACGGCGCACCCCCATAAGATT
Source organism: Hemaris fuciformis (assembly GCA_907164795.1). Lineage (NCBI taxonomy): Eukaryota > Metazoa > Arthropoda > Insecta > Lepidoptera > Sphingidae > Hemaris > Hemaris fuciformis. The sequence continues at coordinate 10,685,001 of OU015440.1, forward strand.
GATTCGGGCGCCCTGGTTGTGAATGGGCGCCCACGACGTACACACGCCACAGTGCCGCCGCCCCTCTCGGGGTCACGTTCAGTGAGGACGCGCTGCCCCCGCAGTGACGCTTACCCCTAGGGCCCCTTTGAGTCGCCTTTTACGACAGGCAGAGGATACCGTAGTAGGATTCTAACGCCCCTTTGCCACAGGGCAGGGCGCCGCGTCTAATTATCTCTGTTGACCCGGCGCCTCCTTCTCTGACGTCTTTGGCGGGCGGGATCGTTGGTCTCTCGATCCCGCTCCGCGCTCTCCTTCTGCGACATGACATGCTCGCAGAAAGAGAGCATCGCTCGCCACGACCTCGGACTCCCGACCATTGAAGAGACGACGGCCGGGAGCGAGAGGTCGCCACCAACAGCTGGGCTGTGTCGTGCAGACAGTTGTCACAATGGTGACACACGGTCGACTCCTCCTTTAGTGCCCCGGCAACACCTGCGTCAGGCGGAACGTCGCCGCGCCGTGGCGCCTGTCCATCCACTGGTCGAGGACAGGACGCACTGCCTCGACGGTCCTAGTACCAGCACTGGGATTCTCCAACCTGGTTCGCCATTCCTCCACGGCGTCCGTACGGAGGGAGGCTTCCATTGCCTCAACCTCTCTCGGGGCCAGTCTGTCCCCGCGACTTGACGCCTCCTCCCGCTGATAGTATAGACGCGAGAGGAATTTGGCGTCAAGGTACCACGGCAGGGACCCAGCCAAAACGCAGGCCACCTCGTAGGAGATCGTGCTGTAGCCCCTGATGAGCCGCTGCGCCAGGGCACGCTGAGGATTGCGCAATAGAGTGACACAGCGGCCGCTCAGGGACTTGGCCCATACTGAGCAGATTACCGCTTCGGTTGAATAGACCCAGATTATGGACTATAGTGCTGTATAGTATTGTGTTATTGTAGTGTAACGTTAAATAGTTGTGTACATTTCGTGTAATTGTATGAAAATAAAGAGGTTGAGATAAAAATTGGATTAAATGCTTTGTAGAAACGATTTTGCGCAAGCAAGCTATAGTAAGATAAAATAATGACAAAATAAAAATATATGCCTATATACTTACAATATGTTCTGGCAAATGAAGGAGTATTAAAGGAATTTTTACTTCTTCCGGATAATTGTTGAATAGGAGCTGATATCTTACGGACTGGTTCTGAAACATGCATTATATACGAACTACTTTACTATGGGCGACAAACTTTCATAAAATAAACTGCATCTATTCAGACGATTTTGCTAATTATAACCTCCAACCTCGATTCCAACTTTTCCCACTTTCCGGGGGTTCTTGTTTCGGCATCCTTATATTTCTATTGTGTGGGGAGGAACTTCTAGCACCTGTAAGAAGAATTGTATCCTAGTTAAAAATTATTATGTTCAATTAATTAATTAAATCATATTCGATATTTATGTATAATTCTATATATCTATATTACATAACAATCGTACATGTGTACGTGTGTATGACGTACCTACCTATAAAGTACAATTAACAACTCATCAACTACATATATAAAGCTGAAAAGTATTTTTGTTAGTAAGGTTAAACGCGCTACTCGAATCTAAGGAACTACTAGTTCGAATTGAAAAAATATTTTTGTGTTTAATAGCCCATTTAACGAAAAAGGATTTATTCTAGGTATCACGCTACAAGCAATATGAGAGAAGCAACATCCGAAAATCTGTCAAAATGCGGAATTATAATTCCTTTGAAAGTCTTAGTTTTGCATACGGCGTAGGGGAAGCAGCTAGTAAAACATATTAATAAATAAATACACCGAACAGTCACATACATAGTTCTGACCCCACACTAAGATACGAGTCTTGTGTCGTGGGTATCAGAAACTACGAGAGACTTTTCGGTCTCACAAACACCCAGACCCGAAACAAATATTTGTGGATCACACAAACATTTGTCTCGGTGCGGGGATCGAACCCGCGGCCTCTCGTTTCGCAAGCTGGTGTCAAGTCAAATGTGCCACAGGGCTGTCAATAATATTGGTAAGTATTTTATAGGCTTATGTTTATATTATTTAGCACAACTTTGTGTTGCTTTCTGTAGGTAAAAAATGTAGCAATCTAAATTTATAATATCTGTGATATTTGATAGAAATCAATGATCTAACTCACTTTTATTTGCAAAACTGTTTTTCGCGGGCAGCTTATCTTCAAGTTTGCTTTTAGAAGTAACATTGCTTCCGCGTAATTTGTTTCCAGTACCGAGAGACTTTGCAGCTGTCCAAAATAAAATACCAAGCACTATAATAGTGGGCAGTGACAGCCAGGGATAATGCATCAGCCAAATAACGACTTGGGCCAAACGCAAGTAAATTAAGTGCACAAGGATACTCGTTACAACATCTACTTTAGGCCCATACGCTGCAATAAAAGTTAGGGAATGCCTTATAATCTTTTTATACATACATGCACTTACACCCGTATCTCCCAAGGCGTGTAAAGTTGCATTTATACATCCACGTTTCGATAGCAATTTTTTTTCAGAAATATTAGTAGGCTCCGTGCTGCTACCCACAAACACTGCCCGACCCGATTTCGGGACCGTACATTACATACTTACCTACCACGAGACAAACGTCATCTTTTATATCATCATCGATCGTGACTCACAGAACTTAAAATTTATTTTTAAAGTCAAATTGCTAGGTAGGTATAGGTAGTGAATGGATTATTTTTCGTTTATTATTCAAATAGTTTTAATACTTTGATTAGGTATTATGTCTCAAAGTAAAAGACTTTAAAAAGCAGTACTCACGTTGCTTAACTTTGTTTAAATCAATCTTCCTTTTGCTGCTGGAAAGTGAAGGTACTTTGTTTTCTGTTAAAAATAAACAGTTTCATCTATTTTTTCTTATCTCACGCTTATTTGTGACTACTTCAATAGGTACGTTTATTTGTAATGTATAAGTTACAACTTTGTGGGTGATTAGTGGTACACTTGATTACTTAATACCCTGTTTGGCTTTCATAAATACAAGGAAACAGTACCTACTTAATAAGATTGAGGGGATTTAAATATACGGGGCCTCCTTTTGCACAGTGCTTGTAGCAATTGCTACTCTTGCTACGTGATTATTCCAGCCCTAAGTAGAACCATTACAGAATATTAACAGCGTGTATAGCAACGACCGCAAACTAGGTTTATAATTAACCTCTGACCAGATACCTATGTGGATCGCACTGCGTTTTCCACCAAGTTCAAAAGAAAAAAACCTTTACCTTTTAACAACTTAGTGGGCGATCTCGTCTTATGTACCGGTGTTACTTTCTCCAAGGCAGCATCTGATATGAAGATTAAAGTTCATTGAATAACTTAATATAAGATATATTTCATCTGTATAGATAAAAAACATAATAAGTAATAAAATATATCAATCTCTTACGTGCTACAATATGTCGTTGAGGCGACTCTCGTCTGACTGTTAACTTCTTGTTGACAGGGGTTACTAAAGGTTTTCCATATCCTGAGTTTGCGTAACCTACAGATCATAATAATTTTTAACTATTCAAGTTGGAAGAACCTTTGAAATCACACGGAATAAAAGTAATTCACAATCTTTTGAAGTAGCGGCGATAACTGTAGATTCACTATGTAAGTACCTACTTATATAATAGTAGCTTTTGCCCGCGACTCCGTCCCCGTAGACTACAGGGTTGGGTTCAGAAAGAAAATGAGTTGTAGTCTATTTTACTCCACAGAGTCCCATTTATGTCCATATCAAACATCGTTCACATTGGCCAAATGATGTAGGCGTGAAAGCGTAACAGACATATAGTTACAGTCGTCTACACGTCGTTTCATCATTATAGCTTCAAAAATGACGAATTTCCACCCAAACTTTCACTCCTATTTTTATTTTATCCCCTTAAAGGTAATTTTTTTACAAACTTTTAATGTCATATTTATTTATATATATCTAATCAACAGCCTAAAAAATAAGTTTCAAGCTTCTAGCTTTAAAAATGGCAATACTTTCATACAACCTTTTATCTCCCCTTTCAACCCCTTTAAACCGTTTTTCCGGGATAAAAAGTAGCCTATGTCCTTTCTCAGGCTCTAAACTATCTGTGTACCAAATTTCATTTAAATCGGTTCAGTAGTTTTAGCAGGAAAGCGAGACAGACAGACAGTTACTTTCGCATTTATAATATTAGTATGGATTGCGATCTTTTTTAACCTACGTCACTCCATAATGCATATTTATACATTTTTTTATGGAAGATTTGAGTTCATCTTATATATTTATATGTGAAGCTTGTGAAATGACTTGCCTTTTTTGGAGAAATCGAACTAATAACTTTAGGGTGTTACATACTCTATCAAAAACATCACTCACTCGGAGTAAATGGTAAACTGTCTGACTTCTTTTCGTTTTTATTTGTCATTGAATCCAGAATTTCCACGGACTTAGGAATAGGAGAAGCCTTTCTAAGCGTTTTAGAATGAGCTGAAAAAAATAAAATTATAGTTTTAAATTTCGTTATTATTGCTATCCTAAAGGAATAAGATATTTAAAGAATTTTAATATATGTTTTTCCCACATTCTTTGGGTAAGTGCTAGCAGCACCACCTTCCTAGACTAAAATTACTGGAAACTGAATTATGAAACCGCAGCCAGGCTGCGGGTAAGATTCCGTCCCGTGGCCAGGGGGCGTTAAAATCCCACCACGGTTGGCCCTGCCTGTCGTAAAAGGCGACTCAAAGGCGCCCTTGGGGACGCTGGGCGCGCTGCTGAGGGTAGGCCAGCGCGTCCTCACTGTAAGTGTCCCCGAGAGGGGCGGCGGGCGGCACCGTGGCCTGTGTCCATCGTAGGCGCCCACCCACAACCGAGGCACCCGAACCAAGCTAGTGGGGGTGCAACTGCGCCCCCCACAACTCCGAGACAGCCGAAACATTTTTTGTCTTAGAGGCTCATCGGGCGGCTGCGGCAACATCGTGGATGATGTGGTCGTCCCATTCAGCGCGAAGATGTCCACCGGGAGGTTTTGGTCGGTATGCCAGCATAGGGATTTTGTTAGGGACCCATCCCGGCATTAAGATCTGCGCGGACGAGACGTCACCGCGCGCCGGGCTGGAAGGCCGGTGACCCCGACATGTGCTTCCAGCCCCCCTCCCCCAGGGTTGGTGGGAAGTAGAGCCATAACCAGCTTACCCCTCGAGGAAAAAAAAGGCCGCGCGTATAATTCCCGCACTGAGACAAGTACTTCGGACCCCACAAATATTAGTTTTGTGTCTGGATGCTTGTGAGACAGACAGATTCACGTAGTATATAATACCTACCCAACGCATACATGATACAGATTTTAGTGTGGGTTAAGAATTATGTAAGTATCTAATTGTTAGGTGTGTTTATTTATTAATTTTCATCATATCATCTTGTAAGAAAAGAGCATACAGAAATAATAGAGTATTACATATACTCTATGAGGATACTCATCGCAGCAGTCAGGATTAAGACTTTCTTGAATGCTGAGTTTAGTAGGTACCTACAAATGTCACGTTTTATCTCCATTATGTCATTAAAATAACACTGAACTATCACTTGTTGTTGCTGTGAAAATGCTTTCATTTAGAAGAAAAATTTTAAACGTTACTTACCATCAAGAACATGAGCAGATTTTTTTAAAGTCATTTTTAGCCGTTCTTTTTGTTTAGTGTCTGGGCTGCACTCACAAGCCTTGCACGCATTACGAGCTAAACAAATAGAAATGTTATCAAGTCTTTATAGTTCCTGTAATCCTGTTACAACATCATAAACAATAAGATATATAATGAAAATATAGGCTAAGCACGCCTTACCCTGTTATTTATATTAAATAAACATCAAAATAAATAGAAAATCCTTGCATAATAACAATTACCTACATTGATGGCTATATAAAAACATGTATATATATTTACGTGGGGGCGCCACCTCTACGCGCACGTTTGGGCGTGACGTCACTGGCGAAGGTTCACGTCGCGGCTTCAGTGACACGCTATCGCTATGTGATCCTGTCACAAATATCTCAATATTACATTCATCTCTTTCAAGCGGTAGATACCTACCTAGAGTGGTTTTTAAACACCTATAGTTCACTGACTCCCTTAGTTCCACTCAATATAAGGGATGCCAACGACAGTTTAACAGGGATATTTCCAGACGCAATGTCAATACAGATGAATTCGTTTTGGAAAACAACAATAACATTTTTATCGACCCAAGAATCGAATACAAGTCTTCACGTTCGCTCCCCCCAACAACGCTGCAACGGTAGTCTGATTATTCAAGCGGGACCGCTACTATTATCTGCATTTATGGTATATACGATTATAAGTGAACATCACCACACAAAATGTTGGCAACATAAAATCGAAAAAAGTAATTTAAAGTGTTAAATTTTGGCAATTACCTATCTATGTATGTATGTACGTAATTAACTATTTATTCGTTTGTTAAGTCAAAACATATATAAGTATGTATATTGAGTTATTCCTGTGTAGCATCTGAAAACTACGACGAGGATATCTTTATCTTGCCCAAAACTATTTATATTTATTTGACTATTACATTAGGGAAGCATAGCATGATACATAATATTCAGTTTAATTAACCAAACTTCAAATAGTAGATATATAAATACACGTACTTGTGGATAATTTAGTTGGGGACGATGACAGGCTCCGTGGTCTCACAATTCCAGCGATTTTCATTCCTTTTAGTTCTTGCCTCAATACTGCGAAAAACATAAACAGCGTGAAAATATATTTTATATTAGAGAAAACAATAAGTTAAATAAATATAATTATTCCATAGTTTGTTCTCCAAGTTTGCTAGTTAGTTTTTGGGTTGAGGTTCGTGCGAATCCAAAGTACACACACTCACGACTGTACCAACCATGGAGTGGTAGGCAGATGTGCATTTCTGCACCCACGTTTTACTAGTTTTGCTTTAATTCCCCCTTAATTGGGTGAACCGATAACCGTTTTGATAAAATGTCAAATCATTCGTCTTTACTATATATACTAATATTACAAATGCGAAAGTTATTCTTTCATGCCTAAACCATACTACCTACCATGGATAGGACCTTGGAAAGAACATAATCATCATCATCATCAGCCCATTTACGTCCCACTGCTGGGCACGGGCCTCCTCTACAATTGAGAGGGTTTAGGCCTTAGTCCACCATGCTGGCCTAGTGCGGGTTGGCGGACTACACACCTAAGAAATTCCTATGAACTTTTAGGTGTGCAGGTTTCATCACGATGTTTTCCTTCACCGTTAAAGTACGTGATAATTCTTTGTGAATACACACATAACTTCGAAAAGTCAGAGGTGAGTGCCTGGGGTTTGAACCTGAGACCGTAGAGATTCTTGACCGCGTGCCTAAACCTTGAGGCCATCACAAGGAAAGAATATAGGGTATTTTTTTATCCCGGAAATATGCAGTGTTCCCGTGCAATCAGGACGGAATTTAAAATCGCGCCTGGGCTGAGTCGTCCCCACAGCTATTAACGCTATAATAACAAGTGAGAGGTAAATAGGTCTATACTTACTGGAGGCATTGCTTTCTCTGTACCTAACATTAGAGCTGTGGCGGGAATCTTTGTCTGGACTAGGTGACGACCGCTTGCTAGCTCTACTGGGCGATCTGTTACAATGTCGCTTCTCCTTACCTACGTCACCTTGTAAAAAAAAAATAACGATATAAATCTAAATTTTGTGAAAAAAAAACATAGGACAGCGGTCATATTTTATGCTAATGTTTTATTAGAACAAGCTAGCTCGAGATAGAAAATAACACATTTCCAAAAAAATAAAACCCGAAGAATACATCGCGAGATGACCAATTCCTTGGTGGACCAAGGGTAATATTGGTGGGAGGTAGTTTCTAATGGGTATAAAGATAAAGGAACTAAATATGCGTCACGTGCCACACTTCATTCATGTGATATTTAGGAACCATTTTCGATAAATGTTATTGGGTGATGCTTTACTTCATTGGTGTGCTTAGAACATCATATAGAATTTTGTATTTGTACAATGCCTCCCTACGACATAATATTGAGTCATGTTGTTATTTACAATGTCAGTCATACATCCATTTGGTCTTATCAGTCTAGAAACTTTCATTTATTTTCATATTTTTATCAAACCATTGATGTAGGTACTTTATATTTTAAAAAAAGGAAGAAACTACAAAGGTGTAGTTAGAACGACGAAGTGACGTGTAATAGACAGCAATATATTCACACTGTGCTCATATTTCCTCATGCATATTTTATAATAGAAACGTAAACAAAATATGTAGGCAACCCTATTTCTCAACGATGCAATACATACCACATAACTTTTTAATTTATGCGTCGCTAAATGAAACTTCATAAACAGTTATCCTAAATACTCAGGATTACGATAAATAACAGTCAAAAATTCCTTAAATACCACATATTGAATTAACACCATGATAATTAATTAATAACTATAACACTTGACAGGGATTAAACAAAACTACAAAATTTTGAGTTACGCTTTATTATTTACAAATATAAATACATTGTCTTCAACTATGATAACGTTTCATAAAGTTTTAATGTTACGAATGAAAACGTATTTCTATATTCTAATGAATTATAAATACAATAACTGATTTTCTATTGGGTAATAAGCGGGTCTGTCTAATTATAATTGTTAAACAAAAGGCACTATAAAGAAAAAACAATGGATTGAGCTAGCTACTGGTACTAGTTGTACAGCTCGTGTCGGATGTTTGAGATGATTGGCTACTATCGTCTTTGCTTTCTGCGATGTGTGATGTCGTGTCGTCTGGCGCGAGTTGGAAAGTGTAAACTGTACCAAGGCATGGATTCTCCATACGCTCTAACGCTTTCTTCTCCTTGAATTTGGCTCGATGTGCCGCCTTCATTTCCAATTCCACGCAGTGCTCGGCGAACATCAGCTGTAACGGTGCGTACATGTGGGGCAACAGCTCTAAGTCGCTCATCGTTATCTGAAAACAACGTATAAATAATGACGATAAAATATTGTCTTTTTGCAAAAGTCTATTACTATCATATAAGGCAGAAAGAAAACGACAGAATTGACTCGCATTTTAACGATGAAGGAAAACAAGTGAAAATATTTTTTTTGCTTGTGTAAGTAAGAGATGTGTTGGTGTGGTGATGTGGTGGTGTGTTGGTGTGGTGGTGTGGTAGTGTGGTGGTGTGGTTGTGTGGTGCCGCGGTGGTGTGTCGGTGCAGTAGCGCGGTAGTGCGGGTGCACCTGCATGTTGTCGAAGGCGATGCCGACGCTGTTGTTGCGGTGCAGGATGGCGTGGTTGAGGCGCGGCAGGCGCGCGTACCGCTGGCTGAAGTGCGTGAGCACGGTGTAGCGCGCGCGCATGCTCCGCCCCACCTCGATGGCCTGCGACGTGGTGGAGTGCATCTTCACGCGCGCCTCGTCCGCCAGCTCGTCCTCCATCGTCGCCTCGTGGATCAGCAGCGTCGAGTCCTCGCCTGCAACACAGCGCCACCGGGACAACTCATAGTACCAGGCGTTCAAACTGGACAGATAACTCACATTTAGTCAGATAAAAAACAGCCCCGTGGCGCAGTTGGTTAGATACCAGCTTGCGAAACGAGAGGCCGCGGGTTCGATCCCCGCACCGAGACAAATGTTTGTGTGATCCACAAGTATTTGTTTCGGGTCTGGGTGTTTGTGAGACCGAAAAGTCTCTCGTAGTTTCTGATATCCACGACACAAGACTTGTATCTTAGTGTGGGGTCAGAACTATGTGTGTGACTGTTGAGTGTATTTATTTAAAAAAAAAAAAAATGCGCACTACAACCACTTTGAGGTTTTAGACGGTATGCTGGCGTATATTTTTTTATGGACCTAACTTTGTAAAAAAAAATCAAGAGGAAAGCTATATGATTGTGAACATCTTTTGACAGATATTATTATAATACTAAATAGTACTTTCAATATATTTTTCGTTAAACATTACAAATACCATCTTCTGTTTAATATTTATACAAAAACCACTTTGCACAGATACAATAAGTTAGTCGTGGTATGATGAGATGCATTACCCAATTCGATGAGGTCCTGACTGGGTATGGTATCGCCGGAGTAGGTGATCTTGTGCGGGCCGACTTGCAGCGCGAGCCCGAACGCGTTGGGGCAGTGGCTCACGAAGCACGTGCGGATCTGCTCCACGCCCACACGGGACAGACCCGCGCTAGTCATGTCCTTATTTGGAACTACCGCCTTGGCAAGCTGCAAATATAAACAAAACAATACCATCTTTATTAAATCTTCGTTTTTACAACTTAAAATGTTCGATGAAGTTAGTAAACACAATAAATCTGTTTATATAAATGCTGTTCTTGATACAATGTATAAGTATTAAAATTAAATAAGTAATTGTGTGAGAATTCTATACCCAGCATAGGAATGTAGTGGAGCTTATAGAAATATTATTTCCTATAAAACGATACCTACCAAAAATACCTTTTATCATTTAAAAATATTAAATTAATAAAAAAATTGTGATAAATCTCGGCGGTCACGGGTTCAAACCACAGGCACATACCGCTGGCTTTTCTAAATTATGAGTAATTTATCACGTACTATAATGGTGAAGATTAATATCGTGAGGATTTCTTAGAAATTTCTTAGGTGTGTAGTCCGCCAACCCGCACTAGGCCAGCGTGGTGGACTAAGACCTAAAGCCTCTCATTTGTAGAGGAGGTAGAGCAGTGGGAAGTATATAGGATGATGATGAAATTAATCAACATCGTAAAACTCACCAGCTCCTGGTTAGGTACGAGGATAAATTCTTGTCGTATTTTCTCGAAGTGTTGGTCGTATATTGATAGCCAAGACATGATCTGTCCCGGCGCCAGCAGGTAAAACGGGAGTGCGGTTTCCGTTGAAGACACTTCTTCGAAAGCTTCCCGACGAGCTTGTAGTACGCCAATAAGACCTGCCGAAATTATTCCAAAAGTATTAAAGGATTTGCCCAGTTTACTACAGTTCAATATGGGGGAAGCGAAGGGGAGAAGGCGAGTATTAAGCTAAGTATTTATGTGTCAATACAAGAGTATTATATCTCATTGAGGTGTGCATTGTAATCATAAATTAGGATGATTTTTTTATCTTGCCCCAGAATAATTCAACGTTTTTTAGAGATTGGTGCGTTCCGGCGGCCTCTTGGAAAATGCATTAATTTTTTTAACCAAGCCACTATAAATAAAACAAATATCTCCCCTTTTCAAAGTGTAAATAAATTTTATATTTCTCAACCACACCGCCATATTAGCTCTTAAGTGCTCAACACAGTGTGAAAGAAAAAGCGCGGGGAAAAAACTTGATGTACCTATATGATGGTCCGCGTGTAGATGCGATACGTAAATAGCGGTGAGAGTTCTCAGGAACGCATTCACTTTCTTGGGCCCGAAAAAGCGCACCAGCTGCCCGAACGTTCCCTCTCCGCAGTCGAGTAGCATCGAACGATTCTCACTTTAAAAACAACACAACTTTATATTACAAACATGTTAATCTGTTGAATAAATTATATTAAAAAACAATAAAAAATGCTGCGGTAAAATTAAATCCCGGTCGAGAATCTCGACAGTCGCGGGTTCAAACCCCAGGGCCGCCAGGCACACACCTCTGACTTTTCGAAGTTATGTGTGTAGTCACAAAGAATTATCACGTACTTTAACGGTGAAGGAAAACATCGTGATGAAACCTGTACACCTAAAAGTTCTTAGGAGTTTCTTAGGTGTGTAGTCTCCAATCTGCACTAGGCCAGCGTGGTGGACTAAGGTCTAAACCCTCTCAGTTGTAGAGGGGGCCCGTGCTGTATATGGGCTGATGATGATGATGATAAGGGGTCGAACCTATGGATAAATCCAACATGTTATTAAAGAATTTCCTATCAGGACAACCCAAAAACATTTTCCCCTTACAATTGTCCTTTTGATCTCTCGGTCTGAATCGCATTGATGTCGCAGGCCCATTAAGGCAATATAATGTGATAGTACTCACTCAACCTGCAACACGATGGCGCTCGTGTTCCTGGTCTTGCTGGGTATGCAGGAGCCGGTGCCCAGAAATATCACTTTGGGGTACTCCTGGTTCGAAGTGTTTTTGTACCGCACGCTTTCCACCACGCGCCGGAACTGCTCCAGGCTGCTTACAAACCCGTCGATCTCCATTGTCTCCGCGATGTACTCCTGGATGTGCAGCTTCGGTTCCGCTGACCTGAATTAGACCATAAATATACAGCAAAAAAATAATTGCCTCGTGGTCTCGCGATACTGGTATGTGCCGTGCGATCTAGAGGTCTTGGGTTCGATTCCCGGGTCGGGCAAAGTGTTATTGGGTTTTTCCATTAGGAAATTCTCGGTAACAGCACGGAGTCTGGAAATGTGCCCGATAAACGGCAATAGGCTAGCCCCCTATTACGTGGGACTGATACATACTTGGCGAAATGTGGGTGCAGAAATGCACCTCTGCTTACCCCTTCGGGGAATACAGGCGTGAGTTTATGTATGTATGTATGTAAAAATAATTAAAAAAAAAAAGTCTCAAGAGCACAAGCCTGATCAAACCTTAGTCTACCGTTTGTGTAGCGCAAATCGATAGTCTTTGTAATGTATTCACGATTTCTTTAATCACTCGTTGTAAAAATCACACATATTTTATGTGCTACAACAATACTTCCTATTAGACATATTTAAAATAGTTACGATAAAATTAAATAAATACAGACAAGGTTAAAGCTAATCAGGGTAAGTATTTTTCTCCCTTACATAACAATGACAAGAGATACATTTACTCCACACTGCAGTGATGAATAAAAATATTTTCATTACAGCCTTAGACTTCATAGTGAGCAATATCTTTGAGGAAGGTTTATGTCTAGTGAACGCCTTTAGGCTGATGATGAAATTAAATTAAATAATATTTATTGACTATATAAAATGTCAAATACATCACTTAGATTCAGTCATTTCAAACTTTTACCACTCTGTTCGGAAGGCAGACATCATTAGAGAAGAACGGGCAAGAAACTCTAGTGTTGCTCTTTTGCAGACTGTTGTATTGAATATAAGAATAACATAGAGTGATCTAGAATGGAGTAACCAACATTTTACCAGTAAATAAATACAAATAAAGAAAATTAGGCAGATCAGTCCACACAAACAGCACCTGTTCCCGAGTATGACACACGGGCCAGCAATCGGTCTCCTCAACCATTTCGTAGGGAAGTGACCGGCACACGATGCCGCCGTAAGCACAGACATTTCAGCAAGTATGACATACCTAACTGCTTAAAAAGTACTAATGTTAATGTTTTTTTTTAAACACATTGTAAGCATTAGCATACCTGTCTAACATTTTCTTGGGCCGCAGCTGGAACATGGTGAGCGTCCTGCCAGCGATGATGTCTAGCTTGTTGTCGGCGTCTGTGTCGTGTGGCGGCGCGACGTCGTCCTTGCACGAGCCCTCCATGTTTATTATGTTCTGGAACTGCGCGAGCGCTATCTACAAATGTTTCATGGACTATGACGTACCCGCCACCACATAATGATCTAAATACTTTACAAAAAATGGATGAGAGGTTAGTTATGAAAATGATCAATTAGTAATGTCCAATTTATATTAAAATGAAGTGGGGTTTGCTCGTAGTTTCACTTCTAATTTTTTTGTGATGTTTTTTTCTACATCTGTACACAAATTCATTAAATCGGTTCTGCGGTTTGTAAAATGTAAAACAGTAAAACTTATATTTTAATTATAATTTTTGTAATATATGTTTATAGTTCGGAAAGTTTGTATGATAAATGTTAAACTTTTATTTGACTTTATCATTCCTGAAAATATGTCTTTAAATTATATTAGACGCTGAATGACTCGCGTTATTTCAGAGTGCATGTGTTTTCCGTGCGATCTAGAGGTTCTGGGCTCAAATTCCAAGTATTAATGTTTTTTTTTTCTTAGATGTGTAGTCCGCCAACCCGAGCTAGGCCAGCGTGGTGAACTGAGGCCTAATCCTTCTCAGTTGTAACGGAGGCCCGTGCTCAGCAGTGGGTCGTATGTGGGTACATGTAGAAATGGAAGCAATGTGTTTACAGCGCCATCTGTTATGGCTCACCTCGTTCTTGAGTTGTTCGAGTTGTTGCGGGTTGTGCGGCGGCGGCGGCGCGCTCCACTCGGGCGGCACGCTGGCGTCGCGCAGCAGCGGGAACACGTCGCCGTCCAGCACGTGCAGCTTGTGCGCCGCGCGGTGCACCGCCTCCGAGCCCAGGCACCAGTTCTGCGCGTTCAGCACCAGGTGCCGCGTGCCCGCGCCGAACATGCGCATCCACGAGCGGTACCTGTTCACAACACACACTCTTTGTCTTTGTCGCTGGACGCAGGCTGCCTCCGACAGGTCACTGTGGAGATCATTGGGGGAGGCCTATGTTCAGCAGTGGACGTCTTCGGCCTGATGATGATGATGACACTTTGTTTAATTATGAACTGTTTCACTACTATCATATTAAAATGCATCGCTATACCCCTTGACGGACCGTAATAAAAACCACTAGACTGGATTCAATAATCAAATACTTCAAATTCGTCATTTTAGTAAATGTGAGTGTGGAATGAGTGACGTGTCGAGATTTTTTTAAGGATAAATTGAAGAGATGGCAAAAAGATAGTGGGGTCCTGGAGTGAAATGAGCTGTGTAAATTGGTAACGAAGTGAAATAAACTGTTTGAAGAAGTGTAGTACCACACTCGAATGGTAAATTGAAATAGAGAAAATGGTGCTCGAGCAAAGTCGACATGGGCCACCAGTGCAGTCCTACATGCATACTAAAACTCAAGTTTTATGCGTTTATGGAACGAGAGAATCGATTTTGGCACAGAGATAATTGATTGTGCTTCATTTTGCTAGGTATTAGAGATGAAAGTATGATATTGATGAAGTATTGATAATTTTGACTTACTTGGGATGGTTGAATACTTCCGGTGGCGTATAATGTACTATAAGTGTTGGAATGTTTTCTGGTGGATTTTTGCCGTTGTCGAAGTGCGCAGAAAATTCCGACTCTTTCAGATACGACAACTCTGGCACTTCCAAGACTGGAAGAAAAAACATTCCGTTAAATCACGAACCAAAATCAAAATCATACGTTCATGAAGCCTCTTTACACAAGTCTGACTTAACTAAGGCCCTAATTGGAATATATGGCCTTAAAGTCACCAGGCTAAATTTCCAAAATCTAGTATAGAACCAACAAGTGACCTTCAATCAGTATCTTTCCCAAAGAATAAGAGTACACATGGTCTACAATGGCTTACCTATGAAGACAGGCCCAGGGTCGTCGGGCGTCTTGACGTCCTTGGAGAGTACGAGGGTGCCGTCGGGCAGCACCACGTCGAGCCCGCTCTTGAGCTGGCCCAGCAGCGGGCCCGGCTTCACGCCCTTCTCCACGCACTTGGCCAGATCCAGGGTACCAAGCCGCTTCTGATCACCACATCACATAAATGTAATGTCAACAAAAATGTTATATAAAACAATTATGGTATAGGTAATAAAATATTACCTTTAAAGTGCAAATATATGCGACAGTACATTTCATTTTCTTTTGTAGTTCATAAAGAAGTTTTTCAGTCTTATTCTTGACACCTGAAAAAATCGATATTGATTAAGATTAACGTACCAAAAAAGTAAATGATAAAAAAAATAGAGTAGAAATGCTAGTATGAGGTAATCCCTGTAAAATCACTAATAACTAGATACTATTGCCTTGGGACATACATGGGACATAAATATAAGTGGCAATTTGTGAACATAGAAATAGAACACTACCTACCCCTTGAGGGATTCATGTGAGAGAATGTACATATGTTCGATTTAGTTATGTGTCTATATTACTGTATTATATTATAGTCATTGGTACTATATAATGGAGCTTTAAGTATCAATGTATGTATATCTGCTGAAAAATAAACCCACATTATTGTGTTGACTTGCAAGAGAAATCAAGTCTGCCAGTAAACTATTTGGATTTTGCTTTGGTCATTTACTATGGACAGTGTAAGTGAAGTCTAAAGCTAAATAATTACCTTTTTCTTTAATAAAATTTTCTTCATATTTATCAGGTGAGCTACTTTTGCCTTTAGTCTCTGTCTTGTAGTAGTCTGTGTCGTCGTTAATGAACTCTTCATACTCCTTGTCGGGACCATCATTGAGTTTAGGTTTCTTTGCCGCCGGTTTGAGATCTTTAGGTAGTATATCATCTTGTGGTGATCTGTAAGAATTCAAAATGTTAAAAAGTTCTTTATACTTTCAAGACAGAAAATTACAACACAATATTAATTTTCAGTAACACCTTAGTTAAAATGACACATACAGAGTCACCCTACAACTCTGCATGATATAAATATCTCACATTATTTGGGTACAATAAGTGGGTAATATGGTGTCTTAAAAGTATTTAATGATAATGAATGACACAACACTTACCATCAAGTACATGTACTTACACCATAACGTCAGGGCAGATTTTGAAAAATTGTAAGCTGTTTAATTGTTAAGGGATGTCATGCAATAAAGTTGAATGTAGGAGAATAAATCAGAAACAAGTTATATTTCATTTACATAAAAATCTAATTGTCTGTATAAAATATGTACTTTATGTTGTCTGAATTCATTACAAACAAAATCTCAATATAGGCAGTTACTTACAATAGAACATATTTAACAGTCATTGCAGCATCTTCAAAATCTTCACCAGAATTGCAGTTTGCCATTTTTACATGCATCTCTTTCATTATAACAAATCTTCTTGTAGCTTCATACAGCTCATCCTAAACAGTAAAATTAATATGATTTGCAAAATTTAAATTAGTCAATATGTGTTGGTTACACATTAATGTTTTTGACACTATGACACCATGCTGTTTTGTGAATAAACATGATTTTTAAATATCTTTTGTGAAGCTATAAAAATATATCCCACTAGTTATAAAAATTATGGCCTTGAAGCTGACACATGTTCATTGGTACTATACAGGGTGTATTCATTCGGAAACTAAGGCAGGTAATAGCAACGGTGATTACAAACACATTGGCGTTAAAAATTGTGACAAAAAATAAATTTTTAACGTTTTCCTAACAATCATAGAAATTAAATGGATGTGGTTGTAAGGAAAACGTTTTTATTTTTTACGGGTTTTTTTTAATGTCACTGTGTTTGTAATCACTGCAGCTATTATCTGCCTTAGCTTCCGATCACGGTCTGAATACACCCTGTATAATTGTCAATTGTCATTGCACCATCTTGCACTAGGCCAGTGTAGTGGACTAAGGCCTAACCTTCTCAGCTGTAGAGGAGGCTCGTGACCTAGGATGTATATGGGATAATGATGATGATGGTGAATTGTCAATTGACACCAATCTATCCCACATCTCTGCTTTTCCGTCATAACAGTCTCAGAGCTGTGCCAGAATTACTAAAAATGGCCTTTTTGCAATGGTCTCACCAGCTTCTTTTTGAAAATATCATACAGGGTATTTTATGTAGTCATAAAGTATTGCATACCAAGCCCTCTGGTCCATGTAATGTAATTTCTGGAGTGCCAACATCTTGCAATGTAAGTGACAAGCCTGGTAAGCCACCAATATTTCTCCAAGTTTTGCTAGTGATGAAAATGTGTTCTAAACGTGACAGCTTTACTTTGTGTTCATGGGAAATGCGTTGAGTACACTCACCACAGTTAAACAAGTACCTAAAAATATAATAATAAAAGCAATTGCTATAAACATATCGAATTTTTATTGCTATGGATAAATTTAAAAGCTTGCAGTACATTTTCAAATAAATGGTTAAATATATGTATACATAGAATATTGTCTGCCAACCCACACTAGGCCAGCACAATGAACTGAGGCCAAAACCCTGTCAGTTGTACAGTAGGCCAATGGGCAACAGTGGGATGGACTGAATGTAACATTATAAATTTATTATTTTCACTGTAGAAACCCTTCTATTTATGGATACATTGAAAAACAAAATATTAACACAGAAATATCATTAATCTCAAAGCAAGTAATTATTATGTCACATAAACATAACTTTATACTATAAGTGAAATTAATTAATTATATTTAAAGATGAAGTACAAAAATATGTAGGCATGCATAATTATGCATTTACTTATATATTAATATTGCACAATAGTGTAACAATACAATTCTTTGGGATCCCTAATTGGCATTGTGTTGCATCATTTTTATAAAATTTTGTATGATTGATGACTACATAACAATGTTGTTGTTTATTAGATAATAATTTAAGCTATATTTATTACAATAAAAGTATGACTGTCTCTATGCAACTCTGCTCATGTCTATAAAATACTTAAAGAAGAATTTTATGCCACCCCTTATTTCAATATTGTTATATATGCTAAATTCAATTACTCATAGTTGTTGACAATAGTGCACAACTTAATGCTTACATAATTGCATTTATTGAATTTAATCAGACAATATTATTCTTATTTATGAATACCCTTTATAATAATAAAAGACACTGCAGAATTACGTTGCAAAAGGCGAATTATGAACTAACATATGTGACAC
Source organism: Hemaris fuciformis (assembly GCA_907164795.1). Taxonomy (NCBI): domain Eukaryota; kingdom Metazoa; phylum Arthropoda; class Insecta; order Lepidoptera; family Sphingidae; genus Hemaris; species Hemaris fuciformis. The sequence goes on from OU015440.1 coordinate 10,703,681, forward strand.
ACTGTGTGTTAATTCTTTACTTTATTTAAAAAAAATATGATGTGTAATGAAATCATTTTTACCTTTTCTGGTCGGTGAACATGTATAATGTGTTGGGGGCTCCGCGTGCTCCGGAGCCCATTACCTGTAGATACACTGTGCTGGGCACATATTTTTCTAGTCTTTTTGAAATCTGTTGCCTTTGCCTTTGTGCTTCTATAATTCTCGCCGTATTTTGTTTAGGCATTTCGGCTAGAATTTTTAACAGTTTATTACCGCCAGTAGAGTAAAGACAAGCATCGCATGTGCTAACTACACGTTTACTAAACAATGTTTTTATACCGTACATGTGTTATAAGGTTAGCTTGTTTTGCCGAATTTTGCGAGTATTCGTTCTGTTGATTTTATTTATAGTAATTATTTTTCACATAATTAATGCATAATATTTATGTTAACGGCTAGTCTGACGTATTTTTAGATTTGGAACTGGATTTTCCTCTGGCAGAATTTTTCTTCTCTGGTTAGGTTGACAGCTGACAGCTGTCATTACCAATATGGTCCACGACCTTAGCCGGTTCCTTGCGGAACAAAGGAAAAAAAAATATATATAATAAAACTGACATTAAAATTGTAACTACAGACTTAAATCCACAGATAAACATTTCAGTCTTCGTTAGTAAATACAAATTAATATTAATCTCGATGTTTATTATTTCTGAACGAAAAAAATTTGTTGCCAGCCCACGATAAATATTTGTGTATTACAGAAAACTCAGCAATACTGTTATAGAAAAATGGCGTTCTTTACAGCTGTGGGTTGCGCAATTTTTATGTAAATGTGCATGAAACTATTATTTGGATTAAAGATTTTAGTGCGGAAAATATTATGATAAAGAGGGCATGATCTTTTAACAAAATAAAATATTGTAATTATCATATAGCATACAGTTAGTATCCAATAAGTGCAAGGCTGTCATGGACCGTGTATTTTTTGTGTTGTGGTGATGTATGAGAATAATAAATAATGAAACCGAAAATAATGCGGCTGTGCAAATAATGTGACAATGATGTATATGTTATGGGTGGTGTTATTGGTGGCCCTAACCGGCACACGCGTTGGCGATGGACTACCAGTCCGGCCGACGCCGCAAGTCTACCCTCACGGTGAGTCATTTTTTGGTAAAATTACATGTTTTTCATTAATTGGAATCATAAAGAATTATTATTTAACATCTGATGTAGTTGTAAACCTCTAATCCACTCTTCTTAACATTGTATGCAATGTTTTATTGTGAATACGAATGTTAACATCTGGTGAAGATCAGAAACATGCTTGCATTATATTTCTTTGTCGAGGTGAAAATTAAAGAGGGTATGATTTGTAACGGTCAACTGTTATTTATTCTACTAAAAGAGGTAGTCGAAAACATATTAAATAATACCAACACCTTTACTCAAAACATAATTTTGCTTAAACTTTAACCTGTTTGTTGTGTTGTGTGATTAAACAGGTTATTATTACTCTTACAAGTAACATGACAAAAATAAATTTATTTGTAATCACATACTTCATCCTTTGTATTTTTATTTCAGATGCAACTAGCCAAATATCTGAAGGTTGGAGTTCTGATGGAGGACTGTATGCAATGGTGCCAGCGCTGGCGCTGGTCCTCACTGCAGTTGGCTTGCTGTTTGGTTGCACTTGGTGCTACCGACATAAGGATTGTAAGGTATGTGTATATGTTATAAAAGATAATGGGATTTATACAATTATGTCACTAAAATACAGTTTCGGGTATTCTTGTAACTCATCGTTTACAGCTGATTCGTGCAAAAGTCGCATACGCCTCTTGCATGCATCTCTACTTGTTTTGTTTACTTCACATTGACCCCCCCTGCCCCCCCATACATTGCAGTGCTGAACGGCCCCTAATTAATAGAACTGGTATTGTTCCAATGTTCATGAACGTGAAATAGCGCAATTTAAATCATGCCAAAAAGAAAATCTCGTGTAGAGATGTTTATTGAACAATTGGACACTGATTCTCGAAAAGTAAACCAATGCCCAATAATAATTTCTAGTGGTTTAGAATGCCAAATGATAAGAAGAAATAATTATATATTCATATTTACTGAAAGTAATAATAAGAAAATATTATGTTGTTTTGTTTGTTAAATAAGTTTTGTTTAATAAAGGTTAACTGTCATAGATATGATTTCTTTACAAGCAAGTTATTGTAAAAACTGATTACCAAATCAAAGGTTACTTTGCTTTACATTTCAAATTGTCTGATTATAAAATGAAAATATAGATAAATAATCAAGGTTTTTGTTAAATGTAATTCCTCCTAGACACATATTACTGAGAAATATATACAAAGTAAGAATATATAAGATAGTCGGCACTCTTTGCGATTAGTCGCCGACTATGATAGTGGCCGGATAGTCGGCTTTACTGGCACATCTCTATAATTTACAAATACAGTGCACATTATAGATTTATCTTTATTTATATCATCCAAAAGACCAAAAAATTAGTCATTAGAACCTAACAAGAAAACACAAAACACTCTTTGGGAGTGTAATATCAAAGACTCTAAATCAAAAATGAACATTTTTGAATTGGCAAAGAAATTTCGCCTTGATTCCAATCAACACTCCAAACGGTTAAAAGAAGCAAAGAAAATAAAATATGTGAGAAGAAAAAAAAACTAAAATACTCAAAAACTTATCAAAATATCTTTGGTTTATGTTGTTTTGTTCATAGTAATGTAAATGTTTTGTTTATGTAACATTTTATTTAACATGTTTCTTCCAAATTATGGTTTTCTTTAGACTCTGGTCCCGATTATACAAACTATATATTTTTAATTGGTGTTAAGTAATATTTGTTTATATTCTTAGTATCTTATTTAAATTCTCATTCATATCTGTATTTTTACATTTAAAATGATTTTTTTGTTTTTATTTCATCTATATTAATATTTATTAAATAATGATATATATTGTTAACATGGTTAGTAGTATTTAATGAATACAGTAAATGTTGCTAAAAATGATTGAAAATGTATGGTGAATAATAAGGTTACTATAATTTTTTATAGTAGCATGTATACATACAACATTTATGCGTGATTTGTGGACAGTGCAAGTGGTAATTTTTGTTCTTCATTTAATGAGCATTTACTAAAGGTTTGTGTGTTATACCAAATATAATTAGCTAGTGCTACGAATGTGTAAGGCAGAAGTACAAGGAAAGATTTATGTTAGTAATGGGGAAGTTGCCTTGGCTGTTAAAAAATTAAAATTTGAAATTCTCTCAAATATTGTTAGTATTGAAGATATAAAATCAGCAATCAGCATTTTTAACATTTTATATTGTTTTTTCTTGAGTTGACTAACCAGTTCATTATAATTGAATTTAGATGATAATTATATTATTTCCATTTTGATGTTAATTCAATAATGAGATGGAGATACATCTTTTTCTTGAATACAAAACAATTAATTGATATAACAACATTCAATCTACATTTTAAATGTAATTTATATATTGTTGAGTGATCCATTGAAGTTTCCCTCAACAATGCGATTGTTTGTTATCAGTAATTCATTCATCCCGTAGGCGTCGGCAGCGCCTAGCGGCGTGCGTTCGGCACGTCATAAACTCGCTCCCATACGTAGGACGTTGGTTAATAGAAGTTGCAGTTGTGTATCTAATCAGCGGACGGCCGGGGTCGACGCACTCGGCACTCCCTCGCCATTTCGAATCTATCGCACCTCTTGTTGATGACAATTTCGATCAAACAACTCAATTCTCATTGCTCGATATTTTTTTATCTACCACGAAATATGTTAAAGTACATTATGTATATAACATATAAGAAGTTCTAATTACTAATAATTAATAATAGACTTCTCACATAATATTACGAAGCCTATAAGACGAACTGATCATTGGAAAACGTATTATACTTTTTCAATTATCGTAAATAATATGATTTGAATTACTTGAATTCGTCAATAATCCCTGTGTTGTTCGATCATTCTATAATATGTTAATTAAAACAGAGAAAACATTAGGAAAAAAATTAATAATGCTATTAAATGGAAATGGAAAACAGTTTTAACATATAATTTGGGTACCAGAATGGGTACTTGCAAAAACTTGTGACTTAAATGCAAGTACCTAACAGTATTGTAGGACAGGACAGTGCGCAGCTACTCGAATCAAAATGTTACAACGTGTGAAAATTGGGTTTTGAAGTCGATGGTGTAGAAAAAGGCATTGTGTCATTGCGTAGGTCGTCCGTGACGTCATGTACGCAACGACGACGACGACGGCTTATTCAATGCCTAACTGTCACTTTCGTGACGTAATCCTCTTAGCGTTAATACATTCGGAGTCAAGGAAATATTTTGACCTTGACTATTATTGTACTTGAAGACCATTCGGTAATCATTTTAGATATCAGCTTTCTTGCTACGAGCGCGATCTGTAACTTACAGACTGTAACATACGAGCTGACGTACAAAAGAATAAGCATCGTCTATTTAAATGTCATTTTATGTAAAAGACAGAACAGTATACAAAAGCACTGAACTCATTGCAACTGCGAATATATATTTTAATAATAATATGAAAGAAACGCAATATTCATAATATTTATAGCATATCTGATCTGATATCGTTTAATGAAGATGTCTTAGCAGTAGTTTATAATTCAAGTAATCCATTTAAACAGAAACGCTACTTATACAACCATGCCTCAAGTTCTTTGATAAAGGTATTCAAGTGTCTCTGAAAGGGACTCTTAAAAAGCTTACTTTTGAAGCTGCCGATGTTGCTTCAGTAAATAGTAGTGAGCCCAGCCGAACTAATTACGCTCTACCTACTTGTAATAATTACTCGAGATGTACAATCAACGTGAGTCATTAACGGACGGGACTGCCCGACACAATTACTCATCAAGCTGAAGACATTTGGCATTTGTCTCGCTTCTATTCTTTGCTACGATGCGCCTACGATATACGATCTACATTGCGCAGCGCACATTTAATGCATCTGTTTATGAACGTGTATATGTGTTGTTGTTAATCTTTGCAATTATCTCTAAATCTAGATTTTATTCATGTCATCATGACTCGTTAAAATAAAACATTTGTAAGTTATAATCCAAAAATATTACAAATACATACTGCCAATATCACGTGTTGATTCCATTTTCATATTTAAATAATTGTCTACTATTAAAATGAAAGGAGCCGATTAACGCGCATTTGAATAAGGGTTATTATTTGGTATGGTATGATAATACACTATTCTTACACATACGCCTTTAACTTAGTAGGAGTTATAATAAATTCGTATTAATGCCACGATTACCGCAGTAAAAATCATCAGATAACGCAACATTGCAGAAAATTCTAATTAGCTAAATGGATGAGCGTATTCCGTGAGGTAGGTATGTCGAATTAAGCAAATAGCTTTGTGACCTGAGGGACATTATTTTGCTCACTAATCAATTTTATTGTGCTTTGTGACAAGTTGGGTCACCTATTTAGATATTTGAGACACGAAGTCTCGCCGAGTTTTTTAAGATAAACTTATTCATATAATGACATGTTTTTATCCTAATTAATTAATAAAATCGAAAATCTTCGTGGCGTAGTTTGTTAGATGTCAGGTTGTAAATGCAACAAAACAAATCTTTGTTTGATCCACGAATATTTATTTCGGTACTGGGTGTTTATACGACCGACCGCAGTCTCTCATAGTTTCTGATATCCACGATTCACAAGACAAGCTTTGTACCGTAATTTGGGGTTAGAACTATGTATGTGACTGTTGGGTGTATTTATTTATGTAAATTAATTGTAGAGTTAGTTTTCATACATTGGTACTGTATATCCCAGCTGCCATTGTTAATCAACGTTTGAATACAAACAAGAAGTTATTGCGCATGGAACTATTTTTAAGCGTCCATTAAGGTGTAATTACGTGAACACACCCAAAAATTACATGAATAACACATTGTTCGGTACGGTCGCATTGTACGCTCGATATCTAGTCATCGTGACCTTGTGCGAAATCTCAATTGCATCGTTCCAGATTCATCAGCCGCGACGCACAGTGGACGTAAACAGAATAATTCATACTTCACATTGTTGGTCAAACAAACGCGTACTACTGATAATTACGATGTTTACATTTGTGTGAACTGTGCGTTCAATGTAAAAACGTTCGGCGCTGGGAAAAGTTTCATTGCAAGAACTTGGAAAGATGCAGAGTACCTATTACGCTGTTACTTATTATTTTATTCAAAGATTGATTGACGACATAAATTTAAAACATTTGCCCGAGCTCTAAGCCAATTTGTGAAAGTTATTACGATTAGTCGCATATAGGTAAAGCACACAGACATTTTGCTTATTTTTAAACTGTATAGGTCAGGCCACTTTAATTTTAGATGAGCAGCAGCACACACTAGTGTAAATAATACTGTAATTAAAATCTTACTCTTTGCAGTCTGTTGCTACCACCTGCTTTAGGTTTAAGTGTCGTGTAGATTGCTTTATCGTGTGAGTCAGCGCCTCCCATCTGTCACAGGACGACGTTGCTTCAATGTAAGCATGTGCTAGGTGCAACATTACGCTCGCATCGTCAACATCACATTTTCTTTAGTAACGAACTGTCACGAAACATGTATTATAATTAAATCAGAAGTTGATCTTCATCTTAGTCATATTTTTAAATGTATAAATCTACGACTGTATTACTTGATCATTTGAAATTACACATATTCTTTACAAACAATATTTGTATATAAATATTGCATACATTGTATTGCATTACATTTAATTTGTGTGACATGGAAATTGATAGCGTCGTCTGACATCGTAGTTTTTGTAAAGAGAGTCCTCGCCCAGCAGAGGATAATCCGATTATGTATGGAAATGGCACGGAATAACCGCAAATGCTTGCTATCCGTTTCAGTACAAAAACAATCTCAGGCCCTATTCTTCTGCACGGGGATGTACATAAATTCCAACGAATCTTTTTTGTTAGTAATCATTTTGTGGATTGTTCTAACTTACTTGTTCTTCATTAATTTTCCATGGGCAAAATGCCCTGGATTCTATACAATTGTTTTTTATTTTTAGGTAAAATGATAGTTTAGAAAGCAATATATTGAAATATAAGTAATAAGTTTTATATTGAGCCATAGACGGTTTTATATATGAACGAAATCAAAATATATTGCCGATGAATATAGGTATAAAAGCATATCAAATTATTTGCTCTTAAATATACCATTTACACAATCACACAATCTTTAGTTCAGTAAATATATTTTGATTGTTAATAGTTTTGGGGAGGCGGCAAATGATTGCTGGAGTCACTCACATACTTCACAATACTCTGAGACACTTCACGTGAACTCTGCACAACGGAATTTGAGATCACATAAAAAGCCTAGACTACGCGCGAGACATTCATACGACGTAACAACAAATTTATACTTGCAGTCATTCCATTTAAAATAGACCTTATGTGATTGAGTTAGGAATTCATAATAGTTTTACTAGTAGAAAAATACTGTTTGTAAATCTGGCGATGCAGTGGCGCTTATAGTTGGCATAGAGCCCGGGGCTAGCACACCCCGGAGCCGTGCCCCTCCTACGCTGTCATCGCTCGGCACTTCCCCCATTGCTGTTGTGATTCATGCACTAAAATAATAGCCACCTATTAAACCAGCGATGTAACGTTAAAAATATATTTTAGATTAATCTGACAACAATGCGGATGCCTGAGTAATGGATGATATATGCCATTATCAAGAATTGTTGTACTCACATTCAATGTATGTCTAAAATAATTTATAAGATTATAGTCATTGTATATTTTACTTAATCCTCGACATCTTTATTTTCGTTTATCATCACTACATAGTACGTCCCTATGTATGCTTAAATCTTTAAAACTACTAGATTGATTCAAGAGGAAGGTTTATATGTATAATACATGCATAATATTGTAGAAAAATACTATAACAATAAATTTAGAGATTTCTAATGTGATGTAGTAAATAAACAAATTTTTTTGCGCTTATATTGCAAACTTTGGCTGAACCCCACGAGATAAATCAAAAGAATGTATTGTACACCTTAAACAGGTCAACAAAAAAGTCCGCGATGGTATGTGGCTATCTCTTAAGGATAACCCACAATAACCATTTTTTTATCTTTTACATTTTAACAGAAAAAATGGCTTATTTACGAAGTGATTTTAAGCAATACATCATTAATATTTATCCAATTAAGTACCTTAAATACATTGTCCATTTAATATAGATCAATGTAGCCCCTCACAGCATGTAATTTAAATGAATATTTCTGAAGATATTACTGATTTAAAATGCACGGACGGTTGCGGCGGTACCAGTAGTATATTTAGCATCAACATTACACCCGTGCGAAGCCAGGGCGGGTCGCTAGTTAGCAATAATTTTACTTAGTGCATCTATTAACAGCACGATACAAGTTTATGGATTGCGATATTTGGATTAGCTTACATAAATATTAACTAGTATCCATAGGCGATCGATGAGCACACTCCTCTACAGCGCTTCATTGCGATGTAATTTCGTATTTTAAAATGTGATCAACATTGTATCATTGTACTAACGGACTAATATTGTTAGTATATTATAGCTTTTAATATTACACATAAGTTATAAATATTAAATATAATTATTAAATAACATTTATATATATTATATTTAGAATTTTTCCAGAATTATTATTGGTTCGTGTAACACAATTTCTCTCATTTCTTTATAAAGCCCAATCAAATATTATTTGTTGCACAATATGAGTGGCAGCCTGAGTGTTCTTTGAAGCAACAGTTATAATTTAGCAAACAATAATCTTACAACTGATAGTGTTATCAAAGTCAAACACATTTATTTACATAGCCCGCAATTAGCGTAACATTGAGGCAGGACAAAACAGCTAAACACTATAGGTAGATATTGTATATTAGGTTGTTCTAGTGTCAAATCCAGTAGATCTATTTGAGCTTAGTCACGTCAGTCTCATCATTACTCATACTCGTGTTAATAGTGTACATTTGCGAAAATATGTTATTTCATAAAATTAGACTCAAAACAGTGACGAAATTGCATGAAAAATAAACCATTTGCCCAACAAATCAAAGGTCACACATCACACAGGTCTCATGTCAAATAACTGGCCATAAACGGACATTTATTTTTATAATCCAATAAGGTCTAATCTTTGTTTCCGGTTCTGAATCTTTTTATTAAGTTACGTACACGCTAACATCTGAATCCCCGAAAGAGTTACAGTTATAGGTTAATTTCTTCACCCACGCTGCGCCAATTGTGTTTGTCACGCGTAATAATTAAGTATAAGTATTTAATTAGTTATTTAAGACTTAATGGGTTCGCTGTCACCTAGAAACTTTAACAGGGGTTCGCTGTCACCTGGAAACTTTAACAGGGGTTCGCTGTCACCCAGAAACCTTAACAGGGGTTCGCTGTCACCCAGAAACCTTAACAGGGGTTCGTGACATCAAAAGTTTGAGAAACCCTGTTCTAAAGTATTACGTTCCGGGAGACCACCGAGATGCTTCCACTAGTATGCAGGCGTAGATTATCAGGGACACATCTTGATCGGTTACATTAGTGATGACTGGACGGCTGAAGACACCGACTTACCCAGTTAAGTCATCGGAGGGGAGCTTAACAGCTTTCCTATCTTTAAAAAAAAACCGTGTCATATATACATAATTATAATTTATACTGAAATCAAAATAATTTAAGATAAACAAAATCTGATTTTGAACCGCAATCAAAATTTAGGGTTACAAGACGACAAGAAGATCATCAACCCATATACGTCCCACTCCTGGGCACGGGCCTCCTCTACAACTGAGAGGGTTTAGGCCTTAGTCCACCACGCTGGCCTAGTGCGGGTTGGCGGACTACACACCTAACAAATTCCTAAGAACTTTTAGGTGTGCAGGTTTAATAACGATGTTTTACCTTCACCGTTAAAGTACGTGATAATTCATTGTGAATACACACATAACTTCGAAAAGTAAGAGGTGTGTCCCTGGGATTTGAACCCGCGACCGTCGAGATTCTCGACCGCGTGCCTAAACCTCGAGGCCATCACGATTAGTTCAATCAGACAAAATTTACTGGTTTTAGTCTAGTTGTGATGTTTATAGTGTTAGATAACCGCCGATGTGACAACATAATGGCGTGTTTGTGTACGATATGCGCTTGCGCATCATTATTGTGAGTCACTCGCGAGTCGCCAGCTAATTACAATAGTCGAGCACGTGCCGAGATACCAACGTGTGTTTTATTGATAACTGCTTGTTAATGAGCGCGCCTTGTCTTGCAAATATGTAAATTCAAACCTTATGTTGCGATATCCGCGCAGGGATCCCGGTGGGTCCTATTACAGCGGCTGTTTGCCTTCTTTCAAAAAAATATATCGTAAAGCGGATATTGAATGACAAATGAGACCGTTGTATATGTGAATTTACTAATCATTTCATCCCATTTCAATGTAAGAAACCTTGTATATCAAAGTCAGAACCAATCGGATTAGCTGGATTGGAATCATTGTCCTTGCGAGCATCAGCTATCAACTGCTAAACATCTTAGACGTAAAAATATATACTTATCGCCGTGCACTGCACGTCAGTCTCTCTAAGCAAACGTCAACCGAAAACTATTCTGGTCTTAAGCAGCCGTCATATATCCGCTAACCGCCACTTTTTAAAAATCATAGCACCATCGGACTGCAGAATGTCTTAGACTACGTCGGCCTACAGAATGTCCTAGACTACGTCGGCCTAAACGTGGTCTCCACTCCAACACTTGTATGCTCCAGTGTAAAAATATTTACGCTAAATGACCAATAGTGGATCTTTCCGACTCTAGACAAGATTTGAAATTATTTTTTCTTGAATTTTCTTTAAATAATGTCATTGGCCACATCGCTATTCAAATTATTTTGGCAAGAACACAGTGTCATTCATTTTAAGTCTATTTTTGTTTGGAATCCACAATGTTTAGGTACATTAAGATCCATGCATGTGGTCTTGTAATATTATTTCTCTGTCATTTAGTGTTGCTGATGTACTTAGTAATTGTAAGCATATAGATGAAAATATTTGTAACGATAATATGTTAAGTCGGCGCACAATACTGAGAGGCCTTAAATACCTGTAAAATGAAATATTAGTAAAACCGTAATATTCTCCAAAATCACTTGCCTTTTTTTATAATTTGGCCTTTTATAGTTGAGTAGCATTGAATTGGAACATTTTAAGAGGTGTCGTTACTACACTCTGTACATCCACTTTGTGTAATTGCGCCGCGTGGCTGTAGAGTTTAATTACTTAGTCGTGCGCCCCTGCGTGCCTTGTTAAAAGTGTAGGCACTAGTAGTTCGCAAAGTTTCAAATAGAAAAAAGGCCGTTTATTCTGTGCGCATCTGATAAATTACGTCATAGATGGATAGATGTTTGAATAAGGCAATTGCATACAGTTTCTAGGCTTCTTTATTTTTCTTAAAATGTAAATGTAAATATCTTTGCCAGTAACATTATACAAAATTATAGTCGAAACCTCATAGTTCAATATTTTGTCTCCCGCTTTGCTGTGGAGAGAAGTGAACAACTCTTTGTTTCCAACTCCTCCTTTATATCAGTCGACCAAATTATATCGGTCTGTTCGCAACCAGATATACATAAACTGATTTATAAATATTAGATACGTCTATTATCCTTTTCCTTTATTATCCACTTAACCCGGCGTCATGGGGGTTGGGTCTGTGCGACCCGTCACATTTTATTTCGCTTCTATTTCGGTTACCATGCGTGCGACGGTGCTGTTCTTCTCAATAGCTGGAGCTGTTGAGTTGTTCGATGCGTCGCAAGTAACACGTTATTCGTGGCTCATCCGCAGTGGGAGTTACATGTGCACAAAATTGAATAAGGTATGTGAGACCCATCCCCGCAGTCAGCGTAACAATTTCGCGCCATTTTGTATAGATATTGTTTTAATTGTTACACGTGTTTTTATTATTTTATATTTGTTTTTTTTAATTTTATGTTATTTACAATAATTGTAATTGCTAATATATAAGTATATATTGAAATAAGTAGTTCAATGTATTTTATTTGTATTTTTTGTAGGTCCTTAGTAAAAATGGATCGATGGCAGTTGCCTCAGAACGATCGTGTATTTTTGCAATTTTAGCAGAGTCTGACTCTGATTTTGAGTTGTCAGACCAAGATGTGTGTGACGAAGAAGATCACTTGAGTGAGCGTAGTAATCCTACTGACACAGAGCAAGATATCTCATAATCTGTTGATGATGACATTCCACCGTCTGTTCGTTCGAGAGAGGAGTAATATACATCCGAATCGGCTAGTTCTTCAAACGCAAACAAAGGTGATTTATAACAGAACTAGGTCTCAGTCTTGTCATGGAACACCTTAAACTTCGCCAAAATGTATCAGTGCTTCCACGTGAATTGCGACAGAAAATTGGAAAATTTGTTGGTGAATCTTCAGGGGAACCTCCGGAAAAAAAGGCTAATGCTCGCAAAAGGTGTCAAGTGTGTCCAGCCAAGAAAGATCGTAAGACAAACTACACCTGCGAGAGTTGCAACAAATATATTTGCGTAGAACATATAGTACCTTTCTATGCTGACTGTACCAAGGATAATGACTCGGAGTGATTATTTCTTTTTTTTTTTCTAAAGTTAATTTAGTTTCTTACAAAAAAGTGCCATTAGAACATTAAGACTGATTGTAAATTAATAATATAATTATAAGTAGAAGAGAAAAAAATTGTTAACATTTGTCGTTCTTTTTTTAAATTTTTATTAAATATAATTAAAGCATAATATAATATGAAATTTGTGTTTCATTTCATTAAATAAATACCTAAAAAACTAATTACGAATAAATAATGATATTATTATTTATAAAATATTGGAATAATTTTGACTTTAATGAACGGGTCTGTGAGACCCACCCCAACGTCCGTGTTACACTTTTCCACCCCCATGACGCCGGGTTAAACTATATTCCTTATAATATTAACTCAGAACCATTCTAAGAAATACTTTAGTTCTTAGAACATTATCATATTTCAATAAATTAATTGGAATTCTATGACGTATTCCTAATAGTTTTTCTGCGTGATTTTGCAGCAAAACAAGTGTGCTTACATAAAAAAAACAAATAACATACCTATGTAAACTGATGGTTTTCAATTACTACATGAATGAAGCACTCTGACGCTACCCGTAAATTATAATCAGTCTATACCAGTGCTATAAATGCGATAGTAGGTAATCGTTTGCTCCGCGGTCACGCTTAAGCGGTCGACCAACTTGGATGATTTTTGTGGACGAGTAGAACCATGAAAAAGGATATAAGCTGCTTCATCATCAGCCCATAACGTCCCACTGCTGGGCACGGGCCTCGTAGTTCTTAGTCCACCACGCTGGCCTAGAGCAGGTTGGCGGGCTACACACTTTAGAAATTCTCAAGAACTGTTAGGGGTGCAGGTTTCTGCCCTGTGGCAAGGGGGCGTTAGAATCTCACCACGGTATCCCCTGCCTGTCGTAAAAGGCGACTCAAAGGGGCCTTTGGGGTCGCTGGACGCGCTACGGGGGCAGCGCGTCCTCACTGAAAGTGACCCCGAGAGGGGCGGCGGCACTGTGGCCTGTGTCCGTCGCGGGCGCCTATCCATAACTGGGGCGCCCGAACCAAGCTAGTGGGGGTGCAACTGCGCCCCCTAAAACTCCGAGACGGCCGAGACAATTGCGTCTCGGAGGCGCAACGGGCGGCTGTGGATTTACGGTGGGCGCTTCTCGCCCACGTACCGTGGTCGTCCCATTTGGCGCGGAGATGGCCACCGGGGGGTTTTGGTCGGTATGCCGGTTTAGGGATATTGTTAGGGACCCAGCCCGGCAGAACACCTGCGCGGACATGACGTCGCCGCGCGCCGGGCTGGTGACCCCGACATACGCTTCCCGCCCCCCCTCCCCCGGGGCTGGCGGGAAGTAGAGCCATAAACAGCTTTCCCCTCGAGAACAAAAAAAAAAAAAAAAAAAAGGGGTGCAGGTTTCCTCACGATGTTTTCCTTCACGAATTTAGGTTGTTTACAACTGATAGACTGATGAACTAAAGAAAAATATTTTTCTTGTTTTCATTAAGTGTCAGTGACACTTAACTTTGCTTATTTTACCATTCCGTCAAATATATCAGTGCTACATTTTATTTTAGTTTAACTACAATAATGTTTATTGAAATCGCATCAATAAAACCTTTAGAAATCCCCTTTACGAGTTAACAAGGAGCATAATTGTATTGACCGCAATAATACGTTTAACCGGAAGCACAATAATAGCCGACGGAAATAAAACTCATATTGTGATAAACCTTGACGTAGTCCGCGGACTGAGGGCACAAAGCGCAAGTGTAGCACACACATGTACCTATACCATACCTGATACCAGCAGTAGAGTTACAAACACACATACACAGATACACACACTGTCAATGTCACACACAGACACGTTGGCGACGCATCACTACCGATGTTCATTCTATTCTACTTTATGATGTCACGTTGCAAACAAGCCTGTATGCTGGTCTCGTCATTTTAATTCATTTATTTGATACCTACAAGTTCACTTTAGTAGGAAAATATATAATACGTATATTCATTAATAGAAATTATGTGTGTAATATATTTATATTAGTCAATATACGTTCTATACTCGTTGTTGCTGGGCCTTCTAAAATACTGAAATGTTCTAGGCTTTAGTCAACCACGCAGGCCTTGTGCGAGTTGGCGAACTACACACCTAAGAAATTGTTAAGAACTTTAAGGGATAGGCAGTGGTGCATTTCTGCACTCATATTTTGTCAGATGTGTAGCAGTCCCACGTAACAGAGGGCGAGCCTATTGCCAATAAGACCTTGCCCGACCCGGGAGTCGAACCGAATTTATTTATTTGAAATCTATATCTATACCTACAAATAAATAAAATTGGAGTGTCTGTTTGTAATATTGAAATAACCGTTTTTTAATAAATGCATATGGATGTATACATGCTACATATACC
The DNA here is from genome assembly GCA_907164795.1 of Hemaris fuciformis. Lineage (NCBI taxonomy): Eukaryota > Metazoa > Arthropoda > Insecta > Lepidoptera > Sphingidae > Hemaris > Hemaris fuciformis. Next base: position 10,718,851 of record OU015440.1, read on the forward strand.
AAAATAACGTTTTTTACAATTTTGTATGTCTGTTTGTTCCGGCTAATCTCTGAAACGGGTGGACCAATTTTAACGGGACTCACTGGCAGACAGCTGATGTAGTAAGGATTAATATAGGCTATAAAAAAAAGACTGTTAGGGGGAACGAAGTTCGGCGGGTCAGCTAGTACTTTATAATTTGTAAAACAATGAAGTAGTCTGCTCAGATACAAAAAGGCGGGTTGCCTAGGGTGGTGGTTCTACTACTGGTTCACACTGTTTTGTTTCTTTCGATGACATAATTAATTCCATCTATTCCATCTTTGAGGTGTATGTATTTAGCGCTACACATGAAATAGACCGAGTTTGCAAATAGACAACTTTTTCCAGCAACGCGATTAAGTTTCAGCGGTCTTGTTTTATATTTTATATTTCGGTTTGAAATTGAGATATCATTTAAAAGTGAATTAAATATAGGTATAATGAGTAGAAAAGCTCAGGAATGGGGTTTCCGACCACAAAATCTAATCTTGATTTTCAGCTCGGTTTAATAATTATGCTCAAAGCACTACATCACGCATCTTGCTATATCCGTCTCAATACACGAGACCTAATCGTTATAACCATAAAGGATCTGCATCAATATCGTCGTTTTTTACTTTAAGGCATTATTGTAATTTGAATTCGAATAACCTACTTACCCAGAAACATATTAAAGTACGTAGGTGTTCGGTGCGCGCATGCCGAATAAACAAGAGATGATTGTAGAAGTAGGATGGCGGCTGATTGAATTGCTGATTGTTGATTGTAGCGGATACAAAGCGTCCCCGTTCACACGACACGTTGCGTGTGCCGGCCATGCTAAACAACACCGTAAAAATTGTACAACGTTCTATCGAGAATATAAACATTTACATTCCTTATGTTGTGCGGTATACATATGATTCTTATTATAAATCATTAACCATATATGCCGTTAGGACAATGCGGTGGACTAGGGTTTAACATCTCTAAATTGTAGTGGAGGACCGTGTCCAATAACACAGGTCAACAAATGAAAAAAAAATTTTTGGTGCCGAGATCTCGTTAGTGGTTTTTTATTAGGTGTACATTGGCAACACTAAAAATATTTTTTACTTTTTTTTCGTACGTGTAGTTTTGTGTCTACACTCTGTTTTTTAAATTTTCTGTAATTAGTACTTTCGGGAACACGGTTTCAAGTTTTATTAGTACCTTTCTATAAATAAATCGATTTGAATATCAAGTCTTCATTGCCAAGAAGTTGTTTCAATGATCCAAATGTATTTTGTTACATTTGTGGGGAATACACAGTCAAAAAGTTCAGAAAACGTATATCAGATTTCATAAAAAGTGCTTATTTTTCGTATTTTAAGTCGCAAATTGTAGACAAAAACAAGCCGTGGATACCTCAAATTGTTTGCAAAGTGTGCTATGAACACTTAAGACAGTAGGTCAGTGGTAAAAGAAGCCATATGAGGTTTGGGGTGCCAATGCAATGGAGAGAACAAAAAAAAAACACTTCGACGTCGGTTACTTCTGTTGTGTCGATTTTAATGTAAAAAAATGGTTAATCCAGACTTACAATCGGCTAGAAGACCTTTATTACATTCAGAGGAAGTACCTGTTCCAACATTTTGTTCTGCCCGTGAACCATCATTTAAGAACACTGTAGTAAAGTGTTCAGCGATAGTAATATCGAAAAAATAGCGTCTATAGAGCCAAAACCTTTAACCCAAATAGAATAAAACGATTTAATAAGGGATCTTGAACTACCTAAAGAATCTGCAAAAGTTTGGCTTCTAATTAAAAAAAAAAACTTGTTGGCGTTAGGTACAAAACTGACTTTCTATAGTGCAAGGGAGCAAGACTCGCTACCATTTTTTAATTCAGAAAATGATCTTGTTTTTTGTTCGGATGTGCAAGGCCTCCTTCCCAAAATGGGTCTGATGAATTCTGAAAGCAGAATACCAACCAAATGAAAATAATGGCGTCTCTTCGTGGACGGCTCTAAACGAAGCCTTAAGTGTGTTCTTATACACAATGGCAACCCATATGGTTCAGTTCCCGTTGCTATATATTTCCTAGCCTAAGTAGGTATGGAAAAGATAAAAGTGGGTATTTTGATGGCCCATAGATAAGAATATTGATAGAAGATACTGATCACTCAAGTTTAATGACAAGTTTTGAACTACTTGCGTGGAATTCGTTTATAAAAGTTACTAAAAACTTTCTGGGAAATCACAATACATTTAACTACTCTGGAATTGATAACAACATGCTGGAGAATTTTATAATTAGGATATAACATGTCCATCCAAGTACATTATCTCCACAGTCACTTTGACCAGTTTCCAGAGAATCTTGGTTCCTATAGCGAATAACAAGGGGAACGGTTTCACCAAGACCTAAAAACTATGGAAGCGACACACTAGGGCCGATGGGACCAGTATATGATGGCTGACTAATGCTGGGGGATGCAACGTGATTGTCCTGCTACACTTCATTCACGGAAATCGCGTAAAATAAAGTTTTTATGTACATTAGAATTTTATAAATGTTGTTTTCGGTGTAAAATTTTATTTTTCTGTTTAATTAAAAATCTAGAAAACTACACGTAGAAAATCAATATTTTTGCTTTTAATGTAATTAGTATAGGGTCCTTAATTAAAAAAATATTACAGCTTCTCGGCACCAAAACCACTGTTGACCAGTGTAATAGGACGAAAATGTTTTTTATGGATATTAATACGTGCCATTGATTGTAGAAATTTATTATTATGGTATTTTAATGGGATATTCCATGCAATGGGTTTAGTAATATGTGTATCTTGTATACTGGAAGAAATTTAATTAAGATGTTATCATTTATCGACTTACGCTATTCTTTTCTGTTGTCTGTAGCCGAACGAAGGAGCGGACAATCAGGTAACCTATAAAAGCTATCGCTTGTAGCTGCATGTACATCAAATGATTAGAATTGTTATCATTATGGACTACTTTAGTTATTTTTTTTTTTAATAAACTATATGTTAGCACGTTATACTTTTTATTCGAAAGCGTGATTGGTATCTATAATTCATATATGCGATTTGGTGCAGTGAATGCGACTGCTGCTTGTTTTATTATATTATTATACAAAAACCATTTAACAGATATGAGTATTTTACACAAACTCTTCATTTCCAAATGTGGGGTATATATTTTAAAAGATCTGTTTGTGCCACAATTGAATTACACTGTGGATACATGACATTTGTTAGCGTATAATAGTACCTGTATAAAATATAATAGCTAGAACACGTGTATGCAGCTGTTCACAGCGAGCGCGACGCACCTACACGAGGCTCGGCGCACGCATCCGCCCGACTCCGGCTTCTCGGAGCCCGTCAACAACAACATCAGTGAAGATAACAACAATGGTCCCATCTCGCTGCGGGAGATGCAAAACATCGCCAACAACAATGCCTCCGCCTACATCGTTAGCGAAAACGAGGAGAGGAATAGGGTCAGCCGTGAATCAGTTGTTGAGTTCGAGCCTCTTCCCTCCGGGATAAGGGTCTCGGATCCACTAGAAAGATGCGTCGATTGGTTCGGTACGTTTCATTTAATTTCAATATAATCATAACGTATTTCATCTCTAATAATTTGAAATGTTTTACTGCCAAAACTATTTCAAATAACCGACGAAGCATATTTTATAAAATGCATAATTACGATGTTATGGATTGAAATAATACTTGAAAAACTGCAATTGTTGTACGGTTGTGTTGTATTCGCTGACTGTCTAAACTGACTAAAATTGTAGCTTACTAAAATTGTATAGGCTAGGTGATTATTCTAGCTGACTAAAATTGTATAAGCTAGGTCCTAGTCTATTCAATATTCAATTCCAAGCTATATGTTGTTGGCAATGAGTTAACATAAACAGCTATTAAATGTCACATACATTTGAACCCAAGACCTCCACGTCACAATGCACACCGTTGGCATTATATTCAACCGGTCATTGGGAATTTCCCACGATTGATGAGGGCCGGTAACTCGCCAAACGGTCATGCCTATTGCTAATTTAAAAAATAATTAGCTGACGCCATTGTAATTCTTTTCAGGCGGCGAGGACTTTCCCAGAAACACGCTACAATATCTACGGGAAATAGGTCGAGGATGGTTTGGCAGGGTATGTTGGTATTTTATTCTGTTATTTGACTGCCTCGTGGTCTCGCGGCACAAGTATGTGCCGTGCGATCTAGAAGTCCCGGGTTCGATTCCCGTGTCGGTCAAAGGGTTATTAAGGTTTTTCCTTTAGAAAATTCAGCAGCACGGAGTCCAGAAAAGTGCCCGAAAATGGCAATTGGCTCGCCCTCTATTACGGGGGACTGATACATACCTGGCGACATGTGTGTGCAGAAATGATCATCTGCCTAGCCCTTCGGAGAATACAGGCATAAGCTTATGTATGTATGATTCTGTTATTTAATAGTTTCCGTGAGTAATGATTAATAAAATCGAGAAATATACTTTTCACAACGTCGTTACTGTAATAATTTAAATTTCGCAGTTGGATCATAATTAATTTGAAACAAGCGATCTGATACTTATTATACATCTGTATAAATACTCGTAAATGAAAGTTACGCGTAATAATAATGAGTAAAAATTTTGGAAACCTTATATTATGGGGAATTTTCTCTTAAGTGTTTACCTATCAAAATCCTAAAAAATGTTTTCGGGGTGTTAGTGATCACGAAACTGTGCTTACGCAAAGCAGCACGCGAGGTTTATTGAAAGGAGATTGAAGGGTGGGATAACATTAAAAAGCTCCTCAGAATATTTGGCATGTTACAATACTATAGAACACGGTTAGCAAGGATATGTCTCGACGCAACTGCAGATTTTGTCGCCTCACGTCGCTTTTTTCTTTAAATGTACTATTTTTAATAATACGTTGTATTTATATATACACCAGGTTGTGGAGGGAGAAGTGGAAGACGCTGGTTCGACGTCTACAGTAGCGGTGAAGATATTGAATCAAAACGCCAGTCTTGAAGACAAGGCGAGGTTCCTTGATGAGAACAAAGTTTACCGCGACCTGAACCACGAGAATTTGCTGCAGTTCCTTGCGAAGTGTTTACAGGAGGACCCCTGGATATTAATATTTGAATTGTGTCCTATGGTAAGTATGATAATGCGAAGTGATCAGGTCAACAGTTTTGTGTAGCAATAATTTGTTTACCTACACATTCAAATTTATTGTTACAGGATCTCCAACAATATCTAATAGTGAACCGTCCTAAAATGGCGATATTAAATGAAGGCGGCGTGCCATTGCGTCTGATGTGCGACGTTACTTCCGCTCTCGCCTATTTGCATTCACAAGGGTTTTTGTATGGGTAAGCAATAATATACATACAATTCATAATAGCAGTAACGCGATCGTAGTTAAATTTCTTATTTAAGTCGCTATGACGCCCCGTGGCGCAGTTGGTTAGACACCAGCTTGCGAAACGAGCGGCTGCGGGTTTGATATCCGCACCGAGACATATGTTTGTGTTACCACAAATATTTGTTTCGGGTCTGGGTAATGTTAAACGGAAAAGTCTTTCGTTGTTTCTGATACCCATGACACAAGACTTATATCGTAGTGTGGGGTCGGAACTATGTATGTGAATGGGTGTTTTTATATTATTTTGGTTAAAAAAAAAATGATTTCCTTTGTAATTTGAAATACTTCATGTCTTCTTTCCAGTAATTTGTGGTGTGGAAGTGTCTTGGTGCGTGGGAACACGGACAACGCACGGGCGGTGCTCGGCCGCTATGGAACAGCTGATCCACAGTACGACTACAGCGCGCCGGAGACCAGGCGGCACCCTCCCGTATACACGGTCAGTGCAATCTAACAACCCGCTCCTTCGTGTCTGATGCTATACCACGTAAATTGATGACAGGTTTCTGATTAATCGTGTGGACGCGTAAGGAATTCGCCATTTTATCCCTTTTCACCGATTTAGGACCAAGACGGACAGAGAAAGCAAGTCGATTATTGTAGCGTGACTGATAAAGATTTATTGCAACAATGTCTGTCCATTGATACCGCGGTATAGTTGTGCGGCATACAATTAGGAGGTTCATGAACATCGAGTTGGGCAAAGTGTTATAGGGTCTACTACCCTCCACTGTGCATAACTACGATGAAGAGGTCTAGTTAGTATTCCACAGACCTATTGCACTCATTTCCATATTTCACTTTGAAATGGCAATGTACAAAGGCGAATAGACAAATTTAAACAACTAGTTGGATTAGTTATGCTGGCTTGGTCATAAAGTAAAGTACATATTATGTATTCTTTACGGTAAAATAGGTAAAATGTTTTTTAGTATTTGAAACATTTTCTTGTTTATTTATTGGAATAGTTGATAATTTTTAAGTCAACTTTTGATATTATAGGTCAGCAGTGAAGTATGGTCTCTGGGCATCCTGGTTTGGGAGGTATGTGCCTGGGGCTCAACTCCCACACGGCACCCGCCTCCAGTTCCTGATCTTCCTTGTCCATATAGAAACCATCTGTGAGTACTGGCAAATAATGTAAAATAAATATCATCATCATCATCAACCCAAATACGTCCATCCCACTGCTAAATAAATATGAAAACTTAAAAAAATAACCCACTTGAATAAATATAAATCCAAAAAAAAAATTATACTGTGGTCTGTAAAATTATGGACCGAGGGCAACCTAATGACACTCTTTTATGATAAACGAAAACATTGGGAATAAACATACATACCTGAACATGAATGTTCAGGAATGAAGTTCATTAATTATGATTTCATGAAAATCAAACTTGGCTAACTAATGCTAATCATTGAAAAAATATCACAAACATGACCTAAGTCTGTAGTCTGAGTATCTTATTTTTTTCTTTTGCTGGTGTTTTCCGCTAGAACCATGTTATATTTCTGATTTGTATAAGTGCTTGGTTATACCTATGGGCGAAAATAACACTAAACAAAATATTATTTTGCAGGTACCAAGTGATGCAACTGTGTTGGAACCATAACCCAGCCAGCAGGCCCACCTCAAGTCAAGTGCATGCTCTTATTAATCATCTGTATACAACTCACACTGAGGCCAGTGAACCTTCACAGGATGACGGTTATGGCAGTAGTGACTTTGAGGAACGTTGGCAAAGATTAAAACCTAACACTATACCGAAAGTAGATGAACATATTGCAATTGTTCACGCTCCGTCCACATCCATGGCTTCTCACTTCACTGGCTCCGACCAAGAGCTAGACAATGTACAAACGGTGCAAGACGCACTCAGTATCGACATGGATACAGCAGTTTCTAGATCTAGTAGTATTATGTCTGATAAAGATCTGTCTGTTCAAATAAAATCTGAAAGTCTCACAAACCTCCATGGGTCATTGGAAGACGTCAGAAATATCTACCTCACCCACAATGAAATGGCTGTTCTTGAATGTCACCAGGGAAATATTAGCTTGGAAGAAAGTAGAGAAAAAGAACATGATCGATCTGACAGTTCAGTTGATCCCTGGTTAAAAGATATAATAGCAGGTAGCCAAGACGATGTAAGTTATTATAAAGATGTCAGCGATGTCATAAAGAATCTCGATAATATTTTAAATTCAGAAAAAACTTCTAGTTCTGAATCAAGTCACCAGGCCAGTCCTTCGCGTGATAATCTGGTATTGGACTGTAAAAAAGACTATCCAATGCAATCGAGCTTGGTAAAATCGCCCGGTATCAGCAACTTTCAAAATATTCTTGAAACAGGTTTCAATACAGATAACGAGGGTAAAAATGTTTGTGATGACGATGAAGCCGATCGAGATACAATTGGAACATTGAGTCACTCATTTGAACGGCATAGTGATACAATAAGTCAACAGACTTTGGAAAACATTACTCCAGAAACACCTATTAAAGATATGCACGATTCACATCTATTTGAAACTGAGAACAGTTCTAGCATTGGTAATAATGTGACATCATATATACAAGAAAATATTGAATTGCCTAAATATGAGGAAACAGAAATTAGTGATTTTAATATTCCAAAGTTGAAGGAATTATGTGTAGCATCATTAACTGGTGTAAGTGATAAAGTTGAAAAATCAAGTGTAGACGAAGATGTTTTTTGTGATAGTAAGTTAATAGAAAGATCTGATGTTAAGGATGAAACTAAGTCACTAGGAGATTTAGAACAAATTGAAAATCGAACTGAAGATGTATGTAAAAAAAATGAATATATAGAAGAAATCATGCCTGATAGATTAATAATGAGCAAGGAAACTCTGAATAGATGTTCGGAAACTGAAATTGAAGTGAAAAATTTACTTGAAGACAAAAAGCCACTTACATCCAATGTTACTGAGCCAACAATTTTTACAGAAAGTATTTGTGAACCTGAAAATGACATAGAAACAATTAGTGATCTCATAGAGCAAACTACAAGTAGCTTAAATAAACCAATCGACGATGGTGCCGAAGAAATTTTGAAGTCATATAAAAACGTGAACAGGCGAACTACTGAATATTTGAAAGAATTACCAGAAATGTCAGTAAACATTGAAGACATAAAACCTGTGGATGTAACTAATAATGCAAATTACAATGGAAGTAAGGAACTGGCAAGACTATTTTTAGAACATGAACTCATTCAAACAGAAAAAGATTTAGTACATGTCAGAAAAGTCTCAGTCGAAAATAATCCTTTACTTGATATTAACAAGAAAGGGCTAATTGAAAAAAGTGAACCATGTTTAGTATCAGTTGCAACAGAAACACAGACCGGTGAAAGTACTATAGCCAAGATTTCAGAGCACGAAAACATTGCTTGTTCTGAATCTATGTCATTAAAATCGCATAGTGAATTATGCTCTGTGCATCAAGAATATCTTGTAAATAGAGAAGATAAATCTGACGAACTGGAAGCTAGGCCGATTAAGAAAAGTGAGTGTGCTTCACTGCGTGAAGAACAGTGTGCTATAAGCTCGGAAAGGCTACCTATAGGCATAGACGAGCATATCGAGATACCGAAATCACAGAGTTCTGATAATTTCGAAAAAAATCGTGCGTGTCACGAGCCCAGTTTCAAAACAACCCCAGATATACTACCAGAAAGATATATTGAACAACAATACTTACCTTTAGAAGAGCAACTTGAAAAAGAAATAAATCTGCCCTCTTTGGAAGAAAATACGAAACCGAGTGAGCAAAGTGACACAGAACTAATAAAAACATCTAACGAAAACTTGCATCAAATTAATTACAATGATGCTTTTTTAGCAGAAACAAAGAAAATTTCACCACTCACAAATACTTTGTCGAATGATAAACTTTCCATCTTAGAATCCGAAACGTGTCATCTCGCAAATGGAATTATTACTACTAGATATGAATGTAAAGTACCAGACCAAAATTACACTGAACTTACTAATACCAACGATTCCGAAAATATTGGGCCAAACTTGACAAATGTCGAAAGAATTAGTAATCAAAAAACTCATATCTCCACTGAAAAAAGAGAGCAATCAAATGCAATAGAAGAAGAAGGATTTAAAAATGATATTATAAGAGCTGAACTGCAAACGGATCCTTTGCCAGTTTTGACACCTGATATAGTACAAACTAATGATAAGGAAGATTTTCGTTATGAAAAGCTTGACAATAATGAAAATAGTAGTGAAACTGAGCCTAGATCTGATTATGTAGTTATAGGGTTACAAGAAAACTCAAATGATAGCACTGTTTATATGGATCTCATTAATAGTACTAATAGTAAAATTTTAAATGATAAGACTGCAGTTGATAGCGTACGAAAAATAAACGTTACGCATTCATGCCTAGATCTATTGCCAGCTGAGGACGTAATAATAACCAAAAATGAATCAACAGTATATCTAGATCTACCCAGTCTCGAAACTATTAAGGACATTGATAATTTCTTACACATGGAGAGATTGGATGCTAGTAAAGAATTAGAAAACGTAATAAGTACAAGTACTCCATTAGGAAGTGACAATTCAACAGATAACGTTTTAGAAAAATCCGGAAAACAAGAAGAACAACAAATGATATCTGAAACAAATGTTCCCGACTATGGACCAGGCTTCAGCTTAACCAAACTTGAACAAACTTTTGTTCCAGAAGGAATGAGTCCGTTCGCATCACCCACAAAAAGTCATCATTCCGACACTTTTGATGAAAATAGTTCCGTTGTGTTAGGCCCTTTCGAAAATTACACTCTAGATCTATTTAAAGGCATAAAATCTTCAGAAATGGTTGACTTACCAAAAGAAGAACTACTTGCGTTTTCATCTAACTTCAGTGAAATAAACCTTGAAACTCCATCGCCATTACGCGACGGAAATTTTCTAAATGAAGTTCCCGATATCATGCACGATGACTTACACTTCGATGACATTATATCTGTGAGCGACGTCAAGTTGGACAGGCTAGAATCTCAGAACATGATCATTAGTGAATCGAAAGCAAGTCTGTCGGATCCACAAACCGAGACCAATACTGATGAAAGTCCTAAATCGGTCACAGAAAAACACATGTCACCATCCACACCACCAAATTCGCCTGGCATCTTCTTGGCTTCGTCGTCTCAACAAAAATATTTAGTGGATATTGATTTAAACCCACCACCTGAAATTGTATCACAACCCGTCCAAGCGCCGGAAGATGAAATCGATCTTAATCAAATTGAATTACAAATGACTTCTAAGTTAGCTATGGCGGAGAATGAAAATAACCTGAATATCGAATATTCGGGACCACTAACAGTGGAGAGCTTAGTACAGGATGGGTCGAGCGACGCGGTGCCAGAGTCGTATCTAGCTGGCAATGGCGGATCGCCTGATGACTTGAGAGAACGCCTAACGCTTGATGAAGAGTGCGTGAAAGCATTGAGAAACGAACTTGAACTAAAACTGCCTTTGGCGCAGGTAAGTCTCCACATTTACACGCTAACTAATAAGTGTACATGCATCAAATGTTTGTAGAGAAAATATTAGAGATAAAAATAACAATAAAAAGCATTTATTCTATTTTTTGTTCCCCTTAAACTGGTTTAAAATAGTATAATATAGCTAGGAATATTTTTTAAAATTTAAAATTAAAAACAAAAATATTGGTTTGCCCCCAGAGAGATTTGAACTCTCGACCCCTGGTTTACAAGACCAGTGCTCTAACCCCTGAGCTATGGAGGCTTCGTATACAATTTTCGAAATAAAACACTACTTAAATTTATGTTTTAGTTTTGCTTAACTACTTTTCTTAAATGTTACTATATTTAACAAAAAAAGGATGATAAATATAGAATATTCTTAATTTACTGTCATATTTTAATGTTTTTTTTGTGTAGAATCATTTAAATATTATCAAATTATTTCTTTCGAATTATTTACAAAGGTGTTATATACAAACGATCTCTGGTTGATGTGAGGACTATATCCGTATATCATTGAATAAAAAACGAGAGGATCCACAAAAAAAATGGTATCTTCATATATCAGTATTAATTGCAGGTAGCAGCTATAGAACCCCCGAGCGAGATCGAATGGTCTTTGGAACTCCCGCCGCCGCCTGAATTAGTGGTCAACTATCCGGGAGCACTCAGCCCCATCGCCGAGGAGACAGGACAACAACTATGCGCATATGAGAATGATACAAATTGTAAGTAATTTCTTCAATATCTCATATTATTAGTTATGTAATAAATGAAAAAAGAAATATAATGTTTTACACAGCTCAATATATGGACATATATTCCGCTGTTTAAATAACAACCGACAAACAGTCACAAACAGAACAATTTTATTCAAAACATATCTCTATTTCGTTAACGGTTTTTCAGCATCGGTACAGGTGGCCGTTCTTCCATAGAAGCCCTAAAGCTCAGCTTGCCTTACAAAATTCCTTACAAAACTTTTAATCTTCATTTAACAAAAACAATTTAACGTATAAATGAGAATATCCTGACTCCACAATAAACAATTATAAACTAGATATTACACAATTAACGTATAACGCTTTTGGGCTTCTATGGAAGTACCGCCACTGGTACAGATTCTCAACGCAGCTATAGGATTGGCATCGTTGACAACGGTATTGTTGCCGGCAAACGACACCATTAACGTTGTGTGTCGACAAGAAATAGCAAAAGTGTCTCTCTTCAGTATTGAATATTGAAATTTAATAGTAACGCTCTCATAACTGTATCCCCGAAGATTTAATCAGAAGTGTACTCGTACTGCTACCTATATTTTTTAAACCTGTTTAGTAAAGGACGAGCCTATTGTTGATAATTTTAATGATAGTACTGATTACCAATTTTCTAACGCCAAAACTCATTAATACTGCTCGACTAGAATTTTAAGCCAGTAGCTTATGATCTCACGCTGCACACATATACTGCGGGACAACCTAACCAAGGCTGCATACAAATTCATAAAGTTAACCTGCAAATAATAAGAGAATCCCAGGCGTCGACATTAAAAGTATTCTATTTATTTTTCAGGGAACACTTCAATCCGCACGGACTCGTCGGAAAGCTACCCGGAGCCGTGCAACAACTCGACGGACGACGCGACGGAGATGCCCACCGGCGCGCACAGCGGCAACCACGAGTCCCGCGACCACTCCACCTACACCATACAGTCCAAGGAACACTCTCCCAACATCACCTACACCGTGCAGAAAGAAATTGCCAGCAGCAAAGAGTAAACTTCCTTATGCACCCATTTTTTATTCCCTATAAGAAAATACGTTAATATCTTTACTCTTTACTGCTAAAGTTGCTAAACTTTATTGGTGTATTTATGTTTGTTATTTGTTCAAGTGTTGAATTAATCTCAAATGTTTTCGTGTTATGAAGTAGGTCATTAATTAAATACCATTTCGTATTTTCAGAATTACTATGAGCGCCGACAGCTTGAACGCCAGCCCATTCAAAAAGCCCAGAGAAGATGAAAACCAATCTCCCATCGACGATAGAACGTATAACAAAAACGAAGATGAGAAAGAATCGAATTGCGAACGTATATCGCAAGTGTCGCCATTCTTACTCAGCCCCACGACCGACACCTCAGCACCCGACAATTCCGATAACATCGATAACGCCACGGGTGTTTCGACTTTGTCGAAAACTACGTTGCCGACCGACGCTAAGTTATCGAAACCCTCCGAATGCCTCTCAAAAGCCACTAGCATTGACTCGTGGTGTTCCAACGATACACTTTATAATGTCGAAGAAAATTTCGATGATCTGGCAATGGATCCCGAATTACCAACGGACTTTGTTCCGGAGAAAGAGGAGGGTAACAGCGAAAGTACTGATACGTTAACACATAACGAAGACGAAAAGGAACTTAGCCACTGTTCCACCTACATCATACACGATAGTAAATCAGAAGCATGCGAAACATTTTCCCCAGATTCGATAACTGCAAACGATAACTATACGTATACTAAAATAAAGACTGAAGCTGCAGGAACGACTCCATCTGCTATAACTAAGTCCGATATGAATGATTCATCGAAAAACAGCCAAATGAAAGACTTAGCCTACGGGACACTGATGTCTGGACTACCGTCATATTCCAACTGCACTACTGAAGTTGGGTCCGCTCTTGACGAAGGGTGGAAGCTTCCACAGCCTGAGCTTGTGAGAAGATCCCCAATGGCGAACGAAATCGACATAACACCACCCAAATTAGGCGGTGATAAGCATCTTGATAGTAGCAGTCCGCAGTTAGAATCAGAACCTTGTATCAAAAAAATGGAAAGTGTCGATATATCTTGTATGCAAGATAATTTAATTGATAGTCAAGATAAGTCAGCCAGCTCTGAGAAACATGATTCATTGATTGATGTAAATGAAAGTCCAAATAATCAATATAGAAATTATATGCCCTCTCTAACAAGTACGCCCTTAACTGAACTCGATACTGAAACAGATGATGTCGAGATATTGCCGATGAATTTACCTGATATAAGAACAACAGATACCCAAGAACACATGGAAAGCTTACCCAATTTCTATGCATTTCAGCTATCAGCTGATACCCGACCTCAGGACTTATCTGCTAACACAGAAAAAGAAACCACGAATCAGGGCACTGAAATCCTACTTGAAGGAGACAGCAAAACTTTAAGTAGTTACAAAGACAGTTTTGGTATATCGGAAAGGACTCCTACATATACAGATTTTGAAAGTTCAGCTATTGCAAAACCACAAGATGTTAACACGCGAGAGAAATCTAGTCAAAGTGTAGAAAGTGGAATAAGCTCGGAAGAATTCAGACAGTTTGAAGACTCCGTAAAGAGCCGGCCCCAAGATCTTTCATCATTGATTGATGCCACTTCATTACTGTTAAAAAGTGAAAGAATATCCAGCGAAGTTCTACTGAAAGGCTGTTCTTCCGACCAATTAAGTCAGTCTGAGACTCGATTGAGTGAGCCGACTCATTCTCTAGATATAAGTCCGCCTAATTTTACGAATTTAATAGAATCTCACAGCTTAGTTAATGTTAGGGAACCAAGTAATACTTTTTTAATAAATTTTGATGTGGAAGATGAAATGGAACAACCCCATTCGATAATAATAACAGAAGCCCCTTTAGATGTTATTAAAGATAATACGTTCCATTCTCATGTTAAAGCAGAAATTTTAGATCTGCATAATACTTTTGATTCGACCGTCAATCAGGTTGTTCCAAAAAAATCCGACGAAAACATTGCTTCGCAAGTAAATGGGGAAGTAAAATTAAGAGAAGAAAATGGTGATATGACAAATACCACAGTGGTGAAAACGCAATCGCCTGTCGGCAATTCTAATGTGGTAGAAAATTATCAATCACCTCGCGCGTCAATGTCGAACGGAAAAATTAGGGCTGTACCGAGACGAGACAGTCAACAATCAGAAAAAAACGAAAATTATGCAACAGTGAATTTTCTGAATGAAACTTTCGAAGAACTCATCGAGAGTAATGTGGACGATGGTGATATTAAGGAATTGAAAGATAATAAAACAACAGATGAACACCAATCTAGCTCCGAAAGCAAAATCCTTCATGATGACGTAGAAGAAAACATAACACCAGGCGTATGTGAGAACGACGAGGAAACTAAAGCCAACGGCATGGCTGAAACAGAAGGTCACAGAATGACGTCAGTCACCGAGAACTTTCTACAAAATGAAAAGCATTTCTGCCAACTAGATAGTTTATTTCCTATGTTGAGTGACATCAGATTTACTGGCAAGTATATTTCAACCAATAATGTATACATAACTTAATTAGTAAAGCTTGCACTTTAATTGAGGTAACGTTCAAATTTACTTTATTAACGTTTTTAATTTCGTATGATTTTTCAATGTTAGATTTGAAAGTCATCTAATATTTTTTGATGTATTTATAAAATTAATTGAGACTTTAATGATTAAAGTTTTTATTTGCTTTCTGTATTAAGGTCCCGCGGCAGAAATAATGAGCACATCGTTCACCCAAGATTCGCCGACGGAGCCGACGTCCCCCGAGTGCGAGCAGGACGGCAAGCAGCACGCCGCCATCGACATCATCAAGGAGTGGGACAGCGACACTGACTCGCACTCCACCAACTCCTCCAGCGGAGAGTTCATATGGAAGGTCAGTGGAGAACTTTGCACTCTAGCCATATACTAAAACTAGGGAATTTAGTGGTTTGCTTTGAAACTATAAAATTAACTAGTTTGTGTACCATCTGGTTAACTTTGTGATTAAACATTGGCAAATATGTCCATGGGTGATTAGTAACCCCGTGCTAATTAAATATAATTGTATATAGAAACATACAATAATGCATTGACTCAGATTATTATCACAAATTTATAGCATTTTTTATGTTTCTATAAATTTTTCTCGCTCGCGGGCTGCAGTTTGATTAGTCTATAATCTGGGCATTCTGGGATTCAGTCTGGTACGAGCTATGGTACGAGAATCTCCCTTAATTTAATGGCGTGAATTCAGTGATCCCCGTATGACTCCGCTTATTGGTATTACAGTTTTCCACTACATATCTGTACTTTGATATAATATGTAATTTGGTAGTCTAGTCATGACATATAAGAAATATTATTTAAATGAAACCTTTTTATTGTTATAAAAAATTTACCAGACTATCAACTTACAAAGCTCCCTGTAGGTAGGTAGCTGAGTTATGCATCCTCATTATTAAACACAGACCTTGGCTTTATACTTTCAGAAATATACCTCATTCTATTTATATGTATGTACAATGATTTTACAATTTGTTGTGTGGTGAATGATATGATTTTTTCTAAATATACATGCTTCACACATTTTATTCGGACATATACTGTATGTATGTAAAATATTCTATTAATATTATAGTTATAAGTAATTAATTGTCGAGTATATTTTATACAGCTTTCATATTTAATTTGCGATTTTATTATCTAGCTTTAATTGTAACATTTTTTATTATGTATTTAGTAGAAAAAATATTTTACTTGCATTCAATTAATTTTAGGTACATATTATTATTACACACACTATTATTACTGTTATAAGTAACATAACATGCATACAAATATTATTTAAAAAATTGTATGACAAAGCATTCACACCAGCAACAAGAATTATAATTATGAATGAGTATAATGATACGAAATAATTCTCTCTGACTAGCGCAATATACAGTTTTAGAATTTAAAACCCTGAAATAGTGTCTGCACATGTCATACAACAATAATCGAATCGACCGTTATCCACGGCACAAAAGGACATATAAACTTTGCAAATTATATGACTTTCTACTTCGAGTAATTTTTTAATATGCAAGTCTAGAATTTTTCACGTTATGATATAAGGGACTCTTAATCTTTAACGATGGAATGACGAAATGTTAGCAAACACTTTTATAATAATTTGTCTGCAACTTCGTATAATGACCATCATAGAAAAAAAAATTCATTAAAAACTACTAAGGTATTCTGGTTATTAGCTTTTCTTATTAATTCTATAATAAATAACATTTAAAATTATTCAACTCCAACACAGATTCGGCAACTAGCCGAGCGAAATTTAAAGTAGGTACTAAACAAATGCTTTCTGCTTGTATGGCCGGGAGTCCCCCATAGTAGCGCTTGTACGTTGTATTTTTATGTCCGAATAAAATAGTGTATAGCGGGAACAGTAGTGGGCGTTGCGTTGCGTACATGTGTATAAATGGTGACCTATCGGTGTCGGTGTGCTTGCATGTACATGTTACATTGTGTGTGTGGCGCGTAGGACGGCGGCGGCCACGAGACGTCCGTCGTACCATCCACGCACTTCCACCACGTGAGTACCCTGAGTATTACCTTAATATATCCATCGCCTATGTGTAGACAACTGAAACTTGTATGCCGACAAAATTGTTTTTGAAACGCTCAATTTTATTTTTGCATCATCCTGTGACCTTTGAGGACTTGTTCTTACCCATCTTGAAATATTTCATCAAATAGTCGAGTAGATTAGTAATATTGTTTATAGATTTAAGCATTTCAAAAACACTTTAACTTTTAAACTTAGTAATTATTTCGCTTTACCTTTTAGTTTGGAAGAAGTTTGCGCAAGGTTAAAATTTTCAATTATTTTTGTAACCGTTTACTTTGGAATTAGATTGTTCGATTGTGTTCGTATAAGTATAAAAGTCCTGTTCGTTGTATAGCAACGTGAAGGCGGGTCGCAGTGTGGTGGGGCGGAGGGCGGACACGGCGCGGCGGAGGGCGGCGCGCTCTCCGAGGGCTCCGGGGACTCCGGCTCGGGCTCGGAGGGAGACGAGGTGGAGTTCGTGCCCTCCTCGTGGGACTGCCGGGCGGCGCCTTCCAAGTCGTCGCTGAGGAGTCTCGAACAAGCGACACCCGTCAGTACCGCTGCTTTTATTTTATCAAACTTTTCATGATTCAACGTCTCCAACGTTTATTTTTTTGTATATTCTTACTATGAATTATAGTTTTCTTAGTAATAATTAGGTTCAAGGTGACCAGCCTCGCTTTTGCTGTTAGTGCAGTAGTATACAAAAAACACCCACAACTATGTCGACTTGTTTACAATTTGGCATGTCTTCTAACTTGGTTTTATGCACCTCATATAAGGTGATTGCAATCCAGGCTATTATGAATTTTCAAAAACACATAGGTATATTATTTTGAAAAAACAATACCACCACAGTTCTATACCGTAAGAGCCAATATTTGGTTTCCTGGCACAATGAATGTCCGAGTAAGCTGTAGAGTGACGCGTGGTGTGGTGCGCAGGACAACAAGAAGCGCGTGGTGTTCAAGCGGCAGAAGTACCACTGCGTGTACGAGTACCCGCGCGAGGCGCCCGACGTGGACGCGCACTCGCCCGCCGCCTACCTGCCCGACCTCTCCACATACTCCGGTCAGTCACTCTCTATTGCCTCTTACACATATGCTATACCTACATGTATTTGTTTCCAACACCTCAAAATCGTCTGATTGATTAATTCATGGTGGATGAAAGCTAAAACAAGTTGCACCAAGCCTATTAGTTAAGCAAATGTCTACTTCCCAATCTAAACAAAATGCCCTTGGGATGATAATTGGTTTTAATACAACATAAGAAAAATATGGGATTATTTCATACTGTCAGCTGGAAATTTAAAAGCAGTCCTATATAGTTCTGACCCCACACTAAGATACAAGTGTTGTGTCGTGGGTATCGTACGAGAGTTTTTGCTCTCTCACGAACACTTAACTCACACTGCTTAATCTTTACACTGCCCAAGTTCGATCCTGCATGGAGTACTGCAGTCACCTCTTGGACGGTGCAGCCAAATATCATCTGGAAGCTTTGGACTCAGTTAACCGAAGAGCCCGTAGGTTAATTAACAGCGAAAAGCTTTCAAATAGCAGACTACACACCCTTGAACATCGTCGTCGAGTAGCCAGCTTATCGGTTTTTTATAGGATGCACTTTGGAGAGTGCTCGAAGGCTCTTTTCGAACTGATTGAGCCATCTCCATTCCTTTATCGGACTACTAGGCGCAGGCAAAAGTTTCATCCATACGTTGTTTACATACCCAAAAGTCGAACTACACGGTTCGACAGATCGTTTTTGGTGAGAGTCGCCAGGATTTGGAACGACCTACCTGGGTCTATTTTTCCTGATAAGTTGAACTCTGGAGCCTTTAAGAGTATGAACAGGTTTCTTTTGGATGGGCGTGTACCACCCTAGTCTTCATCTACACTTTCCATCAGGTGAGATGGAAGACAAACGCCTATTCCAATTAACCGAAACCAGAAACATATTTGTCTCGGCACGGGGATCGAACCCGCAGCCTCTACTTTCGGAAGATGGTGTCTAGCGAACTGGGCCACCGCCGGTCTAACTAGCAAACTGTAAAATGGAAATAAAATATAGGATAGTGTTCAATCAACAGAGATACACGCTCGAAGTTTTGTTTTACATTTCCAGATTGGGATCCGACTAGTGCAGAAGAAGCAGAGCTTGGATACGGCCAATTGTTCGGCGCTCCAAGTCCACTCGACCTGTATCCTCTGCGGTCAGGCATCGCGTTTGGCGTTGGTAAGTAACATGTTAGATCAAACACCATAGCGTTGTTTTTAAAACCTTTTACGTCAGCATTGTCGATGTCAGTTTTGCCACCATCGACATGAGATTAAAAATCATACATACTAGATCATAACAAACACAAAAATACTAAATTGTTCTAATAGACATTCTGGAGCTCCATACCGTTAGATCCCGCGTTAAAAGACCAGTTGACAAAGCGACCATCACTTAACTAAGTTTGTGGTAAAAACGATACCAGCGCGTGAGCCTGTTAATGATTTCTTGAAGGATCTATATAATTTATGGCTGATTCAAAATTCAAATAGGAAAGGAGTTTAATAAAGTTAAAGGCCCTGATTAAATTATTTCGCTGTGCTTAATTAATTATAATTATTTATTCATCGTAGTCAATAACGTTTTGACTGTAGGTATAGGTAAATTGTGGAAAATAAATAATATTTTTTAGAAATAGGTATATGTTTGTGATATTCGATGAAAAATAAGATAATCACATACTTTTCAACAGACTACGACGAGGACTTCTTCATATCGTCATCGGCCCGTCCGTTCGAGAGTCTCGGCATCATGTCGACGACGAGTCAGTTCTTCCCCGGCATGCACACCAAGATGTCGCTCCTGGAGCGCGAGCCCGACGACGTGTCCGAAGAGTTCCCGCCGCCGCCCTCGCCGCTGCCCGCCACGCTGCCGCCCCCGCCCGCGCCGGCCGCGCCGCCCGCGCCCCCCGCGCCGCCCGCGCTCCCCGCCACGCTGCCCGGCGTGCGCACAGCCAGCCTCGACTTCACCACGCCCGACTCCGGCGTGGAGGACATGACGCCCGGCTCGGCCGCCGACGACGAGTACAAGGACAAGAAGCTCGCGGACGGCCCGTGGCGCGCGCCCGACAGCGCCAGCTCCAGCGAGTCGGTGAGTCCCAGCTCGCCCGCCGCCGACGCGCTGGGCGGCCTGCGCCACACGCGCGACAAGCTCAAGCTCGACCTGCCGCCCAGCCCGCACGCGCCCTCGCCCAGACACGCGCGCGTCTTCAGCTTCGTGCTCGACAAGCCCAAGCGCCGCGCGCTGCTCGACGCGCCCGCCGACCCCGCCCCCCGCGCGACTCTCACACCCCTCGCGCCCGCCGCCCCGCTCGTCATGACCGACGAGACGCCCGTCGTCACCACCTCCTTGCCGCTGCACAAGCCGTGCGAGGACCTGCCCGTCCCGGAACCGACTTTCTCCACGTTCGGAAAGACCGGCCACAAGATTGAGCCCGAACAGAAAATCATTCTCACCGACGACGTCGAGACGCGAGACGAAGTCAAGGAGGAGAATCCCAAAGTTGTGGAGGCCGTGAAAGGAGAAGGCACCGTGCTCGACAGCGGCGACGAGGACTCCGGCATCGAGAGCAGCTCCAAAGCGACGCTAGAGAGGAACAAGTCGTCCAATGTGTCGTAATCACCGTGGGAACTCTGGTCATTAGTGTCGTAGCTTTTTGTACGTGTTCGTTAGTGGTTCGCACTCGTTTGGAATCACATCAAGTATAGAAGGATGTGTGCTAAGCGAAACTTTAAAGGTAAGCTAAACACTACTTGTTGTAGAATTAGCCCACTGTGTTAGTGAACACATAACTTTGTAATAACATCTTTATTATAATTTTTAACTTAATATCTCAGGTATTTTTGAATATGTTGTACTTCCTAGCTAGCAAATTAGCAGATTATTCATAAAGTACCTTCGTCATACTTGACTTCTCGAAAACACATTTTATGGTTTGGATGTACATAAATTCTCCATTAGAAACATCTTCACCATGTCACTGCAATGAATGCCATTTTAGTAAATATAATAAAAATAGTATATTAAACATGTTAGTGTGTCACCTAACTATGGATAATATTAATATACATATCGGGACAACATTGTGGGAATATCTTGTTTTGAAATCTCACTCATTGCCAGCTATCAGTTTCCTTACATTAAAGAACTATTACAAACAGAATTAGCAATTTTATTTTCTTACAATTTACTTAACATAAAACTAATCTGATACTGGGCTTCAGAGTATGTAAAGTGTAATGAAAATAATGTGCTATAATTATATAACATCTTAAGTTCGACTTGCCGCTTTCATCTCAATTCTGACCTTTAAATCAAATATATTCAACTACCAAATTATACAGTCTACACTGATTTGCTTTTAGTTATAATTCTTTGGTTTTCGTTTAGATATACAAACCAAAAGTGCCAGTGATTATTCAGTCAGTGGTCATACACAACTATGGTACAAATAGACGTGAATTATGATTAATAGTTATATTGCTGTCACTATGTCGTTTTCACATTATGATAAGCACCTTTGTATACATTATGAAGAAAAAGTTTAAATGTAGTGTGAGAAGTGATAAAATTGACCAAAACACACCTGTCAATATCGCTTTGAAGCAGTTTTTAAATCGGTACTTACGGACTGCTTTCTTACCTACTCTTCATTTGTGGTATACAGACTTTTTATATGACTATATTTATATCTCATCAAAAATATTCTTTTTTTTATAAAAAAGTAGCTTTTGCAATAATTGTTTAGGTCAATAATATGAAAAAAGGTCAAGTAAGCCTAGTGTTAAGTTACTAGTAAACATGAAAAATGTAATACATTTAATAATTCTTTATTGCAAGAAATATCAAGTGAGAAAAGTGTAGTTGAATGGCCTATCCAGTTTTAGAACTGTTAGTAATGTAAGTGAGCGCTGAATTTATCGAAGGCGATGTTTGTTTTGTCGCAGCGGCACACACCAACGAGATAACAATATTTTATCCCATTCGATATTATCTCTATACTTTAGTACCTTAGAAAACGAATAACTGTACTTGCTAGGTTTCATGTGTATTGTTTTACTCTTATTTCCTAATATCATAATGCGTTAGATTGTAAAAAGATTGCGTTTGTGATACATGCAACAATTTTTTTATTATTTCGTTATGTTATTAATTTTGCATGATCTGTTTCGCGTTATATTATTATTAATTTAATTTATAATTAAATGTTTTAAGAAATAATATATGTAAATTAAGGTTGAGTTCGTAGTTTTTTTTTTAAATAAACTATTACTGTCGATAATGATTCTATGGAACAACTTGAATGAAAAAATGCGCAATATTAATTTAAAGGCTGTATGGGGGTGGTTTATGTTGCACTGGTGTGGTTAAAGATTTAACAGGAAACACGAAACTGAACTTACCAGACGTTAAAAGAGTAACTTAAATGCGCCTAAGGCTGCTGAAACCGCTTTTGTAACTTTTTTGATTATAAAGACGATAGGTGTCGACGTAATGTAGATGTAGTTTTTGTAGCGTGTATCCAAACTCCTTATATAAATAAATACTAAATTATAACCTTATTTGTGACGGTCTATATGTTTACGCACAAATGAGCATGCATCTTCCATGTTTTGAAAACCTCAAAAAATATTAATATAACTAAAGTTTCGATAAAAATATAATTGAGGTTAAAACGCCAATTGTTAGCAAGTAAGATTATGTTAAGTAAGTGTAGAGTATATGTAACGAGTTGTGGCGACAGATCGACGTTGTGTGCCGTGCATCGTATCCTCAGCAACAGGATTTGATAAACTTATGCATGTTACAGCATATTTCATTGTAGGATCATTCTTATTTGTATTAACCACGTCCTATAATAACTCTTTAAAGCAAATGTACGATGTTCACTCACAGGTCTGAAAAAGTTCTGTCGGTGTAGTAGATGTAGTGTAAGTATTTCGTAAATCCCAGTTTCTTGTCTATAATTTATAAGAAACAGCCGATTTTACATTTGTGAATCAATAAATCGCTGTTGCTGACCATGTCCCACAAATCGTATGCCACTAAAATTATGTCATCAAAGTATATGGAAATACGTCCAAGTGAACCTATTGTGCAATTCTCCTCATTTTCATATCATCGCGTTTTAGTTGTTTAGTTACACTGTAAATATTATAATTTAAATGTTATGTGTTTGAAGAGCAAAACAAACTTTGAGAATATTAAAATTTATTGATTGTACTGTTTATTGTTCTGAACATGATTTTTTTACAGTGTAGGAATTTTTCGTTAATGTACAGATGTAAATACACGATAATAGATGTCCATTTTGTTACTGATTAGAGCAAGCGGTTATTCATAGTTTGGTTTTGTTTTAGTCTACCGTCAGGTGTGATGTGATGACGTGGCCCTCTTTCTGTTAATTCATTCTAACTTACACTTCACGGTAGACTTAAAAGCAAGCCAAGTTAGTTCTCGATTCATATTTGTTTGTGTAACAAGTAGAAATTGAAATATTTTGTTAATTACACTGTATTAATGATAATAATGCAAGAACAAAGGAATTATTTGAATGAATTGTCTAATAATTATGGTATTTATTGTTTATAAGTTGTTATTGATTTGTACGAGCTGTCGGCAGTATTTAGTAAATGTGAACGCAATGAAACTCTTTTCATATTGTGACTTTGTGGAGTCCTTTTAAAAATATTTCTATGAAAAAATATTAAATAAAACTTGTGACTCAACATAAGTCTTTTATTTATACAAACATGTTATATTACTGTGGAAGGCATGTATCTAAACTAAAATCTTTATGCATTACTCTTATTTATATGGATTGTTAAGGTTCGCCGTCGAATATGAATACATGGGTGACAAAATGTAGGTGTGTTGTCTTATCTTAAAAAGTTAAGGCAAAATAACACAATAGGGCATGTAATTTTTAATTACTTAAATACGAAATAAAATTATTATTTATTTTTAATACCAAATACTTAAATGTTACACTTTCGATAATACTTAATATTCGACAAGATTCAACTCCGTCGCCAAATGATGACGAGTCCCGAAACGTCGCTGGTTGCCAACAGACTCTCATCATAGCTGAAACTAACTCCCAGTACCGGCGAAGCGTGACCTGCAAACAAAATCATTCAGTGAATTGTAGCTACCGGTTGTGTAGTAGGTGTATGTATGTATGTTGTGTGTATTCTTGACTTTGTCTATGTCCGTCAACAGACTAGGTGGAAAAAATAAAATCCTATAGAATTCAGTTAATTCAAGTTTTCTAAAATGACTAGATTGTTTCTTTTACATTCATTGTTATTATTTGACATCATAAATACAGCCAAAGTGTTATTGAGTTTTTCCACTAGGATATTCTCAGTCTGTTCACCGATTCGTACGAAGCACTCTAGATATTAATTACAAGCTTGAACGAGCCCGTCTGATGAAGTCTACGCTCCGACCAAATCTGCTCAAATCCGTGGTGGGATCTGAAGTGTTCCAGTTAAAGCTGGAGAACCGATTCGCTGCCCTGGAAACCACAGTTGACATTGACCAGGAACTCGCCCAAGTGGTGGGTATACTCCGGGAAGAGGGGACAAAGTTCTGTGAGACGCAACGTACCCGTAAGAGGTCCAAACTCTGCAGAATCTCTGCAGCTAATTAAGCAGCGACGCGAAGACCCCACTATCGCTCCGTCAGATTAGCGGGCTTTGAACAAGAGGATTTCAAAGCTGGTAAGGCGTGACCTCCGAAGCTCAAATACACGCTTCATAAAAGAAGCGATTGAGCAAATTAGGGGGTCTAAAGTCTTTGTTCAAACGCTAAATCGAAGCCATCTGACGAAGTTGCGAATGAAAGAGAAATTGTCACTGCTAAGCCGGAGATTCTCGCGGAGATTCGGGACTTTTACGGTCAATTATACACCCCTCACACGCGTCCTTTCCCCCACCCGAGAGTGAAGACCCGAGAGCCACTTTAACCCGCCACTATTCCGAAGAGTTGCCAGAAGTCAGCCTAGACGAAATCGAGATTGCTCTTGGACAGCTTAAAAATGGAAAAGCCCCCGGAGGATGGAATTAACTCCTAAGGCATGGAGCAGGAGTATGGTCATCTTGTTCTTCAAAAAAGGCGACAAAACCTTATTGAAGAACTATCGGCCCATCTCCCTGCTTAGCCATGTCTATAAGCTGTTCTCAAGAGTGATCACGAACCGTCTCGCGTTCAGACTCGACGAGTTCCAACCTCTCGAGCAGGCCGGGTTTCGAAGAGGATATGGCACCATAGACCACATCCACACAGTACGGCAGATTATACAGAAAACTGAAGAATATAATCAGCCCCTGTATCTTGCCTTTGTGGACTACGAGAAGGCCTTTGACTCTATCGAAATCTGGTCTGTTCTGGAATCTCTGCAACGGTGCCAAGTCGATTGGCGATACATCCAGGTGTTGAGATGTCTGTAGAACGCCACGACTATGACCGTCCGAGTACAAAACCAGCAGTCTAAACCAATTCCAATGCATCGACGAGTGAGACAAGGGGACGTTATTTCTCCTAAATTGTTCACAAATGCATTGGAAGATATGTTTAAGACACTGAACTGGAAAGGACGCGGCATAAACATAAACGGCGAGTACATCTAACACCTGAGATTTGCAGACGACATCGTCATCGTGGCTGAAACCGTTGAAGATTTACAACAAATGCTGTCTGATCTGGCTAACTCTTCAGCACGCATCGGTCTCCGAATGAACTTGGATAAAACCAAGGTCATGTTTAATGCACAGGTTATTCCGGAACCGATTGCGCTTGACGGAGTAACTCTTGAAGTTGTCCACGAGTACATTTACCTCGGTACAACGATACAAGTGGGTAAGAACAACTTCGAGAAGGAGACCCGAAGAAGAATACAGCTGGGTTGGGCAGCGTTTAAAAAACTTCGTCGAGTCTTTTCGTCACTCATACCACAAAGACAAAAGTCTTTAACGAGTGCGTCCTTCCAGTCATGACTAGGGTTGCCACCCGTACTTTATAATAAAGTATTGTACGTTATTTCAGGTAATTGTACTCTATAGTATACTTTATGAGAACAACAAAGTACGCGAAAATACTTTATTTCACATGATTTGATTTTAAAAAGTTTAGTTGGAAGTATTTTTCCCTTAAACAATCAATTGGTGCTGAATCAAAAGTCGCCACGCGATATTTGCCAGTGCCACAACACATAAGCAGTCGTTTTTAACTATTTCTAAACGCAACCTAACCATTAATGAAAGTAATTTCACTTGAACTATATTATCAATTCCCGCCACATCAGCATTCACAGAAAGAGTTTTTCCTGGCATAAATAGCAAATGACGAGACGACACAAAAAAAGCCTCTCTGAATTTGAATGGAAAAATTGAAAAAAAAAAACAAAAAAAAACTTATTTATTTACTTTAATTTAAATATAGACTGTAAAGATGCTGTGCAATTGTTCAGTAGAGATACTAATTTAATACTTACTGCAAAAAGCAACAAAAAAAATTATTTAACATAAAAAAATAATCTTTATTTTGATACCATGTACTTTTTTCCTTATCTATACCAACCAACGTACTTTAAATGCGAAAAAAAATTGTACTTTATTTATATACCATGTACTTTTTTTCTTACCTATACCAACCAATGTACTTTAAATTCGAAAAAAATACACCAATTTAATGTCGCTCAGCGAGCTATGGAGAGGGCTATGTTAGGAGTTTCTCTGAAGGACAGGATCAGAAATGACGCCATCCGACAGAGAACCAAAGTTATCGACATAGCCCGAAGGATTAGCGAGCTGAAGTGGCAGTGGGCAGGTCACATCTGTCGCAGAACTGATGACCGTTGGGGGAAACGTGTTCTGGAGTGGAGACCACGGCTCGGCAAACGTGGTGTAAGACGCCCTCTGGCTAGGTGGGGTGACGATATACGCAAGATGGCTGGCAGCGGTTGGATGAGGAAGGCCCAAGATCGAGCCCAGTGGCGTGCCATAGGAGAGGCCTATGTCCAGCAGTGGACGTAAGAGAGGCTGATATGATGATGATGAAACCAACACATAAGTAAACGATTACTGCCTAAAATTTACTCTTTACAAGCATAGACTAACAGACATAATTATAAATATCATACGTAGGTATGTATGTCTTAAAGCTGTTCACTGCTAAACGAGCTAGTATCACAAAAAAATCTAATACGAAGAATTTCTAGGTATAGCAATAAAATATCATTTTATGTCACATAATCCTACAGTACCTTGCAGTTTATTGACCACTGGCTGTTCATTGTGGCCCTCAATGTCCATAAAGTAGACGCACGAGTCCTCGCTGCCCGAGACCACGCACACGCCGCGACGGAACGACATGATGGGGCAGAACGTCGACTTCACGCTGTACTGGCTGTGCATCACGTCGAAACGTTTCTTCAGCACCAGGCTACCGTCACGATCCGCAATCCTGTTGCCAAAATTCATACTTTTACTTTTAAATAATAATATTAATTAATTTAATTTATTATTATTTATTTTTTTATCTCCTATGTCACTGCGATCTGTCGCCCTTGGGACATTAAATTTAACAGTGGGTGTGTTGTTGGGTGACTGTCATGCTCGGCATGCGACCCATTTCGCATCCTATTTTATTTTATTGTTTTAATGTGTATTTATTTATTTAATATGCTTTTTTGTACGCTATACAACATAAATTACATACAACTTTCTGAGGAAATATATATATATGTATATAGACAACAGGCAGTCTTATTGCTAGCTGCCATATCTTCCAGACAACCCACGGCACTGGAATGAAAAGTTGTAGTTGTGGCAGTTGTGACAATAATTAGCGATTTTACCATAATAAACGTTAAAAGTTATGAAAGATTACTTGCCTTGTTTGATAAAAAAAACTCGTATATCAATCTTATAATATTTAAATCTTTATTTCCAACTTATTTCAAGGCAGTGCGCTCGTCTAAAGGATTATAGAACCCTATGAGAAATTGTTATTATTAAAAACGACTAGATGAACTATCTCTCGCTGCATCACAAAAGGAATGAAGTAGTATGGAGTAGTGTACTGTGTAGGAGTGAGGTGGGTGACCTGAAGAGGTAGAGCGAGTTGTCCGCGGCGCTGACGAGCAGCGCGGGGTGGCGCGCCAGCCACGGGCTCCAGCTCAGGCACGTGACGGCGCCGCCCACCAGGCACCGCCGCAGCTTGCTCAGCGACCCGCCCGCGCCCTCCAGCCGGAAGCTCACGATTATACCCTAAGACCGAACATCACCATTCTCTTACCCTGTTCCCAATACCATGTAGGGTCGACGCAGTATGTTTTATAATTACAAATATCCCTATCAGCTACCATGTCATCATTCACCCCTTTTTCTTTCATATCTTCTCTCACGCACTCCATCTATCTTTTCTTTGGCCGTCCTCTGCTTGTCCATCCTTCAACTTTTATACTCTTTCCTTTTTACTACATATGTTTCATCCTTCTCATAACATGCCCATGCCGCGACAGATCCTGCGACCGAACATATCTAACTTCATATTCCATAGGATGTCCACAGGTGGAAAAAGCCCTTTTTAATTCATGTTTATTAGCTAGTTTTAAGTTCGTATGTCTACTTTGCGGGTTAAGGCATTGAATAACAATTCCTCGTGAAAAAGACATTGCGTAAGACCCAAAGATAGTCTACATTTTATGAATGAATAATATGGGACACAGTCAAGATGTTTCAGTTCGAATCGATTTTCCAAAATGTGTCTTTTTAATTGGGACTTAAGGTGTAATACAATCGCATGTAAAATAGCTCACCCACCTTATCATTGGCCGCCCAGAACATTCTGCCACTCGACTCGCAAGCTATTGACATAACTCTCCCACCAAGTATGCTGCTACCGCCTTAAACAAACGAATAGTGTCATAAATTTATCAACAAAAAATTAACAGCTATAAAAATAATGATACTCACCCCTAGGATATATTCCAGTGGACACGTTCAATACTTCGACCATACCTCGTGCATTGCCGGCCTTGTAACTGAGTGAAGTTTTAATATTGTATGATGTAACTAAATTTATGCTAGCTCCAGGTGCAACAGTGAGGCCGATGGAAAAAACCTCGAGTATATTGTTGGTCAAAACATGATGGTATGTATAAATATAATACAGTGTCAAAGGATACAATGACCATATTGTTGTTGGCAGGCTGGAAGACGCAGCAGAGTAACGGCGCGGCGAGTTGGTCGCGCACACTGCGCAGGCGCCGCCGCGCTCCCACCTCCCACAGGCACAGCAGCCCGTCCAATGCACATGTTACTAGCAACTCATTGGATGCAGACCAATCACACCCTGAATTTCCAGTAGTAAAGCACAGTATCACTTAGTTAAAATTGAAACAAATACAACAATTAACCATACCTAACATATCATGTTGAATATAATTACATCACTCAATTTCAATTTGTACACCAAAGTTACAGCCTTGATTCTGTCTAGATACTTTTACCAATAATACTTTTACGAAAGGAAAGCTCCTTAAGCTCCCCTGATCGGTAGCTCGGAGGAGGCCGAAAGGGGTATGTCGGGGTCTCTGGCCTTCCAACTCGGCGCGCAGAACAATTATTGTCCGCTTAGCTGAGTTGGGTCAATAACCAAAATCCTACGCCAGCATACCAACTAAAACCTCTCGGTGACCATCTCGCGCATTTAGGGCGGTTTTGCGGCATCTCAGGGCGAGAAGCGCCCTAAATTGTCCGCTTCCGCCCAGCGCACCGTCCAATTGTGGACTCCTCCAAATTGGGAGGGCTTGAGATGCCCTCCACTTACGCTTTTTTTTGGACGTTCATCTCTTGTGAACGTCGGCGAGAGGCGCTCTATTTTGGACGCTCATTGATGTGAGCGTCCGTGGCATTCACGTGGCCATGTGCTCTGCCGCACATCTCGGGATCGAACATCTCAAGTAAGGGCGCACCTCCCCCGTAGTACGCCTAACAATCCTGATAACCCCTATTAGACGCCTATTACGACAGGTAGGGGATACCATGGCGGAATTCTTACGCCCCCAATTCACAGGGCGGTGACCAAGAATACCTTTCACAAATGTATTTACCCTCAGTCTAGCCTTAATCAAAGTATGGGTTATTAGTAGTTATTAGCCTTAGTAGTAAGTATTGGTTATAATTTCAAATTAGAATTAAGACTGCTCCATAAATGTCTCTAAAGTCTATATTAAATAAATTATCTATACATACATACATACATAACCTCACGCCTGTATTCCCCGAAGGGGTAGGCAGAGGTGCATTTCTGCACCCACATTTTGCCAGGTATGTATCAGTCCCACGTAATAGGGGGCGAGCCTATTGCCGTTTTTCGGGAACATTTCCAGACTCCGTGCTGTTACTGAGAATTTCCTAATGGAAAAATCCAATAACACTTTGCCCGACCCGGGAATCGAACCCAGGACCTCTAGATCGCACGGCACATACTTGTACCGCGAGACCACGAGGCAGTCAGAAATTATCTATATGAATCAAAATGTGGATTTACCAGTAACAGGTTTAGTATGTCCATCAAGCACAACACTGACTCGCGGCGGGGTAGCTGTGACATCACATATAGATACTGTGCCGTCATTGGAGGCACAGCAAAGCTTTGAGCGGTCATTGTTTGCAAACTTCACCACACTCACTTGTTCTGTGTGCTGTATTAAATTTAAAATAGACAAAGGTAAGGAACACTGTATTTTAAGGTGCCATAGAATAGATGATGGTATAACAAACCTGGTCAAATATATGGTGTACTCCAGAGAAGGCATAGTTTTCTGAAATGGTCAATTCATTCTTTTTCTTGGATGGAGATTCTTCAGCAACTATGCTGGCCTATAAAAGATGGATTTTGTTATATTTTCATACTATTATATGTTATTTAAAAAAAGTAACTTTTAATACTAGCCAACTGCACAATAAATTAAATACATACAGTTTACTGCCTCATTAAAACACATGAAATATAATCAAACATTTTATTGGTTACTCTAAAACATTTACTTTAAATCATTATCGGTTACTTTAAATCATTGATTTCATGGATTAACCAGATAGCTATGACTGTAAAGGTATTTTCAGGCTTCTTAACCCTACACTGCATGATTTTTTTTTTCTTCAGAAAAAAAATCTTACCTACTCATATTTGTGGTCTAAAAACTGGGAAAAATAGTTTAAAAATTAAAAAACAAATAATAATGGAGAAAAACGGGTTTTTTATTTTGTGCCATATATGGCACAACATGCAATGACTTACCTATATTTGTTACAAATATAGGTGAAACAAACGGAAGCAGTTTTTATTTTTTCTTTGAAACAAAGTTCGACCAGGTACATTTATCACACGCAACAATCGACTTTACTTTGCAGCCAAGATACTTGCATCGTTGGCACTTCTGTCAAGGCATATGGGTATAGGAAAGTGCTCATATCCATCACGCCTTACGTCACGAGGAGGAAGACTTGTTACATTGGCTCTCATTCTTTTCTTCACTATATCCATTATATCCTTACTTGCAGAAGACGATCGGCCTTTTTTCTTTTTCATTGTCTGACCACACATGCAGAGGCTCTTTGCCACTTCTAACTTGAAGTCTTTTAAATTCAGCGGTGATGCTTCTTGTCGCATCTCTCCAACTCTTCTATATATAAACCAACTATTTATGGTGGCGATGTCGAGAAAATGGTAAAAACGCCACAATTACGACTTCTTTGTCCTCATCTTTATTTTGTACTTTCCCAGGAATGAGTCGAGCAAGTCGACTCTACTCATGTGCTGATTATAGTTGCGTACAATTCGGAGGCAGCCGACATCTAAATATTGCTGTTATTTTTTTACCAAACCTCCTTATTTTTATATCAGTCACATTATTATGAAAACCTGATAATGGTGCAGCGAGATCATTCCTCTTTGGTGAAACATATTGCTCTCGCATTATTCGCATTGCTAAAAGTTTCAAAAATTCCGAATTGCGGCAATATCATCATCACTTTCAGCTCTCAGTCTTGTTTGCCTTTGCTGCTTGATGGTATTGTCAAATAATTTTGGATTTGAACGCTAGATAAACTTTTCTTCGCCATTATGTAAAATAAAAACAACATATCAAAATTATTAAAAGTACCTAATTTTGGGCCGTCACTGCATGAAGTGACACATCGGGAACAGACAGTAATTATAAAATTTTAGTATCAAAACAATGTCAAATCAAAAAATAATACTTACATTTGCTTAGTACACAGTTTTTTCGATATAAAAACATTTTTTCCACTGTCGAACTCCGTCAATAACTATTATTTTCTATATTTTCAAATCTCATTTGAACCGCACGCGCCAAATAATCAAACTTTTTCGATTGAAGGGCTAACTGAGGGAGGAGGTGCGGCCACCTAACTCCAATAATGGTACTAATTGATTGTCATTGACTATTATCACTATGCTATCATAATCAAAGACTAGTTACTTAGATAAAATTAGAAAAAATATTAATTTTGTTGGTTGTGCCATATATGGCACTGAATGCAGTGTAGGGTTAAGTTCCTTTTTTTTATAACAATGATTGATAAAAGTCATATTTATGGTAGTGAAGTGATAGCAAAGGATATAATAATAAAGTATTAATAACAAGAATAAATCAAATCTTACTTTACTACTAGATCTTGGGCGTGAAGAAGAAGAACTGATAGATATGTTGTCTTGGACACCATATCGCCTCTGCAGTAACTGACTTCTTATGTTTATGTACTTCTTAATTGTTTCTATATCCTAATAAAACAAAACCATGCAATTAAACTCACAATAAATAAATTTTACTGTTAAGTATCTGATTAACAAAGGAATATTAGTTATGTAAACAAGCTAATGTTACATATGGAGCTAATTTTTTAATATTAACAACATTGGTTGAGATTAAACACATTATAGCTAAATTATTATATGAGTTTATCACCTTAAATTTTGCATTTTCTCTGAGTAATTGACTGCGACGTCTTATATACAATGTTTCTGAAATGTACAACATTTCTTTTAACAAAACACATATATCTACCTTATATAAAGAGTTTGTATTGTAATGTAACTAATACGTTATATTGCAATTATTCTAATTTCCCAGACAGCTCTAAGTTTACTTATAAAGAATGTTTACTAAAGTTAGGACTGTTCGGAGCTCTGTAAGCGTTGAAACGAGCATCCAGCGCGAAAATTTGCTGTTGAAAAGCCGCCGCCATTTCATTAATTCTTGAGTTGTTGTATGAGTTTAATAAAAAAGATTGATATTCTTGTATTATACTCTACTGTTTTGGCTACAAAACAATACATTATTTAATAATCGCTAATTTGCTACAATATCAGTTTACTTCAGTTCAGTGTTAGACAACAGGGTTACCAACTCCCAAAAATATTTATCCCTAAATGTAAAGTCAAAAACCCCTAAAATCGCCACAATTATTTGAAAACCCCCTAAAATATATATATATATATATATATATATATATATATATATATATATATATATATATATATATATATATATATATCACATTCTTGTTAGGCATTCCAATTCTAATTTTATTAGCTATTAACATTACGAATGATAAGCGCGGGAAACTTCGTATTTGGTGGACGTGTTTTTATAACTGGATTTTTTAAATATTAATTTTATTGTAAATATTTCTATCAGAGGAGTGATTTGTATATATTTGTAGCTTTTATTATCATTTTATTACTTTTTATTTATAATTTCATCCCTTTTTCATCATTTAGGTAAGTTCATCAATTTCTTATAAGTAGTGTACAAGATGAATGAACCGCCTGATCCGGGGGGTTTTGTCCCCCCGGCGGGCAACTTTGTAACCATTCATAGCACAGAATCTGAACAAAATGTAAATAATACCAATTCGTATATCTCCGAGTCGGGCATGGAGACTGACGGATCCACGTCAGCTCGCCCTATCAAGCGAAGTCGCCGACACGTATGCAAGGTTTGCAACAAGAGAAGGCGGAAACAAGACTCGTCCGATTCCTCACCTGGTTGCGGATGTACCGTTACAGCGGACGCTCCTCTGTCGGTACAATCGCAGCCAATTTCTATCAATACCGAAACATCTCTTAAAATTCCCGCGCAAATGGTGGGAAGACAAGTTTACGATAGGAGTGATAGCGCCCCTTATGTTGTGCACGTACAAAGGAATGTGACTTCGGCGAACGAGTCTACGATTTTTCATCCGCTTGCCTTTGGCAAGTTTTTAAAAAAAATTAATTTTAAAAATATAATCAATGGAAGCCTAAAGAAAATTGTCAGAAATAAAATTTCTTTGTCTTTTTCATCCCATTTGGATGCCAATTCATTTTTAAAGGATGAAAATCTAATAAAAAACAATTACAATGCTTCTATTCCCATATTTAGTATTACAAGGATGGGCATTGTCAGAGGTGTCCCAGCTGAGTGGTCCCCGGAGGAAGTTATAGATAACACCTCAGTCCCTATTGGATGTGGTCCAATCTTAAAAGTGAGGCGATTAAATTACAAAACTGTAGTAGAGGGTTCTGTGGCGTGGAAACCCTCGCAAACAGTAGTTTTAACCTTTGATGGCCAAGTTTTACCGAAGAGGATCTTCATATGTTTCAATGCTCTGCCAGTAGATCTCTATATTTACCCAACAATCCAGTGTTTTAACTGCTGTCGGTTTGGTCATACAAAATTACAGTGCAGATCTAAACCCCGTTGTTACAAATGTGGTGATAATCACTCTGGTGAAACATGCAATACCACAGATGTGAATGCATCATGCTGTCTGTGCTTAGGGCATCATTTTGCAATCAGTAAAACATGCCCTGAAACTCACAGACAAAGACAAATCAAAACTCACATGGCCCAGAGTTCAATATCTTATGCAGAAGCCTCAAAACTGTTGCCCCCAGTCACAAAGTCTTATGCTGACATACTCTCTCAGCCCCCTAAATCTGCTCCTATCCATATTACAGTTCCTGACAAGAGCACTAGTTATAAAAAGACTGTTTTTCTTAAACCTCGTTCTGCTCCTAGTCCCAACAAGGGCTACAATAAAGAAGCCCATAATTTAATTATTCGAGAATACTCTCAGCCACAGCCGACAAATGGTTGTGTTATTAATTCCAAAAAACCTGAAACAGAACTCAACATTAATGAATTCATGAATGCATTTTTAAACCTTTTAAACAAATTTAATTTATCACCGTCCCACGTTGCCCCTCTTTTTGACACTGCCTCTCTATCTCCCCATAATGGACCAACCAGCCAACATAATTCAATGGAATTGCCGAAGTATAATTAATAAAAAGTCAGATCTCATATATTTGATTAATAAATACCAGCCTTTTGTATTTGCATTAGCTGAAACATGGTTGAAACAAAATCATGTTTTCAAAATACAAAGGTACATAACTGTAAGGGAAGACAGACCTGATGGGTATGGTGGTGTCGCCTTACTCATCAAAGACTCTGTCCCTTTTTCCATTATTACTTTACCTTCCCATAGTGCTGAACTTTCTATTGTAGCCATTACTATAAAAAATACTTGCTTTGTATCTTTATATATTTCTCATCCTTCCTCTGCTATTTTCCATGAACTATCTAATATTTTAAAAAATCTTCCAAATCCTTTTCTTCTTTTGGGTGATTTTAATTGCCATCATCAATCCTGGGGTAGTACTACATCAAATTCATATGGAGAAATGCTATTAGACATAATAGACACCCAGAATTTATGTGTACTTAATACAGGCTCTCCCACTCGGCGTAGTGATCCCAATCACACCAATCAAAGTGCAATAGATTTATCAATCTGTACTCCTAACTTTGCATCCTATCTTTTTTGGAGCCCGCTTTCATCTTCATTTGGTAGTGATCACTTTCCTATTAAAATTTCTTATCCCTTCTTCAGCAGTTCTTTACTTCCTGCAAAAAAGAGTAATCTTAAACATAAGATACCTAGCAATAAAAGTAAAATCTGGGAAGATTTTAAAAATAGGGTCGAAAATTTGATACCATCTCTTCCTGTTGTGTCTGGGGGTAATGAACAAGCATGTGCAGAGGCTTTGGCTCACATATTGTTAACAGCTGCTGATGAGGTCCTACCATTAAAAGAAAATTCAGTTCGTAGAAAAATCCCCATGCCACCTTGGTGGGACTCTGATTGCACTGATGCTATCAAGAAAAGAAAAATGACAGAAAAAACATACAATCAAAATATGACCTCAGAAAACTTTTTATCCCTCTCCAAAGTTATTGCCCAAACTAGAAAGCTGTTCAAAAAGAAAAAGATAGAAGGATGGCAAAACTTTTGCGCCACTCTTCATCCAAATACAAATCCTTCAGTTGTTTGGGAAAACATAAGGAGGTTTAGGTCTGCACTGTCTAATTTTCCCTCTTCTCAAATCCCCGAACAAATTATTCCCCATTTCATTAATAATCTGGCTCCTCCATGGGTTCCCGAGAATTTTCTTTCGCAACCATTGCATAGCCCTTCCAATGAAGATAATTACTCGTTAAATATGCCCTTCACAATGAACGAGTTAAAAGGCATCATATGCAACGTTAAAGATTCAGCTCCGGGGATAGACGGTATCCCATATTCTTTCTTCTCACAGTTAAGTGACGAATCCCTGAAATACTTTTTAAACTTAGTAAATTCAATAATGTCAACAGGGAACATTCCTCGAGAATGGAAATGTCACAATGTGTTACCAATCCACAAAACTAGTAAAAACCCTTTAGAAGCTTCGTCTTATCGACCTATAGTATTGTCATCCGTTTTAATGAAATTATCAGAGCACCTAATTAAAAATCGTTTAGAGTGGTATGTGGAG
This sequence comes from Hemaris fuciformis, assembly GCA_907164795.1. Taxonomy (NCBI): domain Eukaryota; kingdom Metazoa; phylum Arthropoda; class Insecta; order Lepidoptera; family Sphingidae; genus Hemaris; species Hemaris fuciformis. Next base: position 10,756,205 of record OU015440.1, read on the forward strand.
AATAAGGGTCTGCTGGCAGATTCCCAGTATGGTTTTAGGAAAGGCAAAAGCACTATGGACTGTTTAAGTATTTTTACAACTGATATCAGATTATCTTTATCCAATAACCAGTCTACTGTTGCTATATTTTTAGATATAAAAGCAGCCTATGATAATGTTCTGCTATCAGCGCTGCAAAGAAAATTACAGTCTATCCGGGTGCCTATAAACCTCACCAACTTTATACTTAATATATTAAATGAACGAACAATTACAGTGACCTCTGGTAAGAATCAGCTATCTCGTACTGTTTGGCGAGGTTTGCCGCAAGGTTCAGTCCTGAGTCCTTTATTATACAATATTTATACTTTTGACTTAGCTTCTTCTATTAAAGAAGATATAAAAATCTTGCAATATGCAGATGACCTACTTTTTTACCGTTCTTCTGATTCAGCTATTGATTCTTGTTCTATCCTTAACGATTCACTTCTTTCCTTAAAATTATGGCTCAACGACCATGGTTTAGACCTTTCTCCTTCTAAAAGTGCAGTAGTCATATACTCCCGCTTAAGGAATCCTCCCCCTATAAACATTGTCTATGATAATATAGCAATTCCCGTTAAAAATAATTTTAAATATTTAGGTCTTATCTTGGACTCCAAACTCTCTGGAGGCGCCCATTGTGATTATATAATAGAAAAAGTTGAGCGCCAAATAAATATGCTGCGATGTTTATCAGGGGTATGGTGGGGTGGCCACCCGAGTTCCTTAAAGATTATTTATAATGCTTTAATCAAGAGTATTTTTGATTACGGCACCTTTCTGTTCGATCCTGGTAGTATTAATTCTTTTAAAAAAATTGACCGCCTTCAATCAAAAGCATTACGTATTATCCTAGGTTCAATGAAATCATCCCCAATTAATGCTCTTCAAGTAGAATGTGGTGAAGCCCCACTATATCTTAGACGACAATTTCTTTCTGACAGATATTTATTTAAAATTTTACAATTCTCAAATCATCCTCTTATTCTTTTATTAGACTCCCTTCAAACACGTATAAAATCTAATAATTACTGGTCAAGAAAACCACTTCCATGTCTCATTAAAAGTTACCAAAAATTTCTATCTCTTTCCGCTCCCTCCTACCACTCCAATAAGCTCGCAATTTTTAACAATTCATTTGAATCTTTAACATATATTCCGAAAATTATTTATAACTGTGTTGATAAACAAGTTCCTAATATTACTACAGCCTTTAACTCTTTTCTTGTTGAAATTTGCGAGGGTTTCCAGTACTTATACTCCGACGCATCAAAAGTTTCTCCATCACATTGTGTAGGGATTGGGGTTTATCACTCACAATACAATATTGTGCAAAAAGTTAAACTGCCTCTGGAGTCATCAGTTTTTACTGGGGAATGCCTCGGTATTCTCAAAGCTATTGAATACATTCTTGTTTTTAATCTCGCTAACGCCATCATATTTACAGATTCCCTTAGTGCCCTTCAGGCCATTGAAAAATTCCCATTTAAATCCAAAAATATGTCACCGATTATTTTTCAAATTAGGGAATTAGCATTCAGATGTCTCGGCAAAGGTTATTCACTATATTTTGCTTGGATACCTAGCCACTCTGGCATCTACGGAAATGAGTTTGCTGACAAACTTGCCAAGGAAGCTACTTATTGCGGAGATATCGTCCCTTTTAAAAATTACACTGCTGACCTTTTGTCATTGCCGAAGAAGTTTCTTTTGGAATCATGGACCGAAGCCTGGGCTTCTAGTTCACAACTTAAGGGACGTTACTACTCATCTATCCAGCCTGAGATTCCATTAAAACCTTGGTTCAGTAAAGCCAAATTTGGCAAATTGGAAACATCAATTTTAATTCGCTGTAGGCTTGGACACACTTGTTCCCCTTCTCACCTTGCTCGTCTTAAAATTATTGATAACCCCATGTGCCCATGTGGATTGGATGTTGGCGACTTAAATCATATATTATTTTCTTGTACATTATATGACCGTTCATCCTTCATAAAATCCTTAATTCTTCTCCGCATTTCTTTTCCTTGTTCCATTACCTCCCTTCTCTTTAGTAACGACACCTATATATATAAGTGTATAGCATTATTTTTTATAAGCAATAAAATAAAATTGTAATTTTTAAATTCATCTGTAGTATACCCATCTTATTTTATTTTTCTTTTTAATGATAATTAGTATTTTAGTAGATCATTTTGACACGTTCTTTGTTTTCTGTAGTTTGAAATCCATCTCCCTTTTTCCATCTTTGCGTTTCAACTCTCCTGATAGATATCCTCGTATGTAAATATTTTCCTTTCCCAACCTATCATAATGGTTTCCCTACCTTTGTCCTTGCTAAAATCAAACCAATTCCTACAAAAAAATATTATTATCAACGTCTACTTGACACTGGCTAAATGTACAAGAAGTGCGAAGCCATTAAAAAAAAAAAAAAAAAAAAAAAAAAAAAAAAAAAAAAAAAAAAACATTACGAATTAGAAAAAATTGGATGTGAGCGTGGCGCGCAAAGCCGAGGTCGTAGGTTCGAATCTCACTTGTATCATAATTTTTCGACTGTTTGCATTTTTTCTAATAATTATCTAAATAACATTTTGTAAAACAAAAAAAAAAACAAAATTATATTCTGCAATATTGTTTAATAGTCTTTATTTATAAATTATTTCATACGTCAAATATTATTTCATTTTATTCTGGTTCAAACTATTGTTGACATTAAAGAAACTTAGCATTTAGGGGATGGATTAATCCCCAAAAATACCCCTAAAAATATAAAGTCCCTAAAAAAATCCCAGTCCACATTTTTTCCCCCCAAATTTAGGGGGAAAACCCCCAAGTTGGGAACACTGTTAGACAATAAACAATATTAATATAATTATAAAGACAATAGACATTTTTTTTTGTTCCTCAAGGAACCGGCTAAGGTCGAAGACCATGCTGCCAAGTCTTCAGTAATTTAATTTCATTAGTATGAATTATGAATGATGATGATGATGAATGATGAAAGAAAAAGGGCGGGAAATTCCCAAAATGGAGGCGCGCCCCCCGTCCCTCCCACATACAACCCTTAATCCCTTCATTACAATAGTGAGCAGAGAATCAAGCACCATTCGTCGATATTGCACACAGCGCATCCGATTCACCCCTCGCCTCCTCCCTCCCCGTCCTACCGCATCGGTGGGACCGTCCCACCTGGATCAGGAGGCTCCTCCATCCTCTCGCCTACAATCACCAGAAAAGACACGACTCACCAAATACAGCGCGACAGGGAAGAAAAAATCAAACACACCACACACAACATCGACAAGCAACACTTAATCCCCTGTTCACTATTATCAAGAAAAATATAAAAATTATATGTGAGAAAAACAAAAAACGCGCCCTCCAATCCGAACACTTACCGCCCCTTTTTCTAGACAATAGACATTGACATTTGAGATTGTGATTTGTTTTGTGAATTGTGACAGTGACAGCAATCAGCTGCAGCTCCGTGTCCGTACTCCGTGTCTTATAAGTAAAAGTCATAACTAAAACAATTTATCGATTTTATGCGAGAACATACTAGCAAACGGTATCTATCTACCAACTCTATTTATAAAATAAACAAACTTTTATGAATTTTGTTTTATTATAACACATTTTCTTTAAAATAAAACATTATGTAGGTACCTAGTACGCTTTCGATATTTTGTCATGCGTAGGGATGAAACGATACGAGTAAATATAAGAACATACTCGATACTTTTCTCCGATAGCAAGTACTTTTAGTATCGATACTTTGAAATGAAGTATCGAGTAGGTATCGGTCAAAAGTACTCATATCAGTAATCAGTATACCAATGTCACTATTTCATTATAACATCGATTAAAAAATCCATATACTAAATTGAAGTTTTTGAACGCATCCTAGTCTTAGTTTTGTGTAGTTGGCATACAAGCACGCATATATTTGAACGTGGTAGGTACCTATGTACCTTGCGATATGCTCTTTGCCAAAGCAGGCGCAACAGTCACTGCTTCCAAAAATCGCCTAACCGGCAAACATTTGGAAAATTATTGGGAAGCACTGCAAAACAGACATTTTTCATAAATTCCTATAATTAAATAAATAAATACACCCAACAGTCGATACGAGTCCTGTGTCGTGGGTAACAGAAACTACGAGAGACTTTTCGGTGTCACAAACACCCAGACCCGAATCAAATATTTGTGGATCACACAAACATTTGTCTCGGTGCGGGGATCGAACCTGCGGCCTCTCGTTTCGCAAGCTGGTGTCTAGCCAACTGCGCCAGAGGGAATGGAAATCCTATAATTTTGTACTTATTGATAAAAAATACCAATACATTTTAAGATTTTTATTCTAAATTTTCCAAAAACGATTCGATACGAGTAAGTATCGATACTTGACGACCGATACGGTATCGAGTAGAAGTATCGATACCTTAATGGTATCGTTTCATCCCTAGTCATGCGATATTTTTAAGAAATAGCTTACGTTTAAAAACTTTAATGAATATACACTTTCCAAATAATGAAATTTTACAACATTCCCAAGATGTTTTTATAACCAATTTCCAGTATCATTTTAGTCAAAACTAAACAAAATTTATGATACGCCTACACGTATGCGCCGCGCGTTCTCCACCCCGCATCGACCCCGCTGAGGCCAGCGATTTCTTAGAATCTTTATTTCCGATTCCGAAATACTCGCCACACTAATACCAGGAAATCTTGGCGGGCGTTATTCTGGGACAATGCCGTGTTAAACTCGAAACACGTAGCTTTCTAGTGAGGAGCTTCTGCCAGCCGTTATAAATAATCAGAATGCGTAAAAAAAAGTCGCTGACCCTCAATTACTTACAGAAATAATACATTCATTATACTACTTTACCAGGTGCTTCAAATTATGTAAATGACTGGTAAAAAGCTATTTTAATCGTAGTAGTACAAAACTAACGGATTTACAAAATTTATTACCATATAGTAATATAAATACTATAATTTAGTATAGTAATATAAATCTTGTATGCATAAGTAAAACCTACTTTATAAATATTTTTTTACTCTCGTATTTCTTTGTAGGTACTCACTGCCATTATAAGATTGCCATGATGACAGAGATCACTCGCATTTGCAATTTGTTTATTTTCTGTGCTTCACCACCTTATCCTAATGTACAATAAAATGGATATAAAACTTATATAAACAAATATATATATATAATAAAAAGGGTAAAACCTTTCAAATAAAACAAACTACAGAATATTTTAATTTCATTGTATTAATGAACATTACCGAATAGAGCAACATTTAAAATTCAATTACACATCGTATGCATCAGGACGTAGGACAACATGATACGATCAAAACAGCAAACTTGGCATTATTTACACTGCATATAACTAACAGACGGATTAGTGGCTAAACAGCTTTATTGAGAAAAAATGCTTATTATTCTAATAACATGCTACTGCATATTTGCTGTAAATAAATTAATGACTTACAAACATAATTGACTATTGTTTGTTGTACCTACATACAGTTACAAAACTTACATTGACTTAACGAGAAATGCATGGAGTGTGAAAACATTACTGACATAACATGTAGATCATATAAATCAATCAGTCAAAACTTATTATAAAATCATGAAGGCAAGTATAACTATTTAGTATTTACTTATACTAGGTGTATATACAAATAAAAAATCTATTCTAATAGCTATGTACATAAATTCATTAATCGCAGAATATCAACATAATTTTAATTACATTTATCTTATTTATAAAAGTGCTACTATATAATATCAACATAATCTTAATTACATTTATAAAAGTGCTAACTACACATACAAAATTACATTTTTTTTTCAACTCGAGCAGATAACTCATTGAACTTTAACACATATAAAGCCACCAACTGTACGTAAATACGGATTAATGAAATCGATATCTGGGATTATCGTGATTAATTAATGATGAAATATAATCAGATACGTTTACCATTACTCCATTAGACATTGTTTTACACAAAATAAAACCCTAACAAAATGTAGACAAATTTATATTAACAGATATTGTATTATTTTCATTCAATAACAAATTATCGATACTATTAGTTTACTTACACGCTAACATACACTCAATAGTTCGATAAGTTTAAAAAAGGGTGCATTCAGTAGCGCGCACATATGTAAAGATCGATATTAAACTTAACTTTATAAATAAACATTGGGATCGTACGGCTACACGGTGCTAGTATACTATCAATAATTGTAAACCAGGATCTAGATTGGAATTGCAACACAAAGCGACAATACTATGTGCAGTGTCGCGTAACAAAATATTGGCACCGTGCAGCCGCTCGTACAAACCACTAACATGCTAACTGAGGCAAACGTGTGATCATAATCAGGGATGTTATGGAGCTCCGTAACCGTAACCGAAACTATCGGATATCCGAAATAAAAATATATCCGTAACCGTATCCGTTTCAGAAGTTTCGAATAGTTTCGGAGAGTTTTGTATAATAATGGAGTCTAAAAAACGGCATGTTTCGACTTTCGACAGGTTTTTATTTCACTTTTGTTTTATTTTACTTTAATCTAATATCCGTAACCGAAACAATCCGAAAATTACGGATAATCCGAAATAATTACATATCCGTAACCGTATCCGAAACCGATATAATTTTATTCCTATATCCATATCCGTATCCAGATCCGAAATATCATATCCATAACATCCCTAATCATAATCTTAGCGTGATAGTAATTTTGCCTAAACACGAAAAGTTATTGCAAATAGATTCTTTACGAAAACATAATTTCCAACTCAACTTCTTAACTATCTATTATTTAAATTATAGGAAAAGCTTATTGAGGTCTGGCGTAATTAAGGCAAGACCCGGCTTTTGAGATTATTCATTGTTGCGCACGGTGTACGGTGTGCGACTTGCGTGAGACTTTACAATGCGTTTTGCCACAATATTTGTCAACACTGATAAATAGAGAAGTTCGTGGAGGCGCAGCGCCGGTGACGCCTACACTTGTGTGTGCCTCAGACTAATATTTATCAAGCAGAGCACGGCACGCAAATAGAAACTGCGATATGTCCTATAGATTCCTCGGCGTTATTCGTATATTAGTTTATATATAATTGAATGCCATAATTATCTATCATATTTTAATGATCTCATTTGCTAACAGCAATGTATTAAAAATTAAAAGCACTATTTTGCAGCGTATTGACGCCGCATGACCTAACCAGGGTAGATGTGTCGTGAAATTAAATGTTGTCACCCTTGACTTATTTATTTATAGAACTAACACACATCGATGCAGTTCATAGAATAACGTATCAATTATAAATTACGACACGCAGTGTTTATTCATTGTAATCCATATTTGCTGGTGAGCTTTCGAAAACTGAAATTTGTATTTTATTACTATCGTATTAAGTTTTACATTCGCGTGAAAGGTTTTGGGAAATAAAACGTATTGATTTTTACAACATACGTTCTTTAATAACGATTAACGAACAGTTACCGTTTATATGTGGGACGGGAATCCCTTCAATAAACGACGTATCACGAAACAACAAGGAATAATATTTAACTAGTTAGACTACTTATTCTGATTAACAAATTCGTAAGTCATTGTTTAATTAGCGTCATAACACAGAAATACCTACATAACATTATAGCCATAGCAAAAAATGAAAATTAATTATTAATTTCATATTAACTAAAGTAGATTATGTATCATTATGTCGATCAACAATATAGGATTGTAAATAATGCAAAATACAACGTTTACTTTTCTAATATACTATAATATCTATACGGTAGCAAGCGAAGAAAATGTGTGATCCTGAATAGTCCTTTTATATTGTGGGCATAAGAAGGTGGTTGGGATATCGCGGACGCAGCAAGCAATGTCCCTAATCCGAGTGCATCAAGTGTAACGCAGCACAGCTTACAGCTACTCATCGGAACTTAACTGTCCAGCGCACGTGGCCTCCGCGCGGCATACAAATGTGCCGTAGCCGAAATAAAAAGGAGCTCACCGCCTACAATTTACCTAATTCGTTCATTCCACAACCCTGTCACGTGTGCTCGTCCCATTTGTATTGGAAACGCGAGAATTACCTCATAACATTATTTTACAGTAAAACATCATCTATAAAATATACACTAAGCTAAGATTATATTATTACGCCTGTATATTTTACGCATGTTTGCTTTATCGACCTTGTATACTTAATATAAACATGCGTAGGGATTCACATGATTACTATTCAAAATGGAATATTACCTCTAGGTTCTATCAAAAATGTTTGCTAAATATCGTTGACTGAATTCAATTTATCAAAATACTAAGGGAATATTAAATGTACCTGTTCTCATATCATAAATTATTGTCTCAGATGGGCGACGTAAGCGTCTGAGTGCTCGATGTAATTTGTTGAATTTTTAATAAACACATTGCGATAGAATTACTGTATTTCTTACGAAAGATATAAAACTGTCATGACTGTGTATTATTCGCGGATTCTAAGAAAAGGATTAAAAAAACCTGAATAGCAACATGTGAGGATTTTAATTTCTTTAGGATCTTACAAAGTTATAATGATAGAAACCCTCAATTTATTACAGAATAATATTAAAACGTACATAATAACTTTACGCTATAAGTAAAGGTATTCTGTATGCCCAATGACGAATGAATTTACCGATACAGTAGTAAGTATAAGAAGAAGTACCGGTATTTATAAATGTGATTATTATTAGCAGTCCGGTACGGCGCGTACAGCGTGTAATTGTGACGCACTTGCATTTTGCCTCATCATTCATGACGCAAATATTCTATTATATATTAAACACACCGTTATGTGTGCGCTTTTTATTTAAAACGTGTTCCGTTTAATTTTGTTAAAAGTTTAAGTTACTTCAGTAAATCATGAAGGACAACTGTCATGACTCTGGGTACGTTGTAGACAGATCGATATCATAACATTATTACTTCTAAAAATCTGACACAAAGTTACATGTATGTATATGAGCTGTTTTTATTACAAATAAATTTTTGCATATCACATACTTAAATGATTTACCAACTGTAGTTTAAAAAAGATTTTTTATTTATTGAATTAGATTGAACACACTCATATAGAAAGACAAAAGATAAATAATATTCACTCTTATTAGCACGCCGTCGTTAGCGGACACTGGGAGTCACATACATTTTGTTGCCAGTTATGTATAAACCTAATTTCATTCCACACGATACAAAACCGTCGCGCTTAACAAATATTTTAACTAAAGGAATATTTATATAAAAGCTACCCAGATCTAACAACATCGTGTTAATTCTTAGTATTAGCCGAATAGAATTTTGTAACATTGTATAATATTTTAATAAAGTAGATAACAGTTATCGACATCCGTGGGTATTTGAAAGTGAACCGAGTGTTTTATTAATCACGTTTTACTTTTCTCTCGATTCTGGAAATGCTAATGGTAAGAACCAGTTGATAGTTTGCGAGGAAGAGTGTTAATGCGTCCGCGCGGCGTGCGCTGCGCCTGTGCGCTCGCCCGCACGCCGCACGCCCGCTCACCTTCCGAGAAACGAAAGCGAGATAGCCGCTAGTAAGAAATGCGATTATCGTAATAACCTCACGGAACAAGGCGCCTTCCGATTTGTAAATAGAAACTGTTTTTTGAGAAAAACATATTATATGCGTACACAGCGATTACCACTAGCACATTTTTCTTTCCCCCATGCTCATTATTTTTCTAATATTTTTTTTTATTTCTTTATCTAATAGCATTAACAATTCCAAAATTAAGTAGCTATTTCTAAGAAATAAGGACCCGGTCGAGATAATTAGCAAGCGTAATGGACTTTAAATAAAACCTCCAATTCTTAGAAGATGTGAAGATTAAGCTCCTCAAAAACAGCCGTATACGATATCCTGAACTTGCTGCGTTAGGGACATTTACCTTATGCGGCTTTAAGTAACAATCAATACGGACCGTTTCGAAGAACAAATTAATATGTTTTTACTAAGAACTTGCACAAGAAGTGCCAGGTTGTACCAGGAAAATCGGCGGTCTTGTAATTACGGCAGCGTAGTATTAATATGCCTATCAGCTTACCTCGTTAGTTTAGTGACTATGAGCAAAACCTAAACAGCACGCGCGCTAGCACCGACCAACATACAGTATAAACTTTTTATCATGAACCATAAAAAACGCAGACCTGGTCGTCAAAGATCGAATCAAACGAGTTTACTATCATGTTCATCTCGGAAGAATTGCCGCTTCAAGAATGAAGATAAAACCTTTTTGGAAAACATATAGTGCAAATTTAAACTTCATATCATCCAGAAACAATGTACAAAAGTAGTTTCTAACGTCGTTTTTTTAATTAGCAATTATTATCATGTATATTTTCTTATTTCATTATAGTCTACATATCACTTATATAATAATATTTTATTGTATTTGAATATTTATATTCCAGTTTGAGATTGGAAAACCCAAAGTTTTGAGTGCTTAAGGATATTGTCGCTAAAATTAGGAAGATAGTGAATATTATTGTGAATAGTTTATAATAATAACAGCAAACAAATACACTACTTATGTAATACATACCTCTTTCGGAAAAAAATTCTTTAATTATTTTTTTCTACTTTACAGCACATAAAAACTCACAATGCAAACTTCCAGCTAAAATGACAAAAGTAAATATGTTGACGGACGTCACTCACACGTGGCAGACAGTAGCTACCAACTGTACAAGTGGAGGTAGCTACCAACAGTATAAGCAGGGGAGTGGATGTCACTCCCAGTCGTCGTCGGAAGAAGAGCGCTGCGGTGACGATTCGCCCGGCTCCGGGATGACGCTCGCCAAGGTGTGGAGCATGGTGCCGCCGCTGGGCCTTTCCGCACCTGATATCCCACGTCGACGCATCGACAGCTTAGCGTGAAGATCCGCCATTAAATCACCACTTGGAACAGCTTTCGTGCCCTGTTAAACACCATGGCAGTTTTCAGATAACATATTTCGTATGGCTTTACAATTACTTACAGGGGAAGAAAACCCGAGCGACATAAGATTATTATCATCGATATAATTGGTGTATGAATTTAAAGTGATGTCCTCGAGCAGTTTAGGCAAGCGGCCGAGAATCTCGACGGTCGCAGGTTCAAACCTCAGGCTCACACCTCTGACTTTTCAAAGTTGTGTGTTTATTCACAAAGAATTATCACGTACTTTAACGGTGAAGGAAAACATCGTGAGGAAACCTGGACACATAGAAGTTCTTAAGATTTTTTTAGGTGTGTAGTCCGCCAACCCGTACTAATCCAGCGTGGTGGATTAAGGCCCAAACCATCTCACTTGTAGAGGTGGCCCGTGCCCAGCAGTGGGTCGTATATGGGCTGATGATGATGATGATTAATAAAAAGTATGCTATGTCCGAAACTTAATCACAGATACTGAAATTTGTACGTAAGCCAACTGAGACATTACCAATCGATAACTTATCGATTAAAAATATCCTTCGTGGTGTTGATTTCGATATAATGACATGAACATTATATGATTATTAAATCACAATATTTAAGTTTCTGTGAATAATCATAAAACATTATTTAACCCTGTCGTAATATTGGTGCGAAGTGAGTACCTACACTTTTTTAGGTTTGATATAATTGGATTAGAAAAGGGATCAGTGATATAGTAAAATAATATCAAATTCATTATACTTCTGAGAATTACGTTGTCTATTTGAACCATTATCTGTGAGGCTATCATCAAGTTAGGTTGAAGTGGAGGTCAACGTCATATCAATTATCAGTAGTCGTAAATTGCGTGAAAAAAATCTCGAATGATTATTTTCTCGGAGTACAAACATATTTTCACGTTATATTGTTCACAATTTGCTACAAGAGTTTATTATGATGGAAACATTTCTAATCTAAGATATACTAAGCAGCGATCGATATTATATACAAACACCAATAGTCTATTAAATAAACAAGATGTCATTTAAATCATTATATTTCATGTATTCAATAAACATAATTATAGAAGGTGTTTGATGTTAATGTAAACCCCTTAAGTATGATATATACACAAGCTATGTACTCTTATTACTGCCACAATGTTTGTGGAAAAAACATTGCCGCAGCCCTTTTAGTTTTTCGGTACTGGTTTAGTACGCTAGTAACTACTGAGTGTCTATTGTAATTACCAAGAAGCGGGCGAGATTGTTTTCGTTGGCCTTTCTAACTAATGAATTACTATCACGTTATCTCGCCCAGTCATTACTTTAACCAAATGGTGTTCGTGGAAATACTTCTCTTTCTTATATCATTGTCCACCTTGCGGAGGTATTTTACGGGGAAAAAATTCATGAGACTGAATCGTCAGAATACATTCCGCGTAAGGTCGGCAGAGAAGTCGTTACACGAGATTCTCGCTCGGTGGAACAACATCTTCAATAACCGCAGCGCGAGGTGTTTAAACTCGCCTGCCTGTACTTTATAACCGGCGTCGCGGCGCGTGCATCACATTCAACAGTTACTGACTGTCGTCTTCATTGAATACACAATAAAACAACTAATTACCATTTTATGTTTGTTGCGATATACCTAAGCCTCGAGAACTCCAGTAAAACAAAAAAGGGTAGTTTCAATAATGAATTAAATGCTACAAATAGTTTTGAGTCCCATTAAATTTGATATGCCAACTTCGAATACCTACAGAACAGTAATAAATATGCTTTCAAATACTTTTTGACGAAAATATCGATGACATCGTAAAAAAGCTTCACAAGCTCTTGGGTTCGTAATACGATCTTCCAATTGCTTTAAAATGGTTAAGCCTTGGAGTATCGTATATTTTGATTCTGAGATACGAAAAATATCCCAGCAGAGTTTAACGTATTCAAGAAGTTTAGAAAAGACTAGCAATTGGGCCCAATTTTATAACAAAAGAGAAACTACGTACTTTACTAAATTATCATCAACGTCCATGTTAATTTGGTAATAACTATTGTATTATTTACATGTTACCTCACACATAGTGTCAATTCTATTTTGAACAGTGAGGACCTGTATGCTACTAATTTCCATATTTACACTTTTGTTACGAATGTTGGTATTTTTATAATAAAAGTAGCTTTTGCTCGCGACTCCGTCCGCGTAGACTACAGGGTCGGGTTCAGAAAGAAAATAAGTCTATTTATCTCCACAGAGTCTCATTTATGTCCATACCAAAAAATCATTCAAATCGGTCAAATAGACGTGAAACGTGTGCCGCCGCGCTCTGGCCGGCCGGCGCCTTGTACATCATAATTGCGCGCTTGAACATTTTTCGTTTCGGTGTTATTTTAAAACTGCGATATCTTCTAAGATACTCATTGAAATCAAATGATGTAAAGGGCAAATTTCTTTTAAATTAAATACTTGTGATGAATAACGTATTTATTTGGATAAGGATTAATATCATCTTTATAAAAATACCTTCACAAATAATGCTTTATTTTAGAACAAATTTGGTTAGCATAAAAAAGGTTATAGTGAGCCAATCTTAAAAGATAGACATATGCTGTCGCGGGCTTTTTTTTAGAACTTTTAAAGGGGAACAATTCTGTCATACATTATTTTAGCGAAACTTTAACCGTTTCCCCAGCGCACGCAGCGGAAGTTCTGAAAAGGAAAAAAATACCCCCGATTTTGAAACATTATTTATTGGTGCTCCGCTCCTATTGGCCGTAGCGTGATGTTATATAGCCTATAGCCTTCCTCGATAAATGGGCTTTCTAACACTGAAAGAATTTTTCAAATCGGACCAGTAGTTCCTGAGATTAGCGCGTTCAACCAAACAAACAAACAAACAAACTCTTCAGCTTTATATATTAGTATAGATAGATTAAAAAATGTTAAACATTAAAACTAAATAATAATGTATACCTTATGATCTTAAATTATAAGTACTAACACGAATACTAATAATACAGAAAAAGTAAATATTATGTAGTGACTATTTAATCGACAACTTCAGCCGTGTATATATATTTATAGTTTGATATTAGCTTGGAATAAGAGTAATTGCGGATTCGATACCAACACCAAGACAGTTTTTTGTATGACTCGTAAATATTCGCTTTGGTTCGGGTGTTGGCGAGAACGAAAAGACTGTTGTAATATGTAATATTCACGACACAAGACTTGTATCTTAATATCATAGGGGTCGGAACTGCAGGTGATTGTTGGGTTACTTATTTATTCTGATCAATGTTAGTAAACAATAAAAAAATTAAAATCTTTTTCACAGAAACGTAGCATTAGACCAGAGGTAGGTAGCGCAACTTTATAAAACAATACACCAGGAGACAAAGAGCCAAGTACAATACAAGCAGTGCCCCGCGTTCTAATAAAACAATTCCTTCATGAAACTCAAATGAAATTAATAACGCTTGGGCAGAAGCGCTCGCCAGACAAACAACATTGTTTATTTGTTATGTTGGGCCCCGGCAGCTCGCAAGTGTAAGCCACACAATTAATTATATCCTATAAAAACAACGATTCTTTCTACCGGACATTCAACTCTGAAACATTCTAGAGACGAACTCCTAATCTTATTATTTTACGATAATGTGCTGAATACAGTAAACAAGTACTAAAATGTGTTTTTTTTGTTGATTTACGGGTAAACCTAGTTGAATTTGTCAATTTGTTTTATTAAAAGGTTTTTTAGGCATTGAAACGGCAGACAAAATTGACTATTCTCTCATTACCATAAAGGCATAAAGTACAAACATTGGATATGAGCCCACAGAAAGCATAAAAAATTGTTACCTACATGGTAACATCAGGTGCCAATTAAAAATTTGCAATTATGATATTCCCTTATGTTTTCTAACAAAGGGGCCGTAGAATGTAGGCTGAAATTTAAAAATAATAAAATATACACTCAAGCCGGTTATATTCTAAATAATATATATATAAAAAATATATTCTAAATAATAGGCAGTTATATTTATACCCGCGCACGTATCAAGTCATTCCAAATACGGATATTATGGAAATGGCGCTTTGCGATGTTTGTACTTACTGATAGGTACATTAAGTACGCTCTGTATTTAATTACAAGAATCATTTTGGATATAGCTTTTCCATTCAAAGCACATTCCGTTTGACATACAAAATAGTAATAGCGAGCTAAAGTAATCTACTCATATAAAATCCATACGCATAAGGCCCGCATACAGATAGGGCGTCTAGGATATCACGGATTTTTATATATTATATAATTCAATTTACTTCTGTAACTTTATTTCTATGATGAGGTCTTTGTGGCCAAAACAGATTATGAAACTATTGTCGAAAGCTCACCTTTGATTGAGGTACATAATGTATATGTATAGAGATAATTTCGCTCAGATGTCTATTCATATGGTATATATAATATTAACTATAAAATAAAAATATAAACATTGACATAATTAAACAGACGGTGTCCCAAATGTCGGTCGTATTTCGTAACTAACGATTTTAGTAAAATACTAGAAAATCTAAACCTTACCAAGCTTTGTTCTAACAAATCTACCCAGCTAATACCGCCCACACCAACTCAAGCAGCAATGCGTGAAAATTGTAAATAGAACACAAATAAAGATAGCAACAAAGATATTTACTAATGTAAGAGCCCTCCATGACAAAAAAATATCCATCGTGCTTCGTAAAACTATGAAATTGGTCAGACTCAAAGATTACAAAAGTACAATACAGGCTTTTTGATAAAAAAAAATCAAACAACATTTCCAACTGACGTGTCCAGAGGCATCAGACGACGGGCTGCCAAAATGGATCAGGTTTGGAACCGAATAATATGATTTGACACGCTCCCGAATCAAACACAAATAACACAGTCACACAGTCGCTCACATACTCTATATTGCATTTCCACGTTCATGTAAATTGTAAGGTATTCGTCGAGCTGAGCGAAACTTTGTCTATTTCGAAAATAGGAAAGCTACATGAACGTGATGAATATCAGAATACATTGGGAGCTTGCTTTTATATGACAGGATAGTTTTTTATTTTTTTATTTATTATGCGGGCAACAAGTAACCGCACTGGCGTATGGTGGGTGCAGTCCTAATGCCATGGCCTGGTTTTTACCCCTTACGATTACTTTAAAGATAACGGTGATGTTTAAGCCAAAAGTATTTTTTTAGTTTGTTACACTAAACTTGGGTCATTTAACTTAAGTCGATTAAATATATTGTGATAGGTAAGGTAATAAGTAAATTCTTTATTCTTAAAATGTTTTTCCCTCTTGGGATCAACAGTTATGAACATTAACAAAGAGAAACAACAGCTACCTACTTTGATATTATTTTCTCCTCTTGAATCTCATCCTAAATTCCACGCGAACGGAGTCACGGGCAAAAACAATATATTTATTCAAAAAACGCTCGAGTGACACAACACTTGCGCAGTTGTGGCTGTGGGTAATGCAGGATTACCGTACAACAGTGCAAGTAGGACATCGCGACGAGGGTTCTTATTACAAATCACTTAACATAATATACATATGTATGTACTTTGTGTTGCTAGTAGAGGACGATATCGAAACGGCTATTTAATTTAAATAAATCTGACTTAATGGATTTTATCGCATGTATATCGACTTCATCACGTTTCGAAGACTTTATAGCTTTCGTGGCCACTGGGCGGACTAAGTGTTAGTCATCCGTGGTGTGAGTGGTACAATAGCTACCTTCGTTTAGTATAGTAGTTGTACCTAATAGTTGTAATAACTTTTATTTCAATGACTTAATTCGTGCATAAAATAAGGAACCATTACGGAAGCTTTCAGTAAAATCCACAATCGAATTATATCCCGACGATGAATATATTTAATCAGCTCTACTCAAGCAGTCCCGTAACCGTTCATTTATCATCAGCCCAAATACGTCCCACTGCTGGGCACGGGCCTCCTCTACAACTGAGAGGGTTTAGGCCTTAGTCTACCACGCTGGCCTAGTGCGGGTTGGACAGCCCCGTGGCGCAGTTGGCTAGATACCAGCTTGCGAAACGAGAGGCCGCGGGTTCGATCCCCCGCACCGAGACAAATGTTTGTGTGATCCACAAATATTTGTTTCGGGTCTGGGTGTATGTGAGACCGAAAAGTCGACACAAGACTTGTATCTTAGTGTGGGATCAGAACTATATATGTGACTGTTGGGTGTATTTTATTTTATTTATTTTTTATATGTAATTAGGAATGTGTATTTTTTATTTATAAATTAAACCGTCTGTTTTATACACTTATATTGTTTTGAGTTTTATTCAATTTTCCCAATTTAATTAATATGGTCATAAACTTTTGATCGGCAGTGTATATGGGCTGATGGTAGTAGGTATGTATCAGTCCCACGTAATAGGGGGCGAGCCTATTGCCACTTTCCGCGGACATTTCCAGACTCCGGGCTGTTACTGAAAATTTCCTAATTTAAAAACCTAATAACACTTTGCCGGACCCGGGAATCGAACGCGGGACCTCTAGATCACACAGCACTTAGTGTGCCGCAAAACCACGAGGCATGTATGTATGTATATTTTTCGGGATACAAAGTAGCTTACTTCCCACAGTCCCAGATATGTACAAATGCCAAATATCAATAAGAAATAACCAAAAATCATATAAATCGGTCGAATATTTTTTTAAGTTAAATCGTAACAAGCAAATAAAACATTAAATTTTCCTCCATATAATATTAGTATAGATAGTATAGATGTAGATTTAATGAAAATAATTTTAGCTACTTTCAATTAGTAGGTAGACATTGTACAAAATTTACATAAACAATACAATTTTACTTACACAATAAAACGTTCCTTTGTGACAGTTATGTCCAGACGTGTAAAATTTCGGTATTAATTAAACATTAATAATTATATTATGGCCATATTAGATAGGCTACGTAGGTATAAAAATACAGTTGCTACGAATTCTATATTTATATACCTAAGGTTGTTTGCGCGAATTTATTTTATTTTTGTTTAGTCTACTGTTTTAATTGTTGCTGGGCACGGATGTCCTTTACCAGAGGGTTTAGGCCTTAGTCCACCACGGGTTGGTAGATTGGTAGATCGGGTTGGCGGGCTACACACCTAAGAAATTCTTAGGAACTTCAACATCGTTCACTCTTAAAGTTCATATACATAACTTCAAAAATTCAGAGGCTGCCTGGGGTTCGCACCCGCGACTGCTGGGATTCTCAACCGCGCGCCTAAACCTCAGGGCCATCACTACTTTTTCTAAAAATATTTAATTGCAATTGTTAACTTTTTAATTTTCTTTAAATTGTTTTTTTCCTTAAGCCGATGAACAAATGTGTTTGAATTGAGGTAATGTATTTTTTCCAAGATTTATTTTCGAAATTGCAAACATAATCAAGTGCTTCGTGTCTTCATGTTTAATGCCACATTTCTTAAAATAGAAGACATTTATCACGGCGACATTGCAGGCGCCAGCTGGCGCTAGTCCAGCACTACATTTTTAATTTGGCGCCATAAAAGAATTTGCACTTTATATGTATAACTTCTTCACAAAAAAGGTGAAGAGGTATTCGGCCGGCATGATTGTGTCGACCAACGGGAGATCATCATCTCTCGTTAGTCGGCACGTTTTCTGGACTCTATTACGCTTACCATCAGGTGCAATAGGGTCACTTTGCCGTGCCAGTATAAAAAAGAAAAAGAAAAAAAATGTATATGTGTATGTATGTAATGTATGTATGTGTCGGGACTTAACATAATTTTGCAAATAATCTAGATGACCGTGCAAAGCAAATATCAACAAAGCACAGATCGACGTTGCATAAAATAACATAGTCCACAATAAAAGTATTATTACTAAAGTAAAATGCATTCAGTTGAAGGTCGAAGTTACATAATGTTTTGGTTAGGTAACGGAACCGCTACGCACTAACTTTTTAATATTATTATTAGCTATTATGGCCTCACTGCTGAAAAAAACCATCACCTCTCATCCATTTATCCATGTCCAAAGTTTTCTGTATCCCTTACTAATATGATACTCGTAAAATCCAAGTTTTATACCAAACAAATATGTACATATTATAAAGATACATTTAGTATTTACTATTTAGGTATGCAAAATAAGTAATCAAAACTATTGCTAACTTTCATGAAAATAAGAATTCTTAAAGGCTAATAATAATCTAATTCTTTGTAGAGAAATTTTGTACAATAAAAACAAAAGAAAAAATATTGTTTTTTTTTTGAAAGTGATAATGGCGTTCTTAATTTACAAGCAAGTGCAAGGTGGGTGATTTAGTATTAAGGCATATATTAAATGTTTATTTGAAAAAGACGGTGTTTGTTACCAAACCGCTTGTAAGACTGCGATATCAGTTTTAGTGTAACCTAAAATTCATTCACTTAATATATGAACGTAATCCGAAAACCTAATAAAGTTCCATTACAGATATAACTTTTAAACGTTTAACGTAAATATTGATGCGAGTCTATTTTTATTCTTAATCGTAATAAATCAATGGAAATAAAGACTCCAAAGAAATAATAAAAAACAAGTAACCCATTAGATTGAATACTTAGAAAGCTTTTAAGATTTGGATTTATATGACCAATAAAAACAGCTGAATTTATAAAAATAAAATACAAATAACTCGGATAGCAATAAACCACCATAAATAAATTATGTAGATCAATCTGAATGAAAAATTCGCCATTTTGATCGAGGCAAGTTTATCTGTGATATGTCTGTGTAAAATTTGGTTTTGCCGACATAATTCACTCGAATGATCCAAAATAGGCATATTGTTATTACTTTGCAGTTAAAACCTTTGTCAAACTATCAGATGTTAACGCGGTCAATTAGCCGTTCCAGTATATAAAAGAAACAAGAGTCGGTTTTTAAACTACTGCGCTACGGAGGCTAATAAATGCGCTCGCCTATTGTATGACCTATGAGTCTTCAATCTTAAAGTTCATAGCGACTCATTTACGAAAATTTATTTTATAAACATCAAATATTTGGTGCTGTGACTGTGGACGCAACAGGGCAATGATGTTTTTATGGACGAAATACTTTGGTGGATTAACATAAAACATATTTGAGCCTTATTCTTGGAACGAAAATATGCGAATCGAAATAAATATATTTTATTACTTTCCGTAGGCTGCAACAGAACATTAATCGTATACAAACGAATCGTATAAAAATTATAAAATATGGATTCTTGGAATTTGTCATTGAAGCAAACAATTCGTAAACATTCGATATCGATGACGAGCAAAGCCGCGCCGCGCGATGCGGAGGCGCACACAATGGGACCTGCTGATAGTTTTATCATTACGTTATCAACCATTTTATTACGGCATTTCGTAGAAACGACGCTAGAGCATATAATTATCGCTTCTGTGAAGCGTCCAGGCACATACATAATTACACTGGCGCCTTTACACAGCTTCTCAGAGAAATTTTGCCCAATTCCAAAGGATTTTAATTATTATTGTGGCTTTTTTTGTTTATGTTTTCATTCGATTCATATTTAATACAGTATGAAATGTTTCAATGTTGCTGAAACATTAAGCAGATAGAATATATCATTTCATTATAAGAAAATTATTATATAATTAACATCTCCTCACGGGCCTCCTCTACCATTGAGAGGGTTTAGGCCTATTGACTGACGCATATTGTGTCACTATTTATTTTATAGTGGTTTATATTCCATGCCATCGGTCAACTAATAAAACAGTTTTGGAATTGTTGCAGAATTGTAATAAAGGTCTGTAAATGAACTGTTCCAGTTCGTTGAGCTTCTACGTTTGATCCATTCTGTTACGGCATGTTCACGTTCAATACAAAATGAAAAACATGACTGCGTTTCAATAACTTAATATTTTGCATGAATGTCAGCCAACAATATGAGGTACAGTTTGCGTTCGATACGTCATTATAATCTACCTACACCTTCCAAAAATGAAAAATATAGCAGAACTATTACCCAAACGCATTCAAATTCACTTTTAACGTTCTTTGCCGAATGTTTTATTTGAAAATGGGTTTTATGATGTTTCAAAGCTAAGATATGATTTTAGAACTAGGAAAACAAACAGTATATAAACGACTTAAAGTCGAGTTACTAAGTAAAATTCATTAGCTAACTCGGTTGGCAAAACTACATAATGTTACGTTACGATTTTTTTAAATATATTTTTTTATTAATAAAAACTACCTATTTAGGATTTAAAAAAAAACGATGCTAATATTTCTTAAAAAAAAGTATGTTTTGTAAAGTTCTACAACAATTTTGCTTCCGCCGCACCTTATGAATTTTTATGAGGCTTTACTCAAGTCATTGGAAAACATGCAATTTCGAAACGCCTTAAAGACATGGGAATGATCAAGGAAGGAAATGGATACTGTACGAAATAGGGCCAAGGTATGTTTTACGTCATTTGATTGAGTATGAATAGCTGCTCGAAAGGAATTTAGTAGGTACCTTATTGTAACAGAGGCCAAAAAATGGTTACTTATGTAACCCTAAGCGCTAAAAGTCATGGGGATACACGCGTCCACGATTGTGCGCTGCTTTTGGTGGCGTCAACTTGACATGAGCAGCTAAAACGACGCGTCTGAGCTAAGCATTGAAAAAGAAACGTCTGCAATACAACAAAAGACACGATACAGTAATTTTGCAGTAGCACCTGCGACTACCATTTATTCCGATCAATGGCACGCGGGCTGGCTAGCTAACACTTATACTCTAATGGCGAAGCGAAAACTAGATCGACTCGTGGATTTGCACGAGATTTACATAGTAGTGTTTTCACCCATAAGGTAAAATAAAACAATATTTTGAAACATAAATATTTAACTTTTTTTTTACGATATTTCCAAAACCTTTCGAAAAATACGGCGAGAACAAACCTGTTGTACACCCACATTTGCATGATTTTAGAATCATTAACATGAAATTTTATTGTTTACTTTTTCATTAACAAAGTCACTTGCCAAGCAAAAACAAATTTCTATAGATCGGAATTAGACTGTCGTGACAATGTTATGTTAGATAGCCAATATATTTTCTTAACAGCCAATACAACGATAATGTTGAAAAAATGACACTATTTTGAAAATGAGGCGAGAACAGACGTCATAATTAAATTACAATAAACAAAACCATTACTTGGAACACAGATGCGATAGTATGTTTCACAACAGCAAATCTGAGAAATTAATTATCACCCTAGCTAGAGGTTATCCAAGTCATATAATAAAAACAAGTTCACGAGGTATGTATATAATATTCATTAATTAAAATTTCCAAGAACCCCAATAGAGCAAATTTAAGCCTGATATCGAAAACGAGTTGGTGCTTATTCGCGAGTTCTACATAGAATCGTGTAGGGCCATTAAATGTTAATTGATCGTCAATACAGCTAACATTAAAGTTTCCGTGAATAGGGAGATTTCTACGAGAATACAGATTCTATTTGTTTTTATTGTGTCAACCGGTCCCGGCGCTTCGTTTTTGCTCCACTTCGAACACGTTTTACGCATTCAAACTACGTTAAATGTATATTATAAGTTGCCGAGGTGCATTTGCAAATATGGAGCGAATTTAATTTCGTTGAATATACATGGCATTATAAATTTATAACATTCCGTAACGTTGAAATGCTAATTAATATCATCATCGGCATTATCTTTGTTGCGGTCCATTGCTGGATGCAGATCTTTCAGTCAATTTGTTTTGTATATGTTACAGTTCTCAATAACAACGCGTTTTAACCAGTTAAAATTAGTTTTCCCTAGGTTAAAATCACCTAAGTTAAATGATTGAACTATTCTTTTGTAATTTTATTTGGTGCGGCCGGACAAAACAAGATCGAGCATGTTATTTTTTATACACCTAAAAAAAACAGCTATAGTTATAGTTTCATATGTTTACGTTAATATAGGTATGAATCTTTGGAGTCTTACCGAAGGTGCATCTGTATCTGTGGCCGGCCGAAGCTTGGCTCGGCCTGCCCCGCCGGCTCTTCTGATGGCAGCCATCAAGTCGGCGTGGGCATCGCCTGTCGCCGGCGCAGGAGCCGACCCAGACTGTTTTTCAGCACTGGAACGAATTAAAAACCTTTGTGATTTGCTTTACTAATAGTAGCCATAAATTATTGTAATAAGGACAAATTCAATGAATAAATTCTCAGATCGAGCAGTTTTCCTTGTATTCCGAATCATATTTTTTCGGTGTATCTCCAAACTCCGAGAATATATTCTCATGTTTATTTATGATGCATTAGCAAATTTTTTTATACATGCACCCAACAACACCTATACGAGACTATAAACCACCTAAGAGAATGATTTATCTCGAAGATGTTCATTCGCCAGACATTGAGCTACATTCAAGGGGTTCATAGATAATCTCGGACAATATCGATTAGACGCCAAATTCAATGTATTAAGTCTACTACAGTCTAGAGAGTGAAATAGGTCCGTTTTCATTAATTTTCATGAATTGCACGCTTTCACGCTCACAATGGCCTTTATGTCAGAGTCTGAGTTAAACACAAGTTCGTTCGGCCCGACCGCATGTCACACAATATTGTCTGTCTAGTATCTAGCTACCGCATTAGCACCGTATCTCAAGTCACGAAATCGACATTTATCCTTATTCTAAAAGTAAACCTTTTAACTCCGACGTGCATATCACTCAAACGTAAAAGAGTCTTTAGTATTAGTAGAATGTATATACACGTCACAATACTTTTATACTATAATAGGTACCTATAGCTAATTTAAATTTATAATCCACAAATAAATTTTAGATATTTAGTATTGCATGCAGGTTACGCCACATGTTTGCTAAGTTAATGATGTGCTGAAAATAAAACTTAACTATACATTGGCCGTACCTACTTCATTGGCTATTGGAACTTAGTGTTCGTAGAACCAAAGAGTGATGGCTGAAAGCTGCCGCTAACAGAATTGCTGTTTCTTGGTATGAATACGCGTAGTTGTGTACATTGGTTTGCGCGTGAATTATCTGGCACGACGACTTCGAGTTAGCTTTCAAATAAAAACACGCTATAGGCATGTAGGTTTTACAAATAAGAAATGGGAGTATGGAAAAACTTTTGAATTTGCAAATATTATAGGTAAATGATATTATTTAATCCTATTTACATTCTATTAATCTAAAGCAATGTAAACCGATTGTTGGTTGTGTTTTTTTTCTTCTAGCGAGTCTACTAGGACGCGTTTTCCGACACAGCTCGCTGTCATGAAAATAACGTGATTTGCTAACTCCGATTAAATTAGCAGCTATTTAAATCATTCAGTATATTGAGATCTAAAACGCAAATCAGTGGACCGAACATAAACAGTCGTCTCAATAGGCTCCCCTAATACTATGCTCGACTCATATTAATATTAGTAAATAATGCCCTATGCTGCTATGCTTGGGTTGTCGAAATCAACGTCTGCCTAATATTTTGTGAACCGTCCCCCGAACACGCTGGGGTCCAGATGTCATCATACTTTACGTTTCACGAGTTATAAACTCACAAACGCATGTGCTTCGAACATGTCTGACAATGTAACAAAAACCGCATCCAATGCAACTATAAAACGAAGGGGAACGAATAGTGTGCCACTTAAGTTGAGGAACGATAGGTCGTTTACACATGCTCCTAGTGAGTGTTATTTACTAAAAAAAAACTGGGTATTCCTACAACGGTAAATAAAACGTCACACAATAAACTTTTGTAAAAATTACACGGATGTCATACGAACGAATACACAGACTCTGACGAACACACAATGAAGCAATACTATACGACCGCGCGACCTTCTTATTCTGCGAAACGTTCCACACTTTTACTTAACATTGCCTTCTTAATAATTATACCTATTGGAATCCGATCATTACGTCGGTTACTTGTAATTCAATATTATAAAACTGTATATATATTTTATTTTATATATTTTATATCAAATTACATCGTGAAAAACCGTAATAAACCGTAATGTTATTGGGTTAACATAAATATTTAGCACATTAATTAATTAAAACTCCGGAAGGCATCAGCTTTGATATATTTGATCCTAGAATGTGAATCTCACCTTGCCGAAAACAACACGACACGACATCTCGTTGAAGGTTTTTTATTTAAGTTAGATAATCATACATACATAATCTCACGCCTGTTTTCCCCGAAAGGATAGGCAGAGGTGCATTTCTGCACCCACATTTCGCCAGATATGTATCAGTCCCACGTAATAGGGGGCGAGCCTATTGCCGTTTCTCGGGCACATTTCCAGACTCCGGACTGCTAGTGAGAATTTCCTAATGTAAAAACCCAATAACACTTTGCCCGACCCGGGAATCAAACCCAGGACCTCTGGATCGCACGGCACATACTAGTGCCGCGAGACCACGAGGCAGTCAGATAATCATCAAACCTGAATAAACACCACATTAAACTGACCCTTAACAAACGACAAAGTTAGCTAGAGTATATATAACAAAAAAACGCTCTTTTAGCACTAATGCTACTAAAATATACTAAAACGTCAGAACATACGCTTTATTGACTCAGTGAACACTATATTTAAGTATACATAAGTATGGCGTAGTAATTAACATCAATAGCAGATACCTTGCAATTACAGTGTTACGTATTATATAATTTAGGTATAACGAGCAGAGCAGGCGTTGTTTAATTATGAAGAAGCACGCAAAGTTATTAAACGTCTGATCAAATGCGTGAAGATAAATAATTAATTATATTAGAACGTTTAAAAATACATAGGAGATTAACAACCTCGGAAAAAATTAAGCCCGTTGCATTCCTATAGCTTTATTCTAGAAATAGATACAAAGTCTTGTCAGTATTTTGCACTTACATTAATTGCCAGTAGAATCCGACAAACTCCTTTAAAGGTAAGGAGACAACATACCGAATATCGTGCAAAACTTGACTACCTAATACATCGGCTATCCTCTACAAAGATTATCATGAAACTATTAAAAAATACATTTACTCGTTTAACATTCCATTAAATTGATGCTTTAATGGTTAAAAAAAAACTTTACTGACTTCGCTATATTTAAAAATAAAATTGGCCGTCTTATCAACTGTTATGCTTTTAATAATATACTCGTACTATTAACATACCGTGCCATTATAATGTACTAGCTAAATTAAGCATCCATTTGTTTTTACCCTCCCGTCTTTTGTTTCTAAATGTTGTTTAGGATAAATTCAATAGTTTTTGAACATGAATATCCCAACCGTCACAAAATACAAAAGTCGTTAAGTGATCTCATGGGTGGTAAGCAATTTGCTGCTATTACTACTCAGATATATGTATAAATATACAATCAAAATTAATAAAACTGTTGCAAAAAATTTACTAGTATTGGCGCTCTCTCAGCACGCCTATTTCATACACATCGAATAGCAATATTCTTTTTTGAATAGTATTGTACATTTAAATGCTCCTTTTCACTTTTCATGATTGAACGGAACCAACTGGATCACATGAATAAAACTTTTTAAAGAATATGCATTTCTATCTAAATAAATAATAGTAATTTGGTTACGCTATATCTATATATTATGTATAGATAATGTATACATCTTTTATACATAAATTTTAATTACTCATACAAAATCCCAAAAGGCAAAGTTGTATTCAATGAGTTTAAACGGAATAAGCAAGGAAAACATTAACACTATTAAGAGCGTTTACCCGGTTTTAGCGTAATTTGAGCAAAAACAGTACTTTTCGAACCCCTTAAATTTGATGAAAGACTCATCGTACAAACATGTTAATTACCAATTTTTTTTAGGGAATATTGTCATCTAAATAGTAAGTGAAGAACATTTTAAATTTTTTGTGTTAATTTAGATAAATAACAAGATAACTGAACGAAGTTTTCTTATTCTATTTTAGAGTGATTTTCGAGGCTCATAATTAGGGTTAATTTATAACATATTTAATCAAAATAAAATGTTAAATTGGAAATATCCCCAAACAAATAGTGAAAACATTTTAAGATTTAGATCCCTTAATCAAGTAATAAAAAATCTAAGGCATTCGAAATATTGAGAAATTACTGCCAATACAGTGTTTTTTTTTTCATATAATATAATACTTAATAAAACAACAACTTTTTATAATATAAGAACGTGTACTTGAAAACCTACAATTTTTGCTTTAAAGATTCACTTATTTATTTTTATATAAATACTAGCTTTTGCCCGCGACTCCGTCCGCGTAGACTACAGGGTTGGGTTCAGAATGAAAATAAGTTGTAGTCTATTTTACTCTACAGAGTCCCATTTATGTTCATACCAAAAATCGTTTACATCGGTCAAATGATTTAGGCGTGAAAGCATAACAGACATATAATTACATAATACATAGTTACAGTCGTCGTTTCATCACTCTAGCTTCAAAAATGACGAATTTCCACACAAACTCTCACCCCTATTTTTATTTTACCCCCTTAAAGGTACATTTTTTTACAAACTTTTAAATGTCATATTTATTTATATCTAATTAGCAGCCTTTTTTTTTTTTTTTTTTTTTTTTTTTATTCTGGCGCGGCAAAGTGACTCCACTGTACCTGATGGTAAGCACAGTGGAGTCCAAAAAATAATATCGACCAGCGAGAAACGATATGGTCACCCGCTGGTCAACACAATCATGCCGGCCCGCACAAATGCTTCTTCACGCTTCGCTTAAAGGATCCAGGATCATAGGAAGGAGGGAACACGTGAGCCGGCAAACCATTCCACAGCTTGATGGTGCGGCAAAAGTAAGAGTTAGCGAACTTTTTAGTTCGAGCCGCGGTTGTTGTGACCATAAAGCTGTGGCTTCGCATGCCAGCACGCGTGGTTCTGGTGAGGAAAGGAGAGGATGGGACAAGGTTAAACAATTCTTCAGAGCATTCACCATGATACAGACGGTAGAACACGCTAAGTGCGGCAATGTCCCTGCGCAACTGTAGCGGCTCCAAGCTGGCTGTAACGTCTGCATCATTCACAATGCGGATGGCACGTCGCTGCAATCCATCCAAGGCATCGAGGAGGTACTTGGCGGAACCGTCCCAGAGGTGCGAGCAGTATTCCATACCCGGCCGAACCTGCGCTTTGTATAAGCGCAAAAGCTGACCGGGCGTGAAAAACCGGCGCACCCTGTTCAGGATTCCGACCCTACGCGAAGTGGCAGATATAATGCCCTCGATGTGGGTCCTTGGATTGAGATCGCAGCGAATATCTACGCCTAGGATATTAAGGCCTTTCCGCATTGCGAGTGAAAAGCCCTGAAGATTGGGGAGAGGGGAAAACGGGGATTTTTTGCACGAAAACGCACAGACCTGGGTTTTCTTGGCATTGAACTCAACCAGATTCCGGGAACCCCAAGTAGAAATGAGCTCCAGGGTCCGATTGAGCTCAATGACAAGCTCCTCGCGTCTACTCTCAGTATCCACCCGGCAACCCGGTGGCTTACTGCAGTACCGCCCATGGACCGTGCTATCATCTGCATAGCAATGAATGTTGCCAAGCGGCAACATATCATTGATATGCAGAAGAAACAGGGTGGGCGATAGCACAGAGCCTTGTGGGACCCCGGCACTAACTGACATGAGCTGTGAAGCGTGCCCGTCGACGAGGACACGCATTCTACGCCCATGCAGAAAGCTCGAAATCCACAAACACAAGTTGCCGGGAAGACCGTATGCCGGAAGCTTGGAGAGAAGGCCACGGTGCCAGACCCTATCAAATGCCTTGGCTATGTCGAGACTCACGGCAAGAGCCTCGCCATGCCGATCAATCGCTTCCCCCCAGTGATGCAAGGCAAACGCTAGAAGATCACCCGTTGACCGGTTACGGCGGAAGCCGTATTGCCTATCACTAATCAGCGAGTGATCCTCCAGGTAGCGGACCAATTGGATATTAATGATCCGCTCCATCACCTTGCAGATCACTGAGGTTATGGCGATTGGGCGATAATTGACAGGGTCTGACCGATCACCCTTCTTAGGGATCGGTTGCACATTAGCCTCTCTCCAAGATTGAGGCACCACACCTGAAAGATAAGACGCGCGGTATAAGCGTGTTAGTGCAGGAGACAACTCGGCTGCGCATTTTTTAAGAACAACCGCCGGGATACCATCAGGACCACTGGCTTTTCGGACATCGAGTGACTGCAGCTCACGCCTAACATCACAATGCCTGATACGGATATCAGACATTGTGTGTCCACAGCTAGGAAGCGTAGGTGGCTGAGAACCGCAGTCATCGAGCCGAGAATTAGCCGCGAAGAGGCGCGCCAGTAAACTGGCTTTCTCCTCCGGCCCATGGGCCAGTGATCCATCCGGATATCTCAGCGGGGGCAGCGAAGGACGACAGAAATTGGATTGGACAGCCTTAGCAAGACTCCAATAAGCACGGCTGCTCGTCGGATGGTCTGCCAAGGCACGTCCAATCTTGGAGACGCGCTGAGCATCCGCTCTCACATAAGCCTTCTTGCAGGCCTTGACGGCACGGTTATAAGCTGCCTTGAGTAAACTTAAATTGGGATCTTTCATTGCGCGACCCCTGACCCAAGCGCGGTACGCCGCCTGTTTATTACCAACAGCGTCGGCGCACTCGCGATTGAACCAGGAGCGTCCGCATCCCTTGCCGGCGATCTCAGAGGAAGGAATATAGTATTCCATTCCTAATCTGATCTCGTCGGCAATGGCGTCGGCACTCGCTGAAGGATCCAAGCCCTCAAAGCAGCGCTGCCGCCAAGGGATGGATGCGAAGTATTCTCGCATACCATCCCAATCTGCTGACGAGTAGTGCCAGACTTTGCGCTTTACCTTCACGGGTAGTGGAGGTGCAGCGCGCGGAACTGACGTCCCAACCAGGCAATGGTCGGAGGAACCCAAAGGGGCACCAACCGTCACCTGATACCCGGCTGGGTGACTCGTCAGCAGAAGGTCCAGCAGAGAAGGCTCATGACTTGACACATCTGGGATCCTGGTAGGCTGGTTCACCAGTTGCACCAAGTCATGAGTAAGAGCGAACGCATGGGCAGCTCTTCCAGCATGGTCAGTCTTGGAGGAACCCAACCACAACTCATGATGTGCGTTGAAGTCCCCCAAAACTACCAATTCCGCTGTGGGGAACTGCTCCTGCGCGGCGTCTGTCGCCTGGCCAAGGTAGTTAAATAACCGGGTTGTCTCCTCATCCCCGTTATGAGATCTGTAGAGGCACACGTAGACACGACTTTGACAGCCGAGGTCAACGTGTACCCACAGAGTGGAGAAGGAAGGATCCTCCATGCAGCGCAGACGGCGACAGCAGACATCCGACCGAGCATACAAACACACCCCGGCCTTAGGCTTGAAGTTTTCTTCAAGCGAATAGCCGGGGTAGTGCAAGTACGATAGATCGGCCGGACAACGAATCTGCGTCTCCGTCAAGAAGAGCAAGGCAGGCCGGGCCGTCTCTAGATGGTGGTGGACGGCATTGATGTTCGAGTGGAGCCCGCGGATGTTGGCGAACTCCATTGTGAACGCGGTGGTGGGGTTGTGCACCGCTGTAAAACCTGCTCTATTGTAATGCACTGTCATGGGTATGTGTGAAGGAAAGTGTGAAGAAGCTGGGGGGGACTTATGTCATGGTAGTAAGAAGACCGCGACGGGAAATTAGCCACATTAGTGCTGAATGGAGGCAGACTGATCCATCGGACGGAAGGGCCCCCGTACCCTCCCGGAATAGGCCGCCGGGACCCCACATCCGGTCACCAACCGGCACGACGACCTACTCCAAGATTATGCGCGGCATGGTGGGGCAGCCTCTCGAGGTGGTTAGCAACGATTGGGCCCCTGTACTATACCGCGGGCGGCCAGCGGAACAACCGTTTCTACAGGTCTCCCTGGCCGATGGGTCAATACACCTCCAACCAGTCGAGGAAAAAATACCCGCACGGTCATCCCCCTACCACGACTGAAGTCCCCCGAAAAACCGGATGTACACTGACTGATCCCGGAACGCGACACACTTGCATGTGTCACTATGGCGGGTTTTACGCCTTGTGTACGGTGGTCGCTATCCGGGCGGATACGAAAATCCTACCACCAGCCTAAAAAATAAGTTTCAAGATTCTAGCTTTAAAAATGACAATACTTCCATACAACCTTTAATCCCCCCTTTCAACCCCTTAAAACCCCTTTTCCGGGATAAAAAGTAGCCTATGTCCTTTCTTAGGGTCTAAATTATCTGTGTACCAAATTTCATTCAAATCGGTTCAGTAGTTTTAGCAGGAAAGCGAGACAGACAGACAGACAGACAGTTACTTTCGCATTTATAATATTATATAGTAAGGATAAGTAAGGATTTTAAATTGTACTATAAAACGTTGCGCACAGCCCGGTGCAAAACTGCAAATCTGAAATCACTCCACCGCAAGGCTTTTCAGAGAGAGGACGTATCGCTCTGCGTTCCGTCGATTTTTAGTTACGTCGATGTTTTCGCGGTTATCTGACTGCCTTCAGAACAATGATGATGATCAGTGATAATATAATACTCGTATAAGTGATGTATTTGTCATTTTAAAGAGTCAATAAATTTTGTTTCATTCATTTTCATTACATATCATTAACTTTCGACGCTTATATTTACGAGAGTCATATTTACCGAAATTCGACTAGCCGCGTGGCGCGTAAACGCTCTTAAAAACAAAAGTACGCTGTCAGCAATGCTGATAAGATGTGCATGACGCACTACCATTCAAAATATTCTGGACGTAAAGGAAAACCTGTGTCCAAAGATTTGCAAAAAAAAACCTTATAAAAACACTCCTAATATGGATTTCCTCATATTTACTTAAGATTTTAATAACACTACCAAGGAGGAAAATCCTCAAAGCACTCGTTCGATAGAATGTTAACCGCGACACACGATAAACATCTGGCATGCGATGATGTAGGTATTCAAAAGGGAAATCCGAGATTAAAGCTGAGTATTCAATGACGTAATAAATTGCGTTAAATAATCAGAAACTGACGATACGACGAAAGTAAAATTAATGAAATTGTAAAAAAAAATAAGCCCGTTATATTAGTTAGAGGAAAACAAACCAGAGAACAATGCGTAATTTACATCCAGACAGTAATTACATGCGCGTGTCTGCAAACTGATTTACCTCTGATATGAATTAATGTTAGTGTCCCTTCGTTTGAACCGTTGGACAAATATACTAAGTTGAAATACAAGTGATTAGCGAGGATGCCAAGATTTTTACAAGGTTTGTGTATGAGAGACATAGTGAAGTGAGAAACGGAAGTAGAACATTGTAACAGCACAGGTCTGACGTCAAAGAGCCTTAACAGGTACGCATTACAAATATAAACACTGGCCAGTTTATCCGTAATGTACTTTCTCCATGAAACGATCACCATAGAAAGTCCATGTTCCAGCTTCTCTGGTTCATACGAATTCTATAAATACGCTGTCGCTATTATACGAATCCAAGCCGATCAAGGAAAACATAAAGCAAGTATTATATTCAAATAAAACAGCTCGACGTTGTGCTGGCGAGAAACCAAATAGGGGAAGCTATTAGCATATCGACATTCAAAACAATGCTAATTTGTAAGAAGGACGTTTGCACATGTAATTGTTATTGCTACGATGATTTTTACTTGATCACTGCATTACGCCATAAAAACTGTTCTGTACCAATAAGTCAGTATCCATAAAACAATTAACATTATTTATGGCTTCGAAAAAATAAACAATACTTGAAAGTTTATCGCGCATCACGGCAATGATCCGACTGATACTAACTTGACCACATCACAAATTGCACATAGAGGTATTTAGCATTACTACTGTGCTAATACTCGTACTTATCATGTTTGTTGCAAACCAATACGCAATATGTGTTTATTGATTATAATATTAATCCGAACCTGCGTGTAGTTTATCTTTCTTGAATGCGAACTTTATAACCTTGACCTTTGTGTAACAAAAAGCCGGTGTTCCAATTATAATTAAAATTCTACCATTCTGTGAAGTCAAAATATCTGACGCAGTAGCGAAAATATAGATAAACTTGACGCTTCGTTTTTTACTAACGACGAATGAATGAATTCGGACTTTAAAGACCACAGCAAGTTCGTCATTACTATTTAATGTTATATAATAAAAATCATTCATAACGAATAACAAACGCTGGGTTTAAAATTCGTGGTAAATGTTATAAGAGTTTATTAAAGAAATGAAGTAGGTAACATACACTAATCAATTTTTAAAATAAACACGTATGAATTTAAAGTTTGTTAACATTTCTAACAGAATGAAGCGAAAATCAACTCCGTCGTCTTAAATTTCTGTTTGTATGAATATATTATATGGTCGTACATATTGCTCATAAACGTTACGGCCAACTAATCCGTTTTCCCGTTATAAACGATTAATAAGAAACTATAATTTAGTAATAAATAACACACAGTGTAATTTTAAATGTTTAATTAGGATATAACATGGCCAAACAACCTTTACGTACGAAAGTGAATGTTGGGTATGGCAAAAGAAACATGTAAGTAAAATAAGGGTATCTGATAGCACTAAGGTAAATGTGTGGCATTATTGAAATGTGTAGCGTTAAAGCTGATGTAGTGACAACAATTGAAAAAGGAATGCTTAGATAGTACACGCATTTGGAAAGGATGAATGAAACCGACAGAAAGATACATGTGGAGAGTGTGGATGGAAGTGTTTGCAAGGGTCGGCCTCATAAAACCTATAACATCCAAACTGATGACATCCTGGACAAGGAATGGGCGCGGAGCACCCTGAACTAACACGAATTCATGAAGCGTATGATAAAAGTTGACACTGCTAAAGTTTCTACTTTAGCAAGGAATGTCAGGACCGAGCAAAGTGGAGATTGATAGTCTCTACCTACTAAATACATATTATGTAAGTATGTATGTATGTACATATGTATGTACATAAATGCAGTTCCAAAGGTAAAGTGTTACAAAAGATTTCTAAACTTTATTCACAGACAGACATCGTTTCATCGTCCTAACAATTGTATATCCGTCGCCAATCAATGTACCAGTTTAAATAATCTGCAGTCGGGTCATTTGCATGTCATGAGTAAATTGATAAATCCGCTGTGACGTTCGGGTCTCTGACCACTTACAATTGTAGAGCGAGCACACTTACTAGATCTACGAGTAATAATTGATTCATATAATTCTTTATTTGTATACTACAATTATTCATATAAAAACAATAAATAAAAGAGGCCCAGCTAAGGTATCTTGAACCTGCAATAGTAACTAAGTTATTAGCATTAGTTAACCGGGAAATTTTATTTTGATAGAGCTTTAACAGGAGTACACCGTGGTGATTGTGTTGCGAATCAGTACTTAAGGTTGTAAAGAAGAAAAACACAAAAAACATGCGTTGAGCGGGAGGTAAGCAATAGTTGAGTGCAATTTCTCGGAACAAACTCTTTGCAATTTCCTAGAAACAAGTATTTATGCTTAAAGAGCCATTGAGATTGATGAGGGTGAATTCTCGAGTTGGACCATCGACAGCAAACATTAATATTATTTGTATAATACGTTGTTCTGTAGAACGTACGCACGCGTTTTGTTTTCAAAACGGCTGTTTCTACTTAAGAACACGTTACGGAGAAACCGGCATGGTTTGTAAATAGTCCCCTGTTCTTGAATACCACAATACCTAACAATTTCATATTTGTTGAACTCCAAATATACATACAAAATAATTGTCATTGTTACGTCACGACCGCTAAGAAAAGCTTATTTAAGCAGTTATGAATAAATGAATGAATATAATTTTTTAATTTTATAAAGCTATTTAGTCTTAAAAAATCTCAGTACTTTTATTATAACTAATTAGAAATGAGATCGGTTCGTACAAACAGGAAAAAAAACCGTCAACCCGCTTCATTTCGCATGTGCATTTATTATCGATGTCTATTTTTTTTTCATTGTGTTATCTATAGCAGTCACATTCTCAAACTGCCTTTCAAACCCATTATTAATGCGACATCTGGCTGTGGTTAGACTGGATCTATAAAGCAATGTTT
This sequence comes from Hemaris fuciformis, assembly GCA_907164795.1. Lineage (NCBI taxonomy): Eukaryota > Metazoa > Arthropoda > Insecta > Lepidoptera > Sphingidae > Hemaris > Hemaris fuciformis. Next base: position 10,791,450 of record OU015440.1, read on the forward strand.
TATGGTAGCAATTTTGCCATGCATATAATATCATGTCATACATTCCTGGCCACATAGAATTTGGAACCAATAGTTAATCTAGTTAAACATTCAACTGTAGTGTAATATTGAAGTTCGAAACAATAGTATGTAAACAGACGGTTAGACGTTTTATGTGAGTGAGAAACAATTTTTAATGATCACGGTATTTTACTACACAACTACTTTTTAAAATACTGTAAAAGCATTTTAATCTTAGGTTAAGGCTAGTTAATATTCCCTCGAGAGAGTGAGCGGGGTCAACTGACCCATAACTTTGCTTCTATTTACATTTTATCGAAAATAGTGACTACATATTAAAAAATCCAAAATTTAACTTTGAATTCTTAGATAGCAAGGTCTTTATAAAATTATGCTAACATTATGTGGATTCTTCACTTTGGTTTAACATAGCTCGTGGCTGTCTCTTAAAAAGTAAATAAATAAATTTATACATACACTAAAATAATATTGGACCTAAAATAAATAACCAAACTTGTCACATATGGCAAGGGACTAGAAGATGAACAAAAAATATACGATAACCCAAATGGGTTTATTGTAATAGTGCAGAAAAACAAAACATATGTTTTTAACATTGAGAATGTTCAGTATTCCCCGACGTACGACGCGACTCCATTCTAAGCAGAATAAATTGAAGCATTAATTCGAGCTGGATATTATTATAAATTTCATTTTTTTACTGCCTCGTGGTCTCGCGTTAGTATGTGCCGTGCGATCTAGAAGTCCTGGGTTCGATTCCCGGTTTGGGCTAGTGTTATTGAGTTTTTCCCTTAGGAAATTCTCAGTGGCAGCACAAGGCTGGAAATGTGCCCGAATAACGGCAATAGGCTCGCCCCCTTTTACGTGGGACTGATACATATCTGGCGAAATGTGGGTGCAGAAATGCACCTCTTTTTTTTTTTTGTTCTCGAGGGGAAAGCTGTTTATGGCTCTACTTCCCGCCAGACCCGGGGGTGGATGGGCGGGAAGCGTATGTCGGGGTCACCGGTCTTCCAGCCCGGCGCGCGGCGACGTCATGTCCGCGCAGATGTTAGTGCCGGGCTGGGTCCCTAACAAAATTCCCTAAACCGGCATACCGACCAAAACCCCCCGGTGGCCATCTCCGCGCCGAGTGGGGCGACCACGGTACGTGAGCGAGAAGCGCCCACCGTAATGCCGCAGCCGCCCGGTGCGCCTCCGAGACGTTATTGTCTCGGCCGTCTCGGAGTTGTAGGGGGCGCAGTTGCACCCCCACTAGCTTGGTTCGGGCGCCCCGGTTGTGGATGGGCGCCCGCGACGTACACAGGCCACAGTGCCGCCGCCCCTCTCGGGGTCACTTTCAGTGAGGACGCGCCGCCCCCGCAGCGCGCCCAGCATCCCAAGGGCCCCTTTGAGTCGTCTTTTACGACAGGCAGGGGATACCGTGGTGGAATTCTAACGCCCCCTTGCCACAGGGCAGGGCGCCGGGTCTAATTATCTCTGTTGACCCGGCGCCTCCCTTCTCTGACGTCTTTGGCGGGCGGGATCGTTGATTTCGCGATCCCGCTCCGCGCTCTCCTTCTGCGACATGGCGTGCTCGCAGAAGGAGAGCACCGCTCGCCACGACCTCGGACTCCCGACCATTGAAGATACGACGGCCGGGAGCGAGAGGTCGCCACCAACAATAGCGCGGAGAGCGCTGCGCTCCATCTCCCAGGCTGGACACTCTTGTTGTATGTGCTGGACTGTGTCGTCCGGGCAGTTGTCACAGTGGTGACACACGGCCGACTCCTCCTTCAGAGCCATCCGACACAGGTAGTGGCCGAAGCATCCATGCCCCGACAATACCTGCGTCAGGCGAAACGTCGCCGCACCGCGGCGCCTGTCCACCCACTGGTCGAGGACAGGACGCACTGCCTCGACGGTCCTAGCACCAGCACTGGGATCTTCCAACCTGGTTCGCCATCCCTTCACGGCGGCAGTACGGAGGGAGGCTTTTATTGCCTCTACCTCTCTCGGGGCCAGTCTGTCCCCGCGACTTGACGCCTCCTCCCGCTGATGGTATAGACGCGAGAGGAATTTGGCGTCAAGGTCCCACGGCAGGGACCCGGCCAGAACGCAGGCCGCCTAGAAGAGCGACGCAGCGCCTGTTCAGGGACTCGGCCCATACTGGGCTCCCATACAACGCCATAGACCGCAGAAATGCACCTCTACCTACCCCTCCAGGGAATACAGGCCTGAGGTTATGTATGTATGTGTGATTTTTTTAATTACCTTTTTACCTTCATCATCAGCCCATATACGTCCCACTGCTGGGCACGGGCCTCCTCTACAACTGAGAGGGTTTAGGCCTTAGTCCACCACGCTGGCCTAGTGCGGGTTGGCGGACTACACACCTAAGAAATTCCTAAGAACTTTTAGGTGTGCAGGTTTTATCACGATGTTTTCCTTCACCGTTAAAGTGCGTGATAATTCAATGTCAATACACACATAACTTGAAAAAGTCAGAGGTGTGTGCCTGGGGTTTGAACCCGCGACCGTCGAGATTCTCGACCGCATGCCCAAACCTCGAAGCCATCACGACTTTTTACCTTATCAAACAAAAAACTATTTCAGAAAAGAATTTATGATAACCATTGAAAAATTGTACGATCGTTTATTCTTTTGATTATAATCTTTTGAATGTGCATCGGTTCTTTTGTATGCACTGATACCGAATTTGTGTGACATTATTTTTTATTTTTAAATTTACCCATAGTACAAATACCATAGTGTGAAATATCTGGAGCTTATTTATAATACTCAAACTAGTCGAAGCGCCGGAGTAAAAAAAGTAGGTAAGTAATGCATCGTTCGGGACCTGGTTTTTTTTTTTTCGAATATGTTCAAGGACACCCTTGAACATCCTGAATGTAAATCCAAGTTGGCGCGGCGGGGGGGGGGGGGGGGGTGTTTCACTTCAGCCGCCATCTTGGAAAACACGTTTTATCGAATATCTCGCGAACCGCGCATCGTACGACAAAAATTGTAGAAATCATTATTGTAGATAATAATATTTGCCATCTTTTTTATTTGAAACTTTTTTTTGTATAACGCATAAGTTTTTAAATATCAAACTTTTTACAATATGGTTTTTACTAAATATTTAGTTAATGGTTTAAAAAAAAATTTAAAAATTAAAAATAATGGTAACTGAATTGTAGAGCATAAAATTACCTATACATTTTATCAGAAACTTTTTCCCGTAGCATTTATAGTTTAGGAGCTATAACGCTGTAAATGAGATTATAATGCTGTTATATTATCTACAATAATGATTTCTACAATTTTTGTCGTACGATGCGCCGGTTCGTGAGATATTCGATAAAACGTGTTTCCAAGATGGCGGCTGAAGTGACCCCCCCCCCCCCGCCGCGCCAACTTGGATTTGAACATATAAAAAAAAAAAAATCAGGTCCCGTACGTTGCAAAAAATACCCCCCGGCGCTTGGCCTAAGCTGTGCGAATGCCTCACCTCGTAAAACAAAAGAAAGTCCATCGAATTTTTAGTAGTAGTAGCGAAAACAAAAGATGTAAAGAAACAGAGTAAACCTCCGTACTATGCCATTCACGAGTTCGCACATGCAATTTTTTTGTGTTTTAAACAAATGTTCTTTATTCGTGCCAATATCTTGGAGGATAGTTACGCCAATAATAAATTACTAAAGCAAAATTCATATGATTAATTAAGATAAAAAAATATGTATAAGTTGACTTTATGTGGACACATATCAGGTCTAAGTTTTAGTTTTTTAATAGGAATAAACATATTCAAAAAATCTTGTGCCGTATCGTAACATAATTTTTACATAGTATTTATACATTACGGCCCTTATTCATAAACGTCGTATACGTCTTTCATAAATATATTGTCACCTCGTTCTTTCTTTTGAGAAAACATTACGCAACATCATAGGCCTGTGTTTTAAATGTTCAATTTAAAAGAATCACAGATATTAATTTTGGAAGATATATAGCTTTGACACATATGAAATTCCTCCCTGTATGATCAATATTGGAACTACTACAAATGAACTTAGGTCAATAAAAATAAGGTTGAAAAATATATTTAAAAAAAAAAACGTACCTTTTAGTGTGGGCGGTATTTGGTTTTTCCGTTGAAGCCGGCGGCGCTGGAGGAGGTGGTGGTGGCGGTGGGGGTGGTGGAGGGGGTGGAGGCAACAGAGTTTGCGAACTTGACACTACTGGGGGAGGAGGAGCGTCCAACGCATCACTCAATGGCATTACAATTTCTGGCTGAACATTTGGCAACTCTTTCAAGTCTGGCAACTCGGATTCGGGCAGAGTAACAACTGGGACAACAGGTGACGTCACAACTGAGGGTGCGATAGATCCTTCATTGTTGATTAAGAACTGGACATCTCCAGCTATACCCGGCAAATGGGGAAGATCGAGCGGCATATCTAATTCCGGCACCTGTTCAATACATAAATATACACTCATTTAAAAAAATCCACCATATTATATGTAATACAATATTTGTTCTAATTTAAATAAGTAACCTTACCATTCCCATCCCTGGCGCGTACATGTATTCATCGACTTCACGTTTCATCACGTCCTTTCTCATGATGGAATATGGAGCAGCTTCTAATAAACTTGTATTTTCGATGTTATCATTAACTGCTGGTACATAAACAGGTACCCTGTCGGATGAGCCGATATAAGGACTGTCATCCGTATTAAAAATGAGTAACTCTCCAACGGTCTGAATGTTGTTAATTACAGCATTCAGTTTATAATCTTGTTTTTGTTTCGGCACTGTGGAATCCGCGACTTTAACGTGGTAAAAATGAAGTTTTTCCTGAAAGACGTCTATATTTATAAAATCTATATTTATTTGGAAACGTTTAAAATATTAGCGCCATATAAATAAATACCTGTATTCCCTTTTCTGAAGACGACCCCTGAGCTTTCCTACTCAGAGTTATTTTTTTGGGTTCGAATTTATAACCTTCTGCACCAAAAACTGACTGATAATTCTGATGCGATATAGAGGCTGGATATTTAGCACTAGAAAATACTTTAATCGCTTTTTGTAAACCGGTAAGCTTTTCAACTTTGGCTCTAGAAATTTCGATCCTTTCATTGAGCTTCGCAGTTTTGTCCATGTTCTGCTTGATTCTACACATAACACGCAGGAACACATCATCAACTATCCCATTGAGATTATCGATTGCATCGGCGATCTGCAGGATTGTCTCTTCGTGACCCAAATCACTTGATACTACACTTATCTTGTATAAACCTTCCATGTTTATTTTTTTGCATGCATAAATAAATTCCTGTAACAATAATTACCAAACTTGAATGTTTCCAATTGCTTATTCTACAAAGATAAAAGTAAATTTTGCATAGAATATTTGTTCTCACCTAATGAGTTTCTTTAAAATGACCTAAAATAAATTAATAAGGCACAAGAATTATCACTAAACGACACATCCACATTCTTGTGTGAAATAATATTATGTCCCATATTTATATAGCACTGCATAAGAAAGCTCTTATATTTTAATATTTACAATTCAGTCACTAAAAAATATTTAAATAGTTGTATCACTTAATGGAGTAATAATCGATTCATTTATTTGAGGTGTTTATTCTCGGTGAGTCAGCAAGCAGTGAGTGCAGATTGTCATTAGCGGGATCCGTACTCCACGAAAATCGACAGTAAGCATCTGGCGACATGGTAGGGTCGAGTATTGCTGATTCTTCAGCTATCTGGCCACCCGATAGCATATTATTCAGATGTTTATTAATTACAGCGTCTCCTGGACTAACGTAACCGCTGGAAGCTTGCGGCTTTAATGGCACTGTGTTGCGTACAGGTTGTTTATGACTAGGCAAGGTATCTAGTGATTGCAGCTGAATATAGCTGCTGTCAGCGGCATGTTTCGCGGGCGAAGGCAAGTTAGGCAGAGTTGGCAAGCTTTCTGGGCCAAACATTTTTGTAGGCGTCGGTCCTTTTTTAGGAAAATTTAGCCCTAATTTCATTTGACTCTCTTCGGCACGTACATATCCTGATGACACAGGAATGTTATTGGTGACACTTGGCGGCGCCACTCCTGTCGTAAAAATCGGCGGAGAAAGAGAAGCCATTACGTAGCTGGAACTCGGATTCTGGATTGCTGATTTTACTAGAGAATTTTTGTCAGGCATTGAGGCGCTTTGTACATATCCAGAAGAAGGAGCTACTGGTTGTTGTACATACCCGCTTGCTGTACTTTTCTTTAAATTTTTATCTCCGTAATATGGCGATGCTCCTCGAGGAGCCTCCGTATCAGAATTAGAGGAATCCTCATATTCTCTCATATTTGTATTATTATCATCGCCCTTGACTGCTTCACCTTCCAAATGTAAAGACGAATTAGAGCCATCGTCTGAAGAAGAAACTTGTCTATCCATGGGGGCTTGGGACGTATCGGAAAGAGCAGTGCTGTCTGTGCGATCACTAGAAGCACAATTGTCATTTTCTTTTTGTTTTCCATCTGATGTGGAAACAGTAGTTCTGCTGTTTGGTAACAATAACATTTCATCAGATGATGGCTTTTCATCCTTATTTGAAGGATTCCATCCTCCAAATGCATACTTGGATATGTCTTTTTCAGGGACTCCTAATCCACTTGGCAACACTGGTTTAATATCTTCCATCTTACGGTATTTTTTGTAACACTTAATTGAACTATACATCAAACCCATTGACAAAAATATTGCTATTAGAATGAACATCATCATTAACCCATCTTTAGATCCACAAGCTACTGCACCAGGGTCACTCCATTCTCCTGGATACTCCAAACGAGTAATTTCTCTTCTACTGGGAAGTTTAACTTTCTTGTTGTCACTTAAAGTTCCATAATATGGGTCTTCATCATAGCTTATGGCTCTTACTCTATATGTTTCTCCATTAACTCCTCCATCACAATGATCTATTGAATAATTTAAATTATGAGTAATAAATGTCTCATCCTGAGAACTTCCATCCTTAACTCTTTTTAATTCATAATGTCCAATAGGGCCCCCTGATATTTCTGGAGGATCCCACTTAACTATGTCTGGTCTGCTTGTAATTGTGGGAGTTTTAATTTTACCAGGTGGTCCAATTTTTGTTCTTACAAATATTGCATCACTTGGATTGATTTTAGAGCAACTTCTGATAGCAGTGTTGCAGGCTTGCACAGTCCATGAGTAGTTAGTAAATCCATGTAGTCCAGTTAAATTTACATATCTCCTTAAATTGTCTTTGTCCTTATCGGAAACCTTGTCAACATAAAACTCTTGTCCATAATTATTTATAACATATTTTCCAATGATTCCATTTTTGTGTTCAGGAGGATCCCATGATATGAGTAGTGAATTATGTTCTATTTTAGATATTGTTATGTTAACAGGGCTTGTTGGGGTGTCTTCTATTGTAGTTACTCCAGTTGAAGCATTTTCAATAGTTTTAAGTCCATATGTTGTATTCATTGCCAATGTAAATAAATATGTAGTGTATGGTTCTAAGTTTGTTATGTTTTTTGCCATCAGTTTTGGATTTGTTATGTTTAAAATTGTCGCATTTTTAGTAGCACACACATTACTTGTGGCTAATACTGGACAATAAGAAATTCGATAACCAGTGATGACACCATCTTGTAGAGTGCAGTCCATTGTCCATGTAATTTTAACAAATGAAGGGCCTGGTGCATCGTGATCCATTTTAACTGGAAATCCATACATTTGAATTGAATCCTTTGAAATATCACAAATGGCCCAAACCATTCCACTGGTCTTTTTTTGACGATTAGCAGATATAGCAAATTGATATCTGTTTTCTTTAGGCAAGTCTATTACATAAGTTGTTGTATTAGGATTCAATACTGTGAAATTCATTCTACCAGAACATATCCCAGTAGTATTATGGATACACCAAAATACTGTATAATTATCAATATTTTGAACTCCACCCCATGATAATTTATAAGTGCCATTTTCATAAGCCAGTTTAGTGAATGATGACACCTTGAGCTTTGTATCTCCTTCAGGTGGGATATAGAGGTAGCTGCTATTTATTGAGGACCCATTATCATTCATGGACCAAACAGAGACATCTATGGCACCTAATGATGCATTATCCAATATAACATAACTCAAGCTTTTATTCTTATCAGCAATTAGTGTCTGATGATTCCTTTTGTGTGGGGATACCATTACTTTATATGTAAAGTTAGCTCCTGCTTCCTCATACTCCTCCAGTTGTTTCCAATATATATAAATCAATCTCTTAGTGTTATAAACTGCTTGCCCAAATGCACCAACTACAGTGTCAGGAGGCCTATGGGGAATTTCACTTGCTGTATAAAAAACTGTATATGCAAATTTAGACCAAAGTTCTTGTTTAACTGTTGATTTACATTTAATGTATATTCTTACTTCATATTGCATATGAGCATATGGCAAATCAGTAAGAAGAAATCTATAAGTCCTGTTTTTTGCTGGTAAGCTTGAGGCATCAACACTTCGGAAAAAAGCTGTATTATCAATTTTAGCAATTTGATATTCAATCCTGTGTTCCACACCATTTGGTAGCATATCTAAGTTGATAGGTATGCTCCACTTAAGCAGAACACTGTGGTTATAGACAGCAACAACTTTCAAATTCTTAGGTGGATCGGGTTCAATAATAGAAATATGATCTATATCAAAATACTGAACATTACACCCAAAAACATTACAAGAGGTAAGTCTGAAATTGTAGATTTTTTCCATTTGACGATATCTAGGTATACTGAATGTGGTCCAAGAACAAGACCTCTGATTATCAGTCCTTGTTGCATTACATGGTTCAACAGCATTGCCATTGGAAAAAAAAGTAAGTGTATTATTGACAAGGCTTTCAGACTTGGGTGATGTCCAAATGCAATTCAATATTTCTAGATTTTTTGACTTGCATTCAAAGTCTGTAACATTTTCAGGGAGTGAGTCAATTAACACTCTGCAATTGGATTTCTCCCCTGTCTTCAAATTCTTACAGTAATAGGTTTTGACTTGCTTCTCTGGCTTCTCAATATACAATCTCCTAGTCGTGCTGTTTACTATTTCAGAGGCAATTGCATTCCCGCCTAATTGAAATTCAAGATCAGCAGAAGAATTACCGTCGACACATAAAAACTCCAACGGTTCACCATAACGGATTGACACTGTTCCCTCAGGATACATATGAACTGGTTGGTTTGCATCGCTATGACGTCTCGCCAATATGCATGGAAAATTGATCAAACCTAGGATTAGCACAAACCACATCCACGAGCCGCAGTGCAGTCCCCTACGCAACTCACTACACTTGTTTTCTGCTATTATATTACTAGATAAATCTGCCATTGCTAAATGTTTCCACTGTCACTCCATTAGAATTTAATATATTAGTCCAGAATTAAGCAATAAATTGATCGACACATTCCTTATTTTTTTACCGACGAACTAAATGGCGCACCGATAGTCTTAACACGATGACACACATCACACTGAATGAACACGTTTACCCTTCGCGCACTACATATATTTAATCAACATCATTGTATTTATAGAGCCTCTACGATGGAATAAAATTTGTTAACGCGAGACCGGAACGTTTTGGAATTGTGTTATAATGAAAAATAGTAACGCCTACAACAAGTACTTACATAAAACAGAAAGAAAACTTCGGATCGGAGTATTCTCAGAAACGCCAACTTCACTGTATTCAAACTGTCGAAAACAAATCTGTTTATAAACTATATATTATATGTATATACGTAAAAAACACCTAGACTATGTGCAATTTTCTTTATCCACTAATATACTAATAACTGCTTCAATTAATTAATAAATAACATTTAATTAAATTTAATGCATAGTAGGTATCAAAGTCTCTACAAGCAATTTCTTACAAAAAAAATACCCATAATAATTACAACACCAATCAGTTACAATAGCCTCCGAATCAATTTAAATTAAATGCAATGTGTCCCAGATTTTTTTGCATATCTTATTTACCAAAATTTTCTTCATTACCTTGATTTTTGTTCCGTCAACATAAAAGAGTTGAAATTATTTCTAAAGGAAAATATCTTGTCTGGTAACTCGAAAAGAAACGTCAAATATGTCAGTCGCAGTCGAACACAGAGTACTATTAATGGCAGAGTAGCTCGAACATTAGTTCGTACGATTTTGTAGCTCAGGGAATTTGGCCCCACTTTTTTTGAATCTAGATTTTATTATTTTTTATTATTTGTTCGTTAATGTTCGAATGTAAAAATTGTTTGTTCGTCTTTTATTTATTTATAATTTATTAAACAAATGTTCACCCTTAAGTTGGCCCCTATTACTAGATATCTTTATTTTTATTGCTCAGATTAATTAATTTTGATCAATTAACGTTTGTTCGGCCACTATTGATGATTGTTCGATTATAAAAACAATTAAATTCTTATTTATTAATTAATTATAAATATAAGAACTTTCAATTCATTGGTTTCACACCAATTGATTTCCAAATGAAATATTTTTTATTTTAAGTAATCTTCGTTTCGTTCGCAAGAAGCTGAGTTTGTTAGGCTGTTTTTTTTCTTATGGAGTTCAATCGTTTAGTTATTAATCTCCTATTTTCGGTAAATCTGCAAATTTTCTACTAGTTTGAAACCTATAATAAAATACTATAAATTAGAATATTTGAAATTTCATCTTCTTGTATATTTATGTCCAGTCTCATATAATTACATAAAAATCGTCTCTAATCAACTACCTACTGGCTTACTAGTTATATTTTTCAATAATAACTCTTTTCTCAAATAATGTAACTGAATATTATCAAAAACACTAGTTTGAACGCATTTTTTTATTATATATTATATAATAAACTTGACAACAAATGTACTCTGTGCTCGGAACGGAATGTAATCCAAATTCCAAATTACCTAGGTACTTCATATGTATGTATTATGTACTAGTGTTATTCTTTTACTTTGCTGGGAAAAAATAATAATTTATATAGCTGTAGAAAATTATGTGAATGATAAATTGGACAATGGATGATAATTTACAAAGTTCATTAGGTTATTCAACTAAAGATGCACTGATCAAACTTCGTGACGATATACGTGCTGTAATTGAAGAACATAAAAATCAGAATCCCACTAGGTATTTATGTTATCATTTATGTTATCATAAAATATGTATAGTAAATCTAATTTTAACGTCTTTATTAGTTAATAACAAAAGTAAAACGAATAAGGTTATTTAATTTTCAGATGCAGCTTAATACGTGATATAATATCTTTTTCTTCGGAAAAAGTTTTACTCTCAGGAGTTGCGTATACAATTACTTTCATCTATATAATATGCTTGATTTTAACATATCATCTGGGCGTATCAGTGCAAGCCCATGCATATCTCATATGGGAAGCTCTATTTTTGTTTGTAATTCTTGTTGTAAACTTCTTGGTAGCATTCAACGAAGAAAACTTATACAGAAACGAAATACCTCATAGAGTAAGAAAGGTTGTCGGTAAGAATTGTTTTATTTATTTATATATAAATAATAATTTTTCAAGTTTTTTTATGGTTATTTGAATGCATTTTTATCCAATAATCATTTTTGTTTACCAAATATACAACTGTAGTCTGTTTTTTTTTAACAATATGCTGTGGATTTAGTTTTTAATAGAGTTTATGAATGCAGAAGATGCATGAAAAGTATGTTGTGATCATATTTTCAAGTTTTAAAAGAAAGTAAAGGACTTCATTATGTAAGCTCACCTCACCCAAAAATGTATGTATGGGTATAAATTAAATATCTTTTAAACATAGTTACATACACATTTTAATCTTCTAAATATGTTTTTTTTTTGTACACAGAAACATTAGATGAAGCAATAGAAAAGGTAAAATGGAAACAAGTTCACTATCCTCATTTATGTGCTCCATTTTCACCATGTGTGATACTTCAATGGACATATAGAGATGGTAAATGTATTTTAATCATTAAGTTATTAACAAAATTAAAACTTTTTTTTACGAGAGGAAAGCTCTTTAAGCTCCTCTGTTCGGTACCTCGGGGGAGGCCGAAAGGGGTATGTTGGGGTCTCTGGCCTTCCAACTCGGCGCGCGGAACAATTGTCCACATAGCTGAGTTGGGTCCCTATCCAAAATCCTACACCAGCATACCAACTAAAACCTCTCAGTGACCATCTCGCGCATTTAGGGCGGTTTTGCGGCATCTTAGGGCGAGAAGCTCCCTAAATGGTCCGCGTCCGCCCAGCGCACCGTCTGATTGTGGACTCCTCCAAATTGGGAGGGCTTCAGATGCCTCCACTTATGCTTTTTGGATGTTTACCTCTAGTGAACGTCCGCGACAGTCAAGAGGCCACGCCCTCTGCCGCAAATCTCGGGATTGCTATCATAGTGTATCGCCCCCACAGTACGTCCAACCACCCCATTCATATAAGCATTTTCAGAAAGCAGCTGTTAAGCAAAGTAAACAAATTTTTATCATTGTACTTTTGCAGCAACAATAGTCAATCTGCCATGGGCATTACTTGTAGAGGGAGACATAATAGTGCTAAGACCAGGGCAAGAAGTGCCAGGACACTGCAAAGGCCTCCAACCTGAAGACCCAGAATTATTTTTTGGCCAAACTTTTCAACCGTGTTCTCAGGTAAAATTATATTTGATAGTTCCCCATAAATAATAATACAAATTATTTAAATAAACTATACTTAAAATCAAGTGAAACAAAAGTCATCTTACAAAAAGTGAATTGTTGAACTAATGATTAAGAGGAAAGGGTCTTAAAACTCCCATTTGGTACCTTGGTGGATGCTAACAAGAGCATTTTGGGGTGTCTTGCCTTCCAACTCAGTGCCCAGTTATTTGTTTGCAGTAATTTTGGTCCCGTAACACAAAATTTATTATGATAATACTATCTTAAACTTCTTAATTGCTGATTAACACTTAAAAACGTGATCTTTTAATTATTCAAAAAATCGTTCGAGTGCAACAAAAAAACACCTGGCTGGATTAATTTGGCACTTGGTAGGTATTGTGTGGACATATTGAATTGTAAAAGGCACACTTAACATTATTGGTTTCCTCAATATTTTCGACCCAGCACTTGATTATCCAAAAAACCGCCAAAAGCCCCTTTTTTGTTGCATTTTCAAATTCATGTGACAAAAAGAACATTTGTTTTTTCCAAAAATCAAAAGCTAGTCGTTAAAGGATATTCATTCAAGTTCTTGAAACCTACCTCTAACTTGCTGTGCAATCATTGGTTGCTGAGATATCGATAATTAAAGACAAAAGGATCCTTTTCCATTTGAAGACCGATATCTCGGCGAGAAGTGAACGTATCAAGGTGTTAAAAACAAGAAATTAAAGCTAAATGAACATAATATCCGATCCTTATAGTGGTTAAGTAAAAACATTTTTTCCACGCCCGTAGACCAAAAAGAAAAACTAAAAAAATGAATTATTTTTTGGTTGCTGGTTTTTCTAAGATTACTCAAAAACCGCTGACGCTACAAAATTTTAAAGTTCTAATCCAGAAACTAGACACTTGGAGCTACAATTTACTTTTTTTAAATTTCCTATACGACCATTTTTCTCGAAGTAACGGCCTGTTGAAAATCGCCCAAAAATTGGGATTTATTTTTTGATCCCTTAATTTTTTCCAGTAGTGTATTTTAATTGCAAGTTACAATTGATGTGCATTAATTTAAATAATTTAATTGTAACACGCTATTAAATGGTTAATTGCAATTAATTCAATTGCAATTAGTTTAATTGCAATTATTTTTTAGTCAATTAAAAGTTAATTGATTTATGCCCAACACTGCCGCGAACTATCTTCGGCAAGGAATGTGGGAACTTGGAGAATTTCAAAACTTTTTTACTTCCACTATCCTTCAAAGATATGGACCCCATTATTCTCCATGTTATGTATTTTTCCTCTTAGGATACTGCTTTTCGCGGTACGTACAAGTAACAGTTACGGGTATTACAAAAACATTGACGATAAAAAAGCAGATAGGAATATAAAAAATTTGATGTTTCTCGTATCATCTTAACTATTACCTGTCTTAATTTTCGATCATGTTCTGTATATAAGATATACTAGACTGTTCTGACATTTCATAATTTCATTTAAAAGATTATATGAATAAAGATAATTTGACTTTGACTTTGAACTTTTGTTTTAGCATAAGGAAAATTTTAGTATGCCAAGAATAAGAATACCCTATCAAAACAAAGCTTATAGAATGTGTGAAACACCATATCTGAAGAACCTTAAGCTGGCCCTTAAGCAAGCAACTGCTAGACCAGTCACAGTGTTTGAGAAACAAAGGTATTTGGTAAGCATTAATCTATGTATCTGTATAGTTTGATGAATAACTCTTTATTTAGTGTGCATAGGATTAGATTCATAGACTCACGATTGATTACATTTCCAAATTGAAAGTAAAATAAATTAATAGTAAAAACCAGAATACACACTTGACTTATGGGGGTGGTACCTACACAGTACACCCAAACAGTAATATAAGGATATAAGGATTAATGTCGAAATACAGTTTATTAAATTATAATCTTTTAATACTATTCCCACTATTGGCATATACTATATTATTACTATGAGTTATGTTTTTATTTGTTTTTTCCCTTTTTTTTTACATTGTGTGTTTTTTTGCGTTTTCTCGTCTTCTATATACGTTGTTGATTTTCATCCATTTCGTATGGATACGAAGTCTCGTTTTCCTGATACCCTCAAAACAAGCCTTGCTTCTCGTGGAGTCAGAACGTTGAATGAGAGTGTTAGTAGTCGTGAATGCCAGTCGCTGCAACACATATAGCAGTCTAGTGGAATAGTCTTGTGTCTTATTGCAGTGCACAGTGAAAATAATGGAGGGCATAGTGTTGCCGCTGGTGATTTCGGTGGTGGTGATCGCCAGTTTCTTCCGCCACGTGTATCAGTTGCCCGGAGTCACGCACTGGACCGAGATATATTTCCTTCAAACTATTGCGGCCTCACTGCCGCTGTTGCAGATTGTGTTTCCTATCGCATGGGTCACGCTTAACTGTTATGGACTTGCTCGGTGAGTGATAGACTACGGAATATAACATTTTTATCGGGTTTAACTCGCAATTTTTTTTAGAATTCAATACTTGTGATGATGTTTGATCATTATCTTCGTTATCAGTCATAAAATTCCAGCAGCCAGACCTACTTATGTCCAAATAAAATAATATCAGTAGTTCTTTCATAAGTTAGGCAAAGGTGTATTTCTCCGAAGAATTTCCAATGCCACTTGTTGAGACATTCATAAGCATAAAAATCCCCAAATATTCTCAATGTTGGTAATTCATACTAAACAAAAAAAATACAATATAATAACGAACATGGCCAACAAACTAATTAATTTAGATTGAATTTTATTGTGGTTGTTATAAAATTGAGCTTAGAAGAAAATAAATATTACATGATTATTTTCACTTTATTCTTACAGTCTACCACTTAAATATGAAGAAGACAGTAAGAAACAAAAATAATATTAATCGCACTTTCTCAAGATTTTAGGGAATAATTGTAGCAGTAATTGTATATTTAATAAAAAAAAATATTTCAGGTTCAAACTGTTGTCTGAAACGCGACAAAAATACGTGCGACCCAAGTCGTGTTCAATATCAGAGGATGCGAGTGATCCTCTTATACAAGCACTTAGTGAGTCCAGTCTCAAACCTGAGACTATTAAATCTATAGGGAAAATATTCTTCAACATATTAATTGGCAGAGAAGATATGGTGACGAGAACAGCTAATATCGTTCATGTTCTTGGATCATTGTCTGTATGTACAAATTTTTAGCATGTATCAAGTTATATAAAAATGTATATAAAAATTAAATGAGTTTGTAATGTCAAATTCACAGACTTTCACTAAATGTGCGCAAAGATTTATTATTTCTATCGGATATTACTATCAATTCTATTGTATTCTATAATTTTTGGTGTGTTATTGTTTTTTGTTTCATTTCGCAAAATAATTTTTATGTGTTGACAGGCTCTAAGTTGTGTGGACAAAAAGGGTGTATTATCATGGCCTAATCCGACTGCAGAGAAGGTGTTTTTCCTTCGTAATTCAGGACCTACTTCGCATAACTCCAGCAAAACTAGTCTAGTCGGCTCGATGGGGCACCAAAGTAATACAACCCTGGACCAACCTGGCGAGAGCGTCAAAAATCCGGAGCCATCGACCATAGCTGAGGTACAGCCCTTCCCATGAGATTTGGCAGAACTGAATTTCCGCACATACATTTCGCCAATTGTGATTTTGCCCCAAAATGGTCGGGTCTATAAGGCCTAATGGAAAATGTGATAACACTCGATAACGAAAAGTGTATATCGCACGGTACTCAGTTGTCCTCGTGAGGTAGTGCATGAGGTATCGGTTGCAGGTGCTGGACCTGACGCACGACCAGAACGCGCCGTTCAGCGTGGAGTTCGACGACCAGCGCTGGCGGCAGCACCTGGCGCTGCTGAAGCCGCT
Organism: Hemaris fuciformis; assembly: GCA_907164795.1. NCBI lineage: Eukaryota > Metazoa > Arthropoda > Insecta > Lepidoptera > Sphingidae > Hemaris > Hemaris fuciformis. The sequence goes on from OU015440.1 coordinate 10,808,073, forward strand.
GGGGCTGGCGGCGCTGCTCAACACGTGCGCGCCCGCGCCGCGACACACCTACGCGCACTTCTGCCACCACCTCACCTGCGAGGCGCAGCTCAGGTCTCACCACCACACATACTTATGTACCTACTCAGACTATCGCTCTCCACTGCTGAATGTAGGTCGCCCCTAGTGAGCGCCAACCATCCCGGTCTTAGCTGCCCACAGCCATCCGCCACCCGCCATCTTTTTTAAGTCATCGATCCTCTACGTCTGCTTAAACGCGGTCTTCCTCCAACACTTTAGATATTGTTATATTTTTCATTCTTATACAGAGGTATTAGGTAGGAGGTGTGGAGGTATACAATCTTTCCACAGTTTACAATCTCGCTAGATAGATTGTAATCTAGCGGTGTTTACAATTTTACGGTGACATATATATTATTAATGAATTGTTTTATTGGTCTATCAATGCTAATTGCGTTTTATATCAAAATACCGAACTCGTATAATAAATAAAATTAATATTATGGTATGATTGTGCAGTGAACATCTGGTCCCGGTAACAAATCGTCGCTGTCTTTGCGAATTGGCCAAGCAAATTGGTTTCAATGACGCCGTGGCCTCCTCTTACACCGTGCAGGACTGCTTGTCGATATTTAGGCATTTAGTAAGTATATTTATTAACTTTTCATGATTTGTCTTCATTATTTATTTATTTAGCGGTAATTTAACAGTTCTCTGTCTAGTCTAAACTTAAACAGTATTGTACTTGAGGTACAAGATAAAAGTGTAATGTCAGTTAGAGAGTTATTTTTTCATAAATATGAAACATTTTATTTAAAACCCAACTCGTTTTAGTATTGTTTATCCCCAATATTGAGATTTATTTATAATCCGTAAGATATTCTTCAATTTGCATTCACCATATTTTGGTTAGGTTTGAAGGAAAAAGTAGGAAGTAACTCAGGTGAAGGTCGACATAATAACGTTCAAATCTGAAACTTGTATAATAGGGCACATCCATACTATGATAACGTTATCTCCTTAAGCTGTTCTGGATCCGTGTTGTGTTGTATAGCTATGAAGCCGTGTGTGTGTATTTGTGCAGCAAGCGGACACGCTGCGGCGCGAGACTCGGTTCGTGCGCTCGCTGCAGCTGAGCACGCGCGTGAAGGTGCCGCTGCCGCACATGCTGGCCGTGCTCGTCAAGGACCACGCCAACCAACTGCAGATGCTCACTCAGGTACATCATACCACCAGACAATTATTATTATCGACAACCGTATACCGTTTGAACAAAAAGGCCGCTTCATAACAAATATTTAATATTACAATCTATAAGGTATATCCCGGTTATAAATGTTATATTATCGTGGACTCTTTTAATAGGTTTTGTTCATCAAGAGGATTTTTTTAAATATAAAATAATAGATAGTACCGTGGCCGCATTGTAGAGTCATTCGGGGTAAGTGTGCGCAGCGGGTAAGTGTGCGCACCCTGGTTATCTGCAAAAGGTATAAAGGAAATTCGCGATTTGCATATGGGACTTGAACATACAATAACAAGGACCTAATTTATCTGCAAGATCGCGAAATTGTGTCATCCATTTGTTTTTTAATAAAAATAAAAGGAATTGAGCGTCTAAACTGTTATTTTTGTGATTTTAACAAACATTGTCACATCCAAGCAAATATAACCACCAAGGTAAACCAATTTTTTTTATGTCAGTTATTTATTTGAGTAAATTATTCTCTATTTTATTTAAGGTTATATTTAGTATGTAAGAAGTTATATTAATATTTATCAAAAAAGTCCGGCTGGGGCAAGTGTGCGCGGGTAAGTGTGCGCACGCGTACACTTACCCCCGTTGTTTTTATATTAGAAAGCAATGAAGTTGTTTCAAAAAAATTGATGAATATTTTTTTCTATTTCAGTTTATAATTATCCTTTAAAGCGTAAAAACAAAAAAAATGCATTGACAAAAAAAGAGTTGAGAAAAAATCCTAAGGTTTCCACCTCCAACTCAAAAAAAATCTTTTGCCCCCTTTGTCGGGAACAATATACTGAACCTCCTACCGAAGAATGGATTCCATGTATCAAATGCATGGAATGGTGGCATGAAGAATGTACCTTTTATGAAAGAGGTACTTTTGAATGTGAAAGCTGCCAAAAAATTCTTCATAAAGTTATTAACTAATTTTAAAGTTCTAATATTTCTTTTAAACACAATTTTAGTTTTTGGATTTCATGTTATTTTATATTTATAAGTCGATCTCTTATTATTCATTTATCTAGTCTTCTATATAACTTGTTATTAAGAAGTTTATAACTATAAAAATATAATGCGTACACTTTCCCCAAATGCGCACACTTACCCGCACGAATGCGCACACTTACCCGCAAGTCGGGTCAAGTGTGCGCATTCTGGATTTTTCTCTTTAAGCGTTTTTTTTTTCTAAGTGTCAAAGTTTTATGTACTGTTGGTCGATTTGATTTTAAGTTCAATAAATACTTTATCGTATGTATAGTTTCTTTTGTCCTTAAATGTTATTATTTAATTTTAACACGAGTTTGAATCCAAAAGTGCGCACACTTGCCCCGAATGACTCTACCTGATGAAGTACCGAATACCGAGTATCAATTAGAGATGAACGCCAATCTATGGTATACTGCAAAAAAAAACAGAAAACCTCGACCAAGGAGTTTGAGGATGTAAGGGAGCAAGGAGATGGTGGATTTCAGTTCATGGTTTCGTATCGGACATGCGAATAACAATTAATATCTAAGTATAACGAATCCTTATAGGGAACCGCAGACATCGTGCTAGATTCGTGTGTGGACTACTGGAATGGGCGCGACCTAACGCCTATATCACCTTCAGATCGTAAGAAGATTATTGATTTCTACCAAAGAAACTCTCTCACCGCGTACTGCACGGCGTTCGCATACAAGTACGTTATTATCTGTATTTCAAATTAATTGTTAATTAAATTTATTTCTTTGAAATTGATTAGTTATATCTATAAAATAATCTATGTATATTTTCAAGCATATATTTTGAAGTCAATATTGGTGGATATGAACTCATTGCCACTGATCAATTATTGTTTAAATTCCCTGTAAATATTCTCGAACGAAAAAGTTATTTTGTTAAAGTACCGAGACTAAGAGGTCCTTTTTTAATGCTAGAATGGTTTGGGGTTCGATCAGCATCGACATCGACTGCTGTTTATAGATATACGTATAAAGATTTGTTCAAAATTAGGCGTTTGTGTATGTGACATTTTTGCTGACAACTGTCCCTGAGACCAGATCAAAGTTGTGGACTAAGATCCTTTGATAAGTAGTGGAGGCTCGTAGCCAGCGATGGGAATGTCCGTGTGTATATGCGACAGGCGAGTGTTGTGTGTGCGCAGGCCGGTGACGCGCGGCATCCAGGCGTCGCTGGCGCAGGCGTACCTGGAGCTGCCGGCCGACTGCCGCGCGCTCTACGCGCCGCACGACCACCACTGGCCCGACGCGCCCGCGCTGCACTTCCACTCCACAGGTCTCCGCGACTGCACTCACACTGTGCTTAGCCTTACTAACAAACACACCACACACCTCTTGCTGGATGTTAGCTTCTTAGTCAACAATATAAAAGTACTTCATGTACAGTTAACTGTTAAACCAATAATAGAAAAAGGAAAAATTAGAAGAGTTACTTTAAAAAGCTAAAGAAAAACGGCATAATTTTGCTTAACTTCGTAAATATGTATTTAATAGAAAAAAATTTTTTAGATTCTCTACTATTCAACGAGGTGACAGACGATGACGTCAAGGACGCCGAAGGATATTTCGATTTGCAATGTAATCAGGTAAGCGATTACACGAAAACATCTGAGTATATTAATATTATTTCCGTGCGGAGAAATAATGTCGTCAACCTTTTGTCGGGACGTTGCGAAGTGTATGATACCGCGAGGAAAGCTACACATGAATACAACACTAATGAAATGTAAGTTTACGTCTTCAGGTGTTCATAGGCATGGTGACGATGCAGTACCAGGCGCAGAGCGACATGGTGGAGCTGATCGAGCGGCTGGAGCGCGCGTGCATCCGCTTCGTGCACTTTAGCAAGGAGAATGAGCTGCGCTCCAGAGTGTTCAGCGAGAAAATGGGCCTCGAGTCGGGCTGGAACTGCCACATATCGCTCATGAGCGACGACAACGGCAGGTACATTTACCTACCCTACGAGGAGGTGTGTCATATCGACTTATCGATATATCAGATACTTCTTACATAATGAAGTGTTTTAGGTAATGAAAAAAAATATCGATATTTATCGGTACATCATAGCCAATCCTAACATTAAATGTTTAACTAATTTATTAATTTGGTAAATGGATTAATAAAACAGTTAACGAGAACAATTTTCAATAACATCATTGGTGTGAAATAAGTATGCAGTAATCTCTTAAAAATATGGTACAAAAATTATAATAAATTTAATATGCTTTGATTTATAACGTTTACTTGATTTTAATAATTGTGTAACGCTTAGAGGTGTACTGAGTAACATGTCTGGAGCTTCTAAGTGTTCGATTGTAAATCATGAATAACAAACATTCATTCACCTCGCACACACACGACACGGCACTACTTAGATGTTTTCTTCTATCGACTATCAGTTTTATCGGTGTTGTACATTAGTTACGATTAAGTGGCGTAACATTACAAGTTTTATAAAGAGGTGGAGTATTAATTAATGAAATATAATAATCGCACATTATCATGTAGGCATAATTCGAGAATCGATGATCTAGGTTCTGGCAATAGGAGAATACAAATTCAATAAAACTATATTTAATTTAGAGTTATGTGCATTCTAAACCCCTTTTATTATTAATTTCAAAGGCTGGATATATATAATAATAGTTACGCCACTTGTCTATATGTTAGCAAAATATTGATTTTGTGACTTATTTTAAAATTATTGTTTTGGTTTACGTGTGTAAGAATTTTGATGATGAATAATCTTAAATGTTCGTTTTGCCAGTATTTACTGTTTCTAAGGTTTTTTTTATTAATCAATTTAGGTTCAATTATAATATCACATTATTTAAACAGACATAAGAAAAAAGCGAAAGTTTAATAAAATATTCCCTAGTGTTTTCTTAATTTTTGAATGTTCTCAAAAACTTTGTGAATCCATGAAGGTTGTTTCCTCAATTTTAAAATTAACTGTGCCTCATTGGTTTCTCCCACGTGTCAAATTTGAAGTGTAAAACCGTACATGTTCTTCGATAAAAAAAATATGCTCTTAGAGAATGTATAAAGATTATCGCTATAATCTTTCTGTATATAAAATTTTATTAAAGTCCTGTCAGCCCTTCTGTCGTGTTTGAGTAAAAAAATATGCATCTAAATGTTTCTAATATTAGTTGGGCTTTAGTTGCCCAATAAAATTTAAAATTACTCATTTTTAATAGTTTATATAGATTTATTTAGGATTAGCTACGCATTTTCAAATTAAATTTCACATTTATTAATTTTTATATTTTTGATCTGTACTTTTCTTAACAAAACTTTATTATTTTTTAAATTAAATCTTCATAAACAATATTGATCACAAATAAGTCACGCCTAGTTCATGTAAATGTACATAACAACAATCATAATGAACATGAACATTGAACATATCGACAATGACGGCTGCAGGTTCAACAAAAATATACATATGTACCTACTATGAGTATTTGAAATAAAACAAAGAGCCGCAAGTGTGTAAGCTTGATTGTGCCGTGATTAATGGTTTATGGAGATTTTTGGAACAGTATTAGTTGCCGAGGTTCGTCAGTGACTGAGACACTGAGCAAATGTGCGAATGTTTCCGACAGCAAGAGCGGTTCGCCGCTGTCGTCACAAGCGCCGCACGGCAAGCAGCGCACAGACGTCGCCAACCTCTCTAGGGCGTACCAAACGTATGATGTGGCCACGCTCGGCTTTTGCTATAGGTTTGTCTCTATCTCGCTCTATCGCGTAATAAGTCTTATCTTACGTCCCTTTCTTCATAAATTTGATAAAATCATAATGGCTTCTACCAACTTCCGTATACAAAGTGTAAGGATATTGCTCTCGGGCAACACACTGCACAAAACATTTGTTTCAAGTCTGGGGGTTTGTGAGACTGAAAAGTTTCTCGTAATTTTGGTATCCACGACACAAGAATTATCTTAGTGGAGAGTGAAAATTATATGTAAATAACTGTTTTGTGTGTTTATGAACAGGTCTGAAAAGAGATACAATATCACTAAAATTAGAAATTCAAGCTTTTGTTTTCCTTTTTATAACATCATTTTAATATATATTTTTTAATTAGCGTACCTAATTAATTCTAAAATATATAATCTAAAGACTGATTTCATTCGTTTTAATTTTCCAGGATAAATATATTGTTTTTTTTTATGTTTACCATATCAGTACTCAGTACGCTTGCTAATTGGGAGCAATATACTTATACTCTTAATACTAAAAATAAAGAAACTAGAAGAGAAAGTTACATATCTATTGAAATATAGAATGCCTTATTTATAAATTAAAAATTGCAAACGGACGTGAAATATGGCCTGTTAATTTTAATTAAATTCGATTTCATTATTTTGATCACATTATTTAAAATCTTTGCCATTAGAATTTCTTAGTTAATTTGTTAGATATGATGTACATCCAAGCATGCTCATTCCTGTTGACTAACTGTGAAATGTGAACAAAATAATACCCATTCTTATTTTTAAGTTCAGCCTTGCATTCCACTTACCCACCTTTATGTAAAAAGCTTTATTAATTTTGATGCTTGAAATATTAATGTTATCAACACATACAGTATAACACTACATCTACACGACATCGAATGAAACTAATAGTGTGTATGTGTGTCTCAATTATCCAACATAATATGAAATTGATTTATAAAATTGGCAGTTTTAAATTTTTTGTATTCGAAGACAGTTCTACTACATATACAATGCAGTATTTGAAAGTAGGTCAAATAATTATTTAGGTTTAAGCTTAGTTTAGTTTTCACGAACGCCATTTGAAGTCTCATTACAAACAACACTATTAAAATAATGTTGTGTGTTTGTTACCCATAATGTTATTGCAATCGCCCCCGCCTATGTCAAAAATGCAAACATTTTTTGTGATTTGTGAAAATGACATATAGCAAGTAAAGATTATAAATAGCATAGTTGACTGTTAAAATAACGAGAATTCAATGATACATCAGTCAGAACATAGCGTCGAGTAAAGCGTTGTCGATGTCTGCGCCCGGAGCCATCAACCTGGACCACACTACAGTCAAGTTCGACAGTGAAATTAAAAAGGCGCGCCATTCTATCACTACTGGAGTCAAGGTACAGAATCAATACCTGTCTAATGTTATAGTATATCTTTTTTACTATTCATCTAAAACAAGCGCTTAGAATATAAGAATTCATGAACTCTTTCGATATTAAAATTAATTGTAATATTTACTAATTAAATATATACATATTTATTTATTTTTCTTATTAATTATTGTATTGTACACATCAACTACCCTCCCTTCTATCACTTGTTTATGTCCATCCTATGGTTGTCTCTAAAAGATCGCCTTGAGCGATAAGACCGCCAATTGTACTTCATTCTATTTGTGTATTGTTTTGTTCATTATTTCTTAGTGTACAATAAAGAGTTTAATATTATTAAAATGTTATTAATTATTTTAATTCTATGTGTTACGTGCGTATTCAAATTGAATTATCACATATTTGAACGGTGAAGGAAAATATCGTAAGGAAACCTGCACACCTAGAAATTTCTTAGATGTGCAATCAGCCAACCCGCACTAGGCCAGCTTGGTGGACTAAGGTCTAACTTCTCTCCCGTAGAGAGTAGAGGAGGCCCGTTCCCAACACTGGGGCGTTAATCGGCTGATGTACATTTATACTAGTAGTTATAATACAATTCTCCCTTCCCCTTCAGGGATAAAAGCTTGACTGTATGTACAATAAATATATGTTGCATCAGCCACACCGCGGAAGCATAGCGACGAGCCAGCCGTCGGCGGACTCGCTGCTCGCGGGTGAGGGTGAGGAGGAGGGCGAGAGGAGTGGTGGTGAGGCGGGGGGCGCGGACTCGCCCGCCGACGCGTGCCGCTCGCTCTCCTGCCTCACTGACTCCACAGACCACTCCGCGCCACTCAACTTCGACATGAGCAACCGGGTATGTATTCTATTAGATCTCTTGGGATACTTAGGATAATATATTGTCCTAAGGATTGACTTGGCTAGTTTTAATATATGAATTAACATATTATATTACAGCCTTCGCAAGTTCTAAACCTGTTACTTGTCGGTTCTTATTTTATTATTCCGAAAATTTGGTTTGCTGGTAGAAACTAGCCATCGAACATAATAATTCGTACTACCCATGACAAATATGCGTTTTTAATCTATTTGTAAGTATGTGTGTTATTGTATTAATTAAAAAAAATCTGTATACCCCTACTTGCGTATAAATATTAGGGTTCCGTACCCAAAGGGTAAAACGGGACCCTATTACTAAGAATTCTCTGTAAGACCGTCCGTCAGTCTGTCCGTCCGTCCGTCTGTCACCTGGCTGTATGTAGTCCGACTCGCACTTGGCCGGTTTTTTTACTTTAATGTATTTATTGTTTTTTTTTAATATCCAGGCTAAACTGCCACGTGGAATAGATAACATAAGGCCCCACATCGAGCAGGTGGACAACGTGCCGCTGCTCGTGTCGCTCTTCACCGACTGCACGGCGCGATCCGTCCAACTCATGATTCAGATTATGCAGGTGCGTAACCAAAATTCGATAAATTACATAACTTTGTACAAAAATAACAAAGAAAACTCTCATTTATTTTTATACTGTCCCGGAAAATAATACATTTAATATTAATATTATAAGATCGAAAGACCACATTACACAGAAAACAAGTATGAAACAAATACCTATATTAAACTTTTTCTATGTTGTATAATATAAAGAGATCGCTCTTAGTGCTAAGACGGATTTATTATTAATAAACGTAATTTTGTTTCAGGATTACGGTGAAGTGGTGTGTGTCATGGGTTCGGCAGCCAACTGTCTCAATATGGAGATATTTATGCAAGCTGACGCTAGGTACGACGAATTCATTATTGCCAATTATTGATTGCAATATTATTTTCGCCATTCGCTTTCGCATCTATGTATGTTCATATGTACCTATGGATCTCTGTCTGCCCGGATAGAGATGACCATTAAATAATACTTTTTATAGAAATGCTCTTTTGACGATTATGAATTATTTTTATAAGTATTTTTAACGTCAGCATTGTCAATTGCAGCATTGCGGTGGAGCCGCTGTACCCAGTGTTGTGTCAAAAAATGCCGCCTTATCTGCTGCCAGAATCGTGTATAGGACCCATAGACTTGGCGAGAGCCCTAAACTCAGTGCCTTGTTCGTTGTCGGTGAGTTATTAGTGGATCAGTTGATTTGTGTACCAAATAGCGGATATTATCCTTTTGTATCGTGCTAAAAAGTACCTTATGTCCTACCATGCTGCACAGTTGCAAAACAAATGGCACAATCAACCTCTAACCAACTACAATAAAAATCAGCGAGTAAGTACACAATATATGTATTTTTTAACACATTATTCTCCATTTATTTATGAAAAAAATCGTGTACATTGTTCTGGTAATAGTTTTAAGTTACACTTATTACAATAAGCAATTAAAATAAATTATACTTTTATTAAAAAAAAGATGTTAATTTTTCTTTCTTGATGCCTAAATGCTTGATGGTGTCATGACTTCTGCTCATCGCGTGTTTTCTGTGTGAGATATATTTATTTTTGAATTAAGCGGATGTGGTATCAATGTTTGATTTGATAAGTTCCTTCTACCTTTTTAAACTGCATTCGGTACCTACTGCGTTTGTGATTTTTGTTCTTAGCAGTCTTTTATACTTTCACACATTCATTTATTGAATATAACAAATGCTTTACTGGCTTCACTCGACGTTACTTATTATATGTAGCGTTTTTTTTTTTTTTTTTTTTTCCTAATGTTATTTTTTTTACTAACTAATTATAGTAGTGCAATGAATATGAGAGCAATCGTTCTGTTGTGCAGATGACGCGTGACGCTGATGTGTCGTTGTTCACGTTGATCACGATGTCGCGACATTTTATGATGTGTCTGTGGAACAGCACGCAGTTCTGGATATGCAGCATTTGCTTCATAGCACTCATACAGGTGAGAGAATTCCATAGCCGCGTCAATAGATCCTATAACCGTCACATAAGGGTCTCAGAATTTTGAACGCAGTGAAAAAGATCAGACGTCTGACTGACGAGGATACAGCAAGAATGGTTTATTTTAGCTATTTCCATAGCTTAATGTCGTATGGTATTCTTTTGTGGGGAGCTGCTGCGGACATTAACACTTAGGGCTATTTATAATTTATATATAAGACAAAAGGTCCCTTAAACGGAGACTGAACAAATTTATCGACTTGGTATCACATGGATCTCACAACTTTTTACGGTAGAAGAAATGAGTTGCGAGACTTGTTTTTTTTTACAAAGTTTTGTTTTTTATGGGATCTCATTTCTTTTTGTAGAAAGTCCTACTTTTTCCTTTTCGGTACCTTCTACTTCTTGAGTACTAACAACGGATATTCTTAAAACCCACGCTCTGTCTTATGAGCTTTGCTTACTTTTGTAGGTAGTCTTCCTCTTCTACGTACGAGACGAGTCGCGTTCTATATTTTAAAATAATAATTACTTTTTGCGGTAGTTAGAAAAATTTAGGGCCGCACACGTCAAACGTCAGTTAAAGTTAATCCTTTTGTAAAATTGTTATCTCTCTTTCACTATAAATTGGCACTGTCAATGTACCTAACAGAAAATTACAACATCAAGCTTAACAGAGGTATAGCTTGAATTGATTTACGGCATTAAATGCCGCACTCAAAGTTTTTTTTAAATGAATAAATTACTTGACATTAAAGTTTCCTCACAAAGTTTTCCTTCACCGTTAAAGTACGTGATAATTCATTGCTAATACACACATAACTTCAAAAATTCAGATGAGTGCGCGTTGAACCCACGACCACCGGGATTCTTGACAACACGCCTAAACCTCAATACCATCACACCTTATCTGTTTACACCTATATTCCATTATCTTATACATATACAGGTACACTGATTAACTGCAAATGTATCTTTGTAATCCTATATATTTATTTATGCAGTTTGTGTATCTAGAAAACTAGACCGTAATTGTAAGATATTTTAATTTTTCCTTAAGTTATACACTAAACACTAATTTGGGGTGTAGTGGATTACTTGCGGTGCAGTCATATCAGCCGACCTGCAAAGGTGATGTGCTGCAAATTAACTCGTCGGTAGCCCACAAACTCTCCTTCAGTGGCTCCCAGAAGCTGTTCGCACAGCGGCCACACCCCGGTAACCACGTCGGCTCGTGGGCTAAACCTGGAGGAGGGGGCTCGGGGACAACATCACTCGAGCTTGTTCGGCTATCCCCCGAACTAGCTGTCTTGGCTCATTAGCAGTCCGCCAACGGTGGCAAGACACTCAGGCAACCGCAGGAAGGCCTAAAGGTGGTAATAGGGATCTTGCTGTTACTTGCCAAACTGATGCATCTGGCCTCTCTCCGGTCGTAGCGGTTCTCCGTTCCATCGGATCAAGAGGGGTCGGACGAGAGAGTGCTCTTGCGTTTGCGCGTACGCCTAAGCACTATAATATCTCCTGCGCATCTGACCGCTTCCGTTTTTATGACTCCGAATTGCAAAGTCTGATGGCGATGGGTTGAAGTAGAGAGGTTTGGTTTCGATGCAACCCGAGCTTTGTCTGAGACCTGCACACCAGCGACTCTGGGGGTGTGAGTACACACCGTGGTCGCTCTCGCTTTGAACTGGGGAGACAAAGCGAATTCGGCAGCACCCAGAGTGACAGAGCAGCCCTATTTAGGGAAGCACTGCTTTCCCTGTCCAGCCAGGGAGGGGGCTAGAAAAGGTGCCCTAAACAAATGCTCGCCCCAAAAAAATCAGGATAGTAGTTACCACGGCTGCGTCCGCATCTCTTATTCGTGGTCGACGAAATAGAAATAACAGAAAGATTAAAACATGTAGTATGTCATTCGGCGCATGGAATGTGCGTACTCTTCTTGACCGCGACACAAATGCCTGCCCTGAACGAAAAACCGCTATTGTCGCCCGGGAACTTCGTCGGTACAATGTTGATGTGGCTGCTCTCAGCGAAACACACCTTGCCGATGAAGGTGAGTTGACCGAGCACGGCGGAGGCTATACTTTCTTTTGGAAGGGAACAGCCGCTTCAGAACCGAGACGGTCGGGAGTTGGTTTCGCGGTCAAGAACAGTATCTGCAGGGATCTTCGAGAATTTCCAGTCCATATATCTGATCGATTAACCACCTTACGCTTGCGCTTAGATAATGGAAATTTTCTTAATGTCATCAGTGTCTATGCGCCAACGCTAGATAAATCGGATGATGTTAAGGATAAATTCTACGAAGACCTTACACAATGCCTCCTGAAAATACCCAATAGAGAACGCATTTTGTTGCTGGGGGACTTTAATGCCAGAGTGGGCCGCGACTTTGAAGCCTGGCCAAAAGTTCTGGGTCGGCATGGGGTAGGCAACATGAACTCGAATGGTCAGTTGTTACTTAGTTTATGTGCTCAATTCCAACTTGCAGTTACTAATACTTTGTTTCGCCTCTCTGCCAAGCACAAAACTACGTGGATGCACCCTAGATCCAAACACTGGCACCTTATCGACTATGCCATCGTTAGACAGCGAGATATCTCTCAGGTCCTAGTCACTCGAGTAATGCGAGGGGCTCATTGCTGGACGGATCATAGGCTGGTCGTGACCAGACTACGACTTTGTCTTCGGCACCCTATTAGGACGAGTAGGAAGAAACCGCTGAGTGTCAACGTGGACAATTTGATGAACCCCATTATCAGAAATACCTACCAGGAAACTATTAGCTCTAAATTGTTGTCTTCCAATCTTGAGGATGGTAGTATTGAGACTGATTGGACAACGCTGACGTCTTCGATAAAAGACGTGGCCGTCAACATCATAGGTCTGAAAGAACGAGCAAATGAGGATTGGTTTGATGATAATGACAAGGAACTGACAGACGCCATAGTCAAACATAGGGACCTCCTTAGGCAACGGAATCGAAATAGTGTAGAGATAAGGACCAGTGACCAAAACCTACGTAAACTTATCAGAAATACAAAAGATAAGTGGTGGAGTGATAAGGCTCATCACATGCAGTGGCTTGCTGATAGTAATCAAATAGGAGAATTCTACAAAGAACTTAGAAATTTAATTGGAAATAATAGTTTTACAAAAGTACCGTTGAAGTCATTAGATGGCGAAAATATCTTGAAAAGCAAAGATGAAGTGCTCAGGCGGTGGGCGGAGCACTTCAACATTTTACTTAATATAGACCGAACAGCTGATTTAGCATATATAAATACTTTGCCTCAACTAGATACAGCCATTGAGTTAGATGAAGCCTTGTCCCGTAACGAAGTTGTATCCGCCATCAAACAACAGCAGAACAAGCGTGCGGTGGGCGTAGACTTTATACCGGGTGAACTACTGAAATATGGTAGTGATGAGTTGCATTCACGGGTCTGGAAAATGTTTACTCGTATGTGGGAGGAGGAACAGGTTCCCAAATCATTTAAGTTGTCACGGATTACGACCCTATACAAGAACAAGGGTGACCGAAGTGATTGTAACTCTTACCGCGGTATCTCACTCCTTTCAGTCCCTGGGAAAGTCTTCGCCAGAGTATTACTTAATCGCCTCAGAAAACTTTCTGAAAACATCTTGCCCGAAACGCAATTTGGCTTTCGGCCTGAGAGAGGAACTTGTGAGGCAATATTTGCAGTCCGTCAGCTCCAGGAAAAGAGTAGGGAGCAGGGCAGACGCCTATACCTCTGCTTTATAGATCTGGAGAAGGCCTTTGACTGCATACCTCGAGAAGCCCTCTGGCTAGTTTTAAAAAAATTGGGATGCACGGAGAAGTTCGTGCGACTCCTGCGACTGCTGCACGACGACATGGAGTGCTGCGTGTCGGCCAACGGTGAGCAATCCGACTTCTTTTCCGTTTCCTGTGGAGTGAAGCAGGGTTGCGTTTTGGCCCCTACTCTATTCGCCCTATACTTTGCAGTCGTAGTCTGGGAAGTTTTGAAATCTTCTCCTGAAGGAGTCCGAATTCGCTTTCGAACAGATGGCAAACTTTTTAATCTGTCTAGGTTGAAGGCCAAGACGAAAATATCTCTTGTCGACATGCATGATATAATGTACGCAGACGACCTGTGTTTTGTAGCAGAGTCCCCTGAAAATCTCCAGCTGCTGGTGACGAATCTCCACGAGCAATGCTGCAAATTCGGCCTGAAGATCAGCGTCAAGAAGACGGAAGTAATGTCTCTGGACATTAACGGTCGTGAGACGCTGACCATAAAGCTTGGTGAAGATCTCTTGAAGCAGGTGGACAGTTTTCGTTACTTGGGGAGCACGATAACATCGAAGTGCGACATTGACGCCGAAATTAACAGCCGGATCGGTGCTGCTGCGGGAGCTTTTGGCAAACTGAACAATAAGATTTTTCGTTCGCATGACCTTAAGCTGTCTACAAAGGTCTCTGTGTACATGGCCATAGTATTGCCCAATATTCTATATTCCGCCGAAACATGGACCCCGTACCGCCGCCACATTAGACAGCTGGACCGTTTCCACATCAAATGTCTCCGTTCTGTCCTCAACATCCATTGGGCAGATCGTGTGCGCAACACAGAAGTTTTGAGGCGGGCCAATGTGGGTGGCATTGAGTCGTATCTCATGAGGCGACAACTTCGTTGGTGCGGCCATGTGAGGCGCATGTCCGAGGGGAGGGTCGTTAAGCGCATCTTTTATGGTGAACTGCAGGAAGGCAAGCGAAAGCACGGTGGACAGCTCCTGCGATACAAGGATGTGCTCAAGCGCCACATGAAGGCATGCGACATAGATCCTTCCCATTGGGAAGATTTAGCATCAGATCGTGATGAGTGGAGATCGCGCATCCAAAACAAAGTTCACAGCTTTGAATTGCATCGGCGTACTGAGCAGGATGCCAAGCGTGATCACCTGAAAGCCCGACCACCAGTGGCTATCACCTATAATTATAGAAATGGTGCTCTAACGTGTCCGCAGTGTGCGCGCACCTTTGTGAATAAAATCGGCTACGTGAGCCATACTAGAGCACATGCAAGACGAGGGACTTAACGGAGCAGAAGTGGTCGCCATGACCGAAAATCGGTTGGAGGATTATTATTATTAAACACTAATTGTGTTCCAAATTTGAAGCTTCTATGTCGGCTAGAAGTGCCTTAGAGTTTTGATAATCGGTCAGTGAGTCAGTGAGTGACAAAACTGCGAAGTTTGACTAGTTATAATTCTTAAACTACTGGTTCAAATTGAATGAAATTTGAAATATACAGAGTTTATACCATTCCTGCTTGGTGACTAAAAATTCAGGTTTCTAGGTTTAACCACAACGAAGTTATAGGGTGTCGAAAATGGCCTGAATTGCTTCGAGAAAAGTATAGTACGGCCGTGCCGCTTTTTCGCTCGACTTGGCGGGGGCACTGCCGTGCCCCCAGATTTGACTTTGAACATGGTTGGACTTAAGTGAGCAATAAGATGAGATTGTTGTAAGTTGCCCCCCTCATGGAGAGTTGGCATGGAGGCATGAGGTATGTGTGTGCGATGTTGCAGACAGGGTCGCTGTGCGCGCTGCTGCCGCTGGCGCAGAGCGTGGGCGGCGCCGTGTGGAGCGCCGCGCTGTGCGTGCCGGGGCTGGGCGCCGCGCTCGCCTTCGCGCCGCTCGACCCCGCCGTCATGACGCGCGCCGCCACGCGCCCGCACCACCACCTGCACGCGCACGTACGTACCGACACACACACACACACACAGTATACAGCGTCATATAGCGCCGCTCGACCCCGCCGTCATGACGCGCGCCGCCACGCACCCGCACCACCACCTGCACGCGCACGTACGTACCGACACACGCACACACGCACACACACACACATACACACACATCTAAGTCAATGTTTATTACAAAAGTATCCTGGCTAACCTGAATATTTATAAATATAATATTAGAATATTACTAGAGAGAACGAGAACAATAATCGTTAATAAATCCACAATTCCAATAATTTAATATTAATATTTTCAGATGGCAATATTTGTGTTTTGGTGTTACGCGTGCAAGTTCCTGCCATCAGTGGTATTGATACTATGTTTGTACGGGTTCACGCTGCGAACGTTCTGCGAACAAATCTCCGCTGCCACTAACGCGACGAGTTGCTGGATAGTGTACCCGGTGAACGTGGGCAATTTCTCGCCGAGCCACGACCTCACCACCAAGAGCTGGCACGGATGGGGCGACGACTTCTATGACGGATTCTACTTGGCCCAGCACATCACGCTAGCACTGATCACTTCGCATTTAAGTGTGTATTGTTTTTATTTTACACACAAACAAGCACTGTATTAGCATTATTCTACATGAACAAGCTGTAAAATCTTTCGACAAAACTCTTTGGTGTAATGGAATTCTTCATTCGTTTGTTCTTCATTTGTTGTTTGTTGCATATATTTTCCTTACATTTCTAGTGAATCAGAACTTAAACTTTTCATACAGTCATAGTATCCTATAGATATTTTTCTTTTTAAAACGGCCTTGCAAATATGTAGCTAAACTCACTGCGTACAATAACTTGCCAAAGTTTATACCATATTAACAGCATGTATTTGATTCCAGTCGTGATTTCATTGTCATTCGTACATCGACATTCTTCTATATGGCAGAGGAAATTTTGGGCGAACACAGTGTGGGCTGGAACTGTAGTTATTTTGTAAGTATAATCTTTATATCATATTATATTATTTCCATATTAACCTAAATCGCGTACCATTTACTGTCCATAATATTACATTCGTATATCTTTGTACACAGGGTTGGGCAGTATTTGAATTACTTGTAATTGAAATACAAATACGTATTTTGTATTTGTATTTTAATTACTTTCTTAAAATGTAATTTGTATTTCAAATACGTGAAGCCGAAGTATTTTGTAATTAGTATTTCAAATACTCGAGGCTTCAAAATACATTTATTAAAATACATTTAGCCTTCATTTAGTATTAAGTTTGTGCTCATCAGGACCTGCAATAACAAAACAAAAACCGCCTTCAAAAAAAAACTATTCCAAAACAAATAAATATGCATTATTTTGTAATTTGTATTTTGTATATATTTCAATTAAAAATAGCTAAAATACCTTCAATAAAATACCTTTTTTGTATTTCAAATACCTTACTTAAATGTATTTTGTATTTTAATTACTTGCGATACAGTATTTTGTAATTTGTATTTCAATTAAAGCAAAGAATGTATTTTGCCCAGCCGTTTGTACATAATGTAACTGTAGCAAATTAATACTGCAGCTAATTTTAAATAAGTTTTTT
The DNA here is from genome assembly GCA_907164795.1 of Hemaris fuciformis. Lineage (NCBI taxonomy): Eukaryota > Metazoa > Arthropoda > Insecta > Lepidoptera > Sphingidae > Hemaris > Hemaris fuciformis. The sequence goes on from OU015440.1 coordinate 10,825,677, forward strand.
TCTCAATATTCACAAACTATTTTGGACGAATTATGTCATTAACAATTGTTTTTTAAAATATTTTAATATTCGCTGGTTGCATAATTTTTTTATTTAACAATTTGAAGGGGATACCGTCATTCTGGGTAACTGACAGACAAGTGCGATATTTTACACATTATTTTAAAATTTTAACCCCATCACACGACTGTATTTTGCTTTATCAGTGCTCTCATAACACTTTTCACCCATAAAGAATAATGAAATTCTCTAAAAACTCATCAGTCCATAAAAAAAACTGTTTTTCTAGTCTGTCAAACTTACCACCATTACATGGGTAACTTTGACACACATAAAACTATTCATAGAAAAGCAATAATAATTATATTTTATATTAATCTAGGTAATATTGGTTTATGTTTTTCTTATAAGTGGGTGTAACTGATGTAATAAAACCATTAATATCCAGTTTTGTCTTATATAGTATATTTTATAAAAAATATCAATAATCAGTTTACATTTGGCATTGTTATACATATTTTTAATGAGCATCAAAAAACCTTTAAAAACACGTTTAAGGCAATATTTTTAGCAGAACTAAATAGAAAACAAGCTAAAATAATTTATTAGAACAAAAGAAATATTTGTGAACACTTGAGCGTAAAATTTTTATTCACCCCACTCCATATTATACAGCAAATCGTCATCAATGATGTAGATATTATATGGAAATATTGTAGTTCCAGGTGAGAACTCAACATATTTTGAAGTGGAAGGTTCAGATACGAAGACAGTTTGTTCTTTTTGCAAAATTCCGTCTGTAACGACAAATTCTTTAATCACGACTTCTGTGATTTCTGTTTCTTCGCTTTCTGGTGGCAATTCATCTAACAATTTTGATGTCTATGGTGGCGATGGCGAGGTAACATTTTGTTCTTCTTTAAGTATTTGAAGTTTTTGTAAATCATGTTGGTAAAATACGGAAAAACAATCGTAACTAGTTCATCATGGTCCCACTGTCAAAGTTACCCGAACCAATCAAAGTTACCCAGATTGACTGTACTTCTTTTCTTTGATTTTTATTTGTAAAATAATTTTAAATGTAACTTACGTCTTAAGACAACCTACTAACGACCAAACATAGGTATAACAAATATTAATAACAACCATGAACCAACAATACCCCTGAGTCAAAAGTGTTCATTTGTTTTTTGCTTTCTAGAATCATTCTGCAAATAATATTCAGCGTGGTAATGTTGAGTGGTAAGTACGGTTACTGCGAAAAATGGGCGCTATGCGAATTGCAGTACTACGTGCCGTGGCCGCTGGCGATTGGCTACGTCGCATCACTTCTTATAGTGTTTGGTCTCAACGAGTTCATCAAATGGCAGGAAATAAAGTGAGTGATTATTTTAAATACTCATAAAATATAGTGTAGGAATTATGGGCGCTGTAAATTCTTAAGCTAGCGCGGAGGTTTTTATTTATTATATAAGTACCTATCCGATGATTTTTGTTATGCAACAGTTAAAACTCTACTTTTTTTGTATCAATGAATGCAAGTTTTTTAAATGAAATAATTTCATATACCTACATAATATGAAATTTAGGATTGCAGAAGCCCTCCGGGAAATTTGCTTTGCATCAGTTTAAGATCTTGCTATATATTGGCAAATAAGTTTTTTCGATATTATCAATATACACTCAATTTTATCTATTACCTATATTACTGTTTTTTTTGAAAATTTAAGAATATTTTAATATGTTTCAGGGCTGACAAGCGGAACCAGCGTCGCGCTCGGTTAGATTTCGGTACCAAACTGGGAATGAATTCACCGTTCTAAACAAACGGAATTATCTAGTCAATTATACTTTAGACTAATTTGTTAACGAACAAGAAACGTAAACGGTCTCCTAATGAATAATAAGCCAATACGAATAATTTTAAGTGAAAATGTGACGATGTACTTAGTACGTATTTTGTACTTATTTTACTAATTTATATTGACGCTCTGTTTTGATGATTTTAAATAAAAACGTAAAACTTATTCCATTTTTGTTTGAAATAATTACCTGATGTATTTGATACTATATTAAAAAAATATGCATTGATACAGCCTCCGTGGCGCAGTTTGTTTAGACGCTACCTTATGAAACCAGAGGCCGTGGTTTGGATCCTTCGCGGCAAATGTTTATGGAACCCACAAATATTTGTCTCAAATTTGGGTGTTTGTACATCTATCTAGTTACATCATCAACAGCCCATATACGTCCTACTGCTGGGCACGGGCCTCCTCTACAACTGAGAGGATTTAGGCCTTAATCCACCACGTAAGCCTAGTGCGGGTTGGTGGACTACAACCTAAGAAACTTTAGGTGTGCATGTTTCCTCAAGATGTTTTCCTTGACCATTTAAGTAAGTGATAATTCATTATGAATACATACATCACTTCGAAAAATCAGAGGTGTGTACTAGGGTTTGAACCTGCGACCGCGGAGAACCTCGAGGCCATCACTACTTCATAGTGTACCTATACATAAAGTTTTATATATTCCTTTTTCAAGCGCTAAAAAAAGATTGTATTGTTTTATCCCATGACATTATGTATCAGTTGACAACACAGGGGACCTACTTATGTAATAATCAATAATTAAGTGATCTCACGGCGAAATTTTATTCTAATTTCTCTGATAACTTGTACTCGCAACGTGACTAGCAAAAAAATATATGTAGATAAATAAATACACCAGTCACATAAATAGTTCTGACCCCACACTAGGATACAAGTCCTGTGTCGTAGCTATCAGAAACTACGAGACTTTTCGGTCTCACAAACAACCGGTCTCATATTTGTGGATCACACAAACATGTCTCGGTGCGGGGATCGAACCCGCGGCCTCTCGTTTCGCAGGACGGTGTCTAGCCAACTACGCCACGGGCCTGTTAAATGTTCGGTACATTCAAGTATCTACATATTTTTTTCAAGAATTGATTATAAGCAGAAGGCTAATCTTAACGACTATTTTTCAAATCAGCGGTAATCACCCTGATAATATATAGCAAGCGCAATGCGGTTCGGTTAGCCCGTATACATATACCCATTACAGGGCATAGGCCTCTTCTACAACTGAGAGGAATTACGTTGAACCCGCGACCACCGAGATTGTGACTCGGACGCGCGCCTAATCCTCGAGGTTATCACAAACTTGCATATATTTACGATTATCTTTTTCCATTGAATTCATTATGCTCGACATTTCGACTAAATTTCATACGGACAAATTAAATAAGATTAAAATAGTTGAAAAGGTATTATCATCCATCCATCCATCAGCCAATGCAGGTCCACTGCTGGACATAGGTCTCTCCTAATGACTTCCACGGGGACCTGTGGGAAGCAGCCTGAAACCAGCGACGTGCCGCGACGTGGAGCAGCGTTCGGGAAACTAAGCGACGTCTTCTCGTTCAAAATACCTCAGTGCCTGAAGATGAAAGTCTTCGATAGTTGTGTGTTACCAGTGATGACATACGGCACTGAGTTGTGGCCTCTCACTATGGGCCTCATTAGACGGCTCAGTCACTTAACGAGCTATGGAGAGGCCTATGCTCGGGGTTTCCCTCCAAGATCGAATCAGAAAGGTATTATAGGAAAATAAAAAATGCATAGACAAAAACAAATGTTTATCAAGAATAATTAATTGATTTGTGATGCATTCACTAAAGTATTCATTATTGCAATCGAGTCCACAACGCCGATTCCTTTGCTCATGTTCAGGTTAGCAGCACATCAAAATATGCGACACCAAGCAATCTGGATGTTTTATGAAACATTATGGCAATGTCAATAGCTAACCCTTACTAGCTATATTTGTTAATAACATTAATAACAATCTATATTATTGTTAATGAATAAACACTTGTACTTATTGATAAGTAATGTAATATGTATAATAAGCATTCCTATCACTAGGAGTCATCTGGTAAATCTAGTATTTCTTGAACAAAAGAAGCTACATCTGTTACTTTTTCACTATGCTCTTGACAGAAAGGGTGTGTCAACAAAGCCGTGTAGTTCGGTCTCTGTTTGTAATCCTTTTGCAAACATTTTACAATCAAATCTTCAAATTCCGGTGAGAATTTTCCACTAGGCAATCTAGGTGGATCATCTTTAACCACTTGTTTTAACTGTTCGAAAGGAGACCCCCATGTGCTATAAGGGAAGGTGCCTGTGGCGAGCTCGATCATAGAGATTCCAAGCGACCATACATCACTGCGAATATCATATTGTCCCGGATTACCCATTGGATCAATTCTTTCAGGAGCCATATATGGCTTACATCCCGCATCTATAGTTTTCGCAACTGAATCGACAAGATGTCCGGAAATACCAAAATCACACATTTTAACCTCTCCTTTTCTATTAATTAAAATATTCGATGGCTTCACATCTCTATGTATAACTCTTAACTTAGAATACAAATAATGCAGAGCACTAACAACGGAAAATGCAATTTTCCCTAGAATATTCTCTGGTATGGAGCGGTCATTTTTATGGACTTTTACGTAAAATTTGTCGAGGCTCATATCCATGACCTCCATGCAGATCCAAACATCGCCTTCTCGGAACATAGCGCCGTAAAAATGCACGGTGAAAGGACAAGCACTAGCCCTCATAGACACATCCAAGTCCATGAGCAATCTTTTCCGTTCTAGTGATTGATTGTTCAAAGTTGCTGTAATTCTCTGGAAATAACAAAATAATGTGGTCACATTTTGGGTCACCCTTCAACTAATAATTCCAAGATTATTAAAAAAGGTCAAAGCAGTCCCAGTTATGAATCTTCAATATTTTCCATGGCATGAGCTTTATCAATTTGATCAGGCCAATCTAGTCAATCAAGTTAGCTTTCCTTAAGTGGTTGTTATAATTTAAGCAGAATACTGATACATCATTTATCGGTTTTAAGACTGTGATTAACTAATGCCCACTTAAATTTCCATAAATGGCAATTTTTTTTAAGTATATAACCGCTTAAATTATAACAGCCACATAAATATAAGTCCAAGTCGCCCTCGTTTCAGTATTTGGCCAATAGAAATTCAATGGAATTTTATCTGGCTTTCACCAGTATGCAGCGTGATTTTTTCATATGGATTCATTTCCATTGGTTTTAATCTGTAAATATTTTTCAATGCATCCAAAGAATACTATTTGGGAGTATATTGGTTGTAAACTTATAATGAGTAACATGAATGAGTGATTTGCGAAAAAAATATTCAGTACACAAATGAAGTAAGACCAAACCAATGTACCTTAACAGCCATCACAGTGTTGCTGGGAATATGTCGCATCTTCTCCACTATGCCATACGCCCCACGGCCAAGGTCGCAAATTTTAACCAGATCATCAGCATGCACAGTAAATGTTTTGTCATCAACTGTTATGGTTGTTTGTTTGTCCAGGTTGCCAGGTGGTGTCCTATATTACATAATATAAATCATATTAAAATCATATTAATCATATAAAAAGCAGTGATGGCCTCGAGGTTTAGGCGCGTGGTCGAGAATTTCGGCGGTCGCAGGTTCAAACCCCGGGCACACACCTCTGACTTTTCGAAGTTATGTGTGTATTCACAATGAATTATCACTTGCTTTAACGGTGAAGGAAAACATCCTGATAAAACCTGCACACCTAAAAGTTCTTAGGAATTTCTTAGGTGTGTAGTCCGCCAACCCGCACTAGGCCAGCGTGGTGGACTAAGGCCTAAACCCTCTCAGTTGTAGAGGAGGCCCGTGCCCAGCAGTGGGACGTATATGGGCTGATGATGATGATGATGAATCATATTAATGTTTAATAAATAATATATCATACTGGTTGTTTTATAACATAAATCACATTGGTGGTATTATTTTCATCTTTATAAATTATAGTATACATTACAGTTATGTCCTGGATTGCTGGAATAACCTTATCCAGAGATATCAGCCAAAAAATAATTTTGTATCCATATACAGTAGAACCTCGTTAAGTCAAACCTCAATAAGTTGAAAACCTCCAAATCTCAAAAAAAAAACTCCCCTTCCCTTCAAACACCAAAACCTCCATTACTAGAAATCTCAACCCTCTATTAGTCAAAATAATCAGTGAGTCCCTCCAAGCCATTGTGGTACATATTTTCCCTCCATAACTCAAAAAATTAAACTGGACCTCTGTATCTCGAACATAGCAAAAGAATTAAGCTCGACCTTATTATGTCAAATATAAAACTGCCTAAGTCAAAATCCTCCATAAATCTAAAACTATCTTTTTTTTCACATCTCTTGATTTTTTACTTATAGAGTTTCTAATGTATACATGTATGTAATAATTTTTGGGGATTCTTAAACAGATCTTTGAAAATATTACAAGTATGGAGTTCTATGGTAATACAACAGTGAAGTGGGGTAAGAATTACACAAGATGGAGGTACATCAGCCAGCAGCATAACACACTTGTACCCAAACTATCCAACATATCCTTACCAGTCTCCTCCATACCACTAGAAAGGTGGCTTAATAACTTCCTACAATATTTTTTCAGGTATTCTGGTGTCAACAAGGTATATATAATTTAAAAAGGCCACAGCAATTTCTATACCAACCCAATATTATTCACCAGCTCCCTTACTATGAAGCAAAGTATTGATTTCTGTTTGAAGTTTACCCACATCCCTAAAGTTGAGTTCTTTATCTACATTTGGGAATCTGGACATACATACATTCAAAATATTTTCCCCAAAATAGTAGGCTGATGTGTATTCTTACTAACAGTACTACCCCAGTTCTGAAAACCATACATTTGGGCAACAAATGTACTGCTGTAGAGCAATTTCAGTCTTGTGGCATTTAATATAATGGATCATTAACAATATTTATTACTACCATCATTATTAAGGCAATGACATTTAATTCCTTGACTTTTTTTAATACCCTAGAAGAAATAAATTAATAATATAACACAAATAGATAATATGTGCCTGCAAAATATGGCGTGAAGGCTAAACTAAATATTTCTGACTGGCATAAATCCAAATTCATGGTATATAATATTCTTGAAAGGTTGATGTGGCTACAGGGATTATTTTAAAACCAAAAAGTCACTTAAGGACTTGTGGCCCTATCCCACCACACACCCGCCACTGTAACTCCTGTGCTCCAGGATCAACAGCGGCACGCACAGTATTGACGCTGAGCAATGAAGCTCAGCGGATCTAAGGGGACCTAAATTTGTCATAATCCCACAACAAAGTTAATCAGAAAGACAAAACACAAAAAGGACTTATAAGAAAACTGTTTATTTAAATTTAAACATTTTAGAATTTATTCTTGATGAAAAACAATCATTTTAAAATTTATATGAATTACAAATTATATCAGACAGCTAAACATGTTACTTTTTCATGTTATTTTAACAGAATCATCAAATATGACACAATTCAATCTTGTTTATTTAAATTTAAACATTGTAGAATTTATTCTTGATGAAAAACAATCATTTTAAAATTTATATGAATTACAAATTATATCAGACATCTAAACATGTTACTTTTTCATGTTATTTTAACGGAATCATCAAATATGACACATTTCAATCTGAACAGGTAAAACTGATATTCCAAATTTAAACTAATTCAAACATAATATTATACATAAACCAACCAGATCAGAGTTTACATCAAACAAGTATGTATAATCTGAGATTACCAATCAACATAATTATATACCTAATACATTTCATGAAACTAATAATGGCAAAATCGTAACGTAAATATGTCGATGTCTGAGCTTTTTACTATCAACATATGTGTGCTGGTTCAGCCTATCATCCAGAGTGATATAATGTATAGCTGTATATAAAATGGAAAAGTAAGTACTCACACAACTTGCTCCTCTTGCGGTTTAAAGTTAAACCCAGGTGGTGGTGGTTTTCTCCGGCCAGACATATCGTTTATGGTAATTCAACAAAAGTAATACAATATTTAATAATTTTCACAATTAATCGCTAGTATTACAACGAAACGCTACTAAAGCGCCCGTTATCACAACTAGTGCAAATTACTAACGATGTTATTTAATTTGTGTACAAACATATTTTATGATACCGTGAACATCACCATAAATAGTATTGAGGTAATACGTTCTGTGACCTACGACTATTTTTTGAGCGTTTTATATTATAATTTCCAAAAATGTAACAAGCAGGTAGGTAACTACAGATCTGACGTTAAACAACTAGTGTTACCAGTTTTAAAGAAAAATGAATCAAATCTTATTATGTAAAACAAAGGGTAAAAGTATACCTATAATAAACTCGGCCCAAAGAGAAACCTGGTTTACAGATTAGGTACCTACTGATCTAACTATATGTTACCTTCATACTTCATTAAAGTGATGAGGCTTTATTGAACAGGAATCGGATGAAAAATAAATAAAAAATACAGTAAATACACTAATGAAAAATACTGTTGTACCTACTGTTTATCTTATTATTAAATATCATCTCTACCTATGTATATTCTGTATACCTACTACCAACTAAGTATTTACTGGCCATTATTACTACTTTTTAGCCTACTCTTCTCGCATCGAGTTATTTTCTCTGTCTCTTCAATCTTAGCTAGATATTTTTAGCCTATTCTTTTTATACTCAACTCTTGAGTGTCGTCTCTTTTCCGTCCTTTCTCTGTCTGTGCTACCACCTCTTTTTGGACATAATATTATAATGAACATACTATTTTAATTGGTATAATTTATTTCATGGATTTCTATGTTCTACGTTTTAATTTTCGGATTATAAATTAAATAGCAACACATTAATATATATAATATGATATTTACGATAGTAAAATATATGTATGTTATTTTAATTTGTACTCTATTCAACATCATTTATCGACGGTGTTGCATGATAAGTTGAGTTTTATGTGTATTCCTACACCCACTTGTCGCCTGTTTATTTATTAAGTTTCACTTAACAATAGGTCGCTACTGTCGTTATTACCGTTCTAAAGGCACATAACGAGACTCCGTGCTGCTACCTACTGAAAACATTTTTAACGAAAAAACCGTATTCAGGTGTTCTCGATCGCATACCGCACACTTACACTCAAGGACAAACAAGTTTTTTAACCTTATACATGAAAAGAAAACTACTAATCAAATTTCATACCAAGTATAGAGATAAGCTGCATTTTATATTTGTAATAAAAACATCGACTGAACTATCATTCTAATTAAAACATAGATGTTAGGGGCTTATGTAAACCGCCGTCTTTTTTTTTTTTTTTTTGTTCTCGAGGGGAAAGCTGTTTATGGCTCTACTTCCCGCCAGCCCCGGGGGAGGGGGGGGGGCGGGAAGCGTATGTCGGGGTCACCGGTCTTCCAGCCCGGCGCGCGGCGACGTCATGTCCGCGCAGGTGTTAGTGCCGGGCTGGGTCCCTAACAAAATTCCCTAAACCGGCATACCGACCAAAACCCCCCGATGGCCATCTCCGCGCCGAGTGGGGCGACCACGGTACGTGAGCGAGAAGCGCCCACCGTAATGCCGCAGCCGCCCGGTGCGCCTCCGAGACGTTATTGTCTCGGCCGTCTCGGAGTTGTAGGGGGCGCAGTTGCACCCCCACTAGCTTGGTTCGGGAGCCCCGGTTGTGGATGGGCGCCCGCGACGTACACAGGCCACAGTGCCGCCGCCCCTCTCGGGGTCACTTTCAGTGAGGACGCGTCGCCCCCGCAGCGCGCCCAGCGACCCCAAGGGCCCCTTTGAGTCGCCTTTTACGACAGGCAGGGGATACCGTGGTGGGATTCTAACGCCCCCTTGCCACAGGCCTTTGGGGTCGCTGGGCCCGAGAGGCGCGGGGGCACTGTGGCCTATGTCCGTCTCGGGCGCCCATCCACAACCGGGGCGCCCGAACCCAGCTAGTGGGGGTGCAACTGCGGCCCCTAAAACTCCGAGACGGCCGAGACAATTACGTCTCGGACGCGCAACGGGCGGCTGCGAAATTACGGTGGGCGCTTCTCGCCCACGTACCGTGGTCGTACCACTTGGCGCAGAGATGGTTTTGGTCGATATGCCGTTTAGGGATTTTGTTAGGGACCCAGCCCGGCACTTAACATCTGCGCGGACGTGACGTCGCCGCGCGCCGGACTGGAAGGCCGGTGACCCCGACATATGCTTCCTGCCCCCCTCCCCTAGGTCTGGCGGGAAGTAGAGCCATAATCAGCTTTGCCCTCAACAAAAAAAAAGTTAAACCGCCGTGTGAATTTGGAGCGTAATAATTCAAAGCGCTTCTCGCCCTGAGATACCGTGGTACCGCTCCAAATGCGCGTGACGGCCACCGACTAAACAGTCGGTATGCTAGTGTAGGACTTTTCACTTTGGTTAGTGTTCCAACTTACTAAGCGGAAAGTTCCGCACGTCAAATTGGAAGGCCAGAGACTGCAGCATACCCCTCTCAGCCTCCCCGAGATACCGAGACGAAAGAGGAGCTAAAGGCGCTTAGCTCTTGTTAAAAATAAGGGTTTCAGTAATCATCAGCACATATACGTCCCACTGCTGGGCACGGGCCTCCTCTATCATTGAGAGGGTTTAAGCCTTAGTCCACCACGCTTGCCTAGTGCGGGTTGGAGGACTACCCACCTAAGAAATTCCTAAGAACTTTTAGGTGTGCAGCTTTCATCACCATGTTTTCCTTCACCGTTAAAGTACGTGATAATTCACACATACACACACATCATTTACTCATATACACACATCATTTACACATACAGGGTGTATTCAGACCGTGATCGGAAACGAAGGCAGGTAATAGCTAAGGTGATTACAAACCGCGTACATTTAATACCGATGGTTGTATGGGAAATGTAAAAAATTTTATTTTTTGTCAGAATTTTCTTTAGCGCGAGGGGGTTTGTAATCACCTTAGCTATTACCTGCCTTCGTTTCCGATCACGGTCTGAATACACCCTGTATATACAAACACATAACTTCGAAAAGTCAGAGGTGTGTACCTGGGGTTTGAACCCACGACCGTCTAGATTCTCGACTGCATGCCTAAACCAACCATAACCATCACGACTTGAATAATATCAGTAATAAATATATATACTATTTTCATTATCAATATATTTCGAGAAATACAATCATATTTTATAATAAAAAAAAAACATTATTAATAAATATTATTTAAGCTCCTTTTTTGTATGAAAATTTCAATGCTCTGACAGCATCTTTTGCTCTTTTTGCAGCTTCTTCTTTCATTCGATGTTTTTTTTCTTTTTCTGATAGTCCTACCACTATGTCATGTTGCAATGCATTTTTGACTGCTGCTTTGGCAAATAATTTATTTAAAACATAGTCATCATCATGATTTATTTTCTTTTCACTTTTATACTTTTTGTTTTTTATTTTTTTTATGCTTACTAAATTTTCTATTTCTTCATCTGACTCTGGGTGATGGTTCCTTTTGTGTTTCTTTTCTTTTCTTGATTCTGCTTCTAGCGATTTTTTCTGAGAATATGTATTAGAAGAACTCATTGAATCACTGCAACATCCTTGAGTATTCTGAGCATCACAGGACATTTCTTCCTTCCTTAAAGTTTCTTCTTGGCTTTGGAAAACATTTTCAATCAGTTTTTTTTCATAATCTCTTTTCACATGCAGATTAACTATATCTAATTCTGATATTACATTTTCAAATGAAGAAATTGTCTCTTTCTCATCAACTAGATTAACTTCAGGTACTTCAATTACAGGTGGATTTAAAAGAATTTCTCTTTTTTTCTTGTATTCTTCTCTTGGATCTATTTTTTTTTCGTCATGTCTAAAGTCTTGTGATATTTTTTTACTTATGGCTTGAGACATTTTTTTCATAGCTTGTATTTTATTTTGATAAGAAATATGTTTTGAAGATTTTTGATCTTCCTTTTTATTTTTATGATTTACATTTACCTTTGTATGTTTAAATAGTGTAGCCGTTTCGGTATCTCCTTCACAATTAGGTTCTTCCAGAGTGAAGAGGCCTTGCAAGGTACTGGTAGTTAACACATTTTTTTGATTTGGATCTATTAGTATTTTGTTGCTTAAAAAATGTTTAAATATTTGCCTTTGGTAAATTTTCTCTTCAATTGTACCTGCTGATAGCAATCTGTAAACAGTAACATTTCTTGTTTGACCTATTCTCCAAGCTCTTTCTTTTGCTTGGTCATCAGTTGCTGGATTCCAGTCAGGATCATAAATAATTACTCTATCAGCTCCTGTTAAATTTACACCTAAACCTCCAACTCTTGTAGTAGAAAGAAAAACAAGATACTCTATTTTTTCATTAAAAGTTTTAATCAAATTTTGCCTTTGACCAACACTAACAGATCCATCCATTTTTAAATAATTATAGTCTTGATTTTGTAAATATTGTTCTAATATACACAACATTGCCCTTGACTGTGTAAAAATAAGAGCCCTATGACCTTGCTTTTGCCAAATTTTAAGTAATGAATTTACTACTGTCATTTTTCCAGACCTTTTCCAGTGGCCAAACCTTTCAGAATCAATTTGTTCTGAATCATCTTGAGCTTCATATAGATACAAATCAGGATGATTACATATTTTTCTTAATGTTGATAAAGCTACTAGTACTTTTGCCCTTAGAGGATCTCCATATTTATTATCTTTATCCAAAATACTTCTTACAGTGCTTCCCATAAGGTAACCCATGTACAAATCACGTTGTTCTACAGTAAGAGAGCAAAAAAGGACTTGTTCATTTTTTTCAGGTAGTTTAATATGCTCCTGCACCTCATTTTTAGATCGCCTTAAAATGTATGGAGTGATGATGTTTTTCAATGCTTTTGCAATCTCTAAGGCAGTAGCTTCCTGAATTTCAGTAGCATTAGCATATCCTCCTTGTGTGATAGGATGGGCAAAGTGTTCCATGAATGCATTGTATGTCCCTAAAAGTTGAGGCTTAATAAAATCAAAAAGAGACCAAAGTTCCTGCAAACTATTCTGGAGTGGTGAACCAGTTATGATGAGTCTGTGAGGAGTGTGAATTTTCTTAACAAGTTTACTAATTTGAGTATCTGAGTTCCTTATTTTATGTCCTTCATCTAGAATTAAATAATGCCAATTCTTGACTGTTATCAGTTTGGAATACTTTACAATACCAGCATATGTTAAAAGTAAGATTCCATGACTTTCATGTATATTTCTAATAAGTTTATTGTGGTTACCACTATGTGAACCGGTGTGGTGAAGAACAGCAACTCGTAGTTGGGGATACCAGTAGTGAAAATGTGTAACCCATTGGTAAATGACAGTTGCTGGTGCAACAATAATACTTGGGCCAAGACCATTCCAACTTCCTGTATCAGATTTGGACAAACCAGCCAAAAATGCTATGATTTGGATAGTTTTGCCCAATCCCATTTCATCTCCAAGTAGCCCACCTGATTGCACTTGATGTAATTCCCATAACCACTTTACACCACTTTTCTGAAATTTGTACAGCTTGTCCCAAATATAATTTGGGACCAACAATCCATTTTTAAGTTTATGATTTTCATTTGTGTTATCATTTCCATCAAGCACATATTGAATGTCTGCTGACATTGGACCTACCACAACTGTCCCAGTACTAGCTGCGGCGAAATTATGACGCCAGGTTTTTATTCGCTCATTGTAAACATCAGTGTCACCATCATCAATTATTAAGTTTTTTAAAGATTTTTTTGTTTTAGAAATAGTTGAATGGTTAATTAATGAAATTCCTTCATTGTCGCCATCGTCTGACGGTACATAGTCCTCGTCTTCGTCATCGTTGGAATATTTCTCTGAAGCAGTTTTGCTGCCTAAGTTAGCCTTATATCCATTTGCAACTTCTTGGTGGCAATTTTTTATTTTTGAATCGATTTTACCAACTTTATGGTTACCTTTTGTGAAGTTTTGAATTTGTTTTTGTGATATCTGATCAGCAGCCGTTTTACTTATAGATGAAATGCTGTTTGTTTTGTCGTTTTTGTGATCATTTTTTCGTTTAGCGAGTGCCATTTGACTTTCAAGGTATTTATTTATATCAACCATATTTTTACGAGGAAATATTATTAGTTTATACTTTCATAAAACATGAAAACTTAAAAAAAAATATTGTGTAGTGGAAAAAGAAACCAATTCCTAACTAGGCAGTACACTACCTACCTACCTACTGATAACAGATAAATGTCAAATATGTCAAACTTTTAGTTTTTTTTCTTTGTTCCGCAAGGAACCGGCTAAGGCCGAAGACCATGCTGCCAAGTGTTCAGTAATTTAATTTCATATATAATGAATGATGATGATGATGAATGATGAAAGAAAAAGGGCGGGAAATTCCCAAACTGAAAGGCGCGCCCCCCGTCCCTCCCACATACAACCCTTAATCCCTTCACTACAAATTGGGACTGATACATACCTGGCGAAATGTGGGTGCAGAAATGCAACTCTGCCTACCCCTTCGGGGAATACAGGCGTGTGGTTATGTTATGTCATGTAAATCTATTTTATGTAAAATCCAACAAAAAATTATTTATAATAAACGTAATGTAACGGTACCTTCAACTAATTCTGAATAAATTTAGTGTTCACACCAAAAAAAAATCGAATGGCGATTTTCAAGGGTGAAATATCGATCCACTGAATCGATTCAGTACTGTATATCGTTTTGAAAAATCAATCCTTTGGGCCTGAAAAATCGATTCTTCGATTAATCGTTCTCAGATCGCCATCCCTACTGTGGATATCACGAATATTTATTTCCGCACGTGGGTTGTAACTTCAACTTGTAACTTGTAATAAAATAACGTGGAGACTTCATATATACCTAATAACGTAGATGTGTAATATTTTTTATATTTATATCTAGTGCTATTTGTAAATTGACACCCTTGAAAATAACTTGCGGAAAATAATATTTTTATAACCACAAAAAATAAAATATGCATCAAGTCAAAAGAAAAAGCGATGGAAATAATTCCTCGCCTCCGAAAAAGAAGAAACTTGCGGTTATCAATGAAAGTGATCAAGCAAACCAACAAAAAAGCGATGGTAACAAGAAAACATTTAAAAATGATTCTAAAAACGGTCAAAAATTTAACAAATTTGGAGGCAAAACCAAAGCTTTTAGTAAGCCTGGTTTTAAGGGAAAACCAAACACAAAAGAACAAAACAATGGTGAGAAGCCTAAATGGTCAGAGATGAAAAAAGAAAAGAAACAACTGAGAATTGTGAGACGTAAAGCCAAATCAACTGCTGAAGTGTTCGAGATATCCCATAAAGCGAAACTGCTTGCAGCACAAATACAGAGGTATAATATGGATTCTTCCCAAGTGAATGTCTAGTTTGTTGTCTGTTATAACATTTCAATCTTCAATAAAGCTTGCATGTTTTATAGAAAAAAATTAAAAGGAAACTTAACTATTAAAAAAATCCATAATTAAGAATATTAAAGACAACAAGAAAAATAAATTAACTTGTTATATTACTGCCATAAAATGTGACTGCACTTGTTCTTGATTGCGCGTGTTGTACTGTTTTTCAAATAGAGAAAAGTAAGCCCAGCTTAAATAAGCTGTCATCATTAAATTCACTCTCTTTTAGATAAGGGAACTTAAGATACCTATTTTACTTATGAACTTAACTTTATCCTATCTTAAATTTTATAATTTAACCTAGTTAAATGTCAGTTTCTCCATTCAAGATGACTATGTTATTCTCATATTCAATACAACAGTCTGAGATTGTATTAATGAGCTGCTCTAATTTGGGATATTCATTCTTTGTATCAATATTGTAAACTATCCCTTGATTGGAAAAGAGTAACACTAGAGTTTCTTGCCCGTTCTTCTCTGGTGATGACTGCCTTCCGAACAGGGTGATACACCAAATTTTGAAATGACTGAATCTAAGTGATGTATTTGACATTTTATAGATTCAATAAATATAATTTCATTTCATTTCATTACTTATTGATTCCAAAACTTGTTAGATATTGTGAAGTCAAGATTGAAATAAAACAATTGTTTATTAATCATTTAGGTAAATAATTAGTACTTTTTGACTAGACAGCCCAAAATAGAATTAATAGAATATTTTTCAGCTTTTTAAATTTTTATAAACAACACACTTGAAGTATATAATTTTTTTATTGATTCTGATTCTTCCATATTATGTGTGACTAACGATTGTGTATAATGATTTTTTAATAACTAATTTCAGAAAAGTAGTAAAAGGAGATTTCCGTATTAAGTCATGTAAAGAACTTCACTGTTTATTGAAAGGTCAATACAAAAACATAGCTTTGACCCATGACTTGAGCAGAGTTATTCAGGTATTGCTAAAGCACAGTGAAGAAGACATTAGAAATGAAATCACTGAAGAGTTATTAGAAATTATGGTGCAGATGGCACAATCTAAGTATGCCCATCATGCTGTCAAAAGGATTCTTAAATATGGGAATGATTTTATCAGGCATGAAGTATTAAAGAAGTTTTTTGGCCATATTGTATCATTGGCAACTCACACAATAAGTGCTCCTGTACTAGATTATGCATATGGTGAATTTGCAAATAAGAAAGAAAAAAATTATATGCAGCAAGAATTTTATGGAGATATATATAAAAATGTGAGTGAAAATGTACCTTTTTATTGAATTGAACATATATTGTTTTGAATTCAGATGTTTGTGTTAAATGTATTATGAGTAATTCAATTCAAACAAAAATCAAATTGTTATATATTATTTGAATATGTCAATGATGTGCAGATACATTCTTAGCTACACATTTGTAACATAATTCCAATGCCAAGCTTGTTTTTGTTTATTTTTATAATACTTTAAGGTGTTTTGTAAATTTGTGATCTTACTTATTTCAATAATTCCAGACTAAGGATGATAAAGTGAAATCCCTTTCTGATTCCTACAAAGATACACCAGGTATGAAGCCCGCTATTCTGCAGTCATGTAGAGCAAATATACAACGGATCCTTGACAAGAATTTACATGATGGAGAGTAAGTAAAAATCTATTTAATACACCTTGTAATGAAACCTATTTAATAAAGCTTGAAAAAGACATTCTTATTTGAAGTGAATCAGGAATTATTTGAATTTTACTCTTTTAGATTGATTGAAAATTCTGTACATTGCTAAATGATTAGCAACTTAAGTATTATGCAAAAAAAATATAAAATGTTACTGAATAAATAATTAATTAAAGCAATAAGTTACTGACTGCCTTGTGTTTTTGTGGAACAAGGACATGTCATGCTAGCTCGATAGCTCGGGTTTGATGCCCGAATCGGCCGAAATTCCCAGTAGCAGCATGGAGTCTGGAGTTGTGTCGGAAAAATGGCAATTCAGCTCTGCCAGCCCCTTTGGGGAATACAGGTGTGAGCTTGTATGCAATAAATTACTAACTTCTACATCACAAATGTCATCAATTTGGAAATAGGAACAAGCTATTTCTTTTAAATTCTTATAAATGGAATATCTGTCCATAGGTTGTTTCACACAGTTCTATATGATTACATAAGAGAATGTAGTGTAGAAGACCGCACTGAGATGATCTCTATTCTCAGCCCTCTGATTGTACCTCTTAGTAATTCCCTCCCTGGTGTCAATGCAGCCAGCCTGTGTGTATGGCAAGGCACAAATAAAGACAAAAAGGTAAGTGTGATTTAAAAAAAAAACTTTTATCTTGCAATATGCTTGTTGCAACATACTAAAATAAAACATGTCCCATTGCTGGGCACATGCCTCGTTTACAAATGAATGCGAAACACAAGAAATTGCTAAAAAGACTTAACACCTGCACAGAGCAGGTCTCCTCACGATTTTTCCTATAGATTAAAGTATGTGATAATACATATATTGTAAATACACACATTAATCCGAAAAGTAACAGGTGTGTGCCTAGAGTTTGAAACTGCGTGCACCTGAACTTCAAGACTATCATGACAATCTACCAATGTTGGGCAAAATTTAATTGAACTAACAATTAATTAATTTTATTAATTAACAATTGATCAATTGTAATTGTGAAAATTAACAATTGATTAATTGATAATTGCAGTGGCAGCAATTAACAACAAATTAATTGTTAATCGTGGTTTCATACAATTATCAATTGATCAATTGTTAGTTATTTTATGGAAAAAATTAACAAATAATTCTTTTTTTACCAAGTATTAGTTTCAAATTGAGTATGCGTGTGTGCGGATTAAGCCATTTACTACATTTACGGTACCAAATATATTTTCTTTGACCAAATTTTCTTCGTCCGCGTTCCCTCACTGCTGAGGATCGCGACCACGCAGGATCAGTTTCCATTTCATCATCAGCCCATACACATCCCACTGCTGGGCACGGGCCTCCTCTACAACTGAGAGGGTTTAGGCCTTAGTCCACCACGCTGGCCTAGTGCGGGTTGGCGGATTACACACCTATGAAATTCTATAGGAATATTTATAGAAGTAATTTGTAAGTAAAGAAATTATAAATTGTTTTTTTAGCAGATTTTGAGAGATTTTATTTACTAAGTTTAGTGTGAAGCACACGTAATGGCCTCGAGGTTTAGGCACCCGGTCGAGAATCTCGACGGTCGCAGGTTCGAACCCCAGGCACACACCTCTGATTTTTCGAAGTTATGTGTATTCACAATGAATTATCACGTACTTTAACAGCGAAGAAAAAGATCGTGATGAAACCTGCACACCTAAAATTTCAAAGAAATTTCTTAGGTGTGTAGTCCGCCAACCCGCACCAGGCCAGCGTGATGGACTAAGGCCTAAAACCCTCTCTGTTGTAGAGGAGGCCCGTGGCCAGCAGTGGGACGTATATGGGCTGATGATGATAATGATGATGAAGTTTAGTGTCTCTACCTAGTTATAAAGGGTATATGAGACAACTAGTGGACCCGACAGACGACTTTCCCGACTTTCCAATCTAAACCATTCTCGAATCCACCTGATGACACATAAAAAAATTCATCTGCCGTCATTTGAACAAAAAAAGGATTGTTTAAAATTTTGAAGTTATGTTCTGATACCTATGCAAAAAATTAAAATCCCAGAGCTCGATCGTAGCGCCATCTACCGGGTTCAATTGCGAATCTAAACCATTCTCGAATCTACCTGAACATACACAGAAAATATCATTATATTGACATGATTTTTTTGTCTTTAGACAAAGACAAAGATAAAGATTAACGTTAAACTTCTACAACGTTTTCGGACCACCCTTATGAACAAAACTTGCCAAATATTTAATTGTTAGTTTTTGAATGTTTCATTAAACAATTAAAAAAATTAATTGCAATTATTTTAAATGCGACTTACAATTAATGTGCATTCATTTAAATAATTTAATTGTAACACGCGATTAAATGGTTAATTGCAATTAATTTTTTAGCCCATTGGCGTGCCATAGGAGAGGCCTATGTCCAGCAGTGGACGTAAGAAAGGCTGCTGATGATGATGATGATGAATTTTTTTGTCAAATAATTAGTTCAATTAAAAGTAAATTGATTGATGCCCAACACTGCAATCTACCAAATGCAACTCATTAAAATATAACTATCCACTGAATATAGTATCCATTCATTTAAATTTTGATGTGAGACCCATTTTATAATTATTTTTTTGCAGACCATACTGAAGGTGGTAAAAGAACATATAGTACCTCTATGCAAACATAAGACTGGCTACCGTCTTCTTATTGCAGTATTCGACTCTGTAGACGATACAGTTTTGGTAAAGAAAACAATAATTTCCACTATTGTTGGGAACCTAAAAGATGTTGCTAAAGATCACTGGGGCAATATGGTAAGTGTTTTGAAATAGAACTTTAATTGAAGTGAATTTTGAATTCACGCACTTTCGGCTGTTTCTTATAGGGATTGTAGCATTCCATTTTGCAAAATTTAGAATGTTCACAATATTTACGAAGTTAAATTTATTTATTCTTACTATATCTGTACAGGTTTTACACTGGCTTGTCAAACCCAAAGATTCCGCGGCCTTCCATCCAACATTTATAAAGTTTTTGAATGAAGGGGCAAATAGTGGAACCTCTAAGAAAGATGCAGAACTCCGTGTAAGTGAATTAAGAGAAGCCATTCTTCCACCTTTAAAGAAAGATATGGAATCAGACCCTGAATTTTGGCTCAGCAGTAAAGCTAACATGCTAATGGCTGCCGCAGTTTTGTCCATAGGTAAAGTATAAATGCATTGTATTACAATTTGCGTGTTATATACCTGGAATAACTTTTTTTATAACTGGGAAAACTGATTTTGATTCTCTATTCGCCATCTCTGGGAGTAGAAGATAGGTTAGATACGTGGGGATCACCGGCATAATAGACCGCACGTTTTTGCACAGGCGCCTCGTTCGGATCACATAGTTAATGCAACTAGGTTTCTACCAAAAATAATTCCTTCGCCGGCGTACCGTCTTGCAGATAATAACAAAATATTTAAATTACAAGCTTGCTGTCCACCCCGGCTCTGTCTGGACGCAATTTTAAGTTATGGATATATCCTTTCCCAACATTCTGTCAAGATTATTTTCGCATTTATAATATAAGTATGGATTCAAGCTTACACAGAGCGCAATAGAACCTTGGACCCAGAATTTTACATAGAGAAAAGTTTAAACATGACGCAATAAGAACATTATGAGCAATAATGTTATGATTACACAATTTTAGAATTATTTTGCTGTTTTATATACAGAATCTTCAAAGGAGATATTGGGAGAGTTTTCCAAAACAATTTGCCGTTCAGATTGGCGCTTTAAAGCTGAAGGCAATGACATACTAGCCGTAGAGGACGCCGGTATACACATGTGCTTAAAAAAGTTGGCGGCTCTGGACAAGGACAAAGATGATTGCACACTTGGAGAAGCTATTGCGGAACATCTTGATGGAGAAACGGTTAGTACTTACTATAATATTTTAAATTGAGGTGCAAATGCTTAAAATAACCACAGTGTTAAAAATTCATATAGTTTAAATGCAACACCGTATAGACAACACTGTCACCAGTTTTTGTATATGTATTGAAATGCTTACTTTACGATTTGATAAGTTAATTTACTTTCCAAAAATGACAATTACTTTATAAAAGAATCCTGTGCCTGGGTTTTTAAACTTGATGTCACGTCCATCCACATACCTTAATTTTTAGACAACCAGACAGTAAAAACTTAAATAAAAAAGTGTACTTGTATATGTATAATGCTGAAATAATTTTATTATAGGTTAAAATGTGGCTGCAGACAAACAGGGGGTGTTTCTTTTTGGTAAAATTAATTGAGAACAATACGGAAAACACTGCAAGTAAACTAATTAAGAAGGTTAAAGCACAGTCCAGCTTGCTGAAACAGCAGACATCAGAAGGTGCAAAAATATTGTTACAAAATGTTCAAAAGAAATAAATGTTGTCATTTGAAAAATATTCTGTATTTTATCATGTATGGTACATATAATACCATTTTTAGAAAAATGGACATATAAAATGTTTATGTTTGCAAGTTATTGTACATAGAGTATTTTGTTTTTAATTTTCAAAAGCCTAACAAAATTCCGAATAATTATCTTTAAGCTTTAAATCTTTATTTAACATTTAAGCACTTTGACATATATAAATGAGAAAAAAATAACATCATGATGGTGACCCCACAATAAACAATTATAAACTAGACATTACACAATTAACGTGTAACGTTTTCGGGCTTCTATGGCAGTACCGCCATGGATATGTATGTACATGTACCTATATACATATATATCTCTTAGTAATTAGTCGCTTATGAACTTGTACAAAGTTAACAATTATCACCTTAAAAATAATAACAAGATAATAATTTTGAATATTTACCATAAGTATTAGGGGTATAAAAACATGGTAAACTTAGCTGCTGTCTTAGTGATATTTATAAATATTGTTTAGTATGTGTACTTTCATTTTCCGTTTATTCTTATTCCATAAAAAAAAAAAAATCAAAAAAGGTCATATATCATCAACCCACAATTTTTCTACTGGTTTGTCACCAATATCTTCAACTATTTCAAACGTCTTATTAAGTAATTCTTCTTGAATATCTTCAATTGATCTGAAAATTATGCAATTATTAAGCTATTATTATAAATCTTGATTTACGTAAATAATGAAATGAAATGAAATTGCTTTATGAAATGAAATTGCTTTATTTGGTCACGTAGGCAATCAAATAGCACTTATGACAAGTCAATACAGAAAAGAAAAATCTTTTATTATTACATTATAATTTAACTATGGTTCATTTTATAAAATTTGTACAAAAATATTTACGGTTTTTTTTATAATTTATTTTTAGTTTTCATCAGGAAATACATAAAATCTTATTATTATTATTTTAAAGTAAATAACGAGATGGACCTTGTGTATTTCCGAAACGTCACGTATTGTTTTAATGGTACCACCGGATCCAAACGCAATAAAGAGTGGAATTACATAAAAAATGGGAGATGACTTGTTGAAAGTGTAACCAATAACCGGTAACCGAGCCGACAGTTACTAACCGTAGAAAATAATGTTGAGAAAACCGTCAATCTGAAGTGTTCTAAAAATATGGACATACATTGGATAGAATGCGAAATCTGATATTCGGCATTAGGCCAGGGAACCCTGTACCCTCAAACTAAAAGAAACCCATGTCAACATTTTATGTATGTATGTGGATTTGTATATATAAACTCTTTATTTGTAAAGAAAATATATTAAACATCAGCGCATTTGTAACAGAAAAAAAAAACATTTGGCTATCACTCGCATTCGGGCAGTAAGATCATAGAGCGAGAAGCGCCCAAAAATGTTTGTGTACGCCATCAACAAGAAATTAAATTGTGCATTTACCTATTTGCATTCAAAATATCCCAATTTTCTTCATGCAGTTTTGAGTACATATTGTAAACTTTTCTTTGAAAATCTAAAACTTCATACCTGGAAACAAAAGTAACATGTATAGAACATTTTGAAAAAAATAAATTAAATACATATTAATCGCAATCTAAAACGAAAATCAGGGTTACTTAACAGTTAATAAATATGGAAAATACTGCCCGGTTCACCAAAAAGCCGTCCATCAACATCAGAGCGATGAAAGCGTTAAAGTGTAACGAGTTAACTCACGCTGGCGTTTATATACAACTACATAGTCAAAACAATGCAGAGAATTTGTTAAAATATTATTTTACCTTTCTTGGCCAAAACCTTTCCGTTCCACAATGGTTTGAAAAGGTAAATTCAGGAAGAATACTTTATCTGGTTTTGGCAATCCCGCATCAGGCGATTTGCACCACTTAAGGTCCAAACCTAAAACATTAAAATCACAGTTCAAAAAGCAAACGCTATAGATTGAAAAAAAAAGGGAAAGAAATATTGTATATTTTCAAGTAATACCTTTAGCCGCCGAAAATGCAACACCAGAATAACAGTATCTGTCTAAAATAATGGTGACACCAGCTTCTAAAGTTTTCATCATATTATGAGCTTTCTCCCAGCGATTTGCCGAGAATAGCAAATGGATAGCTTCATCCGAAACGTTAATCTGCAAATGTAAATATTGTCAAACTTGTGTCGACCTTACAGTATATTTCATTGCTTGATGTTTTACTGGCGTTGGCATATTGGCTGCATTAGTATCTGGTGTTAAATCCAAATACAGACTCACCAGAATAGAAAAGGAGACTAAATCTCATCCATACTTCTACTGATTTTACCTTAGCAACAGCCCCTTAC
Source organism: Hemaris fuciformis (assembly GCA_907164795.1). Taxonomy (NCBI): domain Eukaryota; kingdom Metazoa; phylum Arthropoda; class Insecta; order Lepidoptera; family Sphingidae; genus Hemaris; species Hemaris fuciformis. Next base: position 10,849,501 of record OU015440.1, read on the forward strand.
ATCAGATATTACATTAAAATAAAAAGTCTTGTGACGTGGGAATCAAAATTACGGGGAATTTTTCACAACCTGAAACAAATTTTAGATAGTTCACATAAACATTTGTCTCTGTGCGGGGATCGAACCCACGGCATCTCACTAGCTATTCACTAAACAACTGCACCACAACAGCTTTTACAGTCAACCTATCTTATATCTTTAAATGAGCAATTCTTGTATATATATAATTGGAATCTCGGAATCGGCTCCAACGATTTTCATAAAATTTAGTATATAGGGGGTTTCGGGGGCGATAAATCGATCTAGCTAGGAATCATTTTTAGAAAATGTCATTTGGAAGAAAAATAACAAAGAGGAGGCGTTTGAGATGACTCTTCCTGACATCTATTGGCGAATAAGAATACTATTTTTGTGAGCAACTAATTGCTTTAACGACACAACAGCAGATGGCGTTGTTAAGTAACATTATTCATATTTCATCATTTTATTAGTAATTCGTACTTAAATATAATTTCCAAAAAACACAATTAAAAAAAACCGAGCAAAAGTCGGTCATTCAGGGACCAGAATTTAGTAGTTTGTTAACATCTATCTATACTAATATATAAAGCTGAAGAGTTTGTTTGTTTGGTTGAACGCGCTAATCTCAGGAACTACTGGTCCGATTTGATTAATTCTTTCAGCGTTAGAAAGTCCATTTATCGAGGAAGGCTATAGGCTATATAACATCACGCTACGACCAATAAGAGCGGAGCACCAATAAATAATGTTTCAAAATCGGGGGTATTTTTTCCTTTTGAGAACTTCCGGTGCGTGCGTTGCGGAAACGGTTAAAGTTTCGCTAAAATAATGTATGACTGAGTTGTTCCCCTTTAAAAGTTCTAAAAAAAAAGAAATATAAATCAGGATATTTTTTATTAATTGTTGATTTATTAGGTCTTCCGGTTAGTTTTGAGGGAACGTGTCAAGTAGCGGTCGCGTCACGTCGGTGCAAATTACTTAGATATTCGATGTTACATGTTTTAGCTTGCACTTTAATTATTCGAAGTAACTCTTTTATAGTAAACGCATACAAGTTTTTAGTGTGATTAAGTATGGGATGCGCTAAAAATCACTTTCGTAATTTACTACTGTTTTTTACTGCATTACAATGCTCGCCCACACTTCGCAAAAATTGTAAGAGATACACTTTCAGATCTTCAGAGGGAAGTGTTTTTTGCATGCCGCAAATTCACCAGATTGTGCTCCTTCTGATTACCATCTATTTCGATCTATGCAACACATACTTGCAGATCAGCACTTATAAAAAAATCGTATGTATCAAAAATGGATCAATGAATGGAACGCTTCAAAAAATGATTAGTTTTTTAAATTATGGAATCCATTTGTTGCCCGAAAAATGGCAAAAGGTTGTAGCTAGCAATGGAGCATATTTGATTAAAATAAATTTATCTTTTTTATAATACAAAAGTATTATAAAAAATACTAACGTTAACTACGTTTTTAATATATCCCACAAAACTAACCGGAAGACCATTTTTTTTTATACAATAACATAAAGTTTAATTTTTTTTTTTATATAACATTTTTCAACAACATTATATTGCATGTTCTTTATTCAAATTCATCTTATGAATGTTGCAAATGCATGAACATTTATGTTATTTAATGAGTAAATATCTAGAAATGTATAATACAGTTAAAACTGCAAGAAGATTTATTTTAAATGCACTCATAACTTCATAAAGTCAGAGAAGTGTGGCTGGGGTTTAAGCCCATGACTGCCTAGATTTATAATGGCAGACTGCAAGCACCAACCGCAACTACTTCATGGTTTTACAAAATTTTATAATAAATTCAAAATGAAACTTACATTTTTGGTTAAATATTCATTTATAACATGACCAATTTCTGTTTCTCGTGATGGAAAGTTCCTGTACTCTGCATTAATGTTCCTTTTCTTCAAACTTTCAACTAAAATATCAAATAAAATTGTAAGCTGCAACATATGTGATTTATTATTAACTTGTAAATAAATTTATAGATTATTTTTAAAATATATACAGCATGGTAGTGACCACACTGCCACATTATCCTGAGTAATATAAGTGTTGAGTTTTTGGTTGCCATACATAAATGTATCAATCTGAAATGGAATATATTAAGTCCATTTCAGTACTGTATGTGCAACACTATTTTCTGATGCATAATGGTAAGTTTTTAACCACATACAGTCTTTACAGGCATATAAAAATATCTAACTACTAGCAGATTTTGGTCTCCATAATGTCAGTAAACTAAATGAAAGATCAGAGCTATTAGCTACGTAATGGTTTTAGGGTGGTACTATTTCAGCTCAGTGGTCCAAGCAGATTATAACATAACCAAAATGTAAAACACCTTTTTGTAAATATAATGCCACCACATTCACACATTTATCATAGAACATAATTCTTTTCACATTATTTTTTTAATATTTTGTGATACTTGATTGCATACTGATTCCCTGAATTGAAACAGATGATGAAAAATTCTGAAGAAAATACTTCCTTTTCTTGTATGTAACAATTTATTACATGCATTAGAGCATTTACAGTGTATGTGCGTCCTGGGTTTGAATCCAAGTTTACACACATGTCTTTGACTTTTATATTCAATAATCAAGCATTTTAAAGATGAAAAAATCTTCATGAAACTTGTATTCAAGATTTATTCGCGAATAATTCTTAGAATGTTAATCCTAACAATATATTCCATTAGCCTAGAAATGGAATGACAGAATACTTGAAGATGCTGTCTGTAATAGGAATTATAACTTATTTGTACATTTTCTCCTTTTATAACATTCAATATTACTTGTCAGCTGTCGAAGGAGTCGCAATGCAATCAAAAAAACAATAACATAAATTATGTTTGAGGTGAATTAAAATAGTTATTTGATATTTACCTAAAATTTTGCTTTGAGTAGATTTTCCGGTTCTATCCACACCTTCTATAACTATTAGAGCACCACGCTTCATTTCTACCGCTCTTCGATTGGAATTTTCAACTGATGAAGGTGAAGACTGAAGACCACAATCAGTACTACCTACTTTTTTTTAGGGAATGTGTTCCTGTTAGGATTAGTTTTATTTCTAATATAGTAAACACATGTTATACGTAACACGAATAACTTTACTGAATAAGTTCATAAATCAACAATAATAAATTCACTTTACAGACGTAAACATAACCCCCAAAAAAGTTAAAACGATTGAAATTTCAAAATTGAACTTTCGAACAGGGTTGCCATAAAATAAAAATTAAATTGCCGTGTTTTGTAGAAAAAAATGAGAAATTGCCGTTTCATTTAATTTTTTCAAAATGCATTAAATTCTTATCAAAATGTATACTTTTGTTTACATATGCCCTAATGTTATGTACTTTAAGTTGCAGAACGACAAAAATTAAACGATAAATATAATATCTAGCTGATTGATTCCTCTTTTCTTCAATTGTATTTTTCATGTCTCTATCTTTCATTAAATTTATCATTTCTTTTGTTGGTTTAAATTTTGTGCAATTTCCGTGAGCCTGAATGTATTGTTTCGCAAATCGCAAGTAATGTGCTATTAATGGTAGATGTTATAATTTTGTTATAATGATTTTAGCATTCGATTTTGCATTAGTGTTAAGTCATAAAATCTAACTTAATATTTTGATCATAGTTTGTTATTCATAGGTATGTGTTGAGTTAGTTTTGAAGTGGATAGGTACCTAACTACCTTCTTGCGTGGTAAACACATGTTGATGAACAGAAAATAAGTTAATTATTAAGTTATAGAAGAATACGCAATATTTTTTTTTAATTTTTAGTGCATATTAATTTGTTTTGTAATAGCTTTTTTTTTGAAGGCGGTTTTTTTCCTGCAATTGGGGTCAGTTGGAAAAAAAAACACGGTACACGGCAGAATTTCGTTGCCGTGTCATAAAACACGGCATTCAGGTGATAAGAATATAATGTATTTTGAAAAAAATAATATGGAACACGGCAATTTCTCAAATTTTTCTTCAAAACACGGCAATTCGACATCCAAAACACGGCAATCAATTTTGATTTAATGGCAACCCTGATGGCATCCCTGCTTTTCTTTTTTCTTTGTTCCGCAAGGAACCGGCTAAGGTCGAAGACCTTGCTGCCAAGTCTTCAGTAATTTAATTTCATTAGTATAATGAATGATAATGATGATGAATGATGAAAGAAAAAGGGCGGGAAATAGGGATGTTGACAAATATTTGGAACTGTTTTCATTTTATAGATAAGAACGTAAATATTACGAAAAATTATACTTAATTTTTTTATTCATAAATTTTAAATAAAAAAACAACTTTAATTAGTTTAGTGTTTAAATTTCGCGCCTAAACGCTCCAAGCTGTCACCTGGCCTTGATGACGAAACAGTGTATTAAATACAACAAACTGCTGTCAAACTAGGGATGAAACAATACCATTAAGATTAATACGATACTTCTGTGGAATGCGCTTCCCTTAGAGATCAGGACGTGTACGAGTCGTTACTCGTTCAAGTTGAGAGTTTGTAAGTTGCTGTCAAGTGTCAACCAGAATAGCAGATTCTTCACATTGATATTTATATGTATGTATGTATATATATATTGATATATGTGTATATTTATGTACTAGTATTATATAAGTATGTATTTAGGTTTTCTAGTTACGGATATTTATGTTTTGTATATTTTATTTCTAATAAGTTCATTTACGTACCTACGCCTATCATCTCTGCACCACCTAAGGTTCGACTGTCAGAGAATGCCTCAGGCATTAACTCCACCTTTACATGTATTGTATGAAGGGTAAATAAATAAATAAAAATAAATTAATTAAGGTATCGATACTTCTACTCAATACCGTATCGATACTACTCGTATCGAATCGTTTTTGGAAAATTTAGAATAAAAATCTTAAAATATATTGATATTTTTTATCAATAAGTACAAAATTATAGGATTTTCAGCCCCGTGGCACAGTTAGCTAGACACCAGCTTGCGAAACCAGAGGCCGCGGGTTTGATCCCCGCACCGAGACAAATGTTTGTGTGATCCGCAAATATTTGATTCGGGTCTGGGTGTTTGGGAGACCGAAAAGTCTCTCGTAGTTTCTTATACCCACGACACAAATCGGTTAAAAATATCTGCTTCAAAATTAAGTTGCAAGATTTAATCTAAACAAACATACATACATTGCAAGTTAAATAAATGCTTGTAAAAAGTACTCGATGTTTTTATCCGATACATCGAAAGACATCGATGTAAAGTTCCGATTAATTGAATCGAAAAAAAAACATCTATGTTTTTTCAAAGTGGACAGTGGACACCCCTAGGTTAGAAAACTTGTCTGTGATTCTTCATACATGGCAAAGAGTATAGTAACGCGCTCCGATTGGCGTTTGCAGTCACGTGATATTCGGAATTATTTTAAACATTTTTAATTATTTTTAATTAATTTATTACTCATATTTACATTTACAAAATATGATTTTCAGCATTCTAATATTCCCTGCTATGGCAAAAAAAATACTTTTCATACATTCGCTATTTATGTCAATATCCCTATTCCCAAACTGAAAGGCGCGCCCCCTGATCCTCCCACATACAACCCTTAATCCCTTCACTACAATAGTGACCAGAAAATCAAGCACCACTCGTCGATATTGCACACAGCGTATCCAATTCATCCCTCACTTCACCCCTCCCCGACCCACCGCATTGGTGGGACCGTCCCACCTGGATCAGGAGGCTCCTCCATCCTCTCGCCAACAATCACCAGAAAGGACTCGAGATCGAAGCGAGACAGGGAAGAAAAAAGGGAAAACTAAATCAATCACACCACACACAACACCGACAAGCACCACTTAATCCCCTGTTCACCATTATCAAGAAAAAAATAAAAATTATATGTGAGAAAAACAAAATACGCGCCCCCCAATCCGAAGACTTCCCGCCCTTTTTTCGGCATCCCTGCTTTCGAATTCATGTCATAGACAATTTTTTATTCCTTTACTTTTGTATTTATAGAGAAGGCAACGAGTTCGGGCTCATACAGCCTTGTCCTATGTTCAAATCAGACATTTTCTTCTACTCGGTGCCGAACCACAAAAATTAGATAGGTACCTAGGTGCCGGGTCACTGCTGCGCTATTGCCGTAAAGTTAACAATAAATTAAAAAATCTTTGATCAGATCATATACATATCGAGAATGTCAACAGTATATATTACTATTGAATTTTTTTGAGGTGGCAACACTAGCAATCGCATATCATTTTTAGAATTCGAAGTGCACTGTGATTCGCTTGTTGAATTTTCTTTGTTTTTATTAATTTTTAATGAATGTAAATTAACTTCATAGAATTTTTCCTACCAATCATGAAAAAAGGTTATAAAGTTACTGATGTTAAACGAGAAAAGAAAATTGGCGTGGCCGCTGAAAATTTGGAAGAGCTAATTGAAAAGTCGCGAAAAAAGTTAGGAGTAAGTGTAATATTAATAATAACTTCATTCGTGTTTTCATTTCTTTTTTAAATTTATCAAGCAATATTAGAACAATTTTCATTCATAATACGTGATGTTTATCCTTGAAATTTATTAAATGGGTCACGGTTGCGGCCTTGGCCGATATATACCAGCCTTGACCTAGTTTACATGGCTCCACGTCTACGTCGGCTTTCAGTTCAATGTCAGCTGCGCAGAATGCCGCCTTTTTGTAGCAGAAGACGGAACACTGGTTGACGACAACGAATATCTGAGCACACTACAACCACAAACATTGTTCATTTTATTAAAAAATACCGAAAACATGGTAACTGGTATGTTTTATTTAGTAACTTAATAGTATGACATATACATATGAACTCTCAGTTGTAGAGGAGGCCCGTGCCCAGCAGTGGGACGTATATGGGCTGATGCTGATATGAACTCTAAAGAACATTTAAAAAAATAAAATATGAGTTTGCTTGGAATATAATTTAAAATTCCTTAACTTACCTCTATTAGGCATATGACAATGAGACTATTCATATTGGCTAATGAATTTCATTATTGAGTTATTGCTGGGTCTAATCATGGGATGGTACTGCATACATGCTTTCCAATTAGCAAAGGACTGCTATGCCGTTTTAAAAAATGTGATAATTTACAACACCCAAAAAATCCAGTGGATCCTATATGTGGAACTGAACCAGTGCAAATAGTCTATTGCTGCACTAACTGAAAATATCATTGTTACCTGCCTGCTTACGAGGCAAATAGTATATTTTTTTGGTGTACAAAAGTTATACATGAAATGTTTATTGAAATGTCATTATTAATTATTTTAGACTTTGACCATTACTACAATATGATCCGGTCTACTAAAAAGGAGTACATAGAGACTGGAGCTGCTGCTAAACAATTCCTAAGCACCAACATTAAAGAGAAGTTCAGAGTGTTCCAGAAGTATATAGCAACTGCTAATGATGCTCGCACATTACTAAGTGAGCGTTCTCAAGATCCTGAGTGGTTTGAAGGTATTGTTAATTATCTATTATTAATTCTATTTTAAAAACAAATTAGGTGGTAATATTTTTATACAGTTAGATTTTTTCTCTATTTTTGATACTAGCCATTTTCATTCATTCTAAGAATAATAAAAATTAATTACCATAGTCTGATATGATGTATGTTCTTTGACTCTAAATATATATATATGTTTTCTCTTGTCTGTACTCCAAGGCAGAGGTAGATGAGTATTGCTACACCAACATTTGCAGAGCAAAGCCAGCTTTTCCTTAGGGGGCTTGCGAAGAATTAAAAAAAAACACTTAATAACCCTATTAAAAGTGTGATTTCTCATGTCCTTGGAAGAAAGAGGCAGCCAGTAACAGATAAAGAAGAATATAATTTATTTCTATATCTATAGTGTATAAACTTATACTAGAAAAAAATATCAATGAAATATGTACAGAACATACATTATCATTATATGACTACCTCAAGGTCTTTCGGCAAAAGTATGTGCGAACTATAGGTCCCAGGTTAGATTCCTGGGTCGAGCAAAGTGCTTTTGGGGTATTCATTAAGAAATTCTCACTAGAAGATCTTGAGGTTTAGGTGTGTGGACAATTCAAAAATCTTAGTGGTTGTAGGTTGTACTTTTCGTAGTTATGTGTTGTATATTTATAATGAGGAATCACGTATTTTAACGGTAAAGGAAAACATCTCGAGGAAACCTGCACACCTAAAACCTCCTCCAACCCGCACTTGCTAGCGTGGTATCAGTATATTTATATTATGTATTGTGATATGCGCTAATGTACTGGATAATTACTATATTAGACGATACTATAAGGAATTTTTGGGTGCGTGATTTCAGGATTGGAGGCCAACGAAAAAACAAAAGAACAATCCATGTCCAAACGGGTTAAAGAACGAATGCGCGGATACTACTACAAAACTAAAACTGCTTTACAATCTTCAGATATCTATGTGTACTCGAAAAATGTACGAGGCAAGAAATTGATTGACCAGTTCCTATCGGAACTTCGCAAGTTACTGGAAAATAACAAGTACAACGAAACGTACTTTAACCGTAAGGCCGAGTGTAGCGCACGCCTCTGCGATGACAAGGGTGCATTCGAATGCGGCGGTCTGTGGAACGTCAAGAAGTGCACGTATGAAGGAGAACATATCATCAATCCGTACAGAAGCCGTGAGGAGCGGATCATATTCCAAACTTGGAATTTGGACCATAAAGTTGAGCTTTCACGATCGATCGTACCGAAAATACTTGAAGCTATTGGAAATTTGTACAACGGCGAAATTAAATGCATGTCGTGTGAGAAATACTCCAAGTCAGGAAGTATAGAAGCTGACAGATATTTCCTGCAGATATTTACGAGAGATAACTTGAAATTGGTCCACATTGTGTGCCACTACAAAGGTAAACACGACGCGCATTCCGGCGTGTACACGGTGTGCAAAGAGTGCTTCGGAGGTCGCAGTATTCAATACTAATAAAAATGTCGCACATAAAGTATTATATATTTACACGCAATGTATTCACTATTTTTCTGCAATATGTGCTATTAGAAATAATGACCTGTGATAGGTGAAATATTCGAGAATTGGACTTTATGAACCAATTGTATTATTTATTAAGTGTTTGCCAAAGAGAAATTCTATTTACTTGGTAGAAATTTATATAACCATGCACTCATTGAACGAATTGAAGCCAAATCACTTGCAGATATCGTTTGTGACGTAAAGTAGTTGTTATACTTTGGAAAATGTCCATGACATGTCACTATGAAATAATACTAGCATCTTATACAATATTTATTTATGGAATATTATTATTTTTTATTTTTGACCGAATTTTCCAAATGAAATTATTGTTAAATAGCGTTATTTATTTAGTTAATGTCTTTATGGAAGGTCTTTGCTTCGTAAAGTAATGTAGTGATTCGAAATTAAGTACCAGTTTAAAAATGTTGTTGTTATAATTGTTTGATAGATAAATAAATTTTTCTATTCCTTGATTGATCTCCTATGCCCTTCAGTTAGGCGTAAGCATACAATTGAGTTTTTGTTTTATATGTTTTGTACATAAATACAAAATGTATGAATAGTTTGTATCCTATTATGTATTTCTATGAAAGCTCCGATCCAACTAAAGCTCGAGAGTGACTGATATTTTTTTTTTTAGTAAAAAGTAATTTTCAGGTGCAACCAAATAAGTGTCTATAATCCATACCTAATACATGGAAATATTGTAAATTTTATGTCGGTTTGTTTTGACGAATACCTATATTTATCAATAAGCAATGGGAAAACTATAGCGTTATGTCATGATATTGCGAAAAACTAAGTCAAATTATGTACTTAAATGTAACCAAAAAGTTTCCTTTTATGCAGGTATATTTAAGTGGACTTATCATTTATTTAAATATTGGTTGCTTTAAGGCTTTTTTGTTTATGAAATTTTTGACATCGTTAGCAACTTTGTGCAATGTGCGTCCGCCGCGCTAATTGTTTTCTTCGGCTGCTTTACATTAGAGTAGCACTTTGTATACCCATTGCATACAATTCCAGAACGATCTGAACGTCATATTAATTTCGTCGTTTAGTGGTATTGCGTAAATGATTTTTTTATAAGTGAGCGCGGGCCTGTCGATTAACCAACTTCAAATGAAGTCGTAATATTTCATGAAATATTAAGTTATAAGACAGGTCAATAAGATATTTTATGCAATCTGTCAGTCTCGAGTTCTAGTGATTCTGTTTTTAAATTGAAAATAAAAAAAACAGGTAAAATAAAACCTCAATGTTATTTATATACAGGGTTATAGATAGCCATAAACAATTGTTTAAAAATTAAATCTTTATGTTATAAACTTAAGATATTATTAATTTTACTTTGACTGATCTGGCACATGGTGCCAAACTATCGAATTTGAAATTGATTGAACAAAAACTCTACAAACTTTTGTTAGATGTTGTCTAAATTTATCGTGCGTGTTTCCTATTTTATATGAGTTAGATATTGTATGATAATGTAGGAGTGAGGACCTTGTGACTAATTTTTGAAGTTACTAATAGCCTTGTTTATATATTTTTCATTCGGTCATAATATCTTTGGAACATCAGTCTCGCAGGGTTTTTTTTACCGCTTGCCATTTTTGTCTTACAGTATTGTGCAAGTTGCTACGTAGCACTAGCTTTGATACAGTCATCCATATAGCTTTTGTACCAGTTCTCAATATTAATATACAAGATAAATTTATACAGAGATTGCCTTGTGGCCGATCGTGTGCGAAGCTATTACGTTGAACTAAAAACGCATTTGTTGAAAGGTCTGTGCAGAAATTCATCTACCCTTTCGGGGTAACAGGCGTAAGATGTATGAATGTAAAATTAATTTGTATATTTTGTTATGCATAAATTTAAATATAGGTCCTCAAGGTTGTGTGTAATAATATTGTGCCATATTTTTTTTTTAATTTGTACTTATAATTTTTTTCAAGATAAACTATTTCTTGATTACTTTTAATGTAAAATAGATATATTATTGTTAAATAGATTTCATATTTTGCGGAAACTGTTTCACAGCCTTTTGGCTATTATTGTCCTAAGTGCACTTGAAACTTATGTTTTAAAACAGTGACATTTGACTAATTTAATCAGAATGTGAATGATTTTTACTTACACACTGAGTAGATCAGTCTGCTCAGTGTATAAATGTTGTAAACGCGCATCGTGGGATTGGTCCAATGGAACTTGCTTTTTATACTTTCAAGAGATGTATGTTTAGCATTGAATGTTCAGTACAATTAACTGTTATCCACTTCATGTTTTATTTATTTCAGTTAATGGCTGTGAAACAGTGTCAATTTATTGTAATAAGGAAATTAATCATATGAGAAACCCTATTTTGTGACAATTGTTTACCTACTTTAGATAGGTAGTGCATAGCAGAAAATGATAGCAATACTAACTTCTAAGTAGTCTTGAATCATTATAACATCTTTGATATGAAAATATGGATTCTTACTTATCAAAAGTTTCCTTAATGCTTGTAGTCATGTACGAGGGCAGTCCGATAAGTACTTAGCCTACAAAAGAAAAACGAAAATTTTGGAAAAGTGGCGATTTATTTCTCATCACAGTCTTCTTTCAACTCGATTCACTTGACCCAGCGATGCTCCAACTTCTTTAAGCTGTCTGAAAAGAACGTTTTCTGGAGGTCTACAAAGTAGGCCTCCGTGGCGGCGATAACCTCCTCATTCGACTCAAATTTCTGTCCGGCGACGGACTTTTTCAAGTTTGGAAACAAAAAGAAGTCACACGGGGCCTAATCTGGAGAATACGGTAGATGGAGCAGCTGTTCGTAGCCTAATGTGACCAATTTGGCCGTTGCGACGGCGGAGGTGTGAGCCGGTGCGTTGTCATGGTGGAAGAGCACTTTTTTCTTCGCCAAATGGAGCCGTTTTTTCTACAATTCAGCGTTGAATCGGCCCAATAGTTCGGCATAGTAGAGCCCTGTGACCGTTTTGCCCTTCTCCAGGTAGTCGATGTAAATCACACCTTGTGAAACCTAGAAAACGGTGGCCATCACCTTTTCGGCCGATGGGACAGTGTTCGCCTTCTTCGGAGCACATTCGCCGGGTAAAGTCCACTGTTTCGACTGTTTATTGGTCTCTGGTGTGTACCAGTGAATCCATGTTTCGTCGACGGTCACGAAACGACGCAGAAACCCCTTCGGATTGCACCTAAACAGTGTCAAACACTGCTCTGAAGTTGTGTCACTGATGCGCTTGTCGTCCGAAGTGAGCAAACGCGGCAGCCATCGAGCCGACAGCTTTCTCATGCCCAATATTTCATGCAGGATATGACCCACGCGGTCTTTTAAGATGCCTACTGTCTCAGCTATCTCGCGCACCTTCAATCGGCGGTCTGCCAATACAAGATCGGGACTTTTCTCACGTTATCCTCCGTGGTAGCCGTTTTTGGGGCACCTGGGCGTGGCTCATCAAAAACTGACGTGCGACCACGTTGAAACTCGTTAAACCAATTTTTGACGGTCGCCATTGAAGGAGAAGAGTCACCGTAAACAGCATCCAAGCGCTTTTTGATATCGCTGCGCGATTTCCCTTCCAAAAACAAGAATCAAATCACCGGCCGATATTGCTCTTTTTCCATTTTTCGAAAATCCGCGGACACGTCCGCTTACACACGCGGTCAAAACAAAACTACAAATCCAATTCGGCTGAAATTTTGACAATAGCCGTCTACGAAGATGTGCTACATGATGGTAAATTTATCTTACGATAGTGGTGCCATCGGGCGGTGAGGCTAAGTACTTATCGGACTGCCCTCGTATATGTCATAGATGTTATAGTGAGTCATTAAAGATAATTATAAAAGTAGACGCTTCCAGCATAGCTTTATAGATATTAAATAATATAGTAGATTGTTGTGTAGTGAAAAATATTTAGAAGTTCTTAATATACTGTATTAGCGATTATACCTATTCCTTTAGTGTAGATATGGATAGTGGTGTTCATTAACATTTATGGCGTTTTAAAAATATTCATTTTAGTGAGGAATTTACGTCGACAAGACAACATACAAAATCAAATTGACTTTGACATAAATAATAAGTTTATATATTTTCAGAGACTCAATGTCCATGACAATTTATCTTCTAGCTTAAGTAGAAATGTTTCCTGTTCAATTTTAAAACTATAAATTGGTATTTGGTAGTATATTTTTGGGGGTATGTTATACGAGTACTTCCGCCAATTCGATGATTTTGGTGTGGATTAACTGTAATGTCCGATCGTGCTCATCTACTTTACGGAAATGCATACACTACCAGAAATGTTAAATTGATATGCAACCTAGAACATAAGAAAAATATCAAGGTTAGTATTTATTTTATTTGTCGAAGGTTAAATAATAGTTGTTAGTTTTATGTATATATTATACATTATACTATTTTAAATTTTGTGAAAAGCTAGACCAAAATAAAGGAGAAAAATATATCAAACACAACAAGCTGTTTTAAATGAGACGATAGCGTGTACTAGATGTACCTATACGAATGTTCCGATATTTGAAAGAAGTAACATGGATGGACAGTTAAGAATACCTACTTATTTACTTAAGTGAGAGAGATTTGATATAAATCCTATGGTAAGAGTAACTTACCATATCTACAAAAATCTCTGGGTAAAAAGCGATAAGTGTGAAAGTTTATGCATGGATATCTTGTGAAGGTCAATGAACTGACGCGTTCCATACCCACCTGGGTATGAAAATGACGCCAAAACATCGGATATTTGTGAAAGAAAAAAAAAATACTGCGTCGACTCAAAATAGAAAGGGGACTGAAGGCTTATGTAATGACATTCGACAATCGTAATCGCTAATATAGGCTAGCATCATATCATCTAGGCTTATATTATAAACAGGAAAGATTTGATTGTTTTTTTGTTAGTTTGCATTGAATAGGCTCCGAAACTACTTGACCGATTTGAAAAATTATTTTACTGTTGAGAAGCTACACTATCTCTGGTGAACATAGGCTGTATTAAATTTTTAAAAAAGTTAGGGATCTATACTTCTCCATACTCTATACTACCTACTCCAATAATGTAACCCAAGGTGTGAAAAAATTACCAAAAAACTTTCTTACATCGCGTGCGCTGCGAAAACTATTGATTATAGAACAAAATAATGTACTACGTCTTTGCAGAACATATAATTATCTACAAAAAATATCGCGACAGCAATTATGTCTAACTATTATTGTTATGTCACAATAAGTGTTTTCTCATTTAAAAAATATATATACTTATGCCAACGCTATAAAAGCTCTTTTATTTGTACTTTGGAATTAATACTTATCAAAATAAATGACTTTATATTTAAGTCTGCTTCAAAACCATTATAGGTATAACTTTTTGAATTATTCAATTTGGACATTCCATTCGAAAGATATCACAAGTTTACGCGAACCCCTTTTTTTTTGTTCTCGTGGGGAAAGCTGTTTATGGCTCTACTTCCCGCCAGCCCAGGGGGGAGGGGGGCGGAAAGCGTATGTCGAGGTCACCGGTCTTCCAGCCCGGCGCGCGGCGACGTCATGTCCACGCAGATGTTATTGCCGGGCTGGGTTCCTAGCAAATTCCCTAAAGCGCCATACCGACCAAAACCCCCCCGGTGGCCATCTCCGCGCTGAGTGGGGCGACCACGGTACGTGAGCGAGAAGCGCCCACCGTAATGCCGCAGCCGCCCGGTGCGCCTCCGAGACGTATACGTACGTCTCGGCCGTCTCGGAGTTGTAGGGGGCGCAGTTGCACCCCCACAAGCTTGGTTCGGGTGCCCCGGTTGTGGATGGGCGCCCGCGACGTATACAGGCCACAGTGCCGCCGCCCCTGTCGGGGTCACTTTCAGTGAGGACGCGCCGCCCCCGCAGCGCGCCCAGCGACCCCTAGGGATTCTAAAGCTCCCTTGCCACAGGGCAGTTACGCGAACCCCTAGTGGTTCGCCATTCGACGGCAGGGGGTTCGCGACAAGATTTACATAATGGTGATTTGATGCCTAGCAGGCACGTGTAGCACACATAGTGGCTACAACATACTTATGTGAGAGTGGGTTTTTCACACCTGATCATGATTAAAAGTAAATACCGAAAACGACTTAATACCGAGACAGAATTAAGGTTAAAATTGTTCAAATTACTTCTTAAATTGACTCCATTTGCGACAGTAAACAAGCTAACCCATTCCATGACATTCATATTAAAAAGTATAGGCCGTCACGGGACGCCCCTGGCAAGTGGCAGATGTGAAGCATCGAAATTGTTTTGTATAAGTTATATGCATAAAAGAACAGATTATGACAGGAATCAGATATAGCATTATGAAAAGATAAAGTATTACAAATTTGTACCGTAAAATAATGACTGTTTATTCTCGAATCCACCTTATCCACCCGAAGACACACAAAACAATTCTTTTAAACAAAGAAAATGAATTGTTTAAAATTTTGGAGTTATGTTATGATATGCAAAAAATTAAAATCCCAACACTCAATCACAGCGCCACCTACCGGGTCCAATTGCAAATCTATACCATTCTTGGATCCATTTGAAGATCCCAGAAAATTTCATTAAAATCGGTCCAGCGGTTAAAAATTTAAATCCTAGAACTCGTTTACAGCACCACCTACTGGGTCCAATTGCAAATCTCAAGCATTCTCAAATCCACTTGAAGATACACAAAAAATTCCATTGAAAACGGTGCACCAGTTAAAAATTAAAATCCCAGAACTCGATCACACCGCCACCTACCGGGTCCAATTGTGAATCTAAACCATCCTCGAATCCACTTGAACACATCCAAAAAAAAACATTGAAATCGGTCCAACAGTTTAGGAGGAGTTCACTGTCAACACACGTACAGAAGAATTATAAATAAAAATATAGCGTGGCAAGGTGTCGCCACGGCCTGTTCTCGCCATGCCATCAAAAAGATATTTCTTTACATTAAAAAAAAAAAAAATTGTTGGAGGGGGGATTAATTAGTTACTTAAGACTGAAGGGGTTCGCAGTAACCTGGAAACTTTAATAGGGGTTCGCGGTCATCTGGAAACTAACAGGGGTTCGTGAAACCAAAAGTTAGAGAAACCCTGGTCTGTATTATTAGCGATTAAAAGCTTCTCTGTGATTTACTGATGTGACGCGACGTTGTCTAAGCCCTCCTAAAACAATATTTAACGTCACAATACAAATTTTAATTGGTACTAGTGTATCTTTACTGAATTCAAATGTGCAGAAAATTCAATTCATGATCTTCTGTTTTCAGAGTGGAGTACGACTATTAAAACTTAATAAAAATTGGACGTATGAAAATTATGGGTAATGTATTGATTAAGCATCTCCTTATATGATTTTTGTGAAGGCTACAAACAAATATATGTCTGCACAATGAAGATACTGCTCTGTAATGATGGGATACTAATTAATGGCGCCAGGAGACCGCACCAATGTTGTTAATAAATATGAATTCATGTAAGATGCAATAAAACAGCATATTATATAATTTGTATAATGTCACATTACACATTTTATTTTTCTTATAAGTATTAAGTGTAGTCTCATCTCCTCTTCCTTCCAGTTGACTTTTTACTGGGCGCACGTTTTCCTTTCCCTGCTTTAGGTTTTTTAGCAGAGAAATTGGTTGTATTTCCTTTGCCTTTGCCTTTATGCATTCCTTTAGAAGGTTTCATGTTTTTCTTCTCTTCTGACCTCCTGTTAAAGAAATTATTTTTTTATGAAATTCTTTCTATGAATCAAAAATGGTTCCAATATTATGATTATTAAGGATCAGACTACATGCATTTGCAAATTTACCCCATTTTCAACATTGTATATTTATTGATATATAAATGTAAAGAGTTGCAATTTTTTTGTAACAAAATCCGGTATTAATAAATTGCGTTATTTATAGAAAAAAAAAAGTTTTAAAAAACTCAAAAACACGCTTTTATAGAAAATCCACCAAAAAAATAGAAAATAAATTTTAATTTAAAAATAGTGAAAAAAAAGATTTTTATTGTAAAAAAGCGTGGTGTCCATGGTGTCAATAGTTATAAATATTTTATTGAGATAATATGAATAGAAAGATTATATTATCATTTTGATAATATCTTAAAAAGCACCCCACACTTTTTTCGGAATAAAAATTAATTTTTTACACTATTTTTAAATTAAAATTTATTTTCTATTTTTTTGGTGGATTTTCTATAAAAGAGTTTTTTTTTTTAATTTAAGTGAAACTTCTTTATCGACGTATGAGAGAAATTGGTCTTGACGCAGTCACTCTGGGTCTCAGGTACACAAAAAATCGCTAAACCTGATTATCCTAGTAAGGATAACGGGTAAAACTATTTAAAATATTGAATTGTCATCGGTCCTTAGTAAGGTCTAAGGATGCCAAATTTCGAGTCAATCCGATGTTTTGAAGGGGCTCAAAATCATGTTCAAAGATTCCGTTACATACTAACATACGTATGAATCTAATATAAAGCGTATAATAACATACAACCGAGATCCCCCCTCCCCACTGCATCGTTTGTGAAGCCATAAGTGAAGATTTTGAAGATAGTTTAATAACAAGAATTTTGAAAGGAAACATAATCACTAATTAAATATACGACAACTATCATTTCATCATCATCAGCCCATATATGTCCCACTGCTGGTCATGAGCCTCCTCTACAACTGAGAGGGTTTAGGCCTTAGTCCACCACAATATTCTAGTGTGGGTTGGCAGACTACACACCTAAGAAATTTTTAAGAATTTTTAGGTGTGAAGGTTTTCTCACGATGTTTTCCTTGATCGTTAAGTATGTAGGTACTTGATAATTAAATTTGAATACACATATAACTTGGAAAAGTCAAAGGTGTGTGCCTGGGGTTGAACTCGCGACAGCGGATATTCTCGACCGCCCGCCTAAACCATTACTAAAATATGCAACATAAACTATCATTTTCATGTTGCATATTTTACCGATTTCCGTGTACATTTTACCAATATTACCTTCGATCAAATATATACTAGATTTCCGATAAGCACTTCAATAACGGCCCGAAAAATAAGAGCACAACAAAAAATGTGGTCTTATTTCAAATCAGTATGGTCCAATCGTCGCCAACGCTAACACGTCAACATGCGCGTTTAAAAGTTGTGAAAAAAAATCATCGAAATACAAAAAAAGTGTGTGTGTGTGCTTATGTACACGCGTTAGAAGTTATACTTCATACATAAATATATATTTTCTTAAATAACATAATAATATATTATAATTTTTTTTTTTTTTATTTATACATAAAATTTGTTAATATACCAGAAATAAAACAAAACGAAAAAAAAAATTTTTTTTTTAGATAATAATGTAATAATTAATTAACGATGTAAATAAATTATACATACCGACAATTAACCTCAAATCTATAAATGCACTCAAAACAGTTTATTCAAATTAGTTTTATCACTAATATTCAATATATATATATATAGTTAATAATTAAATAAGTTGGTGTTGGTGGCAACACTGCATTGGCGAATATAGAGCAAGCGCGGGAAAACGACACAGATCGTATATTTTCTTGATCGGCCTGAAAGTTTTTACGCGTCTTATTATTTGGTTACTATAGTTACGGCATCAGGTCAATTAACAGTCATTTTAAAAGATTTGAATAATTAAATTTTAGTTTCTAACAATATAGATATACTAAATAAATAAATAAAATAATCAAAACTACTTAAAATTTAAAAAATATGTCAATTTCTTTTTATTACTGTCACTATTCTACATTCTTAAAATTTAAAACAAACTTTTTCTGAATAACTTTTTGGTGTCGGTGTGCGCGCGCATCGTAAAAAATTCACTCTCATCATTTTTCCCTAACGCGCCAAAAGAAGTATAACTTCAAAAATCGGAAGGAATATCTTTTTTCGGCAAGTTAATTCAATAAATATTTATTTTTAACATATAAATAGAGAATTAGACATAAATATGAGCAAGTTGACAAATAATATTATTGTTTCACCAATGTTTGGTACAATGCGCCAACCTATGTCCAAAATTGGTTATACTAGAACAAGAATGGAGTTGAGTAGAACTAGCCTTTTTTTTAGTTTCCCTAGCAATCCATTTCCCTGTGCAGAATGGGTATCAATAGTTGCAAGAGAACGAGGAGAAGAATTTTACAAGCCTTGTAAAAAAACAACAATATGCTTTTTGCATTTTTATAAAATGGATATAACGGGCAATACGCAAAGGCGCGACTGCCTCGTGGTCTCGCGGCACAAGTATGTGCCGTGCGATCTAGGGGTCCTGGGTTCGATTCCCGGGTCGGGCAAAGTGTTATTGGGTTTTTCCATTAGGAAATTCTGTCCGAAAAACGGCAATAGGCTTGGCTATTACGTGGGACTTATATATACCAGGCGAAATGTGGGTGCAGAAATGCACCTCTGCCTACTCCTTTGGGGAATACAGGCGTGAGGTTATGTATGTACGCAAAGGCGTAGGTTACTAAAAACAGCGATGCCTAAATTGCAGGTAAATACATATGCAACGTTTATGTCTTCTATATAGGTTTTATGTTATTCATTAATATTTCGCAATTTGTAGGTTCATGAGTTTGCAAATAAAGTGCAAGTACCTGATTGTTCCAACCTGACAAATGAATTATCAAATCAGGTAATATAAAATTATATAATATAAAGAATGTTTATACGACATTAATTATATATTTTTTTTATTAAGTTTATCAACCTTCCCATAACTAGTTTGTTTTTACAGGCCACACCCACAATAACTACTTATGTGGACTCTGCAGGAAAACGCGGTATTCCTCAGAATGATGTAGTTTCTTTCAAAACTCTTGAAGCTTCTGTATCAGATTTGACATCTTTATGTGACACACCAAGAAAAGAATTCTTAAAACAAAAATTGACAACGTGCCGCAAAATTATACTCAGGGAATTCGAAAAAAAAAATCATAATTAACAAAAAGTGAATAAGCGTCTTAGAAATTTATTTTACTTTAATTTATTTCATGGTAATTAAAAGGATAACTTAGTGTGTGTGCGTACCTAAATGTCTGAGCATAATGATTTCATATTTCAATTATAATATTTACTTTTAACTTTTTTAATTGCACTTTTCATTTTAATTATTATGTTTCGATACCAAAACCTGTGGCGTGATCAACAACGATTTCTACTTTTGCTACCAAATATAACCGAATATTATACACTTACGAAGTAAGGCTTAACATAACAAAAAACAGCCACTCTATGTCTTTCTATAATGACTCTGTTCGAAGTGGACGCTTCAAAAACTATTTAGTTCCAAAACAGCGTGAGCGCCGAATGTCAACAAATTATTTTCTATCTTATTGCCTAACAATGTCGTTTTATTTTAGAATATTTGTACTCATTTATTAAAGACTTTCTTTTAAAATGGCATTTTTATTTCCTCGTTTTCAATGACATAACGTCTTAAATATAAATATATTATAAGCTTTGTTAAATCTTATTTTAAGGAAATAAGGTTTATTGTTTCCTGGAGTTGTTTATATTTTAATACTTTTTTGAACATATCGTAGTACGAAACACAAATGTGTAAGTATAAGCAACTTGCCATAAGGAGAGAAAAAAAAAAGTATAAGCAACCGCAGCCACTTAAAGGTCCGTTTAAACTAAACGAACAAAGAGCTAGAGCCAGAACAAGAGCATTCTTTCTTGATCTTTTAGTGTAAACGAAATCTCGTTTTTATCGTTTACACCAAAATATCAACGAGCAAAAATGAGAACCAAGAACTACAATTCTTGCACAAATGTTTAGATCAGCCGAACGAATGCTTATTCATGTCAATTCTGTGGTTGGTTGGTTATGTGCTTCGTTATGTCCGTCTCTGACCTAACCTATCTATTTTAAATTTAAGTGCTGCATTTATTATTTTGTCTCAAACACTCAAAAAGAAAAGAAGGAAGAGATGTTGGTGGGTGTCAAATTTACATCCGCAATTTCGGTATGCTTCTATCATGAATAGACATTTTTCTTGAGAACAATTAAATCGATAAGTATGTATCGGAATCGCTAGAACACAAGAACGCTTTGAAGTGATCGCCCCGAGGAGCGAGCACATCCGAACACGTAAGAACGCTCTAAGCAACTGTTCGCACGCTCTAATGCCGTTTACATCAAGCGAGCGAGCATTCTTAGAATTTGGTCTTCAAATTTTAGATTCAGGTCTCAACTATACTTACTGCACTTGTTCAGTATGAATGTGTTTCGCAACAGCTTTGTCTATATCAATCTTGGGTCTCTTGTTCAGAATATTGTCAAGCACATTCAAATTGTATTCTTTTTCTGCTTGTGGTGTGGGTATTGGCGCTTTGCGTTTGCGCTCTTTCCCCGGTATAAGTTCATGAATACCTTTGCCTCGAGCTTCTTTTTCTTTAGGTAACTTATCTTGGAATTTGCCAAGTGATGCTGTGGATGCTTTAGCTACAGTTGCGGCAGTGGCTAGCTGTAGTGAAACAAAACAAAATATGTAAGCTCTTTGCATCATGTTAATAAGTTTTTTTTTTGTCTGAACACATTTCACTGGTATGCATACACACTTACATCTACATATATTTCCAAAGGTGCATTTTGCATACTCATGTTATTAATTGCTTTAGGTCCAGCTAAAAAAATTTTGTGTTCCCACAATATTTGCATGCAAATATTAAAATTGTGGTCGGGTTGAGCTGGGCCTTATTGTATGCAATTTAAAATTTATGCTGGTATTTCTAACTACTACATTATATTTTTTTTTAAGTTATACTTCTTTAGGCGTGTTACGAAAAATTATGAGTGTAAAATTTTAAGATACGCGCGCAGCATCACTGTGACGCAAAAATTCACAGGTTGAAGCTGCCTATGTTAAATGTAAGTGTCAAATGGATCAGAAAGGATTTAATATGTTTTGGATCCAATATTTTTGCAAAAAAAGTTTGTTTTAGATTTTAAAAATGTAGAATAGTGACAGTAATAAAAAGGAAGTGTGTTCAGAAATGTAATATGTTGTGTAAACTAAGAACTATGTATGTGACTTTTGGGAGTATTTATAAGTTTTACTTCAGTCATGTGGTATAACTTCTAACATGTGTACACATATATACACTTTTTATACACACACACACTGTTTTAAATTATATTCCAACTGACCTGGTTTGCTGAAGCTTTGTCAGAAGTGACGGGGAGACCTACTCTGGGAATCTTTACTTTTCTAGCTCTGGCTATGTTCTTCAACCTTTGTAGCTCATTTTTAGCCACTTTCTCAGATTTTTCACCAGCTTTTTTTTCGTACATATCTGTCATTGGATCTACATTTTGTGGTACTTCTATTAGCCAATTCTTCTCTTTTTCTGCTGCGGCTTTTTTGAACCTGTAATATTTTAATAATAAATGAAATAATATTATCTTAAAATATCACTGTGATAAAATTATTTATTTTGAATATATAATGATGTAAGTAGTGAGAAATAAGTTTTCGTTTTATTTTATTTGTTTGAGCTTTGTATATCTAGTGAATGATTATAGCTATCAACTAGAATTTATAAAAATGTTATGAAAAAACAAAGGTAATTAAGTTTTAAATACTTTCCCAACTAAATGAATAATTTAAAATAAAGTGACTTTTACAAATTACTTACCCAAACAAAGGTACCCATTTCTGTAATTGCTCATCCCATTGCAGTTTATCCTTCTTTTTCTTAGTAATACCTTTAGCTTTAGCAAACTCTTCCCATTTGGTGAGAGGTCGAGGTTTGGGTACAGGTTTTGCACGTGGTAATGTAGTAGTCGGTGTCGGCAATCGTACGACTATTGCTTCTTCAATCCTCTCAGTGGGTAGCTCCCAGACTTTGTTCAATAGTAATTGTGTATTGTCTCGAGCAAGCGACAATAAATAGTCATCAGGTTTTGAACTAGAAAATAAAATTTAACACCAACATATTTTCTATAATATGAAATGCTCCAACATTTACTTATTATTATATAGCCTACTTTTTAAACTATGAACACAATAACTTACTTTAACAACTTAATGTCTAAATCATTTGTATCCGAAGCAAGCAAAGAACCTACATCGAATTCTACATCTAAATGTTTTTCAACAGATATTGATTTGTATTTTTCGGCTTTTTTATGCTCCCTCTCTAAAATTTCATTTACTATATCCATATTTGCAGTGACACAATATTAACTACACACTACACTTTAATTCAAAACACAAAAAGTAACCTCAAACTTCAAGTTCAAAGTAAATTTGACATTTAAAAATCACCACGTGTGAACTGTGACGTGCCGCCTAAGATTCGCTAATATATTTTCATGACTATTTTGGCATACAAAATATATAATTATTGCTGGCTAAAACTTAAAAAAAATTCTACGTGTTACAAGAATTATAGTTTCCTAGGTAAACAGCAATAAAATTTCATTGTATAGTCTCTATAACCTCTGTCGATAGTTTGGTAATCGATAGGGCGTAACTCTAGTCCACAGCCCCGTCTTCAGCATAAGCGAAACGATTCAGCGATTTTTTACTGGCATGTGAGCGATTCATGTTTAGATTTCTGCCTTAGTTTAGTGTAACTGTACTGTAGTGTAGCGGTCGGGAACTACAGTTCCTGCGCTCTCTCAGTAGCGATTTGTTTTTTGTTTAAGTTGGTTATCTTTTTAATATGTCAAGCCCATTCATGTACATACTGGAGGAAAAAAAGGAACTGCTCGTAGGGTTTTCGTTGGTCGTCCTATATTTAACCTACTATATAGTGGAAGTCGTGAAGGTAACGTTAATTACGCTATTTTGTTATCATTACCTATAAAGACCGGGCGGCTTTATTTATCACGGATATATTTTTATTGACTAATTGTGTTGTGTTAATTTCAAACAATTCATTAAAGGATTTAAAAATATTTAAATATATTTAAAGGATTTAAAAATATTTAAGTATAATTATATCTATCTTAAAAAAATAGGCCAATAAAACATATTCCAGTAAAAATATTATTGATTCAAGTGTGCTTGTATTTTGTAATGACTAACTTTGCTCATTAAAATTGTGTTTTCCTAATTATTGTTTTCAAAGTATCTTATATTTTATTGCACCCTTTTTTCTATTTTTGTTTCATTTATTACCTGACAATTTATGTTATAAACAACACGCTATTATCTTCTAATTATTATTCATAAAAGTTTGTTTTATATATCTTAACATTGATTTAAACCTAGAAAACCTAAAAGTATTAGCCTTAGGTGGTGAAAATTTTAAAACATAATTATTGTATTGGTGGCGGTAGATTAATTTCTAAAAAAAATGTTATTACATTTTAATATGCGTTGTGCTTTAGTAAAGTGGACGTACTTATGTATGTATATTATAAACGTAACCCTTATGATGCATATCATAGATAGTGGATCGATGACGCGGTAATCTGACCTTTGCACTATAACTTGGTGCGCCGCACCGTGTCGTGCGGATGTCTGCGTCGCGACAACTAGTCTCTTATGTGGCTTGCTAGATGCTGCTACACATTGTATGTCTGTCCAGGATATATAATTCTGTCTCAGCAACATCTACATTTATCGCGATAAGATAATTTTGCTTTGCTTCTATTTGCTGACCTTATAATGCCGTCACAATCGGAAACTATAAATGACTACATTTTTCGAGATAAAAAGTATCCTATGTTGCTTCGGTGGGTTCCATCTACCCCCATACTAAAAATAATTTAAATCGGTCAAATGGTTTAGGCCAGAAAGCATAACACAGGCAGCGTTACTTTCGCATTACATTAGGTATATGCTCATCTCACATCTTACGAATTCCCGGGATAAAATTTAATCTATGTTACTTTATAGGATTTCATTTATCACTGTACAAAAATTAATTCATATCGGTCAAACGGTTTAGGCGTAAAAGCAGAATATTGACATAGCTACTTATAACCATTCCCACGGGAATACTACATTTTCCGGGATAAAAAGTATCCTATGTTACTTCTGTGGGTTCCATCTATCTCCATACAAAAATCATCGAAATCGGTTCAGTAGTTTTTGAGTTTAAGCGTAACAAACATCCAAAAATCCAAAAATACAAACCTTTCCTCTTTATTATAATAGTATTGATTAATGTTTTAACATATTATTCTATCTCTACTATATATTCCTTAATTATATCACTTGTGTTTGTTTAACAAGCGTGTTGACATATAGGCTAAATTCTCTTTCTATACGGAATAATTAAAAACGAGAAAAGTGAAGAATCGTTGTGCGCATGTCCAGTGGCGGATTTACCAGCAGGCTGAGTAGGCTGGAGCCTAGGGCGGCAGATTTTAGGGGGCGGCGAATTTGCCCCAATTCTTTTTGTCTTACAGAAATAAAAACCGCCTTAAAAAAATTCCCAAACAAATTAATATGCACTAAAAAGTAATACAATAATTGCATATTCTTCTATAACTTAATAATCAACTTACTTTTTCTCTTCATCAATATATTGTAGTAACGATCTATGTGTTTACCTCGCAAGAAGATAGGTCCTATCCACTTCAAATTTAACTCAACACATACCTATGAATAATAAACAATGATCAAAATATTTTTTAGAGTTCTCCTAAGTAAAATTAAGTGAAAAATATTAGACTACTTAAAAGTCAATTATTATGATAATATAATGTACCTACTCGTAGTTACAATTATTGTTATTTTTGGAGTCCGTGTCAGCCAAGGTAGGTTTGTAACTACATATGTACAAAGTTATAGGTGAGGTGTGCTTGGTTTGATTAGGTATTGGTATTCTGTCGCAGTAGGTATATTGTCAATTGTCATTCGTATTAAAGTTAACATGTAAAAAAATATTTCTTAAAGTATTCTCGTATTATTATTATTGCTTGGTATATTGTAGTGTTTCCTTGGCTCAGCGACTCAGGGGGGCTGTGTATAGAAAAACGCCAAAATGAAAAAAGAAGAACAAGAACAGTTTATCAGAAAAAGGATGAAAATTTACTGTTTTCTTAAAAGTGGAAGGAGAAGCAGTATTGTATGACTAGGAACTTCAACCATATACAGTGAAAAGCTCGGAGTTCAAGCTCGGACTATAGGCCTGTGAACGCTGATGTACCCTAAGGGTATGTGCTATCCCCGACTCTGTTCCTTCTGCATCTCAATGACCTGTTACTTAATAATAACATCCATAGTTATGTGGATCATAATACCGGGGATGCCTTATATACTGGTCGCGCAAATTCCTCTCAGGAACAAGTCAATGAGTGCCGGAATAAGCTTGTTTCGGAAATCGACTATTTGTTGGATCAAGCCGCAAACTGGGGCGGGCAGAATTTAGTCCGGGACTTTGGATCGTGATCCTTGGGGGCGACTGTACCGGCATTCAATTGCGTCCACCGGCGCCCCCTTCTCACCCAAAGTCTCCGACTAGAGCTCCTGAGTGAAGTCGTTGTTGCTCTCTTTCCGGCCACCCCAGATTTTACTCCTTCGCCGATGCCACCACGTCCGTGGTCGGTGAGGGACGGATCTTTGGTGGGATCATTTACGTGTTCGGCAAGCAAGTCCAAGCCGTCGAGTACCTGGATGAGAGGCTCCGCGGTCTTTTCTCCGCGTGTCTAGAGCAGGGCGTCTTCCCGCCGCTTTGGAAGACTGGGAAGATGGTCCTGCTGAGAAAGAAGGAGCGTCCTGCAGATGCCAGTCACCATCGGCCTACCGGCCCAAAGTGTTGCTTGACGAGCTCGACAAGGTCTTTGCGCGTATCATTCATGCGCGCCTCGTCGAGCATCTGGAGAGGGTTTGTTGGGACCTGGCATCGTGCCAGTATGGGTACTGAAAAGTCAATCAACCGTCACCGCAATTCTGCGGGTGAAGACGCACGCGAAGGAGGCAGTAGCTCAGGGCAAATGCATGGTGGCGGTGTAACTCGACATCGCCAACGCCTCTAACACATTGCCCTGGCCCTGCATACAAGAAGCTTTTCAGCACCACGCGGTACCGCCATATCTCCGAGGCCGTTTGGGCCGAGTCCCTGAGCAGACGTTGCGTGGCCCTTCTGCGGCCACCGCCTCTTTCGGTTCCTCGCCCTGAGATACCGTAAAACCGCCCCAAATGCGCGTCATGGTCACCGAGAGGTTTTAGACGGTATGCCGGCGTAAGATTTTGGTTAGGGACCCAACTCAGCTAAGCGGACAAATGCTCCGCGTTCCGAGTTGGAAGGCCAGAGACTTCGATATGCCCCTGACGGGCCTCCCCCGAGGTTCCGAAAGGGGAGCTTGGAATCCTTGGGGGTCTATGTTTCGAGTATCGTCCAGTTCTGGGGTCATCTAGAAGCTAAAGCCTAGCTGGCTTGACTGTATTCAACGACGTGACGCTCGAATCATCGACAACCAGATTCTTTCTGACAAAATTGACTCCCTGGCGTTCCTCAACATTGCGGTTTAAGCGGTGTTTCCTTCCTCGCACAACATCTTTGTGGAATCAGCTTTCCTCGACGGTATTTCGTAATGGATACGACTGAAGGACCTTCAAGAAAAGAGCCTATATTTGCCTCAAAGTCCGGCAACGCACCGATAATTCCTCTGGTATTATGGGTGTTCATGGGGGACGGTGTTGATCACTTGACATCAGGTGGCTCATTAGCACGTTTGCCTCTTTTCTCATTAAAAAAAATGTCATTAAATAGGTACATAATATACAGAAGAAATCGTGATGGCCTTGAGGTTTAGGTACGCGGTCGAGAATTTCGACGGTCGCGGGTTCAAATCCCAGGCACACACCTCTGACTTTTCGAAGTTATGTGTGTATTCACAATGAATTATCACGTACTTTAACGGTGAAGGAAAACATCGTGATGAAACCTGCACACCTAAAAAGTTCTTAGGAATTTATTAGGTGTGTAGTCCGCCAACCCGCACTAGGCCAGCGTGGTGGACTAAGGCCTAAACCCTCTCAATGATAGAGGAGGCCCGTGCCCAGCAGTGGGACGTATATGGGCTGATGATGATACAGAAAAAGGCAAAAAAAATAATTTTAGAATTATTAATTACAGAGGTCAGAAAGGCGGCAAAATTTTAATAGCCTACAGGCGGCAAATGTCTTAATCCGCCACTGCGCATGTCTCTTTCTCCATTTACTTATTAACCTCGCAATGGGTTTTGATACTAATCACTATCTTGATCTTTGGTGAATAAGGCACCTAAAATTGAGCCTGCTTAGAAAAACCTCGCCAAAATATACATGTACCTTTACGTATACAAATTTTTATAGAAAATATCTTTTGGATACTATAAATACCCCCTATTGTTTCCAAGGGCAATGAACAAGAAAATATAAACGCATTAAAAATTCCGAAAAGTGGAGCCTACATAACGTCTCAAGAAGGCTGAGGAAAAGATGGACTCGACAAGTATAGGAAGAATGATACGATAATGGCTAGTAATAAGAATACTAACAATAAGTATTACTAACTAAAATAAACAGAGTTTTGTTTAAATTGAAGTCGAGATGGCCACGAGGCTTAGGCACGCGGTCAAGAATCTCGACGATCGCGGGTTCAAACCCCAGGGCCGCCAGGCACACACCTCTGACTTTTCGAAGTTATATGTGTATTCACAAAGTACGCGATAATTCATTAATTATCGCGTACTTTAACGGTGAAGGAAAACATCGTGATGAAACCTGCACACCTAAAAGTTCTTAGGAATTTCTTAAGTGTGTAGTCCGCCAACCCGCACTAGGCCAGCGTGGTGGACTCAGGCCTAAACTCTCTCAGCTGTAGAGGAGGCCCGTGCCCAGCAGTGGGACGTTTGTATATGGGCTGATGATGATGATGATGATTTGTTAAAATCGTTTTCTATATATATTATTTAATCCTATAAATGATTTTATATGCATTTCTTAATTGTTTGCCTTTATAAATTCCCGCATCCTAATAGTAGCTTTAGTGCAATTGAGAGTCCATTACGCGAGCCTATTGCCTTTGTTCGGGTCCTTACACGTTTTAACTATAAAATTCCATATAGGTATTCACTTTGAAAACAAATATCTGTAGACTTTGGAGTCATTGAATATAAAGTCAAATTGAGATTTGATATTGTAGGTAGTTAATTCCGGAAGTTGGGGCTCCATATCGCAATGGGGATCGTAGTAATTTATGATCATCGCATATCTCCACTCATTTTTTTGTCAGCTGAACCATAAAACTATATATAGATCATTACAGCCTAGATTTGCTGTGATTAGCTTTCATTCCGCACCTAACTTTTACTAAACTTGGGTACTTAGGTAGGTACTTTTTGATGTAATTTTCATTGTTTTGTTGGTACCTACTTTGTTTGCCACCATGTATCATAAAATGCCATATTACGTAACGCTATAAACACATAAGGTTTAGTGTAGATTATTAATAGCGAAAACTAATGAGAGGTCAAGAGGTTTCATCGCAATGCATACTTAGCTACACACATAAAGTATTTGAAAGTAACTAGATAATTCCAACTTGGAAGACAAAACAGGGTCATGTGTTCTTAATAATCACGGATACTTAGGGCCTTGTTCACACATGTCGTTTATTTCTATCAGTAATATTGATTTATCTACATTATACATGCGCAATAAAACGCTGCATTGTTAAGTTCCCGTAGTACAGTGATATTTGTTTTGCGAGAGGTCACCTCCATTTTTTTTGTCCCCTTGACCTAGTTGCTGCTAATTATAAATGGGTTCGCCGTCTAACATTGTGGTTTATTTGATAATTTCCACTGTAATAATTTTAATCATTTTTCTTTATCGCTCTTTAGTGATCCGTTATCATTGTTACGGCAAAGTGTTGGAATTTTCCATTGGGTAATTCTCTGTAGCACGGAGTCTGGAAGTGTGCTGAAAAATGGCTCGCCCCATATTACGAGGAACGAGAATGCAGAAATGCACCTATGCCTGCCCTTTCGAGGATACAGGCCTGAGTGTGTATGCAAAGTACCTAAAATGTCAACTATCATTGCCCTTGATATTACTCTCAATTGCCTTTTTCTATTACTAGCACAAGCTGGTTATAGAAAAGGGGGAACAAGACGGTCGGCAATGGTACAAACAGAAAATGTTTTAAATTTCATTTATAATATCATAATACGAGTAGTAATGTTTACGAAAGAAGGCATTGTAAGCTGTATGTTATCTTCTATCTATATTCTGTACATATAATAAAAATGAAGTGTCTGTTTGTAATGTTTAAATAACAACTTTTAATTGATTGGTGGAAAAAAAACCTATCTACATTGTCTATTTCTTTGCGCGTAATGTCCGAAACGAATGGACCGATTTTAAGGGACTTTCACAGAAAGATAACTCATGTTCCGGGTGGTGACATAGGATTCACTTAGAAAAAAATGTACGAAATTTTGGGGGGATTTTAATAAACCACTTTAAGGTGTTATAAGTGTTGTGAACGCTTTTTGAGATGGGCTCATATTATACAAATCAAAGTTTGGCGAGCTAGAGGCCTAGAGCTTATCTAATTCTCGCCAGATACCATACATATATCGAGCTCATTTCTAGAGTTCGTGTTGGTATTATAATTTTCTAATGCCAAAACGCTGGTAGTGTACCAGCGCAATTTTATAAAAAGGAAGTTCTCTATGTTCTTTCCTAAGGTCGTATCTACATATATGCATACTAATAATTTTCAAATCGATTCAGCGGTTTAGGTGCGAAAACGTAACAAACCGGTTAGAGTTACTTTCGTATTTATATATAATATTATATATTGCGTTATTATATACATATTGCGCTCGGGCGCATTTTTGAATTTCGTCCTTATCCTACGGAAACACTTATACAAAAATACAAACCTTTCCTCTTTATAAATAATAAATAATAACAAACATAAAAAAAAATACAGACGACTTGATAACCTCCTCCTTTTTTTGAAGTCGGTTAAAAAGTAAATTTACGTCTGTCTGTCTGTTTACGCTTTCACGCCTAAACCGCTGAAGCGATTGAAATTATTTTTGGAATGGAGATTATACCTACCTTGGGAAAGGTCATAGAGTACTTTTTATTCTGGAAAATTCAGTGTTCCCTCGAGACGAGGACAGAATTCAAACATGCGTGGGGCGGAGTTGGGCCCCACAGCTAGTGATTTTGTATAAGGTAAAATAAAAAAAAATGATAGCCTCGTCGTATTTGTCTCTTCACACTTTGTGTTAATATCACTATTAATGAGGTGAAGACGTCGTAGTGTCGTTTTGTAAGGCTTCTTGAAAGCGCCTTTTAAAAGCTAATCTATATACATATTATAAGCTTTAAGAAACGGTTTTACTTAAAAAAAAATACACGTGGTGATTAAACTAAACACAAATTAATTTTACACTTATAATCAAAGTAACAACAGTCAAAGATTTGACATAATAATGGACTCCGAACGTAAGCTGACAAGAGGTTCGCTCCGCACAAAGTCACGAATAATAATTATAATCAATCGTTGTTGCGCTCGCACTCGCTTATATAGATTATAGCTCTTCTTGAATATACCTCTCCTCTTGAATTTTATTAGTGAGTCCTCTAACACGGCCTCTCCTGACACCCTGGCGTCTCGACAGGCTTAGTCATCTTTATCTGATGAGTAGGAATCAAGCTTTATTCCACCACACTGGTGCTTCAATGAAGAGAATTAAAACGGAGTGCATCCCTTGCTGCACAATATGTACCTACATACATAAGTACATATATACTCAGCCTATCGCCGTCCACTGCTGAACGTAGGCCTCCCCAAGAAAGCGCCAACCATCCCGGTCTTGTGCAGCCCTCATCCATCCGTTACCCGCCACCTTTCTCAAGTCGTCGGACCACCGTGCTGCAGGTCGTCCTACACTACGTTTGCCTAAGCGCGGTCTCCACTCCAACACTTGTCTGCTCCATCGGCCGTCAGACCGTCGGCAGACATGGCCGGCCCACTTCCACTTTAGCGTGCTAATCTTGCGGGCAATGTCAATGACTCTGGTTCTCTGGTGGATGACTTCATTACGAATTCTATCCACCATAATATTTATTTATTAATTTATTTATTTATTTATGCTTCATATACATAAAAGTATAAAGGCGGACTTAATGCCTAAGGCATTATCTGCCAGTCAGTCATTACACACAAACAAAAACATACCTCAGCTAATATGTAACACGACATTCAATGACTGTTAGACGGTACGAAGTTTGCCGGGTCAGCTACTCGTAGTACAATATAGAAATAAAATACTTCGAGGGATTTTAACTTTCGACCGCTGATTTTACGGTCACACGGTAGGTACATCTCGCACTATAGATCACCATACACGCACATAATACATACAGAGGTTAAACTTATAAGACTGTTATTACGCGTCGAGGCAAAAATCATCTCTATTAATATATAGGTAAAACTGAAGAATTTGTTTGTTTGGTTGAAAGCGCTAATCTCAGGAACTACTGGTTCAAATTGAATAATTATTTTTGTGTTGAATAGCCCATCAAAGAGGATTATAGGCTATATATCATCACGCTATGGTCAATAGGAGTGAAGCAGCGATGTAGCAATAAAAATGTAAAAATATTCTTTTTGGAGTCATAAAGAAATTTTAAATTTAAGTTATAAAATTAAATTTAAATTTATTGATACAAAGTATAGTAAGTAATTTTTATGTATCCAAAATTTTAGTTCGCTACTTAAACCATTATACTTACATTCATTGTAGGAAAAGCATATGTTAAATAAATAGACCACATATATGAATGATGTTAATGTTTCCCTCAATTCGCTGCAATTTGCTGACACAATGTGAAAATATTTAATGATTAAATTTTACATCTGACATTATGCATTTCCAAGGTTGTTCCGCAAAGTGTTCCTTGCCTTGCCGCAAGCACGATATGCTAACCTGTTGTTTATGCGCTGTAACGGCGATCCTGCTTTTTATCAATTACCATTCTAAGTTTTCCTGGAACGTTGTAAACACGTATTTAGTATAAGAGAAATAATAATGCAATGAAATAAGTTAATATTTTTTATTGTTCACATTTGTAAATACTTTTTTGGAATCAAATATTATTATGTCAAGCATTAAGTATTTTGTCTAAAATCTTATTTTGAAACTTTTGCGTATTTCATTAAACACAATACATAAGTACCTAAACATTGACAACGATGATAGTAATAATGTGGGTGAAAAACCTTTTTTTTAAACTAGTAGAGCTGTATAATTTGATCATATACTTGCAAACATATTCTCAGTACCTAATGCTGGGCGGGGTTGGTAACTAAAATTATGCCTAGCCTAGCATACCGATAAAACCCACCGATGGCTCTTTTCGCGCAAAGGAGGGCGATCACGATGTATGGACAGAAAACATCCGTAATAATTCCGCGGCTGCCCAATGCACCTCCGTGAATAAAATCTGCCTTGGACGTCCTTGAGATGAGAGCCGAAGTTTTACTCCCACTTAGGTACTTGATTTAGTCAGCCATTTCGATCGAAACGAATTAATAAAATTAATAAATTACGAGTAATTTTAATATTAAGTAGCTTTTTGCTATGAGGTAGTTTATCCTATTTCTTTGAAAAAAAAGTTAAAAATACGTTTGTCGTTTACGTATAAAGCAATAATACACAAAACAATCCTTATTCAACTGCACTGTGCTGTAATGACACATATTACTTTACATTGCAGAAACCACTACTAGTATGCGGCAAAGCAGAGTTTCGAGAGTTCCTGCAGAACAACGTGCCCCTACTCGGAGAGTGCTATTGGCCAACTCCGTGGTGCGTCGAATCACGCCTGCAGACGATAATCGGCTCTATTTTACGTTCTTGGTTGACTCCGTATGCACTTTACCGACGGCACGTATTATAATAATTTCATATTATAAATAGTAAACCTCAATGTATTCGATATACGTTAGTAATTTTCTCAAATTTAACCGCAGGGAGGTGTTAGTACTATCGGATGGCGGGCAGGTTGCTCTCGATTGGATAGAACCAGAGGTTCAGAATCCGCGCGCCATTCTGCTTGTATTGCCCGGTCTCACCGGCAGTGTGCACTCCGACTACGTGCGGTGCATAGCGGCGGCGGGGCAGAAACTCCAGATGCGTTGCGTCGTCTTCAACAACCGCGGCCTAGGGGGCCTGCCACTCACCGTACGCTATTGATTTTGTCGTTTGTAGCATTTCGATAAAATGTGATAAAAATAGAAGAGACGTGTGAATGAAAATAGGACGCACATAGTATTGCTTTTGTTAATATTGTTTAAATAATTTTATGCACTTTGCAGACGCCTCGGCTGTACTGCGCAGTGAGTCATGACGACCTGGCGGAGGTGGTGCGTGCGGTGCGCGCGCGCTGCGGGGACGCGCCGCTGCTGGCGGCCGGCGTGTCGCTGGGCGGCCTCATCCTCGGACACTACCTGGCGGCGCACGGGGACCGCGCGCTCGTGCACGCCGCACTCGTCGTGTCCTCGCCGCTAGACGTCATCAAGGGTGAGCAGTGCTGCTACGGGCCTTCTGCCGACACTCTCGCTCCGTTCATTACTAAATGTGGCGTGCTTTGTATTTTGCAGGCACCGATTATATGAACCGCTTGCCGTTCAACGCGCTTCTGTCGTACCTGTTAGCGCGCGACATGCGCAACACAATACGCTCACATTTGCCGCTGAGCAAGTTGTCGTGCGACTGGCACCGCGTGGAGCGCGCGCGGTCCGTCCGTCAGTTCGATGAGGCCTTCACGGCTCACCACTTCGGCTTCGACTCGGTGGAGGCGTACTATCGTGCGGCGACATTGCGTGATAAGTTGGAAGACGTGCGAGTGCCGCTGCTGTGTTTGTGCGCCGGCGACGATCCATTTCAGCCCCTAGATGGTGAGTGCGCGACCGTCTGTATTTTAGTTTTCAGAGTGTCCGGGTTGACTGAAGTTTGGTTTCAGCCATTCCGATCCGCGAGGCGGAGCGCGCGCCGTGCGTGGCGCTGGCGGTGACGGCGCGCGGCGGACACATCGGCTTCCTGGAGGGCTGGTGGCCCGCGCGCGCGCCGCCGCACCAGTACTTGACTCGCCTCACGGACCAGTATTTCTCGGCGTTGCTGAACAACCCGTCACTGTTGCACGCCGCGCCTGATCCATGAACATGCCTCACTAATGAGACATTTTGTCGTAAGTTTAATAAAATTCACTGAAACCTGCTCAGGACAACGTAATGTTACCGTACATAAATAGAAGCGTTTATAAGAAGATTAATTTATGAGTCATTTTTAATAAAAACACTGAAAAATATCAACGGTATAATGATAGTAAGTGAAGGTGCCATCCAAGTACCGAGTAGTGTAACGGCAAAAGAGAAATACTTAAATACAGTTTTTAGGTACCTACTCATAGTCTATGGCAGCGGTCGTGTATACCTACAGTTTACGATGGTGGCTATCCGTAAAATAATAATATGGTACATTATAATGAAAGTGTGTTTCGCTATCTTAGTCTCCGAAAGCATAACAGAATGATACCGCTAGCCGCGCCAGTCTTTTTGAAAAATGATAATGATTATGTTAAACAAGCTGCATGTATTCGATATTGGTAATTCGAATGCCTTTTACGTTAACCTCAAATAGTAATCAAATAGGTACATACCTAATTAAGTTTCTTGTTTGCAGAGGGCTCGAGCGCGTGGACAGCGTATGAAGCCACGGGGTTACTCACTGCAATTAGCCTAATATAGTCCATTTAGGAACATTTTACATTTAATAGCAAAATATAGCATTTCCATTTTTTTCATTTTGGTGTGTACGTATTAAGTTAAGTTGGGATCGGTTTCTTGAACACCCTTGTAAAATCGAAGAAACTACACGAATAGGAATGTCAAGTTTAATCTCTTATTACCTATTCTACGCCAGTGAACTGCAGTTATATAGTACGTTTGTATAAACCAACATAAGTGTTGTGTACGGTGTAAGCACCGTGATATGATCACGAATGTTTGTAGCGCCAGAAACTTTCTTGAAAATATGTAACATCATAATATATAGGTGCTATTACAACTATTATTATAAGATGGTTTGCCTTTGAGGCAGCATAAATTTATATGTTCCTAATTCCTACGTTATAAAACAGAAAGTAAAAAAAAGATCTGGTGAAGTAAGGCTATAATTTTAAGAAAGGAAATTGTGTCTTATTATACAATAGGTACATGTGTATAAATACGGGTATTTAAAAAAAAACTTTGTAATGTATGTCATTTTCATATCAAAGGAAGCGAAGAAATCGCATTTTTAGATGATAATTATTTTTATAAATATTTCACTTGTGATAATAAACCAAACGACGGCGTCCACGCGAATCAATGCACGCCTAACGCCTACTTATTCATATAGCCCAAGAGCCCGCGACGGCCAGACCTTTCTTATTATATAAAAGCTGTTTATGTCTCCAACACAGGTAAGTACGACCAGCGAGTATCAAATTTGGGTTGCGGTTCCTTGGGCAGCTAACAGGAAGTAAAGGTGTATAAAATAGGACCCTACTTACCTTTTATTTTTTTATGGGAAAGGAGGCAAACGAGCTACTGAGCCACCTGATGTTAAGTGGTCAACACCTTAAAGTAAAAAGCTCATTTTTTATATATTTTCTTCAGAACAACATTACAAATCACGTTTTCCATTGCCGGAC
Source organism: Hemaris fuciformis (assembly GCA_907164795.1). Taxonomy (NCBI): domain Eukaryota; kingdom Metazoa; phylum Arthropoda; class Insecta; order Lepidoptera; family Sphingidae; genus Hemaris; species Hemaris fuciformis. The sequence continues at coordinate 10,886,341 of OU015440.1, forward strand.
ACTTTTGACGGTTCCTACCCCATACCAGACACCCCAAAACTGTGATAAATTATGGATATACTAGCTTTCAGAATGAAAATAAATAAGTTGTAGTCTATTTTACTCCACAGAGTCCCATCTATGTCCATATCGTTTACATCGGTCAAATGATTTAGGCGTGAAAGCATAACAGACATATAGTTACATATAGTTACAGTCGTCTACACGTCGTTTCATCATTCTAGCTTCAAAAATCACGAATTTAAATCAGTAATTTCAGCGAGCAAATTATATAAAACTCACAATCAAGTAATTAAAACATCGTTTACACTTTGTATAATATTCTTATGAACGTAATAAAATTATTTTTTTATTGGAGAACAGTTGCTTCGTTGCCCTCGCATCTTCACGTACAGCGGATTTCTAATGTGTCTGGTAAGATAAAAGAACCATTAAAATTGTCCGGCTATTGAGGTAGCATTGTTTTATAGGTCCCCAAGTAACATATATAAAATTTAGCTTTTATACTATAACGTAAATATATCCATAATTTATCACAGTTTAGGGGTGTCTGGTAGGGGGTAGGAACCGTCAAAAGTGTCCGGCAATGGTAAACGTGATTTGTAATGTTGTTCTGAAGAAAATATTTAAAAAATTAGCTTTATACTTTCACGTAAGTAGGGTCCCATTTTATACACCTTTACTTCCTGTTAGCTGCCCAAGGAACCACTACCCAAATTTGATACTCGCTGGTCGTACTTACCTGTGTTGGAGACATACACAGGCAAACTTTCAGCTTTTATAAAATAAGGAAGGCCTGGCCGTCGCGGGCTCTTGCTCTAATACCCCTGTGATAATTTTATATAATTTAGTACGTGCTACGATACGCGTAGGTACCTAAGCTAGACGCTTCAAAAGTGAATACTGAGCTACTTTGCACCGTTACTACTCGCCTCCACTCGCTTCTAGGCACACTTGGATAACTGCAACAAAATCACAGCTTACAAAGAACTTTCGTCGCCGAATACGTATATTGGGTGAACAAGCACGTGCAAATAACATTCCCTCTTTAAATGCATGTATTTTAAATAGATAATTTGAATGAGATTATGATTTTATAATTTATTATTGCACATAGATTTAATTGGGTAGAGATCTAAGTTAGTTATGACCTTGTGGGACCGCTTGAATAGTTTTTTGGTTAACACAATCGGTAAAGCTCAATGTACCCAATGGTGAAGATTTCTGTAAAAATATAGTAGGTAATCACCCGTTCAGTCATCCGTAAGTGTGGTTAATAACAAGATGCTCAAGCTTTGATAAATATTCAGATGATTCGTGTTAACGAATATGATTCTATTATTTATTGATCTACTCAAATAAATTAAAGCTTGTTTTTATTGTGTCTTTTATTTGGCAGATGTGATTATATTATATCATTGGTAGGTACCTACCTAATGCAACAAATGCACGTAATTTGATTTCAATAACAGGTTACAATCAATTGTTTCGAAACAAATTGAGTAAACATTAGCTATCAATTGAATATATAAGTAATACAAACTTAGACAATAACGTGTAAAATGCGAGTGCTGCTTACTCCACATTCCACAAGCTTTTTGTATAAGATAACCATAAACCTACATCACATGTCATTTAGTTCTATGAATATGACAGATTGTAGGTACATTGTAGCATCTACTTGTCTTATTAACATACTCTGGAGCAGTAGTTTCCAAAGGTGACTAGGCTCGGACCCACCAACTACAACCTGCTCACTCTTCGCGATTCACGTTTTGGCATAAAATATTAATACATAGGTACATAACCTCACGTCTATATTGCCCGAAGGAGAAAGGTAGAGGATGCAATTCTGCAAGGACATGTTGCCATTTGCCAGGTATGTATTTCATCATCAGCTCAAATACGTCCCACTGCTGGGCACGGGCCTCCTCTACAACTGAGAGGGTTTAGGCCTTAATCCACCACGCTGGCCTAGTGCGATTATTTATTTTTGTGCGGGTTGGCGGACTACACACCTAAGAAATTCCTAAGAACTTTTAGGTTTGCAGGTTTAATCACGATGTTTTCGATTACCGTTAAAGCAAGTGATAATTCATTGTGAATACACATATAACTTCGAAAAGTCAGAGGTGTGTGCCTGGGGTTTGACCGCCGAAATTCTCGACTCGCGCCTAAACCTCGAGACCCTGTATAAATAAAATAACGTTTTTTACAATTTTTGTCTGTCTGTCTGTCTGTCTGTTTCTTCCGGCTAATCTGAAACGGGTAGACCAACTTTAACGGGACTTTCACTGGCAGATAGCTGATGTAATAAGGAGTAACTTAGGCTAAAAAATATATAATATAAATATACAGGGTTACAGGTAAAGTCGTCCTATATCCGTTAAGGGCGTGTAGTTTACATCGTTTCTGACTGATTTGACTAAGAGACACCCTATCCTAAATCTAATCGTTTTCGAGATATTTGAATATAATACTTAGTTTTCTCCAAAAAAACTCCCGATTTTCGGCTATCAGCTTAGATATTTTGAAATGTGTAAGTCTTATTGTTACTATTATTTGATTTTTACATGTAAAATAAAATGGTTTATGACTTCAATAACCAAAATTGTACATAAAATGAATAAATAAGTCGCTGTAGACGATTAAAACTTAAAAACATTAACAAACATTTTGAAAGTTTATTTTTCTAGAAAGGATATCAAAAAATATTATTATGGCACCTGCTTTGCAGATGTGCATAAAAATATCTACGTTTTCTAAGCTATCCAACGAGGTGCAACAATCCAGGGTTTGATGAATAGTTTGTAGGAAAATCTTAGTTTCATAGGGGAGGCAAAGTTGAAGTATTTAGAGACAGGATAATTAATGCGGCGATAAGTAAAATGAGAAGGAATGACTACTGCTGTCGTAAAAAGTGGACTTCGTAACAGATTGCGAAGATTTGTGCAAAACAGACGCAGACATCATCATCATCATCATAATCATCATCACCCCATATACATCCCACTGCTGGGCACAGGCCTCCTCTACTATTGAGAGGGTTAAGGCCTTAGTCCACAACGCTGGCCTAGTGCAGGTTGGCGGACTACACACCTAAGAAATTTCTTAGAGCTTTTAGATGTGTAGGTTTCATCTCGATGTTTTCCTTCACCGTTAAAGCATGTGATAATTTATTGTGAATACAGTTACATCTGAGTTGTAGAGGAGGCACGTGCCCAGCATTGGGTTGTATGTATGTAGGTATGTATATGGGCTGATGATAACGATAAAAGCAGTGGCGGTACTTTCATAGAAGTCCAACTTTAAAAATTCAGAGGTGTGTGTCTGGGGTTTGAACCCGCTACCGCCGAGATTCTCGACCGCGCGCCTAAACTTTGAGGCCATCACTGCTAATGAGGCAAAAATGGTGAACATAAAATTTATACTAAGATGTTTTGTGAGAACTGGAAAGTTTAATAAACTTAGTATTTTGTACTCACCGATTGTTTTATTTAGTTTATTTTTGCCTCCCTTTAGACTATGAAACTAAGATTTTTCTACAAACTATTAATAAAACCCTGGATTGTTGTACTTCGTTGGATAGCTTATGAAACGTAGATATTTTAAGGCACATCTGCAAAGCAGGTGCTATAATAATATTTTTTGATATCCTTACGAGAAAAATAATCTTTCTAAATATTTGTTTAAGTTTTTCAGTTTTAATCGTCTACTGCGACTTATTTATTTATTTTATGTACAATTTTGTTTATTGAAGTCATAAACAATCTTATTTTACATGTAAAAATCAAATAATAGTAACAATAAGACTTACACATTTCAAAATATCTAAGCTGATAGCCGAAAATCGGGAGTTTTTTGGAAAAAACTATTAAATTCAAATATCTCGAAAACGGTTAGATTTAGGATAGGGTATCTCATAGTCAAATCAGTCAGAAACGATGTAAACTACACGCCTTTAACGGATATAGGACGACTTTACCTGTAACCCAGTATATTAAAGAATCGGCTGTTAGGCGGAACGAAGTTCGCCGGGTCAGCTAGTGTTAAATATAAAGTATAAACCACTACCCTATTTTTTTATTTATTTAATGGGAAATCGAGGGACTTAAACCTTACAGTAATAAATTACTTCAAATATAATTTAACAAAAAATAAGACACAATTATATTGAAACTTTTAGTTTTAAAGCCCAACCTAAAATGTCTGTATCCCACTAAAGTAAATTTTGCGACTTTACCGGAGCATTACAATTTACAATATACTTATTAGCAGAAGGCGAAATGTAAAAAAATATTATATTTCTATTTCTCACCTCTGTGAACATCTAATTCACAATGCCCAATGTTAAGCAATTAAAAACCACTGTACAAATTAATGGTGAAGAACTGGATCCTGTTGCGTCAACTACATTTCTGGGCATTACGGTAGACGCTAAACTCCAGTGGGGACCGCACATTCAACAATTGGCAAGCAAATTAAGTTCAGCGGCATATGCAGTAAAAAAGATCAGACATCTAACTGACGAGGAAACGGCAAGAATGGTTTATTTTAGCTATTTCCATAGCTTAATGTCGTATGGTATTCTTTTGTGGGGAGCTGCTGCGGACATTAACTCTATTTTTGTTTTGCAAAAAAGAGCCATTAGGGCTATTTATAATTTAAGTCCCAAGGCTTCACTTAGGGAAAAATTTAAGGATATAAATATTCTTACCGTCACTTGTCAGTTTATATATGAAAACCTTATATACGTTCAAAAGAATCTTGATCAATTTAATAAAATTTGTAATGTACACAATAAAAATACTAGGAACAAATGTAATCTAGTTCAACACGTAACTCGTCTCCGGAAAGTTCATAACTCTTTTATGGGGCAATGTATACGCTTCTATAACAAACTTCCGAAGGATATTAGGGAGCTTCCCTTGAATAAGTTTAAAGAATTAATAAAAGAAAAACTTTACCAAAAAGCATACTATAAAATTTCAGATTTTATTGAAGATAGTAAGCCCTGGGAGTAAGTAAATTGATCGGAGTTTTATTGTGTTGCTACAGTTTGTATCGTTATGAAATGTATCATTATGACATGTATCGTTATGACATTTAACGTTATGACATTTATCATGTAAAATTGAAACTGTTTATTAAAAAAAATATGCAATTTTCTATTTAAAAAAAAAAATGACATTTCGTGTTGCTGAGGGAGTTTCTTGCCGTTTCTTCTCCACAGCTATAACACGTTTCGAAGCGGCAATAGTTTAATAGTTTAAAAAAATATTAAAAAGTGTAAAATTGACGATTCAAAAGAACTTGTAAAAGTCTATTTGAATAAAGATAATTTGACTTTGACTTTGACTTTGACTTTAATACTATTAAATTAATACTTTCCTACAAATTCACTATGACCAACATACCTACTACCTTCCCTGCAAGTTCATGAAAGATACCTGTGATATTTGTAATTTGCAAATTAATTTGATATTTTCATCAACGCTCACGCGAATATTAATGATGTTAATATTAACTATAAGTACCTGGATGACCGAGCTTCGCTCGGTTTTTTTTTTTTTAAATTGTGTTTTTTGGAAATTATATTTAAGTACGAATTACTAATAAAATGATGAAATATGAATAATGCTACTTAACAACGCCATCTGCTGTTGTGTCGTTAAAGCAATTAGTTGCTCACAAAAAATAGTATTATTATTCGCCAATAGATGTCAGGAAGAGTCATATTTTTCAGTTGATTTTTGTTATTTTTCTTCCAAATGACATTTTCTAAAAATGATTCCTAGCTAGATCGATTTATCGCCCCCGAAACCCCCTATATACTAAATTTTATGAAAATCGTTGGAGCCGATTCCGAGATTCCAATTATATATATACAAGAATTGCTCATTTAAAGATATAAGATATTGATCTGTGGTCTAGGCGACTATGTGAAATGCTATGACGTAATACTAGGTACCCTACATACCTACGGTAAGGCTTGTGCAGTGCTTGTAGGTACCTATTGAAAAATAATGTAATGATACAGAACATGTCAAAAATAATCAAGCTGTATAAGATAGCTATCTTTGCCTTTCCAATACCATAAGGCATAAAAAAGGTGTTGAAAAAAGGGCGGGAAGTGTTCTGATTGGGGGGCGCGTTTTTTGTTCTTCTTACATATAATTTTTATTTATTTCTTGATAATGGTGAACAGGGGATTAGAGTTGCTTGTCGGTGTTGTGTGTGGTGTGTTTGATTTAGTTTTCCCTTTTTTCTTCCCTGTCTCGCTGTATCTGGTAAGTCTTTTCTGGTGATTGTTGGCGAGAGGATGGAGGAGCCTCCTGATCCAGGAGGGACGGTCCCACCGATGCGGTGGGACGGGGCAGGGGGAGGTGAGGGTTGAATTGGATACGCTGTGTGCAATATCGACGAGTGGTGCTTGATTCTCTGTTTACTATTGTAGTGAAGGATTAAGGGTTGTATGTGGGAGGGACGGGGGGCGCGCCTTTCAGTTTGGGAATATCCCGCCCTTTTTCTTTCATCATTCATCATTATCATCATTCATTATACATGAAATTAATTACTGAAGACTAGCGGTGGGCGATTATGAGATATACTAATGGAATCATTCGATTATGAAGATATCTCGAGATATCTCGATTATGAGAATTAGTAATTACTAATTAGTAATTACTAATTTGCATTCGCGAGGTATAAAATTCCTAAAAAAAAACAAGAACCTCCATCGAACCCCCAGTTTTGAACTATTATTTAGTAATAAGTGTAAGTAAATTTCTAAAAAAGAAAAAAAAGAACAAGAGCTACTCTGGAGCCTGGAGTTGAGGAATTAAATTTCTAAAAAAAAAAAAAACAACACGACCCACTTCAGTTTTTTTTTCTTTGTTCCGCAAGGAACCGGCTAAGGTCGAAGACCATGCTGCCAAGTCTTCAGTAATTTAATTTCATTTATAATGAAGGATGATGAATGATGAAAGAAAAAGGGCGGGAAATTCCCAAACTGAAAGGCGCGCTCCCCGTCCCTCCCACATACAACCCTTAATTGTTTCACTACAATAGTGAACAGAGAATCAAGCACCACTCGTCGATATTGCACACAGCGTATCCAATTCACCCCTCACCTCCCCCTTCCCCGTCCCACCGCATCGGTGGGACCGTCCCTCCTGGATCAGGAGGCTCCTCCATCCTCTCGCCAACAATCACCAGAAAAGATTTACCAGATACAGCGAGACAGGGAAGAAAAAAGGGAAAACTAAATCAAACACACCACATACAACACCGACAAGCAACACTTAATCCCCCGTTCACCATTATCAAGAAAAAAATATATATATATGTGAGAAGAACAAAAAACGCGCCCCCCGATCTTCTTCCCCGACTTCCCGCCCTTTTTCTTCGACCCATTTCAGTCCCGACGGGATTAGTAGTTCAAATTAGTAACGTCATTCGATTATGAAAACAAATTAGTTACTAATTTCATAATCGATTATCAAAATTAGTATTAGTAGTATCATTCGATTATCAAAATCATTCATAATCGCCCACCTCTACTGAAGACTTGGCAGCATGGTCTTCGACCTTAGCCGGTTCCTTGCGGAACAAAGAAAAAATTAAATAAAAAAAAAAACAAAAAAAACGCATTGTTTTGAAATTGACGACAAAAGAAGTAAGAGCTTAGAGAACAGAAATTATTAAATGTTTTGCAAACAGCATTCTTTTTTTTATACAAAGTCGTTTAAAATTCAATGTAATAATTTTTATGCTATATTTATATTTTGTACGTGGCGTTAATTATGACTGGAGACGATGAAAAACCCTTCTGTTTTAAGGCAGAGAACAAGTTCATCGTTAAAAGTGGATGTAAGAAACGAATGTGGCGATCTTTAAAGCAAATATTAACTGCAGAGCGAGCATTGCCGTGGTCCAACGAAGCAGTTTTATGTAAGAAATGCTGCATTTTATTTTGTCAATGTTTGATTGGTTTGCAATTCATAACTTAGTGTTTTATTACTTAAGAATTTATGTAGATTTTGTGAACCAATTTAAAACAAAAAAGATCTAGCCCGTAACCTTCTTTACGTGAACTCGTACTTTTTGAATCCACAATAGAAGAATGGATAAAACTTAGTTCATAAACTAAGGTTTTTTTCTTGTTAGAGTGCTTGTTAGATGTTTAGAACACATTTATTTTTGGAGACATAACTTTGTAAGTAAAAAAAAAATTTAGGAAACCTGGCAAAGTTAGCTACAAAGAAGTTCTGAAGTATGTCACTTGTTTTCAGACATTGTGGTTGACTAGGTTCAAATCCTTCTTCACCTATCACTAAATAATTTATGAGGTGATTTGAAATAAATTCCTTTTGTTTTAGATTATTCAATAAATGCTCCACCTACATTCAAGCCGACTAAAAAGTACTCTGATATATCAGGCCTGCCAGCTCCATATGTTGACCGCCACTCAAAGCTCTTTTATGCAAATGTTGAAGAGTTCAATACTGTTAGAAGTTTACCAATGGATATAACAGCAGGCTACTTACAGTTGAGAGGAGCAAATAATCTTGTTGGTTAAAGAACATAATTGTAACATAATAAAAGGTATGAATACATTTGAATTATTTTTACTTATTTTACCCCTATTCAGAATGGCAGTAGTCCATTTAAGTGCAGTGTCAAACATCTGGCTAGAGCTCAAAAGTACCAAAGATTTTTTAATAACAAATGAAAAACAGAGTAGAAAAACATAATTGGCTAAATATTGGTGCTGAAATGTAACCTGCAGAGGTTACAGGTGTAAATTTATGTAAAATACTTTTATTAATCGTGAGACATTGCAAATACATGACTTTAATAGGTTTTCTTACATATTTCTTATGAAAACCAATAATATGTTCTGAATTTATAAGCCTTTAAAATTAATATTGTATAAAAGGAAAGATTATAATACAATAAAAGGACAAAAAAAATTGAACAAGCTCCCAAGTGTGCAATTTCATCTGTGTAAGTGGCTTTACAATTGTTTCCCAAATCTATTAATTTATCAGTCTATATATAATGGAAGGTCTTGAACGTTTTTTTTTAAATAGTGACATTAAAACCTGTGGAGGTAATTTCAAAACTTAGTACAGAGTTCCGTTCTGTCAGGCATTCAGAGTGAGAATGAATCATCCTGAGAGTGTGAACATCACTCACAGACAACCTCTGCTAGAAGAGGGTCTGTGGTAGAAACATGACCAGGGAGAAAGCCCATTTTATGTGGAGATCTAAACGAACCGTGAAAACGGTGTCATTCGTTGGGATTGTCCTCGTTAGTGGACAAAAGGAAGCGGGAAGGAACGGGCTCGCCGCGTACTGGACGCAGGTCAGAACCTATGAATCATCCTCGATCGGGCGGCTGTATTTATGCCCTGCGTTAGGCGCGCAGTGCGGATGCGTCGACGCTTCGACATATATACTACTGGAAAAAATTAAGGGATCAAAAAATAAATCCCAATTTTTGGGCGATTTTCAACAGGCCGTAACTTCGAGAGAAATGGTCGTATAGGAAATAAAAAAAAGTAAATTGTAGCTCCAAGTGTCTAGTTTCTGGATTAGAACATTAAAATTTTGTAGCGTCAGCGGTTTTTGAGTAATCTTAGAAAAACCAGCAACAAAAAATAATTAATTTTTTTAAAATATTGAGGAAACCAATAATGTTAAGTGTGCATTTTATAATTCAATATGTCCACAAAAACCCTACCAAGTGCCAAATTAATCCAGCCAGCCATTTATTTCTTTCACTCGAACGAATTTTTGAAAAAATTAAAGGATCTTCTCTTTTATTAAAGTTTTTTAATTTATTAAGACTGAATGTATTGTTTCGCAAGTAATGTGCTATTACTAACTAGTAATGGTAGATGTTATTATTTTGTTATATTTACGTTAGCTGTTGCATTCGACTTTGCATTGGCGTTTTCCTTTTACTCTGATTGCCGTGTTTTATAACACGGCAATGAATGTCCTGCCGTGTATCGTGTTTTTTTGCCAACTGACCCCAATTGCCGTATAACAAGGCAATTGCCGTGACAATGGCATCCCTGTTACGTGGTGTATAGTAAGTGATGGCAGAGATTGTAGGTAATTGGGGCATTTTGGGAAAAAAATGCAAATATTATTCGAAAAGTATCTTTTTTTATATATTTTTAATTAGTTGACTATTTCTGAAAAGTCCCCTTCACTATTCTAGAGTATTAACTCTATGATATGTTGATACTCGATAACCAGTGTTCCCAACTTGGGGGTTTTCCCGCTAAATTTGGGGGGGAAAATTGTGGACCGGGATTTTTTTAGGGACTTTATATTTTTAGGAGTAGTTTTAGGGATTAATCCAACCTCTAAAATGCTAAGTTAATTAATGTCAACACGTATGATTTTAAAAAGTCAGAACCAGATGAAAATGAAATTATATTTGACGTATTGAATAATTTATAAATAAAGACTATTAAACAATATTGTAGAATATTATTTATGGGTTATTAATTATTTTTACGAAATGTTATTAAGATTAATAATAAGAAATATACAAACAGTCGAAAAATTAGGACACGAGTGGGATTCGAACCTACGACCTCGGCTTTACGCGCCGCGCTCACATCCTAATTTTTTTATTCGTAATTAATTTATTAGATAGGTCATTAGAGTCATTACCTAGCTAATAAATTATAATTGGAATGCCTAACATGAATGTGTGGTATAAAAAACGATTAGTATTTTTTTAATATATAGTTTTAGGGGTTTTTCAAATAATTGAGGCGATTTTAGGGGTTTTTGACTTTACCTTTAGGGATAAATATTTTTGGGAGTTGGTAACACTGTCGATAACTCGTTACTCGACAAACTTGACAATAACTGTCAAATTGTATGTGTGTCGCATGGTCATGTTTGAATTTTTTGCTTGAAATATAAAGTATTTTAAAGATTACTTCATTTTGAATTAAAATGTCCTCGTCATTTTTCTTAAAAGGTAAATCGAGGCAAGTTAATAAAAGAAAAGGCGAAAAAATAAAAAATAAAAAGCCTAAGAAAGCCATCGGACCTAACCTAGAAAATGGTCATGAATCTTCTGAGAGTGAGTTGGATCTAAAAAAATTCTCTGACGCAGAGGAGTCTGAGAGCGATCATGAAACTGCTGAGCAGAAAAAATTACGCCTAGCTAAAAAATATCTACAAGAAATAGAAAAGGAAGAAGCGAAACGTGCAGAAGAAAAAGAAGTAGACGATGCTGTGGAAAAGCGTTTACAAAGGGATTATTTAGAACAGCGAGGTAAATTGCGAGTCGATATAGCTGATAAGTACGAGGAACCTACAGAGGATGATGTCAGGCTTGTAAAATGTAAAGATCACCGTCTAACACTCACATGTGTTTGTGTCAGTAGCAGTGGGTTTGTGTTTACTGGCAGTAAATGTGGCACTATAGTCAAATGGAGTATCAAAGAAAAAAGAAGACTTGGCATCTTATCACACAAAACTCATCCTAGTCTGCTCAAAGAGGGTATCACTTCCCTGGCAGTTTCAACAGATGCAAAGTTTTTAGCATCTTCTGACCAATCAACAAATATTCAAATTTGGGATCCAATTACTCTTAAACATTTGCACACATTTAAGGGACATAAAGATGTCATAACTGGTCTTGTTTTCAGAAAAAACACTCATGATCTTTATTCTGCAAGCAAGGATAGGTCTGTGAAGATTTGGTCACTTGATGAAATGGCATATGTGGAAACACTATTTGGACATCAGTCTTCTATTACATCAATAGATGCTTTAACAAGAGAAAGAGCAATCACGTCTGGAGGAAGAGATACTACTGTTAGAATATGGAAAATAGCAGAAGAGTCTCAACTCATATTTAATGGACCAGTTGGCAGCCTTGATGAAGTGAAGCTTTTAGATGAGGAACATTTTGTGTCAGGTAGTGATAATGGCTCTTTATGTGTTTGGAGTGTAATGAAGAAAAAGCCTTTATGTATTGTTCAAGAAGCTCATGGTTCTGAAAATGGTGTACCAAGATGGATCACAAGTATTAGTACCTTGCTGAACTCTGATGTTTTTGCATCTGGATCTTATGATAGTCATATTCGGCTCTGGAAAGTATGTGAAGCATATCGTAAAGTTCTTTCATTGTTTAGCATAAATATACATGGCTTTGTAAATTGTATGAATTTCACTGCTGATGGGAATCAATTGTATGCATCCATTGGGCAGGAACACAAGTCAGGCAGATGGTTTAAATTGAATAATGCTAAAAATGGACTGTTAATTGTAAATTTCTCAATTAAATCATAGGGATTATTGATATTAAAATATATAATTTTTTTATTAATATTTTTCCCTTAAAAAAAGTGTGATAAAAAGAAAACAACACCAAAATCTGATATCAAAAAGGCTAAGTTATAAACTTAAAAGTCAAGCTTAAAACATGTAATCATTTTTGGATACTTCTTTGAAATTAATTAACCCTTAATTAGACACCATACTGAATTTTGCCTGAAAATGTCCAATATAATAAAATGAAATATACATAAAATGTACATCATTTTCCAGGATACTGAAATAGGTAGATTGTTTCGAGTATTTTTTCTAGGACTGCTCACAAGCTAAGTAATAGAATTTGTGACGATTTTACAAATAAAAAAAATTGTTGTCAAATTAAGGTTTAGGTATATGATCTTTATGAATGAAATATTAATATTAATGGAATGAAAGAGTGTAGTCTTAGAAATAATATCAAGAATAAATAAATAAACTGCCTTAATCCTGTTTCCACATAAATTACCTAAACAGGTAATAACCTGATTCAAACAATTAGTAAACACTAATTGTTTAAATCAGGTTTTAAATGGTCCATAACAAAAGTATATGTAAACAAAAAAGCACTTTAGTCATTTGCGGATAATTCAGGGAATAACCTGGTTGATAAGGAAAGCAATTTCAAAAAATCTACTTCGGAATGAGTTTTTGGTTAAACTATAAAATGTATGTTGAAGTTGAGTGTGAGACCTGTGCCCAGCAGTGAGATATATTATAGGCTATTAAAAAAAAAGGTAAACTGCCGTACTGGTCCTAACTCCTAAGGCATTAGTATGGTCTAGCTAGGAGTCTGGTTCAATAGGAATATGTACCTATATATTTTTTTACATAATTATAATTTAATAAAATCTAGTGTAAAATCGTTTTTAAAACATCGACAAAATTATACGCCACCATATCTACGATACTATCCCAATTCCCTATCAGTATCTAGTCATGTGCGCCAAATGGGCGCAATCCCGTTCACTTTGTACTGAAATTAATGGATTTGCGTACTCTTACTAGGGATGATCGATATTCATCGATGTTGAATAAACATCGATGTTTAGCTGAAAAACATCGATGTTTTGACTTCGATATCATCGATGTTATAAGAATAAAACATCGAAACGACGAAACGTCAATTATTCTTTAGGGTGCCATCTAGTGTTCGCAAGACAAGCCGTACGAATATTTCTTTGCATTTCTCAAAGAAAAAAAAACTGAATTAAAGACATTAACAATAACATTAAATATTAATTCTACTGCGAGTGCGAGACAACATTTAACATTATCCTTTTTTTTGGTCGACAACTCTGTCAACGTGCGCGTATTCTTAAGTTCTTGAGTACACAATTCATACCGAATAATAATACCGAAATGCATACATACATAACCTCACGCCTATAATTCCCGAAGGGGTAGGCAGAGGTGCATTTCTGCACCCACATTTCGCCAAGTATTTATCAGTCCCACGTAATAGGGGGCGAGCCTATTGCCGTTTTTCGGGCACAATTCTAGACTCCGTGCTGTTACCGAGAATTTCCTAATAGAAAAACGGCACATACTTGTACTGCGAGACCACGAGGCAGTCTAATACCGAAAAAATACCGATTTTTAGTAAAAATATAAATATTGATAGATATTTTGGAATAATATATTTACTTTATTGCATTTTCCGACATCCCTACCAAAAACATCGATGTTTTAAGACATCAATGTTTATCGTACATCGATGTTTTTCTAACATCGATCATCCCTAACTCTTACTGCACACTTGCCTCACACGAATCACGATTAGATACTGATTCAGTATTACTGAAAGGAGTAGACATTATCGAAATATTTTCAGAAAGCACCTCACACTTTTTTCCTCCAAATAATTTATTTTATTTACGTACATACTATCCATAATTTGATTTTTTTAAAATAACTACTTTTTAGTTTTGTTTTTTTATAAAAGCGTTCTTTAGTTTTCTTAATATATTATTTTTATTTAAATAAATATAACTATAGATTTTTCGTAATTTTTTTTTAGATATACATACATTCGTCTTATAACCTGAACTCCCCGTTAATAATATATAAAGTGTGATTGTAAAGCAATTGTCGCGTCATAGTGCACCTTATAAAATACATTAAAAATATGTATTAGGTAGGTACTATGCGTCACTACCACACCACAATCCGTAATGCTAGCCAAGTGCCAAGTTGATAACTTCAGACGTTAGGCATCTTAGAATTTAAGATTTATAACTGTTAGTCATATGTTCTACAGCTGAGCAAAGATTTACGTTAATAACGTTTCAAATTTAGCATAATGCAAATAAAAAAACTTGTTAATGTGAAATCGTTTTATTTACTACACGTAAATCTACACAGAATCCAGTGCCAGGTGTCTTCGCGAACAGGTCTTCTTTCTTCAATAAAAAAAATACCTAGTTTTCTTACGGTGTATAAAAATTCGACATCAATTAAGAAAAAAAGGCATGATTATACTACTCTCAGTTTTTTTCTGGAGGGCAGGGAGGATGTTGATTCTGTTTACCGATAAACCTAGAAGCGCGAAATCTGGAAATGACAGCACACGGCACAGGATACTGCCACAGCAAACAGGCCAGCGAGCAGCACCGGCCTGCCAAACAAACGTATAAGTTAGCACCGGTTCTGCTCGTCTGCCGCCACCTCGAAGCTTCTAATACTCTGATGTAGTAATATCAATTATGAATGAAGTGAAAATATTTTTTTTTCGATAAATTGCCGTGCTGATTATTTAAAATAACTGAAAAGTTCGTAATGTTATGGTATAAAACGATTTATCTTTGGAATGTTTTACCCAGCAGAAGGTAAAACCTGTCTTTACCTCGACCTTGTGCAGTCCCTTTTTTTAAGTGTTATAATGTTCCTATTAATGCATGTCTCGGCTTGTCAATAATATAAATGTTTACTCATAACTTTCACTCAGCCACAACAGCAATTCAGCAGTTGTCAGCAAACAGCAAACCCACCCCTTCCCCGCATACAGCCTCGCTCCCCGCGCTCTCCTCACGCCCTGAGCATACCAATATATCAATTAATGTATGAAACTAGTATGTTTTAATTTTGAAATACTTTACATACATTGCTATTGAGTAATAGGCTTTATCATGCAAATTACAAAATTAAAATATTTAAACAAATTACACAAGTGTAAGAGACCCAGCACTCAAACACATCTCAAATAATATATAATGTAGTATTAAATCTAAGATATAACTAGGGATTCAGAGTTTATATGAAATTGTCTGATTTACCACAAATGAAGAGGTCACAAATTAATGCCCAATTTAGCCCAATTATCCCGTGTGGTGCATGATCTTCTATTTTGTTAATATGAACCTGAAATTACATCTAGTTGCTGTGTGGCGTAACACCCAGATGCTGATTAATTTACATATCATCTAATAGAAACAAATTACATTTCAAGAGTATGACCATTATTAGATAAAATACAAATTATATTTATTATCTTAAAACTAACAAATTAAACAACTAAAACTTTTACAATTAATGAAATTATAAAGCCCGGTTTTTTATATGAAACATAATTCCATATTTGTGTGATACAAAAAATCAGTCACACACAAGAAATAAGAAAACAAACAAAAATCATTACAATCTTATACAGTAGTAATCTACAAAATGGAAACTTAGAATAATTTGTTGCATTAACATTTTGCCACTATGTCTTATCATAGTTAGGTCTGTGGATGGTTATCATAACTGGTGAGTCAAAGTACCTTGGCCAAAGGCTGGTCAGTTTCATGTGGTAACAGCACTTCAGCTCACATTATGGTACTCTCCCTCTCAACCTAAAAAATTACAAATTATATTATATGTAGCTATAGCAGGTCATTTTATATTAGCATTTCACTTGATTTTGACTTATATTTAATGTTTGTATGTGTGGGTGGAGCCGATGGCTACAAAAAAATATTTAACCACTATGACAGTTTTCCCAGAAGATACTATTACAATAAGGGGTTTAAAGAGGAGTAAAAGGGAATTAAATAAAAAGAATATAGGATAGAAGCAACAAAAGTTGAAAATGCTGAAATAATGGTCCATAAGATTTGTAAAGTTTCAATATAACTCACCCAGCACTCAATGTCTAGAGCGCGAACGTGAATGGCTGCGGCTGCGCGAGCGACCACGCGAGCTCTTAGAGTCAGAGCGTGACCTGGACCGCGAGCGGCTGCGGCTGCGGCTACGCGAGTACGAGCGCCGCCGCGAACGGGATCGGGACCTGGAGCGACGACGTGAACGAGACCGTGAACGGGAATAGCTAAAAACATAACCATCACACCATATCATGAATGTGTTTGTGATAGCCAATGATGTGCATCACCTGTTTGACCATCTAGATAAAATCTGTTTTGCAATAATACTATTGGGAGAGCATGGTAACTATTATTAAAAGCATACTGCCATAAAGCCATTCAACAGTGGCTAATCATGTCACTGTTGATAATGTGTTACCTTTCTTAGAATTTTCACATCCATTTCAGCATGTTCTTTAAATACATATATACAAAATAATACATATAAAGTAAAATTAATATTACATTAACAGTGGCACAGACAACATTTTTGCTAAAACACAAATAAATAAAATGCCTTGGTTAGTCTATATTAAAATTATCAACAAGGAAGGGAATGATTTTAGGTAATAGAATGATAGATCATTCATCTTCCAAGGTATAACAAAACTTTAACTCATGTTTAGATTAAGAAAATGATGTATAAAAAATTTAATAATTACGCATAATAAATATGTATTAAAAAAATCTCCCATTTGTATAAGGTAAGTTCAACAGATAATTATCTAGAGTTTTGCAAGCAGATGTGCACAAAACAACACTCATCCAATGTTGAAAATACTTCAGCTTCTTGCTTGATTGCCCGACAGTGATAGTGGCGCCATACAATATAATGTAGGGCCACAGTCATAGCTGGCAATCTAAACAGAATAATTATCGATGTTTAACTTATAGTAACACATGAAAAATCACAAAAATCTGTAACGAGAGTTCTATGTCCAACAGCAATATACATGTCGTTTATGTAGAATAAAATGTTTTGCAATTATTTATTTCTGTGTTAACATACAAGATACATGAACAATGCATTGTTTAATAAAGATTGATAATACCAAGAACATTTTATCATATTAATTTGTTCGATAGTGTTATAGACGGTAAACCGTGACCAAAAATCCGGAACATGTATTTATCAAATTATTGTTAATTTGATAAATACATTGTATTTGTCTACGAGATTATCAAAACTAAGCATACCTGCGACGGCGATCATATCGGCTTCTGTAAGGCGACGATGGACGACCGTAGCGCGCCATCTGCACGCGTAGTTCCCTGCCATCCAACATGCGTCCATCTAAAGAATCTAATGCTTCTTCAGCGTCGCGCCGATCGTAAAACCTATATAAATAAATGTAAACTTTCATATATGTCCATCGAAACCATTACATTACTATTAAAGGTAGACAAATAAAGAAATGGTAATTTTCCGAAACTCGGGACGCTTTACGTTTTTACTGAATCTATGACGTCATAAAAGAAATAAGTTAGGAAATAAGTTAGGAACTTAACGCTGCTTACCTAACAAATGCGAATCCCCTGCTTTCTCTTGTATACCGGTCTCTAGGAATATAAATATCTCCGACATCCCCGCATCTTTCGAACACGCGACGCAGATCTTCAGGCGTCGTTCGATAGGTCAAATTGTCCACTTTAAGTGAAACCATGCCGTCAATCCGCGGCGGAGGTCTTCCGTAACTCATTTTGATTTGTTAATTATTAGATTCACTACAATGTAGATAAATGTATCACACTTAAAATAAAAATTAAATTACTTGGAATTGACTACATACACGCGCACAGAACAAGCGGTGCGTTTAATATGGCGACGGGCGACCGGAAAAAGATGCGCGGATATAACGCGCACTGTTGCCAATGTAAAAAAATGCCTAATTTCAAATTTAGGCGTTGGCAATACGTAAGACATTATTCTTTACCAAAGTTGATTTTTTGAGAGTGTATTTTTTGCATTATTAGGTAGGTAGGCATTAGTTTCGTGTATGCTTAGTGTGTTTTCTATCATGGCATATAAAATTAATTAAAAGTAAAATTGATGTTAAAGTATTTGTGATGGTTGGCCGAATATACCTACGAAGTACGCTACTGAATTTCGGGTAGGTATAGAGATGTATGAATGAGGTGTTGAAAATTAGGTGTTAAGAGGAAATTTAAGAGAGTAAAGTTTATTTATTCGCAAATTAGAGTGAACCTCCACTGTTTTGAAATTATGCGTAATTTATTTATTTTACTGTTCTAGTCAGGAATGAATTTTAATTGCCTTCTATTAAATGGTTTAGTATCCACAAAATATACCTACTAAATTACCTTAGTATTCGGCTTATCATAAATCTTTTATATCTACTGTATAGGTACTCTACAAAAATTCTTCTCACATAATATGTATAATAATAATATCGTTGCCATGGAATCTTTGTTTACTTCCATAAATTTAATAAAGTTATCAATATTATTAGTTTCCCGATAAATTCGTGTATTATAACGAAATTAAGTTTAAAATTATTATTATGTCTTATAATAAAATGACCGGAGTTAAACAAGTTCGAAATAAAAAGCTTCTTCCCGATTTAAGAAAAGAGGGAGAATTGACTAAAGATATTGTGCTTTCCACAAAAGAGAAACACGGCGTGTCTGTAGGATCTCGATTATTTTCTCACCACACCCTGGCGAGTGTGAGAAGACTTAGTTTTTACCACCCATTTTTGTAAGTATGAAATACAAATTTGAGTTTACATAAAGGAAACATAAGTATTATAAGTACCTATTACATAAGTATATACATATATATTACGTTTCTTTTGGCCCTAGGCGGGCTGCTTAAAAATGGAAGATTCATCATCAATATCATCATCAGCCTATATACATCCCACTGCTGGGCACGGGCCTCCTCTACAACTGAGAGGGTTAAAGCCTTAATCCACCACGCTGACCTAGTGCGGGTTGGCGGACTACACACCTAAGAAATTCCTGAGAACTTTTAGGTGTGCAGGTTTCCTCCCGATGTTTTCCTTCACCGTTAAAGTACGTGATATTTTTTTGTGAATATACATAACTTCGAAAAGTCAGAGGTTTGTGCCTGGGGTTTGAACCCGCGACCGCCGAGATTCTCCACCGCGTGCCTAAACATCGAGGCCATCACGACTTATGGAAATTTAAATCTCTTGAATGATAAACAGTTCACAAGAAGACGACTTGGATTTAATACTAGCGGCGACGTATAATCACTCAACGGAGGAATTTGCTGATAAAGAAGACTTGTACTTACAACCGGAGACTCATGGTTGTGACACTTGGCGCCGATTGAGAAATACTTACGATAAACATCCACCAGTAATAATACCCTTGGTAAATGAAATCTTTTATCTCATAACAAAACTAGCTATAATATCTAGTGTTGATAGCTACGCTAATTATTCTTGCAATGTAGAATTATACAACAGTAAAAACAACATGATAGTTCAGAAAAAGACAGTAACATCTTGGTTTTGTAACAGCAAAACTGCCTATTTAACAATTGTCGATTTTCTTACTAACTGCTACCTACAGTAAGTTTTTAGCCATACAATTTGTCGCGAACTAAAAACAACAGACGCTAAGTAATCGTAAATATAAATAAAATCATAATATTATTTGACAAACGTTTCTAAGATCTCTCTAGAATAAAATATGTTTTATAGAGCTTAACAAAACGTTTCTTAGTCGGCCTTTGCCTTTTCTAAGATCACACTTAGGGCGCGTACACATATACCGTCCGTTTTACTGGTCCGTTTAAACGGATATGTTATTAGCGTATGTAGTTGTATGAGCGAGTTCACACAGAATACAGTATTGCGAATCCAGTAAAAAATCCCACACACAACGGAAATACTGATCCGTTTTATCGGATCGAAACCGCGCCAGGCTTGGCACGGGCGTGCGCGGGATTTATTTATTAATTCTTTATTGTACACCATATAATAAGAAAACAACATAGGTATAAGTAACTCTATATAAGGTAGTGTCACAAATGGCGGCCTCATTGCTTTCGGCGATTTCTTCCAGGCAACCGTTAGATGGACTGGAGAGATTGGAAGCATAGAGTGGGTGGTTCGTAATCGTTTAAGAACGTCATCAAAAGTAGACGTCGTCATTCGGAAATAAGTAAAAATTTAAATACACTGAAAAACGAAAGTCCAGTAGCGTCGGTTCAGTTAAAATCGTTCCTGTAAATGCTGTGTGAATATTACCTCCGGTAGCCACGGATCCGTTAAAACGGATCCTGTTAAATCGGACATCCTATGTGTACGCGCCCTTCGAACGACCTTCACCCATCGGATGAACATAACGGATGGAATTTAATAGTTATACTAAATATTAAATAATCTTAATTTTTTTAAACAATATTATTATTTAATATCAAAATTTAATACCAACCGAATGTATAAAGCCTATAGAATATACAAACATTGGGTTGGCTATTTGTTTCTTGGCATACCTAACTACTGGGTTGGTACTTGGTGGCAACTGGCAGGTATAAACACGTAGGTATGTTGATACTACCTCCTAAGTTATTTCCACATTTTTGTTTAATAAATACATTTTATCTCAAAATAAGCGGTTTCTATTGGTATTAAATTTTATTCGTTCAACTGATGAAAACACTGTTTAATAAAAGGCATTTGTCAACTTTTAATCAATAATAATTTGGCCAGGATTTTTTAGCCAACCCAACTGCGTAATTCATAAAATTTGATATAAAATACATTTCATCTCTTAACAGATGGTCGTTCTGAGTTGGATCCTCTACTTTTTCTATTTTTCTACATCAGTCTTTATTTGTCCCACTGCTGGGCGCGGGCCACCTTAAGAGACACGCCTAAGAAATTTGTAAGAAATTTTAGGAGTGCTAGTTTTCTCACGATGGTCTCTTCACCATTAAAGTGATTGATAATTATTGTTATCCACAGCTCTGGAAAATTAAGAAAAAATACTGTCTTCGTAAAAAATCGAATGTGAATTCCCCGTTCTGTTTGATAGACATACATACCGGGAGTTCAGAGTTGCCGTCATTACATATTTAATCTGGATCAAGATCAGCTACATTCCTCCAAAACTCTGTTTCATTCTATCCTACTAGCTATAAACAATTTTTTTTTTAAATAAAAATTATAAATAATGGTGCTTATTAATATTTCTAGCAAGATAGAAACAAAACAGAGTCTAAGAAGGAATCAGCGGAGCACGATCCAGATCCAATGAATGTGTAATGGCTGCCGAACATTTTAAATGTCAGTTCGAAGTACCAACACCTGAACGTAGAGTTGAATTAAATGAATTGTATGGGTTTGATTAATTCGCAGGGCTGCAAACCATACGATCTATTTAATTTAATAAAGTTATAGGGGTTTTCGCATTATCGTTTATTTTTAAAATTGGCTTGACTTTGCTGGGGGCCCCTAGAATCCACGGAGCCATAGGCCGAAGCCCAAAAAGCCCTATGATAGATCCGCCCCTATAAGTATCGTCAGCACTCCAAATCAACGGCCATATCTTTTAAACGAGATTGACTTTTAATAGATTCTTTTTTTTAGGGTCATCCAATGAAGCGTGGAGGCATTAAGGAACGTAAATCTCCGTTCAGCGTGAAACTTATGAACTCCGGAGTTCACTCATCACAAACTAACCCTGGATACAGCAGACAACCAGCCGGTGGCGCCATCTTCTTCTATTAACTTGAATTATAAGGTTTTATTGGAAAATCTTTTTTACGTTGTTGCATTTCAAAATTACAGTCTTGCCTTTAATTTTGTAATTGGATGTCTAAATAATATTATAATACCAAGCGTCAGATATGACTATTTGATTTTTTTGTGCCAGTATTGAGGATGGAGTAATTTCGTATTCTGGAAATAATTTTAAGATTACAAAAAAAAAATGTTATTATAAACTGTGACATTTGATTATAATTAAAAATTATGTCTACATAATATTAAAAATGATTTAAAGTTTGTTTTTTTGACTTGACTAATTAAATTGTTAAAATTTATTTAAAAAAAGAATATGGTCAATAGTACGGAATTGATAAAAAAAGAAATTCATCGTAGCATAGGTTCCGAAAAACAACGATACTGTCCATCACGTCAATGTTCGAAATACCTATACTATGCGATGAAATATATTCAGCGCATCATTGACTGCAACTGTGCGTCAACGAACGTCCAAGCGTTGTCAACACCGAAGGCTTTTTATTATCTAATAGTGATTAGATACTGACTGAGCTTTTAGTGAAAAGCTCAAAAATATTATCTCTATATAGTAAATAGAAATTGTTTTTTTTTACCACTTTATTGCAAATAATTTATTCATTTCGTTAGCAGTAAGATGTCTTTGGATTGGAAGATGTCTTTTCGTCCATCTATCTAACATTTTAATCGTGGGTATGTTATACATATGAAGAAACTTGGGATTGTATTTGATGATTGAATGTAGACGACGTATTTTTACCTATATCTGATTAAGTAATATGTTTAATACAATGTTACTTCTCGATGCTTTAATTAATTGGCCGAGTTAGATCTACATCGTTAATGATGTAGGCTTTAGGGTGAGGTATTTTAAATGGCGATGGTCTAAAATTTGTGCAGCCGTATCCTACCTTCTCCCTTAGCACGGCTTCACCGTAACTAACTAAGACTATTACGAAGGCGCCTCTCACTAATACTAGGTCACATATGTGTGGCAGACTGACATGATTATCTTTACTTCTTGATATAGGTATGTATTTAGGATGCATGGACTGGCTACGAATGTGTCATTTTGCCGGGTCAGTATAAAAAAATATATTTCAAGAGAATTAATGCAGTTGGCATGTGGAATATAGAGTCATTCGGGGTAAGTGTGCGCAGCGGGTAAGTGTGCGCACCCTGGTTATCTGCAAAAGGTATAAAGGAAATTCGCGATTTGCATATGGGACTTGAACATACAATAACAAGGACCTAATTTATCTGCAAGATCGCGAAATTGTGTCATCCATTTGTTTTTTAATAAAAATAAAAGGAATTGAGCGTCTAAACTGTTATTTTTGTGATTTTAACAAACATTGTCACATCCAAGCAAATATAACCACCAAGGTAAACCAATTTTTTTTATGTCAGTTATTTATTTGAGTAAATTATTCTCTATTTTATTTAAGGTTATATTTAGTATGTAAGAAGTTATATTAATATTTATCAAAAAAGTCCGGCTGGGGCAAGTGTGCGCGGGTAAGTGTGCGCACGCGTACACTTACCCCCGTTGTTTTTATATTAGAAAGCAATGAAGTTGTTTCAAAAAAATTGATGAATATTTTTTTCTATTTCAGTTTATAATTATCCTTTAAAGCGTAAAAACAAAAAAAAATGCATTGACAAAAAAAGAGTTGAGAAAAAATCCTAAGGTTTCCACCTCCAACTCAAAAAAAATCTTTTGCCCCCTTTGTCGGGAACAATATACTGAACCTCCTACCGAAGAATGGATTCCATGTATCAAATGCATGGAATGGTGGCATGAAGAATGTACCTTTTATGAAAGAGGTACTTTTGAATGTGAAAGCTGCCAAAAAATTCTTCATAAAGTTATTAACTAATTTTAAAGTTCTAATATTTCTTTTAAACACAATTTTAGTTTTTGGATTTCATGTTATTTTATATTTATAAGTCGATCTCTTATTATTCATTTATCTAGTCTTCTATATAACTTGTTATTAAGAAGTTTATAACTATAAAAATATAATGCGTACACTTTCCCCAAATGCGCACACTTACCCGCACGAATGCGCACACTTACCCGCAAGTCGGGTCAAGTGTGCGCATTCTGGATTTTTCTCTTTAAGCGTTTTTTTTTTCTAAGTGTCAAAGTTTTATGTACTGTTGGTCGATTTGATTTTAAGTTCAATAAATACTTTATCGTATGTATAGTTTCTTTTGTCCTTAAATGTTATTATTTAATTTTAACACGAGTTTGAATCCAAAAGTGCGCACACTTGCCCCGAATGACTCTACATGCTTATTTGCCTCCCAATGCTTTAAAAAATATACGACATTCCACAGAATAGAAACAGCTTGTAGAATTAGCCCTATGTGCATTCTGCAAAATTAGGCGTTGGTTCAAAAGTGATTGATTTACTGCCATTTTATTTTATGTTGTCGGATAATAGCATAAAGGAAGTAAGAAAGCGGACCATAGCACCATGTGCGACAATAACGATTGAAGTTCCTAGTTTCTATGTGTAAAAAGTACGCCTACTGGCTTCATAGAAGAAAATTATAAAGTGTAACTGGCAGCTCAACTCAGGTTTCTGTCCAAAGAGGTTGTCAATAAATTTTACACGACAAAAGTGTCACAAAGATTATTTCACAATCAAGTGGAAATAAACAGAATACACAAATTATTTTGAAAGATGTATTGATTTGCAACTATTTTTATTTTTAACACACTCGATAAATAAATTTAGAGCAGAAGGGAAGTAAATTTTTGGATGGATTATTTGAATTCTCTCGGTATGAGTTATATTTCTCAGATGTAAATAGTTTTAGATTTTGTACTTATATATAAAATAATAATGGTTTTAGATATAGATAGAACAAATAGACGATCGCATCGGGTGCGGTCGTGGTATTTGTACGAACAATACAAGGCATTGGAAAGGAATCAATTAGATGCTGCTAAAAGATTAAAAGACAAATCTTATCAAGAAAAAATATTGCATCAGGAGCTATTCGAAAGAAAAGCTAGAAGAAAACTCTGTAATGAACTCGAGCCTTGGGCCATATGTCAAAGGGAACCAAGTAGTGGTAGAAGCATGAAAAACGATTGCAACAAAATTGCTCTCAGCGTGAGTGCGGACGATTTTTTTGAAAGTTTTTGTGAACTTCATGGTGATGAGACAACAACACATATAACCGAAAATGATTTCTCTGATGAAACTTTAAGTCAAGACGATTCAATACTATTAAAATCTGTCACAGATGAATTTAAGAGTTTTGAAGATCCAAAAGATGAAAATAGTTACTCAGAGAGTATAAAAAGTGTAATTGAAAACATAAAGTCTACCGAAAATCTAGAAAAGATGCTCGTGAACGAAAATATTGCAAAAGATCTTAATTTACAACTAGAAGAAGCTAAAGAAAATATTGAATGTATTGAAAAAATTATTGAACTAAACGACACCGATAAAGGTTCAGAAGACGAAAGCGGATTTTCGTTATTGGAATACAAAACAAAACAAATTGGAATTGCAACCAGAAAGTCCAAGAATCAAAATAATAGTATTTTTGCAATGTGGTCGCGATTGGTTTCCTTTGCTTATCAAATTATAACAATGAACCATGGTGAGTAGTGAGTGTAAGTGATAATTGAATATATGTAATAAAATTTAATTTGAATTATGTAGGTTGAATATGCAAGGATCGTTGTGGTGATTGAATATTTATTTTTTACGTACTAAGTAAATACTTCCTTTCAAATGAACGGAGCCACTAATAAAATCATTTGAAACTTTGCAGGCAATTGTTATTACGACTACAGTTCTCAATTTTTGACGGCAGTGATAGCATGCGATGTGTTGCGAAGGGGAATCAGCAGAATGTGTACGTAAAAATTTGTTTGCTTAATATCCTTGGAACCAATATAACCAGAATAGATAATTTTCGTTTTTATTGTTACCATAAGTAATTTAATTTTAGGTAATATTTTGCAGCCTTACGTCTCACCAATAAAATTTGTTACTGACGACGAGTCCGACTTCACAGCCGATCTTCATAAAAATGTAAAACGAAAATTTATACGCAAAAAAAAATGTAGGAAAGGTTTATTGGCCAAGGTAAGACAACATTAAAGGTAACATTAGATTTGTCCTCATCAGTTATTCATACTAACTCCAAACCATATGCAGAAAAAGTTACAGGATCCCATGAGTCTTTAGTTTTAAAATTCATCTGATCAACCAACAAACGTTTTTATGACAATCGTAAAAGGGACTCTAAAAATAGATAGAAAATACATTTAATATATGAGATTATAGAATAAAAATCTAAGTGTTAAGCGTTTTCAGGCAATTCCCAGTCGAAAAGCAGAGATTAGTAGAAAACATCGATTTGCCCAAAAACAATGCTCCGAAAACTGCTGGCAACGACATTCCAAGGGTTCCATGGAAAAATATGCAAATAAGAGGAACAATAAATGGTTTAGTGAGCCTTGGCGAAGTATACCAAAGTTTACACTTGAAAACGACGACGTTAGTGACAATTCTTCATCGTGTGGTAGCATATGGCCCGATTTTTCCAAAGAAAATATGTGTAAAACAAATCACATGTGCGATTACTCTTGCTGCAAGCGATTTAGGAAACCAATGATGAAAATAGCCCACTGTATCAATAGCATATTAAAAGATTTAGATGAATGTTATTAAATGTACAAAACTTAAATAAACTATTGACACAGTATACACTTCATTAATGTGTTGTTGTATGGTGCTGACTGCTGAGCGTTAAATAGCGAAACGCTTACATCGTATGTGATGCTGAAAGATAACGTTAGACTAGCTAGATGTGCTGTGATACCGATGTTAGTTTACAGTTAAACATGGATTAGCAAAATGAATCATTTTCACAAGAATAAAATGGTGTAATTAAATAAAATCCAATTGATACCAAATATGTAACACTTTATTAGTCGCCTTTACAACAGCGAATTTATGTCAGTTACAACAAGTTACTCTTCTACACATTGAAGTTTTACATTGAAAAATTCATAAGAATTCATCCCCGTCACCTCTGAGTACAAAATACCGCCAGCGAAATTAATGCCCTTAAAATACTTTCAAAGTATAGATAATAAAAAATGATATACCACAACGCCATTTTATACTCCCAAAAACATTGCCCAAAAAGGAGGTCGAGTTGCAGCAAAATATTTGTGTGGAAAAAATAATTAAGATTACAAATATGAAGTCAATTACAGTCACGGATTTTTTGTACATTCAGTTATACACATACTGGTTATGCAACATTATAATGTGCAAAATACGAAACATTTAAATAATAAGAAGGCAGCATACACAGGCAGTTTACACATATAAGGACATAATTTATTTAAATATTCCAAATAGAACACGACGAAATTAGATTCATAAAGTATGCTATTTATTTAAGGTTAATGATGTATATGGCAAATGAATAACTGGCAGATATTGAAATATTTATGTGTATTATTCGCCTATAATAAATAATAATTATTATTATTTATTATTATTCGCCTAAATACTGATGTATATACATAGTTTAGGGTTGTAAAATTATTTCAGAAAGAACCGGGTGGTCGCTAAAAGAGGAGCCCTGAATTGGTTATTGTGTTATCTAAAGACAGATTCAATTGATAAGATTCTATTCGATATTTTAGTTTGACTTGACTGAATTATACCCAATAATTATTTCAGACGAATACTTTAATAATTCTTTACTGTAAGCCTTGAAAACAAATGAATCTAATGACACTATATTTTTTAGGTAGTTTTAATAACTACCCACTTGAAATATATTGAAATGGAAGCAGTAATCGATTTTAATACGGTTGCTGTATTTTGTGTACAGCATAAAATGGGCCCATTAATTATAATCATCGGTTCACTACGAGGTTAGGGATGATATTACCATATTTGTGCACAAAATTGAATATTGATAACATATGAACACTTTAATTTTACATGTGAATATGTATATGAAACAATGTCTATTTAACATACTATGATTATAAGGTACAAATACATTTATTTTGCACTTTAGTACAATGTCAAACACTGACTGCAAGCAAACAGATTTATTAAATGTTTCAATTCGAATAACGTTGCAGTATACTATATACATATTTGTGGTATATATTTAATAGGTAAAATTGGATCATTGAATTAGAACATTGTCAAAATCAGGCACGTTACAAGCGCTATCTTCTAAATATATTTATTCACAACAATAAATGTGTAATAACAGCCTGGCAGCTTCTGTGTAAGTGCAACTCTGAATACTACATTTATTTTTATTATATAATTCGTAAATATTTAGATACAGTCGCCCATACTGCAGTACATACTATTCAAATAGATTTGGTGTTAAATTCGTGTAAACGTGAAATGCCCTAATACAATACTTGAACTTGCGATATTTAATTCCCAATGTACCTACAGTTACATATATATGTATGTATATTGTAAAGTGTATCGCATATATAAAAAGTGAAATATTCTCACCGGTATATCTAGAAGGAGACATTCATATTTCTCGTAGGCAGAAAGAATGTATTTTTTCTATGCGATCTGAAATATCGAATTTATAGAAATAGAGTTTTATGACACTACCAGTGAAAACGATTTTTTAAAACAAGCTGTTTAATTTGGATACCGATATATGTATAACGTCAAATAAATGTACTGCAAAGAAATGACAGATGGCAATATTTGAAGAAATGATGCAATTATAATGTTATTAATAGCATTGTGTTACATAGGGGAATCTTCAGGTTATTTTATAGAATTTAGAGAGCTTCAGTGTGTGTTTTCATATATATTAAGATTTATTTTATCGAACGCGTTGTTGGCATAAAAATCTTGCACTTTATGTAGATACATTCTCTTTTAACTGAGTATATATTTGAATGAAATGCACAGTTAGATGATACAGATATAGATATCTAGTATTAAGAAATAATTTTGTTCCAAAATCTTTTTACCACAAAAGTATATTATGAAATTTTATGTAATAAAAATATTTTCTAGTAAACAAACCTAACTTATTATAATTATATATGTAATAAATGTGCCATGGTATAATAGGCATGCATGAGTTTAAATTCAGATGTTTTTCTAGCTACTTTACTATTTAGTGTAATGATAATAAATATTCTTAATATACCGGAAAGAAAATTAGCTACAAATTGATCTAGGAATCCAAAGCGCTAGTTTTCAGGCGGGTTGTCGAAGTAGTCGATCTTAGCGTCAGAGGTGGATGGTTGCTGCGGCTTGGGCTGGCTGCGAGCCGCCCACGCGTTTGTGGATGTCAGCGTCGCCCAACCTCCACCGGATGATCTGTCACAAAAAGGTGATACAATATATTATTGGGAGATCCTGAACGAACGTAACAAGATGGCGGTAGTGTCTTTATAAGGCAGCGCCGCGTGGGAGAGGGGCCTCTTTCGCTTGTCAACTGTTGGGGAGTTCACACGTCTAATCATCATTAGCCCCACGTATAATACGTCCCACTGCTGGGCATGGGCCTCCTCTACAACTGAGAGGGTTTAGGCTTTAGTCCACCACGCTGGCGAGCAAGTGATAATTCATTGTGAATACACACATAACTTCGAAAAGTCAGAGGTGTGTGCCTGGGGTTTGAAATTCTCGACCGCGTGCCTAAACCTCGAGGCCATCGCACGTCTAAGCTGTGTCATAATTTATATTGCTACCCACTTATAATAATTTAGTTGATGGCTGTTAAAATTATTTGAATATGACCTGTTTTTGTGTGAGGGATATTTTTTTTAGTCAAACTCATTCTGATTCCTTACAATATAAATATATTGTATATACTGTCAAGCGCACTAAGGCTCTGGCTTTGTGCCTTTGCTATGACAATTGATAATAAATTTATTTCCAGGGTTGTTTGTTAAATAATAATAGTTTACTAAGCGAAAAACTTTAAGTGATATTCACAAAAACAGTGAATCTTTTTCCCGCTATATTAATTTTAGGTGTCAATAATGTGTAGTGTGTAGGTACCTAAGATGCTTTTAATATTTTTTGTCCCATAAAAATGCTGATTCTCCGAGAGTATAATTAAAAAAATCAACAACAGTTGAAATGCAGTTTTGTTGGCTGATATTTTTTTATGTTTCCTCTGGCTCTTATTCAGAAGTCCAAGAAAAATAATTTTAAATTTCTAGTTGGACCCACTTGTGAAGTACAAGTACGATATAATATAAATAAAATGAATTCACTCACATAGTTCTGATTAAGTTAAAATTAAATTAGACACAGTTCTGACCCCACACTAAGATGCGAGTCTTGTGTCGTGGGTATCAGAACCAAAGAGAGACATTTCGGCCTCACAATCATCCCGATCCGAAATAAATATTCCCGGACCACCCAAAAATTTGTCTCGGCGAGGGTATCGAACCCGCGGCGTCTCGTTTCGCAAGCTGGGGCTGTGAAAACATATAAGTAGTGTATACTTGTTGTTGTTGTGTTGTGGGGCGTGCGAGGCGTGCGGCGCGTGCGGGGCGGGGGCGCGCAGCACGGGCGGGGGCACGCGGCGCTTGCCCGCCTCGCGGGACAACACCTCCAGCACGCTCAGCGCCGGCAGCCACGACTGCACACATGTACACATCATCATCATCAGCCCATACACGTCCCACTGCTGGCCACGGGCCTCCTCTACAACTGAGAGGGTTT
Organism: Hemaris fuciformis; assembly: GCA_907164795.1. Taxonomy (NCBI): domain Eukaryota; kingdom Metazoa; phylum Arthropoda; class Insecta; order Lepidoptera; family Sphingidae; genus Hemaris; species Hemaris fuciformis. The sequence continues at coordinate 10,917,283 of OU015440.1, forward strand.
AAGCCTTAGTCCACCACGCTGGCTAAGTGCAGGTTGGCGGACTACACATCTATGAAATTCCTAAGAACTTTTAGGTGTGCAGGTTTCATCACGATGTTTTCCTTCACCGTTAAAGTACGTGATAATTCTTTGTGAATACACACATAACTTCGAAAAGTTAGAGGTGTGTGCCTGGGGTTTGAATCCGTGACCGTCGAGATTCTCGACCGATTTATTTAGATCTATTAAGAAATATCCTCTTTGTAATAGTATGTTTGCAAAACTATGAAGTACACATTTTATTCTTCTATTCTTCAAGTTTTTTATTATAAAACTGTCGTAAAGCAATAAATATGTTAAAATAAAAAAGCGATAAAGGACAACAAAATGTGAATCATTACTCTGCTAGCTAAATGGCTGCGCGTGTTCCATTTATGATAATAACCAAACATAAACAATTATGTTGAATTGTTTCAATGAAATAATTTTAAATTGATCCGGACTGGAAGGCCGGTGACCCCGACCTACGCTTCCCGCCCCCTCCCCCAGAGTTGGCGGGAAGTAGAGCTATAACCAGCGTTCCCCCCGAGAAAAAAAAATCATGCTATCTAAAAAGGAAAAGCATTATTGTAATGAATGATAGTAATGTATAAAAAGTCACGCACGCTGACCTTCTCCCTGTCGGCGGTGGCGACGACGTTTCGGTTGGGCTCCGCGTCGTACGCCACGCTCTCGCACCCGAAGTGCTCGCACATCTCGTGGATGAACTGACGCTTCTGCCAGTTCATCGACGGGAACGAGTGCGACCGAGTCTTCTGTTTCGACTGTAAACATAACGCAATTAAAATATTTATCTTGGCTATAAGTATTTCAGCCACAAGACATCCATTTCTGGACGTAGGTCTTCCCTATAAACTTCTAGAGCGACCTGTTAACAGCATCCTATACTCAGCACCGTTCTGCGGACTTTACCTTTGTATTTAATGTGGGCAAAAAACTGTTGGTCCCATTGATTATTAAATAAAAAATATGTAAGTGTATCTGTTCACGTGGAGTCACCGATGTACGTGAATCTGTGATACACGTGTAAGTTGTTGCGTAATTAGGGTAAGCGCAGCGACGTAAATGAAACGACCGGTCTTGATGCGTGCTAATATATGACTCAGTGCATATACAACCTTTATTGCTTTATATACTAAATTTTGGCATAATTAGAGTTCGTCGACTATGCTGACGATGCTCCCACATTAGTTCCCCCCTTTAAAAAAAAAAAAAAAAAAAAGTAAATGTATAACAATAATGATAAAAAATAAGTAAATGTAAATGTATATGACATAAATAAACTAATTATAGGTTCTTGCTTTTCCGCTGATCAGGCTCTATAGCGAATCGTACAACAGGGCGTATGACGCGACCCGAACGTGTTGTCGTCAGCGTGGCCTTGTTATTTTCCGCGAGCTCAGCACTGTTGCGGTCGTTGACGTTGTTGCTGCATGTGCTTTTTAAGTGTGCCAAAGGTTCGTTCGCCTTGTCTTCATTTAACATGTAAGCAGGTTTCAATCTGTCTACTGTTACTATGGATGTTTTTTCTGGCATTTGTATTTTGAAATATTTTTCATATTTCTCTAACACTTTGTATGGTCCTTTGTATGAAGGTGTTAGGGGCTTCTTTACAGCATCTGTTCTGACGAATACGTATTCACAATCTTTCATGTCCGGGTGTATATATGGTTTATGGTTTGTAGCGTGGTGACTGTTGTTAAACGGGCTTAGATTGGCCATTGTCCTTTGTAGTGTCCGTGTAAAAATTTCTGGTGATGTATTTTGCTTTTTCGGCTCGATAAACATACCAGGTAGACGTATATTTGCTCCGTATAACATTTGTGCTGGGCTGATGTTTTCTTTCAGTCGTAAGGCGCCTCGCAACCCTAATAGGACTAGGGGTAACTCATTTGACCAATTAGTTGTGTTTCCACGCGCAATTAGTGCGGTTTTCATTGATCTATGCCAGCGTTCAACTAATCCATTTGATTGTGGGTGATAGCTGGTAGTTCTGGTTTTCTTGATACCGAGTGCTTTGGTTAAGGCGGTAAATAAGTCTGACTCAAACTGTCGTCCTTGGTCTGATGTAATGGTAGTTGGGCATCCAAATCTTGCTATCCAGGTATTCAGGAGAACTTCTGCTACAACTTTTGCTGTTACTTCTGGCACTGGTACGGCTTCAGGCCATCTTGTTGCTCTGTCGATCATTGACACGATGTATCTGTTTCCATTGGATTCTGGCAATGGACCGACGATATCTATGTGCACGTGGTCTAAACGTGCTGTTGGCGTGAAACTTCCAATTGGGGCTGAGTTGTGCCTGTATGTTTTACTTGTCTGGCATGACTCGCATGTTTTCGCCCATGTGCCTACGTCTGTATTCATGCCTGGCCAGAAGTAGTGTTCAGAAATCATTTTCTTTGATGATCTTACACCAGGATGCGTAACGTTGTGCATAGAGTCAAATATTTGTTTTCGAAGCGACTTCGGTATGTACGGTCGTGAATTTGTTCTTGAATTTTCGCACCATAATTGTCTCGTTCCCGGTAACTGGATACTTTTCCAGCTGAGGTTGTTTTTATTTAACAGCTGAGGGAGTTCATTGTCACTGCGTTGCAAATCTGCTATGTCATTCCAATCCACAGGTGTGGGGCAATCTATTTGTTCGACTCGTGATAGTGCATCGGCCACTGGGTTCATATTACCGGCGAGGTGACGTATGTCTGTCGTGAATTGTGCTATGAACTCTAGATGACGTAGTCGTCTTGGGGATATTCTTTTACTTGAACTGTCTTGTTTAGTAGTAAAGGCGTGACATAACGGCTTATGATCGGTGTATATTATCAATTCTCGTCCCTCGATGTAAGGTTGAAAATGCGTTACAGCCATGTAAACTGCCAGTAATTCTCGATCATATGTACTGTATTTAGTTTGTGCTTCACTTAGTGCCTTTGAAAAAAATGCAAGTGGCTTCCACGTGTCGTTTTCGTACTGTTGTAAAACGGCGCCAATACAAGTTTGCGAAGCATCTGTCATGAGTGATAATGGAGAATGCGGATCTGGAGACGTCAATGTAACAGCGTCGCTTAGACTTTCTTTACATTGATCGAATGCTTCTAGTGCTTCGGAAGTCCATTGTATTTTAGTTTTGTCGTTTTTCTTTGAGCCTATGAGATATTTGTTCAAAAGAGCTTGATGTCGGGCTGCCTGTGGTATGTTATTGCGGTAAAAATTGATCATGCCCAAAAATCTGCGTAGCTCTTGCACCGTTGTCGGAGTCGGGTATTTTTTGATTGCTTCAACCTTTTCAGGTAATGGTTTGATACCCTCTGGAGTAATTAAATATCCGAGGAATTCTATTTGGGGTTGTCCAAATACACATTTGGCGCGATTTATTGTGATGCCGTGCTCGTTGAGTCGTTTAAACACTTCATGTAGATGCTGTCTATGTTCACCGGGTGACGATGACCTCACTAATATGTCATCGATATATACAAAAATGAAGTCTAATCCTGCTAGTACTGTGTTCAGGAATCGGACAAAGGTTTGGCCCGCGTTTCGTAAACCGAACGGCATTCTAGTGAATTCGAATAGACCGAACGGGGTAATTACTGCGGTTTTTTCAACATCTTTGACGGGTATTTGGTTGTAAGCTCTGTTTAGATCAATTTTTGAGTATATAGTAGCTCCAGGCAACAGGTATGTGAAATCTAATACCCTCGGGATCGGATATCTATCCGGTACAGTGATGGCGTTTAATTTTCTGTAGTCGCCACATAGTCGTAATTCGCCGTTTTTCTTCTTTGTCACCAGTAGTGGACTAGCCCAGGGACTCTTGGAAGGCCTGCATATGCCTGTCTGTAACATGTCCTCTATTTCTTTTTTCACCTTTAGGTATTTGTCGGCCGGCAAAGGTCTTGACTTGGAGTACACAGGATGTCCCTCAGTGATAATGTGGTGAATCACGTTGTGTTTTGGTGGTGACAGCGTGTCGAGCGGTTTTAAAATATTTGGATATTCTGCTAAAATATCTGCGTAATCTTCGGTTAAATCAACGGTCCGAAGTGTTGGTGTGCTTGACTTCATCAACTTTGCGTTTCTTTGAAGTCCAGTCGTACCATCTATCAAACGCTTGTTTCTAATGTCGACCAAAATGTTGTGTTTTTCCAAAAAATCGGCTCCAAGTATTGGTTGTGTAATATCAGCGACGATAAAAGTCCAACGGTACGGTCGTCTCAAATTCAGATTTAACGTCAGCGTTTTGTCGCCGTATGTTTTTATTGGAGTGCCGTTTGCGGCATATATTTTGTAAGTGCCGTCGGTTTTTAATTTGTTGCCTCTTCTTGGTATTGCTGAGATGTTAGCGCCAGTATCAACCAAAAAGCGATACCCACTTTTTCGGTCGGTAACGCATAGGCGGTTTGATGGTACAATAGCGCTGACGACCGCCTCTGTCAACGCTGATTCTAGTTTTCCGACGGCTTTCTCCAATTGCACGGTTGTTCACAATTCCAAGCTCGATCCTTATAGCGCAAGTGATATTTACATAACCATTGAGGACTTTCCGGCGTGATTCTTGTTCGCGATCGGGATCTTTGACGCGTTAGGCTTCGATTGCGTCTATGGTGATGATGTCCGTTTCTGAATGAGCTTGCTTTCAGTGCTGCGACTTCCATGGTGAGCTTACTCATTTGGTTCATTAGCTGCATCATGAGCTGTGGATGACTACTGGATTTAGCGTACTCACAACTTGCGTTTGGGTTCATTTTCTGAATAACTATATGCCTCTTGAAAGCCAAATCAGGGAGATCCGCTGGTGGAAGGCTGATAAGGCTGTGCAGTACAGTTATCACAATTTAATGAAGTTTGCTTCGAACGTCGGTTTTGCGTCGGGGTATTTTTTCGTCGGGGTCACCAGTTGTAAGTGTATCTGTTCACGTGGAGTCACCGATGTACGTGAATCTGTGATACACGTGTAAGTTGTTGCGTAATTAGGGTAAGCGCAGCGACGTAAATGAAACGACCGGTCTTGATGCGTGCTAATATATGACTCAGTGCATATACAACCTTTATTGCTTTATATACTAAATTTTGGCATAATTAGAGTTCGTCGACTATGCTGACGATGCTCCCACAAATATTTCTAAGAACAGTGTAAATGATGCACTACATTTAAAATGTATATATTAAAAATTGAAATTTGTATAAAAAATACAATTTCCTATCTAATAGGAATTTTCAGTATAAGGCGTCATCAACTCTCTATTGAGTCGATTACCAGACTGTTTTTAATCCACTTAATTTGTAAAATGTATTTTCGTTATCCTTGTAACTATTAGCACAACAGGGCTACTCATATGTTATACAGAGTGTAAAAAGGCCGTGATCGAAAACTAAGACAGACAGGTAATAATTACAGTGATTACAAACACGTTGACGCTAAAAGAATCCAGAAAAAACTGGACGTTTTCCTAACTTCCATAATTATTAAATGTATATGGTGACTAAGGAAACGTCAAGCATTTTTTTACCTGTCTTAGTTTTTGATCACTGTCTTTTTGCGCCCGTATATTGTAATACTTTATCCTGCAGAAGTGTGGCGGTACCTTCTTGGCGAGCTGCACGAGCTCGGTGAGTTTGTCGTGCACGTGCGCGGCGAAGGCGGGCTCGCGCTGCGCCGTGGCGCGCACGTGCTCGCTGTAGCGCGGCGCCAGCTTGCTCGACACGTCGGGGTTGCGCAGCTGCAGCGCCAGCGCCAGCCGCCGCGCGCGAGCCTCCGCGCGACACTCCTCCTCGCACTCCAGCCTGCACGTGCGTCATCATCATCATCATAATCACTCCATACAGGTACGTCCCACTGTTAGACACGGGCCTCCACCTCCACCACGCTGGCCTAGTGCGGGTTGGCGGACACATGCATATACAGGGTTACTGGTTAAGTCAACCTATTCCCGTTAAGAGCGTGTAGTTTACATCGTTTCTGACTAATTTGACTACGAGAAGCCGAAAATAGGGAGTTTTTGGAAAAAACAATTAAATTCAAATATCTCGAGAACGGTTAGATTTAGGATAGGGTGTCTCATAGTCAAATCAGTCAGAAACGATGTAAACTACACGCCCTTAACGGGAATAGGTTGACTTTACCAGTAACCCTGTATATACCCAATCAACCCTGTGTCGTCATTCAATTTTAATCGTCTATTATAAATCCCACATAAGTGATCGTAGTACGTATTCACCCTATTACTGATTTTCGGGAAATTTCCGGGCTGGGTTAAGGCGAAGGGAAAATTATAAGATTTTATGATGTCAGTCAGCATAGTTGATCTCATTTTGATGTAGGTTGAGCAGCTAAAGCCTAACTCTATTCATCCGTAAACAACGGGAAATATGCAAAATAGAAATATCTAAAGAATCGTTCGAAGCGATTATCAAATTTAATAGTACTCACGTTTTAAGCACATTGGTGGGACGTTGCACGTCGGCCAGGTCGACTGACCCGCCGTCCTGGATTTTGGTTGCGGCGAGTGCACTCATCATCCTGTAAATGAATCAGACCGCAATTTTAAATAAATAAAATATATTGTACAGCTCAAAACCAGTAGTAAAAATAGGAATTTACATTGAAAACAAGTGCATGTGCATTTTAACACAATTTATAATCTAAGCAGCTAATTACGATCTTGAACATCCAAACGTGATAGAATAAAACGGTGCGCACTTATTAAGATTATTTAAGGTTTTGTTGTTCCTTATGTAGGTGGACATAGAAAGTGGATTCGGCTCGAAGGAAGTTATCTGTTATAATGAGCGTAGTGATTGCATCGAGGTTTAGACGCGCGGTCGAGAATCTCGGCGGTCGCCGTTTCAATCCCCAGGCACACCTTTGAATTTTCGAAGTTATGTGCGTATTCACAATGAATTATCACTTACTTTAACGGTGAAGGAAAATATCGTCAAGAAACCGGCACACCTAAAATTTCTTCGGAATTTCTTAACCCGCATTAGGCCAGCGTGGTGGACTAAGGCCTAGGCCCTCTCAGTTGTAGAGGAGGCCCGCGCCCAGCAGTACAACGTATATGGGCTGATCAGTGGCGATACTTTCATAGAAGCCCAAAAGCCGTCTGCCTTACAAAATTCCGAATAATAATCTTTAAGCTTTAAATCTTTATTTAACAACAGCTATTTGACATAAGTATATCTAAATGAGAATATCCTGACTCCATAATAACAATTTTAAACTAGACATTACCCAATTAACGTGAACGCTTTTGGGCTTGTATGGAAGCACCGTCACTGGGGCTGATGATGATGATAATGGTGGGCGTGTTTGGTGGCATGGTGAGTGGGTACCTGTCGTAGTCCCTGGAGTTGTCGCAGCAGGAGCGCTCCTGCTCGCGGCGGCCGCACGCGCACGTGGCGCGCACGAGGCGGCGGCACGGCGCGCTGCTGGGGCACGCGGCCGCCGCGCTGCCGGGGGGCGCGCCCACGTGGCACGGCGCCGCGCACGGGTGCCCGCACCCCGCCCGCTTCTCCGTGCACGGCTGCGTGCACCTGGTATACAACACATTTAATTACATTAAACTATAGGAGAATTTGGAATTTCAAAATTATTTCCTCATTTTGACATAAACATACATATGTTAGTCAATAATAAACGTTTATTGATCATGTTAACACAAATTAACACAAAAGTCACTCAGTCAAGGTTCGACTGGTAGAGAATGCCTTAGGCATTAAGTCCACCTTTACAATTTTATTGTATAAAGTGTAAATAAATAAATAAAAAAGACTTCTGACAGTTCGTAATAAAAAAAAGAGGTGAGAATCATAAAATCTTAGTTAAGCATTGGATGTACAGAATAAAATAGTTCTTAAAAACTATAGGGTACTTGTAGGTATTCACTCACTTTCCAGCGTCGCAGGGTCCTTTGTGGCAAGTTTTGATGCAGTTGTGTTTGCCGCAGGGCAACGGCTTCCCGCATGGCAATCCGCACGAGAATTCTTCTTGTGAACACGGGATCGTCTTACGCTCCTGTCAAATCAAATATTCCAATTACTAGCATACTGACTTCCCATTTATGCTAAATGATAGTAATAATTTTTTTAAATTATTTATTGCTTAGTTTTTGTTATATCATGTTGAAAAGTAAACTATGTGTCTCGTGAATAGGGACCTCATGGTTGCCATGGCAGCGCTTGGTGGTGAGCACGACGCAGGGCGGACAGTCGCCTGAGTGGCACGAGTGGTGCGGCGGGTGGTCGCAGGGTCGGGGCCGGCGGCAGGGCGCGGAGCAGGGGGGTCGGCGGGCCCCGCACGGCACGGGGGGCAGCACCACCTCGGCGCCGCACTCGCAGCGCAGCTCGTTGAAGCTGAGGCGCGGGCAGGGCGCGCAGCGGCCCGTGTGGCAGAACTCCTCGCAGCGGTGCTGCTGGCACGACAGCAGGCGGCCGCACACCACGCCGCAGCGGTGCGTCGTGGACACGCAGCACAGCGACCGGCACCGGTGCCGCCCGCACGACAGCTTCTGCAACACCACACACGACAACATCCATGAGTATTATGCTTCATCATCATCATTATCAGCCCAAGGAAGTCCACTGCTGAACATAGGCCTCCCCCAATGACTTCCATAGTGACCTGTTGGAGGCAGCCTGCATCAAGCGACGACCCGCGACCTTCACCAGGTCGTCAGACCACCTTGTGGGTGGACGTCCTACGCTACGCTTTCCGGTACGTGGCCTCCACTCGAGAACCTTTTGACCCCATCGGCCATCGGTTCTCCGCGCTAAGTATTATCCTTACTTACTTAAAAATATTTTTTAATCTTTCAAAAGCTATAAAATGTACCTTACTCAAAAACTATTTTATAACTTGGTAGAGAAATTTTAGGACAATACACCATAATATTTGCACAATAGTTTTATCCATGCCATTAAAATCATGTTCTACAACTGCAAAACATATTTTATTAAGTATATTATATATTTATATTTTGAGTTTTATACAAATAAAAAAATATAAATCTCATTATAATAATATTCAAAAATGAGACTGGTGATTTCTATCTATTCTTCTTTAGTAATTATTATTTTACCAAATAATAAAATATATAACTTAAAATGTATAACAATAAACACAACAATAGTATTGTTACCTTGTTGCATTTTTTCTGGCACAGGACATTGTCAGTAAGATCCATTAAACATTCGCAGGGTATTTCTCGGCTTGTGTGCCCGCAGCGACACTGCACCACTGTCTTGTCTGGGCAAATGCTGCACTCTCCTGCACATACAAATTTTAGGTTAGTATGAATAATTTGATTATATGGCTTTGTGTCCAGTAATAATTTTAGTCTATGTTTTGTAATAAGGTGGTATACCTACGTATGTTTGCTGATAAATCCCTGGAAATACATATATAGATATTTGTGGAACACCTAGAATCTTTCCTGTTTGATTTTGTCCAGATAGTATTTTAATGTGGACTACCATACATTTCGACTCGTAATTAATTTTAAGTGAGTGGGCCACCTCAAGATGTTGGGTAAGATTATTTTTTTTGTCATAAAGTTTTGTTTTTTATAAGCTACAAATTCGACCTCAGGCTAAGAAAAAAAAAATTTTTTTCACTCCACCTCACAATGTGGGCTTAAATTCATGAATTATTTAATGTATTTTACCTTCATGACATTTGCTCTTGCAGAAATGTTTGTCTCCGTCGGGACCGCAAGTCAGTGGTTTGGCGCAAATATTGCCACACAAAGGAACTGGATCTGTGCATGCTTGCCGCTGACCCTTTTCAATCCTGTTAGGAACATTTTATTTGTTACAGCAGTTACAGGTCATTGTTTGTTACTTTGTGGATAAAGTTACTATAGTGTCATTGTTGGTACTGCATATTGTTTTTATGTGTGTATTTACTATCAAGTTGGATTATATTCGGAATTTTGTCGTATGATTTTTTTATGTAAGGACCCCACCTCAGTAGTATATATTTTTTGAGTATCAGGCCGAAAACCCAGCATATTTTATCTAGTACTTGCCGCGATGGATAAGCTGTTTAGAGGTATGTGAGAGTGGTTACTTGGTCTTTCCGCAGGGGCACGTTCTGACGGCGTCCGGCAGCAGCGGGCAGGGCTGGCAGGGCGGCGGGTGGCAGCGCTGGCGACACACGTGCGCGCCGCACGCCAGCACGCGCGCGCACACGCCGCCGCACACGAACTGCGTGCTGCCGCGCGTCTCCGCACTGCACGCCACCGTGCGCGAGCGCGTCGCCGGGCACCCACACACTGACACACGCGACCAGATAATCATTACGACAAAAAAAAACATTTTTTTTTGTATGAAATCAGTGTAACTATTTCCTATACTATTCGAGAAACTTCTGTGAAAGTAAGTCAAGCGAGTGCGAAAATTACTCGGACAACGATACGAATATAATGGAGAAATACATACAATATTGTTAAGTGTTTTTCTTTAATAAGAGGGAGTCACCCTGGAATTTCAAAATTTATCTATTTTTCCTTTGGGTGATCGAAAAAACCTTTCCTATCTCACAAGACATAAAAAGTAGGACGGTCACTTTTGATATAATTTTTTTTCAAATTTGAATGTAAAAGATGTTATGTAATTTACCTTGCGTGATAACCTCAGTGCAAATATCGCAAGATCCTTCGTGACATTCCTTGGTGCACTTGTGCATGGTGCAGAGCAGCGTGCGCTGGCACACTCTCCCGCACACCTGCGGCAGCTTGCTGCTGCACAGGACAGACCTCGTCTCCGCCCCACAACCGCATTGTCTGCAATAACATAAACAAATTCAAACATAATATTTTGTTTAGATAATCATCATCATCGTTGTTAGCCAAAAGAGGTCCACGGCTGGACATACGCCTCTACCAATGACTTCCACAGGGACCTGTTGGAAGCAGCCTGTAGCCAGCCACGTCCCGCGACCTTTACTAGGTCGTCCGACCACCTTGTGATAGATACTACTAACCACACAAAAATAACTAATTCTTAGTATTTGTATTTGAGGCGAATAATTTGATTGATATTCGAATCGTCGTATTTCAACAGAGTTCCGTAATACGTAATTTGATTAAAGTTCAGCAGTAGTAATGGAGACTTCATGAAGGTAAAGTTAGGTTTGAAAAAATTAAGACACATTTACTGAATTAGGTTCAAACCGAAACCATGAGAGATAGATAATACAGAGATAGATAAACATAGAGAACAAGCATTATTAGTTTTTGCCTAACTATTATGAAATGTGCTCTTTAAAGTTAAAAATGTGATATACATCGCAAGAGGTTGCTGGATGCAAGTCAATTCGAATCGCTCTGAAAAGTTCAAGCCCAACAGTAGTCTATATAAAGTATTCATGTCATCTTCATCATCAGCCCATATACGTCCCACTGCTGGGCACCGGCCTCCTCTACCATTGAGAGGGTTTAGGCCTTAGTCCACCACGCTGGCCTAGTGCGGGTTGGCGGAAAGTATTCATATCTTTTAGTAATTATGTAGTCCCTTTTAGTAATTATGTACTTCAGAACATTTTCAGTATATGAAAGGATATTTAATATATTCTATGCTAGGTAATTTTATTTTAAGTTTATTAATTGAATAAATATAAATCGAATGTGCCTTGTGCATGAATACATATCAATAACTTTATAGTAATTTTAAAAACTAAGAAATCTATATAATATTATTTCTACCATGGTTTAAATAGTGGCCCTAAATTAAAATAAGTTGTCGTAAATGATTATAATGAGACTGACTTGGTGACGGTGGCCTGGCAGGGCGGACAGGGCCCGGGGTGGCACAGCAGCGTGCAGGGGTGCGGGCAGGCGCGCGGCCGCTTGCACGCCTTGCCGCACGTGTGCGCGCCGCCCATGCCGCGGTGGTACTCGGGCGCTCGCACCGCGCCGCACATGCACCGGTACTCCGTCGGGATCGTGTCGTTCGTGTTCTGACACGCCGGACAACGCCATTTCCCCTCTATAATTAAGTTCTGTATTATTAACAATCCTACTATTGCAGTTTTGGGGAAAGTCCCAGACTCCGTGCTGCTATTAAAAAATCCTAAAAAAACATAAACAATATGCTTGAACCGGGAATTGATTACGAATCCTATAGTACACATTTGTGCCGCGAAACAACTAAAATAAAAGTCTTCTGTTAAATTTAGGACATAAAAATATTCAGGCATAAAACAAAAGTCACAGTCATGGAGGCTGTCATTAAATATTTTTTTGCAATTTGTTTCATACGTGTTGCTGGGGTGATTTACTTTTTTGAAGTTACAAAAAGTAGAACTGCTGGCATGGAAAATAATATTCATCTAACTAGCTTTATGTTGAATTTCTTTGAGACATGGACATCACTCTGATGGAGATGGCTCAATAATATGGCAGTCCAAGCTGACTTTGGCGTGGTTCTACTACTTACATATGTGTGTTATTTATGTGGCTAATTTAAAAATATAATACCTAAGTTTGGCAGAATAATCTTTGGATTGTAATTTCCATTCATTTACTGGCCAATTGCCATCTGCAGAGTGTTGTCCTATATTAGTGTGTAATATATGTACACTAAAATGTTGACCAGTCATTGTATTGGGCTGGAACTTAAAATTTATTAACTAATAATGGATATTTAATTACTTTCACTTTGTTAGGCTGTAAAATTTCATGGTTGCACCAACATACAAGGCTTGAATTTTAGTGTTTGATCCTGACTTTTTTTGCAACTATTTGTTTTTTTATTATTTATTATTAATATAAGTTGTGGATTAAAGTTAAATTAATAATTTATTCATTCAATACAACTTACCGACTGTACTGCTTGTAGCCCATTTTCTGATGCACTTCAGATGCAACACATGATAACAATTCCCACACCACCACACAGCATCAATCTGTTTAACTCGTTCACAACACACCAGACATTCCAGTGTACCATTGTCTAGCTGTTCCGAAAGGCGTTCTCTCTGTGTCATCTCTTTGTGAGCTGTAAGATTTGTTAAAGATTCTAGGGTCACATTTGAAATATAATAAACTCCATGAAACATATTAAATTATCTAAGATTGCATAATAAATCGAAATTGCTAAATATCATCATCAGCCCATATACGTCCCACTGCTGGGCACGGGCCTCCCCTACAACTGAGAGGGTTTTAGGCCTTAGTCCACCACGCTGGCCTAGTGTGGGTTGGCGGATGCTTAATCATTATTATTATTGCTAAATATGATGGAAATTAAGTAAAAAACAGGAAGACAAGAGTTCTAAAGTACTGAATATATTATAGGGACAAATTATGTTACATTATAAGAAATATTTTCTTGGTTTTTTTTTCCTATGCCATAATTGCATAAGTATTTTTTTGATAAAAAATATTTTAAAATGATAATGTTGCCCCCTTGTATTTTGTTTTGACATAAATGGAATGCTAAAATATTGTTTTTCTCCAAATGAAAACTATTTTTTTCATATTTCATCATGCCTCAAACTATAATTTATACTGATGAATTGATGATATTAAACTTTTAGTGCATTTAAATATCCTTACCTTGGTCTGCATTCTTATTTTTAGTTCTTGTAGGGCTAGGAACATTTTCAGATTTTATCCTGTCAATCTTATCATCTTTTTGATGACGATAAGTGCCAGTATATTGTTCATCATCAGCATTGTTTTTGTCTACACCTCTAAGCCTTGGAGTGCCTGCCCAATTTTTTTGTCTAGAAGACCCATCATTTCTGTTGTTTCTTACATCTTGGCTGTCTTTGGGCACTGAGCTGTTATAAAATGTACGAGCATCTGAATCTTTAATTCTTGTTTTGCTGTTTGATTTTGATTGGCCTTTTCTATCATTACGACCATTAGAGTTGTAACCTTTACTGTTGTCAGAACTGTGATAATTTGATTCCTGACTGTGACTACCTCTTTCATAGACACGTGATGTTTCACCATTACGATTGTTTGTGTCATTGCTTCTATTTCTGGGTTCATTATTTCTATAGCTTTCAAGGGGTAATTCAGTATTCCTATTATTGTCACTATAATTTGACTCTTTATTCTGACTGCCACCATCATAGTTTCTATTGTTTCTCTGATTTCTGTTGCTATTGTCTCTACCATTTTGTTCACCATTCCTGTGAGAGCTTTGTGGTCTTTCTCTCCAGTTGCTATTTGATGAGCTACCCACATTATTTACAGGTTCTTGCAATCTATTACTAGTGCTAGGACCTTCAGGGACATTTTGACTGCTAGAGGAAGCCTTTAACATGCTTTTTGGCACAAACTCAGTTGCTGTAGGTGTAAGATTAGATTTAAGAACCATATCACTTGTGAATGCAGGGTTCATGTTGTATTGATTTTGAGCATTAACCTGATATGAGGGATTGACACTAGTAGACACATTTGCAGTGGTTGTGTTATAGTTAAAACTTTCTAAATGAGGATCTTGTGATGTGGAGGGCATGTTTTGATAATTGTATTGTGCTGAAGCATAATTTTCATAAGGTACATTTGTAAAATGCTGACTATTACTAGGCACAGGGTTGTTGGTTTGCATTTGGGTTAAAAACTCATTAAAACTGACGTATTGTCCACTGGAGTCTGGTCTATTGGGGTAATATGGTTGATTAACATATTGACCGTTCATGTCGGTATTCCATGCGTTACCAGCTTGATATTGGCCGTTGTAAGCGTACGTACTGTTCCACTGCGACATGGTGTCACTCGTGAAAAGATAAAATATTGTGAAATTATGACGAGAAAGTGGGTAAGATGGGACAAAGGTTTATTATAATTGTTGCGGTCTATTGTATCGTAATATTACGATAGCCGCAGGCCGAAGCCTGAGGCCTACGGAGAATTGTAATATCAAGCCTGAAACAAGTAAAAAAAAGAAAATTCATCGTGAAAATGATTGTCGAACAACGTGTGCCACTTTCTGCTAACATATATTCATAACTTACCAGTAATTTATTTTACTTGTTGTACTGGTTTTATTTTCACTAATTGTAACAAAACTATATAAAATAACCCATATAATTTATTACTAAAATACAAAATCTCAACTTTTAAGCTGTATGACAGTAATGATTGGTTGGGCCGGGGAGGGGAGGGTGGTCGACGTTGACAGTGTTTTTTTTATACGTTTAAGAGCAAGAACCATAAAATATACTGCCTGACATGCGATCTCAAAAAAAAAAAGTTTTTTTTAAATACACTTTACTGCAAGCGTAAATATAAAAGCAAATATAAAGAAATGATATTAAACGCGGTTGAAATTAAATGTCGACTAATAGGAAACGAATAATTAAGCTACTATTGTAAATCGGATACGGAGGCTGATCTCGAAACGTTACATTATGTACAAATGCTTAGTTGTTCTAAGTTAGCTTTTGGAACCACTATCCCCTCTTAAATAACTTGTAATTGTTTGGAGGCAGAGTTGTAGCTACAGAGGGCAGCACTTGTTCTAAATATCATAACGGTATCTGTTTGCATATAAACGAACTAAATAAGAATTAAAGCTACTATATTACACACTACTACAACACTACTTATAGTGTTCACTAACTCTATAGTCTATACTCTATAGTATAGAGTGTCTACAAAATGTAAATAATATAGGTTATTCTCTACGTTCCTTTAAAATAATTAAATTATTTATTTAGTTTGTTGTTATGAATATCCGTAAATAATACTCATATTTTGAAAGAACGACAACAGAATTTAGTTCGATAGTGCGAAATACATAGGCGTCTGCGATTTTTTATTTTATTAGCTTTGGGAAACATACAATACAATTTCTCTTAAAAGACTAAAATTTAAAATAAATACATAGATCAAATCAGTTTCCACTTATAAAATAGAACTTAAATGCAACGGCAACACTAAAAGCAACTAATTAATCATCATCATCAGCCCATATACGCCCCACTGCTGGGCACGGGCTTCCTCTACAACTGAGAGGATTTCGGCCTTAGTCCACCACGCTGGCCTAGTGCGGAATATTTACATATAATTTAAAGGAATTTTGCGGTCCCTGGTTCAATACCCAGGTTCGACAGTTTTATTGAGTTTTTTCTACAGGGGTTTAGAAATTCCGTCTGGATTATTTCTATACCATAAGAGTAACTATAACGTGGGGTAGGCTAGACAAGTCATACCGAGCATTAAGTAGCGCGAGACGTCCATCTCTGTGTCAGTAATAAAAGTAAAGTCAGTAAAAAAATTAATGCCAGCCTGCTGAGATATGTAGGTACGTCTTCACGTCACGCCTAAAGAACCCAATATATTTTGCGGCAAAGCGAATTTGCAAATCGGTCTTTATTTTCATGGTTTTATTAAATGTGTTTAATTGACCACCATTCCCGGCCATGTTTTTCCTGTTAAATGTAATAGAATCTACAAAATAGAGGGTTCATTATGAATCTTTATATACCAAGAGTCATTTTATATCATCTATCTATGCATGTTGTTCAGTGTTGGTATACGCGTAGGTACGTTGTGTCACTTGTTAGCATGTAATGCATATATTTAGTTATATGGTTATAATAAATAATTTCGCCATTTCGTGATAATAAATAATTTCCATGACTATAGGTAGGTCAGGTGTTTTTTTTGCGAATTATAAAAGTAAATGTTAATTGTGGATGCGGCAGTTGCGTCGACCGCCCATGTATTTTTTATTATCACGCAAAGTGATCACATCGAATCAACCAACCAACAAACTAAAAAATTCAAACTGCTTACCCTTTAGACTACGGCTTTGGATCTCGTAGCTGTTATTTACTTACATTTATATATTCATTTTTATGTTTATATAAATGTAATATTTATAATGTAATTATATTTATTTCCAAGTATTCTATTAACGCCTAACGATATAGTATTTATTAGATTATCAACGATTTTCATATTTTAATAAGGCTACTCTTATTAAACTGCCTCGTGGTCTCGCGGTACAAGTATGTGCCGTGCGATCTAGAGGTCCTGAGTTCGATTCCCGGGTCGGGCAAAGTGTTAATGGGTTTTTCCATTAGGAAATTCTCGGTAACAGCACGGAGTCTGGAAATGTGCCCGAAACACGGCAATAGGCTCGCCCCCTGTTACGTGGGACTGATACATACTTGGCGAAATGTGGGTGCAGAAATGCACCTCTGCCTACCCCTTCGGGGCATACAGGCGTGAGTTTATGTATATATGTACTCTTATTAAATTAAAAAAAATGAACAAAATATATTCTGAGTATTGTGTTAACGTACACCTGCCCACCTTATTAAATCTTAGGAATTCCTTAGGTGTGTAGTCCGCCAAACTAAGCCAGCTAGGTGGTTTAAGACCTAATCCTACTAAATTGTAGAGGTGAGTCGTGCTCAGCTGTGGGACAATTAAGATAATAATGAAGATAAATGATGTGTTAACATTAGCAACAATTTAATGCACGTTTTTTCATTCACCTTAACATGTTTATTTCTTTTTTTATATATTAAGCTAGCACGTCTGGTGCAATTTTCAGTAGATAACACATCCAAAATAAAAGCTTTTTACGTATCTTGTCAACGTGAGGACATGCGAACACGATGGTACCGGTTCGCGTTTCGCTCGTATTGTTTACTCAAAGGGGATCCCTCGATTCAATATAGGTATTTTTCGAGTAGTGCTTTATAGCCTTGGCACATTCCGTGGGTTATAATTGGAGCGAAAGTTTACCCGGGTTAAGTATTGAGTCGTGATAGTTTTAGATCACATTTGTGATGCTCTTGACATGGGTTGCGTCGCTAGTTCACGCAGAAATAATGCGCCAACAGTGTCCTCTGTGAGTAACTAAGATCCCATATGCTTCTAATATAATTATTTTACGTTTCGATTTAGCTTTTAATACTATACTACTGACATTACTAATATACCTGACATATTTTAAAATCCTATCATTTTAGTCATGCATCATCACGAGTAAATATTTTATCAGTTACTTTTGTTGGTTATCTTAGTTTTGCGAAATAATATAATTAGTTGGTGCTTACATATTAGATATCTTGGCAAGCAATGTTAAGTGGTCAAAACGAGACTGTGGTGGCAGCTCTTGCGAGACTCGGTGAGGAGATTACCGCGAGTGAAAAGTCATACCCGGCAGCAAGGCTGGCAGTTGTTACAGCTGAGCTTCAAAGCATTCACGAGGTAAATATAAATTTTTATTTGTTATTATTTACTTTCCTATTGATTTGCGACTTAAGTATGTAGGTACTCTAATCTCTGCCATCAGCATATTTGGACAATAAATAAACGAACATAGCAGGGTTTCTTTACGTCGGTTTCCTTTGAAAACTTGTGAAACTATTTTATTTTTTCTAGGAAATCAATTCCTTTGAGGAGAATACTAATCCAGTGACAAAAGACAGCTACACGAAAACCTTACATCAGGTTTCTGTATACTTATATATTGTTTTAAAAATAAGCATATAGTAACTGTTACCTCTTTATATTTATTTAATTTATTTATCACAGATGTTTATCAGTCTTGACTTGTACAGAAGACCAATGTTGGCTTCGGAGAATGAAGATTTTATCGCTAATGTAAATCGCAAGGTAAATTAAAAGTATTTTTTAATGTTTGAAAAATAATAAATCATCACGTCACATTTATCTAATGGCAAAAATGATGCAGTCCAAATTGAGAATTAAGTGGAGGTTGGATTCATTTTGCCACTTGATTGTGAAACACTATTAAATGATATAACAAAACCCACTCACCCTCAATAAATTCCTTTTACGAACAAAAAAGTTTATCATACCTTGCTTCCTCCTGTTTGCCAGGGGAGGGAATCTAAATTGTGTTATTCCAATCCAATTTATAAAAAGTATGGAATCCTAGAACCAAAGTCATTTGTTATGGCAGTTAGCCTTCGTATACTTATTTTCAGGAAATGCGTCGTTTGGAATTAAGCTGGTTGCGTACACGCTATACAGAGTTACAACGTGAGAGGAAAACCTTACACGCACAAATATTAGGCATTCGTTCGATGTATGCACAACTACAACAATTACTCGGTATGAAATCTGGTGAATACCAAAAATTATGTGATGTAGATCTCTTAATTGAAATAAATTATTGCCTATTAGGTATTTAACTACAGATTAAGTAAGTACATTACTAAGTCGGATATAAATTCTGAGGATATGGGTTTGAATCACTAGACATGTATTTATTTTGATTTTGTTATTATGACAAATAGTATTTCTGGTTATTGAAAACATTAGACATGTTTATTAATTTAATTTAGCTGGCTTTTTAAATAATAAAACGTCTTAATACAAATTTAATGTTTTCTTAAATCAGACGGCCTTTGGGGTACCAATCAACGCCCAGGAACGCCTATAGAAAACTCTCTGTCAAAGGCCACATCCTTACGAGACGCTCTGGCCTCAGTGAGTGTAAAGTTACGGGCAGCAGCGGAGTACGCTCAGGCAGCTGTTCGCTCATTGGAAGATGCTTTACCAGCTTGGAAACTAGCGTCTATTGGCAAGTAGGTAAAATTTTCTGCGGACAAAATAATCGCACTAGCACCAGATAATGAACATTCCATTTTAGCATGTTTAGCGCATGTTTGATCCTGGTTGACAGATAACAGTGTTAGCTACTAGGGATACATATGGCATCTGGAGTTCTCTTGTATATATTATAATATAGGAGTAGTTGGGAGCGTACAGCGGCGTGTGCGGATGCGTGTCGGTTGCTGGTGCAGGCTCGCTGCTTGGAGCGAGGCGCGCGCCGCGTCTTGTCCGCACCAGCTGCGCCTCGCGCTGCGCGTACGCTGCGCCTCGCGCTCGACTACGCGTTCACCGATGTCATACATGACCACAAGTATGTGTAGTGTGTACCATCAGGGCCTATAATTCATACTTGACGTCTATATAAGCTTTACATTTGTCAATATTTAAATGATCCATTATTTTTTTAAATAATTATTATCAGCTTGTAGTGGTAAAGTGTGGTACCGTGTTAAAGACCAAAAGCACACTTTTTAGGCAAACAAAATTTTGCATATATTTCACTATTAAAATATGCGATTTGTTTACAGATATCAAAGAGCAACGGAAATATTTCAACAGTTTAAGTTTGCTTTGATGCAAATGATCGACTCAGTTCATCAGGTTAGTATTGTTCTGCTCGGACTTCTTTCCACGGTTAAAATAATTTGTACCTATATAATGTTATAGGTATTCTTTCATCATAAATTAATGATTATATCTTTCAATATGAACAGGCTTAAAAAACTTATACTTTGTCATGTATTTTTATATTTTTTAATAATTTTTACATATCGAATTCTATAAAAAAAGGTTTTCTATATTTTTCCTTTGGTTTTAAACCTTTGTCAATGTGTCAAACGCAATGAAACGCTATTGTACATATATTTTTGGAAAATCGCAACACAATGTTAACGTCATTTTTTAAACTATTGCAACGCCGTAATGTGTTTAAACCTATATTTCTTCGAGAGCAAGGTACACAGCAGGTCGACATTTTTATCAATGGTAAACCAGTAAAAGTGCCAAGCTACTTTACAATACTCCAGGCTTTGCGCCGCGAAAGAGTAACCATACCTTCTTTTTGCTACCATGAGCGCTTGTCAATTGCTGGGAATTGTCGAATGTGCCTAATTCAACTGGAAGGTATGCCAAAACTCCAGGTAGCATGTGCCATGCCGGTAGCGAAGAATATGAAGATACGCACAAATTCTAACGCGACACTTAAGGCTCAGGAAGGGGTTCTTGAATTTCTGCTCGTAAATCATCCTCTCGATTGTCCCATTTGTGACCAAGGAGGCGAGTGTGATCTTCAAGACTTGTCTATGAAATTTGGCAATGATCGTACGAGGTTCACGGATATTCATTTTCAAGGAAAAAGAGCTGTTGAGGATAAGACCTTAGGTCCGCTTATTCGCACTGAAATGACCCGCTGCATTCATTGCACGAGATGTATTAGATTTGCTTCACAAGTGTGTGGTATGGATGTTTTAGGCACAGCAGGGCGTGGCAACGATATGCTCGTAGGGACATATGTAAGCAAAATGTTTCTTTCCGAACTATCTGGGAACATTATAGATTTGTGTCCTGTTGGAGCATTAACTGCAATACCCTACATGTTCAAAGCTCGACCTTGGGAGATAAAGAGAACAAATTCCATTGACGTTACGGATGCAACTGGAACAAACATTGTTGTTAATCATAGATTCGACAGAGTTTTACGAGTTTTGCCTCGAGAACATGATGAAATTAATCAGGAGTGGCTTTCAGATAAAGGTCGATGGGCGATTGATTCTTTAGAAATGCAAAGGCTTGTAACGCCAATGCAGAGAGTTGGTGCCAGTTTGTGTCCTTTGGATTGGGATTACGCACTGAGAGTTACGGCAGATCTAATTAAATCTGCTTGTCCAAGTAATGTGATGGCAGTTGCTGGACCGCACACAAATGTGGAAACTTTGGTAACAGCCAAAGATTTTCTGAACATGCTCGGGTCAGAGCATACTTATGTTGAACGTGGTTTATACTACACCTCTTCAGGCATAGATATACGAGCAGCATATTCGTTAAATATCAATATGAAAGACATAGCCAGGGCAGATAAAATATTATTAGTTGGCACCAATCCACGTTTCGAGGCGCCAGTTTTAAACGCTTGGATACGTCAAGCTTATAGAACTAATGAATGTGATATTTACGTAATTGGACCAAAATGCGAATATAATTACTATGTAAATTATTTGGGTGATGATCTTCAAGCGTTATCTAAGGCACAGGACTGTCTTTGCGGTGCTAAAAATCCCCTGATCTTTGTTGGAGTTTCTCAATTGGAAACAGCTTCAGGTGGTCAAATAATGTCTGTGTTATTAAATACCGCAGCTGCTTTCAAAATTAATGACTGGTCCGTATTACATATTTTGACTAGAGAGGCTAGTTTTGCTGGAGCTCTAGAAGCAGGATGGAAACCTGGAGCATTAGCTGCGTTGCAACAATGCAATCCAGCAGTGTTAATATCCCTGGGCGCAGACGAAATCTTTTACGATTGGATTCCACCTCCAACATGTAATCTCATATACATAGGCTTTCAAGGTGACCGGGGAGCAGAGAATGCTAGTATAATCTTACCAGGTAGCGCTTACACGGAAGCCGGAGGGTTGTATTTAAATATGGAGTGCCGATCTCAATATGCAATGCCTGCTGTCACGCCGCCTGGGTCTGCGCGTCGCGACTGGAAAATAGTGAGAGCATTGGCCGAGTACAGTGGAGTTTGTTTGTTCTACAATGATGAAGAGTCATTATATTGTAGACTTGGGCAAATCAGTCCGAATTTTGTGTCGTTAGGAAAATATGAAAAGAAGTTATTCGGTGATTTGGTCAGCTGTCTGGTACATCCTGGATGCAGTCCGGGAGGGTGCTTGAACGTGGATATGAGAAAATTAGCTGACTACTACTGTTCCGACGTGTTCAGCTACAATTCGCTGACTATGGTTAGGGCTCAAAAAGCTGCTACAGATCATGTCTCATCCGACTACGGAGTTATTTAGTTAATGTTACAACAATGTTTAACACATTACATTACATTACTATTAAACAGACCCAATAATAAGTTGTTTGTTTATTATTTGTAGAATTTTTAATTGTTCAAAAGAATTGCTGCCACAGTAGGGTTATTTTAGTAGGTACTACGATATGGTTACGAAGGAAAACCCAATAACACTACCTGATCCGTGAATTCTCTATCGGTCGGCACACACTTGTACTGTTGGACCAATGGAGCAATCTAACCGCTTTGTAATATTTATGGATGTTTTTGCACGAACCACTTCAATTAATACCACAGGTGCTGCTAAATAATTTGGAGAATCTGGCAGTAGCTGAGAAGGATGTCGCTAAGTGGAAGCGAGAATTGCAGGCGGCGAGGGTAAATGCTATCGTTCAAAAAGGTCTTGCGGAATTAACCTACGAACCGAAAGCTTTGACGAGTTTAAAAATGCAAGTAAATAATGTGCAGTAAGTAGTTATTATTGTGAATATAATTTCATTACTTATATTGTTTGTGTTATATTAGTGCGACCTGTAGTATGAATATTGTGTTTTATATAATAATTAATCTGTATTGTATACTCGGTAGTTTCTATAAATAAAAAACAAATATAGAAAAACACAATCAAATTTTATTATATATCAAATATTGTATTGTCTAACACGATCCCTTAAATATAATATTTCACACCGATATCTTAATGATATAATGTTAAGGTTACAAATACATTGGGCCAAGAAAATACAGACAGGTCAAGATAAAGTGTTGTCATTAGGGTGACTTAGTGAATAGTGAAGAAACTACACAAAAGGATAACAAACTGCTTTATATAGTTTACACAATACATAGTAACTTATGTTAGTAACATCAATATTGTCATGAAGGAACAAGAAGTAGCCGACGATGAAAAATATATACGAACACAAACGCAACATGTTTACTTACTTTAAAACAGATACAAACAGAGCAGATAGAAATGCGACAGATGGCATAGATTTACATTACGTATGTGAAGCGGAGATAGAAGAAGAAATGGAAAAACGAAAGTCACAAGAAAGAAGTCGATGAGACGTAGAACACACTCACATTATATATATATATTTAGATACGTCACAATACATGGGCTATAATGCAAAATCTACAAAAAATGTTATATACGATTATTATCTCAAAACGGTATGATGTTAATAATAGTCCTTATAAGCTACTCATAATAGGTAGTTGTTTGTGCGCCAAAGCTCTACATGTAGATGTTTCAAGCGCCGTCATAATCTCCCGCAAATGATATCGTCCAAGTTACAATAGGTGTGGGAGATCATTTGCGCCTCGTCATAAACACTGATATGTGGCATGATGTGTCACGTCTTATTTGGTCGCTAGAGCGAGAAGCTCCGAATCTACATAGGACAGTTCTCAGTCGTTCTCATACCATCGACTTACCAATATTCTGCTATGATAGAATGTCGGTAAAAATAATAATTGTGTCAGACTAGAACACACTTAACATAAACTAAGAATACAAATTGTGCACAAACTTATTATTTTATTTTAAGGAATGTAAACTGAGACAATTCATATTTGAAAGCGTATATGTACCAAAAGTTCCAGCGTATAATTTCTAACACCAATTAATTTCTCAATGAACGGGAAGTCAACGTGCAAGCAACGTTATGAACGGGACGAGTCACACCGCCTTTGCCTATTGTCTTGTCTCTCGGAAACATTAAACGACGCTAAATCCTAATTACATCGATCCGTTCATTACTTGATTAGAAGCCACTCATGTAGCAAACATTAGTACTGTTGCTAAATCGCGTATTGTCAATCAAAAGCCCGACCACAAACTGCGACTTGATGTTCAGCGTGGAAAAGTTATAAAAACCTTCTAAAAGCACAACTTTATATACGTAGTAAAAACATGGAAGCACTCCTGCGGACAGACTCTTTGCTGACTATAAATTTGTTTTTAATTTATTCTAACACTTTAGGTAACCAACAACAATTGTGGTGATTATAGTAGCACAGTAGTAAGAATTTGTCGTTGACGCCATTATTTCAAAAAGACAATAAATGCAAACAAAATGCACATGTCTATAACCAAACAGTCACTTAAACGATGTCACACATCAACTTAGCTCTTTGGTACATAATGGATATCAACGGAAACTTTAAAAACATCTTCAAACAGTAAACAACAAAGATTAACAAAGGTAACACGAGTTAAAAATGTAATAAAATGAGAACGTTTAACATGAGGAGACAGAGCCTGAGGTTTAAAACGTTACTGCGGAATCAACGGGTATGTTGTAGATATGCAGTCACGGTGCTTTAAACTTTGGTGATGGACTTCAGCTTCCTGCTTCGGAGGCATCTGGAATCATAGACAAAGAAAACATTTAAATTTAATGTACGTTTATTAAATTAATTGTCTAATCTTGGACATGCAGCGTAATGATAATAAAATTAAAACAAAAGTTATACCTGAGGAAACCTCGGTACAACATGACGGCTCCGTAGAGGCTGAGAACGATTGTAGCAGTCCACACCACGGCCAAAACTGAGCTGCTGCCCTCTAAATAGTCAGTAACAAATAGAAAATCAAAACTGGGTTCAACAATTATTTAGAAATAATATTACGGGATATGAATATCAATTCAAATACAATCCGACGAATATGCCATGAAGTGGACGACCTGATGGCAAGTAGTTACTTAAAAATAAAAGATGCGGCAAAAATTTAAAATATAGGAGTATGTAGTTAGAGAAATTTAGCTTTCTATGTGCAACTCTATATGCGAAACTTTGGACTTAGAAATGTATATTTTTTCCTCGTTTTTGCCACATTTGTCATTGATGCTCCTCGCTCAGGGTCGTACTGTATATTACCCTTTAGTCTTCCTCGACAAATGGACTACTCAACACAAAAAAAAAACAATTGAAACTGGAAAAACAAACAAACAAACAAAAAAAAAATGTTTCTGAAATAAACGTGTTCATCGATCAAACTATTCAGGTTTATAATATTGGTATAGATAATGTTTATCGGACCGATGTATCCGTCGTGGTAGACGTCGTTGTCGAGCCAGGCGCGGCGCGGCTTGTCCTCGCGCGGCTCCACGGCGAGCAGGTCCGGGATCTCGTCCGAGTCGCTCGTGCAGTTAGCCCACTCGATTGTCACGTATCTGTTGGGAATATTCATCACATATTCATTGCGATTGTCTTAAATTATAACAAAGATTATTATGTTATGGTGTAGAAAACTAGTTGGCAAATCGCCTAAAGCTGTTTTGTATGACAGTACAATATTACATACTTTTAGGACTAAAATGTAGAGTGCATATATTGTAATATTCATGTATGCTAATCTAACTCAAAAATCATAAGTGATCTATACTAAGCTTCGACGTATAGATTACATACAGAAATTTCTCCGTAAGAAAGACATCAAATATAAGTATATACTTGACCTGGAAGGAGTCCTGCAAGCTCGTCGCTGGGAGACCAGCATCTGCCTGGTACGGGACCTGGCGCCACCTCGGCACGGGCCCCACGACCCCCACGGACCAGGTTGCCCTTGCTCAGACTCCTTGCAACCGCATTCCACTTCGCATGCCTCTTCCTCCTGACGAGGAAAAATGCGTTGATGAAATATTCTGTTCTAAGAGCAACTCATCGAACTTTCAAAACAAAGTTAGGTCAGTTAAAACCATTTGTTACTCCTTTCCTTAATTTAGTTTTCAAGTGATAATAAATAAAACTAGGCAAAAGACAATGACTATGCAATAATAGTAACAAATATTTTGATATTAAATTTGTAATATCACCTGATAATAAATGGGCGGGGCAACAATCCGTCCGGGCAACACGAAGGCGCAGCGCCACGGCTCCAAATACGCGTCGGTGGGGGGCTCGTCCCCAGCGCTCGTCAATTCGCACCTGGCGTGGGATATCTTCACCCCCCATCCGCACACGCCGTCCGCTTCCTCGCCTGATGATGTCTGCGAAGTAAAAACGTATTCGATTACACTTGTAATGTAATTAATGTATATTTATAAAAATTATATTCAGCTGAGATCAGTTTGTGCATATTCGGTAACTAACAGGCCGGATACTTTGACTGGTTTGTCATTTGTAGCCAGGTACCGATAATCGAATGCCACTGTACTTTGTCCCCGCTATAAAAAAATGTGATTTTGACGTCAAAAAGTAAGAAAGTAAGTACTTCATTCATAACTTTAATAAGGATTTTTTACCATTAACCAGCGCGAAGTTATTAAGCCATGTTTAGGTAAAATAATAGAGATCTGGTTGTGGTATGTATGTTATAATATTGAAGAGCATGCTACCTGCAGATGGCAGCCTAGCGAGGGCCGCGCGACGAGTCGCAGACACGGCTGTCGCGGGCACGGCGCGCGCTGCTCCGTGGGCGGACACGCCCGTCCCGGCCACACCGCCGCCGTCAGGTGTTGTCTGCACACACACACACACACACACAATGCCGTCATTACTACTCTAACACTCTTATATATAAAATTAGGAAATTTTTAGATAAAAAATACTAAAAAACGCTTTTAGAGTTAAACTAAAAGGTAAAAAATAATTCTTAACTAATACGTTGTGCCAGTTTTATTCAAGGTCCACGTAATAGAATGAGAGCCTATTGCAGACCAACATTTTCAGAATCCGCGGTGTCAATAAATTATTTTTTCTTAACAAGAACATCTACTCGTAATAGCACTTTACCTCTCTCAGGGAATTCGACTCACTATCACCTGCGACTATTTACTTCAGATAACTATAGACCTTTGGCTTCTTATTTTAAAATAAGAATAGAGCAGGCGTAGTGACCTGGTGCGGCGCATGTGCCTGGCGGCGGCGGCGTCCCCGCACGAGCAGGCGGAGGTGTCCCAGGCGGACCAGGGCGCGAGCTCGCAGTCCACGCCGCACGGCACGTAGCACCAAGACTCCGTGGCCTCCGTAGCAGTCGTGTTCTACACACACATACAATCTCATTCTATGTAAACCTTCTATTTATTACTACGCTAACGCTTCAGTCGAAGTCTCATTAATGGCAAGTTCAGTTTTGGACGTAAATCTTATTAAAGACGTAGGTTTGATCGGGGGTTGCCCTAGTCTAGTAATGAACGTCTTAATGAAGATGGATGATATAAAGTGCGAGATGTCTTTTTTCATATAGCATTCTTTTTTCATGAAGTCCTCTAAAGTGGTGGAAGCGCATATGAACCTAATATTTAATGTTATAACTCTTTGAAGTGTATGTGTGAATGAAATATGGCCACTGTAAAGATCCAAGGTGTAGGAATTTCGTCGCATTTTGTTTTAACAGTTAAGACGGCTCGTGCCTTACTAAGGATACTTACAGGACAGAAGGAATCGTTGACAAACACTCCGTCGCTACGCAGACAGCGTACAGCTCGCTTCTTGGTGCCTTCCCCGCACGGTGAACCTCCTGTACGATAAAAACACGTAAATATGATTGGGTAAATATTATAATAAACAATTCTCTGTATATGATGTGTTATTTTGATGTAAAATTTTGAAAGTGTCTGTCGAAATTAGCTTTTGGTTTCCCCTATAAATTTCTTCTTTCATTTGTTTTTGACCATTTGAAATCCAAATGCAAATACAACATAAAAAAGTAATACATAACTACCCGCATATAGTTCTGACCCTACACAAAGTTTCAAGTATTTTGTCGTCGATATCAGAAGCTACGAGAGGCGTTACGATTTCAAAAAGACTTAGAATCGATGCGATGGGGCTTCACGTTTAGAAGGCTGGCCTATATTATGGAATCTGGCTGTAGAGTAGAACCTTAAAAACTTGTTTCTTCTTCCTTATAGTGGAATTATGGGTAATTACCTAGCGGCTGGCAGTCGTCCCAGGGCGCGACGTGCCAGGAGTACCCGTGTGGGGAGCAGGGCTCGGCGGCCACCAGGTGCGGACACTCGTTGCCGCCGTCCATCGCGCGCCGCAGCACCACGCGGGTGCGGTCGCGGCGACCGCCCCACTTCGTCTGCAACGGCAATTTTATGAGAAAGTTAAATTGGTCACTAAACTGTACATAAACGAATATATTTATCCCTTCATATTTTGTAAGGGTGAGTGTAGTTCTGTTGCGACTGCTTCCAGATCAACTTAGTTGTATACGTGGAGGAAAGAAATTAAAAGTTTTGTTTTTATAATATAAATATAATAAGTTTATAATTCGCATTTTTATACAATTAGTTAAATTCGTTGGAACCGCATATTGCTGAAACCATTATTAACAGGTGCCTAGAAGTGATAGACATCGATGAAATCGTGTTATAGACGTCTGTGGACATCTAAAAGACGTCTTGTGCCTACAAGACGTTTTGTGCCTACAAGACGAGGATGGTTGGCGCTTACATGGGAAGGCCTTCATTCAGCAGTGGATGCCGATTTTTTTTTTCCTGCGGGGAAAATCCATTTACGGACCATCCCACCCCCGTAGGGGCGAGGGTGTGTCGGACTCACCGGCGCCTTCCGACCCAGCATAGATGTTACCGCCCGTGTTTGCGGGCGGCCGCTGGGCCGGGTCCCTACCAAAATAATTGCGCCGTAATACCGACTAAAAACCCCGCGACGGCCACCATCGGCGCATTCAGCGAGACGGCCCCGGAATACCCTGAAGCCAGAGCTATGGATTGCCCCGGGACCGCCTCTGCGCGGTGCCAAAAGGCACACCGACCTGACGCGTGTGGCGTCTTCATCTCTGGGGCCGCCAAGGTAGGGACGGCGGCCCCGTGTGGCCTCTGGGCGCCGGGCTACGTGTTGACCCGGCGCCTCCTACGTCGCCTGTTGCGACGAGCGGGATCGGTCTGCTCCCGATCCCGCTCCGCGCTCTCCTTCTGCGAAATGACACGTTCGCAGAAGGAGAGCATAGCTTTCCACGACCTCCGGCTGCCGACCATGGCGGCGACCACAGTCGGCAGCGAGAGGTCTCTCCCCACGACCGCTACGAGAGCGCTGCGCTCCTCGTCCCAGGCTGGGCACTCCTCAAGCGTGTGCTGGGCCGTGTCCTCACGGCAGTTGCCACAATGGTGGCACACGGCGGTCCCCTCCACTCCGACGATGCGACACAGGTACGCACCGAAGCTGCCGTGCCCGGTGAGCACCTGCGTCAGCCGGAAGGTCGGCGCACCGTGGCGCCTGTCCATCCACTGCTGGAGGACAGGACGCAGGCTGATTATACTAGGCTACTGTATCTGCTCACCATTAGGATTACGTAGAGAGGTGAGGACATCAGTTAGTGTTAAATAAAAAAATGAGTAATTATATGTGGAATATTTGGTGAGTTTGTTATCATGTGTACTGTGTACCTGTTCGCAGGGGCTCCAGTCGGACCAGGAGCTGACGACGCAGTCGGCGGGGCAGGGCGCGCGGCACGTGGTCTCCCGCGCCGGCGTCTGGCCCGCGCCCGCCGCCTCGCACGTGCCGTCCTCCAGCGCGTTGCCCTCCGCGTCCACGCAACTAAAATTACAGTGTTTTGCGTCATTCATGTGCTTAGAATCCTGTTACTACTGGGCCCTTCCTGCTCAAACTCGGACAATTTAGGACTGTGATATATTGCTCATTGCCTACTATTCCGTTCTAATGTTGTTAATAGCTTATGATACGGTAATGCATGGTTGTGTATCAATGTTTGTAACGTGTAATAAAATTAAATGGTAGTCATTACCAAAATCTTTTTTTAGGAATTATGTAATGCATACAAACACACTTCGCCAAGAATATTGCCGTAATTGGGAACGAACCTAAGATAATATGGGAAGGTGATAGGATTTCGAGTGAATCATTTCTGTAATTTAAATAAATAAAACACTATGAAAATAACACATTTTTCGTATAAGTTGTCTAGTTTATTAATATTTTTAAAAGGCCTTTACTTTTATTATGAGCTTTCAATAAAAAACGTAGTTTCCAGTGGCATTAAAAATAAACATAAAAACAAAAATTTTAACAAAACAAAAACCGCCTTAAAAAAAAACTATTCCAAAACAAATTAAAATGCACTAAAAAGTAAAAAATAATTGCGTATTCTTTTATAAATTACTTAATAATCAACTTACTATTTCTCTTCATCAATTTATACCTAGGTAGGTACGATCATAGATTAGACTAGACTACTTAAAAGTCAATCAAATTATTACGACAGTATAATGTAGTTTTAATTATTGTTATTCTTGGAGGCGGTGTCAGCCAAGGTAGGATTCTCGTATTATTATTCATCATCATCATCATCAGCCCACATACGTCCCACTGCTGGGCACGGGCCTCCTCTACAACTGTGATGCTTGGTATGTATATTGTAGTATTTCCTTAGCTGACACCGCCTCCAAAAATAACAATAATTAAAACTACATTATATTGTCGTAATAATTTGATTGACTTTTAAGTAGTCTAGTCTAATCTATGATCGTACCTACCTAGGTATAAATTGATGAAGAGAAATAGTAAGTTGATTATTAATTTATAAAAGAATACGCAATAATTTTTTACTTTTTAGTGCATTTTAATTTGTTTTGGAATAGTTTTTTTTGAAGGCGGTTTTTGTTTTGTTAAAATTTTTGTTTATTTTTTAATTTTTAGTGAAGCCGCACCCGGGATCGAACCTGCAACCTCATTAGTTGCAAATCGGTTACTTTGTCACTCCGCTACTATCAGTCTATTATGTGGTAAAACTCATCAACAATACGCAAATGTTTCTACCACACACTCGGCTTCCGCCGCTTCACACATTTAATACACCTTAAGTAATGCAATTAGATTGCTTGCTTCATGTTGCAATGCAGCAACAAACGTAAGCGCATCATAATTTGATTCAAGACAGTTAGAAATTCTGCCACAGATCGCATCTTTACTGTACGCCCTTAACGAGTTCCATTGACATTATATTTGACTAGGACAATTACTTGACCATAAAGACGTTACGGTAGGTGACTAAAATATCCGGATAGCCTATATAGATTCGGCCGAGTATCGTTATTTTTCTCCTAAGAATTGAAGAGTTCCGTTACTTTGTCATGGATCCCATAATTAGAACCTAACCAAACTCTCATGCAATTACCCTAGAAGTACATCCTAACCAATAAAAAAAAGGATTCATCAAAATCGGTTGGCATGATATTAAGTTATTCGTCGATTTGTCACGCATATTGGTGATAATTTAAGATTTTTGTGATTTTCTAATGGAAGCTATTATCACAACTGGACCAAATTTAAATGGGACCAATCTGGAAGCACCAGCTTCCAATTAAAAAAAGAATCATCAAAATCGGTCCACTCAGTCAAAAGTTCTGAGGTAACAAACATAAAAAAAAAAAAAAAAAATACAGACGAATTGATAACCTCCTCCTTTTTTTGAAGTCGGTTAAAAATATTATTAACAGTATAATGGCATGTACTTACCTACTTACTTAGTATTTTATTGGTGCACTGTGATCTAGACAATGTTATAATGTTATAAAAGCGAAAAAAATGTATGCTGTAACACTTTTCCGCTTTAACTACTGAGCAAAGGATATATTTTGGTTTGGCAAGGATATAGGTTATTAATTTTTATAAATTTGCGATCAGGGTATTAAGACCTCACTCTTAGTGGAGACATAAGGTGTAGTTGCTCACGTGACGGTCCTGTTGATGATGGCTCGTCCGCAGAGCGCGTTGTGCGGCGCGCACACGGCCCACTCGCTCACAGCCCAGCGCGGCTCGGCGACGGCGCACGTGGCGCGCTGCAGCGTCGCGCCGCACTCCCGCCCGCCCGCCGAGCCCTCCTCCATCACCTCCCTATACCCCACACTCATTACATAAACTAATATTATCTATAATCGTAAACTATACAAACGGGTATAGGTACACTACACTGTTGTCAAAGGACATTTTATACATCTTCAGGAGAATAGTTCTTGCATTTGTCTTGTATGTCTGAAAATGCAACACTATGTAGTATGATACATCAATATTATCCTCTGTCAATTATTTAAAATATACCAGTGAAAGCACCGATAAAAATGTTAATGCATTATAAAGGTGTATTCAGACCGTGATCGGAAACTAAGGCAGGTAATAGCTAAGGTGATTGATTACAAACCCCCTGGCGTTAAAGAAAATCCCGACAAAAAATAAAAATTTTGAAGTTTTACTAACAACCATATGTATAAAATGTATGTCTGAATACCACTGTATACTGGCTTCTATCTCAAAAATAAAATTTGACTTAATTTTAATTTCCAAACAGTATACTCGACCTGGTCCGGAATCGGAAAGCAGCTTTAGAGCCAGGTTCAGAAGCGCAGGGTCCCCAGTCTCCCCACGCGCCGGCGGTGCAGTCGCGCGCGCACCGCACCGAGCACGCGCCGCGCAGCAGCGACGGGAACTCCGCGTCGTACGTGTACCCGTCCGTGGAGGCTTCCCGGACGCGGTTCGGTCCTGCGGAAACATTTAAACTCTATACGGTGAAATAAAATATAGCAAAGATCTTGAGAGCTTGAACAAGGCGTTCTTCGGAACGATACGTCTAGTAGCAAGCCAGTGTTGGCTGGTGGACTTATTTAGATTAGTTTTGTCAATGTTTCGTTACTAAAAAATATGATTATACTTAAGTGGTATTTCAATATTTAATTTTAAGTCAGTACGTATCAATCACTAACTGAAATTACTACTAATTTGAAACTAGCAGTTGCTTTGATGTAATAATAAAAAGTTTTACCAGTAAGTGGGTGGTACTTTTTGCAGATATCCATGGGCACATCTCTACCGCCGACCATGCAGCGCGCCGCTATCAGCGACCTGCCTTCACCACATTCAAGCCTATACGGAAAACATTGATTATAATTTAAATTTAATTTTCTTCTTCATTGACTTTCACTTCTAACTATTCTGTATATGTTTATGAAGTTATAACGCTATTAATACTAAGTACATACCCTTGTGGGAGAATGCAATCTGAGTCGGTCGGTAACAATTCCAACGTGACGTTCTTGCATACGCAGTTAGGAACGTCAGGTTCGGACGCATCCAGATATCTGAAATAAACCATTTTCTCTGATATCTTCATTCATTAGGTACGTATTTTCAAGGTATCACAGATTGTAAGTAATCAATAGCAAATTTTCCGAGAGTTTATTATTCTTCGCATATTAGGGGGAATTAAATCCATTTCTATCATCATTGGCCCATAGGTTTTTATCCACCGCTTTCGTCATATTTTTTTTAAATAATGATAATTGTTGTACTAACGAGGTATATAATCTCAATTGATTATTGCAAATCAGCTGTAAAAACACATGGTCAAATTTTAATAAAAGAATAGTAGATTTCATACAATAAGACGACTTGGACACAAATAGAGAAATAAAGATAGCAGAGGTACCAGGGTATACTCGTAAGAGGCAGTAGTTACCTGAGTGGGTCAGCGCAGATGGTGTTGCAGGCGAGCGGCGCGAGGTGGTCGCAGGACACGTGGCACGGCGCGGCGCTCGGCGGCACCAGCTGCCCCGCGCATGCGCCCGCCTCCACGCGGTGCGACTCCGACCCGCACCAGATACCTCGCAACACACTCACTCCATAGTTATTCACTCTAATATTTTTATTTTATTTTATTTATTTAGCACACCAACAAAGTAATTACATAAAGAACAACTAGTAATAAGGTATTGTTTAAAATGTAAAACAATGTAATCACTTAAATTATAGGCATGCATGACGTTTATACATTACATTTCGTGACAGGTAATAAAAGGAGAAAAGACAATAAAAAAGCAGAAATACAAATACACTTAAAAATATCAGAACAAATCAAAATAAAAAAAAATTAAATCTAGAACTTAAAACTATATGTTTAACATCACAAAAAAATTAAAATAAAAATCAATATTACAACAACACTTAACTACTAAACACTTTAATCAATATTTATAGGTTTAGAGCACAGGGAACGCTTGTATACACATAAGCTCTGAGAAAATATGTCGACAGTATTGTTTCTGGTACATGATATGTAATATACCTAATATAATAAGTTCTATCTACATTTTGAGCGTGACTGCAGTTGTTGGAACGTTTTAGCCGAAGGTTCAGGTATTTGGAGCATTCCAGCATATAAGAGTGGTTATGCTGCCACTAGTAGGCCGTCCGAGACACATTTGTTATTTAGCGTGTTATTTACATTTGTTAGTTACATGTATCCATTGGGGATTTAAGAGGTACCTAATTTGTTACCTTCTTCTTTTACGCCATGCAGAATATATGTAGTCTTACATCCACCACGATTACATAATACGGATTTAAACAAACCCAGAGCAAAGAAAATATGCAATATATTTTGTTATCTTCATTTTTTAAATCTTTGTTTTCAAGCACCGGTACTATCATAACTGATACTTCCACTACTTAACTACATATCTTATTCGTTTAACTGGATGATATCGTGACTACCTTTTTTGGATTATTTTTATAGATTCGATAAAAAATATTTCATTTTACGAGTGTTATTGTGTTCTATGCTACTAAAGAATTAAAAAAGTTAGTGTTATAAAATTATCGTAATGTCTAAAATCTATGCGCGTATACTCACTTCGCACTCGATATCCGACTCCGCACCTGTCTCCGGGCGGCAGGCGGCACGTGCTCCACTCGCCGGCGACCCAAGTGACGTCACGGGAGCGACATGACCTTGGCACAGGACAGTCGCGCGTCTCCTGCTTCGGACCACAGCTGGGCCCTCCAGTAACTACGCGCACACGGGTTTGTTTACCGGGATCTGTGAAAGGGAATTAAGTATATTAAAAATATCAGTTTTCGTTCTTATGGCTGTTATTGATATACTAAGAATTAACATTGACAACATTCTAATGAAAAAAACAGCCCTGTCCAATTAGAACAACAAGCGACATATTTTTCGTTAATCGACACGATAATGTCGAAAGATTATTCTTCTCGCTACGCCTAAAATACACTGGGTCGAAAAACTATTTTACAATAATAACACAGCAAATACACGAACTCGTATGGAGTTGGAGAAATATGACATAACATTTTCCACTAGAAGTTGTCAGATTTACATTTATGTATTTAGTTGGCCGTAAATAAGGAATGGCTTGTAAAAATCTTAATATTACCACAAGTGTTAGGACAAGGCGACCAAGGCATCCACGCTTCCACCTTGCATCCCCTTCGACATCTTATAGTGCAGCCGCGGCGGGACGAAGGCCGGCGGAGCGGAGCGCATCTGGATAACGAAAAAACATCATCATCATCATCATCATCAGCTTAAAGATGTCCACTGCTGAACTTAGGCCTCCTCCAAACATAAAAATCAAACTTACAATCCAAATAATTCTTCGTAATCTTAGTAAGGTACTCTAGTATCAATAGCCGCTAGTAGACTTAAAAATTTAAAGAGCTGTGTTATCATGCATGTGGCGGTGATCGCAATATCGTTGCATTGAAGGGGTTTTTTAGTCAACAAAACACTGAGAAGCATAGGCAAACATCTCTAATCTTTTCTACTTGTTCATCAGTTACTCACAGAGCTTCTCTGACGACGTCCGCGTTGTTCTGCACGCACATCACATCTCGCACCATCTCGCCTTCCTCTATACACGGCTCCTCTTCCTCGCTGCCGTTGAAAGCTTCACCGTCCTACAATTCATTTCGGAGGAGTCAAGTATTAGTAATATTTTTTTTATCAAATTTTTCATCAATTGCATTAGCTATGCCTAATTTAGTTATATAATCGTATATTATGATAGATGAGCTGAAAGGAAACCGTCTGTCGTGTTATGGGCATGTTATGAGAAGAGATGAAACATATTGTAGGTAAAATAGTAATGAGCATGAAATTGAAGGATGGACAAGCAGAGGAAGGCCAAATAAAATATGGATGGAGTGCGGGAGAGGAGACATGGAAGAAAAAGGGGTGAATGAACACATGACAGCTGATAGGGATGTTTGGAAGTAAAAAGAAATTTTGCGCCGACCCCAAATAGAATTGGGAACGGGACTAGAAAAAATGAATGATTATAACAAAAAAGTTTTGAAAGTAATCTTTTACCGATAGTTCAGTGTAGTTGGTGATGGGCACGTAGTCTTGTTGTTTCCTGTGGCAGGGTCCCCAGGGAGTGGCGAGCCACGAGTAAGTGGCGCACGCGTGGTTGTTGCACGTCTCGTTCTGGATCAACTGGTCCTCAGTAGGGCACGGGAAACCGTCTGAAATGTGTTATATTTTATAAACTAACATATTATGGTCGTGCAAATATCTTTGATATTGGTTGTTAATATTTTTAATGTAGCAAATAGAATAATTGCCATCTAGGTATTTACTAGAAAAGTGCATGAAAAACATTCCGCTAAATTGGCAATTAATTGGTAATTGGCAAGTGAAATATTATTTTTCAAGTGATTAATGTGATTAGGACATGGAGAGGGCTAGTCAATATATTTTCGCTAACTTTGGCTAGAGATTGAAGTAGTATGACAACGACATACGCCTTAATCTCCTCTCCATAACCAAAATCATTAAAGAAGTGAATATAATATGTTAAGTAAGAGACAGAGTTGTGACTGACTGGGCGAAGCGTGCGCCAGTATGTGTCGTCTGCGCGTGCGCGTGGGTCGTGGGTGCGCGGAGGAGGCGCAGGCGGCCGAGCACGCCGACCACGCGCCCCACGCAGACACCACGCAGTCCGCCGCGCACGCGATGCGGCACCGCTCACTGCGCGCCGGCGCCGCGGACCCGCTGCACCACGCGCGCTGCGCTTCCTTCTAGCTCGCAACAACGCACCATACCGTCAGATTCAACATCATACACACATACATACATACAAACATGCATAGGCACAGACTGAGAAAAAAAATGGGACGAGCTTACTGCCGTTTTTAAGTATATTTCAGTGCTGCTACTGTGAATTACCTATTGGAAAATCTCAATAATACTTTAACCAACCTTAGATTTAAACGTCTTTTGTCTAAGTTGTAAGCCATTTTTGATCCTTGACCATGTGGTAGTCAAATTTGATTTCTAGAAAACTTCAGGGGTTAAACCAAGAATTTCAAATAACATTTGACGTTCCATTACAGTATTTTTAAGGTTCACATATAAAATCCTCATTGTGAAAAAGAGGCTTACATACCCCGTCATGTCCAACACATCGTAGCTCCCGGCTGCGCTTCCCGGGTCCGCAGATAGTGTGCGCGTAGCTGAGCACGCAGGGGCTCCAGGGCGTCGCCTTCCACGAGGCGCAGCGCGGGGTGCTGCACGTGCGCTTCTCCTCCAGTGGGGGGCACGGCGCTCCGCCCCCTGACGCCGCAGAGATCACACGACGACGACGAACGCTGTATCCTGTTTTATAATTTTATTTTAGCATGCAAAAGTGATGGCGCTGTGCCTGGTTGATGTCTAGTGCGATCCAAATGAATATCATGGAAGAAAAAGGAACCAGCAGTTAGTAGTGTGTATGCTAATGTTATAAATGCGAAAGTGTGTTAGTTGCCTATACTTCCACACCTCACACATCACATCACTGTTACGTGAGTAATGTTTTAGTATTTGGTTGATGTGGAGCCGAAATCGATTAGAGGCTACTTTTTATTCCTTAGAATCGGTTCTATGGAAATTATCAAAAAGATCAACGGATTACGTATAATAAATCTTAATTCTTCTAATCTTATAATATCTATACTTATATTATATCAACCATTAAACTCCACAAACAGGTTTTACAAGTCTGCAATGAATCTTTGTACTGAAATTGTGGGTTATGAAGTTACAGTTATATGATAGACTAAACTTTGAATATTTAGCTTACCTAATGTGTGCATACAAACACTTACGTCGTTGGGAAATAATCCCAATGAGAAATTACCTCTGTATATAACTATGCCCACGTTATATATTTATACTTCATCCCGGACAGGTAAACAATTTTTTTCTTCAACGATTAATTGTTATTATATCCCATGGTTCAATAAAATGTAAATAAAATACAATTAAAGCAGATTAAATGGTGTCGTTTAATGGAATGCGTAAAGGAAAACACTTCGTAATTCATCTCTTAATTTCCCCAGAGAGTTGCGATACTTAGATCGCCTTATTTAATGATTTTACTTTATGAAATGGCTTATAGGTATTTTGAGAAATTAAATTCAACATAAATAGGAAATAAGCTCTGCTTCCTCAAGCAATTTACATAAAATAATACGGTTACGTAGAATAAATTTTTATCACACATGATTTCTAGTAGTGTGCCGTAGTGTGTATCCGCGACAGCGCCAACTAAGTTATTTACGATATAATTTGCCCGCTTAACATTTTTTTTGCAAGAATTTAGACGTTAAGTAGACCAACCCACGTTAGGTCAGCAAATACAAAATGTATTATTTCACAAAATTAAAACCTTTAAATGCTTGCGTTGTAAAATTTGTTCTCCTTCACACTGTTCAATGTAATGTTCTAAAATGGTCCCCTCACTATTACTAGACAAGCTTGTATCGAGAGGTCCCATTGCATTGATCAAAGTATAGTGTATATACCCACGTCTATCGTATTCGCACACAAGTAAACTCATATAAATTAATAATTAGATACCGCTTATGTTCTAATATAAAAAGAAACTAAATTTTATTTTTTGCATAACTAAAACTATAACTAAAATAAAACATACCTAATACAATAAAATAAAATAACTAACTTAACAGCAACATTTATATATTATTATTAACATGATGAGATTATTACTAACCGATAGTGGTAAGTTGCTGCACTGGGAACAGAGGACAGCCGTCGATGGGCTGGCACGCGCCCCACTCACTCCACTCGCCTACTTCGCAATCACGAGGACACGGCACCTGTACACGTAAACATATTAACATGTAGGGATGCCGCCGTTGTTTGTATGAAAACCAATGCTTGTTTTCATACTAGCTCGGGAAAAATGATAAAGCATTCATCATCATCAGTCCATTTACTTCCTACTGCTGGACACGGGCCTCCTGCACAGCTGAGATTGTTTAGGCCATAAACCTTTATGGTACTTATTAGTTTTCCTTTCCGTGGGTATGTATTGTGCAATAATAGATCTAGTATATTATCTTAGCCAGTGGCGGTACTTCCATAGAAGCCCAAAAGCCCAGTTTGTCTTTCAAAATTCCGAATAATAATTTTTAAGCTTTAAATATTTATTAAACAAAATAAATTTGATAAATAAAGACCCCACAATAAAGCAAATATAAACTTGACATTACACAGTCAATGTTTAATGCTTTTGGGTTTCTATGGAAGTCCCGCCACTGATCTTAGCATATCTAGCGTATATAAAGTTTAATAGTAGCGACTAAAAATAGTATTTCTTTTCAGTAGAGTCAAGCCGCGGGTGACACACCTCTCGCGGAGCAGAGCAATTTTTTACTACTGGTATTTTTTTTTATCATGTACTATAAAAGAAAACATACATTAGTTTTTCTTATCGTTGTAACTTTTACCATGGCTTACTAATAACCCTTAATTATGTTTTTCTATATATCATCATCAGCCCATAGTGCGGCATACTGCTGGCACTGGCCTCCTCTACAGATGAGAGGGTTTAGGCTTTAATCCTCCATGGTGGCCTAGTGCTGGTTGGTGGACGTTTCTATATATTTTTAGGTAATAATAGCATACCTCACAAGGCTGCACGAGCGTGGGCATGACTGCGTGTGCGCACTGCGAAGGGTGTAGCGCGCGTCCGTCTGCGCGTACGCAGGTCGCCTCGCGCCGCTGCACGCCACCGCCGCAGCTCGCCGACACGCCATCTCTGTCCTCATCATCTTTATCGTCGTCGTCGTCATCGTCGTAAATGGCGTCGTTGTCATCAGCGTCGTCGTCTTCATCCGCAACTGCTTTACATAAGGTCTTTACTTCTACAGGGATTGCCTAATTTCAAAAAGTTTATCTACCATATTAGTTCATGTACGTGCCACCGCTGGGCACAAGTCTCTTCAAGTGAGAGAGGTTGGGCCTTAGTTAACCATATTGGCATAGTGTGGGTACTTGCATTATTCATGCCTCAGGAAAATTTGTGTGAAAGTGATAATTTTAGGTGTGCAGGTTTCCGCACAAAGTTTGACTGCACCCTTAATCTACGATATAATGTAATGTAAATACACATGCGACGGAAATGTCAAACGAATTCTTGAAACTATCACGACAGCTTCTTTATGGAAGCTACAATTGGGCGATATATACAATGATGAGACAGTCTCTACTTATTCCCAACTAACTAAGTTGGCAGGCAGTTAAACAAAATATAACATAAAACAAATAAATGACAAATAAATTTACGATACCTGGTAGACCAGGAGCCGTGGCCTCGGTAGCGACGCGGCACGGGCCCCACGCGCCGGGCACCCAGTGAGCGCTTGCTTCTAGCGCCGCTGGCCTCACTTCTTCAACCACGTCACATTCCTGTCCACCTCCTACGATGGTATAATGATTTCAATCGAGTTTTTTTTTAGCTCACTTAATTTTAATTATTTATCAAAACTAATAATTGTATTTGAATTGCTTCAAAGACTAACTTTAACGTTTAAACAACGTTCACATTATTCTGAGGATATGAACACAAATCCAAAAAAAAATCGACTATATTCTGCTGTTTTATCATTGCATCATAAAACAATAATTACATAATTCGCTTTACTTGTATGCAGTATTGTGTTATTGCATTGAATACTTTTGTAATGTTAATTTTAAAGTAAAATGAAATATAGCTATGTTTTCTTCCAAATACTCGTAATATAAAGCAATGAGAAAATACATAATTAACGATCTCGTTATTTCTATGTATATTTATAAAAACATACTGCACTAGACATTTTGGAAAAATGTTACATTTTTGTATTACGGATTTTTTTACATACATCAGAATATACATTTAATGGAAAAAAACAATACTTTTAAAATTCCTTGAACACGCTTCCACAGGCATGACACGTGCACAACATGATTCATTAAGTGTACACATACGTTCTAGCTGACAACAGCCAAGGACGTATAATTATTTGTAAACAATATACCCTAGAAACTATGTATTACCTTGGGGCAAGCGCTTCAGCCGTCGCGTGCGAACTAGAGCGCCGTCAGCCCTCGGTCTCCATGGCAACCACTCGGCTAGCGTGCAGTTCTCACGAATGACACACACACGAGTAGTTCCCACATTAGTGATTGAAGGACCGCAAAACCTAAGAAAACATTAGCGGATCTTTATTCTTCCAATGTAATTACTGTGACAGTCATTCAATTCAGTTATTAGCATTCAATTTGTGGAATCTTTTTATGTAAAATATGCTACTCTACTCAACTATTTTTATTATGATTGATATTCTATGCAAGTTTGAAGTACTAAGCATTTCCGATTAC
Organism: Hemaris fuciformis; assembly: GCA_907164795.1. Taxonomy (NCBI): domain Eukaryota; kingdom Metazoa; phylum Arthropoda; class Insecta; order Lepidoptera; family Sphingidae; genus Hemaris; species Hemaris fuciformis. Next base: position 10,959,335 of record OU015440.1, read on the forward strand.
TTTTTTTCAAGATTTTTCAAGAGTGTCATGTCAAATCCCAGCCGAGGCCCAATCCTTTACAAGGCGAATTTTGTCCTTGTGTTTAGATTCACCAATTGTAACTGTATTCGTTCCATTCAGTCAGTATTAATACAATACGTAGAAAAGATATACAAAGTTGTACAGCTGCATTGATCAGTAATCTAATCAACATTGCCTTCAATCCGCACTGACCCGTTGTAAGTCCTGTAATGTTAGGAGAGCACGAGCTCAACATTGGGTCTGCAACTAGTGACACAGATAAATAGATCGCTAATACTCAAAGACTTTAAACGTTACCTAGTTTTAGCCAGCACGATAGAGTATAAAGTTCGTCTTCCTAACGATAGTTTTCATTAGGTTTTTACGAGCTGCAGGGGTATAAATCAGATGTTCCACATTCACGCCGAGCTTCAAACTTATAACATAGTTTCTTCAAAGTAGTATTAGATCAATATGCGCCACCATTTGACCCACTTTTCGAGCACAATGCCGTAAGAATGCATGATGTGAATTACGATCAGCCAGAATTTTAACACGAAAACAAAAGTGTTTAAAGCTGAATAGAATGTCAGTTTAGTCCAACAGCACTCTTTAGTTCTTCGCGAAAATAATTTTCACTTATAAGTTTATTTTTAATGACAAAATTACTGAGAAAACGTCTTTCGGACGGTACCGTAATTAGTATCGTCATCAGCCCAAATACGTCCCACTGCTGGGTACGGGCCTCCTCAACAACTGAGAGGGTTTAGGCCTTAGTCCACCACGCTGGCCTAGTGCGGGTTGGCAGACTACACACCTAAGAAATTCCTAAGAACTTTTAGGTGTGCAGGTTTTATCACGATGTTTTCCTTCACCGTTAAAGCAAGTGATAATTCATTGTGAATACACACATAACTTCGAAAAGTCAGAGGTTTGTGCCTGGGGTTTGAACCCGCGACCGCCGAGATTCTCCACCGCGTGCCTAAACATCGAGGCCATCACTTACCGTAATTAGTATAATGTAAGGTATTAGAAACTTATCGAATGCAGAAAAAACGGTTTTTGTCTTACAGTGAATACGATTCTAAAGCCTAGTGAAGTTGTTATGGTTTATCTTGTATGTTTGCTTAGTAATAAATCGAAATAGTATGAATATGGTTTATAAGAGTATGTTAATGGTGTGGAAGTTCTTTTATAACTTGAAACATAAAATCTAGGTTAGCAATCAAGCTTTTATACTCATATTAAGCGTTCAAAGCGGAAATGCACATAGTCGGATCGATGCATCACCCGCAAAGGCTTAAGTACTTCTACTGTAACTTTAATTAAAGCTGCCTTCGTAGAATTTGTAACTCATTTTGTAGGCTCGGTATTTATTACGACTTAGGACCGCTGGTCAAGAACTGTACCTAAGAATACCATTGTATTGAGGATATGTATTGTAGAATCCAGCTCGTAATTTTTTTCTCAATATTATCTGCATATATACGTATGTATGTCACATTTAATTATTATATGGTTTACAAATTATTTACGAAGTTATAGAGAAGATTATTCACCTTTAAGTCATACAATACTTTGTGGTATAGATACCGTATACCAATACAGTAGTATAGTAGAGTCGCGATTTAAAACGTGACTCACAAAGAGATGTAATCGTCGCGGAGCGCGACGTTGCCGCTTTTACAGGTCATTAAATTGAATCGTAATAGTGTTCCAATTTGTCCTTTTACTTTGATTTTTGTTTAAATAGTTTTTATTTTTTTTCAGAAATAATAACTTTGTGTGATTTTTATATTAATCAATACCTGTTATTAATTTAATGAGAACATTTTGTTTTGTTTACATAAAATAGTTTTTTTGTGAATTATCTCATTGTGTATGAAAAGTTGTAATTAGCACAATTATTATAAATTGTTCTGAGAATTTATTTATTTTTCAAATTTTAGATATTTTTGAGATCAACTTACATAGCCTCGACGAATTGTCCGTTCTTGCTTCGACATTGCACTTGCCGTCTTTGCAAGCCGAGTCGAGGTGTGTGCACCAAGGAGTCCGCTTCCGAGCGCAAAAACCTGTAAAATATACTACATTTCTAATGTGGAATAACACAAAGTATGCCGAGTAACGAATCTAAAAATAACGAAAGCCCGTCAGTACAGGTTTTAATTATTTTCACACCATTCATAGAAATACGCGTTGAACAAACTGTTACCACGAGGAAAAGAAAATTAATTATACCACACGCATAAGACCTCGTTATAAAACACCTATGCGAGCGACGCAGTGAATTTTTTCGCAATAAAATATCGTGTAACTTTGAAACGCAAAGAATGAGGGGCGCGTACCTTTCAGAGGACCTGACGGCGTGCTCACCCGGCCCCAAGGGACTGCATTCAGTCCACCGGCCCACATACACCGAGTACTTAGCGTCCTTTGCTGCTGCCTCTGTGGAATGTAAAAAATGTTACAATGTTGCATGAATTTTAATATAGTTCTAAGATATTTTACAAAGCACTTTTGTTTTTTTTATTTTATGTTTTTTTATCATAGAGTAAATAACCTCCTCTTTTTTTTTTAATCTGTTAAAAAAGTTTTGATGCTTATTTAAAGTTCTTTTTATTAATATAAAGTCAACTTTATGAGATCAATCACAATATATGTGATTACATAATATGTAGGTACATATGTGATAAGTTCGATATGGGTAAAATCTTTGTATAAATATCTATACAGGTATAAATTTTTCTTGTAATATTTGTTCAATGTTAAGAATACGCAAATTAAACCAACGTTATTTAATAAACAAAAATCAACAGTGTTATAGTTTCCGCCTAAATTAATCAGTCTAAAAATATAAACTCTATTATAAAATCAACCAAATGTTTTTCGTATAAAAAAGAATAATGAAAATACTACATAACTATAAACAGTAACAGATGAAAACAAAAGCTAATTTTGTACATCGTATGATATTTGGGTTATGAATCGTTAAACCGGTATAATCAGTATGTAGGTATGTTACATTTATTTATTAATCGATTGCTCATCCACGAATATAGTTGGATAGCTGTTGAGCTTCTAAATTATTCTAGTGCTGTGACCACATTACCGCGCCTACAATTTGGATCTCTTATTACAGTGCGGACATTGCGGCAAGCTCGTGCGCTGTGGTCACCGACAGCCAGATACTCGTAGGTACTGACGGGAATGAACGAAATGAATGATTTTTATTTACTCTTGTATTGAATTGGTAGGTATAAAAATATATTTAAATTTGTTTATTCCGTCTTCACATTTTTTTTATAATACCTATATGGTAAGACCCATTGTTGTTCAATAATTAATGGTTTTGTTTTGTTTTGTTTTAATTGCCAAGAAATTTATATGTATCCTGAAGTTATATAAAAAGTATCCAAATGGAAGATAAATATATGATAAGATAAATGAAACTTTTAAAATGTTTGTCAATTTAAAATTTATGCGTATCATATTTTATATGGTGATCGAAACTGGTAGGATGGATTTCATTAATATATATAATAACAATACAGTATTCTGGTGTTACAAATATTTTTTCTGCAAACATCTACTTAGTACGACATCGTATTTCGAACGTCACCTATCGTCAAGTGTGGTATTGTCATTATGACACGCCTAAATAGATACCAGTCAAGCCTTTCCTTCTTCAATTTAAAAACGCTGTACTGAACCATACATTTTATTTATTCATCATACGAACAATAAAATCCACAGCGTGTAATAAAGTTGCACCAATTTGGTTTAACTCAATTTCCTCTGCAGCAATGACATTTTACGATTCAGCCAATATTCACTTCCAATAAGATGCAAATTGAATTGAATAAAATGGTGCATCATAATATGGACCCTAGTTCAAATAAGACTTGTAATTAAAAATATTGTTAAAATAAACGGATTGTAGAAATTGAGTTTTGCGGTAGCATGATTTACAAGAGGGACTGATGATGATGAAGGCCGCTTTAGAGGGAGGCCTACGCCTGGAGTGGACGTGTTTTGGCTGATGATGATACTGATTTTAATAATATATTTTTTCATACAACTTATGAATCTTCTAGCGTTAATAGAAAACATGTGTAATCTGCAAAGTAACCTATTTCGTTAATGGTATTTCCGTCATGCTACGTGAAGTCGAGGTGAATGCGATCGTTTGATATTAATCCAATAACTCCAATAAAACCTTATAAGTTTGGAAAATGCATTGAAGAATTTCTGTCCAAAGGCGGTAAGTATATACATACGCAATCACCATCGCTGTATATTGTTGCGCTCTAAATAGCTAATATAAAGTCACAAATTGCAAATGGTTTGTTTGATCAAACATTCGCACATTTTAATTAAATTCCCAGTCTATCTATAGGTAAAGCAGTAAACAAATCGAGCGCCTCCCGAAGCTAATTCGATGAAGCCTCCGCACTTAATTAATTAGAGCGAAACTGCAAGCTCCGCGGTTTACGGCCATTCAAGACTTCTTGCATATAATAGGTAATATTCATTAGTAGCTTTTAAATGGAGTAAAAAGTATTTTCAAAGTAAAATGTTATGAAATCTTAATGTAAATGTAATTAAAGAGAAATTGCTTTTAACATTTATTTCATGTCTTATAAAAATAGGTTTTAAGGTAATACTAGACTTAGTTATTTAACTTTATCTCTATGTAAAAAAGGTTAATCATGAAATGCAACAAAATATGACCATATGATAATGTTAAAAAATGATTTTAATTATAATAAAACGATTTACTATGTTATCACTATGTGCATACTACATACGTATTTGTTTAGAGAAAAATAATAATCTTAAAAACTTATTTTATTAGTTTGGCCAACGCAGGCCTAGGAAATATGTATGTATATGAAGAAGAAAAAACATTACATGTAGTATCCTTTACTTATTCTTGTTTCTTTCACAATTGTTAATTTTTAATATTTTTCTTTGTCTTATTGGTTAGAACTCATAAGAATAGTAAGAGATAAAGATCACAAACAACCATTAGAAATAGCCAGTAGTTGTTGTTTTTTTTTTATACAAACTAGATCAGCCAGAATAGGGACGTTATTTCATCCCGCACCTAATATTTTTATCCTCGCACGGTTTTACTACAATGCATGGTACAATATCGAGAAATGACTTGGAAAAGCTGATTAATTTTTATTACTTAACTTTATTGGAAGTTTTTATATAAGTCGTTAGTTAATAACCAGACTGAGAGAAATGTGGCCGTGATTTTAAAGATAGACATTTTTTTGGGAACATATAATATTTTTATTTGTTCCTAGTTACAGACTATAAAAAAATGAGGTCATTTTACTAATATTTATGATGGTTAATACCTCATGTTGTGTTGACCTACATAGTTATGTTTTTATTCAAAATTGTGGTCCAATCTTATTATCTTACGTTAAGGTTTAATAGCAAGTTCTAATTGCCTATTTTATTTTGCCTAAAGGCAAATAATTATTTCATTGAGAATAATTATATTCACACCATTACATTTAAAATCGCCAATGATGTTAACAGAAAATTTTATTTTTGTGGAAACGCGGTTCTTAAATCTTTATTCATTTAATCTGTGATTTAATTAAGGGACAATTCGCCGACTTCCACCGTTCGGCGTCGGTTGAGAGGAGCAGTCATTGTCGAAAACTTTTTGTTAAGTGAGCATACAAGTTAGTTGGACAAATTAAATTATGGTAAATTCACAGAGATTTAACTTCCATCGCGATTAAAACCTTCGAATTTCGACTCGGCAATGTTCAATTTAGTTTAATAATTTCTTAATTTATTTTTGTGAAGGGTTGCAGAAGTTAATTTGCGAACTAAGTCTTCGTAAGCGTTTAAATGTTTTATTTGGTTTTTGTTTAAATTTGAGTATGTTTTCATATTATCACGACAAGCCGGCAACACTGGTGTTAAGGTAAATACAACGCGGACCAAAAAAGTGTCAATTCAAGAGAAACACTTATCTGGGGGCACGGCAGTGCCCCCGCCAAGTCGAGCGAAAAAGCGGCACGGCCGTACTATACTTTTCTCGAAGCAACTCAGGCCATTTTCGACACCCTATAACTTCGTTGTGGATAAACCTAGAAACCTGAAATTTTAATCACCAAGCAAGAATAGTATAAACTCTGTATATATCAAAATTTATTCATTTTGAACCAGTAATTTAACAATTATAACTAGTCAAACTTCACGGTTTTGGTCACTCACTGACCGATCATCAAAACTCTAAGGCACTTCTAGCCGACATAGAAGCTTCAAATTTGGAACACAATTAGAGTTTAGTATATAACTTAAGGAAAAATTAAAATATCTTGCAATTTCGGTCTAGTTGTCTAGATTCACAAACTGCATAAATAACTTTGTAATCCCATATAAATATATAGGATTACAAAATTACATTTGCAGCTAATAAACCAGTGTACCTGTATATGTATAAGATAATGGAATATAGGTGTAGACAGATAAGGTGTGATGGTATTGAGGCTTAGGCGTGCGGTCAAGAATTCCGGCGGTCGCGAGTTCAAACTCTAGGCACACTCATCGGACTTTTCGAAATTATGTGTGTATTAGCAATGAATTATCACGTACTTTAACGGTGAAGGAAAACATCGTGAGGAAATCTTCATATAGGGTCAAGTAATTTATTCATTGAAAAAAATTGAGTGCGGCATTTGGTGCCGTAAATCAATTCAAGCTATACCTCTGTTAAGCTTGATGTTGTAATTTTCTGTTTGGTACATTGACAGTACCAATTTATAGTGAAAGAGAGATAACAATTTTACAAAAGGATTAACTTTAACTGACGTTTGACGTGCGGTCCTAAATTTTTCTAACTGACGCAAAAAGTAATTAATTTATTATTTTAAAATAAAGAACATGTCTCGTCTCGTATGTAGAAGAGGAAGACTACCTACAAAAGTAAGCAAAGCTCATAAGACAGAGCGTGGGTTTTAAGAATATCCGTTGTTAGTACTCAAGAAGTAGAAGGTACCGAAAAGGAAAAAGTAGGACTTTCTACAAAAATAAATGAGATCCCATAAAAAACAAAACTTGTAAAAAAACCCAAGTCTCGCAACTCAGTTCTTCTACCGTAAAAAGTTGTGAGATCCATGTGATACCAAGTCGATAAATTTATTCAGTCTCCGTTTAAGGGACCTTTTGTCTTAAGTTATTATGCACTTAGCTTACCAGACAACATCTTATAGTGACCATATCAATATTAAAAGTCTTTTATGTTTTAAATCCAACTCTTTTATTTATTTTTTAGCTATCTCTCAGCGCCCGCTTTGAACTAGGCGGAAGCAAAATCATTTAATTAATTTCTCCCACCTACCTGTTCAGGCTCATATAATAATTTTCATTATAGTTTCGAATAATTATAATCAGATATTATTCATTAAAATACATTAAATCGTATGTTATACAAGGTATGTAACTATCTTTCTATCTAAATAAATACACCCAACAGTCACATTCATAGTTCTGACTGTTCTTAAAGGTCTTGTGTCGTGGGAATCAGAAACTACGAGAGACTTTTCGGTCTCACAAAGACCCGAAGCAAATATTTGTTGATCACGCAAACATTTATCTTAGTGCGCAGATCGAACCCGCGGCCGTTCGTTTCGCAAGCTGGTGTGTAGCCAACCGAACGGGGCTGTCACTATGTTTATTCATTGATAACTAGTAAATTATACGTCTAGATATATTGTAAAAATATAGTTTATACTCGTATACTATGACTGGCGTAGTGAAAAACGTGTGTGTCAACACTTCATGTCACGTTTCCATTAGCGGAAGGAATTTCCATTATAGTTATATTTGTCTTGAATTATGTCGATGTTTTTTGTTTCCTAAATAAATAGTAACAACGTTATTTATCTTTATATTACAAAATGATATTATTTATTATGCTTTTTATTCATAATATTCTATTTGTAAGATCAAAAAGCTAGAGATAGTTTTTTTTTTATCCAAACTCCATTTCCTAAATTAAAAAAAACGTTTAAGAAATAAGCCAATTTCATGAGGCTCAGTGTCCTCGAAGAGTTTGCATTAATGTAATAAAGTGGGCGGCATGGGAGGGATCAAAAAATATTAACGGGTAAAGTCATTTATCGAGTTTCGTTTGACTTTCATCAAATTAACGAAGCGCTGCCGCTGATGAAGTAATTCCGTCAAAGTGGTTATGGATGTTTGATGGTAATTTTGTTGAGTGTCTCGTTTTAAACTTGCCACGTCGCCTTAATTTGTTTTACAATTAGATATCTTATTCGCGTATATATAAAATATTTTTAATATCTATTTTCTTCACTTATTTAAGAAGCCGTAGATAAAGTACCACTCGCGTCGTTGTAATTCCGGCCGTATAATTGTGCAATCACATTTGGCTAGATGTGTTTAGAATCCCACGTGACGGGGAGCTGTTTGCCGATTTTCGGACACATTTCCAGATCCGTGCTGTTATTGAGAGTGTTCTATCGGTAAACGTTTTGCCTAGACCGGGCATGGAATGCGTGGCCACGTATGGCACACGTATACCGCTCGACCAATGAGGCAGCATTTTTGATAAATTAGATTCTACTCGTATTTGCAGAAAAAAATCCGGCTTAATATGTTATTCTTAGATAGCGTTTTTGTAGAAAAAAATATTTCTAACTATGATACTCCAGTGATTTGAAGACTCTTGTATAAGAATAAAGTTATATATAAGTACCCAAATAGATTTAAGATAGGTAATAATATATCAATCTTGTTCCATATTTTATTTTATTAAATGCTAACGGCCCGTCCAGGGTTTGCATTTAATTAAAGGAGATGTTACTCAATTTACACAGTCTTACTTTCATTTAGGGAAATAATTTTTTAATCCCAGTAAAAGCTGAAAAGTTTACAGTCTATTAGCTATTTAAGTTTCAAAACAATACATTTAGGTAACTTCATCATTATCAGCCTAAAGAAGTCCACTGCTGAACATAGGCCTCCCCCAATGACTTCCATAGTGACCTGTTGGAGGCAGCCTGCATCCAGCGACGACCCGCGACCTTCACCAGGTCGTCGTACCATCTTGTGGGTGGATGTCCTACGCTGTGCTTTCCGGTACGCGGCCTCCACTCGAGAACCTTTTGGCCCCATCGGCCATCGGATTAGCAAGTTGAAATGGCAATGGGGCGGGCACATAGCGCGGAGAACCGATGGCCGATTTAGGTAATTTGGTTAAATATAAATCAAAAACAAATAATGCTATATGTTTTTTTTTATATTTAAATGGCCAAATTGTATTATAAATTGGGACTATAAAATTTAGAATCCCTCATAGATGAATTAGAAATCCAATAATAAAAATAGTATTATAATTATGAATAAAAAAAGCTAGACTGAATAAATGTTTGTGTAAGCCCGCTCGCTGTGTATGTAAGACTTTAAGCTGCAGATTATGGGCATAAGCTTAGGCAAATGTGATGCGTCGGCGGGTGAATCTCATAGTCTTTGCATTGTGATTGCACAGACGGTACGAAGGCACACGCCACTTGCATACACGAACCGGAATAACCGTATTACAGAGCGGATATTGATCCGGAATCACTGCACATACGGTATTGGAGTTTCGCATTACCCGGCTTGCTATGTTGTGGAATATTTATGAGATGCAAGATGCAGATCCGCGTTCTATGAATATATAGTTTCGATACATAATTTGTAGTCAATACTAAGAATATGTTCATAACGTTTTTGTTATTTATATATTTTTTACTGTTTTTACTTCACTTATATCACTAGAAAGGTATTTAAAAAAAGGAGTATGCATTTAAATAGGTAAAGTCCTTCCTTCCATATCCTATGTCAAAAATCCGACGAAGTGGAGGTTATTTTCATGGAGATGAATCAATAATGATGACAGCGATCGATACAACAGCAAGCAAATAAAGAAAATATTTGAAGGGGAGAACTATTGGTATATTAGTTACTAACATAATTATAATGGTTATTTCTTTTAATATATAGGTTCCGATTTAAACTATGCTCTTCACTAGATTTTTTTCACTGTGGGTGATATTGCTAACAAATTTCAATTTCGCGTAGATAATACTCAAATATAAACTCAAATACTTATAGGCTCAGGGCCCGGAATTAAATAGAAGTTTTTTGGCGCAGCATTTCTGTTAACCCTTGTTTCATAGTATAATTGATGATGACGATGTCACTTTAATCTATAATTATACCTATTTATAAATAATAATGTATACTTAGGTGAAATGAGAGAGTTTCCTGAAGTCAACCGTTTCTCCTTATAGAAGTTTATTTTAGCAAGACTTAATGGGAATATGTGTTTATTCATACAAGGCGTATCATCCTCAAGAACGGAGAACAGTTTTGAACTAACTTTAACGACTTTCGAATGTATGTCCCTATTCACGTATAATTTCTATTCAATATGAATACCAACTTTCAATCCGCGAAGTTTCCGTTGCAAATAAAGCAGCTCGAGCTACGTACAGCAAGTCTGAACTAATATATAAAGCTGAAGAGTTTGTTTGGTTGAACACGCTAATCTCAGGAACACTATCTAATTGAATCATTTTGTGTTGAATAGTTCAATTATAATCTAGGAAGACGATATATTATCACGCTACGACCAATAGGAGCAGAGCAGCAATGAATCAATGTGGCAAAAAAAAAACATTTTAAGTGTGTGTGTAAAGTGTCACATACGGAGATGCGGGCATGATTTTATATATAGAATGTTTTATTAACGCATTATTCAAAAAAGCCGAGAAACATCATACTATACATCCAATAATATCACAAACTCAAAGTTTTATTTCAATCTCATAGAATTATTTAAATTTATTCCAGGTATTTATACGTTTTCTCTGTCGCATCCGCTCGGGAAGATTGTCGTCTGTTAAGAGAAATCAAATACTGATTACCTAGTATTAACTTGAAGTTTGCTAGCTCTTTCCGCGTTTAATAAGATTGTTGGTACTCTATTTAAAATCAGTTAGCCGTAGAAAATAAATAAATAATCTTGCGTTTAAATAAAATTGTATTTTTTTTAAATGTCTGTATTGAACTTATTTTAAAAAAGCTTTTTAAATTGTATAAGGAAAATATATTACATAGCTCTGATATATTCAACTTTAAAAGGATTTTTCGACTAAGTACAAATAAGTTTATTAAAAATTGGCAATTGGTATTCCTTATTGCATTGAACGAGCAAACGAACTCAAGACTCACTTGACAGTAAAGATAACTAACAAAAATTAAGTTCTGTTAAACGTATCATTATTATATTGTCAGCCAATGGATGGGTAATGGAAAGAATATATAACATACCTAGGGGTAGTTAATCTATCTGATAATCTTATATCAGATTGAAATGCGCATTGCATCGGGTTTCAGTAAGATAGTGGTAGCCCTTTTAGTCTAAACTATCTGGAGCCGAAGCTATCTGAAGACCATCCTAATCAAAATAGTCGATTGCAAAAAAAGACAGCAATTCGTTTTTATTGGTCAAATAGTTAATAAATAATATGCTAAAATATATTGTACTGGTGCAATATCTTGAAAATTGAAAAAAAAAACTCCAATATAAAGTGATAAAGATAGGGTCACAGTAACAATCGAGGAAGAAAAAATAACAATTTAAAAAGTAAGTTTGCTAAACAATATGTTTCCTAACAATTACACTTCCATTTACATCAGCGCAGTATCGAAATCAAATATTGTGGACCATTGAGCCAAGAATACATTTGCACAATAGCCGAGTCTTAATGAAAGCCGTACCGTTTAAATATTGAGGCTCAGGCAGCCGTTCACGGTCTTAAGTTCGGAACTATTCATGAGGGCGGCAGCTCCCGACGGAACGATTACGAGATTAAAATGATTTGTTCCATTTATCTATACAACAGAGATGAAACATTGTTGAACATTCTGTCATGATTATTACTTTATTTTTACTTTATTGCTACTTTATTTTTATGGGATTTCCGATTTTAGGTCGTACATAGGTTGATTTTCGTTATATGTTAACCATTTTGTAAACGTCATTTGTCATCATAATATTATTTAGTGTTGTTGAGTCCTTTTGAGCGTCGAAATAAGCTTTCGTAAATTAATCCTTTGATCGAGGCATGGCAAATTGAATGCACGTGACGTAAATGAAGAGCAGTCCAAATAGAATGCAAACCGTCGAGGAACAATTACGATTATCTGTCACTGTGGACGTAATGATGGGGTTGTTTTCAAACTCGGAATTACAAAGGCTTGTTCCATGCTATTATTGTTTATATTGATTTTTTTATATATAAAAGCAACTGACATGAAGGCTGACTAATACAGTATTACTTTCAATTCATTGTTATTAAGTTTCATGTTACCAATTAGCTCTAATATTATTCTTTTGGTTATGTTTCTTTGTTCAATTCTGATAGGTTTCTCATTATGTCTCTTATTTTTATCCTAAGGGTAGCTAATTATTTTAAGTGAATTTTCTATTGGTTAATAATTTAAGTAACTTATAACACCACTGACTAATGATATTTAACACTTAATGTTTTTTGTAATCTCTGGAAAACTAAGGTGACTCTTGAGAAGTCTCCTGGCCCACGGTGCATCAGCTATTTTTGAGTTCAATGTAATAGGAAGACAGAGAGCTTAATGACTTTAACAAGACAAACTTTCATACTTCGTGATGATAGCAAGAATTTTGTAATTAAAAACCTCATAACACTTTGTCCAAGCCGAGAAATGAACTCAGAATAGCACACAGAAAAATATTGCACGGATTTAACGTTACAACAGTCATTAATTTCTTTAAACACAACGTTAATATTTGTATCGCTACGCTACACTGATCATTACCATTGTAAAATAGGAATTTGATTGTTTTTTTTATGTATGTAATTGCTTATTCTAAATGCCTATTTAAAACATCGATCAATATAGAACAAAGAGAGGATTACCCGACAGCATACGCGTTGTACAAAAACTTTTCCAATTTAGTTTATTGGATCAAATTCAAATTCGGGTATAGGTCACTGCCCTGGGGAAAAGAGGATTTATTTGTGGAGTTCGTACCCTTCCTCCACTCGCGCAGAATTTATCTTAAGTAACAATAAGAGTAAAAAACACTGAGCCCTCCTTCGGGTCATTTAACTTTGGTCCTGTTTAGTTTGTGGAGTAAAAATGTTTATGTTTTAGCCATTATTTTTCGTTGAAATATTGTAGATAGAAAACGCTTATGTTAATTGGATTTCGTGAGTGTTTATACGTACGTGCTATATACTTATCTAGTGTTACATATTTGAATCTCTTGAGCTCGTAATAAATGATATCATTTACCATTTGTACAGTTACAAATTCTTAAATAATTTAAATCTATTTCTCACGCTCTAAGTTATCATTACAGCGCAGTGTCAATAATCTACATAATTATTGAGGCAACAGAACTTCAATCTCGTAACTAAATAGGTACTTATGTATAATTTTTATCTATACTGTAATTTTTAAAAATCCAAAACTGGGTCGGTATCACCCAAACCTGAAAAAAATAAAGCTATATAGCCAGTATGAAGTTAATGTGATTATACTCTTCCATCCAATAAGGAAGTCGACCCAACACATTTTTAGTGTCTAGAAGAATACATAATTATCATATCAGTAAAATAGATATTATCGTATCGGAAATATGACATTATCGATATTGACAAATGTAGATCTTATCATACCGATTTTATGCATTCAGTCTCACGCAATCAAAGGAAAACTCGATCATTAATGTCTTACTGAATTTCGATATCCGATTGTAACTCACCGCGTCAATATTCCGGCATAAAAAATACCGAATATTCGAGATATAGACAAACACGTCTTTATTTTTTATGCTGCATGTTTCATCTTAAAAAAGCTTTTATCCCGTAATGTGGCTCGATATTTCCTCCATTGTTGTCCCGACGTGACCCTTGGCATTTGTGCTCCTATTTCACGTCCACATATTTTATTTCCTCAAGCAGGACGTTTTTCATGTCGTTTACGTGGGTAAATGAAGGCCGTCCACTATTGATTCGATGCATACGAATTTCTGAATTCACAAAAGATAGTGGTAATAATATTACATCTTGTTTCCTTTCTTGAAGAATTTTTTGAGCTTTTTGTGATTTATGTCATACCGAACTAACGGTGTCGGAATGTTTATCCTTGTAAAAACGTATCCATTTTAATAGGAGAGGGATAATATTTATAATTTTTTTGTGAATGGACATACATATATGTATCTATAAAAAAAAGTAAGTGGCATACAATATAATTATTCCATGTTTTAACGTACCAGTGTGAAAGAGGAAAGACAATCCCGTGATCTTTTATAAAAGAAAAGTATTTTCTTTTATCGCTGCAAATTGCATCAACAAGGAAAATATTTTTCTTACCTTTACGTTCCACGCTGTCGATTCACATAAGATTTGGAATAGCAACGGAATACAGAATTGTAGCTTTATTTTTATATCTGTAGTAAGCCGCTTATTTCATTGCAGCTTTTATTTCATGCTCGCCTGGGTTGTATAGGATTTACTGATTATTTTATTTGCGCAAAATACATAAAAGTGTGGCGTGTGTGAAGATCGAATAAATATCGTGACGACGGTTGATACGAGTATGAAGGGAAGAAACAGAAATGTGCCGACATTTTGACGTCAAATTTCAGATAAGTAATAAAAGTTCATACTAGGAAGTTATTTTATGGACACAAATACTTTTCAAAGCAATTTATTATTGAATATTCTTAAACTTTTTAATAGTTTCTTAGTATTTTAATCGTAGTCATTTTAATCAACTTCAGTTAATTCAGGTTTTCCGTGCATTTGTTATTGCAGCAATGACCAAAAAGTATAGCACGCAGATATAGGAATTATAAGTTTATTTTAACAATTTATAGCTTAGTTCGTTGTTGTCTTGACTATTCGATGCCCAATTATTTATTTTGAGAATATTTTTATATATTATGCATAATTTTGTAAAAGCTTAATTTATAAGACAGATACGGTATTTTCTAATTATTATAATTTAAAATAAGCTAAGTAAAATAAATTCTAAAAACTCGTATTACAAGACCGATATAATCTAGTGGCATAACGTAATGCATTAGATACATCTGTTGGGGAAAGGGTTTTTATCCTTCTCGACGCAGCCACGGTCGGAACGTGCTTCTTTTGTTATTTACAAAGAAGGAATATTTTATATCTTTATACTTAAAATAAAATCGTGATGTTTTGCTGAGCGCTGATCTTTAGCTGAATATGTCGTATATTTTAATATCACACGCATAAAAAAATGGAATATGTTGAATTCGGTCCAATTGTGTTTTAATGTTGAAAAAAACATGATATAAGTTTAATGATTAGATCGTGATTATCATGGTGAATTGACAACCCATTATTTGTCTAACATAAAAACCTTAAACCCTGAAGAAATCCTTTTTTTGCAGTTTTTTGGTTGTTCTGTAAAAATTAGCTTTTAGATTCTGCTTCTTATATTTGAGAAATGTTTACTATAAATTATATTAATTATGCCAATCGGCATCACTATCAATCGGCATGTGAATGATTCCATACTAATTTTTATTATTATTAGGTAGAATTGTAGTTACAATCCTGGAGTCATCCGGGACATTTGCTACGGTCGGTTATAGACGAAAATATTTTATGGTGAAAGGCACATTAAATAAAACACACAAATAAAGTTCTACAATTTACACTTCTTTTGTATTTTCTTGTATCTAATAACATATTCTATTTACACGTGGATGTGGTAATTAATCTTACGAATCTTCCTTCCAATAAGTCTTCGTAATCAGATAAAATTTTAATTAATTTACTAACAAGATCGAATGGTGAGCATAATTAATTTTGTTGTTATTGGAAATTGTTGACGGAATATTGTATTAGTTACCTATATTTAAATACAACTGAGATGGTTTAGGCTTAAGTCCCCCACGCTGGCCTAATGCGGGTTGGTGGACTACACGCCTAAGAAATTCCTAAGAAGTTTAGGTGTGCAGGTTTCCTAGTGATGTTTTCTTTCCCCGTTACTGTAAGTGATAATTCATTGTGAATACATACATAACTTTAAAAAGTCAGAGGTGAATTTTTAAATTTAAAAAGTTTGAATCTGCGACTACCGAGATTATCGACCGCGGGCCGAGGTTATCCTTCTCTCAGTTGTAGAGGAGGCCGGTGCCCAGCAGTGGGACGTTTGTATATGGGCCGATATTGACGACTCATTTGTAATTACTTATTCAGAAGGAATGATAAATTTATTATTTTAAGGTGTTTAGTCCGCTAACCCGCGCTAGGCTAACGTAGTTGACTGAAGCCTCTCGAAGATCCCTTTCGGTTATAAAGTCCAGCAATGTGATTGTTATGTAGATTGTTAAAAAAAATATAATTATATTATTCCTTTTAATCGTATTCTCGGCAAGCGATTCGTTGACTTAAATAATGGTAAGCGGTGACTGACTCGTAGGGCACAAATAACTAACTTACAAATTACTAAAATAAATTAGTCTAACTCATGTGTCACGGATTTATGTCAAGTACTTTTATGGCTCTTCAAAATGGTCACGCAAGCAGGAGTAAAAACTCTGTCTGGTTAAAATAATCATAATAAAAAATAAAGGGAAAATAATAAATATCTGGTTGGAATAAAGCTCGTAGATATTGACGACGGGTGTCCGAGAAGTATAGTCGATAGTGTGAACTAACTTATTTTACCGACTTTTATTAAAATACACATTGATTTATAAGAGTGTCAAATTCAATTATAAACAATGTAATAGACACGAGGAATAAAACGTGAGATCAAAGACTTCAAACAGCCAAAGTATTATATATAACTTCAGCGTTTTCAATTATTGAAATAATTATTAAAATTTTGAGGAAAATCTTACTTCTTGTCAACCAGATTGGGGGAGTGATTGTGGTAAGAATGTTATTTTAGGGATCGCAAAGCTTGCGGCGAAAAGGGGATTAACTTCTGTTAATGAATAGAAGAAATAGTATATTTTTGTAATGTACCTATTTTAAACATAAATTAATTTTTAACTACTTATGTAACTGTGCGTGCAATATTTATTCATGTTTTAAATTTCTTCACCTACTTCTTTCTTCCACATGTGTATTCCGAACTCAGTGAACGTCAACGTCATATATGCATATGTACATGTACATACATACACTCAAGGATTGTTCCATTGGGGTTGCCCTAGGTGTATATTTGCACCCAGGTTTGGTCAGCTGTGATTTAATTCCTACGTTATAGGGGATGAGCCTAGCGCCCTTTAAGCACACATAATATTTTGTAATGGTTTAGTTTTAGTTGTAGTAGTTATTTGTAGTAATTTAGTGAAAATTCCGCAATAGGAGAAACGGATACTACGTTGCCATGGCCGGGTGTTGAACACGAAACCGCGATCGCATTCTGCACACTTAAGCCGCGGGACCGGGTAAGTCGAATCCCAATCGAAATAAAATATTTGACTACTTCGTTGGCATCTAAAATTATTACGTCCCGGTTTTGACTTTGTAAAAACATACATATTTGTATGTTTTGCAACTATAATCCGATTTTTTAACAACTACTACAAATCTACGTTCAAATTTGGAATGCAAACCGTAACAAAATTCCTTGGATTTCAGCTGTCTGTATCGTCCGGTTTTTTGTTACAAATTTTATACGGGAACATGTACGCTGCTCCGACACAAATACCTACTCAAAATAGAACCGCCAGCTCCTACATTGCATTGTGTTTTAGTTTTGAACATAATTTCATGAAATGTTGTGCGGCGAAGTTTTACTCAAGTTAAAAATACTGAGGGGGATCTGTCACCATGGAGATTATATTCATAAATCAGTGGAGCGAATGTTGAAACGGGTCTCGCACCACAGCTAACATGAACCCAGTAATGTGTGAAAAATATAGTTCCAAGCATCTGTTGTTGTTTACGAAAATATAGCTATGTTAGAACCAGCAACGTCTTCCTGTTTATGTAATGAAATATCATTCATAATATTTTGTCGCATAATATTTTGCTTATTTTTATACAAATAGGTATAATATTTTAAGGTTTATCTCTTTTTTGAACTATGTTATATGTTGCTCAATTGTTTATTAGTTTGATTGTATAATTTATGCGAAATTATTTTGTCGAAATTTGTTGCGTTTTCACAATTTCATAGACAGGCTGCCTTTTGGATCCAAGAGAGGGCTCTTGATCCCGAAAAAATGTAAGGATTACTTTTTGTAATAGTTTAGTTACAAATTAGTTCACAAAAACAACGTGAAGCCAAGTGCAGTCGTAAATGGGATGACTATAAAAATATTATTCATCTCATAAATCGATCAGTTTTCTTTTGATTCATGTGAATGATACGTGACAAACTGATAATAGTAGTACATGAGGATTTACCGATACTTACTGCGTATGTGAAACATTGAATGCCTTCGCAAATATACAGAATATAATATTGTTGAGTAATCTTACCCATTATTGGATAAAATGTTGGTGCACTGCTTTGCGTCAGCTGTGGTCAATGGGCCGAATGAAATCGCACACACTGGTATATAGGAACTGGCTGCGCGACGTGGCTGGCTTACAGATGAAATGAAAATAAATAACTTTGTGCCTACAGCCCGTCGTGTTCATTAATAACCCGCTGAGGAGACATGGCCATTTGTTTCTCCATAATTGTGGCAGTTCTTTCTTTGAGACTTGTTTTAGCTAGACTTAAAAAAGTTAAAAAAAGAATGAAATATAATTAAATCAGATTTATTTTGGAAAATATATTTTTTTTCACCGGTTCTAAGCTCTTGCGTTTTAAACATGACTAAATAACCATTTATGTAACTCTCGTACGATTTTTATTGTAATTATTCCTTTTAGATCTATATACACATAATTTAGATTATTTATAATATATTTTTCTCGCTATAAAAATAGTATTTTATTACGTTTATTGGGGTTTTACCCGCACCAGGCTAGCGTGGTTGACTAAGGTCTAAACCCTCTCAGTTGTAGAGGAGGCCCGTGCCCAGCAGTGGGACGTATATGGGCTGATGATGATGATGATTGGGGTTTTAAGTTTGTATGCAAGTACAGAGGATTGGGCTCATGACTTTTGTTGCTTAACTATAGGTACTCAACTTGAATTAACGTGGCCCAAATCTCACTTTTTTTTCTATCCTGTGGTTCTACTTGTAGAGTCTCCAACATTTTGGTATAATTCTCTGTTTTCAAACAATGCTCACTTAATAATACTACATGTGATTTGATTCACAGACTTTCTTAAAAACAACACGTAAACATCATATCAAAGCTTCAAAAGACTTCTACACTTTGTTTCTATCTACCATACTGAGGGACGATAACGTTTTCAATATTCTATAATATAACACAAAAAGCAGATTATAACGCTATAGAAATGTTAGCTTAAATGAGAAAGTATTTTTCAAAACATAAGTAACATTAACTAAAAGAGGGGAGCGTGGGGAATAAGGAAACGTTTGATCTCCGAGTACGATACTGCCGCGCCGTATTTTTCTCGGTGGCTTGACGCGAAATGAAATTGTAGACTAAAAGAGAGTCGGGCTTCTTTTAAACGTTTATTTGATTAGTTATTAGGATGACGAGGTTGTGTTACGTAAGCAATTTGCAGCCGTCGCGTCGCTTCACCGCGGGTGGTAATAAAGTTATCAACTGTGGTACATGACAAAGGGGAAACTTAGACTATACACTTCGTGGAATAGATATTAACAAACTATAGAGGACTCTGTCAACGAAGTTATTCTCTCGAGCATTTGTCTCTCGTAATGTGAATGACATGTTGAATAGTGATTTATTTTGCGCTGAAAGTGTGCGGGCAGATATATTAAGGTAAAAAGGCTGCGGTTAAAAACGAAATGGAACTTTTATACCTGATTTCGCTTTAACTGGAGATAGCAGTTGAAATTTCGTTTTGTCTGAAGCGGTGAATGCAATAAGGTGAAAACATTTAGGTCAGGCGCTGGAAATTATAGGTCACTTTACTTTTTATCTTGTAGCTTACGGAGTGAAAAATCTTTTAACCCAAGTTATTTACTTAATTACTGTGAAATATACGAGCTGAGAGCAGGAAAATGTAAATTGCTCGTGTTTTTATACAATCTCGTTTTTATGCGTCTTAAATGGAAAATAACTGGATGTAACAATATAACAATTTATTATTTGGGCACTTAGAAGGTATTACGTCCCTCTAATTGTGTGCTCCCTAAACAAATAAAACGGGAAAATGTCAATGGTTCACAAGCTATTTTCGAATATTTCCTCTTAAGGAGCCTTGGTTTTTATTTGGGCATGTTTTTGCTGGTTCCATAAATAACTTGTATTTATTTAATCAGAATTATTTTTGTTATTGCAAAAAAGCTTTTTTCATGAAATACTATGACTCTTTTTTTACTGAGAAGAATAAATACAGGGGCCCAATCGTGGCTAACCACCTCGAGAGGCTGCCCCACCATGCCGCGCATAATCTTGGAGTAGGTCGTCGTGCCGGTTGGTGACCGGATATGGGGTCCCGGCGGCCTATTCCGGGAGGGTACGGGGGCCCTTCCGTCCGATGGATCAGTCTGCCTCCATTCAGCACTAATGTGGCTAATTTCCCGTCGCGATCTTCTTACTACCATGACACAAGTCCCCCTAGCTTCTTCACAACTTCCTTCCTTCACCCATGACAGTGCAACACATCAGAGCAGGTTCTACAGCGGTGCACAACCCCACCACCGCGTTCACGATGGAGTTCGCCAACATCCGCGGGCTCCATTCGAACATCAATGCCGTCCACCACCATCTAGAGACGGCCCGGCCTGCTTTGCTCTTCCTGACGGAGACACAGATTCGTTGTCCGGCCGATCTATCGTACTTGCACTACCCTGGCTATTCGCTTGAAGAGAACTTCAAGCCTAAGGCCGGGGTGTGTTTGTATGCTCGGTCGGATGTCTGTTGTCGCCGTCTGCGCTGCATGGAGGATCCTTCCTTCTCCACTCTGTGGGTACACGTTGACCTCGGCTGTCAAAGTCGTGTCTACGTGTGCCTCTACAGATCTCATAACGGGGATGATGAGACAACCCGGTTATTCAACTACCTTGGCCAGGCGACAGATGCCGCGCAGGAGCAGTTCCCCACAGCGGAATTGGTAGTTTTGGGGGACTTCAACGCACATCATGAGTTGTGGTTGGGTTCCTCCAAGACTGACCATGCTGGAAGGGCTGCCCACGCGTTCGCTCTTACTCATGATTTGGCGCAACTGGTGAACCAGCCTACCAGGATCCCAGATGTGTCGAGTCATGTGCCTTCTCTGCTGGACCTTCTGTTGACGAGTCACCCAGCCGGGTATCAGGTGACGGTTGGTGCCCCTCTGGGTTCCTCCGACCATTGCCTGGTTAGGACGTCAGTTCCGCGCGCTGCACCTCCACTACCCGTGAAGGTTAAGCGCAAAGTCTGGCACTACTCGTCAGCAGATTGGGATGGTATGCGAGAATACTTCGCATCCATCCCTTGGCGGCAGCGCTGCTTTGAGGGCTTGGATCCTTCAGCGAGTGCCGACGCCATTGCCGACGAGATCAGATTAGGAATGGAATACTATATTCCTTCCTCTGAGATCGCCGGCAAAGGACGCGGACGCTCCTGGTTCAATCGCGAGTGCGCCGACGCTGTTGGTAATAAACAGGCGGCGTACCGCGCTTGGATCAGGGGTCGCGCAATAAAGGATCCCAATTTAAGCTTACTCAAGGCAGCTTATAACCGTGCCGTCAAGGCCTGCAAGAAGGCTTATGTGAGAGCGGATGCTCAGCGCGTCTCCAGGATTGGACGTGCCTTGGCAGACCATCCGACGAGCAGCCGTGCTTATTGGAGTCTTGCTAAGGCTGTCCAATCCAATTTCTGTCGTCCTTCGCTGCCCCCGCTGAGATTTCCGGATGGATCACTGGCCCATGGGCCGGAGGAGAAAGCCAGTCTACTGGCGCGCCTCTTTGCGGCCAATTCTCGGCTCGATGACTGCGGTTCTCAGCCACCTACGCTGCCTAGCTGTGGCCACACAATGCCTGATATCCGTATCAGGCATTGTGATGTGAGGCGTGAACTGCAGTCACTCGACGTCCGAAAAGCCAGTGGTCCTGATGGTATCCCGGCGGTTGTCCTTAAAAAGTGCGCAGCCGAGTTGTCTCCTGCACTAACACGCTTGTACCGCGCGTCTTATCTTTCAGGTGTGGTGCCTCAATCTTGGAGAGAGGCTAATGTGCAACCGATTCCTAAGAAGGGTGATCGGTCAGACCCTGTCAATTATCGCCCAATCGCCATAACCTCAGTGATCTGCAAGGTGATGGAGCGGATCATTAACATCCAATTGGTCCGCTACCTGGAGGATCACTCGTTGATCAGTGATAGGCAATACGGCTTCCGCCGTAACCGGTCAACGGGTGATCTTCTAGCGTTTGCCTTGCATCACTGGGGGGAGGCGATTGATCGGCATGGCGAGGCTCTTGCCGTGAGTCTCGACATAGCCAAGGCATTTGATAGGGTCTGGCACCGTGGCCTTCTCTCCAAGCTTCCGGCATACGGTCTTCCCGGCAACTTGTGTTTGTGGATTTCGAGCTTTCTGCATGGGCGTAGAATGCGTGTCCTCGTCGACGGGCACGCTTCACAGCTCATGTCAGTTAGTGCCGGGGTTCCACAAGGCTCTGTGCTATCGCCCACCCTGTTTCTTCTGCATATCAATGATATGTTGCCGCTTGGCAACATTCATTGCTATGCAGATGACAGCACGGTCCATGGGCGGTACTGCAGTAAGCCACCAGGTTGCCGGGCGGATACTGAGAGTAGACGCGAGGAGCTTGTCATTGAGCTCAATCGGACCCTGGAACTCATTTCCACATGGGGTACCCGGAATCTGGTTGAGTTCAATGCCAAGAAAACCCAGGTCTGTGCGTTTTCGTGCAAAAAATCCCCGTTTTCTCCTCTCCCCAATTTTCAGGGCATTTCACTCGCAATGCGGAACGGCCTTAATTTCCTAGGTGTGGATATCCGCTGCGATCTTAATCCAAGGACTCACATCGAGGGCATTATATCCGCCACTTCACGCAGGGTCGGAATCCTGAACAGGGTGCGCCGGTTTTTCACGCCCGGTCAGCTTTTCCGCTTATACAAAGCACAGGTTCGGCCGGGCATGGAATACTGCTCGCACCTCTGGGACGGTTCCGCCAAATACCTTCTCGATGCCTTGGATGGATTGCAGCGGCGTGCCATCCGCATTGTGGATGATGCAGACGTCACAGCCAACTTAGAGCCGCTACAGTTGCGCAGGGACATTGCCGCACTTAGCGTGTTCTACCGTCTGTATCATGGTGAATGCTCTGAAGAATTGTTTAAGCTTGTCCCATCCTCTCCTTTCCTCACCAGAACCACGCGTGCTGGCATGCGAAGCCACAGCTTTGTGGTCACAACATCCGCGGCTCGAACCAAAAAGTTCGCCAACTCTTACCTTTGCCGCACCATCAAGCTGTGGAATAGTTTGCCGGCTCACGTGTTCCCTCCTTCCTATGATCCTGGATCCTTTAAGCGAAGCGTGAAGAAGCATTTGTGCAGGCCGGCATGATTGTGTCGACCAGCGGGTGACCTTCGTTTCTCGCTGGTCGGTATTAATTTTTTGGACTCCACTGTGCTTACCATCAGGTACAGTGGAGTCACTTTGCCGTGCCAGTTTAAAAAAAAAAAAAAAAAAAAAAAAAAAAAAAAATAATAGCACTGAAATCCTAGGGCGAACCATCTAATTGTCACTAGTCAACACCTGTAGCGTAAACTTACTCGTATGATGGAAACATAGGATTAGGATTAGGTTTCTGATTCAACAGATTATGCCGTCATAAAATATGTACCTATATAAGAAACATTATGTACCCAGACGCCAGACGGGAGTATATGGTATCGGGGTTCCAGTATTGACAATATCAATTAACGAGATTGTACGACTGACAGACTGCCTCGTGGTCTAGCGGCACAAGTATGTGCCGAGCGATCTAGAGGTCCTGGGTTCGATTCGGGAATCGACCCGGGGTCAGGCAACGTGTTATTGGGTTTTTCCATAAGGAAATTCTCAGTAGCAGCACGGAGTCTGGAATTGTGCCCGAAAAACGTCAATAAGCTCGCCCCCTATTACGTGGGACTGATACATACCTGGCGAAATGTGGGTGCAGAAATGCACCTCTGCCTACCCCTTCGGGGAATACAGGCGTGAGTTTATATGTGTGTATATGTGAGATTGTACGAGTGTATCTTATATGTATATATTTTGTGAATTCACCTCTGCTCAGTTAATTAACCGTCGATTGCTCCGAACAAAGGCTTTCAATACGAAGTTCATCTTGGTCCTTATAACTTTGCAGGATGACAATATAATTTACGAAGTGTTGGGACACAGGACGGCGGAATGATGCCTTTGCACTCTTCAAGATACTGAAGTTAGTTAACTTTAAACTGTTAATTAAGAATCCAAGTTTCAAGTCAATTTTCGATGTTCGTGTTATTTATGTATAGCTGAAATGGACGATATATTGGTGATTGTAAATGCAGGATTATCTCCAGCACCGAGATGTTTGAAGAGGTAGTTTGTCTTAAAAGTTGCGCCAATATTATGAAATTGTAATAAAATAGTTACAACTATGAGACCCGTTTCATTTCTCAATACTCATAGTCTCTATATTCGCTACCAATTCAATTATAATCGAACGTAGGGTCACGGGGCACAGATACATAACAATCTGGTGAGTAATTGATGTTACGTCGCCCTTAGACGGTTTGCGACACAGAGTCGATCGATTATGCTGGGTGATGGAGGGGCGAGGTAAATACTCGGAGGGCCGAGGGAGGCTGACTGTATTATATCTGGCGCTTTACAGGCGTAAGCGGCCGCGAACAGGGCGATAAAACGCCCCGTCGTGTTCACAGCGTTCATATCGTCGTTGTTACAGCCAAAACCTCACAATTTAATTTTATCGCCACGCGAACGTAATAATTGAATGTCTCCTCCTAATGGATATTTTATGTGAAAATAATTTTTACTATTACTTTTTAATTATTATATGTTTATCGTATTTAGGCTTTAACATACAATTTAATGCAAATATTTAAATTATATTTTTAAAATACATGTTGCAAAGGAACCACCTCGTGTATGAAAGACAGTAAAATTATAGGTAATTATATATTCTGTAGGCACTCGTAGTACATAATTAGCAACAAAATCTAAGGGAAAGGTTAATGAGGTTTTTATTTCACATTACTGATGGAGCATCATTATTAAGTAGGACAGCTCACATAAATTAAGCCCCCTCTGGTGAGATGAATTGACGAGGTAAGCTTGTCTGAATTTTCGCTGAAGAGTACAAGAATTACGTTCTTGTCGTTAAATACATAAAATTGAATTAACTTTCTTCAATTTTATTTCTATTCAAAACCCATTTTAAAACCGTAAGTACTTTTGAAATCTAAATATATCTTTAACACAATGAAAAACTAAAGAAAATCCAAAAAAAATATGCACAAGTATCGCTTTCAACTTGGATGGCATTCAAAGTCCTGTTTAGTTCTAGGTATGCCAAAGACCGATTCCAGAGGTATTGGCTGAGCAAATCAAAATAATATATTAAAAGAAAACTATATTTGGAACACATTGCTATCACGAATAGTTGTTAGTTAGTTCACTTTGCTATGCAAAAATGACTCGTCATATCCTTCTTAACTGAGTGTTTTGAATTTTCTGCCATATTACTTAGTCATTAGAAGCAACAAGTCACAGATCTAATGCAGCGGTATAATAAACGAGCCGACTGCGCTTACGTTAATCCTGTTGTGAAACGGTGTAATAGGCGTCCTCGCAGTTCTTTAAAAAGATGATTTTTTGTTCTTTATTTTTCCTGTCAAAAACAGACTGTAATATGCTTGGCCGAACAGCCATATAAGTCAGTTTGTTAAATGGAATAAGATCTCATTCTTTTTGTTTGTTTTATTCGGGAAACTTTATTTACCATTCATTCGGATTTGTTTCTTTGTTATATTGTAATGTTTATAAATAGTCTTAGGTACATCATATATGTTTTATAAGTATTTCATTATTTTATATATTGACTGTGTAAATAGGTTATGTGCCAGGTTTTCCAGTTCGGTAGTTATCTGAATATTTTTTCAGTTAATACATAATATCGTCATTTTTAGTTCCGTTCGATATTAAATAGTTAAGCGTTCATTAGTATTGTACTTGGAAGAACATCTATAACACCCATTTCTCTTAAGGTTGGACTATGCTGCCACATTGCGGGTTAGGTCGTGTTTAATATTAATTGCCCACGTCAAAATGTTAGATGTTTCGGCTATCCATATAATCCTTGGTACAACGCAAATGTTGGGTCAGTGACTTTAGGAGTTCAGAACTTTACGAAGGTTAAATAGGCGGCTCGAATTTCATAGGCATGGCATATAATGTCATGGCATATGTCCAGCAGTGGAAGTAAAAAGGGCTGCCGATGATGATGATGATGATGATGATGATGATGATGATGATGATAATAATAAAAATAAGTATAGGTTTTTAGGCAGAATCCGTACCACATCTGCTGGGAAATGGTTGCTATGGAGAGATTACATGGCTTTTTTGCACTTGACAATATTCTACTTGTTTGTACATCTACGTATATATATCTATCTTGTTTGTAGAATAAAAAAGTGGTAAAGGTGTAATTTATTGGGATATTCTTTATATAAAAGAGCAATTATAAATTGGCTTGCTTTTACTAACATAAAATAGCATTAAGCTCAGATAAGACGGTTATAAATAGATTTAAGATGCGCAATCCAATGTATTATAACAAAACATATCATAAGGAAATAAATATTACTATACTGTATAACATAAGCCCATAAATGTCCCATTGGAAGGCATTGGTCACCACTCCACTACACACCAAAATTTTATGATAAGTCCTAGGAATACAACTCGGCGTGTAATTAGCCTTCTTATCGCCATGTATATATTTCACGACATTCGTGTCGGAATTAAATCAGTTTCTCGACCCAGAATAAGAGCTTAGCTCGTTTAATGGATTCATTCCGTGCACAAAAAGGACCGTTCCTTATCTTGTGGATGGATTGGTGTTAAAACCTAAGTAGAACTCTAGTTAAAAGGCTTAAAGTTATTTTTTTCGGACAAACTTGGCGATAACTTTGATGTGACCGCGATCTCCTTGGGTCCCAGGTCGGCGACATTTTATTGTAGAACGCTGGCTCTGAATTTTTATAGCTACTAAAAATACTAAAAATAGTGCGGTGTTGGCATATTTTGTATTCGGCAAGGGTCATTCATTACTTAAAGCATTCTTTTTGTCTTGATTAGGAATACCAGGAGAGCCATTTGATTTTTTTTAAACATTTCATTGGCTTTGGCGGACTTTATCTTTAATCTGTTGAAATTGGAACGATTTTCTTCGGATGATTGTTTTTACGGCAAGCACTCAATGATTTAAAAGACCAAGGTCATCAATAGTTAAGTGGAAAATATTGTGTAAACCCTTAGATTAGTTCAAACATTGTTTCTGAATAACCGTTATGCGCTTAGCACGAAGACAGCTATTATCATTAAACTAAGTGTGTACATAAAGCAAGTTACTTCTACATGCGAAAATTAACATGTTTGCAATTTCTCTCACGTACAAGTTATACGCGATTTCAGCGCTGACAGACTCTTTCATAAAATGTTATCTTTTTTGAATTTGTAAGAGCAGCATACTTCGGTCGTTAAGGTGATGTAATACAGGAAAATATTTCAAAATTCTTACGTCTAGGAGGGTTTACGTCGCCACCTCCACAACAGCGCCTAATGCTCGCTAATGGAACCAATTTGGCGTGTTTTGCCAAGCAGAGTGCTCGGATGGTTCACTGCTTCAATGTTTTACGACGGAGAGAGCTTGTCGACAAACGGCCCACTAATTTGTTATTATCGAGCCGAGGGACTATGGTGTCCAAAGTGGATTACGTGACGTACCACTAACGAAGTAATTTGTGTATGAAAATTAACGCTCAAAGATTTCTATATTCCTTTTTATGAATAGAAATATAATTAAATAAATGGATCGCGATGGCGAGAGAAAAGTAGCAATAAATAAATATGGCTTTTTAAATATTTTTGCTAGCCCAGTGCGAGTTTTTGGACTTCAGAAGAAATCATAGCTTAAGATTTTTTATTCTATTAAAACAACTCATTTACATATTATATTTCTATTTACGAGAGCTCTATTTAGTTCTTATCAATGGTAGATAAAAGCGAAATACATTTTTACAATAAAAGTTCACACAAACATTTACATAATTAATGATAAAGTTGAATTTTAAGTCACTTTAATAACAGATATTCTATGACCTAAACACTAAGCGCAGCTTGAAGTGGAGTAATAAGTGTCAATATACCAGATTTAACATGCTGCAAATTTTCGTCGGACAATTAGCTCTCCGACAGCTCCTAGTTATAAACTTTGCCTCCGAATTCACGGAACTAGTTTCAGATAATGTAATTGGCAATAGTATTACTGTTCTAATGTGGACGAGGTCACGTCTCCACTTCCTCAACAAGACCATTGAATTTTGAGGCTTAAAAAAATGCTGGTATTTGACAGCAGGAGTAGTGAAGGCGTTGAGGCTTAGACGCGCGGTTAAAAATCTCGGCGGTCGCAGGTTCAAACCCTAGACGCACACTTCTGACTTTTCGAAGTTATGTGTGTAGTCTATTCACAATGAATCATCACTTACTTTAACGGTGAAGGAAAACACCGTGAGGAAACCTGCACACCTAAAAGTTCTTAGGAATCTCTTAGGTGTGTAGTCCGCCAGCCCGCACTAGGCCAGCGTGATGGACTAAGGCCTGACCCCCCTCAGGTGTAGAGGAGGCCCGTTACCAGCAGTGGGACGTATATGGGCTGATGATGATTATGATATGACAACAAGATTGACACAATGACTGACTGACTAGCTAAGACAAGACTATTATATTAATTATCTATTAATTATTTATGTTGTTATTCATGTATCAATAGCGGATGGATAAGGGCTGCTCAAGACCGGGATGGATGGCGCCTACTTGGGGAGGCCTCCGTTCAGCAGTGGACGGGGATAGACTGAGAAGAAGATGTTGTTATTCAGGATAGACATTTTTTAAATACAAGAAATATGCCGCAATGCCCCTTAGAATTCGCACTATGAATTTAAGTTTTCACTAGAATGTCATTTATTTTGTAATACGGATGACAAGCTGGGAATACAAAAACCATATTTGTTTTTATAAGGCATAACCGTCACACTCTAACCTAAAATCGAAATCCTTTCAACACCTTTTGTATATATGAAACGCAAACAAAAGCAAATCCGGGGATAGAATATAACAACAATCGAAGTACATTATACACAGCCCGCGGCAACACGAATACACAGGGAATCTTCCCCTCTGTTCGCACACAATAAATTCATAACGGTCGATACGGCCCGTCATGGAGCGCATAAATTACGTTGCTAAGTAAAATTGGCAGGTGATATACATATTGTACAAAGTGGCGGTAATCAGATTACCAATATATCGGATTATAGGGTTACTCGGTGCCGAGAGGACGTCGGGAAGCTGCGGGACGAGGGGCGCGGCGGTCGGGAATCGATTCAAACAAACACTGGATAATAACCTCAATCGCGTTGAGTTTATTCTAATTGCGTTGGCCGTGCATTTGCCACGTTGATTATCGCGCTTTACGCAGTTCCAGGGCACTCGTGCGTTTCATTGTTTTAATTAAGCTTACTGTGTAATTTTGACTGCCTCGTGGTCTCGCGGTACAAGTATGTGCCGTGCGATCTAGAGGTCCTGGGTTCGATTCCCGGGTCGGGAAAAGTGTTATTGGGTTTTTCCATTAGGAAATTCTCGGTAACAGCACGGAGTCTGGAAATGTGCACGAAAAACGGCAATAGGCTCGCCCCCTATTACGTGGGACTGATACATACCTACTTGGCGAAATGTGGATGCAGAAATGCACCTCTGCCTACCCCTTCGGGGAATACAGGCGTGATTTTATATATGTGTGTAATTTTGTGAGGCACAGATTTCGATTCCATTCGATTCACAGAGTATTTCATCTTGCCGCTTGCCTAAATGTAATTGAGTAGGTTGAGACAATTCGTAGTATGATAAAAGAAGAACACCTCAATTTTAATCGAACTAGCGTAAAATTTGTTGGTAGTTTTACACAGGTTTCCAACAATTTTCGCGGAACGTTCTCGCCGACGGAGTGAGAATCCTAAAACATGCAAAATTAGTATTGTCAGAAGTGTGTGCTTGTTGCCAACAGATCTACATATCGCTGACTATAATATGTGCAACTACAAAAATACTACAATAATTGAACGTAATGTTTCTGTTTGTAAAGCCGGGTATATATTTAAAACTTCATAAGCCTGTTGAAGGCGTGCAAGTAGCTATTACTAGCATTAGCGGATATGTAAATTTGAGCTTGCATGTTTTCTGTGTTCTATAGGTACAGACCATTATTTTAGCTATTCTGCTTTTATTATGATAATACTAAGGTATCATAATTTGTTCCATGGGTATTAAAGTTGGTTTGATGTTATTCACAGAAAATAATTTCGCTGAATAAGCATACAAAATTTTATTCGGTTTATTTCCTTGAAACATGGACTGCGTAAAATGATTTCATGTGGAAAAGGTATTCCAGATTTGGTACACCAAAAGTGTACAAAGAATAAAAGTGAAGTTTAATATTATTTTTGAAGGTAAAAAACATTAAATTGTTTGACTTTCAATTATTTTATTTGCGCTTTCAGGTTTAAACCGATAATTCGAATTTGATTTAAATAAAGAATGTTTTCTTTTCTATTTTAAAATATTTCTAAAATCCAGTGCATCTGTCTGTATTGCCAGTTTTCTTTGACATAGAGCTTTACAAAGGAGTTCAATTCGCTTTATTGAAGGAGGTTGAACGGGCACGCACGAGCTGAAAGCTTCGTTTGATCTAATAAAAACTAACGTGAAATAAAATAAATGTATAACGTCATGCTTCACACAAGCAATTTTCGAAAACTCATAAATTAATTTATACTAGAAAGAGTCAATAGAGTAAATTAATGATTAAAAGTAAGAATTACATTAAACAAAGTGTTTTATTATTTATTTAAACAATAATATTACATAAAAAGAAAATAATCTTAGTCAGACTCGTTGTTGACTGAAAATAAGATCTCAGATATTATAAAACATCAATTTTTTGAAACCGTTTATCGAAAAGGGACAGCAAACTACGACTTAACAACCCTTTTTTTTTTTTTTTTTTTTTTTTGTTCTCGAGGGGAAAGCTGTTTATGGCTCTACTTCCCGCGCCAACCCCGGGGGAGGGGGACGGGAAGCGTATGTCGGGGTCACCGGTCTTCCAGCCCGGCGCGCGGCGACGTCATGTCCGCGCAGGTGTTAGTGCCGGGCTGGGTCCCTAACAATATCCCTAAACCGGCATACCGACCAAAACCCCCCGGTGGCCATCTCCGCGCCGAGTGGGGCGACCACGGTACGTTAGCGAGAAGCGCCAACCGTAATGCCGCAGCCGCCCGGTGCGCCTCCGAGACGTATTTGTCTCGGCCGTCTCGGAGTGTGTAGGGGGCGCAGTTGCACCCCCACTAGCTTGGTTCGGGCGCCCCGGTTGTGGATGGGCGCCCGCGACGTACACAGGCCACAGTGCCGCCGCCCCTCTCGGGGTCACTTTCAGTGAGGACGCGCCGCCCCCGCAGCGCGCCCAGCGACCCCAAGGGCCCCTTTGAGTCGTCTTTTACGACAGGCAGGGGATACCGTGGTGGGATTCTAACGCCCCCTTGCCACAGGGCAGGGCGCCGGGTCTAATTATCTCTGTTGACCCGGCGCCTCCTTCTCTGACGTCTTTGGCGGGCGGGATCGTTTCTCTCTCGATCCCGCTCCGCGCTCTCCTTCTGCGACATGACGTGCTCGCAGAAGGAGAGCACCGCTCGCCACGACCTCGGACTCTCGACCATCGAAGAGACGACGGCCGGGAGCGAGAGGTCACCACCAACAATAGCGCGGAGAGCGCTGCGCTCCATCTCCCAGGCTGGACACTCTTGTAGTGTGTGCTGGGCTGTGTCGTCCGGGCAGTTGTCACAGTGGTGACACACGGCCGACTCCTCCTTCTGAGCCACCCGACACAGGTAGTGGCCGAAGCATCCGTGCCCCGACAACACCTGCGTCAGGCGGAACGTCGCCGCACCGTGGCGCCTGTCCACCCACTGGTCGAGGACAGGACGCACTGCCTCGACGGTCCTAGCACCAGCACTGGGATCCTCCAGCCTGGTACGCCATTCCTCCACGGCGGCCGTACGGAGGGAGGCTTTTATAGCCTCTACCTCTCTCGGGGCCAGTCTGTCCCCGCGACTTGACGCCTCCTCCCGCTGATGGTATAGACGCGAGAGGAATTTGGCGTCAAGGTCCCACGGCAGGGACCCGGCCAAAACGCAGGCCGCCTCGTAGGAGATCGTGCGGTAGCCCCTGATCAGTCGCTGCGCCAGCGCACGCTGAGGCCTGCGCAGAAGAGCGACGCAGCGCCTGCTCAGGGACTCGGCCCATACTGGGCTCCCATACAACGCCATAGACCGCACGACTCCCATGTACATCCTTCGGCAAGGGATGCCTGGACCTTCCAGGTTGGGCAGCAGGCCGGACAGAGCGCCTGCTACCCGCAGCAGCTTCGGCTGCAGCGCCTCAAAATGGGCGCGGAATTCCCACCGACTGTCCAGCAGCAGCCCTAAATATTTGAGCTGCTTGCCGATGGGAATTCGCACGCCCTGTACCTCAATGTGGGCCCCAGCAGGTGGTCCCATCCGAGGCCGGTGAAAGCAAATGGCCTCGGATTTGTGGAGGGCCACCGTGAGGCCCAGCCGCCAAATTCTCCTCGCCACGTTGCCAGTTCCAACCGCGGCGAGGTCGGCGGCCTCCTGGAAGGTCCCGCCCGTCGCAGTGACGAGCGTGTCGTCGGCGTAACAGAATACGCCGACGCCCCGGGGGTTGGCACCACGGAGCACCCAGTCGTAGCCGATGTTCCACAGAAGGGGCCCAAGAACCGACCCCTGTGGAACACCGCACGACACCGCTCTTCGGTGCCATCCGTTAGCGCCCGGATACACCACGTCCCTGTTTGAGAGGTACGAGTGCACCAGGCGCCTGAGATAGGGTGGCACCACGTGGTACTGCAGTGCTTCCTCGATACAGGCCCAGGGCAGGGTGTTAAAAGCATTGGCGATGTCCAAGGACACCGCCACGACGCATTTGCCCCGGGCCACCGCTTCCTCCGCTATTGCCTTGACCCGCAGAATCGCCGAGATGGTAGATCGGCCCCGCCGGAACCCGAATTGGCAATCGGCCAGGTCCGGGCCGACCCTCTCGAGATGCTCGACGAGGCGCACATGGACGATGCGTTCGAAGAGCTTGGCGACCTCGTCGAGCAGCACGATGGGCCGGTAGGCCGATGGCGACTCAGCGGGTCGATTGCCTTTCTTCAGCAGGACCAGCTTCCCAGTTTTCCATCTCAATGGAAACTGGCCCTGCTCTAGGCACGCGGAGAACAGGCCGCGGAGCCTCTCCCCAAGAAACTCGACTACGAGCACCCAGATACGTCCTGGGATGCCGTCGAGCCCCGGGGCGCAGTTCTTGCTCCGCAGCCGAAGCACTGCTGCCTCTAACTCCCCGGGCGACACGCCCGGGGGAGGACCCTCCGGGGTCTCCCTTGCCGAAACGGACGACGACGACGATGCCGCCGGAGATCTCGGCGGCATCCGTGGAGGAATGACGACGACATCGGTGGCCGGAAAGAGTGCGGCGACCACGTCCCCCAGGAGCTCCGGACGGAGACTCTGGGTGAGGGGGGGCGCCGGCGGGCGTAACTTGTTCAACGCCAGCCGATACGGGCGCCCCCACGGATCGCGGTCCAGAGTCCCCAAGAACTCCCTTCTGGCCGCAGCCTTCGCCTCTTTGATGGCCACCCGCAGCGCTCTCCTGGCCTCTTTATAGAGGCCGCGGAGCAGCCGCTCCTGGTCCAGGTAGTCAGCCTGGCGTATCCGCCGGCGCCTGAGTCTGGCGAGTCGGCGGCGCGCCACCTCACAGCTATACTTCAACTGCGCGAGCTCCGCCGACCACCAATATACTTGGCGCCGCGGAGGGAGGCGTTGGACTCGGGGCATCGCCGCATCGCAGATACTAGTTAGTGCTGCCCCGAACCATTCGGCCTCCTCCTCAACCCGCACTGGATATTCCGGCGCGGGGAGCCAGGCTTGGACCAGAGCGGCCAGCTCCAAGGCCTCTCTGTCGAGGCGTTTTTGCGCCCATCGTGGGCCGCCCCCAATCGGGGCATTGGGTCTGCCGCTGGATTGAGTAGCGGCGGGCGCGGAGACATCGAACCGAATGTAGCGGTGGTCCGACAATGTCTCCACGCCCACGAGGACTCTCCAGCCCTGGACACGGCGTGCAATGGTATCGGTGGCAAACGAGATATCCACCACCGATCCACCGTTGTGCCTCACGCACGTGTTGACCGACCCCCGATTAAGAACGGCCAGGCCGAGGGAGATCGCCCACTCCTCCAGGACCCTGCCACGAGCATCAGTCGCCGACGAACCCCAAGCTCGAGACTTAGCGTTGAAGTCGCCAGCTACGATTACCGGGCAAGGTTGGCCCTGCGACACCAAGGCCCCCAGCCGAGTTAGAAATGCCTCAAACTCGGACAAGGGTCTGTTGGGAGAAAAATAAACACCAACAATCCAAACACCTCCCAACAGAGCCGCTACGCATCCCCGGTCCTTCGCTACTTTTTCGAAGGGCGGGGAGCCGGCGGCACCCTGGGTAATCACGGCCACCAAACCGTCTAGGTCCCCGGCCCAGTTTTCGCGGGATGGGACGAAGTACGGCTCAGCGACCACAGCCACGTTCACCAACCACTGCGCCATGGACTGAAGGAGCAGATCTTGTGCTCCGGCGCAGTGGTTGATGTTCGCCTGGAGGATCTTGAAATCCATTATTGGACGACCTCCATTTGCTCATTCTCGGCCTGCAATGGGCGCACGGGCTGCGGCTGAACCGTAGCCCCAGCAGCAGTCCGTCCCCTTGTTTTCTTGGATTGGCGGCCTGGCTTGACCGTGCAGGCCTTGCTGCCAACTGAATGCTCCGCAGGTTTGTTCGCCGCGGCGCACAGAGTGCAATGCGGTCCTGCGGAGCAACCTCGCGCTTTGTGACCCGGCTGACTGCAGCGGTAGCACAAGTTGCTACGGTCAGTCTCGGCGGTGCAACGCTCCCGGACATGCCCCAACTCAAGGCATCGGAAGCATCGCAGGGGTCTTGGTTCCAAGACAGTAACGCGTGCCGACGACCACCCAACCAAAACACGGCCAGTCCTGGCCACTCTTTCCGCCGCCTGAGCTGGCGCTCTAAGCCAGACCACACCCAAACCTGATCGGTCTGGCCTGATCTCTCCAACTTTCACTACCTCCGCTGAACACTGAGATGCCGCGGCGAAGGCCTGTGCGACTCTCTCGGGGGTGACTGATTCGTCAAGCCCCGAAAGTCGCAGTTCCGCGGTTTTGACAGGTCGTGTAACACGGATGTCCTCCGAACCGCGGAATACCTCCCTCAGTTTGGTTGCGAGGGAGTCGGCCTTCGCCTGATTTTCCGGCCCGGGTACCTCAATAATGGTGGCACCCGTGACAGCCTTGCGCCACTTTATAGTAGTGATGCCGAGATCCTTCAACTGAATGTGTTGTTGGGCCTCAGCAACGACGCGGGCGTATGAGATACCTTTCTCTTGCGCCCCACTTGCCAACGTTATAGTGACCGCGGCAGAACGAGGCGTTCGGATTCGCGGCATCGATTTTTTGGTTTTAGCCTGAAGTCGCTTATTTTCAGGTTCTTTCCTCTTCTTGCCTTTCTGTACCACCAAGGTCCACGGCGCCTCCATGGATGAAGGCGCTGGTGGTAGTGGCCGGGCTTCCGTTGGAGGCGCTTTTGAAAGGGTGGCCTGTTTCCCTTTTCGTAGGCGACGCGACGACCGAGAAGGAGTACAGGTCATGGAGGGTGCTGGCTGTGTTGCGTTCAACACGCGTACAGCCGGGCGCTCGGAGCGGCTTATGGGCCCCATAAGCGCAGTCTTCTTGGGTAAGGGCGGGAAGCATTCTATGCTTTCTCCGCCCACGGTTCTTTTCTCCTTTTGTTTAGGAGGCATCTTTTTAGGGGCAACAGATGGTGAATGGGCCAACCCTGAGGGCCCCTCCTTAGCCCGGTCAGCAGCCAGCGGAGGCCGAAGAGGCAGCTCTGGAGGTAGGCGACTCTCCAGTGCCTCTTGCCGTGCGGAAAACATATTGATGAGCCGCGTCTCCATTCGAGCCACCGCAGCCTCCAGCAAAGTGATACGCTCTTGCAGACGTTCGTTCTCCGACTTAAGACGGGCGTTGTCTGCCTCGATGCGAGCCATGTCAGAAGATTCTGGCAAATTTGCCAGATCTTCTAGCATGCTGCTGGCCTCCTTCAGGGCGCGAACAGACGAGCTCTTAATATAGCCCGCTTTTTCGGCCGTTGACCTAACGGTGGCAGCTATTTTGTGCAACTCCTGCTGTCGGAGAGTAGCAGGTTGCACTTCATCCCCGCTCAACAGTATCTCCGACGTGACTTCCTTCGCTGGTGTTTGCTTCAGAAAGCACCGACGGTCTACCGCCTGGATTTTTGCCGCTGGCTCTCCAGCGTCATCACTTGATAGTGATGCCCTCGAGTGCGAGCGCGACCGCGACTGATCCAGAGCATCCGCTGATCTCGCCCACAAGCGACTCCGTATTCTAGAAGAAGCCCGTCTCCGCCCTGATTGAGCAGAGACAGGCCTCTCTGTAATCGCATCAGGTGCGGGCATCTCACCCGAACCCGATCTCTCCGCCTGCGACGCAGGCAACATCGTCAAAGATTTAGTTTGTATTAAGGTTTCATCCATTTTGATTCCCACGAGTATGGGGGAAAGGGTAGTCCACCCAGGCAGTGCCCCCTGTACCTGGGTAAGCCTAGCGTAACCCGCCAAGAGGGTCGGCCGGTACTCTGGCGGGGGTCGCACTAGAGACTGAACCTCCCATCAGCCATGCATCCCCTCACGGTGCGCCGCCGCTTGGAATTCGGGGTAACTTTTTATAGAGGTTTTCTCCCTCGCGGCCCGGGCGGTTAAGCCAAGGCCCTCGGTCCGGCCGAACTGCGAGACATGACCACAGCTTCGACCAGATTACGAGTTCGACGGTGAAAATGGGGTTCACCCATTTCCTGCTCGGAAGCAAGAGATTGCTGTCCGAGCCCGCCGAAGACCCGGGACGGAACCGGGATGGCCCAAAAATATGGGCCCCACCGCAGTGCGGTCAAGAGGACCGTTCGCCTCGTGTCAGGATTTGGCCGTCGGCACGGGCCGACGTTGCCCAGGGTACACCGTCCCCGCCAGCATCCGGACTAGCAGGGCACACTTGGAGGTATCCCGACCTTGCACCCCGACTTAACAACCCTAAGTATACTCGATATATCAGTCTGTGTGTTCCTCCATGTCCCTTATCGCAGGACATAACTTTCCCTTGCATTGGCTTACAGCCAATTTAAATACGTAATTCAAATATTGCGCGATAAAAATATAATGCTTCCTTTATGAGATGTCATGTCCACACATGTTAGAGTAAACTTGTCGGACTGGCTGTTTCCCGCCGCGGTTGCCTCGGAAACACGGGAAATGAAGACGTGACGGCGACAACGTCGACACCTAATGTTTCCGTACAATATCAACATGGTGGACATTTCAAATTGTATTATGGAATCACTCGTTTTGAAGCAGATATTTCTTTTTTTTTAAATACGTTTTGAGGGTGTTTTTTTCTTTGCCCGGTAACTTTTGGTTTAAGGTATTAATTTTTTATTATATTTAAAATCACTTTTAAGCCTACATTCTTTTATTTGCGCTTAAATTGGTAAGTTCTAGTTGATATTACATCGTACTGTAGTTACAGTTTAGATGTACACGTTGATTTTGAAACGTGCTATATTATTTATTTATTCTTTATTGTACACCATATAATAAAAACAACATAGGTATAAGTAACTCTAAATATGGTAGTGTTATAAATAATATATTAATGTTTGTCATTATGATTTTTTAAAATTAAATACCCTATGACCAAAGTCTATCAACTATTATTCTCGCCCATGTCATGTTTCATTTGTAAGCTTTTAAATCCCTTGTTTATATTTGCGAGCACTAAATGGCTGAGTGCCCAAATTTGGACGTAATATTTCGAGTACCGTATTTCTGGGGCCGTACGATGAACACGTCTTATCATACCAACACACGCGTGTTTTGCCTAAATTATTACTTTCCTAACGCGCTCCGACGTCGGCGAAATTGTTAGTATCTTACGACGAAGATGCTTTTTGATTGGTCGTAAATCTGAGCTCGAGGCAAATTATTTTAACAAGAGTTTAGTGTCGGCAAATAATATATGACACTGATAATCTATGAAAGATATTATCGCTAATTGCATTTCAATGTTTCTTCAATAAAAAGAGTTATTTATGGATCATTGGATGATTGATGATGATGATTGATGAATGTTATAAAAACCATTATCTTGTCATATTGTGTTTGTGATTCAGGATTGCGCCCTAGAATACATAGAATATCCTAGTTTTAACATCACTTAAAAATTTAAAACTCGGTAACAAAATGTTCTAATCCAGGTTATAAACAGAATTCGTTGAATTTGCGTGACCGAGTAACAAATATCTAAACACGCAAATTATCCCCTTTGTTATATTATTAGGATTTTTGTGCAGAGACAGTGGTACAGGGGGATAAAATCTTTTTGTTATCCATGTCACAGTGTTTGTTAACATGGGGGCGCTCACACGGGATGACGCTGCGGTCTACGTTTGTTTAGGTCACAGCCGTACGCACTTCAACCATTTACTCAAAAGTCATTTTAACAAGAATAACAAGCTTATCTTTCATTATAAAGTATGTGTTGTTTCAACAAAATGTTACATAAACAGCCTTTTTAATTTGTGATCTTCATTCACAAGTGTTTTATCCAAGCCAAGAAATTAAACGAACTTGGTGGCAGTTCGAAGTGTAAATATTTATAAGTACAATTTCGATATATTTTTATCCTTTAATATTTGTAAGATATTCATACTTATCATTGCCTACTCTGAATGACTGACAAATGAGGTTAAGGCTTAATAATTATAATTAAAGTAGTATAACCTATTCATTGATTTTTTTAAATGCAAGAAAAAGTAACCGGAGTAGCACGTTCCAATGCACAATGGGATTCAAAAAATGTCGACTTACGAGACTATTAGTATGAATTTTGTGGAAGTTATTAGTATGATACTGTCAAGTCTTTATACCGGTGCTTTCATAACTGAACCCCAGAACGCGGGCGGATAAAAATATCCCCCTAATTGGTCGGCTCTCTGTATCACAATAGTACAAGCGCGGTCAAGCCGTCTCATTCTCATAGCAGTCCATAGTTATTTATTTGTTAAATCATATCAACAATTATATAGTTTACTAGCTGTTGCCTACAATTCTGTTATTACCTAGCGAAACGTGGGTGAAAAAGGCGCCTCTGCCTACTCCTTTGGGGAATACAGGCGTGAGGTTATGTATATATGTATCTTATAATAAATAAATTAAAGAAAAGAACAAATTATATTTAGAAATATTAAATTCGCATGTAATTACAGCAGTACAGTATCATAAATGTACACAGTAAGTAATTAAGCTTTGTGGGAACATGGCAGGTTCTATTGTGCTTTGTGGAGCTCCTGTGCTAATTATCTCAGGCATGTGCTCTAACAGAAAACAAAGATGAAACGTATAACTTAATTGTGAAAATATGCCCTTCGTAGTCATGACACTAATTGTAATTTATATTCTATTACTGTGATCTTTTATTAAAATAAAATGGATACTGGAGTATAAGCCAGAATTCTTGTTTGCGTCGAATATTGCTAGCCTTTTCTGTGTATTTTCCTGCGTAGCGTATTTTTAAATACATACTATATTGGCCCGGAAAATGACATCACCGCACTTGATAGTAACTATTTTTGCCTAGCCTTAGATTGTTATACAAATGCATTCAAATTGAACAGTGATAATTTTTAGTAGTTTTGTAAACGTTAGGTAACAATAAGGAAAAAAATATATACTGATTTGCAGTTGGGATTAATTTTTTCAACGCTCTAAAGATTACTTTAGAGTTGCTGTAGAGGTCATAAAAAAGGCATTCACCAAACTTAGTGATTCCTTACTTGGATAGTACATAGAGGTAGTATAATATAGTTCATCATAATATACGTCGCACTGGCACGGGCCTCCTCTACAACTGAGAAGGTTTAGGTCTTAGTCCGCCACGCTGGCCTAATGCGGGTTGGCGGACTACACACCTAAGAAAATCGTAATAACTTTTAGTAGTGCAAGTTTCCTCACGATGTTTTCTTTCACCATTAAAGTAAGTGATAATTCATTGTAAATACACACATAACTTAAAAAAACAGAGGTGAGTGCCTGGGGTTTGAACCCGCGACCGTCGAGAATCTCGACCGCGCACCTAAACCTCGAGGGCATCACTACTGGAACATGGTTAAAAT
The DNA here is from genome assembly GCA_907164795.1 of Hemaris fuciformis. Lineage (NCBI taxonomy): Eukaryota > Metazoa > Arthropoda > Insecta > Lepidoptera > Sphingidae > Hemaris > Hemaris fuciformis. Next base: position 11,000,204 of record OU015440.1, read on the forward strand.
AGGATAAAGTTAGAGTGTGAGAGTCATTATATCCCCCTTAATATACCAAGCGTTAGTTACAATCAACACATTGGAAAGTTTCCGCGCACATGACGTGGTATATTTGTGTTTGTTCACGAGCGTGTTTGCCTTCATGTTTGCCGCAGATAAGTAAGCGGAGCGCGGATGTTTGCGCTCTGATCAACTTGTACTACATGGTCTGATGGTAGTCGCTTATTTACTAGAAAATATTTATTTATTACTAACGATGTCAACACGGACTATATATGTATGTTTAAAGATTTTAAAATAATTAAATATAAATCATTGTGACTTATTGTTGTACTCTACCCTATGTAGAAGAGGAGAAAGCCTTTTGCCATGCAGTGGGCGTTTAAATATATGTATGGATTGTCTTTTGTTTTAATTGTATCTGTGGGTACTGAAGAATTCATAGAGATATGGTACGATGTTCAATTCAGAGAAGTCTTAATAGAGTACGTAAGGGCAACACACAAATACTGTTTATAATTTTTTGATAATTTCTAGAAACCCTTTCAGAATATCCGTTCCAGAATATAAAAATTGCATCTTCATCATATGTTGGGATCCAACTGTCTCTGTACCAAAATTCTTAGTAATCAGTTCAGTGGTATAGATGGAAAGCGTAGAAAACACCGGTTTTCTTATTTGTTAACTTCGGCCAACATTAGGTACAAAGCTATACGGTGCGGGAAACCCGATGAACAATAATTTACATTGTTTCTAGTCAGTGTACCGTAATAACTCTAATTGACATTTTACGAAAACGCATATATTGTGATGAGGGACAATGACGACCTCAGCCTCGGATGATGGGGCTTGAATGTGACATGTGCTTTCGATAAGCATTGCGTAAATTTAAATGACCAATTATTTATTGCCGTTTTTGAATCATAAAGAAATTATATCAGATAATAAGTGGACACTGAAAATGAATAATTGAATTGTTTAACACAATTATATAATAAGAAGATAAGCCGTGGGTAAAACCTACTCCAAGTGGTTTTTATGTATTAATGTGTTAGTAAAAATATAGCTAAGAAAAATAGTGACATTAGATGGTAGATTATTGGTCAGGTCAGTAATAAACTCCTAACATTCTTACAGTAAATTAATAATTCTACTGAAAAAAATATGTAAAAGTCTAAAAAGGCTGGGGTCAAGTCTATTAGGCTTTATATTCCGAAGGGTCAATGTGACCCCGTACGGATTTCAGCGTTAAATATGGATATTTCGGCCATTTAGGTACTACACAGTTGCGGTATTTTAGATACAACCTTTTTTATTACAATCGGCTTTGGGAATCAGTCGAGCGTGAATATTGAATATATTTATTCACAAAGTAAAAACATGAATAAATTAATTTATTTATATCAGAATATTTCGTTCTTCAGAAACATAAATGTTACATTTTTTATCATATTACTTTAAGTGACTGTAGGTAACATTTATCAAACTATAATATAAGAACCACGAGGGTTATCTAAAAAGCTCGTATTTTCGCGGTTTAGTTGGCAGTCACTATTATCAGTGTTGTTACCAGACAACATAATAACGGGATAATGGCCTCGCACACGCAAAATTATGTGCTCCGAGTGCTGCGACCGCTATGGGCTACAAGAGCTCTACGACGCTACGACGCTACGCTGCTACGAGCTGCAATTAAAGCTACGTTATTGAGGAAACAATCTCCTGTTATTATGATTTATTTTTGTTCACCTTTGTGCTCCAACGGAAAGTAAAAGACATTGAATTGTTTTATGCTGCTTCTAGCATTTCTATGTGCTTATTTGTTAATAAACATGAACTTTGTATGTTAATGATTTATCAGCTAAAATATCAAAGCAACAAACGTTTTTTATTTGGATAATAATGACGATCTGAATTTAAAACTAAATGATAACCTAGTATTTGTAACAGAATTTTATCATTATATGATTTAACCATTTTTCGTATTTATCACATAATTTTGTTTATCCTTACATGAAATGTAAAAACAGATGAATAAAAATCATCATAGCTACTTCCAATTAACGTATTTTTAATAATTTATTTAAAAGCAAATCGAATTTTCATAAATAATATCAATTTACGTAACAGAACGATCAGATGAAGTGTAATAAATAAAATAAATAAATACACCCAACAGTCACATACATAGTTCTGTCAAGTCTTGTGTCGTGGGTATCAGAAACTACGAGAGACTTTTCGGTCTCACATACACCCAGACCCGAAACAAATATTTGTGGATCACACAAACATTTGTCTCGGTGCGGGGATCGAACCCCGCAATAGTTCTAGCTTTCATCAATGTGTAAACTAAGAGATTGGATGCTGTTTGTTTGGGAGCCATTCCTGCACCAACGGTAAAATGGACGTGTATGTAATTCTGATAGTTTGTTTACTCACCAGTGCCTGGTTCAAGAAGGCCTTCGGGATCGGAAGTCTCGTCGGCGGCGGCGATGGCGACAGCCACCGTAAGCATCAACCACACCACGCGACCCATTGCACCTAGAACAATATCATTAATAAATATGATTTATTTTCTAGCTTTTTTAGCGTTTCTACGATCGAGATTATTCATAATGATTGAATTTATCGTGGAAATTTTAAAGATTTTTGAGTTTTCCCTAAGATTTAACAAGTCTATCATTCAGCACTAAGCAGGAGAGTGTGGGATAAATGTAATGTATTTATAAGAAGACGAGGTTTGATGTGAACAGATAACTGAAATCGTGATGCATTGAGTCAATTTAAATTTATGATCAAGAGAAGTAGAACTGAAGGTTATTTCCAAAATTTGCTTGCACCAAAATATAACAGCTGCAATTTGGTTTTAGCCAGTGTATTTTATAGGCAAAAGTAATTTAGGTGAGGCTATCATGGGTTCACAATAAATAAGATATAACATTAGGGTCGGTAAACTGAATACACAATTGTTTTAACAAAATATGAATACAAAGGAGGATAGTAATTTTTTATGTCCCTCAAAACTTTACAGTGCATAAAACAATTCTGTTTCACATGCACGAAGTCGTAATATATGGACCTAGGAGTAATAAAAATATATATTAAAGATTATTCATAAATGTTACATTGACATCGCGTTATTCTCGACGCTTACTTCTGAATATGACTCTTTTAACGGTAGCCTAGTTTTGAACAATGGCCACAATACAGATCTGCACCAAGAAGAACATGCGGGCACGCTGACTGCCTTGCTGCCATTTTAAAGTTTTCCACTTAATACTCGCACCTTTTTGCACTTTCCATTTTTTTGTTAATTATTTTGTCGGCATGGTTTTTAAATAACAAAGTGATACCTTATGATTTGTGAAGTCAGTTTATAAAGGCATTTAAATAATTATTTAAAATAATTATTTAAATGCCTTTAAACTACTAACTTAAAAAAACTGCATTTTTATGTTTTTATTTCAATTAAAATGTAAAGTTATTACTTTTTTACGTTGAACCAACACCAAATGGTTGGTACGTAATCGAAAATTAATACCCGTTCGGCTAACGACCTCTACATACAGATTGAAAAGCCCTCTACACGATTTTAAAACTGCGTTGGTTTCTTTCAAAAACTATTATTGAGAAGTATCGAGCTCAGTTGTTTCGATTGATGAGAAATATTTATTATTCAATATATTTTTATTGGATATTGAACTTTCGATCGGGTTATGAGTAGCCAGTTGCTTTTAAAAGTACACCCTTAAATAAAAATCTTTTGTCAGTCCTGGATACGCGCCTGGCACACTGCCCATTGTGTTCGTCACGGAAAGAGGACAGAGGGACGGCGGGCACATAATGTTTTCTACTCGCAGTGTCAAAGAGAGGTCACCTTTTATGTTGCTAGATGGGTATTTTCTCTTATCCTACCATTCTTTATTTAGACATTTCGTACTTTTCTATTAAAAGTTATTTTCGTCCAATTGAAGATCTTGTTTGCATCACTCAAAGAAAGACAGTAAACAACTTGAAGAGATTTCATGAAAATGTGTAAACAATTTTTTGTCTGCGTTTTCAGCTTTGTTTAATATTTACTCTGTTATCGGCATGGTAATAATGTACAACTTCGTAATAAATTAAATACGGCTATTATGATGAAAGTTATATCGTTTGTAGATTTGGTAGACGTCATTGTAACAATAACAGTGCCAACCCGCACTAGGCCAGCGTGGTGGACTAAGGCCTAAACCCTCTTAATGGTAGAGGAGGCCCGTGCCCAGCAGTGGGACGTATATGGGATGATGATGATGATGATTGTAACAATAAATTTGATGTTCATTCTGACTGGTGTAAGGTAATAATGTCTTGTAGTCACATCAGTTATACCTAGTTATAACGTGATATTTTTTTCATTCTTGATCTTTTTATTAACAAGGCCATATTAAAGATAATTTTATTTAATTAGTGAATGGAACAATAGAATTACTACTGAAGTGTTTGATTCGGGTAATGCGATTATCAGCAATAACATGTAAGTAAGTGACCACTATTGTTTAAATTTTGAAGGTAATTTGTCAGCGTTTGAATATGGAAAAAAGGAATGAACGAGAGAAAGTAAAGAATTTTAGGCTTCCTACAATATAACCTAAAATGCCACAGTAAAGCCATAGAATAAGAGAATATAAAAGAGTAATACATCAATTACTAAAACCATGATCTTAATTTCTGTTTGAGCAGTTAAAGCAACCATCAATTAAATAAATACTGCACGACTGAAAACTCCTAGTAGCGTTTTCTCTTCACTTTATGTACTAAAACGACAGTCTATTCTTATTCAATCTAGCTCGGTCTGTATCATTGTCAGCCTTATGACCCTGTTGCTAGGCACAAAACAACGGCCAACTTAATATAGTGTTCAAGATGGAGGGTCTCAAGATTTATGTTATTATGCGGTCATCTATTTGTGTCCGGGGAGCTCCGTGGTATAAACATCTTTTGTTATTATTTACGCTGTAGAATTCTTTAGTTTTCATGCCCTCGTTATGATGAAACTTAATTCATCATTTGTATCGTTATTATATTATTTTTCTTTTTCTCCAAGCGCTTACCTACCTTGGAAAAATTATGATTTTCATACAAATTATACAATGATTTGAGTTCTAATTGTTGACAACTCTGTGTTGTTATATGTATTTTTATAATATATATTTTTTAAACAAAATTCATTTCATATACCTTACTATATTTATAATTGAGTATTTTTTTAAACTTTATATATAATGTGGTCAGCTGATAAAGAAATCAATTTGTCGGTATTCTTTGCAATTGCAAACAGATTATTATTCTCATAGATTTAAAATTTGTCTTTGAATATAAACAAAAATATTATAGTTCGTTAGTAATGTTTAACTATTTACGCGTTAAGTTTTACAGTTTAAAATATAAGCGAAGAAAAGACTTTGTTCGAAGGTACTTCAAATATTTAATAAATTTTACCGTCTCAACGTTCAAAATATTTAATATGAAGGTAAATTTACTGCGAGTAATTAAACTTGCAAACTGAGGCTCTACGGTAAGCACTAAGCACCAACTCCCTTTGTTTAATATATTATGCTTAAAAATGATATTATTAAACATAATTTATGAAGGAAATAGTTTTTCCTTGACATTTATTAATAGTAACACATCGTAATCGAGTAATTTAATTAAGTTATCATCCGTTTACGTTTTTGTGATTGATACAGGAAACTTCTTTAATTTATTGGGCGACTTTAAATGATTTTTTGTAAAGATCATTGAAATAGTGACCACGTATTCGTGTTAGCACATTAAACGAGCTTAATTTTAAAAGTAAACCACCTTTTTTCACTCTTACCTCTTTCCACTACTCTGGCACAAATACACATAGTTGCAATTTAGATGATCTTTCATGATTTATAATTAAACCGTGTGTTGCTGTTGCATACACATGCATTATAGAATGTATGCGTCTACATTCTGTGCCTTATCACAATTAGTTTGACTATATTTTCAATTTCCTTTAGATTAGAGCCATTGCATAGTTCCAAATTTTTGCTTGATCCGGTTAGGTAGCTTAATGAACAAAATAAATATAATTTTAAACAATATAGAATACAATAAAAGAGTCGACATTTTGTGCCCATTTCAAACATTATTATCTTTTCAAACTTTTGCTGTTTGAAAAGCAAGTTTATGAAATTGTGTTGTCTGTGTTTTAGTAATTATGAATTCAATATCAAGACTGTATTGTTTGAGGGATTAAATTTTAATTCAATTAACAACTAATTCGACGCGCTCCACGCGACCTTTGACATTAACAGAATCTGTTTGTAGGCTGAAACTCGCTGGAATAGTGATATGCTTAGTAATTTAAATACTCATTATGTTTGATAAAGCTACTAACAAAGAAAATCGATCGAAGTACTAAAGGCAGCTAGTAGAATTATATTTAGTTCATGGAAAAGGGGAAAATTATTACCTATACAAAAAATTACGATGCAAAACAAATAGTCCCCATTAAGAGTTATGAAGAAAATGAACATACTGGTCGCAAAATATGACAAAAGATTTCATATTGCTTTATACAATGCTTCTCTCCCCACATGTAGTGGCCAAGTTGAAAATCCATAAATAATAGACAGGCTCGTCGCTAGCTTCTTCAACGCCCGCGTGCAAACCCGATTATAACACCCTATACCTTACTTACAACTTTAAAAAAGGACATTACCTACAAAATTAATCAACTTTCCTGTATCCAAAATGTCATTACATTTGTTATAATTAAGGTGAGAATATGGTATTTTGACAATGACTTGAGTTACATTATGAATCGCTCGATTTGTTGCCCTCCTGGACGTGCCGCCCGCATGCGGTGCACGCTTTGCACGCCCGCTTAAAGTCAATTAAAAAGCTAAAAAGTCAACAGTAAACCACGATAAGTCCACTGCATGTAGATGTTGTAGGGAAATTATTCATAAGTAATGTAATGTTGTTTGTAGTTATAAAAGTGAATCCAGGAAATGAATTCTGAGTTCTACGGAAATAAATTAATTAAAAATGTCGATAATAAATTATATGGACATAGCATCGCCGAAAATGAAATATTAACACGTACAATTTTATTAATTAAAGTCTTATCCTTTATTTGAGAACGTGTGTCAATAGTTCATTAACGATGATTAATTTTAATTCCATAATAAAATTTCAGTAGACAGTTTAAATTTTTCAATAATATTTTTGATACAATTAAAATATCGTACCATTGTATTGACGTTATGTCATGATCAGATATCTACTGTTCGACAAAAGGCTCTTCAAAAACATCTAAAGCCATTTGTTGGAAGAGTCTGCATTCAGCGATTTAGATTAATTTTATCATATTGTCTTTTCACCATATAGATAAATTGCCAAAGCTGTGCTCGTCGGCACATGGTTGCTGCTAGAAATCCTTTCAACCCTATTGGCTATTGGGATTTCGAGCTTGCCCGCACGCGCTCCGCCTGCTGTCACTTCATCTTGTCAATCTGAGTCCATGTTATATAATGGTTATGGCCCGCGAACTTGTTTGCGTGGACTATGGAATTAAGTCTAGAGAAAAAAATGTACGTGCATGACAAATGACATGCCTATTCCTTTTAAAAAATCCTCAGGCTCGTAACGCTTTAGTCGTGATTTAAAAATACTCGCAAATATTTATAATATACAGTTGATTGGATGAGTAAGCATACCGGAACATCATTTTGTTTTCGTTTAAATTTATGAAAAAATAAAATAGAAGATCCAGTTTGACGATTGCTGTCAACAACTCAGTACAAGTCAATTAGAATTATTCACAATAGGTATTAACTTGCATCAGTTGCGGGGTCCGTCAGTCAAACTGTCAGATTCAGGCGCTTTGTGAAAATAAGCTTATGCGCCACAGATTTAAATGTTTTCGAAACAATGCCATACTTTGGAAGAGAGCGGGGAGTATTCCCCCACTGCTCATCGGAGCAAAACGTATTTTCACAACAAAACTCCCATTTTCCGTTCCAATTTTCCTCGAGAGACATCCTCGTCTCGTAATCGAACGTACAAATCATGTGGCTAAAATATTTTGTAAGTTTATATTCTATTTTATCGGGAAAATAATCTAAAATAAAATTAATAAGCTCCATATCTCCGTCGTATTCCAAAACCAAATATTTCCAATCGTTTCTCTTGTCACTTATAATAATCATAACATTTTATGGATTAAGTTCATATTGCTGGAAGTTGGCCCAGCCACCTGAGACTGCGTAGGAGCCCGATCTTCGTGTCAGCAAATATATTGATCAGTCTGAGACTGTCTGGCTACGTGCCTTTGCTTTTATGTAAACATATTCTCATGAATCCCCTAGCCACTGCTACAAATGTAAGTAATATTTTAGAAATAAATATTGAATATGTTTTAGACTTTTTTAGAGTGTTTCTTTTATGTTTATGCAGATGAGTTAATTCGAAGAACATGTTGGAAAAAATATTTTGGTTACTATTTAAAAGACGTGACTACCTACATGCATATATAATATTCCGTAGATTTAAGTAAAAACGGTAGGTTTATGGTTTAAGATGCTATTAATTATGTCTACAAAAGTTAAATTAATTTTATGGCAGGTGGTAGCACAAGTAAGTACCGGGAATAGGGATTCTCCACATAATGTGTAGAGGCTTTATAGAATTATCATAGAAAACACGGAGTCTTAAGAATAACAGTACCGCTATCCTTAGCAGTAATAAACATTCACCACGAAAATACACTTTATTTTTCAAATTTGTGAGAACAAAGACGGAGGCGAACTAGTGAAGTGTACAAATGCTTAAGCAATTCGCTGTGAGTTTGCTTTGATGTGGGTTAGAGAACCGGCAAAGGTAGGATTGGCGGAATCTCGGTGCCATCGTAAAAATACTGCTGTACAGAAAGAAATATATTCATAATGTTATACACTGGCCTTGGTGTTTAGGAGGTTCATGCTTTTTTATATAAGACATTTTATATTCACAGAAGGTAATAGAAGAATATAATCACTAAAGTCAAAGTCAAATTCAAAATAATTTTACTTAAATAGACTTTTACAAGTACTTTTGAATCGTCAATTTTAAGCTGTTATTATTAGTATCTACAATCTACACACTTATTTTTGTATCGATGGAGGTGAGCAGAAGTGTTTCTCTGCAACCATATTTCGCTAATTGTGTTTTATGTACCACGTAATAGGGGGTGAGCCTATAAGTCCGAAAACGACAATCCGTTTTCGGGCACATTTCCAGATTCCGTGCTGAACTTAAGAATCAACTTATGGAAAAATCCTAATAACACTTTGCGCAATTCGGAATTCGAACCCGGGATTTCTAGATTGAATTTAACGGTGAAGGAAAACATCGTGATGAAACCTGCACACCTAAAAGTTCTTAGGAATTTCTTAGGCCAACCCGCACTAGGCCAGCGTGGTGGACTAAGGCCTAAAACCCTCTCAATGGTAGAGGAGGCCCGTGCCCAGCAGTGGGACGTATATGGGCTGATGATGATGATGATGATTTCTAGATTGCACTGCATATACTTGTGCCGCGAGACAACAGAGCTTCACTTGGTAAAAATGATTAAGTTAGGTATATGATATATTTTCTGGTATTAGAAATCTAAGCGTGTTTTTGGAGCGGTAAAATAATACGTAGAAAAATTCTTTACATTTAAGCCACGGATTTAAAACATTATTAAACGAAATAATAGTAACATAACATTTTATTGTTGTAATAGGCGATGAAGGGTTCACCACATTGTTTTAATGAGAGCACGAGCATGACTAATGCGTAAGACCTCAAACGCGAAACCCGATAGCACAGCCTATATTAAGGGGCATGTGCTCATTACAAAATAGTGGAAACCTACAAAATTAACAATGTAACACTAGAAGGTATTGAAGTGGCCATTAACACGCGATATCCAATTAAACTTTATTATTAATGTGTGTGCGAGATTACACTGCGTCGAACATTTTATCGTCGAAAACGTATGGTTATTAACTGGTTGACAAGGGTAGACAGTCGACCGAACACTGCCCCCGCAGGTAATCTGTTTTGAAGTCTATTTACGAACTATCGATCTGGTAGTTCGTGATTTTCCGCCTGTTTCCTAGAAACGTGATGTCGAGCGCTCTCGCAGAAATCCGAGCAGTGAAGCGTATATCGGGAATATTTCGCCAATAATGTTGTTGGATTAATGTCGTTTCCATCTCGGCTATGTATTTTTTTTATATACTGGCATGGAAAAGTGACTCCACTGTACCTGATGGTAAGCACAGTGGAGTCCAAAAAAATAATACCGACCAGCGAGAAACGATATGGTCACCCGCTGGCCGACACAATCATGCCGGCCCGCACAAATGCTTCTTCACGCTTCGCTTAAAGGATCCAGGATCATAGGAAGGAGGGAACACGTGAGCCGGCAAACCATTCCACAGCTTGATGATGCGGCAAAGGTAAGATGTTTAGGTTTATTATTAATTGTGTGTGCAGTGAATACTTTGTGTGTATTAGCTATTTATTAAGACTTACATAATTAATTCAAACAAATATGAAGCTATAATATATTTAGAAAGAAAATAAAATAAGTGATGAGCACATTTCATTTGTGTCTGATTATTACTTTTAACAGAGTTAAACATATTCTTAACGAGTAGGTAATATCTATGTATTTATAATAACAAAAATTAAACAAACCTTGAATATGTTTTCTTATTTTATATTTTTTATAAATGACAATATAATAAAATAAAAAATATTTTATTTGAGAGCTAAAACTTTTATTTAGGAATCATGGTGGATATTAGCGAATGAGCTCAATATTAATAATCAACTATAAACATAATAAATTATACAAAGAAAATTGACTTTATCTCTCTGTCTATTTGTTATGAATTGATGTAATTTATTGTAAAATATTCAATGCAAAATGCTATTTTAATACGTAGTAAGTATTAAACTAAGCTTATAAATTCCACTAAAAGCTCTCACGTGCTTTTACTCACTAATCCAAACTCCACGAATAATTACCGAAAAAGGACTCTCCAAAAGCGAAAACCTTTTCAAATGAATCTGCGTTAAGTTCGCGAGGGAATAACCGTGATGTGTAACATTTAGATCCCCACAAGGGTGGAGAGGGCTCGCAAATAATTTGGCACGATATCAAGCAATTCCTGCCGAACCGCTGTGGGCGCAACTTTAATTAAACCACCATTACGTAACTCGAACTGAGATTACGGGCCGGTGTTTTGCGGACTACACAGGCTGCGTCATTATCAAACTATAATATTGTGGTTCGGAATTTAATTACGCGTTGATACAAACGGATGATTTGTGGAAGGCTTTAGGGTCCACACGTGACAACCCTACTTCATATACACTCACGCTACACCTACGTTCGCCGGCTGTGTTGTATGTTTCGTAACAGGGGGAGAGATATTTGCCGTTTTTACATTATCACTATTGCGGCACTAATGAGAATTTTAATGAAAATACCCAATAATACTTTTCTTGAATCCGTGAATCAGAGTCGGGAACTTTGAATCGTACGCTGCATATTTCCTCATTATCAATATGAATTCTAAAAATATTATAATAGAATAGTTTTTAGCCTACATAATGCGCACTTTATGTTTTCATAAATAACATTGCTTAATGACAATTTATTTTAAAAGTTACTCAATGTTATTATCGATCGATAATGATATTGAAAATGCGAAATTAACTTTGTCTGTCTGCTACGCTGTTACGCCGGATCCCCTGGACTCATTAAGATTATTTTTCCGTGGGGATAAATTAAATTATGCCTGGGGCAATTGAGCTTCACCGCATGTTATTAATATAGTTTATGAGTATTTCGAATATTTCCCTAGACCAAATTATGAATTCGACGCACACGAAGTTGATTACATTGGCTAGCTGTGTGGTTTTAATATCCCTCAAATAACTCGTTAGTACACAAAAAGTATTTTGCAAAAAGCAGAAACGCGGAATTACTCGTTCCCGATGCAGTCATGTTGTCATGTGTCAAAGAGACGGGAATCGCAGTGGAAATGGATGGATTCGCTTGTGCCTGTGAAATATAATATAAAACATACATGCCAACATGAAGCACATACACGCGACGCAATGCATGCCGCTTTTAGAATAAATTGATGCATGGAAACGTAATACTCGATTCGATTTCTATTTTAAAATTTGTTAGGCAAAATATGTTGTAGAATTCAATGTTTACAACGTTGTGGAGAAGATACATCGTTGTTCAAAATGACCATAATCGAAAATTAAGTGTGTCGGTTTTGGGGCATTGGAGCAGTTTTGGCTTGAAAGTTATTACTCGATTTTTTTCTAAGTTATAAAACATTGTCATGCACTTTAACAGCAAAGAACAATAACAAAACAAAAACCGCCTTCAAAAAAACCTATTCCAAAACAAATTAAAATGCACTAAAAAGTAAAAAAATAATTGCGTTTCTTCTATTACTTAATTATAATCAACTTACTATTTCTCTACATCAATATATAGGTACGATCTATGTGTTTACGACGCAAGAAGCTAGGTAGGTTCTTCTATATCTATCCACTTCAAATCTAACTCAACACATACCTATGAATAACAAACAATGATTAAAATAATTTTTAATGTTCTCCTATGTAAAATTAAATGAAAAATATTAGACTACTTAAAAGTCAATCAAATTATTACGATAATATAATGTAGTTGTAATTATTGTTATTCTTGGAGGCGGTGTCAGCCAAGGTAGGATTCTCGTATTATTATTCATCATCATCAGCCCATATACGTCCCACTGCTGAGCACGGGCCTCCACTACAACTGTGATGCTAGGTATGCACATTGTAGTATTTCCTTGGCTGACACCGCCTCCAAAAATAACAATAATTAAAACTACATTATATTATCGTAATAATTTGATTGACTTTTAAGTAGTCTAATATTTTTCATTTAATTTTACATAGGAGAACATTAAAAAATATTTTAATCATTGTTTGTTATTCATAGGTATGTGTTGAGTTAGATTTGAAGTGGATAGATATAGAAGAACCTACCTAGCTTCTTGCGTCGTAAACACATAGATCGTACCTAATTATATTGATGTAGAGAAATAGTAAGTTGATTATAATTAAGTAATAGAAGAAACGCAATTATTTTTTTACTTTTTAGTGCATTTTAATTTGTTTTGGAATAGGTTTTTTTGAACGCGGTTTTTGTTTTGTTAAAATTTTTGTTTATTTTTTAATTTTTAGTGAAGCCACACCCGGGATCGAACCTGCAACATCATGCGTTGCAAATCGGTTACTTTGCCACTCCGCTACCACCAGTCTATTATATGGTTATAAAACTCATCAACAATACGCAAATGTTTCTACCACACACTCGGCTACCACCGCTTCACACATTTAATACACCTTAAGTAATGCAATTAGATCGTTTGCTTCATGTTGCAATGCAGCAACAAACGTAAGCGCATTACAATTTGATTCAAGACAGTTAGAAATTCGGCCACAAATCGCATCCATACTGTACGCCGTTAACGAGTTCCATTGACATTATATTATATTTGACTAGGACAATTACTTGACCATAAAGAGGTTACGGTAGGTGACTCAAATATCCGGATAGCCTATAAAGATTCGGCCGAGTATCGTTAGTTTTCTGCTAAGAATTGAAGAGTTCCGTTACTTTGTCATGGATAATTAGAACTTAACCAAACTCTCATGCAATTACCCTAGAAGTACATTCTAATCAATAATAAAAAGGATTCATCAAAATCGGTTGGCATGATATTAAGTTATTCGTCGATTTGTCACGCACATTGGTGAAAATTTAAGATTTTTGTGGTTTTCTAATGGAAGCTATTGTCACAACTGGACCAAATTTAAATGGGACCAATCTGGAAGCATCAGCTTTCAATTAAAAAAAGAATCATCAAAATCGGTCCACACAGTCAAAAGTTCTGAGGTAACAAACAAAAAAAAAAAAAAAAAAAAAAAAAATACAGACGAATTGATAACCTCCTCCTTTTTTTGAAGTCGGTTAAAAATATACCGAAAATCTTTTAATAAAAATGATTTGGTAAATTAAATTTTAGTTGAAGGGACAGACTACTTTTTCACTATAAACGAAAATTTAGGGACCTACAAGATTATTTTTTTAAACGATACCAAACGGAAATCCAACTTCACTGAGCAAGTGTCCCATTTTTGCTTGAACAATTTCTTAGTTCTATAAACTGCGAGGAAGTTATTGCTACTTCAAGTAGCAGCAATAAAACATTTTAAAATACGACGTAATAAAAGTACATACATATATATTTGCTCTTATGTATGTACTTGTATGTACGTACAAGCGCCATATGCGACGGAAAGCATTGGTACTGTGTGGGAGGACTAAACCGCGTGGGTGTTTATATTACACTACAGGGAATTCCTTCGGAATAACTCTGCAACCGAGTATTATTAGGGCATCGAAATATTCAATATGAAAGCAGTTCTCTTGAATTTATCCCATAATACGGGATAATGTATTCAACATTTGACGGTAAAGCGTAATTGAAAGCGCCTGTGTAATTTATAGGTAAATTAAAAGGCCGCTGTGGATTTGCATATTGCGAATTGTTAGTTCACTATCTTACAATTTCTATGCATAATTTGTACACATTTGCAAATTAGGTAACGTAATATCCGAACGCACGAGCAACTTGACAAAGGTGGTAGTTTTGGAACGTTGCTCGCTGAATTAATTGAAACTTGAATAACTTTAGATATTCTATGTGCAATCAACAGTATTCACCGTTCACTATTATTTCATACAAACGTATATTATACGTATATTTACAGCGAAATAGAAGCATCTCACGATGTTTTTTCGTTTATTATTAAATAAGTTTATTATTGGCAAGTAAATATTTTCAACAAGTAGTATTTATATTTCCTGCGTTTGCGTAATAAAGTGGACTTTTTTGATACACTCGCATTTTGATATAAAAAAAAGTTGTTCCAAAGACATCGAACGTGAGATGACGCTTTTGGAAATGTTTCACGCTCAAGTTTGATGAGATTTCCGCTTCTGTCGCTAAAGTTACAAATTGGTTACGTTCCTTTTCTTCGCGCATTTTGTGACACTTGAATTATGTGACCGTATTCAATTTTATTGAGATTATTTTTGGATTATTGTATGACTAAAAATATACTGTTTCGTGGTCTCGCGACACAAGTACGTACGTGCCGTGTGATCCGATCCAGAGTTCCCGTTTTGGATTCTCAGGCTAGGCAGTGTTGTTGGGTTTTCCATTAGGAAATTCTCAGTGGCAACACAGAGTTTGCCCCCTATTTCGTGGGACTGATATATGTATACCTGGCGAAATATCGATTCTAAAATGCACTTCTGCCTTCCCCTTCCGGGAATACAGACGAAAGGTTACGTATATACTATGTATGTATGTATGTATGTACAATAATGTACAATTTAAAGACAGACACATAAATAATGTGATAACTATATTAACGCTGAGATTTTTATTACAAGAACCTATCACAGACGCTCCTCATTGTGTTCTATATGACATGAATTGTAATGATTCGGAACACGACTTAAGACGGAGTTCGTTCACTCTATAGACGCTCGGCGCTCAACGAGTAGGTACAGATCCGTGTTTCTTCGAATTCCTTTGTAGATTTGAAAAGGGTTATCCGATAGAGAACCAACTCCACATAATCATGTTGGCTTATCTGAACAATGTTTACTGCTGAGTAGTCAACCATTGAAGGGGTATTGGAGTGGAACCGAGGACTCGCAATTTTAATTGTTAAATTTCCCACAGATATTAATTTATGGTATAACAAAAGTAGTTATTATTACATGTAAAATCACAATGAAATTCCTAGGCATAAGTGGTCTAACGAATCGTATAGGGTGTTTAAGGCCATGAATAACGCGATAGTTTTTGGTTTTTTTATGAAGTTTTATTTATTAATATGAGGGTCAAAATATTTGTTCTCATCCATTGTAATTTTATTAGTCTATGAAAGAAATATTTCGAAACAAATGTTTTATTTTATTTTATGTCCATAGCACCTGTAATAGTTGCATATAACACTAAAAGATATATAACAAGTCTAACCAAATACCTTTTCAATATTACTCACAAACTGTTTCAGCATGCAATTTGTTACTGAATAGCGCTCGTGCAGGTGAGCCGCTTTAGCTGAAATATGGTACTAAAATGATTTATGCCTTGTATATACCAAAATATGTTTGTGCGGTGTGGCTTTCAGACGGGTTTAAATGGATAATCGTATTTACTAGATATCCGTCGGAATCTCATCAGCAAACATACATATGAGCTGTGTAAACTAATCTCAATATTATTCTTAAGATGAACAGACGTTTTGGTTGTGGTTGTTCAAGGATTTTTACGGGTTGACTCTGATGGTCATGGAGGCCTATTTTTAACAGCAGACGTAATGTATTTCCTCGCCTTTCGATTTTGAGTGATTTTGAAGTTCAAACTAGAAACAAACATTTATATGTTTTCTTTTAAATCGATATCCTCAATCTATTTTGAAATACTTTTAGTATTCCAGCTACACTGTAACAACGAGTGCTCTGCTCCCATTGTCATTGTATCTTTTCAAAGTGTCTTCATTCAGTAAGTCATCCTAATTCCCAAGTGATAGCGCAGAGAGCAATTTTATTTTCTTTCCTTCCAACAGTTAATACTCGGCAAGTTTCTTTGATGCCAGTGCTCTAACTTATCTTCCTTTCAGTGCTTCTAGCTTAACTTCAGCGAAGAAATAACTAAGCTTAACTTCCAACGGTTAATTCAGTTAAATTGTAAAAAAGTACGAAGAGCGTTGTTTAGCAAGCCTGTGCGCCGCACAAATGCTTTTCATTGTTCGTGTAACGTTTGCTTTTAATTAAATTCTCCTGTTTTGTAGATCCCTCCCAAAGGACGCAATTAATCAAACTTTGGGTTATGTACCTCGGTCACTTTCTCCCTCAAAACTTATTGTTTATTTAGTGGAGGTCATGTCGAGTTTATACTTTTTAATAGTTGTTTGCTATATTTATGTACATAAATATTTATCCAATCTTTTCAAATTCCAAAATTATGGAAGCGCTAAGTCGATTCTAATACGATCACTAGTGCAAAGCTACGAGATAATTCAGTTAGAAATTGTCTGAGTGGGTGATTGTAAACAACAGTCATATCGATAGTTCTGACCCTACACTAAGATACGAGTTTGGTGTCGTGTATATCAGAAATTACAAGAGATTTTTCGGTCTCACAAACACCCAGACCCGAAATATTGTGCATCACACAAACATTGTCTTGGTGCGAGGATCGAATCCGCGGCCTCTTGATTCGCAAGCTGATATCTAGACAACTGCGCCACAGATGTAGTAAAGGTACTTATATAAACTACGTTACATCTCACGCGTAGATTACAAATAATTAATTAATACGTCCGACTGCGTTAGCATAACCAGCTAAATGTGATATAATGATCATAAATTAGTGTTTCCAGTGAATACACAGTCGGGGAACAATTACGTCACTCGCAGTATTACAAACAGTCATACGTATATCACTATTAGTCTTTGTAAGCCCCAATGTTGAGCTGTAGCTATATTTTGTTTAACAAGATTTCGTTCGCAATTCTAAATTTTAAATGAATTCGAGAATCGAAGTCAGCTTGGATGTACTCGTATGCTTATTTAAAATAAAATTACTATATAAAAAAGATTAGTCTCATAATTATTAATCTCTTACTTAAAAGAAATAAACATGATCCTGCACTCTTCTATTTATCATCAACATTACTTATCTGATGCGCCACTACAGCTAATTCAGTCTAAAAGACCACGTTATTTTGGTAAATTTAGACCTGGTGTGGAATAAAAATTGACCTATTTTGTGCCTGCGCATCATTAGGCTATAGAACAGCTCGCTGACGAGCTGGCTCTTATATGCAATGAGTCCTTTAAGTGTACTGTGAAGGACCAATTAAGCGAGCTATAATTGTGGAGATAGTCGCGAGCTTTTCACGCTAAGCCCACTGACACTTTCAGATTATGTTATTATGAAACACAAATGTGTGCTCGTAGTTTGCTTACATAAATTTTTTGACGGTACAGCACAATATGACTTTTAAAACGAAGTCAAGTAGTTGTGTTGGAGATTATGAAAGCACAAATTCTAAAAGAAATGTAATAGATGAAAACTTTATCGTTTTCATGTAGCAGCTTTTGGTTATTATTAAAAAATCTATAATATTTAGTATAACCTTGTATTGCTGTTGCTTCTATCAAGTAGGCACGTGTACTGCTGTAAAGTTTTGCTCCATGTGTAGTGGCAGAAATAGTTTAGATACTAAAGATGGTTATGACTTCAAAAACAAAAATCCTAAGCCGTCGATTTCGATCCCTGCTACTTCAGTGACCGTGAAGATTATAAAGTACATTGGTAATTCAATAATTTGTAGGCTTGCTTTTTATCGGGATTTTGTGGTTTAAATATATGGATTCAGCAGTGGAACATGTAAAGAATAAATTATTGTATACTATTAATATCATTTATAATTTCTTAGTTGTGTAGTTCGCCAACCCACAGGCCAGCGTGGTGGACTAAGGCCTAAACCCTCTCAGTTGTAGAGAAGGCCCATGCCCAGCAGTGGGACGTATATGGGCTGCTGATGATTAATATCATAAAATATTAATAGTATACAGTAATTTAAATTTCTATTTAAATATCTATTTATATATATAAAGTGTTACCTAAAGCACTTGACCGTACATACGCTAAGAAGGGAGATGAGAGCTGAGGGTGTGATGTTAAGTGATTTTCTCTATGCAAGTTTTTTAATATGCTGCTCGTGCGCGAGTATGTTGAAATGAAAATTAATCTAACACCTTGTTTACAAATACGTGGCTTTCAGATATTGAATAAATAAGAATTCAAAAATGTAATTCTCCTTCCTTTTTTCACTGGACAAAAGCCCAGTATGTAATTTTTTGGTGTATTTTTTACATTATTTTTAAGTCAAATTCTACACAATTTTTTTTTTATTTCTTTAGCTTTACCTTTATCAAATAGAAATAGTCCGTGGAAAAATATATAACGTACTGCATTTTACTTATTTAATTACCTATATTAAAAAATGAACATTTCTTTGTAGTTTCATGATTAATATCTTTTATCAGAATAAATTATTGAAAGTTTCTGTTTTTGTATCCTTTTCGCGATAACATCTGTCAGAATTGGTTATTTTGTTGATGGCAATATTTATTGTAAACGTTGAAATTGACTGTGGAATAATTGCGGAAATGAAAGCCATCCAAGTTGTCTAATATAATTCAGAGCACGCAATGTTCACGTAATTATCAGAAAGTTGGAGGGACTAAGGGTACTGAACCTAATACGCTCTGAACATGAAAGGGATCAGTGAAAGGGTACGATTCAGTATGTAGATTGGCTCAATTCTACGTCGCTTTCAATTTCCTTAATAAAATTGAATATATTTTCGGTAAATTTTAAGTATTAAATTTTTTATTATTATTTTATGGTCTCCGCAAAGGCAAAGTTAGGAGTACCCTTAATCGGTGTATGTGTATGAGGAGATGTATGGAAGTTGAAGAATCAAAAGAGGAGTGTCAGGATCGTATCTTGTGGCACTCCGTAGTTCCTGCCTAACCCTATGGGATTCTGCGGTGGAGTTGAGAATCAAAAGTCTATTACTTAGGGTGCATGAACTTTGTACATTCCTTATGTAAATGTTGGAAGACGCTTTATCATAACTCTTTCTGACACACCGACACGGGTCGGATGTCAATGTCATGAATTCTAATGTGTTTTCTTATTTGCGTGATATTTTCAGTTGAGTCAAGTTTCGTGGCAATACAAATAAAAAATCCGTCATGTGGTGATGGAAATTCGATAAAGTTTAAGCGTGGGCAATTTCAAGTACATATTTATATATTATATATTTAATTTGACACCTGTGTTACCGTTTCTACGTAACTTATATTTATCAACTGAATATGTTATCGGTTTTAACATCAATAAAGTCAGATCAAAATTATACGCACAAATATTCCGTTACCACGAGGGTAAAATAAATACTTAGGGGGGGTAGGTCCATACATCGTTCCACGACCCCGGGCCAGGAGCAAAGCAATTTACTAGTCTGTGAATTTAATAACGCCAGAAACTATGCAACAAACTGCCGAGACTTATGCTGCCTTGGTATACTTGTATTTCACAAATAAATGTAGGAAATTAGACCTTAATGCTTTAGAATAGAAAAGAAACTGTTGTTATTCCTATTTATATGCTCGCAATTAAAGATTTCAAGTCAAAGTCAAATTCATTATTATTTAAATTTCTAAATGAGAGATAAGAAAATGTAATAAAATGATTGTATTAGTAATGCCAATGATATTTAAAAATTCAATTATCGCGATCCAAGTTGCTAAAGAAACATAAAATTCTCGCAATTTGCAAACTGCAATCTCTGACTTGTTGAAAGAAACTTGACTTTCAAAAACAGGTATCTAAAATACTCGCATAGTTATAAATGTGTAAGGAAGGTAAAGTTGATTGTTCGTGACTCGCGAACCGCTTTGAAGACTTCCAAACTCTAAGTTCGTGCACTCAATAGTTCACTTTTCATTGATAAATCTTTGTGAATCCCATTCATGCGAACGATGTTGGAAAATAATATATTTTTCTTTTGTTGTGGTTGTAAGACATTTTATACTATTCTATTTTTCAGGATTGTCGTAGCTCGGAAACTGCATTCGAAGTTTTTTAAATATTTTGTTTCTTTAATCATCGCCATCAATATTAATTCTAATTTGGACTCAATTGGCAAAAACAGCCGAATGCCTAATCGGATGACACCTTATTTTAAAGAATTTCAAAATGTCAGGAACAAAGGTAATTCTTCATAGCTAATTCTAAAAGTTTTATACGATATTTACTTTATATATATTTATACTACGTACATAACGTAGTAAGTAGTACGTGCAAGTCGATTGTGGCAATTGTATCACAATATCAATATACTTTTCCAGCCAATAAATCCAAGATCCCCATAAAACCTTAACGAGCACAAATCCCGTCTCGTACACGTTACTGAGCAGCAGCTCATTAAAACCACGCTCCACAAGCGCCGATATTAAATTGCTAAGTCAGAGTTGAATGGGATTCAATACAAAATCGTAATATTCGACATGGGGAGGCGGTGGAGGGGCGTCGGGCGTCGGGCGACGGTGCCAGAGTGTTCTCGAATGAAGTCTACAGGAAAGCAAAATTCCGAATAATGAACGCCGACATGGAGGACACTCGATTTCACCCCGATGCCGTGTTGGCGAAACAATGCCGCTCTAACTGGTACGGCTTTCTATCAGCACTCTGTAAGTATGGCACTATTTAGTTTCCGCTTCGATTTCTCATTGTATTGTACGTATCATGTTATTTTGCGTTTGTTGTTTTGTTCACATTATTCTTGTGATGAGGTAACGATTGCGTTTTCCAATATTACTTTGCGAAATGGCAATATGACTGTCTGCAGACTGGCGAAAATTATTCGACTGTGCAATTTATTGTTGCCAAAAGTCAAATCTATTTTATATCATCAACATCAGCCCAATTACGTCCCACTGCTGGGCACGGGCCTCCTCTACAACTGAGAGGGTTTAGGCCTTAGTCCACCACGCTGGCCTAGTGCAGGTTGGCGGACTACACACCTAAGAAATTCCTAAGAACTTTTTAGGTGTGCAGGTTTTATCACGATGTTAAAGCAAGTGATAATTCATTGTGAATACACACATAACTTCGAAAAGTCAGAGGTGTGTGCCTGGGGTTTGAATCTGCGACCGCCGAAATTCTCGACCGCGCGCCTAAACCTCGAGGCCATCACTGCTTGTATATTTTATATAAGAATTTAAAATTTATTAGTAGACTAAGGAAACGTAATGTAATAAATCTCCACACACAAATCAACGTTCAACCAAAGATCAACAAGAAACTAAAAACGTCGCAATATTAACTCCCGAATTAGTTGCCAGGCGTTTGTTTAATTTTAGTTTAATTGAACTAAATTTGGTAAACAGAGTTAGGAGGCGAGTTTGCTGCTGTTTGGAATGAGATCGAAGCTGGCGTGAGGTAGCGGAGCGTGACAAATTACGTTGTGTTTTCAGGGGACGCGTATGGAACACATTTGCTGCTTTAATAGGATCTGTTTACTCAGTGACGTTACAATTAGAGCAAGGGTTTTGTTGGCGTTTCTCCTTCTCTCCTTTACTTATATGTGTTATTAGTTCTCCTACCCGCTAGTACTTCTTAAATATATAAAGCTTACTTTTTTATTTTGCTTTCTAGTATTTGCAAAGTTTGCTTAACGATGTTATCACCAACTGTCTTTAATTTATAACCTTTTGTGTCAATAATGTTTTACTAAATTTAGACGATTAAATGTTGCAGCTGATAATAAATTTATTTCTCTCTGAATCTGAGCAAGGTTTATATCTATTTTCTTCGATTCGTGAATAACTAGTTTCAATCATAGAGGACACCCATAATAGCAGTGCGATATACATATATAGCCTACTAGTAATGTAAAAAGATTATTCGAATAGACAATGGATTATAATTGGAATGAAATTGATTTTCATGTATTTTCAATTTCGTATTCGCTGCGTAATGGCCATAATAGATAATGGTTTTCAACATAATAGGTTTTTACGTAATGGCGTAATTCCGATAAAAAACATCAGTTTATGAGGAAAGAACTGAAATCAATATTTATCATACACAAAAGTGCCGGTAGAATATAGCTGAAAGATTTTTTATTAAAATAAGACATGTTCACGTCTCACCTTTATTGAAATCATTTAATCAAAAGAATTTAGGAAAGAGCATAAATTGTCGAAGTTACGAAAATCATTCGTAGAATAAAGGCGGCACCAAATAACTCATTTTATTAAGAAGTTATTCATAATAAATAAACTTCTTGTAGAGGCTTGGCTTCTTCTTTTATCGAAGTTTTTTCAATATTTTTTATAAAAGCCGGTTATATATTTTTTAAATAATTATAATTAATGGATTAAAATATGTGTTAGAAACTAGACCAGGCTTAAAACAATTGATCTATTCACCTGTTATAAAGGTCCTCAACCTTATTATGAAGACTTAAATGTAGCAGAGAGATTATAGAAAACAGAACCACTCAGGGTTAACAATTGTTATACTTTCATCATTGTATTTTGTATCCAGTGTAGTCTCATACGCCATTATCACCAGACAAGTATTACAGAGACGCGATTATACATAGCCATCTGTAAATAATGAGGGAAGCAAGCACGTACAATGGCATTAAATTTTAACATTATATTAAACAATGGAACAAAGCAACGCAAACAGATTTGCCGTCCGAATAGATGAGATCAACCGTGAGCGATATTGTTTGCTGTCACCCGCAACACGCAGACATAAAACGACCAGCACAAATATAAAAACAGTTTCATGTAAAAGTGTAGGGTAAATTAATTAATTAAGTGGTGATGGTATTTCAGGTTGTTATAGTTTATTTTACTTCTAATTCAACTATCTATAAATATGACAATATAACTAAAATTAACTTTTTTTTTTTTTTTTTTTGGCCTGGCAAAAATCTGCACTAAAATTGAAGGACAATACCCTCACTAACCCTTATTATGCCAACCAATTGGTAGATCGATATATGTATATACATTAATCATGCATTTATATTTTGCATTGCATTGTATGATTTATTCTTCTTCCCTCAGTTCGCCAACTTAATGAGGAAATTTCTAAGTATTTAGGCATATCACTTCGTCCTAAATCTAAGTTTGGATCCCGATCCGATACATTAAAAGCCTACGTGCGACTGGGTATGCCTATTCGTACCTTTGGGGCTGTTTGCCAAGTAAGAGTTATATGGATTGGATTGCAGCGACAAGCCGATTGCATTGTGAATAATGCAGCTGTGACAGACACTTTGAGATTGCTACAGATCCGTAGTGACATTTCCTCGCTTAAGTAGCTTTATTAGCTTAAAAGTATTCTTTATGTTAAAGTTATAAAAGTGTAATAAGTAAAAAAAATTTTTTTTTATAGAATCGTTATAAGTAACATATACCTGATTATAAGCACAAACGGGGTAGCTTCGATCATTTGCGGCATAATAATAATAAATATGGCGTGTCATAGGAGAGGCCTATGTCCAGCAGTGGACGTAAGAAAGGCTGCTGATGATGATGATGATGATGAATAATAAAATATAATAATATCATGCATGCTCATCTATTATACGTAGGTATATAGGACGTATAGTATGGAATGTATTGTAATGCGTTATGCCAAAGGCATCGTACTAAAAAATCGATAGACTATTTTTTTTATGTGATATTTTTCACATGTTTGAATTTTTCATAGGGTATTTACCAGTTACAGTTAGTAATTTCCAGTGACTCTATAGTTATTAAACAACTGACCGTACATCAACTACGGCCTAACAACTTTTCAAATCGTCGTGGTTATATCATTATGGTCTTTTGTGGGTTATTTAATTAGTTTTTAAATTTAATAAGTGTTAGTGGCGTAAAGTATAGAAATAATTGCTAGAACATACTAAGAAAAATGGTCAATTTTCAAAATGTGATTTGGAAATGTTTTTTGAATTACTTCGATAACAAAATAAGTTGGTCCTAATTTTTAACCGTCGATAACGAACACTTTATCAGTACTCTATTAAACATGATTTACGAGTATCATAGAAGAGACTATCATCATCATCATTATCAGTACATATACGTCCCACTTCTGGGCGCGGGTCTCCTCTTCAACTGAGAGGGTTGAGGCCTGAAAAAGAGACTATAATTATATTTAATTGAATGACTCACAAATTCAATTCATTTATAGTGAGACTGCATATTAGTATAAAATGATATTGCTTATAAATATCTCAATATGCGTAGAGCCGAAAATGCCATTCGTTTTTGTTAGGGAACTTGGCCCCTTATTCACGTTTATTACTTTTGCGAGCAAACTATATTGCGCTAAGCAAAGTTTATAGTTAGCCGAGTTTCGGCGGTATAAGATGTAGGCATTATAAATCGTTGCTTGGCGAAATAAAGCAATCTTTGCTTTGGATTTAATTGTCTTTATTAATTAACTTGCCATAAATTTATTAGTAGTCTTCTGCTTCTTCTTTACAGTGATGACACTTTTCCAAGCGGCAGTAGTTTATTTTTATTTCATCAACAATTCAAATGTGCTTTTGTAAGTCTTATTTAAATAAAGATAATGCTGACTTTGATTTTACTTTGATGTTTTAAAATATAGCATATTTAAAAAAAATCTACTTATTTCATACTTAGCAAGCAAAAGCTCATGGATAGGGGCTGTGATACGGTCGCCTGTGTCCATCACGGGCGTCCATTCCACCCAGGGTGGTCCAACAAGTCATCTGTCATTCCTTTCGATAGATACAAGGTAAAACCGAAACTCAGTAACTATCAACACGAAAATAAAATATTTATCCTAATGTGATGTATAATGTATATTTCTGGGCAATTAACTAAAATAAATAAATAAATTGTAAATTCACAATTTCATGATAAAAGTTTTACAATCAAGTTAATACTGTAGGTATGTAGATAAAAAGCCGTAAGTTTTTACCTTTAAGATTTATTCTGAATTAAAAATAAATATTTGGTAAATCACTTCAGTTCGTAACGAAGCGCTCAATTTATACACTTTCTATGTACATTAACGCCATGTACACACGCCCAATACACGCGATTGCAATCAATTTATTGCGCATATCCCATACACCGGGATTTTCAATTAAGTGCCTTTAATTAAAGGTACAATTTATGGAAGGATGCGCAGTGAACTCGATGCGAAGTGGATTTACGGCAAACTACGTTTCAACACCGTCATTAGCTCAGTTGGAAACTCGATGGCAATGCGATAATAAAACCACTGCGCCCAGAGTTATCAATTCGAGTTCCGAATGGTCAAACATTATTTTACTGGCAATAATTTTGCTTTTACCGAACCTGAGTGGTATTTTTATGGTTTTTGGATATCCACTACATACGATAGTCAAGACAAATATTTTTTTTTTAAAGGATATTATTGGTTTAGAAAAAACATGGACTAAATGTATTGACTTGCTAGGAGACTATGAAGATATTTTTATTTATTTATATAAAATATCCTTATTTCATATGAATAATTATCATTACTTTTGGACCACCGCTCGTATATGAAATATCTTTACGTGAAATTAAGTGAATAGGAATGGGACAGTATATATTCAGAATTAGCATCGAAGAGAGTTTAAAAATGCCGTGCATAATAAATTGACATACATATTAAAAAGGCAGAAAAATACAGGTGTAAGAAAACTACAAGAAATTTATTGCATATAATGATGGGGAAAACCTATTAAAATGACGTTTCTTTAAAACAACATGTAAAAGATATTCTACGAGATGACGTGGTATAGATATGTAATGAAAAGAGAAACCTGTGCAGCAACGCGAAATAGGACTGAACAATGGTAAGGTGAATTAAAAAAATATCAATATTAGTTAATTATATAAGTATGTGACAATGTGCGGATAAATATACCGCAGATGGTGTAACTGGAATAAAGTTGTTTCTGAGTAGGTTTTGGGTTCCACAAATCGATAGGACGATGTCTGCCGGTTGACTGGAGATGCATCAAAAAATCGAACATCGATCTGTAGCATTCCATGAGGAAGCTAGGTGGATATACGCCAGCTGGCTTTTTAGGCTAATGATAATGACTATGGTAGGTTAAGTTATTAATTGACTATGGTAGGTTATTTTATGTAAAATACACCAAAAATATATTATAAAAACATACAAATCTTTGTATAAATACGTTGGGAACTTTTGTATAAGCGTTGTGGCATATAATTATTATACAGAGTGTAGATCGAAGATTAAGACAGGTAATAGTGGTGATTAGAAACACATTGGCACTAAAAATGCCCAAAAATAAATAAAAATATTGACATTTCTATAATCAATTAACTATTACAAATCTTATTTTTCGATCACGGTCTTTTTACAGTTACAATCTGTAAAAACTGTTTTTACGGTCACATGTACTATGTATAACATCGCGTTATTTCCTTTAAAAAACTCTAAATTCTGAACATAATAAGAAGTATGCGTAACATGGCGATTATAAAAAAAAGTATCGTGAACGTTATTTATTTATACGATACTTGATCAATTCAAAATAAAATTATGCAAATAATAATATACATTTTGAAGTGCAATTACGGCACTTATTGCGTAAATAATGGCCATTGATTTCAACTCGAGCTAGACAGGATTATGTATGTTGCAGGTGGGTGATGTGCAGTCGATTGTGTGCAGCGCACTTAAGCCTCGGACATTGTGTAGGGCCCTTGTCTTTGTTCCGCCCTTGCCAGCCGCTCTATTGGGTGTTTATATGGTATCTGGTGTTTGTGGGGGAACATGAATAGGATGTGCCATATTAAGCCCTTTAAAATGAATACGTAAAGTTGCATTGTGTTATGGAATTTTATATTTTTATGATTCGCGTAAATTTTGTATTCAGTGCGCTTTGAATAGAATCTATTGAGACCGGACTACAGTAATCATCAAGTTTGGTTTTGTCATTTTGTCGAGCAAGTAAAATAAAATATGTGCACACAGTAACCCTAAAGATACGTTAATCGATCGATGTCTGATGAAGAAACATATTTAAACCAGTGGCGGTACTTCCATAGAAGCTAAAAAGTCCAGTTTGCCTTTCAAAATTCCGAAGAATAATCTGTAAGCTTTAATGCTTCAGTTAATAAAAACAATTTGACATATAAATGAGAATATCCTGACCCCTCAATAAACAGTTATAAAAAAGTCATTCTGCAATTAACGTGTAACGCTTTTGGGCTTCTATGAAAGTACTACCACTGATTTAAATACAAACCCAGATGTGATAGAAATTTCAAAAAATCATTCCCTTTTCCACTTCGGTACAGTAAGTAATACTTAAGCGACATTAGAAAATCCATCTCCACACTACGCTAGATTTATCAAAAAGGTGTAAAACTATTTTTCAAAAGTAATGAAAGGCGAAATCCCAAGGATTGAAATTGCCATTAGGTGAAATGCGATGGCTCGACGCGGCTTTGCGGACTAAAACCACACGTCTCTGAATACGTCCTAATATTTCACGCGCTTTTAATGTGTCGAGGAGCGGACTTGTCTTAGATCTCTCTAGACCCAAGTTGCGGCATAATGCTGACTTACATACTGTTTCTTTATTTTGAATTACTAAGCCCGTATTCGCTGGAGTACAGTGTTACAGTTCCTTTGAAACAATTATGTATAAAGCATTATTAGGTATTCTGAAAAAAATAATATTATTGGTATTTGTTGGTATTTATGTTAAAGACATAAATACCAATCTCCTCTCCCCAATTTTCAGGGCATTTCACTCGCAATGCGGAACGGCCTTAATATCCTAGGTGTGGATATCCGCTGCGATCTTAATCCAAGGACTCACATCGAGGGCATTATATCCGCCACTTCACGCAGGGTCGGAATCCTGAACAGGGTGCGGCGGTTTTTCACGCCCGGTCAGCTTTTCCGCTTATACAAAGCGCAGGTTCGGCCGGGCATGGAATACTGCTCGCACCTCTGGGACGGTTCCGCCAAATACCTTCTCGATGCCTTGGATGGATTGCAGCGGCGTGCCATCCGCATTGTGGATGATGCAGACGTCACAGCCAACTTGGAGCCGCTACAGTTGCGCAGGGACATTGCCGCACTTAGCGTGTTCTACCGTCTGTATCATGGTGAATGCTCTGAAGAATTGTTTAAGCTTGTCCCATCCTCTCCTTTCCTCACCAGAACCACGCGTGCTGGCTTGCGAAGCCACAGCTTTGTGGTCACAACATCCGCGGCTCGAACCAAAAAGTTCGCCAACTCTTACCTTTGCCGCACCATCAAGCTGTGGAATAGTTTGCCGGCTCACGTGTTCCCTCCTTCCTATGATCCTGGATCCTTTAAGCGAAGCGTGAAGAAGCATTTGTGCAGGCCGGCATGATTGTGTCGACCAGCGGGTGACCTTCGTTTCTCGCTGGTCGGTATTAATTTTTTGGACTCCACTGTGCTTACCATCAGGTACAGTGGAGTCACTTTGCCGTGCCAGTTTAAAAAAAAAAAAAAAAAAAAAAAAAAAAAAAAAAAAAAAAAAAAGACGATTTTAAATACGAAGGTTGGACAAAAGAGTAAGCAGCTTATGTTAGGTTTTGAAATATGCAGATACATAGTCGATTTTTTTTAAGGTATATCGAGAGTAGAATTTAAGAATTATTGGCCCATTAGCTATATTTTATAAAATAAAGATTCAAAGTTCCTTCACGTTGATTTTCAAAAAGAAACTGATAACATCCCGATCTAGCTGACTTATTCGTACGTGCATGTGTGTGTGTGCTTTTTTTATTCTGTTTTGTTATTGCTACATTGTTATAAACGTAAAAGAAACTAAGTTCATAAAACCGAATCCCGATGCTAATCCCGATCTAAAAATTAGGTACGAGAAATTCATTCAAAAAAGGAATGAAAGAAAGCCCTAATGCTTATATGCAATATTTAAAAGATTTGCAAGTTTTGAATTCAATAATCAAAATAGATTAATGAGTTGAGGAGCTACAAAACACATTTAAACACAAAATTATATATATCCACACATATACTACTGAGACAAAACCCTTTTTGGTTCGCCGTAGTCGAGCTTTAATTAAGTATAATCTTGTTACTATAGAATTTAAGATTTATTTGTATTGAATTATTAAAGTTTCGTATCTCTACATCTTCAGAATCGTATTTGTATGTTATTACGTAAACAACTGGATCTCGGAGCGAACAACATCCTTCACAGATCTCACGTTCACCCATGGATATTAAATTTGTTTGCGCAGCTCCATCTTCAACATTGTAACCTACTTGTATTCTACTTGCCTCAGTCCGTGTATCACACATTTAGATGTATTTTACACATACACATTTGTAACTCAGTTTACAATCGCTATTTATTATGTGGAATTGATTTACTTATAGCGTGGTGGACCGTTTACGCTATAAGTTAAATAGGCCGTAACCTAACCTACTCGTAGTTAGTGGAGGCTTGTACCCGGCAGTGGAACGCATGTATAAAATATGTAGGTACATATGTTGGCCATATAATTCAAATTAAATTTGTCAATTTTATGATTTCAGTCGATTTAATTAAGTGGTTCATCATCATCATCATCATCAGCCCATATACGTCCCACTGCTGGACACGAGCCTCCCCTACAACTGAGAGGGTTTAGGGCTTAGTCCAACACGCTAGCCTAGTGCGGGTTGGCGGAATTAAGTGTTTGATTGATGTAAAAATATATTTATTACGACCAACTCTAAATATTCTGTTACTTTTTGTACTGGAATGATAAAGTGCTCGCACTTATACCACATGTTAAATGCATTGCCGTCCAAACAAACTGTCGATTGGAGAAATACGGTCACTACTATTCTTTAAGCTTTACAAACACCAAAAACTACTAAAACCGTGTGCCGCGTCAAGCCATAACATAAAGAACTTTTAACTACATCGGGGAAACAAATGGCTCCATTGAGTCACAACAGTAACAGTAGCAGTGAAATGGAACGTACGGTCGCACCTGGCGCTCGACCCGCGAGCACTCTGCACACTAGCCAAAACAAAACAAGACACTGTTTACCGGGCCGTTCAAAACAACGTTCCATTTTTAAAATACTGCTTTTTAATAACCATTGTGGATGGCGGGCAGAAATAGACTATTAGGCGCCCGGGGCGGACATAACTCAATTACTCCGCACCCGGCGTAACCGAGTCAACGCGGTGTCGTTTGTCCCGCAAATTCTGATTATACATATGTGACGTTTATACCTATCCTACTAGCAATGTTTTTGTGTTATGTGTTTTGTTGGTGAAATTATTTAAACTACAGTAATATTTCGCATGTACACTGTCTTGCGGTATCAGATCTTCAGTGACCACTCTTGCTTAGTATGGACATGGTATCCTAAGAAAAAATTACCTAAGGTAATTTTGAGGAAAATTGTTTAATTTAACCGCGTCATTCACGTCTACGTCGAAATATTTATTGTTTTGTATTGTATATTCTTTTGGCCTTGGGGTTTAGGCACGCAGTCGAGAATCTCGACGGTCGCAGGTTCCAACCCCAGGCACAACACACCTCTGACCTTTCGAAGTTATGTGTGTATTCACAAAGAATTATAACGTACTTTAATGGTGAAGGAAAACATCGTGGTAAAACCTGCACACCTAAAAGTTCTTAGGAATTTCTTAGGTGTGTAGACCGCCAACGCGCACTAGGCCAGCGTGGTGGACTAAGGCCTAAACCCTCTCAGTTGTAGAGGAGACACGTGCCCAGCAGTGGGACGTATATGGGCTGATGATGATGATGATTGTATATTCTTTAACTTTCTTAATTCACACGAGATATGTATTCATCATCATTCATCATCAGCCCATATACGTCCCACTGCTGTTGTTTTTATGTTAGATAACCTAGTTACACATTACAAAATAATCTTTAATAAGCAAAATTGACGAGAGAAAGCTTTCAGTAGCAAAAATTCTTGAGCCGTCGGTATTGGCTGGAAAATCCAATAAAGCCGCTCTATTCAGTTGGCAAAGCAGCGAGATTCATTAACCGACCACCTCAGTATGCAGACATTGTGGGCTGTTACAAACCCCGCCGTGACACAAGAGAGAAATAGTCTCTAAATTCTATTTCGTGTGAAGGAACTATGCAATGCTCCGGCCACTAACACCTTTGACACTTAGCGAAACTTGTGTACTTGACATTGTAGAAATGTGAAGGGTAGCAATGGGTATTTGAATATTTTATGCAACATTCATTCAATTAAGCAATTGACATATTGAATAATACGTCCCACTGTTGGGCACGGGCCTCCTCTACCATTGAGAGAGTTTAGGCCTTAGTCAACCACGCTGGCTTAGTGCGGGATAGACTACACACCCAGGAAATTCCTAAGAACTTTTAGGTGTGCAGGTTTCATCACGATGTTTTCCTTCACCGTTAAAGTACGTGATAATTCATTGTGAATATACACATAACTTCGAAAAGCCAGACGAGTGTGCCTGGGGTTTGAACCCGCGAACGTTGAGATTCTCGACCGCGCGCCTAAACCTCGAGGCCATCACGACTTGAATATTTTATACAACATTAATTCGTAAGCATATCAATTGAAGAATAGTGATCGATCACGAGGTCTTTTTTTATGTCATTATTATTATTTTAAGTTTTCGTCAATGAAGTAGTTGTGTTTTTGGCCATAATGTTAGTATAAAATATTCTATCAAATGAACATTGTAAAGGTTTACCACGTGCAATAATAAAGTAATTTGTAAGTCTAAAAACTCGTCTAGACGGGAAAAGAGAACGCAATATATTTTAAATGACGTCACATTATACTTTTAAATCTCCGTGTTTTCTGAGAAATTCTTTTTGCTTCACTTCTACGTATTTTAAGTTAAGAATATGAAGAGTGACATAGAATATATACAACTATTTAATTAACTTCTATAACTATTAATAAGTAAACCAATGTATCTATCATCATCACCAAATCACCATCCTATGAAATTGCTCGACTCGAGTGACTCTTGGTCTCACGGCACGAGTGCGTTCGTGTTTGGGGGCCCGGGTTCGATTCCCAGGTCAGGCAATATGTTATTGGGTTTTTCAATTAGGAAAATCTTTGTAGCAGCATGGAGTTTGGAATTGTGCCCGAAAAACGGCAATAGGCTCGCCCCCTATTACGTGGGACTGGTACATACCTGATGAAATACTATGCAAGTGTACGGTGATAGAATATTCGCATTTATTCATTTGAAGTATAATACTCGGTGTAGTTGCCTCAAAACCGTATATTCTCGATATGTTTTTTTGCCGCTATTAGATAATTAATTAATTATACACATATAACTACGAAAATCCATAGATGTGTCTCTATAATTAGAAAACACTACTCCCGATTTGTATCCTGATTCCTGGCATGCCGTAATAATCTATCACGTACTTTAATCGTAATATACGCTAATATCTTAATCACTTCTAACATAGCATTTCATTTCAATTGCTAGTGTTCTCAGAAAAGTGGAAATAGCACACATTTAGAGTCGGTATCGTGCACGATGCACACGATACAAATAAAGCTTTCCAGCGAGTCTGAATGAAATAGGCACCACTATCGTCATACATCCATCGACTCTAGTTTGAGAACAACAATTGACGAGTGAAAAATTAGTTTTTTATACTCTCATTTCATTTTTATTTCACTTTCTGAGTTATGTCGCCAAGGATAAGATTCCAGACTTTCTTTATCGCTTCACCCTTTGTTTGCTTAATCACGAACGCCGAATACAATTTTTTCTGAAGAATTTCGAAAATTGTATAAACATTACATTAAAAATAATACATAAAAATATAAAATAATACCACCTTCAACCCCCACAAGTGTTAAAGACGCCGAAACTAAGTATTGGCTTAAATAAACAATAATAAAGCCGCCGCGGACTTGCCTCCCTCATTCGTTTCATATTGGATAACTTGTCTGCGGTAAGATTAGTTTTCTCGTACAAGTGTCTCCTCGGCCGCGTAACATCGAGAAGTTGGAAAAACTAAGACAGTTGTTACAGTCATGATGAATGGAACTAAATTAGCTTGTGGCACTGAATCACTTTGTAGAATTTGAGACGAATATTAATATGGACATTGGAAGCTTTTGGGAGGCCGGTGTTTAGCAGTAGATGTCATGTCGCTTAGAATCTTGATGATTATATTCAACATGTTCTATGGCAGCTACCCCAATTATATAAGTACGGATAATGGCCCTGTGCAAAAATCCCGGACATAATATTATAAGAAAGTAGCGTTTGTCCTTTTTCGAGGTCCTTTGTCTTTATGTTACGATAAATTACAAAAAATTGCGCAGAGGGTTAAGAGTAAATTGTAACAGACAGACAGAGTTGCTTTTAAAATAAATTAGATGGATAACAGTACTTTCATGATACAAATAAGTCATTTTTAGATACTACTATGCGATTGAAAAAAATCTCATTAACTGTGTTTTCAAATATTTAAAAATACTTCCTATTACAGACCTGTAAACAATGGTAATGTATACAGATGAAGAAAATACAAATCATAATTTTAATCTGACCTACATTAAACAAACATAACCCCATTAATATTAATCACGTTTCTGTAAAACGAAAGTACCAAAAATTTCCCACAAACTCAGGTAAAGAATTTAATTCTAAGAACATTAATCAAGGCGAGCACGAAACCGGGCTAAGGGCTGAGGCGCAGTCCTCGGTAATCAGGTATATTCTTAATTTGAGCGCGAGGGGTCAAGTGCCAGTACAACAGTAGGAGAGGCCCAGTTCGAAATGAAAGGGCCTGAAAAGGCATGGAGGGCCCGCCGCACGCCTCCATTGTGAAGGGTACTCGACGTGAATCGCATGCCTTGTTCATTTCAACGTGCACTCATACATCTGTTGATGCATTTCGGTTCATTCCGATAAATCATTATTTTATGCGCAATAACTTGTGCGATAAGTCGACATTCGAAACTTTCTGATGGCCTGTCTGAGTGAAGAGTGATTTAT
Source organism: Hemaris fuciformis (assembly GCA_907164795.1). NCBI lineage: Eukaryota > Metazoa > Arthropoda > Insecta > Lepidoptera > Sphingidae > Hemaris > Hemaris fuciformis. The sequence goes on from OU015440.1 coordinate 11,035,046, forward strand.
GAATTATAAAAACTTTTTACCATATTTATTATATTATCGGTGTTTTTCTACCGAGAAATTAGTTTGTTCTGAGACTAGAATCTACAGACACCTTTAGGTATATACAATTACAAGAGAGTACATTCTTCATTAAATTTTTGAGAATACAATCTGACTGGGGACTAACATTTCTTTTTTCAACATAAAAGTAAAATCAATAATCCAAATAACAAACTGTGTCAAATTTATTGTGAATTTTGAAAAATTAAAAGTCATGATTTGAAAAATGGTTTTTGTTTCTTACTTGACTCGATTTTATGGTAGTAACACGACTAAGTAAGCAATTTTTGAACACAAGAAAAAAAATATGAAACAAAATGTGTAAACTAGAATAACTAAAAAACGGAGAATAAAGCATATTCCACAGGTAACGGTCACCGCGCTAATAAAGGACTCCAGTGTGTGCAGCGTGTATCGAAACGCACCTGTCAGTTTCTATTGGCTCCACAAGCCGAACAATATAGCTATCATTTTTTCCTTTATTCAATTTTGAAGTTTGGGCCACAAGTTTCCTGCATACACGTTGGTTTAATGTTAAAATATCCTCTATATTTTTGGGCATAATTGGTTACGATTTATTCAAGGATCGATTTTTGGAATTTATAACTGTTATCACTTTTATTATTATACTTTGTCGATGAAGTAAAACATCGTGAGGAAATCTGTGTTCTTAAGAGTACTCAACTAAAAATATAGACTCGTATACTACCAAATCACACAAAGCTTCATCCTATTAATGATAGAAAAAATACATCAAAGTCCAAGTCAAAATGATATTTTTTAAGTAGTCTTTTTATGTAGTTTTTTAAGTAATAAAATTGATTTAATCATGACTTATACTATACAGAATTTATCATTATTAATTGCTCCTTTTCTTTAGAACTTTTACGAATTCTTAATTAATACTAAAAACTAAAAAACATGTCAGATTGTAACAACTTTTGGCATTAACTATCTCCGTTAACGAAAGTCGCACTACTCGAAGCCCCTAACTAGGTTTGAAAAACAAAATTAAATGCTGTTAAGGAAAATAGCTCGGCATCATAATATTTAGCAGTTCCTCGGCAATATCTTTGAAGTAGGGGCCCGCTTCTGTCGCTAATTCAGTTACAAGCTAATGGCTTCGTGGGACGCTCTGTGTACTAACAATTACTCGCATCTCTGTTTCGTACCATATTAACTTGTCTCGAGGAAGGACCTGTACACAACTAAATTATTTATCTACACCAGTATTTCTTTGTTTACCCAGACGAAAATAAAAAACTTATAATGTTGCATAAATTGCCTAGAGTAATAATACCGCCACTTGTACTTCATATTAAGTTTAGTTTCTCCATTTATTTATTTGTTATTAAGCTATAATGTACAAGAAAGATTAAATAAATAAATGTACGTACGATACATCATATCGCGTTAATATAGGTACATATATACCTAGTAAGGTATCACTATGATGCAATAAAAGGCCCACGGCTGTTTCATGTTTCCTACACAATCGTATAGAAAAATATAATAAACCTATAATATTATAATAGTGATCATCTTTAAATACATAAATTGATTTTTTTTTCGTAAACAAATTAAATAAATTTACAATTTATAGTTCTATTAAAAAAATTTAGGGATTAATTAAACCTCCATCGTCAGTCATGTTTGATTAATCGACAGCAAAGTTGAATTTAATAATAGACAAGTAGTGTAAATTGATGGAGCCTCATATAATATTGATGCAAATTGTAAAGCCACGCACTGTGTGTCATTACCGAGCAGTTATCGAATTAGTAATCGATGATCGCAATCATTAATAGAATTTTAACGATGTTGAAAATGTGGTCCCCATTGAACAATGCATAGTTAATAACATAATTACAAATAATCTATATATTTCAGGTATATATAGGTATAATATTATTAATAAAGGATGCTGAAATGACAGAATTTAAACATGAAACATTTAAGCGATTATCACCACCATTATTATTTAATAACTTGGCTGACGAAATCTGCATTATGGCCAACTAAGCTGCGGACAAATAGTTATTGTAAATAAAGTAATGTAATAAGGAATGTTTTAATTTTAAATTGACGTTTTTAGGACGATTTGTATTAAATTTGGAATAAGAAACAGTTTATGTTGTCCTGTTGGTAATATAAACGTAAGTGGCATCTTACATTTTAAAACATCGTAAATTTTAAAACTTTTCATAAATCATGTCTGAAGGCTAAAAAGCTGTCTAAATCTATTATACTGAAGCGTATTTTCTCTTTACAATTGGTCTTACAACATGTTCAAATAAATTACATGCCACAACAACATTGTGGGTTACGACTTACATAAGATACGTCAAACTTATTGTTGAAGTATTTTACAAGGTAACGTTAGTATGCAAAATTATCCTTGACATGAATTGCAATAAAATATTAAAGATAACCTTGTAAGGAAAGAAGAACATCTTTATAAAAGTACCGTTTTTATGTTTATTAATAGTAGCCGTACCAGTCAAGGTATATACGAAGGTATAATTATTATCTGCAAGTATATCGTATAACAACGACTCTAAATAGCATAAAAGTATGAGTATTCTGAGAAAAAAGATTTATTATATATATTATTATAATAACTAGTAGTAGTTTTGAGATTACTAATAATGAGCTACAGCTGTTACTTAAAATAGGACATCAAATAATATGCTTATACTTCCGGATTTTAGTCGTTTCATTAAATCTGTCCACGGATTAAAGTTGTTAATTCCATTCGTGAAAATGTAAAGGTCATCCTATTTTTGCAGACAGTAAGCTAACAAACTGCTTGCTTGATGAATTTATGTCTGACATAAAAATCTGTCACCAAAATATATTAAAAAGACTTTCATAAATGCAAGTAGTCTGGTTCTGAACGAATCTACATTCGTTCACGCTACCCTGAGCTTGTCAGTCGGTAAAATGTAATTTAAGTTTCATAATTTATGTCACAACATAAATAAAACATGAATTAATAATAACCCACTTGCAGCGACGAGGTAATTCAGATAGAGATAATTAACTCCTATGTATGTGACATAAAACAGAAGGACAACTCAAAAAGTACGCTGAAATAAAAAACATCAACACACGCGAAAAAGGCTAAATTTGAAATGGAATGTACTCAAGCTGATTCAACTCGTCTGTCGCGACGTGAATACAGAGCAAATTTAATTAGGCGAATAAGCTAGTGCATAAATGCAAGTTTGCTACATGTGGCCTCACGACTGAATACCATTTTTGCGATATTAAAGCCTGTGAGTTAAGCATGAAGTCTTAATTCCTAGTTCAGATACATTGGCATGCGGGCTTTAAAGTTTCTATGTGAGGACTCCAAGGCCTGCAAAAAGGTAAATGGTGCGTACATTACCAGTCGGTCTCTGTCGGCATGATCGAGAAAAATTAGACAAGCAGCATTTTTTTTTTTTATAAAAATCTCTATTTGCAAGAACATAGCTTTGCAAGTAGACTTTATACGAATTCCATATAGAAAGCTATTTCTTATATCATTATTCTTCTTTATCTTCCATGGCAAAGTGACAACAGCGCACCCGATATAAAGTACGGTGCTGTCCAACCAGTGTATCAAATAGAGAGAGGTTTATTTCACGATTTTCTCATTTATGTTTGCTATGAAAAGAAATAGCTAGATTTTTATTCCAAAATCCAAAGAGCTATTCACAAAATCCCCAATAAAAAACTTCGCAGAAAAGCGAAAAGAGCGCGCTGGAGACAAATGAATGCCTCGCTACGGAATCGATTCCAGCCACAATGACGGTTGCAAGACCGCGGCTCTGGTGTAGACAATACTGTCCAAAATTGAGCACACATTTCTGCACTGTGCTATAATTTTCGTGTAGGCGGCTCAAACCGAACGCTGCGGCAGTTTAGCTCAAGGTATTTCATTGTTGGGCGATGATAGTTCCCAACCCATCTCTCTCGATAAATGGAATTTGCCTTTGGCTTGTGCTAAGAATATTGATTGAGACTTATATCCGAGATAGTTGTATGTTAACAACAGACATGTATCAAGAACTCCTTTAACAACTTCAATAATAATGTAACAAAAAAGCTCATGTCTAACATGAAGGTTTTAAGCAGATTTGACAGCCCCGTGGCGCAGTTGGCTAGACACCAGCTTGCGAAACGAGAGGCTGCGGGTTCGATCCCCGCACCGAGACAAATGTTTGTGTGATCCACAAATATTTGTTTCGGGTCTGGGTGTTTGTGAGACCGAAAAGTCTCTCGTAGTTTCTGATACCCACGACACAGGACTTGTATCCTAGTGTGGGGTCAGAACTATGTATGTGACTGTTGGGTGTATTTATTTATTATTTATTTAATTATAAGGACATATATAGTTAAATTTTATCGGATTCGTTAACAATTTTTAATTCATTACTGTTAGATTCGAAATCTCAATTCGACAATATTAGACGGACAAAAAAAGGCCGTTGGTATTACCTTGTTAAAAAATAGCGTACCAATAAAAATCATCCGTGAATGACTCATCGAAATATATCCAGCCATTTTTGCATGAGTAAACGAGAAACGAAAATATTATTGAAAAGGGCACGATTCAACTTTCGAGCTTTGACCAACAAACGAAAAGCCAATCGAATACAAGAAGGGAATATAAAAATGAAATTTTATAAAAAATAGTTCAAGTATTTTTTATTGCCTTTAACTTTTACATTTTATGCTGACGCCTTATTTTTCATCGCGAGTAAACAAAGCAAACGTTTGCTAAATGAAATAAATTGCTTTCGAATTGGCGTAAAAGCTTTGGCCGCTAATTGCCGAGGAAAATTAAGGGCCGTAATTAAATCATATTGTAATGAGCCACTGCCTTTTCATATTGAAGGAGTTCTGCCATTTCCAACTATTGTACTACGTTTTTGCTTAATTAGAGAAAAGCGCCGTAATAAAAAAGAAGGCAGGGATAAATACTTCAGTTTAAATAAGGACTTTATTTTGTATCAACACTCGTTTGATGACTTGTTTTTTTTTTTGCTAAATAATTATGTGAATGTACAGACAGGTTAAATATGTTGCTATTATATAAAATTCCAGTGCTTGTATTTCAATTTTATTACTTAAGTATATTGTAATAATACTTAGGGTATAAATTTTATTCGAACTTTTACCCCAAAAAATATGACAAAAATCCATCACAGGTTTTAGAAAACATTTCCTTTGTAGTTACGAATTAAATATTTATTTAAATCGAATAAAAAATTAACATTTTAAACTAAAAATAATTCCGTAACAAATAATAAAGAAGCACTTACCTTATTAGCCTTTTTTTCTAATCTGAGCTCTGCGTCATGCTATCGAACTGGAACAGTATAGTCTCTGGTCTTATCACAGGATAAAGAAAATCTTTTTAAAATATCAGAGATAGCATTCCGTTTAACAAAGGCGGAATATTCAAATATGGTAATTAACCGTCTGTGGAGGCGGCCGGGACGCTTATGAGGCGCGGGCTAGCGAACCAACTCGCGGCGCGCGGGGCACTGACCAAAGCCTGCTGCGCCGCGCCGCCCTTCGCAAAGAACACGCGAAAACCTGAAGGATTGAACGCGCGCAGAAGGGAATATAGGTAGTTATATAAAAAGCTTATCTTTATAATTGTTTAAAAATATTGTCGAATTGTTTTTGCTTTCGTTTTAGGGGACTATTTTACAATTTGAATTTAATATTGTAAACCGATTGGTCCAATAGTTGATCAGATCTGAAAATATTAAAAAGTTTACTGATTGATATCTTTATTGTCTTTAGATATTTGTTCAATATCAATTGTGACGTGCAATATTATTGCGTTATTCCAACATTATAAAATTAATACATAGCAACTACCTACTTACTTGGTAAATATTAATTCTGTTAAATGTAAATTTTAACGACATTTTAGTCAGTAACCATTATGCTTAATGATATATTTTATTTATTCCAAATATTACTACAAATTTAATACTCAAAATACAGAGCATATTAAATGGATTGTCCCGTCTATAACCTAGCGTAATCTCTGGCAGCTGTCTCTCGGAGGGTAGGCGGATGTATTCGATACGACGAACGGCTCCGGAAGCGTCCGCTGGCCCTTTTCGAACCTTTGTTTCACCTGAAAACCCCCTATTAACATTTTCCATCATCGAACCCTTTGCGCAGTTGATTTTTTATTTCCGTTATAGTGTGAGGGCTATTTCCTTTTTATTTATCGTCGGTATTTAAATTTTCTATTGTATACCTTAAGCATTATATGCAATACATAATAATTACCTTCATTTTGATGTGTGTAATATGTATATGGTCTAATAGAGATATAACTATTCCTGAGCCAAGTTTTGCTCGGTGTTTTCAGTAAGCGTTGATAGTCTCGTACCTTACGTGGGGTTAAATAATTATCAGCAGGCAAATTTCCCAAATATGTTAGACTGTTTTTCATTTTTAAATTGCTTGAAAATACTAAAATTGATAAAAATTTATGAAAATACTAACATAACCCAAAATCTAGAATACTGTCCTGAGGGGTCGTACTCGCGGCTTACAACACGTTGACTGAATAGACCAATGGCTAAATAACGCCATCAGGCAATTAAAAAGTAGGCATTAACTCACCAATACAATTGTGCCCAAATATATTGCAACTTTCAATTACAATAAAATTGAGCGGTCCAGCCGTGCTCCATACAGTTACCCTATATTTTCCATGGGTGACGATTCCGTCCTGCTTCAATTACGTTCATTTGAGTGAGAAAAGCTACCTTGAGTGACCCAGAAGGGCTTTTCACAGAGAAATTAAAGGCTCACAGCCCGGGAAAGTTGGACAATAACTGTCAAACCATAATAATGGGGAGTTGGGGGGAAGCCAAGTTCAGACGCCATACATTTAACGTACGTATTGACGAAAATGTTATAATTGAGATGGGCCATTATAATTCAATTTCATATTATTAAAAATTTATAAGATGTAACACGTTGATAAGAAGGTTGATTATACCATTTTTTTATTCCAGGTTCATTAAGAAACTATGTTTTTACATATGTTAGCTCTGATAAACTTTTGATTAAACAAAGCGCCACTGCATGAATTGGTTAGTGTTGCCTGTGATACTTCTTCATAATAAATAGAGCAATATTTTACTAAGTCTTCTATACAGGGTGTCCTAGAAGTCAACGATAACCCGGAAACGGGGAATAGCCCAAGTCGTAATAGTTATCAGAAAAATATTAAAAAATATAACTTATGTATTTAGAAAAATATAGCGATTTAAAAAAAAACTAGAAAATCTACACGCTGTGATGGTTTTTTCACGACTGTTGCTGCAAATCTCTACTTTTGTAAATTATTCTTTTTGTTATGTAATCCTGAATAATGCCTCTGCAAACTGTTATGCAACATTCAGAGCCACCTTGCTATATTTCGGAAGAAAATGACATTGTTTACCAAACCGCATATTTAAAATTAATCATACGCCCAAATTTAACTGACTGTCCTGAAAAAAAAATGTACTTTGTTAATGTATGTATGTATGTTGTAATGTAATTTGCTTTCATATTCTATAAATACAACAATAAGAGTATTACACATCTTCATTTTGTTAAGAATAATTTGTAAGAATGCTCATTTTATATATTCTATGTAGGTAGTATCAATTCGCATCTACGGGCTTTTATTTATAACCAACCTTTCATTAACAATAATCTATAATTAAATGTGCCCTTAAATATATTCCACGTATACATTGTTAATACTTGGTCTTAATTTGTTATAAAAGGTCAAATATGCAAGAATAAACGGAAGGGGAAAGGGAAGACTAATAATAAAACGACTCAAATTTTAAAAATTAAGCCATCACATAGTATAAAAAAACCTTGTATGTGTAGGAAAATGAGGTATATTGTACAGCACTTTTCGAGGTTTTATGTATGAAATTATTTAAATAAACTATTCTGCCATAACTTCCATAAGCTCAATATATTTATTATATATCAAATTCAATGAATCAGCAACTAAAGGAAACCTTTCCCATTGCCATTCTCCAATCATTCAACAGTGAAATTCAACTCATTTCATATTATTCATTTAACGATGAATTAAGACCCACAAACTGCCCCTGATTTCTAAGTACCTGGCTCTATAAAAAGAACTATTGAGCTGAGCTGCGGGTATGAAGTGCTCACGGAGGTTAGGGGGCAGCCACCTGACGAAGTAGACTTACTTCAAGTGGGAAAATCGATTCGAACGGGTTGGAACACTTCACATATACAAGAGACTTTTATGGGGTACGCTTAAGGACGTTGGTTTTCTCAATATGTTTTCTCGATTTGAGTGGGTGATTGTTTAAACAAATATACGAATCCTAACTAATATGCGTTAGTGTGTTTCTTTCTTCGTTTTTCATACAGAAATATCTGAACTGATTTTGATGAATGATATATAAATGGATAGTGCCCTGGAGGTTTTCACTTTACTTTACTTTAATAAATATACATCCAGAAAAAAAATACAGAAATATTTACTACTTCTGCATTTTATTACTTACCTAATTTTATTTTATCCTGGATACAGATTTTATATTAAAAAAACACGATGAAACAATAAATAAAATAAAGACACATAAAAATGAATGCATCTAGTTATATGAATACGGACAGGATCGAGAACATTTTTGCTAATATGCACATGAACTGTTGTGTTCAGTTTTTGTTAAGCTCGAATGTTGCACATGGCGTTATATCCGGTAGAATAATTACGACAGAAGTTAATAAAATGTGATGAGCGCGCCGCTGTTGGATGCATTTTCATTATTCCGCTCCAAAAGTCATACATTTACATAAAGCGACGCTTTACTTGGATGTACTCTTTTGTTTCTGTATTGATGTTCATTTAAAAACCTTCGAGGCTCAATTGGTCAGACGCAAAACTATGAAATAAATGCCATGGGTTCGCCCGCCATAATGTAACAAATAAATACACCCAACAGTCGCATACATAGTTCTGATCCCACACTAGGATACAAGTCCTGTGTCGTGGGTATAAATTACGGGAGACTTTTCAGTTTCATATACCTACACCCAGACCACATAAATTTGCCTCCCTGCTGGGGTCAAACCCGGGGCCTCTTGTTTCGTAAGGTAATGTCTAGACAACTGCGCCACGGGGCTGTCGATATTAAATATTAGTGGTATGTGTGTATGTATGTGCATCGAGCGGATATAAGTCTTTATAGAGCAGATTTTAATAGTCAAAGTTAAAGTCAAAATCATCTTTATTCAAATAGACTTTTACAAGTTCTTTTGAATGGTCAATATTAAACGATTTTTTTAAACTAATAAATCGCAAGAGATAAATATTCGTGTAGACTACCAATAGGGTTTGTGTGTTTGTGATTTTTTTAATGAACGGGACAAACAAGTAACTTACCATCAAGTGAACCGCTTAATAATTGCCCAGACCTTTTCAATTCAGCAAACTAAATTCCATACATCTGATTACGACGCCGGATAGGAATGTATCTCGACTGAGCTGGGAAAGTTCTAGATTGGAGCGATATCACAACTTATTAGTGTGTGTATTAGTAATTTTAAATAAAGTAAATTTTTTGTTGTTTTTTAAAAATTCACAGCTCGCTAGCTCGTTTTTTTAATATAGTGTCATAATACATATTATTCGTGTACATACCAAGTCATTACAGACACAATCACGCTCACTTAGCCATCTGTGTACATGTATTTAACGCCCCGCGTAACAAGGGATTTCTATTTTGAGTTGATCAGGCAAACTTCTATAATCCACACTATTAATAAGAATTTAAATACTGTAGCCAACTCAGGAACCGAAACTGAGATCTCTCGATCGAACGTGAAATTTTTTGTCCCACAACCAAGAGAACCTTTTTTAAATCTTTTATAAAACGCGGATTTGCAATGTTTTCCTACATACACAGATCTAAAGTTTTTCTTTCACTCATATACATAAGCAAGTTACCTTACTTCCATAAAATCAAATCAAATCAGATCAAAAACCTCCGGAGCGACGAAACAAGCCGTCGAAAAAAAGACCATTAGTACAATGTATAAGTTAAATTGGATGCATGAAGTTGCAGCGGAACTTGCAGACTCCGAGTTTCATGCTCCGATCGGAATTTTGATGGAGCCTCTTAAGGACCCCGAACAAGGGAAAATTCTTTTATAAAACTATTTGTGTGACTTCTTCGACTTAGTTTGCGAATATATTGAAAATTCTTTACAATATTTTATAGAATGTTATTATTCTCGTATAAGACTTATACGAGGAATTATATTGATAAAAAAATATCTTACAAAATATTCTTAGGTTTTGTTAGCTAACGGCAAGTGGTACATACTACAGACAGATTAGACTGCAGTACAAATGTATACTTAAAGTAATGGCACTGTTTCACAGAAAACTAATGAGAAGCTAACAGCTTTGCTATACGCAAGAACTACTACTATTATGCTCCGGGGGTTGATCTTTGGATTCACACCTCTGACTTTTCTAGCTTACGTGTGTGTTCATTCTGCGTAACACGCACTTTGACGGTAAAAGAAAATCTACGTACTTGTAGATTTTCCTAAGCATAGCAATTTCTTAGAAAAGCTTCAATCCGGGTCTAAGATATAAAAATAACTCCTTACCCCTCCCAACCGTATAATAGGCCCCTGATATAGATACGGACAAAGTGGCTCTTAAAGAAAAACACGTGACCTTGTTTATGTTTTCTCGTAAATTTTCCTTAGTAAGGCATTGGCATGAACATATAACTATGCAAAAAAACAATACAAGATATAAAATATTATTACCTAGATTTATAAGTCAGTTTTTTCACACTAAGACCCGGGGAATTCGTCGATGCTTCGCACAAAGCGGGAACTACTTGTTAGGTGTTTATTAATTTTATGCTGGCAACATCGTCAGTGTTGAGAGGCTTTTACGTGGGTTGAGCGCGGAGGAGTGTGCTCCACTCACCTGTCTCGTTAAAATTGAGCGTACTCCACCAATAATTCTTTTTATAATACACGCGAGGCGCCATTTTGTTGTGTGACGGTTATTAACGTCCAATGTGTTATTCAGATTTAAATCGATTTGTTTTGGTGTGATTATTGTAGGATTACACACATCTATTATACTTAGGCTAATAATAATGATGATGATGATGATTATACTCACGTTTCGCCATTTGTTTTTAAGTAGGTACCACGTAATATATAGATACTCTTTGATGTAAATAAACAAAACCTTAGTGAAAAATTTATAGCATTGTAGCCTGTACATAAGTCATATTTTATACCATTAAATAATACAAAGTACAAATTTATAATTTAAAGATTAATCTTCGAATTATATAATGAAAGTTGATTTAAGCACCTATGCCTATATATAAGTACATAAATTGTACGTCTGCAAAAATTATATGACATACTAGATTTTACAATTAGGCTTAAAATGGGCTAAACTATAAAGAAGTAATGAATATAAACATTATCTGTTAGACGTTAGAAAATTTAATAGTAAAATCATTAAGATACTATCCTCACATAGTTTTATGACACATAAAAAGCCCGCCAAGTACAAGCCAATGCGCAAAGATAGGGTTCTGCTTTCACTGACGATATTTAATTATAAATGAAAATAATCATGAAAAAATATATATCATACATACATACCTATGTTCAGCAGTGGACTTCCTTAGGCTGATAATGATTATGACATACATACAATATTTAAACTTTCCTGTATTTTCAAAGGGATAATCAGAATGGTATTTCTTACACACACCTTTACAACTGAGTCCTCTTACGTAATAGGAGGCGATCCAATAAAACTTTTTGGGCCCTCAGCCGTTTTTCCAGCCTTCGGAAGAAACAATTACCATGCCCTGACTGGAAATAAAAAACAGCTACCCCGATCTTAGTGCCAATTTATGCCACGAAACCAACTAATCGTCATTGTGTATCCCACATACAAAATATGGTGTTCACTATATTTAGCCATACTAGTTTTACACCCATAAAGTTCGTGATTTCTGTAGCAATTTCATTTGGAGTAAAATTCGAACTTGATTGAAAACATTTCTAGGGCTACCAATCTGACGCTGGATGCAGTAATATTGATTCAAGCTTTCAAATTGTTATATCATTGCTACATTATTTAAAATATCCGTTGTACGCTTTCTGATAAAACGTTTGTATATCAAAAATATATTTTTGTATATATTTTTTTTAAAAGCACGATAAAGTTATGTTTTGTTATAAATGGATTCAATATGAAATAAATGCTAATATGCATTTTCCGCAAATCAAACCATGTGCTTTACGCGAGGCTTTATAAGGGCATTTGCCACGCGCCCGTGGTAGTAAGACACTATCCACCGGCAGTAAAACTCTATCCATCGTCAAGTCCGGTTCTATCTAAAAACAGTTTAACAGTTCAGTCAAGGTTAGGTCCATCATTTTTGGTATCTATAAAGTTTAATTATTAAATAAACTAGAGTGCGAAAAGTGCCTTTTTTTTAAAAGGACCCACAGAGCCCCATCCTTACAGTTTGCAATTATGTACATTGTATTGTAATAAGTCTAGCACTTTACACCAATGAACCATATTACCTATGTACATGTCAGGCGCTATGAACTTATTGCACCCGAAAATGTTATTTCTGAGAAGACTATAATGTAGTTTTTAAGCAACCGCTCTATTTACCTTATTATGTTGATATTGTGTCATTCTATTTTTTTTTAGTTTGTAAGTGGTGATGGGAATATGGGATAGTCGAGAATCTCGGCGGTCGCAGGTTCAAACCCCAGGCACACACCTCTGACTATTCGATGTTATGTGTGTAATCACAATGAATCTTCACTTACTTTACGGTGAAGGAAAACATCACGAGGAAACCTGCACACCTAAAAGTTCTTAGGAATTTTTTAGGTGTGTAATCCGCCAACTCACACTATGCCAGCGTGGTGGACTAAGGCCTAAACCCTCTCAGTTGCAGCGGAGACCCTTGCCTAGCAGCGGTACGTGTAGAAGGTGATGATGATGATTTTTTTAAACGAATATAACAAAAGTCTTGAATGTAGTGATGTAGGTATGGGATATTAAATTTTCTCCCACTGCATTTTACTATTGGTATTTCCATTACTTTCTATATTTTCAAAAGAATAATACAAAGAGAAAAGTATAAGTAAGTAAGATACGTTATTAAAAAAAGATGATCAATTAACCTTGAACAAATATTTGGAAGTTATTGTCGAACTCACAGTGTCACCTTGTCGTAACAACTTGCGGGTCATTAGAAAACCATTAGTCTGCAAGAAATAATTTCAGCATAAACTTTTGATTGTGCTATTATGATTAAGGCCGTTGGCTGAGAATGCGACACTATTATAAACTAGCCAGCTATGACCTCAGGGCAAACTCCTATAACTACTTAAAGTCAGACACTTTGGCAGGGTTCATATGAGTCTCGATTTCTTTTTCTACAATAATAATAAATAATTTCAAGGCCCATTTATTTCCAATCAACATTAATTGTTAGACATACATATATAAGAGTATATAAATACGTAAACTTTGTGTAATCATTAAACAATAGATCTATAATTTATTTATTTAAAAAATATTACTCCTTCTCCCTTACAACTTGTCATACCCTCGTATTGCTCAGACTGGAAGTGCAACCATGTGTATTCTACTGTTATTCTTTATATTCACCATCTTGTCAATGCGTTGAGTTCTCCCTTTTCAAAAAATGCGGGAAAATGCATAAAAAATATATGTTAGACATCGTGCTTCAAAATGACTTGAATGAAGAAATAAAAAGAGAGTGGGTTTTAAAAACCATCTTTAGAGGCTATTAGTCGTCTAGACAACAAAATCTATCTAGGTAGGTACTATTAAAAACATGTTTTATGTAGATATTCTCAAAAGTTTACCTTCGTTCTTTTTCAAAAAGTCAATCTATGTCTAGACCAAAATTCATCAATATTGATTGAGCGGCTTAGGATTGTAAATATAACTATTTTCCTTAAACATTCTCAATTCTGAAACATTTTTATCGCTCTCGGTGGTACTATTCACTACAAATAAAATTTAAGCGTAATATATTTCTAGAACGTCATTATGATCTATTGTAACAAAATGCAAGTTTAAATTTAACCAATACACAATTCAGTTGCACTAGCCATTAAATTGATGGGGGCGTTTATCTCAGGACGATGACGCCGCAAGTCCTTCATCACACAGCAATTCCTTGTCTTGTCGTAAGGTATTATCCAATGAGTAGACAATCGGAACGTCTGGCAGGATGAATTATACCGTGACCTTTGCTTTATTGCAAAGGAAATACACGTATTCACACCATTAACAGTAACACGCCTGTATTCCGGTAGGTGCAGGCAGAAGCGGATTTCTGCACCCACATTTCGCCAGGTATTTTTTTTAACTATTTGGTATCTCGGGGGAGGCTGAAAAGGGTATGTCGGGGTCACCGGCTTACCAACTCAGCGCTTGGAACTATTGTTCGCTTCGCTGAGTTTGGCATATTTTCAGACTCCGTGCAGCTACTGAGAATTTTCTGAAGGAAAACCCCAATAATACTTTGCCCGACCAGGATATCAGATCCGGGACTATAACAAATACTTGTGCCGCGAAACCACGAGGCAGTTTGCAAAAGAAACTGACCGGTAAAGTGCAATTTAAAATTGAAATAAAAAAAAAACACTTGTAACTGCTAAATTGTGTACTGGAATTATGTTCAAAGAATATTATTAATTTTACAGAAAAGCCGCCCACACCGAAAGCCTCAAAGGCACCAAAGAAGATAGAAGGTATAAGAAATGTATTTTAAGATTGATATAATAAACACAGGCAGACCAAAGAGATCAAAGTGTAAGTTAATTAAAAAAGGAAAAAAATCTCATAACAATTGGTATTTTTAGATAGCCTCAGTTACCAAAATATTATTCGGAAAGTATAATTTATCACTTATTCTTAAGATATGATTTAGAATGCAAAAGTAAGGATGTCATATTATTGAAGGGTGTATGGACAAGGTAAAATATTAGTCAAGAAGAAAATAATTGTAGCCATTTCTCTAACTTCAGTCTACGAAGCGCAACGTCAAGAATTTGTTTAGTCAACCCACAACATCCTACATGCTTAAAATTGTTAAAAACTATTAAAGGGGTGAAAAAGAGTGCGTTTTGTAGACAACACTGATAAATTACATTTGTAATAAATAAATTAAGCTGTAAATTTAATATCAGTAAAAAATATTTCATCTTATATAATATTTTTTGTAGATAGCGCTCAATATATTAATTTATACTATATGATTAGAACAAACCAACTATTCATATAAAACAAATGGCCACTAAAGACGATGTGTAAATTTAAGGCTTCGCTAACAGAACGATCCGGTTATAACAAAGCAAAAATGTTTCTACGTGTAGAAAATATTGTCTCCAAAAAGCCATTCCCCGGGCGGTGATATTAAAAACGCCAACCACGACGGGCGGCGGCAAAGCTAGCAAACGAGAATTGATTAGCTGTCAGCCAGTATGTCCCTACTTACGTTGCGGCCTTGGAACAGGCCGTTTCAAATACAACACCAATATTTTGTTCTTAGCCAAAAATAACTGTTGTTATTGTCGAGAAAGTCTTATAAATTTAATTCTGGCTCGAGGCATTCCGATAATAAACAAAATAGATTTTGTCGGCAATGGAAGTAATAAATACGTCATAGAGGCTATCATTGATGAATGAATGATGAATTCCCGTTACCCCAGCTCTGTTTTGAAGTTCCACAATATAGGAGGCGAAATAAATATTTTCTACCAACAAAAAAGAAATTAAGTTACATTTATAGAAATTGTTTTTGCCACTGACTGAGCAAATATACTGAGTGTATATTTCCAACCTAATTACTTCAGAAGACAGGTTGGCGTAGGTGGGTAGATATTACGGAGGCGTTATTGAAGGTTCTTGTTAGTTCAATGCCAACATTGTAGAAAACGAAAATAAAAAATAAAGCCGTGTTCTTTTTCATAAGCTTCTATTTATATAACTCACTGTTTAAATATAAAATACTGTTACATTAAAAATTCTATTACTTATAGACTTTGCTTAAAAACAAGTTGCACATGTTTTGTCTCGTTTTGTCATTTAACAGAGCAAGAAAGAACACGTTAAACGTAAGGTCTCTACGTTTGTTAGTCGATGTTTAATATAAAATATTATCAATATAATAAGGATGTATCTATATCTATATATTCGCGTATTTCACGGCTCCACACAAGAGACTGTTGTGTGGAGCTTTTACCCGAACAAGCATCGTTGCCAATCCATCTACTGATATTATGCAATTACGGTAAAATACACGACAATAATGCAATTTTAATAATGTCACACTAACCGAATACGCTTCTGCATAAGTGAAACGTAATATTGAGGTCTGGACTAATTAAAATATATGGGAATTAATTGGCACAGTTATTGATTAATTCTCGCATTATTTGGTTTTGTGTTTATATTTAAAAAATTAAGTATTTTGTGTTTTTAATGTATATTATATGTTTATACATTAAGTGTAATAAGGTATTAAACCAATATTTTTTGGTAAATGAAGGCCGCACAGGCTACGTACATAATGATCCACGCCGCAACGTGAGAACACAAAAATAGTCATTTGTATCGCGGCTTGTGACATTATTTGTTTGTCCTACAAATATTTGTTTAACTTTGCGTGTTAAACACATTTACATGGATATCCAAGTGAATATTGTACTCGTTAACGCAAATGTTACGTTTGTATGTATATACCTACATACAAACACTCACGGGGAAGGGGTGGCAAGAGGTGCATTTCCGTGCTCACTTTTGGCCAATTGCGTTTTCCCAATAATACTTTGGCCGTTTCAGGAAGTGAACCCGGGACTATGTGATTACACAGCACATATGTACGTGTACTGCGAGACCACGAGGCAGCCACCTCTATAATAATACTGTTTATCGAAATACATTATATCAGATACGGACTGGCTTTCTCCACATCTAGAAACGTAACATATGTACATATTATTATGTAAATGTTATTGACCATAATACAAATATTATAGTATTTTCTTTTACACCAGTAAAGAGAGCTAGTCTTTTTTCTGGTTCTCCTATTTTATTCGTACTTCATGTAACTACATTGTAGGAGCTATAAAAATCTCAAGGATTAAACACAGTTTCATAGTTTGAGTCTGAAAAGTTTGCAGCGCGAAGCATGGTAAAGACGCCTGACAAGAATATTAAAACTTGACCATATTTTATATACAAATAACATTTTTATGTAAAAGAATTGGCAATAAAGCACGCGACCTCACCTCATAATGTGCGATCATTTCCAACCAAGACTATCCACAATATTTGCAAGATATACGTCGATATCAGCCATTTAAAATTGACGGCAAAAGGGAGGGAAAAGTAGTATCGTAGTAAGAATTTATGGACGTCTGCTAATCTTACAACGGACGCAACGTTACGCTAAAGTTTTATATCCGTTTTTTATGATTTAGTTGCAAACTCAGTTAAGCCAACTCATTTACTCTTTCAATTCATCCAAACTGACTATGACTTAGCACTACCGTTTACACGAATCATTTCAAAGTGCCAGTCAAATCAAAATCGAGGAAATATATAAATCATAGGTTGTATTACCATTCTACTTACCAATTTTCAATTCGTGAATTTCATATGACTCAGATTAATCATAACTTTGTGAAAACGAGTATTCAAAGGCTTTGTTGTTGGAATAACTGGAATCAGCGCCATTGCTACTACTCCACCGACTG
Source organism: Hemaris fuciformis (assembly GCA_907164795.1). Taxonomy (NCBI): domain Eukaryota; kingdom Metazoa; phylum Arthropoda; class Insecta; order Lepidoptera; family Sphingidae; genus Hemaris; species Hemaris fuciformis. The sequence goes on from OU015440.1 coordinate 11,052,968, forward strand.
AATCATTGTGTTTTATTATTTCGCGGAAAGGGGTGGCTTCGATCCTGAAAACGTATAGATTTCAAATGAATCATGCTGAGTCAGCGCCTCGGTTGTTACGTGTTCATGATTATTGCCAGGGGCGCATTTCATATTGCTCATAAGTATTCTATTATATATCCGAAAAAACAAAGTTCATGATATTAGGGAGCAGAACCCAGATTAGCAAAATACCATTTAATCCGCAATTACAAATAATGGGAAGAAATATAGAAAGGGTGGAAACGGCACGTAACCTGGGACTCATCATCGATTCAGAACTCCGATTTGAAACACACATTAACGACGTTGTAAAGAACTGTTTTTATCGACTCAAGCTGCTGTACCGCTTCAGACAATTTCTAAATATAGAATTAAGAAAAAGGCTTGTAGACACTTTAATCCTATCACGTCTTAATTATTGTGACACTGTTTATGGACCTTGTTTATTGTCTAGAACGGAGAAGCTAATACAGCGGGTGCAGAACGCTTGCGCTAGGTTCTGTTTCGATATTCCCAGTCGGAGCCACGTCACTCCTTTTCTAGATGATGCCAATATTCTAAAAATGGTAGCTCGGCGAAAATTACATTTGGCAACTTTACTTTTTGGTATAATAAAAACGCAAACACCAAAGTACCTTTACAACAAACTATCTTGGAGGTGCGACCATGTGACGCATGGCGCACGTACCATCACGAATCCTTTATCGGTTCCACGACACTGTACCGCCGCTTTCAGGGGATCATTTAGGTATGCCGCCACTCATTGTTGGAACAACATTCCACCGCCATGTCGTTGTAAAAAAAGTGTATTTAGCTTTAAGAAATCATTCAAAAATTATTTGTTAAATATTCAAAAACAATAAAATAGAATATTTTACTTTTATGCTATCACTAAATGACTGTCTAGGTAACTAAGGATGACTAAAACTTTCGCAACATAATGTCATGTAGAGTAAACGTATAAAGTGCAATTGTGTTTATGATATCGATTACTATTGTTATTTTGTTGTAGTTTTCTTTTAATTATTGCTTTTATTTTTTATTGTTTTATATCATTAGTTTTTAAGTTTATTGTTTCAATTATTGTTACTCCGACTAAACGTCCGTACGTAGCTTGGGCCTCCCATTGAAAATCAGCGTTGCAGTATCGTTCACGCGTTACTGCAGCACGTAGCTGAATGGGAGGTACCATTGCTAGTGCAATTATTATTTAAATTTTTTTTCTTTGTTTTGTGTTATATTTTACATGTAAATTGTGCTAGTAATAAATACTTCTTTCTTTCTTTCTTTCTTATTTCATATCTGAACTTTCTTTGTTTATCATATTATAGATATTTTTTTTACAAAGTCTACATAGCAACATTTTGTCCCATATATTTTGTTAATAGATTTAGGTGAGAAATTTTGTTAGTTACGTGTCCCTGTTGAAATTCAATTAAAGTCCAGCATTTTAATCGTCGTTAGAGACAAATAACCGGCAGAAAAGGTCTGCGACTGATTACATTAATACTAATGGGCATGGTCTATCCTTCTAAATCCCACTCTTATTCACAAAATTTATTTTAAAACATAACATATTCATACTACGGCAAATTTCAGGATTGATATATTGTATTTTTTTTTTTATACTGGCACGGCAAAGTGACCCCATTGCACCTGATGGTAAGTGTAATGAAGTTCAGAAAAAGTGCCGTCCAGCGAGAGATGATGATCTCCCGTTGGTCGACGCAATCATGCCGGCCGAAAACCTCTTCACCTATCTTGTGAAGAAGTTTGGGGGGACTAATACCATGGTGAATAAAAGACCGACCGCGAGAAACCGGCCAAAAAATGCCGGCACGGTCATCCTTTCACCATGATTGAAGCCCCCCCGAAAACCGGATATACACTGGCTGATCCCGGAACGCGGCACACTTGCATGTGCCACTATGGCGGGTTTTACGCCCTGTGTACGGTGGTCGCTATCCGGGCGGATACGAATATCCTACCACCAGCAATGTATTTTTAATATTGTATATTTCACCACCCATCTCGGTAGTTATTATTCAACTAGAGAGCATGTTAGTAAAAATATACGAGTTTACAAGTAGCTCTCCAACATCTTTAGCTAAAAGGTAATATTGTACGCTCGTTGTGCGCCGGGCTAATTACGAGCGCACTTCAGACAAAGAGAGTTTTTCCCTTGACTCTAAAATGTCTGATTACATTGTTTTCAGTTAGTCATAATGAGAGATTATTCTGGTAGATTGTACCATTAAAGTAGTTTAATGTTTTCATAAAATAAACCCAATTTCAAGAGTCTATCAAGACTAATTATGGACCTTGGAATATTGTTGATATTATTCTACGAGAAAAATTGGCATGAGGAAAATTGAATAAAAACCAAAAGCATAAATAGCATATAAATAGTGTAGCCTAAATTATGTGGGACAACACAAGAATAAGCAAAAGAAATAACAAATGAATTGCTAAAAATATATCCACTTTAGTAACACGGCCTTCGAATAGTTAAGCAAAGTGACGCGCGCAGCCTCTACAGACAACATAAAAATCCTAAAAGATTTTCTTTCATCTTACATAAAGTTTAAGTGTCTTATTCGAGGGATCAACAGTGTTCTTTTTGCTCAGTACTGTTGAAAAATCTAGATTCTCTTTAGCTCCTGAATTCGGCTCTGACTATCACTAGTGACGTGGATTTTTTTACCTAGTATTATGAATATTTTAGTGCTTCCACCTTAGATTGCCGTCGTTGGATTTTTAAATAACAAAGATTGAGATTCATACTGTACCCTAGCTTTTACACAGATATGATATGTAGATACTAGTTCAAAAATACATTAATTTATTAGATGATTTGGTTTTTGTTCATTAAAAAAATACTTACTTAAACTTTACAGTTCACAGCTTTATTGGAAATAAATATTAAAATCAAACCCATATAATTATGTATACGTATTCTCAACGACATCAGCGAACAACAATAAGGCCGCGATGATATCTACGGTTTTAGCCCTCAACTTGGTTATCTTAGGCGCGGTACGTGATACAGGGCACACCCTGTATAGCACACTATAAAATTTAACATTCTTACCCGCGTAAACCTATTACTACAATGGTTTCTATTACGACTGTGCATTTATGCGTATGATGTTTGATCAAAGTATGATTGATAACTATACCCTACGTAGCCAATTACGTCACAATACACGATGCTTCATTAGCAAATGAAGCGGCGGCTATAAATATTTTTCCTTCCCTACATACTTTAATCTATTGTCTTTTCTCTAACATTATTTAACACGCATCATCTTATTTATAGATAGAGAAAAATACAGACTGTCTCAATGATATAGTGCTTCTTTCTTGTCTTATGTCTTAATGAATAGTAAAAAAAATATGTAAAAAATATTTGGCCTACGCGTTACATCGAACTTGTTATGAGAGAATTTATTGTACCGAAAACCTATTGCAGATATTGATGTTGTGAGCGTGTTCCGAGAAATTCAGGTTGGGTATCGGTAAGTATGTTATTTCCTCAGGCAGAAGAACTTGTTAGTGAGCCTGTGACGAAAGATTTAATATATCCACCAAGACACGTTGCGGCGCTGGAAATCTATTCACATAATAATAATGGATATTTGACAATTAATATTTATCTTAAGCTCGCTATTTGACATGATTGATTTTTAAAGAGTTTTAGACTAAGACCTGATAGATACTTCTTATGGGTAGAGAAGGGCCATGGCCACTTGTCGTTTGTGTTGTTATGCTTTACCATAATTATTATTTTATCAATCAATTAATTAACTAGTCAAATATTACTTCAGCTTACGGCATAAGAAAATAAAAAATTGTGGAGAAAACTAGATCGATTCGTTACACGATTTATATACTCAGCCTATCGCCGTCCACTGCTGAACGTAGGCTTCCCGGATCATCCTCTTCATCGTTACACAATTTAGTCCAAAAATATTAAACGGATAATGGAAGTCGTTTTAAGTTTTTTTTTTATTAATATAATGGCACGAATATCCCTACTGGCAGAATAAGGAATGCCAGCTCACTTTCACTGTATTCATGCTGGTACGTCGGGCCGAAATTCCCGTATGTTTGAACACGCTAATCGTAGCCACTATTCGCCGGGCTTAGAGGCAATTTCCATCGTTCGCTAAATGTTCCCTGTTGGAGGATTTGAAAGCAATTCCATGTGAGATCTAAAATAAGAACAGAAATATGAAATTGCATGGTAGTCTTACACCGGATGTTAATGGATTTTGCGGTTATGTTACCTACATACTATACGTACCTACGTACAAATACTCGAGATTATAAACTGGATGGAATACGCAGAGACATATTTCTACATTCATGTTTTACCCGCTTTTTTAATCCCACGTAATAAAATATGTTGGATTGTCGGAATAAAGTACGTAATATTTTGAACATTACTTAATTCCCAGAAACAAAACATCTCATAATAAAAACTATTAATAATTACTTGTTTATGCAGGTTGTTTACAACTTCTTATAAAAGCGTGTTTCATATTCGTGTAAAATATAAAGAGGTTTCGAAACAAAAAGTTTTATGTTATTCCATACACATGTTTATAAATAACCATGAAATATTTACTAAAACAACCGCATGGTATCATGCAGTGTAAGTTTCCGAGAACGGGTTATCCACAAACCGAGCACTTTAAGACGCGAAGCGCGTAGTAGACCCTACGTAATGTAACTTCCAATAAAGTTATATTGTTTGAGCTTTGTTTTCTCTGATGCCCAAATCGAGGACGTAGAAACTCAATAATAAAATTTAGCGTGCACATATGTATTTATATTATATACATGTAACATAAATTTGTAATAGTGTAGAATGTTTGCGAGCAAAACCTTTAGAAACAAATCAGGCCATCCCAAAAGTTTTCGAATTCCACAGGCCGTGTTGAACGGGTAATTGTTTACACTGGTTGTTTTGCTTCTAAAATAATTTCGGTTTCAAACGGGTAACTTAAAATCAAATTATTTGTTTGTTATCAGGACATAAAGAAACTAATTTTTTCTCCCTTATATTGTACATATGCCTCTTAATTCTAAATAGTAGATAGGTAAATGTGTCGTATGTAGGGAACGAGTTTGAGAATTAACAAACCAATACCTCTTTTTTAATAGAATTACATAATTATTATTGTTGCACAAATATGGAGCCGGTACGCATCGTGTTTAATTTACTTTTATATAATCCACCATTATTATATCAGCAATTTTTTTAAATTTTCTTTCATGAAAACCAAAAACCATTAATCTAGGTTTCTTACAACTTTCACTTTCTTATTAATTAATCTTAGTCAAGATTTAAGTCCCTTGTTATTTCACAGACATAACGTCGAATAGGATTCCCAATGAGGGGATAATTCAAAACATCTTAAAGATCGTAAGCCAACGAAATTAAATTCCAACTGGGCGTTTTGTTAAGAGATGATAAAAATGTGCCAAGTGCGAAAAGATATAAAGGTCTCGGGTTTTATATAAAATTACTGTTTAGTAATGTTGACGATGTGTTAAAGAGGATTTATTTTTCCTGGAATTATCAATAAAGGCAACTGTAAAGCTATATTTGGATTGTTCGTTATTATTGTACATAATATGTTCTCTATCATCATCATCATCAGCACATATACGTCCCACTGCTTTGCACGATTATGTTATGTTATGATAACAATCTATGTTCATTATACTATTTAATAAAAACAACTAGACGAAAAATGAAATATATACGTTACATTTTAAATCTTATATCTAATATTTTTTTCCATCTGTAGTATAAGTTAAGAAAAATAAAGATTAAGTTTACTAACTTAATTGGTCTTGAAGTTATAGAAGTTAACTATTGCGACCAAGAAGCAGGCGGTTTCGACCTTCGCATGGACCCCGAAAGGCGTGTAAATATTTGTTCGGATCTATGAGTTTGTGTTTGAATTTTGTTTTTGTAAACGCAGCTACGATACGAAGAAATTCTTCTGTGGGGGTCAAATTCTATGTGTACTTTACATGCGGTGTCTTTCATAAAATTGTTATCAGTAATAAAATCATATTATGATGAGTATCTACATATATAACATAAGGAACCCTAAAAGCCTCTACGGCATCAAAAAAATCGTGAAATCTAATCAAGTCGTGGCGTTTCTTTGATAAACTCTTTTGTGATTGGTTTATCTTGGTGTCTCTGTGATCTCATTTATTTTATAAAGAGATTTAATAAGTTAATTACTAAGCTTCATAAAGATTTTGTTCATCGTAATAAAATATGATTTACGAGCTAAGTAAACAAAAGGTTCGCCACTCATCACGTCGAGGAAGTAAATAAATCAGAAGGGGGAAACAACAAATATACCGTTAATGATGTGATTTAGTTCACCTTAGTTTTGTGCGAGAATGGAACAAATGTTTTGTAAACAATAATACAATGAACTTGAGCAACGGCAATTACCAACAAGAAATAATATAAAATGATGTTTAGTATTGCTCGAAGATCAAAAGGTAGTTTCAATACTTTCAATGGGATTGAGCGAAACTAAAATGAAAGTATAATCAACATCAGATAAAAGACGTCCATTGCTAGACATAGGCCCCCCATAAAGATTTCCAAAGCGTTTCGTCAAAAGCAGCTTATATTTACCGGTTTCCCTCGGTCTTTACATTTAATTTCAAGTGTTAATTTGTTTCCAATAATCCTTGTAATATTTAAATGCTAATGCTAGCATCTAGGCAATTAATGTAGTACATCAACATATTCCAGAATAGTCTGGCAATTTCGAAGCGCTTACTAAGCAATTGGAATTTGTGACAAAGCCATTATTAGGTGTGTTGTGCAAGCTGCAAGATGCGCCCGGCAAGCGACGTCAATCGATGCCGGTTGCCATGGAAACGTCCGCCACTCCGTACTCCGTAACCAGACGACAACGCTTTTATATTATTCGACTACCGGACTCTTCTTATTTAAACCTTAGACATGACGAAATAAGCTTGAAAATTATTATGAAGATGAAATGTAGAAGGTTTTATAAGTTTTCGCGCGTGCCGACAAATGAGGGGATCTAAAATTTAATGCTTATAAAATCTTAAAGGAAAGTAGAAATTTTGCCACTGAACCCTCTGTGTAAATAACGCTGAGTTTTATTATTAATATAGTTTTCAATATTAATGGAAACTCAAATTATTGATAAGATATATCGTGGGATATAAAACTGTATAGAAGAATTGACCAATCCGCTGTAGTCTGTACATACAAATGAAACGCAGATTTCAGTGTTTAATGGAAATAAATTGTAGTCTAAAGCTGGTACGTTGTAATTTCTAATTAAACTTCTATTTGAGCGAGGCGATCCGAAGGCGTTGTACAAAAAGAGTAAAACGATGCATGGCCTGTCTGCGTTTCTACTAGAAACTGCACGAATCTTTTTCATATCCATTTTACTTTGCTTCTCGGTGGATTGTGATTGAATGTATTGCGCAGAAAAAAAACCTATATAATTTATACAATGATTGTAATGCTTATATGTTTGTGAAAACCAAAACCTATTTCTATACACACAATCTAAGCCATAGTAACTCCTTTGTAACGAAGTTCACTTGTGGTTCACATGTATTTGAGCGATATTAAATGAGGGAAATCTTAAATAAATAAAAGAACAAACATGTGTGAAAACTAGAAATCTATATGTCAGCAATGATTATTGAAAATAATAATTTTAAACAGAGTGGAGAATTAATCTTTTGCAATAGTTATTAACCTCTACCAGTCCCTATCCAGCCACTATTTTGACAGCCCCGTGGCGCAGTTGGCTAGACACCAGCTTGCGAAATGAGAGGCCGCGGGTTCGATCCCCCCAACCGAGACAAATGTTTGTGTGATCCTCAAATATTTGTTTCGGGTCTGGGTGTTTGTGAGACCGAAAAGTCTCTTGTAGTTTCTGATACCCACGACACAGAACTTGTATCCTAGTGTGGGATCAGAACTATGTATGTGACTGTTGGGTGTATTATCTATTAGTGTCAGATAAATAAATTCATAGTAACATTTAAAAAAAACAAACTTGTTAAAACCCGTTTCAATGTAGCCTTTGCACATGTTCTTACATTATTTGAAGGGGAGATAATCACAAGTACAGCTTAAAAATGTTGTATTATTTGTATCCGTGTTAGACTTAGCATTAAATTAATCTCGCTTCGCATTATAATGGCCATTTAAAGTAAGCCGCTTAGCATTCAGAGCCAAAGCTCAGACTACATTTTGCAAATTGTGTCACACCTGAGGGCGTGACTCTCGGGATCTACTAAACAATTTACATATTTTACCTACAAAATTGAGCCCAGCTCATGAAAACTTCCTTTATCCGATATCCTTATTCGGCGAACTTTATCTATCGTGTCAGATGACTAACTTAATGACTATTTTATTTATGTTATAGGCTGGCGAAAAAATAACTTCTATAAAAAATATTCTGTTATGTTTAAGCATAAAATATCTTATAGTACCTTATAACCACAAAAGTGCCTAATCAGCTTATTCTACTAAAGCAATATTGCCAGATAATTATTAATATAATTTAATTACACAGCATCGCTTCGGCCTCGATACATTATTAAAAATCCCATTTATTATTTCTTCATATAAAATGAGATTTCCCGTCTAGTAGAGTCGCATTTGTCGCTGCTTTGCTATAAAAAGCAACTATACAGAAACTTTTCCGTGCTCACACCCACGCTGAATCTCTAATGAGGCTGTATTGACAGTAACACGCACTAGAAATGGCAACGGAGCCTTCTAATCCCTAGGGACATCAGCTTATCTTTAATGCGAATGTAAAGGGAATAAGTATGTATATGCTACACTTTTCTTCATACGTACACAATGGGCAAAATGAGTGGCCCAAAAATATTTCTAAAGGTAAATTCCATATACATATGGTATCAGGACTAGTTAAATAAAGGAATTAGAAACATCGTTTAGTAAAAATAAAAAAATAAATGAATATTTAAATTACTAAAAGTTTGGGATCGTACACGTTAAAGGATCATCATTATTTCCCGAAGCTTTTCAGGATTACTTATTAAAAGCATCCAGCACATATCAACACCTTGAAAACTTTGTCAGTTCCTTCATCATGCGGATGAACGTCCAACACTGCGATTGCCGATACATATAGCCTCTACTCAAGAATCTTTCTGACCGATCATTAATAGATTGTTGACATATGATTGATTTTAATTTTATGGAATTGGAAATAATAATCATATAATTCGTAAAATAAGTGAGAAACACATTAAACAAGTTTTTAGAAACTACTTTCAAGTGGATTGATTTTTAAACTACTAAAGAATCCACTCCTCTAAAAAGGGATACGAACCGGTGTTTGGCGACACGCCAATAATCTAAAGAAGGGATTTATTCAAACTACAATGAAATGCAGATACATAGTTTTGTGCGAATAGAATCAGTAGTAACCAATAGCCTTCAAAACATACATATAGTCATTTGTATTTGTACAATAATATTTATATACAAATATGTACAGTAAAGTATATGATCAGGTAACGTGTTTTTAAAATTGGGGTAATTCAGAATACGGACGCAAACCCGTTGTTAAGATCGGGATTAACGTCCTTCATAAATTATGAATTATGATCTAAAAACAAACTCCTATGTGAAAATGCGGTATAATGAATGAGTAATATGCAAGGCTTTATTAGCTACTTACTTTTTGTGCAGTTTGTAAAATACAGCATGTATTTATCAACTTTGAAATAAAATTATTTTATTAATATTGTAAGCTTTTGTACATTATTAAATGTTTTTGTCAGAAATCTGGCGTAGGTTTAATTAGTGTAGCTTATCGAATCTAAACAAATAGATATAAATATCACAAAAAAAGCTTTTTATAAAGCAAGTAACACAAAGTAACATTTAGGCCGTTTAAGTCTTAAATAATTACTTATTAATGCACAATCTGAAATGAGAAGCCACTCCACAAATTCCGAATACAAACAGAAGTATTCCGTACATGCGGAAATTAAATGCGGCTTCTTCATAATTTAATACTGAACTGAGAGCCCTTGTAAGCGGAAACCACGAACGGAAATTGGGGGAATTATGCACGAAAAGTGCTTCGCGATAACAGCTGCGTATAAAAGATAGGTACCTACGCGATTCAAACGAAACTTGAAAAAATGTGTGAAATATTTTACTTCACTTAGAATGCATCATATTAAAAAAACGTTCAGTTCTGCGAACCATTTCATTGAAATAATTAATTACTGTCCCACAGCTGGTCGTGAACCATATCTAAGGGTGAGAACAGTAAGAGTTTGTTCCACCAAACTACCCTTACAAAGTAATAGAATTAGTAGGAGACGCCTACTGTACAATTAAGATTTAACAAATTTATAAGTAAAAAAAGCTGATAGATAATATTAATTTATTAGTAATTTGAAAAAAAAGCTATAAAGATTTTATCCTGGGTCTGGCGATAGTCGTTAACATTTAAAACCAAATTTGTAAACTGAATGCAATACGCAGACGTCTTCAAGAAGCCATTCATATCGATCTACGTATTTCCTTAGAAGAAACTTTCCGCTGTAGCCAGAAGGCTTTCGGCTGCATAGTTTATACGAAACATTGGCAAGTAAAATTAAAGTCAGGCATATCGGATATGATTTAAACTTGCCTAGGTTTTAAGTTTTCATTGATATATTGCCACCCAATATTAAATAAATATATGTAACCTACATATGTAGGTATATTGTGGTATAAAATTCTAAATTAATAAGCTTAAGGGTCGACTTTTCATCGTTCTGTTCTTGTAGTCTGATTTAAAAATAAGGTTATAAAGAACATACTTTATCCTTGATATTTATTATAGGCAGCTGTAGTAAACAATCTTACAGCTTTATTTGGAAGGTTTATAAAGCAGTTGGAAAACAATGACTGAAACCAACTTGTGAAACGAGACACCGTAGGTTCAATCCCGCACTGACACAAATGTTTGTAAGATAGATAAATATAACAGACCTAGAAAGTCTATTGTAGGTTTAGATACCCACGATAAGACTAATACTTAGTTATGGCCTATGGGGTGGACTTGTAATTATTGTTTTAATTTACATTGAAATTAAAATACACTTGGGAAATTTGTGGCAATTGACATTAATTATTATTGTCCTCAGCCTAGCCTTTGTTAAATATTATATTGGCTATATAAACGTAGAAAAATAGCAAATAATAACCTGTTATCACTTCTTGGAAAAAGTATGCGGTTTGAAAATAACCGTCGTTTTATAAGGATTCTATTTCGTTTAAGACCGACTATCGACGTTGAATTTCCTCGTATCCCTGTCTGAATCTGCAAATCTAATCAACCAATCTTTATTCCGTCTCGTGGAACGAAGTTTGGAAGTGGAACGAGTTTCTAGTTTCGAGATTCAATTATACATATATTAATTCGTCTAATAACGCGATCACACACATATCATGTAGGTTTTAGACAGTTTTTTAGGTTATTTTATTCCTAGCCTACATTGTTCATGTACTTTGCTGAATTGTAGACGATAATTCCAAAAAAACGGAAATAATCGACTTTTTAAGTTTCCTTTCTTGTATGAATTGAGGTTTAATAATGAAAAATAATATTTTTATGGCAAAAGTAATATCGATAAAAACCTGCATACATGAAAATGATATCTATATGAGCCCACATACATCCTGCTGTTGGACACGGGTCTGCTCTACTGAGCAACCCCTAACGGCCTCACACATCTAAGAAAATCCGAAATACTTTTCAGGTACTTATGCATGTTCCCTCGCGATGTTTTCGTTCACAGTTAAAGTACAGGATAATTCATTATGTATAGACACATAGTAATTTCGAACAGTCAGAGATGTGTGTGTGGTGAATTTGAACCTGCGACTGCCGAGATCCACTCGATCGCGCACCTAAAACTCGAGGCTCGAGGTTTAGTCGAATCTCGAGGATTATTTAGTTTATTAAAAAATCCTGTAAGTATATTATATATTCTTTGCAGATTTGACGAATGGTTTGACGAATAATAACTGTACGTGTAGTTATGTATACCTACAATTTTAACTAAATATCCTAAATACACATCTCCTAAACGTCGGTTCCGTGAACATATTTTAATTGATATGAGATTTTTTTTTGGAACATAGGTACATACCTCACGCCTGTATTCCCCGAGAGGCAGAGGTACAATTCTGCACCCACATTTCGCCAGGTATTAATAGCCCCACGTAATAAGGGGCAAGCCTATTGCCGTTTTTCGGGCACAATTCCAGACTCCGTGCTGCTACTGATAATTTCCTAATGGAAAAACTCAATAACACTTTGCCGGACCCGGGAATCCAACCCAGAACCTCTAGATCGCACGGCACATACTTGTGCCGCGAGACCACGAGGCAAGTCATTTTTGTCTTAGTCTTCAGCCCATATACGTCCCACTGCTGAGCACGGGCCTCCCCTACAACTGAGAGGGTTTTAGACCTTAGTCCACCACGCTGACCTAGTGCGGGTTACCGGACTACACACCTAAGAAATTCCTAAGAACTTTTTTAGGTGTGCAGGTTTCTTCACGATGTTTTCCTTCACCATTAAAGCAAGTGATAATTCATTGTGAATACACACATAACTCCGGAAAGTCAGAGGTGTGTGCCTGGGGTTTGAACCCGCGACCACCAAGATTCTCGACCGCGCGCCTAAACCTCGAGGCCAATGTCGTCTAAGAAATCTCAGAGTTTTAGAGGGTGCAGTTGCACCCAGCGTGATTCGGACGCCTCGTTTAAAAGAGAGAGCCCGCGACGGATACAGGCCACCGTACCACCGACCTTCTCTGGGACATATTCAATGAAAATGCATTGCCTCTGCATCGAACCAAACAACTCCTAGGAACTCTATGAGCCGCCTCCAACGACATGAGAAGTCGTGGTGGGATTCTAACGCCACCTTGCCACAGGGCAGACGCTATAGTACCTACACCGCTATTAATTATGATAGCTCGATTAATACCTAGATATTATACTCTCTATATATGTTATATATACCTATCGATACTTCTATATCTATATTATAATAATATAAAGAAAAAGGGTTTGTATTTATGTACTTTTGTATGTGAGTAACGAATAAACGCAAAAACTACTTGACGGATTTGAATGATTTTTGGTATGATTGAGCGGGGCCTGAAACTATATGAAACACATTTACAAAACATATTGCTGAGAAAGTTATGACAGGCGCTTCGTATTTTTGTATTAAGTGATCACGTGGAATGAGCACGGGATTCAAAATTGCACCCTGGTAGAGTAGGGACCCACCACTAGTAATAAAAAAATTGGATAAAACATGTAAAAACAACTTTTCGAATCCGACTGGGACTTTTAGCTTCATAATATGATTATTGTTTAATATTCAGTGTCTTTTTTTGTAAACTTACTGGAACTTTAATTAAACTAATATTCTAAATGGAACTTAAATGTAATAGGTAGATACTAAAATAAAATATTATTTATTCCCTCAATTTTTAAATTTATAAGTTCACGTTTCGGAACGTAGGAATAATGTTGCCAATGTACAATAGTAACACAAATGTCAGGGAGATTCGGTTTTCCAACAAAGTGACATTGTAACGCAGAAATTACATTATATTTTTATCAGAATGTCGATAATTAAATAATTAATAAAAGTATTAATACTCCAAACCATCACAAGATTAGAAAAATACCTTAAAAAACATTTTAAAAACTGAACGTAAAGAAAAACAAACATCAATGTCGTCAGACACAGAAACTTGTAGTTTTAATTTGTACATATAAAAACTTAATACAGTATATTATTTGTATTTTACTAGGGGAAATACACATAAAGGTAGAACATTGTACTTGTAGGGACTATTTTGGAAAGGTTAATTTTTCCTCAGCAACACTGAGAACCAGTCACGTCACTTTTGCATGTTAGTGTGAGTGCGTGCTGTGTGCGTGCGTTCATGATTTGTGAGTGCTTTTTCATGTTTGTGTGTATATCTGACGCCGTTTGTGAGTTGTCTGTCATCCCTCTAAATTTGGATTTCATCACTAAAACTTCTCAAACTGTCGTCTTTGGGTATGTAATCTTACATTTTGAAGACATATCAATTCCTAGTTCAACGGGAAATTGCAACATTGCAACGAATGACCAGGCTCAAACAGGCGTTGTCTTGTCATACTTATTGTATAGTCATATGAAATCTTACAAAAGTCAGTGTAAATTCCATGTTTTTTGGGTTCGGCGGCTATCGACTGCGTTATCTGCCGGTTATCTTGCAATTCCAAGAGAGTACCATGTTATTATCTCCGCGCGGGGGCTAGGTGATGGTATCTGGTGGCCAGTAGTGGAAGCAAGTCAGTCGGCTTTTCGATGCCGGTCGGTGTGCTAGTGTTCGCGCGTCAAAGCATGCAATAATAATGGTGGGGCGGTGTTGTCTTGTCCGTTTGTTTGTTGTGGTGTTTGTGACTAGTGGCTAAGTGGTTATTCTGTTGCAGGCCGGCAGAATGCTAAAGTTCATACGCGGCAAGGGCCAGCAGCCCTCTGCTGACAGGCAGAAACTCCAGAATGAACTGTTTGCGTTTCGCAAGGTATGTACACAGTATTGAATATTCTTGTCTTATATGTTATGTCAACTTAGGCCGCTTAAGATGATCATTGTATATATGACTTATTAACAGGTAGTTCATCAAAGTTGCAATTATGTTTTAGGCAAAATATTCACACTTGTTATTATTTAGTTCAATAAGTTCTTGATTCTAATTACGGAATAATTAATACCACATGCTATTAACACCCACCGTTAGAACTAAATTGAATTCTGTACATTATTAAACTGTTAGACACTAAATATAGTATGTGATATAAATAAACTTATGGTCTCATACAAAAATTACATTGTTATTTGTGTATAAATTGTTAGCTTGTAATGAGTCAGTCTAGCAATCATCCTCAAAGTTGTGAATGTCAGTGTGCATTTTGAATAAGCTGTAGGCAGTGACCATTCACTTGTAATATGTATAGCTATTCCATTTTTGAATAAGATCTAAATGTAACATATACTGATAAATATTAATAAAATTAAAACTTGGACAAAGTTAAGTGTTTGCCTACGATCTTACAATTATTTGTTTTTATTCTGGGGAGAAAGAAAAATTTTCAATATTAATTACAATGTCACTGAGTGCTATATTTTAGAAAATATACATACAAAGGTATATTTTATAAACTGATTTCGTTGGTTTAAAATAAAAAAATACTACAGGTATTCAAATTCTAATTATATAATTTTGGTGTGTTTGAATTACGTTTAACCATTGCAACTAGTAGTCACTACTATTTCAAAGAAGGGACACAAAGTTTTAAAAAGGCTTTTTATATAAATCACTGGAATGTTACTCAAATATTATAAATATGTTATCTTTATAGATAAAAGATAAGAGCAGAAGTAAACTTTTTAATAATACACCCTTCACTACAACAAGTGATCAAGTGTAAATAAGGATAAAAAAGTATTTACTACAGATGCTCTCATAAGTTTGGGAATTACCCATATCATCCTAGATTACACATTACCTGTTTTAAAAAACTACATTCTTTTTATTAAGTCAATGTTCTATATTATTTTATTCAAAATATTTTATAGAAGGAATTATTATTTTTTGCTAATTAATATCATAAACAATAGTTCTTATTTCCACAGTTCTCTTTAAAATTTCACTCAGTATTAGATTAGATTCATTCAATATTATATGCAATTCAGTAGCAATTGGCTATGATGTTTCCCCTGTCTATTTAGGTATGAGCATTAATATTTAAAGCAGTTCTTTACACATAAGAATGTCTGCAATGTTACATTGAATAACAATTTTCATTTCAATTAATCCATTTACTTGTAACATATAAACTGCTAACCTCGATTATGAAATGTTTGTTTTGCACAATCTTATCACCAAGAGCCCTGTGTTATTTACTTTCAGATTAGATGTGTCAAGTAATTTTTACAATGGGTGCATTTTGAACCATGCTCTGTCAAATTGGGCCATGGCCACACAAATATGTGTTATGAAATGATTTTATCATGATTCATGGTGTATTCACAGTTATTTGTTTCGCAAGTTTGTTTGCATTTATGACTTGCATATATCCCTCCAGGTAATGTTGGTTCAAAAGGTAGAGTAAAATATTTGAAATAAACTCTGCATTTTTTTTTCCTAATACAGAAATAATTTACAAGATACTGCTTATTTATTCGAATTCACAAACCAGAGACATTTTGCGATGTTTTATGGATGAAAGGAATATTTTATCCGAGCCGAACACACCACATGAACACTCTGAGTACTTATCAAAAATACCATATTGTAAACCAGTGACAAATCGAACGAGGCTTGTTTTCACGACGCCACTATGCCTTATACCTATATTGATATCAAGGCCAACTTATTGTTTCCAATTTAAAATATTCGTCGTCATCTTCATTCATCGTAACTTGTTAAACTAATCAATTCTAAACAGGTTTTGGCTTGGACAAATGAACTTAAATAGAATTTCATTTATTTAATATTCGCGCTCACTTACAGGAAGCTAGAATCTTTGGCTTCGCTTACCTTATTGGGAAAGGAATCCTAAGAATTAAGTTATCGCGTAGGGTTTAAAGGTATTTAAATAAACATTAGTAAATGAGTACCTATTATTATTAATAATGTCTGTAATAATGCTATACTTTTTGTTTAAAATATCCTAAATTAATAAGAAGACCCGAAAATATGAAAATTTGAATAAAGTAGCTCAAGAAAATAAATCAAAATGAAAAACAATAATTTCTGTGATAAGGTTTCTGGTGTTATATGACTTATATTTATTACATACTAGCTTTTGCCCGCGACTCCGTCCGCATAGACTTCAGGGTTGGGTGCAGAAAGATAATAAGTAAATCTATTAAACGTCTCCCAAGTGCGCAAATTACACTTAATGAATTAAAAAAAAGTAACCTATGTCCCTTTTTATGTTTCCGTTTTTATCCATAACAAAAATCATCCAAATAACTCAAATATTTTAGGCGTGAAAGTATAACACAGTAGTGTTACTTTCGCATTGACAATATATGCTAAAATCAAAGGGTATATCCGTTGGGATCAGTGAAATCATTATTTAGATTACGAAGCGTGATGACTACCGAGCCTGCATTCGTTTGTAAATTTTAAACCAGATACAACCAAGGAGTTTAAAAATAAATTTCTGAACGCTCGCATACATTTTTGACAACTAATAAATATGTCACTCATTTTTCATTACTGATTATTCTGCATTTTTAAAATGAAATATACGCAATTGTTCGAATATTGTGGATATATGTTGTCGATTCAAAACCTTTATTTAAATACGTTCTTTAATTTGAGGGGACCATTAACCGTATTGACGGGATAAACATAAAATGTTTGACAGGAAATTAGGTAGAACAGTTTATATGAGAAAATGAAATTGTTGTTTTTACCATATTCCTCGTAATTTTAAAGATAGTTATATGCTGTCGCGGACTTTTTTGTAGGACTTATTAAGATAAACATTTCTCTTATACATTATATACGTGTAAACTCTACAGTTTTTGCAGCGTACGCAAGAATAGCTCGCAGATGCAGTTTTTCCCGACTTACTTGACAATTATCGTTATATTTTGGACAATTCACACAGTATCTTAAAAATATATAGCCTATGTGTTATTCTGATGTATAAGCTATATAATTGTAAACTTTCATTGAAATCCATTCGGTAGTTTTTGCGTGAAAGAGCAACAAACATCCAGACATCCAGACATCCATACATACAAACTTTCGCGTTTATAATATTAGTAAGATAATTCTATGAGTATGGTCACAAAAGCAAAGTAAACTCAATTTACGTTGCGGTATCCCTGACTGTGTTATTTCTCAGATAACCGTGATCTTTCTAGAGATAAACTTATATCTACTGAGAACAAAAGGCCAAATTGACAAGATCTAATACAATACTGTGCCAGCTTCCAAAGTTCCAGTTATGTTAAGAAAAACAGTTCTAAGTTTCATGACCATCCATAGAATGATGCAATGCAGCACAAGTTCTTTTGTCAAATAACATTAGACAGTTTTTGATGTGAACTTAGCTGGATCTGCAGTCAGATATGTTGATACATTGACCAAGTTTTCATTGATTTTAATGCCTGTCATGCGCATTTTTTCATGCACAATTATTCGTATACCATCTCCCTTATAATAGCAACCATAGTAAATGCAAGGCCGATGTAGGAGTGTGAATATAGATGTGATTGGTGGAGAGATCGTCATAGACTAATATTAACAATAAATCTATCAGTGACGGCCCATTAAGCGATACATACTCGTACATAAGCTCCTACGTATAACGTATGGTAACAATATAGATCATTGTCAATCGTGAATGATCGTCCAAGACGTTAATAATGGTGTTTGCGTATACAAAAGACGTTTGTATACATTGTGATCTATTCAACATTTACGAGGAATAGACATAAAATACTTGTTCTAATTGGTAATAGATAGTATTTCTCTGTTGAATCGATACTTAATCGATAAAATAATTCTTTAATATTGACTTGTGTCCACATACGAATATTAATGTTGTGAGACAGAAACCTGACTTAATTTGGTGATAATCATTAGATGAGTTTATGTCTCATAATCATCAGCCCATATACGGACCTCCTCTACCATTGACAGAGTTTAGGCCTTAGACTACCACGCATGCCAAGTGCAGGTTGGCGGACAATTTATGTATAGGATCAGGAAAATGTCAAATCTGATTTTAATTAATTTCTGGAAAAATACCTGAATATCACGAAACAAAAAATATTGTGACGTATGCCGTATTTACATCGTATCGTTTTATTCATAAGATTCTGGAAATGTAAGAACTACATCGTAAATATTAACAGTAGGTAGGTAGCTGATACAAAAATAAATCTTAATGTAACACGATTTTAATTACAAGCGATTTTACAACTCAGACATTCCACAATAGAGATTGTAGCAGTGCGACGAACCACGAAATGTAATCCAACTTTAGCAAAACATATCCCACAGGAATCACGATACACAGAAATGCATATTCATGTTGGCAAGTTTAAACTTGCTCCTAAGTGCCAAATATGGTAGCGTGTAGCTATTGAGACGTCTTTCTATCTGAGCTGGATAATACGTGCGCCTTCGTCGTGTTTTTACAGCTTCTTATGTATATTAGAATTCTTATAGGACAGGCCTAATCGTTTTAGCGACGTTATTCGATACCACTTTAAGGAGAA
This sequence comes from Hemaris fuciformis, assembly GCA_907164795.1. Lineage (NCBI taxonomy): Eukaryota > Metazoa > Arthropoda > Insecta > Lepidoptera > Sphingidae > Hemaris > Hemaris fuciformis. Next base: position 11,072,393 of record OU015440.1, read on the forward strand.
CTTACATGTACGTTACATTACTTTCTCCTTGTATTTAAATTTATATTGTTTATGAAACATTTCATGTCACAAAACTACGCTAAAACTGTTTAGTACACAGGTTATCGCACTTTATCTGATAAATGTGTAGATAATTTCAGAATTCAATCGATAACTGTGTGTAACCGATATTTTGGGCTTGGTGGCTTGTACTCAAACATGCTGTCTCTCTCTTTTAATTCAACTTCGACAAGTACTCGAGGTACTGTTGCCATGTTCGCTTTCTAACGTTCTAGAACATTCACTACTGAGATTTATTAACGTATATAGTCACGTTTAATCTTATTTAATGCTCTATAGACGGTAAAAGTCGAACAAATTTATTTTTACAGCTTTTTCCAAGGAATTTCCAATAAATGTAAATACAATGTTATAGAGCTTTTCATGAAGTGTCTCCAATTGGATACGTTTTACTACATTTGAGAACAAAAATTATATTAATTGTACGTTTGTTGTAGTAACTTAATCTAACATACACTTACAAACAACCTATTCTGCCAGTAGGCTTCGTGCAAAATATTTTTTATCGAATTTTAAAATAAAATCAGTGATGCTAGAAACCCGATCAACCTATCGTAATATTTAGTTTTAATTTAGTTACTGCGATTAATATGCGACCATATTGCAAAGATCATTTATCGGATTCGATAATTTTAGACAATTTATAATTAGCTGATCTATATAATCACCATGTTTCTGTCGATCTACACACTCAAATATCTATGAATCTAAAACCAGTTTTAGGATTCTTATCGTTTGTCATCTGATTTTCTTTTATTAAGAAAATCTTTGAAGAAGATAACCAAATAAGAGACTCTTTATAATCTTAAGGTTTTTGATTTATGTTTTAAAACTTTTTTTCCTGTCATTTAAAATAGACATCTGTACGATACGCCAAATGTAAATCATTAATACTTCGGCATGTTTTACTCTGATACATGTAATAACTTCTCAGGCAATAAACCGCCTCGCCCGGCCTAGCCTATACTGTTAATTTTTTATCGATATACGTGGCATTACACCAAAGTACACAGATAAAGATGTATCACCTTGGATATTGGTCGTAAAGGGAACACGTTATCCATCATAGTTTTTACTTGCTTGATACGGGTTAGTAAAACCTAATCTACAGCTCCATAAAGATTTTTTTTAATAACATTGTACCTTGCGGTAAACAAAATACTTAAAAAAAACATAATAACTTTAATTAATAAATATGTTAGTTTGTTTTTAGACATGTCCATTTTATGTTGTCCGAATATACATATAAAGACAAATTAAACGTGCAGAGCAAACTATTACAAGAATATTGTCGCCGGCAATGCGTGCCTCACGCTAGATTGATTAATCGATTTAAATTAGCTCACTCTTAAATATGCTTATTGTTCACAATAAAAACATTGTTTTGGAAAGTAAAGTATAGCAATTTTTATTCCTAGTTTATTGTTAAAATTCAATTGTGGCATCTCATACCTAAGCCTATAAAAATTCATGGTGTTAGGGAAATCGATAAAGTATGGCAACCACGAAAATCGTATTACATTATTATTTCAAAGCTAAGGTATCAATAAGGTGTATCGAATTTTAAAGTGCACAAGCAAAAGCATTTGTAAGTTAGCTTCCCCTGGCGCTTAAAACCTGAAGATGATGTCTGAAATTCAATGCGCCCAAGAGCAAGTTCGTTATCTATTCCCGGTCTAGTAGTGTATAGTTTACACAAATACGCCTGGGGATCTTGCGGACCTGCATTCAACAACAATGCTTTTCGTGTGCATTCTGCTTGGATTTACGAGTTGGGTTAATCTCAAGACTTGTAATATTTACACGGCGAATTCAGCCAATATTAATTTTAAAGTCAAATCGTGCAGGCAATGCAGCCTACATTGAAACGTTATTTTTACCCGACTACAGCAAAGCCAAAGGAGAGTTATGATTTTAACCGGCAATGTATGTATGTTCATCTGTTCCCTCATAGCTCCTCAACTAATTATTAGAACTAGACAAATGTGGTATCTTTTGAAGCGTCAGTATAGGAAAACATCCTTTGTTTTAATTTTTAATGTAAATGTGTTTTTGATCATCGTAACTATTACCTGTCTTAGTTTTCGATCACGGTTTTTTTACCATTTATTCTTATTTTGGGTGTATTCCTTACAAATAGTGTAGAAGACCTGTTCTCATGTCACATCATCCACATTCTCAGAATATCTAAACTCCATATAGAGAGTACATTAACATTTCGACAAAAAAAGGAAACAAAGCCAACTTCAAAAAAGTAAAACAATAACACTATTTTTCTTAAGACAAGATTTTTTATTTTTAAGGAAAGTGGGATCTTTCTGGTTACTTTGCGTGATTTTATATTGACCTCCATTGAATAGGAATTAAAATATTTTAATATGCACTGTATGTCTGGTTTGTTAACTTTTTTATACAGAAATAGCAGAATTCTTATCAAATACCCGTTTGATTTAAATTGGGACATAGGAAGGCGATCTTTAGTAGTAGGTAATGATTTTTTTTGTTAATACAGTGTCTAGAAAAGCTCAACGTTATAACCTTGAGTTTAGCAAACTTGATTGAAACTGGTTGATGATGTCCTAAGGCGAGTGCTCGAAGTATTATTTTTTTATTTCTCACGTTTTTTTTTAAATAATGATAGGATGTCCAATAAGATATAAAATTTGGAAATAAGAAAAACTGTTTTTTGAGATCGGACCTTAGCTCGTGGTTATTTATATTAATATTTAATTTATTTTTAAGTCTTTCAAAGTCTTTTTCCTAGCTTTAACTATTAAATACGCAATTTAAGAAGTTTACCGAATTAGTTATTATCTGTCCCGGTTTAGGCCACTCCCTAATGGCCTAAGGAAAAAGTCGGTCATTCAAGCCGGCCTAATTTTATAAATCACATTTTACCTGTTTTATTATTTAGGTGAAAGTAGTAAAATATTGTCCCATGACCCATCCCATATTTACACATTAATATATGTTTTCGCCATATAAATGTCTGGTATTATTTATACAGAGATATTTGTAGTCCATCCTTGCTCAATTTGGTTAGTGCAATTAAGTAGAGATTCCTTTGACAAAAAATATCATATTTCACAAACAAAATTCATAATCCTACCTTGTAGAAGATAGACATAGAAAAAAAAATGTTATGTTTGAATATTTTGTAATATATATTATTTCAAAGTATTAGTTAAAATATTTCAATCACTGAACGTGTTACGATGATAAGAAATGTAGTACGTATCACGACATCCGTTTCATTCATTTTTAAATTATTCTTGAACAAAATGAAAGTATCCTTTTAAATTTAACTGTAGCGTGGTATTTAATGTTATCTGAAATAATGACTGAATACCTGGAACTCCATTGTGGCTTCCACTTAGGATAGCTCTCAGGTAGATTTTGGTTTGAACATAATTACTGAAGGGTATTTGGCCTTCCTTCGCTTTATTGCTTAGAAGGGCCTAAGGTGTAGATAGCTTATTTAAAATCAAATGATAGTTTTTGTTCCCTCGTCGAAAAAGGAGTAGTTTAAAGCTGGTGTGGCGATGGGATTAGGCAGGATTTTTTTTAAAATAAAATAAAATAAATACGCCGAACAGTCACATACATAGTTCCGACCCCACACTAAGATACGAGTCTTGTGTCGTGGGTATCAGAAACTACGTGAGACTTTTCGGTCTCACAAACACCCAGACCCGAAACAAATATTTGTGGATCACACAAACATTTGTCTCGGTGCGGGGATCGAACCCGCGGCCTCTCGTTTCGCAAGCTGGTTACTAGCCAACTGCGCCACGGGGCTGTCAATTTGTAATGATACACTTTAATACCCAAGTTTAAATTCCGATTGCATTTTGCTTTTTATGGGCTTTGTTACAATAGCAAATAAGCTCAAAGGGGTTCCAACCCGGGACTCTAGATCGCATGTGTCAGGTTTGTCGCGAGACCAACAAGAAAATGTGTAGATATTGCCGCCGTTGATAAATCATTTGAACAACTGGACTTGCGTCCACCGCACCTAACAACTAGTGGCTTCGTACCGAGATCGAGTTAGTGTTATAATGTGCATCAATTATGTTGAACTGACGAGACCGCATTCCGCTTGCCAACGCTGTTGTTAACCGATCGACTTCACTCCCGTTCCTTTTATATTGTCTCTACGCTCTTACGAAATACGAAATGTTCGTGCCAGAAGCCGTTGCGCCCACTGTGATTCTATTATGCTTATAGATTACCGAACGGTACTTTATAAGACTCATCTCTATTTGAGAATGTTTGTTATTGAACACAGAGTTTTGTTATTTTTCTTTGCATTTTTAATTCTATGATACTAGCAGTGGCGGTACTTCCATAGAAGCCCAAAAGCGTTTGACTTAAATTTGTAATGTCTAGTTTATACTTTTTTATTGAGGGGACATAATATACTCATTTATACGTCAAATAGCTTTTGTTAAATAAAGATTTAAAGCTTAAAGATTGATATTCGGAATTTTGTAAGGCCACCTGGGCTGGGTGCCGTGATGTAATTCGTTTTCTGATCAGATAGGAAAATTTATGGCAAACAATGATAACATTAACGTTCAATGTAAATGCATGCATTGAGTATCACAATAATTTACGTGATGATTGATATATTGCGCTCTATATTTCATTGAAAGGTTGAATGACAATCACTTTATACTTTATATCTGTATATTAAAATAGTAAACCACATCGAGTAATTAAATGTGAAGTTTCGATCACTCGCTAAACATAAATGCAGCTGGTGGTAGGATATTCGTATCCGCCCGGATAGCGACCACCGTACACAGGGCGTAAAACCCGCCATAGTGGCACATGCAAGTGTGCCGCGTTCCGGGATCAGCCAGTGTATATCCGGTTTTCGGGGGGGCTTCAATCATGGTGAAGGGATGACCGTGCCGGCATTTTTTGGCCGGTTTCTCGCGGTCGGTCCTTTGTTCACCATGGTATTAGTCCCCCAAACTTCTTCACAAGATAGGTGAAGAGCAGTGGCGGGACTTCCATAGAAGCCCAAAAGTCTTAAACGTTAATTGTGTAATGTCTAGTTTATATTTGCTTATTATGGGGTCTTTATTTAATAAATTGCTTTAATTAAATAAAGATTTGAAGCTTAAAAATTATTATTTTGTTTTTTAAAAGGTAAATTGGGCTTTTGGGCTTCTATGGAAGTACCGCCACTGGTGAAGAGGTTTTCGGCCGGCATGATTGCGTCGACCAACGGGAGATCATCATCTCTCGCTGGTCGGCACTTTTTCTGGCCTCCATTACACTTACCATCAGGTGCAATGGGGTCACTTTGCCGTGCCAGTATTAAAAAAAAAAAATGCTTATTTCTAAAAATACTGGACAGGAATGCTTTTGTGTACGTTCAGTTTTTAAACCGCAACTATCGCGTCAGATACTATCCAGACACCAATGCGCCGCATGTCTGATTATATTATACATTTCTATATTTTGATTTGATGATGCAGAACATTGAAGTATATTCAGCTTGCGATCTTTACTTTTAAATTAATTAATCTCGATGTAAGATCTATACAACAATGTCTGTTGTATCAGTAGTTAGAAGTTAGCTTGGAATCCAGAGGCTGTGATTTTTATTCATCAATATATTTTAGATTATTCATCAACAAATACTTGTTTCTTGTTCCTATTCTCGGTGTTGTGGAGCTTACCTAAGTTGCTCCTAATATTGGATTTTCTTGAACCACGGTGTGCATCTTGATGTGGATTGCCTTTTTTTAATATTTCATTCAGAAAATTAGGTACTACTTGCTTGAAAAAATATAATATAATATTTGTTTTTGTGATTATATCATAGGCATATTTAATTCAATTAGGACGCACGATAACTGCACTATAACATGCTATATTTACTGACTTTATATAGATTACGTCACAACTATCTAATCGAATTCTGTTTTTAAACCAATATGTACTTCAGATATAAATTATACTTGTTATTCAATAGGTTAGTCGTTAAATTGTCAATCGGTGGCGTTTGAACGAATGTTTATAGTTGTCATCACAGCTTTTCAATCAACATCCACGTGATACAACACAAGGAACTCATCCAATTTGTGCGCATACTTGCGTCAAACGAGGCGCGAGCTCGTTACACGGGGGCACACATCTTAACCTCCATTAAGCCGCGTCATTGCCTGAATGGAACGCCTCCCACGGTTTCCTACTTGCTCCAGCCATCGCCAATTCAGGCTAACTATTATATCTCGCATTTGGACAAACGTTTCGTCCAATTCCCGAGGGTGGCATTTCCTATTTCGGTCTCCCGTCCTGTTTACTGGTAATTGGCGTACCACTTATATCATACGTTCTAATATAATTTAAAATGAGAACGAATTTTCTCCGACTCATAAGTTACTTATGTGGTCATGTGATTTATATTTAGACTCGAATTGCTTGTTACCGTGGGCGAACAACATGATGAAGCGCGTTCGAAGGAAAAATACTATTTTAGCGAGGGAACTATCTTTTATACTACGCCGTGCTGTCACATAAATTATGCGCGTGCCGAAGATAGCGATTTATCGGTTGATTGCAATGTAGCTAAGAGAAAATTACCAAACATTCAATTGCTATGTAGCGTTTAATCTATTAATAAATTATTTATTGGAGTACATACTTAAACTTAATTCAAGTTGTATCACCAAACCAACTATCCCATAATATTCTTTGCGTAATTTAAAACAACTTCCTGAATCCTTCACTTATAAAATGAATACGGTAATCAAATCGCTTCAATATTTATCAAATTCGCAAATACAAGTAAGATTTCAGTAGCTGAACATAGCAAGGACGCTGAGTGATGCGATGATTAGTAATTTAAAAAACGAGCAAAGTATGTTTGTATACCTAAAATATTAGAAAAAATATGATCTTATGATAGTAGTAATCAGCTCTTTTACTAAATATTACTACCACAAACACATTCCTATATGAATCAACCGAGTTACGTAGCAGCAACCGAGGCTAGCGCCGCACAGGGCATTGACGCGTCTCGTCACAGATCATCGTCGTAAATCTTATCAGCTTCACTAACTTATGTAAAATTATTTTCATACTAAAATCCACATTTGGAACTTTTTTTTTATTACAATTTTAATGATTGGCTATAAAGAATTGTCTAGATGGAATTAATTTAATTTTTGTTCATAAACAATTTGTAACTTCAGTTCCTATAGCTAACTATCGATCGGTATATTCCTAATAGCTTCAATTTTTTTTTCGTATATTTCACAAATTATTATCTGCAGCCTAAATCAGGTATATAGAGTTCTGGTGGATGGATGGCCGAAAATCGCCCAAAAAAAATAACACGTTAATCCGATAGCCACCGAACCTAAGCACGATGGATTCATCTGAAGATGACTAAAATTTTATTAAAAATGGTCTATATATTGTTTAGAGCCAATAATGGATCAATATATAGTGTTATTTCATAGTATTTTCGCAATAACGCGAAGTCTTGGCTAGATAAGCCCAAGTCTTGAGTTCATTCACCCCGCCAACGGCCCGTGTGTCCATGAACGTTATTTATTAATCTCGATTGGTTATCTTGCATATTTACTATGTTAATATTTTCTCCCGCCAAAATATACGCCAGCCTATTGAAAATGATTTGAAGTTTTGCGATAACGTATATTTCCATAACAATCTACAATGCAGTGTCATTAGCCACTGTCTGCTACTTTGGTCAATTTGGCTATTTGAAACAACAATAAATTCTGATGACGATATTAACTAAATAACGGCATAAGGTATAATTTAACACACATATAAATATGAATATATTTTATGTAATGTTATTGTTCGTGACAATGCAATTATTCTTTTTTCAGAATTTTATTCATCACAACTGCCGCTTTTTAATTGTATTGTGAATGGTGGTTGAGACAAAAGAATGCTTTCACGATATTTCCACAGGCCAGAGTTTAGTCACGTACGGCAGTATTTACAGTGGTTCGTTCATTCTGTGGATATCTGTTTTAATTGTACGTGCTAACTCGGGACTGCAATTCGGTATTTTTATACGGCCAGTTCTTTTGTTGACGAAGTCGACTTCATTGTTGGTTTTACACACTAATAACTTAGTGTTGTTGTTTATGTTTATAAACATGGTACTGACCATTATATTTTTAAGAGAATTTAAATATTCACTTCACACTGAAGTAATACACATGACATCCTTCTAAATTACATTAAATAAGTAAGTATGTATATTTACACATTTTTCTGTTATTGCCCTATAAGTGTATACATTTATACACACCTAAGCATGCTAATCCTTTTCAAATCATTATTATCTTATAAAATTTAAATTAACGACGTCATTAAAAATAAATATAAGGTTTTATAATTTCATGTATTTATTCCTAGATTAGGTATGCTATGAAAATACTTTACTCTGACATATCAATTGAAAAACAGTAATGATGACCTACTCAATATAGGAAACAAAACATGGATTGTCGAACATTTTTCTCAGCATTGTATTTGTGTCGTCATCGAATTCTTTATTGATGAAACTGTTGAAACTACATATAACTTAAGTACTCAATGTGTTTTCCTTAATGACTAAAAACACCTAAGATGAGAAACTAGAAGAAACAAGTCTATTATCGAAGCGTTTCTTAACAATAGTTCATGAGAACCGATAATTTATAGTAGTGTGCTTAATATATCGTTAGTTTAAATCATGTTGTTTCTATTGGCTATTAACAAATCAAATAAAATCCATTGAGATTTAGTGTAATAGCTTATACCTATTTTATTCTTAGACAATAATTATAATAGCTCTACGTCTCTAGATTGTTACCCCTAGATGCAATCACTCTTAGAAAAACAATTTAGCGGAACTTCGACTAGCCTCGTCCAGCTACTTTCTGGCGCCTCCTTCAGGTCATCGTTCTATCTGTACAAGAGGTCTTACGTACACAATATAAATAGGAATATAGTCTTTTTTCCTCTTTTGTTTTTCAAGGTGAGTCAATTTTGTAATCTTCTGAACAATGCATTTGTTGGAATGTTTATACATTAACATAGCGTGGCAGCATTAGACGATACGCTTCATTCTATATTTGTGTACAAATTAACAGTCATTGGCGTAATAACAGTGATTAATGCGTCGCCACGCAACCGACGTTTGTCATTAGCTCCACCGAATGAATCCACGTTCGCAGCCCCCGTAATGGATGATGTATGGTTGATATAATCTTTGTTTGTGTATTGTTGTACACGAAATCTCCATTTTCATTCATAATAATGTGTGTGATTTTTATAACACTTATTTGAATGAATTAATTGGTTGTTAATGAGTCAATTATAAGCTGCCTTTATTTGATCATGAATCACTGCTAGTTTCTTCTGACATAATATATTCTGCTTCGCCCATTTTAATTATTTATGACTTGAGCTTGGCTGTTAGAAAAATTCCTTAGATTTTTACTCTAATAAAGATCTAGTAAAACATTATTAAGTTCAACATCGTCTCCTACTACTGCGCTTCCAATATCTTTTTACATACACGCGTTTCATAGATTTGTCGGAGTAAAAAATAAATTACTTTTTTACACTTTTTGTACCAGCAATGATTAATAGAAGCACGTTTGATATACGTAGTAATAGACAGGTACGCTTTCCTTTGTCGTCGGACGATCACCTCTGCGCGAAGGTCAAACCTTTATCGTTTCTACCCGTTTGTCCTTAAAGCTTTTCTATTGTATTTTTTAACGATTTGTTATACCACTATTTTATATACCAATTATATTTATTACCTGTTAACAGCACATCATAAAGAACTTGAAAGACTTAAAAACGAGAATGAGTTCAAATCGGTCATGACAAACTAATTTCGAATCATAAAATGAATATAGCAATGGAGAGAGAATGACCAGTGAAATTATATTGCAGTAAAAAATATACAACTAGAAGATACATATAAACTTGTAAAAGTTGTTATTATAACTACTTACGACACCAAACACATTTAAACAGTTATTCAAACAAATTAAAGCGTTCCAAACGCATTTAAAAAAACATAATTATTATATGAAATTAAGTTTATTTAAAATACTATTTTTGTGTTGCTATCTGTTTCAAATAATAACTAAGTAGTCCGTCATCACTAAATGCAACGTACTAAAAATAAAATAATCGATGTGTCTCCACGCGCGATCAACGAGTATACTCGCCGCGGTGATTTTAATTCTTTACGCGACGGACGCCGGAACCTGTACTGCATTAACAGAAATCACTTATCGCCTAGTGCCTGACTTCCTTTGCTCAAGTACAAATACTGCATAACTTGTTAAAATTACTAAAGTCCTAACATTGCTCGGAACTTTTGCATCTTTCTATATTATTATAGTTATTCCAAAAGTTACAGAATTGAAGCATTTGCTTCAATTTTGGTATTTACCAAAAGCAACTTAAAATCCATTCATCAGCCAGCAGGAAGAAGGATGCCGTAATGTATAGCTATAAGAGATCACCTGCTCACAATCACGGCTTTAGAAGCCTTACGGGCTCGGTTCGTCGTACCCTCGTTATTGATTTAGCGCAATCGTTTTGTTGCAAAACTTTTGTTTCGAGTGCTCTTTTACGTTGATTGTGTTTTCTTGTTTTTCTTTGCTTCGTGTACTCACAGATTGCAGACTCAAGTTCTCATATAAAGGCGAGTAGGTTTATTTACCTTACCTTAAATATGATAGAAAACTATGTAATGATAGTAAATATCATCGTCATATTTCATATTCATTACTATGTATAGTGGATCGAAATCTTCATACAATTATGTCAACTAGCGGACTTCCCCTGATTGATGATAATAATGACCATAGTAACTAGTACACTTTGATATTGAAACCTTATCATCTTGATTCTAGTCAAATGGTTATGCCCAGCTAAAAAAATCCCATAAGCAGTCCTCGTAAGTTAAACATTTTCATATTTTCCGAGATTCAGAATTGAACCGGTATACTTACCTATATTATGGAATATGTGCATTAAAGCACATTATCGTATGTTTCTAAGCCTCTTAGTTTTGCTATCGGTTGCCCAATATACATGAACTCTTTGTAAACATTGTACAGTTTACTTCACTATCTAAATTTACAATAGTTTACAGTCACGTGCACCACGTCCAGACCTTGCTGACTCGTGATTATTTTACAACAACTAATGCAACGCATTAATTTTATGTGCATCGTTCTGGTTTGCTCCAGTTGAGTTGATATTAAAAGAACGCAACGAGATTTTTATTTAATATATCTTCAGATGCCTCATATTGTAGTAGCATTTTATTACTCACTAGGTTTTACTCGTGGTTTGAATGCCATGGTTTTATTGGAAGACTTGTTTTAAAAGCTTTTACTTTCGCATTAACTATGTTCTCTGCTGTTATTTACAGATTTGTTGAAGCTTCCCATTTATACTTTATTACCTGAGATAAACAATCTTGTTTGTGAAACCCTTGCAGGGCAGGGCTATTGATTAGCTTAAATCTAAATTATTGTTATAAGATTTTTCATAATTTCATTTTTCTTTACTTACTTTGACCGACTGAACGCTGTATGCGTTCGTTAAGGATCGTGTTTCTAATTAGTTTTTTTTCGTAAAAAATAATAATTCAATGAATTCCAAAGACCAGGCGAAGAATTCTAAGTATGCCACGTATGATACAGAGGGCTGTTTGCGTCACAGCGGGGTGTAATTCCATCGGTTTACGATTGTTTTACATTTCCCACGGTCTTAGCTAATTCTACTACGTACACTATCTTTTGTGCTAGTCGTTACGAATTTATAGCTGACGTAACTTGCTGGTAATGAACGCTACCCATCTATTTTTGTTTGCTCTTTTATTACGGTATGTTTATTGTTTATTTTGGTTGTACGATGTTCATCCATTAAGCTTTTCGTTGTTTCATGGCGCGTTTCGATACGATTTACTATGGCTTCAATGATTTTTGTTTACTAATGGTTTATAATAAATGTAGCAGTAGTATAGTATAGCACTGATGGCCTCGAGGTTTAGGTGCGCGGTCGAGAATTTCGGCGGTCACAGGTTCAAACCCCGGCACACACCTCTGACTTTTCGAAGTTATGTGTGTATTCATAATGAATTATCACTTGCTTTAACGGTGAAGGGAAACATCGTGATAAAACCTGCACACCTAAAAGTTCTTATGAATTTCTTAGGTGTGTAGTCCGCCAAGCCGCACTAGGCCAGCGTGGTGGACTAAGGCCTAAACCCTCTCAGTTGTAGAGGAGGCCCGTGCCCAGCAGTGGGACGTATTTGGGCTGATGATGATGATGATGATAATAAATGTTTATTTGGTTACTATACTTTTTCTGGCCACTGAGAAAATAATCTTTTACTCGTTAAATACCACCTATAGAAATAACTACAAATTTATTGAATTGCGATGCTATGATCCATGACTCCATCAGTAACGACTTCCTTTGCAGACAGAAATTATATTTCTGACTCCCGTTGCGTCATGGCCGTAAAAATATTTTTTTCATTCCTGTAGTGTTGTAAATGTAATACATGTTGAATGTTGATAACAGTTTTTAACTAAATAATAACTACATTTGTACGGATTATGATAGAAACAGGCATCCGTAGCTTTACAAATAAACAATATCCGTTAGCCTTATTCGTGAATCACACTATGATAAGTTTAATTGTTATCGTAAAATAGGTGTTTCTTAAAAATATTGTTTGTTTGAACAACTATCGCGATGATAATAATGTTTTATCACCGTATTAGGTGCTTATCAGGCGGCACTTTGCGTCCTATTCCAAATTGCCTTACAACAAAGAGATGGTTATATAAATCTTATAGAATTTAAGTGCATTTGGTCTAGGAGTAGACATTCTCATTGGTGCCAAATGTGTACTTCAGCATCCACATTTCAATAGCCATGTTTTAAGTCAGGTATGTGATAAAAGAACCTACTGCCTCCTTGCTGCTAGTGGGATATTCGTAAGGAAAAAAACAGGAACACTGCGCAATGTTAGATGCTATCCTAGGACCTAAAAATGAAATTGGGTAAAATGTATTTAGATATGACTTAAAACAAAATTATTATGCAAGCGTGTCCTGAATTAGTATTCATCTTTGGTAAATTTCGCTACGATCGGCGAAGAGGCTCAATCACAATTATTCTATTTAAACGTCTATAACATGTGTTTTAAAAAAGCTAATACCAAATTATACACATAGTCACGTTACATTTACAAACATAAAAATACAAACACGTCAACCAAATATTAAATGTACGAAATCACAGGAAGCAAACGTAATCAAATTTTCGCGTTAAATTTATTATCTAACGTTCATCACAAATTTTACAAGTGATACGTTTTCTCGTAATATCGTCATATTTCTGCTATAAGATTTCTCGGAAAACTCATGATGATGTTGTTGCTGCATTTTTGTTTATTTGTAAAAATATCTAATACTCGTGAGAAATATGTTTTTGTCTTGTTTAAAACGTCTAACCCATTGTTGACTCTGGCTTTTACAGATCTCCTTGAAACTTTTATCTTTGTGCGTTAGTGATAAAACAGAAACAACATTAAAGTTTCCTTCAGGATCGATCATGAAGCCAAAAAAATGCGCCCTAACTACTAGTGTACCTTGAAACCCTTTTTGTTACTTGTATTTTATTAAACATATGCAATGAAAAATATAGCTAGAAATCTCGTGTTTAATACCTGTCTTAAATATTATTCTGTGTACACAATCATCATGTCACAACTTAAAAGGAGGTTTCATACGTCGCGTTCCATTGAAGGCCGTATCGAACGCGCACGGCGTAAGGTATGTTATCGGTCTGATTACTGTCCCGTCGAAACTCTTATCGGCGCACTATTAAGCATGGATGTATTCCAAAGAGGTTGCTACTAAAGCGTTATTGTGAACTAACGACCATAAACCGACTATTAAACTTTCTGCAAGTTAATTTATGAAACATTTCATTTGAACTTCGTGGTCTTCCGGCACAATTATATGCCATGCGTTCTAAAGTTACCAGGTTCGATTCCCGGGTCAAAGTGTTATTGGGCTTTTCCATTAGGAAATTCTCAGTAGCAGCACGAATGTGCCCGATATACAGCAATAGGTCACGTCTCATTAATACTTCATATAAATACATTAATTTACATTGTTTTAAATGTAAAATTAAGACGAAAATTTCAAATATGCCTACTGAAATACTACTTTTCAGATTAATAATGTGCCATTTAAGGATTAATAAAATATTTAACTAAGTGACAAAGCCGCGATGGGTGCAAAGTTTGGACGCGTAACAATATGTTTTCATTGATCTGCATAATAATTATATTCATACAAATTCCTCGTAGCCAATCATTCTCAATGACAACCGCACCTACCGTTCCGCTAGTCGGTATCGAGATCGCGCTGCGTGCTCCATTTCCTGCTTGTTGCATAATTCAATCGGTACATACAAGAATCGATTTTCACTTTTGCCTGCATTCGTTTCCATGTGAAAACTCTGCATTTTACATAGGGTTGTGTCTGTTTACTCTTAATCTGTAAACTGTTTAGGTTGAATGAATTATTAACTGACCATTATATTCCCCCTTGTTTCCACGATCGTTATGCTGAGTATATATTATAATCTTAATATATGTCACTGTCGCGTGTATTATATTTTAGAGTTCAGTAAACAAATCGTTTGTGTGTCAACGAGAGTATCATTTTAAATCGTAATTAATCATGCCATATTATGATGAGTGCTAATTATACACAGTGAATCATACCTATATGTCAACCACACTTTTGGTGACAAACAGCTGTCATCTCAAATTATCACACTGCTAAGTGATGTGCTACTAAAAAAATTAAACTGTTTATAAATATTTTTTTAAATCAGTTACATAAAGTGCCGCTACCTTTTTACTGTTCATGTTAACGTTTGTCTTGCCGTTGTTATGGCAGCAAATTCTTTAATTTTCGATTTCAATAAGAAATAGTGTTATAGTTTAAGCCGATAGCGTGCAAACTTAACCAGGAGTTTATTTAAAAAATGGTTTACTGTTGTACGATACCCTAAAGATACTTTAGTCTACACCTATCAACATTTTCTATATCATCTCTTATATATTCTATCTTATATATCTATCTCTCTTATATATTCTATGGCCTCTATATTCGAGGTACCTACCTGCACTTCGTTTTAGAATAAAATGCAAAGAAACCAAATGTTTAAGTAAACTCTAAAATGCTTAGAATCGTGAATGAATTTTGTAGCTGTATTATAAGCATGATCGATACACACGAGAGATTGTGCTCGTATGTAGGTTCAAATGTCAGAATGAACGGTACTCCGCCTCCTTGTAGCCGACCTCAGTGAATTTCACTTTGGATACATTACATTGTCTGCAGCCTTATACGGACGTACCACCATATGCGGTCGCTTCTCGTGACGAATAAAACTTGTAGCACGTGTAACATGCTTTACAGTGAAAAAAAAACAACCCCCACAAGTATTGATCTCCACTTGTAAGGGCCTTCGGTTCCGATCAGCTTTTTATTATTTATGCCACAGTGATTCTTAACGAGACCTATGCGAATATAAAACCTAGTAAAAATAAATCATTGTTCATACATTTTCGCTTAACAGGAGTTTATATAAAAACGATCTTATAATGTCACGTAATAATTTTCGCTAACATTAAAATTACAACAATAAACTTCGAGGAAGTAATGCGAGCGCATTTTGCATTGTAAAAAAGTACTTACGTAACCGAACTAAACGTTCCCAGAGGAAGCATTATTCAGACTTTATTGCAATGAAGTGGTATGATGTAATCTCTTAACATCTTGTGTCACAAAATGGAGCCTAATAGTGGTAATGATTATATTATACACCTGTTAGAGTCCACTAAAATGATCTATTATACCGACATAAGAAAGCAATCAGGGTCGAGGGTGGTACTGAAAACTTTTAGATTGGTTTCTACATTTATATTTGTTTAATTATATCAGTCGCAAGGATCCCCGCAGATGCAGTCATATTAAATCATGAAACGACGAGGAATTTCGCGATTCCAATACTTGGACACCTGACCATACAATCTTATGTGTGAAATGGCCGGCATGAGGGTATCGAGTTACGAGAAAGAACATCGTGCTTACCATCAGGCACGGTATTGTCACTTTGTCCTGACAATATAAAAAATACAAAGCGGTGATTGATCCCCGTTATGTCTGTGCTACCAACATAAGAGACTTAAACGTGTGATCGCATGCAAAATGCAATGCTCGTAATCTTATTGAAAGAGCTCATTACGCTGTGATAAATGTATATCATGAAACCATTTAAATATCTAAACATGCACATTGCATTCGTGCCCGAGACTCGAGTGAAAGTGGACTGAAGTATTCTACGTTCCAGTTGCCTAGTACTGTTCTATTCACCTTTTAATGGGGCCGGGGACCCTTTTAAAATATTTCTATAAGCTGGCCCAAGGTGTACGTTATTTCGTTCATAAGTTAAAAGCTTTCGTGGTACAGCTAGTATTTTTTATACTTCAATTACAAAATAAAGTTATTGGCGCTTGATCGAATAGTCAATGCAGTCCCAAGAATCGACTAGTAAGAAACAAATACAATTATCATTCACCAAAATAAACGGTTCTGGTCTCTGGAGCACACACAGATCATAGAAGGTGACACATTTGTATGGCTTCGTTTTACAGATATTAAATTTGATTCGTGGATCAATACTAATATTCCATCTGCATATTTCTTCGTCTCTTTACCAGATCAAAGTACCTATGATCGAATTGGGTGGCAATGATAACGTACGCCAAGATATATGTACATATATTATGTACTTATGTCGAATACTCATAACCTTACTTACTTTACTTTTCCATTGAATTTATATTTTGGCTGTTACTTTAGAAAAATAAGATTCAAAATTCAGTAAACAATCCTGTAGCGTATAAGAAATCACTGTAATAAATAGTAATTTAGTAGGTTTCGTCAATTTCCAAAAGGAAATGACGTCAGACAGGGCTATTGCCAAATCATATGTCAAACGTGAGGCAAATGAAAAGGATATTGTGACTTGTCCATTGGTATGATGATGTGTTACCACGTCACGAGGAAACTGCTATCGTAAGCAACACAACAGGCGCACACTGTGTGAATGTCAATGGATCGCTCGGTTGGGTGACTCAGCTGCATGCCTCCACAATCACCTGGCCCCGCGCAGCTATTTGCGGTCAAAATTATCTACAAACTGCATAGTCCATTATCGGCACCTATTGATTTCACGGACATTACGGGGTCGTATAAGAAGAAGTAGTACAGGCCACGCCTATACCTACATCTATTAATAGACGATTCTTGGCCTGAAGGAAGACAAATTATGTAGGTTAAATATCCCTAAAATTAGTTTATATAGGTATAGAAATCACTGCCTCTTCGTAAATTTAATTCATTCTCATATAGCTGATAGAAATCTGTTTTAAAATGATAAACAGCACGCAAAACTTAAGCACTTTGATCTTGTAAAAAAGGCAAGTCAAAGAAACTAATGAAACAAGATCTAATTAAACAGCCCGCTGATTACACATTGCTATCTCTACAGTTGATTCATAGTCTTGTGTAAATACACGAAGTTCTCAGACAGGTTATCACAAACGGAACTTGATTCATACATTTCGCGGTTATCCGTGTTATATCATGTTTTCCAAGGTAAATCTCGTGGATTATCTAAGTTATCGCGGGATCATAATGCCTCACAATAATATTATGGTGCAATGAAATGCGTAAAACTTCAGTGTTTCAAAATTTAAGTTTCAGTTGATACATAATTAACGTATATATTACTTACTTGACGTGTATCTTAACGTATATATTTAATTTAAGGGTGGTTTAAGGGGGCTAGGCCTAGTGTTTGCCTATGTTAGGTTTCTTTTCACCAACTATGACATATACATATCTCAATTAGCAATTAATTGTTAATCACATCAATATGTATTATATCAATATATTTTGGTCTTTTTCTTAATTAAATAATTGAACAAACTCAATAAATTTAATTGAGTAACGGACTATTCATTCACTATTCCATTACGGGTGCCATTATCAAACTCCCTCGTATGTATAAATACTGTATTTTAAATGTAACGCATACTAAGTTACTCGGTATTTTATAAATAAAATGATGAAACAATATACTTCTTACAATGTTGTTTCCGTTTCCGTTGCGATATTATAGTACCTACCAAAACGAAAATCAACAGTCAACAATTTTTCCTAACAATGTAGCAGTTATATGAACTTTGTAAAAATCTTTAGAAGTTGAAGCATGAGTTTAGTTCATAGTATGGCGAAGCATGTCTGCAATACACATTTTACTGGGATTTTGTTTTGAGCTTTGAGTAATCAGTATTAAATCTTCCACATAAAACAAAGCAATTATAATGGCGTGGTCAATATACACATTACATACTAACTTTACGATTCCGAAAGATTAAAAACGATTACGTAAATTCAATATGAATGACTGTTATAGTAGTTGGATGTGGGCAATCCTGATTGTTTACAGTCATTCTATCTTACATTTATGACCGAATCAATAAAACAAATGAACATTTTGATCATTACAACAATATACTAAATGCCATGCGTATATGAATGGTGGTTGGCAAGCGCCAACGTGAGCTATTGAATAAATTACCGAGTTAAGGTAAGCGTCCACTTGGCCAAGCTTATTTATCTTCATACCAATCATCATTATCATCAAAAGCCTTTGTTACGTCCACTGCTGGACATAGGCCTCTCCTATGGCACATCACTGGGCTTGATCTTCGGCCCTCCTAAGCCAACTGCTGCCAGCCACCTTGCGGATATCGTCACCAAACCTAGTCATTGGGTGTTTCGCGAGCCGTGGTCTTCACTCCACAACACGTTTCCCCCAACGGTTACCTGTTCTGCGACAGATGTGACCTGCCCACTGCCATTTCAATTCGCTAATCCTTTGGTCTATGTGTTCATCCCAATTCAAACATCTATTGATATGTAATTTGAATTATGAAGGCATTGATACCAAGCACACCAGATTGGTCCATAGAGCAATCTCTAGGAGGACAGGTAAATAAAGCCTGATGATTTTAACTGGAAAACGATTCAGTGTCTTTAATGGACGCTTAGCTTACCCGCCGGCGCACGCGCCGTGCTCCCCTAATGGACATCTTAAGCGGATATCATTCACAGTGCGCCATATAAGTACCGAATGGGCGTCGGATTACTGAACTTTAGACATTTATCGATATCTGTAACCGTAAAGGGTTTAATAGAGTTTATGTAATATTATTGCGTTATCTTTATATGGTCTTCATAACAATTCGACACCTTTATTCACGCTTCCATAGTTGATGTTAATCTTAACGTAAAGCTAATAACATTTCATAGTTTAAATCGAATCTTTAATGTAAAAAATGTGTACGTAAATAAAACTTAACACAGCATAAAAACAGAAATGCCTTAAAGCTGAAGTTATGAATTTACGGGACGTAAAAAACTCCATTAATATTCATACAATCTTACTGCAAAATCGTATGGGGGAAAATAATTAGATATGATTATTTGTTACGTGAGCAACCAATAATCAAATCGCCATTACTACCACTCGCCCACTCGGCTATTTTTTTTAAATAATATTCTCAGTCCAAAGATATTACCTTTTATTAATTGTCTCGTTGACTCTATTGCCTAACCTGTTCTGCTTAACGATCTGAATATATTCAGTGCATGTAATAACTGCTCGTCTGTATGCCGTTTTTTTAATCTTATGTCAGGTAATAGCTGCATTGAGTACGCAAACTTTTACTGCTGTCGAATGATGTCCTAACAACAAATAATTATCGATGAGAGTTTTAAAATTGTGAAAATAATCTTCAACTATTTTATGCATAATATACACTGAGATCAGGGAACGGATAACATTTTATTTGATTGATTTTAATTAGAAATGGACGTCTTTATTAACCAGTTAACGCGTGGAAACGTTTACGAATCGCGTCTATCATCTATGTAGTATTTCGTGTGATAGCGACAATGGCGTACGACAGTCGGTCGTCGCTCTCGCATTGTGCCTCCGGAAGTTGTGCAGGAAGTCGCCGCTTCGTAACACCTAACAGTGAACCGCGTGGACGGCGCAATTCGCATTCCGTCCAAATTTAATTTGATTTGGATCATAATCTCATCATAAATATCGTGTTTTGCGAATTCGGTAATGTTATCGAGATATTTGGTTATGGAGAATGAAAGCTCTCTTAGGAAGAGAAACATAACGAGATCCCCGAAAAACTAGGAAAGATATGTACTGGGTCTTTTTCATTTTCAAATATATAATATTGTTGAAAAAAAATTCTGGTATAGTTACCACACCTCGTTCTCTTATAAGATCGTATAAACAACCACCCGATAAAACAAAAACACGCAAGCTCTCCGTGATATATATTGTTGAGAACAAAGTTTGTTCCACTTGTTAGCGAGGGCCAGATGTAAAAGCCGTCTGGTTGCGAAACCACCGCAACTTTCATACACCCACCTCGTGCCAGATGTTCCAACTATCGAGCAATGGGTGCGATTTGTTTTATTTTCTCTGTTGTTTCAAGTGGGCACGAACTTGAAGTGAATTCTATTGAAGTTTCAAAGTAAGATCAGTTATTTCTTCGAGCGATGGAAGGCGTTCGCCGTAGCTTCTGTTTTACGGTGTATCATCCCAGAAGAGCGTCTCTATTCGAAATGTGCTCTTAATAGTAATTAATTATTTATCTATGCTGAGTTAAAATACTGTATTAAAATTATTTTTACTAAAAAGACTGCTTTAACCAAATAATTAACTGCATGCATTGAGCGACTGAATTCCGGCACAATGTCCTCAGCTACTGCGATAACTTGATGGCATCGTTAGTTAGCCTAACGGCTCCATGTTTTTCACTAGATAAGGTAACTTTATGTGCACCACCGTTGAAAAAGAAATTTCTTTTATCTACACACCAAAAACCCATAAAATGTTCACTATCTGATTTCAATTTAGTATGGTTCAGTATTCTATTAGTACAATCAAATATTTAAACTTTAAGCTTGGGTTCTCTGGTTCTTTCAGCGCCATAGGTCTCCTTCTCAGTTTAAGGAGAGTTTGGTCATTATATTCTTTGAAAAAATATCTCAGGTAAATTGGGTTATTAATACAAATTTTTGTTACTACAGAAATACGTTCTTATAAAATAAGTAAACAAAAATCTTGGTTAAGTCAGTGTGTTTATGGACTTCACTACATATACTGTATTTCTTATTCATTTTCCTCAATTTAAGAATGCAATACCGTGTTTCTTAGTACACAATGAACGGGGAATGTATGTCGTGTTCTCAACTAATAAGATCCCTACGATGACTAAAGTATTAAACTTGTTTGTTTTGGATGCCGTACGTGGACCGTGACACTGAATTAAAATTGGAGTCGAGAGAACTTGACATTTATGTATATGGCAGTTGCGTTCGGACTTTTTGAGACAACATTCGGAATTACCTTACTCGCAATTAAAAGAAATGGTATCTTAAAATGGTGTGTTAATAGCTTTAGCTAGAAGTTTTATTCCGTACAGAAAAATATGTGTTTTGAATTAAATCTTATACATAATTGATTTTTAAGTATCATATTATGTACTAAAAATACTATACATTTTTATTATGATAGAATTGATTTCCAAAAAAATATAAAGTGTTATTATTTATACTGTAGACATAGTCATGTACCCAGCATAGATATATAATTTTAAACCTCACGTTACATCCGATATTATACAGAAGCGCGAGTAAACTACTCCTCATCTGTTGTATTGTCAGCATATGTACGGAAGATAAAATCATTCAAATTATCTATTTACCGCGATGACAATGTTCAACAATCAGAGTGTAACCTCATTACGTTGATTCAGATTAGTCGCCATATATAAATTGTTCTCATAAAGTGACGTCACTTGGCACCGAATAGTACAGCTGTTATTATGGCATGGTGACATCATTTTTACAACTCGCAACAGCATATCGGTGCATATCGTTGTCGTACTTTAAGTTAAACGAGGGAAGTGATTACGAAGGATAAAAAATGCATTACTCACGCATGTTGAAGTTAAGAGAAGGTTTTTTTCCTCGAATAGGTATGTAAAAAAATCTCATATTTTTCTATTATTCGAGTATAAAACATGCAAAATGTTGCCATCTGAAAAACAAAATTACTTATCGAAAGCCAAAAACCAATCAAAATTTCGAGCTATAAATATATCTAAGTGATTTTAACATTCTTTACGTGATTTTAACCACAGTGACATTACAAAACGGATGCTGCCTGACCTTAACTTAGAAGCGAGTAGCGTTCAGTGCACCGACACAAAACTGTGCACGAGATCGTTTTATTACTCACACCAATTGTCTAGTCTAGACAACTGAAAATCTATAAAATGACAAAAGCAAACACGATTTGAGTTTTTAGTCCACCGACCTACTGAATTCAGTGCGTTCTGCAATTGTTTTAATGCCTAGTACTTATAGCAAGGAGGCATTAACGACCTCCCAAAATACATTAATCTGACTTTTGTGAAGTTTGAAGCAATCATTAAACTTTGTCCCCAATATTTGTCATTGAATATATTAAATGCATAACTTTTCCTATCACTTTCATATGTTTGTTGCTCTTAATTAACTAAGATCGCAAGGAGTGAACAAAATTTACATACATACATAACCTCACGCCTGTATTCTCCGAAGGGGTAGGCAGAGTTGCATTTCTGCGCCCACATTTCGCCAGGTATGTATCAGTCCCACGTAATAGGAAGCGAGCCTATTGCCGTTTTTCGGGCACAATTCCAAACTCCGTGATGCTACTGAGAAATTCCTAATGGAAAAACCAAATAACCCAATAACAGTTTTCCCGACCCGTGAATCGAACCCAGGACCTCTAGATCGCACGGCACATACTTGTGCCGCGAGACCACGAGGCAGTCAACAAAATTTAGTGGATTTGTTATCAAGATTTTCCCTCTAACGAAAATACAAGCCGAACGTCTTAATAACAAAGTGGAACATTACGTGTCTAAATTATTAAGGCATACATGACGTCTGCCTAATTGTGGTACAATGATGCGAATGAACACGTAGCCTATGGAATTTGACGCCCTAATTGACGCTAATTAGATTGCACTGATTAAATTCCGCCGCTACGTCATGAATATGAATGAGCGGCTCTATTTAAATTGATATGATTAAACTGACAATTTTATTAGTCAATTTATTGTTGGTAGTAAAGTGGCATTTTTAGAGCGGCCATAACAGTGTTGTGATGAGAATGTGATGGCCTCGAGGTTTAGGCGCGCGGTCGAGAATTTCGACGGTCGCAGGTTCAAACCCCAGGCACACACCTCTAACTTTTCGAAGTTATGTGTGTATTCACAATGAATTATCACTTGCTTTAACGGTGAAGGAAAACGTCGTGATAAAACCTGCACACCTAAAAAGTTCTTAGGAATTTCTTAGGTGTGTAGTCCGCCAACCCGCACTAGGCCAGCGTGGTGGACTAAGGCTTAAACCCTCTCAGTTGTAGAGGAGGCCCGTGCCCAGCAGTGGGACGTATTTGGGCTGATGATGATGATGAGAATGTGTGTGATGTAAGGTGTAAACAATGTTCATAGCAAAATACTGGATACAGCTTCACTTAGTTTGAATATTTAATAGCAAACATTTTTTGGCTTTTATATCCAGTTTAAGTCGTGATGGCCTCGAAGTTTGGGCACGCGGTCGAGAATGTCGGCGGTCGCGGGTTAAAACCCCACGTACACACATCTGACTTTTCGAAGATATGTGTATATTCACAAAGAATTATCACGTATTTTAATGGTGAAGGAAAACATTGTGAAGAAACCTGCACACCTAAAAAGTTCTTAAGAACTTCTTAGATGTGTAGTCCGTCAACCCGCATTAAGCCAGCGTGGTAGACTAAGGCCTAAACCCTCTCAGACGTAGAGGAGGCCCGTGCCCAACAGTGGGACGTATATGGGCTGATGAGGACATCCAGTATACAAAAAATGTTTTATTCAGTGTGTCATTGATTTCAATAAATAAAAATTAAACTCGTAAAAATGACCGTTTGTATTTTCTGCAGGGCATTGCACTATGCCAAAAACAGTTTTCAATACACCATGATTGCAATAGATAGCAATTTGCCGGTGCTAAACGCAAAAATGAATCTTAAGCATTCGGGATAAAATTCGAAATCCAAATATCAGCACTCGTTATGTCCAAGCAGACGAGACAGTCTTACCATAACGGTGCGATGAAACCGGTCCATTAGAGGTCTCCAGGCAACGTGCTCGCAAAGTACACGTGAACTAATGTAAACTATTATATGGAGGTTGCACAACATGTTGTCCCGGCATTAGAAGATACTGCCTCCTTCACTAAACACGTTTGGCATTATCTGCATGTGTAGGTTTCATTACCCCATTTTGTCGGTTATTGCTGGGGGTCTTACGTCGCATACCCTTTCTATACGGATCCTAATCTTAAAGGGAGAAGAAGGTAACTATGATTGCGTTTTGTGTCTGTACAAATGCTATCATGTTCACTTTCTATCCGAATAATGCTTTATCTCCTTTTTTATAAGAAGGCATTAATTCTTGCTGTAAATTTTAGTCATATACATCGTTGACAGCGAACTAATTGGTAAAATGAAAATACTATCTCAGATAAAAAAATGTAGTCGTTATATAGTCAGTCTCTAAAATGGCATCTATAGCTACGGTAAGCCACGCTCAATTTGCACATGACATATGAAATTTGATACAAACCACAAGCTAAGGAAGGTCTTCCTACATTCATAAGATGCTGTCTACTTTAAGCAAATAAATTGAGGACTTCGCATTTACCTATAGCCGAGCCGGGTAAGCGCAAGTTGGACTGAAGATCCCGTGCCATGCTTGAAGTCTTTTATAAAAACGATAATCCCCTTGTTTTCGTTTTATCTTTATAAATAGTAACCATAATTGAAGTTCTCCATCGTTCCAGATCTATAGTATGTTTTTCCTTGCAAATCTATTATTTTAATAAGTTCTTGCGTAACGTAACTTGTAACGTTAGACAATTGACAACCCTCTCAGTTGAAGAGGAGGCCCGTGCCCAGCAGTGGGACGTATATGGGTTGATGATGATGAAAAATAGACGAATAGACAAGGCCAGGCTAAGGTTTTACTTTGCTTTACCTCAGAACTTGAAAAAGTTAATCGATTCACATACTTTACAATGTTGGCAAATAGCTATGTTAATGTTACACACGCAAGGCAAACAAACTTTAAATAATATGCAGTCTGGTAATTGTTATAAATTGTTGAGATAATAGTTGAAGAAAAACACCATTTGTAATAATATTAAAGCTGAAAATACATCATATAATATCCATAGGCTATGCAAAAAGCCTCTTATAAGGAAACTAATCATCTGAGAAATACGATGCCAATTACGCACACACATGAGTACTGTGACTAATATAGGCGATAATCATCTGTACATATTAGCTTCTACTCGTAGTTGGTACTATGTAACTAACAACAAAACTACAATGGAGATTTTGATAACTGGTTATATGGTTGGTATGATAATTCTTGTCGCAATATATATAGGCAATATCCACATTGTAACATGCTACATATACATACATAGATAAGTTGTCGGGGGGCATTCGAGCTTGTGTGACTGCAGAGGTCCCTCACCTGAACATGTTCTTTCTTTTTTCTCTATACACGACACGACTTTTCTTCGACTAATGCTTATTTATTATTGTTTGATATTCTGGACAGTCAGTTATGACTCCTCTTCCTAATTGTGCTCGACTCAATGAATTATAAATCTAGACAGGAGATTAAAATAAATCCTCTAACTATTTAAGGCCGTTGGTTATACTAGACTTTATAGAGAAGGGCACGATATAATTCAGAACAACCAAACCTGTGAACCGACTTGCAATACTTTATATTTTTACGAAACTATTATCCAATACAATGTTTACATATTGTTTGTATTTTTAATTTTTATTCGTTGATAGTCAGTAGCTGCATCTCATATTAATGAGTGCCTTCCAAAGTAAGATATTTAAAGTAGCCAATTTTGTGTGCCGTGTGTTTTTACATAATTTCACCCTTATAACAATTCATTATGCCCTAACAACAGCCAAACTTAAATCATGTTATTTGTTAATAAGGATAAAAGCGCCGTAGTAAAGTGTGTGAATTGTTCTCACGTTCCTTTTTACTCATATAACATCACAATATAGTTACTGGTATAATACTATTACGAAACATTGTCATGAATATGAGTCATAGTTTATATGTAAACTGGGGCGGGGGAATACCGCCAAATCACGGCTTATTTCTAAAACGATGACGTGACAAATACACGCGTGCCCGTCGTCTTCCTCATTTAACTCTATTTAAAAATGTCTCTCGCCGGAAAGTGTGCTTCTGACGCGTCGAAAATCTGCTGATGAAAGGATTGAAAAGGGCTAATTTTCATAATGGCGGCGGTAAAAGCTTTTTCCTACGCATGCAGCCAGGATAGAGCTGCTTGCAGTCTCGCTGAAGGATCTGTTCTGTGAAAAGAAAAGTAGATACCCATTATGAACAGTTGCAACACTATGAGATACAATACAGGAGCATTGTCACTTATAAAGAAACTGAATTTTAGCTACTTATTTTTTAATTTTATCTTATAGAAGTATGAATTCGGAGAATAGTTTGGACATCGATTCAGATAACGTAGTTTATGTTGACAATTTTGTTTGAAATAGTTATGTTTAGAACTTAACGATTATTATTGGGCAAAATACATCTCAATATAGCAACAGTTAAAATCACGAAAATTAATCAACAATAAAACACATTATTAACAAACAGTTACATCAAATTGAAATATTTTTTCTCCAGGAAACGTTGAATATTCATTACAAAACTTGTCCACTGAACTACATGCAAATATTATTCTCGACAGTTAAGTGTTATCTCTGCAAGAGATTTTCTAAATGGCTGTTTTAAAAGTTCTATGCATTATAAAAGATATTATCGGTAAAAACGTACCTTTCCGTGCCGGTGCGAAATGGCTATGTACTCTTCTGAGCGTTTAGTTCCGACAAAAAACTATCCAGAAATCTTTACTTTTCATATTTATTTTACGGTTTTATGAATTAACTTCTATAATAAAAAATATTAATATACATATAACGCCACATCATAAAAGTAACAAACCATTTGTTTCATATTATCGTTTTTTTACGCAATCTATGGTGTCCAATTCCAGCCGATGTGTGGGTGTATGTGGTACTCTGAGATTGCGTACTTTTATGCGGTATTATGAGTCACTAACGTGTTTCTGGTTATAGCGTGACAATGGACCATTCTATTGTCGCATTCAAGTTGTTGAATTGTTAAAAAAAGTTATTCTCGCACTAACATCCCCACTTTACTGTCGCTTAAGGAAAATCTGATTTTCGCGACAACTCAATTAGGTATGAGGATATTTTTTACGAAAATATCACTTTTATAACGACTAGACAACTCAATCGCGCTAGGAATTTCAAGTATTCGTAAGTATTCGTAATTCGTAATATGAATACTTACGATGACCGATCATAAAAACTAAAAATATATGCAAAGACTGTAAAAACCTGTTGCATAAAACCTCCACTCGACTAAGAACCTATGCTGTTGTTACCTCTTCTATTTTTAAATTGCATTTCTTAAAAACTTGTTAATACGTAACTAACTTATGTTCTCCGTTGTCCTACAGACAGTGCAACATGGTTTTCCACACAGAGCGTCGGCCCTCGCCTGGGATCCGCTTCTAAGACTCGCGTCATTCGGCACAGCGACAGGCGCACTCAAAGTCTACGGCCGCCCAGGGGTAGAACTATACGGGCAACACACCAATTCTGATTCCGCTGTCATACAAATTAAATTCATTCCCGGTAAGTGCATCATTAAAATTTGATTTTCTACATTCCCTGAACAAACAGAAACTAATAAACAATGTTTACAATGGTGATTGCGACTTTGTTTCTGTATTCAAGATTTAATTCAGATTGATTTGTATAAAGTCTATAGTTCGTTCCTAATCAGTAATTTTTATAATTGACTTTAATGTTCACATACCGCTTTCTGTATTATTTAAGGTACAAATAACTTTCAAACATATTTTTTTAGGCAAAAAAGAATATTAAAATTTATTTCTTATTGTATTTTCCAGGTACGGGTCGATTAGTGTCACTTTGCGACGACAACAGTTTACACTTATGGGAGATAAACGAGAAATCTCTAGTAGAGTTAAAGTCGCACACTCCCGAAGGCAAGAACAAGAAGATATCGGCACTATGCGTGGAATCGTCAGGCAAGAACTTACTGCTCGGCACAGAGGGCGGCAACATATACACACTGGACCTCACAACATTACTCATCACAGAAGATGTTATATACCAGGATGTTGTTATGCAGAAGTGAGTAAGACTCGGTTGCTTTATTGGCGCAGCAATTTACATAAACCTCATAAATATTACGCATCTTTGCGTTCTCCAGTTAATTGGATTTCTTTTTTTTACCCTGAAATCCTTAAATTACCTTAATGTAACTACTGATTAATTATGTAAACATAGCTGACGACATGCCATAAATAAATGCAATGAGTTAATAATGAAGATTTACGAGAATGTCAGTTTAGTCATTAAGTTCACAAATACTCGACTCTTATAATTGTAATATGTCTAAAATCTGGGACTACGAATGGGCTGGCACTATTGTGTCAAAAGCTGAAAAATAATAGTGATCAACCTGCAGTCAATTCGACGCGCGATTAAGAGCGGTCACTAGGCCCAGTGGCGGTACTTGCATAGAAGCCCAAAAGCCCAGCATGACATGCAAAATTTCGAATAATATCTTTAAGCTTTAAATCTTTATTTAACGAAAGAAAATTTACATATAAATGAGATTATCCTGATCCCACAATAAAAAATTATATCTGCACGTTACACAATTAACCTGTAACACTTTTGGGCTTCTATGGATGTACCGCCACTGACTAAGCCGTACCATCATCAAAACAATCGGCTTTAAACAATTGATAGAATATTCTGTTTTCAAAAATTGCATGATCGAAATACTTAAGCCCGTTATTGCTGGCATCTCTAGCAAATTGCTCATGTTCTTGGAAGTTCTAGGTATCAATGAGTCAGAATTTCGAAACTGTACAATCCGCAGCTACTTCAATAAAAGTGTCATTAACTGTTGCCAGTCGTTGGCGAATTAATTAGTATAGCGAAGCTTTCATAAAGCCAGAAGCAATAAGCGTTTTTATTAGGCACATTGTTCAGTGCAAGTTGCCAACTGAAAAAACAATGTAAACAAGAATTTCTAATATAAGCATTACTTCAAAACTTTTTGCAAATGCTGTACAGTCATGCGGTTAATAAGATTATGTTTTACCCAAATACAATTTATGCACTGTAATCGGTATAAACTTGGCGCTTTGAGGTGAAATATTCACTTCAAAAATTTAATTAAAATCGTACAAAGCTCAAGCAAACTACGCTAGGATTTTTGGAACACTTGTCCATAAGTTTCTAACAAGGTATCCACAATTTTCCAAATAATGTCTCCAAGCCTCACGCGTAATCTAGATTTATGAATAAATTTAAGTACATCGATCATGGTGAAATATTCACAACTTTGTAAAGTAATAAAACTTTTACAACAAATATAACGTTAAAATAGATTAAATTTATACCTTTTATTTAATCCCAATATAATTAATATTATATCATAGTTACTTTAAACTTTATTTGTGTTATAATATTTCCACTCAACCTAGGTTGTCCATATTTTTTTTATTCTTCCTGCCTCTCTTCATCACCATCCCAACCACTGAAAGGCCAGTAATTCATGTACAATTTCATGTATTGTGTGTTCAAAGT
Organism: Hemaris fuciformis; assembly: GCA_907164795.1. Classification (NCBI taxonomy): domain Eukaryota; kingdom Metazoa; phylum Arthropoda; class Insecta; order Lepidoptera; family Sphingidae; genus Hemaris; species Hemaris fuciformis. The sequence continues at coordinate 11,102,546 of OU015440.1, forward strand.
AACTTTACAATTTCAGCTGCCCAGAAGACTTCAAGGTGAATCCTGGTGCTGTGGAAGCCATTTGCGAACACCCCAAAGTGCCGTCAAAAATCATCATTGGCTACAACCGAGGACTTGTCGTATTATGGGACCGCATATCAGCAGCACCCACACACACATTCGCCTCAAATCAACAGTTAGAAAGCTTGTGCTGGAACGATGATGGTATGTACGCATATTATTTTTATGCTGAAGTTGATTTATTGAGTCGATGTTTTACTACAAAAGTTTTATTAGTTTAGTCCTCTCACGATCTTACACAGTGAGATTTTATTTATTGACACAGATTTTTGCGTTTTGTGTCATCCTAGCAACTAATGTAAAGTTTATTTCTCTTCAGGGGAACACTTCACATCGTCACATAACGACGGTTCGTACGTGACGTGGGAAGTGGCGGGGGCGGCGAGTGACAGACCTCTCAAAGAGCCAGTCACTCCGTACGGACCGTACCCTTGCAAGGCCATCACCAAGATTCTCAACAGGACTAGCGTGGACGGCGAAGAGATCATCGTATATGCGGGTACTTCGCTTTCCCTATAGAAAATACTCTAAAATTTGTACTTTGTAACTATAATTATGTTCGTCGCTATCCAGAGGAATACTAACAATAAAATGGTATGAAAAGTGAAAATTTATCGAGACAAATTAGACTAAACTACAATCTAAGTATACCTCTTAATCAATAGACAATAAACAACAAATATCATCAGCCTATGAAGGTCCCATCGCGGAGCACGGACCTCCTCCACTAAGCTCTACTAAAAAGAATAAGACCTTAGTCAAGCCTAGCCTAGTTCAGGAATATTTTTTTTATCAATAACAATTGTGTTATCCCTTGAATTGGAACCTGTCCCATCTAAATGAAAACATGTATTCTGGTAAGATGATGTGTATTTTGTTTGCACCAGGTGGCATGCCACGCGCCTCGTATTCAGATAAATACACAGTGACGGTGCAACAGGGCGAGAAGCACGTAGCGTTTGATTTCACAAGTCGGGTGAGTTTATCTTTTACTTTTTTAAACACTGGCATCAATATAGAGATATATAGATCGTGATCGGAAACTAAGGCAGGTAATAGCTAAGGTGATTACAAACCCCCTGGCGTTAAAGAAAACCCCGACACAAAATAAAAAAAAATAAAGTTTTCCTAACAACCATACATTAGATTTTAAATTAAATCTGAAAAATATTATTACTATATCAGCCCATAAACTACACACTGCTGGGCTCGGGCCTCCTCTACAACTGAGATGTATTATTATTTTGGTTTTTATCGAAAAAGTTATATTCCTGCAATTATATTTTCGAGTAAAATTATTTTATTCTCTTTTAAATAAATAAATAAAATTATTTTATTCTCTTTTAGGTGATCGATTTCTTCACAACGACACCGGTGCCCCCTGACGGCGCCCCGCTGCAAGAGGAGCGTCCAGCCACACCCGCACAGATACAAGTACAAACTGTCAATCAAGTAGCCGCTGCTTTGGTAAGTAAAATGTATTTTCTTTCCTACATACTTACATACATTCTCACTCATCTCTTAAGAGAAGCGGAGGCCCATTTCTGCATGCACGTTTCGTCAATTAAGTTTTTAAGTACCACATAATAAGGGGCCAGCCTATTACTGTTTTTCGGGGACATTTCCACTCTATTACTGAGTTTCTCCTTAATTAAACACCTAAAAAAGACTGCCTGACCCAAAAATCGAACCCGGGAATTCCAGATCGCACGGCAAACACTTGAGCCACGAGACCACGAAGCAGTCAGAGGCTTTAATTATTGTAATAAAAAAAGACCTGTTCTTCTCAAAATTAGCCCACACCTATAATGAAAGTAATAACTTTGATAATAATCGTTAGTGTTGCTTACGCAGGTACTGTTGCTTACAAGTATGTGCCGTGCAATCTCTAGAGGGTTCAATTCCAGGGTCGGGCAAAGTGTTATTGAGTTTCGCCATTAAGAAATACTCAGTAGCAGCACGGAGTCTGGAATTGTGCCCGAAAAACGGCAATAAGCTCGCCCCCTATTACGTGGGACTAGGTGGCGAAATGTGGGTGCAGAAATGCACCTCTGCCTACCCCTTTGGGGAATACAGGCGTGAGGTTATGTATGTATGGTCACGCAGGTGGTGCTGGCGGAAGAGGAGCTGGTGGTGTTGGACCTGTGCGACGCGCGCTGGCGGCCGCTGCGCCTGCCCTACCTCGTGTCCATCCACGCGTCCGCCGTCACCACCGCGCAGCTCGTCGACAACGTCGCCGCCAACGTCTACGACAACATCGTCGCCGCTGGTCGGTACACATACCATATTTGCACTTTTAATTATTCTAAGTAAGCCATTAATATTATCTAATGAGCTCTGGGAAGTACTCGGAATAGTAGGAAGAGGATCTTTGAGGAGGAACAAACGTAAGTTTGTTGTATTCTCCAGTTGTTATGCTTTAGTCGCAATTATTGGGTGGCATTTTTTTTATTCAGATAAATATATTTAAAGTTTAATATAATCACTGCTATATAAAATAATGCGTTTATACGTGCATGTATAGTTAATTCATTTAAAAACTTCCCACGTCTCCCTGATCAATCGTTTATTATTCCACCATGCCTGGAAGAGATCACTTTAAGCGATAAAACCGCCAATTTGTCCACTATATAATAAGATATTTTTGTAAGGTCATTTCTATGTTTAAATAGTGTACAATAAACTGTTTATCTATATATTGACAGCCCGGTGGCGTAGTTGGTTAGATACCAGCCTCCGAAACGAGAGGCCGTGGGTTCGATCTCCGCACCTGGACAAATATTTGTGTGATCCACATATGTTTCGGGTCTGAGTGATTGTGAGACCGAAAAGTCTCTCGTAGTTTAGGACACCCACGACACAAGACGTGTATCTTAGTGTGGGGTCAGAAGTATGTATGTGACTGTTGGGTGTATGTATGCGTGTATGTGCAGGCGAGCAGCAGACGGAGAACGTGTACTCGGAGAGTCCGTGGCCGATCTCTGGCGGGTGCGTGGACGAGGCGGAGGCGGGCGCGCGCCAGCTGCTGCTCACGGGACACGAGGACGGCTCCGTGCGCTTCTGGGACGTCACCGGAGTCGCCATGACGCCGCTCTACAAGTACACCACCGCGCATCTCTTCAGGTAACTCACACGCACACACTAACAATACACATCACATACCTTATTTTCTTCTCGAGGGGAAATATGCTTATATCTACTTCTCGAAAGCCCTGTGGGAGGAGGGCGGGAAGCGTATGTCGGGGTCACCGGCCTTCCAGCCCGCCGCTCAGCGACGTCACGTCCGCGCAGGTGTTAATGCCGGGCTGGGTCCCTAACAACACATTACATATGTACATGCCTGAGGAATCCTTAGTTATTACGTACTTAACGATAAGAGAATGCTCATTAAATTCTGACGAAAAGCTGGTGTATTTCATGTCTTTCATTAATATTATTCATTACTAACATACTATGTTGTACTTACACTTTGAATTCGTAACTTTGTCAAATGTTAATGAATGAATCTATATTCATATCGTTGACGATTCGCTTCGACGAACATTACTCGAAAGCTAATACTAACATTTTTCAGGCTTCTTGACCTAGCTTGCCTCTAACAAATTTATCTTTTGCTTATCGCTTACTCGTTACGAAGTGGGCTGAAAAGATCGACCACGAGGTAAACAAAACAATTTATAGGCATGGCTCTGGCGAGCAGCATGTTTATAATTAAATTTTTATTTATTTATTTTTGTTACCAATAATTTGCCTTACACCATACGTAAATGTATTTGTTTTCGGCTTTTTACATTATCAAGTCGTCTGTTGTAAAAAAAATATCGATGTATAAATAAAACTAAATATTATGCCTCGACCGATGCTTATCTGGAAACCCTTACCAAAACCAACGTCTCTCATTAATAATTCTGTTACAGTGGCGAAGAGATTGGCGAGAACAATGATAGCCAAACTGACGAAGAAGAATGGCCTCCATTCAGACGAGTGGGAACTTTCGATCCCTATAGCGACGATCCTCGACTTGCTGTAAAACGAGTAAGTACACGCATTTCTCTACATTTTACCCAGTGCTGAGGATATTAAATTATGGTTCTTAAATAGATCATAACCGTTCTTCTGTTGCCACAGTGAGGAAAGCGCAACTACAATCGCTTATGCAATATTTCTCCTTCTCGTTCTATTAATGTTGTGCTGCGCCTCAATAAAGTTTTCATTTTCGTAGGTAATTCTATGCCCACTATCCGGTATGTTGACAATCGGCGGTGCAGCCGGTCACATTGTAATAGCAGCGTTGAAAACGACACCAAACACAACTGAAGTTAAGGTATTATTATTTATTGTATTTAATCTTAGCATAACATAACGTGTAATGCATGGACTGTTAAAGTTTGTCATATCTTTTAAATTTTTAAATTATGTAAACTGATTTCTCTGATTAATCTTTGACATATCATTTCACCTTTATTAGTTTAAAGATCATTTTTTAATTAGAAAACTTAAAGTAGTTTTATACGTATATTATGTTTGAAAATATATAAATTTTTTTGTTTACATAATTATATTTATTTTTCCAGTCGATAACCGTGAACATAGTGTCTGACAGAGACGGTTTCGTGTGGAAAGGACACGACCAACTTACACTGAGAGCCGGTTCACATACATTCCCGCAAGGATTTCAGGTAAGAAAATTAATAGTACTTTTTTCGTTATAAAATGGAATAATTATGTTCTTCGTATTCTGCTATGTTATGGTACGTTATTAATACTAGATAATTAGCAGCGGATAAAACTTGTGCCCAGTGGGGAGACGTTATATGAACTAATGATGGTTAATCAATGTGATGTCACTCTTTACTTGGTCGATTTATTTAAAAAAAAAACAAGGACTTATCAAGTGTTAATTTCACTATTATTTTTCTTTATTGATTTTTATTTTGTAAGAATGATAGTGCTCAGATACGTCTGGGCTTATTAAAAAAAAATGTTTTGTACTTTGCCAAATACCATGTAAAACCATACCAAACAACATGCTTATCATTGTAGTAATTATACATGTGAATGATTACAACAATTACAGAATAAAGTATTTTAGTATGTATAAATGATATAATGTGTGAGGCGCGTGCGCAGGCGACGTCGGTGTGCCAGGTGGCGCCGCCGGCCGCGGTGACGGCGCTGAGCGCGCAGTGGGAGTGGGGGCTGGTGTGCGCCGGCACCGCGCACGGACTCGCGCTCGTGGACGCCGCGCGACACGCGCCGCTGCTGCACAAGTGCACGCTCAACCCGCACGGTCTCTACCTACATCATTTTATCATCATCATCATCAGCCCAAAGACGTCCACTGCTCACCATAGGCCTCCACCAATGATCTCCACAGTGGCCTGTTGGAGGCAGCCTGCATCCAGCAGCGACCCGCGACCTTTAACAGGTCATCGGACCATCTCGTTGGTGGACGTCTTACGCTGCGCTTCCCGCTACGTGACCTCCATTCGATCATTTTATACTAAACAAATACATATATACAATTGCAGGCCGCTTCCAACAGGTCCCTGTGGAAATCGTTAGGAGAGGCCTATGTCCAACAGTGGACCTCCATTGGCTGATAAATGGATGGATGGAAATATATAAAATATCGTCGTGCTCATACGACGTAAAATGATGCTCAAAACAACACACAATTATTGATTTACTAATACAAAAAGCCTAATGTGTGGCTCTTGTACTGATTATAAATTATAATTATACAAATAAAAATTGTAAAAAATCCGTCGCCGTTAGATGGCAGTGATGTAAAGATATAAGACGCATCGTGCCTCTTGACGTCACGTCACTTGATAATTTTTTTTTACCGCTAAGGCCCACTAATAAACCTATATGTGACTGATACCTTACTTTAAGTAGATAAACATTGTATATTCATCAATACGCAATATGCATCTGTATGCAAATATTAACTGAAATTAAATTATTGCAGATCACTCCGGAGCAGGTGACACGCCAATATCGAGAAGAAAATCCTTCAAAAAGTCGCTGAGAGAATCGTTCAGACGACTTCGGAAAGGCAGATCGCAACGAAGACAAACGACGTCCAACCCCACCTCCCCTACACAAGTAAAACATAACCCCACTTCCATATGTGTATAGATGTTTTTATTGTCTTAACCCTTAATTCGACACCGTGCAGTATACTTCTCCTTAGAGTAACCATTTAATCGTTAAAACTCGTTAATCCATTATAATTGACGTAGACTTTTCAGGATACTGAAATAGGTAGATTATTTCGATTATTTTTTCTAAGATCCCTCACAGGCTAAGTAACAAAATATAAATGTGAGTTATGATTATCGTACAAATAAAATTTAATGAAGTCTGTCGAATTAGGGGTTAATTATTGTTGTACTTATAGCCGATCCCGAAGAAGCCGATGGACAAGGCGGCGTCGGAGACGGACGCGGAGATAAAGCCGATCGAGCGCGCGGTGGAGGCGCGCTCCACGGACGACGCGTTCGGCTCCATGGTGCGCTGCTTGTACTTCGCCAGGACATTCCTCATCAACTGTGAGTTCTTACACCGGCTCAATAACATCTACAGAGTGTATAAATGCCGTGATCGAAAACTAAGACAGGCAATAAAAAAAATCCTGACAAAAAATAAATACGTTTTCCTCACAACCACGAGTATTAAATGTATGTTGTTGTTAGGAAAAGGTTTTTTTTGTCGGGATTTTTTAAATGTCACGGTATTTGTAATCACCGTGGCTATTGCCTGTCTAAATTTTCGATCACAGCTTTATACACCTGTATATAAACACACTCTGGCTGATTGGACGTTAGAGCTTACAATTAGAATGCAACCAGATTAGTTCGTTTCATTGTCACCTGTCTAGTGGCGCCACTTTCCCTACATTCCATACACTGCACGTACACCTTTTGACTTTGTAATAAAACTATTAATTACTGTCAAAATAATGATGTATTTACTTCAAACTTTATCGTTGTTCATATATTTCATTTTCTTGTTTGCAGCACAAACTTCCACGCCAACATTATGGGCCGGCACGAACAACGGCACTGTCTATGCATTTACTCTGAATGTTCCCAGCAGCAATAAAAGGAAAGACGAGCCTGTGAGTAAATTTAACTTTAGTATTTTCACTACAGTAATAAGGTTTTAAGTTTCCAGATATGTGTATTATTAATAAAAAACATACCTACATATGCAAAAAGTAATTAAACTCAGACTATTGTGGTACTGTTGCTTTTAAATAAATCAACTTTAAAATACCACAGCCCAAAAATTTGTGAGTGATTTCATATTCGTTTTCTTATTTCCAGGTTACATGCCAGCTCGCGAAAGAAATTCAGCTAAAGCACAGGGCTCCTGTCATAGGTATTACAATCTTAGATGGGGCCTCAGTACCCCTGCCTGAGGCGTTAGAGGTATGCTATATAAACTTTTTTTTAATAATTATTATGTTAATGATCTAATATAATATCTTTGTGTATATTTATTACTAAACTTGTCACATGCCTACCACTGGGAACAGCAAATATCACTAAATATACACATAGAAACTCTTTCAGTCATGAGTCAACTATTATTAATATCTTCTTCTTCTTAGTCTGAATAGACCCCAAATGTTTCTTTTCTCAAATTTCTCAGCATTATTAAAATGCAAATTATTTATTTCATATTACCTATATATTTAATATTTAATTTCAATTTGTAGATAAAATTAAGTAATAACTACCTTTTCAGGTTGAACGCGGCGTGTCTCCGCTGCCTGAGGTGGGTACCCACCGCGTGGTCATCACATCCGAGGAGCAGTTCAAGATCTTCTCGCTGCCATCACTCAAGCCACACAACAAGTACAAGCTCACCGCACATGAAGGCGCTCGCGTAAGTATTTTTTACTCATCGATATATGGATATGCTTTCCGCTCAATAATCCAAAGCCTGTTTGTTTCGACGGCCTCGTTGATGCAACCTTTTTAAAACAATAATTGTGTTCACGACGCAAGACTTGCATCTTAAAGTTAAGTCATGAGTTATCTTACTGTCAGGTTTATTTATTTATTATTTTGTTACTACAAAAAAAGAGGGGTGGAAAGGTAAAATTTGAGAATCAATCGCGATACAATGTATCTGTCTATATGTTTCGTTCGCTTCGCGTTGCTGAGTTCGATATTTATTGGACTGTTAATGTTAAGGTCACAATATTGTGTGATCTCTTTTTTCATGCCGATTCTGGTGGCAATACTATTGCAGTTCAATGACGACGGTCAACCAGAGGTGAGACGATAGTAGTATAGCACGAAACATACTTAATCAAACGGCTTATAAGATTATGTTTCTTTTGTGCAAAATTACTTTAGCAGATAGTATGTGAAAAGTAAATTCGATGGCACTTTGCCTTTTAAAAAATATATACGTCGCCTCAACTCTAAAATTTATTTAATTTCATAAAACTAAACTTTAAGCGACGCAGTGTGAGACGCCATGCAGCACGATGGTCCGACGACTTTAGAAAGGTGGTGGGTAGCGAATGGATGAGGGTTGCTCAAGACCGGGATGGTTGGCACTTACTTGCGGAGGCCTACGTTCAGCAGTGGAAGGCGAAAGAGAATAAATAAACTTTAAAAGCATCATAGATGCCTTAATGACTAATTTCGATACTGTTTTCTAGGCTCATTTTATTATTACATGTCGTTGCGTATGAAATAGCAGATACTATAAGGAGTGTTGGTGCCAGGTCCGTCGCACGGCGTTCTCGTGGTTCTCGTGCGGGTCCGGCGCGGAGCAGCACCGCGAGTGGTGCCTGCTGTGCCTCACCAACCTGGGCGACGTGCTCGTGCTCTCCGCCGACCTGCGCCGCCAGATCAACGCCGCCGCCGTGCGCAAGGAGGACATCAAGTAAACACATACACATACTAATGCCTTCAGAGGTTCCCAAACTCTTGTTTCATACACCACTTTCAAAATTTTGATGGACCCCCTGTAGTTACACTATTGCAGAAAAAAAATTTAATATGCAAGTTTTTACAAGTAACAGTCGCTGGGCTTCTTAAAATATCTGCCTATATTGATAGCAGAAGTCAAGCCAACATTTTAGGTCGGAACCAAATTAATTTTCATGGACCCTTACGATTGCTTACGATTGTGGACCCCCATTTTTTTTTACGCCAATCGTAGACCCCCAGCGAGTCTCCCTGGGGGTCCACCTGGACCACTTTGGGAATTACTGCTATAAATGTTGCCTATTGCTCTTTAATGCCAACAAAGACCAACTTCGATGACTTTTTGTATGAGATTAGACGGGACCTTGAGAATTGAATTTGTCATTCGTGATAAATATTAATTAGTTGTATATTATAAAATAGGTTATAATTTTAAATACAAATGCAATACTTTATAAAGGGTACGTGATCAAAACTAGGGTTTAAAATGATTTTGGTAAAAAAAAATACATATAATTTTACATTTAAAAAAATATGTTTTAGTTTTGCAACAACTAAAATCATCTTTCCAATTTTAAAATTGGGTGCTAACATAAACAGGCTCCTGATACAGATAGCGTACTTGACTCTTATGACTTTTATATTTTTATTCATAAAGCACATTTAATTAATTCTCAAATAAATTTTCAGTGGCATTTCAAGTTTATGCTTCTCGAAACGAGGTGAAGCTCTCTACTTGCATTCATCGTCTGAATTGCAGCGGATCACACTGTCAGCTACCAAGGTAACACGAATTTAATTATAACTATAGAAAATATAGATATATTTTTATTCTCATCGGGAAACAGGCAATAATTTATATATTGTAAACAAATAAATATATCAAAACAGTTTACACTAATAGCAAAAGTTACAGAAGAAACATAAATATAAAATATTTACAACCAACACTTAAGAAAAAAAATTAAGTGAACAATATGTGTATATCAAACACATGTAAAAGTAAAAGGAAAATAAAATCTTACACTAAAAGAAATTGTCCTTGATGTCTATAGACCCCGTAATACCTTATTGTAACGAATGGTTTTATGCGTTTGTAGTAAGTGATCGTAATGTATTTGTACGTAGGTAACCGTCGCGCAATGCCACGTTCTTCTGTCTCCGTGGGCGGTCGCTCTGCGGGGTACGGCGGAGGAAGCGCCGCTAACAAATGGTGATCACAAGGTAAATTATTTCAAATTTAATGGACCTCTTTAATAAAAATCTTGGGACCTGGCATCGATTTATGCGTTATATCAATGAACCTTTTCATTCATAAAAGCGTATTTTTTAGAATGTGTACCTACTGATTAACGTATGTTGGATTGAAGTGTGTTAAAAGGATAGTGGATGTCAATTCCACGTATGTATTGATTAAGGTGGAGTGAAATAATCTTATTTTTCTTAGCCTAGGTTCGAATTTCTAGTTAATAAAAAACTAAAATTTTAAAGAAAGAAAAAAACATTTTGAGACGGTCTACTCATTTTTAAAATTAATTACGTATCAAAATATTTGGTTGCAAAAAAGTTTTTTCACTCCACTTGATATTCCTGGTCTTAATATATTTCTGTGTGGTATCAGGAGGAGGCGGCGGAGACGGCGCACGACGTGACGGCGGCGTCCGCGGCGTCGGCCGACATCACCGTGGACTCCGTGCGAGACCACACCAGCGCGCACGCTGAACCACCGCCCGAACTCAACATCAACTTGCAGGTCGCTATACCAACCATCATAGCCATAACCAACTCGCATTTACGCCGGCTTTATACAAATCATTTTATGTTTATAACGAGTTATAAGGAGCCGTATATTTTGTCAGGACACTAAATTAAAAGTTAAACCCATATTTCAAAAAAACAATAAAAACACGTCTATTATATAGGAGAAACTTCATACGCAATTTTAAAACGAAATATTGCTAGGACTGACTTGTTTTGAAATATAGTTATGACAGATATAATAGTGACTGTTCTGAAAATGTAATATGGACTATGGAGTGATCCTTACTTCCTCCTCTATCCTTGATAGATGGAATTATGTACATTGAATTCTAACTAACTGGACATGGAGTGAATGAGATGGCCGAGAAATACTGTTCAGCAGCGTTCATATGTCTAGGCCTGCGTCAAGTATTCGATCGCTTAGTTATCGATGTTTTGGACTGACTAAATTACCATTGCAGAACACGCAAGTGAACACGAGCTCGATGGTGGTGAAGACGACGACACGGACGACCGTGAACGAGACCAACGCGGACGGCACCACCACCACCACCACCACCACCACGTCCAACGCCAGCGACAACAGTGAGTAACCCACCATGCGATAAGTACAGGCTTCCATATACACACTACACATAGATGTCATTGATGACGTTAAGTATTACAGAACGATATTAAAGTAAAAGAGACATACAAATGTATATCAGCAGTCGATTAAATTTGGTAAATTTATTAAATTCAATTTTGGTATTGGTTTACTGCAACCTAGGTTGGATTAAACAAATTTAATTAAAAAAGGTGTTACATTATATCCGCAGAAATGTCAAATATCGGTATAAAAGTCTCCTCTTTATAATATAACACATGGTAACCGTGTAAACCCAAATATCACAATAGATATATTCATGAGATTTCAAATATGTATGGCTATCGCAATAAATAAAAGTAATCAATTTCAGAAGACTGCTTTAATATCGTTACTTCAGATATTGTACGCCGTTAATAAATTATTTCGTAAACAAAATACAACATATTTATTATAAACTATGAAATATTTTAAACATGACATAAATACACACTTTAAGACCCAGTAGTGCCAATTTATAATATTTAAAATACAAAATTACAAATTTAAATTTTATTTAGATTTAATGTTCAAAACATTACCTATTTTATTCCGAGCATATATTATAATTATTTGTAACCAATTTATATATTCTACACAAAATTAAATTTGTAATGCATGAAAGCAAAATTATCGCTTTGAATTGGCTTAAAGTCAAAATTCATGTTTTTACAAAATAGTTGTCCGCAAATAAAATATTTAAAATGTTGTTTATTTTTTAATGTAAAACTAATTTATATAAACAAAAGCTTTTGCTTACAGCAATGCTTGCATATGTTGATTGATCTCAAAGTATCGATAAAATTGTAATGAACTATCTAGGCAGCGTGAACTCGTCAGAACATACAAATTTATTTGTCGTGTTTAAATATCTACGATTGTTGTAATAAAACTACCACTAGTATAATTATGATTAATATGAGAAAAACGATTTTATTTAATATCTTTAGCATTTGTCCATACAGTTCTGATATTTTTTGTTGCGTCCATTAAGAAGATATCTCCGTTCTCGATACATATTGCCCGACATAATGCCCCGATGTAGCATCATAATAATCACACAATCAGAGCATTTATTAGTTTTCCTCGCCACAAAGAATTTAAATTTAAAACCTTGTCATTATTTCTTTTACCAATTTTTTTTACGTTTTAGAACAACTAAGAAATCACTCTTTATATTTTACATACCTCTAACCCTGAACCTCATTCACCGTCTAATACATGTTGACGTTTCAGTGTCTATTCGTTTGTATGTTTGACGGGCGCTTTGTGTTTTTGTTCGTAGTCCTAGAGCACAGTCGCGAGGAAGGAGTCATCACGCGCATCGAGGTATCCGACACTTTGCTTTAAATATCTTATGTACCTTATATTCTGAATCCTACTATTCCCCGCATGTCTTACCTTTTGATTTCTTCAGTATTACTATATGAATTTATCTGATGCTTCTTAAACGATATATTTTTAATATATTTTATTCAGTTTCATGTAACAAATACTAACCTCTGTTCGTGTACTAAACCGATATAACACGAAAACTGTCTCGCAATGTTGTGGCGTCCGCTCGTGTCTGTGCCATGTGTCGGGGATCCATCGGTCATCTGAGCACCATATTCGATATCGATGTAAAACTAGTTGATTTGAACGTAGACCCCAGTAAGCACGGGCGGGAGCCACGCGTTGCCGAGAAGAACGTGAGGTGGTACTCATAAGGCGATGTACACGCAGACGGGAACTGTGACGGTGCCGGCCGGCACAGACCCCAAGCTGATCCTGGAGATGTTTGACCGACAACGCTCGCCGCTCAGCGTGCCCGTGCCGCCCGCGCACGCCAACCACGCGCACCCCGCCACCCCGCCGCCCACTCCCGCCGCACCCGCCGCAGACGCGCAGTAAACAGGCTCACTACTTGCTACCGTACCGACACATCTGTTCATACTTCGGTACTCTGTCCACCGAAACTTTATGCCGGATAATGCTATACTGTAGATCGAGTTCTCCACGATGAGACATTTTTAAATTAAGTTTCAAATGTTTAGTGACAATATGTTCGCTTCTGAAATACCTAGACAGCTAAACATACTGCCATATTTGGATAAAATCAACATTGAAACCGAATTGGTTCGACATATCTAGGTATGCTAAATTCAATTGAAATATGTTGACACGTGTTTTTATATAATGTTAATAGTTTTATTTCTATGTAAAGACTTATTATTCATTTATTGCCAAGTACTATATAGTGTATTAAGTAATAATTAAAGTGCACTGCAACGCGTTCGTCCATATGCGTTGTCATTAAGTGTATAATAAGTCCTATAATGCATTTTTTTTATTGTTGGCTACATTTCTTTCTAATCATTGTGCATGATTGTAGCGATATATTTGGGTGTATTTTTCTTTATTGTATTATGTATCTAGGTACTTTTATACATTTTTATTATAATCCTATAATTTAACCCGTACTTAACATTATCAACAATTACAAAGAGATTACTTTGCTTGAAATGATCATGGCAATTAGGTTTCTTAAAAATTAAGAATTTTTAAATATCTTTATAGTTATTAGACTACTGCTACACATTATCTTAAACTGATGCTTAAGGTAACACATCATATAAACAATAATCTATAAGAACACATAATATAATAGAACTTAATAAAATACAGTTTACAAAAAATAAGTTATCCCAATTCTGCTATGCTAAGCCACAGGGAAATTTATGTAGGTTCTTTTAATGCTGACCAGTATTTTATGTAATACAGAATGTGTTGTTTAAATTTTAGTACAAAATCCGGAAAGCCATAGCAACATTTGTTGTATTAGTGAAGCTGCAATATAATTGTGGATTGTATGGAAAATATTTAAATTAAGTAAAAATGTGAAATTTATAAACTAATTTAGTTTTTTAAGTTTATATAACATTCGTGGGTGAATGTAATGTGCCTATTTATTTCATTTTTTATTATAACAACAATTGTAACTAGGTAATGTAGATTAAGTTATTTTGACAATTTAGTTTTGACTAGAGTTTTATTATAAACAGTACCTTTTATGTTTTCAATGGCAACATTTGAAAAATCTTGTTGCCAGTTACATAAAATTATTGTAATACACCACATAGTTTCCTTTGTATTGTATATTCAGTATAATATTAATTGTAATAAATTATAAAAATTAAAGTACGCAAACTTTATGCAATATTTTTTTACTTTTTAATGTGTTTTCTTTTTTATTTTATTTTTACTGTTTACTAATCGCTTTGTATTCTTTCATTATGTCCTTGATTCAATGGAGCTAAGCATATACCATGCTATATCGAGTCACGCGGTTTGATATAGCCATTTTATTGCTACAGTTCCGCTTCATTTAATAATGCGTTGTTGTATTTTATGAATGGCAGCTTAATTTGAATTATTTAAAGCATACGATTACTACATCACAATCCGTGATATATAAATGATTGAATTTTGAAGTGTTATTCTTTTATTCATAGGTATAAAATTTAAATATAAGTTGAATGTGCCTGCCTCTTTTTAACATTTTATAGAACCGACTAGCTATATGGTAATATTGCTGCGGGTGGCGCAAACGATACACGTACATAGTCGTCCCCGTTTATATTGAATGTACAATTTTTTCGTTATCTATGGTGGCATTTTTTAATATTTGATACGAACGATTTGTATCCGAACATTCTTACGTGAAAATAAATGCTAAGATTATAAAGCCATTGGCGTTTTTATTTCGCTGCCCTAACGTGATATATTTTGATTGCTTAGTTTCAACATGGTTTTCAAATCTTCATTAGTCAAGATCAAGCACAGCTTGCATATCTTACTCATGAACTCGTAATATTCCTTTATTTATAACAATAGAACTCACTACCTACTATTTATTGTAGGTATTGTATCAAAGAGAGAAATGTAAAATTACAATACTCACAAATTTCCGTTGAAATCGGCAATCGTATACGATTTTCATATGTATTAAACACTTTTATAAAACTAAGAATACAATCATCATGACCGTTTGCCACACGAGAATAAACCCCAGTACTTTTTCTGTGTCATGCTGTAGTACAGGGTTTCTAAAAGTGGGGTTCGCCAATCGAGGGCAGGGGGTTCGCGATAAGATTTACGTAATGGTGACTTTATGCCTAGCAGGCACACATAGTGGCTACAACATACTTAATTGAGAGTGGGTTTTCACACCGCACCTGGTCAAAATAGACTTGCTACCGACTCAGAATTAAGGTTAAAATTGTCCAAATTACCTAGTCCTAAAATTTAATCTATTTGCGACAAGAATCAAGCACACCCATGACATTAATATTGAAAAGATTTTTTTTTGGCAATTTGTTATCTTTTATTTAAATAAAAACCTTAATTTCTTCAACTTACATTTTTATTATTTTCGGGGGGGGGGGGGGGGGGGGTGGATTAAATTAGTTACTTAACGCTTGAGGGGTTCGCTGTCACATAGTCTCCTCTTACGACAGGTAGGGGATACTATGGCGGAATTCTTACGCCCCCAATCCACAGGGCGGGAGAAACCACGCTGTAGTACAAATAGCAATTTTTTCCCATGTAGTAGTACAATGAACTCGAAGTATTAATAGGACGCTTGATAATTATAATATAAGTCATATCTATATTTTCAGGGTAATATTGATGAAGAACACAAATATTCAATAATTACTAAAAATTGATTTAACGACCGCCTCGCGGTCTCTGAGCGTAAACAAGTATGTGCCGTGCGATATAGAGGTTCCGGGTTAGACAAATTGTTTTTTTATTTTTTTTATTAGGAAATTCTCAGTAGCAGCACATAAACTGGAAATGAGAATAGACTCGCTCCCAGCCCTGTTACGTAGGATAAAAACAGAATTTGCGAATTAAAGTCGCTTTCTCAG
Organism: Hemaris fuciformis; assembly: GCA_907164795.1. Lineage (NCBI taxonomy): Eukaryota > Metazoa > Arthropoda > Insecta > Lepidoptera > Sphingidae > Hemaris > Hemaris fuciformis. Next base: position 11,118,862 of record OU015440.1, read on the forward strand.
CGCTTTACTCCAAAATGGCTAATTTTACAGTAAAATTCATAAGACATTTTTTGTAGATAATTTCACGACAAACAATTCTTATGATGACCTCTTTGACCGCCGAGCAATAGGCCGCATGATATTAGCGAAAAACTGATTTTCGGAACCCTTTGACCTCCATAACTTTTTTAGCCGGCACGATATCGATGTCGATTTTTCACATCTTTATTATAACACTGTAATAAAGGTGTATATATAAAAATTCAGCTCACTAGGAATTATTCCGCAGATAAAAGGTAAAATGACTGGACTATAGAGATATTTTTATGTTCATTTTGAAACCCTAACATAACATTAGGCATCCTATGCTAGCTTCAACAAGAAAAATTATATTTAAATAAAAAACTATACATATAATTAGGTACTTGACCCGCTAATATTTTTTAATAAACTATCAACAGAGAAAGCTATTAGGTACTTTTAACATTACAGATGAAAAATATTTTTTTTTTATGCATAGTTCTTAAGGATAATATAAACAGGCTCAAAAGATAGATATTCGTTATCGTAAAACAATATATAATCTGTGCAACTAGTTGGCATTTGACAATTATATGTTGACGTCGGGTTAGAAACTTAGAATTTCACAAAATAGTTGCTTTAAGTTTTTATTTTTTGTGATTTTTAATGTTAGTAACGTTAAACTATGGAGCTGTGCAGAGTTTGTCTTTCACGTGGTCCTGTTAAAGATGTATTTGAAATACAAATAGATAAAAATATGGATAACAAAAGTTTCGTAGATATTATAATGTTTTGCTTAGATGTCGAGGTAAACAAATTATTTTGAGTGTCAAACTTATTATCAATTTATGAATACTAGTACAGCCTCTTGGTTTTCCGAAGCAGCACTTACAATATGCAAAAAAAGTTTGGTTAACATAAGAACCATAAACTTATTACTTTTATAACAGTCGATATGAGTAGATATAATCCAAAAAAAAATGATATATACAGTATGTATTGCTATCATAAAGATACAATGAACCGTTTAAAACCCTCAAGACAGTATATAAATTGTTTATAGAAATAAATACATCTTACAGAACCAGTTATTTGGGATCTTTAATTCCTTTGAAAATAATTTATCTAAATTATCTTTATATATGATTATGATAATCGGGAAATAGTACTTGTTGAACCAAAATGAGCTCCAGTTGGTTATAATATCTTAAATCTATGTATATTAAAATGTATTACTATGTGATCCACTGAATATTTCTATATTTACTGAATAATAGAAAAACACAGAGGTCATTATATTCCATGATATAAAAAACGGTTACCTATTCCTTTTTATATAATTTTTTTATGTTTTATATAATTTTATCAAAGAGTAGATGGATTTGTGAATGAAATGCATTGATTTTACATTTTTTTTAAACAAAGAATCAAATTGATCACTTCATCATGATTAGCCAAAAGACATTAATTCCGTAATGCATAGGCTTCACCCAAAGACTCTGAAAGCACTCTGTCTAAAGGAACTTGCATCCAAAAATGAATGACTTAATTTTACAATTTTTTTCAGATAAGTCAATCAAGACTTTGTAGCAAAGTATGCATGAAATGCTATAGGAAAATAATTTCTTTTTTCAAATTTAAAACACTGGCTATTAAAAATGATGCTTACCTAAGATCACAGAATGTTGATATTAATAATGGCATTTTCCTGAAAGATGAGGATGAGATCAAAATGGAAAATATGTCTATGAGTGACAATGATGATATCAAAGATGAATTTGATTTGAAAAATGATGATTCAACTGAAAACTACCAGTCTGATGATGAGCTACTTAGTGTAATTAAGAAAATTAAGTATGAAATCACACCAGAAGAAGCTAAGGAAAATGGTATTTACTTATCTAACACCCTGTTTAATAAAACTGTCTTTTGTTTATTGATAACAATGTTTTGCTCTCATGAAATATTTTAACTTGGTGCTATTGCAGAACCAGTGAAAAAGAAAAGAGGTAGACCAAGAAAAATTAAGCCAAAAAAAACTGTTGATGATGAAGAGAAACGTGTTTGTGAAGAGTGTGGTATAACTGTGCGGAATCTGAAAGATCATATGCAACGCCACCTGCCAGAAACCAAACGGAAACGGTTTCCATGTACACTGTGTGAAAAAACATTCTGCAGTGCCAGTTCGAAGTACAAACACATAAAAAGGAAACACCTAGGAATCAAACAGCACTGCAAAGTGTGTGACAAGAGTGAGTATTAAAATTTTGTTATGAAATTAATGCTATACTGATGGGATTATCATATCTGCCTTGATAGTAACTACCCTGTATCAGTAATTTTAATTGGTGCAATAGTATGTATTCCATCATTTGTGTACTGTGCATGAACATACTGGTCCACTATTTGACATAGTTAAACTATGCCTGACCTGAGAACAAAACCCAGACCCTCTAAATAGCACAAGCAAATTTTGTGGCACTGGACCAACAATACATGCCCATGATTGTTGATTAGTGATTACATATGGACAGATAATCATTTCTGCTTAAAATAATATTTTTTTAAGGATTTTCGTCACTATTTCGACCTTGCTGAGAATGAAACAATAGGTACATTACTCACCTAGACATGAATAATAAATACACAATATGTTATAAAATATATAATTTTTATTAGTTTATTTAATTTTAAGTAGTGATGTTTTTTGTTATTCCTACATCTTTTGTTACATTATGTTCTTAATGTCACAACCTCAAAATGTTGAATGTAGAATGTTGCATGATTTTTATGCTATTAAACTATATTTCTTTAGTATTAAACACAAATATTTGTCTAGTATTGTAGTCGGATTACGAGTCCTTGCGTGATGCAGACATAAGACAAGCCTAAAAAGTAAAATTGATATACAAGACAAGAATACAAGTATTTAAATTTTACCATTAATTAACTTTCGACTTCGAAAGAAATATTTTTATCCCGTTTTTGACTCAATTTTCATTTCTGCTCCACCCCTATTTATCCTAGCGTGATATATAGCCTATAGCCTCACACGATAAATAGACTATTTAACACATATTTTTTTCAATTGCCATCATAAGTTTGAACTCAGCGCGTTGAAGTCAACAAACAATTCAGTTTTATATATTAGAATAGATTACGACACAAATATTAATACTGAAGGCCTAACCCATCTTATATGTAGAGGAGGCCCGTGCATTATATTAGATTATTCTTCTTCGATGAAGAGCCTCTACTCTAAGTCTAGACTGTACCGTCCATCTGAACGTGCCACTGGACGAACATACTTATACAAGTACATCATCATCATCATCAGCCCATATACGTCCCACTACTGGACACGGGCCTCCTCTACAACTAAGAGGGTTTAGGCCTTAGTCCACCACGCTGGCTTGACGGGTTGGCGGACTATACACCTAAGAAATTCCTAAGAACTTTTTAGGTGTGCAGGTTTCATTACGATGTTTTCCTTTACCGTTAAAGTACGTGGCCTCTCACTATGGGCCTCATTAGACGGCTCAGAGTCACTCAACGAGCTATGGAGAGGGCTATGCTCGGGGTTTCCCTACGAGATCGAATCAGAAATGAGGAGATCCGTAGGAGAACTAAAGTAACCGACATAGCCCAGCGGATTATCAAGTTGAAGTGGCAATGGGCCGGGCACATAGCGCGGAGAACTGATGGCCGATGGGGCCAAAAAGTTCTCGAGTGGAGGCCACGTACCGGAAAGCGCAGCGTGGGACGTCCTCCGACAAGATGGTCAGACGACCTGGTGAAGGTCGCGGGACGTCGCTGGATGCAGGCTGCTTCCAACAGGTCCCTGTGGAAGTCATTGGGAGAGGCCTATGTCCAGCAGTGGACTTCGATTGGCTGATGGATTGGATTGGAAAGTACGTGATAATTCATTGTGAATACACACATAACTTCGAAAAGTCAGAGGTATGTGCCTGGGGTTTGAACCTGCGACCGTCGAGATTCTCGACCGAGTGCCTAAACCCCGAGTCCATCACGACTTGTTACGACGACATTATACAGGTACAAATAGATCAAATGTAGGAATGTGTAATCAGTGCCGTAAATAGGGCGGTGCCACCGGTGCCCAGGCACAGGGCGTAGACTCTGGGGGGGCGCAAGAATGGCCAGACCAGGCAGGACTATTATTATTTTTTCAGTTTGCCACTAAAAAGTTCCCACTACGCCCCTGGTGCTCGATTCCAAGACATGCTCGTCTGCGTGATTGCCCACATTAGTTTTAGTTCTTAAAAAAAGCGCAGTTACAGAAGCTCTCAGAGGGCGTAGAAAAGCTATTTACGGCACTGTATGTGTAATGTTGTTCCCCCAGTGGTGACGAACCTGAAGCAGCACGTGATGGTGGTGCACAACAGCGCGGCGCTGCCGTTCGCGTGCATCGCGTGCGGGCGCCGGTTCATCACCAAGTCGCGGCTCGAGCTGCACATGTACATACACACCAAGGACCGGCCGCACGCCTGCGAACAGTGCGGGAAACGCTTCCGCACCAAGCCCACGCTGCTTATGCACGCGTGAGTCATCTTCAACATATACATAGATAACTCTTTATTGATGCCCACATTTATACAGGAATTAACATAAAATTACTATCAATAAAAAGTGAAACAGCAAGCGGTCTTACCGCAGAGAGCGATCTCTTCCAGAGAACCTTTGGAATCCAACTTTACCATCACATTATCTACTACCAGATTGCCTACAACCATTTGTATATGTTCCTTCCATCCAAACTTCCATCCATCCCCCCATTCCCCCCAGATAACATATTCCACTCAAGCATACATAAGGTGTAAAACCCCCTCTACTAACATATAAGTGTTGCGACCAGAGTCTTATATACTTTACTATAGATACTTTTAGCATTAAACAACATAATTGGGTCGGCTAGAGTGAGACGACCGAAGCCGATTCTCGCTGGTAGTATGTTATATTTGGACCGCAATGTACTTGCCATAACACTGGCATGTTAGAAAATAGGCTGCATAAAAATATTGAGGCACGAGCTATTTTCTAATTTGAAAAGTGTGCTTGACCATGTCGTTGTTAACAATAATAATTTCTTTTTGTCCTTTCAGGAGACAAGTGCACGACAAAGAAAAAACGCATTTATGCCAATTTTGTTCAAAGAGCTTTTTTAAAAAATATCATTTACAAGTACACTTAAGGTAAGTTTTTTAATATTAATGTCAATTATTTGAGACTAATTTTACTTTAGACAGCCCCGTGGCGCAGTTGGCTAGACTTCAGCTTGCGAAACGAGAGGCCACGAGTTCGATTCCCGCACCGAGACAAATGTTTGTGTGATTCACAAATATTTGTTTCTGGTCTGGATGTTTGTGAGACCCAAAAGTCTCTCGTAGTTTCTGATACTCACGACACAGGACTTGTATCCTAGTGTGGGGTCAGAACTATGTATGTAACTGTTGGGTGTATTTTATTTTAAAAAAATTAAAAAAGGATATGTAAACTATAATTTTATGTCTTATCTATTTATCATATCAGAAGTCATACAAAAGAAAAGCCGTATGGTTGCAAAGAGTGCGGCAAATACTTCGCATCCAGCACGATATTGAAGAACCACACGTTGATCCACGGCGACGTCAAGATGTACAACTGTACCGTCTGCGACATGAGCTTCGTCAGGAGCGGGTGAGTATCATACATCTTCTACTTCATAGCTTAGTATCTAATACCGTTTGTAGAATCACGTGTGTGAGAGTTTGTATGTGTGCGTTCTTTTGTGCGCTGACATACATAATTATATCGACTAATGACGGATCATCATCGCGTTTCGCTCCTCAAAATTCTTATTTGAACGCTAATGGGTTTTTCTATTACGAAGTTCTTAGCATTCGTATTAGCATATCCCTTTATGAATTACTTTCGTAGAGTTCGATTATGGTGTAACTGAGAATGTGGCAACGATTATAAGCTGGATTTTTTAGTATACTTTTGCGCCAGACGTAACTTCGTCCATACATCCATATTTTTTTAAGAGTCAGAATACAAATTCATCATCATCATCAGCCCATATACGTCCCACTGCTGGGCACGGGCCTCCTATACAACTGAGAGGGTTTAGACCTTAGTCCACCACGCTGGCCTAGTGCGGGTTGGCGGACTACACACCTAAGAAATTCCTAAGAACTTTTAGGTGTGCAGGTTTTATCACGATGTTTTCCTTCACCGTTAAAGCAAGTGATAATTCATTGTGAATACACACATAACTTCGAAAAGTCAGAGGTGTGTGCCTGGGGTTTGAACCTGCGACCGCCGAAATTCGCGACCGCGCGCCTAAACCTCGAGGCCATCACTGCTGTATACAAATTCAACAAAATTGTTATTATTTACATATTTTGTTTATACAATTGGTATTGCGCAGGTATCTGAAAGCGCACATGCTGAGCCACACCAAAGAGAAGCGGTACCCGTGCTCGTACTGCGGCGTGAAGTTCCACCGCTCCGACCATCGCAAGCGCCACGAGTTCACGGCGCACAAGCGACATCTCGTCACGGAAACCAACACTTGAACCAAAACTGATACATTTTAAATACCTAATACCTAACTATATTATTCATTTACAATCAATGCAATGTGGGAACTTTGTCACTGTTTTTGGATAACGGTAATAAATAAATAAACTCGACTTATGTTTCTGATGCAAAGCTAAGGTATAGGTTTCAAACAAATACATCTAAAACATACATTTTCTGTATCGTGGGCTACCACTACATTGGCATTGGTCCGTATGAGGGTCAAATCCGCGACCTTCTTACTCTCAACAGTAAACTTCTGAGACTTGAGACTATTCTTCGGTTGTTAATAATGTTAACTTTTTATTTGTATTTTTTTTTTCTGTCTTACATTATTCTATTTTTAAATAAAGTTTTATAAATTCTAAATGTAAAATTATTCTGGTAAGTACTAGTTTATTGTTATATGTTTGAGCTACAGGTTAAATAATTGTATTCATTCCCACGATAATATATGCTAATTTTCTGCTCGTAAAAATTTAAGTCATTCACATCCAAAACCTCCCAACTCTTGACAATATAATATGCGGATCGATTATGTAACAATTTTAGTAGAATAAGTATATGCACTTAAATCTTTGTGATGTTTGGTATAATGGCGTGCTGAAGCGGTGAGGGTGTTACTTATATGTCAAATTTTATGTCATGTTTGTTAGTTGGTAATCTGATGTCAGCAAAACAAATGAATTTGTGAAAAACATTGATGGGGTGAATAGGAATAGAGAATCAGAGCTTGCTGAGCGTTTGTTTTGGTGTATGTTTTTCTTTCAATGTGCAAAATGACATTACATATGACTTATGTTTAGGATTTTTTTTCTTCAAATTTTAGACCCTATTCACCCCAACACCATAATTCGCCCTCCATTAACTGCAAGCCAAAAAATATACCCATTTCAATGTGGCTAAATTATTCATGGTTCATATATTTTGTTGACATTGTAATTTATTTCAATGTTTCCTGTAAAATATATTTGTTAAATACTATTTTTTTAATAAAACCATTTTAATATTATTACGGGTTAAATTTAATCTCAATAATTCTTTGAAGCTAAAATTACAAGGTTAAATCACTCACACAATATACGAGTTTAATTATTTAATAATCATAAAAAATTCTACACTCGCACACAAAACATGAGTAAAATAAAACAGTGCTAACTAGGCAATACATTAAATTAAATTAAAAATTAAATAATCATTAAGCCCCTTGGCATTTTCTATGAAACTACAGTCGTGTAATACACAGGGCTGGGCAAAATACATGCATTGCTTTAATTGAAATACGAATTACAAAATACTGTATCGCAAGTAATTAAAATACGAAATACAAAATACATTTAAGTAAGGTATTTGAAATACAAAATACAGTATTTTAGCTATTTTTAATTGAAATACAAAATAATGCATATTTATTTGTTTTGGAATAGTTTTTTTTTAAGGCGGTTTTTGTTTTGTTAATGCAGGTCCTGATGAGCACAAACTTAATACTAAATGAAGGCTAAATGTATTTTAATAAATGTATTTTGAAGCCTCGAGTATTTGAAATACTAATTACAAAATACTTCGGCTTCACGTATTTGAAATACAAATTACATTTTAAGAAAGTAATTAAAATACAAATACAAAATTGTATTTCAATTACAAGTTATTCAAATACTGCCCAACCCTGGTAATACATAACACGCCATAGTCACATGGAAAAATATAAAGAAACACTATGGACACAGAGGTTTTTCGGCAACATTCTCCGTTTCCTCCTCTTCGATACAAGACCCGCCTTCCCCAGTCAGTTGCGGAGCTTCATCCGGCGAGAATATATCCAACGTGTTTAATATAGACTCCATTTTGTCTCTCAAATGAGGGTAGTCGTCGCTAATAGTCTCTACAATGTACTTGAGCCTGTCGTTGAGAGCGCGGGCTTGGGAATATTCCGCCAAAACCACTGATTTTGGTTTCCTAACTCGAACAGACTGCCGTTTGATAGCCGAAGACAACTCGTTTCCCAGACGCTGACTGCGTATTACACGTTCCAGCAACTGAAATGATAGCCAATAAAATAGTTTTATTATTTGCTCGAACCAAAAAAAAATACATTGCCTATCTGGACATGCCAAAAAGTTCAGTCATAACTGTCTCGCTTCCTCTGGCGTCATAACTCATTCAAAAGAGCAAGACAGAACACTTTTTAGTGAAAGCTCCCCTGTTCGGTACCTCGGGGGAGGCCTAAAGGGGTATGTCGGGGTCTCTGGCCTTCCAACTCGGCGCGCGGAACAATTGTCCGCTTTAGCTGAGTTGGGTCCCTAACCATAATTCATCGCCTACCCAGCTTACTTAAGAAAAAAGGGCCCTCACCCATTGCTTTTGGCGATCTGCTTCTCGGCACTCTCGCATTAGAGTTGCAACGTGCTCTTCTAACTGCGCGTTTATGGCGTTCGTTTCGGCGACTTCCCGATCTAGTCTGGCTTGCTCTTTGTGCAGCTGATCCAGACGCGCGTTTGCTTCGGCCAAATCCTATGAATTGGATATCTCAAAAACTACTTTATAGTATGACCCTATTATATTAAATATTATTAATAATAATTTGAGCCTGGCAATTTGTAGCGTAAGCTGTGGACGTCTTGTCATCTATTAATAAAAAAAGAAGAATAATAGAAGTGGGAAATACTAATGTACGTAATAAGAGTAGCTATAAACACTTCGACACCTAAAGTCTTAACAGCATTTGAAAACACATCAGGAGCACAGGGAGAGGGGTAAGTACTTTTAGATTACTGGTAAGGTTACTGATCGAATGTATCAAGAAATCATGTTAAACCTGACCTAAGTATAGACCTGTAAAAACTATAAATCTTGACCTTTGTAACCCTAGCGACATCGGCTCTAGCCAGTCTCAGTTTATGATGATAGCTAGATTGTGAAGTCTGTCCAGCGTTTCCATGCGCCTTTTCCACCGCGGCGGCCGCGCGTGTCTTCTCCATGGCGGTGTCACGCCGCGTCACGTACAGCGCTAAATCTTCGGCTAGTTTCTCACTTGTTTTACGCAACTGCTCACGACGGACCTAAAAAACAGTTTACGTTTAATTTTAGGGAAAATCTTCTTTTTAGATGTGTGTTCCCAAAGATACGTTTCCCAAGTTATTATTTCTCACATATTATTATTAACTTTTATCGGAATCACTTTATGTAAGAAAGCCTCTGAATAGTCCTTAATACCCTAAGTATTAACTATTAATATATCATAAGATGAGCATTGAACATGTGACTTATATTTCATCTCGCTTAACCCTGGAACGAAAACTAAAACTACCTTACAATAGTTAATAACGCTACCTCCATTCTATGGATTTCGTTCTTCATTTGGCCTATCTCCCCGGCAGCAGATTTAGCAGCCTGCATATTTTTCTTAAGGTCAACTGCTAAAATACCCTGGAAATTACAACCTTTCATTAATATCTGCTAATTCTAATCTTATGAATATGCTAATGCACTCAATAAACAAGCAAATTTTTGATGAAGAGATCGCTAAAATAATACTTTTATGATAAAATGAATATATAAGCGGCGCGCTCTTAAAACGCTTATTAAGACAATTGTATTTTTCAATAATCTGGCCAATAGTGTGTGAATAATCTTTGATAATGTCAATCCTTACTTTTCTTTGCCAAATCAGCGCCTCTCTCTGAACCCGATCCAAATCTTGAGTTAAATTAATCTTATCTTTTTCCATTGTTTCAATGTCATCTTCCACTTGAATAATGTCCACTTCTGCATCCTATATGATAAAATGTGTAAATTAAATAAATTAATAGATATGTATATTTCTCCGTTATATTATAGTTTTCAAGATAAGTTGAAAAGCACAATAATCTCTTAAATAACTGTAAATATAGTCGTAATTGGTCCTTTACACCAGACAGTCCCAAATTTTGTTATGATCGCACTATCATCATAAACATTCAGACTCGCAACATACAATTAAACATCTCAATCAGCGATGTATAAAATCACTCGTTAGCATGAGTTTTTCTTGGTGACAGCGTCTATCGGGGACATTTCTTTCTAGTTTCAAACGCCAGATCCTAAAACGAGAAGCTGTGACTTCCACGAGTGTGAAATCCAATGTATTCAGGTAATAAATAAAATTTGTAACATAAGAAATAATTGTCTGACCTTTAGATTAGCAGTATACTCATGAGTCACGGCGAGGGTGGCCCGCTGCGCGTAATCGTTGCGTTCTGTGGCGTCCTTGCGCGTGCGCTCCATCACCTCGAGGCGGCCGCGCAGCTCTCGCAACGCTCGCTCCACGCCCGCGCGCTCTTGCAACACGTGCTCGCATTCAGCCTGAATGCGCATGCTTTTCTGTTCGCAAATCTGGATTTCTGCAATACAAATTTATCGTTTTACTTGTTTGCACAACCCGTTGATTAATTAATAAATATTAGCCAAGCAAATTTTGGGCTCTATTTTGGTACGACAGCCGACAACATTTGGAAATATTTGAGCTTAAATAAATTTCCGTAGATACCTTAATTATTCGTTGAGTGTAAATGTGAATTATCTAAATTTATTGCATTGTCATCTAGATGTTTGTTTTCATTAACACATATAAGGCTTTAATAAATTGATTTAACTTTTTACAAAAAATAAAGTAGAGTAATACATACATACATACATACATAAACTCACGCCTGTATGCCCCGAAGGGGTAGGCAGAGGTGCATTTCTGCACCCACATTTCGCCAGGTATGTATCAGTCTCACGTGATAGGGGGCGAACCTATTGCCGTTTTTCGGGCACATTTCCAGACTCCGTGCTGTTACTGAGAATTTCCTAATGGAAAAACCCAATAACACTTTGCCGGACCCGGGAATCGAACCCACGACCTTAAGATCGCACGGCACATACTTGTACCGCGAGACCACGAGGCAGTAAAGTAGAGTAATATAGTAATTAAATCAACTGACGCTTATTAATGAGATTGATATCCGCGACCATCTTGTGGTGTTGCTCAGTTAGCTTCACCACATGTCCCTGCAGTCTCAACCATTCGTGCTGCATGGTTTCAGTCCGCTCACGCAAGCTCTTTATTTGCTGCTCCAACTCTTCAATTCTACGTTCTTGAGGCGATTTCATCTGTAAAGCAAAGAGTCTTTTACAATCCGAATCAAGTCTATTGAAATTTACAAGTAACAGTTTATCAACAAGTCTATTCAAATTTACAAAAGTAAGCAATCTTTTGTTTAGATCACGATAATTTGCAAAAACACGGTGGACTATGTGCTTACATCAAAAATCTCTTTCAAGGCGGTGTACTTCTTCATAATGATATCCAACTCTCGCTGCTTTCTAGTAATAACCAGCACTTTCTGGTCGTATTTTTCTTGAAGCTGTTCATTCTCCTTTTCCTTGGATCTAACTTCGGACAGATTCTCTTCCAGAATCAATTTGTTCTTTGCCTGACTATTCCTGTACACCTCTATGTCAAGCATCATCTTGGCATGCTGATTTTCCATTGTCATCAATGATATTTCCTGTATGCGAATACAATGAATGTGTGAGAATGTGCTTCCTTCTTATCCGACTTGGCAGTGTAGGCTGAAGTAATGATAAATACTTCACAATTACATATAAAATATTCTCGCGGAAAGCCTGTATATGTGAAACCTACCGACCCGCACTAAGTTCATCTAAAGCCTGACACCTTTTTATCCAAATAGGAGACGGATAATCGATTACGGTAAAAATGATTTATTTTATACACACGATAAATACTAATAATTATTATTTACAAATTAGGGATAGGAATAGTAAAAATAAACACAAAACAAACTGTTAAAACTAAAACATTCGTACATAACATAGGTACATACGTATAGAACATAAAATACCTGTTTTCTGGACATTTCACGAAGTTTCTTGATACCATTAGCCATAGCCTCTACTGCTTTATCGTTGAGGAGACAATCTTGTAAATTTGCTAAAATTTCGTTCTCTAAATTCAACTTTTGTTCAATTTTACGTTCGTATTCTTTTGCTGCACTCTTTAATATATTCCTCATTGCTTGATTTTCCTGTTGAATATGAATTGTTAAACATGCATTTTATAGGCAAATAATTTATTAAAACTAATATTCCAAGCAGACTACGAACGGATTTAATTAAATTCTGGTCCCTCTCAGTCAATTCGATGGATTCTGTAAATTGAGCAATTTGTCCTTCTAAATTAACACGTTTTGCGTCTTCTGTATCAACTGAAAAATGAAGAAATGATTAAAAGTCTATGGATACAGAAAAGTTATTTTGTTAATATTTTTCAATAATAGTCCAACTCCAAACTTACAGAGCTTCGTAGCGTGTTCGAAATCGTAGATAAGTTTGTCCTTATTCATTGCGATCTCTTTTCCTTTGTTAATTTCTTCCATCAGCACTTTTTTGGTAATCTCCAAATTATTCAACAGAGTACGATAATTTTCTTGCAATGCCCTTGGAATTTAAAATATAGTGTAATAATAATTTATTTAGTGTTTCATAAGTGTCAAAAATAAATTCGGACAAAAAAATTGTCATCTATAATTTCGGATCCTAAGTAAACTTATAATGTAATATACTGGGGTATCTGAGGAGACACAGCTTACATATATTGCAATTTGATTACTAAAAAATATTACTAATAATAAGCATCACTACTCACTTGTAGTCATCCCTAACTGAATCGAATACCTTGTCTCGTTGTTGAATGTTGACAAGTACGGAATTCCATAAACTCACTAAACGACGTTTGTCCAATTCTAAGTCCTCTAATTCAGTGGCATAGGCAGTGACCTGTCATAAAGTAAATTTTAAAATATACATTTATTTATTCTTTATTACTAAATGCTACCTAATACATTATTATTATTATGTCATTGCTGTATGTTAAAATGTTTTCAATGTTTACACTGATCAAAATATTTATTGCATTTCTAAAAGACTGTTTATAACTAGATATTATGAAACACTAAAGACATAAAAAATCAGGCATAACACTCACTTTATCATTAACTTTTTCCATTTCAACATTTTTAATTTCAAATTGTTTCTGCAGCATTTCTAGCTTGGATTCCAATTTCCAAACTTCATTGCTCAATCCAAATATAAACATGTCCTGAAATAATATGAATTATTTATATTTTAGTAGTTACATTATTGTACCGTTTAATTCATGGATAGGCGAGGCATTAGAAAGGAAATGGATATTGATAGCAAATACCTTAACCGCACAGTACCAGCCTCACAAACAATATCATAGAACAAGTAGTATTTCACAACCTAAGAAATGTAGGACGAATAATATTTTGTGCTACAAAACGAAGCTTTAATGCAAAATTTGCTCAAGCTTTCGTATATAATTTAAAGTTATAATTCGTTATTATGCTACTTATCACAAGCCAACAGTTAACCAGAGGCGTAGCGCATTTTATTCTTACATAGGCAACTACCATAAAAATCTGTCATCATCTATACCTTAAAATGATGCACACTGACGATCGTCGACAAAATGAGATCAATGGGTTTAAGACATATGTATGTAACGACATATTATTAAATTCACGTGATGAAAAATGCTCTAAGCCTAAGGTAGGTATTTATAGGTTTAAATGTATTTTTTTCATAAATCTTATTTAAAATTTGTACCAATTGACGTTTTTCATCCGCAAGAGCTTTCTTCTCAGCTCTCATTTTATCCGACATACGCTGGCTGACTGTTAAGTCAGACTCTGTTTCTTCACGCCACGTCTCAAGTTGGCGACAGAGAGTTGTCAGTGCTTCAAGTTCTTCGGTTGCTTCACGTTCTAAAAATATTACATTTTTAATGATAAATATTTTATCTCCATTGTGAACAGCACAGAAACTTATACTTTCAGCACCTACATTAAATTTCTGATGCGTTAATTAAAATGTTAGCAAATAGTGCGTAAGTTTTACCTTTATTGGTGTCTTCTTCCAATTTTTCCATAGCGCGTTTGTATTTTTCATTTGATTCACGCGCTCTACGCTCGGCCGCCTCACGCTCTGCAGTCCTTTGAGCTAATGTCGCTTCATATTCTTCTATTAACACCTAATGATATTTAAAAAATAAATAATTGGAAAACATTTTACATTTAAATAATAAAAAAGGAGATTCTTAAAAGCATAATTTGCTACAAGTACTTAAAAATCCTACCCTCTGTGCGTTTGTGTCATGGTCGCTGCGATAAATAGTTTCGAGATCTTTTTCGTATTGATCCTTCTTAAGACGAAGTTCATCACGCTGAAAAAAACACAATTTTATAAGAAGCGAAAATTGGTAATTAACTCCTTGCAAATCAAATAACTTGCTAGAGGCCTATGTCCAGCAGTGGACTTCCATTGGCTGATGGATTGGAAATCAAATAAAAATATGCATTCATTATTAAACACAATAAATCTTTGTGCAATCTCAGTGATGTCGATATAAAATAAGACTTCAAAGTATGAACATAGACTAATATTCGTTAGTATTAGGTACTATTGTAACTCGTCAAAAGAGAATAAACTCTGTTCTTTTCTTTCTTTTCTTAATTCGTTCATTTTACACAGTAATTATTAATATGATCATACTAAATTAACAATTTCTTCCTCAGCAATAGCGTTTTCTTTTTCAAGGAATTGCTTTAAAGTTGCTTGGAAACGTTGCATAAGGGGATGGGTAGATTCCAAAACAGCTGGCATTGCGCCTAGCCCGCGTTTGCTTCGCCATCTGAAATATATATACGTAGGTATGTAGGTACACGGTTAAAACAATTTCTTTAATTATATCCATTTACGTCTGTATTCCTGAATGGGTAGGTAGGTAGCTGTTTTAAGTCTCACATAATAAGCCACAAGCTTAAGTCGTTTTTAAAGCACTTTACGAGACTATTTCACGAAAAGAACTAATGAAACTTTGGCCGTTTCGATTCGCTAAAATCGAACCCGGACAATTCGATCGCACGCCGCACGCAAACGCCACAGGATGAACAAGGTAATCATTGTTCTCAATAAAATGTTTGAATTCATATTGTCCAAAGTAGTTTCTTACTTTCTGGTCAACTAGAGCTTGTGGCAGTGTCCAACTTGAAATATTTACACAATTTCAGTAGACCAACTATATACAACATTGAATTATCACATAGAACATACGAGTATTGGGTCATCGTAAGCTAATTTCCTTTTTTCAAATGTGTTAAAATACCGTAAAAAAAACTTACTCATCGAAAGCCTCCCTGCCCGATTTTTTACACTTGCACTGGTCAATGGGACAAGCACAACACTTGCAGATACCATCTTCAAACGGCGGAGTGGTACATTCACAGGCATCTGGGTCCTTCAAAGAAATTATAACATTGCTTAAATGTAACTGGTCTGTTTTAGTTTGTAGAATACATAGCTATCTATATAAGCTATTTACATATATCGCATACATAGGGATCCGCCGTTGCATGTCGCTTTATAGCATGGCCCTAGGCCACGGAGCTTGTCGTTATCATTAAATTAATATTTTATTACTATTCCTATAAAATGAGTATATAGTATTTTTGATTAAATGTATTGAATGGGACGTATATGGGCTGATATATTTGTAGATAGATACATAAGCAGAGTACGGAAGAAGATAAAGAAGCTTCTGCATGATAAATTTAACTTACGTGCGGGTATATAATTCTCTCATTCTTATAGAGGACACAAGATTCCTCGTGAATTACTATATCGTGGTCATCCCTGGGGCAGGTGCAGTCGACGAGCTTTGGCCAATCCACCTCCGAACTCTCTTCCGTGCATGGACATCTAGAATCTCCCGATTTTGATGATGCAGACATTGGGAATCAAAATAATTCTAAAGTCCAAGAAGTAAAATGCAGTACAATATGATTCGGAAAATTAATCAATGTAAACAATTTTACGAAAGTAACAGCGTTGTTTGTTGCCAAGCGATTCTAGTTGATATTTCAAATTTAAATGAATATTTGTTCTTGACCAACGGCAAGTATGCATTATGAATTATAATTAATAGAAAGTTTTATTTATTATATTTAATAGAATAAATGAAAAATATGACAGATTTAAAAGCAACGTATAATAACAATGAAAAGGCTCTCCTTTATATAACATAAGAATTAAATCGTAAAATATCATTTGTTGTTCAGTTTATTGTTATAATTATTGAAAATGTGTATTTTTATAAATTATTCTTATTTTCTAATATACATATAACTTTTTTTTCTTTTCAAAACAAGAGTATTACAGATTATGAATTCGCTTTTTAATTATTTTTACTCCGAACGTCCCTTCTGATTTGTTTCCATAGCAACATAAATCTACAAACAATGTGAATTGGTATTTATCACCAATACTTTTTTGTGTAATAAACATTAAAATGGTAAGTTTTTGTGTTTTTTTTATTTAACCACATTTCCTGTATTGTAAAAGAAGATAGATAAAGCACCAAGTGATAAGAGGCGACAATTTCTCGTTTATTCATACAATGAACAATCATCATCTTTTATTTCATTTTCTAATTCAAAGATATATTATTTACTTATATTACAAAAACGTGAATGACCTTTATTATGATTTTATGCAGATATTGTCACGATCAAAACCAGCGGCCGACAGCCGCGGAAGCACGGGCAGTAGTTCGGCAAAGAAGAATTTTCCTGAACTAGAAGACTTCGTAGTAAAGAGAGATTATGTGGGAGCGCTAACTATGCTAGAGGTACATATATTTGAGCTCAGCTCATCATTCTAGTACTGATTGTAATTACTGCCATTAAATAAACTGAAATTCCTTGTTATTACTGTTAAGTGTGTAATAAGTGTGTAACCCGCACTAGGCCAGCGTGGTGGACCTAACCTAAACCCTCTCAGTTGTAGAGGAGGCCCGCGCCCAGCATTGGGACGTATATGGGCTGATGATGATGATGAATGCGCAACATTCTATATAACGTATCAGCTTATCCCCTACGCCAACCAACCAAACAAAATAATCAAGTAGGTCTTTAAATTCTGTGTGAATAGTTTCTAAAGCACGAGGGTAACAAGGAGGTGTGGTGCGACGCGTGGTGCGCGTGGTGCTGGTTCCACCTGGGTGAATACCGGAAGGCGCTGGACGCGTACCTCATCGTCCGCGACACTGCAGACCTCACGCCGCGCCTCGCAGACAACATAGATATAGACATCGCCATCTGCTACTTCTATTTAGGTTACTTGTTACACATTGATTAAAACTGTCTTTAAATTTGTCTAGTAAGAGTTTGGTAAAACTAAAATTCATTAAAGCTTTATTATGTGTGTAAAATTGTCGTAGAGGTTGTATTATTGGTTATGGGATAAAGCATATCATAACATCCTTACTAATATTATAAATTTGAATGTAGGGACGTTTGTTACGCTTTCACGCAAAAACTACTCAACCGATCGTCATGAAACTTTGTACATATAATTTGGAGGTATTAGAAGTAACATAGGATACTTTTATAAAAAAATGGACCGATTTTAATGATTTTTGGTATGGGGACAGACGGGACCCACCAAAGTAACATAGGATACTTCTTATCCCGATAAAATTTTGTGTTCCCGTGGGAATGGGAATAGTTATAAACGCGAGAATAACGCTATAGTGTCTTTATCGCTTTCACGCCTAAATCATTTGACCGGTTTGAATGATTTTTAGTATAGACATAAATGGGACTCTGTGGAGTAAAATAGACTACAAAAGCTAGTAGGTTATTTATCGATAGAATTTGTCATTACAAATAAGCTTGGACCGACACTATACTTCTTTAAATGTATTTATATACTAACGAGTTTTTGATGCCGTTGATGTTGAGATGTTTTAGAAATAAGCGTCTTTGAACTGAGACGCCATGAGGCCATGCATGAGTTCTGATAAAGCAATATACATAAGCCATAAACGGTAAACCCTAGACTTGTATAGCATGAGTCATTCGATTCGAAAAAGGCGATTTCCTCTATATGTAATAGGTGTCGGGAAAGTTTAATATTAGATAGCCGGTCAGTAGTAAAAAAAATAACTATGTTATAAGCATTAAAACATTTTGTTTTGTATAGGGATGTATGTGGAATCGCAAGAAGCTGCTGAGAAGGCTCCGAAATGTACATTAAAGGTAAGGAATTATAAATAAAATTTACAATATAACTGGTGTCATTTTTGCGCTACATTTTGACTAACTATTGCAGAACCGCCTACTGTTCCACCTTGCCCACAAGCTGGGCGATGAAGAAGGTCTTATGCATACTCACGCGGCTCTACAAGATGTGCCTGAAGACCAACTCAGTCTGGCCTCAGTACATTACTTAAGAGCACATTATCAAGAAGCTATAGATGTCTATAAAAAGTTGCTATTAGAAAGAAGGTACAATACGTTTATGATTAACATATTTGGATAACCAAATCTGTTTCTATACTTGCTCATGTAAGTTGAAGTTCTAGACAAATGCCAACTCTATATTTAAAAGAGTTTGTGCGATCGTCCACAATACTGACTAAGTAGAGGTTTTTAGAATGGCGATAGAAATTCAGGTAGAGTTTCTATAAGGGAACTTTTGATTGTGCAAATTAAGATATTGGTGTTTTCCCTCACCATTGAACTGTATAATACTTCTTAATGAATATAAATATTTTTTTCATGTATGATCGAGTCCGAATCCGCAAATACCGGGAGACTCAGCAGATTATGCTACACTATAATGATAGAAAATAGTCAAATTGATAAAACATATAATATAGCATGTATCTAAATACAATATAATGCAATAAAGATTACCTACATTACAGATATAAAAGATACGAAAATGATGACAAAGACTGGATTAAGGTTTTGTCGCATACCACAGGGTAAATCACACTATATAAATATAGTAGATATTTCGAAAGTAGAATTTTTTACTTCTTATTGTAGCTTGAGGGTGCCCATCCTCCTCTTAAGCTTTGTGACCCTACTAAGTGGCCTAAAAAGTTTCTAAAACAAGAGTCAGTAGGTTCATATACCGAAATAAACTTGAGTATCATTCAAAAACATTTGTTTCGACTTCAGTATTTTTGGAGCGGGCAATGCTTGGGGAGCGGGCAATGCTTGGAGTTTCTCTGGCGGATAGAATTCGTAATGAAGTCATCCGCCAGAGAACCGGAGTCATTGACATTGCCCATAAGATTAGCACGCTAAAGTGGAAGTGGGCCGGCCATGTTTGCCGACGGTCGGACGGCCGGTGGAGCAGACAAGTGTTGGAGTGGAGACCGCGCTTAGGCAGGCGTAGTGTGGGACGTCCTGCAGCACGATGGTCCGACGACTTGAAAAAGGTGGCGGGTAGCGGATGGATGAGGGCTGCTCAAGACCGGGATGGTTGGCGCCTACTTGGGGAGGCCTTCGTTCAGCAGTGGACGGCGATAGGCTGATTATTATATTTTTTTTTATTATTTATTTTGAAATCGCTGTTATACATTATACATACCTTATATAAATTATACCACCTATTCAAAAATGGGTGTCTTGACGGCTTCATGTACACGACTGCGTAATAATGATTTCCTAGAAAATATAACTTGAACGTCCAGACGCTCGTTGATACTCACTTATAGCAAGCTATAGGCTGTCTCTATCAAGCAGACCTTTTACATTTATGTATTGTTGTGACTATAGCTTTACCTTAATCAATATTCTCATCTAGACAGCTCTGCGTTTCTTATAAGGATCGGTAGAGTTACTCTCCTATAAAATATTATTATATAAAAATATAAAATTTATAAATAATACAATGTTGTCTATTTCAGGAACTACATGGCTTTGAATGTGTACGTGGCGCTTTGCTACTACAAATTGGACTATTACGACGTGTCTCAAGAAGTGCTTGGAGTATATTTGGCTCAGCATCCCACGTCCACTGTGGCAGGCAATCTTAAAGCTTGCAATTTGTTTAGGTATTTCATTAAACATATCTGTATTTTGACATTGATGTTTTTTCAATCCAAATTTTATTTATTTATTGAAATAATTATAACATCAATTACAGTATACACCAATGCGATGCTATAAACAATAATCGTAGGTACTTAATAAATAACTTAACTATATTACAACTTATTTTCAATGCACATATTATATGCGGCTTCAACGAATTTCGGAAGGTTACAATTAAATATATCAACAAATTGAGCAATCACATTTAACGTTCGAATAGCCCGTGTGAAGGGAGCGTAGGTTTCATTTATCGTTTCATTTACCTGCCGAAATCCGCAAACCGAAGCCACATATTCATAATAATTTTGAATTTCAAGGGTCGTAGAAGGCATGTTGAAGTCACCGACCACTAACACTTTATCATACTTCGTACACATATTCTCTAATAATTGAAATAATTTCATATACTGATTATTATCACTTTTCGGTGGAATGTATACAATACAACAAAAAACAAAAATTTGTTTCCGAGGTGCACGGTAGCACATACAATTTCAAATGAGGCCGCGTTCACATTGGGTGTTAAAACCCTTTTCAACTCGAAACGTGAAGTTGCAGCCAGAAGAACTCCTCCTTGTTTGCGGCCATCGCTACGATCACAACGCAATACATTGTAGTTTCTTGGAAAAAGTTCACCATCATATATAGAATTATTTAATCCTGATTCGGTTATACCAACAATCTCAAATAAAGAATTTAGAATACTAGTATAAAAAATGGATCTCTTTGTACGCAAGCCCATTCTGGTAGAACAACGATATCGAGTTTTCAGAGGTTTTCATTGTTGCTGCGAAACCACCGCCATTCATTAAACCGGGTATTTACTGGTCAACAATCTGCATTATTATTTTTTTCGAACTGTGACTCTGGGACTCCGATCATAAAGGAGGCATAATCTCTTTTGGTTTTAGGAATTAGTTTCTCAACCTTGACATCCCTAGAACCACAAGTGTCCTTCACATGATTCTCAATCGTCTCTGCCAAGGTGTCAGGGTGAAGTGACCAAACATGCAAAAATTTCTTTTTTTCTATCGCTTGGATCGTTGCAATCCCGGTATTTCCCCCTTTATAGACTTCTCTCGGCGAGGCCATCTTCTGGTTAAAGGTGTTTTGAACTGCATTTATATTAGTTGTATTAATAAAATCAACACGCTCCCGTTGCTGCAATGTAGATTCGCCCTTATGCTTGGCTCGTTCCATAGCTCTGCGACTGCGGGCCGATATCGATAACGGCTTATCTACAGCGGTCTCACTCGCACTTAGCACCTTTGAAACATCGAGCGGTGAGTCAGACTTCTCCGATGCACACTTCACCTCAGTCAGCGCGTTAATTTTATGTAACAAATCTTCTATTACCCTCTTTTGTCCAATAATCAAGACATTGTGATTTTCGATCAGCTGTTTCTGGTCTTCGATTTTCTTATTTTGCGCCTCGATTAATGATGATTGTAGAGAAATTTTTCCGTCAACGCTGCCATCTTCTTAGATAAATCGTTGAGTGCCACCTCAATATAAAATTTCGACATTTTCTATTTTTTCTTGCTAAAAGTAATTCGTAGTTCGATCAGTGACGTACGAAAGGCGAAATTAGGTCGTAGTATATATATGTATATTTATATACATGTGTTGACTATTTCTCATGTGTTTCAGAACCAGGATGGGTGTTCTATGAATACATTTTTTTAAACGTTAACGAACTTATTAATAAAAAGCAATTGCAATCCGCTCAATTGCACCTGATAAGTGTCTTTGCAATCGGATTTTAATATATTTTTTACGAACCACTGTATGTGTGTATTCACAAAGAATTATCATGTATTTTAACGGTGAAGGAAAACATCGTGACGAAACCTGCACACCTAAAAGTTCTCAGGAATATTCTT
The DNA here is from genome assembly GCA_907164795.1 of Hemaris fuciformis. Classification (NCBI taxonomy): domain Eukaryota; kingdom Metazoa; phylum Arthropoda; class Insecta; order Lepidoptera; family Sphingidae; genus Hemaris; species Hemaris fuciformis. Next base: position 11,141,342 of record OU015440.1, read on the forward strand.
AGGTGTGTAGTCCGCCAATCCGCACTAGGCCAGCTTGGCCACAACGGCCTAAATCCTCCCAGTAGTAGAAGAGGCCCGTGCCCAGCAGTGGGACGTATATGGGCTGATGATGATGATGATGATGTATGTTTGGGTGGAATGTCTACCAGGAAATGTCAAAAATATTTAATAAATAAAATGTCTTGCAGACTGTACAACGGAAAGGCAGCGGAAAATGAACTAAAGCAAATATCGTCAGATCAACACACCTTCGGACAAGATCTTGTGAAACACAATCTGGTTGTGTTCAAAAATGGCGAAGGAGCTCTAAAGGTGAACTACTAAAATCTCTTTGAGTAATAAACTACGGAGTTTATTTAACTTTATAGCTAATGATAGGAAATTGATAGTTGCCGGAATAGCGATTGAACACAAACTTTAAAACCTGTTATAGTGAGTCAAGAAATCAGTATAAATAAGGAATCGTACAGCATCGCAACAATCTTATACAATCTGCAATAGCATACTTAAAGGATGATTTTACCATTGTAGACATTGAAATCGATACTTCTCCCTACACATAGAAAAACTTTTCAAAATATAAACGATATTTTATTACGACCTCCTTGTGGTCTCGCGGCGTATGTATGTGCCGTGCGATCTAGAGATCCTGGGTTCGATTCCCTGGTCGGGCAAAGTGTTATTAAAGGTCGAGGAATGTGTCCGAAAAACCGCAATAGGCTCGCGCCCTATTGCGTGGGACTGATACATACGTGGCGAAATGTGGGTGCAGAAACGTACCTCTGCCTACCCCATCGCGGGCTACAGGCGTGAGGTTATGTATGTATGATACACGATAATTTCTAATTAGGATAATTAACACATTAACATACTATAAACTCCACGATAGAGATAAATGCAAGCGTGTATTCCAGGATAGGCTCAATTGTATAATGATAACTAGCACGCCGCCATAATCTTATTGTTTTTTGATACCTTATATGGACCGCAGTGCACTCACCATTAGACTATGCGATTAATCTACTTTGCCAGTTTACAAAGACTCATTTTATAAAGACTTTTTGTACTACAGACACTTCCAGAGCTTGTGGATGTTGTGCCCGAAGCTCGGCTCAATCTAGCTGGCTACAGACTTCGGAATCGGGAGCCTTTGGAAGCTCGGGCGTTACTGGAACCTCTACAACCAACTTCGCCTTTGCATTATATCCTCCGAGCTGTTGTTGCAGTGAAACTTTATAATGAGACAGGAGATGTGAGTTACTATAAAAATATATTATATATTATATTCCGATAGTCTAGTCAGTCCTTAAACTTTACTATTTGGAATGAACCTACTTTACAATTAAAGAAGTTGGGTCTTTATCTTCAAAATACTAGTTTCTATTGTTTTATTAATGGAACGAAAGTTTGTATAACTTTTGGTTTGAGTTTTACAGAAACTTAAAAACATTAACAGCTACTATTTATATACAACAAGGAAAATGATTTAAATTATATTGAAATATTGTTTTATACTCAAAGATGAGTAGTAAGTAAAAATTTGGAAAATTCATATTCATAGCTTTAGTGACTACTTTAGTAACTTAAATGAAACCAATATATATTCAATTAAATAAATAAATAAATACACCCACCAGTCACATACATAGTTCTGATCCCACACTAAGATACAAGTCGTGTGTCGTGGGTATCAAAACTACCTCTCGTTTTACAAGCTGGTGTCTAGCCATCTGATATTGTCATATTAGGTACTAACATAAGCTATAAAACATCGAGAATGGTAATATTATGTCTTCATTAATTTGTTATATGATAAAATGGCAATAATTTGCATTTAAAATAGGAGAGAGTCTGGCCCAGTGTATATTTTTTGCGATTTCAATTTGCACAACTGACGTTGACGTTTTGACTTTGATTAATGGATTCTCTACGTTTTTGAGAGCACACTTCGTAATCGTTTTTACAGGTATCAATAACTAATAACAATCATTAATTGTATTCCAGGAGGAACAAATGAAACTCGCCCAACAAAGTTTCCATTTGGTCGGCAGCTCTGCTTCAGAGTGTGACACAATTCCAGGAAGACAGTGCATGGCTTCATCGTATTTTCTCGCTGGACATTTTGAAGAAGTGCTTGTTTACCTCAATTCTATAAAAAGCTTTTTCGTCAATGACGATACATTCAATTTCAATTATGCCCAGGTATTTATGGTAGAATTACTTGATAGTGAATATTGTTTAGCAAACCATTTGATGAAAACCACTTGTGATTTTAATGACACATGCATTACCTCGTTTTCGCTATAAATACATCTATCTTTCTTAAGTTTTCAAATTCTAAAGACGCATAAATGTGTTGTAAAAGTAGGTAACTATAATAATAATAATATGTAATAGTCTCCATTAGACAGTAGGCGAAAACCCGGCTGCGAAAGACACTGGGGATATGTTTGTTACAGCAAATATTTTGTTCCGGCTTTGGGTGTGACTGAATATTCCCACGCTATTTCTAGTATCAATACGAACAGGTCTTATTCATATGTGTTATCGTATTATTACTTGTCAGGCGAAAGTCGCGACTGGTTTCTACCGTGAAGCTGAGGAGTGTCTGCTGACCATACAAGACGAGAACATACGCAGTTCTTTCACTTATCTTGCTTGTTTGTGTCGATGTCACATAATGAACAAGGACGCTCATCACGCTTGGGACATCTGCGTGAAGGTAACGTCTAAACCAGTAGGGGTACTTCCATAGAAGCCCAAAAGCTCAGCTTTCATTATACAATTCTGAATAACAATCTTCAAATTTTAAATATTTATTTGACAAAAGCAATTTGGCATATAAATGAGAATTTCCTGAACCCGCAATAAACAATTATAAACTAGACATTGCAAAATTGACTTGTTACGCTTTTGGGCTTCTATGGAAGTACCGCCACTGCTGGTCTAAACAGTGTCTGAAACATATACGAATCTAAACTTTCATTTGAAAGTATGATTGTCACATTAGTGTTAGTTTTGCTTCTTGAGCGTCGCCGGCTCGACCATGTTGTAAAAAAGATTCAGTGGTTCGAATTATCGAACGATACTATGTCTATAGAGATACTGCTTAGATCATATACTGGCATAGTATGCAAGGATACAGATTTAATAAAAGGTTGGAATGTAAACAATATCAATAGCAGAATAATGCCTAACCTTTTCTACAGTCTGCAGGCACTCCGGATAGCTTCGCATTGCTGCAGCTCGTTGCCAATGACAGTTACCGCATGGGTCAGTTCCTGGTGGCTGCAAAAGCTTTCCACATGCTGGATAGACTAGACGGCGGGCCCGAGATGTGGGAAGGTCTTCGAGGCGCAGTGTGTGGATGTGCCCAAGCAGCCGCAGCCAATAAGCCTGGAGCTGCAGTGGATCTACGTGATGCTCTCGCTTTGTTGAAAGGACCCAGAGCTCATCCGAGAGCTGATAATATTCTGCGTCCCATAGCGCGATGGGCTCAACAGAACAGGATACCAGTGTGAATAAGTGTTAATCCTATTGGGTGGATTCAAAATAAAATGCGATTCCCCCTGATTTGGTTTTAAATTGTATTTAACAGTATTGTGCAGTACAACTAATGGCAATTAATATATATGCCTTACACAATGCTCTTTCCTCAATTATCAGCGACTGATTTAAATATTCATACGCCGTTCATGTATATTGGTCCCTATGGGATCGAAACTACAACCTTTCTAGCATGAAAACGAACTTCTTAACCTTGGGATAAAATTTATCTTTAAACAGATTTATATCAAGCTACAGAAACATAATGTTGGATTGGAAACATTTTTTTTATCACAATATAATATTGCAATAACGGAGATATTTTTTAAATCTCCGTATAACAATAGGAATCTCTTACTAATTATATTATAGAGAACAATTCTATCACTAATATTATCAAAATGATATCCTACGTTATCCATTAGTGTCTATGGTGATAATAAATGTTGTTGTTAAAGCATCGAATACGGAGAACGCAGACAGACGGAAGTTACTCAATCTAAACCTTTACGGGTTGTGAATTGAAACAAGATTTTCGTAGAATGTGCGTATTTAGTAACTAATCGTGGTTTCCGGCCGCCCCTTGAATATTTATGGCCTGGCAGTTGCCGATTGATTATTCGAACAGTATTGCTTAATATGTTGTGAACTAGACTGCATTATGGCCTTTTCTGGAGTATCGTATTTACAACTAGCAAACCAGCACGGCTTGGAAAATGTCCCCAAGTAAATCATGCCACAAAAACTTCAGATTTATGATTTATCCCACAGATTGTAATAGGCGTCAATTAAATGTATTATTTACTACACAATTTCTTACTTTAAAGGATAATGCGAGCAATACTGAGTAATAAATCTCAAAACTGACAACTTTAAAATGGCTTTATTTTTAACTACTTTACAGTGCATTTGGGTTAAATTGCCTCAAAACATTTTGTGACATATTCCAACTCACCGGTAGAATTTATTATGGAAAGGCAAAACTAATAGGTTTCTTCTTAGAAGGCGCAGTTAGGAATATAGAGACAATGAAATTAATACAAAAATATAGTGCAAAAACTGCATTTATTTATAAACTACTTAAAGTATTTACATTTACGTAAATAATACAACGCGTCAAGATCAAGTCCGTAGGCAACAGTCAAAGCATTATAATAAATAAATAATTCCATAGGTTTCACAGGCGAGGTCATTTGTCGGCGCTGCTGTAATGCTGAATCATGTACACCATCCCCTGTACTAACAGTTTTAGACTGTGGCTAGAGTGCAAAGGCAATAACACTAGAAGCTTCTATTAAACCTGTCTCCTATACTTTCTATACAATAACATACTACGAAGGATATATAAACCATTTCACTTATATAAGTCATGAATAATCTGCATATAACTCCAAATCCTAATGACGATCAGGCTAAACTAAAGTTTATATACGAAAAATTACGTGTAAGCTTTCGCTCGTTGTCGATGTCTTTACGTTGTAGCCGCGGCCTAATAAATGATTTCTGTTCAAACTAACATCATCGTAAATCAGCCATAAATCATTTCGTGCAAACATTGTTGTCCATAGAGCTCGCATGCGAAAATCTTCGTAACGCCCATCTAGGAATTTCAACTACTATCGAATGTTAGATAATACATATTTGTTATCAGCAACACAGCAGGTTGTGGTCGTGGGGGGCTACCACGGGTGACCGATTGAGGCAGCAGGGATTCCGTACTTGGCGATTGGAGCGGCAATGGCAACTGGGGCATGCGCGGCGACGGCTACTGGTGCTGCTGCCACCTGGTGGAGTAAAGCATGATCATTTATTGTTGAATGATTATTGGGCTGACGATTAGATTGACTTTTAGAGATTTTCCATATAAGCAATTATATATTTTAGTTAAGTCGTGATGGCCTCGAGGTTTAGGCACGCGGTCGAGAATGTCGACGGTCGCGGGTTCAAACCTCTGACTTTTCGAAGTTAAGTGTGTATTCACAATGAATTATCACGTACTTTAACGGTGAAGGAAAACATCGTGCTGAAACCTACACACCTAAAAGTTCTTAAGAATTTCTTAGGTGTGTAGTCCCCCAACCCGCACTAAGCCAGCGTGGTGGACTAAGGCCTAAACCCTCTCAGTGGTAGAGGGGGCCCGTGCCCAGCAGTGGGACGCATATGGGCTGATGATGATGATGATATTTTAAGACGGTATTGCTTTTTTACTATTTAACTTATACAAATTCATTGAACAAAGATTGATATGTCACATGAAATTCAGTAAAATTTACCGCGTGTGAAGATCCAGTCCTCTCAACTACAGCGTTGAATCCGTTGATCTTGTCGGCGGTGTAGGTGACCTTGCGCACGTGACCGTCGGGCTCCACAAGGCTGTATGAGCCGTGCACCACGCCGTTTTGCAGAGTCTCCGACGCGTCCTTGTGGTCACCGGTGGATGGATCAGCCACTCCATACGAGAAGCTGTACGCTGGGTTGGGGTCGATGGGTTCGGCACGTACTGCTGCCACCTTTGGGGAAATAAGTGATATAACTAACCACGAATGGACTCCGTATCTCAACTAGTATACTTTAACAGTTTTACAAATACATTAATTTAAATACCGAATCTTCACTGGAAACACAAGAAAAGACAAGTAAAAATAACACTTACAGTTTTAACGATGGGAGCGGCCACAGCGTGGGTAGTATATGCCGGTGCCGCATATGCAGCGGGAGCAGCAACAGCATGCGCAGCATATGCTGGAGCGGCTACAGCATGGGCCACAGGCGCACCGTAACTGATGCCATCTAGCAGACCCGGCGCAGCTAGCGCGGACGCGCACGCGCAACACAACAGGAAAAGCTGGCGAAGCATCGGATCTTTAATTTGCAGTCTTGCTTAATTGAAGCTTAATAAATTTTATGTCTTTGTAAAATACTAGGTGCAATAACATCATAATTAATATTCACAAATACAGTGCTACGTTAACATTGACAAATCTACAGAAATATATTAAAACACTGTAACTTGATAAACAAAAAATCATGATTTTATTTTTCTACAAAACATTTGTTAAAGTGAACATTAAATTAAAGGAGCTGTAAGTATTTGGTACAATAATATTTTTATAATAATAACGATTAAACTATTAATAAAATACACACGGATCGTAGTTACCTTAGCGATCATGTTAGCCGCGTGCGGACTACGTCGGGTATGAAGCACGTGTGTTGCTTGTAGCAAATGTTTCCTTTATAAAGGTTCCCAGGAGCTGACCACTTGATACACATTTCGCAACCAAGGATACCTTAGAGCTTACATTCGTGTCGCTTTATGTTAACTAGACTTGAATTTGCTATAAGGGTTGATAGTTCTGCCTTGTGGTTTAATAAGTTGCTTTGCTACGAACTGTTTTAAAATCTACATTAGTGACGCATCTTCGTAATGGGCAAGATTCAATGTGTGTGTGTGTGTGTGTGGGTAATATTTATAACTGAATAAGATTTTTTTTAATTATTATTTTTTCAGGATGTTTTTATCGACACTATTTTGAATTTTAGAATAATATTTCTAGTAACTATATTACTTTATTGAATTTAATTTAAATTATATAGAACAAAAGTTGTATTTTAGCAAATAGTTGCACCCAAGCTATTTTAGTTTGACCATGTCATTTATGATTTATGAACCATAACGATTTACTAAAATCTTGGTATCTTCTTTAGCAGCAGTTAGCAGTGGTATATTAAATGCTGATCGTAAAATAAGTCAAGCTAAGTCAAAATAAGCCATGCCCGCGTCAAAAAACAAAATTAAAGCAAATATATTTCAAGCAAAAAACGTTATTTCAGTAATGGGGTTTATAGGACGTGTCACTAAAATGAATTTAAATTTATCACGTCGATCGTGCACATTTCTAACGAGTTTGTGTCTCGCTAAGGTTTCTGATGCAATTTGTGCAAACTTTTGCTACAAACTGTCACTTATATCAATTATTGATTGCCGTTTTGGACATACAAGGGTTGGGTTTGGCCCATGTTAAGATACAACATACTCACTACGCAATTAACATATTAAATACACGTATTGATTAAATTGACGCGAGGATTAATATAATCATAACGCCTCAAACTGTCCCTGTAAATCAAATACAAAAAAACGTCCAAATAATAAAATATTTTATGTATTCTATTTCCTATTATTAACTTTAAATAATTTCACAAACCATTGGAAATATTCGCATACATAAATGAAATAAGAGAACGAGCTATAAATTATAGAATGCAATTACTATGTAAATTCGTCCACAATACTGTCACAGGCTATTTGATAAACAAAGTAGTAGCTTCATATGAATTAAGTTATTTTTGGAAAATGAGTAAAATATAAAAATCTATATACATATGTAAGTAGAAGTACATACGCTTGTGTTTCGTTTGGTTGGCAGAGATGCGTTTTTTACCCATATTTCGCCAGGTATATATAGGTGACCATATCGTTTCTCGCTGGTCGGTATTAATTTTTTGGACTCCACTGTGCTTACCATCAGGTACAGTGGAGTCACTTTGCCGTGCCAGTTTTAAAAAAAAAAAAAAAAAAAAAAAAAAAAAAGGTATGTATCAGTCCCATGTAATAGGAGACGAGCCTATTGACGTTTTTCGGGCACGTTTGCCGACTCCGTGCTGCTATTGAGAATTTCCTAATAAAAAAATATACTTTGCCCGAGCCGTGAATCGAACAATCTCTTTGTTTCTTGTTCGCTGTCGTATATCAAATGTTAAAGAGTCCCCACGTAAGTGTATCGCTTTCCGGGATCAGCCTGAGCACGTCCGGTTACAAACTAGTTAGCATAAATGTGTCGAACACTCCATAAGTGGATCGACCTGCATATCTCACCATGTGTCAGTGCGGTATTTTGTTGTACCTGAATTAAAATAAACTAATTAACGACTTGTTAATTTTATACATTTGTCCAAAATACCTCCTAGATAACTCTTAACTTTATCATTAACAGATACTTGCAAATTTTCAAGGATTAAATAGAAACCAAAAGTTCCAATCTGTCACCTAAATTTTCATGCAATATGGAATATCAGGTGTGTCACCTTGTGTTTTTTTGTTTGCAACAATCTAAACTTATTGTATGAAATTGTCTATAAAAGGGTATATAAAATAGATGTCATAGTTCAGACTCGAATATCGTATCAGAACCTTATCGGGACAAGCGAAATTATACCCTGCCCACACGTGTTACCGATCGGTTAGGCTATTCAATAAATAAAGACAAGGCAGCTGTGGCTTTGGTAATGGTGTCATGTAGTTCACTGCAGCGATTGTAGATTCTAACGATTTTTATTTCGATCAAGGCTGGGCATGTAGTAAGAAAATAATGCAATAAATAATTGCTTATTAACTTTAATTAATTATTTCGACCTTTATGATAATCAGTGATAGAAAATATGTGGAAAATATGAATAAAATAAGATTTATTAATCTAAAATAGGAAAATATTCAAGTAGTGATGGCCTCGAAGTTTAGGCGCGCGGTCGAGAATCTCGGCGGACTTTTCGAATACAAAGAATTATCACTTACTTTAACGGTGAAGGAAAACATCGTGATGAAACTTGTACACCTAAAATTTCTTTGGAATTTGTTAGGTGTGTAGTCCGCCAACCCCCACTAGGTCAGCGTGGTGTACCTACTAAGACCTAAACCCTCTCAGTTGTAGAGGAGGCTCGTGGCCAGCAGTGGGACGATGATGATTGTCTTTGTGTAATTTTATTCGATATATATGACTAATCCTTTAATCTTTACACGAATTAACGTTTACACTGTATTAATATTGTCCAGATCGAACGAATCGTTTTTGAAAATGACACGAATACTCCAGACCGCTATGCCACATACATATTAGTACCTGGATGACCGAGCTTTGCTCGGTTTTTTTTTTTTTTTTAATTGTGTTTTTTGGAAATTATATTTAAGTACGAATTACTAATAAAATGATGAAATATGAATAATGTTACTTAACAACGCCATCTGTTGTTGTGTCGTTAAAGCAATTAGTTGCTCACAAAAAATTGTATTATTATTCGCCAATATTCGCCAATAGATGTCAGGAAGAGTCATATTTTTCAGTTGATTTTTGTTATTTTTCTTCCAAATGACATTTTCTAAAAATGATTTCTAGCTAGATCGATTTATCGCCCCCGAAACCCCCTATATACTAAATTTTATGAAAATCGTTGGAGCCGATTCCGAGATTCCAATATATATATATACAAGAATTGCTCATTTAAAGATATAAGATTTAACACATTTGTCCCCAGAAAGTGTAAGCGGACTTTTATACCCATACCCTTTTTTTTAATTACTACAACTTTAATATTTACATACCTTATCCGTTCCGTTCGTGTCATGTATTCATTGACTTTATTTTATTAAATTGAAGCGCTAAAGAGATGCTCTTAACATTTTTCCACAACATTAATTGATGGAAAACTCTATAAAAACCCAGACACCGCCAGAATTACACCTGTTCTATGCATTGTGCAATCAACTGTATGAGAAATGAAAATGAATACGCTTTCCGCTTGCACTGAGGTCGCAACCTACCAGTAATGCAGTATCCAGTCTAACCAATACCTAGGCAATGTTATTTCGGTGTAATGTGGGTCACATTCGGCTCACTAACGTAGGTTATTCCGGTGTCTATAGCGCACATACAAGCAGGTTTAAAATTCATATCGGCCGCGCCCACTCATGTGTGCCAGGCACATAATTCGAGAAGTAGATTACGAGCAGATACCCGTGTGTTGCAAGGACATGTTTAGCTATTGCGACCTGAGAAGCGAGTTCAGTGCATGTCTTAATCATTACTGAGCTGCACCTAGAGGGACTTATAATACGCAACAAAATAAATAAAACCTTTAAATTTATACCTATTTATTGTGCAATAAATAACTAAAATTAAAACACTCTAGAATTAACTAATTAGTAATTTAGTATAAGGCAGGTACTGTTAATAGTAAGTCTCCTGTTCTACCCACTTAGAGATATTATTCCTAATCAAATAGCGTCTTATTTCATCGCCTATTATCATCAAAACCATAAATGGTGTGGCAAGGAAGAAATCGTACCAGATGAGAGGTTCTGTACTAAACACCTCATTGCAAAGAGGCAGGTAGGTAACAATCAGAGCTGCGATCAAATCTACAATTATACTTATATTTAAGACATGGTTCCTCATACCCTTCTTCAATAGGGAAATGCGCCTTGTCTTGCAAATAATAACATCAGAGATTTGAGTCCAGCATATCGAAACGAAATACGCAGTTTGCGCTTTTCGTTCAACTCTTTTTCTATCTAGAAAATACCAGCTCCTTCCCAATGTATCTTTAATAAGTTCGCTAGGTGATTCCCAATCTGATCGTACAAAAATGAGGCTAGAGGGAAAAAAGCCATCATGCGCAAACACGACAAAATATGCGTACATTCCCGCAAAAAACTGTATCAAACCTACTTGGAAGTAAGCCATAAATATCAACACTTTATTAACAAGATGATCAGTCGGCTTGCGTGGAGGTATGGACATTATGTCTTCTTCCGAATCTTCATAAGCAAGACTCATCGCTGGTAACAAATCTGTACCCACGTTTATTACTAATATAAGCATTAACGGCATTGGCAAAGGCATCCCAAGACATGCATAAAGAACAAAAGGTAGCATTTCCGGAGTGTTTGATGTTAGAGTATAGGCAATTGTTTTCTTTAAGTTGTCAAAAATTCTGCGACCTTCTTTTACTCCAAGAACAATTGATGCAAAATTATCATCTAACAAAATCATATCAGCAGCCTGTTTGGAAACCTCTGTTCCATTTATTCCCATAGCTATTCCAATGTCGGCTTTCTTGAGTGCTGGTGAATCATTTACACCATCTCCAGTGACAGCGACTACATATTTTAGTGATTGATAAGTTTCTACAATGAATAATTTTTGCTGCGGACTTGTTCTAGCGAAAGTGATTTCATCATATTTATTTTGAGCACTTTTCAAATCATTCACACTCATCTTGCGAAGTTCGTCCCCGGTGATAACTGCCGCTTTGAACTGATTTTTAATATGTGGTGGAACATCAGAAAGTTCGATATGATGTTCAAAAGCATAGTCATAAGCTGTTGGTTGCGTAATCGTGCCGCATTTGCGTGATATCGCCAAAGCTGTAACAGGATGATCACCTGTTACCATTACAACCTTTATACCCGCTTGTCTGCATAGGGCTATAGATTTTTCAATGTCATTTCTAGGAGGGTCGATCATTGAAATGGCACCAAGGAAATTTAAATCTTCCACGGGAAAATTTCTCTGTTGGACATTGAATTTGAATCCTAATGGATATTCATCGAGAGGTAACTTTAAATCGCAATAACCAATCACACGTTCGCCCATGTTCGCTAATTTAATAAAATTAGCTTTCAATTCTTTCTTAAGTTGTGGGCTAAGCTGTTGTATACCTTCATCAGTGTAGACATTTGTGCAATATTCTAAGACAATCTCAGGAGCGCCTTTCATAACTAAATAATAACTTTGTGTCGCTTGTAATCTATGAATCGTGACTTGATATTTGTAAGCTGAACTGAATGGTATTTCTGCTTCTTTTGGATTTTCTTCGCGGGTCTTCGTCGCTGAACGATTCAATTCCATATATCGTAATATAGCAGATTCTGACGCATCGCCTAATACCTTCCTTTTTTCTATAGGCAAGTCCATAGTATCGTGTGCAAAAACCGCTTTTAAATTTAGGGACGCCGCCAAACATAATGTAGCGTATGTGGCTTCAGAGACATGGGTATGATCATACTTATCGTAAATATTGAAATTGCAGAATAAATGGGATACATTCATTTGGTTTTCAGTTAATGTGCCGGTTTTATCGGAGCATATGCATGATGTAGAACCCAATGTCTCTACAGCTTGTAATGTCTTCGCTAAACAGTTTTTGCTTTTAAGCTGTTTAGCAGATAAAGTCATGCAGACTGTTAAAGTTACTATTAAACCTTCAGGTACATTGGCTAGTATAATACCAAGCATATATTGTAATGCTATCAGCCAACTCTTTTGGATAAAAAATACCATTAAAAAGAACACGACACCGAAAGCGAAGGCGACTCCACAAACTAGTTTTATAAAATGTGTAATTTCTTTAGCTATTGGTGTTTCCTCTTTTTCTAGCCCCGTAACTAATCCAGCAATTTTTCCTATCTGAGTCATTTCACCTGTGGCTACCACTATTCCCTTTGCAGTGCCTTCCGTGATCGGGCAGCCAAAATAGGCCATATTTTTAGATTCAAGTGGATTAGAATGAGTGCAATCAGGGCTGTGTTTTATTGGTTCCGATTCCCCGGTCAATGACGCCATATCAGTTTGGAAATTATTGCAAGTTAGAATACGAACATCAGCAGGAACAATTTCACCACCTGTCATCTCCACTATGTCACCGATCACTATTTCGATGTTTGGTATAATTTTCTTAGCACCATCACGTATAACCACCGCATTAGGCGGAACCATTTTCTCAAAGCCACTCATAACAGCAACATTTTTTGCTTCCTGATAAAAACCAAATAACCCAGTACCAACAACAGTTGCAGTTATAATAAGCCCTAAATAGAGATATTCTTTCTCCGAATGCGCTCCATCATCACCAACATCTAGTTTATGGGCTCCAAAATAAGCTACAAAATTGAGTATTGCCCCAATCCATAACACGATTTGAAACCATCCAAATAAATTGTGCCGGAATATTCTGCAATAATTCGATCCACCCAACTCCTTCAATGTATTAGGTCCATGATGTTCAAGGAGCTCCTTTGCAAAATTTTCTGACAGACCAGAATTGACATTCGTTCGATACACTACCTCAAGTTGTGCAGGCGTGAGGAAGTGGTCACCAGTGTGTGTTTCTTCTTTAAGCAGATTGAGTTCCGACACATCAGTGCCAGTATACGTGATCATGCTGGCACGTCGATTTCCTAATAAAGTGGTACTAGACCGCATTCTGGTTGGGTGCGGCATTTTGAAAATATTATATAATCCGAACGAAAATCTTAATTACAAAACACTTCGGTGCGGATTGATAATATTCACTGTCATTGTAACACTCTTCTGTCAGTAGTTATATGTTTTTTGCTATACAAAAGTTATCCCGACAAAAAGTTTCAGTATAAATATAAAGGAGATAAAAGCAGAATGAAAGAACCTCGTATCCTTAAAAATATTTTTATTACAAATATCTATTCAATATAGGCTACAAATTGGTGTGATGTCTGTGCTTAATTACTTACAATTAATGGATATCTTGGCACAGAATTCTCTTATGCACTCGACAACGGCAGAATACAAAATCATATTTGATCATTGTAAAAAACTATATCGTGCATTATTAGGACATGTTTTTGAAGTGAATTTTGCCATTTCGTAGAAATATAGGTATGTACAGATATGTAATGAGATATAAAAATTGTCCAGTCGAATATTCGATTGAAAGTAATTTTTAAGAGTAAACGGAAGACAAGCATAAGCGATAGAAGCATCGTGAATAACTCGTAGTGCAAGATTTTAATTATTTAGCAGTAACATACCAACTCAGTATGAAATTATTTTTAACTATAACTTAAATTTTCTTGTACTGTAGTCTTACATAATACAAATATTGTATTATAAATGAGGTGAATATTCCTTGTTTAAAAACAATGTGTACAATCTAAAAGAAACGTATATTTATTTAATTTCGTAATCGATACAAATAAATTATAGGTACATTATGCATATTTGCTTAGCTAGATCATACAAATTGATTCATACAGCAAATCAAGTTAACATAAAACTAAATGAACTTTAATGTCTAATAATATTTCATATTAGTTTAAATAAAAAATCTTATATATATGGTACATTTACTTATTGACCAGATTATATATTACTTCACATATTAACTCAATAATCCTTTAAATATTGTGATCTGAGTGCAGCTGTGGGTCATATTATTATAAGCAATTAATATGAAAGCAAAAATGATGACAAAAAGAATAAAATTCATTTTATTTACTAGTAAATTATGTGATGAACGACTCAAGGTCCAACAATTTGACATTAAGACATCTTTGGTAACTCGTATTTGTACTTTACACATATTGTTTGTAGCTCGCAGCACGGACATAACTATTGTTTACTTTTCGGTACAAATATACAGAAATATAACATTTTCTTAAACAAACTACTTATAATGGAAACTGTTACGTTTTGTCTATATGTCTTAATACTAGTTATTATGAAAATACATGTTAAAATACTTTGTTACATGAACGAGGGAATGACGTAGTGGAATGATAATACTAGACATACGAAGTACTTACCGTAAGCCAAATTCGGACAGAACCACTCATGACTAAGGATTACACGACAAACAATAAGGAACCATATTTTGTTAAATCTGATATAATCAACCAATCATTATTACACTTTAAAGCTGCATTATATAGTTATGAGTTTTTGAGGTAAATTAAAAATATAATAAACTTCATAATTTCAATTCTTAATAATTTTTATCCTACTCTGGCTTGAGGTATCCTTCATCTTGTCCGATTTATTTATACTTATTTACATACAATATTACACATCTGTCATTAGTTTTAAGTTACATGATATATGATGCTTAATAACATCACATGCATCAAAAAAAAAACATGCATCGAAGGTTTCATTTCGTTATTTTTTATACTAGAATACAATAATGAATTAAAAGCTAAAAGTCAATAAATGTCGATGATACATATTTTAGGCAAATCAGCGCTTTATGGTTTTCAAGCGCTTAAGCAAATTAATAAATGATAATAATTAACCAAGTTAGGAGTATACAAATTACCTCAACTTCTATTTAAAGTTTATTTTTTTATTGTGACAAACGAAGGCGAATTTAAGTGGCACAAGTATACCTAATTTTCCTCAACGACGTAAGCTCTCTAAAAGAGAAATATTATATTAATAGATGTTGATGATGATGATGATGAATGTTATAGGTTACATAAAACATATTTTTTTCCTTATATCAGTTCAGATTTCAATTTTTTCAATTAAGTATAAAATGAATTTCGATATGGATGTAATAAAATCGCTTTATAGGATTTTTTGGCTAAAACTTCAGAACCAGTTATATAAAGATCGTATTTTGACATTTAATATTGACAATGCAGTGATATCACGAGACACGGTCCAAACCCAAAATTGCATGTCTCATTTGCTTCATATTGTTATTATAAAAAGAAAACGTTGATAATATTTAGGTACATTATTATTGCATTTCATTTCAAGTACAGGTTTTTACGTGTTTGTCAATTATTCATGATTTTTTTAATCAATATATGACAAAATAATTAAAATTAAATTGATCGAACGTCTTTTATAAAAATAGTGTTATTATGAATATATGAGATCACTTAAAAAAAACACAATTACATATGAAAAAAAAAATTGTTGAAAATATTGGGACGATGCATCGTTTAAGCGCAATGCGATGGTTTAAGCGCTTTAAAAAAGAAAACATTTTTATTATGCAAATATTTTTTTTCAATCGACCTAAGTATGAATCAGTACAATAAACTAATGTTTACGATGTGAAAGGTTCTGGTACTGATTAAAAAATAACACAGACATTAAAAAAATAGCTCTTATAGGCATTTCGAATTGCACCAAGGTACTAACGTAAAAAAAGCATCAATGGTACACTTCGTTAGCACCTGTTTTCATCAAAATTATCTCATTAAACTACATAAATCCCAAAAGAGAAGCAAACAAATACTACAAAAATAAATAAATTAAGACAAAAAATATTTCTTTTAAAGGTTTAAGATGAATCGCAGCGCTTGTATCTTTATTTTCTTTTTTTTTCATAAAATTAATAGGAATAGGAATTAACAAGGTAATGCTTTCAGATGTCGGCAGTGTTATATTTTTCGAACGGATATATACACTATAGAATATACAGTAGAGAATCAAGCTGTTATACAACAACTGATTCGATTCCAAAGGCAATACTAAATATTCCTAGCCGGTCTAATGTGGGATCAATTTTGTTCTCTTGTTTTTAAATATTCTTTTAGAGTTTCCCGTACTATAAGAAGATTATATAGGATTAAACTTGAATAATATTTTCAAAGCTTAAATTGGTCGATATCCTAATTGTAACAACAACAAACATCAAAAAATGGCCGGACGAACTAGACACCTTCAGAAAAGTCTGATAAACTATTGCACAGAACCGAAAGGTACAGGAATTGTTAAGAATACCTTTGTAGCAATAATGGGACATATAAAACTTTTGTTTACATGCGTTACATTAAATCTATGATTAGTAAAAACAGGTAAATTTTATAGAGATCATATGCTTTTCGATGGCGTAGTGCAAAATTACTTTAAACTCATCTAAACAGCCAATATAAGCGAGTCGTCTTTATAGACTTTTCAAACGTATAAGTAATAAATACACCCAACAGTCACATACATCGTTCTGACCCCACACTAAGATACAAGTCTTGTGTCGTGAGTATCAGAAAGTACGAGAGACTTTTCGGTCGCACAAACACCAAGACCAGAAACAAATATTTGTGGCTCACACAAACATATGTCTAGGTGCGGGGATCGAACCCGCGGCCTCTCGTTTCGCAAGATGGTGTCTAGCCAACTGCGCCACGGGGCTGTCTACGTAAAATATATATAAGTAAAATTCAGTTTTATTGCTAAGACGAACCTTAGGCGACCAATAATTATCTTTAGACCCTGTACAATATTGGATGGTAACGGAGTTCGACAAAATGTAATCTTGATGTTATAATAAAATGTTTAAATTAAATAGTTATCAGCCAATATGCTGCTCGTCCCATCTCATTACTGGGTATAGGGCTCCTGTACAACTGAAAGAGGTTCGGCCTTAGTCTACCACTGGATATGCAACCGTTACTATGCGGAACAAACTGACGAATGGTATATACGTTGTAAGTTCACCAGTGCTTACCCTTCAAGGGATACAGGAATAAGTATCGTGTATAAATCTCTCGGAACCCTTATTGTTTCGTCGTGTCCGTCCGTCCTCGGCTTTCCTTACAAACGGTTAGTGCTAGAAAGTTGAAATTATATGTACTTAACACGTCGACAAAGTGGTAAAATAAAAAAAAATACTTTTAAGAAACCTCCCCTACGCGTAAAGTGGGGATGTTTTTTTTCTCGCGTCTACCCTTGAGTTGGGGGTCCGGTGGAAGGACGATTTGGTGAAAATCGCGGGAGGCCGCTGAATGCAAGCCGCTTCCGACAGAACACTTTAGAAGTCTTTGGGAGAGGCCTATGTCCAGCAGTGGACGTCTTTGGGCTGATGATGATGACCCTTGAGTTCGGAGTAATATTAGATGGATTTTTTGAAAGCCTTGAGAGGTTGCGAAGACGATTTTTTTATTTAGAAAACCGTTTGAGAAATTTTAAAACTTCAAAGTTATACGATTGACTTGAAAATCTTAAAATATATAATGGTAGTCTTATGTCTTGAACTATGAACGAAAATAAAGGCTTAGATAACTTTGTCAGTTCAGGAGTAACTTGTAAAATGCACTTACTTATTAAACGTGATCGACCATAATTGTTAAATCGCTTTAAACAATTAATTTATTCGTAGTAATAAATACCAACCCCGTCTTCTAAATCCTAGTGCCATTATGGGTGACTAAGGAACGCTACTCTATGTCTGAAACGCACTTGGCCGGTTTTTGTGTCTCTCCTAATCATTACTACTTAGTATTACTTATCAAACATAGTAATCCTAATTCCTAATAAGAATCATGACTACTTTTGGCTCAACTCTGCATAGTATTTTATAATAAGAGATCGTAGCATCACCAGACGTACAAGACGATATTTATTGAGCAGCTAAGGTTCCACAACTAACTGTAGGGCGGTGAATCAGCAAAGCAGACTGATTGATCCGTTGTCGCTGCCCAGAAGCAGCAACCTGTTGAGGGGTAGGACCGACATGCAAGTCAACACGCCCTTGAACGTATCCGAACGCAGCTTGGTGCTTGAGAACGACGCTTCTTGGTCGAGTGACGTATGGACACCTATCCGATTGTTGGTCGTGCCGGATATCAGCTCGTTGTAGTACACGGATAGACAGTGGACGGGTTCGGTGCTGCCTCTGTAAAAAGTTTTGAAGTGAAAACTTCTTTAGCAGCGCTGTGCACTTTTTTGGCATGGGTAAAAAATCAACTCGCGTCAGATCACGTGATCAAGACGCATTATGTAATATAAATTGTCATGTTTTTTTTTTGCTTTCGTCACGTATGTAATTAAGAGTAGTTGTGATATCACGTTTCTACTCTACCCCCCCCCCCCCCCTTGACAAGTCCCTTACCCTTTTGTATAAAAAATATTTAGTAAGAACATTAATATGGTATTTTTTAGACCTGGAATTACGTACTTGAGATGAGCTATCAATTCGCCGTCATCTGGTCTCCATAAAGCAGTAACTTGATCCAATCCGGAACTTAGTAGTCTGTGCTCGTCTACTGCGGCTAACCGTAACACCTGTTTAATAAAACATCACAAACGGTTATTTTTATAATTTCGAAATTATTAGACAAGTGAACTTTTGCTAAACCTTATTTAAAACGTATCATTTAGAAAATAACTTTCGATATTTAACAACAAAATAATATAACGCCATACTTTATAAATGGGATATCGTATAAAGGAAGGACATAAATTCTATATTTAATAGGTACTCGATATTACAAGACTTCGTTTATAGGCACATAACACACGTAACAACGTCGATCTCGATACATAACACTTGCTATAACATAAGTATGTAATGGTGGAGGGGCCGAATCTGCAGCCTCTTGCTTCTAACGTCTGTCTATGTGTGCGTGTACGTGTTTGTGTTGGAGTTCGCGTACATGTTCGTGTGCATGCCGCATGCTTAGAAATATTTTTAATTAACTCAAAAGATCAAATTTAAGGTAAATGGAAAAAAAACTTAGCTCCATACATTTAGTACAAAATATAAAATATCCGGCTATGTTTTGAAAATATGTGTATTTTAATTGTTTTATATCAAATTTCATTTATTTATTCAAACCATACTTGATAAAAAAAACATGTGTGCAATTCACACGTGGTAGAAGTGTAACTTTAAAAAAATTTGGCTTCAAGATAAAACTACATTTTATGGCATCTTTACAATATTATATAGTGGCCAAGTATATTAACGATAAAACCTTTACTAAAATGTGTCTGGCTCTTTTTACTGTCACTTTTTCGTTTCATCGACTTTCAAATCACAACGATGCTAAAGAAGTTTTTTCTTCAAAAATGTTGAATGTTGTGAGTATATAGTAAGGTTTCGATGTGGACCTCTCCGTCGTGCGCCTTCCAGTGCGCGAGCATGAGTCCGGTGCGCAGCTCGAGCACGGCCACGTGTCCGGTGGCGAGCCCGCACGCCGCCCACGCGCCCGCCTGGCTCACGCACATGCACCGGATGAACGTCGTCGCGCTCAGCGGCAGCTGCAACATACACCGCCGTTACATTACACATCTATCTGTTATGCTTCTACGTTCAAACACCTGGGTCGATTGCTATGAATTTTGACACAGAGATAGATATAAACTACCAATAATATGTTATTAATTCATAAAAAAGTTTCCTAGCAAATTATCGATAAACCAAAAACTATATCATGCTCATAAGTTATTAAATTAAAATACAGTTAATCGAATATTTTTAATCAAAAGACACACATGAAAAAAAAATGTCTTAAAAAAGGATACCTTCAACTCGTGCGTGTAGTTAGTGACTCGTGCGTCAATGATCCGCAAGGTGGCGTCTGTAGTAGCGGCCACTAGCGCCGCCGATCCGCCGGACAGAGTGCGAACTATACTCACCGGGGTTTTTATATTGTCCAACTGGAATAAAATAGATTTCATAGATGTGACTTGGATAAAATTATAAAGACGGCCTCAATCTTTGGATTGGTTAATCGTCTTCAACGTCCACAATAACTATACAAGGTTTGGAACTGCTTAGTTATAAAATTTACGACTATACAGAAAACGAATTGAAAGATTTTTTATTTAGAATACATACGTAAGCTTCTGGTTATAGATGTTTTTTTTATTCAGATATATTGATAAAGAATAGTATAATTGTCGTTACTTAAATTTATTTCTTCAACTGAAGGCATTCGCAAAACTATCGATACCAGAGCCGACTTTCACAAGGCAAATAATGAAACTAAAATAAGACGTACCTGCGAAACGACGCTCTCCATAAACGGGTCCCATATGTGAACGATAGAGTCAGTGGAGACGGCAAGACGTAACGACTCTAGGAATGAAAGGGACAGCACGCCTTTCTTGTGACCCGTGTAGGTCCAGTTACATTGAGTTGTAGCGTTTCCGTCGCCCTTTAAACAGACATAGCATTTAGAAATCTTAGTATGCCTTTCAGAACTTATTCAGTTATATGATTTGTTAAGACATTTGAAGGTCGGTATTGAAAAACATATAAAAACTATGGACAACGTTATTTAAAAGCTTTTGTTTTGAGATACTAGTCGGTTTAGACTGCAATGTATTTAAATGGGCCGACTCAACCGAAGTCGGACCGGATCGAGTCGGACAAACCCACAAAAACTAGCAGTTAAGCAACGTCAATGTGAAACATTAATTTACGATTTGTGTTTGTTAAACATTAGGAGAAATCAGAATGTCTCTATCAGTATGAACTTCGCAAATTTTCGAAAAAATATTAACTTTTTAATGGTCTTTCAATATTTCACCTAGTGTAATGTCAAATCCTACCTGATTCCTCAGGGACCAAAGCTTGACAGTCTTGTCCTTAGAGCCGCTCATGAAACTGTTCTCGTTGTCCAAACAGTATATGGACTTGACCGAGTGGGTGTGACCCACGAACGTCTGTAGCTTGATCTGTTTAAGGTTGAATCTGGTTTCCTTATCGGGCCGCCCTATCTCGTGCTCCCAGTATATCAACCAGTCTCCGCGTAAGTGCCTGGAATAAAACAAAATAAAGTATTGATGCGACTTGTGATAGCTATAAATTCGTTTTTTTCCCATTTTATGTGGAAAGTGAAAAAAATTTACGAACTTCTTCCTTAATTAGGGAAAACCGAAACGATAAACTCAATGGTTTCTTTATTTAGGAAACATTAACTTGACCTTATATGACAAACAACGATATGCAAGCACTGACGACTGAATCAGCGAAGGTGTAAGCAGAGATTTCATTTTTCCAGATGTATTTTACACGTAATATCCCACAAGAATTTGTCGAGCATCGAACCCTGGACTTGTAGTGATTGTAATAAGACGTCGATAAAAAAACCTTACCTATCACTTTTTATTCCATTATCCATCTTATACGCGACAACGTCGAATCCCTCCCCGTGACGTAGCGTGTCCTCACACATGTCACTAGCGACATCTATCCTGTTCCCAACGAGAGTAACGTTCGATCCGAAGCTGTTTGAACTGGATATGTGATCCATGATGACGTCATGCTTCGTTGGCGTCACCTCCACTTTCCGACTGATGGGCTCGTCACTGAACGAGGACTGGAAACGCTTGTCACTTCGATTTATTCTCAGTGGAGAGCTGCCAGAGTATAAAGTATATTGTTAGAAAATTGTTTGATAATTTTAAGAAGAATAACAGGACACTGAAAGTATGCTTTTTTTTTTTGGTTATTGAATGAAATCTATAATATGATTATTGTAACTTTTAACGAACATATCAACCATATTAAATATGTTTTGTGCCAATATTAGATCGAAATTTTAAATAAAGACTTATTTAACATTACTATGTTAAGTGTTATGGTTTTATATTCTGATCTTGATCACTTTCTTGAATCCGATTTTTTATGCATAGTTTTCTATCGCTTTGTGTGTCTCCGAAATAATAGAATATTTATTACCCTATTTCTTTCGCTTAATATTAGTAGTGTGAATAAATAACAAAAAAAGTACCTAATGGAATGATTCTGTTCGTATTTCCGACACAGCGATCGTATCGTGTCTCCATTCTTGAGACATCGCTCCATCATCTCTGTCCCGATGAATTTTGCGAAGGTCGTGTATGTGTGGTAAGCGAGTTCTTCATCAAACACCATCAGTAATTCTTCTTGTGCCTGGCAAAAAAGGAAGTTAAAATTAATAATCTAAAACATTATCACAATTGTTCATAGTCTTTAATAGATCATAATAATTCGTCATTGATATGAATTTCGACAAGTATAATTAGTTACCTAAAATTGAACATATAAATGTAAAAGTACGAGATATTAATTAAATTACACTACGGCAATTACAAAACCTTTTCACATATTTATTGACACATACATAACTATTTTTTTTAACTATGTATTTATCGCTTCCATAGCATAGTAAATGCTATGTAAACACTGAACCTATTTTAGATGAATAGACTTTATGACAACACGTCTCAACCGATCTGGAATAGATCATTAATAGTCACAATCCACGTTTAGATCTCCTCTCAAGTCACATAAAAAAAACATATCCTAATGACATAAGGGGCTGTCCATTAATCAAGTGAGGCTCGAAAGGGGGGTTTGGCAAAAATCACGAAATATCACAAGGGGGTAGGGGGGGTGTAGTAAGATATCACATGTATTTATTTTTTCTTTAAACTCGCGATTTTTTAACCGAAAAGCCAGTCAAAAACAACCGCAACCTTTCTGTCTCGACATTTTTATCATGGTCCTTAATTTCAGAATAAATTTAGATCATACTTTATTCCTGTATTTAAAGAGAATATTTTAAAACTTGTATGATTTGTAGGTACTAAAAATACACGTGATTTTGCGTGTGGAGGGGGGTTAGTCTTAAATCTCACCACGTATCACCAATAGTGACGGTGTGGGGGGGTTAAAAAAATGCTAAAAAAAACCTCAACGTGATTAATGGACGGCCCCTGAGATACTGACCGTGAGCCTGGTGGAGTCGGGCGGCTGGTCGGCGCTGTCGGGCGGCGTGCAGGCCAGGTCGGGCAGGTCGGCTCGCAGCACGCGCCCGTCCTGCACCGTCCACTCGGCCGTGCTGCCGTCGCGACAGATCTCCAGGAAACCTTCCAGCTTCGACTCACCGGCCTCCTGCTCTTGTGCCTGGAGACACACGCAGTAAAAGTGCTTACTTTTTATACTAAAATGTGAAATGTGTCAATGTTTGTTACTTTTTATTTAACACACAAATCATTGGACCATTTTTGATGACATTTTATATGGAGGTAGTTAAAACCATGGATTAATACATATATAAGCTCCGTGGCGCGGTTGGCTAGACACCAGCTTGCGAAACGAGAGGCCGCGGGTTGGATTCCCGCACCGAGACAAATGTTTGTTTCGGGTCTGGGTGTTTGTGAGACCGAAAAGTGTCTCGTAGATTCTGATACCCCCGACAGAAGACTCGTATCTTAATGTGGGGTCAAAACTATGTATGTGACTGATGGGTGTATTTTTTATAAGCTCCTATTTTTAGGAAAATCTAATTGGACGTAGGCAAAACCGCCGCTGATAATTATGCATATATAAAATATATTTTTCTAGCCTACGTTCGGTAGTGGACGGCGTTAGGCTGAGTGTATAAAATAAATTTAAAATTTAGATTGTATTACCTTTTCCGGTGCGTTGTCGTCCTGCTTCGGCCAGTTTTCTGTCTTACCATTTGCCTTGTCAAATGTTAAGAAAAACCTGAAAAAAAAATCGACTCGATTAATATTTCTAATCGACAAAGAGACCTATGGCCACCGAAAAGATAATAGAATTTTACTGTTGATATACTTTGGCTAAAATTCCCAATATATAAATATTACACTGCTTTAATATCTCAAGTAGATAGTCATAGCCTATTTATCTCAATATAATTAGACGTACAATCTGTCGAATAATTCTCGCCGGCATTTATTTGGTGTGTTATCCATCGACCCACACTTAGCCAGCGTTTTGAACTGTGGCCTAACCCGAGAGCTGTTATAGAACGCCTAGGCTCTCTTAGCGAACATAGAGGTGACATTATTATTATTGTTAAAGATAATATTTTTTTTTAATATGACATTTGGTGTTGTTGAGCGAGTTTCTTGCCGTTTCTTCTCCATAGCGATAACACCTTTCGAAGCGGCAATAGTTTAAAATAGGGTGTAAATTCCATATAACGTCACTAGATTTAACGACAAACACACTCAAGTGTTGAAATCACTTGGCTTTGGTTGGTTTAGCTTGCTTTCCATACAATGATTTTCTTTTCTCCATTTAACGACAACTCTCCATAACGCCATAAAATGCACAGTCCTTTCAGTGTCGTTATATAGTTTACACTGTGGTTTAAAATTGACGATTCAAAAGAACTTGTAAAAGTCTATTTGAATAAAGATAATTCATCCATCATCATCATCATCCATCAGCCAATGGAGGTCCTCTGCTGGGCATAGGCCTCCCCCAATGAGTTCCACAGGGACCTGTTGGAAGCAGCCTGCAATCAGCGACGTCCTGGATTGTAGTTAGAGTGTGAGTGCACCGACCTCTGCAGCGGCGGCACGCACAGATGTCGCCTCGTCATCTCGGGCCCGACGCGGAGCGCGAGCGCGTGCAGAGCGCCCACCAGCTTGCGGGCCAGCGCGCGCCGCGCCGCCGCGCCGCTCGGGTACGCGCACCGACTCGTCGCCGCCAGCCGCAGCGCCGGCTGCACGATTATCTTCAGGAACGTGTCCTGGCGACAACTCATCCGTGATATACACATCACACGTCATAATAATAATAATAAATAAATACACCCAACAGTCCATACATAGTTCTGACCACACATTAAGATACGAGTCTTGTGTCGTGGGTATCAGAAACTACGAGAGACTTTTCGGTCCCACAAACACCAATACCCGAAACATTTGTCTCGGTGCGGGGATCGAACCTGCGGCCTCTCGTATCGCAAGCTGGTGTTTAGCCAATTGTGCCACGGGGCTGTTAAATCATCATCAGTCCATATACGTCACACTGCTGGGTTCGGACCTCGTCTATAACTGAGAGAGTTTAGGCCATCAACTTGCCTGCAACTGCTCCATGATCTTGACGTCGGTCATGTAGGGCACGAGATACTTGATGAGCTGCAGACAGGCGACGACGCCGCCCTCTAGCGGCGCCGACAGCCGTCGCCGGCACGACGCGATCAGCTCGCCCATGTGCGGCAAGTACTGGAAGATTATCAGCTGCTCGCCGTACATCGCTGTCCGAACAAACATATACAAGAAACATCAGCATATTATTACACCACGTTCGTTAAAAGTATTAGTTCAAACAGAAAGATAAAACAAAATGTAATAATATTAAAAATTAATTTATATATCGAATCATTCTTTAGTTGCGATTGATTGCTTAAAAAAGAAAGTAATAAAAACATTATAATAATTATAATTCAATAATATTAATACTTGCTAATCTTGACGATATTTTTTTCACGTCTCTGTAGTCGCTTTTAACAACTCTTTGGAGATTACGATTCAAAAACTCAAAATTCAAATCAAATAAATTTCTAATTAATACGGAATCAATTACTAATTGTGTCGAAAAACAAAGTGCATTTTACTCACCTACGATTGAAGTCAGGCACTTTATAACCTTCATGGCATTCTTATCTCCTACAACTCTGCTATTGACTATGGATATCTCATCAAACTCATCTTTTTCGTCCCCCTCCCAAGGAGCCAGGTTATCTTTACCAATATAGCATAGAGTGAGCATTTTGAGCAGATTTCTCGTGATATATCTGCAAGTTAGTACCGGCCCTAGCCTATGTGCCAGCCAAATTAGACTCTGCGAGCTCATGTCAGATATTTTGTATGAGCCCAAGTCATCATTCTGCATATTTTCCTCACAGCAATTGTAGCTTTTCGATATATGTATGTCGACATTCTTATTAAACTCTAAACTTTTGACAGTTCTAGAATGAGACTCTTTACGTAATTCCATTTCTGAAACGCTGTCATCATTTTCAGCAAAATGTAAGTAACTGGTGAACATCGACTTCGTTGGTATGTCTATTGTGGGTGAAGTGGGTTTTGTAGGTGATAACGTTTCGTTTTGCTTTATTATTACCGTTTCCTTATTATTTAGAGCAAAATGCTTGGAATTCACCGGGGAAAAATTCTCCCGGACGGGTGAAGGCGTTCTGGTATCGTGAACGTTGGATGTTCCCGAATCGACCGACTCTGCGGGAGATTTACTCCTACTACTGCGGCATGGCCTGTCTTTATCGCTTTCAAAGTGGAACAACTCATTTTCACTCCTATTATCAGTTTCTTTGTCTTTTAGGTCATTGACTTCAACTGTCTTCTCTATATTTGGCGTTAACACGTTTTCGGAGCCGTATGACGTGTCGGGAGAAAATATGTCCGTGGTAGTCGATAGCGCATTCTTGACATTATCATCAGAATATCTTGGTTTCTTGTTAGATGTAGCACGGTTGTGGCACAAGTGGCCTGGCGAACCGTTCTCCACGCTAATGTCCTTGTAACCTCCCACAGCTTCGACTAAGTGTTGTGTAAAATTATCCAGAAAACACTGAAGACCTAGTCGCACCATTAATTGCAGCAAAAATATATTGTGATAAAGTTTCACAAATTTCTGTTTACTGGAGATCATTCCTGCTGCACTAAGATTATCAACATCTGTTATTTTGTGACGTTCCAATCTCTCAACGACGAAATCATCGTCTTCATAAAGATTTAATATGTGCTTCAACAATTTCTTTTTCGTCTGTACGTTTCCTAGGGCCTTGCTTACAGTATCAAAGAGGTACCAAGCAGCTAAAATTGACGTGTCTTTATTCTGCAACAGCTCTATATAATGCGCCAGAAAAATATCAAGTACATCGAATTGGTTGTAGCAAGTGATTTGATTTAAGAGCACTTCTAAATGCATTGCACATGAATGAATTTTCCCTTCAGCGATTCTCTGTGTGAAGTACAGTTTGGTTTTATCAACGTTTTGATACTTTTCGCACTGAATTCCATCACATTCATACATATACAATATGTTTAATTCATTGCTAGTCAGTTCGTATTCGTGAAGCGTGCTCAAAAGTTTGTACAACGCCACGAATGTCTGTGGAAACGGTACTAAATGCTGCATTAACAAAGGTTGCAGTAGCTGCGATGGCGTCGGTGCCGGCAAACCTTTGTCTGTAATTATGACTTTCCTTAACGGTTCTTCTTTTTTTGGCGTCAATTCTTGCTTGAAACTCAAACTCGATGGTTGAACGTTTAAAAGTAATGAAGTTATATAACTCACGCATTTAGGCAAATGATTGAAATTGTATTTTAACACTGTACGACAACTGTTGTATCTTTCTAGAAAATTATCGCTAGAAGTCCTCAACGGACGCATGTAAGTGTGGAGAAATATTTCGACAATCAAACACCCTATAACCAACATGTCCTGCCGACGGCTTTCTGTCACAAACTGTTTGTACACGGACGCGTCTGTTATATACTTTGTATTGAACGACCTATGTTTCCTTTCTTTCATAACGCTTTCTAAATGTGCGTCTTGAGTGAATTTCTTCAAATAATTCTGATCATACGATGCAAGAAACATATGGTTTGTAAATGCATTGTCATCTGAGTTCACTTTTTTGACGTGATTTTCTGAAGCAGTCTCTTGTTGAACCGGGAATAAATTCAGTGTTGTGATGTTTTCTTTATGTCTCTCCTTGTCTTCCGCTTTGCTGAAAAAGCATTTGGTTCTGAAATTATCTAGTGCTTCCATCGCTTGTATTGATGCGACGGGATTGAATTCTTTTGGCAGGTATATGACTCCTTTTCCTAGTTCTGAACGTTGCACCCTGTAGTGTCTGGAATGTGAAGATGCCCTTGTTTCTATGACTGGTTGGGAGTCGTCGAGACCTTGTCCTTTAGACAACGAGCGCGCTCTACTGCTGCTTTTGTGTCGGGACCGAGTCCGTAATGGCGGTACGTGTAACCGAGAAACGTGTTGTGGTAAACTAGTAGATTCTTCTTCATCATCTGACAAGTCGTCTGAACTGTCATTCTTGACTGATCTCTCTGTGAATAAGAGAAAAACATTTTATTTACATAAATCAAATTTTCTTTCCCTTATAGTGATTTTTAAGTGAGTTCTGGTAACCATTGAACAGGTAGGCCGTATGGTCAATTGTCGGGTTTAATAAAAAAACACCGATATCATCAGCATCCAAAAAAATAATTTCGTACACTACGTACCACATTATATTATAATATTGTTAACAAAATACAAGTCTTAATAACTGTTTGTTTAGTCAGTAAGGTTGCTTTATTAGACAGTTTATGTCTATCAGTGGAAGCCGTATGATTCAAGATGACTAATCATAATATATGAAATCGTGATGGCCTCGAGGATTAGGCACGCGGCCGAGAATCTCGACGGTCGCGGGTTCAAACCTGGAGTGTGCCTGGGACACTCCTCTGACTTTTCGAAGTTATGCGTGTATTCACAAAGAATTATCACGTACTTTAACAGTGAAGGAAAACATCGTGATGAAACCTGCACACTTTTTGTTCTTAGAAATTTCTTAGGTGTGTAGTCCGCCAACCCGCACTAGGCCAGCGTGGTGGACCAAGGCCTAAGCCCTCTCAGTTGTAGAGAAGGCCCGTGCTCAGCAGTAAGACCTATTGGGGTGAGGATGATGATGAATATATGGACAATGAGATCTCACTAGCATCCCTGGGTGCAGTCCAGTGCAGTCGTGGCGGCGCGGGCGGCAGGCTCCTGCTGGCCCGGGGCGGGTGCGGCGCCGTCAGCAGCTGCACCGTGCCGCCACGGCGCATGCGCGTGTGCCGGTCTACCAGCGACAGGCACACGTTCTTTGCTTTTATCGACGCTGAACCCGACAGCCTGATGTGTAGAATAAATTGATTGGTACGGTTATAAAATACGCTGTTAAATCTCTATTTACAAATGCCTTATGTGTGAATAATTAACATACGCTTCATATTGGCTATATGCAACAGGATAAAAGGCTGGTCGACGTGGAATCTAGTTTAGATGCAGTATTTTGTTTTTGCGCGTGGCCAGAATTCTTCATCGGATTTAGAATCAGCCTAAGTTAACAACAGCTTTTTGCCAACAAGTCTTTATATATTGGTCGATTCTTTGATGACCTGATACACATGGCTAACATATTTTTTTTTAATATATAGTTTAATCCATAATTTAGGATTTATCAACCGAAACAGTTGGACAAGCAGACAAAGGATTCAAAAATTGTATATTGATCCCTGACTTAGGATTTATATGAAATATAGATTATTATAGTTTCATTTTTTGCAAGATTTTGAGGTATAGAGACATACTTATATCCAAAGGTGATATCTATCCAGTGATGCAAATTTTCTGAGACATGCGTGCTCTCCAGCGCCTCCCTGTGCTTGGTAATGAAATCTTCAGCGCACGTCGCCCACGATGGTATACCTAAATCCTGAAACAAATATTACTTAAAATTACCAAATCCAAAATATTATCTATTATTATATTGCATTTTTAATTTCATGATAATAATGAAAATTGGTATCCATTAGATTTTTTGATGAAAGGTACTGACAGTTGACACATTACCCATAATTCCTGAGAGAGTGCAAAAAATACACCTACGTTTCTCTAGCTCTATACCTTTAGTCCTATATGGCAAGAGCACACCTATCGCCGTTCGAGCTCGGACTTATTTATCTGTTAGAATTTGTGTACCCCTTCGATATAGACGTGAATCGATATATTTAAAATAGTATAAAATCCAAGATCGAAGAAGCTCCCTTAATGCAATTCAAAAAGATTTAATACCTCATAAAAAAACAGATGATGCCCAAATTAAGGTAGAAAAAGTAGAAATAAACTTACGCTGTACTTTTACTAAAGTTGTATTCACTGCACAAAACATAAAATTAATTAATTTTCTCTTCTTTTCGCTGTTTTGTTTTTTGTTTTTCTTTTGTTTGTGTTCTTTTATGATTTTTAGATTTTCTAGTTTGTTATCGATTTGTGTAATTAGTTTAACAGTACTAATTAAATAAATAAGTAAATACCGGTAAGTCTTCGTGTATGCTTTTAAAGACTGTTGGATCTGTATAGAACTCGGGTATGCACTCGTCGGGCGTCCATTCTTGCATTCGTTGTATTGAAGCTGGGTATTCAGCCGGCACCCATTTGTTACGTACATATTTGCATAACACCTCCTTCGGTGTCCTGTAAGATAAAAAAAATACGTTTTAATTTTTTTCCTGGGAAAATAACAATTAAGCTATGCAACATATATTAACATAGACACCTAAATGATTAGATTTAAATACTCGAATCCATTATAACTGAACACACCAAAAACAATATCAACATAGCTCCGTATTTCACGTCTTGGAACCGGCTTACCTTTCAAACGGTTAGTGCTTGAAAAACGAAACATGGCATGGATAATATGTTGACAAAGTGCCAAAATTAAATCTATGAAAATATTTTTTTATGACTACCGCCCCTACACATAAAGTGGGGAAGCGTTCCCCCCTCAAAAAGATAAACGGCTCACACGAACAATCTGATAAAATTAATGATGGTTGTCCAAGTGATTAACTTTGAAGGGAAACTATAACGGCTTAGATCACTTTCTTAGTTCGACGAGTTATAGAGGCTTAACTTATATAACGCGCTGACTTGGAAAACTTCATACATAAATAACGAAATAATAAGTAAAAATGTAAAATAAAAAAAATAACATACACTTGGCCGGCTTTTTTGTTCTATGCTAGAATTTTCTTATTCCAGTATGTTTTATCAAATATTTATTCGCCTTCCATGTTTCTTTTTATCATCGGTTACTTCGTGATTGAACAGGTTTTAATATCAATTCATGCCGAAAATAAGTAGTAAATACTACTCGAAACAGTCAATGACATCTGTTATCTGCGCTATTAACGCTAACACAAGGCGAATACCCTTTACAATGTAGCTAATCGGTAGTCGCCCGTATCTAACGTACGAGATTTGTTATTCTCTTTGAAATAGTGTCTAATTTTCGGCACATAATTTATAACTTTTTGCCAATTTGTAATTATTAGTTTTTTGTAGGCGATCTCAATTTCGAGGAGCAGAAAAGAATTGGAGACTTTCCTCTCGCTTAATAATTTTGACCAACTAAAAGTATTAGTATTATTGTGAGAAGTTATAGAGGGCGAGACAAATGTTTGCCGTTTGGTACCTAATTTTTTTATACGGACGCGGTAAACTACTACGCTAGAACGGACTAAGCAGGCACCTGACATTGGGTGTAGTTCAGTCAAAATAAATTGTCAACTGGCTAGTAACGATTACGAGTATCTCCCATCCAGGGACTCAATCGTGCTGACGCATCTGAATCCGAATGAACGCAGATTAATCGCAGAATGTGACGTACTACCTTGACGAGTGTTTACACCTTCGCATAAGCACATGTGCAGGATTCAGATGTTGCAGGATCGTAGATTTTCTTCGGAATTATGAAGTCATAGACTGTTAGAAATTTTATGCGATAGTAACCCAACTTTGGCTAAATAAACAATAATAGAAGAAAATACTAGTGAAAATTATCTCTCTGTATCGACATTAACGTAATACGGCTATTAATCCAGTGAATGTTTGTGTCAGATAATAGGATAATATGTTATACCACAAATGGCGTCATTTATATTTAGATTCTCGCTTTATTGCCAAAGTGCGAATTTTTGACTTTGCGATCACATATGATATTTCATATTATGTATCATCATTAGTCATCACCCTCTCATTTCCACCAATAAATAAAGTTAAAAGTTAGATACCATTTTTGTCAAATATTTAAAATAGTGTTAGCCTAAATAGTAATATTTAGTAATTATAAATGTATTTCATTATAATACCTTACAATATTATATATTTACATTATTAAAAGCTTATGCGTACAGACCTTTTACTAAATTATTGTAGTAATAGTAAAATTACATATTGATGATTTTATTACTTATAAGTATAATTAAAATTGTCAATAACTTTAATGAGAATATAATCTTGATTAATATAAATTAATTATTGGACTTTATAAAAATATTTAAAAATAAGACCGTCAATTGATGTGTATAAAAATGGTGTCGCTGAGCAGTTCGAGCTCAGTCGTTGGAATTGTCAGTTGCAAGACGGATTGATATTTTAAAATATAAAAATTGTTAGAAATATAAAAGTTGAAGACGTACTTGTTTCTCAACGAGTGTTACCCTTCAATAGGTAAAATTGATTAGGTGACAAATATATGCTTTTACAAATACAAACCTGCGTGCCAAGTACACATAGCAGGTGATATCGGAGAGGGCGTCTGACACATGATGTGGAATCTGATCTGCAGTGCTGGTGACGTCATATGTCATGTCTAATTGCCGATCGCCTTTGTTGAGCCGGTATTTAGATTTTGTTAAATCTCGCCAGTTCCTGCCTGTAATAAAATACATGTTTCATTATGAAAAAAAATTCATGTATATACTTTTTATAATGTTGGGGTAAAACTTTTATGGGGCATCAAATCCCAAATTAAATAGCAATTGGAAAGAGATTAAAACATCATACAGTTTCTACTATTAGAAACAGCTGGTTGCTTCTAATTTTCTTTAGATTTTTGTTTATTTACACTGGTAATTTACTTCTCATGCTGCATGTGGTTTTATTTGCAAATATGCAAAATTTCCAGTATCATCACTATCATCATCAGCCCATATACATCCCACTGCTGGGCATGGGCCTCCTCTACAACTGAGAGGGTTTAGGCCTTACTCCACCATGCTGGCCTAGTGCGGGTTGGTGGACTACACACCAAGGAAATTCCTGTACTGTAATTGTACTCAAAAATGGGATTGATCATTAAAGAATACTTTCTGAATTAATTTATACTTACCACACCTTGAAGCAAAATCTGTCACCCAAGGCACCATAAAATGAGCTTGCGGATCAGTGGTACTTCGACCCGCAAGGACATTCAAATGCAGCAAATAATCCAAGTTTGAGATCCTTCCCCTCACCCACAACATACATAACTTCTCCAACTGCACTGCATCTTTGCGCCAACAATTTTCTTCAACCCTTTTATTGGAATTCTGTGAAGTTGCAGCTGCCACATTCTGTTTGCCTTGGTTTTGTTCATAGATCAAAGATGCATCTAGACAGTGCACATTATTAACTATTGTTGGTGATATCTGCACCCATAAATTTTCTGACATATAAATGTCTTGCAATGTCAGCATTCCTAAGCTCAGTCCTCTATC
Organism: Hemaris fuciformis; assembly: GCA_907164795.1. Lineage (NCBI taxonomy): Eukaryota > Metazoa > Arthropoda > Insecta > Lepidoptera > Sphingidae > Hemaris > Hemaris fuciformis. The sequence continues at coordinate 11,175,298 of OU015440.1, forward strand.
ACTCATTGCTTTAGACAAATTCAATAGCTGATACACTATAAACAGTCCACGGGAATAATTCATATCTAGCAAATGGGGACTGAAATTCAGACAGTCCAAAAGTGTATTGTCATAACTCCCGCTATATATTACATAAAAGTTATTGTCTGTCTCTAATGTAAACATAGCAGCTATCAAATTTACATGTGTTTCATAAGATTTTAATACACTTTTATTTGGAATCATTTCTTTGTACTCTAAATGCTTTCCAGCGCTATCTGTCTTGATCCTAATTATATTACAACCATAAAACCTTAGTAATACATCAGACAACAGCTGATCATGTTCTAGCAAATTAACTATGGTGCTTTCTTTACTACTTTCATTGTTGTGGCAGTATTTTTTATAAGATTCCTTCCATAATGTCCTTTGGTTGCTCTGTGAGATGTGCTGTAGGAGTTGTGAGAACGTGAGTGGCGTTTCCACATGATTTTCATTAAGTTTGTACCGTGGCAAGGGCAGGACCTTGGAAACCTTTTTACTTAATATCTACAATGACAACACAAATAAATTATTACATAAAACAGTCAACTTGATAAGTATAAATATAAAACATAGCGATATGGTAGACCGCATACCCTTATAAATATCTTTCTCCACGGATAAGGAACACTTTCACCAGGCTGTAAGGTAAAATCTACATTGTTCACAGAGTCATCAACTTCTACACTTTTTAACCACTTTTTTAGCCAACTAGTGTGAACCACTACAACAAAAAGACCTGTCGATGTCGTGGGAAATATACACTTAACATTTATACCTAATTCTTTTGCAATAAATTCCATTTCAAACCCTACTGATGTTCTGTTTTGTTTTGTTGCGAAGGTAATTACATTACATTAACACTGATGTCAAAGACTTGAAGTCTGACGTTTATATTTTTAAATTTTGTTTTATATTCATTTTGCAAAAGACAAAGGATCTTGGCTGTAAAGCCAAGTTATCGTTATTTCTGGTTTAGTGATGATGGGAAATAGTAGCTTATAGCATTAGCATGCACTGTGCTTTCATTAGGTTTACATGGAAAGAATGAAACATTATCAGCTTTCCATCGACAGAAAAGTAAAGACATAAGATATTTTCCCCAATCGTAGGTATGCACTTCGGTGTATAATGCGCGTGAGTCACTGAATTTCGAAGTTAAATGTGTATTCACAAATTATCACGTACTTTAACGGTGAAGGAAAACATCGTGAGGAAATCTTAGAGAAAACCTAAAAGCTCTTAGTAATTTCTTAGATGTGTAGTCCGCCAACCCGCACTAGGGCAGCATGGTGAACTAAGGCCTAAACCCTCTCACTGGTAAAGGAGGCCCGTGCCCAGCAGTGGGACCTATATGGACTGATGATGATTATGATAATCATGATGATGATAGTCACTGGGAGATTGCTAACAATATATAAGTTTTTATAGCACAAAGTTAATTATAAAATTCTGTAATAAAGTCCCAGCCTAGCTTCAACATTAGTCTGCAAACCAAGTTGGTCCTTGATATTTTTTGTAACCATAGTCCTATGATTATAAAAAAAGACACTGGCTGTGTTGTAAAATTTTATTAATTGATATCAATATTTAAACTTAATTCTTATTGACTAATGGAATATTCTAAAAACAAATTATTGTCGCAGGTAGCCCCAACATGTTGTTATCACAGGAATGATTGGACCCACATATTTTCAAAAGTATTCAGTTTTGCATTTTTATGAATGTAACTCTACTTGAGTTTCACAATTTTTAAATCATGTTTTTAACTGCAAACTGTATATTTTAAAACATACTTTAAACTTATTCTAGTTATAAGTGGAGGTATTCATAGTGTTTCATGGGTATTTCAAATAACTTCAATGAATAAAGTAATAGGTTCCATACATTTCCATATAAAACATTCTATATAATAAATAAATATACCCAAAATATCTTGCCACATTTAACAGTACACAAAAATAATATCCTTAACTTATAAACTGTAACATAGTATACATACATAATTTAAAACATAATAATAGTTCAAGTGGTAGTTTTCTAGACAGCACATACTTCTGGAATTACTTGTAATACCCAAATAAAAATAAATTTCATTATATTTTTTTACTCACATTATAGCTTCCTTAATGGCAATTAAAGCAGACTTCCCTCAATCATATTACTCACATTTCTTATCAGCATGTTTTTAATAAAGTGTGCCATTATTTAATATATTTTTTTTATTAATAAAAGATTTAAAAACTTTTCTAAAATAAGAATGTGGAAATATTTTTCAAAGTGTTGCACTTATAGTTTAACCAATGAATTTATCTCTCTCACAGATGTATTCTAATGCTAGTGATAACACAGGGCTTGTGTCTGTTTTTGGTATTAAACTAACAATATGCCTACTTAGTATATATTTCATCTACAGTAGAAAAAAAAGACATATATTTATAAAAATTGGTGTGTATGACTATGATTGTAAATTCAGAGCTTAATAACATGATGTTCATAAAAATTTAGTTTATTACAATTCATAGAATGTATTTTGATTGGAAATTTGTTCATAGAATCAAGTGAGTGACTATTTTTTTTTATCTGATTTTGTACTGACCTTTGTCTTATGATGTTTTTAACAAGGATATAATTCATGTACTTGGAATCATATTGTCTTGTCAAAGATATTGTTTTCAAATCCATATAACCAAATAACCAATTCATACGAATCCTTGTTTCACAACCACACAATAAACCATACTAAACTAAGATTTTAAAACACTTTTTCGTTTATAATTAACTTTAACAACAATAAAAATTTACTTCCCATGATAATATCAATAAAAACCTAGTCATAACTTCTGTGTTATTCTATTTTACCAGATACTCTTTTTGCATAACACTTCCACAAGGCATCTTTATAAACAACAACTTGAGTTTCCGGACTCTTTGCTGCCACAATCCCACGTCCAACAACCACAATATCAGCTCCATTCTCTAATATCACCTTCTCTGGAGTATTATAAACCTGCCCAAGGTTATCTTTTGAACTCTCTAATTGAACACCTGGAGTCAACTGAATCAAACCTGGGTCTTTGAATGTGTCTTTATTTTGACAAACAAAGCCAGTGATCAAATCTGGATATTTAGCTGCCATATTGACTGTTGCATCTCTGTATTCTGGAGAAATGAGATTGCCCTGGAATAAATATTTTATTCTGTCAATTTGTTCAATGTAAATTTATTTTTCACATAATGAATTATTAAACTTTGCATTATCAATAAATTTGGTCTCATTTTTATTCTGAAGATTATGAAATGTATTGATATTGTGCAGGTTTCCTCATGATGTTTTCCTTCACCTTTAAAGTAAATGACAATTCATTGTGAATACACTCATTACTTTGAAAAGTCAAAGGTGTATGCTTAAGGTTTGAACCTCGAGACCATCACAACTTCCTTAAAGATATAAAAATAAATAAACAATGCTAATATTTAACTCACCTCACTACTCATTTCTGCCAACAAGAATACACCACGGCTAACACCATTCATAGAACCATTTAGGGCTTTCAGTATCCCATCACCTGGCAGAGAGTGTGCAGTGACACAATCAGCCCATTCTCCAACTTTGTATATACCCTTCAAATACTGCAATGATACAGTGTGACCAATATCTGCATACTTTCTGTCTTCAAGTATCAAAAAGTTGAATCTATCCGCAATTTGCTTAAGTTGTGTTATAAAGTCTTTATTGAAATCTTCAATGATATCAATGTGAGTCTTCACCATACAAATATGTTCGCCAACTTTTTCCAGGAGATCTAGTATACTTGTAACAGATGTCAGATCTACTGACAAGCATAAGTTAGTTTTCTTTGTTGCCATTATGTGGAATAACTGCTTGGCAATGGGACTTGTAGCTAGATGTTCTCTTTTTTCATATGGAAGTAATAAACGGTTCACTGATGCACCTAAAATTTTAAAAATGCAACTATAATTGGACCATGACAGAAACATAAACCTATAGTCATTAAAGATATAAAATTTGGGACAATATAAAAGGTTGCAAAGCCTTATTCGAATTTAAACCAATCTTTTAAAGCTCCTTCCTATGTACCAAAAAATCTTCAATTCCAGTGAGAAGTTTGTGCCTGTATTTGTTTGTTTGGCATACTTAATACTAATATGATTTTTACTTCTTTTCATCAATAAACAGTTTTATTTATGTCCTAGTAAAACACTACTGTAAATTAAATTGCAATCCTCTATGTCGGATTAATTTATGCTTTTACTTGTTGTTTGTGTCATATGTATTATAACTTACATATACACTTGAGCAATTCAAAAATGGTATACAGTATTTACAATGGTTGCAACCTATCAATTTTAGGGTCTTATAAACAATTGTTCTAAGAGTCAAGGTGTATAATAACTGACATGAGTAATTGATACGGTATACCAATTAGAAATTATTAATAGCAAATGTTAATAAAAATATTTAGAAATGCGCCATCAATCAAGGTAAGGATTACTATTTCATTTTATTGGTATTTATAAGCACCAGAGAATAAAAATAATGTGTACCTATAACAGGAGCCCGGGTCTCTTTTAAATATGCTTTAACTTGAAGCACCATTTCATCAGTGATCTTTTTATTCTTAGATAATATTTCAATAAGTGATGACATAGTGAAGAGGGATGTAATTTGAACATCATTCTCTTCCAGATTAGCTCTTCCTCCTTGTTCTCTATCCAGAATTATAACAGCTTTGTTTACTTTAAGACCTTCTTTACGCAAATCCTTCACAGTCTCCAACACACTGGAGCCTGATGTCACCACATCTTCTATGATGAGACATGTTTCTCCGGCTTTATAGTGTCCTTCGATGGATTTTTTGGTTCCATAACTTTTAGTTTCTTTACGCCTCATTAGCATAGATTTTTTAGTTATCACACTCAGTAATGTCGCAATCGGTAGTGCCGTATATGGAACACCACACACGTGATCGTATACACAGTCTTTCAAAGCATAATCATGTAGTAAATTTGATATCAGCTCCTAAAATATAAAAAAATATAAATACACTATATATTTACAAAACTTTCATTTGCGATTACTCTCATACAAAAAGTTTCAAATACACACCATAACTTCTGGATAACTGACTATAACCCTCAAGTCAAAATATACCGGTGTTTTTATTCCGCTTTTAGTGGTAAACTCTCCGAATTTAACCGCATCTATTGATATCAGCTTAATAGCCAAATCTTCAAGCTTACTGTCGTAACCCATTTTAGATAGTAGTATTAATTAAATAATTGAAAACAAATAATGAAACACGTGAAACCAAAGGAAATAATTAGAGTCAAATTCAAATGTCAATTGAAGACGAACTGTCAACTGACATTTGTCATTTGTCAAGTTCATTCTTGACTTGCACTCCACAGATTACTTTTATGGATGCTAAAGCATATAATAAATGTTATATTATATGTGATCTGCGATTGGTTGTGTTGTAGTCAATCGCATCTGCCCAGTACTTACCTACTCAATTTTTTCACTTGTGTGTCCCTGAAGGTGTAGGCAGAGGTGCGTTTTTGTACCTAAATTTCACTAAATATCAATGTTTTCATCCCACGTATTAATAGGGAAGAAGAAGCAGAAGAAGCCTATTGAATTAGGCCTAATGAAGAAGCCTATTGCCCTTTTTTTGAGCACTATTTCAGACTACGTGCTACTATTAAGAATTTCCGAATAGAATTGCGAGACCACGAGGCAGTTAATTTATAATGTAGTATTAATATAAACATAGCAAGTAAATAGCTTGTGCTATAAACAGATGTCAGCGTGTACGTTTCGTATAAACGCGCTGTTCAAAATATATTTCTTTTGGGTTGGGAGTTTCTGAGATCAACAAACACCTATCTATTTCAATGCTCCCATATACACCAGCCCCTTTTATAACACAGACGTGAGCAGTGAGCACACATACATACATAAGATAAATATCACGGAATAAGCGGAAGATATCAATATTTTGTATGAAAGTCAAACTCAACTCAAACGTTAAACTTTGAAATAACACAAATAAATAACAATTATTTGAAATATTGTTCATAAGTTGATAAGTCATTTAGGAAATGCGCTAAAACTCTTCTAAAAAGTATCATGTTGGTACTGTAGCCATGTTCCCATATTCTTTATTACGGAATTACTAAGAGACGTTCTTTGGCGCCAAAAACGTAGGTAAATTATTATTGTCCAACTTTGGAATTTCAGAGACAAATGTTAAAACAGACAGTCTGAAGGCATATATAATCTATGAACTAATGTTTTCTCATTCAATCTTAAGTTCAATTCAACAAATCTACTCATTCATTTCATTCAATCATTCTCTGTAAAATATTACCGCGTCGAGGAGTGCGCGCGTGTTGTGTTGTGGGTGTGTTATTAATTTTTCGTAATTAATTTTGTCAATGTCATGACATTATTAATGTTAATGAAGATAAAGTGTGGGTTATAGTATAATTTGTAGTGAAACTTTTTCATATTTTGCAGCATCTATAAATACTTTGTAAATAAAAGTAAGTTTCAATGTTTTTATTTACTTTAAAACTTTGTTGTGAAAAGGTTGTTGAATGATGCATATTTAGTAAACTTATGATTTTTTGTTTCGCGATTATTATTATAAATAGAACCAGGCTTTGGGGTTCAGGTAGAGGATTTTGAATCGATGCCGGGTACGTTGAATTCACCCCTCCTATCGCCTCGGAGTGGGGTCCCCTCCCTTCAACTCACTGTAGGGGATGTATGGGCAGACAAAGGGTAGGCGCCCCTAACGCAGAGGGGAACTTGGGCTCAGGGCGATATCTGTTGGTAGGGGAAAGATTTTAAGTTCACTTTTTGACACTTCTTAACCGTTACGCGAGTATGGGAATGTTTTTATTCAGTTTCGATTCGGTTTATTGTAAATATTTGATTTAGATTTTTACCGTATAAGGTAACTAATTCTATCATATTAATTCGTGAGTTTTGTACATGTTGCTTTTAGTCCTAAATAAATAAAAATAATGTAAAACTTTTAACATAATTAAATATATAAGTAGGTTACTAATGCATAAAAAGAGGTTTTATGATTTAAGAAACCACCAATCGTAAGTGATGTTAAAAAAATGTTATTTTCAGAGACTATCAAGAATGGAGTATGCACCGAAACGCATAAGTTTTCCTAAAAATAAACTAGTAAACGTACTTAAAGGCAAAGATAATGTTACTCGGTTCAGCTGTGTGGAGTGTTCGTACAGGTGTGATGATAAAGAGAAAATGGAATCTCATTTGTTGGTGCACCAGAAGGAGTATCGGTTTCTATGCGGACTCTGTGGTGCTGGGTAAGTAGTTTACCTCATATGTAAACCGTGTTATATTTAATTTATTTTGTAACGATATGAACATAATATGATATCAACAACTATTATGATAAATCATTCGACACTTTTTGAAGTTATACTTCTTTTGGCGCGTTAGGGAAAAATGATGAGAGTGATTTTTTACGATGCGCGCGCACACCGACACCAAAAAGTTATTCAGAAAAAGTTTTTATTTATTTTAATCTGATTTTACTTTTAAAAATACCGCCCCCCCCTCCGCCCCTAGCCCGAGATCCCCCCCCCTTCCATTGAAAATTTTTATTGCAGGAATCAACTCCCCACGAGACCTCCCCCCCTCCCTATCCCCTCAGAAATTCTACCTCACCCCCCCACTGTCTAACTCCCTCAATTTTAATCGTAGGATACCCGAGTTTGGTATCATTGGAACCGGGAATTTCGTTCATCCTAATTTTAAGATTAAGTAAAAAACTTATTGAAGTTATTACGATGCGCGCGCACACTGTCATTTTATAATATATTATTATATGATTTAAGAAAATATATATTTATGTATGAAGTATAACTTCTAACGCGTGTACATAAGTACACACACACACTTTTTTTATTTAAGTACCACAATCGACGTTAAAGTAAGTTTACGAAATATGAATTTTGAGTCGGCTGAATAGTTGTCAACTTCGTGAAGCAGTGGATGTAACTTAAGTCATGGTTGGCGCTATTTGTCTCAACAGTCGCAAAATCTCGTTTTACACTTAGTAAAATGCTTTGTAGCTCCCGTGGCATTGCCCCTGGGGAGTGTGATCCAGAGGCACTGGGTTCAATTCCCGAGTCGGACAAAGAGATTTTATTTTCTATTACAAAACTCTCAATAGCAATATGGAGTTTGGACTATGTGGGTTTGTTTCTTTACTTAAAGAGTCAATGAAATAGGGCAAACTTTTACACTTCATTATAAAGTCAACAGAATGCGTCTATCGTAAATTTAAATGAGCAAAATTGCAAAATGTCCTCGTTTGAGCGGCTTTGTGACTTGAATAAGCTCACATCACTTGTCGCGATCCTTTTCGCGTGAAGTATAAGCTACACAACGCTTAAAAACAATGTAGGAACCTAAAAATTACCAATGTAGGAACCTAAAAGTTTAAATTTCTCTAAAACTACGAACAAGTTAGCAAATCTCTGTTATATTTAAAACGTAGATGCGGCCTTTGGGTACCCACATCTTGCGTGGTCGTTCGGATTTTGAATCAATCAACATTGTTAATATTTTCAAATGTATGAATTTATTGTTTATTATTATAAATGATCTTAGTTACTGTAAATTGTTCACCTTTATTACGTGGCACTTAAATTACGCCTTTTGGGCTCCTATGGAAGTACCGCCACTGCTCTGCTTACTCCATCGAGGATACACATGTGATGTATATACATGTATATGTGTATACATATACAATACTACAGATATATATCTGTATTGATAAATCATTGTCAAAATTTTACATCGGTGTTAAGTTTTTTTACTACTAATGTACCAGACACCAGTGTCAATTAATTTTTTTGATATTGTAACGATCAAAAGCATCAAGATTTAAATTCGTAGTAGATATGACGATAGACATTAATTAGCTCCATTCTAGGCTGGAAATTCTTTAGAAGCATACAAAGCCGTGCTCAACGGGGATAAAAACTCATACTTTCGCTTTCTCACACACCGGACGCATACTTAGCCTTTCTCCTATCCCTCCCGTTGAATGGCCATTGCGGGCGTTACTCCTAAGTGGCCTTGATCTAGTTACTGATTGTAAGGCGTAAAATCCAATTCTTATACGAACTTTTGAATATAATAAATATGGATAGCTTTTACTCCAGAGCGCAGATTGTTATTTAAGGATACATCCATAGTAATCCATACAAACGCGTCCATAAGAGTCAGAGAAAACGGAGTGGCTTTGTTGGTGACATGTTTCTCAATTAAAATTACATTTAATATATCCCCTGTTAGCAGAATATCTTTTATTTTATTAATAATAAGAAAAATATGCTTCATAATTCGTATACATAAAAATCTGTTTCATGTGAGAGTACTCAGTTTAGGAATAGGGTACACGTGCGCCGTACGTTGAAATTCGAATAGAATCAATGTCATGTTGTGGTTGTCAGGATTCTGCTAAATATTAGCGTTGGGATGCTGCGTAACATCGTGTGACCACGGGGGGTGCATACCACCCTAGTTATTATCGACCGGCTAGGGGCGTGTACCCACCAACAAATATTCCCAAGGAGGGTTGACGTCAGGTAGTCGCGACCCGGTCGGTCGTAAAACCAATAGTTCGATCCTAACTTAGAAAACGAATACGTGTTGTACCGAACTCTGGTAGCCAGGAAATTTTGAGGCAATAATACCTTTAGATAGAAAGTTGTGTTTTGTTGTATCTATTTTATATGTACCTTCTTGAATCAACGCAAAATATGGCATGAAAGTCAAATATGTATGTTTATTGCTAAAGCTTGATGATTGATGAAGAGCAGCGGGAGCGGAAAGCAAGGGTTTGATGGGTCGAATATCAGAATTTCTTACCTAAGAGGCTTTAATATGTCGCTCATAAAAAGGAGGAACGCCAAGTAAAATATCGTAATTTTGTGAATTGCCTTGCTTACTACGAAAGCTATTTCATACAAACTTATCATTTACTATTTTAGATATTCTAAACCACGTTAAAATCTTCATGTAGCCATTACTGTTGAAAGAATATCAATCTAAATGTGTTGCCACTGGCACCAAATTAAAGCTGGCGATAGCACTTCACGCCGTCGGCCACTGTCGGGGAGGGAGGGGCCTTGGCGAATCCCCTCTCCCTCACACACCGTACTTGCAGTGCTTACGTTCCACGAGGCCATGCCGTGGTGTACGCCACAGAACCGCTTCAGTGAATGCGGCCAGAACCCCCGCAGCGACCGCTTCAGACCTGCCCCCCTACGACTCCCATTAGTCGCCTACAACAGGAGTCAATATGGTCTGCGGGCTGTACGCTGAACATATGTCACAACTCAAGGGTCATGACGTCAACGCTTCTATACAGTAACAGATAGTTTCACCCAATTATGACTAATTTTAGCTTTAGCGAAAAAAATATGGGAAGGTCTTTGTGGATACGCTAGAAACTTTTAGAAACAATCATAAAACTGAAACCTCCAATGGGGCAGTACTATTACTTCTTTACACCCGCATTGATTTTACGTCTCTTTTGATAGTGGGCGAGCCAGGATCCGTACATTTCCGGTCTCTGTAATAAGTTTTAAACAGAAAGATCTACTAACATTGCCAATTAGCGAATCAAACCCGTGCCCTCTCAGTCGCGTGACAATAATGCGGTAGGAGCAACGAGGTCCTTGGGGCTTATTCTCCCGTACCCCAGTCTACCAACAAAGTGTTATTTTTTAGCCATTTTTCATGCATTCTATAATCGGGGATGTTTCTGCTGATTACACGCGTAACTTGGTATAAGCTAATTATATGGATGTAATTAGTTAAACGTAAGTCATCTTATATGTGATGTGCGTAGATGGGGTAATTATCTTATATGTGAAAGTAATAGTTTAAAAAATATTAAAAAGTGTAAAATTGACGATTCAAAAGAACTTGTAGAAGTCTATTTGAATAAAGATAATTTGACTTTGACTTTGACTATGGGATATATTCAAATTACGGCTGACTTCAATGCAATGTGTAGTGGTTTATATATATTATGTATATCTTGTAATGATGGGAGGCAAATTGTTCGTGGCGACCATCTGCTCCGTTTGTTGGTGGGATGCATACTTATAAATAAAGTGCATCAAGTTACTTTAAAATAATAGTGGTTTAGTACCGAAACTAGTGTAAAGTTTCTTTAATATTACATGTTCCAAAATATTAATCATATAATACATTAATAAATACCCTTACCATTTTATTCTCCTAAGATGAGAGGGAGAAGTGCATTTCTGAACACACATTTCGCCGTGTATGTATTAGTCTCACGTAATAGGAGGCGAGCCTATTGCTGTTTTCAGGCACATATTCACACTCCGTGTTGCCACTGAGAATTTTCCAATGGAAAACCCAATAACACTTGGCCCGAGTAGAGAATCGAACTCGGGACCTTTAGATCGCACGGCACATATTAATAAAATATAAATTATGCTTGAGCAGAGAGGATAGGATCCTCTTTAAATGTACCTCGCCTTGCCAACAACAAAAAAGTAACAAATATTTTTTACTACCACTAGATTAGTATACTCGTAGTCACTCATTTAATTTCTTATAAAATAAGAGAACTGAATATACTACATACTTCTGTCGTCATGATACCAAAATAATATTTATATTTTTTTCATAAATTGTTTCTTGTTATTTTCCGTTATTTTTATTGAGTTGTAAATTGAATTTTCGAACGCGACAGATTGAAGCGCAAAGAGCATCTGGACAGGCACACGGCGGAGCATCAGGAAATGAGGCCGCACATATGCACCGAGTGCGGCAAGGCATTCAAGAGGAAGGAACACTTAAACATACATTTCACTATACATACCGGCTACAAGAACCAGGAGTGCTTGATATGCAAGAAAAGTAAGTCGAATTACACAATATATCATTGTCTACATGCATTCGGAAAGGAAATTGTTAAGTCTTTTACGAGGGTTAGTGGTGTGATAAACGTAAAATTGTTGGTCGTTTGCTTCAAATTCTCTTATTGGTATTTTTAACGAAATCGTATTACCTAAAGCTTTGTGATGTAAACAATAATACCGAATGTAATAATAGTGATGTTTTCATGAGGTTATCGGTATTAAAGTTAGAAATATAGATTTATACTAAAAGCGATGAAACTCAACAGTGACAAAAGATATATGAGATCGGCCGGACTGTCTGTACCCTTTGGCATCAAATTACCGACCTTAGCCATCATCCAAACAAAAAAAAAAACGGGAATACGGAGGCGTATGTCGTTCTTAAAAAGATCTTTTCACCTTGAAGACCATTCTCGTAATATCGGCAGATGAAAATGCTACCATTAATCAAACTTCCCACATCCATATTTTCGACCGCCTCCAAGAACAGTTACCTACAAAGTTATATTAGTAGGTTTAAGCTGAAGATCATCGTCCTGCTGCAATGTGGGTCGGTGGTACCAGGTTATAAACTCGTGTAAGCCTATTTGTACTTATAGGGTTTTCTAATAAGCATATTACAGCAGGGAAAAAGAATGAAACTGTTATAATTAACTATTATAAATGTTAATTATGTGAATATAATTGTGTGAATCTTAAACGCCTAATTTAGTGAAGAAATCGATATCGCGCCCGGTCGTTTAACGGACAATTTCTGAAATATATTATATTAGTAATTTTAGGATATAACCCATTAATCGTCATTCTGGAAATGATATAGTTCCAAGAAAAATCATTTGGAATTTTTAACGCCCACGTAGACTTAGTGGATAGATAGAACTAGTAACTCTACCTAGGGTGTAAACTGTAAGTCAAAGCTACACTCATTATCACAAAATCAGTTAGGTATGTTTCATTGCTTCCGCAGCATGGACACCCTTTCACGGTTCATTTAAAAGGTGCCAAGTAGGGTGAACACTGCACACGTGGGCAGGAAAACCGTTCCGCAATTAACGATGTGACAGGCATAAACTTTTTGGCTGGTAGGAACAGCGCACTATGGAAAACGTTAGAACAAGGCCATATCAAAAACAGTTTTTTTTAATGTTACTTATTACCTGTTTTGATGATTTTGTTTTATAGTAAGATGTAAATTATCGAAATAGAAAGAATTATTACCTTTTGGAACCATGATTTTACTGGATAAACAGCTTTGAAAAACTCACATTTACTTTTATGTAAAGTCAAGGTAATTTTCGTACATTTAGTATCAAATTTCATATTGAAATTGTTAAAAAACACCCAAGAAATGATATATTTTTGGGAAGAATGTTTCTTTCTCATAATTTTGATAAAATAATATTTACTTTAAGTAGCATATATTGTATATAATGATAAAATTTATAAATATAGATAAAAATGCAGTTTAAAATTTTCAATTAGGTATTTCTTTATTATCGAAGCTTCATCATCAGCCCATACACGTCCCACTGCTGGGCACGGGCCTCCTCTACAACTGAGAGGGTTTTTAGGCCTTAGTCCACCACGCTGGCCTAGTGCGGGTTGGCGGACTACACACCTAAGAAATTCCTAAGAACTTTTAGGTGTGCAGGTTTTATCACGATGTTTTCCTTCACCGTTAAAGCAAGTGATGATTCATTGTGAATACACACATAACTTCGAAAAGTCATCGGTGTGTGTTTGGGGTTTGAACCTGCGACCGCCGAAATTCTCGACCGCGCGCCTAAATCTCGAGGCCATCACTGCTTTATTATCGAAGCTTGCCGAAGTTTTAAATTTTGTATTTATCAATAGCTTAGGTCTTTAAAAATGACATAAAAAATATATTAAAATAGCAACGCTCCTTGTTTATTTATTGACTGGAATTCTAAAAATATTCTGCATTCATTATAATTTTTATAAGTAATTATGTGTCCCATAAGGTACTGACGACCTCATGCAAGTAGGAACTGGAAATGTCCCGAGGAGTCTTATGTCCAGCAGTAGACGTCCTATTATTACGGTGATGTATGTGTGGTATACGATAGGCTCACTCATGTGTATCGCCTTTTAGTGCTGGTACGTCTCCAATTACGCTAGCTGGTATGCTTGTGTACCTTTAACTCGAGACTCCGAATCACCATTCTATCCAGCGTGGTAGGTTTGAAGCGCGAAACCTATATCAATTCTTTCGAATCGAAACTGCATATCAATTTTACTATCTATATTTTAGAGAAATGCTTTTTTTAAAACAATTAAACGATCTCAAAGCTTTAAGATTGTTTTTTTTGTACTAAAATATGCTTTTATGTTAGCAAATATTTAATTATTATCATATTATTACTATCTTTATTATCATAATTTTTCACGTTATGATAATAAAGGCTATTTAATGACCTTCTTGTCGCACCGCATACGTTTTTAATAAGTTTATTATTTTTATTTACATCGCTTACGCCCTGTGTAGGCATTTCAAATCTCCCACTTCTTATATATAAAATGAATAGTTATATAATTCTAAATTTAGGTACGCGCCTTGGGTCGTGGATGTCAGTTACTACCAAAACTTTTTCGGCTCTTCAGTATAAAAGTCTCCAAATAGTACACAAACAATTTGTATGTGAAATAAAAGATGTTAACTTAAAAAAAAATTGTTAATAAAACATTTGGTTCCCTTCCATGATTGATTAAAAAAATGGTAGAAAGTAATCAAATTTGACGGTAAAAATAAAAGAGTACTGGTGACTTTTTACTTTTTTATTTTTAAATTCTGTTACAGTTATGATGATTCTCAGATTGTCTTAGATCATATTATCTCATTTTAATAGAATACCGATAATACAAAAGTTAATCATTATGTATGTACGAAGAACATGCATGCAAATGCAAACTCTTGATACCAGTACTGATATGGTGACATTACAAAAATTTCTACAACAAAAACACGGTTTAATTATCTTATGTAAGTGTCGACATTGTTTAAGCCGACATGATGACAGCAACTAACAAAAGTTTCTAAGGGTTGATCGTCATTCTGAACCATTTTTTCCATAGCACTAAGGTCCTGTTGTGAAGGAAATTTAAAACAAGTGTTTTTTTCAATGCCATATGGGTAGGGTACCCCGGTAATATGAGGTGGGGCGTTCCCCCTAGCAACTCTCCCCCAGCTGCGGGCTTGGGATTCGGCCATGATGTAGCGCTTATAACTTTACCACGCAAACGTGTTGTAAAATTCAACATTATTTTGAATTTTAAATATTATCGTCAATCAATTGTTTTTAAAATGTTTTTTTTTAAAGTATAAATTCTCGACATATTTTTGAAACTTTTACTCCGTGGACACATTAATGAACGTTTTCATTCCTTTTAATTTTCATACATCGAAGTTGTTGTGTGTGTTTTAGTGTGGAATTGAAAACATTTTTTAAATCAATAAATTATCGTTGCTTGATGCCCAGACCCAATGAGGAATACACACTTGCGTTGCGAAAACATTAAACAGAAATTGAACCCACGTTGTCTCAGCTGGCTTCCTCCAAGCAACACTTGCGTAACGAATATTGACTATTTTTTTTTATTCTTTTCTATTGTTTGGCACAGCTTGATGAGGTACGAAGGATTCAACTGTTTTCATTCAGTAAGTCAGTCATATCTGATAAATATTTTACGGATAGGGGTGCAAGTTCCTCAAAGGGGCCCTTTGGGTCGCTGGGCGCGCTGCGGGGGCGGCGGCACTGTGGCCTGTGTACGTCGCGGGTGCCCATCCACAACCGGGGCGCCCGAACCAAGCTAGTGGGGGTGCAACTGCGCCTCTAAAAGTTCCGAGACGGCCAAGCCGTTTACGTCTCGGAGGCGCACCGGGCGGCTGCGGCATTACGGCAGGCGCTTCTCGCTCACGTACCGTGGTCGCCCCACTCGGCGCGGAGATGGCCACCGGGGAGTTTTGGTCGGTATGCCGGTTTAGGGAATTTGTTAGGGACCCAGCCCGGCAATAACATCTGCGCGGACATGACGTCGCCGCGCGCCGGGCTGGAAGACCGGTGACCCCGACATACGCTTTCCGCCTCCCTCCCCCCTGGGCTGGCGGGAAGTAGAGCAATAAACAGCTTTCCCCTCGAGAACAAAAAAAAGGGATGCAAGTTTCCTCGTATTTATTTATTTACCACAAAATATCATAATTACCCGTTATGTACACAAATTTACGTTAGCAACCGATTCCAATGCTCCGTAAAAGAAATACGAGTCTTTTTAATACAAGCAAACGGGTTCAAAAACAGCCTTTAACACGTTTTGTATACTTAATTATCAGAAGGGTGTGCTAATGAGCAGCTGCCAAAAAAGCTAAATTTATATAATCCAAATTTCTTTCGGCTTTCTCTAGCCGATTTCAGATTTGCCTCTTTACACGCCATCTACTGTATTACGTCTCTACTGTTGATGAAGGTTAGGATATCGCGCTGACAAAGTGTGAGTTGATTATCTTAGCAATTGCAGATTACCTCGTAGAGATTTTAAATTGTTATACATGCATAAATGCTATATCTAAAAGTGTTTTTTAACATTAATAAAACTCTGCGACAAAGTGCCCGCACTGGCTCCTAATTATTTGCAAAAACAATTCAAAACTAAATGGATAAATAAATGTTTAACTTTTAATTTCATAAAACCGTTTTGTGACCGTAATGTGATGCCTACATTTTTAATACGAACGAGGGAGATACCCAAAGCGTTTTTACTATGTTCCGAGAACTGTCATAAGTTTTTACGCGGTCGAGATGAGTAATATTTTAAATTAATTGCCGACGAGTAGTGAGGTCGAGATATGTGTTGTTTTGATTCAACGTATATGTTAGTTATAATAATCAGTACCTGGATGACCGAGCTTTGCTCGTTTTTTTTTTTAAATTGTGTTTTTTGGAAATTATATTTAAGTACGAATTACTAATAAAATGATGAAATATGAATAATGTTACTTAACAACGCCATCTGCTGTTGTGTCGTTAAAGCAATTATTGTATATCCTTTTTGTTATTTTTCTTCCAAATGACATTTTCTAAAAATGATTCCTAGCTAGATCGATTTATCGCCCCCGAAACCCCTTATATACTAAATTTTATGAAAATCGTTGGAGCCGATTCCGAGATTCCAATTATATATCTATATATAGATATATATACAAGAATTGCTCATTTAAAGATATAAGATAAGATATTATAAATGAAATAAATGTTACTTCAAGGATTAAAAAGTATCTAATGCGTGCAACCGGTTTTATATTGCCTTCATGCTTAAAGAATCATTTAGCGTTGACCACCAATAACTTAGGTTGTAAGTATAACTAATAAAACTGTTATGTTGTCGGTAGCGAATTTGAACAAAGGCTTTTTTATGGAGAAAGTTGCTTATGGCTCTACTTCCTATTCGCCCTCGGGGGAAGGAGGCAGGAAGAGTATGTCGGGGTCACCGGCCTTCCAGTCCGGCGCGCATACGTCACATCCGCGCAGGTGTCCATGCCGGGTAGATTCCCTAGCATAAAATCCCTCTACCTGTTTAATGACTATAACCCACTGATGGCTCTTATAGGTCGAGGGTGACCATTGTTCGTGGCCTAAAGGCGCGCATAATGTTTGCACCAGATAGAGAGCGTAAAATGCTTTCAGCCCTTGACGATTGATACAGAAAACCCAGATAGCAAAAAATAATACATCTTATTATTTTTGTGATTTTTGTATATATTTTTGTGATAATCTGACCTGTAGCACTGAAATATTTATGAGAAAATATGAATTTTATCATAATTTATCTCACAATATAATATTTTTTGTAAAATTTTTGTACAGCCTTCTACCGCAAAGACCACCTGCAAAAGCACCTTCAAACACACAACAAGATGTTTATGGAACAGAACAATGTTAGTGAAAACGGCCAAGAGTTGGACATCAAGCAAGAAGTTATGGAAGACGATACCGAGAGATTGGACTTGCAGGTAAGAAAAAAATATAAATAATATTTTGTTTAAATTTTGATTCGTCGCGTCAGACGGCCAGACGACCAAGAAAAAGTGTCACTCGACAATTCTAATCGCTAATAAAGACGATAAAAATGGATGAAAATGATATAAATTATTACTATACATGGTTTTTCTATACATTATGTCAATTTCAAACATGTTGATGTTTAAATCTGGAAATGTGCCTGAAAAACGGCAATAGTGGTCCTATTACGTGTTACCGATACACAATTGGCGAAACGTGACTGCAAAAATACACCTCTGCCAACCCCTGCGGAGAATACAGGCGTGAAGATACCTATGTAATAAAATGTATATATGTTAAATCGAATACACCAATGTTCTCTGTGAGGCAGTGATGGCCTCGAGGTTTAGGCGCGCGGTCGAGAATTTCGGCGGTCACAGGTTCAAACCCCAGGCACACACCTCTGACTTTTCGAAGTTATGTGTGTATTCACAATGAATCATCACTTGCTTTAACGGTGTAGGAAAACATCGTGATAAAACCTGCACACCTAAAAGTTCTTAGGAATTTCTTAGGTGTGTAGTCCGCCAACTCGCACTAGGCCAGCGTGGTGGACTAAGGCCTAAACCCTCTCAGTTGTAGAGGAGGCCCGTGCTCAGCAGTGGGACGTATATGAGCTGATGATGAATGAATTATGTTGAGTGCTGGCAAGGCTTGAATTTCTGAGCGAAGGAGGTATGTTAGCCAGATCAGGAACGTATAAAGCAAATGTTGAGATGCTGCAAAAAATATTAAACTTAATGGCAAAATATAAAGTTATTTTTTAAGAATCATATTTATTTTAGACGCCTGAGTAGAATAGTTCGTGGAATCAATAATTACTTTCGTTAATACATATTTCAATGACTACACATCTTTCAATAGCATTGGTAGAGAGATGAAAACATTTTTTTTTTAAAAGAGCTCCTTATTATGTACTAGGCTTCGTTCAAGTACCGTCTGCGCCTAACGGATTCCAACGACCTTTATCAGGTCATCTGTCGATACAGTGGGGGGCTGCTTCACTCCATATTTAGCGCGTGGAGTAGGTACGGTCGCCATTCTCAAACCTTTGTATCCTAACTGCCGGTTTACGAGCTAGGTATCTCGCCCACAGCTACACCAACATAGCTATTAGTCGCGGCAGACATTTTTTACTTAGAAATATTCAGCATGATTTATTTCACATTTTAATAGTTAAAAAATATATATTTATAAATTTCCCAGATCAAACCCTTGCAAAGAAATAAAATTTTGGGGGATAAGGATAATGTCAGAAGCAACTTTAAATCAGAAGAAGAAATTTCAGAATTACATTAAAAGAGGCCGGTGCCCGTTTCTATTTGCCTGATTCGTATTAGTGGTATATTATACCAACTACAAATATGAATCCAAATACTTTTTTCAATATGCAAAATATATTACCCTAAAATAATTGACTAACTCGATCTGCCCGGTCGTAGTGAAACATCGTACCGGAATATAGGATTTGGAAAATCGATATTATCAGGGGAACCTGCCGAGCTTAAAATAGGTAAGAGGGGAAACGTTCATAGAAGAGCGAATAGTGCAAAATTATCTCTGCTTCATATATTGATTTTACTTATTTTGCTTCCAATAGGTTTGTTCGTTGTGGATTTTAAGAATTATCGATATTAATATACAAGGTATTATTACAATATAATACAATACAATACAAGGTATTATTATACCAGAAAAGAGCATTTAAATCTTGTCTGAGGGTCTGTCTACTGAATAGTCTTAATTCATAGATGTAAAGCTGACAGCTTTCTATATATTTGTATATCCGGTAGAGTTGTATAGACACGAACTTTTACAATGAGACACAGACATTAAGGGTGGCCTAAGTCACAAATACTTGATTGGGGTCTAGGTGTTTGTAACACGGAAAAGACTTGGTTAGTTTCTTGCATCCGTACTCTAGAATTGTATCGAATTGTTGGGTTTGGGAATAGATTTATGTGTGTGAGCCTTGGGTATATCTATTAGATTTGTTCATGTTTGGGTTATGTAAGCCCTAGTGCGAGTTAGTCAGCTTCATTTATTATAGAAATTCTCAATGAGAAAAAGACAGATGTCCAGGTTTCTGAACGGTTTCTTAATATTAATTTTACTCCATTACTCCATAAAACAGTTTGAAATAATTCTGTCAGAGAACGAAAAAAGGGTATCGTAGATGATTTTTAAATTTTGCTTAACCAATTCTTATATGCTTTCTGTGAAACATGGGTTAAAATTAGTTTCAAAAACGAGCAAGCAAAAATGGTAGTGGGTGCGTAGATCTTCGCCCTCGAACAATCGCACCATGCCGATGACGTCATAATACTGTTTTGCATCCTTTGTTATAATAACCTAGCAACTGGACATTATAACTCTTCTAAGTATTGTATCATTGTTATTAATTTCTTAGGTTTGGATCATTAATACTGATTTTCGGATTTAAAGTCATTTTGGCTCGTAGCTTCGGTTCTTTTGATATGGATTATTATTTATTAGATCTCGTCAGTATTCTAAAAAGTAGTTCACCTCCGTTTCAATGGCCTTTAACAAAGTTAATTATAATAAAGTTCAGAGATTTAGGCATAAAACCGTTAAAAATAAATGATTTTCGGAAAACTATTCTAAAAAAAATCGGTACCCTACAGACACTCTATTTAAAGAATTTGGGGTCCTGAGCGTGAGAAGAATATTTATCCTTAGGACAGCACTTGATTACCACAGAGAAGTTCCTAAAATCACTAACTTCAAAATCTTAGCAACAAAACGCATACCTATAATCCCAACGCCCTCAGTTAGAACGGCTTTTGCTCATCGTTTTAGCTCTTACATGAAACCTTACTTACCTATATAATAGACTCAATAAACATTACAAAATTCTTAACCTAAATTACGGGGAAGTCAAAAGAAAGTTAACAAAAGAATTGCTTAATTAGTCCTACAGAAGACTTTCTGAAAAACATTAAGTAACTCTAAACACCCGTAGTAAAAATCATTACACCTCTTTCTGTTTTATTCGCTAAACCATTTTGTTTTACTCGTATATTCAGCACCCTTATTACTAGTTTTAAGATACTCCTGTAAAAAAAAACTCCACGAGACAGGTAGTGCCCAGTGTTTTTGCAAACTGATATGTGTAAATGTTTTCAAGGTTAAAAAATAAATTTATTTTTATTTATTCATGATATTACAAATTTACAACTAACTTACTATCTACGGGAGAATGGCCTTATTGCTTTTTGTGCCATTTCAATGTGCCAATGATGCCAACATCGTTGTTGCCATTTGTTACTCAAACGGCATGTGTTGCCGTCAGCCATTACTGACATAGTATTCCAAAAACACACGCACACACACGCTTGTATTTCCGGAGGGGTAAGCGAGACGCATTTCTGCATCCACAGCTCACCAGATGTGTTTTTTATTCCCACGTAATGGGGGGGCGTAACCAAATTTCAACAACGATTCTCAATATCCGCTCATCCCTTATAAGATTATCTAAAAATTTCAACTTATTTGAGTAGCAACTAAATATAGTAACGGTGTATTGCATATACATATGTCTGACCGTTGTGCAAGTACATTGAAGCCGCCTTCGAAGTCTAAACAGGGCAGCTCCGTCCGGTGACGTGCAGAGCCAAGTAAGGTTGATTCAGTGTCGATTGAAGACACAAATGTTTCGCCCAGCTATGTACGCAAAATTTAAATATTTTAATAAGCAATGTTTTAAATTAGCTGGTGTTTGTCTATTGACATTTATATGAGGATACATTTAGTAAAATAAGGTTTATAGTTGACTCCAAAATGAATTGATACGAGTGAAAATAAATCCATTTTTGTCATTTTAAAGATGTGAGGACGAGCTTTGTATTAAAATCATTTTTTTACCGATAAGCTATTTAAGTTTGTGCTTAAATACATGTATTATTAGCATTTATGATTCATCATCATTATCATCAACCCATATACGTCCCACTGTTGGGCACGGGCCTCCTCTACAAATGACAGTGTTTAGGCCTTAGTCCACCACGCTGGCCTAGTGCGAGTTGGCGGACTACACATCTAAGAAATTCTTGAGAACAATACTGGTGTGGAAAGATAAAGATTTACTTCTCATAACCGTAGAAATAGCTTATGGTCAGTAGTGGGAATTGAAATTATGTTACGAATATTTAATTAAAAGTTACGAATAGGTACACAAAGTTGATATAAAGAAAAGTACATATGTACTAGGTAATCGCGGTCTACCACGTATGACGTTCTACATAACTGAACCACGTCCTTATAACGGTAAAATATCAAAACAAAACAGTTAAATACGTGTTTAGTTGCTTTGGTATTTAAAAAAAAACATTGCAACAGCCTCAGCACGTGTACTGGAAGGGCGCGATGCGTAGGTACAGTGCACCAACATTTTGCGAACGCTATTTCTGTTTCGTGATGTGATAGCGGGGCAATCTCTCAATTCATTGTGTGTAAAATCAATTCCGGGATATAATAGATATAATTAGCAAAACGATCGAACAGACAAAGAGAGCTATACAGGCTGAGGATTCAAGAACAAAAAAAACTGTCTATAGGGCAAGCGCCGGGTTTTTTTTTGCAACGTACGGGACCTGTTTTTTTTTTTTTTGGAATATGTTCATGGGTGTCCCCTGAATGTAAATCCAAGTTGGTGCGGCGCGGGGGGGGGGGGGGGGGTTCACTTCAGCCGCCATCTTGGAAAACACGTTTTATCGAATATCTCGCGAACCGCGCATCGTACGACAAAAATTGTAGAAATCATTATTGTAGATAATAATATTTGCCATCTTTTTTATTTGAAACTTTTTTTTGTATAACGCATAGGTTTTTAATTATAGCGCTCCAAACAGAACTGACGCGTTTACGAAAATTTCAATACACACAGGCGAGGGAACGATCCCAGCGTCACGAGGGGACAAAAATGGTTAGGATTTTTACCTGAATACTGTTGGAATGTTAAGAGGGGGAAATTCCGAACGACCCGAAATATATACTGCAACTTATAGGCGCATAATTGAATATACAGCATTATAATCTCATTTACAGCGTTATAGCTCCTAAACTATAAATGCTATGCTAAAATTTATAGGTATTTTTATGCTCTACAATTCAGTTACCATTATTTTTAATATTTAACAAAAAAAAATAACCATTAGCTAAATATTTAGTAAAAACCATATTGTAAAAGTTTGACATTTTTTATACATGTTTTACATTCAGAGGACACCCTTGAACATATTCCAAAAAAAATTATCAGGTCCTGAACGTTGCATTACTTGCCTACTTTTTTTGCTACGGCGCGCTTGGACGAACTAGAAACGCTTATCACGAACTAGAATCTGAGTCATGTAGAAAGAGCAAAAGAGAACACCTAATTACATTATTATGAATCACAAAAATATTTATCTTGTAGCAGGTATCGCATCCTACCGTTAAAAATCCGACTTGTAATCTGTTACTTAACCAACTTTGTCGTCGGGTCATTTATAAATTTTGATATTAACATATTATTGTCTTTGGTTGTAGATTCAAGACGAAACAGATCTAATTATGGAGCCTAGTTACATAAAGCTTGAGAACTCGGACCGACCTTTCCTCTGCCTCGTGTGTAACAAGACCTACAAAAGGAAAGACCATTTAAAAATGCACAGTATGACGCACATGAAGAAGGATAAAGTGTGCACCGAATGCGGAAAAGGTGAGTTGCCGTATTGTCTTTATTATACTCTACTCTACGGGAAGTTTTATATCTTTTTATCTGTACACTTTTAAATGACATTTTAAAAGTTACTAGTAAATAATTGTAGTAATTTTGTGCTACGCTATCTATTATTTATAAAAGGATCTTTTGCGAGTAAGTTTGTTTGTAGAGCATCGAATTCTCTTTAATCTGAAAGGAATTTAATAATGACCTTTAACAATTGAAATTAGTAGAAAATTTCTGCCTTTTTTGTCACATGTCATACAAATTGACTGGATATATTTTTACTGTTAAAACACAAGGCGTTTTGAAACGAGTAAGTTGGTTACTTTATGCCGGGGGGGACAGATCACTCCCCTCCGTGAGTGAGCTAGCGAATCGTAGGAGGCGATGAACCCACTCACTTGGTGGTAGGGTCACGTCACCCGCGTCTGGCACACACTTTCTGACGCAAAATGTTCTATATGCCATTGAAATGTTTCGACATTTACACCGAAACTACGCACAAAGAATATAATAGTATTCATGACTTAATCCATTTTGGAATATCCTATAGGTTTCCTCGGTATAAAAAATGGTTCACGATACATAGGTTCTTACATAATTTGCTTGAACTAATTAACCCTTAGATCTCCTAATCAAAATTTATACGAGTCTTATGTTTTGGTCATAAGAAGACATCACAGATTCCTTGACTTAATACATAATCATCACTCAACTAATTCGTAAAATTTGCAACGTCTCCTTTTAGCGCTGGTTTCGCGCTATCTACGAGTCTATGACAGCATTTATTGTATTACATTAAAATCCATATTACTTTAGTATCCATTAATATAGCAAAAATTGTAAACAAAATCTTGCCACGAACAAAAAATACTGTGGAAAATCACAGCATCACCCCAACGAATTTCACCCCCTTTACCGTACAAATGCCGAACAACCGCTCCTCTGCGTCCCCTCCCGCGCAGCCCGCGATCCTACTTGGGTCCCAGGCGGCTCTCCCGGTTGCTAGGGCTAAAAACGGGGATTTGAACGGCCGAAGCACTTGTAATGCGAACGTTGTCTGCAGTCGCTATCTGAAATTTAGCAGGCTGATGTGCCTTTTTAAGTTAAAAAACGTATATATTAAATTAAATTTACATTGCATGTTATGTGTGTGATGTAAAAATGTGTAATTGTACTTATCATTTACATAGTCTTCAATCTCAATCTCCCGTCATCCATACTCTATATACATATGTGTATGGGGATGACTGATAACTTTACTACTGCATAATCCATAAGCAGCAAGTTGAATGAAAACCCTTCGAAAAATTTCTTATAAATATTAGTTGATTGTTTATAACTTTATGGTTAATTCGATTCCTCCTTGTAAACATTTAAAAAAGAAAAAATATGTGTATATTTATTTAGTTCAGGTATTGCCTTTAGCTACTATCCTACAAATGGTGTTATGTTTCCATAACACTACATGTTTGGCATAAATGTGGGCGTTGGTCGAGTACTCGAGCCCAGCCTAGAAATTTGGGCTCGGGGAGTGTGGAAATAGGTGCGATTGGTGAGTAGTTGTGACGTCATGTTCTATTTCTAAATTCAGAGCTCTTAGCATATTATCATTAAAAAAATGACAATATCAACTATGGATGAATTGCTTTATTATATCTACATAAAAAGCTAAAATTTGAAAATGTCCTATACACGTCGTGTACCCAATATTGACAAAAGAATTATATATTATGGTATGCTGTTTCTCAAATAAATATTCCCGTTCTTACACCGTGTCGTTTTCACAGTTATAACTCGATACAAAACGGCGATTTGAATTAATAATTTAAAAGGATTTTGTTATTCTATTTGAATGAAAAATGTTTCAATTTATACTTTGAATATAACCGTTTCAATGGAATATCAATATTTTATATCAATACACAAACACATGAATACCTCCCACGGCTGCAGGCCTCCCTACACGCCGAGGGGGATTTGGCCACGGTCCACTATGCAGACCAATGTATATAATGGAAATAAAAGTACATTTAATTATTCCGAAGAATTGAAATTCGACGTTGAATTTGTAAAGCAAGTAAATATATAATTGGTAAACACTGTAGATCGAAATATTCGCTAATGAAGCAAATTTTATGCGAAATTGTCAGTATTTTATAACATAAATATAATATGAAATTGTTTTGGGATCTGAATTCAATAGATTATAGGCGTATTAATTATATCAAATCAAAATTAACATGCAAAAAAGTTGCGAGAGTACACACATTGTTACCGATTGTGTGTAAGCGTAAAATTTATTGGTTATATTTCTTTAGTGAAAGGCCTGACCTTGTAATTTGCGTGAATAAGAATTTTATAACACTCGAGTATTATTTCTATGTAAAGTGACGTCACTTCGAAACGCTGTAGGGTAAATCCCTTCCGCCAGGATCCCGGTTTAAAAATGTATTGATAAGGGCCATGGCAGATGCTGACGCACGCCCACGGCTGTGCCCCATGGAAGGACCACGAGTGCGACAAGGACAGATATACCAACATTTGCTCTTGTCATGTCTGTTGTACCCGGTACACAGGATCTGCACTAAATCGTAATACTAACTTAGTTAATGCGTTAAGTACATTTTCTGATAGGCGTATCAATATTTAAAGCCATAGCTAAGATAAATTCATTAGGGGTGAACTGCTGTTGTTTCGCTATCAGTCTAGATTATGATGCACGCTTAAGCGTCTGAGGGAGGGATTAGGTTTTAACCACTCTGGTCGACTTATCTTGGTTTTTACATAGCCAGGATTTTTATTGTAAGGGATGATGGGGATTTCTAAAGTTTTCTTTAATTAATAAAGGGAGAAAAGCCATCAATAAACCCTAATTTCGTTGGAGGAGTTTGCCTGGTCACAAACTAGCTTTCTGCACTCTCGCTTTTATCCAATCCAATCCACAGGAATCATGTGCATAGATATTATATTAATAAAGACATATTTTCACACTTTAACTTTTTTTTTATGAAAAGTTTATTTTTCATATGTTTAATATAACAATCGGCATCACGTGTATGCGCCGTGAATACGCGAGATCTATAGTCATACCTAATTGTACCATGCGAGAAACTTCGAGAATGTCCGGGACTTTTGTATTTCTCAGAAGCTTCGACGTCAAACAGACACAAAAGGTATTCGAGTGCACCGACCCGACTTAGGTGTGGGATAGGAAGGAGCAGGTAGGAGGAAAAGAATCTCCCTAATAGAATATCGTTCGTTAACAGGCGAATTGAATCATTCATGCAAGTATTTAGTCTCCATTAAGATAGTCCTTTGTACTTATTGCGCATCTTATGAGCTTGTTTTGCGGAACCATGCAATATTCATAACCATCAATAATATATTAGTAGATTATTAATATTCGGCAGTTTTAATGGTATTGGCGAGCTACAATCGTCTCTAGTCAAGTCTACTTAGTTCACGGCACCAATTTAGTTCAGCAATGTCTCCTTGCCATGCCAGGAAAAATTATAATGCTTTAAAAAGTATAAGTCTACGTCTTATATTTGCTATGTATTATTTTTTGTCATATTCATATTGTCTTTGTAAAATTATTCAGTACTACTAGATAGAAACGGCATGAGGCGTGGGCGAGGGTAGCCATCGCCCACCTAGCTATTCAAATGTCTTCGTGCGCCAAGTTTTAAGAAGCTTTTCTATACTGACGAAAAAAGGAGTTTAAAACAAGAAGCTCATGTTTCTGTATGCTTCACAAACATAAATAATGAATTAAAAGGGACTTTCTTAGCCTCGTGAAGTGTTGTCATACATTATCTACAAACCAATACGTTCACAATAAATGTATTCCTATATAAACAACATGTTTTCACTTTCCGTCAATTTCTGTACAGCGCCACCCTAAAAGCGTTGCATGCGAATGAAATTAACACAGCAACAAGTTACGTGTCAATGTCAAGGGTGCATTTAATCTCGGTCAGTACTGACAAAGTCGGGGACATGCGGTTGTGTTGAAATAATGCCAATGGTTTTTATATAATGGAGTCGAGAGCGCAATGGACGTGATGTTAGTTAATGAAAGGTTACGGCATGGAGACAATCTTTTGTCTAATCAACAACTATTTGTATCACACCTGAATTCTGTGATCGTTTAAGTATTAGTAGTCTCTGTCACTCCTAAAATATCGTACTGTTATCTTTCTAGTGCTCTGGGCACTATTAGACTACATTTTTTTATATCAACTCCTCAAACTGATTTAAAATTGAATGAAAAAATCAATAATTATTTATTTCATTTGACTTCAAAATAAATACTTTTCCCCTTTTTTGTCACATTTTTCATTGCTGCTCTGAGCTATTGGACGTAGCATGATATCATTATGAAGAGCCTTTCTCGATCCATTTGTCGAGAATTTATTCATTTATTCTTGAGATTAGCGCGTTCAACAAACAAACATATATTAGTATAGTTTTGCTCGCTGCAAACTGTCTGATATTTATTAAACATGATATTTGATTCGGAGTGTTCAATGTTGAAATCCGTTCAAAATGTACAAAATGATGTAACTATACATACTCGTATAAACGTAGGCGTAGTAACAAGCGCTCGCCAGTCGACCTTTATTAGACCCTCCCTACTAGGGGCGATGCCCCATGGGCCAGTGGTTACGTGGGGGCTGTAAATAGGGGGAGGGATAACTAAGGGATGCTATGGATTTAGGGATCCGGTTTATTTTGGGCGACGGTGGCGTATTCTGTTGGAGTTTGTGAGTTTATTTTTTGTTACACGATATTCACTGTAGAGCGTTCATCCATATTTTTTTTGTTTTTAAAAATTATTAATAAAGTTTTATTTATAAAAAAAAAAACAGCCTTTTACGTACATTTCAATTTAAAACACTGTTCGTATGTCTTTGTTCAACCATACGCGTAGTAGTTTTATTTTAAAAACACTTTTTTTCATAAATTCGCTACCAATTATGAGGTGCATACAAATGATCCGAACCAAAAACGTTAATGAGGCAGTGTTAAACTGTTGCTAAGTGGCGTGATTATTTCACTACCAGACGTCAGATAAGGACCATTAGCTAAATTAAGGTTACTGTGTCGCCAATGAAAACGAATATGGACTGTGGACTCATAGTCTAGTAATATATACCTAATTGGAAGCTGGATTTAATAACTGTCTTATTATGTGGAAGTATT
Source organism: Hemaris fuciformis (assembly GCA_907164795.1). NCBI lineage: Eukaryota > Metazoa > Arthropoda > Insecta > Lepidoptera > Sphingidae > Hemaris > Hemaris fuciformis. The sequence goes on from OU015440.1 coordinate 11,204,311, forward strand.
TGCGATTTGTTTTATATGAATAGCATTCGTTTGGAATTGAGTCACTATTAAGTGAATTTTGGTTTTTCAAATGATAAAAAAAGTCTAGATAAAAAAAGGCGAGGCTCCAGAGTGGCCCTTTTTTTAGGAATTTAGTTAGGTACTCGCGAATACGACTACTAACTAAATTAGTAATTCGAGACATCTTCATAATCGAATAATTTCATTAGTAAATCTCATAATTGCCCACCGCTAGTAAAAATCTGAAATAGTAGTACCTTGTGAAAAAGATTTTATTCGATTATCGATTATTTTCAAGACGGGTTATCGTTTAGAAAATGCTGCGTTCAAATAGAGCCTTATGTAAAGTCACTGTCCATAATAATAGGTACATTATATCGTTCAGAATCAGCCTATATACACCCCACTGCAGAGCTCTTCCCCCCTTCACATAAAGGGGGGTTGGTCCGTAGTCCACCTCGGGTCGGGTAGAACTGCGGGTCGCTATACTCGTACATACATACATACGTACGTACAAAGGCATATCATATCGTGTTCAACCTACTCTGATCATGTCACGTGTGCATTCTATTATATTAATATAATATTTTAGCATTTACCACAGAAATATAACTGGGTAACTCCTTTTTATTAAAAATTGATTAAATGTTATGTAATTTTAATAATAATATAAATTAATTAGTTGTAACCCTTGATATTTTCTTCAATTAAAATGTCAAATATGGATTCAATTTGTAACCGAAAGATATTTTTTTTTTTTTCACAAGTAAGTGATTAATATACTGATCTGTCATCAAGAGACATTTGCCGTGATTGGGGTTGTGCCCAAAATACAGAAATTAAAAGATTGTTTTTGTCATGAGTACCGGATATAGTCCGACGAAAATGTGCGAATTACTGTTGAATCTGACTTAGGGAATATGATAAACCCGCTAGGATTTTATTAGGTTTATTAAGTCCAACAACCCGCTTGAGACTAATGAGTTGTAATAAGTTTTTACCCCCATACTCACTTAATATTAGTAAATAGTATAAGAGGCCCGCGCCCAGTAATGACCCGTATATGAACTGATAACATGCTCATTGCTCATCTCAATTTAAGGATTATGACCTCATCAGTTTTGGTTTAAGTATCAAAACAAACCTTTTTAGAATACACTGCCCGTAGTTTGAGGTCTAGTTTGAAGATAAAATTAATTCCTCAACATTTATGCATTTCTCGAATATTTTAAATATCCTCAAACGCAGTTTGTAGTGAACATAGAAAGTCACGTGAACATAGATGACGGTCGGCGCGTGGCGCGCTCGGCTGGATTTAACAGAGTTACGGTTACATCCGTTTGGATATCCGTTTTCACATTTATCGGATACGCGAAATTAATAGGAAAAAATTTTGAAACAGACGCAAATACTTGAATTTTGCAACCGTTTAAAGTGTAAACTTTGTCATGGAAGTAATTCCGTGATATGTTTTGTATTACATCATCTTCAATTGTCATGTCTCATTGGTTGATTCAAGTCTCCACTATTAAGTGATGAGTGGAATTTAATAAACCCAATTATATTACTCCGTCCGGGTGTAATTTTGAATTCTATGCTTATTCCATGAAAACTATATATGTATTTACGGTATAAAAGTAGCCTACGTTATTTTCCAAGGTTCCATCTACGTTCATTTTGTAGTTATTGAGTTTATTCGTTACGAGCATACACAAAAACAAACCTTTCCTCTTTATAATATTATTATGACTAGTATAAGATTATCGTAAACAACAGTTTATTTTAGTAGAATTATTATCAATGTGTACAAGCAGAAGCAATAGGGAGAAAATTGAATTTAGAGACTGATTATTTTATTGACTGATAGAGCAAAGCTCTAGCAAAGTTTTGTGAGAGTACAAATACACTTCCTCCAACGCTTAGGTACTTGCAAATTAGTAAGTATCTTTATTCAAAACAATTACGATATAGTAGGGGAGCCCCAAGATGCTAATGTTTATGATGTTCAAAATTGTAAAAAAGACATCCTATGGATATAGTGAAGCGTCGTAGATATTGATATCTCTAGCTTCAACATGTCTCTGATTTTTAATGTAGTATAATTAATCGGATGATTGCACGTTTACGATGGCTATGCGGGAGGTGTGATGTTGATGCTTCCATTTCGGAAGTGACATAAGCTCCCAGCGAAATCATGAAAAATAAAATTAAAAACATAATGATGCCATGACCAAAAAAAACATACGAATATTTAAGTCTTTATGGTAATCAGACAACTTGACTTTTTTAAATTCTTAAAATATTTTTCTAACCTTTTAAATTTATCAACAAAAATATAAATATTAAAATATATCAAGCGCGGAGTGGAGAATACGTCATGTTTTACCCTAGCTGCACGCTCTGATTTATATTAACGATTTTTATTTATTTTGGCGTGTGGAAATTGTCCATTGTTTTATTATAGTCTTTTTCTTCCTTTAAAATAAAATAAAAAACCATCCGCGCTTTAGTAGGTCAAGATATCTTTTTTTGGCAACTTTGTTCTCCCCCCATGTCAAGTTAGAAAAATTGACACTTCTTAGCTCGTAATCAACCCCCCTTATTTAAATCAGTCGGGTTCCCCAGTCCCCTAAGCGTACCCCTCTTTATTAAGGGCTCGTACTCGCTGGACTGTACTCGTACATCCTGCCTTATATTAATTTGCCGCGCTTCAGTAAATTCACTCCCCTATTGTAGAAGTACCTATGACGTGTATCTTGCGAAAATTATTAGTTGGAATGTGTTATAATTGGTTGGTGTTGTATTTTGCTATAAATGAATGTGCTCTGCGATGCAAAGGTCCCAGGTTCGATTGCCGGGGTGGACAAAATGTTTTTAATTTTTCAGGCTGGCGTTTAACCAAATACCACGAATGCTGTCGCTCACCCCAACCTTGTCAACCTTTAGTTCCTGTTATGATCATTTCTAATCTTAGCAAGTAGGTACCTAGTCGATGTCAAAAAGAAATATCTTTGGCATACAGTATATCTTCCCATTATTTATTTTGATATTTAAGCATTATCCACCAGATATAATTTTAGAGACCGTATTATTTAATTAGCATGGTATTCTTTTTCTACCACTTTATACCACTTAGTATTTAAATACGGCAATTGAATGCTTAAGTAATATGAACGCATACATCAATTCAAACAATATCTGCAACTAGTGACATCGCTTATTATCAATCCGATATCGACGTGACGACAACCAGTGAAGAGTGCAACTAATTTTAGTATACAAAAACCTTTCCTCTTTATAATAATAGTATAGATACACACGACCGCTATCCGATTGACCGTGCGTAGAATAGACTTGCTATAAAGTGCGCCCACAAACGCCCACACGTGTACGCACACTATAATGCGTGACTCGTGTCATAAAAGTAAGCGTAGTTAATAAACTGGAAACAGAACATTCAATGAGAACTACAAGTTGGCCGTCTCATGATAATAATTACAATTCTTTCCTCTTTTCCTAGACCTTTTTAGACGAATCATATTATAACACTAAAAAGCAATTTTTGGGAATTCTAAAGAAATTGATGGAATTTTAGAATAAAAAAGGCTATTTTCCTTTACTGCCCTAGTGTTAAAGCTGGTTGGAGTTGGTTACTACCGAATTATACTTAATTCACAATATAATCCATTGTTAGTCTGGTGTCAGTTATTTTCAAAAAATTGTTTAGACTTTAGTCCAATACGCTGTCATCATGCGGTTATCCGATATTATACAACCTGGAAACTGTAGTTCGGATAATTCTTAATTTTGAACATTAATAACGGTTACTACAAAATCCCACCTAAATTCGAAGAATTGTATTTTGAAATCGAATTGTGTTCATTGTTTTATTTCTACACAAAATTATATTTTAATAAATAAAGAGACGAGACATTTTAATTCAATATATTGAATATATTTTAATAGAAATACACATATTACTTCTGATTGTCCAAAAAATATTGTCTATTATTATGTTGATAATCATAATACACTCGAATTAACTGTTCGTGGCCACTGCATGTAAAAGTTTTAACCATTTTTTTCTGTACATCGTACTGCTCGATTTTGCTCCCTACTCGGTTCGCCCCCCTCAAAGTCTGCGTATTAATGGCGCCCTTGAGGCAATTGCTGTCCCCTTTCTCTGTCGTGCGCCTCAAGAGCCCGTGTAACCAGTTGGGGCTGGCAAGGTCGGGAGAGGCCAACGGCTAATGTGAGATGAAAAATCTTAGCGTCATTGCAGAAATATGGCACAGTCTGCTGGCCTTATTGCGAATGATTGTGTAATGACACGTTATCACGGAGGTAGGTAGAAATAAAACAGCTTTCACATTTTTGGTCTCTTTCGAAAGACTCATTGCATTTGTGGCACAGATTAAAAAGTATAAAATATTTTGTGCCTGTTCGTTGCAACCTTTTAGCGATGATTTGTTTGTGTGCTTAGGTCAAATATTGCAACAGACTTTGAACCTGTTCTCTCAAACGAAATTGAATATTAATTAGAAATTTTAATTAAATATTAGTTACAGTCGTTGGTGTCCAAGATGTTATCATAATTGTTATGATAATGTACGGATGCGTTTACATTCTCATAAATAAATTAATTTCTATACTTTTCGCATTTTACGAAGTTATTAACATATTAAAGAGAAAAGTATACGTATATTAATGTTAAATATATATAGACAATACCGCATGTAACAACAGATCTAAAGTTGAAAGTGGTTAGGCCTTAGTCCGCCTCTTTGTGATTCGTGATTGTTAGAAGTAAGGTTAGTATAGCTGTAGATTTCGTCACGTTTTATTTATTCCTTGATATTTATAGAGCTTAAATCATAATTAATTACGAATATATAATATAATTAAATACGAAAATAATATGTATTGTAAATTCCTGCCGTCTAGACTTCTGGGCTTATTAATTTATAATTAGAACTTATTTTTTTATATATACTTATTTATTTATATATGGAAACTACATATATCTAAATACACCGACATATGTCCCACTGCTAGGTAAGGCCCTCACTTGTATCCAGGAATTGGCCCTAAGTCCATTTTGCTGGTTTTGTGCGGGTTGAATGACTACAGATATCATAGAAATTCATTATAGGAAACTCCTAGTACTGGTCTCCACACGACGTTTTCCTTTACAATTAATGTATGCACTCTGACTTCACTCATAACTTCGAGAAGTGGGGAATGTATCTGGGATTTGAACCTGTCACTGCCGAGATTTTATTTCGACCGCGCAAACGCGCGTAACTTGTGAGAACAAAATAAAAACATCATTACTTAACGTGAATTATTGTTAAATCATAGTTTAGTCATAATACATTGGAAGTAGAATCTCCGTGTCCCCCGCCGCGCTCCACAATTGGCAAGTCATAACATCCAAACAAGGGTAACGAGAATTAACTCAGCGCCGCTCACGCAATCTGCTATCATCGCACCGTTTCTACGAGGCCTTTCAATAATATTATTGTATCACCATTCGCTTTACTGTTTACTTTACCCAAACTTCACAACGCGTAATCCTTTGTAGGTACAATCTCTAAGAGGAGGGGGGGGGTTAGTTTTAAGTCCCAAGAGCTTAGGATCGCGAAGGGAAAATTATGCCGCAACCCTCCCCTTTCTCCCAGCCGACCCCAATTCCAAAATTCTGGGGTGGGTACAGCCCAACCACCACCGCCTCCCCTCTCCCACGACGATGGATGTTAATGTCACGTGAAACGTCACAGCTATTTTATATATAGCTATATTTTCTAAGAGTTTGGAAATGTACCCAAAAAACGACGAAATCGCCAGAAATTAAATGAAATTAAGTATCCCCTGGTACTTAAAAACACAGCTGGCGTAACTTGGGTGTAGGAATACTTCTATATTCTGCCTGTCTTTTTGGACCACAGCAGTGATACACTCATATTTGTTCATGTTATCAATGTTGTAAGTAAATTGCAGTCTGGATAAAAAAATAAAATACGACATATTCTTCAAGGTACAAGTTGTGAATTTCAGTGAAACACAGTTTGGACTAATCTTTGTATTGCTTATATGTGCGCGATCTTATTTTTGTATTGATAAATTCATCCATGATTGTATGTATATTTTTTATGTTTTGGCAGTCCAGAAAAAAAATATTGAGTGTGATATCATATAACATCCTTTTAATTCATCATCAGCCCAAATACGTCCCACTGCTGGGCACGGTCTCCCCTACAACTGAGAGGGTTTTAGGCCTTAGTCCACCACGCTGGCCTAGTGCGGGTTGGCGGACCTTCCTGGCGGATCCTTTTAATTATTCTCTTCATAATACGCTTTTAACGCTTTCGACGTCATAACATTCAAGAATAAAGTTTTTATTTTAACGTCAAGAAAATTTACTCGGTTCAAACGTCTGCTTGGCTGACTGGGCGGAGAATGGGAGTGTGCGGCGGGGTCACCGGCCAAACGACCCAGCAGACCCTGTGGGAGGGATGTACGGCCGCTTCGAGGACTGGGCCCCTAATCTAACTAATGTTGCCTACAGATTAAAAATATGTTTTCCATTAAAATATAAACAGTTTAGTGTTTAGTAGTTATAGCTTAAGTGTAATGTGTTTTAAAATCAAAAAGTTTTTAATAAAAACTAGATTTGAGCAAATTATGGATGAAATTTTTTATGGATGAAAAAAATCGACACATTTCGCTTTATGTAAGGGCACTGTATTTTTCCATTAATTGTACTAGGCGATTGTATGCAATGCGGTTTTCATAACGTGTATCAATTTGGCAGACCTGTAGAATCTAGTTTAGTAAAGTTTACACTAAAACAAGGAGAAATGATGATGCAAAGTAGAAATCTTTTTGTTCCAGCTTTCCATAGAGAGCAACAATTATTTGCTCACATGAACACACATCTAATGCCATACCCAAACGAACTCGAAGAGCCTGAGGTGGAGCCGATAATGTACATTGACCACGGCGAAATGATTGTGAGTACCTAGTTATATTTATGTGTATGTATCTATACAATCACAAAAAATGGTAGTTTAACTTTAAGAATAAGTTTTTAACAAATACAAATCAATTTTTGTAACTGACAATATCAAGGGTTTGTATATCTTTTCAGCTAATTTTCGATAGTTTCGGGGCTTTTGTTGACATGCGTACCTACTGTTATTGCGACTAACTTAGGATAAGATTATTTTAGAAAAAAATAAGGCTAAAAAAATACTCCATGCGAACTAAATCGTGGGCAACTGCTAGTATTAATTATACACAACCCACAAACGACTTACCTGATGGTACGCGATCACCGCCGCCCCTAAACACCCACAGCACGGGGGAGCGCAGGTTCGTTGCCGTGCTCAGAGGACGGAGGGGAGGGGTAGAGGGGAAAGGATTATAGGGCCTCAGGCAATCTAACTGACCTAACGAAACACGACGACAAAGCTATTCATGTCGGCTTTCCTTGAGACATATATCCAGACTGCTAACTCGAAACGACGGGCTTAACGTAAAATTCGGACTGAAATGGGGCTTTCACATAATGTCACCATTATAAAAGGTTTACCTTTATAGTAAAAGGGTAGGTTTGTAATCGATGCCAAATTGATCGATAAAGCAATTGTAATATGTCGGGGGCCTGTCACCGAGCTGCTGTCAAGTGTTGACCAAAAAATATGGGATTTTTTTATATATGGAATATCACTTTCAATTCACTCGTCCCGATAATCGATCTCTTGTCCGCGCCGTTGTCAAACAATCTGCCTGTCGATAGAGCATATTGATTTTACATATTCGTCAGAGCATATTGATTTTACATATTCGTCTGACTCCTGCGTTATCCATACAAATAATTTGGTAATTGTAATTGTCTCCCGATTAATCAAATATGTAGGTGACTGAGATTTAAGTATTTTGTTTTTGATTAAGTATTTTATCGCATTATAATATGATGGCCAAGAAATAGGATGTAATATTAGTGGAGTGTGGTATGCCCCCGTTATCGGCCGATACACGTCCGACTGTCTGTACGACTCAGGCCCCCCCTTAGCGTTATGGGGCGGAGAGGGGGGGAGGGCAATGACCCTCCCTCCTTCCATCTAATATGAGGGCATGACGGTACACTGCAGTGAGACGTAAATAAGCAGATAATGTTACTGGAATTATATTTGATGTTTTGAAGTCTTAATTTGAGAAAGAGATTTGTTTAGAATTAGATATACATATATGTAGCTATTACGCAGAATATCTTGTATTTACATATACTGTTATCTCTGGAGTTGACACATAAACCGATTAAAATGTCAAACAATTTTGTGCCTTATGCAAGATGGGATAGGGGTGTGCTGTAGGTAAAAAGTACTCGGACAGACCGAATCAAAGCAGTCGTTTTACAAAAATAATAATTAATTGTACGTATTATAACAGCCAAGTAACTACTCACGTGAACCTATAACTTCAATTTCATGTTTATATGAATTTCAATAGCAAGGCTTAAGATCTTCATATTTATTTAACTGACACCAACTCGGAATTGAATGCCTACTATCTTGTATTAATACCCATCTACGTGAATAACAAACACGCCTGTGTTCCCAAAGGGGTAGGTTGAGATGTATTTTTACATCCACGTTTGGCTAATAGGAGGCTAATCATAGGAAATGTAATAAAGACGAGCCGTTGCAACCTGCATAAGATTTCGAGCACATTTCAAGACTCCTTGCAGCTACTGAGAATTCCTAATGGGAAACTCAATAACGATTTGTCCGACCCAGGAATTTAACCCGGAACCAGGTGTGTACCGTCTTACCACGAGACGGCATTAATACAATGGAATCCATTCGGTAGAATCATTCCACAACCTTAAAATCAATACTGTTGTCACAAATTGATCAATCGGATAGATAATATTCTTCGAAATTGCCTAATACCCTTTAATGCCCGTAGAAAATAACCATTGGGCCGAACTTGACTTTTTCAGTATTTCTTATATGTGTTCAATATCATTATATCAAGGCATCAAACGTACTGGCACCTAATGGGAAGTGTCTACCATCCATCGATAAAAATGACGGCAATTATCTAATATCACGTCACGTAATTATATAAATCAATAAATATTTATTCCGGCCCTTTCATTACCAGATGCACATCGAATGATACCAAGAATATATAGATACTTGCGTGGGAGACTATTGTGGCGTTAACACCTTGTGTTCGGTTGTCGCTAGTCTTTCCATAAAGCAATGTTATGCTTTTCTCCACTGTATTGTCGTACGCCTACTTATCGTCATCCAGCGACCTCGACAACTTTGTTAATCATCTTACTACACCCGAGGGATACTTACTACTTAAAAGACAGTGTATTTTGGAATTAGAAACTTAGTCATAAAAAAATCATTATCGTTTCATTCCTGTCGGATATATTGAGAAATATTTTTCTAGTAACTTTACCTAAATTCTAAAATAGTAAAATACGCCGTGGTCGTTCTCTTTCGCGCGAAGAAGAGCTGCGGGGGGCTTTAATCGGTATTCGAGTATAAGGATGTTATGTGAGGGACCTAACATCTGCGCGGAAGTGACGTTTTCGCGCGCTTGCCTGGAAGGCCGGTGACCCCGAAATACACTTCCGGTCCTGCTCCCCCGAAGACTGGCGGGAAGGACCATAGTAAATTTCCATTCTAAAAAATAAAGTTTTTCTCGTATTTTGACATCACAGCCATTAAAGTTACGTACGACAAAGATAGTGTGATGTCCCGATAACCTACAACTATGCCCAGCATCCTCACTACTTTATTTATTCTTTGCAATTTTGGTTAGATGTTGCGTTCTATTTCAGAATAGTAGAGGACTCCTGTAGCCGATTATGCAGCTGTAATGGAAGTTTTTATAACGTTACCAACTCTCTAACTATATTTAAAGACTTTGGATCTTCGATGTATTAGAGATGTCATTTTAAACGGGTGTAATTTGAAGCTTACTGTCTCGCCAATTGTTTTTTTTTTCCCACCTAATAGTTGGGAGAGCCTATTTATATTTGTTAATAATTATTATTATTATTTGTTATTTTTGTCCCAAAGATTGACGAGACCCATTTAGGGGTTTCTGCGTCAACTACATCCAAGAACGAAGTGAGGAACCACGAATGCCCCATCTGCCACAAGAGATTCAAGAGAAAACAACATCTGAAGGTGCATTCAAGTGTTCACCTTAAAGTTAAATTCACCGAATACACAGTTTGGTGCTCCACTTGCAACGAAGGTATGGATATTTTTGTTATGTATAATTTATTTCTAACCAACAAAACTTTCTTATCCTAATAAAGTTGTGTGACAAATTATTAACATTTCCAACTAGTTTGTCCATGCGGCTATCCTTGTGAATTCAGAGTACAATGGAATAAATCTACAGGAATAAATCTACATGCTTGTAAACTATGGATATATACGACAAAAATAAATAAAAGTTAATTAACAATCAGTACATAATTAATTTATATATTTATACAAAAGGTAAATTTAATACTCAATATACACTAAAGGGATTTCTTAAGAACTACCAAACAAATTGCAAAAAAAAGTGTAGTAAAAACGAGGAAAACCACACTATCCATGCGTAACATGTGGTATATTTTTTTCGCATTCCTAGCAAAAGCGCGTCGCGTAAACATATTAAATGTAGGAAAAAGGATAACTTGCGACTATTTGACTTTTACCTTCCATAATTCGATATTTTAGTTCCACATACTATACAAATATCAATTTAAAGTTGTTTCATACCAATTTAATATTAAAGTTAATAACAACAAACGCCTAATAGATTCCTAGCAGCTATCATTAAAAACAAAGTTCCTACAGAAATACATATAATGGTTTTACGGCGCAGTAAAAAAAGCATGAAACTGCTATGACAGGTTTCTGCCTCACATAACCAGGTGTCCCGAGCAGATGATAGGGCGCTGAGCAGATGGACGCTCCGAGTCCCTGTCTCCCCCTCGAATAGTGAAGGGGGCGAGCGCTATTCTTAGTGTCGCTTGATGACGCGACAGAGTTTGTACTAATATAAACACTTATGTTTTTGTGCAAATTATGCCAACTGAAAATGCAATTTGACAGCTTCCATTTACTTTTAGCTTTATAGGCATTATAGGGGTATTTTGCGTTTTAGCTAAATTATTGATGGTTTAATCATGAATATTGATGCGTGAAATAATAATTGATATATGGCCGAATACTGAAACGCTACTTAATCTGAGGGCGACTTATATTTATGTGGCTGTTATAATTTAAGCGGTATATACTTAAAATATGTCATGTAAAAGAACTTTTTGTGGTAATGTTGCCATTTATGGAAATTTAAGTGGGCATTAGTTAATCGCAGTCTTAAAACCGATAAATGATGTTTCAGTATAAGTACCGCTTAAATTATAACAGTCACTTAAATATAAGTTAATATTAAAAATAAATATTATGATTGTGCGAATTTAGTAACTATGAGACGCTTTTCTGACATGATTTTTAGACACCAAACAATGTGTAATTTATGAATCATATAAAAATGTTTTCGATGCTTGGAATCGTAAAAAAAATCTACACCCGACATTTCTCAATGATCCTGTTTTATTTCTCTTTTAACTCTGTTTCTTAAAATAGCCTACTATTTTTTTTTAGGATTCATAACTAATGAAGAATTTGAGGCTCATCCTTGCATGACGTCCCACTTTGAAACGTCCGTAAAGATTGAGAACATGTCTGACGACGTCATGGAGTTTACTGAAGGCGATGGCGACGAAGAAGAAGAAGAAGCCAATCCTCCTCAGGAAGCCAAGAAAGAAAATAAATATCCCCTGGACCTGGTTGAAGTGAGTTCTTTGATATTTTTTCACCCATCGTTGATTATGCAAGTACGTTGTATATCATCATTAGCCGTTGAATTAACATAGATGCACCATGAAGTTATCAACCAAATCGGAATTGGCTTACAGACTTTTTGGACTCAAAATACAAGGATTTATTATGGCTTAACATTTATACAGATGTCCTGTATGTTTTTTTCCCAGCGCACATGCCATTAATATCGACTAACTTATAACTGCATTTTTCGAGTTATTTGGCAGCGTTTGGTTGAGGAGGACTGAAGATAGCCCAATGGCATGCTAAATGCTAATGCTATAGGAGAGGCATATGTCCAGCCGTGGACGTTAGAAAGGTTGTCTATGATGATGATGAGAGTCATATTTAGCTATTTATAACGAGGTCTAACATCTACTTCGTACGGTATCAGTCGTGATGCGGTCATCTTGTCGCGTCAGATCAAAAAGTGACTTGGTATAATTTGTTTTGAGGTGGACTTTGGCAACCCCGACGAGTCTCACTACGCGACGATCAAGGACGAGTGCCAGTTGCCGGTGCCGCAGCGCGTGTACGTGTGCAAGTACTGCTCCAAGCCGTTCAAACGGAAAGACCACTACAAGATACATCTGCACATACACACCGGCGTCAAGTCTTTCTTCTGCCCCGATTGCGGGAAAGGTAAGCTCGTGAGCCCATCGATACTTACGATGACTGCTGGTTAATATAATTGTTGAGAAAGGCGTAGCTCAGGTTTTAATCACTATTTATTTAATTAACACTGTAACATCGCTTGATGTCACAGAGTAGAGAGCCAGCTAGGGATGGACGTAGATTAACTGCACAAATAGGCGCGAAATTAAAAAATAGAACATCATGTTCAATAACTAATTTCGCCTATAAATGCGATTACATTAAAAATAATTATGTTATGGAAAACGTAATACAATTTTTATTTATTTAATATGCTTTATTGGACACCACAAAAACAGAAATAACATAAAATAAAACTAAAATAAATTCCAAGTGTGCCACAAAGGGCGGTCTTATCGCTCGTAGCGATCTCTTCCAGACAACCCAGAAAATAGTAGTTAACATAATAAAAAAATGGGTGGCCATGGTATCACAAAATAAGAAAAAAAAGAAAAATAAATTGTATATTATTTAGAAATCACTTTAACCCATTACAGCATAAAGTTTGTTATAGAAATTAAATTGATTTACTTATGATATAATGTTTAATTAGGGTCCAATTTATAGTTTAGTAAGAAAAACAAAACTATTTATAAAATGATTTTGATTTTATAGCCCGTCCGATATATCGGACGCTATGCACTGTGGCCCCTTACACTACCTTAGTATGGTATAAGCAGAAATCAAGAAAACTGTTAATTGAAATATATTATTAGTTTAAAAATAATAATAAATGAAGACCTACATGTTATGGTAACAAACCCATCACATGATAGTTAATAAAAAATAGGGTGTGACCTACAAAGCATTTTAGACATTTGAATTTAGCTTTTTCTCCACATTGATTAGTCCAGCGGCGTTCTGCGTTTATATGTAGGTACAATCCAATGCTTTTTACTGTCATATCTTGTGCTAGACAACGATTTAGCTGACCTTTGTCCTTGATGCCTTTACATTCCATGTGTGGCTAGCAAGGTCAGAACTATAGTCTATATATCTTCTAAAAACAAACAAAGATTGTGTCTCTTTATTGCAATCATTTTTTCTCGCATGGAGCCAACTGTTCATCACCGATACAGATGTATCAGTGGTGAACAGTCTAGTCTATCTATAAAGTAGCAAACATTTGTCACCATCATTTTCTAATACGCATTATTTTAGGTAGATTCGAAACAGCTTGATCGCACTTATCCACACCGCCCATCTGCTTGTTATAGCTAGCAATCAGTGGGGGTTGGGGTATTGATACAGCTTTTTTTCATTAGACCAGCGGTGGTCAAAGCCCAGTTTTCAATGTTGGTTGCTACCGTAACCACATTGTTGTCCTATCAGCGACAGACCTATAAACGCCGTTACCTCCTCTTTTCTCGTTTAAATTTCTGAACATCTTTTAGCGGATAAATCTCTACACGATTGGCCCGTATTGTGACAGTTGCATAATTTACAAACCCTCGGAGATGCTGCATCAATGACAACGATGTGGAAAAGTTATCAAAATATATCTTTATAATGACTTTCAGCAGCAAGCTTCGTCTCCAATGGTTTTGATTGGCATCATGTTCATCATCAAACTACTGCCCTAATCCGCTACCTGACCACTCTGTTCAATAGGTGGGTCATCGTAAATAAGGTTTTCGAATATGTCATCCACATCCTCGCTTTCCAAAACCTCTAAAATCTCATTTACCGTCAAGCTGTACAAACAAAAAAACACACACCTTAGAGGCCGCCATGCATAGCGTCCGATAAAACGGACGTCAACAAAAACACATACATAAATAGCAATGTAACAATTGTCACATAAAAATACTATTTTGTTTGCATAGATATAAAATATTTAAATCAAAAAACATATATTCTAATTAATTATAATAAATAATAATAAAAATAAGCAAAATAATAGTTACGGTTTTTTCGAAACAGTCTGGCCGCGAGCCGATATTTTTGAAAATGACAAATAACTGTCGATATTTAATACTTTCATTAAAAACAATTTTACTAGTATAAAAACATATTATCCAAGTTTCGTTTCAAAACAAAAAACTATCGAATAAATGACTTTTAATACCACTAGTATGCAATTTAGTGACGTCCGATTTATCGGACGTTATGCTGTAATGGGTTAAACATTTATTCGGCCAGGGGGCGTTACAAACATAGACCAACTTGCAATTACTAAATATTTAACATTACTGAGGATAAATTCAAAACACAAGACACGCGTAGACGTTCAGGCAGAGGTTCCGCACTGTACGACGGCCGATCAGTCAGAGAGCGAGTGACGCGCAGAACGCCGTTATATAGACAGCCGACGTGGTGCTGCTACCCACCACCAATTTGTTATCCAACTGTATCTATATATACAAATATGTTTGAGGGTGTCAAGAATTATGCTATGGAAAACGAACGTTGTTTTTTGTATTATATAAGCAATGACCTTAGCGAAGGCCCGTATCTGCTGAGCTTGCCCTTGATCTAGATGTTTCCACTTTTGTACGATTAGACCGACATAGAAGCCCACGTGGTCACCGCGATTGGGCGACAAATTCACGCTTCATCATTATCAGCCCATATACGTCCCACTGCTGGGCACGGGCCTCCTCTACAAATGAAGGGTTTAGGCTTTAGACCACCACTCTGGCCTAGTGCGGGTTGGCGGACTACACATCTTAGAACTTTTTAGGTGTGTAGACTTCCACACGGTGTTTTCCTTCACAGTTAAAGTACGTGATTATTAATTTTGAATACATACATGAAACCTAAAAGTAATAGGTGTGTATGTCCTGGGGGTTTGATCGCGCGAGACCGCCAAGATTTTGACGCGACCGTGCGCCTAAACCTAGTGACCACCATAGATTCTTCTATACCTGCGAAAAATTAGTCACAAAAAAAGAAATATACCTACCTGAATTACATTACGGGTATAACAAAAAATAAACACCCTTAGATGATTTTGCTTCCGACTGACTGTAACGTGGAGTCGCAGAGTTAAACTTAACCTTTCTAATATTTCACTAGGTCCATGCAAAACAGTGAAACAATTAAGAGCGTTTACGCGCCACGCGGCTAGTCGAATTTCGGTAAATATGACACGCGTAAATATGAGCGTCGATAGATAATGATATGTAATGAAAATGAATGAAACAATGTTTATTGAGTCTATAAAATGTTAAATACATCCTTTATATCATCATCATTGTTCGGAATGCAGTCAGATAACTGCGAAAACATCGACGAAACCAAAATACGACAGAGCGCAGAGCGATACGTCCGCTCTCTGAAGGGCCTTTCGGCGGACTGATTTTCACCGGGCTGTGCAGCGTTTTATAGTACATTTTAAAATATTTATAAAAAAATAAATAAGCGAAATTTCTATAAAACAATAACTGTACGTTTTCAAGTACATGTTCTTCATAAAAAAAAATTGTTTTATTAAATTACGTATCATATATGGGTCAAAAAAAATACTGTATTGACAATAATTTCTCAATATTTCGAATGCCATAGATTTTTTATTACTTCCATAAAGGATCTAAATCTTAAAATGTTTTTCACTAACTATTTGCTTGGGGATATTTCCAATTCAACAAGATTTTATTTTGATTAAATATGTTATAAATAAACACGAATTTTGAGCCTCGAAAATGACTCTAAAAGTGAATTTATGAAAACCTTTGTTCAGCTATCTCTTTATTTATCAAAATTTACACAAAAATCTTAAAATGTTCTTCACTAACTATTTAGATGACAATATTCCCTACAATAATTGGTGATTAAAATGTCTGTTTGATGAGTTTTTTATCAATTTTAAGGGGTTCGAAAAGTACTGTTTTTGCTTAAATTACGCTAAAACTGCACAAACGCTCTTAACATAAATAGGTTTGAAATCCATTAAATATCCAATTCAATCCAATCCATCAGCCAATCGAAGTCCACTGCTGGACATAGGCCTCTCCCATTAAATATGCAAAGCCAAAATATAAATGAGTTATGTAGTGTTATTGATTAATTATAATTAATAATTATTATAAAAGTGAATATTTTTAAAGCTCGTTCTATACTCTCTTAAAACTTTCAACACACCGAACACTTTTTATTCCAGTATATTATTTTATGGCTAAATCATTAGATTTAGCCTCTTTAATGTTCCAGACCAATATGAAGAATTAAGTATTTTAAATTGATAATATTCAACATCTTTTATTAAAATTGTTTCAGGTTTCTATCGCAAAGACCACATGCAGAAACACATCCAAGTGCACAACAAAACCAAGCAAAAGCCAAAGAAGTCTATACCAGAACTGTTGCATATCACCAACATGACGCCAAAGACCCAAGTCAAACCGGAGATCACCATTCATGTGAGTTCACCAAATTGTAAATTGTTACTTAGCGGTAGTTCAAATTTATTCGACGACAATCACACAGAAGGTCTAACACCGACATAATGACACGCGCATATGAGTCGCGTTCCCTTAACAGTCTCAGTATGTAAGGCCAACGTAACTGTGTCGATTATTTAATCGATCGAATCGATTAAAAATCAATATTCTTACCAATGAAAAATCTGTTTCGACCGTTTTATACTAGTTGTAGTGTTGTCACTTCACCATACAAGTGTAAAGAAATATCCATGGTTCCTCAAAAGCCAGGGGATTGACAGGTCCGTTGTGGTCAACTCTTTGTTTTCCAACTCCTCCTTTATATATTTTTTCTGATTAACTTCGTTGCGGGATCATGACATTGACCAATTAGATTCCCTTAGATTCGCTGAGCTTCAGTGCTCGGCGTCAATACTGTGGAAGCCGCTGTAAATCCTGGAGCACAGGAGTTACAGTGGCGGGTGAGTGGTTGGATAGGGCCAAAAATGGGTCCCTTGTGGATTTATGGTATATCGAGTGCTACATTTTTAATTTTTGTCTTTAGGCACCATCTAGCGCGAAACTGCGAATACCTCTTCAAATCAAGGTTCCGTACCAGATGGTGATGTCGACGGACAGCGGGGAACAGTGCGCCGTCACCATTAACCCGACCGGACCCACTTCAGAGGTCCTGCGCTCTTAAATATTGCACGGGACGAGACCAAGTTCATTTCGGCAACATATTTATATTAAAAGAGATTAGAAAGATTTTGATGAAAAGAAACGATGAATGGTTTACGTACAAAAGGGACATTTACGCAATGAATCAAGAACACAATAAAGTTATTGATCTATAATTTAAAAAAAAGGATATTCTGAATAAAAACAAATATATTCAGTAATAAGTTACTCATAATTTTGGCGATCCAGTTGGTTGCTATGTAGATAAAAGTTGACGTCATCGCGATTGAAGTGCGTGTGTAAAAGATATATAGTAATTTTTCCTTATATCATTGAAATGGTTTTATTTTGTCGTTTATAAAATCATGTACATAAATTAATCCAGGAGATCACGCTATTACCATTTAATTTGTTGAGAATAAAATAATATAATGAAATACAATAACATTATGTTATTAAAATAAAAATCTTAAGTAATGTCGGAGTTTGGAAAGTTCTAAGATAAATGAACTGGGTCCATACACATAATGTATTGGTACAAAAAGATCTCAATGAGTTTATCTTTGTAAATACATATCTCGAATAGGTAACTGTCGTTTGATTTTATTTTGTGACAATCATGTTATTTTAATGGAATTTTTCTTTATCACATTACACAGAGTGACTGGTGAGTCACTAGCAATATTAAAGGATAGTACTCTGTACTCGATTCTCGTTCTAATTATGTGATAAAACTAGGTACTTAACTTAATTTTTGCCCAAATTTTCCTATAAATTACTGACATGTCGGCCGTCGTCTGTACGCGAAATCTTCAAAAGAAATACCGCCTACATGTTACAAAGCTATTTCTATACGTTGTGTAAATAATTACAACTTTCCGATAAGGTAACTTAGATTTTAAAAAATCTTCATATATCCTAGTAGTCACTAGTTATTACTTCCTCGAGTATTGCTAGTATCTCAAAAGTCACCTGTAGATGTGTAAAATACTCAGATGTGTGTAAATAGTTTGATAAGTTGTAATATAACGTGCCATTGAATAAATAAAATGATTTTTTCTCTACACTGGGTTTTATTAAATCAAGTATTACGCCGCATTGAGCCATTCAAGTATTACGTAAGCACTACGGAAGGGGGGGGTCTTTGCTTTGCTTATTTTGGGTGACATGGGGGGTAGGGGAGTCTAGATGATGATTACGCCATCGTTAGTTGAATCTTTTTTCTTATTTTTTAAATTATATTTATAACATCATATTTTTAATATTAAAAAAAAAACAATACATTAATTGAAAAATGTTTACGTAAGCATGGGGGGAGGGGTAAGAGCTGACAAGGGGGATGGGGGGGTAAATAATTGTGATAAATCTGCTTACGTAATACTCGAACGGCCCCTAGTCTATTAATTATAATCAGCCACTAGTCCTAGCTGATTAATCTGAACAATAAATATTTCTAGAAGTCACCATGACATTAAATTCTCTAGAAGCCTAAAGCATATATTTATATATATATCAATATCAAATTTATTTATCCATATAACGCCATATGCTTCGACTTACAAGTCTATGAATGTTTCCCCATGGACAACCATGCCCAACAGCTAATTGTTGACACGATTTAAAGCTTAAATTTCTCGTTAATCTAATGTAAATTATTTCCTCCACTACTGTTTTGGCACTGTAGTAGTACCTGTATATAGTAGTATTTATTTAATATTGTAAGTTTTCTAACAAGGCTTATCATGAAAATATTAAAACTAGAAGATACAATTAATTTTTGTTTTAGTTTTCTTCTGAAATAAGTAAGTGTAAAAAGTCTAGTATATTTTTAAAATGCGAAATTTTAGGAATTATTCCATAGTTGGCCTTTTAAGCTATTGAATATTTAAAATATGTTATTTTATTATAATTTTGTTGTATGTCAACTGTACGAAAATATATTATTTCGGATACTTTTTTGTATTTTATGTCCGCTGTGCAACTTAAACATAATATGACCGTCAGTTATGGCCTAAACGCTAAAAAGTCATAACATGGAAAATAGTTAGACTTTGTTAGCAATGTTTTTTAAACCACTAACAATATCTTCATAACAATTAACGTGTTGGAGTTATTATACTCCTAGCCCCAAACATCGTCAAAAACTATCGCGGATCTGCAGAGCATATGACATATGAAAATTGAAAACGTCTCCTGGTCTTTTAAAAAAAAAAGTTTATTATTATTTATTTAAAGTTTGTTTTCATTTTTTTACTTAAATTCCTACGCAGGCATATATAGGATGAAAAAAATTTGACAAAGGTCCCACACACGGTTTAAGCGATCCAAAGACTGAGGAGTCCTAGATTAGTCACAGCTACTGCTCGGCCTTGTCCCTGAAAAATATTATGTGAAAGATGCTTACTATATTTCAATAAAACATCAAAGAAATTGAATTGTTTAATTACGAAAGATTAAATATGTAAAATGGAAGCACTATTAACATAAAAAGATTTTCTGCCGACGTATTCTTACACAGGTATTCCAAATAAATTACTATTGCGATATTAATGTATAATTACAATGATTCTGCGGTTCAAGTGGAAAGCAAGTCTATTGTATTGTACTATTGTTGAGTTTGCTATTTTTACCCCACTATTGTATCAATAAGTATAATTGAAAAAAAAAACTAACGGGTGGCACTCCGGGAGTGTCGGCAGAAGTGAAAACTTCAACATTAACGTTGTGCATTTTTGAATATTTTGGAATGGTTAGGGAATAATTTCGCACGAATTGCTTTATTTATCAGTATAATAGTAATATCATTTACGTGGTAAAATAAAATATTTATTGCACTATCGTACACAAACATCACAATTTATATTACATAATATGCGTCTTCGGACCATCGTGCTGCAGGACGTCCTACACTACGTCTACCTAAGCGCGGTCTCCACTCCAACACTTGTCTGCTCCAACGGCCGTCCGTCGGTCGGCAGACATGGCCGGCCCACTTCCACTTTAGCGTGCTAATTCTGCGGAAAATGTCAGTGACTCCTGCACGATGGTCCGACGACTTGAGAAACGTGGCGGGTAGCGGATGGATAAGGGCTGCTCAAGACCGGGATGGTTGGCGCCTACTTGGGGAGGCCTTCGTTCAGCAGTGGACGGCGATAGGCTGAGAATAAATATGCGTCTTACACATTTTCGATCAGGGTCACGTGATCTGACGCGAGTTAAACATTTTTTACCCATCCCAAAAAAGTGCACAGCGCCGATAAAAAAGTTTTCACTACAAAAATGCCTCAATACAACTTTCGCACAAATTTTGTACTCTATTATATTCATACACAACTATGAGATTTAATTATTCTCTATAAAAATATGTTTTATTTATACATTAGCATATATTTTTAATCTATAATACGCGCATTAGGCGCAAATGAGTAAAAGTTACGTTTATACCCGTAACAATTCAGTCTACAAATTAATTGTTCTACTACAAAAAAAATAGTGGCAGTGACATGATGAGATCTTTAATGTTTGTGCCCTGAATTTGTAGATTTTGTTAGAATCTAAGACCATTTGACGCTTATTCCGAAGGGAAACGATCTAAATATACTTACATTTAATTTTTAATCACTGAAGCTTTGCTGAAAGTATTATAATACTCTGAATAAGCGCCAAGTAATATCGTAGATTTTGGGTAGTCGTCCTTTTACATATGATCATGCTAAACCTGCTGGTAGTAAAAAAATATTTTCTTATTGATCTTGGCCGATACCATAGTAGCGAGTATACCGAGCAGTGAAGCTCAGCGAGTCTCTACGGGAGACTTAACTTGTCTTTTACCCCGCAATGAAATTTATCAGAAGACGATAAACAGGAGGAATAAAAAACAAAGTTGTTCACTTCCATTGGCTGAAAATCTTAAAACGGTTCTACTAGCTGAAACTGCGTCATACGCTGGCGCAGGTTTTGATTCTCCATCTGGGCGGATAAGAATATCCTTCGAGCACTCCTATCAAGTTTTCGAGTCAACGGCCTTGAAAGAACTTGTAAATGATTGCAGCTACAAACGATGTGGTAAATAGGGCTGAGTTGTGGCCACAACGTATGTAATAAGCATTAAAATGTAAGTTTCAAATTTGACTTCAAGTTACAGAACAGTGGTGGCTTCGAGTCAACACGGACTCAATTAACCATTAATTTATATCTGTAATGATAGTTTACTCTCATACGGAGTTAGAAAAATCCACGTGAAACACTAAACTCGAAAAATATTCTTTAGTCAATAGGCCGTATTCTATTTTCATCTAACCGATTAATTCCGTGCAATATTACTTCCGTGGACTATACAGGATATTTGACATTCCCTAGGAATAGTTGCTTTGATTCAAATACCATGCGGTCTAAAAATCGAGACCCCTCAATATTTTTTTATTTTTTGACGAACATCGCGTCTTTCTATATCACCAAAAGCTCTTCCAAGTTTAAATACTATACCTTGCTCGCTAATGTTTTTTTAAAGATGCTAGATACGCTCCCGTAACGTCATTTTCCGTATGAGTGCAAGCTCCCTTCATTTCGATATTTACATTTCTAAAATATATAATAACAATTATTAATTACATTACGTAAACATTTAAACAAACAATTATATTAAAATCACAATTAGACTTACAAATAAATTAATTTAAAATGTAAAAGGTTCACCAATAAACGCACAAAACTCTTTTAGAGATCAATAACAATCAATCAATAATGGAATCAATTAATATTTCAAATAATTTTTTTTCATCACAGCAAAAATATCAAACAATAAGATCCGATAATCGATATAATCGAAACGTCTGATTTTTGGCATAAAAAGATATGAACCATTAAAAATTCTAATCATCTTTTTGGGCATTACATTACATCTAAAATGACATTCATAGTCAGCAACGACACTGGGGATAGCGATGATAAGGTGTCAAACATAGTATCGGATGCCGGACAATCGTCAACTAAACGCATCTCCCGTTCGTAGACGGTAACATCAAGATTTGTAAGTTGATGAATTTAGGCACCGTTTTTGGACGAGTAACAACAGTTACTGGCGTCCATTTTTATTTAAACGTCCGGATCTATCGTAAACCTATATCAATCCGAGTTAATATTTTTTGTGGGTTGTCTAAAGCGAGTAGAGTTAGGCGGAGTTAGAAGGCGTCCTTGGCAGCCTGTATGAGTGTGAGCAGCTCGTTCTTGTCGTCGGTGGAGGGCTCGGGTCAGGAGGGCGCGGGGGCGGGGGCGGGCGCGGGCACGGGGGCGGGGGCGGTGTGCGACAGCGGCGGCGACCCCGAGCCCTGCTGCGACAGCTCGGCTTTCACGCGTCGCGCGATGTGCGACCGCGTGTGCTTGCGCAGGTGGTCCTTGCGGTAAAATCCTAAGCAACAAGTTTCAATAATATCATCAGCAGCCCATATACATCCCACTGCTGGGCACGGGTCTACTCTCCAACTGAGAAGGTTTCGGCCTTAGTCCAACACGCTGGCCTAGTGCGGGTTAATGGACTACACACCTAAGAAATTCCTAAGAACTTTTAGGTGTGCAGGTTTTCTCACGATGCTTTCCTTCGTCGTTCAAGTACGTGATAATTCATTGCGAATACACACGTAACTTCGAAAAGCCAGAGATGCCTGCCTGGGGTTTAAACCCCGAGGGCATCACTACATTTTATTTAAATTCAATGACATTAACACATGTTAATAGTGATTTTCGGATAGATGACCGTTAACAATTATACATACTTTTACACAATCACATTCACGCCAGTATCCCGTTAGGGCAAAGATATACCTACTCATATTTCGTCAGTTGTATTTTGAATCCATGTAATGCCCATTAACGTTTTTCGGGCACATTTCTGGACTTGCTGCTTCTTTAACTCATAGAGCACCAAAATTTATATTAATATCTGATAAACATCTATTCGTGGTAGGAAGTGATCGCTTACTAAAAGCCTTTGATGTAGAATATGATAATATAAATACTTTTTTGATTAGTTACAATTTGAATAAGCCCAGTCTCTCGTATGGTATCATTTCCCGTCTATAAAAAGTCAAACTCACCTTTCCCACATTCATTGCAGATATGTCTTTTTTCCCCCGAATGAATGACAAAATGCAAGGTCAATTGTTCTTTTCTCTTGAACGCTTTCAAGCACACGGAGCATACGTGCGGACGCTCTGGGTTGTGTGACTGCTTGTGGCGCGTCAGATGATCCTTTCTCTTCAGTGCAGCATTGCAGATGTCACAAATAAACCTGAAAAGAAGAATCTTGGACTTAAAAAATAAGCTTAAAAGTCAGATCATCAGTAACATTTTTTATTTATGGAACTTACCAGGTTGAACAGCAAAGTTAAAAGTCAGATAGGAAAACATAAAATGCTCGATTATTTTCTTTAATAATATGATGTCTCAGTATTACTCGTATACAGTTTCTAATGACATTTAAAATATTCAAAAATGTATATTGAATACCTTCTTTCCATGGTGTGTCCCAGTAGATGTTGCTCCAACAGGCCGCGCTCTGGGTACGCCATGTGACATTCTGGACAGCAATACAACGTGCTACCATCTGAAACAAAATGAAGAACGAAAATCGATTCAATAATCCGGCAGCACCCTTTTTGGTACCTTTGAGTTCTATCGTTCGTGTTAACGGAGGGTAAACTGTAAACTTAGATAACAAATAGGTTTTGGAGTTGTAAAATAATCTTATGGTCTTTAGCATGGTTCGTTTTTACGAATGTTGATGATAAATGAAACGTGCTCTCTTTACTACTTAGAACTGGAAGAAATGAACATAAATATATTTGAATCATGTAACAATTTATTATAGTGCATACCTAACGCTGTAGTAAGCCGAATTTCCCCAGGCTTGGGACGCTGTTTCTTCTCCTTAAGTGATCTCTTCTTTTTCTTTTTCTTCCCTATCGTTATACTATTCGTGCTCATTGTCTGGTTGACAACAGTTGCGGTCTGCACTGAAACACTGTTCACTGCGTTAGACGGCATCTAAAGGAATTATAATATCATCAGGTATATTTTAATACGTCCTAGGTCCTACGTCCCAACTCCTACTCCTGGGTGCGAAACTCCTTCACTGTTGAACTATTAGACCAAGGCCGCAGTGGCCTAGAGCTGGTGACGAAAATCACATAGCAGATAAATTCTTTGTGAAGAACTCTCAATCGCCCAGTTCTTCTCAACATGTTTTCTGTTTGAGTTAACACAGATAACTTTGAAAAGTTGGTGGTGTACAAGAAACCCGACTTTACTAAGACGGGGTCTATTTAATCGTTACAGTAGCACCCTTTTTTACCACTTAATAATTTAATTGTAACATAACAAATTATTCAAACACCAGGTCACTTACTGCTGCAATAGGCACTGGATTCAAGGTATTTGAATTGACAGCTGTGATAATTGTAGGTTGTTCATCTCTTTTGCCTTCTATGGCGGCAGGAGTCGAATACTTGAGCAGGTGGTGTAACGGCAGAGGCAAAGCAGAGAGATAGTCGGCCACGCCGCCTCCTAGCGTTTGCCATGTGGATGAGTCTGTTACGTCACCAATACCTACAACAGCGGGGATGAAAATAAAACAACATTTTATCCTTTTCAGTAATCACAAAAAGAAAATACCACATATACACACATCTACATAGCAATACTAAAATGAAACTAAAAGGATTATTATGTGTGTGTGTGAAATGAACCACCGTGAATAACGCTTAGAAGGCTGTTACTATATCATAAAATAACTCTGAGCGCTATGCCGTCATTTCTGAGCGGCACAGGTGAGTACGTGAGTAAATGGAATTTCTCGGGTACAAGTGAGGAATTACGACTAATTACACTAGTTTACATGAATTTTGTTCATGAAATGGATAATATACGGTTACATTACTTTGGGTATATACATCTCGGAAAAATATTTTAAAAAATCTAGCATCATTTTTTTGAAATATTTATTAAGATTTATACAAAAAAACTACCTACATCTAAATGAACAATAGACCGTTAAAAATGAGAAATTTTTGCTCTTTTTTATAAATATTTTCATCTGTACCTATCTCTCCCAACAGACCAACAATAGTCACCGAGCATATTTTGGTCCCAAAAACCTTGATAATTTTGCTCATATGATTTTAAATCTTGGTGAAATCGCTCAACTTGTTCATTTATAGCCAACATAAATAATATCTCAAAAAAATATTTTTTGTAAACTAGTGTTATTAATGAACGGCTTTTTTATAGCTTATAGATAATTAAAAATAAATGTCGAAAAACCTAGTGCCGTACTAAAGTGGTGGTGCCGGAAGTTAGTGCAACTGCAGTTGCAAAATGCAAAATACAGTTGGAAAAAAAAACAAATTTAGAATGCTTACTAATGAATTCAGCTGGTGCAGCAGCTACAGCACGATCCGGGCGCACCTCTTGCTTGATGGCCCTCGCGAGCGCTGCGGCTTCCCTAGGTTCGTGTAGGACAACTAGTAATTGTTGCGTGCCCTGTTGCAGCGGCGCAGCTTGTGTCACTAAAACCGTACATTCCCTAAATATCAATATTGATACAAAATATTCATCACAATATAGTTGCATTTGTAGAATTACTAAATGAAAATGTTATGAGGCTTATTCATTTCATTTGGTAAAACGAAATTAAGTACCTTGATGCTGATGCATCATGGTGGCCATGAGGTCATGGTGTAACTCCTCACGATACTCTCGTTTGTCAGTCCTTTGCTCAGCTTTGAGCTGCTGTTGCACTGTCTCGGTCTGGACATAGCTCGCTTGTCCGCCATAAGCGATATTGCCAAGGTTCACTGAGGATGTCGATGCGGAAATAGTTTGATACTTCACACCAGTATTTACTGCAATTTCATATATTACCTATATCTAAAGAAATTTATGTACCTACTAATTACTAAAAAAAATGGTAGTAGGTACACATAGGTAAACATCCTTTTTTTTAACTATCTGATATAGGTTGAGACAAAGCATTAAAAACTTCCGATCTAAGTTACATACCAGTATGCATGGGAGCTATTCCTGCAAGTGCAACTGTCCCAGGCTGCGCTGTGCTCACGACAACCACGCTTTCACCTTGTCTATATTTCATTCCATCTAATGAAACGGTACCAGGAACTGGAGCCACAGCAAACTGAACTCCGGCACCGTTACCAGTCGTCTGGTATCGGGTCTCTTGGAGCACCCCACCTGCGGCAGCTCCTGCACCTTCGTAGCCAAATTTTGCTGCGAATTGATGAATAGTAGGGATCGCCGCGGCGGTCGGGATATGACCAGTAAATGGGGTAAAGTTCATTGCAGCTTAAAGCCTCTGGAATCACGTAAAACATGATTAAGTTAGCAGATATTAAAAAGAAACAGCCGCGGCCTAAATATGCACTCCGTAACTCGGACAGGTGAATGCCGTTCCAACCGCAATACAATGAATCAAAGGGTGCGACCCCTTGTAGGGCGATCACTCAACCCCCGCCATTCTGCCTCACCCCAGTCGTTTCTAACGCTTTATTTTTACCGACCCGCGCTCTCACACCATTAATCTTAGAACGCGCACTGCCACTTCCCCGAGCGATACCGAGCAAAAGAACGAAAAGATAAGTAAACAGTTACCTTTTCCTTGAGTGGAGAATGAATTTTCATTGCGATTTAATTGTTCCTGGTTGATGAAATAAGATCGGTGAGAGATGGCGACTTGCGCGGACATGATGCGCGCGGTGGACGCGGCTGCGCTGTGCAAGGGAGAGGCCGCGGAGTGGGCACGGGGGCACGGCTCGGCGCACACGTGTTCTCCTTAAAGGGGACTTGTAGAAATCTTCATGGGAGAGAGAAGCAGGGTGGTCCTTCAAGATCGGGGATGGGTAGTAGAAGCAAGGGGTGATCGGCGACTAGGAACACTTTTATTAACTCCCGCCAATTTTTAGATCTTGAAAATCTTGTAAATATTTTCTCAATTTGTTCGGATAATATAATTCTTTTAGAACAATTTTATGTGTTGCAATTAATTTATGCAACCGAAACAAGAATTACCAGTAAAAAAACATTTAAACATACCAAACTAAAACATATGCACTTAAACGAAGTAAGTAAGACATTAATTCTTCCATAAACTTTGGAATAACGGTTTTGTTGGTGAGTATAAGTGCTAATATATGTGAATGACTAATTAATAATGGGAGCAAATTAGAACGAAGGTAATTTCACAACCGTCAAAAGGGAACTCTATCGTTGTATACAATATCGTCCTGTTGGAAAAGTTAGGTATACGTTCGTGGTATGTAAAATCCGAATAATATTCCATCTGATGGAATTTTCAAAGTAAGAAACATTATTTTGTCAATAAATATATTAATGCGATAATACTCGTAGCAAACTGTGTGCACACTATGAACAATAATCCAATTCAATATAATAAAAGAGGAAGGTAACAAATGCCAGGAACTACATTGCATAGGCGAGTTGTACAATACTAGAACAATAATAAAATATGACTAATCTATACTTAACGGTATTTAAATGGTAAAAATACTGGGTATTAGTTATTAGTAACGGGCAGTAGATTTCGAGCTCGACGTCCAAATATTTTCCATCCAGTTGTGGTTTTAGATTAGTTTTAGACTATTATGTGCTATCGTTTTGCTCTTGAAAGCTCTTATTAGTGCAGTGCAGTCGACATTGTTTCGTCAGGCCAGAAATAATTACTATAAAGTATAATCCCTCATGTGATGCAATCACGTTTCGAACTATGACAGTAAATCCAAGCCAAGTTCACCAGGTGTAATAGAAATGAATTAATTTTTGTGATTTTATTAACCAAAGTGGTATGACCTTATTCGAGCTAGCCCATACAAAGAACAACTTCAACTCATTACGGCTTGGCTCCACCACTTACGAAGCGAACAATGGATCGTCGCTCTCTTAGTTGTGACTACCCACCCTAGGATAAAAAAAAAACAAAAACATTTATTTTATTAGTGGCAATAAATAATAAAACTCACTTTACCAAATCATTGATTTATTTTCTTAATCTCATTACTCTTCAGATGTTTCTTTATAAATAACGTTTCATACAAAAGTTTACAACTTATAAAAGACTTACTTATGACCTCCTTATGGAAGTGAGATTATCTAATACACTGTCTTAATTTTATAATACTTGCATCTATTATTTCGTATAACAAAAATATTTATAAAAGTTAATTCCCTTTTACTAAATCTGCACTAAAATAACGTTTGGAAAAAGGTAGATTTTTTTTAAAAAGAGTCAATTTATAACTTTCCATAAAATAATAAATCGGATTGCTGTATGCTTTCAAGAAGTAATAGACCAGAGTATAAAAATAAAGCAAGAGCAAGCAAGTACACAAATCAGTAGTGAGTAAAGCTTAAATCAAAATTAAACATACTAACTTACAACCTAAAGGGAAGTTTATAGTGGAAATTGTCTAAACGTTTTACTTTCACATTCACTCGACCTACTCGATTTGTATTCATATGAATACAAATTATATAATAGTACAATCTTTCTACGTAATTTGTCTAAATAAAAATCTGCATACAAATAAAATTTAATATCACGGAACCAGGCACTTAGTTTTTTCTTAGTACATCACTATTTCTATCTCAATTTTAGATACTAATAAAGGTGACTGTAAAATAAATATGTAAACAAAATAATTTTATAAAATAAGACAATATAAAACAATTAATTACATTGAACATGTTTCGTATCAAAATACAAAATATTATGGCTATTCATTGACGCCAAATTTAAACAAGTAAATGATCGAGTTAAGTGAAAGTACGCCTTAGAGCACCTTTTAAGTAGTCCCTAACATTTAAAATTACAAACATGCCACAATCAGTGATGCTGTTCAACTTAATTCTACGTACAAAAATATAATTCAAAATCAATTTACACCTACATTAAAGCTGACAATATCGTGCGGTAGTATCGGCGTGGGCTCGACGAGACTTAACGATTGACGTATGTGTGACCGACATTCTTACAGACTTTTCATAGTCCTAGTTGCTACACAACATTTTATTGCCAACATTTAAATCCTAGTTATTAAATATTTCTGCGTAGAACAGGACCATAATCGTTCAATACTAATTTATATTGCTTTTAAAATCACGTCAATACCTAAATCTAATATGAACTGGACTACGATACATTTTATAGTGAATATATAATATACATACTCATTACAAAAATTAGCAAAACTAATATATAATAAATATATTATGCTTTTCATAACAAATTTGAACCCGCATTACAAGTTATTTATCACACATACGACATTCATTGAACTATTAACAAGTTATTTGCAAGCAAAAAGTGTGCAATAAGCAAAAACAAAAACATTATGAAATTGACGAATATAAGCTAGGAAACAAAAACTATTGATAATTATTGTTATTTCACAAGATATTGCTTTAAAAATAGAAATAAGGATGACGATAAATATTTTTGGTTTTATTACATACTTGTATGTGGCTTTTATTTAAAGATATTGCTGTTAATGACAAACAACCAATATCAGTAATAATATTATAAGCCTGTTTATCACGCCCAGTGGTGCAGAGACAATAAAGAACAACAAAATTATCATTTATTTACATACCTATAGTCTCAAAAGTTAATCACACATGCAATTTAAAAAAACCTGTATAGAACCCATGTTGCTAGAGATAATATACCTCCTAGAGTTAATTTTTATGTATTGAAAACATATTTTGAGCTTCATAATTGTGATTATAAATTTTGAATAAACAAATTTTATCAAAACGTTATAACAGCAAATCTATTTAGAATGACAATATCACAGTCATAATGATATTTACAATGTGAAATGATCGTTGCATTGAGTTACCTCCAATTCCCTTTCCTAAAAATCAGTAATATAAAATGGTAAATGTTAAAAATATTCTTCAATGCTTATCCTAATTATCTAACTTCAATATACTGTACTCAAGTTTTAAAATGAATATTTGTATAAATTAAGGCATGCTGTTACAGTTCATAACCTTGTTTACGGTTTGAATACACACTGAAATATTATCATTAATATTATTTAAAAATCAGTTTTTGGACAGAATTGGTTCCCGAATATGATTTCACTATAATCTCATGGTTGGGCGAAACAGGTGTGTTACACTATACTTAGCAGTCAAAAAAATTACCTGAAATATGTCATGGCGTTTCTAACTTAATTCGCATTCAATATATACAACAATGATGATATGTAGGCATCAATGTGCGCTTCACTGTTCACACTAATCGTAGGAGTAGCCGCCGATTTTCTCTCACATAAGGCAATACTATAAAACCATTCATATTTATATTTATAACCTTTCATAATGCAACCATGTGATGTAATGCTTTATACAAAACTTCTCACAGAACTTTAACTTTCATTTTCACCTTTTAATTTATAGTTATGAGGGACTAGTCATTCCTCGCAGTCATTTTACATATTCACTTCAAATGGATACTTATATAATTGACAATAGCGTCTCCTTTCTACCGGCACTTAAGTTCGTTACGTTTTCTATCTGAACTCGAAAGATCTCACAAATCATGTTGCGATAGAAGCGTTCAAATCCTGATGGCTCACTAATATCTAAAAGGTTTTACACCTAAACGAAGCAAATCCAAAGGCGGCAACATTAGGACGCGGAGCACGATACAGTTTGTAAAGTCGGGCATAGAGTTGTCGCGGGAGGCGGGCCGCTGTGTCATGTGTGTTGCGCCAGCAGCGCCTCCAGCTGCGCGTGCGCGTCGCCGTGCAGCGGGCTGTGCGCCGCGCCGGCCTGCGGACTGTGCTGCTGCGCCGCGTGCTGCGCCGCCTGCTGTGACGCCTGCTGTGACGCCTGCTGTGACGCCTGCTGTGACGCCTGCTGTGACGCCTGCTGCGCCGCCGCCAGCGACGACATCACGTGCTGCGGGATGTTGATCTGCACGGGCATTTGCATGTTCCCGCTAGTCGGCACCTGAGAGGACAGAATTATTTTTATATTCAACGTAAATTGCAATTACTCCATCGGCCGTCGGACCGTCGGCAGACATGATGGAGCAGACAAGTGTTGATGAGTGTGAGACCGCGCTTAGTCAAACGTAATGTAGGACGACCTGCAGCACAATGGTCCGACGACTTGAGAAAGGTGGCGGGTAACGGATGGATGAGGGCTGCTCAAGACCGGGATGGTTGGTGGTTTCTTGGGGACGCCTACGTTCAGCAGTGGACGGCGATAGACTTAGTATATAAATTGTAATTGCGTGGTGTCCGCGAACGTTTGTAAGTATTGTGTACTAACGTGTATGGTGATCTCCGGCAGTAAGTTGTTGTGCGTGGACAGCGGCTTCACCTCGATGGTGGGCAGTGTGCTGGCGGTGTTGGCGCACACTTGCGGCGCGTTTCCCCCCGCTCCCGCCGCCCCCGCACCGCCCGCCTCCGCCTCGTCCCTCGCGCGCTTGCTCTCGTGCGAGCGAGTGTGCTTGCGCAGATGGTCCTTACGGTAAAAACCTAACAAACACACAGTTTATATATTAAAAGGTTGTTTTACGAGCAAAACATCACAATTAATATGCTCACGAGATTATATAAAATATTTTGGTCTTTTTTAACTTTTAACAGCTAAACCTCTGTGCCAATTTTAAATTTGTAATAAAATTTTGTACAAAACCCTAAATAATATAGACAAAAAAAATTAGTAATTTTTATCGAATATAGGTATGGGAGCGTTCAAGTATTACGTAACGCAATTTGGTGTGTAGGGGGGAAGGGGGTCTTGTACAGAGGGTGTCTCATAAGTAATGTCGGATTTCATAACTAAAAATTTACTACGCCTCATTTTATACATGTCGCAACTTGTTAAGATATTCTCTAGTCCTGTGGAGAGTGCAATTGATTCACTTTAATTTAATCGTACTGTCTTTGTTTATTGACGTCGTAGGTCGTTTTGATACTAAAAAGTATGGAGTGTGAT
This sequence comes from Hemaris fuciformis, assembly GCA_907164795.1. Taxonomy (NCBI): domain Eukaryota; kingdom Metazoa; phylum Arthropoda; class Insecta; order Lepidoptera; family Sphingidae; genus Hemaris; species Hemaris fuciformis. Next base: position 11,236,961 of record OU015440.1, read on the forward strand.
AAATATGAAATTCGTGTACTGTTAAGACATTATTGGAAACAAAAGTTCAAAGCAGCCGCGGCAGCAAGGAAAATATGTGAAATTGAAGGGGAGGACATGGTTAATGAGCGAACGGCACAGCGTTGGTTTAATCGTTTTAACAGTGGAGATTTGACACTTGAAGATCGATCACGTTCTGGTCGTCCACCTGTGTGGGATGTTGAGGCTACAAAGGAAGCAGTAGAAAACCAACCCAGTACCAGCACTCGTCGATTATCGGACTCGTTGGGACCTTCTAAAGACACTATACATCGCCACTTAAAATCATTAGGTAAGACTTATAAAAGTTGTCGTATAGTGCCCCATGAATTAGACGAGATTCAGGCGAAACGTCGAGTAGAGGTGTGTAAACAGCTCCTTGCTCTGCCGAAAGGTGATCGTTTTATTAAACGCATTGTTACTTGCGACGAAAAATGGATTTATCTAAACAACCCAGACATGTCAAAACAGTGGTTAGACATAAGACAATTACCTGAACCTGTCGTGAAAAGAGGTCGTTTCGAGTCGAAAGTCTTGTTATGTGTCTGGTGGAATTATGAAGGTTTAGTGTACTTTGAGATAGTTCCGGATGGTCGAACTATTAATGCTGAGTTATATTGTGGACAGCTGACCCGAATGTATGAGGTTTTATCACAAAAATATCCAGGCTTAGTCAATCGAAAACGAGTGCTCTTACAACAGGATAATGCTAGACCGCATACGGCGAAAGTTACACGCGATAAGATTAAAGAACTTGATGGAATTGAACTCCTACCACATCCAGCATTTAGTCCAGACCTTGCACCATCTGATTACTATTTATTCAGATCCATGGCGAAGTTCCTGCGTGGAAAAAAATTCGAGTCAAGAGAAGATGTTGAAAATGCAGTGCGGCAATTCTTTGCATCTAAGCCCAAGGAATGGTTTTACCAAGGACTCAAAGAGCTGGCTGAACGTTGGGTTAGGACTGTAGAATACGATGGGCTATACTTTGAATACTAAGGTTTTCTTTTTGTATGATTAATTATTAATCAAAGTGAATATTAAAAACCGACATTATTTATGAGACACCCTCTGTAAAACGTTACGGTGCGTTACAAGAGCGGGAGGGGGTATTTAGAATACCAGTAATGAAAGAGTCTAAGTGGCTGGCTAACCCGTGGACAGAGGAGCAGTTACTGCAATTGTATTATGTTTTTACGTACCGTACTTAAAAATCACTGCTTTTGTTTATTAATACTGCAAAAGCAATTAATACAATAACAAAGGTATTATACTTTGTTCAACATAATTGTGACTTTAATGGTTCCTTAAATGTTATGTAACGTACGTTTGGAGAGGGGGGGGGGGGGTGTACAGATAAACGTTACGGTGCATTACATGCGGGGTCTAAAATCTTAAAAAATAGCGTAACGTAATAGTTGAACGCTCCCTATATTGTATTGTAAGCGAGAGAGCGATGGTACCTTTCCCGCACTCGAGGCACATCTCGGTCTTGACGCCGGAGTGTATGACGGTGTGCAGGTTGAGATGCTCGCGGCGCTTGAACCCCTTGCGGCAGACGGTGCACACGTAGGGCCGCTCGGGGTTGTGGCCCATCTTGTGCCGCTCCAGGTGCTCCTTGCGCTTCAGCCTGACACACAAACTGATTAGCATACCAATCTACAATAATGTATCATCATCAGCCCATATACTTCCTACTGCTGGGCGCGGGCCTTCTCTATAACAAAGAGAGTCCTTATTTCAACACGCTGGCCTGCACACTGTCACTTAATTAATTGTTAATTGCTGCCACTACAATTAACAATTGATCAATTGTTCTTGTGAAAATGACAAGGAACAATTAATTAATTGTTAATTGCAGTGTCAAAAATTAATTAATTGTTAATTGTTAGTTCAATTAACTTTTATCCAACACTGCTGGCCTGATGCAGGTTGGCGGTATACACACCTAAGAAATATATGATCGTCAATGCTCGGACCAATGTCCAATGGCAAGAAACCGGGATCATCTCTTACCAATGGACACACTAATGTCGGCTTCAGTTTTTTTTTTCAGCGATACAGGGCATCATCTGTGGTTATTTGTATGATTTTTTAATGAATAACAGCAAAAATGTCTGTATCATACTGTTTTTTTTTTCATAAATCCATATTATTGTTTGAATAAAGTGACTCACCCGGCGCCGCAGATGCCGCATATGAACCTCCGTTCGATCTTGTGCACGCTGAGATGCATCTCCAGTTGTTCCTTCTCGGCGTATGCCATCTGGCACTCCGGGCAGCAGTAGATGGGGGTTCCGTCGGACGCGGTGGCGATCACCACCTGCCCGGGCTTCGGCCGCGCTGGCTTCAACGGCTTCTTCTTGTACTTCTTCTTCTTTTTACTGTGTATCCGAAGAGTCCCATCTGCCAATGGAAAGTACAATTGTTTTGTCAATGTTTGATTAATATATTTTTACTACAATATTATAATGTTGGGTTTTAATTACAATCACCAGGATACTGTAAAAAGCCCACTGAAAAATTTGAGTCCGAGGGTTGGACTCCACATAAAAAAAACAATTGACTGTTTTGTCAGAGAAAAATTAAAAATAATGTTACATTTTATTATGAAAACTCGTCTCGGATGTGCATTAAATACAAAAATTTAGTAATTAGCATTTTGTAAAATATATTATATCAATTTTATTACCTTGGCTGAGAACAGCTTCCGCGACCGCTTCCTCTTGTTTCTCTTCAATGGGCATGATTTCTATTTCGATTTTTTCATTTTCTTGTTTTTTAATATCAGTCGTGTTCAGTCTTAGAAACTGTTGCAGTGACGCTGGAAGTCCTTGTGTTTGCTGAAACAGGCACAACATATTACATTAAATATGAGCCATGGCTCAGTTGGAGGCGGACCGAATTTCCAGTAGAGTGGTCCCAAGTTCAACTACTACAGTATTTTTAAAACCTGCATATTGCTTGTTAAATCACTCTCTTTAATATACGATATCAAGACAATAGTGGTGAATCACTTAGCGTCAAAAGTACTTAACGTGCTAGTATGTTAAAAATTCAAAAAAAAATGTTATACATACATAAACCGCACACCTGTATTCCCCAAAAGAGTAGGCCTAAGTGCGTTGCTGCACCCACATTTCGCCAAGTAAGTATCAGTCCCACTTAACAGGAAATACCCAATAACACATTCCGACCCGGGAATCAAATCAGGGACCACTAGAGAGCACGGCACATATTCGTGCCGCGAAACTACGAGGCAGGTTTTGTTATATTGTATTACAATACTAGAAATGAGTAAGGTGGCACTGACCTGTGGCGGCAGTTGGCTGAGGTATTTGGCGAGCTCCTGCTGGCCGCTGTTCAGGTGCCAAAGGGTTTCATTACCTTCCGCTTCTTGCGAACTCTCCTGCAAATACACAAATGCTGTATACAAACGGAATACAATTTGAGGGACGAGTCAACGGACCTAATCACAAATAAACATCTATAAACATCTCCAAAAAAAACCCGTCACGATCGTTTGGACCCGATCCCGGCAAAACACCTCTGACTTTTCAAAAGTTTATAAAACTAACACGTACTTTAATATTGCAGAAAAAAAACGAGATAAATCCTGCATACGTATGAGTTTCTTAGACATAACATGACAGATATGTGTTAGTAGTGATAGCCGCGAGGTTCAGGCGCGTGGTCGAGAATCTCGGCGGTCGCGGGTTCAAACCCCAGGCACACACCTCTGACTTATCGAAGTTATGTGTGTATTCACAATGAATTATCATGCACTTTAACGGTGAAGGAAAACATCGCGATGAGACCTGCACACCTAAAAGTTATTAGGAATTTCTTAGGTGTGTAGACCGCCAACCCGCACTAGGACAGCGTGGTGGACTAAGGCCTAAACGCTCTCAATGGTATATATCTCATATATGAGCTTATTTTAAATGTCGTATGATAAATACAAATGCACTTACATCATCCATTTGGTTATTGTCATCGTACTCTTCTTTGATCAAGATGGTTTCGATGTTGGAGTTGTTGTTGTTGGTACTTGTGTTGTTGTTCAACGTCTTTTGGTCCTCGGGCGAGTTTATTATGATCTGCTGGTTGGGGGTTATGAACACCTGCAACATAATCAATTCATTCTTTTAGTTTATATAATACATGTTGCCCACAACTCTGTATGATAAAATGAATATCTTTTCCCCGTTTTCGCCACATTTTTCTATGCAGCTCTGCGCTTATTGGTCAAACTAGATGATATAAACCTCTTCCTTGATCAATTGAATTCAACAGAAAAGTAACTTTTTATTTCGAACCAGTTTCCGATATCAGCGCGATCAATTAAACCAGTAATTCCCAAAGTGGCCCAGGTCCCAGGGGTCCACGGGAGACTCAACGGGGGTCTACGTTGGGCGTGACAAAAAAATGGGGGGTTCACAATCGTAAGTGGGAATCCATGAAAATTAATTTGGTTCGGAACTAAAATGTTGACTTGACTTCTCCTATCATTATAGGCAGATAATATTTTAAGAAGCTCAGCGACTGTTACTTGTAAAACCTTGCATATTCCATAATTAAATTAGTACAACGCATCTCCTTTTTTTGGAATTTGGTAGTAATGTACCTCCAAGGGGGTCCACCGGATCCATAAAAATTTTGAAAGTGGTCTATGATACAAAAATGTTTGGGAACTTCTGAACTAAACAAACTCTTCAGCTTAATGTCATATTAGATGACATTAAACTGACGATACAAAATGAGAGTGACGGTACAAAAAGGATTGCGATGGATGGACGAGCAGCGATATACAATTATATGATAATACTTCCATTTGAAATTCTGCTATAAGCTGCAGTGGAAAGCGAGCGCTTTGCGTGTTGTTCGCGAGTCTGTCGCCTGACCACAAACATTTAACATAGCAATTTATAAAATAGCTAATGAATCATTGTGTTCAGTAACGAAAGGTCATTCGTTTGTGATGGCATGCTACTCAAACGAATAGTTTCGAATTCAAATCTCTCTGTACTGAATGTACAATCAGTTTTTCATGTGAAGAAGCATTTAAGCAGGCAATAAGGGCATCGACTTATGACAGATGGTCTTTTTGGACAAAATCGTCCTTACCATCAGCACGGTGTTGTCAATTTGTCGTGCCCATTTATGAAACAAAATATGTGGAAAAATTTCTTAGGTGTTAAAATGATCACATACATGCACATATGTATCTCTAAGGTATATTTACACTTTGATACTTATGATAAGGTATATGTACACTTTGATACTTGACCACGATTGCCTCGTGGTCTCGCAGCGATCTAGAGGTTCCGGGTTCGATTCTCAATAGCAGCACAGAGTCTGGAATTGTGCCCGAAAAACGGCAATAGGCTCGCCCCCTATTACGTGGGACTGATACATACTTGGCGAAATGTGGGTGCAGAAATGCACCTCTGCCTACCCCTTCGGAGAATACAGGCGTAAGGTTATGTATGTATGTCAAATATATATTTCTATCACAATCTTCACATTCTATGAGGCTGTATAATTATAAAAAAATATATGTTTGATCTACATCATTTTAGACGACCCGGGAATCTAACCCAGGATCTTTCAACTGCATGCCACACACAGACACTTGTGCAGCGGGATCAAAAAGTTCCTTTGGTAAGGAATAATATAAGATTTACCTGATGCATATTACTTTGTATGTGTTCTTTGCTGTTTGTCTGAGTTTGTGTCGGTTGGACGAGTTGCATCTCTGGCGGTAAAGCAGACAAAACTTGTAAACCTGTAACAAACGAGGATATTTAGCAAATAATTTTATAATACGTCTTGCGGTATGTGTGCGTTCTACTCATATGCAACAAAATATAAATAAATACACCCAACAGTCACATACATAGTTCTGACACATTGAGATAGGGTCTCGTCTCACAAACACCCAGATCCGAAACAAATATTTGTGGGCCACACAAACATTTGTCTCGGTGCGGGGATCAAACCCGCGGCCTCTCGTTTCGCAAGCTGGTGCCTAGCCGACTGCGCCTTGGGTCTTTCAAGTACATTGTACGAGTATATCAGTCAGACTCGATGCTCTATTTCAGGGTGTCTCAAAGTGGAGTACGCAGGGGGTTCGCGACTAGATTTACGTAATGGTGACTTGATGCCTAGCAGACACGTGCGGCACACATAGTAGCTACAACATATTTATGTGAGAGTGGGCTTTCACACCTGGTCATGATAAATACTAAATACAGAAATCGACTTGATACCGATTCTGAATTAAGGTTAAAATTGTCAAAAATTACTCCTTAAATTATTTCCAATCCATTTACGACAAGAAACAAGCACACCCATCACATTAATATTAAAAAGATATTTCTTTAGGCACTTTGTTATCCTTTATAAAAAAAAACCTTATTTTCTTTAACATAAATAGTTATTATTTTCTTTCGGGGGAATTTAATTAGTTACTTAAGGCTTAAGTGGTTCGTGAAACGAAAGTTTCAGGAACCCTGCTCTATTTTATAGATCTGTAATATGCGGGGAAAATAAAAAAAATAAATGGTCATCTAGTAAAGGTAATGTTTCCGACTCACCTTCCCCAAGTGAGTTCTGTCCCACCAGCTGGAAGCCGCCGGTCTCGCTGCCGTCCGGAGAATACGCAACCGTCAACACGGCGCCACCTGCCGGACAAACATACAAACCGCACAAATTTAAAAAAAAAACAGTTTTTTTATGTCTATTACTCAGGGTGTCAGCAGACCGTGATCCTAAACTAAGACAGACAGTAATCACGGTGATTACAAACACATGGAGGGAAAAAAAGGTAAAAAAAAATAAAAAATACATTTTCCTGATCGTCATAAGTATTAAATGTCCTATCTTTTCGATCACGGTCTGTCTACACTAAGGTAATAGCACTAGTAATTGACCACTTAAGGACACAGAAATTTCTTTTTTAATGCCTAACTTTAATCTTCATTCGAATTCAATGAGTGTTTTGTTTTGTTAACTCTGTGCAAGTCTTTTAACGAAACGAGCTAGTATTTTTTCTTGTACAATGGTTGCATTCAAGTAAAAAAATGAAAATAAAACTTAATATAAGAGATTTAGTAGTTGACCACCTAAAAACTAGTAGTTGACCATGTTTTGCATCAGTAGTTGACCATTCAGATTTTTTAATTATTTGTTAAATAAGAAGGCAAATTAAGACAACTTTGCGTTTTATTTGAAATATAATAACAATAACATCCCCCGCTCGTTAATAAATGTTCTGGCCATTTCCACAATCGACCATTTGCTTTCATCGATGATATTGTAGCTGTTTTTTTTATAGCTTTAAGTACTTTTCCGGGATAAAAGTTATTACCGTACTTCATCATCATCATCATCATCAGCCCATATACGTCCCACTGTTGAGCACGGGCCTACTCTACAATTGAGAGGGTTTAGGCCTTAGTCCATCACGCTGGCTTAGTGCGGGTTGGCGGACTACACACCTAAGAAATTCCTAAGAACTTTTAGGTGTGCAGGTTTCATCGCGATGTTTTCCTTCACCGTTAAAGTGCGTGATAATTCTTTATCAATACACACATATGCAACTTCGAAAAGTCAGTCATGTGTGCCTGGGGTTTGAACCTGCGACCGTCGAGATTCTCGACCGCGTGCCTAAACCTCAATGCCGTACTTAAATATGACAAATTCAACATTTACTTTTTGCCGAGGCTTTTGTCAGATTCTTAATCAGACAACAGTAGTTGAAAGTTTACGCATATTTTCAAGCATATCGTTAGGACCTATGATGTCAAATTGATCTAGAGTGGTTTCAAATATGTCATCAGCAATGCTAATTGCTGGTGATCCTGGGATCGTCACTAGCACTAGTTCGTCACCAACAGTAATATGTACCGCAGTTGCCGATGGTTCCATTGTGGTTTCCAAAACACCATCATTATTGTGAGAGGATTTTTTTTTCAGCCGTTCTTATGGGTGTTTTATGAAGACGAACGACAGTTACTGCTGAGAGCATTGCAGCTTCAGTATAATTTAGGAATGTACCCCTTTTCCCAGACATCTACAAGGTGAAAATTTGGTTTTAATAACTGATCGTACCTTATAATAAAGGTGGTCAACTACTAAATAAAATTAAGTTATTGTAAAAGTAAATAAAATAGTTAATTCTAATTGATGACTCGACTCGACTGCCTCGTGGTCTCGCGGTACGAGTATGTGCCGAGCGATCTAGAGGTCCTGGGTTCGATTCCCGGGTCGGGCAAAGTGTTATTGGGTTTTTCCATTAGGAAATTCTCGGTAACAGCACGGAGTCTGGAAATGTGCCCGAAAAACGGCAATAGGCTCGCCCCCTATTACGTGGGACTGATACATACTTGGCGAAATGTGGGTGCAGAAATGCGCCTCTGCCTACCCCTTCGGGGAATACAGGCGTGAGTTTATGTATGTATGTATGTCTAATTGATGATGCTCTTCATATATTATTCCGTACAGTACATTTACATGATACAGAAATTCATCAGAAGTTGACCATCCTGGTCAATTACTAGAAAATCGTGCTAAAACGGAATCAGTAGTGGACCACCCCCACATCTCAATCTTGTAAACAAATTTTCGTATTTTAAATACCCTGTTACCTCAATTAATCCCTAACGAATAAGAAAAGCAAAACACTTATCATCAACAAGGTGACAAAGTTGTTAATATTTAACTTCAAACTTTTTCAATCCTTAAGAAAATTATGACAAAAAAACGAATAATAGATTTACGGTGCGTCAATCAACAAACAACTGGAGGCTATTTTTAATATTTGAAAATAATGGAGTCGTAGTTTGCGCGCTTCGTAGACCACATGACAGCACTGACTACTCAATATGGAATTAGTTTAAAAATATGCCGCGAATTCTTATTTTATCTGTTTATGTGCATTGGTGGTCAACTACAGGTACATGGTCAACTACTAGTGCCATTACCTTATGTTTAATATTACAAAACATAAATATAAAATTATTAATATAGACGGTTTGTAAAACGTATTTTTTTATTTTTTCCTGATTTTTTAGCGTCAATATATTTGTAATCGCCGTAACTGTTCAATGTAACCTGTCTTAATTTTCAATCACGGTTCACACCATGTATACAGACAAGAATAATCACTTGCGTTGGTACTAAATGAAAAGTAAAATGCAGGCGAAACCAACAGTAAACGCAAGTATACTAAATCCGCCGGCAGCTATGTAAAAATTCATAATGAATTATCACGTACTTTAACGGTAAGGAAAACATCACGAGGACACCAGCACACCTTCGAAGTTCTTAGGAATTTCTTAGATGTGTAGTCCGCCAACCCGCACTAGGCCAGCGTGGTGGACTAAGGCCTAAACCCTTCAATTGTAGAGGAGGCCCGTGCCCAGCAGTTGAACGTATATGGGCTGACGATGATGATATGAAAGAATAAATACTTTATTTATTGTCGTCGCTATTCGACTGCATACGAATATCTGACCATCAATATAATTTGACCTAGTTCAAAAGTCATACATACCTTGTTGCAGTCCTTGTATGGGAATTTGCATGTGATATTTGGGTTGCTGCTGCGCTTGCAGCATGTTTGGGTTTAGCACCTGAATCTGCACCGTTGGCTGGGGATCACCTGGGCAAAAAGCTTCATATTAAAAACAGATCATACACTAGCCTATGGTCTAATTATCAAAATCCCTACTTTTTTTTTTGGCCGATGCAACACAACGAAAAGCATTACGGCATCTTCAATAGACATAATTATGTACCAAATCGGAGTAAAGTAAAAAAAAAAGGTTTGCCAAATTTCAGAGCTTCTTATTATGAAAATAAAGTTCGTTTTTCTTAATGAATATGTTTAAAAAATTGTTAAGGCCATCGAAACTGACAAAGAATTTAAAGCTTGTGTTTGACAATACAAGCGGCTAGGTTCACAGGATTCTAAACATAGCGACTGTTCAATGGTAATAGGGTGGAAAATAATGTTAAGTTTTCACAGCCGATTAGGCATGTTCTAAAGTGAAAATCTTTTACGGGTCAGTGGACGGGCCTTGGTGCAAGCTTCAGTATTTAGGGAAATTAAATTTTATCGTTACCACCAAATGTATGATCTATATTGACGTCAAAATTAACAATTTTTTGCAACAAGTAACTACTAATTAAGAACAATGTTTTTTTTTGAGTTTGAGGGACTTTCTATCTAAATATTAACAGTGTTACAAGGCCCATTTGGCAGGTGGCTTAAATCTGAACTTATGCCGCCACCTGTGTCACTTTTGACAGAGCGCTCCAGTTGATAAATATTGACATTATCTATGATTTATATTTATTATGCATAAACATATTAACCAAAAAATTGCTAAAGTAAAATTGAATTACGGAACATGTTGACAGAGTATAAATAGTTCCCCCAATCTAAGGCGATTTTTGTCAGGTAAGCTTTATTGCACACTCACGCCCTCCTGTCCATGTCATCCAAGTGCCACATGGTTCTTGTAGCACTGTACTGTTAGCCCGTCTGTACCTTTTGAGCCATAGCGATTTGTATTTTTATTTTTGCATAGAGGTGTGAGGTAAAGGAGGGTTTTGTTGCTCACCCGGCTTGGTTCCCGGTAGCGCGATGGGCACGGTGATGAGCTGCGTCGTGTGCTGCAGCGCCGGCCCGCCGTCCAGCGCACGCACGTACTGCACCCCGCCCTCGCCCATCGACACGCCGCCCACCATACCCACCACCTCAACACACACTTTACTTATCACACCCTCAGTTATACACACAGCGGCTTGTCAAACAGGCCACGGGTTCGATCTCGCACCGAAGCAAATATTTCATCTAAAAAAACAAACTTTTTCGAGTCTGGAAGTTTTTGATATGTTTCTGATGTCCACGACAATAATTGTATCTAAGTGTTTGATCAGAAGGATGTATCTTATTTTATTCTGAATACACTAAACAATCATTAGAACAGTCCACATCCAGGAGAACTTGTACGGAAAGAATAGAATCATAGACACAAACAAATAAATTAAGAAATGTGGGCTACAATAAACTTACACAATTAATTTAACATTTATGTACACTTTTACAGGGAAAGATAAAAGCTACTTATAGGTACACTAAATCACTGATACTATGTGTTTAAATTTTCTGTAACTATAGTCAGATATAAATAAATTGTCACTCGTGCGATCGTAGACCGGTTTCGATTTCCGACACAAGTAAAGTAATACATACTGGGTTTTTCTGTCAGAAAATTCTCAGAAACAGCACGGTGGCTGGAAATGTGCCTGATAAACGGCAATAAGGTCGCCCCATGTTATGTCGATCTTTAAACATAGTAAACGAAATATGGGAGTAATATTATGCCTGTATTTTTTTATTTATTAATCATATCCATGCGTTCACGAAAAGTTCAAAAATAAAAGTAGTTACAAGTTTTAAGGCTATGTTATGCGTGAATGGATTATATAGGATTCTCATTGTTTTTCAAAACAATAGGCGACGATTCACAATTTTTTTGTGTATTTGGAATAAATATACTTTTAACTAAATTCATCAATTTTTAGCAATCGAAATATTGTGAAACACACTGAATGAAGACGCGGGGAAATAAGTTTTGACTGATACTCCTCGGTGGTTTGCTTAATATTAAACAAGTATAACGCAAGCACACACCTCATTAAAATACTTTACCAACGGCGGATGACTCATAATTATATTTAGGGAAAACCGTCTCATACTTTTAAGTCGGACGCTACCAACTTACTTAAATAGTATAATTATAAAGAGGTATATGTATGAAAAATTGATATTTTTGCTAATAAATGTCTATTTAAAAATATTGTTCGAGAGTAAAAGGCTAGAGCGCACATATTTAAAAGTTATTTTGAAATTAATTATCGGTTACTTAAAATTCACCGTGGTGGACTATAAGGGACTAACCCTCTTAAATGTACAGATGGCGTGTGTCGAACAGTATTATGCTAATAAAATGATATCACCAAAAAGTATACACCCAAAAAATATTTTTTTACTGCTAAGCAAGAACTTTTAAATTGCTCTCTGATCCACAGCGTAAGATGTTACATTTGAAACACTTCCTGCATTTTATTTCAGTCGTTCCCATTAAAAACGGCTGCGTGGGATTGTCTTTATATCTAGTCCAGTACAATTTTAGTTATATGTGCGTTAACTTTCACTTGATTACGTCAACACACAAGACGGATTTGTATTGGCACTTGTTTCAATTACCACTTATAGCTTGTGAGTACCTTGTACTGGAAACGCAGTGAATTACATACAAAATTATGAAGCGTAGTTTATAGGATATAGTATTCGTTTTGTATAGTCTAGTAGCAATAAAAATACTTGTACTCATTAAATCCAACGTTACTAAGATGACTTCAAGTGTCTAAGGATATGTTCATTCTATAACATTTTTTTTACAACCGTTTCTCAACTGTTTTTGTTATTTTATCTAATTGTAAAGTTAAGGTTATCGTCCGTATGTCACCAGTAAAAAACATCTAACTTCTGTCTACCGCTTGGGGCATAAAAACGGGAGTGTATGAGATTGTATGGAGACGGTTTTAGGCTACATTTTGAAAAAAAATGATGTTAACGCGAGCAAAGCTACAGAGGAGAGATATACAAATAATTAAAATGTAACATAATATATCACCATCAAAACACCCATAACGACTTATTTCTATTTTCCTTGAGAGTTTCTAAGTATTATTAAAGCGAATAACATCAAGTTATTTCAAATCGAGTATATAAAATATCCTACATACATATGTAAGATACTAGGCTTTTTTTGCGGTTTCATCGATGTGATGCAATGTCATAACGAATCTCTCCTACAGAATTAAACATAAAAAGTACTTCGAGAAATCCTTTGCTAACAGACGACAAAATTATTAAGAACCTGCTGATAATACTTCTCAATGACTGACCTACTAAAACGTAAATAGTCCAAATAGAGACGGACAAAACCTGTATTAATATTTAAAATATTAATTTGAAAATAAAAACGTCTGATTTTGACGTATAATATACCGATTGAATATACAGCAAATATCAAATACATAATAGCGTTTCAGCATTATATGCCGGTTGTGTAAACATATAAATAATTGATAGATTTCTCGCGATGTTACGCTGGATAAAACTAGGAAATTGAAAATATATAAACAATTACATGACGTGCATATCCATTGCTAACTGTCTATAGTCTTTATGATATTAAAGTGGCATATTACTTCATCTCCATAGCTTTGTCGTTACTTTTTTTTTTGCAAAACGAAACGATTATGTGAAGTTTAATCTTCTGCAATATCAATATAGACAAATGATTGGTCAATTTCATATATCGTCGATTTGTTTATGTCTGTGGTTTTATAATAAAAGATGACGTAGTCACCAAACAATACTAGTGAGTAAATAAATAGATTCCTTACTATATACCCACATTAGTTTGGCGAAAACGACTAACAGCTGATTTTAATAAGCAATCTTTACATGTACCATGATGTACCTCGAAATCAATCCCAAACATTTTGAAGTTTGCAAGTGACACTTTCAAGTAAATTATTTTCATTGATTAATTTTTAGATCAATTCAGAAATAGAGGGATCATTATTTATTAAAATTAACTTAGTATTTAACTAGTATTTTCCAGTACATAGACCGTGATTTTACAAGAATACGCACCTGTGATAGTGCTGAGCCGTTGTTGGAGACATTTTGCTGCAGTTTGGCGACGGGCACCTGTCCCCCGGTGGTGACGAAGTGTGTGCCGCCCGCCCCCACCGTAGAGAACGCAGCAAAATTCATATCGGAGTCTTCGTCACTAGAAAAAAAAATACCTTTTAATGAGTTTTGATCGTAGGCAAGTAATCTAAAGATTCTAATTACTAGGTCCACTTATTAATTGTAGTTATTGACGAGGTCATCATGTTTAATCTCGAGTATTTCCGCTTGAGGTTTAATGGCTTCCACTTCCACTGTAGACTTAATCAAAATTGAAAATATGAAATAGAAGGTACTAGAGCAGTCAATTAGGACTACTTGAAAACCCGTCATGAAGAAACAGCTTTGTTGTCGTCTTTCTCTGGGGTAAGACTACCGAAAGCCCAATAATCTTAAAAATTTTCTTTTTGTTTTTCGCATCAAGTATAAACCAACTTACTTTGTTCTTTTGTTCCCAAACTTATTTTGTCTACTGCCCACTTTAAAAATATTTTTTTAGCGCCCCCTCCCCCCATTTTTTACCTAATTAAAAACCACTTTAACTTTAAATCAAATAAATTATAATGAGCTATGTCAGCGGAGATTAAACATTAATTCTAAACGAGACTTATTATAACCAAGAGTTAACTTAAAGCCGCTCAGGTCTCAAGTTAACTCTAGCGGGCTATACCTTCCAATGAGACAGATCACTGAAACACAACTTTATAGTATTCAGACAGAGTATCTTTTATTCAAAAAAAAATAAAACAATCGATTTTAATATAAAACTAATGTGAAGGATGAATCTGATGCTGAAATCACTGATATTAAATATTTTGTTTTTATTTATTCAATCAAACAGGACAGATATTTGAACTAAGTAAGAAAGTGCCTTACTAAATAAAAATTGTGTTGTGCAGTTTAAACTTCGATGAATTAAAAAAAAATAAGTACCTATCTACCTATCACAAATTAGGTCCCCTTAGATTCACTGAGCTTCAATGCTCGGCGTCGATACTGTACAGTCACGAGCAATAATATATTACTATGGGCAGATCAGCAAAAATATCTGTCCCAAGAACGAGTTCAATAATATCTGTCTGCACGTACGCAGCAAAAATATCTGACATTATCAGGCAGCATAATAAAGTGCCATCAAAATTATGTGATGAAAATGTACATCATATAATTGTGATAACCTCACGAAGCATAAATATGTGACCTCAACTAAGTGGCAATAATATCTGACATAATTTTATCTTCAATTTCATTTAAAATTTCTACAACATAAATCTATACTATTATGATAAAGAGGAAAGGTTTGGATTTTTGGATTTTTGTATGTTTGTAACGAATAAACTCAAAAACTACTGAACCGATTTCGATGATTTTTGGTATGGAGATAGATAGAACCTACTGAAGTAACATTGGATACTTTTCATCCCGGAAAATGTAGTATTCCCGTGCGAATCGGTATAAGTAACTCTGTCAATATTCTGCTTTTATGTCTAAACCATTTGACCAATTTGAATGCATTTTTGTATAGACATAAATGGGACCCTATGAAGTAACATACACAAAATTTTTTCCCGGGAATATTTAAGATTCCCGTGGGATGAGCATTTATGCTAAATGCAAAAGTAACACTGCCTGTGTTGTGCTTTCTCGCCTAAACTATTTGACCGATTTGGATGATTTTTGGTATGGACAAAAACGAGACCTTAAAAATTAACATAAGCTACTTTTTTAAATTCAGTAAGTGCGATTAAGTGTTATAAGGTGATATTAAGTGCACTTAGGTGACATTCAACGCACTTAGGTTACGTTAAGTGCAATTGGTGCATGGTGAGTGACGTCAGGTGCCATCAGTAAATAAAGTGACATCAGATTACGTTAGTGGGATCTATAAAACGACAAGTGCCATTATTGGAACTCATGTGACGACAGGTGTCATAATTGGCACTTATGATATTTTCATCGTCATTAGTGATACTTAAGTGCCACCCTGTGGATTGGGGGCGTAAGAATTCCGCCACGGTATCCCCTACCTGTCGTAAGAGGCGACTAACAGGGGCCACTGGGGAGGCTGGGCGTACTGCGGGGGCGAAACACAATGGTGACAGCAACCCCGAGATTTGCGGCAGAGGGAGGGACCGCTTGACTGTCGCGGACGTTCACAAGATGTGAACGTCCAAAAAAGCGTAAGTGGAGGGCATCTCAAGCCCTCCCAATTTGGAGGAGTCCACAAGGTCCCGAGGTACCGAACAGCTTAAAGGGCTTTCCTCTCGTTAAAAAAAAAAAACTGATTTTTAAGTGGCAACAAGAGCTATTTTCCGTCTCATGAATTTAGGTGCCATTATTGCAACTTAAATTGCTAGAGGCACAATTTTTTGAAATAAGCATCCTGGATGACCTGAATTTACGTTAAATGTCATTTTGCACTGTAGAGTACCATTTTGTGCATTTAGGTACCCTTAAAAGAAGTTGATTGACTTTAGGTACCATTAGTGGAGTGTTGATTGCGACTGGTAGCATTAATAGAACCTATGTAGACGTAAGGTGCCATTTTTGGAACTTATGAAACATAAGTGTGATTTTAAGTCCCATTATGACGTTGAGTCGCATTTAGTACAAAAAAATATCAGGTGCATTTAGATGGCGCTCAGTGTCATTATGCGATGTAAAGTGCCATTAGGCGCACCTAGATGACATTAGATACATTTTCGCGATAAATTGATGAGACGATCTGAGTTGATAAAGAGTGCCATAATGTCACTTGAGACGACTTTCAAAGACAGAAATGACCTCCGGTGGTGACCTACTGCAACAATTAGAGTAATTTTGATAAGATAGATTAATTAGTTTGTTTCTGCACCCAACCCTGAAGTCTACGCAGACGGAGTCGCGGGCAAAAACTACATAGTATAAAATGACAGCCCATATTAAAACAATGTAAAATAAAAATTTTTTCTTTAATTATTTCGTATAAATTTTAAATTTAATTGAAGGTAAAATTATGTCAGATATTATTGCCACCTAGTTGAGGTCACATATTTATGCTTCGTGAGGCTATCACAATTATATGATGTACATTTTCATCACATAATTTTGATGGCACTTAATTATGCTGCCTGATAATATCAGATATTTTTGCTGCGTACGTGCAGACAGATATTATTGAACTCGTTCTTGGGACAGATATTTTTGCTGATCTGCCCATAGTAATATATTATTGCTCGTGACTGTACGTGCCGCTGTTGATCCTGGAGCACAGGAGTTACAGTGGCGGGTGTGTGGTGGGATAACCTATCTACTTAACTAGATGAAATAACAAATCACCCCCTCAGCCTCTACAACGCCCCCCTTTTTTCTGGGTCTCTTACCGCCCCTCTTTAGGCATGCACCCACAAGGGGGCGTTATCGCCCACTTTGAGAGACTGCTGTATACGGAGGCCATCGCTAACTATTAGATGAGCCTACTTTTTTGCCAGAAATATGCAATTAGCTTAATGTTCCTATAATCCTTCCGTGAGGTATGAGGTAAGTTCTATTTTTTTCAAAAGTTAAGTCTTATAAATACTCCACTCTGGAACTCTATAGTGAGTGTTAAGTGAGGGACCAAGTATGGTACCATCCGGTTAAAATATATTCATGTTTGAAGTTTTAATACCAGGTATGGAATACTTAAGTGGAAGCAATAATTATTTTAGAGTAATAAGACCTGGTGTTGTAAGCCATTCGGCGCAAGACCAAAATTTTCCCAATTGGTACTTTAGTCGTAACTGTCCATGTCAATCATGAGGTCACGCACAAACCGCAATGCACGCTTACCATGACACTATGAACTCCATCTTAGCCAGCCATAATAATGACCCAAGTCGCAAATTTTTACTGATGATCTAAGCCATGTAGCTTGTATATATACATCACTATTTAAACATAATTTTTAAAGTCTTAAGTCTAGCATATCAAGCAGATGACGCTAATTTGTTAATGACTACAGGATAACGCGACACATATATCAGATAGTTGAAATTTTGTAATCAAAATGTAGTCCCCAATGAAGTGCCACGTCAATGTAATTTTAAGCATGCAAGACATGTTATGTAGTAGATATACATAATATAATAAATGTGTGTTGCATCGGTACATAAGATTAAAGGAGTGAACTTTGTAAATTTTATTTCTCAATTTTGTAATACAAACTGCACCCTTAAGATGTTCAGACATAATTGAAGCACAAGAAAACTAGATAGATTTGTTGTCCCATAAAATATATATTATGGTTGCAAATATCTGAGTTTATAAATTGTGACCTTTAACTGGCACTAAACGTTATATTGGACTGCGGCCCAATGTCAAATTATTAGTAATACCAATCTCTATCCACATGTAAGATTACAATGTAGTTCATGCAACTAGCCCCAATCCACAGTTGTACGTATGTAGGTAATAAATAAGATGCTCAAGATTGTTCCATATGTTTTTGTTAATACCATGTTTTTACCAGTCACAACATTGTCTCAATGGCTACAATAGTCCGTTTTGAGTTTATTATCAATGAGTTGAGAGGATCATATGTTATAACTGTTTATTATGTGCTCCATAATGTTAAGAATAAACAGTTTTTGTAAATCTGGAGCTTAACTAAAGTTATTAATTATCCATATAAAATTAAACTGATAATTAGTGTGCGGACATAATTTAGTAGTTGTATATAGTTTTTTATTGTAATATTTAGTATTTATTTAAATAGTATAATTATAGAAAAAGCTTATTAAAATTAAAAATAATCTTTAATCTTAAAAGTTTAAGGGCTGTATGTCTGCCAATCTCATAAGCTTACATGCAACAATAAAATAATTTTATCGCAGAATGATTATTTCACAACAACCCATATATTTTGTAGTAGTATATAAAATATTGAGATATGGAGGTTACAATATTTCATTCCATTTTTACTTCCATACTTTGATATGACATTAAATAAGAATGAATCTGCAATATGTACAATAATAAGCTTTACATAAAGATATCACATCTTTTCCTTTTAGAACATTTTTATAATAAAGGCTTTTATTATACTTTTAGTGAATTAATAAGACATCAAAAAACTAGAATAATTATGTAGTTCACAGTGAAAGTGTTTAGCTTTACATGTAAATTTTAAATTTATATCAATGTATTTATAATATTAAGAATGTCCCATGAGAAAAGTACTCATTACTTTCTAAAATGTTGCAACTATTATGTGATTAATTGTACAAGTTATAAAGTACCAAGATGAATCTTCTTTTGCAGGCATTTTCTGCATATCGCACATAGTCTTCGGTTTCGACGCCGTCGAAGAAAAACAATAATAAAAAGCACTGTCCCACTTCCGTCATTCACAGCTGTGTATACCCCCACGTCCCGACATCCCACCACTGCGCGACGGCACTACGGGACTACACTGGGACACTGGTAGGGCATACCACTACCGACCACCAGACACACAACACTAACGTCAAATCAATGGTGAGAGGCAAAAGATGATCGTAGACAGCTAAGAAAGTGGGTTAAAGAAAGTTTTTTATGCAGGCCCGACCAGTTAGTTATACATACTGACAATTTGTGTGTGTGCGCATGTAGCTCTAGCGTGATGCTCACTTTCTCTTTACTGTACTTTCACAAGACACACAGCATTGTGTGGTTGTGGTTCAGTGGCTGCAAGGAGTCTGGTTGTTGGGTAATCTTGGCAATGTTGCTTGTAAATATAAGTGAAGTATGTAGATATATTTTTTTACCTACATTTGGATTTATATTATAGTTATATTAAAGTAATAGGTGGTTTGATTTTTTTTAAGGTCATATTGAAACTGTAATCTGCAGCTGCTCATTATAGGATTATGTACTTTATTTAAGATAATGTTTTATATTGTAATTACCTCATGTCTTATATTTTGCGAACGTAAATTATAACATTCCATCTTAAATACAATGTTTGTATTTTGTTTAAAATATGTAGAGCATCATACAACTAAGACAAAGAAATTTATTTCAAATATGGCCGAATTAAGTTTTAATGTTACGCAATTATTTTCGAAGCGGGGAATTAACTAATAATTTACAAAGGGTGCCTGCGTCGTCGTAGGCGGAACCACGCAGAAAACGAAGGTTGTTCACCCCTACCAGTTCCTTTCGGCCGGCGGTACGTCCATCACGCGGACGCGACGCATCCCCACCAAGATGCGGGATCCCCTCCATGTGCCGTCACCAAATCACTCCCGCTCCCGACTCCTTCCTCCACCGCCAGGAAAATCGCGAGAGGAGGGGTGGACGCGGCCCTCACGACACTCTTTCGCGGGCACTCTGGTGGCCACGCGCCCCGTCTAACGGTACTGTCGAGTACCGCTTTAGAAATAAGGTCATGGATATTCACACGTTGTAAACAAATTGGTGAATGTAACTGCTTACCTTTAGTTTAAAAATAATCACTACACACCAAAATTTCACTGACTCTTCAGCTACTTATTTTTGTAATTAAATCCATATTTTATTGAGTAATTCTATATAAATAACAACGCCCCTTCTCTTTTACGATTTACGACAAACGAAATCCGCCATACTGTTTAGGAGTTTGTTAATTTTATCGCTAGGTGGCGCGTAAATTGTGGATCGTGATTGGTGAAAAATTCGTCATCTGTTTTGACTTTTGACGTTATAAGTATAGTAAAATCATAATGAAAATAAAACTTTTCTACTCAATGACAACATAATACTTTTGTAGTAATGTTATATTTAATTCAAATACATGCTAACTAAAACAGTATAATAAAATAACATGAACAAACCTTAAATAAAACTTATTTTAAAAAGGAAACTGTTGGCCAGATCTTTGTATTCTTGCTAAATGCAATTCGAATAGCAAC
This sequence comes from Hemaris fuciformis, assembly GCA_907164795.1. Taxonomy (NCBI): domain Eukaryota; kingdom Metazoa; phylum Arthropoda; class Insecta; order Lepidoptera; family Sphingidae; genus Hemaris; species Hemaris fuciformis. The sequence goes on from OU015440.1 coordinate 11,257,655, forward strand.
TTATTATCATAGTAATAATTGCTTTGAGAAGAACTAATTCCTGGGTCATAGCTTGGTCTCCTTTCTGAATCAGTAGACGAGCTAGATGAAGATGCACCATTTTCTATGTTAACTTGACTAGTTTCTGGAGTTTGAGTTGCAACTGCACATGCGAGATTATTATTTATGTGGAGATTGTTGATTCTTTTTGACAGAGGCATAAATTCGCACATGTCATCTTCACGCGATCGTTTCCTAAAACATACACACGCTTTTTTTTGAAAAAAACCTACAAGATAAATGATTTATATTTACCAATCGTGTCTAAACCCACCTATTTTCTGTCATAGCTTGTAAACTATTATTTACATTGTTGCTGATACAAATATTCCAATTTGAAGTAGCGCCTTTGCTAAAAGTCATTTGTTTTAGAAAGAATCTTATTCCTAATTACTTTATTTATTTATACACCAACTAGTAATGAAAAACTTCTAAACAATCTTGGTGATTTTACGAGGCGATGTACGTACAATACTACAGTCCCAACAATTGTATAGTATAGGTTGTTTTGTATAACTTGTATCACAATTTAAAGTTGGAAAAGGATAAGTGAAGTTTGTCTTGCTCAGGTGTAAGAGAGATAAAAAAAAACACATGCTTGAAGTCTAAATATTATTAGACCATAGACAAGGCAGAACATGAACGACACTCAGCTGTTTTCAATTTTTTTTAATGTCGAAGGAATAGAGTCATAATGTTCCAAAGTTGACATGACCATTTTGAATTTTTTGTATGCAAGAGAAACGTACTATAGGCATGAACAAAAAATAATTAGATTTGCTCACTTTTTTGTAGTATTTTGTACAGCATAGTGGATATTGACAGGAACAATAAATCCTCTATTATCATCTACTGAGAGGATTATTCGACGTAATTATTTAATAGTTATATATTTTTTAAATATTAATACATAGGATTTTTTTAGGCACATGTAACTTTTAAGTTTTGTTTATTGCCGAAACAATATTTTACTTCGTATGCGTGACCACAGATGGCGTGATATCGCTTATGCAACGATGTACATTTTATCTTGGTTTGTCTATAGATGGCGACACTATGGTATTATGAGTGATTTGAGTGAATTAAATAACTGTAAGGGTTGTAAAATAGGAAGAAGAAAATTATTTGTACCTACGTATAAAATATAAAATGTCGTTCAAATATATTATATTCAGTTTCACTCATGTACCCCTGAAGGAGCTAGGTAAGGGTATATTTTATCATTTATGTTTATTGTCGTATATCGAGCAAATTTTCAGAGACAGAAAACCTTTATAATACTTTAATAGATAAAGAAAGAAGCAATAACCCGTTCCTGGAATAGAACGTGCTACTTCTCTTTTTGCACACGCTTGTTTTTTAACCGTGTGACTGATACCTATTGCGTAACATTATTTTATTACGATAATAACATAGGTATGATTATGAATGACGTGTTTAAAATACACCGACAAAAAGGGTTTCCCTTATGCTATTTTCTCAATTTAATATTTATAAAAAGTATGACATAGCAGGTCACACATAGAACTGCCCTGTGGCAAGAGGGCGTTAGAATCCCACCACGGGCTCACCTGCCTATCCTAACAGGCGACTCAAAGGGGCCCTTGGGAGTCGCTGGGCGCGCCCCTCCCCCAGGGCTTACTGGAAGTAGAGCCAAAATTAGCTTTCCCCTCGAGGGTAATAGAGACTACTGCATCATAATTTTTATTAAAATCTCTACATAGGCAATAGGATATCATCTGATTTAACGTATGCAAGTTGTAACTTTCACCTTTAGAAGCCTAGTCAATTAATTTACATACATACATACATAAACTCACGCCTGTATTCCCCGAAGGGGTAGGCAGAGGTGCATTTCTGCACCCACATTTCGCCAGTATGTTATGTATCAGTCCCACGTAATAGGGGGCGAGCCTATTGCCGTTTTTCGGGCACATTTCCAGACTCCGTGCTGTTACTGAGAATTTCCTAATGGAAAAACCCAATAACACTTTGCCCGACCCGGGAATCGAACCCAGGACCTCTAGATCGCACGGCACATACTTGTACTGCGAGACCACGAGGCAGTCTATAAATTTACTTCTACATAATTACATGTACAAAATACTTAACTTATTTCTTATTTATTTATTTAGGCGGACTTAATGCCTGTGGCATTCTCTAACAATCTACCTTAGCGTGGTGAAGAGATGAAGCATGGTTGGTGTAAAAAATAACTTATATCTTCGGTAGTTTCAAATAGTTTTTTCGAGAATCTTGTTCCTTATGGTCAACATGCAGCGAGTTGATATAATATGTCCAAACATGGTTCGCCAGAAGGCATCATGTTTACATCTTTTTATGGGTAAACAGAACACAACACCTGTTCGTTGATAAAATACTTGTTCGAGAAAAAACTCATACATTCAATTATGAGTTGGAATTTTTTAAGGTGTTTCGAGTTCCAAGATTTTGTGTAATTGTCTAATATTGATCAGTTGTGACTGAGCAGCTGATTTACAAATGTAATAAGTGACGTTGCTATGTTGTAAAGTTGTTATTTATTTATTTATTTATTTAACACTTTATTGTACACTAAACATAAAACAAAAACATAAAATAACATACATTGAAAGGTACAAATGGCGGCCTTATCGCACATGGCGATCTTTTCAAGGCAACCATAGGATGGACAAACTGAAGGGATTTAATTTGGAGGGCAGAGTGTACAAAAAATATAGAATATAGATATAGAATATTAGTTACGATAAAAATCATACATACACGAAAAACATAATATACACACATAAATACATACACAAATACATAAATAAATATTTAAATAAGATATTGTTACTAATTATTATGGAGATAGTGATCTTTGACAAGCTTTTTAAATTGCGAGAGTGTTTTAGCCCGGCGTACCGTAACAGGAAGAGCATTCCACAAACGGACAGCCTTGATAGTGAAAGAGCTATCCAGGAACGTAGTGGTATGCACGGGCATTTTCAGCTTTAGATTTTCTGACGACCTCAAGGTTTTTGAATGTGATTCATGAAGAAATTCAAAGCGGGTTTTGAGATAAGTAGGAGTAAGAGGGTTAAATAAGATATTAAATAGAAGAAAGAGGACATGAGAATTCCGGCGAAGTCGCATTGGTAACCACTTGAGCATAGTGCGGTATTCAGAAATATGGTCATATTTGCGAATTCCAAATATGAACCTGATACAAAAATTTTGAAGGCGCTCAAGTTTATTAAGTTGGTCTTCGGTGAGATCTAGATAGCTGACATCTGCATAATCAAGGATGGGAAGGAGCAGCGTTTGCACTAATGAAATTTTCGTGGAGATGGGAAGTAAATTACGCAGTCTAAGCAAGGACCTTGCCGAGGCATACAACTTGCGACTCAGCTCACGAAGCTGTGGAACCCATGTAAATGATCTGTCAATATACAGTCCCAGATTTTTAACAGTGTCACTGTAAGGTATATTGACTCCGTCGCATGACACACATGGCAATTCGGACCAATTTACCCTTGAGATCATCCTAGGGCTGCCGACAACAATAATTTGGGTCTTAGTTGGATTAATTTTAAGTCCGTTGGATTTGCTCCAGTTACTTATGTGGTCAATATCGCAATTTATGGTAGAGATAGCATTATTTATATTCCCTAAACTTGCTTGCGTGTAGATTTGGAGATCATCTGCATAAAGGTGGTAGGAAGAGCGAAGATGATTAGTGATAGAATTAATAAATATTGCAAAAAGTAATGGAGATAGCACGCCGCCCTGCGGCACGCCAGCGGTCAGATTGCACCAGGAGGATTTGCTATCCTCAGTACAGATACGTTGCCGGCGTCCAAACAGGTAACTCTGAAACCAATCAATCGCCGTTGGAGATATGTTAAGAGAACGGAGAATACCAAGGAGGACATCAAAATCGACAGTGTTAAAAGCATTACTAAAATCTAGTAAGGCCAGCACCGTTAACTTGCCTTCCTCCATGCCAGCTCTTATGTCATCCGTGATGTGAATAAGCGTGGTAGAAGTGCTATGTCCAGGACGAAAACCAGACTGGAAAGGATTAAGGAGATTATTTTTGGAGAGGAAGTCACTTAGCTGGATGTGGATAAGACGCTCAAGGACCTTGGAAAGAAACGGTAGAATGGAAATAGGGCGAAATTCGGAAAGGGTAGCGGCATTGCATTTCTTAGGAATAGGTGTGATTTGGGCTTCTTTCCAACTAGTTGGAAAAGATCCCGAGGTGATGGAGTAGTTAAGGATGTGGCAGATGTAGGGAAGGATTTCGTCAAGGATAGGGATAATCATACCACGGCTGACGCAATCACTACCCATGGCATTTGATGCGATGAGCTTAATAGTTCTCTTGACATCACAAGCGGCAAATTGTTTAAAAACTAGAGGGGGTCAATTGGGAGCCTTCAAGGTAGAAAGAAGTTTCAAGGTATTTTGTTGTTTTATCAAAAGACGATGATGAAGAAAAATGCGCATTTAAGGAATTTAAGTCCAATGCTTTAGGAAGAGAATTAGTTCGAGATTTACCTACTCCCAAAGATTTGTTGAAGAAAAGGTTGTTCTTCTGTCAAAATAATTTAGGCTTGCCATCGAGGCTTTCTGTGATTCTAGGTATACTTGACACATAAAACTCGGGCCAACTAACGCCTTCGTAACCATGGAAGACAGAGATCCCGCAATTTTTGACCAAAAAACAATAACTGAGTAACTAGCCGTATGCAAGTAGCACAGAGTAATTTATAATTTTAAGTGTATTTCTATTAAAATTCCATTGAGACTAAGTATTTGCTTAGTAATGATCTGAATCGTTTCATGATTGCTTGCAAATAACATGCGATGAAATGAAATTCTTCGTTTCCAAAAAGATAATCTAAAGGTCTTTAATTTATTATTAAGCATAACCAAAACTCGCGTATGAAAGTCTTTAAAATTATAATAAATCGTTAGACTAATAGTAACGGTATAATTCAACAATAGCGGAACATATGCAATGCTTGTACGTAGGTAGTAGCCGAGAAGAAATGCAAGTGGCAACGGTCTGAAACGGTTTTTAAACTCTAAAAATTCAAGTGAGAGCCGGTAAATTATCAAATTAAACGTTCCGTTACAGTGCGGTATCATATTTCGGATGTCTGGAGAACTCGCGTGCTCAGCGGAGGCATTGGCGCATGAACACTACGGTTATCCAGCGTGATGTTCGTCGCGTGGAATTCTCCTTATATGGTTGTGATCAGCCGTCTGCACCGCGCCTATAAAACTCCATTGTGTAAAAAGGGCGTGGGAAAATGTTCTATTTAACCTATATTTTACAGAAGACTAATGACTATCGACCGAATTTGTAGGTTCATGCTTATCAATAAATACCTTTGAAATGAATGGACAAGAAACATTGTTAATCCGCAACAGATCTGCAGTCCAATGATTTTTTTTTCATAATGTTAGTTCTCCCTACAAACAATCAGATCAAAGGTAAATTGAAGGTGCTTCATTAAATTACAAAATAGGTTTTGAGTTGGTCGGAAGTATTATAGAGCAAAGATTTATCACCAACGCAGACATATTTACAAGAACCAGATTTAGCGTTCAACAGCTGATGATGAATTTAAAATATGATGATAGGAACAAATTACATGATATAAAAAGCACAGAAATGAATTTCTCTTATAATATAAACATTTTGGTGACATGGTATCAAAATATACGATGAATCCATTTGTTAATTTTAAATTGTAAAAATTTAATTACGTACGTACTTTATTTTTATTTCTAAAAATAACAATTAGGTATATAAAAAGATCATGCTTATCATAAACTTCATTATAATCACCCTAAAGACAAAAGTGCTGGAAATAGGCCTCCTTAAAATATTTTAAGAACGTCCTGTTCTATTACTTCCTACAAATAGGGTTTCCCACGGTTTTATGCGATCGTCATTCCACCTTGCGGCTGGGTAATAGTTATTGTTATCAATAGGTAAAACAAAATATCCTAAGAATCTCTTTATATTTAACGAACAAGCGAAACATTTGTAATAATATTACCAACAGATGGCAGCATAATTGCCAAAACTGAAAGGTACGATTAAATTTAAATCACTAAACAGGTGCTGAGGTCATTTTCCTTCCTATAGCAATATGTAGATGTTACTTTCATAAAGTTGTTCACATCGGGTACAGCACTTTCTCTATTCATGCTATCTCATCGCTTTCACGTGTGAACACTCGTCTCTAATGTGAAACGACATATTGTGACTTCGTTAATCATATTTCGTCCAAAATTATGTTACACATCCCAAAACAGATTTTTGGCTTAAAAATTGTTTGGAGATGAACATGTAAATACAAAGTAGGTATATCTTTATTTTTAAATGACATGTTTGAGACATGATCGCATGACACACTCCAGGGTACTGTGTCCTATATGACTTCAGTAAATAACCATATGGGGCTGGTTATTTTTTCACAATTCCGATGAAAGCCACATTCATGTACGGTTAGTACGAAAAACTAAACAAACAATTATTTTTACACGTTATCCGGCGATGCGACAGCACGCAATTGTGTTCATGCAAACTCATCATTGTTCTTGTTACCCACTAACCTACAATACACGACGATGTGAAATATCGAAGTGGTAATTAAGACGAAATGTGCTTTCGTTCACTTGTAATTGGTATCCGTGTAATAAAAGATTTATCGTACTGATAAATTGCAGATTTCTGCAACATTTATCTGTGTTTTATTCGACTGGTGCAATTATATCGGAATTTCTTTGACACATAACTTTATTAAAATATCCACAATCATGCTTATATCCCCAAGGGTATATACCCTTCAACACCCACTTTCTCTCACAAAATATCATGAAGAATTTAAGCTAGTTCTTGCAAGACACGCCCGAAGGGAAAGATATTAAAATAGCCCTTAAAATACTGGTCAAGATTTTTTTTAAATTCAAATAATCAGCTCGAATCATCCAAAACCATTGCTCTATATTTTAAATTCTCTCAGTACAACTCAAAATCCTTATCACGATTTATAAATTAGCGGTATCAAAATGCTTACTTTGAAGGTATAGGTACATGTATTGTGTCATCACTTTCCCGTATTAAAAAATGTCACAACGTTTTACTATACCTACTAAAAGTTTTTTGGAATTCAATATTGAAAAAAAATATCTTTTGTATGTTACATGTGCACTAAAAAAATGTGCACTAAATAGTTAATTGTTATTGTAACGGATTAATTGGCGTTTTTTGATCTATACCTTAATATTTGTTTCGGGTCTGGGTGTTTGTGAGACCGAAAAGTCTCTCGTAGTTTCTGATACCCATGACACAAGACTTGTATCTTAACGTGGGGTCAGAACTATGTATATGACTGTGGGGTGTATATATAATTACATATTATGTTTTTTTGCCAATTTAACACTTTTAGTACAATGGGGGTGCAGTTTTGTGAGTTTTAGACCTTGAAAAAAATATTTAAAAAGAGTAACAAAAACCAAAACGATTTTTTTAACGAGTAGTCGAAAGAAGTAAGTTTTTCCAGGATACATCTTTGTTTTTTCAAATTTACATCTCCTATTAATATTATTTCAAATAAATTCTACACAATGATGGTGAAGGAAAAAATCTTCGAAACCTTAGTGATTTACGCAGCTTCGAAGTACAAAATCAACGTGCAATTTATGTGAGGCCTATCAATTTGCACAAAGCTAATGACCATGCAATATGTTTTACTGTTATCTTAAATCTTTAAATATGATTACAGATAACTATTGCTATTTATCATTTTAGAGTCGTACGTGGTCTGCATTGAATGGTATTGTATTGTACGCAATAAAAAAAAAATATTCTATGTAATTTATATCTTTCGTATTTGGATTTTTTCTTGAAATACTTTAATGGATACTGAGGACTTTGCTAAAAGTCTTTTGATGTCCACTTGGATAAATATTCACAAGCAACGAAGAAAAATTAACAAACAAAACATATATGTATTTACAGTATAAAGATGTAGGAATATACAGATTTGATCACTTTAGTAAGTAAATAAATATCTTAATGCTGATGGTAACGACGACGACGCCGTTTGTTTTTTTTTTTTTTTTTAATCCTAGATGATAACATCATCTGATAAAAATATATTTGTTTGCTAATTCACGAAAGAGTCATGTTGATGAAAAGGAATAATCATGGAAACTCGTTACAGTCACGTATAATCGTTGCCATCCAGTTTTCTATAAATATATATGATGTTTTCGTCAATATACCTTACACGATACTGTTTGGTGATGTAATTGTATGACGTACGATTTGATAACGTACCAAATTCAAATGCGTGGCCTCTCCTTCCTTTCAAGGTTATGCCAACTCCGCCTGAATGATAAATCGTGGAGCTCGCTGCGATGCAACCACATATTTTGAATTTTCACATCAGCTGGTTTGTTTGATGTTATATATATGCAAGTACATTCTGAAATCATATAGGTAAGTTCGTACTTACCTATAATACACGGTAAACACATACGGTAACAGTATCTAAAATTATGATGTTTTATCAAAACTTACTTTTTTATGATAGGTTTAAATTTCCTCCGTCTATGACGTGCCACTGGCTTAATGGCTTTTAGACACGTCGCAAAAATGATTGGCAATTTAGTTTATGATGGAAGCACCTTTTATATTATGAAATATGTTACGTGAATACAATTAAATGTTAAAAAACAACTACCTCAAATGTGACCTTAAACACTTAAAGCAATTTATGTATGTTTAAAAATAACGTAACAGTTTTTGGATAAATACGAAAGAAACATAGACTTACAAGAGTGATCTGTTTCAAAGCTCGTAACGGCTTATTTAATGCAAGAAATATGATAGGTACCGATGTTAATTATTCAAATAACTTAAAACAACGTTTGGAGTTTTCTAATCATTAATCGTCCTATCATTCCATTTCAATGCAATAAAAGTCGACGCAATAAAACACGAGAAAAGGTATCGATTTAGAAGGAAATCAACACCGGAGACATTTTACCCTACTCAGTCTTACATACCTGTTAAATTTATTTTGTAGTGTACTTTGTACAAAAATGTGATGTGCTAATCGTGATCTTAATATTGACATGGAGGTTGTAGTTATTGACTTTGATGATTGATACAAATAATTCTAATAGTATTACATAATACTTTTATACATGTAAAATAAGAGATATTTTTTACGTTACAAATTTGAATTCCGAGTAGATAAAATGTTTTTCGGTGTTTTTGAGCCGCGTGAAGTTATGGCACTAATATTTACTTTAATGAGATAACAAATATCATATCTCCTTAACGTATCGTTATCTGCCTCGCGTTATAAATTATCTGCAAAAATATTCGATACATTTTAGATACACGTAATATTCGTAGTAACACAATGAAGATTAGTTGCAGTATAAATCAATAATTCATACTTATCAACAGATTCTTGAAACTCATTTACTTAATCTACAACATTATCTAAACTGTGGTAAAATTATACTTTAACGTGATTAAAAAAAACAAATTACGGGAATCGACGATATATGAAAGAGGTTTTAAGGAAGTTTTAGTGAAAAAAGAAACAGATATTCAAATAATGAATTTTTATTTTTCATTCCTGCACTAGGGCCAAATAGTATCGGTACTCGTACTTCGTAGTGCCGTCCAAATAGAGTGACGACAAACTAAAAAAAGAATAATATAAAAACGATAAAATATTAACGAACATAATTCATTTTTATGGTATGGTTGGTCGCAAATGGTTGCAAATAAATTGCCAGTATACGGCTTAATATCTCTCTATAACTACAATAAACTTGTCGATGAAAAATAGAGACAATTATTTTCAGATGTACACATTTACAAAAAAATTTTAATATTCCTTTCATCACAGTTTTTTCGGTACAATCGATCGTAAGTGTCAGTAGCAGCATTATCGCGGCGGGCGGGCATCCGTTGTCCAAATCCACGCCGTTGACGCTTTGAATTCAAATTGTAACGGATACCAGCGAACGCGAGGCCAAAGACCGCTGTCGGAAGTTCTCTCCGTTTGTCTTATCGCTAATTTTAGTGCATTATTCATACGTACGGACCGGTTTCGCAGTTAATTTTAGAGATCCCTCTGCGAGATATGTAATTAAACAATAAATGGAAACAATGGACATCATAATTTGTGGTATTTCATTGGTTTGAGGTAATATAGAGCATGCTATACAAATTTATATTTAACCCTATACGAATATACATAGATACTCTCACGCCTGTACCTTCGAAGAGGTAGAGCCAGGTGTACCTATCTTCATATTAATTTTTTCAGCTAAGTTTTAAGTCCCACGTTTAGATCAATCTATTGCTGTTTACTCGACATATTTTTCAGACTGGGTGTTACTATCTACCATTACTTAAAAGAAGAATAAGACTCTTCGTCTCGGGGTTCGAACTCGAGACCTGACGCGATAAAGATATCGCACGACGCGCACTTTGCATATGTCGCGGGGCTAATGCTCCATCCGGTTCTTCTCACCGAGATGTAACGTTTTATTCGTATACCACACGATCGATAAGACTACGTACGTCTTTTCTTCTTGCCACAATCTTCTATTTTGATCTTTTCCATAGAAATTTAGACTCTCTATCGATTTCCAAGTATTGTAAGCACTTATGTTGCGGAAAGCAAATTATTTGGCATCTAATTTACCAAACGTACCTATGCGATAAAAAAAAGTCAGACTAAGTGTAACTAGCCTGCAACTAACATAATATTGCCACAAAGTATGCAAAATAGTGCGTGAAAGTATAAATATAATTACTGGGTATATAACTTAATGTTAAATAACTAGGTTATACTTCATTTAGATTTATTAAAGATCTAGTCCCCTCAATATCTTTTGATTTTAATATACGTAGACATTTCGAAAGTGAGAATGTTTTTTTAATATCCTACCGCCCAAAAAAATATCATAAAAACTCCGGAACCCCTATCCGGCGAAATTTATCAACTTTTATTCACTTCTTTTTAAGTCATGTCGTTTTACCCGTGACTTCATTAGAAACGTTGGAACTAAAAATATTTTTCATATTTTTTTCTTTAATTCAGTTATTTAGATCGTAAACATCAAATTAACTCTTAATGTACGGAGCCATGTTTGTCCATAGACAATAAAAATGTCCGTTGGTACTTTTTTTTATTAAATACCATCACAAATTCCACTCTACCCTTCAGCGTGGGAGGAGCGAAACATATTCTTATAAGTTAGGCACAAAATGAAGTCAAGGACTAAAATTATCAGACGATGAGATCACTCAGTATACAGGTTTATTACGTATATTCCCTTATCAATAGTTTTTTTCTCTCTCTAATGAAGTATACAGTAAGTAATGTCGCTTTCAACTAGTGTTTAGTAATTTGTGATAATAAAAGCGAAAGTTTGTATTTATGAACGGGTGGATGTTTTTGACTCAAAAAACGCACAGAATTGATTTTAATGAAATTTAAAGTGGAAGAATGTATGTCATCTTCGATTAATACTCGTACAAAGAGTACTTTCATCCCGGATAATTAAATTTGAAGCGGGATTAATCGCGGGCCATATACGATAATTCTGATGTTCTATATTACATACTGATTTGGTTCGCCAATATACTATATTGTATTGTATGACTTATTTGACGATACACAGTGGAATGTGATTTAAATCCATCGCATTGTCCTTAAAGTCGGTTATCCGCAATGTGGTGGTCAATGTTAGCATTACAATCGCTATTATTTAAATTCTACAGTTAGAATTTATTTTTTACTTCATAAAATGATTATAATTGATTCATTATGATAATTTTATAACAGTTCTTCAAAATGTACAGATATATATATATTTGAGGTTTATAAAACTGTGATATTTTTTTTTCTGAAATCTTTGTCTTGGATAGCAGGTTTAACAATATATAAAAACGTTTTAATTTTTTTCTTAGTCGTAGCGCCAAATGTAATAAATAAATACACCCAACAGTCACATACATAGTTCTGACCCCACACTAGGATACAAGTCCTGTGTCGTGGGTATCAGAAACTACGAGAGACTTTTCGGTCTCACAAACACCCAGACCCGAAACAAATATTTGTGGATCACACAAACATTTGTCTCGGTGCGGGGATCGAACCCGCAGCCTCTCGTTTCGCAAGCTGGTGTCTAGCCAACTGCGCCACGGGGCTGTCAATTACATATTAAAGGTCGGACACAACACTAATGATTACTCTTATATTTAATAATTATCAGAAAATCTTCAATTACATTAATTCTCTTTCAAATGGAAAAATTACTTTAAAACTTAAATTTGTTAGGCCCAGTTCTTTAATTTATCTGCAATTCAGTGTTCACAAAATAACGAAGCAAAAATAAGAGCTGTATAAATTAGGAATTCGATTCTTGTCAGTCATCAATATTTGTTAGCCCACGATCTCTCCGCGTATATGGGCACTCCAATTCTTTTAAGGCGGTGCGTTTCTGTGATTTTATTTACACAAACATTTATCGTCTGATTTGTAAAACATGTAGGAGATTCAAGAGATGAGTCTTGGAATTGCAAAACGTGATTGTAACGTTAGTTTCTTTTCCAACACGAAAAAAATTATTTTAGGTATGTTTTTTATATTTTTTGGGCATTGTGTTTACATTTTCGCAGGTATATTTAACGTCAAAAATCTCCCAAAAGTGTCATTTTTTGTGGTGTTATTAATAATTGAAAATATGAAATAAGTCTTGTACAAATGGAGATAGTATAAGTATGGAAATTATTTCTATCACAAAAACAAACACGTTTTAAATTACAATTGTAGTATAGATGAAAAAAACATTGCTATCAAAATTAATACGAGCTCGTTCACCTTGACACACACAGGGCTGTTTGTGCATTCCTTCCTTCCGCCAGATGTTCCGCGGATGTTCGTTTTTATGCTTGAAACAACTGTTTCCATGGATTACTTTTTGTTTTCTATATAAATGGGCCGACCTTGGTAAGATGACAGGAAGTGTAGCAAGATGCATTTTAGTACCACTAAATAAACTCTAACTTATATTCCTTGTATTCTAGAAATTAAAAATAAATAGATACATTCACAATCTGAACACAAAACAAAACTCGATATATAATTTATAAAATCATCGTCGTTCTCTTGCTCTGTTCCCAATTTTATTTGGCCTTATACTACTTGTCCATCCTTCAACTTTTATACTCATTACTTTTTTACCTACTTTTTATTATCTATCACAGGAGCCACTTTAAATAACTACATAAGCATATGCATATAAAATAACCCTGTTTTTTTACAAATTTGCTACTAAGGCCTTATGGCATCATTGTTTTCTTCAGCGCCATTGCTGAATATACGCCTCTACCAAATACGGTATCATCATCAGCCCATATACGTCCCACTGGTGGGCACGGGCCTCCTCTACCATAGAGAGGGTTTAGGCCTTAGTCCACCACGCTGGCCTAGTGCGGGTTGGCGGACTACACACCTAAGAAATTCCTAAGAAGTTTTAGGTGTGCAGGTTTCATCACGATGTTTTCCTTCACCGTTAAAGTACGTGATTATTCATTGTGAATACACACATAACTTCGAAAAGTCCGAGGTGTGTGCCTGGGGTTTGAACGCGCGACCGTCGAGATTCTCGACCGCGTGCCCAAACCTCGACGCCATCACGACTTAAATATGTATACGGTATGCGTAATTTTATTTAAAACGAATACGTAAACAAAGGCAAGCAATTTCCTGTTAATATTAAACTGAATTTAATCATGTTTGTCAGTTTAATGCGTACATTAATAAGTAACAATTGGTTAGTAAACAAATGTATTGTGAATATTTTCCTTGTAATGCCTATAATTAAAAATAATTGGTAACTAAGTTCGACAAAAAGACCTTTACAATTAAATATCAGATCGACATATTATGTGCGTGTTTTTGCGTGTATTTGGAATAATGCAAATATATAAATTTCTTCAAATATCAAAACCATTAAAATATTTAGTCTTCAAAATAAATGATATTATTCTTATATATTGCCTACTAGTTCATCACTTGTTTACTGTTTATTATATAAAGGCTTAGTTAAAAATAGGCGTTTGTGAAACTGTGGAAAATTCTGTCTAGTTATGGCCTCAAGCCTTCGTTTAAAAGCCAGTGTTGGCCAAAAATGGGTTTGTCGGCGGCTTCGAGTGCCTGCGCGGCTACTAAGCCATTTAAGGTTTCCTACCAACCTTTTGTACGGCTAACTGCTTTAACATAGAGCTATGCACCGAAGGCAATCGCGATATAAACGACCATACACTATTTGGGGCTTCGCTTTGCGCATAGTTAAATAGGCAATTACGAACTCAATTACGCTGTTTAATAACTCTTTTTTTTTGCGTGAAAGGTTCGATTGAAAATGATATTTCTTATCTTTGAAGTTTTTGACGAATAGCGTATAATAATCGGATATTTAGTGAATAATAAGTTAACTTTTTGCTGTTAGGTAATAGAGAATAAATGGACACAATGACAAGACAATGGATTAGGCAGAATAGGCGAATAATAGAGCATATTTGAATCATACTTAGTATGTAAAAAACGAATTGGTTTTAATTTAAAATATTTTAAAAATAATTTATATGACATATAAGTATTACAATATTTTAGACTACACAATTATAATTAAAAATATTACAAAAGCAATATACCTACTAACATCTATAATTATTATCTATATCGTTGCAAGATGCCATATCGCGAAAGTTCATGAAACTGAAAGATGATTCAATACCGATATGTGCTCACTTACTGTTATTTAGATGATAAATTGAGCCGATTGTCTGAGATAACTGTTTATTTTAGCCATATGTCTTATTTTATATTAACCATTACGTCTCGCAATAATTCCAACATAAAAGCAATGAAATAAAAAATACATACTAAATGTTACATTTGGTTTTATTATTACAGGTAGTTTTATCCGTAACTGTCTAACATTTTATATCATTGTATGAAAGTCACATTATTTTTATCGACTATTATGAAGCAAGATAAATACGTACTGCCAAAATTGGCTCGCATATTTTGACACAAACAAAATGGCGGACGATCGTTAATCCTCATTCTATGAAAAGTGAGTAGACAAGTACGCCCAAGTGAGCAATGAACTTGGTCGGGCCACGCGTCGAACTCAGTCAGCCGACTGGCTCGCCTCGACCTTGTGTTTGTCAAGAATTATGTGATCACGTGACCGCACGCTATTTAAAACTCCACGTTCTGAAAATGTAAATGCACCGTTAAATATTCATATTTTTTTATCATAGTGTCGATTACACTTAGTGAGATTACAAAGTGAAATATTCTTGAAGATAATATGATTCATATTTGTAAAATATGTATCACAAAAAACTATTCCAAAACAAATTAATATGCGCTAAACAGTAAAAAAATATTGCGTATTTATCTATAACCTAATAATCAACTTACTTTTTCTCTTCATCAATATGTGTTTACCACGCAAGGAGGTACCTATTCACTTCAAATCTAACTCAACATATACCTACGAACAGGGTTGGGCAGTATTTGAATTACTTGTAATTGAAATACGTAATTGAAATACAAATACGTATTTTGTATTTGTATTTTAATTACTTTCTTAAAATGTAATTTGTAATTTGTATTTCAAATACGTGAAGCCGAAGTATTTTGTAATTAGTATTTCAAATACTCGAGGCTTCAAAATACATTTATTAAAATACATTTAGCCTTCATTTAGTATTAAGTTTGTGCTCATCAGGACCTGCAATAACAAAACAAAAACCGCCTTCAAAAAAAAAACTATTCCAAAACAAATAAATATGCATTATATTGTATTTTGTAATTTGTATTTTGTATTTCAATTAAAAATAGCTAAAATACTGTATTTTGTATTTCAAATACCTTACTTAAATGTATTTTGTATTTCGTATTTTAATTACTTGCGATACAGTATTTTGTAATTTGTATTTCAATTAAAGCAAAGCATGTATTTTGCCCAGCCCTGCCTACGAATACCAAACAATGATAAAAAAAATTGAGTTCTAGATTCTAAATTATTGCGATAATATAATGTAGTTACAATTATTGTTATTTGTGGAGTCGGTGTCGGTTCGTTTCTATTAGTTTGCACCTAAAAATTGAAGAGTTCCGTTACTTTGTCCTAGATCCCATAATCAAAACCTAACCAAACTCTCATCAAATGACCCTTGAAGTAATGATCAAAATCAGTTGGCATGATATTGAGTTATTCGTCCATTTGTCGCAAACATTAGTGCAAATTTAAGACTTTTATGGTTTTCTCATGGAAGCTGTTGTCACAACTGGACTAAAATGGGACCAATCACCATTCAAATAAAAAAAAGAGTCATCAAAATCGGTCCACACAGTCGAAAGTTACGAGGTAACAAACATAAAAAAAATACAGACGAATTGATAAACTCCTCGTTTTTTTGAAGTCGGTTAAAAATAAATCGTCCCTTTAGGATAAAAATTCAGGATTGATATTTTGTGTTCAGAATATTATTACATCTTTGTATAAAAACGATAAGAGAATACAGGAGTGTTGAAATTTCCTAAAATAACTAATATTTTTCCAATTTTTCCTCTTCATAATAAACACGTGTTTCTGACCACGCCTTGTTTTAAAACAGGCAAAGTTATTATGAGTGATGCACTAGAATCATTGACATTCCTGGAATATTTGGCACTAACCATATTCATCTCTTTCCTGAAAGATGATTATTAAAGAATACTTATAAAAGGTATAATAAAATTATTTTAATAAGTGTTTTCACTGTAAATCAATTAATTCTATCACTATTATTGGATACTTGATGAATGTTTAATTAAATCAAACATAAGAAAATTACGATCATAATAACACTTAATAATGAATTTTATTAGAACGACACATTGTGTTAATTAAATATTCTTGTTACGATTTATTTCAGTTCAAAAATAAGAGGATATCCGTAACTGGAGCTAATAAATATGAAGTTTATCCTGAATTACAGACTCTATTGTTATTGGTGTGTAAAATACAGTAGATACACGGTTAACTTGCTAAATCAGAATTCCAAAATTATAATTCAAAATAATTTAATTCAACAAATGAAAAGAATAATAAAAAGTATTCCGGATAGGATATAATACCTAATAATTAAGATTAGAGTAATCAAACGCGGAAAAAAATTAAAAAATGTAAGCGATATGCTTTTAGTCTGAATCATCACTGAATAATTCACATTATCATTAATTACTGATAAGTATTAAATTAAGTTAATAAGTATATAAAAATATATAACACGTTACATGTAGGTACCTATAACATGTTTAATATAATCTCAATAATATCCAAGACGATGATACCTAACCATATTCTTTGCGCAATCATTTTTGTATTTCGGTTATCATCCTTACTTATTCCTAAGTTGAAAATAGCTTTATATTTTTGGTAAGGAAATTTTGGGATTTTTAAGTGCTGAGTCTCAGTTTCATCACATCCCGGTTAAAATTTAGATTACTAACTACCCATTCCATGCATACATTGCGGGGCTGCATTAAACATCAATACGCAGGGGGGATGTTGCGCATCATTGCCACCCTTTGATTCTAGAACATTTCCGACAGTGCGCGCAGGGTTTCTGCGCAGACTCAGCGCTCGCAGGGCCCATCCCCAGCCAATCTCGTTAGAGCCACCCCATTACAGTTGGACCACCAGACGGCTTGGTCAGACTATTACGAAGAACATTATACCATTAAAAATAATTTTCAGCCAAAGGTAAATATTCGGTCGTAATGAGAATATCAAAATGGCTGACTATTTCAAATAACATTTCTTGTATATTGCGAGCATATAAGGGAATTATGAAATATTTTTATCCTGATGTAACGGAAAAATATATAAATTATATAGACAAATACTCGAGAATGTGCATAATCTTGAGATAGGTGACGTCAACCCCGATAATCGCATGATAAGGTGTGTCAGCGGCTATTTTATCAGTTTTTCAATGTAATTACGTTTACCGTAGGTCTATTTTTATTTTTCTTTAATGTTTCGGACGTTTAATGGCCAGCTAAGTACATTTATTTAAACAAAGAGAAAGGTGGGTGGCAGTATTCTATAGAAACGGAGGGTGGTCTCACTTCTCATTAAGCGAGAACAAGGAGTTCACACTACCCTGTGCTCTATCGACCGTTCAAAAATAGAATAATCGATGTGAAGTCTTTGTCCAATATACCTACGTGAATCAATTAGTGGTTACGAACATTTACGTACAAAACAAATCTGACTATTGTTTTTATTATCAAGTTTTATCATTTTCATTAGTTTCGTTTTTTAACTAATTGTAACACGTAAATTATTAACTGGGATTTTGACAACTTAATTTAACAAATATATAGCAAGTTTAGCAATCAAATTAGTTAAAATTTTATAGATTACTTCGATTTGATGTAGAGAAGTAGACAGCGTAAAACCAAAAACCGCAAGTTTGGATTCGGTATTGAGACAAATATTTGTGGGACCGAGTACTTTTCACAAGTAGTATTATACAAAAAGACGGTCATAACTGTCGAAAAAACCCAACATTAGTATAAGAGTGCGCCTGTGGGATTTTCCTTATTTATTTAGAAAACATCACCGCTAAGGATAATTTTAAAAATAACTATAAATAAATAAACTGTAAATAAAATGTATTTATTATTATTTAACTGACCCGAAAGACGATGTACTACATTATATGGAAGGTATAAATACATTACTTACTTAATTATAAAGCTAGCTTAAGAGTTTTTTTTTAGGTGTGGTACCTAAGGCTAAGTAATCAAGACAGTGCTGAAAGTACAGTGCTCTTTAGATATACTCGTATAATACTCGTAGTATCAAGCAGCGACAAACGAAAATCTTCGTTACAATACGTTATGCCACTCATTGATATTTAAAAAGCAACTTTATATTGCAAAGTGTAACAAAGTTGTCAATTTTGATCATTTTTCTCTACCTACTTTCCTTCATTTCGAGGACACTCTGTTTACCTGTGTTTGACTTCAAATTTCATTCCTTCAATCTCAGAAAAATCTTGCGTCTATTAATAAGAGACAATTGAATCAAAGTTAAGATAATAAATCTTGTGCAGGTTCAACTTCGGTTAAATTGTCGTGTCTTAATTAAACTCTGTATTAATTAAATACTTCGTCTACCTACTTAATATTATCGCTTAATGAAGGCAAACAAATATATCACATTTATGCTGTATGTCATCGACCGATGTTTGTTGTGAATCAATATATGTTTCCTGCGACAAGTTATTTTTCCTGTTAATAATCATATATCGCATTCCTAAAAGTATTTAATAACCTCATGATTCCATGAAAACAATGTCAATTATATTATTGGGAGCATTGTTTTTATACCTGTATTTGTTCTGACTATACAAAATCGCCGGAAAACACATTTAGGGATATTGTTAAAAGAGTTTATTTTTATTTCCATATTAGCATGGCAAAATCACAATACCGCATTGTGGTCCTAGGTAAGTATGGCGGTGTCTATACCTCAGATGACGAGGACTTTCATATTTGTCGACGAATTCCGATAATCGTCCAATTGACAAATGAACATCACAAAATATCAGTTCACGAAGTGAAATGCTCGGTCAAAAGGACCCAAAGAGAGAGGAGACACCGTACTTGCCAATAGACTAATATTTTAATGCGATTGATATGTACGATTTTTCATTAAACTTCAAGGGCATACCTACATTGTCACATTTTAATTACATTTATCTGACTAGTATTATTGTAATATTAATTACTTAATTGTTGTTATTTTTAATTAGCTTTGTTGGAATGTTTTGGTATTTTCCAATATATTTTATTCATTTATTATAACAGGCATATACAATTTCGGCTATATAATGGTAAACAATAATTTGTAGATATTATAAAAACTTCTTAAAATATTTTGGAACATGCATTTTTTATTTATATTAAATACTTTGTACATTAATTACATATCACATCTTCTTATTTCAACATATATGCTTTAGATACTTTAATTTTTAAATATAAAAGTAGGAGGAATCGCCTACATTTACGTGCCCTGATTAATCCTCGTAATAGCGCTCAATTAATAAGAAAATATTATTTTCATAGTTATAAACTCGTGTATAAATAATATCAAAATAAAGAAATTATAAAACAATTTAATGTATAATTTAAAAAAAAACACAACATTTGGCTCTAAAAGTCGTCTTATACCGATGTAAATTTTAACGCCAGCAGTCAGCACACACATAGGTAAGCATTTCTGCATTTTTTACACTTTTTACATAAATTTTGAATTAATACGTTTAAAATCAGATTCTGTTTTTTATAACGAGAGAAATTTAAGCATAGTTATTAAAGTCAGAGTAATGGCCGTATAAGAATTAATTATACTTAATCAGTATTAAATCTAAGTCGGAAGAAATTAAACATCTCCCTTTCTCTATGAATAAATTTTAGTTTTGGCTTAAATAACATATTAAGCGTCTTCTTATCATTTATTCATCACTATAGCGATTTGTATAATCAAACCAGTTTGAAGAAATGGACCTAGGCGTCCTCGAAAGATTTTCAGAACGATAATGTTGAAATCGAACAACTTAAAAGCTTCTGTGACCTTCGTGAGGTTGCTTCTACACTTAATGACCGTTCAACGTCACTCAACCTTGAAAATTGATTATTTCATATCGGTTTATTTATTTATTTAAAACTTTATTTTACACATTATAAAAATACAATGGAGTACATTACATTAGACTAGTACAAAAGTCGGTCTTATCGCACAAGGCGATCTCTTACAGACAACCAAAAATGGAGATGTAAAAAAAGAGAAGAAGGTAGTCGTAAGAGTACAGGTTGATATAGCATAGAAGTTATGTCCACCATCACGTTCTTGTACTAGTATTAGAACAATACGTCATATATAATTATATGTTTCATCATCATAAGAACAATAATTGTAACATCTAATCAATACTTTGCATCGCCAAGTGGCTATCTGTCGATGTAGGTGTACATTGGCGCTCGGCGTCTGCCGCATCGTTGACCGCGCCCTGCAGCTGAGTGTATACTTTATAGCTAGGTACAATGTACCTATAACGTTCAAAGCTTTATTAAACCGACCGAAATTACTGCAGGGATTACGATTACCCCTCCCTCGACACCTTTGCCTATCACTTTGGCAGAACATATACTTCAAAATAGCACCTAGCAATATCACTCATGGAATGAAATGCAAGAGGATTGTCATGTCGATATTGTGTGAGTCAGTGGTATCGCCCTGTTAAAGCCGGCTCATTCGTACTATTAGTTATTACTATAATACTTACTATAATATGTTACTATTATACTTAGCCTATGTTCAGCAGTGGACTTTCTTAGGCTGATAATGATGATGAATAATGATGATGATTATACTTACATACTTATACCACGTAGCTGAACCGCTTGCATAGCTGACTACGCAGTGTATCTATCGCTTATATGTTACTTTATCAATTAATTATTTCCATGGTGTTCTTAACACTCAACCAAAAAGGGAATTAAAATGTGACGTAAATACAAATAACAAGTTAATGGAAGAATAAATATTTTGTCGAGACGAATCGTCACCAATACATTACATTATATGCGTGAGTCATCGTGTCAAATGTTCTGATAAATCGATCGGTGACTCATACGGAGGGCCTCTGAGGTTATATTATACTATAACACCAAATGATCTTATTGGGGTCTTTTAGATAAAAAAATAAATAAAATAAAAACAATATTTACAACCGCAGTTACGACACATTTGTTTTGGTAATAGGATATTCGCTATTCATATTATGTACGTGTCTATTACATTTTTAGTTAAATGAGTTTAGTTTGGTGTGTTTATTTCGATATCTTAGTGACTACTATAATAATTGTTTTCCACTTATTTTCATTACTAGATAGACTAAACAGCATGATAGGTGTTAAAAGCTTTGGTGATAAATATAAAGATATACGACAACATGATATTCCAAATGACAAAGGGTGTAGCCGGGGGTGAGTCACACTGCAGCCCCATGGCGCACCCACCGCCGCTGCACCAGCCGGGCGAGGGTGAATGTAAATCGATACCAGACACTGCGAAATTACGTTTTTATGTACATATTTGTGAATCATTCCTCTCGACGAGGGGACGTGAGTGTATTGATTTCTCAATTTATTTGTCAGACGAATGGAATGCTTTGGAGCGGTTTAAGTGTTTTGTTATAACATAAATATTGTTAGAACAAACCCGCATTTGTCAGCATGGTGCATTTATACTACATTTATACTATATATTATACATTTATACTACATACTATTCCATAGAAGGACCAGGATTAAATAGGATGTGTCGAATATTGACAACGATCATCGTTAACAATCGCCACAATTATGCCGTATTACAGTAGATCCTATTCTTTATGTATAACAGTAATTACAGATTACATATTGATAATTTATAGTACGATCACGCACATACAATTTAAATAGATGTTTTTGCAGGAATGCATAATTGTGGCATGTGAACTCGTGTCATTGTGCTTATTACCACGAAGTAGCACGCTATTAAACCACGCACTTTCACATGCAATGTTGGTATTTCGCCAGAATCTCATCCGTTTCTGAGCAGGATGTTTTCAATGCGAAAATTGCGTTTGAATAAAAAAAGTTTCTATCGATCCGTCGGCAGTGACGGAATGCGGATAGCAGTTATACCCATTTACGATGAGTTGTAGATCGATATCTAAGGCGTTGAGCGATACGAGCCACCAGAAATTGACAATATTTAATTATTGTCCAAGGAATTTGAAGCGAAATACATTGCAAGGATTATTATATGTTACAGATATCTAAGACGTTCCAGCTTCTAACAGGCCACGTTATTTTATGGTTATTTTAATGCCAGTATGAAAAGACTTTTACTCGTACATTGACTATGTTTTTAATGACAAAGGTGCCCGTGTTATGCGGGGTATTATTTTTTAAAGGTTTTTTTTAAGTCTTAGTATTATATTAGTACGGTTATTGTGATAGAAATAAAATGTTTGATTCTATAAATTATTGACTAGTAGGTATAACAAACTTTTCCTTTTATGTCACTCGTATTTCAGATTTATTTTTGTATGAAGGTCAGTCCGATATAAATCATTGCCAATAGTCATCATTGTCGAACATTTTATCAAGTTCTTTCATGGTTCACTACCATTAACGGATCATTTAGCAGCGCATGACTTCCTTATGCCGAATATTAAAAATGTCAGACTCCAGAGCGGAAATATCGAATGATCAAATTTATACCCGCACCTTTGTTAAGTGGACTTTCGAGTTGAATCACAGAGAAATGAATAATTTCTGAGTCATAAAGTTATCAATAATAACCTAAATTTACTTGTAAACCTCGTAACAATAATGAACAATCAAGGCAAAACATATTTTTTATAATAGCAAGCTAAATAGTCCGCACTAGGACCTGATGGAAAATGCAGCGCATGATGATACAGTAAACAAGTAGTGGGTGCAACCCAGTCGGCCTGTTCGTAACTAGATATACACAACAGATGATACCGGAACGAGACACTTGCTAGGGTCACCATGGGGTGATTATGTACGGTGGTCTTTATACAAGTTGAAGGGGAATACAATACACTGGCAGATCTATCTACCGGTATACAAATTTATGTCTCACTTCAGGATGAATCTGTAATCTAAAGGAAAACACAAACATACACACTTCAAATTATTACCAATGACAGTCTGATTATCAAAACAGATGTGACTCACTTTTTTGGAAATGTTATATTTCTCCACAACAAAATGACTATTCTGCATGACGCGATGACCACGTGGCTATCGATCGCTGACTTTATACAACTATTTGAACATTCCGTTGCTAAATTATGGCCACCTACATATAACAAAGGTATTTTAGCCTAAGATTGTACCTATAAAGTAAAACTTATACTATTTTTAAAATAAGTTTTTACCCACGCACTCGAGTTCAGACTTTAAAATGGAGTCCGCAGAGAAATAAAAAATATATGAGTAATAACAAACGGGGGACGACCTGTTGTTAATTTTTTATAGTTCCCTTGGAAACCTTCTAATTTTTCGGTAAAAACAGGCTTAGAGCCGTCTCAAGGGTCCCATATATCACTATACCAGAATTTTAAAAAAATATTTCAATAAATCAGTCGCGAAAACTTAAAAAACAAAATTAATTTCGTATTTTTATTGTTAGATAAATAAGCTATCAATATTAGATGCATTACGCAACAGAAATCCAATATAGAAATAGTCGGACGGAGTAATAATTGGAAGTTCGCCATCTTCGATCTTTTAGCAACCTTAAATTACATTCAACCAACAAAAAAATGATATGATTAAACATACAAGTTATCACCATAATACAAAATATGTAATGGAAAAAATAAAAAATATATATTGTTTCTGTTAAATTAATTGACAGCCTTGGATGAACACCAGCTGCAAAACAAGAGGTTGGGAATTCATTTTCACACCTAGACAAATGTTTGGCATTCACGAATGTTTGTAGAAGTTGTATGCCCAATGCAATTGTTTCAGGTACCCATAACACTATTGATAAAGTTCCATAATGCGTCACAACTACAGAACTATGACACATTAAGAACATCTTACTCTTTCTTGACGTCGCGTCGACCCTTTAGGTGCAAAAATAATGTATGACATTCGGATTTCCAATGTTCCGCTGCACCACGATAGACTTCTTGTATCCATGAAATTTATGTGAAAAAATAATATAATTGCACAGAAACCTAAAATCCAATAATATAAGCGAAAATCAAATGTTTACACGATATAAAATGTTTAAGGTTCTGTTATATTACCTACATTTTCAAACTGCTAAACCAATTATATGTATGTGCGGCATGGCATGATTCAGTTGTTTTAATTAAACGCTCACATTTTGTAAACATCAATACTAATAAAGCTATTATAGCGGTTCGTTACAAAAGTGATATCGAAATAAGCCATTCATAGATACTATTTTGTAAAAATGAATAAGGTTCAAAACTATTATTTAAAAATTAACGATTACCAAGCATAACTTAACTATATGGTGGACTAAGGCCTAAACCCTCTCAGTTGTAGGGGAGGCCCGTGCCCAGCAGTGGGACCAATATGGGCTGATAATGATGATGATGAAGCATGACTTGCCAAATTGATACATGCACACAAAAATATAAAAAATAAGTCAAAGTTTTGGACCATACGTTTTGCAATTTTAATGTCCTCTTTATTTTTAATCGACAACTTCAATAAAATGCATATATCAATGACACCGTTGATAAAAAGATGCACTTAATGATTGTAGTGCAGTAAGTAATGGTGCAGTAAAGTGCACCTACTATAATCATTAATAATATTAATAATACTACTATAATCATTAATTTTAAAGTGTTAAATTATTGTACAAGGCCGAGATTGGACCGGCATTTTTAAAATATGTATACTAACACGCCAGTTAGTAATGCTTTCTGATCTCTTCATAATTATAATGTAAAATATCTTTCCCCTTAATGCAATTACGCATTTGACGGTACACAAATTCTGAGGTAATAAAATATTTCTAGGTTAATGTCAGTAGTTGGTAACAATTAGCGCAGATCTGCCGACTCACAGAGAAAGCACTGACTACAGTGAAATCCAAGTTTTTGCGTGAAGAGAGAATGTAACAGCAATAAGAACAGGCAGGTGTAGCCGTGTAATCCGTAAGCCACGTGAGTGTGTAAGCGTAGGGACGCAATCACTTATCGAGCCATCGTCTCCTTATCAACGTGTGTTGATAGTGAGCGTTACCATATATGGTGACAAAAACTGAGTCAACTCGCGATTGGTCGGAAATAAATTGTTGCCTATAGTGTGTGAACTCTGATAAGGCTTGTTTTATATAGTTTATCCTCACGATCCGGTTCTCATTTACTGAGGTGTGCTTGTACGAAGCAGCACGGAGTCGCAACTAGTCATTTAACTTATTTAATTAACTGTAAGTTTTATTTACATATTAAATCTTTGTTTCTTTTTAATACAATTTTTTAGTAATTAAACAATTCAAATAATATTTGTGTTTCAAATAAAGTGCCAAAATTGCATAACAGTTGTTACATAATCAGTGAAGTGAAATTGGTAAAAGATACAGTTTTCGGAACTTGTGAAACTGCTTATAATTAATTTGACGGATGTTACTAAAAGAAATGTTAATAAACTTTTTAGTGTGGGAAATGATTTTATACGACCCATTCTACCAAGTAGGGAGATAGATTTACGTAATTTATTTTAGAAACAGTGTTGTATATTTTCCTATTTTTCATTTCAGACTAATTCAAAATGTGTGACGAGGAAGTTGCTGCGTTGGTAGTAGACAATGGCTCCGGCATGTGCAAAGCCGGCTTCGCCGGTGACGACGCTCCCCGCGCTGTGTTCCCCTCAATCGTGGGCAGGCCCCGCCACCAGGGCGTCATGGTCGGTATGGGACAGAAGGACTCGTACGTAGGCGACGAGGCCCAGAGCAAGAGAGGTATCCTTACGCTCAAGTACCCCATCGAGCACGGCATCGTCACCAACTGGGATGACATGGAGAAGATCTGGCACCACACCTTCTACAATGAACTGCGTGTGGCGCCCGAGGAACACCCCGTGCTGCTCACCGAGGCACCTCTGAACCCCAAGGCCAACAGGTACGTGTTTGCTCAGGTGTGATGCAAGGCTAACTTCTTCAATGTCATTGACTATCTCCGGCCGTGTCTTCACCAAAGACTAACTCGATCGTTCTGTTTCAGAGAGAAGATGACACAGATCATGTTCGAGACCTTCAACACACCCGCCATGTACGTGGCCATCCAAGCCGTGCTCTCGCTGTACGCGTCCGGTCGTACCACTGGTATCGTGCTGGACTCCGGTGACGGTGTCTCCCACACAGTGCCCATCTACGAGGGTTATGCCCTGCCCCACGCCATCCTCCGTCTGGACTTGGCTGGTCGCGACCTCACTGACTACCTCATGAAGATCCTCACCGAACGTGGTTACTCTTTCACCACCACGGCTGAGCGTGAAATCGTGCGCGACATCAAGGAAAAACTCTGCTATGTCGCCCTCGACTTCGACCAAGAAATGAACACCGCTGCCGCCAGTAGCTCACTCGAGAAGTCCTATGAACTTCCCGACGGTCAGGTCATCACCATCGGTAACGAGAGATTCCGTTGTCCAGAAGCCCTCTTCTTGCCCTCATTCTTGGGTATGGAAGCCAACGGCATCCATGAGACCACTTACAACTCCATCATGAAGTGCGACGTTGACATCCGTAAGGACTTGTACGCCAACACAGTCTTGTCTGGAGGTACCACCATGTACCCTGGTATTGCCGACCGTATGCAGAAGGAAATCACTGCCCTGGCCCCATCTACGATGAAGATCAAGATCATCGCACCCCCAGAGAGGAAATACTCCGTATGGATCGGTGGATCCATCCTGGCTTCTCTCTCTACCTTCCAGCAGATGTGGATCTCGAAACAGGAGTACGATGAGTCCGGCCCCTCTATCGTACACAGGAAGTGCTTCTAAGCGCCAAATGAGACTATACCTAATATATGATGCCCTACACCATGCTAATAAACGGGCGGCTCAAATTACGCTTGTGATCTTGTATTTAAGT
Organism: Hemaris fuciformis; assembly: GCA_907164795.1. Classification (NCBI taxonomy): domain Eukaryota; kingdom Metazoa; phylum Arthropoda; class Insecta; order Lepidoptera; family Sphingidae; genus Hemaris; species Hemaris fuciformis. Next base: position 11,285,543 of record OU015440.1, read on the forward strand.
GCAGTATTTAAAATAGGTTGTAAGGTATCGTAATATGCATATTACGTAAAGTGGACGGAACGTTTTTGATTCCGTTGTTTTTGACAAAGATTTTTATTTATTTGTATAAATCGTTACTAACCCAGACCTTTGTAATAAAATAATTTATATACCGGTATAAACCTGATTTTTACTTTCTTTATAACATGCAAAACGTAATCTATTTTATCTTAAGTGACATGATAAGTACCGTACTCGATCCCGTAATCTCTACAGAGCTCTGTTATAACTGAAAGTCTCTGACCGACAATTCAGAATGTACATATTATACTCATGTCTTTCTAACTTATAACTAAATCGGTACATACATAAAAACATTAATAAAATAAAGTCTTTCACCTTTTAATTATTGTTGTACAATAGACGAAAACCTTATAGAGCTTAACAAGGTTTCCGTGATGGCAATGAGTTTAATACAACTAATGGGAACATTGTTAAAATATGGGCGAGGCAGTCTTACTTAATAGGGTACCTTGTTGCTAACGACAACAGGACCACACCCAGCTTTCGATCCTTGTAGGTAATTGCTTTGTTATCTTTACTATTTACGGATAATTAGACGTAATGACTGTTTCTACTTTTTTGTAGAGATACGTCCATGACCTTGAACAGAATTTTCAACAACGAACATCTCAGTAGGCACTTCTTTCATGTTAGGTTTCTTAACACAGATGTCAATGACCAACAATGTAGTTAAAGTCATTTATAGTCCATTAGACGTCGTTTATTTGCATAATTGTTAAAAGTAAATATTTATCTTTAAAAATGAATAATCAGACGTTCTAAAGACATTTACTGGAACGCAGATCAAGTAATGCGTCAGACAAGGATATTTCATAATCTGATTCATCTGATATTTCTCACCTTCTCGTGTCCCACAACATTTTAAAAACGTTTACTGATGACGTTAAACAGCTGTTGTCATCGTGAAAAACAACTAACAGCTGATAGCGTTGGTCGCGTTGTTGGGTTTCGGAAAATTTTAGCGAACTAATGTTGTTGGCTGTGTTTTACATATAATTTTAATGCATACATCCAGTAAACGATTATTTTTCATTACGATGTAATTACTGCCATAGAATCCCTGCAATATTTGACGGCCGAAGTTACGGTTCTCCCTTTCAGCTTTTTATTGTGACTACAGGTGACAGTTATTTCGTCTGGTTTAAAATAATATTTTGATAATTATTTTTCCTGTTAAATAAGTAAGGTGTAACTAATGAAAATGAGATTTTAGTGAAAGCATTGCCTCAATTGTACAATACTCCAGCATAATTTACCTCAAATTAGCGAGAGGTACGGGGCTAGATATAAGTACCATGTTCTGGAAAAGTGATACAGATTTTTTGTAAGGATTAATTACTTACCATTGGAATTTAGACTTCAATATTTTCTGTGTTTTTATTTGTTTGTTTTCAAATGAACTATGATTATAGAACTTTTAAGATTTACCATTCAAACTTAAATAATCGTAACGTTTCACAAGAAGGCCTTGTTGGTTTGATTTACCGTAGTAAATGGTATACCGTTGTTTTTACTGTAGCAGTAGTAGATTGTACAATAAGATAATCATTATTTGAGTGTGTGTCAATTATGATTTCTCTTCTAGTTTGTAATTTCATAGAACATCATTATCAGTGTTATCTCCTTCGCCTAAATATCTTTAAAATATACATATGTATCTCATATGTATCTGTTTCACAAGTTGCACTCTACACGAAACGTGCGCATATATATGTTAATGTGACAATAACAAATAGTCGATGTGTTTCGTCGCTTGACATATTCGCTAACGTTTATTTAATATGCACTATAAATATTTATTTATACATTAAAATATCACTATACAGATATCACTTAGTTCTTATTGATTATAAGAAATATTTTATTAGAGATGTTATCAAGATCTCGAATTGTTTAATTTCAAATTGCATAACAAAAATGACATGTTACTGCTTTACAAAATATTTTATTATGTAAGCAACTCCTCTCACTCCAGCTTTATACACCTGCATCTTATTTTATGCGATTTTTGTTAATATATTGTAACAATATACGTTTTTTGTACCTAATGCATCTACACATTCAACATTTCAACTTGTATCCATTTTGACGTTAATGTTTAACTCACGTCTTCGACACTAAAATGTTTGATGGCCACATCAGCTGACGTATCCAGGTAGCTACTTCTATTAGTATAGGAATTATTACTATGCTGCTATATTTAAATAATATATCTATTTCTCAGTAAGGTCATTTTATAATGACTACGGTGAAACAATAGCTTCACATAAATATTTAAGGAAAACCGCAAATTGTCCAAGTCACGCCAAAGAGAACAAAGTCGCAGTCATACATTCTGGCAAATTATAAAATTTAGTACAAGGTACATAGGTTTTTCGAAAGAAACACATCCTTTGATATGCAGCTATTCGGCTATTCCGCATACAAGAATTCACTTGTAAGTTTTTTTATATACTATAATTCACTACATGTCAAATCCATCCAATTGCTTCCCAAAGAACAAAGAAAACCCCCAAACCTTGATTTTTTTATAAAGAAACATACCTAAATTCTATACTATAGTCACCAACTTTGGTTTGGGTTTTTAATTTGTTGTTTTAAACCCAATTTCTTTGTCCTTTGCATAATATAACCGCATATTATCTAATTTGCTTCATAGTAGGTGTAATTAGATACTGCTTAATAAAAGAAGTGTTATTTGAGATGCATTAAATGTGCGTAATAGGCTTAATATCAAAAGCGTAGTCAAAACAAATCAAAGTTTTTTCTTCATTTTAAACTAAGTCACATTGTAGTACTTGCCACATATACTGATAATTTCATTTTTACATATAGAACTTAGGCCTTATGAACTATGGATATGTATCTATAACACGCTATAAGGGTAGACAGACGTCTACAGTTTATAATAGTTGACCTAGAGCAACATTTAGTTTCGTCCAAATATAACTGTTTAAAATTAGATGGGACACACCCGTGGTGCCGTGTCTGCTGCGTGTGTACGCAATGCATCTATTTCTGGACGTTTATTTTGACTTGATTCGATCGTGGGTTTGTGTTTACTAACATATTGTTACTACATGATATTACCTATTAATATGATACGAATTAATGAAGATGTTATAAAGTAGTTATTTATTTTTATTCTGAATTTTCTTACAATTGTATTACTTCTTTACCAATGATAGGTGCCGTGTCAAATTTTGCAATTTATGCTATTAAGTAAATAAATAGCCATTTGTTAAATAAAATTTAAATCTTTAACCTAAAAAATCTGTTTGAATATGCAGAGAGAAATAAATGATGAATCGATTCTTTGTATTCTATCCAGTGATGGCGTAAAATATTCACTTATGCGACGGATCGCTCTTGTAGTCGCTTCCCCTCTGCTGGGCCACCCTGCCCGGAGAGGCGAGGGTCAAAGGCGAGGCGCGGGAGGACGATCGATCTCGCTCCCTCGTCCTCGCCCCTCCCTACCCGCCTTACCCCTCGATGCGTCTGCCCGACTAGACGGGCGTGTTTGCCTAACCAAATAATTTGTGCAGCTCCTATCCCCTTACGGCTATTATATAACAACGTACCTATAGATTTTCACTGATTTAAGCTGACGAGAATTAAATTTGTCTGTGCTGTGGGCAAATTTAGTTAATGTACGCTCCGAATGTTTGAAATGGTGAAAACAATAAATTATATTAACGAAGTAACCTCAAGCCATATCGTACACATATCTAAATATTTTATTTATTCTAATGTTCCGAAGCTCCTGCTTAACTATTGTACAACAATATAGCCAAAAAATAACACGTAAGTAGGTACGTATTTACCGTAATAAAATTAAATACTTTTTAGCGTTATATTAAAGATTTATTAATCTACATTTACTAAGCTGTATAGAAACAGATCAAAAACTGCATAGCCCAGTAGGAGGCAGAATAGTAGTTTATGCAGGTTATGCGGCGGTTTTATATGCATGTTTTTTTTATAAAATCATTGGGTTTATGCTTCTTTTAGATCCGGCAAGTGCGTGACGTGTTGTGCATACTAACTATTGTACTAACCGATGTTAATAAAAAATATTTTAAGACAATTCTTTATCATCAACTTGTACTTGTCTCGTGTGTTCTATCTTACTTAAAATTTGGATTATTTTAGCAAAATTTACTCCGTTTATGCGTATACAAGGGCCTTCTGCAGCATGAGAAAGAATCAACAAGTTAAAAAAATTGCGACCGAAAAGTCCGGAAGTTTCTAATAGCCTGTTGAATGTAATTATTTCTGATTAGTTTATATTATGTTTAATAATAGATAAGTAATGGTATAAGAATATATTATATAATTTTGCACATTTTAACATCGAAACGTAAATACCATGTCTAACAGATTCATATCTACTAATGAAAAATGCGTGTATTGAAATACGTTGCGAGCAAGCAACTACATATGCCGTACTTTTAACAAAAACCCATGGGTTTTGTTTGTCCAACCCATTGAAATAATAATAAAACGCTGGAAATAGCAACAATAACCCGCATGGTACCACGGACAGGTTGACAAAAAATCACAAAGCGAACTTATGCCGTCAGTCCCATGTCAGCCATCGTTGTTATTTTCATCTCGGAAACATATGCATACACGCATGTTTATGAGAATATACGACTGTTTACATCCATTAATGTTTCGAGGCATTTTTGTATTAACACTTCATGCTACGAATTATTACAAGGGATGAAAGATTTCAAATATTATTAGTAACTAGGCCAGCATGCATCAGTTGACATGTGACGCGATCATACGTGTAATATGACTGTGGACAATTAATTTATGCCCCAGTTCCTAATAAACTGTAAATGTGCACATAGGATCAGACAGTTGCGAAGGCGTACCGTCTACTTACTGATGGCAATTAATGCTAAAAAAATATGCGAAAAAATAATGCATACGAAATAAAGGATTTTTTTGAATGCCTGTAAAAATGTTTTTTGTTTTGTCTTTTCAAAACCCATGGATGTGAACATGTTTGTCAGATGATGTTGACCAGTTTGTGTTAGAATTTTCCTGTTTGAATATAAATAACAGGAACACTACGAAAAACAATACATGTTGTTATTTCATGGAAATTGAACTTAATAATTACAATCAGTGTGCTTAAATTAATGACGATTCGTATGAATACTAATAAGCGGATAATGTACATAACTAGGGTTTTTACAGGTACCTACAATAGAATTCTACATCTCAAAACTAATTTGTAATGTCTATAAATATCGTGGTTTTGCACTGTTATATGATGTGGTTTAAGTGAGAAGTTAGCCGAGCTCATTGCCGCTTTTTAAGGCCATTTAACAATAATAATAATAGGTACTGCCCGATCTGAGAATAAAATTCAGGACCGCCAGATCGCACGGCGCTCACTCCTGTCGCGATACAAACAAGACAGTTAAGACAAAATCAGTTAAAAAAACAATAAATCAAATGCTATAAATTTATTTTAATGCTTACCATTACGAGGCTATTTTCACAAACTAAATATATATCTTAGTAAATAACCGAAATACAAATGACTGTCATGTCCTTTTATGACAAGGCTAGGAAGCTATTTTGATCCTTTGAAATATAAGGAAATTTCCGGTAACCTTAGTAAGGTCGACTTGCACGAATTTTCTAGAACTCCCTATCTAGTTTAGTGTATGGAAGGCTGATATATTGAAGTTTGATAAATATTTTCGTAGAAAACCATTTGCAAAGAATATTTTAATTCGATTTAGGTATAGCTTGTCTTGGGTTAGGTTAGGTTAAGCTTAATGTACCCTCTGAGTTTTGAAGTTGTTAGTACAGCTATAATGATTATAGAATACAGGTTTAAATACAAGTATCGTTGGGGAATAGTTTTTTTTAGTAAATGTAGGTAGGTACTATAATGATTGGAATTTGATGAAAAAAACCCATAACATTTCTTTCCTATTTCGCCTACTGAAAAGTATGTGTTTTTTTAGTCACGAGTAGGTATATTTTTTTACGACCGGTAACAATCCATATACATACATAGTTTCTTGCAAGTAGACATTCTATTAGTACCGCATTTTACCACCGAGTAGCTCTGAACTCAATTTGTCCAACAAGTATAAAAATAGTTACAATATAAATTCGTAAAGCTCAAGACAGTTATTTAAAAAGAAGGCATTGGAGAACGATTTAATTACATGTGGACAGATTCATGAGTGTTTGGTACAACGTCACCAGTGTCTTCCAAGGTTCATCAAACATGTACATGTTAATGACTCACCCGTTCAAGAGTAAAACATTATGTATTCCACAACTGGCGTGTTTAACAATACAATGGTCTACGCGTTTATAATTCTGTACGATGTCTGCGAGTTTCCTTCGTTGACTCATTTCTCCTTATTCTAATGTTATAAAAAAAAAATTTTTTTCTATAAATCTTGTCTGTATCCTTCATTCATATGCAACGAGTAAGACAATAGGTTAATCCCGACAGAAGTTTCCTTGATGAGTTATTGTAGTGCTAGATTCTTGAGTCTTCACAATTCGCCGTGGTAAATTAACGTTGATAATTTAAATCGTTCATTATCAAGTTACTTTGTGTTTAAACTCATTTATTCTCCGTGGTAATCAGTACATTATTGTTTTATTTTTAAATATCAAAAACATTGATTTTATATACATACATATACGCATGGGAGAATATCATCTATTTTGTTAATTTCTGATATTTTACAGAGTTAAACAATTACATACAATGCCCCCAAAGTTGCTAATAATATAGTCAGTAGTCTTGACCCCATAATATGATAGAAATCCTCTGTCGTACCTACAAGATAATGTATTGTCTTACAAACATCATGTGGATGACTTAGAAATATTTACCTTGTCATATATTTGCAAGATGGTTTTCTAACTATGCCAAGAGGGCTATCAACAGTTATTCGAAAAGATATATAAGTATGTACACATTTAAAGCATCCTTATAAAATTGAAAGGACCACTGCAACTGTGATTTTTTTGGGTCATAAACCACTTTACCCATCATTATTACTCTTATGCCATTACTATCGACTAATTCCAAAGAAATCACTCTTTTATATTGGCGTTTGATTAATAAAATACCTAATAAGACAAAAACATTTTTACGTCATGTAATTTAGATTTCAAAATTTCTGCGCTTTAATTTTTTTGTATTTTTTTTTTTATTACTGTCACGTTGGTCTTCAGCGGCATAAATTTACGGATGTGACCAAGAGTCCACGGAATTCAATTCCCAGACGAGCAAGGTGTTATTATTAAGTTTTTCGAATAATATGAGATCCTTAGCAGTAGATTTTGGAAAGTGGCCGATTAAACGGCCACATTCTCGCCTCCTCGGTGATACTGACGCAAGAGTTAAGATGTGAACTAAGAGATAGTATGTACCTACATGCGATCATTTTAATTAAACACGAGCATAGGTGAAACAAAAAATCTAGACAACGTTTCTTAAAAATATAAGTCGATTTTGACATTTCATTTGGAGCTACGAGTATATCGAAAAGAGCATAATGTCATTTTTATACCTTAAAAATTTGTAGAAGATTAGTCATATTAATTTACGAAGAAGTGAGTTACTGGTACCACAAAACGTTATTGACTCAGCGCCGTAGTACGCACGCGCGAGTCAAACATGAGTCACGCACTACCACATTATGCCGGCAATAGTCGCCGGAACAGATAAACAGGATTATCATTGCTTTGTCATAACATAACGTTTTGATATGCATATGTATTTGTATATAAACGTTACTGTTTTAATATAACAAAGAACGTTACCTATATGAAATAAAAACATTTAAGAAATTGGTTCACTGTCTCTATGGACTCTATGGCATGGAAAAAACTCTTATTCTGCCATATTTAACAGTATGTTTTGCAATACGAGTATTACATATAAATGTCGATATCTAAGTATATTATTTATTATTTTATTCTTTTGAAAAAATACTAAATCATGACGTTAAACAATACATAGAAAAGAAAACAAAATATATTATGACAAAAAAAATACTAGTTTCTGTATTTTTTTAGTACTTATGTAAAAAACTTAGTACATAAGGGCGAAAATCTGGCTCTAATTTAAAAAAAAAATAACTAGAGCAAAGAAGGTGGGGAATATAAGTAGTAAATAGTTATACCTGAACATTTTTAAATTTGTAATAAGTATAGGAAATTGGGATACTTTCTAGTGCAAAAGACTTCAACGAAACGAAACAGGTGTATTGAGGGAAACGCGTTATTTGAACTACGTTGAAACATTTGATTTATGTTAATATTTCAATGTATTTCACGTTAAACGCATATAAAAAGTACAGCATGAAATCTGAAAGGGAAAGTTTTGAACATACATTTCTGTTAAAGATTAAATTATAAATTATAATAATATTCAAATATTTTCATCATCGGTACCTAATAATATATTATTTTAAAGCAAAAGGCTTTTTTGGTTCGGTTGTATATTTAATAGGTACCTTGGTATAAAATATAAACAGGATAACCTCTTTGTATTCGCAATAGTTCACAATAATAATGTAAAGTTACAATATTCAAGAAAAAAGATTCTGTGTAAAATATATACATTAAGTATGTCTTGTTTAACTACTTACTAAGATGTCTCACGTGATGATAATCAATAGCAGATAAGGCACGCGATATAACCTTATATTATCCTACATAAATGAAAACTTCATAAAATAAACGCCAACTCATTTAAATTAAAGCCTCCGTAACTTGTCCAAGTTACTTTACCTCCATGCAGACGATAATATTGAATGGAGCCGTCTTGTTACTAGACACGAACACAAACAAAAAATTCCATGCCTGTGTTTGTGTGCGTATCGTCAGTACGACGACCGTTGCCATCTTGCACCAATCAGAATCCAGGATTTTACCGATGCCCATATATGGTAAGGCCATCGGTTGCGCTGAGTGGAGCGGCTTGGGCGAGTCCATTTTTTTGCAATATACAATGTAGTTCTAAATTTAAATTATTAACAATTGCTTGATACCTGTCACTGTAACTATATAATGATTTATTTTTGTATGTCATTTTAACCGCCATTGTGTAGGAAATAGCTAAGAAATTGTTATTTTACAGCACCTGTAGGGGTCGGTTGGGCGAGTCGATTGAGTCGCGGGGCGCCGGCGTAACGCGTATTCTAGTGAAGCAGATCGACCTCCACGAGCGAGCGAACAACACAGAAGGAAACCGGCCGGCATTCATTTCTCACGGTTTGCGAACGCTCCGTTTATTGTTCCTTACAACGTTGTAATTACTGGTAAGTCCTTTAAAATTTTATTATATTCTATCATCTAGATGTGATTTGTTTGTCAATCGCGTGTTAAAGACTACAACTTAAGAATCATACATGTGCGACTTATGTGTCAGTTGTCACCCACGCTCATGTTTCTATGAAAATCCCAAGTCGGTAAGGTTCGGCTTAAGTGCAAAGCTGCATTGTAGGAGATTTTTGGATGGTTGCCAACGCCAATACAGTTACTACTTTCGTTATCGTTCACTTAGTGTGTTACGTGTATGTATGAGTAAATAGTGCGTGTTATCAAACCGTCCCGTCTTGAGATGCCCGTCTGGTTGCCAAGTTCCCAATGTGAGCGTTGTTGAAAATCTCATCATTATCAAGCGTTGCGCTATCAGCGGCGGGGGTGTCTCGAGGGGAGGCAGGAGACGCGAAGGGAGGCGGGGGAGTACGCGCATGCTCCCTGCAGCGGAATACCATATATGGCCACGAAACTTCGTGTATTGTGCCGTACTGTGCGATTGGTGGAGGCGACTGCGGCGGGGAAGGGGGGGGCCCAATAACCAGCCTCATTTATATACTCCGACTGCCGCGCTAGCTGACATTCCACGAAGTGAGCTCGAGCTGTGGTGTTGTGCAGCGATATCGAGGCTGTGCAATAGCAAGTTAATTTATTTATTATATTAGGACTATTTAATTAAAAGTAAGTTGAATATAGATGTGCTACTATATTTTTTCGTGTAGTGGAAGATTCGCGTGTTGAAATAGTGCAATTGTAATGAGTGTGTGCGGTCAGTGACACGTCGGTAGGGTTGGGCGTTGTGTCGCCGGTCCGGGAGTCTGGGATAGCCGGTTGCGGTAGGGCGTGGTCCCGAGTTCGCTATTCTGACATGAACGGTTGATAATCCAATTAGAAAGTCGCTCATCTGGTGATCCGACTTTCTCGTTCGGTAAGAGCGGCCTGTCTTAGCGAAATGTGGTCGTGTCGCGTCTCGAGTGCCACGTTAGAGCCGCCTCACCTTTCGAGATATATCTAGCCTTATTTGGTTTTGTTTGGTGACTAGCACCCACTTAGCTTTTATCGTGTGTAACGGTCGCGTGGGCTATCTACCCACCTACCGATTCCGTTTATGGTTATGATTCTAAGAAATTAGAAATAGTTGGACGAATTTTATGCAATATAGATAGCGGTGTATCGAGTCTTTAAATTTTTCTACTGCTATAGTGATTCTAATTAGATTTTTAATAATTTTTCAGACTAATTCAAAATGTGCGACGACGAAGTTGCTGCGTTGGTAGTAGACAATGGCTCCGGCATGTGCAAAGCCGGCTTCGCCGGTGACGACGCTCCCCGCGCCGTGTTCCCCTCAATCGTGGGCAGGCCCCGCCACCAGGGCGTCATGGTCGGTATGGGACAGAAGGACTCGTACGTAGGCGACGAGGCCCAGAGCAAGAGAGGTATCCTTACGCTCAAGTACCCCATCGAGCACGGCATCGTCACCAACTGGGATGACATGGAGAAGATCTGGCACCACACCTTCTACAATGAACTGCGTGTGGCGCCCGAGGAACACCCCGTGCTGCTCACCGAGGCACCTCTAAACCCCAAGGCCAACAGGTACGTGTTTGCTCAGGTGTGATGCAAGGCTAACTTCTTCAATGTCATTGACTATCTCCGGCCGTGTCTTCACCAAAGACTAACTCGATCGTTCTGTTTCAGAGAGAAGATGACACAGATCATGTTCGAGACCTTCAACACACCCGCCATGTACGTGGCCATCCAAGCCGTGCTCTCGCTGTACGCGTCCGGTCGTACCACTGGTATCGTGCTGGACTCCGGGGACGGTGTCTCCCACACAGTGCCCATCTACGAGGGTTATGCGCTGCCCCACGCCATCCTCCGTCTGGACTTGGCTGGTCGCGACCTCACTGACTACCTCATGAAGATCCTCACCGAGCGTGGTTACTCATTCACCACCACGGCTGAGCGTGAAATCGTGCGCGACATCAAGGAAAAGCTCTGCTATGTCGCCCTCGACTTCGAGCAGGAGATGGCTACTGCTGCCTCCAGCAGCTCGCTCGAGAAGTCCTATGAACTTCCCGACGGTCAGGTCATCACCATCGGTAACGAGAGGTTCCGTTGCCCTGAGGCTCTCTTCCAACCCTCATTCTTGGGTATGGAAGCTTGCGGCATCCATGAGACCACTTACAACTCCATCATGAAGTGCGACGTTGACATCCGTAAGGACTTGTACGCCAACACAGTATTGTCTGGAGGTACCACCATGTACCCCGGCATCGCCGACCGTATGCAGAAGGAAATCACAGCCCTGGCCCCATCTACGATGAAGATCAAGATCATTGCGCCCCCAGAGAGGAAGTACTCCGTATGGATCGGTGGATCGATCCTCGCGTCCCTCTCTACGTTCCAGCAGATGTGGATCTCGAAACAGGAGTACGACGAGTCTGGCCCCTCGATTGTACACAGGAAGTGCTTCTAAGCGCTTCGCGCGACGCTGTTCCGCAGCCCGCGGCCCGGCCGGTCCCGCGGCCGGCTGCTCATCTCAGGCTTGTAATCTCCGTTAATTTAATTGTACGTAAGATATTATTGTAATTAAATGGTAATAGTGACGGCAGGGCGAAGCGTGGCGCCGCGGGCGCGCCTCGACCGCCGGCCTCGGTACTGCACTCGCCAAAGGATTTTTTGTAATCTCGTGAATGATGATTGTATGTGCTGAAACGGATAAGACTACTTTCTTACTAGGTCATTTATAAATTATAAAAAATAACGAAAATACAAAAAAAAAAATCTGAAAAATTACACCTGTGTTTCCATTTTACCCCGTATTTCGTTCGTATTCAAGCGAAGATCGTTGCCCGAGCGCAACGACCGACATTGACCTACGAACAGAAATAGAACGAACTTGGGAGCGAGCTTGGCCATAAATATTTACGCACGCCTGCAAATGTTTTGTTCCCCATGCAATGATGTCAAACTATTAATAAAAGGTCAAGTTTTAATCATTGTTTTAATGTTAGTTCGTTTGTAGATAACTTCCCCGCAATCATTAGTACTTACACCTCTACGTATGACACCACACTTGGACTAAGAACCTTGTCAATCTATAACTCAGTATTGGTAACTTTTAAATCTATGCAATAATAAAATAAAAATTATTCCACATTGCACTATTTACTACAATTAGGTTAGGAAATGCTCCTACAAACATATTTATTATTCATATTATCAAATTATCAATTATGTATGTACATTGTACATACATGAAACATTTAAATAATATAAAGATATCGCATAAATTAGTACTAGGTATATCCAAATATCTGTATAAATGAGAGTGGGTCTCATAGGATAATCCAATCCATCAGCCTAAGGAAGTCCGTTGCTGAACATAGGCCTTCCCCAATGACTTCCATAGTGACCTGTTGGAGGCAGCCTGCATCCAGCGACGACCCACGATCTTCACCAGGTCGTCTGACCACCTTGTGGGTGGACGTCCTACCCTGCGCTTTCCGGTACGTGGCCTCCACTCGAGAACTTTGGCCCCATCGGCCATTGGTTCTCCGCGCTATGTACCCGGCCCATTGCCACTTCAACTTGCTAATACGCTGGGCTATGTCGGTTACTTTAGTTCTCCTACGGATCTCCTCATTTCTGATTCGATCTCGTAGGGAAACCCCGAGCATAGCCCTCCATAGCTCGTTGAGTGACTCTGAGCCGTCTAATGAGGCCCATAGTGAGAGGCCACGTCTCAGTGCCGTATGTCATCACTGGTAACACACAACTATCGAAGACTTTCGTCTTCAGGCACTAAGGTATTTTGGACGAGAAGACGTCGCGTAGTTTCCCGAACGCTGCCCAACCGAGTTGGATTCGCCGATTGATTGGGTCTTCGGCCGAGCTAACAGTAGGTTCGGCAACCGAGGTGTAAAGCTGTCCGTAGAACCTCTCGATCTCTCTTAATATCTCTGCCCTCGTCGACACTACGCGGCCACCTTCCGTCTTCAGCCTAGACAACTGTCTTTGCCCAATAGACAAGTCTCTTGCAAACACTTTGGAGCCTCCGTTCCGCTCGATTGTCTCTTTGATGCTCACAGTATTGTGAGCATGGACATCGTGTCGCAAGGACTTCCAGATCCGTCTATTGAGCTGACGATATGCTTCGGCGTCATAGAACGACTGCAGCGCCATAGATCGACATTCGGCCATGAGGTCAAGAGTGTGTATCGAGTGTTTTTGTGGTCTATCTCTACGGCGAGGTCTAAAATGCTTAGATCCCACCGCATGGACAGCTTCTACCAAACCGCTGTTTAGCTCGTCCACTGCAAGGTTTTCTTCTAAACAATCAAATCGAGTTGAAAGCTCTCGGGGTTTTGGATATGGGCGCTCGAAGGTCGGAGCGTAGACTTCATCAAGCGACGCCTTTCTAGCTGGACGTTGATATTCAATGAGCCTCTAACCATTCGGTGACCACTGCCGGTTTTCACCCTGTTGATCACAGAGACATCACTGAATATTCGTCTATTCGTCGACAATATGTTTGACATTACTGGAAGTAGAATTGCTTAGGAGTGATTGTAGTATTAAAAACGTCTTAATTCAATACCTCGAATACGTTAGTATAGAAGAAGGATATGGAAAGTGATAGGCAACTTACCGTGATGAAAGTTCCTTAGATAATTTCTTATGCGTGGTAGTCAACTTACAGAATCATGAAACTTCAAGAACCAATTTACAAGATCATTATACGGTTCCAACTCCAATGTAAGTCAAGGGCGTCACCTAGCAGAGAAAATTATACTGAATTTACTTACCTACTTGGATCGCATTCCTTAGCGTCTGTGGAACAAATAAGTTAAAGAATTTTATTTTCAGTTGGTTTGGTGATGGTCATATCACAGGTACCCAATAGCAATATATGCTTGGCAAAGGGAAACTAAGGCCTTGAGATCGATACCGAAACATAATATAAGCACAAGCCCAAAATACCGTCAGGAAAAACCAAAGGCGAAAAAAATTTAACTTTATAACACGCATTAAATGATTTATAATTTTTTTATTTTGAAAATCTACTTTGAAAATGCTTAGGTACTCAAATCGGTTCCATTTGGTGCGAACGTCCAGATCAGAAGGTATTTATATGTCTGGACACTATCTATATTAGTTCTCTATCAACCTAATCCTACAGATAAAACAAGGATAATCTTGCGACGTTGGAATGTACCTATATTGATTAGATAAATATGTGTATATAAAATACTGCAACTGTATATTATATGGATGGTACGGGTTATGGGCGAAACTATGTAGCCATTTCTGTACCTCAGTACTAATATTTACTCAATATTATTTTCTTAATAGTATAACTATGCATTCTGAAATCATTTTCTTATGTTATAAATTTTCATGTAGTTCAACTATGAATCATTTCGCTAACCCAAATAATACATTAATATTTTTTACAACTGTTTATTTCGAACATCACAAAATCATTTTACATAATTACAGGTTTAAGCAGCTATATTTTGGTTAGTAAAATGTGCTGTACAAGAAATAAAATATCGTCAAAATGTTTTTAAATTAAAACAGTTTGTTAAAGTAAAATTATATCAATAACAACCGCGCAATTTTGGTTCCATTTTAACTACTGATGGCAGCATGTTCAGATACATTGGCGTATTCGTTTATACACGTGTGTTTAAATATGTAGACTCTTATAATAACAGGGATTTGTAAACCATGCGTGTAGCAAATAAACTTTTTAAATTTAATCGAATCATTGAATCATTAAAATAGATTAAAAATTCACGGCAAATACCTATTCTACAGATACAAAGGAAACCACAACACAAACCAGGCGGGGTATTTGAATATTTACTACAAAATTAGCATTTAAAAAGAAAGTTGTTAAAAGTAAAAAAAAAGAGTGAATATCATCAAGTATCAACTCTTGAACTCCAAACTTTAAAATGGAAATGAAATCTAAAAGTTATTATGTAACTTGCAGATTGGGTAAAAATCTTTTTACTTAATCTTCA
Organism: Hemaris fuciformis; assembly: GCA_907164795.1. Classification (NCBI taxonomy): domain Eukaryota; kingdom Metazoa; phylum Arthropoda; class Insecta; order Lepidoptera; family Sphingidae; genus Hemaris; species Hemaris fuciformis. The sequence continues at coordinate 11,300,965 of OU015440.1, forward strand.
ATTAGTGTTTTATTATCCATGCAATGTAAACCGTTAAATAATATTAAAAAAAACACAATTTGCTTATTGTTCCATATCATCAAAGAACTGTATCCGTCGATCCGGGAAAAAGGGATAGAAAATATAAAAATACATTTTAAAAGAGGAAAGATGTATTGTTAGTGGTAACTTCGCATTATTAAAATATAACTAATGCTAATATATTACTAGGTAGTAAAACAACCGTTGATACACTGGAAGTCGCTGTTTAGGGAAATAGAGAGACATTTTTATAGGCTTTGTATCAAATATAGTTACTTATCTGCCAAATAGCATGAATTTTATCTTCAACGAATTCATTATCTTATCGTAGTGTAAATTTTATTGTTTAATATACCCCGGTCGCTGGGCTGTTTTAGTAGTCTTAAAATAAAAAAAAAACACGCTAAAAACGAATTCATTTTCTGTAAATATAAATAACTATTTACCAGGCTAATGGAGAATTTTATTATTCCCAATGTTGATTGAAAATACACACTAAAATTTAAAACAGTCTGCAGTTATTAATAATTCAGTCATCACAAACAAATTGGAGAAATTGCTAATATTATACTTAAATAGCTGTGCCGTAAAAGATAAAACTAGATATTCTAATAAGATCGTCACACATTAGTCGAGACATGGCTTCATCCTACTACAGGTCTTGCTAAATTTTATGGGACAAATAAGATAGATGTCGACAATAAAGTCGTTAAGAATTTGAATCTCAGCAAAAATATCTTGAGATTTGTAATGGCTCGAGTCAACTAAGCGTTTGCCGAGGAAGCCTATCTTCTAATCACTACAATAAATGTTCGAGACATCTAAAACATTTAAATTAATTGGCATAAAATTTATTAACGTCTAACTGGACTAGCTCCTTCACTAAGCCTAATTCCATTTTTTTTAAATTAGCACTATCGACATGGAAACGACATACTAAGAAATATATATGGAAGGAAGTTTGGTAACATGCAGTATTCATTTCTGTATCGGAGTTAATATTAAAATATGAACATTTGTTAACAAAGTGCGGCGAAACATGTGTTTTATTTAAGTATATAATATATCAAATTAAAGTCGTTTCCCGATCAATATTTTAACACGCTAAAATCTTATTTCTAAAATCCAAACCTTAATTAAAAAACCTTAAAATACGTTAAAAATCTTTATAAATATTGTAATAAAACGATATCAGAACTAAGCGTATTTAAAACGGCCGTTGTGCGGTTATAAAACGAGATTTCTAATGTTATAAATAACAAATGATACTTAATAATTATGTACTGTTCAATATCAATATAAAATGTGTTCGCAATATTATTACTACATAATCAAACCTAAGGAACCCTTGACACTAGAGATATGAATTTAAAAATACAACACAATCGATTGGCGCAAAATTAATCTGATTTCCGCATCGCAGAATGTCAGATTACTAGGAAGATACTTGAATAAAAAATGAGTCTGCAGATTGTTAAGGTAGTATTAAAATACGGCAAAAGAGGATAATGACGATAGTAGTGTTCTATATTGACTTATAGTACAGAAACCAGATTGATTTTGAGCAGGTTTGCGTGTGTCAGAATAAAACTGAGATTTAAGTATCGGTGATGTATGCCATGATTAACAAATGACATCGCATGTCCTATCTATACATACATTTAATGAAGTAAGCACATGATTTGTAAGTCGACGGTTCACGTATTTGTACTTTGTAACTAATAATATTTTAACATCCATTAAGGCCACGATTCTTATCAGCTACACTGATTATGTCTAGGAATGATCTAATTTGAACACAATTTTATTTTAAAATCCATTGGTGTACACTGTTTATTCGATAGTCACAAATTTTTAAATCTTTAATAAATATCGATCGTAGTTTGATTAAAGCGTCCGTGCGCCTGCGCAGCGCGTGCTACGTCTCACTGTCCTTTATGCTGTCGTCGGTGGCTTGTCGGATGTCGGCCAGCGGGTTGCCGTGCACGCGCAGCCGGTACAGGCACGTGTAGTTGGGGTTGCCGTGGTTGCTCTCAACCCTCAGCTCGATCATGTTGTAGGCCACGGGGTACTCCACGCCGCCGATGTTGGTCGTTTTTGGATACTTCACGGGGAAGTATTGTATGGACGTGCCGTTTGCATCGTACATGTAGTCGCCGAACAGATGTGGCTCTGGGTCTAACTCGCCTTGCAAGCCCTTGAAAACAAGTTCAAATTGAATTTGATGAAAAAGAAACAAGTAAATTACTGATAGTTGTTTGTAATATACTTACATATACGGAGAAATTCTTAGGCGCCGACTCAATTTTCCCTTCAACGGCAAGTAGTTTGGACATGTGCTCGATCGAAAAGCCTGTTACTTCTATTATTGCGTATGTGCGTACAACTGAAATATTATAATGTTACATGTAAACATCATACAAACTCATATAAAATCTTGGCACGTACATCTTTAATCAGACATTACAGTAGTAAATACTATTATAACAACTGTATGTACTCAATCACGCTTATATCCCTGTAGGGAAGGCAGCCGTGTTATTTTTGGCACATATTTTACCAGATTTGTATTAGAGGTCCCAGCAAAAGTCCGTGTCAAGCCATTATGCCTTTTCACGGACATGTTTTTAGATTCCTTGCTGAGAAAGTAAAAAAGTAGTAATGGCCTCGAGGCTTAGGCTTAGGTCGAAAATCTCGACGGTCGCGGGTTCAAACCCCAGGCACATACCGCTGACTTTTCGAAGTTATGTGTGTATTCACAATAAATTGTCACGTACACCTAAAAGTTCCTAGGAATTTCTTAGGTGTGTAGTCCGCCGACCCGCACTAAGTCAGCGTGGTGGACTAAAGCCTAAACCCTTCAGTTGTAGCTCCGGTGAGTGTCCAGCAGTGGGACGTATATGGTGAGTGAGTGCAGTGTGGTGCAGTACCGAGGTATCCGGGGAAGCCCTGGAAGGCCCAGCACTCGGCGGGCATGGCGCCCGGCGTGAGCGCGTACCGCGGCGACGTGTACACCCACACCGCGAACAGCCCCAGGAACGAGTACTGCTTCGTCTTGATCTGGTACAGCTCCGTGCACTTCGTCGACACCACCTCGCCACCTGCAACATTCCATGGTAAGCGTTACACCCGGTGGCGGTAATTCCATAGAAGCCCAAAAGTCCAGTACGCCTTACAAATTCTGAATATGTCCCTATCCCACCACACACCCACCACTGTCACTCCTGGGCTCCATGATCAACAGCGGCACGCACTATATCCACGCCGAGCAATGAAGCTCAGCGAATCTAAGGGGACCTAATTTGTCATATTCCCGCAACAGTTGATCAGAAAGAAAATATAAATGAGGAGTTGGAAAAACAAAGAGTTGTAGTAATAATTCTGAATAATAATCTTAAGCTTTAAATCTCTATTTAGCAAAAGTAATTTGACATATAAATGAGTTATCCTGACCAATTATAAACTTAACATTACACAATTAACGTGTAACGCTTTTGGGCTCCTATGGAAGTACCGCCACTGGTTACACCAATATTTCGGGGGAGAATAAAAAAAAAGTGCGACGAAAGTGGAGTTAGTTATTATGGTGAACTGAAACATTGATAGATAAATATATGCGACAACGTTAAAATAGAACAGAACGTTGAAATGGGTATGCGTAACATAAAAACCGTTCCAAAGACAATTATTTTCTTAAAGGAAACTAATTCGTTGGATGTTTTTTTTAATGTAAATTTATATTATTTTTGCACATTTATCCTATGGTCTGAATTATCTCAGAAATTCAAAAGTAAGCATCGCTACGTTGGAAGGATTGTTAATAGAAGCATGGACCAATATTTTTATAGCTTTAAGTCTGTAAGTTGGCGCACAAGAAATGTATTTCTCTTAAAGCACCACGTCCCAGAAGAATAATCTCTAAAAATGAATAAAATAAAAAATACAACTCACCTGCCGATTCTAGTGCATAGTCCACGAGTCCTGTCTTATCAGCGTCATACACATTCAGCATACTGGTCACAATCCTCTTCACTTCTTCAATATCAAGTCCAGATTCTTGATTCGTCACCCTCACTTCTTTCACATAATCGTTCACCCTATCAGCAATTAGCTCCATCTGACGACTCTCGAACGCCGACACGTGCTCTTTAATCAACTGACGGATCGTGTTCTCATCCAAATTCGGTTTCAACGCGTCCATCAGCCTCTCCTGAATCTCCAAGTTTATCGCCTGCAACTGTTCTTTCGTGATGTAATTCTTATCGAAGAAGGTTTTCAGTTGAGCTGCTATGGCATTCAAATTGTCCTGGGTCAGTATTTGCATCAAATTTTGCTGTATATGTTTCAACGAGTGCTGCTCAATTCTAATCTCGATGTTGTCGTATTTGGACAGTTTCTGATCGAAGAACTTCAGCCGATTGTCTACGCTCAAAGCCCAGCTTTCTAATGCCTCCAATCGTTTGGATAAATCTGGGTCTTGAATTATCTGCGGCGGTTGGTACGTGTCCACGATTGGCTGTTCTTGAGGCGGAACGTAATCAGAATAGTAGTAGCCTGAAAATACAAAAATATTAATTATTATTTGCTGTTTCGGAGCTCTGTCCTTCCCACATAAAACTTTTGTAAAGCAATTTATACATTGACATGAAATCGATAGGCAGGGAAGGACAGAGTTTTAATGTAACGTTAAAATAATGAATTTAACTCACCTAAAAGTGTAGCGTCCCTCAGAGTACGTCCACTTATTATAGGTGAAGTTTTGGCCTCTATCCTTCCCCGAGTTTCATTCGAACACAAAAGTAACAGGGAAGAATTATGTGGGAACAGAATAAAAAAAAGACACTTTACATATAAAATATATAATTAAATCAAAATAGCCCAGCATTAGTAGAACACAAGAAACATAAAGCCCATACGGATATGTAATTGAATTACAAAATATATTCCCTATATATTATTTATCATGGATTTCGTTTAAGAACACCACTGAATGAACAGAAAATAAAAAAAACATAACTTACACTGAACAATAATTCTATTGTTGAAACAATCTATTCGTTAAGTGATTCCTAAACGAAATATTATTCAAAAAATAAATACGAAAATAATATACTCTTATATATTTTCTACATAAAACACTGGAAATGTCAATTCTACGGACAATGGGTACGCAATCAATGTTCTATTGCAGCTTTGAAAATATCCAAAAAGACAATGCATCATCCAAAATTTTAATACTGATTTCGATGACAATTTTAACAATCCTTTGGTTTCTAAATATATTTTTTTATTATTACCAATACTTACACAGACAATATCGACAACTTTACAATATTTTATGACTAGGGGTTAGTCTTTTTAACCTAACACAATAAAGCTAAAGCATAAGTCATGACAAGTCTATTGATGAGCAGCCTTTGTACTGTCAGATTTAAGGTGAAAGTCCTTTTTAACTTACATTTGTGAAGCTTAATTGTACAGGTCCCGTGATGTTAATGACACAAATATTTGTATCACAATCAAATATGTGATTTATTCTTGCGTTTTATCAGTCAAGACACAAATTTCTTAAAAGCATGGATATATCAGAACTATTTTAACATTGTTTTGAAAAAAAAACTGTATTTATTGTTTCATTTAATTACTTTTTAATATTTATCCTCAATATTCCTTAAATTAATTAAAAGTTTTTGAGTAAAACAGAATTCTATCTTTGATACTATGCTTATAGACAACTTTACTTGACACTGAATAATATGAAATACAAAAAAGGTAATATTGCTATTATTTTTTTCACAAACACTGTTTGATGCAAAAAAAATAGCACATATTGAAAGTAGTTGTTGAAAACAAAATTATTATTATAGAAGACATTGTCATGACAATTTTTGTACCAAATCATTAAACATAAGTAAACACTTAGAACGAAAATTATACATCCAATATTATGGCAACATAATGTCAAATTAAGGTACACAATATACTTAAATAATAAAACATTGAAATTAAAACATGCATTGGCGCATAAAAAATAAAATCTATACGGCGGAATGAATTAAAACAAGAATCATAATTAAAATAAATAATTTACCTTTCAAATAAATTATATGAAATAAAATCACAATTCTCATTAAAGCAAATACATTTCTATGAAATGTAAAGAAATTGTGCGCACATGAAATTGCAAAAAAATGAATTGTCAACCATTTATCACATACCAATTTAATATAAGTTAAATTATAAAATAATAATAAAATATAAGTTATAAGTATAAATATATTATCTCTGAATGGGAATGAAGTCTAATTCAAAGAGAGTTAAACAAACTTTCTTTGTATATGAATAATTTGCATGTATAAACAAAATTGTAAAATATGTCGTATCAATTATTCATTATTAAAATCATAGGAATTTTAAAGACCATCAATTCCATGTTCGCACACTATAAACTTAAATAAAATAGAGCACATAGTTGTAGGCATAATTGCAGGTATTGTAGCAACCAAATAAAAATATTTAACAATTAACACAACACATAAATTATTTATCCAATAACAGTATTTAAGATGATTTAGTAAAGAACATGTAATGTGGTTCATTCTAAGAATCAAATTAAGTACTAATTAATCATTCAATATGTTTATTCTTACATTTATTATTGTGACAACCCAATTATATGAAATATCTTAATACTATTAATATAAACTTCAGTTTATCGTTGTAAAAACACTAGCACATTTTTTTAAGACATTACCGATTCCCTTGTTAAATATTTTACATATTATGTCTACTAATTTTTGCCACCCTTGTAATTTTAGAAAAGGGTTTGTTAGACACTTTTGACAGAGCTTTTAATCATCCAATAATTCCGTTCCAGAATCTCCTCATCTCCTCGAAGCAACTCTCAGCAACCACTTTAACATAATCTGACGCATCAGACAGCCGGTTCTGCACAATATCTTTGTACTGCGTGTATGTCTTCGAGACGTCTGGCAAATTATCTCTTATGTCTGGCAGTGTGATGTTAATGTCTGGAATTTTCGGCATGACATTGATTTCGGGTAACTTGATGTTGGGCAGAGATAGTTTAGGCAGTTCCATGTTGCTGAACTCTGGCAAATCTAATCGGAAATCGGTAAAGTTTACCATTGCTAGACGTTCCCAATTCTCATAAGTGTAGTGCGCTGTAAGGAATGCATGTTATTTGACAATGGATATATATATATATTTACACAGAGTGTAACGAACGCATTACAAAACATAAAGAAAATATCAATTTTCATTACATTCAGAATTTTACAATAATTTGATTAATCAAGGTTCTCTACATACCATGCATTAAAATTATCAGTCTCGATTCGTGGTTTTCTTATTATGAACAATGCTGTAATGAGTACTTTACTCTTTATTACGAGTATACGGGCTCTACCGAATTGGTAGCTATTTTTAAAAACAAAAAAAGTGAATACGGAAAAAAAATGCATGATAAAGCCCTCCTCAGTAAAAAGGTTAGACCTTATGGCACTATCTAATTTTGATGATGATGAAAACTAATGATCCAGAATTGGCAGATCGTAGACAACGGTGAAAAATTCCTTATATTTACAAATTAGAAAAACATGACACAAAGCAAAGTTTTTTCAGAAATCCTTTTTTTAGCCTGCCTAAGGTTATTTTTGTTATATGTAACTCAATGTCATAAATTTTGACAACAATATATGACAATCTTTCCAGTACAATGTTTAATATCATCAAAGCAATAATAATTACTGGACCATAATGACACTTCAATAATAAAAACGAACATCAGCTTTTAGTATTTTTAGTATTTCAACTTAGATAACGGGATACTGAGCCAACTTACTTTTAAATGTATTCTAAAAAAAGAAAGCATAGATTGACAATTATATACTTACATCCATATCCAACAACGGGCAACAACAACAGGAGGATCCACGGCCACCAACGCCGCCCAGCCACTGCTTTCTTTTCGACACTGCGTGATGCATATTTCTCACTTTCCGCCACGTGGTTTGATGTTATCTATAAAATAAAAGGATTTTTTCTTTTTCAAAAAACTTTGATACGATTTTTAATACTTTTCAATTAGGCAAGTCTGTAACACATGGATCAATAAGTCCCGAGACTAACAATGAAAACAAAATTTTTTTGCAATTTTTTTTTTTTATTCATCAACATAATCACCTTTTAGGGTGATACATTCGTTCCAACGCTTTTCCAATTTTTCAATACCATGTTTATAAAAAGAATTATTTTTCGCTTCAAAATAAGCTTCAGTTTCAGCGATGACCTCCTCATTTGAGCCAAATCTTTTTCCCTGGAGCATTTTTTTAAGATCAGCAAAGAGCCAGTAGTCACTGGGGGCTAAATCTGACGAGTATGGGGGATGGGGAAGCAGATCAAAGCCCAATTCGTTCAATTTTGCCATTGTTTTCATCGACTTGTGGCAGGGTGCATTGTCTTGGTGAAAAAGGATTTTTTTTCTCTGCATGTGCGGTCGTTTTTTTGCGATTTCCTCCTTCAAACGCACCAGCAAGTCAATATAATAATCACTGTTAATCGATTTACCTTTTTCGAGGTAAGCAATGAAAATCACGCCATGCGTATCCCAAAAAACGGACGCCATGACTTTGCCAGCTGACTGCTGCGTTTTCGGACGCTTCGGACGGCTTTCGCCAGCTGTGCGCCACTCAGATGACTGCCGCTTCGACTCTGGAGTGTAGTGATGTATCCATGTTTCGTCCATGGTCACGTAACGACGCAAGAAATCTTTTTTGTTGCGAGTAAATAGCGATAAACAGCTTTCTGAATCATCGACTCGTTGCTGTTTTTGTTCCATCGAAAGCAATCGCGGCACCCACTTGGAAAAAACCTTTTTCATGCTCAATTTTTCATGGAGGATAGTAAATACACTTCCATATGATATCTGTGTCATCTCAGCAATCTCACGGAGCTTCACTTTACGATCTTTCATTATAATTTTTGTCACTTCACTCACATTTTCCGGTGTAACGGCTTCCACAGGTCTACCCGAGCGTTCCGCGTCATTTGTGTCGGTACGACCACGTTTAAACTCGGCAAACCACCGACAAATCGTTGCTTTTGATGGACAAGAGTCCGGGTAACATTTTTCAATACATTGTTTCGCTTGCACGGTGTTTTTACCCATTAAAAAACAATGTTTTATCAGAACACGAAACTCGGTTTTTTCCATTTTTTAAACAAACTACAAAACGACTTTACTCCAACCTCGATAACTCAGCTGTTTCTGGTCCGATCGACTTAAAATTTTGACACGTTTCAAGCAAAGGTTAGTACTCTAGAAAGACCTGGTTACTGGTTTACTACGAGCGCCATCTCTGGGTTAGTCTCGGGACTTATTGATCCATGTGCTAGTTAGTATAGGTCAAAAAATCATCAAATAAAAAAAAGAACAGTAAATTCACCCAGCTACAGATTTTTTTTGGAGCGAAAGAGCTACCTTGAACTATTGATCTCGATCGAAGGCGTAAGGAAATATTACTCCGCTTTTATAATATCCAATAAATGGAAGATTTCACCTTAGAAATATTCATTTCTCCGAGTATAGTAGTTTTTGCATGAGACCGAAAACAGGTCTTATTTTTAAAAACTTATTACGTGTAAATGTTTGTATACTAACCGTCTCAGTGACCGTTGTTACAGTTGTGGTGATAACTTTCTTTATAATGGAGTAGAGCCAGTAGAATGGTGCCGTTGCCACCGTAGCTGTCCGCGACAGAAGGTTAGCTGTAAATTAAACTTTTTCATCATTTTCAAATCTTATTAGTCCACTAGAGAAAAAGATCCCCATTTTGCTACTTACTTCGATCGTGCTTCAACGAAAATAGAGTAGTTGGAAATTAGTTAATATATATATATTTTTTAAACTCGCACGGACGAAGCAAATCTTTTCTGTGCATGAATTTCTTATGAAACATAATCTGCACCCAATGTTGGGCTCAATATACCTATCGGACTACCACGTGGTCTGGAATGCCTCGTGGTCTCGCGGCACAAGTACGTGCCGTGCGATCTAGAGGTCCTGGGTTCAACTCCCGGGTCGGGCAGTGTTATTAGGTTTTTCCATAAGGAAATTCTCAGTAGCAGCACAGAGTCTGGAAATATGCCCGAAAAACAGCACTAGGCTCGCCCCCTATTACATAGTGGGTGCAGAAACGCATCTCTGCTAACCCCTTAGGCGAATACAGGCGTGAGGTTATGTATGTCTGTATTATGATATGCGTTTTCACACGGTAAGCTGCCACTAAATATAAATTATTCGACTAAATAATTATAGTAATAGTTAAATTGTATAGTATAAAAAGGGCAATATGAAGAGTCCTCGAGTGGAGGAAGCGAAAGAGGTGTGTTTGGACCGTGGCATTTGGCGCTCTATAGTCTCTGCCTACCCTAACGGGAGACAGGCGTGAGTTTATGTATGTATGTATGTATAACTGACCTTTTGCCGGCCTCCGGTCGGTGTACGGATATCTATGGGATGGACCTACGAGACGCCGGTAAGCGCTGCTCGTGGATGACGAGATGGTTGTGATGATGGTGACCAGCAGCTGTGTGATCCACCACCGTTGGTCCCGCGCCAGAGCGTTGTTGTGCATGTACGCGCTTTCATCGTCTGAGCTGTCTATTGACTGGAAACATAAAAAGATACGGTGTTACTTATTGTGATTTTTCAACATAATTAAAAATACCGTAAAATTGATAAAGGAATTTAATATTAGGCAATTGATAAGTTAATTAAAAGTAATAAAGTCGTGAGTCGTGATGGTTTAGGCACGCAGTCGAGAATCTCGACGGTCGCGAGTTCAAACCCCAGGTACACACCTCTGACTTTTTGAAGTTATGTCATCAAGTTATCATCAGCCCATATACGTCCCACTACTAGGCACGGGCCTCCCCTACAACTGAGAGGGTCTTAGGCGTTAGTCCACCACGCTGGCCTAGTGCGGGTTGGCGGACTACACACCTAAGAAATTCTGTGTGTATTTACAAAGAATTATCACGTACTTTAACGATGAAGGAAAACATAGTGAGGAAACCTGCACACCTAAAAATTCTTAGGAATTTCTAAGGTGTGTTGTTCCCCAACCCGTTCTAGGCCAGTGTGGAGGACTAAGACCTAAACCCTCTGAGCTTTAAAGGGGGTCCGTGCCCAGCAATGGGACGTATATGGGCTGATAATAATGATGACGCGATTATAAGTAATTTTTTTGAATAATAAGTCAGTCAATATATTATTAATATTTAATAGTCAATTTTCTGTACAACTCACTGTATACCGCTTCCGCACTGTAGTTGCAGTCCAGGCATTGGTGGCGGCGAGGCGGTCGATCTCGTCTTCGCTGGTGTTGGCTCCCTGCACTCGGAACTGTGAGAGCGAGCGCCGCGACATGTTGGGCACCGCCACCTGGCCCGGGGCCAGTTCAACGCGGTCCTTCGACAGCGGCGAGTACGTGTAGTCCGTCTTTGGGTATTTGCTGGAAAAAAACACGCTTTTTTTAAACTGACACTAAAAAGCGACAACATTGAACACCGTTCTTGGTGGTAAGCACAGTGATGTCATGATTTCTAGTCAACTTTTATATGTTACTAGCTGACCCGGCAAACGTTGTTTTGCCATATATATAAAATTCTCGTGTCGCGGTGTTTTTTGGCAAACTCCTCCGAAACGGCTCGACTGATTTTTATGAAATATTGTGTGTATATTGTAGGTAGGTCTGGGAATCGGTCAACATTTAAGGGTTTAACATTTAGGGGTATGTTTTTTTTCTATTGACTTAATTTTTTATGATTCAGCATTGATAAATTATTATACCTAATCATAAATTTTCACTCTTCTACGATCAACCTCTATCTTATACTGACCATTTTAATTTGATTTTTTTTAATTAAAATGTACATAAATGATAATAGCACTGAAAAATTCTAATGATACGTATAACAGTCATTGCTTTGATCGATATACAAATTAAACAAATAAATATTTCGGAGGAAATTCTCAGTAGCAGCACGGAGTCTGGAATTGTGCCCGAAAAACGGCAATAGGCTCGCCCCCTATTACGTGGGACTGATACATACCTGGCGAAATGTGGGTGCAGAAATGCACCTCTGCCTACCCCTTCGGGGAATACAGGCGTGAGTTTATGTATGTATGTACAAAAAAATATGGTCAAAATTGTATAGAGTGAGATATACATATACATCTATATATAATATATAAAATTCTTGTGTCACAGTTCGAAAGAGCCTCCGAAACGGCTCAACCGATTTTGATGAAATTTTATATGTATATTCAGTAAGTCTGAGAATAGGTTATCTATTTTTTATACCCCTAGGGTGGTCCAACCCGAAAAGTTTTTTTTTATTTTGTGGTCATTTTTTGTTTTTATTTTTTTATGATTCAGCATTGAAAAGTACATATATCTCCAAATTTTCACCCTTCTACGAACAATACCTGTTTTGTAATCGCAATTTTTATATTTTTATAGCTTTTGCCCGCGACTCCGTCCGCGTAGACTTCAGGGTTGGGCGCAGAAAGATAATAAGTGAATCTATAAATCGTCCCTCAAGTGCCCAAAATGGCACTTACTGAATTTAAAAAAAGGTCAAATAAATTCAAATGGTTGAGGCGTAAAAGTAAAACTCTGACAGTTTTTAATAATATGTTTATCCCAATGGGAACATTACATTTTCCCGGGATAAAACATAGCCTATGTTACTTCACAGGGTCTCATTTATGGTCATACCAAAATTTTTGTTTTTGCGTGAAAGCGTAACAAACATCCCTACATTCACATTTATATAATAGTAAGGATAACCATTCCCACCTATGTTACTTCGGTGGGTCCCACCTATGTTACTTCGGTGGGTCCTACCTATCTGCATACCAAAAGTCATTCAAATCTTTTTTCAATCATTTTTCAATTCTTTTATCCTCCTTTTTTTTTAATAAGAAGAATCCTATGTCGTTTTTTATATCTCGAAGACTATGTGTACAAATTTTCATGATAATCGGTTAAGTAGTTTTGGCGTGAAAGCATAACAAACAAAACATTAACATTTATAATAGCTGACCCGGAAAACTTCGTATCCCCTAACAGTCATTGAATGTTACATATTTACATATTACCTGAATTTTATTTTTGATTGTATGGAAATAAATATTAAGTTCAGCACTTTATTGAGATAAAAATATAGAAATAAATAAGTACGAAAATTAAATGCATCAATCGTGTCTCCGCAAGTCATGATTTAATTAAACATGTACATATGGGATGGGATGTAGTCGGTTTTAATTCTCTTCATTGAAGCATCAGTGTGGTGGACTGAAGCCTAAACCCTCTCAGTTGCAGAGAAGGCCTATGCCAAGCAGTGGGACGTACATATATGGGCTGATGATGATGATTGTGATATACATTTTTAATATATTTTTTAATTGTCTAAAAGATCACAAACATCTTTTGTTAATCGTCATTGCGAAGGCATGACGAATCGGGAACTGAATTCGTTTGAACTCAATGGTCATACCCGTTAGGATCAATGAAATCTTAGATCAATCTAATTGATGAATTCTCAAGCACCAATTCATCTCTAAGTTGTCTTTTCAGTATCGTCACGTGAATAACATTACTCAACAATTTTCTTAACACCAAGCGCATTCCATTGCATAGTTGTGGGTGTTTTAGATTTCAAAGCGTGATGACTACCGAACCTGCCTTCGTTTGTAAATCAGGTACAACCAAGGAGTTTAAAAATACATTTCTGAACGCACGCATAAATATTTGACAACCAATAAATATGTCAATCCCTTTTTATTACTGACATTATTCTACATTTTTAAAATCTAAAATACGCAATTATTCGAATATTCTGGATATATGTTGTCGATTCCAAACCTTTATTTAAATACGTTCTTTAATTTGAGGGGACCATTAACCATATTGACGGGATAAACATAAAATGTTTGACAGAATATTAGGTAGAACAGTTTATATGAGAAAATTAAATTGTTGTTTTTACCATATTCCTCGCAATTTTCTTAACTTTTTCTTTCATAAGAACCTTCTCCTAACAATAGCAAACACAACAAAAAAAGAATTAGCGAAATCGGTCCAGGCGTTGTTGAGTTATGCGCTTACCAACACATTTTGCGATTCATTTTTATATATAAGACTAGTTCCCGCGACATCATCCGCGTGGAATTAAAAAAAAGTTATTGTTTTATACGCAGTTGAGAAATGTTATTACTTTTAAAAGTAGCCTAATTTACTCCTTATTACATCAGCTATGTGCAAGTGAAAGTCCCGTCAATGTCGGTCTAGTCGTTTCAGAGATACGCCGGAACAAACAGTCAGACAAAAAATGTTTCAGACAAAAAGAAAATTTTTATGGGTGGGTACCGTGTATGCATCATATGGATGCATTTTAGGAAAAAGCGATTATTTTAATATTACAAACAGACACTCCAATTTTATTTATTTGTGTGTATGTATGTACGTATGTGTAGATAAAGATATTGTTGTGCCATGTTCCAGTATACGATTTAGGCAAGTCTGTGTATTCGTTAAGTGTCAACTTAATAGTCGTTTACTTAATGCTTATCGAATGTAGTACAGTTAACAGAGAAGAAGTTATAAATTAATTTATACTTTTCACCAATTAATATCACAAATTTATATCCAGATTTCACCAATTTATATACAGATTATTATGTAGACGTCAGTATTTGAACCTAATTGCAATTATTCCAATGATACATTGTACTTTTTCGTTAAGAAAACACTTAATTACTAGTTTTCAAATATTAAATAATTGTTAAAACAATATTAATATACATATTTAGAAAATAATAAAGAGACAAAAATACCTTTCTATTTCTGCAAATCTCAGACTTCCATACATGATTATAAATAAGATATGAACTGAATGAATATATGCAGTGTTAATTCCGCACACACACTTTTAACTTGGTTTACTAGAGCCCATAACTTCTAACACAAATAAAACAATGATTGCTTTATCAATTTTGCTTTAGAAGCAACAATAATAGCTTATTTATGATAGTTATGATTGCAATATGATTTTCAAAGTGCTCTGAAGTACTTGTTACTCGGGATAGTTGTTTGACATTTGCACACGCTTCACTGTGATGTAAATATAGAACTGCTAATTTTATTGTTCCTCCTAGACTATGCCATCCTACGAGACACAGATGCACCAAAATATTACTATTAATGAACTATGACATACTATGCGTACTTAAAGTAAAATAAATAATGTAAAATCATAATCTATCTAAGGATAATTAACTACAGGTCATAAGGATTCATTAAAAACTATTTCTTATTAGTAGAATCACGTTATGCAATTAATCTCTAACAAACGAAAGAAAGATCTAGGGCTATAGTCTAGGGCCATTTTTTCTTAATCATTTTTTTCTTTCACAAAGATCATATAGCACATTTACCTCCATGTCAACACTTGTTCGGTAGTTTCCACTTCTACAAAATTAAACACTTCAGCCATAATTTAAAAATAAATAATCAAATAACATAATAAAATAATATTTCGTCTCACAGTCCAATCAGTTAATGACAAGAAAACGTGTCACTGTTTTTTCGTATACCCACAAAAGGAATCATTAAGTTCAAGAAATAATAGATGGTAACTTTATGAACTCTGCGACAAAAATTGACACAATGGAATAAAATGTTGAATAAACAGCCATTCTAGAAAAAATACTTCGAGTTTTAAAAATACTTGTAAAATCAACAATAGTTTAAAGCCGCAATGTAAAATGTTGTGTAATGTAAAATGTAAGTTTCATGGATTTTCTTTATAAAAAAATTATATGGGAATAATAATGTAATCTTTAATCATCGATCATTCTCTTGTTGTTGTGTAACATTTAATAAAATAGGAGATACTTCACTTTATGTTTTCTTTAATCAACTTCAAACTTATTTATAAATTGAATACCTACATATGTCAAAGAATGTGCATTCATAATATTCAATGTAACTACAGCCAAGTTTTCTCTCAGGAGAAATAAAAGTTTCCTGTTAATTACATGACGTGAGGGAACCGCTCGCAACATGATAGGCCGTATTTGGTAGCAACACAGTTATTCAGCCGGAAGGCTGAGCCGTTCACCGAATGGCTCTATCAACTGTCTGTAGACTTATGATATGGTAGAATACCCAGAAACTTATAGTTGCATGAAAAAATATTGATAAAAAGAAACATTAATATTATTTTTATTCATAAGTTGAACGGAGGACACGGTAAAAGTGGTAGGTCGCTAGATGTAAGCTGCTATCCACCGGTCGATATGTAAATTTTAGGATGCGATGTCTATGTCCAACAGTGGGCTGCTTAATATACGGGTACATATATGAATCTTTTTGAATTAATTTTTTTTTTATATACATAGCATGCTTTCGAAGACCGCTGATCAGCTCAATTATTGTGATGCTCCTTTTTATGGACAGTTCCTAAAATCCTGGATGTTTTTGTTGTTGTTAATAGTACTCACTTCCAGTACTCGCCGGCCATCTTGTATAGTCTGGACGGCAAGTGTTCACCCCGGGGGTCCCTGTCGAGCAGCACGCTGGTGTCGGCAAGCGCCTGCTCCGCGAACGAACTGTCCGTAGAGCATGCGCTGTACGCGGGGCTGCCGATACGAGATGACCTGACAAAACATCATAAATATTAATAACACGTTTAGCTTTTAAGTAATTTTTATTCGGAAGACTTTGTGAGGAGAAGGTTATGAATCAAAAGGTCGCACATTGATATGATTTCCAAATATTTAATTCAGGTTGAAAAGTTATAAAATCGAGAATATTGTCTTGCTTTTTGTTATTTACGACTTGTATTAATGCATAAAAGGTTATGTGAAGACAATTATAATGTTTTTAAGGATGGAATAACAATTTTAGGTAATCAGCGAGTCATAAAATTGTACCTTAAATTTAAACATGTACGAGTAATCAGGTCCATAAAATATGTGTTTTGATTTTTTCTAATACATACTATGCTAATAAAGTCCATAAAAATACATATTTAGTGTTTTATTTTAAACTATTAAACAGAAAAACAATTATAAAATGGCGATTAGACATCTCTTTTTACTTAACTTTTAGTGTCGTTATCCCAAGAATCTTTTAATCCAATATATCCATGACAATGTTTTCAATGTAATGAAGAAAACATTTACAAGACAAATAACACACCAACAACAGAACATAGGTATACTGATTCTCTAGTCTTTTTGATTTTACTACAGACCCGATAAAATAGGGATCACAGTAATCTGTACCTCGGTGTGAGGATGATATACAGGCTGATCAACAAGTGTTCATTTTCAATTGACCTTCAGAAAGCGACCTTGATAAAAGTGTGTCACAGTGATTGCTAATAAAACACACCTCGCAATTGTATGCCGACGTCAACAGACGTAAACGGCGAGTGGTGTAAAAAAATTGGACGGCTTCCAAGTGTACCAGTGTGCAATACTTTGTTTCTATGTTAATAATTCACGAGGATATAAATACGAGGCATCTATACACACGGTATAACAAAACATCAGTGGAGGTCGCTACTTCAAGGAACTTTTTAACACACCATGAGTATTTGCACGAGCTTTGAAAATTCAAAATAACATCTGATATATGATATAATTGATGTTATTTTTATGGAATTAGGTTTATACGGCACAGAAATTATATTAATTAAAACCGCATATGCACTTGACGGTTCGAGCAGTGCGGTCTATATAAAGGAGAATTGACTTCTGGATTTATACTTTAACCTAAGTTCCAATTACTAGATCAAGTAATAATATACTACCAAGTCATACAATAGTTATAAGCCGTGGTATTATTTTGTCCGTTAACTTGTATTAAGTTAGAATTATTATATTATATCGATACTTTAAGCACTCTTCCTATTTCTGAACCTCCTTTAAAGATAAATATAGCGCTGTGTCGATGATACAGAATTATAAACCTAAGTAACAAGATAAGTGTGCGTCACAGTTTAATAATGCACGATACCAAAATTATCATTCAATTAAATTTATGAAGTATCCGCTGTCATTAATTAGTGAAAACAACTTTCGCCGAAAAATGTCTCGTTAATTAAGCCATGGAAAACGTCATTTGACGGTAATAGGAACTGCAAGTGGGTCGAGATTAATGACAGATAACTCACAAAATGAGGTGAAGAGCTCTTTACGGCGGATGTTTAAAAAGCGATCAAGGTTGAAGCTTATCTAAGTTGAAAAGGCTCAAATAAACAGTCACGTGTGTTGTTCAACAAAAAATTCTACGCACGCTGCCTTAATTAG
This sequence comes from Hemaris fuciformis, assembly GCA_907164795.1. Taxonomy (NCBI): domain Eukaryota; kingdom Metazoa; phylum Arthropoda; class Insecta; order Lepidoptera; family Sphingidae; genus Hemaris; species Hemaris fuciformis. The sequence goes on from OU015440.1 coordinate 11,319,395, forward strand.
CAACAATAATTAAATGTACTCTAAATAATTACTAAAGCAAGCCGATATGATGTTGATAGTTGGGAAATATATGTTATTGGATTACTACATATGTCTATTGAAAAGGCTATGAATTCAAAAATTGCAATTAAAATGTTTCTTGTTGCTATTTCAAACATATAAGTACATAATTAAACGTTGATGACATTTGATCTCATTTTAAAATTTTCACTGACTGAAATGTTTGAAAATAACAAAATGCAAAAGCCAATTTTATCTGACAGCAGACATATTGGCCATATTTGTCCACTTCAAAAATGAATTAGGTACATAAAAATCTTAAACAGGTGGCACCTGTTTTACGTATCATGTCATGCAGCATATAATGATTTTTATAGATCTATCTGATATTTCTGTTGGCAAGAATTTATAATATATATTTAGTTGTACATATATATAGCATGGGATTAGCTTAGATGTGATATTTTTGTTATAACTTCATAGATATAACGACAATCAAGTTTTATATGTGCTAAGCATTTTTGCGAGTAAGATATTTTGATATAAATGTGGGGTGAAACAAAAAAACAACACAGAACCAGATCTGGTCTTGATATTGAGTCCTGAAATTCACCGTCATATGGATAAGCTTCTACTTTTAGTACATCAGTGTTAAGGAAAACATTTTTTTTTAATCATCACGCCAGGTTTATATACCTAAATAAATGTTATTAGTCTGTTACTGGTAATTATTTAATTGGCTGGAATATAACTCACAACGCAAAAATAGAAGTGACTAAAATAGTAGTAATAAATGACACTTAAATATTTCTAGCTTTAAGCTGAAATGTCAAACAAACATAGCAATGACGTGTTTTTCGCCATACAGAGTTAACTCACCTATCTCCGCTCACATTGTGTGACGTGTGCACTGGACTGAGACCGACGTCACCGATGGAGCTGTAATGCTGCGACCTCGACGACACGCGCTCATATTGACTGTTGATCTCATTCTGTGAACAAACAGTTCCAATGAACCCACTCACTTAAACTTTATCTCGTACTCGTGTAGGCGCAATGATGCATAGAAATCTTTTTTCGAGCATGTTATGATTTATTCGCTCCTATGGCATATTGAATTTATGTAAACAATTCTGAAATTTACGCAATTATCGTGCAGTTGTGTATTATTTATAATACGTAATACAAGTAACGCCCTGTAAAACGGTTCAGTACCTACTATATAAAAGAATTATAAATTGTTTACATTCGAACCATCGAGAAAACCGATGAATAAGAACGTCATACGTTGGGTTAAAGAACGGGCATTTAGCGGACTGTTATTAGTCCAAAAGTATAGTGAAGAAAATTCTACCTAATAATGGGATAACATTGATCAAAAAATAGTAATACAAAAAAACCGGATTCAGAAAATAAACAGTGGAATAACACGCCAGGTTTGCAGCTGATGAAATCGCACCTCCGGAAGCTGTAAATATTTCGCCGGAACGGAAACAATGGGAAACTGAATAATTTCATTATTTACTGATTAAATCAACAAGGGTGCCTTTGAGGTGTACAAACGAACTCCACACGGATCAATGTTCCTCCTTGTGCTTCTTAGGGCGATAATTTTAAAGAAAATAATTCCGGGAATTCGTGGGTGACATTTTGTCAACATTAAAAGTTGAATAAAATTGTTTAATGCCTTGGTTTGTAAAAAACAAAAGCAGTGCGTCAACAATAACTGAACCAAGTAATTCAAAGTCATGGTCGTTTTCGCAAATCCTTTTGTGTTTATTAAACCGCATCGTTGCTGAAGTAGTAGCTTAGCCCGTTCTTTTGTAGGAAAATCAGTGTTAAAAAGTTAAATTGGTACTTTTTTTACGATTCGATAGATTTTAGTTGACTGAGACAGGACTGAACTGAACTGTTCAACTGTCCAAACTGAAATACAATACTTTGCATTATGCTTTCAATCTACTGCACAGTGCACATAAAATGCTATAACACAACTTTTAATACTGAAAAGCATATTTCTACAGTTTTAAGCCAAAGAGTTGACGGACTATAATGATGGTACGGCGTTGACTAGGTAAATTACCATTCAGCAATAACTGTTGCTGACCAATTGATACATACCATACCAAGTAAAGCCCTACATTGCAAGTTTATCAAGCCGTATGATATATTTCCTGCGATTACTTCAATTAACAACATTTCCCAAGTTATTTCCACGGCGCTGAATGTGTAAATTTAGCATTAGTAAGTCACGGAACTCGCATAATTACCACAAATGACGTTACATTTGAAACGCAGACTATTATGTAGTCACGAATATATTATATAGTCAACGTATATTGTTTATTACATTGCCTTTTACTGTCTCACAGACGCTTATTTTTTTATTTATAATATGACACGAGCCAAGGGCAACATAGCGTCAATACATAAGTTAAAACTACGATCGCCCCCTTTTTCAATGAAAAATAAAATTGATTTGTACAAGAGGCCATTCGGTAGCTTAAGATCAAAAATACCAAACAAACTTGATAAGTCATTTACAACGATGACATCATATCTAACGGCCAAGAGAAAAAAAACGTTGGGTAAGTTTAAAAGTGTTTCAGTGCTAATGGAACCGTGAAGCACAAAGCGGGTTGTATGACTCAATGTACACGTAGGACTTTGACATTGAATTTTGGAGCCCCCGAAAACGTGGCGAGAAATAGTGTTGTAACCTTAAACTTGGAATGAAGCGTAAATGAAATGCAAATGTGCAACAGCCTTGGTCTACATCGCTTCCTGTTGTTGCGTAGTCAGTACTAAATGTTACAGACAGTATTTATTTACTGATAAATTAGCGTTTACCGCCTTGAATCTTTAACGACTAGGCGTGCCTTGGATCGATCTATTATATTGGAATTGAACACGTGGCCGCACGGCGCGCGTTCTCAGCACATTCAGTCATGATTGTAAAGAATTTTCTAAGAACGGAAAATACTAGGCAAGCTCGTATTTGACATAACGAAAGTATTATCAATATATTATTATGAAACTTATAAATCAATAGGTTACTCTATTTACCTAGCGTTTACTCTTCGAATTCAACTTTTCAATATAACTTTCATCATCATCAGCCCATATAGGTCCCACTGCTGGGCATTGGTCTCCTATACAACAGAGAGGGATCAAACCCTATTCCACTACGCTGGGCTAGTGCGGGTTGGCGGACTACACACCTAAGAATTTCCTACGAACTTCTCGAGTTTCCGATGATCGATGGTTCAAGATGTTTTTCTTCAGCGTTAAAGGACGTGATAATTCATAGTGAATACACTTTATCTACACTTTAAAAAAATATTTGTTTAGGTGTAGTAATCTGCAGCCATAACTCAGAGTTTTAACTAACCAATTCAAAATAAAATGTAATAGACAAGGCATACGAAAACAAGAAGCATAAAGAAATAGGATTGTATTAAAAAAACTGTAATCCTCTTTACATATTGGATATATCCGATAGTTTTATAACAGTCGGCGATTTTTAAACCTACTCTTTAAGACTTAAGTAGTCTTAACCGTGCCACTGTCTCACGTGCCGGATTAACCGACATATTGGAAATTGTGTAGAATATTGTTAAAGGATGCAAAACTAAACCATTTTGTACCATATATGCATTATAAATGATGTTTAGGCGTACATCTTCAATGACATGAATGAAGTTCTAAATAATTCTTAAGTTATTTTAAAGACAACACTGAGATGACAGATAACGCGTTACCAGATTAATTACATCTATTGTTTAAGAAGGTGAATGTTCAACGGTACGCCCCTGGTACCTACTTATGAAGAAAAAAAAATTGCAACACGAAATAAAAATAATAATCATGGTTTTAGTTGTGCTACAAGTCTGAAATCTTTTATAGAAGTAAAAAATACCGATGTATGTAATTAATGTAATTCTTAGGTCGCCAAGTTATTGCCGGTATGCCGAGCTGGACTATTTCAAGGCAAGTCAATACCGTTGACCTCTGTGGATGTCCAAATGTAGCATGGCGGACATTGATAATAATATTGGCCAACACGGTAGGAAAATTGCGTCTGCTTTCAATTTCTTTTTTTTTTTAAGAATTTACATTATAAAAATATAACTTTGCAATATTTGTCCAACACAATCTAGCCTTATTCTTAACTACATAGTAAGATACGACTCATGGTTTTCAGGCTATGAGTTGCAAAAGTTTTCTTTTTCCTACACGATATAATAATAATAAAACATTAGTAGATTACACAACTTATTATATCTCGCAGTAGGTATCAAAATCGCAACTTCGTGTTTTGTAAAAAAAAAAGCAATATAGCTTGTATTTTCATTGTTGAATATGTGGAAACGTAAAAGGTATGAATAGTAACAGATTATAGTCAGCAATAAACAGCCACTAAACAAAGAGCATAATCTACCAAGCAGTGGCGGTACTTCCATAGAAGCCTTAAAGCCTGTAACAGGTTGATTGTGTAATATCTAGTTTATAATTGTTTATTGTGGGCTCAGCATATTCTCATTTATACGTTAAAATTCTTTTTTAAATAAAGATTTGAACCTTAAAGACCATTATTCGGAATTTTGTAAGGTAATCAGGGCTTTTGGGCTTCTATGGAAGTAACATCAATGCTACCAAGCATAGCCTTCGTTTAAGGATTGTGATATTGTCTCAAAAATATCGATTTAAATATTTCATATATAAAGTATAAATATTGAGTATATATTTTTTAATGGTTAAATTTAATTGACAGTTATTTATAACTGCTCTCTATGCATTAGGTTACAGCTCAGCTACACAACGGTTTCCTGATTCAAAATAAACATTTTTAATTCTTTGTCTGGTTAGCAGCATTGGTTGTTTATATATTTTGTCCTTTCCACCCACGTGGGTTATGGCCTTGTATAGAAATATGTGGACGGCTTGTATACACACATCTAATAGCGTGTTACGAATCTCTTCAGCGGTTGAAAAGGACTCAATCATTAAGCCCTTTTATTCGGTGCTGGTAGATTTCGCATACCTTTGAAATTCTTGCGGAAAACTGTCAGGCTTGCAGGCTTACACAAAATATAATAAAAATATCCATGAAAGAGCGCTATAATTAACCGAGTAACTTGGTAAAATGTCCCCTAGACTTTACTGGAGACTATGGTTCAAATATTTGGTCTGCTTTTTGAAATTTATTACTCATAATTACATTATTATTATTAGAGTCGTGATGGCCTCGAGGTTTGGGCACGCGGTCGAGAATCTCGACGGTCGCGGGTTCAAACCCCAGGCACACACCTCTGACTTTTCGAAGTTATGTGTGTAATCACAATGAATTATCACGTACTTTAACGGTGAAGGAAAACATCGTGATAAAACCTGCACACCTAAAAAAGTTCTTAGGAATTTCTTAGGTGTGTAGTCCGCCAACCCGCACTAGGCCAGCGTGGTGGACTAAGGCCTAAACCCTTTTAATGGTAGAGGAGGCCCGTGCCCAGCAGTGGGACGTATATGGGCTGATGATGATGATGACATTATTATTATTCGCTTAGTAACTTATGTGCATTAATGTTAATTTCAAATATTATGTTGTAACAGAAAGAGTATGGCGAAAAGGGGTCGCAGCCCCTATTACAAATATTGTTTTTAAACACGCACTGCGCATACTGCCAATTTTTTTTTATTATTAAACAATAAACATTCAAAACACAATCCTGGTTTGGTTCAAATGTTTTCGTGTTATTTTTGAGAATATGTGACGGATAGACACTGTAAACAGCAACAAAGCGTAAACCGTGAGTGGTGCTAAGTAGGTAAGGTAATTAATTTGAAGCGTAAGTTTATTTGATTAACAGTCATTTTCTACATTGTTGTTCATTCGTCTGTTAAATGTGTTGATATTTGTTTAGACAACAAAAAAGAAAATATTCTAACGCGCAATTGGTAAGGTGCTCTTACTATATGCATTTATTGCTATTTCTATGTAAAAATTTACATAAATTACAAATGTAGGCATCGACAATTCTGGAAATTGCGTGTTGGCGCTCAATTACCAAGTGCAGGGACTTCTTTCCTTCCTTGTTCATGGCTTTACTTTGTAAAGGACATGTATTATTTAGATCTGCTCAATAACTTGAATCCAGAATATCATTAGTTTCTTCATATGACAAAAAAGAACTAAGTAAATCATATAACACGTTCCAATTGCTTTAATAAATGCAATTATATTTGAAAGCGTCCGTCAAGTCATATTTTATGTGTATACATTTATGACTCATCCGCAGTTATCCTTCCGCAACGCACAAAATGTAACACATCAATACGTGCGCTCGATTTACGATGTTCCACCCGACCTTAACAATTTATCTTCAATGTTCACAAGGTTTCGTAAACAAAATAAAAGACACGTACTCTACGTAACACATTCAAGTGGGCACATTATTAACTATGCAGTCAACTACTGACCTTGTACGAGTATGTATGAGACATCACAGTGCACAGACCTCGGCGAACCGATATCTCGATCTAAACTTGCGTAACACTCACCGAATCACCGTAGCAACTCCATGGAGACGCACCGCTCCCAAATCCTTGGAAATGTCTAAATAAAGCACAAAACAAAGTAGGCCAACACTAAAACAATTGTATAATACGTAATTAAGCACAGAAACTGCGAATCAACGCGAGCGCCACTATACGCTAGTTAGTACTGAAAAGAGCCAGATGGCTTAAAATAATAATACCCATATGTGGACGGGCAAGAATAAACCACGCGGGGGAAGTCTGATTCGAGTTATATTTGGAAGAATTATGGTGTTTTCCTCTTCGAATCGCTTAGCGACACCGCGATACGGATAGACCAATCAAAATAATTGACATCACACGAATTCAGCTGCACATATTTGCATTATAATGTACTGTTTTATCACATTTATTATGAACTGGGATCACGTCTGTCCCCGACAGAAGAATAAATAAACTTATTTAAGCACGAACCACTAGCGATGCCTGAACGTGGCCAAACCACTACACGGCTCATCGGGACATTTATAGAAATTTCAACCGCCTTAAACGCCAATAATTACAATGACTGAATAAATTTGCATAATACAGAGACAGAGTCCATAGACTAAAATCTCGTGATTGTAGACAAATGCAGTACAGTGAGACGGAATGCAATAGGAAAACGTTTATTACGGTGGGCGTCTGCATTCAATTGCTTGATTGTTATTTATGTCAGAAACACATACGGCTACAGATGTAGTTAAACTTGAGTGGAGGAGATAAAAAGGTAAACGAACTTTGACGAGTTAAATAAAAACTTTCGAATGAAGCACCTGTGGGTGATCGATCGATCCGTTTTACAAATATTGAATATTAATGTTTGCTGTAGGAGAGTTCAATGAGTGAGTCCTAAGAAGCTTGACATAATATGTATACTAACTTGATCTATTACTTGAATTCCTCTACTATATTAAATGAATCAAAACATAATATGTGTTATAGTTAACAGTTTTTAGTAATAGTATCTTTAATCTTAATGTTCCATAGGCAATTAGTCCTTTAGTTTGTTTTTGATAAACCCATAGTAAGCGAACATTTTCCAGAGTAATAAAAATTCCCTAATTTTCCTATAAAGCATTTTAAACCCGTTTTTATAAAATTTATATGAAGGTAATTATTGAAAATCTTTTCATTTGTTAAGTATCTGCATTAAAATAAAATTTATTTGTGGAAATAGTTTTGCAAACATATTTTCAATTTACAATCGCTAAAAGTTTCCAACTTCAAGGCGAGCAAATAAGTTATTTTTAAAATAATTCTGATTAAATGATCGTACTACATGAGTTCTGCGTCATCCTCGCTAAAAAATAAGTGTAAGGCCGAAACGTAAAATAAAGATGAGCACAGCATGTGTTCTTATAAATCAAGGTTCAGTTCACGTAAATAGTTATTAGTCAAGGGAATTACGTTTGATACTTTTCGTCGGGCAATAGACCATAGTAATTGTCTATATTGCTTAAATATTAGCACTACTTCTTTGTGATCACAAAAGTTTAGGTTGGTTTCATTGGTTTTGATTCAACTTATGTCCGGTAGACTTAAAAATAAAAGTAAAAAACATATGCAGGCAGCTTTTATCTGATTAGGTATGCAATTTTAATAATAGATATTCGAAGCTATTATAGTTACGACGCCTCTTATATTCGTCACAGAAATTATATCGAATTACATCTTAGCACATGGAGAGAAAACTAAAAGCCTAATTTTTAAATTTCTTTCAATGACATTACAGGGCAGTTACTTTGCCCTTCTTATTAGAAAAAAGAGGTTATTTGAATGCTAACCTACTTTGTATGACCATAGTAACATAAAAGAAGCGTAATCCCTTGTTGTGAACATTATGGTTTTGTTATCAATCGTTGTGCTCTGTTTATGGGCTTATAAATACGTACTGTACGAAAGAGCAGGGTCCACAGAACTGGCGATATTTCTATTTATAACTCAGTTATTATTAAAGCCCAGATGAGAGTCGTAAACGTTAAATTAATTATTGCAATTCCCGAAACTGTATTTGTTTATACGACTTGTGAGAAACATTGAACTTGTTCCATGGAATATGTGTTTATTTGTATGTAAATATTATAAAACTTTTAGCTTTCATACAAAATAATCTTTAATGAATTGATTATGTTACAGTGATAATTAAAAAAACGTTAAAGTCTCGTGTTACAAATTGGCGCGCGCAATCATGATGCTCAGCGTAAGAATCCAGGGACGGGCAGTATAATTAATTAGGTTTTTCGGTATGAATTCCTCCTGTACTTGAATCTAGAAATGCCTCTTTGATCGGCAATAAGCTTGCCTAAATTATGCGTATCTTAAAACAAAATTCGGCGGTAGATGTGTAGAAAACCATACCTGCTTACCTTTTAGGCGCAAAGAGGCCTTTGCACATACATATATACAATTTCAAATTATTTTAGTGTTATTGGGTTTTTCCAGAACGAAATTCTCAGTAATAATAGCACGGAATCTGAAAATGTGTATTACATGGGACTGATATATAAATGGCAAAATGTGGGTGCAGAAATGCACCTCTGCCTACCCCTTCGAGGAATACAGGTGTGTGATGTTATTATTTGTAATATTAAATTTAGTTCATGTTGATAATAAGGTCTCGTTAACATCTACTAAAATAATGTTAACAGAGGCACGCCACGGTTGTGAAACTCCAGCCAGTGAACAATGGGGCATTTTATTTAGGCTGGCTGTTTAGCGTTCCGTCCGCACCGAGTTACAACACCGATCCAATCGCGTAGTACGAGAATACTTGAGTTAATGGAACGATATCCAGTCTATTCATTTGGGCGTTGTTCGCTATGCATAATATTTATGGTTGCAGCTTACGATATCTTTGGATTAATAATAATAGTTACTTTATATTTCATATCGCAATCCACTAGTCTTTATGTCCATCAGCTCCTAATCATATACGAGGCCCATCATCAGCAATGAATAAATAAATGAAACCTCTGATATATTTTATGCATTATCAATAGCTTTTTGATTTATTAATTACTAGCTGTATGCCCGCAACTCTGGTTGCTAAACTTTATAATTTAAAAGAAATATTTTTCCCCGTTTTTTTTTAATATTGCTTTACTTCTATTTAATGTAGCGTGGTGATTATGGTCTATAGCCTTCCTTTTAAATGTACTATTCAAAAAATGATTTTTTTTAATTCATACCAGTAGTTTCAGAGATTCGCGGTTTCCTACAAACTAACAAACTCTTCAGCTTTATATGTATATTTGTAGAAGTAGATAGAGACTTTTGTATAACCTTCTCCTTTTTTTTTGAAGTTGGTTAACAACACAAACTGATTAACCGACAACGAGCACGACGTTTGATGTATATCATTTATTTATATACTGCATTGAATCGAGAATAAAATATCAAAAAAGTTGTAGTTTTGTTTTTCTTAATAAATAAAAAAAATAAACAATACAAAATACAATGTATTTCAGTTTGCATTGCAGTTAGCTAATGTTATTTAATTTACGCATATAACTTAGTTATCTAGTAATTATAGGTAATGTCTTTCATGTTTTTGTATATACGAATAATAATCAGAATAGTGACGTCAACGAGTTTATTGTCTTCTAGGCGGATGATAAAGTGTATGTTGTTTAACGAGGAATTGAATACAAAGTTATCATTTGTCGCTAAATATATATGCACTGAACTGAAACTGAATCCTCAAATGAATTAAGACCTCTTGTCTGTTCCTTATAGTTCTTTAAGAAGTTTTAAGTACAAGAATTCATAGTAAGATGTATTTCACTCTTATTATAAGCGAATGTACTTTTCGTGGCTTTTCTCAACCAAATATAATTACTGCTATTACCTGATATATTTCTTTCCGATGGCTCTTAAGTCTGTCGAGGCTCTCTTCAGAGGAATAGTCGGATGTTTTAACGAGTTTTTCCCCAGCAGATCTCATAGACTGCCTGGTGCGGTGTGCAGGTGGAGCCGGGTATTCCACAACCTCAGTAATAGTCTCTGTTGTGATTTTTGATTGGAGTTGTCTAGAACCAAAGAAAGATATATATTAAAAGTAAGATGATGATGATGATGAAGATGCAAGTGTGACTGATAACGTAAATAAGTAACATAACGTAAACATACAGAATGATCAGTCATTATTTACAGATAAAGTTGAGCTCAACCCCTTGTGTGGCAGGGTTTAACAAAATAAATGTCCATGTGGACAATATTAATGTTTTTTATTTACAAGGGACATAACAAAAATAATCGAAATTATTATTCTTTTGTAACAAAACATTTTGTTTAGAGAATATACAAACAAATACAGCTAATCATAACTAGATTACAACATATGAAGGAACAATGTCACAAAATACATATATTTTAAAACAGAAAAAGCTACTTTAAAAACTCCTATTCATAACAATTTCAGTTCTAATTTAAAAAGCATTGATTATAATTGTCCAAATTATGTTTCTTTATAGTCTTCATGTATTTGATATCCTTCATTGTATTTGATCTTATAATAAACAAACTGGTTGAATCAATCAACAGAAAGTGATAAATATATTATAGATTAAGTAGGATTTGATAAGATGTCAATTCTAATCTATTTTAAATGAAGTAAAATGTATTCCTTACATTTACAGATGAATAAAATTGTATTCTCAGTTATTACAACTACTGCAAATATAAATGTGACTTTTATCACAAATTTCACTTCCTTTTATATATGTAACCTACCCAAGATGACCTCAGTAAATTGTGGTATTTGATGCCAATATTTGCAAATATTTAAGCACATGATTTGAATTATATGAGAGCAAATACCTCTCAAAGAGGTGTATATACATACATATATAACTCACGCCTGTATTCCTCGAAGGGGTAGGTAGAGGTGCATTTCTGCACCCACATTTCGCCAAGTATGTATCAGTCCCACGTAATAGGGGGCGAGCCTATTGCCGTTTTTCGGGCACATTTCCAGACTCCGTGCTGTTACCGAGAATTTCCTAATGGAAAAACCAAATAACAATTTGCCCGACCCGGGAATCGAACCCAGGACCTCTAGATCGCACGGCACATACTTGTACCGCGAGACCACGAGGCAGTGTATAAACTAAATAAAAAAACAAGACATAACATTTTTTTTACTCAAGGTCACACTATAACAAATTAAGATAAATGTTTATATCCCATAATTCCGAATATGGTATCCTATAACAATGCATACATAATACCTGAGACATACATCTAACATTTGCTATTATTTGGAGCGAATGGTTTGTGGTCACTATAATCCCCACTTGTACCAAAAGTTACTTCCATCAACCTGAGAAATGAATTGTGAGCCCACTTGTTTCCCCTGCTCTGTATACTATATATGTGCATAAAGCAACCTTTTAAAACTGGCCATGCTGGAGAATGCTACATTCTCAAAAAAAAAAAAACTGAGTAATGGTGGCCCAGTTAACAGTAAAATATTAGATACTTTGATTCTTACAACCACATTGATATGCTGAACAATTTTAAAAGAACAAAATAATGTAAATTATTTATATAATATTTACAAAAACTTATGTTAGCTATTTTACCTTAGGCAACTCTTTGAGTAGATTGTAATTGAAATTCGTAAATATCATAAGTTAGGACAAGTATGTACCGTTTAAACCAGTAAACATTGATAAATTTATGATAAATAAAAGATTATAGGTAAGGCCACTATAATAATGTTTTGTCAATACCAAGGTGTTTATGACATCATCACAAATTCCATGGAATTCATGAGTTTGTGATGTCATTACATGCTGTCCTTGGTACTTGACCATAAGAATGTATCACTTGTATTATATGAGATTTGAGTGTTAATTTTGTTGAATTATCCAAAACTTCAAGTATAAGTCATTAGAAACACAATTATAGGTTGTCTTCCTTTGATGAAGGCTGATTCACCAGATTTACTAGTCTGACTATAACTGCAGAATTTGGTCAAAATAATATTAGAAAACAAGAATATGTATACAGGTAGAAGTAGTCAATTCATTATGACTATGTGATTATTCTTTATACTGATGTTATATTTTGGATAAAATTTAATTTTTGTGTAGGTACATGTTTTAGTACCTGTGTCATTTGGTCCATCAAAATGAATACTTACAGTACATTAACCTTACAAGTGTCTTTGAATGTGAGTCAAATGCAATGTAATATAAATTATAAATGCAAGTTTTAATAAAATTGCAAAAATAACAAATTTCAGTTTTACTCATATCATAGTATAATGGTTTATCTATAAATATTGGCACTAACAGTGATGATTCACTTATAATTAATGACTAAAAAGTTCTATAGAAAATTAAATTGTTTTCCTCTCTTCACACAATTATCTTTAATGTTTTTTGTTACTTTAATTAATTTCATCTTTCAAACATTTCCAAAAAAATATATAATTGGGTTTTTCTAAATAATCACAAAAACTAAATTGCATTTTTTTAGTCTATGTTTGCTTGTTTAAACCATTATCTTATCCTATATGCAATAAGTTGGCAAGGTCATCTGACCATAACAATGTGTTAAAAATGTGTGTTAAAAATAACTGATTTAACCATCTTCATTTTATTTATAAAGCACAGTCTGGTTTTTTATGATATAGTAATCAAATATTCAATAAACCTATTCCATTAAATTCACTAAACTATGAAAGTACATATCAGTTTATAAATAGATTATAATGAAGTTGCTACAATAATAAGGTCATTGACAGGTCTATATTCATACATTATCAATAATAAATGAGTTTTTATGTTATACACGTATGAACAACTTTATAAAATGCTGATAAAGTTATCTCTCAATACTCTGTTACAAGAATGAAGTAGATAAAAGTATGACAAATTGGAAATAGGTAGACTGAAGGACTTTAGATGTTGTATTTAAAGTGTAAATAATTTTATTAATACATGCACAATTTATTCAAACAATTTTGTTTGAAATATTTTTACATTTAAATTAAGTGAGAAAATGTTGTATACTAGAAACTTCACAGTTTGCTTATAAATCAGTAAACCTACAAAAATAATTTATTGTGTACAATTTATAGTGTTGACAAAGCAATCTGTCACAAAATAAAATTTGCTGATTGTGATGAATTTGCAAAATTAACTTAATTAAACTTCCTCCTGGTAGAAATTTAATAAAATATTATTTCAAAAGTAAATTTGTAAAATTAGGAAATAATGGTAATTATTTTTTATAAGCAAATATAAAATGAATTCTTTACATTTTGCAAGGGCTAAGTTTTCATCTACTTACATATACTTATCTTGACTTCACCTTCAAATAACACAGCATAGGTTATATTTATAACCCTTTATTTAGTATGTAGGTTAAAAACATCTGCCAGAATTAAACCTTTATTGAATAAAAAACCTAAAACTGGATATCTTTACATGATGTTAACCTTTGTGTTGTTTATCTATGTTATCTCATTATCAAAACTAGGTTATGTAAATGTTCTATGGTAAATGACAGTGACCATCAACTGAATAAAGACAAATACAACTTGGTAGTTTTTTAAAACATACGCTATTTCTTAAATTACTTACTTGACAGGAGTGCTTCTTTTCACTGGTGTTTTTCTGCCTGACTTATGGTGGACGTGGTCTTCATCATCAGCACAAGTCTCGCCATCACAGCTAGATCGCAGGAAAGGTGTCTTCGACCGGGACCTTGACCGCAATCCAGTAACCGTTGGATTCTCCATATTAAACTCACTGACGCGACGGTCTTTATCACTTATCACCGATTGAATAACATTTTAAACATTCCTCTTTTTAAATTATATATCACAAAAAAGTACGCAAATTGGTACAGTAGGTTTGTTTATTGCACAAGGAAATCTATTTCTGTGGCTTCGTGCGATGCCGCCAAAAGTAACGTAACGTCTGCTTGACTTTCCTTCACGTAAAAGGTTATGCGATTTTTGTAGCACGAATTTTGGTTCCAATAAATATATTTACACAAAAAAAAACTCAATGTATACGCTCTTGTATACGACGGGGACGTTAGATGAATGGAATTTATGAATTTCGTAACTACACACTTGTTTTAAACATAAACTGATGACGTCATCGCAAAAGACGTTAAAAAGTATACCAGCCACCAGGGCAGAAAAATATGTATTCAAATGTTTTAATATAAACCATGTTTTACAAATTAAAGCTATTTAAAATTTGTTTTACGAACTTTCATCCGTATATGCTAAAGATGGGGAGGCAGAAGTTTACTTTTTAACCGCGTTTCTATTTATTCCGATATTATTCAGTACCTGTGAGTTACCTAGGTACTGAGATTTTCGACGAAAAACCTAAATAATTACCTTCTTTCCCTCAATCATAATGCAATCGACGTTTCAACCGCCTAATTTATTCAAGAAACTGACGTCAGACGTGAGACTAAAAATCGTTGAAAAGATATGATTACCTATATAATTTTCTATCAATGCCATAATGTAATGTTACATAATTATTATGGACAAAAATACATAATACAGAATGAGTTAGGTATATATTTTACATTTTCTATTTTTGCATCAGCACTTTTATATATATATTTTTTAATAGAAATCCTTAAAAAACGTAGTAACCAGAGTGATTTTTATAGGTTTAAATTATACGTATAGGTACTAATACGTATTGAAAAAAAACTTAAAATTAAAGAATTCACTGACTAACTGAAATATAAATATGATTATTTATGTTTAAGCCGTTTTTATCCCCGTTCATTTAATAAAAATAACAAAAGATGGTGTTATGTACTATCTAGCTAAAGTTAAGGAAGATGGCAACACTCAGTTATATTAAAACTTTATTTTGCGTGTGTTATGTGTTGATGATTTCCGAACGAATTTTTATTACCTACGTTGTCTTTTGATTTACACTTTGACTTTACGTTTACACCAGGGATGCCATGCCATTGATATTGTTATAATGGCAATCAGAGTAAAAGGAAAACACTAATGCAAAATCGAATGCAACAGCTAAAGTCATTATAACAAAACAATAACATTTACCATAAATGCATTACTTGCGAAAAAATACATTCAGGTTTACGGAAATTGCACAAAATTTAAACCAACAAAAGAAATGGTAAATTTCATAAAAGATAGAGTGCAAAATACAATTTAAGAAAAGTGGAAGAAAAATAAATAAATAAGCTAGATATTATATTTTTCCATAATGACCTACTACTCACTATGGTCACTATGGAAGTCATTGGGGAGGCCTATGTTCAGCAGTGGACTTCCTTAGGCTGATAATGATGAATAATGATGATTATATTTTTAGTTTAATTTTTGTCGTTCTGCAACTTTAAGTAGGCAAATTAGAGCATATGTAAACAAAAGTATACATTTTGATAAGAATTTAATGCATTTTGGAAAAAAAAACATAAACACGGCAATTTCTCAAAATTTTCTACGAAACACGGCAATTCGACATCCAAAACACGGCAATCAATTTTTATTTTATGGCAACCCTGCTTTACACTTACAGTCACACTGTCACAGATAAAAAAGAAATTGAATGGCGGTTGAAATGAACATCTTTTTGTTGTGTTGTGAACTTTATTTCGTAAAGTAAACATGGAAATAAACAAAATTTTTACAAAAGTTAAAGAGCTCGGCCATATTCACAGCAAAAAAGACGAATTACATGAATACTGTCTTCAAAATGTGCAGCAGGTATAATGTGTATAGAAATCTGACTACAAATTTTCCTAAATAAAAACTGACCTAAACTTTAAATATTATGAATATATATTTTTCCAGATTTTAAACAATTTATCACGTCGTATATTGAGCAGTGATGGTGCAGACGTACTAGATTGTGTTTTAAATGGATTTTCGGAGAGCGAATCGTTATGCCACCGTAAAGTCAAGGTAAAGTAGAATCTCCCTAAAAGTATCGTTAACAACAAATAAATACAGTTAACAAAATATTCCAATGTTGAATTTCTGTTTCTTTCAGATAATAGATAGTATATTGCAAGTAATGAGGAAAGAAACAACATCTATCACTCATTGTGGGGATGTAGTAAGCCGACTGTGTTTGGAGCTCCCTAGGATGCCGCTTGATCATCTTGTGAAATGGAGTAATGATAGTGTCCAGTCTATTATTGAAGATAGTGACGTTAATATGATGTGAGTGTATTATAATGACAGTACATATATTGTACTGTATTTCGTTAAAAAAGTTTTAGGAAAGACTGCCAATCAGCTTAAGGTCTGTGTGGTAGATTGGGTTCATGGATAGCTGAACCAGTTGAATGAAGACTAAATCAACATGAAAGTAAAAACACTAAAAATAATAAATAAAAATATTTTGTATGTATGTTTATATCCGAGTAGAGATGGCCGAGAGGTCACGGTAATAGTATCATACAGTAGTTTAACTCGGCCGCATTTTTGAAATAAATACCTACAGCCGCGTGAAACTAACATGCTGTGAACCTGCAGAATTTTAATTCAATCTGCCTACTTTGACTTTCTATCTATTTTTGTGATTGTAAATATTTTTTATTTTTACTTAAACTAATAAAATACTTTGTGAATGGAATAGGAAGTGTTCAATAAAAATGCATGTTATTTTTTGATTGGAAGATTTCATGCAACCAAAAACAGCACAATATATAAACACAATTTATACTTCGTCATATTAAATAGGCTCTTGCACTTATTTTGTATAAAAATCGCGCGGTTACTGCTTAAAATACAACACCGTCCGTTCTTGACTGCGGCACATTTGCGACTGCCTGCATGCCACCGCATGCCGCGATCGAGGCCCGTAGGTATAACTCGCGTTTCGCCCATTTGTATGAAGTTAAACTACTGTATGATAGTTACCGTGGCAAGGTTGAGCTTACACATTCTCAGCGGTCGCAGGTTCAAACCCCAGGCACACACACCTATGACTTTTAAAAGTTATGTGTGTATTCACAATGAATTATCACTTACTTTAAAGGTGAAGGAAAACATTGTGAGGAAACCTAAGAAATTCTTAAGTGTGTAGTCTGCCAACCGCACTAGGCCAGTATGGTGGACTGAGTCCTAAAATCAAGTTGTAGATGAGGCCTATGATGATGAGTATGTATGTATTTGGTGGTAGGATGTTCATATTTATTTGAAAAGCTTCTCTGTAAACATGAACTAAACTGCAGTCTCTTATTGCCCAGTTGCATATTATTCAACTACTAAGCTATTACTATTAAGCTTTTGATGAAGATATAGCTAGTTTTTTTTGTTTTTGCAGTTGGCGAGATGTCCTCCCAGAGTGTATGAGTGTCATCTCCTCTCATGATAAGGTAAAGCATTGTGACACAGAGATGTCTAGTGATGAGTACAAGCAACAGTGTGTGCATACAATCTGCCACTGCCAATGGAAAGAGAAGCAGTTTGTTCAGTTAGCTGCAATGTTAAAGTTAGTATTAAGAAACATTATAACAGTATTGCTATTGAAATAATCTGGTGTATCAATATTTACAAGTTGTTACTAGGGTGTATTGCTGGTAATTTAGACATGTATTTTTTTTTAAGAATCATCATCATCAGCCCATATACGTCCCACTGCTGAGCACGGGCCTCCTCTACAACTGAGAGGGTTTAGGCCTTAGTCCACCACGCTGGCCTAGTGCGGGTTGGCGGACTACACACCTAAGAAATTCCTAAGAACTCTTAGGTGTGCAGGTTTCATCACAATGTTTTCCTTCACAGTTAAAGTACGTGATAATTCATTGTGAATACACACATAACTTCGAAAAGTCAGAGGTGTGTGCCTGAGGTATGAACCCGCGACCATCGAGATTCTCGACCGCATGCCCAAACCTCAAGAATATTTAAGAATAATAAATATTTTTTAAGAATATTTAACTTATTCATTCATTCATCGTCATATATGATATAATTTACCAATGCATGTATTATGTGTCTCATATTGCTATTGGATTTCTCTTCAGCTGAGTGGGGATTGGTCTTAGTACTCAATATTGGCCTGTTTTATGTTTCAAAGGTGCTTGATAATTGTGTAAAGGTAGAATAAAAATAATTCAAAATATTGAGAATTTCTTTATCACACCACATCTTGTATAACAGGTTTTTGTTAATGCTTTTTTCCAGAGACTTGCACTTATCTCGCGAAGATCATAAGCAGGTTGTGAACAAGATGTGTTCATATATAATTGATATTCCTCCAGACACATTGCCACCACTTGTGCATCAGCTTCTAAAGTGAGTATCATTGCTATTTTCACATTATCCTAAACTTTTTAATAATAAAAAAATAATGTATAAAATGTTTTAGAATTGTCTTTACTTCTGAAAACATACTCTTCTTAGTATAAAAAGACTAAAATTTGGCTGTTTTATAATTTCCAAAAAATTACTGTTTTGCTTTTTTTCAAGGCTTTGCAAGTTACATGATCTGGATATTGTGCTGGGACATTTGAGTCAATACTTTAGTACAAGATTGTATGCCAAATTAGAGCCGCCGCCGCAGGACTCTGAATCAACAACAATGGACATTGATGACATTGGTATTATTATTTATTTTTTCACCTATATTTGGCTTTTTGAATTATAATTTCATTTATATTTAAACAGTGTTTTAAGTTTCTAATACAATAACTATAATACATATAAAGTAATAACTGTTAAGTAGGTTATATGAAGTATTTATTTATTTGTTTTTATTTAATATACTTTCTTGTACACTATACAAGTAAATACAACATAAATGAGATATACAACTTGGAGAAAAATAAATAGCTACAACAGGCGGTGTTATCTCTAGCTGTGATTTCTAACAGACAACCTGATACCGGTACTGGAATGAAAATATGTATATAGTTGTGGCGGTTGTCTTTAAAAATTGTAAAAGAAAAAAAATACATATACACATACATACATTTACAGGATGTAAAAAGACCGTGATCGAAAACCAAGAGAGGCAATAGCTATGGTGATTACAAAAATATTTAATACTTATGGTTGTTAAGAAAACAACTGTTTTCATACTGTCAAAGTGTGGTGGTATTACATTGTAGATTTAATTACAGAAAACTAATTGGAACCTTTTATGTTATAGAGGCCTTTTCAACATTGGTCACTACGGCTACCACTTGCTAGTCTCTATCTCATTAGTCTTCTGGTTTAGATGTGAATACAGGCCCCCTTCAGGGAATACAGGCGTGAGGTTATGTATGTGTATGTGTATAACAGACAGACTTAATCAAAATTGTTTTTATAATGTATGTAATTTTTTTCCTACTAATTCTTTTGTTTTTTATTTGTAGTTCCCCATAGTCCAGCTGAGCTAAGCCGTTGCCTCTCAACATGTATTTACCATATAAGCCAAGGCGCCGCAGAACCGGAGTTGGTCCGCAAACACCTCAAATCTTGGCCAAAGACGCAGATATTAAAAGCTCCTTTCATTATGGATCTTGCGTTAGCTTTGTCGGATAAGGGCGCTGATTTTAGATCTGTTTGTTTAGACGTAAGTAAATTTCTTTAACTTACGTAACTTATATCAGCTTATCAGATAAAACTCATTGATACTCCTCACTCATATCATAATTGGCAAATACTAATTTCGATCCTCATTATCACTGAGGTCCCAATAAAAATACCGCTTTATTTTAATTCTCCAAGAATTTTGTTAAAATGATGACTTTTGTTTAAATTACTAGTACGTATGTAGCTGTTTTATGTAAAAATGATTGTAACCTGTTTTGTCTAATTAACAAAAAAAAATCCCTCAACAGTGCTTGTATATTTTAGGTAATAAAAGTAGCAATAGAGCAGAGAGAACTAGACGAATTGCGCAGTAAGGAGTCTGCGTGGGTGCGCTCCGTATTGCCGCCCGACGTCGACGTCGCTTCCGTGCTGAAAGTACTCACTACTGAGAGGTCAGTTTTTATTGATAGAAATATTTTGGCTGTTAGAAATAAGGCCTTGTCCATAATAATTTGTTACAAAGTAAATTTGATAGAGAATAATTTCAGTAGCTTTTTATGTGTTTATTCTATTTGTTTGTCTTCCACTTGATTTTGGATATTCAATCAGTATAATTTTTAATTTGCGTCTAAAGAATCTTCCTATTTCATCCTGGCGGCTCATGCTTTTGACCACAAAACTAAAAAGTTTTAATAAAAGATGCTGGTTCATACTATGGCACTATTTATTACATACATATTCCCTCATGCCTTGTATTCCTGAACTTATTTTCCACACCAACGCTTTGTCAGCTATTAACTCCCAAATAGGTGGCTAGCCTATAACCTTTATTGGGGCACGCTTCTAGACTCAGTGTTGCTAATTTCTTTATGGAAGAACAATAGTACTTTGCCGGACCCGAGGATCGAATCCGGAACTTCTCCTACCGTAGGATTCAAGGGAAGCCAGTAGTATTTATTGTGTTTTTGTTTTAGTGTCAATCATCGTCAACTAACAGTAATAGGTCTCATTAACTTGGCGTTCTCACTGTTATCGGTGGCTCGCACGAAGCCAGTAGCCCCAGCGTGCTGGTCTCACGGGAAACTCATACTGGTCCGACTGAGCAAGTCTCAGCCTGAAACTGCCGCGCATATACTCAGCCAACTTGCAGATAAACTGGCAGGGTACTGCTCACAGAGACAATATGCAGGTATATATTGACTAGAGTCAAGTATTAGAGAAAGCCACGTCCAAAACTACAACAAAAATTGTTTAATAGTAAAATATATTCTGAAAAAGAAACAATTTAAATACAGACATAGTGGGAAAAGTCCCTGCAATATTATAGTAGTTATCTCTGTCTCCATCGTTATTAACCACATATTATATCTTGCTGGGACATACATCTTTATAAAATGACTCATTAAACATCTGCTCTGGTCATATAATCTCCATTAGATTATCAGTAAATATAATTGTGTTGTGTATTTTTCTATTATACAATTTCACCACATTGAACTTTGTGTTCTTTTATTTACAGATTGTCTATATGTGTTGTGTAAGTTGACCCCAGTGTCGTTGGAGCGCTGCACCCAACTAGGTACCATACTGGAGAACTGCCAGCCCTCGCCGACAGACTATACGGCCGCAGCAGCTGTCTTGGACGCTGTGCATCCACTCCTCAACTTCAGTACCAGGACTAGAGATACGCTGGTCATGGTCTGCCGCAAAGGGTTGCATTCTAGGTAATCAATATGAGAACTAAAGTTTAAATTTGTACAATATATATTCTCTTTTTAAAGGGATATTTTAATGTTCATTGGTAATTTAAAATGGTATGTTTAGGGTAAACATAAGCTTTAGTTTCAAAGCGATTCTCTTACAAAAAAAAATTGTAAGATATTTAAATGTTTTACTTTCTTGTCAATTTCAATGTATCAATATTATAATTTTTTGCCCAATACCACCACCAGATCCGTCGCTGCAAATCGAACGACAGTGGCACGCGCAGTTTTAACACTGAGCGGTAAAGATTACAAATATATAGGGATTCTAGTTTATGTTTAACTCGCAAGGAATTATGACATAAGACTGATATATACCTGGCGAAATGTGGATGCAAAAATACACCTCTGCCTACCCCTGTGGGAAATACAGGCGTATGGTTATGTATGTTCTCGTACGTATGTATGTATGGACACACACTGCTGGACACGGGCCTCCCCTACAATTGAGAGTGTTTAGACCTCAGTCCACCACGCTGACCTAGTGAGGGTTGGCGGACTACACACCCAAGAAATTCCGAAGAACTTTTAGGTGTGCAGGTTTATACAGGGTGTATTCAGACCGTGATCAGAAACTAAGGCAAGTAATAGTTAAAGTGATTACAAACCCCCTGGAGTTAAAGAAAATCCCGACAAAAAACAAAAAAATTGAAGCTTTCCTGAACTATAGGTATAAACTATAAAATGTATGTGGTTGTTAGGAAAATGTCAATTTTTTTTATTTTTGTCTGATTTTTTTTAACGCCAGGGGGTTTGTGATGACCTTAGCTATTACGGTCTGAATACACCGTGTATATAAGTATGTATGTGAGTAGAGTTCTGTGCGCGTGCAGGGACGTGGTGCAGCGCTGCGTGTCGGTGTGCGGGTTCCTGTCGGTGCTGCGGCACGTGCGCGTGTCCCGCGGCGGCTGCAGCCAGTCGGCGTGCAGCGACTCCTACAGCGCGCACTCCTACCTCACGCAGCTCACCGTCGACCTGCACGCCACGCAACAAGGCGCGCCGTAACTACCCTTTCTCCATTCTATACGATTATGTTATTCTCATCATCATCACCATCACCGTCATCATCATCATCGTCATCATCGTCATCATCATCATCGTCATCGGCCCATATAGTCCATATGCTGGGCACGAGCAGTGGCTCCTGTGATTGTTAAGCTGAAAGGAAACCCCAAATGAAATTGGGAACAGAGCAAGAGAATGATGAAACTGAGAAAGTTATTCTTATATTCAATAGTTTATGATTGAATTAATGAGCTTCTCTGATTCGGAAAATGTAATCGTTGTATCAATATTGTAAACTATTTCTTGATTAGAAAAGAACAACCCTAGAAATCCAAATCACTACACCCCACTACACTCTACTTTATTGGTTGGGGCCCCACCCCCTTTTATATCGTCTCTACTTACGTAACTGCACTGCTCACTTCACGTCATCTAAGCACAAAGAATGATTTTAATCTGCTCCTCAAACGTACAGTTTACCTATCGTGCAGTACTTATTTTAAGGCTAGCACATCGGTATATATTATTTACTTGACTTCTTTTTACGCCACTTCAAATCAACTATGCCAATCCATTGTAAGCTTGCACGCTTGTAGCTATCTATTACTCCTTCCAATTTTAGTTTATTTAGTAATTTAATTTTTGTATTATTAGTTTGATCTTTTGTTATCTTTTTATAGCGTAACGTCGCGAGTTCGAAATGAAGCTATGTGCATGGAAGTTGTGTCAATACTTCGGCGTTGTCTCGTGCAGGACGCGAATGTCAAAGAACTACTATACACTAGTAAGTAAATTGACATGTTCTAATATTTATTGTCGTTCTGCTTATGCTAATGAATATTTTTATCTAATACAGAGATATACGACTGTGCAAAAGAGAAGACTGCGCTACACGAACCAATTCTTGAGCTTCTTTACGAACATCTTAATAAATATGTACCGGAGGACGGAACGGGCAGTCCTCTACTCATCGATAAATGTGTGCAGATCAATGCACTGACCGCTGTTCTTGTAGTAAGTTCTTGAATAGTCTATAGTTTTACCATAATTTTACTCTGGGATAAACAGATTTACGTTGAGTGTCTGAAAGATTGCTCGACGAAAAATTTAAACCCATAGAAAAATCTTATTTAGGTAACGTTTCATGTTTTTTTTTAAATTATACTATTACCATTAGGGCAGTTTTTGAGGTGTGGAATAATCAACATAGGACTATTGTTTAATTCGGTCATATTGCCAATGCATTTGATTAATTAATTATAAATACTTTAGGAGCCAATATCAAGACTACTGTACGTCGCAGCACAGTTTCTACAACCCGTAGAAGAAGAGGACTTGGAAGATATTCTCGGTAGCGATTCCGCGGAGATTACTGGGGCGCATTTGAAGAACAAGCTGAAAAGCATCTTAGAACAGATTTGCAATAGTGATCAATTTGGTCAAGTCGATCTGGTGAGAACTCTTAAATGTTAAGTACTAGTTGTGAATATAATATGGCCTACGAGCAGCAAGCTAGTACGGTGGACTAAGGCCAAACCCCTCACTGTTAAAGCCTGTGCCCAGCAGTGAAACATGTATTTCATAAATAGATTTAAAAAAATATCTACCATTGATTTATTTAAAAATCTTACATATCTCGAACTGTCAGAATTTTCATTCAATATATAAATCATTTTATCATTTATCATAAAATCTCATCATCATTTGATCATCATCATTTATCAAAGTATAATTCATTTTAATTACAGGAAAATCAGTCGCTATCAGATTTAACTCCGGAATCCAAAGCGAAAAGTCTGGTGGTGCAACAGTTCTTACAATGTTATGAAACGTTAGTAGCGTACAGAATTATGCAGTGGAATCCGAACAGCTCTGACATCGCTCAATCTGTGTACAAGCTTTATAGAGATTACGACCAGTTGCTACAGAAGACAAAGGTCAGATTTGCGACGTTAACATATTTCTAATTTAAGATATGGCAAGCAAGCAGACTCTAATTTAAAAAGGCCTTTAACAAACTTTCAAACGTGTCTCCGTGTGATGTTTGAAACCGATATTCTAGCGTAGAAAGCAATCTAAAAAATTTTGACAATATTTCAGGTCATCTGAATTCAAAATTGATATTTTTCTATTGTCTGTTGTTTTAAATATTATGACAATAATAATTCTTATAGCAGTGATGGCCTCGAGGTTTAGGCGCGCGGCCGAGAATTTCGACGGTCGCAGGTTCAAACCCCAGGCACACACCTCTGAATTTTCGAAGTTATGTGTGTATTCACAATGAATTATCACTTGCTTTAACGGTGAAGGAAAACATCGCGATGAAACCTGCACACCTAAAAGTTCTTAGGAATTTCTTAGGTGTGTAAACCGCCAACCCGCACTAGGCCAGCGTGGTGGACTAAGGCCTAAACCCTCTCAGTTGTAGAGGAGGCCCGTGCCCAGCAGTGGGACGTATATGGGCTGATTATGTATTTATGTTATGTTATGTAATAATATTAAACCCTAGCAAAGGATACATAACATAACTGCTGACATCACACCCGTTAATTTCAAGCGTAGGAAAAGATTAGAGCCGTCGCACTATGATCCAACGCATCATTTTTTTTATATTGATGTTTTTTATTTTTTTCAAATCTATTCAAGTGTCAAAATATGTCATCAATTTTTTTGTATGTTAGTATGTATGTTATACCCTTAAAGCTGTATGATTTGTAGGTTCCACCGAAATCAGTGAAGAAACGTCGCAAATCACTCAACGAGACTGGTGAGGTGCCAAAATCCCAGAAAAGTCAAAAATCACAGAAGGCACCAGGCAAAAGTCCCACCAAATTGGGGAACTTGGTTAAAGACCGGGCTGGACCGTTTAAGCCGCTACCTAGTGTGTGGGACCTTAAATTTTGCATTCGGGTTGTAGAGTTATTGTACTGGTAAGTTATTTTTTAAGAGCCCTCAGTTATATATTTTTTTAAACGAAATACCCGGTCTGTCGAGACATCATCTTGGCAGTTGCGGGTTCGAATCCCAGCCATCTGTGACTCTCCACCCAGTGCATTTGTGACCAAAAAAACTGTCAAGACATCCCCAGCCTGATATATCGCGTAGAATTGCGATCTTCACAAAAAATATTCTTAGGTACTTTAGTTCTACTAACTCTCGCGTTACACCTTAATCGTAAGTTATTCAGTATATTTATTAATCATCATCATCAGCCCATAAACGTTCCTCTGCTGGGCACGGGCCTCCTCTACAACTAAGAAGGTTTAGGCCTTAGTCCACCACGCTGGCCTAGTGCGGGTTGGCGGACTACACACCTAAGAAATTCCTAAGAACTTTAAGGTGTGTCGGTTTCAACACGATGTTTTTCTCCACCGTTAAAGTACGTGATAATTGTTTTTGAATACAATATTATTAATGCAGTTATATTTTTTTTAGTGAAGAAGTATCGTGGTCGTCTATGGAAGAGCGTAATTTGTTGCGCGCTAAGAAGGACTTCCATCACTGGGCTTTGAAATGTGTTTCGTCAGTTCTGTCGAACGAAAATATTGAGAAACGAGCGGTTGCTGCCTATGTGGTGGAGTTAGCGCGAGTCTTGTACCAGAGATGTCTGTGCAGGTAATGCCATTATTTATCTCGTAAATATTATAAATTATATTCTTCGGCGGTCGCGGGTTCAAACCCTAGGCTCACACCTCTGACTTTTCGAAGTTATGTGTGTATTCACAATGAATTATCGCTTAATATAACGGTTAAGGAAATCACCGTGAGGAAACCTGTACACCTACAAATTTTTAGGTGTGTAGTCCGACAACTCGCACTAGGCCAACGTGGTGGACGAAGGCATAAACTCTCTAAGTTGTAGAGTAGGCCCGTGCCCAGCATTGAGATGTATACGTTCATTCTGATGGTGATAAATTGTATTTCAATTTCATGGCGATGTAATCGACTGTTTCGTTGGTTCTGTGGTATGATTGTGGCGAGAGATTGAAAGTTTTCGGGTGCGATACCCGGGTCAGTCAAAATATTATTGGATATTTCCTGTCGGTCAGTGTCAGTTTGTCGTTGTCGTTGTGAAAATATTTTGTAAAAATGGAAATAGAGTCGCCCTCTATGACGTGGGGTTTAAATTATTATTACCTCCATCATCTACTCTATGAAAAATATGTTTTTTGTTATAGGTTCCAAAATATGTATGATTTCGACGACTCAACCACACTCAGTTGCATCGAAGTGTTTCGGACGTGTCTCACTTTATTGTTTTCACCCACCTACTCCTTGAAGATGGAGTTTTTCCTAACTAAGATTAGTAAGTATTTTATTGTTAATGTATTTTTAAAGTTTCATAAATTACAATTAAACGTTATGTGAATATTTTTTATGCTCTGTAACTTTGGTAATGTCACTGTTGTCCAACTATTTCTTTTACATTTATCCTTTGAATTAAGAAGCGAGACAAATGTATTTTCCTCGAAGATAGGGTAAATTTACATTTAAGTTGAGGAAGGCTATTCCTACCTCACTAGATAACGTGGTTTTCAATCTTCATGTTCTCAATTAAAAAATATCCACATATTTTTATAAAAAATAATTTCCGTTTATAAATTCGGTTAACTTAATGTTCAGCTGGACTTGTCGACTCCCCGGCGTCGGAGTGCGTGGCCGCAATCCTGGAGAGCATTCTGTCAGCGCTGCGGGACACGGACAGCGAGGGGGATGCCAGCGGAGCCCCGGGCGCCTGCGGAGACAGGCTGGCGGGGGCTCTCATGCAGGCGGCCGCGGGACTCATGGCGGCACCGCTACACACCACGCCCACGCTCAGCGCTGTATGATACTCGCATTTTACTGTACTATTAAGGCGAAAGGACCAAAGTTATATTCGACAAAATCACTAATGACAAATATTTTATATTTGTTAAAAGAAATAAGTTAAAATCTTCATCTTCTACGTCTGTCATGTCATGTCATGCTGTATGAGCATATTATTAGAAGGGATGAGTCATATGTAGGTAATGAAGTAATGAGTATGAAAGTTGAAGGATGGACAAGCAGAGGAAGGCCACAGAAAAGATGGATGGCGTGCGTGAGAGAAGATATGAAAGGGAAAGGGGCGAATGGAGATATGACGACTGATAGGGATGTCTGGAAGTTAGTATAAAACATTCTGCGCCAACCCCAAATAAAATTGAGAACAGGGCAAGGGAATGGTGATGATATTAAAAGAAATAATTATATAAAACTTTCTCTCTATTGACTAAAATAAATTAGTTATACTACCGTTATTAACTTTATTAGGGTTTTTTATACTACGATGACACAGGTATCATTTTGTTGATATTATACATCTATTAAATCGGTGGATTTTACATAATATGTTAGCCGTTTTTTGTAAACGCTTCTAAACTTTATGCAGTTAGTAGAAATTATGTAGCAAATAACACTGTCACACCCTGATTGGAACTCAAGGCCTTTGAATACCATAATAATATTGTATCTTTTGTTATAGGCGATAGTGAAATTGGAGGACTATGTGCGCACGACGAAGCAGGACTGCATGTCGCTACTACCGCCACTTTTGACTGCTGGCTGTAGAGACCAGCAAGAATCTCAACTTATAGATGATTTACTGGCTAAACTAACATCGGTCCTAGGACTCATCGACGTAAGTTACCGACAATTATATGATATAAGGAGATATATGAATATAATTTATTAAACAACTTGCATGAATATCAATTGTAATTTGATACATTTTTGTTCGACTGAGAGGGTTTAGGCTTTAGTCCACCACGCTGGCCTAGTGCGGGTTGGCGGACTACACAACCCTCTCAGATGCAGAAGAGGCCTGTGTCTGATGATGATGTTGATGATGATGACATTTTTGTAATCTCATTTAAGAATTACCTGACTCTCCCCTAGCAAGAAAAATAAGATATAATCGATCACCTCCCTTCGTAAATCGTATGATTTATAACTTAATGGCCCCATATAATTCGTATTACTTTGGGAATTAGAACTACTTGTCCAACTGTATAATTCTTACAGAAAAACACTTAGGAACTTATTATAAACGTAGTAATTGTATTATCTATTTTTTGTTATTATTATTATTTGCTTCCTAAAAATCATTTGTTATTAAATATTTGTAAATTAATCCTGCTTTAAATTTTATGTAAATGTTAATTAGTTATTTGTAGTGTTATAAGGGGAAACTGTTTTTATTTATATGTACCTATTTATTTAAAAAAATAGTTTTAAAATAAAAAAATTAACTGTTAATTTTTTTTTAATACCATTTCCATCAGGAAGAAGACACATCAACAGGAGAAGACTCAGATATATTTCCAACAATCGATTCGAAGTCTGGCCACACTGCGTTAAACCACGTTTGCGTGCATCTGGGCGAGAGGTTCAAGTGCACGGAGCACTTGCTGCACAGAGCGAGGGACTTGACTGTGGCACTTGGTACTGCCGCCGGGAACAATCGCAACAGGATCGATAGGGGTATGGAAATATTTCTCGTAGTATGAACAACATAAATACATAGGGAATTTTCATAAATTTATCCTAGTTAGTTAGTAGTTTAGTTATTATAGTTTAGTCCTATCTATTTGCTTGCTAAAAACTATTTAAATCGTTCAGTGGTTTAGGCGTGAAAGCGCAACGGATAGACAAAAAATATACAGGGTGTATTCAGACCGTGATCGGAAACTAAAGCAGGTAATAGCTAAGGTCATTACAAACCCCCCTGGCGTTAAAAAAATCCTGACAAAATATAAAAAATTTGAAGTTTTCCTAACAACCATAGGTATAAAATGCATGTGGTTGTTAGGAAAACGTTAAATTCGTTTATTCACATTTGGATAACCCTGGCCCTACTACATTTAAAAAAACTGTAAAATGTATTAGGAAATCATAATTTTTAGCGTACATGTTGAAATTTCTTTACGCTGTTTTCCGTCACCATTATATTATGTGATTTTTTTTTGTGAAGACACACACAACTTCGAAAATCAGACGTTTGGGACAATAACCCGCAATCGTGCGGTTAAATATGAAAACTTAATTTTATTCGAAGCTATTTATTTCAATCTTGTAATATTGGAATTGTTGTACTTAGTTCGTACACATTACGAGTGATAATATTACCTACTTTATTATCTATCCATAGACCCCAATGCTCACTCTATTGCTTTTTCTTAGAATAATAAGAATTTCGACGTACCTACTTGAAGTTCATAGTTAATTTATAATAGATCACGACTCAGTCAACTGTTCTTACCGCCCACGCAGAGCTTTACCTTACCTTATAAATATTTCCATTCCATTAAAATTTCAACGTCAAAATAGTACGCGGAATACAGGGAGTAAGCAGACCGAGAACGAAAACTTAGACAGGTTATAGTTACGGTGAACATTGACGGAATAAAATCAAAAAAATCAAAAGAGGAAATTTAAAAAATTACGTTTTCCTAATCACCACAACTATTGCCTGTCTTGGTTTTCGATCACGGTCTGTTTACAACCTGCATAATATTACAAAATACTGACTTAAATTTATTCCTTAGGCTTTTATACAGGTGGTTTTGTGAAATATTCGCTGAGGCTATTAGAGAATCTTCAGGGTTATGTACCGAAAGGTGCTCTTTATAGATATATAGCGAAACTTTACCGTCGGTCTGTCTATGCGACGGTCCGCTGGTTCGTGCTAGGGATTTATCGTTGGATTTATAAAAGTTTCCTATTTTATAAGCGGTAGAGCATGCTAACGTCAGATTGTATGGTGAATGGTACGGTGAATTTAGTAGTACCACCATCTCACCGAAAATCGATCTAATGACGAACTAATTACGTGATGATAGGATATTCATATCCGACCGGATAACCACCGACCGACCACTCGGCATAAACTGTAAAACTCGTCATACCTGTAAACGCATACACGTGACGCTTTCAAGGATCGTATGTCTGATGATTTTTCGGCATAATTTTGTCGACTGCTGCGAAATAATAGTAGTCGTTTTTGCCGGTTGTATGTTATGTTGTCACTTTCCCACATAATAAATACGTATATTATTAATTAAAAATAGTCAGAACTTCGAGACAGGCACATAATTTTATTAAGTATGTGCCGTGCCATCTAGAGGTCCTGGGTTTGATTCCCGGCTCGGGCAAAGTGTTATTGGGTTTTTCCATTAGGATCGCCGCCTATTACGTAGGATTGATACAAACTTGGCGAAATGTGGGTGGTGCCTGCCCTTTCGGGGAATGCAGGCGTGATGTTATGTATGTGATATGTAATTTATTAATGTATAGTGTTAATTGCAGTGCTGAGGTTTAGACTCTTTTTGTATAGCATCGTCGGTACGTACGGTAAAAGTGTTAGCGACTTGTGCATAAAGTTAATATAATTTCAGTCAAGCTGACAAATAACAACGTTGCTCTACCATTTCATTAATATTATTAAAAAAATAAACGTGAAAAATAAATCAGAACGAAGATATTAAAGTGAGGATTACTGATTGGGCCTCTGGGAATGTCGCGCTTCAATATATATTCAACAAGGCTTATTCTAGATTTCAATTTGACAATCTCTTTGTACGGTTCGTTTGATTCTTAGAATTAGCCCTATTATGTTCAAATATATCTTGACAGAAACATACACAGTAAATACTATGGTTGTACAGCCCGCGTGTTCAAAACTGTTGTAAAAGTTTATGAAATTAATCAAATAACTGAAAAACTTTCGCAATGTTTTCTATGCTCTGCAAAGTAACAGAGCCCTTATAAATGCTCGATATTAATTTAACTTTACAAGGAAATGGTTTGTTTGTATTTTACTGCGAATCGTACTTACTTTTCAGTACTTATAAAGTTAATTAATAAACTTTTGATGAAAAGTATAATGGAAGAAATTTGATTCAGTATCGCCATTTTCCTGTTAGATATAAATTTTACGACGGGGATGTTTGCGTAAAAGGGGATTTATTTATTTCGTTTCTTGTTGTATTATCAATTTTAAATACTTAAAATTATAATTGTTAATATTATTGAGAACAGTTTGAAACTTAGGGCGCCTCTCGCCCTGGGCTATTCCAAACTAGTTCCGTTCGCGTGACGGCCTGATAGAACTTGGGATGCCAACTTACATTTTGGCTGACGTAAGACGTAAGCATTGATGGCCTCGAGGTTTAGGCGCGCAGTCGAGATTTTCGGCGGTCGCAGGTTCAAACCCCCAGGCACACACCTCTGACTTTTCGAAGTTATGTGTGTATTCACAATGAATTATCACTTACTTTAACGGTGAAGGAAAACATCGTGATAAAACCTTGCACACCTAAAAAGTTCTTAGGAATTTCTTAGGTGTGTAGTCCGCGAACCCGCACTAGGCCAGCGTGGTGGACTAAGGCCTAAACCCTCTTAGTTGTAGAGGAGGCCCGTGCTCAGCAGTGGGACGTAGTTGGGCTGATGCTGATGATAATGAAGAAGTCATAACGTCAAACGCAAAGTTATAACGATTACAACAAGTAGTCCTCAATTCCTGCCGCCAATTAGGTAGTTTTAACATATCAAATGAATTCGCTAGGGTGTGTTTTTAATATTGAATTTATTTTATATATGTATACTTTATTGTACACCATTAATACATATAAATAATGAAATAATAATAAACTTAGGAATAAGTGACAATAGGTCTTATCACTAACTGCGATTTCTTCCAGACAACCTAATTTACAAAGGGACAATTAAAAAAAGGATAGGGTAATCAAATGGAATAAGTATCTCATGCTTTTATAGAATTGAAAGAGACGTACAAGTCGATAGTGGTACAGTTGTGCCAGCTGTCGACGTGGACGTCTCGCGTGGGCAAGTTGCGCTGCAGCATCGGCGTCGGCAGCGACCGAGTGCTGAGCGTGTGCGTGCGCCTGTACGGGCTGCTGGCCGCGCTCGCCAAGCATATAGACGTCGACACAGCTGTACTCGTGAGGTATGGAGCCTTAGCTTACTTTGTATTAATTTTTTTTCATACAGGCACCGTCGAAGTATTGGAGCGAGTCAAAATCTCGGCGCGGCGGTCTCTTGGCATTACTGACTTTTCGAAGTTATGTGTGTATGCAGAATTAAAGCGTACTTTAACGATATAGGAAAACATGGGAAACCTGCACACTTAAAATAACCTATGAATTTCTTAAACGCAATGGGCAAACGTGGTGGACTAAGGCAGTTTTCCGATGCAGAGGAAGCCCGTGCACAGCAGTGGAGCGCATATAAAAAACTGGTACGACAAAATGACAGGACCATACCTGATTGTAGGCACGATGTTGCGCCAATAGGGCATGAAGTCGTGAGGTTTTTTGTCTTAGCGAGCTGGCGACAAGCAAAAATGTATAATTTAACAAGCCACATGAAACCTATGGCTATACAAATGTTTTGTGATTCACAAATATTTGTTGGTGGATACCTACAAGAAAAGAACTAATTCCTTGAAAGTAGGCATGATATTCATAACACATAAATTTGTTAGTCCTTACTATCAAGTGAGCGGTTTGCTCATTTGCTTCTTTGATATAAAAAAAAAACACAAGCAGTGGATAACCTAAATGTTTGTATTTTTCCAATAGAAAACCTTAGGTAGGTACGTAATGTGTTTTCTATTTTGTATTATTGATTGTATTCGCCGTAATAGTATTTCTCGAGAAATACATTTCATCGGAACTTGCGTGGGACGCTTCTAAAGAATGAATTAGAAACGGAGGTCATTGTGGAGACGCGATAACAAGACCATTTCCTAGAACGAATAGGTACTTGTTCTGTACTTTATTGGATATACGCAGCTTGGGGCCGTCTCACTGATTAAATTTCGACTTACTAGCGCTTCCATTCGACCTTGTAGGTACGTTTACGTCGTAGGATGATTCTGAATTTGACTCGTGAAATAGTTGACAAACTGGCTTCTCAGTCATGGTGGGCGGTTGTTAAAATCAATATTTCTCCGAGGTACTGCCACCATGTTACCTACGTGGGATTATATACAATATATTGTTTGAAGAACTACGTTTTATTGTTGACGAATAATCATGGGAGGAAATTGAAATCTGTGTATTTGCACAGTGAAATTAGTCTATTATATTCAAAATGTGTGGTCGGTTATGACACAGAAATATTATTGAAATCGAAACAAGATTGTTTCGTAAGATTACACGATTAAAATGCTTATGTAATTTTGAACGTTTAAGACTACTTTTATTCCTAGAAAAAAAAAATTGTTCCCATCAGGTACGTCAGGATCATTACCGCGGTGGTGAGAAGAGACCAGCACATATTTCCAAACTCATGACCTAGTGTTTTTTTTCCATATGCCATTGCAGTCGCTTTTGCAGTGACGTCTATTTCCCCGAAGGGAAAGGCAAAGTTGCATTTCTGCGCCCACATTTCCCCATTAGTTTTTTTAAGTCCGCTTACGGATCCATTTCCAGACTCTAAGCTCTTTGATGATTCTTGATGAGTAAACTCAACAATACTGCCGACCCGAGAATCCAAACCGAGAGCTCTAATTAGCACGGCAGACACATAACCACGATAGAATCATCATCATCATCAGCCCATATACGTCCCACTGCTGGGCACGGGCCTCCTCTACAACTGAGAGGGTTTAGGCCTTAGTCCGCCACGCTGGCCTAGTGCGGGTTGGCGGACTACACACCTATGAAATTCCTAAGAACTTTTAGGTGTGCAGGTTTTATCACGATGTTTTCCTTCACCGTTAAAGAAAGTGATAATTCATTGTGAATACACACATAACTTCGAAAAGTCAGAGGTGTGTACCTGGGGTTTGAACCTGCGACCGCCGAAATTCTCGACCGCGCGCCTAAACCTCGAGGCCATCACTGCTTACCACGATAGAATACCGTAAATATAAATAATAATTTCGTTGCCAGGTTCGAGCGGCTGTTGAAGCTGAGCGGCAAGAAGTTGTCGAGTGTGACGGACAACCTGATCACGTACCTGGAGGCGTCGCAGGGCCCGCGCGCGCGCCGCGTGCTGCGGGACACCAAGCTCATCCCCAGACTCGTGCTCGAGGCGGAACACTACACCCAGCACGTCATACTGCTCGCCAACAAGGGCAAGGTACCGTCCGCCGGCTGTGTTCCGTAATACACTGACACCACTTTTTTTTTAACGAGAGGAAAGCCCTTTAAGCTCCCCTGTTCGGTACCTCGGGGGAGGCCGAAAGGGGTATGACGGGGCGCCCTAAATGGTCCGCCTCTGCCCAGCGCACCGTCCGATTGTGGATTCCTCCAAATTGGGAGGGCTTGAGATGCCCTCCACTTACGCTTTTTTGGACGTTCACCTTTTGTGAATGTCCGCGACAGTCAAGCGGTCACGCCCTCTGCCGCAAATCTCGGGGTTGCTGTCACCATTGTGTACCGCCTCCGCAGTACGCCCAGCCTCCCCAGTGGCCCCTGTTAGTCGCCTCTTACGTCAGGTAGGGGATACCATGGCGGAATTCTTACGCCCCCAATCCACTGGGCGTACACTGACACCACTGTACATACAATTCTCATCATTACTACCATCATCACCATCACCATCCTCATCATCATCATCATCATCAGCCCATATACGTCCCACGGGTCTTCTCTACCACTAAGGGAATTTAGACCTTAGTACACCACGCTGCCCTAGTGCGGATTGGCGGACTACCTAACGGTTTCCTAAGAACTTTTAGGTGTGCAGGTTTCCTCACCATGTTTTCCTTCACCAGTTACATTATAAAAATTATGCAAATGAAACATATTTTGTCTTGCTTTGTTTATTGACTTGTGTCGCGAGAAGAAGCAAGACAAAGCAATTTGATTATATTATAATGAATACACGTAAACAAATAAAAATATTCCACTTTTATGCCAAGGTTTTGAACCTGCATACACCGTATTGACGTAATATGCCAAAATATCATTGTGTCGCCAAAACAATTAAGTTACGATGACCAAAGTAACACATTAAAATCTAATTGTATCGAGAATGACAACGTAACCATATTTCCGAGCAGTGCTGTAATCAAAAATATTTTTCACAGAACCATCTTTAATTATAATGGAACCACGATAAACTGCGTCAAGTTTCCTCTGAACAATGTTGTTCAAAGTTCCAGTGATTAAGTAGTATAAATATAATTTTCATTTGCTTGTAAACAGTTTTATAACCAAGAATGTTTTTTTTTATGAAAATACAGAGCTGTGTCGCTGGCAGGGTAGACTTCTGTCTACAAAGTATATGTATAAGTGTATATTTGTTCCAGACCTACATTTCACTATTAAGCGAGTACTATGTTAGTGGGGACCGGCCTCTAGCCCTTTGCTGGGCACATTTCCATTTCTCGCGCTGCTAATTAGAATTTTCTTACGGAAAGAATCCAATAACACTGCCCCACCAGGGAATCGTTCCTGGGACCTCTCGATTCTACGCCGCATATTTATGGAATTACCCAGCTATTATAATATCAATTTTTGTTTCAGTTAAATTGGCAGCAATACTTATCGTTAGGTACGGCGCGTGATTTTCGAATTAAAGCTCCTGTATTGCAAGAAGTTTTAAACGCACAAGACAGAGTTGATCCTGACGAAACTAGGGATGAAGGTAACAATATTATTTTATATATACTTAGAAAACTTCGCACTTGTATTCCCCTAATGGGTAGGCAGAGGTGCACTTCTGCCCCAAGTAATAGGGGGCGAGTCAATTTTCGGGTACATTTATGTAGATACATCGTTGTGCCGCGAGACCACGAGGCAGTACAATATTATTTTACTTCTTATTGCCTCCGTATAATGTGTGTTAAAACCTCGCTGCCGATATGCACAATTTAGACTATAATTAATTTTTTTTGGGAAAGACTGAAAGGGCAGATATTAGTTTGTGTTTTTATGTACATGACAGTCAGTGTTGTTCCTTGTGATTGATTCTTTGAATGATGTTAAAAATTATTATCATGACTGTAGATAACGTGAATGAAACAATTATTATTTTTCTCGAAGGAATACAATTAATTAAAAGCAGCTCAATTAAGTATTTTTTATACAAAGATGTGTTAGTCTCTATGCATAAAAATCACTATTCAGTCATACCTTTTGTCTGGGAATTTGAATTGCTGAATAAATTGAGGATCAAAACTGCTTCCAAAGATAGGACGCCGAATATGTCATGTAGATTGTTACAAATGTTTATTACATATACACATATTACATACAGGGGCGTGAGTCCGTTACGCCTCTATTCGCCGATGGGGTAAGCAGAAGTGGATTTCGCAATTTTTTTTGTGTCCCCCATGTAATAGGGGGCGAGCCGATTATTAAATTAATTGGCGCTTGTTCATTTTTCAGTCTGTATTCGGTTGTGAATATTTCTTATAATATTATGAATATAAACATAGAAGAAATAGACTGCCGGTGGACACACTACGGGGATTATAAACTGCAATTTTGCTTTTCGCTTAAAAATACTAGAAGTTTCAGAAAAGACGGATTGTTAATCAGTAACTCTTATACTTTATACGTATTACAACTATTAGGCACATGTTATAACCACCAAGAATTTTCATATTTTTAGAACACAATCAATTTACATTACTGTTTTTACGTCATTTTGTTTACGTCACGAGTCATTTGGCTAAGTCTTCGTAAGTTTTGTTTTACGCAGCCAACCAATTGCTTTTATTAATTCCATGAATAAGTATGTTTATGAGTTCCCAGTAACGGGACAAAGGCGCACGAAACGTATAGTTATTTTGTTTTGTTTAACACTCTGCGTATTGTTAACGGCTTCTTTAAGAAATTTACATTTCGTCTTATACAATGTGGAGGTGGAGCGTAGGTTTAATTGTTAGATCGCAATTGTTTGTATTGTATTCCATTTAGTTAGAATTTAAGTTAGAGACGGACTAAATTTTCTAGAATTTCTTAAATGAGATAATAACAAGAAATATTCGCCTTGGCCCGGATAGCGGCTACCAAGAACCCATTAGTTGAATGAAAATTGTTCAACCGGCTGTGTCCTACCTCTCTTTTAAGAGGCAGGGGCCCAGACAAAGTCAAATTCGGATAGTGAAGTCGCTAATAAATATGAAATAAGTGTATGAAATTTACATAAAGCATGGGAAAATCACGTGATCATTTATGTTAATTTCATTCATTTTTATCATCTTTATGATCGATTTCGTATTTCAAATGATTTTTTGTCAACGGTCTTACTCTTGTCCATCAGCCGCGAAAAATCAATGTTAAAAAAAATATTATTTATCCAATATCCAATCTATCGGTATCGTTTTCCAAAACTTCTTGCTTCGTGTTCAACTCTTGGCCGTTTTTACGAACAATATTCGGTTTCGCAAACATCTTGTGTCTGAAGGTGCTTTAACAGGTGTTCTTTGCGATGAGAAAGGCTAAAATAATAAAACAATTTTTTATATTATGTGAGAAATTATGATAATACAACGCATGCCTGAACGCGGTCTCCACTCCCAACACTTTTCTACTCGTCCATTAGCTTGTTCATCTTCTGGACAATCTCAATGAATACAGGTCTGGGGAATCTGTACATATCTATACCATTTTATATTATTTTTTCTCTTTTACAGAAGAGCAAGAAGGTATTAATGATGCTATCGCGTTGCTGACCCCAGCACAGACATTACACGTGGATGAAAATGATGGTGGCGCTGGCAAACTCTCTAGAAGCAAGAAAAGAAGAATACAGTGATATTATATAAGCCTTATTAATTGTTATTGTAATATATTGTTCATAATTATCCCTATCGTTTTATTCTACCACAACATCTATAAATACAAAAATAGAGTCGATTTCGTTATTTCTCATGAAGAAGAGTTAGTTAAATTGAAAGAAATAGCAACTGTTATGGTATTTTTCGGTAATTATTTAAAAGTGATTTTAAACCCCTGTTGGTTGGCCTATATTCCTACAACATCAATTTATACATATATATTTTTAATTGTCAATAATTATCAGTCAGCAGTGAATATAGCAGTGAACCCGCTACCGCCGAGATTCTCAACCGCGCGCCTAAACCTCGAGGCCTTCACTACTTGAACTTGAACAATGAACAATATGAACAATGTATTATCACTAACTTTAACGGTGAAGGAAAACATCGTGAGAAAACCTGCACACCTAAGAAGTTCTTAGGAATTTCTTAAGGTTTCTAAAATTGTTAGATTTGTTTTTTTCTTGTAAGCTTTTTGATTATTATTTATTGAGTAATAAAACCGTGTGTAGTCAGCCAACCCGCACTAAGTCAGCGTGGATTAAGGCCTATACCCTCTCAGTGTTAGAGGAGGCCCGTGCCCAGGAATGGGACGTATATGGGCTGATGATGATGAATCAAAAGTAAAGGTTATTTCTTACTTTAATTTTAGCTGAACTGAAGCTTAGCGAATCTAAGGATACCCAATTTGTCATGACGCAACGAAGCTAATATGAAAAAAGATATAAAGGAGTTGGAAACAAAGAGTTGTCCACGAACACAACTGTTTACTTTCAATAAACGATGGCATAAATGAAAGCATTAAACATTAGATAATAATAAACAGATTTAATTGTGAATACATACCGTTATAAGCCGCAATATTGTTGTTATTATGCAAATGAATCATTTCGTTGAATTATATATCAAACAATTAATTAGAACTCTCATGCGTATTTACGCGCCGTAATTATTTGCCTGTTTTTATTTTCTCGCCTCTAGATGACATAAATAATTATTCATGTATAACATGAATACAATATTTTCATAATAATAATATTTGAATTGTGATTTTGCATCTTTTTTAAGGCCTGCACCCTCTCAGTTGTAGAGGAGGCCCGTGCCCAGCAGTAGAACGTATGTACATGGGATGCTGATTTTGCAATTATGTCAATGGCATGTCTGTAGAAAAATCATTTGCCATTACCTCCTCATACCTGAAATGGATGAACAAATGCCGAAGCAGTCATGATCATGAAGCAGTCATCAATAATATAATGGGCGCCTTTATTTCTGTATAGATTTGACGATATGGAATCGCCAGCTGTGTTTTAAGTTTCATGTAAAGGGCGGCGAGTCTATCGTCGATTCTCGTGCGTATATGCAGATAGCTGCTACTGAGAATTCCTTTATAACCCAATAATACTTTGCCTGACCGTGAATTGAACCCAGACTTTCTAGATCGCACGGCACATACTTGTGCCGCAAGACCACGAGGCAGTCAGTTCAGATAAGTCAGAATAATTTTCCTCAATAAAAAAAGGTAGTATAATAAATTATCGGTTGAACCTTCTTTCATAACCGTTTGTGTTTTCACTAGTTCACTGAAATATTCTTATTCATCAGAGTATCAATGGCATTTAATTTGTATTTCGCTAAAAATAAATTAAACTGCTTATGAAACTATTATTAACCAAAATGTTGTTCACGTTTGAAAGTGTTTGATTTTACTAAAGCAAAAGAAATTAATTATTTTAAGCATATCATTTTTTCCATTTTATATTTCCAGACTCTCTAAGTAATGCTTATACATTACTTTAAAATGCAACTTATTGTTATATGAAAAATCCCGCAAGCTGTCAACGGCACAAACGCTTTAATAAAGTTTATACTTTATTAAAACCTTCGTGCCGTTGACAGCTTGCGGGTTTTATTTATCTAAGTTGCATTACGTTGTTTTAAAAAGATATATTGTAAGGCAACTGCTGTTTATAATACTTGCTATAATTATTTATTAAATAATATACTGCACAAAATAAAAATAAAAACGATTTTATACTTATTCCAATTCATTTATCTGTGTATACTCTAAGGTCATCTCCTTTACACTATTATTACTGAACAAATATTCCTGTAATAATGTATCACAGAGATGCTCTTAAATTTGTTACCGAGAAGCTCTCAGCGAGAGGTAAAATAGAAAAGCTCGCGAAAAAGAAAATATCTGTTTAAATGTGAACAGTATACGAGTATAGGTGCACGAATAACATGTTTTCAAAGTAAAAACGTTCACGTTAGTGTTTCAAACGTTTTACCGAGTACCAGTTAAAGGGCTTATCGCGCAAAAACGTTAAAAATTTAATGTGTTCGTACAAATATGCGTTTTGCAAATGCTATGAAGGTTCTAAGAAATGACAGTAAATTGCTTTTGTTACCTACTTTTAAGGTGGAAACACATTATTAACACGCGACGTGTCAACACCTAATGAACATGACGTCGTATCGGATGTTCCTACTGCTGGGCACGGGCCTCCTCTACCACTGAGAGGATTTAGGCCTTAGTCCACGACGCTGCGGCTGGCCTTATGCGGGTTGGCGGACTACACACCTAAGAAATTTCTAAGAACTTTTAGGTGTGCAGGTTTCCTCATCCTCCACCGTTAAATTACGTGATCATTCATTGTGAATAATAACTTCGAAAAGTCAGAGGTGTGTGGCTGGGGTTTGAAACCGCGACCGCCGAGATTCACGATCGCGCGCCTAAACCTCGAGGCTATCACTATGTAGCCATAGTAAATAATAAAATAAGATTCGTCTCAACAAGAGTCGCGTCACATCGGATGGTGTCGCGTTTTAGTATTGTGTGGCAGGCGTAAGAATCGATAATTCTATTGAATTGTAGCTATTTGTCAATTCCACTAACTTGTATATTGCTAAGAATTTCTAAAATTAAACACTCGTGGGTGTGTCTGTAATAGCTGTTTGCTAGAGTGTAACAAAGATATTTAAGATGTGTAACGTAATTGAAAGCCTGGAAATATTTGGACACACCCTTGAAGATCTTTGGACCCCCCTCACACCGCTATTTCGTAATATTATTGAGGCTAGGTTTCAGCAATGGAAAAATACTTACAAACATACATTCATAACCTCACGCCTGTATTCCCCGAAGGGGTAGGCAGAGGTGCATTTATGCACCCTCATTTCGCCAGTATGTATCAGTCCCACGTAATAGAGGGCGAGCCTATTGCCGCTTTTTGGGCACATTTCCAGACTCCGGGCTGTTATATAGAATTTCCTAATGGAAAATTCTAATAACACTGTCCGACCCGGAATCGAACCTGGGACCTCCAGATCGCACGACACATACTGGTGCCGCGAGACCACGATGCAGTCAAAGAAAAACTTACTTACTGATTTAATTTCTAATATTACTTTCCTGTGAAAACCAAGAAAGTGCGCTGGTTTCACTGCCACCCACTCACGCAATGATAGATTTCGATGAAACAGCTAATTTACAAAGACACTGAACTCTAGGTATTGTTTTAGCATTATAATGAATAAATATTTGCCGTTGCTAAAAGACTGTCTGTTTTCAATTATATGCTATAACAATAAATATAATACCATTGTTGTTTAATTATTCCTTGATGTTGGAAGTAAATTACGTAGAAATTGTTCAGTTAACGAGTAAGCCAATTCTCAGCATCGCTTTATCCACCTTCCATTTCTAGTAACAATAATTTAAACATGCCAAGTGTTCTCTGAACTAGATAACAAAGGTGCTCGTTACGTTTTAAGTCAAAAATGTAATGACATTTGATAATGATCAAATCCTACACATAATCATCATCATCATCAACAGCCTCCCTCACGTCCACTGCCGGACATATGCCTATAGCACGCCACTGGGCTCGATATTCGGTCCTCCTCATCCAACCGCTGCGAAATAACCTTGCGAATTCACTTAGGTATATTTCGAGTTAAGGGTTAAGTTTTTTTTTTTTTTTTTTTTTTTTTTTTTTTTTTTTTTTTTTTTTTTTCGGGCGGTACTTGTGAACTGTGTTGATTTTAAGTGCTCTCTGTTAATTTATTTTTTAAAAGTAGTAAATCAGATTAATTTTAAAGTGTAATGATATATATGTATAGACTATAACACTTTTAACCTGCCGGCAGTGATTCCTCTCAATAAAACACTACAGAACATATTTTTTATTAAACATCACAATGGAAAGTATTCAGCAGTCCATGGCACAATTGACTGATATATTCAACAAAAAATTTGCTGAATTTGAGGTAAGACAGCAGAAACTGAGCGCGCCATCCACTTCAACACTCTCCACGCTGGAAGAGGAGTTTCTCACTTTTAAAAATTTCACTTTGAATGCACTTCGCACACTGCAGACTCAAGTGGAGCTCATTTCACTTGAAAACGATCGCCTAGAGATGCACTCAAGGAGGAAAATTCTTCTGATACACGGTGTCCCTGAACAACAGAAAGAGGACACATCAGCTGCTGTTATTGAAACTGTTGTCAGCAAGTTGAAACTTATGGAGTTTAATACCTCTAA
The DNA here is from genome assembly GCA_907164795.1 of Hemaris fuciformis. Lineage (NCBI taxonomy): Eukaryota > Metazoa > Arthropoda > Insecta > Lepidoptera > Sphingidae > Hemaris > Hemaris fuciformis. Next base: position 11,362,559 of record OU015440.1, read on the forward strand.
CATTTCCCGGTGTCACAGAATGGGTAAAACATTTACTCCGGAGAGACCTAGGCCCATTCTTTTGAAGCTATGTGACATGAACCTACGCTCTAAGGTTTGGGCTGCCAAGACTTTGCTTAAGGGCTCAGGAATAACACTCTCCGAATTCCTGACTAAAAGACGTCATGACGTTTTTATGTCCGCACGTCAACGCTTCGGAGTAACCAGGTGCTGGACTCGTGACGGCTGCATTTACGTTCAGGCATCGGATGGGGTGCGACATCGTGTCGAAACGATGTCTGATCTGGATGCTCTTGCCAAGACGACTATGCCAGAAGATGCTACTCAAAAGAAGACACAAACCGGCAAGGACACCAAGGAGTCTTCAGCTGCAACCAGACCAAAACGTGCGGCTGCGAACAAGAAGTAGTGTTCGTTCTTGGTGTCGTTCATTGCTTCTATATTTGTTACCCATTGCAATTGTCTGTCCATTGTTATCATTGTTCAAATTTAGTATTAACTGATGTAGAATTTAGTTTAGGATTTAGTTTTAATATTATTTTTAGTAAGTAGGTAAATGCACAAAATTTGTCTTTTTGATATTTTGACTGTTGACATTAGTAGTTGTTGTTTCTGTATAAGGCTATGGAAGCTGCCATACAGCCACTCTGTCTATATGTTATTTGTTACGTTCTGTTTTTACTGTCACATTATTATTTCATTCTATTAATGTTTTAACAACTTTTTAAGATTCCTTTTATTTTAATTGCCTATTAGTGTTATAATTTGTTATTTAATTTTTTTTTTTTTTTTTGTATATCTTTTCATTTTATTTTATGTGATTTGTTTAATTTACTAATATATATATTTTTTTTTTTTTTTTTCTTTTCTACATCAGGTCGTAATTCAAAATTGAATTTCTGTTGTATGGGTAAAATCTGTTTCTTAAGTGTTATTTAAGTGTTATTTTTTAAGTTTTCTCTTCCTATCAGACACCGGCAGGTTGAGTGAATGTTTTTTTTTTAATTTTTTTTTTATTCTTTGTTTATTATTATTGTTTATATCATAAGTATTATTGTTAGTGTTATATATATTATTATTATATTATATGTTTATAATATTATCATAATGGTTGACATTTTGAATTGTAGCGATAGTAGTGACTATTTGTCTATTACTTCATCCAGTGACTGTAGTGGAAGTGAAGATAGCTTCTTGAGTATTCCTTCCCTCGCAGAAACGTTGGACTCTAATTTCTCCGATGTGCCTAAGAACCTGAATGTAGTTCACATAAATGCGCAGAGTATTCCGGCTCATTTCTCTGATATGCTGGTATCTTTTGATATAAAAAACATCCATGCTATATTAGTCTCCGAGTCTTGGCTTAAACCTTCTCTTCCTACTATCTCGTATTCCTTACCCGGCTTCAACCTAATTCGCAATGATAGGATCGGCAAAGGCGGCGGTGGAGTTGCCATATACCTACGCTCCCACATACCTTATACTATCGTTAGCGCCTCCGACCAATTACCCTTGCCGAATGTTGGCGAGCATTTGTTCGTTGAAGTCGGTTTAACACATGCTAAAATCTTACTTGGAGTCTTTTATAGCCCATCTCTTCACATTAACTATTTTTCTTCTTTTGAAAAGGTCTTGGAAGACCTACTTCCTTGCTATGAGCACACCATAATTATGGGTGACTTTAATACCTGCCTTCTTAAACGTGATCATCGTTCTTCTTCTTTAGAAAGCATTGTCACGTCGAGCAACATGCACATCCTCCCACTTAGCGCTACACACCATTTTCCAAATTCTTCCCCATCCTTGCTTGATCTCATCTTAGTTTCTTCCCTAGAGCATGTTGCTAAGCACGGACAATGCTCAGCTGATTCTTTTTCCTGTCATCATCTGATTTTCTTGTCCTACAAAATTCGGCCTCCTAAACGTAAACCTACCGTTATTCTGCAACGCAATTTTAGTAGAATGGACATGGATGCATTTATAACGGATGCCAAAACTGTAGATTGGGAGCCTGTGATGGCGGCTAGCTCAATTGATGACCAAGTGGCAATATTTAATTCATTAATCATTCGTTTATATGACATCCATGCTCCCTTAAGGGCGATAAAAATTAAACACCAGCCGGCGCCTTGGATCACTGACCACATTAGGGATCTGAAGAGGAGGAAGTCTGCGGCTAAGACTAAGTATAAGTTGCGACCAAGCGAGTCTAACCGAACACGCTACGTTAAAATCAGAAATCGTTGCAATATGGTGTGTAGAGACGCTCAAAGACGTCACATTCATGATTCCGTTCAAGTTGAGGATCCAGCAAAAGTCTGGAAATTTCTAAGGTCATTAGGAGTTGGTAAATCTCGTCAAGAGTGTAATTCTACTAACATTAACCTTGATCAGATGAACATTTTTTTTACTTCTTCGTCTTTATTAGATGACGTTGTTAAGTCATCTACCATTAATTCTCTTTCTAACATTTCCGCTCCTGACCATTCTTCTTTTGAATTTCGTCAATTCACAGCTTGTGATGTTCGAAGGAGCATTCTTTCTATTGCGTCCAATGCTATCGGAACAGACGGAATAAGCCGTAATATGGTCATCCCATTACTTGATATCCTACTTCCTATTCTTTGTCACATCCTTAATTTTTCAATTTCCAACTGTGTTTTTCCTTCCGTTTGGAAAGAAGCACAGATTATACCTCTGCCCAAGAAACCTAACCCTAAATCCTTTTCCGATTATCGACCTATATCCATTCTTCCTTTCCTATCTAAAGTCCTCGAGCGCCTTATCCATAACCAGTTGAGTTCGTTCCTTAATAGTCATGATCTCCTGAACCCTTTTCAATCCGGTTTTCGTCCTGGCCATAGTACAGTCACTGCTCTGGTAAAAATCACCGACGACATACGCCTGGGGATGGAAAACGGTCAGTTAACTGTGTTGACGCTGCTGGACTTCAGCAATGCGTTCAATACTGTTGATTTTGACATTCTCCTTGCCGTTCTTAGCTCCTTCAACATATCTCCAACTGTGATTGAATGGTTTCGTAATTACCTGTACGGACGTCGACAGTGTGTTCGCCTTGGTGAATCGATTTCATCTTGGTGTAATACATCTGCCGGTGTACCTCAGGGTGGCGTTTTATCTCCTCTTCTGTTTTCTCTTTTCATTAATTCGATATCTTGTAATCTCACTTCGTCCTACCACCTTTATGCAGACGACCTTCAGTTGTATTGCCAAGCCCCTCTCCCTCAGTTACATGATGCTATTCAAAACATGAATTGCGACTTACGCGTCTTATCTGAGTGGAGTAATGCATACGGCCTTAAATTGAATCCAACAAAAACGCAGTGCATAATTGTTGGTAGTCAAAGAACGTGCAGCAAGATCGAGTGGTCACATTTGCCCCAATTGTCACTTGACGGGATAAACATCCCGTTTAGTGACACCGTTAAAAATCTTGGTGTTATCATTGACCGTCATCTTTCATGGGGACCACAACTGATGTCCGTCAGTCGCAAACTATTTGCTTCTGCGGGATCCTTACGTAGGTTGCGTAATTTTCTTCCAACATCTACTAAAATTGCGCTTGCACAGTCTCTGTTACTCCCTATTATTGATTATGCCGACGCCAGCTATCTTGATCTAACTGAGGCCCAGCTAAATAAACTTGAGCGTCTTCAAAATTTCTGTATAAGGTTTATATTTGGTTTACGCAAATATGACCACGTCTCCGAGTATCGAGTTAAGCTCAAGTGGCTTCCTATTCGTTATCGCCGGAATATTCATATTTTGTCTCTTCTTTACAGTGTCCTGTTCAATTCCTCGTCCCCGCGCTATCTTCAGGAACGTTTTGATTTCCTTCATACTGCTAACACCCACTCACTTAGGTCATCGGAGAATTTGATGCTGAAATTCCCGGCTCACAGGACATCATTTTATGACCATTCCTTTGCGGTAGAAGCAGTCCGTTTATGGAATGCACTACCTTTAAGCATTAAACTATCGTCCTCGCCGGAAATTTTCAAGTCCAGACTAAAATCACACTATTTTGCACAATAACATGGCTCCTTCGATGTATAACTCGCTACTTATTTATACTATATATATATTAGTATTTATATGTATTTAATCGTATGTAAGTCTATCTTATATTGTATTTATTTTTCACATATGTATACAAGTATATATTTTTATGTAAGTTTATTAAATATAGCACCGTCCATAACTAGTTTGCTTATTCCTCTCCCTGCAAGGTTGCCTGGTAGAGATCGCTTTAAGCGATAAGGCCGCCATTTTATGTCACCAACTATACTTAATTTTATATGCTTAGTCTGTACATGTGGTGTGAAATAAATAAAGAGTTATTATTATTATTATTAAGTATGTAAATAGTGAAAAAGTACGTCATTTTAAAAAACAAAAGCACCTACCTTGGCATTTTAATCGTCTTCATCATATCAAATTTTTGTTTTATCATATAATATGGCTAAACATCGCCGCTAAATCCACCAATATATTGCGCATTAAGTATTTATTTACTGGCTAAGTAAACGTCAAGAAATAAGTAAGTAAATATGAACGTTATATTACCGTGAAACATTTTTTCGTGTATATAGCTCGAAGCAAAACGAAAATAATAATATATTGTAAGTCTCCCATCGTTGATGCCATCTGGGAAATCACAAATAATATTGCCTTTTTCTTGAAATTGGGTCTTCACGGGAATTTATCGGTACTCGTGATGATTTAAGTTTTGTGTACCGATGTGTTGTGACTTGTGAAACTCGCTTATGAAATATAAAAAACTATGTTTGTTAGCCACGTATTGTCTTCTTTATGGCGATATCAATATTGATCCAAATAAATTGGTTCGTTAAAATTCAGGCGTAGAAGAATGCAGGAGACGAGGTTGGCCAGTTGAATATTAATTTGCTTGATGAACGATCTCGGGTTAGTCGGATTAACAGTAAAAGCAATTTCCATAATCCTTTGGTACCCCACATTAAAGGGCGTATTCAAATTAAATGTTGTTCTTGAAAATAGTTAACAGCTATTTATAGATTACATTATAATGTAACGAAGTGGATAGTAGACTGTGTTATAATGTAAAGTGGCGCCACTTCTGGTGTTAATAAAACACTGTTAATAAAACTATATAAATTGTTGTATGCATGGTTTTTGTTTTTGGTTGGTTGGTTTTATTTTATTTAATAAGGATTTACGTGGCGTGATGAAGACATAATGGCCTCGAGGTTTAGGCGAGCGGTCGACCCAGTCTCGGTGGTCGTGAGTTTGAACAGGCACACACCTCGGAGCTTTCGGAGTTATCGTGAGGAAACCTGCACACACAAAAAAGTACTTAGGAATTTCATACGTATCGTAAGTAGTCCGCTAATCCGCATTAGGTCTGCTTGGTGTAGAAGGCCCGTGCTCAGACAGCAGTGGGACGCACATATATACTTATGTCCTGATATACATAGATAGATTCTCATATCAGATCAATTCTATATTGGCATCCTTTGTTTTACAGATAGTTGCCACAAAACATGATTTCTAATATATCATTGTGATCTGTAAATGGTTTCATTTGGAAAAAAAACGTGTATAGGCAGGGCTGGGCAAAATACATGCTTTGCTTTAATTGAAATACAAATTACAAAATACTGTATCGCAAGTAATTAAAATACGAAATACAAAATACATTTAAGTAAGGTATTTGAAATACAAAATACAGTATTTTAGCTATTTGTAATTGAAATACAAAATACAAATTACAAAATACAAAATAATGCATATTTATTTGTTTTGGAATAGTTTTTTTTTTGAGGCGGTTTTTGTTTTGTTATTGCAGGTCCTGATGAGCACAAATTTAATGTCCAATATTATAAAAGTCTGTAAATTTCGAGGCTTTTCCATCATTGCACTCTCGCCTCGCACTCACACTCATGATCGCTAAATGAAGGCTAAATGTATTTTAATAAATGTATTTTGAAGCCTCGAGTATTTGAAATACTAATTACAAAATACTTCGGCTACACGTATTTTAAATACAAATTACATTTTAAGAAAGTAATTAAAATACAAATACAAAATACGTATTTGTATTTCAATTACGTATTTCAATTACAAGTAATTCAAATACTGCCCAACCCTGTGTATAGGTACCACTGCACAGGAACTTCCAATATTAAGTATTAGGTACAATAAATATTTTACGAACAGACTAAGGTGGATTATTTTGATTTCTTTATTAAGTATATGTTATATCATACGCATAAATGTATTGTAATTAGAATCAATGAGATTAGACGCACGTATGTTTATAAATAATGTTTAGGCTCATACCAAAAACAACGCGTCCGTAATAGGCTGCGTTTGTCATCAAACCGTGGTAGGTACAATTGGAAATCTTAAATCATCACATCTCATCACGTTATTTGTCTTGACATTCAGCCAAAATATTTTTTTTTTTTGCAATTGAAACGACTTTTTTAAAGATTAATGGTATCATTAATTCTATACGACGACATGAATAGACATGCGTTGCGTTCGTCAATCTAATATATTTTCTCAGAATTCAGCATTTTCAAGAGAGCAATTTGAAGAATTCGTATATCATGGGGCAATATCTGTCACGACGTCGCGACGATTTTCTGAGAAAAATATATCGTATTTACATTTCCTATTATTAGGTACTATATTATAATATGCAACTCAATGTACTACTTATTTCTGTAGGCTCTCGGCGAGCGCGAGTAGACGTTCAATGTTATTGCCGTGTAGTTCAAGTAGGAGTAAAACCGTACAATTTCTATTCTTCTTGCAGTTGCGACGAGCAATAAAGATTTTGCAAGTAGTTTGGTACTTAGTAGATTTGAATCTAAAAAGTATAGCTATCTTCACTATTGTACTTAAAATATTTTCGCTATTTCCGACTAATTCACAATTCTTACTAATTCATTGAGTCTAGTTGGCATAAACAGACAGTGTGTTAGTTAACACCCGTTGCGTTTCCCAGAAAGAGGAGAGGCTGAATTAAATGATGGATATGAGCCATTCATATCGGGTTCACTTTACGAACGGCATAAATATTCATATACGAACAAATTTTTAACTGAGTTATCGTAACACGTGACACATTCTTCTGACGTGTGACTGCCAAGAAAACTTGAGTACCATCACGTTTAAAAGAAATATTGTTTTTGTTTTAACTAAATATTTTTGTTGAAAAATAGCTATAATTCGTTCGTTGGAACGAATGATGAATGAGAGAGATCTTTCATAATCTCAAATTAATGGATCTTCAGTATCAACGTAATTGCTAATATAGTTCGTTTGATATAACAAACAATCGCTCTTTTAAGTAAATTACTGCTCAGATGTCACACGGAGCATTTTAAATACCTACTTACTACTACGTCTTAAAGTCCAGTAATTTTAGTCATTTTAAACTCCAATCTGCGGAATAATTCCTAGTGAGCTGAATTTTTGTATAGGTACACCTTTATAACGGTGTTATAAAGAAGATGTAAAAAATCGACATTGATATCGTGCCAGCTAAAAAAGTTATAAAGGTCAAAGGGTTCCGAAAATCAGTTTTTCGCAAATATCTCGCGACCGTCATTATAAGAATTGTTTGTCGTGAAATGATCTACAAAAAATGTTTCATGCATTTTTCTGTAAATTTAGCCTTTTTGGAGTAGAGCGCTGAGAAAGCGATTAGAATCTTCATTATAACACCGTAATAAAGGTGTATACAAAAATTCAGCTCACTAGGAATTATTCTGCAGATAAAACCTAAAATAACTGGACTATTATTTACATATCTCCACGCCAAAAAACATTCAGTCCAGAGGTGAAAGTGTAACAGACAGAATAGAAATAGAATAGAAATAAACTTTATTGTATATACACAGGAAAACAAAACAAAAAAAACATATTCAAAACACAGAATGCACGTACAAATGGCGGTCTTATCGCTTTGAGCGATCTCTTCCAGACAACCATGAGGTGAATATAGTAGAATAATTTTTGGTGCATATACATAAGTACTTACAATATATAAATACAATACAATAAATATAAATAAGTTCTTATAATTATATACATACAAGTATTTGAGAATTATAGTTAAAATACAAGAAATAATAATAATACATAAGCAGCAATATACTATTAGACTACAAGCCCATGGTAAAAATTAACCTGTGAAATGAACCACCGTGAATTACGCTTAGAAGGCTGTTACTATATCATAAAATAACTCTGAGCGCTATGCCGTCATTTCTGAGCGGTACAGGTGAGTACGAGAGTAAATGGAATTTCTCTGCTACAGGGGTGGAAATACGACTACTTATTAATGTACGGCTTTTATTATAACTTATAGACGATTAAAAATAAATGTCGAAATACCTAGTGCCGTACTAAAGTGGTGGTACCGGAAGTTAGTGCAAATTTTTAATTCGCCGGTAATTTTAGGAGCAAAATAGGTCATTTATTACTGTACGGCATTTGTGTAATTCTTTTTGTATGCATATACAGATACTTTACCCATGAACGCCGTACAAATTTTCCAGTGCAGGGGTCGAAAGCCAAGGGTCGCAACTCTTATTTCTGATTATATATAAATGATGATGAAATGAAACAACATATAATTAAATGATCTTCACAGTACTTCATGAGTAGATAATATTTTCTAGCATGCCGTACATTTTTTGTGGGACACATAGGTGTATGGGGTAAATTACTTCCCTCCGAAAAGAGTAACTTGGTGACTTTTTTCTGTACGGCAATAACATAGGTTTTTAGCTCTTTAGAAAATCTTCGATAAAAAATAAATGCCGTACAATTTTGATAGTCCGCTATTCTATAAAATGGAAGATTAATCCACCGCCTCAGACCGCTGTCTGTAATAGAAGAAAAAGGGTATAACCAACAGTGCTACAAACAATTGACAAATTTATCCGTAATAAGAAAATTTGAAGAAAATTGGTTTATTTCACGTAATGTACCATTTAAAATGTACGGCATTATAATTTTTTATTATTATTTAATATTAAAAACAAAATTTATAAAATGCCGTATAGTTATTAATGACCTCAAGGGACATCTCAAATGTTCTCGAAGTTTTGATCAGCTGTAAAGAATAATCTGACGTAAAATGTACGGCATATGGTTTTTTTGTTTATTTATATTTGTTACAAGTAAAATAACAATAACCTTTGAAAATATTACTTCCCAAATTACTACAGGAACATTTGAAAAATCTTATAAATCTCGGAAATTTCCTTTTTTTAAAATCCTAATATTTTTATTTGTTACCATTTATAATGAACGGCTATAAGGTACAACGGTAATATTTAATAACATTATATTAAAAAAAAGGTTGCCGTACATAAATTTATGACCTTACAGCAGTAATAACTCGGTAAATCCTGAAATGAAGATACTTATTTATTTATATAAGTATGAACTATAATTTTTAGACGGCATAATTACCAAACATTATTGTCCGTATTAAATAACATTTTGAACAAGATGCCGTACATTTTACAATGACCTTATATCATATGGTGTAGGGAAAGGTTTGCGACCCTTGGCTTTCGACCCCTGCACTGGAAAATTTGTACGGCGTTCATGGGTAAAGTATCTGTATATGTATACAAAAAGAATTACACAAATGCCGTACAGTAATAAATGACCTATTTTGCTCCTAAAATTACCGGCGAATTAAAAATTTGCACTAACTTCCGGTACCACCACTTTAGTACGGCACTAGGTTTTTCGACATTTATTTTTAATCGTCTATAAGTTATAATAAAAGCCGTACATTAATAAGTAGTCGTATTTCCACCCCTGTAGCAGAGAAATTCCATTTACTCTCGTACTCACCTGTACCGCTCAGAAATGACGGCATAGCGCTCAGAGTTATTTTATGATATAGTAACAGCCTTCTAAGCGTAATTCACGGTGGTTCATTTCACAGGTTAATTTTTACCATGGGCTTGTAGTCTATATATTATGTAAAAGATAAATAATGTTTCGTTAAAAGATTTTTAAAAATATGAAAGGAATCAGCACGCTTTATATAAATAGGCGATGCATTCCAAAGTCTTACAGCCTGTACAGAAAAAGGTCTATCATAGAAGGAAGAGGAATGGATAGGTCTTAAGTTGATAGGAGTTAGTAGAACGCAGAGACCGAGTATTACTAACACACAAAAACTGAAAACGTTCTTTGAGGTAGAAAGGAGTAGAAGGATCAAAGAGGATTTTATATAGAAGGGATAAAATATGAGTATTTCGGCGAAGGCGGGTAGGCAACCACTCGAGTTTTTTTACGAAATTCAGAAACGTGGTCATATTTGCGCAAACCAAATATGAACCGTATACAATTTTTTTTAAGTCGTTCGAGTTTATTCAATAGGTCTTCAGACAAGTCAAGATAGCAGGCATCGGCATAATCAAGTAGAGAGAGTAGAAGAGATCGAGCTAGGTCAATTTTGGTGATAATTGGCAAGAAATTAGAAAGTCGCCTAAGGGAAGCAGCCGATGCAAAAACTTTTCGACTGATTTCTGAAACGTGGGGTCTCCAGGATAGTTCTCTATCAAGGACAACACCCAGACTCTTTACATAGACAGATTTAGCAGGTCCATCAAAATGAGCAGATGAGGAAAAATGTTGATTTAATAAATCAATGTTTAAATTTTTTGGAATATTATTTTTAAGTGCCTTTCCAACTCCCAATGATCTACGAAATTTCCATACTTTCGCAGGTTCAGAGTTAGTTACAGATTCATGAATATGTCGGCGTTGTGCATCCCTACACAATCTATTGCAGTGAATTCTGTGCTTTATGTACTTTGCTTTAGCATCATCTGAAGGGCAACGCTTTAATTTGGCTTTGGCATTGTTTTTTCTTTTCATGGCAGCCTTAATATCATCTGTAATCCAAGGCGCTGGCGAATGTTTAATTTTAACAGAACGTATGGGATATACGATAACAAATAACGAATGCTAACAATCTTACAGCATGTGCATCGTACAACGTGACTAACATGCTATTAAATTCACTGACTTTGTCATCAATAGAAGTCGCATTAAAAACATTTCACCAATTTAGTTCAGCTGCATTACTGAGCAACTTTTCTATGTCAATATCACCAAAATTGCGTTGAAGAATAGTTTAAGGGCGATTTCGCGGCGGTCGATCCTTATATGAAAGAAAAATCAAGTCATGATACGAAAATGCATCAGCTGGTAACTGACCATGCACATGAACATGATTAAAAGAGGAAACAAGAATTAAATCAAGGAGTGAAGGTGTAGTATTAGGGAAATGATGAGTAGCGTTTAAAGGAAGAATAGTTAAATTGCTAGATTTCACAACAGAGTTTAATAAATTTGATCTATAGTCTTGCTTAATTAAGCATGTATTAAAGTCTCCCATAATGATAGTATGATCAAAGATACCAGAGAAGTTCTCTAGGAGTTTTTCAAAGGAAGAAAAAAAATTGACACGTAATGACGGGCAATAATATGCGCCCAGAAGAATTTTAGTGTGGGCGAGAGTCACTTCAATAAGAAGATGTTCTCCATCGTTTGGCGGAGGGGGTTGCGCAGACATACTTATAATAGAAAAAGGAATGTTACTATGAAGATAAATGGCAACACCACCACCTGCACCACTGGCCCGGTCATTACGTATCAATTGGAAACCAGGTAAGGAGTAAGACGTCGAAAGAAGACAAGGTTTCAACCATGATTCCGAAATCAATATGGCGTGAATATTTTTAAGATTAAACGATGCCAGCATATCGGAATAATGTGCCGGAATACTCTGAGCATTGATATGTAGTATATTGAAATGTTTATGGCAATCAATAAACACAGACTTAATTGTGTCTTCGAGAGAGGGTATACTGCTATAACTATCAGTGCTTTCATCTGAGGCAATTGATGAGGAACAGGACAAATATTCATTGCTGTGATTTAAATTGCTGCTATGTAACATATAAATTTAAATATTTTTTACGTTATTATAAATAAATAAACATATAAATATTTTAAAATTATTCAAGCTTATTCACCTGCCAGTTGTGTTTAACATTTAAAATGAAAAAACAAATGTAACAAAACCACACAAAAATGATAATAAAAAAATAAAAAAAAATAAAAAGAAAGATGCTTTCATACTGACTACTTAAAAAGAGAGAAAAAAAAACAAATAACAAATGCTAACAATCTTACATTCACTAATATTGGAAATGAAACACTATTTAATAAACATAACTGAGGGTAAAATAAAAATTAATTTGTTGATATCAACAAGAAGTGTCAGATTCGCCAGTAACGTGATAAGTCAGTACAAGGTATCGCAAAGTATCTTAACAACAGATAAAATTTAAAATTAACACTACGCAACTATTTTTTAACTGTTGCACCTCGTCTGGTCTTCATTGGAGCTGTATTACGACCAGGTCTGCTGCTTCCTTGGTTGCGGTTGTCGTCTTCACGGGCACAATAGCATCGAGCTCTTTAACAGTGTTGACGCGATGTCGCACATTGTCAGGCCCGAGAACATAAATGTTGCCCTCACGCGTCCAACATTTGGTGTCTCCAAACATTTTCCTCGCCGACATAAAAATGTCATGTCGAGTTTTTGTGAGGAATTCAGATAATGTTATTCCTGAACCTTTGAGATTGGTTTTGGAAGGCCACAATTTGTCTCGAAGAAGCAAGTCATTTAATTTGAATAAGATTGGACGTGGTTGGCTCGCAGTGCTACGGCCCAATCTGTGACAACGAGTGAGTTTGTCTGCCGTGAATCCAGATAATCGAAGAGTCTCCGTGACGCATTTGACAACAGCTGTTGCAGTGTCTTCGTTCTGTACTTGAGGCAGACCATGCAGCAGGAGGATCTTGCGGCGCCGCTGCATTTCCAAATGGTCAACTTGTTTTGCGAGTAGTTCAATTTGACTTTGGAGAATGTTCATAGACTTTAACATAAATTCTCGGAACGTATTGAAGCTACTTGCTAAGGTATCGGCTGGAGTATTACAATGCGATGTTGTCTTCGGCAACTGCTCCATAAACGCTTCCATTTGCTCATTAAAGGACTGGACAATTTGATTCATGGATTGTGAAACGATAGCCTCCATATTCGTGTGATGTGCGGTGGTAGTGTATAAGAAACAGTGGAAAAGCTCGTTGTGTGGTTAAGTGTGATATCAGGAAACACTCACTGGCAGGTACTGTAACTTCTAATTACATTTACACATAATCAACACTTGCAAATACAGAAAAAACAATTTTAAATTTTAAAATTCAAAAACACCGTATGTCACTTTAGCACCTAACCACAGACAGATACACAGACAGACAGAGTAACTTTTGAATTCATAATTTTAGTATGGATAATGAAATATTTTAGCGGTGTTAAGAGCATTTATGCAGTTTTAGCGTAATTTGAGCAAAAACAATACTTTTCAAACCCCTTAAAATTGATGAAAGACTCATCGTACAAACATGTTAATCACCAATTATTCTAGGGAATATTATCATCTAAATAGTTAGTGAAGAACATTTTAAGATTTTTGTGTAAATTTTGATAAATTACAAGATAAATGAACGAAGGTTTTCATAAATTCACTTTTAGAGTCATTTTCGATGCTCAAAATTCGGGTTTATTTATAATATATTTGATCAAAATAAAATGTTGTTGAATCGGAAATATCCCCAAGCAAACAGTTAGTGAAAAACATTTTAAGATTTAGATCCCTTATTCAAGTAATAAAAAATCTAAGGCATTCGAAATATTGAGAAATTACTGTCAATACAGTATTTTTTGACTCATATATGATATTTAATTTTATAAAACAACAACTTTTTATAACATAAGAACATGTATTTGAAAACGAACAATTTTTGTTTTAAAGAAATTTCACTTATTTAATATTTTAAAATGTACTATAAAAAGCTGCGCAAAGCCCGGTGCAAATCAGTCCGCCGCAAGGCTTTTCAGAGAGAGGACACGTCGCTCTACGCTCCGTCGATTTTTAGTTTCGTCGATGTTTTCGCGGTTATCTGACTGCATTCCGAACAATGATGATGATATACTATAAGTAATGTATTTAACATTTTATAGACTAAATAAACATTGTTTCATTCATTTTCATTGGTTATCATTAATTATCGACGCTCATATTTACGCGAGTCATATTTACCGAAATCGACTAGCCGCGTGGCGCTTAAACGCTCTTAAGAAAATTCTTATTATGTTCCAATCTGCCAGTTAATGGAATGAGCGGTTGGTATTGATATTTCGTTTTCGAATTCATCTTTACGCTGCTTGCCGACGAATACATTTAATATTTTTTGGGGGAAGATTTTTCTTTATATTATTGATAATTTTTATTTTACTGTTTTCTGGAAGTTTCTTCCCAAATTGTAAAAGTTATTACCATTATTTCTTATCTAGGTAGAAATACTATACACGAATTTCAGTAATAAATGCCCCGCTACACGACCTAATAGTGACGTTTGTTACATAAGGTTTCTATATTTTCAAAGTATTAAATGTTTTAATAAAAACAGTGTTTATATAGTATTCGAAATACACCATGTAGTTTTATATAAAATTGTCAAATACCTTATGAAACCTTGTGTATTGTCGATGAAAATATGAAAGAATAATAAAAAAGAAATCAGTTTTAAATTAAGCACACGCAAAATGTCGTTACTGGTTGAAATTATTTTCTTTTTTGTTAAAAGAACATTATTTTCAAATTTCAAATAAAAATATACCGTTCTAGAAGATTTCTTTATTGAGCCAAACTAGCTTAATGGCATTGCAAAATCAAACTCCAAACCCTCAACACAAAAAAATCAAAACCATAAACAGAAACAGTGAAGTAACATTCCCAATCTCCCTCGAAGTTCGCGACAAGTCGTCCGAATAATAGTGAAGATGCCTTGCTATCCGTGCTATAGTTGCGCCCCCTGCTGCAGCCCGTGCTATACGTGCTACACGCCTTGTTGTTCTCCATGCTACGGCTGCTGTTATCGTTGCTGTTAAACCGTATGGTGGGGACCTGCATCGGAGCGTGACGCCCCAGCAAAGCGCGTAGAAGGCTGCGTGCGTAGACTCCGTTCATGAGCAGATGCTCCTCGGAAGAGTGGAACGTTGAGTCGACGTGGAGCTGTACTCCGTCCCCGCACGCATGGTGATGACCTTCTTGAGCTCGGGAGGTCAAGTTGGTGCTGTGGCGTCTTGCAGGCGTTATTACGAAGTACCACTGCTTTGGTTCCCATGAAGCTTGTCGGAATGTCGCGATCTTGCCGTTTACAACATCTTGCCGTTAACAGTGTCTTATTGTACCCGTTAATTTGTGTAATAAAATATACGTTCAGGTCACATAGAAAAGTATTTTTATTTGTTAGGGTTATGGATAAATAAAAAAATAATACACCAAGCAGATAATATATACGATTCCACATTGAGATAAGTCTTGTGTCGTGGTTATCAATCTGCGAGAAGTCTCTCAAACGCCTAAATATTTATGGATCACATGTTTCTTAATGCCGGAGTCCGAACCACGGAGCTGTCAATTAAGCGGCGAGTTTGCTTCATCAGCCCATATACGTCCCACTGCTGGGCACGGACCTCCCCTACAACTAAGCCTAGTGTGGGTTGGCGGAGTTATCTTACTGGGCTACAAGTCTACACTATTGATACCTGGGTTATTTTACGATAGGAGATATTTCAGATGGCCATGATAGAGCAGTGATGGCCTCGAGGTTTAGGCGCGTGGTCGAGAATTTCGGCGGTCGCAGGTTCAAAACCCCAGGCACACCTGACTTTTCGAAGTTGTGTGTATTCACAATGAATTATCACTTGCTTTAACGGTGAAGGAAAACATCGTGATAAAACCTGCACACCTAAAAGTTCTTAAGAATTTCTTAGGTGTGTAGTCCGCCAACCCGCACTAGGCCAGCGTGGTGGACTAAGGCCTAAACCCTCTCAGTTGTAGAGGATACCCGTGCCCAGCAGTGGGACGTATTGGGCTGATGATGATGATAGGGGCAGAGTTGGGTAACACTACTTTGCTTTGTGTAAAAATGGAGTATTACCGAGGTGGTATAAGGTTATATTCAGGCGAGGATTTTGTAAATGTGTGTGCCGATTTCCCGGTAAATTCGTTGGTAAATCGACGTCGTGGTTCTTTTCCCTAAGGTCGATTTACACCAGACGAGGGAGTGCTCATTCTATACCCATTTTGTCAAATCCTTTGTGTATAGGGACAAAGCATTCTTTTGTGTTCCGTCTGCGTTCAAAGATTCTATGAATTTATAAGATTTGCGCGGCATTTTGGTGTAAATGCTATTGTTTACACTGAACCATTAAGGAATAATACTTTTGTTCTTGTTCTTAGCTCGGTTCGCTTAGTTTGAACCGGCGCTCGAAAAAGGCAATAGGGTCTAGAAGTCTACGCCCGAACTCGTGTGTAAGCCAATAATAGACAAAATTAGAATAAAGTACTTTTATTTCTAACATCAATTTGAGACAAAACTAAACGAAACAATTTTTCGCCCGGCTCCATTGCAGGGTAGACCGCATCTGAAACAGAAAATAAAGCAGACATATTTAACTTCCACTTCCATAAACAAGAAAAAACGAACTAATAAAAATATGGTTAGGCTCCCCGTTCGGTACCTCGGGAGATGCTGAAAAGGATAGGTATACCGGGATCTTAAGGGCCCCATACACGGTAAGATTTATCTGTACGATCCGTCGCGTCAAACCGATCGAAACGACGAATCGATGGTGTATGTCAAGATCGTTAACGATTTACTTGATCGAAGACGATATCGGAAATCGCAACAAAAAACCCATGCAATCATGAATATCGTAACGATATTAATGAATATCGTAACGATGAATCGACAGTGTATGGCTCTTTACGATCAACGATTCGATTTTGCCTTACAAAAAATATTTACATGCTAATACTGAGTTCGCTTCAAATAGCCTTATTGATATTCTTTTTGTCTTTTGAATCCAAATCAACGCTACCTCCACATAGGTAAGGAAAAAAGTTCATTTTTCATTTTATGGGACACGTATTTAATTATTTGAACACGTCTTTATCCTTCAGCATCAAACAAGTAAATGATCGATCGTTACGATCCGTCGTTTCGTGTATGTGCAACATTTTTGATGCGACCAATCGTCACGATTTTCATCAGATCGATCGTACAGACGAATCGTACCGTATATGGGGCCCTGTAGGTCTTTAAACTCAGCGCACAGAACTATTTAGTTCGGTCTCTAACCAAAATCCGAGCCTCACGATGGCCGTCTTACGCATGTTTCATTAACCAACGGTACTAGCAACGAAACCACAGGATAATAGCAACAAGACACCTATGAAACTGAATTTTTCAGAGGCCCAAGTTTGCCTTTCCGTTTACCTATTTTAAAAAGCCAGCAACTTGGTAAGGAGCGATCTATTACTATCAGTATTATACTTATTTAAAAAACGTTTATGAAAAAAAAAACGCCTAAATAAATACGCTCTTATTAATTAGACTTACCTAGCTTAGCACGATGGCGGACAGCAAGGTCCAGGTGGCGGCACACAGGGTCCACAGCCTCCTATAGTTGGATTACATTGGTATGAGTACAAGCAGTATCCTCCACCTTGAGGCCCCCCCACAAATCCACCGTAATAAACAGGCATGTTTTATTTTTGTGAGAAAATCCACGAGATATCAATTTAAAAAATGCCGCGTCGAACTGAACTGAAATGAGAATGAATGGAATCCGAATGCAATTGACTTTTGATAGAAGCTTTTAAAAAAAATTCTGCGTTGCCAGTTATTTTACTGAAAAATATTTTCTGCTTCTGGCAAAAATAAAAAAATGCAACAGCGTTTTTATAGCAAGTTATTGAATTAGTGCTATTTTCAATGCGTGATATTTTGAGTAACAACCATTTGAAATACACATTGATTTTATCTATTTACAGAAATGTGAATGCTGGCCATAATTTTGGTTTGAAAAATACGAATACGTCAATAAAGTCAATATAAAAGACACTGGCGCTCATTCCAATGACATTTGCCTAATAAAAATCTTAAAAAATGCCGTACCAGTATGGTTGCTATCGGGACTTCAACATCGGGACGTTCGCGAGATGCCCCGGTGGTTGTGACCGACCCATGCCGTGCTGCGCCCTGCCTTGTGTACAAGGTTGCTGCTGCTCTCCTGTTGGGCCGTGCTACAATTTCCACTGAAAATCCTTGTCTCTAGTTTATTCTTGTGGAGTTGTTGCAATAAATGTGCTGAGTACTGGTCGTCGTGTTCTCAATTAATAAGCTTAAGATTAAGATATATTGCTTGTTACTTTTTTTATACAACTGCGTATTGTTACTAAACGTGATACGATAGATAAGTGGGTTTAATAGTTATTTGCTTCTGTGCGCTCTCGGGACTCGGTTATTTAGTTTCATCCCGTAGCTTTGTCGGGAAGTGTGAAAATGTTCTTACTGCTACCTGACATCGTAATAACAATTTTGTATATTTAAAACATTCTGTAGATACCCCGCCGAAACCGTTGAATTGATGTGGATGTTTAATTCACATGTAGTCAAACGAATAAATAAACAGTCAACTTTAAGGGCATAGCATTAGTTTATAACTAATTTGCTTCCCATTACTAATAACTAGATGGCGTTAGTCATATTTGGCTTATGAATCACTGTAATAAGTACCCAGCTCGTTGGCCTTTTGTTACTGAGAGAAATATTGTTAAGCTGTGCTTTCAATATTATGCAGGTAAATGAAAGGGTTCTATCGGTGTCATTGGCTTTGCAACTTATAAGGCACAGATATATTATGGTCTGTCTGAGTGTTTACTTAAAATCCAACCCTTGTAATCCTACTAAAACCTATCGGTGTTACTAAAGACAGCCTTTTTTCGAGGGGAAAACTGATTATGATTCTAGAGCAATTGGAGTCATTGGCCTTTCATCCTTCGCCCCGTCCCTTAGCTTTGTTCGGGCGCTCCAGTAGGAAAAATGAAGATAAGTTTTATAAATATACTATTATCGTATTGATTTTTTATTTGATATATATGGGTGACTATCTATTATAGTATTTTAAATATTATAGCGATACTGTATTACAAATGAAATATTAAAGTTATGTTATGTGAATCGAGTTTCAAGTGTCGGAAGAGTTCTTCCGAACACTAACCTTCATAGGACTTATTGGAATTCTGAGTTCATGAAATATTAGCAGGAAATTTGCATCACGGGTTTGCCCCTACCGGTAATAGTTTAAAATCCTTAACACCCACGTGTTTCGTACCTACATTGCTTCATTTACCTCCTATTGGTAACCCGAGCTTCGTAATTTGAAGATCTCTGGGCGCCTAACAAGGTTTGTTGTGTATTCTATTTTCGTGTAGAATTTGAGGAAATTAAGAGTTTTAAAGGTCCCGTTATTTTAATGTTATCGTATAATATTTTATACCTTTAATGGGTATTATTCTTTCTTTTATATTTTTTGTTTTTACGGAGAAGTTATTTAAGAATAACCGATAGGTACCTCTTATAGTATATCTGTTGGATGTATTCAATTATTATGACATTTTTATAGTAAAAATGTTTTTGATATGAATTTTTAAAGTTAAAATGAAAATGTGCAGCCTCCCAATGGATTTTATTTTCCACGAAAATCGTTGCTAGTTTTAATCCCCAGCTCGTGTCGAAATGCTGTTACATCGTTTCACCTGTCTAACATGTGTTTTCAATGCGCCCAAGGGATTTTCGACAAGAGCATGCTATACGAACATTTTACTTATTCTGTATTCCAAGCTGGCGATAATCCGCATTAAAGCGACGGGTTTGTTTTATAGGTACATATACGAGAACCAGTGGCGGTACTTCCATAGAAGCCCAAAAACGTTACACGTTAATTGTGTAATGTCTAGTTTATTATTGATAATTGTGGGGTCAGGATATTCTCATTTATATGTCTCATTGCTTTTGTTAAATAAAGATCTAAAGCTTTAAGATTATTATTCGGAATTTTGTAAGGCAAGCTGGACTTTTGGGCTTCTGTGGTAGTACCGCCACTGACGAGAACATACACACGTATTACACATATGGCTGTATCTAGATAGAGGTATATTTTCACGCCCATGCCACATGCCAGCCATTTATTAAATTATACGTAACAGGGATCAAATTTAATTACTGAATACGATTTCAACTCACTACCGAGAATTTCATAAAAAAATAAATAACACTTTAGTTAATACGGGAATCGAAAGCAGGGTCACTTGACCGCACGCGTTAATTAATGCCGACGGATCAACAAAGGACAAAACCCTCGTGAGATTTTTTCAATACGCCGCGTGAACGCTTTGGCACCTTGTGGCAAGTTGCGTAGAATTCTATTAAGATATCGATTTGCAGGAGTCTATGCTGATTATCATGACAGATTACTTGAAACCGTAAACAATTGATTAATGGAACCGTAAAATGATCCTGCCACGCGACTCACTGGCACGTTTGCACTTTTTTGTGCATTTGGACGTTAATATGGACATGAATATCCATTAAACGAGACTCACTCGAAAAAGGAACTCTGCAATAAAGCTGATTCCTATCTTCTCAACTATGGGATAAACATTTGAACTTTTGCGGAAAAAAATAATCACAGCAGTTTAACTGCAGTTATCAGATGATTACTCTTTGTTAAGCTGGAGAGATTACTTAAAATGTATTGATTACACATTGCTCATAACTTCGAAATGTCTGAGGTGTGTGCCTGGGGTTTGAGCCCGCGAACGTCGAGATTCTCGACCGCGTGCCTAAACCTCGAGGCCATCACGACTTATGTGTTTATTCACAATGAATTATTACGTACTTTAACGTTTAACGGTGAACGTTTAACGGTATAATGTCTTAGGATTTTTTTAGGTGTGTGTTCCGCCAACCCGCACTAGGCCAGCGTGGTGGACTAAGGCGTAAACCCTCTCAGTTGTAGAGGAGGCCCGTGCCTAGCAGTGGGTCATACATACATATATGGGCTGATGATGATGACACCACACGGTAGGCAGCGGCTGGGTTGTGCCCCTGGCATTACTTTAGTCCATGGGCGGCGGTAACCGCTTACCATCAGGCGGGCCGCTTGCTCGTCTGCCTACTGAGGCAATAAAAAAAAATAATAAAAAAAAACCATAGCTTTATTGTTTATGTTGTTATACAATAATAATAGGGATAATGTCAATAAAATATCATCTCCATTTTAATAACGTCTAGGTTAATACGTAATTTATTCCATTAATGGAACAAAAATTCTTATAAATTATTTTTGTTTTCGTACTAGAATTTAATCCGCGATGTTTAGTGGAAAGCCGCCAAAGCCTTCAGTTTCGTCGTATCCTAAATATAGTTAATAATGTCTCTAAACATAGATATCGTATAACTACGCACGTTGAACATGTGCTCAAGGGTATAAACTACACGTTATTAAACATGTATGGACTAAAAATAAGCTGTGACATTGTTAGGGGACACCTTTCGTGGAAGGCGTAGCGGACAACGTGGGGCCTCGCTTATGTAGGATTCTGTGAAACCGTGCCCCCCTTCGCCAAAACACCCAACGTATCCTGGTCCCTAACAATTGACATGACTAAACGTTGCGTAGACCATGACATATTGGCTAGTAGCGCTACTATTACAGAAAATTTTTGTAATTCCCCGAATCAAGCCAAAGTCTTCGTGACTTTCACGCGATTTACTAGAATCGGGTAAATATAATAACGAACTATGAACATTTCCTTAGTTCTTTTTAGTTCCTAGAAAATATGACTCGTTTACACGCGTTTGTATCTACATTATTAGAAACTATTTAAGGTGATACCGCCGTGCGTCAGAATATGGTCATAAAATTGTTGTGCCATGCATCCTAGCATTAAAATATGATTAAAAGATAAAGCTAGGTAGGTTGATGGGTGCCTCATTGAGTTAATTTTAATACTGTTTAAAGTCCCTATCAAGGTTTATTACGTGTGCATTTAGTATTTTCATTTAACGGGGAACCGCTTCGTGTAATGGGTGCTTCACGGTATGGGTAGAGGAGGCCAGTGCCCAGCAGTGGGACGTATATGGGCTGATGATGATGATGATTAGTATGCTATTTAGTCCACATTATAGGGTAAGAGACCTCCAAGAAGACCGAAAGACCACTAAATAAAGTGTTGTTGGAATACCTGCTTATAAGTACATATAAAATTGATTGTGGAAACCCTGTAGGCCAGTAGGCTTCCTCACAATTTCCCTAAGTGTAAGTGGGTTATGAATCACTATGGGTAATATTTTACTTCGAAATAAGAGGTCAACGTGTCTTGGGTTAGAGCCCTTAGCCACAATGTTTGTAATTAGTCCATCCTCGTCCGAGTTACCAATGAGCTTAATAGCAGTTGGTAACGTCATAGTATAAAAATTATGATCAGAAATTCAAAGCATAAGTAAGTTATAGCGCGAGACTTTTATATTTTATGTCTACCCCGACTGACGAGAAGACGTAAGTAGATGAAATCGTATTAAGGCATTAACATCGCATTTGTTTTGTTTGAGTTTCGAAATACATGTAAGGAAATTTTTACTTTGTAGAAAACCTTTGTCTTATTTCGCCGAATAATGCCAAGTAATGTTTTATAATTTTATATAAACTGATAAAGAACCTTCAAGTTCAAAGTCAGAGAAATATAATAAATATTTATTATATCAGTTTTAGTTTGAACAACATTTACTTTCCATGCACACGTTTATTCTATTTGTTTGATAAGACTTTCATTTTCCAATATAACATAGTTTATGAATGAAACTCGATAAGAGGTGTGAGGCAGGACACCCTTTCACTTAAGCTTTTTTCAGCTGTTTTAGAGGACATCATGAAAACCCTTGAATGGGACGAAAAAGGAATTAACATCAACGGTGTTTACCTGTCTCACCTTAGGTTTGCCGATGATCTTGTGTTGTTTGCTGAAACCTTTGAAGATCTCCAATGCATGTTACACGACCTATATGATGCATCCTTGACCGTAGGTCTGAGGATGAATTTGATCAAAACAAAGGTGATGTCTAACGTCCCTGGGATATCGGATCCAATGGTCGTTGGAAACGAGACCCTTGAGGCTGTTGACAGCTATGTATACCTAGGAAGTGTTTTGTCCTTTGGTAAGGAGCATCAGAATGCGGAGATCTCAAGGAGAACACAGCTTGGATGGGCGGCATTCGGTCGACTGAATGACGTGTTTAAGTCCCGCCAAATTCCGCAGTGCCTTAAGACACGTCTTTTTAACCAATGTGTCCTGCCAACTATGACCTACGGTGCCGAAACATGGACGCTTACGCGTGGGTGTGTTCACCAAATGAGAGTAGCCCAAAGGGCAATGGAACGCTCCATGCTTGGCATCAGGCTCCAAGATCGTGTTCGCAATGTGGAGATCCGTCGAAAAACCAAAGTTCGTGACATCGGGACTTCAATTGCAAACCTTAAATGGAATTGGGCGGGACACATGGCAAGGCGGGCTGACGAGAGATGGAGTAAGGCGATGACTGAGTGGTGGCCGGGGGAGAGCAAGCGTAGTGTTGGCCGACCAGCAGCTAGATGGGTGGACGATTTGGTTAACGTGGCTGGCAGATCTTGGATGCGACTGGCCCAGGATAGAGACGAATGGCATGCCAGAAGAGAGGCCTATGCCCAGCAGTGGGATGAAAGAAAGGGCTGTAGATGAAGGGATATTAGTGTGTTATGGTATCTTTCATTTTATGATTATAGGAACGCAATCTTATCTTTACAGTCACAAACAAAATACATTCTGATTAACATTACATTTTACTAATTAATTATATAATTAATATAATATATAGCAGTGATGGCCTCGAGGTTTAGGCGCGCGGTCGAGAATTTCGGCGGTCGCAGGTTCAAACCCCAGGCACACACCTCTGACTTTTCGTAGTTATGTGTGTATTCACAATTAATTATCACTTGCTTTAACGGTGAAAGAAAACATCGTGATAAAACCTGCACACCTAAAAAGTTCTTAGGAATTTCTTAGGTGTGTAGTCCGCCAACCCGCACTAGGCCAGCGTGGTGGACTTAGGCCTAAACCCTCTCAGTTGTAGAGGAGGCCCGTGCCCAGCAGTGGGACGTATTTGGGCTGATGAATGAATGAATGAATATATCAATAATAACAATCACAATGGAATAAAATCTTTTTGAACAAGCATAATCCATTACAGAACGTACGGCGAGACAAAAACATTAAAAATATGATTTATCGCGGGTACATCGCCCGACGCTTCCGGCCGCCATGTTATCTGATGGCGACGTTCTACAAAATGGGCGCACTTCCTGCCTCGCACCTTGCTCTCTCTTAGTGTTAAATTATTTGAATGCAATTATAAACATTAACGGTTTCTTAATATCATATAAAACACTGCCATAAAAACGGCAATAGGCTTGGAATTGATAAATACGCGAAGAAATGTTGGGCAGAAATCATCATCATCAACTCATATACGTCCCACTGCTGGGCACGGGCCTCCTCTACAACTGAGAGGATTAGGCCCTAGTCCCCCACGCTGGGCTAATACGGGTAGGCGAACTGTACTCTTAAGACATTCCTTAGAAGTTTTAGGTGTGCGGGTTTCCTCAAGATGTTTTCTTCACGATTAAAGTGCGTGATAATTCATAAGGAATACACACAATATTGTTGATAATATTGACTATTCTAGACGAATAAGGATCTAAAATATTAAAATTTGTATTTATGGGTATGAAAGGAATACATATTTGTTTAATAAACTTTACACCTAAAATCCAATTGCATACTGTGTACATAAAATCAACTGGCGATCTCCTGGTGCTCGCAATGCTATCATAAACTCTAGTATTACCTACCTTTCCATGAAAGTTTAATATAAATGGCACCAGTATATCAGCTTACACAATAGTTTCTGCAGACTGAATATGTTGTTACAATACCAAAGTTTACACTAAAGTCAAAGTCAAAGTAAAAGTTAACAAACAAATATTTAACCGGGTGGTTTTTTGATACTTATTTTTTTCATACGTATCTTGCATATAACGTTGAGAATATTTTAATAGACTTCTATCCAAGAACTAACATGAGACGATTAATGAATAGGTGTACGTAATCTATTATAAAAATCAAAGCAGGTCATTGCAATAATAATTAAAAGGTACAATATGCCGTAATGAAATAAAAATTCAAGCTTATACGAGTAATACTAGAGACAAATCTTTTTAATATATTTGGTATATTCCCCAGGCTTAGAGAATTTAATGTACCTATATCTGAAGGTCGCGTAAAATAATTTACATTTTGCGATTTAGCTCTTGTTATTTGCGTTTGAGCTAAATTTTCAACACAAGGGAAATTGTCTAAATAATAATGAATAATTCTTAAAATATTTTGGGTACAAAATTTAAGTCCGCTTCGCCGAAATATGCTGGTTATAATGAAAATACAAATAGTTTACTTAATATTAAAATTGCTGAGAAAATTAAATAACGTAAAATGAATACATAAAATTATAAACATTCTCCCACTCTTCAAATGTTTTATCTTCATTTCAGATCTTATTACTCTCTACTATACCTACTCGATTAAATTACTTAGCTGCCCAACCATCCTTGAAGGTCCTTCAATTTAAGTCCTAAGTTCAATCACATAATTTTTGTTTATTAAAACAAAAAGGGTCTAAGTATATGGTTTTGTTATGTTGGAATTTTTCAAAATTTTAAGCAAATTTTTCAATTTACTTTGTTCTAGGAATCCGTATAAAACGAAAGCTAAAGGCAATTTTTCTTTAAAAATAATATAAAATACCATTGACTTTGTATCTTCATTTAATAAGCCTTATCATAAGCCTGCATTGTACTTGAGTATTTCGTGAAATTTCCAACGAGGCAAGAAATAAGTCCCCGTATTTCGCTACAAATTATATTCTGTCTGGCTTCGCTGTCTCGCTTACCACAAAATATTACAAAGCATTTTTAAAAATGTTACTGTGTACTGAAGCAGTAAAAATATTACTCCTAATTACTATATAGACTAACATATTTCTGATACTGTAAGAGTAATTTGTAAAACAAATTACGTGGGTCTGATTTCTGTGCAGAAATGCATATCTGCCTACACCTTCGGGGAATACAGGCATGAGGTATCTATGTATAGGAGTAAGGTTACTTCCGTATAGTTTGTATGTCCATTTTAGTAGTTGTAATGTTATGAATGATTATATTATGCTTACATCTATCACGCATTTATTTCTGAGGGGTAGGTTACTTCCACATACGCTCCTACATCCATTCACATCAGGGTGATAACTTATTGCCGTTTACAAGGATTCGAACTTATGTTCTACTGAGAAGTTACTTATAAAGGAAACAATACCACTGAGCTCGACTCGGTTAGTGAACTCGGTACATCTCGATCTTCCGCTGCACGATCATAGAGTGAGGAATTTAAAAAAAAACAATCGTTTAACAATCAAAACGAGTTTATTGACAACAAACAAATGACGATGCGGAGACAACTTCTCAAATGTTTGTTCAGGGGCATGGTCTTGGGCCGTATCGCCAGCTGTAGGTCCCGAAGGGTCTTCCACAGGGACCAATGCACACTCCACCACTGGGACCACAGAAGGGCGCCGGGAAGGACAATCCAGCCACTTGACCACAACAAGGTGTTCCACAGCACTGCATACTGAACAATTTTCAAGATATTTTTTTTACTTTTGTTGAAAGTGATGAGAAGAATTTTATGCAATGACGTTTGAAAATGTTTCGTTTAGTTGTTCATTTCAGTTAAAAGTGAAAAAAGTTTGTATGCATTACCTATTCAAAGATTCTTTTACAAAAAAATAGTTAATATAAATTATATATCTCACTTATTTCATCGAATAATATAAAATATTAATTTGTATATGGTTAATAAAAATAATCGATATCACTTTCAAAACATATTAACTTATTTAAACAAAAAGTAATTGGACATAAATCGATCAAGTTCAGAGAAACATGAGAAATAATACAGAAAATACTTTTAAGTTTAGATGTAAATGTGTGGATCGGTTGTAAAGTGTGGCCTTTAAAATAATATACCTACTTGCTCTATTTATATTAGACTATTAACTATTTACATAAGTTTATTTTACGACCTTTATCTCAAATTCATTGAACATGCCAGTAATTAACGTTTTAAAAAATGTAACTCACTTCATTTTGGCACTTCAACCATTCAGTTTTTTTATCGGCGCGTTTGTGTAAAATTCTAAAAATTCCTTAACTTAATCCTAAAATGCCTGTTCGTAATTGCTGTTTAGGATGCCAAGGTCCGATGTCAGGGCCATGTGGACCGATGGCATTTAGACATGAGTGCTCATCAGTAAGTCCCTGTTGTGTGCACACCAGAGGCGTCGCATGCGTGTCACCCTGCTGTGATTTAGGCGTCATACATGGGTAATTCTGTTTGCTAAGTACTAAAAACTTTATGCAAAGAAAGTGATACAGTTCACGACGTGTGAAAGACCCCAACTAGGCAAACTCATTTTGGGTGTCCAATTTACGGACTATTTTGTAAAGCTTGCAACACTTCTAGATGCATTTCAACAGGTCAATGTGGACGTCTGAGCGAAGCCTTGAGCAGAACATTTTTCGATTTATTTACTAAATAATCATGATACTTTGCATGAAGGCAGCTATTTTTGCATATTGGTGTAAGCCTTGAAATAGTGCCTATGCGACAGATGTTTGTTATTTACGATACCTATATCTGAAATTCTAAATACTTTACTGCTTGCAGAATTTAGTCCGAGGTACATCCTATGATTTTTGTATTTCTGTGGGACGTGGGTATTTTTAATGAGAAAATATTGTGAGCAAACGTGTGGACCTAAAATCTTTCCAAGAGGAATTTCTAAGATATCTGAAGTCCACTGATTCACACTATGACATTGTGGTGGGCTAAGCCTTCTTAATTTTAGAGAAGGCCCGTGCCCATCAGTAGGACTTAGAAGACGAGCTGATAAAGATAATAGAAAGGATATAAATGTTAATGTTTTATTTATTTATTTATGCTTTTTACACATTGCGTATAAAGGCGGACTTAATGCCTAAGGCATTCTCTAACAGTCAACCAATCTAACAGTCAGTCAATGTTCATAAATAGTCTGCTTCATGTTTTTGTATGATGTTTCTTGCAGAGCTCGAGGTGGTGTTGCCGGTTCGTACTACAGTTGCGGACACGGCTGCATCGGTGGTTGTACCAGTGGCCTCTGTGGTAGCTGCTGCGGGCCTGCTTGTGGATAAATTATTGTGGAATTATAAAAATACTTGTGGGCAAAATGCTTTCATTTTTCATCTTTATTCACAGTTCACCTTTTAAGAATTTAATAACTGGTCCAAATTTTTTTAGTAGCTTCTACAAATTTGACCCATTTTTGTAAAATATATTGATTTTTATCTCCACTTAAAGTATTTTATTTCAATTGTTTGTCATGTGACTCATTTTTGTACAATATATTGATTTCTGTCTCTAAAGTATTTTTTTCCAATTGTTTGCCATGATTCCTTTGGAAAAGTACTAAAGTGATTGCAATGATTTTGTAAAAAAAAAATTGTGGGTTTGGATAAAAATAATTGTGAGCAAAATGTTTTCATTTTCCATCTTTATTCACATTTCGCCTTTTAAGAATTTCAAAAACTAAATATTGATCTATCTCCACTCAAAGTATTTTATTTCAATAATTGTCACGATTCCTTTGGAAAAGGCTCTTGTAGGTACTAAAGTGCATGCAATGATTTTATTCGTATTGAAAGCATTTTAAACATTGGCTAGTGTAGCATTCTAGTTATTGGAAATCTAACATCTCTTCCGCGTGGTCATTAGCTATTCAATAAGCGTAGCGATTGCTATTCAAGATTGAAACACTAGTTTTATTGAAGGCTTATGTTTGCTCACGTCAAAGTGACATACATCAGGATGTTATAGGCTTAAGTACTTTAGGGTCTGTCAATTTTAATGCTTATGATTTTTATGATAAGTTTTGGTATTGACACGCTTCATAGTAGGCAAAGGGAGCAGGTAAGGTTTTTTAACAGGTTATGATTTGATTTCTTCTCCAAGCTGCTGATCAGAAAGCTGACCGTGGGTCTTGTCAAAAACTTAAGGCCATGGATGTTAATTACGAAGATAGTTTTTGGTAATCTTTGACGACTGAGCGGGGGTGTTACAGAGTACAAGAGTTGACTCGCAGTCCGGTCTCGGAATCGTTTGTGTCGGGTAAAGTATTAGTATTTTGAAATGATTATATGTTGTAGAATATGTGTGAACTGGTGACGAAATAGGTTCAACTGAAAGATTATAGGCACGTGCGGCTGGGCACCAGCTCATAAATATGCATATTACGTACCTGTGCAGAGTTTACCAGTATCTTACTAATATTATAAACGCGAAAGTTTGTAATAATGTATGGATGTATGGATGTCTGGATGTCTGGATGTCTGGATGTCTGGATGTCTGGATGTCTGGATGTCTGGATATTTGTTGCTCTTTCACGCAAAAACTACCGAATGGATTGTAATGAAAGTTTACAATAATATAGCTTATACATCAGAATAACACATAGGCTATACTTTTTAAAGATAGTGTGTGAATTGTCCAAAATATAACGATAATTGTCAAGTAAGTCGGGAAAAATCTGCTATCTGCGGGCTATTTTGGCGTACGCGTCACGTGCGTCAAACATTTTATGTTTATCCCGCCAATACGGTTAATGGTCCCCTCATATTAATGAACGTATTTAAATAAAGGTTTTGAATCGACAACATATATCCACAATATTCGAACAATTGCGCATTTTACATTTTAAAATGTAGAATAATCAGTAATGAAAAGGGAGTGACAAATTTGTTAGTTGTCAAATATTTATGCGTGCGTTCAGAAATTTATTTTTAAACTCCTTGGTTTTACCTGGTATGTTATAAATGAGAAAATAACTATATTATGACTGTTACGCTTTCACGCCTTAATCATTTGACCGATGTGAACGATTTTTGGTATGGACATAAATGGGACTCTGGAATAAAATAGACTACAACTTATTTTCTTTCTGAACCCAACCCTGTAGTCTACGCGGACGGAGTCGCGGGCAAAAGCTAGTAATAAATAAAAAAACTTTATAACAGCATTTTATTCTTAAAATTACGTTCACTTTACAATCGAAACAGCGACGGGCACGAGTTTGAGCTACTGTGGCTCCGACATCACTCCATAACGTTGCTAAATTATTAGCATGGGCCGCAACACGGTCCGCATGGTCCGCAACATGGTCCACAAGGCCCTCTGCATGGACCGCAAGGGCCACAGGGTCCGCAACAAGGTCCACAAGGCCCCCCGCATGGACCACAGCATGGTCCAGCGCCGCACGGACTACAGCATGGTCCAGGGCCGCACGGGCCACAGCATGGTCCACAAGGCCCTCCACATGGACCACAGGACGGTGAAGGTCCGCACGGACCACAGCACGGTCTACAGCAAGGACCGCTGGGACCGCAGCAAGGCCCGCAAGGACCGCAGCACGGACCGCAAGGGCCGCAAGGACCGCAAGGACCACCACAGCAAGCCATCTTCTATAAGGGTAGGTATTGTTCTTATTTCCAAAAATGAGCTACTTATAAAATTTTGAGTGCCAAAATTTTTGCGGGTTTTTTTATTATAAATTTTTTGTGTTTACTCTATAACATTTTCTAGAAAACTGACGCTCCGTCGTCCCAAATTGTCCACGCTGGCGGCTGGTGTTCATTTTTCAAATTCAGTTTGATTTGACGTGAAAATATTATTTATCAGTCAGGAACAATTTACCCAAGAAGGTTTTATTATTTAGTTACGTTTATCACATTATCTAGTCTATTTTGTATGATATAAAATCATTCCGTGCTTATTTTTTCATTCTCGACCGTTATTCGAGTCTTATTTGGGGAATGGTAAATAAACCGTGTTACAATTGAGGCTTGATAGCTTCGTCCGGATACATCAATACAATGATACTCGTCGTGTGGGAATTTGCGGCCCCATTTGAAATACAATTGGCGACTACTTCATTGAAAATTGTTCTCGTGAGAACGTAAGCTGGGAGCTACTTTGTCCAAATCAAATTGCAGCAACTATAATGACATAAGTATTGAAATGAATGCGTACTTTGTAAGTAAAATAATTTTAGTTCCTATAAGATATAATTATCTCATTAGTAACATATACTAATTATATAATATTGACTATGCTTACTAACATTGTTAGTTTACTTTTCATTTATATGATATTAGTTACTTTTGATTTTTGAAAAATAGCGTAGTATCTATTTTTCAAAATAAAACCTTTATAAAGAAATTAGTTCTGGCACTATGCTACAATGTAGTTTTAATTAAAGAACTAAGGTAATAGCACTAGTAATTGACCACTTAAGGACACAGAAATTTCTTTTTTAATGCCTAACTTTAATCATCATTCGAATTCAATGAGTGTTTTGTTTTGTTAACTCTGTGCAAGTCTTTTAACGAAACGAGCTAGTATTTTTTCTTGTACAATGGTTGCATTCAAGTAAAAAAATGAAAATAAAACTTAATATAAGAGATTTAGTAGTTGACCACCTAAAAACTAGTAGTTGACCATGTTTTGCATCAGTAGTTGACCATTCAGATTTTTTAATTATTTGTTAAATAAGAAGGCAAATTAAGACAACTTTGCGTTTTATTTGAAATATAATAACAATAACATCCCCCGCTCGTTAATAAATGTTCTGGCCATTTCCACAATCGACCATTTGCTTTCATCGATGATATTGTAGCTGTTTTTTTTTTATAGCTTTAAGTACTTTTCCGGGATAAACGTTATTATCGTACTTCATCATCATCATCATCATCAGCCCATATACGTCCCACTGTTGGGCACGGGCCTACTCTACAATTGAGAGGGTTTAGGCCTTAGTCCATCACGCTGGCTTAGTGCGGGTTGGCGGACTAAACACCTAAGAAATTCCTAAGAACTTTTAGGTGTGCAGGTTTCATCGCGATGTTTTCCTTCACCGTTAAAGTGCGTGATAATTCTTTATCAATACACACATATGCAACTTCGAAAAGTCAGTCATGTGTGCCTGGGGTTTGAACCTGCGACCGTCGAGATTCTCGACCGCGTGCCTAAACCTCAATGCCGTACTTAAATATGACAAATTCAACATTTACTTTTTGCCGAGGCTTTTGTCAGATTCTTAATCAGACAACAGTAGTTGAAAGTTTACGCATATTTTCAAGCATATCGTTAGGACCTATGATGTCAAATTGATCTAGAGTGGTTTCAAATATGTCATCAGCAATGCTAATAGCTAATAGGTGATCCTGGGATCGTCACTAGCACTAGTTCGTCACCAACAGTAATATGTACCGCAGTTGCCGATGGTTCCATTGTGGTTTCCAAAACACCATCATTATTGTGAGAGGATTTTTTTTTTCAGCCGTTCTTATGGGTGTTTTATGAAGACGAACGACATTTACTGCTGAGAGCATTGCAGCTTCAGTATAATTTAGGAATGTACCCCTTTTCCCAGACATCTACAAGGTGAAAATTTGGTTTTAGTAACTGATCGTAACTTACAATAAAGGTGGTCAACTACTAAATAAAATTAAGTTATTGTAAAAGTAAATAAAATAGTTAATTCTAATTGATGATGCCCTTCATATATTATTCCGTACAGTACATTTACATGATACAGAAATTCATCAGAAGTTGACCATCCTGGTCAATTACTAGAAAATCGTGCTAAAACGGAATCAGTAGTGGACCACCCCCACATCTCAATCTTGTAAACAAATTTTCGTATTTTAAATACCCTGTTACCTCAATTAATCCCTAACGAATAAGAAAAGCAAAACACTTATCATCAACAAGGTGACAAAGTTGTTAATATTTAACTTCAAACTTTTTCAATCCTTAAGAAAATTATGACAAAAAATCGAATAATAGATTTACGGTGCGTCAATCAACAAACAACTGGAGGCTATTTTTAATATTTGAAAATAATGGAGTCGTAGTTTGCGCGCTTCGTAGACCACATGACAGCACTGACTACTCAATATGGAATTAGTTTAAAAATATGCCGCGAATTCTTATTTTATCTGTTTATGTGCATTGGTGGTCAACTACCGGTACATGGTCTACTACTAGTGCCATTACCTTACTTGTATATTTTTTTTTAAACGGATGATACAACTTACAACCAGTAACAAGATTATAATTTAAGTAAAAAATTAGTATACAAGAAATATTTTTATCCGAACACGCGTTCCTCTATGATGTCTGGTTACTGAATATTCTATCTACGACTCTATCAACATTTTTCCTGTTCCAAATACGATAAGCCTTCATAGGATTCCAACCGTTTTGTTTAAAAAAAAAAAATCGCGCAAAAATCCACATGAGTGGAAATCTCGTTCCGTCGGGAATAAACTGTTTTAAAGGTTTGCTCTCACTACAGTCCAGCGAAACGTGTTTTATAATTGATTGCTACTCGGAATTCATTCAGATCTAAATACGAACTATTTTGAAGAATTTATTCTACGTGTTGTCAAAAAATGTGAGGCAAGGGAGCTGTTGAATTTCTTTATAAAGTATTATTTTAAGTTTTTAATGGAAAGCTAGAGACTACGGTACAGCCCCGTGACGCAGTTGGCTAGACACCAGCTTGCGAAATAAGACGCCGCGGGTTCGGTCCCTGCACCGTGACAAGTGTTTGTGTGATCCAAAAGTCTTTCGTAGTTTTTGACACCCACGACACAATACGTGTATCTTAGTGTGGGGTCAGAACTATGTATGTCAGTTGGGTGTATTTATTTATACACCCAATTAGCATTCTTTACATATACATAAATACAAATACAAAGAAAATAGTCATGAGCAAACTTATTATTAATGATACACAAGTAACCAGCAATTAGTAAATAATTTGTCGTGTGAGAATTTTGATTGCCACACTGAAAGGATTATGCCATGTTCCTACCTAGCAGCCCGAAGCATATTTATTTATTTATTTATTTACACTTTTTATACATTAAGTATAGAGGCGGACTTAATGCCAAAGGCATTCTCTAACAGTCAACCTCTGGGTGATGCAGAGATAAAAATATTCTTATTATTGTTGGGATATCAATAACACATGAGCAAACACACAACTACTTTATTTTCTCGGTGATGGTCCGAGCTATGACGGTGGCACGCAATCTATTAGATCTGAAGCACCCGATTTGCTCATCACAAGGCCAAAATATTATTCTGATCCATATTACGTTACTACGAGTAGGTATATGGCATATAGTAACGTAGTGGTAACGTCGGTATGTTTACAGTTTTCTGAGAATTCAGATTTGTGCCTCTTTAGATTTTATGGCAGACCTGTTTTAATAAGCGAGTGGAAATGTCTACAATAAACGGTCATCATTATCAGCCCATATACGTCCCTTTTTTAGAACTGAGAGGGTTTAGGCCTTTGTCCACCACGCTGGTCTAGTGCGTGTTGGCGGAATACACACCTAAGAAATTTCTTTTAACTTCTAGGTGTGCAGGTTTTCTCACGATGTTTTCCTTCATCGTTAAGGTAAGTATTATTCGAAAATTCAGAGGAGTGTGCCTGGGGTTTGAACCCACGACCGGCGAGATTCTCGACCGCGCGCCTAAGCCTCGAGGCCATCAGTACCTACTTATTAAACAGTACTGACGTATTTTATAGCGACAGGGCAAAGTGGCGTCACTGGCACCTAATGACAAATGTAGTGCGGTCCGGAAAGTTTCGATTTGCAAGAAACTTATGCAAATGTCAGTTGACTTAATCGTGCCAGTCCGTTGAAATATATATATCGTAAAATAGGTTTATAAGTTTGATACATAAATACATACATACATAAACTCACGCCTGTATTCCCCGAAGGGGTAGGCAGAGGTGCATTTCTGCACCCACATTTCGCCAAGTATGTATCAGTCCCACGTAATAGGGGGCGAGCCTATTGCCGTTTTTCGGGCACATTTCCAGACTCCGTGCTGTTACCGAGAATTTCCTAATGGAAAAACCCAATAACACTTTGCCCGACCCGGGAATCGAACCCAGGACGGCAAATACTTGTACCGCGAGACCACGAGGCAGATACATAAATAAATAATATACATGATACATAAATAAATAATGGGAAAACCAATAACAACATGATGAGACCGTAACATTGAATCGATGACTACGGGGAAAGTTCGCTTAAACACAATAAATTGTTCGAGTAATATTATGCAATTATTCGCTTGCAAGAATTTTTGCCTATTGGCAACCGCAAATTATAACTTGCGGGCAACAAAACATCATTTATTGTTATATTAATGTGTATTGTATAAGCGAAATATTACAAAAATATTTGACATTAATATGCAATATTTTTTAAGATGTACCCTAAATATGGCCTTATTTATTCAGTTTTAATTAGTATCATTCATAATTTGCTGTTGTTTTTTCAGTAATTATATAAATTTATTATTATTCTTTTTTTAAATGAAATATAATAATAAATAAATACACACAAGAGTCAGTTTTGACCCCACGCTAAGATACAAGTCTTGTGTCGCGGGTTTGAGAAACAACGGGTGGCTGTGGAAACATTGTGGTCGCCCCATTTGACGCGAAGATGACTACTGGGGGGTTTTGGTCGGTGTGCCGGCGTAGGGTTTTCGTTAGGGACCTCGCTCGGCCAGTGCCGGGCGTTATTTCAGTACATAACGGCTCTCCCCAAGGCTCGCGTGAAGTAGAGTCATAGTCAGCTTTCCCCTGGAGAAAAAAAAAATGGATATCCGAAACTACGAAAGACTTTTCGGTCTCACAAACACTCAGACCCGAAACAAATATTTGTGGAATAACTGAGAAACGTAGATAAGTACGTTATATGGTGTAATATACGTTTTTAAGGCGAAATATAATACATTTCAAATTTTCAACATTGTTATAATCTTAAACGAGTGGGTTGCCAACATTTAAAGGAAGGAAGTTCTTCAAAAGAATTTTGAACGTATTTACTGTACGAGTAAGTTATTTTCTTCTAGAGAAAAGCTGATTATGGCGCCCTCTTCCGTCCACTTGAGGGCAAGATGTCAAAAAAAGATGTATGTCGGGGTCACCAGTAAGCCTGCTCAGCGCGCGGTGACGTCACAACCACGCAAATGTTATTACCAGGCTAGGCGCTTACACAAAATTCCTGCACAGCCATAACAACTAAAATCCCCAGTGGCCCCATTTATGCGAAAGAGAATGATGAGTGTGGACGTTCGTAAAGATTCCGAATATGTACCCATTTTTAATTTTATATAAAATCTATCAAACCACATTAGGAAGCATCGTTTGGACAATTCATGAAAATGACACTAGGTAATATGCATTATTTTTAAATCCATGTTTTGCTGTTCTTGTTGGTTTAATCGCTGCCAGAATCGAGTCTATTTGTTTTTTTTTTTGAAAAATAAAGTAACAATTTAATCTCACATCACATTTAATCCTTTAATGCTTTCAATGATATGAAAAATGCGAGAACGAAATCGTATTACAATATGCCAGACTCATTTAATTAAGAGCATGCAAACATGAGCGTGCAAACACAAGCGGTTTCAATCTGCGGAAATTCCGACCGAATTTCTGACATGACAATTCTCGAAAACGGGGTAATGTGCGTGATTGAAAGCCGTATACAACGTGATCAACAGTGGCATGGTAACCGCACAGAAGGCACAGTGGGTACAATTACGCAATGTCACGAGCAATTGAAAAGCTGGGTAAATTACAGCGATTGCTGTTTTCCGGTGCACTTCCAAGGAACGCTTGCGTGGTTGTCCCCCGTCAACCGTATACACGTGTTATTCAGACGTCGTCAACATTTATTATGCATGTATATATTGTATTTTTTTTTTGTGCGTTCATATCGGTTCGGTAATTTGATCACATTGAATAATGCTCGAGATCAATAAGGCATGTTGTTTTAAAGAATGAAAGAATATAATCATAAATATAGATTAGTTCTTTTCTGACAGCCCCGTGGCGCAGTTGGCTAGACACCAGCTTGCGAAACGAGAGGCCGCGGGTTCGATCCCCGCACCGAGACAAATGTTTGTGGGATCCACAAATATTTGTTTCGGGTCTGGGTGTATGTGAGACCGAAAAGTCTCTCATAGTTTCTGATACCCACGACACAAGACTTGTATCTTAGTGTGGGATCAGAACTATGTATGTGACTGTTGGGTGTATTTATTTATTTAGTTCTTTTCTCGTTTGAATACCGTTTCTAACACAGAAATGTACTCCATTATGTTTCAGAAACGCATTTGGGGGCTGCATGCACTTTGCTTAGTAGAGACAACAGGTTGCAATTAACTAAGCCTTTTCTGTGGCTTGCTTTTGGTAGTTTTACACAATATGTTTTAAAGATATATACCGTTCTTTCAAAACATTATCTCTACATAATGTCGCATAGTAAATAAGAGTAAGAAGATCCTGTATTCCTGATCTAAAGTGTAGAAGTGTAGCTTTTCCTTATGCGTTATTTTTAATTTATGCAAAGCATATTATAAGTGGAAAACATGGAAATATTTGTGACAAGATATTATTATGTCTTCACTTCAAAAGTAAAAGCAAGAAGAACTTTGCTGTCTGACTTAAAAATGTATTAATGAAAAAAGTTTCAGGACTCCGGAATTTTGTTAACTCGTAAAGAGCTGCATAAAAATTGCGAATCCTTTGGGAAATTCGATTAGGTAAAAATTGTTGCAGGCAAAGTTGAGAGTACACAGAATGGAGCCAAACGAATTTACTGTTGCTAATTTTGTTAATGGAACGGAATTTCCGCTTTGTGGAATAGCTTGCGACAGTACAAAAAGCCTGCAATTGTATGAGAGTGATGAGTGTATTTTCATCTCTTTCTCTCGGCTTAGTCTGGACTTGATTAATTAATGCAGGGTTGGTTTTCAACATCTGTCTCTCACGCATATCCGTCAGCCACTTACCACAAGCAGGAAATGCGTATCAACCGAACGAAACAACTGCTGCCATGCGGGTGCCATGTAAACATTTTAGAGTGATCACTCAACCAAATAGAGAAATGTTTTGTTTTGTTAACAATACAATGGGGAATTATACAGGGGTATAAAGGCTCACCCACATATTCGTTCTCAATGCGGGTTACCGTTTCGATGTTCACTATTTGGCGCCACCGGAAACTAAAGTATGCATTTGGTCGTATTATAGATGTCGTGAGTCAAAGCTTGGCGGATTCAAACCCCAGGCACACATCTCTGACATTTCGAAGTAATTTGTGTATTAACAATTTTTTATCACGTACTTTGTAGGAAAACATCGCGAGGAAACCTGCACACCTGAAAAATAATTATTAGGATTTTCGTAGGTGTGTAGTAGGTACGCCAACCCGCACAAGGCCAGCGTGGTGGACTAATGCCTAACCCCTCTCTGTTGTAGTGGAGGCTCGTGCCCAGCAGTGGGACATGGGCTGAGGATGAATCAATATGAATAGTTGTCAAAATTTGTCATCAGCTGACGTCATCAAAATTTAATATGAAACGAGATTACGAATACCTCACTCAGCATTAGCGCCTCTAGTGGAAAATTTAAACGCAGCAGCCCCCATTAAGACATGTTTTGTCCCGCTTCATATAACGTAACAAGTCATGCAGCAGAGTAAGACGGAGCATTTCTTCTAAGCTCACAATTAAAAAATAATCCACTTAGAGAGTTTTTTGTATCATTTTTTATGATTAATTAAATGTAAATAATATTATTCAATATAATGTAAAATATTTTCATGTCTCAAATTAGTTATCTGAAGAATGTTTTAATCAAAAATGGTTAATTCAAAGAATATTTTGCTTATGTTAAACTTGATTAATATATAATTCCTAGAGGTTCTCATTAGAAAAGTTAATAAAATACTAAATTTGCAATTTGAGTTTATATCAAAGCTAGTCCATAAATAACGTAGAAAGACGCCATCTTGTTCCTTCTAAGAAATGTTGGTTGTGATTAATTAAAATTATGTAATACTACAGTTAAGAGCGTTTACGCGGTTTTAGCGTAATTTGAGCTAAAACAGTACTTTTTGAACACCTTAAAATTGATGAAAGACTCATCGTACAAACACGTTAATTATCAATTATTTTAACCAATTTATTATTAGTTAAAATTCGAAATAGAACTTCTAAGGACCTTTGGTTAGTCGGGCGCACAGAATTTATGTGGGTACACGTAGATTTAACTACAGTTTTCTGCA
The DNA here is from genome assembly GCA_907164795.1 of Hemaris fuciformis. Classification (NCBI taxonomy): domain Eukaryota; kingdom Metazoa; phylum Arthropoda; class Insecta; order Lepidoptera; family Sphingidae; genus Hemaris; species Hemaris fuciformis. Next base: position 11,402,016 of record OU015440.1, read on the forward strand.
GCCAGAGTTAAAATTGATAGTTTAAGGTATAAATATTCCGAAACATTTATTGACAGCTTCGTGGTCAAGTATGTGCCGAGCAATTACCAGGTCTCAGGTTCGATTCCCGGGTTTAACAAAGTTTTATTGGATTTATCCATCAGGAAATACTCAGTAGCATCACGGAATCTGGTATTGTGTGTGTTCCGGGAAACGGCATTGAGCTATCCCCTGTTACGTGGGACGAAAACGCAATTGGCGAAATGTGGGTGCAGAAATGCACCTCTTCGAGGAATTTCGAGGCGTAAGTGTATTTATGTACATTCATAAACTTTAAGAAAATATTTTAATCGACTAAAATAAAGAGAGTATTGAAACCATCGCATTGGTATTGTTCCTGTTGTGACCAGAAATAATCATTTGTAAACAACTCACTCTAGAAAATATATTTTTTACTGTATGTATTTAAATATATTTTTTCCTTAAATGCACGTTTTCTTGTATCAATCTATACATCGATACATATATATTTGTAATATTGAAATAACGGATTTTTACTACATGTATATGAATATATATACGGTACAAACAGCAAAATAACGTTTTTTTACAATTTTTGTCTGTCTGTCTGTTTGTTCCGGCTAATCTCTGAAATGGCTGGACTGATTTTGCCTGGACTTTTATTGGCAGGTAGCTGATGTAATAAGGAGTAACTTTATTTTAGAAAAATAAAGTAATGTTGCAATGTCTAAGTACTGTCCAGTACCGCGCGCAGCTCACGTGCATGCCCAGCTATTGTCAATAAAAATACATATAACTTAATTTGAAATAAGTAAAAAGAAAATGAAATTAAGTAGGTATCATAATAAAAAATAATTGAAGAATCGACTGTTAGGCGGAAAGAAGTTCGCCGAGTCAGTTAGTATATAAATAAATACGCCCAACAGTCACATACATAGTTCTGACCCCACACTAGGATACAAGTTCTGTGTCGTGGGTATCAGAAACTACGAGAGACTTTTCTGTCTCACAGACACCCTGACCCGAAACAAATATTTGTGGATCACACAAACAATTGTCTCGGTGGAATAGTCTCAATAGGAAGGGGAATCCATGATGTCTGTATTTATCTGTAGAATTTATTTAAATCAGCCAATAATAGTTTTGACTGGCCGAGTGTTATCAAGTCGCAATCTTTGTCATAGACATGAACAACATATTAAGTGTCATTGATGAGTTCAAGCATCGTTTATTACATCATAAGGAATGAGAGGACGAAGCATACGTGTAACATAGGCCTGGAATTTTTACTACGCACTTTAAAATGTGTTGTGGTCGAAACCGCAAAATAAATAAAACTTTTTTAATAAAATATATAGCATATATTGAAATAATTAACTAAATGCAATAAAAAAATTCTAAATATAAAATTTTTACGTGTGGTGATATTTCTACTGCTTCTTTGGTTATTAGTCTAGTCAACAAGTTCAAAAACGTGTTAAATAGAAATAAAGCTCCTAAAAATATGTGCCATACCTCATTCGATTCGGAATGACGTCTAGAAAAATGTTTTTTAAGGGCATATTAGCACATAAAAAATTGCAATAGTTATTAACAAAATAAGAAAAAAAAGAAGGTATTTAGTTTTTCATTAATAACTTTTAAAATAATGATATTCAAGGAATTATGAAAAAAGATCCTGAAAGAGGAGGAAATTTCCAATAAAAAAGTCCTTACTCCCGGAACTCTATCTATATTATTTATAATTTTTATTTAACGCTGGAAATAGCGCTCCGCGAGGGCGTTACGGCATAGGCGCGTCGTCTAAAAAGCCGGTATATCACCTAAAATAATTTATTTCTTATATTAAATAACAATTAAAAATTTGAATAAATTATGGTGTAATCTAGACACTTGAACGAAAATAACCACGGCGAAAAATATATTTTTTGACAACTTTTCAAAAAGTTACACCATTGTTAATTAACTAATGTTTTTCCAATCTCTGTTTTTATAAATTACGGCATAAAAGTTTCAAAAATTTGTCTAAAAATATTTCGCTTCGTGGAGCTCTTCTTAATTAGGTACTTAATAAAGTTATGCAGAAAAAAAAAATAAAGTTTATTATTTTGTTAATTATATTTTTTTTAAATAGACTAAAAATGAAATTTCTAAAAAATGTTATCAAAAAAATTTTTTTTGGTAATATCTTATTATTGCTGTTTTTGCATCTAATATAGGTAGTAATTAACATTAAAAAAAAATGTTACGTCATTTATTAAGAAATTGTTTATAAACAAATAGAGAAATTACTTTATTCTTAATAATCATCATTGACCCTTTTCAATGGAATAACAGAGAAATATATTTTTTTTATAAATAATATTATTTGTTTATAACAAATTGTAACGTTAATAAACAATTAAATTATTTATAAAAAAAATATATTTCTCTGTTATTCCATTGAAAAGGGTTTTTTTTTTCTTTTTTAAATCATCATTTTACCTTTGCAATAAGATAGTAAAAAATTTTTTTTTTAAATCGCAAAATAGTCTATTTGTTTATAAACAATTTCTTAATAAATGACGTAACATTTTTTTTTCCAATGTTAATTAATACCTATATTAGATGCAAAAACAGCAATAATAAGATATTACCAAAAAAAAAATGTTTTGATAACATTTTTAGAAATTTCATTTTTAGTTAATTTAAAAAAATTATAATTAACAAAATAATAAACTTTAATAATTTTTTTCTGCATAACTTTATTAAGTACCTAATTAAGAAGAGCTCCACGAAGCGAAATATTTTTAGACTAATTTTTGAAACTTTTATGCCGTAATTTATAAAAACAGAGATTGGAAAAACATTAGTTAATTAACAATGGTGTAACTTTTTGAAAAGTTGTCAAAAAAAATATTTTTCGCCGTGGTTATTTTCGTTCAAGTGTCTAGATTACACCATAATTTATTCAAATTTTTAAATTGTTATTTAATATTAGAAATAAATTATTTTAGGTGATATACCGGCTTTTTAGACGACGCGCCTATGCCGTAACGCCCTCGCGGAGCGCTATTTCCAGCGTTAAATAAAAATTATAAATAATATAGATAGAGTTCCGGGAGTAAGGACTTTTTTATTGGAAATTTCCTCCTCTTTCAGGATCTTTTTTCATAATTCCTTAAATATCATTATTTTAAAAGTTATTAATGAAAAACTAAATACCTTCTTTTTTTTTTCTTTTTTTGTTAATAACAATTTTTTATGTGCTAATATGCCCTTAAAAAACATTTTTCTAGACGTCATTCCGAATCGAATGAGGTATGGCACATATTTTTAGGAGCTTTATTTCTATTTAACACGTTTTTGAACTTGTTGACTAGACTATATGTGGCATTTACAAGAATTACCTAATAGAAAAACAAAATACAATCAAAATGATCTTGATCTCATAACGCACACTTATGTCGCAGGAGAAACGAGCAATGACTTAATAGTTGAATTTTATACTGGCCGTATGTTTTAAACACATTTGAGAAGGGCAGGCCTAATGTTTTATTTTAACAAAGCTTAATTTCGAGTCGTAAATAGGCTAAATTGGGAAAATATTTTACCGATGACAGTGGTTTGCACGTGTACGCGCTCGGCGGGGAAAACGATGGCGCCGCGCCGTGACGCTCGAATGTCGTCACGTCGCTCCCAAAATAGTGGCACCTACGTCTTTTCTTCATAAACAACGGCGTCACATGCCCTCTGTTATTTTATCGCACTGATTCATTCGAAATGCAAAAAGTTACGCAAATACTCATATACCTAATAATGTGAGAATGTATACTCGGAGCCAAGACTCAAGAGTCAAGTTAGTGATCGAAATAAAACAGTTAATTAAATTTCTGAGAACTTCTATTTATGTTTACCGAGCAATGCGATGTTCATTTCAGAGTGCCCTTGAAATGTTTCGAGAGTCGTTTGTGTTTTTATAACAATAGATTGATTCAAATTAGGCGGTTAATATTTATGTGTAGTAGAAGCGTTAAAAGGTGTTCGTTAGGGAAGCGTGGCACGTATCAAATAGGTGTCTCGCCAATTGTTTGTTGAATACTTTTGGTCAGTCGGGTGCATTGTATGGCCAGGTGTTCGGTTTTTTATTAGCATAAGAATCTTACGCCGCTCTGGCACGACCATTTGCCGCCGAGTTGAATGATTTATTTATCGTTTATTCTAAGATCGTTTTGTGATTGCTAAAAAAAGCTTGAAGATGTCTCAATTTCTTCCGGTATGGAAAGGCTATAGTCAATTTAGACTTTGCAAATCCGCCGTTTCAACTGGAGGGATGTTATGGAATGCACACCTAAAGCAAGGTATGCAAGCATGACCGTTGATTCATAAATCATTTCTAATTTCGCTCACGTTTTTCCCAACTTCTTCCTCATCAAATTTTGTAGGCACATTAGGTTTTCCAACTGATGCAGGCGTTTACACGTGGCGGTAAACTTTTCCCTAAGGTCTGTTTGACGAAAATATATTTAAAAAAAATACGTTGAAAATTATAACATCTAGCTAATAGCAATGCGAATTAAACTTTTATATTTTATTTTTTGTGCTTATTTTTTTCCAAGATTAAATGCAATCTTTTGATTGAATATTTATATAAACTAACAATTTCAAATAAAAATACGCAGGAGTTTACATGTGATGTACCAGGAAAGCAGCGATTCCCGCAAGTACGGAGTAGGCAGTGCGGAGTGTGCGCCGACTGCTCGCCGTTCGCAGAACGCGGTGCGCGCACAGCTTTCTATATTCGCTGCTCGGCGAATTGGCGCGAACAATAATATTGTTTCGATTCTACGAAGGCTGCATTTCTGAGATTTTTGTATTTAACTCAACATTAAATATTTTCACCTTAACACGGGCGAATCACTTACAGCGACATGTTTAACATAAAAGTTAAATTTATTGATGTTTTTACGCGAAATATATTTATGATAGTAAACTCAACGAATAAAGCTTCAATAATTTTTTTTTCAACAGTTTCGTACGTAAATCCATGTATCCATCTTATCATTTCGATAAAGTCATGTTTTATGATGAAGATTAATCACCTTAGAAATGCTCATACTCGTATTGTTATTTAAACTAATATGTTAATTTCAATTATAGTCGTTTTCTCACTCAGTCAATAGAATAGGAGCAAAATGTTAATAGGCGTCGAACGCACTGTTGCGGATTATTTAAAGATTAGGAATGATAGTTGCAAAATGTTTTTAGGGCTAAAATTACTGAAAATTTCAATTTCCCTCACACATTAACTTCATATATAAAAAACACATATCTGTAATATATAAAAAAATCTTAGGGTGAAATACACCTGTGCCTAGTCTTTTGGAATAACTGGGGTGATTACCTATGTATATTTTTTACATTAATGTGTGATGGCAAATGGATTTGAGCTCTAACAAAGTGCTGAAACGAATAATTTACTTGAATACGTCACTTTTTCCAGTTACAACTGTTATGCTGGCCTCTTCGTAACCGCATATCGACGGTCGATCCTCAAACATGACACTTTCATGTACAACTACGGTGTCACACAGAGCCTTTAGAAATGCCACGTACCAAAAAATCTCAATAGAATTGCTTCACGTTGATTTTACCAACCAAACGGTCATACATACATTCTCCTCCTCCTCAAGGGAGACGAATACAGGTGCACTTCTGCACCCACATTTCGCCAGGGATGTATCAGTACCACGTAATAGGGGGCGAGTCTATTACCGTCTTTTGGACACATTTACAGACTTAATTATATTACAGCTACTGAGAATTTCCTAATAGAAAAACCCAATAACATTTTACCCGACCCCGGGAATCGAACTCGTGACCTCAAGATTGTACTAAAATGTTCCAATTTGTGCTACATATGTAATGTAAACGATGTTTATTTAAACCTACTAATTATTACCAATGTAAGTGCGAAAGTTAGATTGTTTATTGTTTGCAATATTGGAAAAAAATATTGACCCAAACGAAACCGCACTTAGCAGCTAGTATATGATAAATCTAAGCATGCCAATTCAAAAGACGCTGAGTGTATTACCAAACGGCTATTTGCGCAACGCTATCGGGAATCGCTCACCTTCTTACGAACACAATCTTCCTTGGAGTTTAATAAAGTGTGTCGAATGTTTACAGGGAAAACCGTTGGATAATTTATCAAACTTAATGGACATACCAGATTACTTCGCCGCAAAGAGTTCTTTTATTATTTATGATTTCACACGAACTCAACTGTATAATTGTTTTTTTTTCGTCAGTTAAACGCTAAATGTAAATGTAAATGCTCATTTTCTTGCTTGGAATTAATCAACTGTTTTTTTGCAAGTGGCTCTTCATAATAATTGAGTACAGGCGGTTAATAACAATACTTAGAAATCGTGAGGATGGGGCAGGTCTTAAGAATTGTATGGAACAAGGAAAGGAGAAATGAGGAAAATGTCTTACTTATCCACACTATTTTACTAGCATATCATCAAATGAATATTTTTCTATGTAATATCGTCTTCGTAGTTTTGTAGCCTATACGGTCCTGTTTTCCTACTGCCTTAGATCCGGCAAATTTTTTTTCTCTCGAGGGAAAAGCTATTTATGGCTCTACTTCCCACCAGCCCTGGGGGAAGGAAGTAGGAAGCGTATGTCGGGGTCACCAGCCTTCCAGCCCGGCGCGCGGTGGCATTATGTCGGCACAGATGTTAGTACCGGGCTGGGTCCCTAACCTAACCTACACCGGCATACCGACCAAAACCCCTCAGTGGCCATCTCCGCGCCAAGTGGGGCAACCACGGTGCGTGGGCGAGAAGCGCCCACAATAGTGCCGCAGCCGAGATCCGGCAATCTAAGGATTATTGCTATACACAAGGCCATACACGTCCCACTGCTGTGCACGGGTCTAATCCATCACCCTAGACTTCTTGTGGAGAGCTCTTAGGTGTAGAGGTTTCCTCAAGATATTTTATTAAGACGGTTAAGGTTACGTAATTGGTTATCCTTAACAATAAATTCGAATATTAGGTACCTTCAAATAAGCCCTCCGTAGGATTTCAATTTCTATCCAAGTATTTTATTAGTCAATTAAGTATGTTAATTATGTATTTTCTAGTGGCTTAAGTTTGTCCATTGGGATATTTCAAGCATGATCTCTGATTTTTTAAAGGCTGATCTCCGCTTTCGGTATTTGACGATCTTACAGCCCACGCTACGAAATGCAATAGCCAGGCTAAGTACCTAAGATCGCCGCCAGCGTACTGTCTAAAAGTTCTATGAGATAGCTCTGCAAACTTTAAACTATGCCGGATATATCGGGGCGAGAAGCGCTACGTATTATTCAACCGCAACCACTCGACGAAATAATCCGCTGTAATTAATTAATTAAACGGAGTGGCGCTGATGTTACCGATTTATACCTACATATTTGGGACGCTAAGGTAAAATAATCTGATTGATCGTGGGACCTGTTATTTTGTTGTATGTACGATTTAACGAAATAAAAAAACAGTAGCAATAATTTGGCCTAAGAATATTAAATTGTACTAAAGCCATACTTAAAAAGACATATGTTTTTCATATCGAAAATCGTTTAGCTTAAAAACATTTTTGAAGGCCTCGCTGTAACAAGAGATTAAAGCGGAACCTTTTCGTTACCATTCCTACACGCCAGGCCAGCATTTTTAATTTACATTTTCTCGGAAGTTGGTAGACTTTTCACTAAGAATAATTAATATCAACTCGGATGAAGCAGACACAGGCCTTCGAGGAATTCGTCGATTAAAGTCCCTGGAATTGATAGAGCACTCACGAACTTTCAATGAAATGATAAACGTGCTTCGGCGATAATGGCTAATGGTTCAATTATTTTAAAATGTGTTGTTATGAATATCTCAGTGATGGAACATAGATACAATCTTACACGGGCTCACGTTATGGTACAAGGAACGATTATTTTTAAAGTTATTAATTTATGCCTGCTTTGAGGCTTGTCTGAAATTTCGCAGCAAGAATTTTATTCTATTAAGGTAAACTTACTATTTTAGGCAAGGGTAATAAGTTCTCATGTGAGAAACCATTTTTTCCATTTTCCTCCAAATTATTTTTTACCGTTTCTAAAGCGATATCGCTTCTAGAATCAATTAAAGCGATAAGACCAATAATTTTTATTAAGAGAGATAAGTCATCCATCGATTTAATGTGTATGCGAAACAGCAGGTTATACATACATAATATGTCAGGGTCTATTCTTACGTGTAATTTGAATATATCGCACCTCCGGTGCGAGACTGTCACTTATGCAAAAATTGCAAAAATGAGTTAAATATGTAATAAGTGTCCTTAAGCACCCCTTTACTTGGTGTGATAATGTTACTTTCGTAGTACGCATAGTTTCCGTATGAGGGCGTAAGTGTCATTGTGGTTTTGGCGCAAATCACGGCAACACTTGGAGCAACAACGTCTTTTTGGTCAGTTGTGCCCGGGCCCCCCGCTATTGCATGAGTGTCTTGGAGCAACACTGTTACTAAGGTAATTGTGACATAATATTTTTTTGATTCTGGAGCAATAGTGACATTATTTCATGGATTTAACTAATTAGGTGGATTGTATGAACAATTTATTTATTCCGATACTTTATACTTATTTTCAGTTGTTTCTTTGGGTCAAATAAAATGCTGTCTCGGGGGAAAAAACTTGTGTTATTGACATGTCCCACATCACCCATTGAAAGAGACGAACCCGGGGAATCTTCAGTTCCAGATTCTAATACCAAGCAAGATGGAAGTAATTCTATTTTACCAACTCCAAACTCCCCAGCTAGTAATGCTATTATTGATGACGCAAATTCAACAGTAGAACAAGAATATGGGTCTCCAACTAGTGACTTCTCTGGTACTGGTTCAGGTGACGATTTCAAGCCCTCATCTAGTTCGTTTTCTTCAACCAGCATTTCCTCCAGTTCCAGTTCATCTAGTGATAGTAGCTCTGAGAATGAAGCTTTGATGACTGATGAATTGAAAAAAAAATACGTAATACATACTGCCGCGCTGGAAAACGCCTTCAAGCTCTTGCAGTGGAAAGGATTCGGCATCAACATCAACGGAGAGTATATTCAATATATCAACGTTCGGTTTGCCGACGATATTGTAGTCTTGGCAGAATCGTTGTAAGACCTTAGCACTGTGCTCGAAGACCTCAATCGAGTCTCTCAACTGGTGGGTCTTAAAATGAACATGGACACGACGAAAATCATGTCGAATGTCTATGTTGTGCCCACCCCGATCGCAGTTGGGGGCGCGACTCTCGAAGTTGTAGACGAATACGTCTATTTAGGACAAGTGGTCCGGTAAGGCAGGTCCAACTTCGAGAGAGAGGTCAATCGGCGAATCCAACTCGGTTGGGCAGTGTTCGGGAAACTACGCGCCGTCATCTCGTCCAAAATACGTCAGTGCCTCAAGACGAAAGTCTTCGATAGTTGTGTGTTACCAGTGATGACATAAGGCACTGAGACGTGGCCTCTCACTATGGGCCTCATTAGACGGCTCAGAGTCACTCAACGAGCTATGGAGAGGGCTATGCTCGGAGCTTCCCTACGAGATCGAATCAGAAATGAGGAGATCCGTAGGAGAACTAAAGTAACCGACATAGCCCAGCGGATTAGCAAGTTCAATTGGCAATGGGCCGGGCACATAGCGCGGATAAGCGATGGCCGATGGGGCCAAAAGGTTCTCGAGTGGAGGCCACGTACCGGAAAGCGCCGCATAGGACGTCCACCCACATTGGGGGAGGCCTATGTTCAGCAGTGAACTTCCTTAGGCTGCTAATGATGTTGATGATGAATACGTACTTGCGTAACATTCTCATTTTGTCCTATCTATACTATTATAATAAAGAGGAAATCTTATATAGTATAGGACAAAATGAGAATGTTACGCAATTAATACTACACTACTGTAGAAATGTTAAGAAGTACAAAAGTATTATTTTATAGAATTTTATTTGCTCTTATTTTGATTTAAATTAAAACTAAGTAAACATTTTGTTCTTGTTTCCTTTTTAACTCAGTATGACATAATTACAGTTATTATTTTTCGTTAGTGCCATAACGTCACTTCTGAGGGGGTTGGAAAGTTTATAGTACTAGTAGAGTGTCTTTTTTACAATATTAAGTGGTCATTATTTATTCAAAAGTAAGTTCAAAGTTGATGTTGTAGTAAAAGCTAGTTATCTTGTCTAAATCTTGAAATATCATAATTTTTTGAGATGTCAAAGTTTTAAATGCTTCTCCTGAAAAATTGCATTTTTGCATAAGTGACAGTCTCGCACCGGAGGTGCGATATGTGTATAAGTTGACGTTTATTAATAAAATTCCGTAACGGTATTGATTCGTGACATGTTCAAACATTTTGTATAAATAATTCGTAATTTAATAACTGAATTTCCTTAAATTGATAACCCATAATTGGTTTATCCTTGATTTCTTTGAGGAAATAACGTCAGCCTGAATCATGTCATCACCAGTGACGTAATTCTAACTACTTCCCCGTAAAGGAATTCGGTGGGCGGCTAATCATATTTCATACAAGGAAATAAGAGCTCTTAAGAATTTCATATCAGGAAAGCGATGTAAATTAATTCATAATCAGCTCCATCTATATCTATATTCTATATCAGTTTGTATGCTTCCCACTGAGGAGCACGGTCATTCACAGCACTGAGGATTTAAGCCTTAGTCCCCTTTGCCTCAATACCTACTTTACAAGTTTAAGAATATTCAGGTTTCTTCATATTATCCTTTACTGTTATGCGTGGTTAAACCCGTGACTGCTAAGACGGGTTTTTTCAGACCGAGCACCTATTCTTCGAGACTATTTTGTACCTACTTTGAAATATTTATATGTACACTTAAAACTTTTAGTCAATTACTCTGATTTAGTGCGAGGTAGTGAACGTCATACTTATAAGACTTTATATAGAAAATCGTGATAAATGTAGTGTATTCCTTTGAATTGACATCAATGGCTGCAAATAGAGTTACCGCGACTTCGACCTTTTGTTTCTTTGGTCTGTCTCGATAGTGGTAAAACTTTTGTAGTGAATGAGAATTTGTTATATACTCGTATGTCTTGGTTTTGAACGTCCTTACTTGCTTGTGAATATTAATTTCCTGCTTAGCCATTAACGGCTTTATACAAATTAATTTAGCTCATAATTATGCATGCTTTAGCCTGTGAAGTTAGAGAAAACGAGACAAAGCATGTTTAATTATTAGTTAAATTTACTATCATTTAAGATTGAGGCCGTAAGGTTACATACAACGAATAGTAGACATAGTTCGCTCCAAATGTTGGCTCGTCTGTTACAAGTGGGTTTATATAATTCTTATCCATTAAACAGACACTATCTACAAGGAATTGAGTGACAAACACACGTTCAGAGTTATGAAGACATATTCTCATGACGCATTATTACAATTTAGTTCAATTTTCGTAGGTATATAATTGTTGTTTGTACTGTTGCGAGGATAATTCTATTGACAACTTCGTGTGTTGTAAATCCCGTCGTAGCGAATGGAATCAACTATTACTTCTACCTATTCACCGTCTTGGGGCTTTCCTCTAATTGTGTTTCATCGTTTTCCATTCATCATCATCATCATCATCATTAGCCCATATACGTCATTTACAATCGAGAGGGTTTAGGCATTACTCCACCACACTGACCTAGTGCGGCTTGGCGGAGTACACACCTAAGATATCCCTCAGAACTTTTTAAGTGTGCAGGTTTCGTCACGATGTTTTCCTTCATTTTTAAATTACGTGATTATTATTTTTTGAATACACACAAAACTTCGAAAAGTCAGAGGTGTGTGTCTGAGTTTGAACCCGCGATCGTCGAGATTTTCCACCACATGCCTAAGGTTTGGCTTAGGTAGTCTGAAATTTACAGCTACAAAAATAAATCATGTTAAAGAATAGATGAAATATTGTCACAGATAAAATTCAAAGTTTAATAGGAAATGCATTAATATCGTCCGATCCCGTAAGGAGCTACAAACAAAAAAGTTAAAGAGTTTGTTTGCTTGAACGCGCTGAACTCAATGGTTCGAATTGAAAAACATTTTTGTGTTAAATAGTTCATTTATCGAGAAAAAATGTGGCAGTTACGGGGAAAAATATTACTTTTGAAGTTTCGCATATAGAGTTGCGGGCAACAGCTAGTGCGTGAATAAATCGACTCATGTAAAATGTATTCAGTGGTAGATATAAGTAATTGGTTGTATGAATAGTTTATCGCTACGTCTTGTGATGCACGATTGTTTCACAGAATTTGAAATCTCAGAATCATTTCTCGAGTATCTATGTCTCGGTGGTTACGGTAATCCTTTCTTGTTACAGACGAATCAGAACCAGCAGCCCATATACATCCCGTTGCTGGGCACGGGCCTCCTCTACAACTTAGGATTTTAGGCCTTAGTCCACCACGCTAGCATAGTGCGGGTTGGCGGACTACACACCTAAGAAATTCCTAAGAACTTTTAGGTGTGCAGGTTTCATCACGATGTTTTCCTTCACCATTAAAGTAAGTGATAAAAAATTGTGAATTCATACATAACTTCGAAAAGTCAGAGGTGTGCCTGGGGTTTGAGCCCGCGACTGTCGTGATTCTCAGCCGCGTGCCCAAACCTCGAGGCCATCACGACTTTAATATAACGAAATTATCTGTCGTAAAATTACTAATAGAAAGAAATAATAATTATTAGTGAAATGTTGAGAGTTAAGCAATTGTTCGTCGTGTATAAAATATCTAGCTTATCCTAACACAATTATGTCACCGTAATTACTGAAAACTAGTAATTTCGTGGCACGCACAGAAGGGAACCCGAGTAGTAACTTATTCCATATAGCTATACTTCTGTAAGCTGCAGCAAATTATTTAAAAATTGAAAATAAGAACTAATCTAACATTGCACAATCAATTATATTATCGAAGTTTTATTCAAGCAATAAAAACCAGTGAAAATTTCTGACTATTTTTTTTTATCAGAAAAGAAAAAGGTGTATTGGAAATTCTTCTCTCCATATCAATGTGAATTTTTTTTAACACCATAGTCGATTGCTCGATAGCTAATATTAAATACACGTATGTATAATTTGTCTTACTTTAATAGGACAGATATTACTTATGTGTCTGAACGATTTAATGAATATGAGGTCTTCAAAGCCCACATTCTATCGATACATAAATACACTTAAGCTCCAATACAGACAGTAAAAAACATGTATGTACTCGTATATTCATAAAAATCATGAAACGTTTTCAAAGGCGAGGATTTCTCTTTCATCATAGCACTCGGTATGAATGCAAACACCCATCGGGAGAGGATTTATATTTTCTTCCTTTTATATTGAATCGTTTGAGTTTTATAGACAGGCGCTTCAAACGTGCGCTCATGCGGCGATTTTCTTTTTATTTATTTCCTTTACTTTTTGTTATAATAGATACCTATAAAATGCCTTTTTTCGGCCTCGTTCCCACAATTCTGTGCCCGACCCGGAATTTGATCGAAGAATGCACTTTTACCGCGAAACCAATGACGCAGTCTTAGTCAAGGTATACCTATGCTTTGTTTATTGCGAATAAAATATTTATTACACAATTACCACCGGTCAGTAATTTCTAGAAACAGAAGGAAAAGTATTAGATACATGTAGCAAAGAACCCAAGTAATGAGCTACATCATCGTATTTCCAGGAAATCTACATTACAATGTTATTATTTTCCCGTTAAACCGCGGAATTACAGTAATAAAAATCTTAAGTGATTCTCTGACACCGTAACATCTGGTGTGTTTTCCTCGAAGGAGAATTACGTGGGTCAACTTTGGTTAATAAATTCCAAACGACCCTGCCTCAGTCATCTAAAGATTCGGCTAAGTAATTGATTTCCAGCCACCTTTACTTGATTCATTCTTGCCATTCCGGTTTTCGTAATGATGTCATCACTTAGGTAACTAGTAAATGGGTTCTTGTAACTTGTTTTTTACAGGAAAGGCTAACTAGACTATTAACAGTGTGGCGTTACTCTCGTTAACATTTTATTAAAGTTGTATTTTTAAATAAATTTACTTCTAATATATATAATCATCATCATCAGCTCATATCGTCCCCCTCCTGTCACGGGCCTACTCTACAGCTGAGAGGGTTTAGTCCTTAGTAGCACACTGGCTTAGTGCGTGTTGGCGGACATGGCGGGTTGGCAGATAAATAGAAATATTTTTTTTTTAACTTGCTGATCATATAAAAATATTTTATGTGCAAAAAAGATTGTAGTCAATCTTATAAGAGCAGAGACTACAGTATCCTTAAAGTACGCAAGCTTTATAGCAGAAATAGGTATGCCTACATTTTTATTTGTAATAAGGATGAAAAAGAGAACTTAATGTTATCCTATTTAAAATAATTTTGTATTTTTTCAGTTTACTTTGAGTTGGTTTACAAACATTTAACCCTTTAATTATCCCTTTGAGAACTGTCCTCTGCTTAACAAAGCATAAAAAGGTTTTGTTTGTTAGTCAACATATATATTTAACAACATACATTTAACCCTATTCATTATACGTTTATTGTTGTTGTTTTCAAATCTTGATTACTTCACATTTCCATAAAAGTTGAGTCGAAAGCGTTTTTTTTTAGTTACAAAGGCGGAATAAAGCAGGAAAGAAGAGGAAATTTACTTCTTACTATGTTCGTTTTTTTACGTAAAATTGGTTGGTCTTGCGGTATAAAAGTATACCGGGTCATCGACAGATCCCGAATTCGATTTCCGGGTCATGCTAAAAGTTACTGGCTCTGAACGATCTAGGAAAATATAATGTTAAAGTAAGGGATGATTCATTTTGAATACACACAAAACTTCGAAAAGTCATAGGTGCCTGGGTGACGTGGTTTCGGCCTAGTTCAGGTAGGCGGACGACAAACTTAAGAAATTCCTTAGAATTTTGAGGTGTGCCGGTTTCCTCACTATGTCTTCTTTTACTGTTAAAGAATGTGATAATTTCTTCAATTAAAGTGCATGTAATTTAATTATAAATACACTTATAACTTCTGGCTAAGATTTAAATCCGTATATAACATTGCCACAATATAATTCCCAGAAAGGCTGGTATCTAATCAACTGTGGTACTGTAGGCCAATAAAAATCTCTCTCATTAGTGATATGAATCTGATCAATCTTTATAAATACATTGTTCTCGACAGGACAATGGACGCCATATAGCATCACGCATTCGGAGGCCGTGATGGCCTCGACGTTTAGACACGTGGTCGAGAATCTCGACGGTCGCGGGTTCAAAACCCAAGCACATACCTCTGACTTTTCGAAGTTATGTGTGTATTCACAATGAATTATCACGTACTTTAACGGTGATGGAAAACATCGTGATAAAACCTGCACACCTAAAAATCCTTAGGAATTTCTTAGGTGTGTAGTCCGCCAACCCGCACTAGGCCAGCGTGGTGGACTAAGGCCTAAACCCTCTCAATTGTAGAGGAGGTCCGTGCCCAGCAGTAGGACGTATACGGGCTGGACGTATTCGGAGCTGAGACCATCCGTTATATTCATCCCCTTGTGTGTTCCAGGTATCGCAATCCCTTCATTGATTTCATGTTTAGAGAAGCATGCCGAACACTCCACCATGATTATTATTTAGTACTAATAGGTTGCACGGTTTCATTTGCTCTTTATTTTATACAAACATTATCATTCATTAATTTATTCATCAGTCCATATACATACGTTCCTTTTCCAAGCACGGGCCTCCTCTACAACTGGGAGGGTTTCGTCCACCACGCTGGCCTAGTGCGGTTTGGCGGATTAAACACCTCAGAAATTTCTAAGAACTTTTAAGTGTGCAGGTTTCCTCAAGACGTTTACTTTCACCGTTAAAGTATGCGATAATTCATTACTTTATACCAGGGTTTCTCAAATTTTTGGTTTCACGAACCCCTATTAAAGTTTCCAGGCGACAGCGAACCCCTTAAGTCTTAAGTAACTAATTGACTCCCCCCTCCCCCCAAACAAAATAATAAATTTAAATTTAAAAAATAAGGTTTTTATTTCAAAAGAAATAACTTTTTAATATTAATGTCATGGGTTAGCTTGTTTCTTGTCGCAAATGGAGCCAATTTTAGAAGTCATTTTCGATTTTTTTTACCTTAATTCTGTATGAAGTTCTCTCAACTCGGTATGAAGTCGATTTCTGTATTTAGTTTTTATCATGACCAGGTATAAAACCCACTCTCACATAAGTATGTTGTAGCCACCATGTGTGCCACACGTGTCTGCTAGGCATCAAGTCACCATTACGTAAATCTTGTTGCGAACCCCCTGCCGTCGAATGGCAAACCCCACTTTGAGAAACCCTGCTTTATACTAACTATGGCTCGAAACTCCGTAACTATGCAAAACTTTAAGACTTGAGTGTATAGAAAATTTGTTTCTCCCGTTTGTGCGACATTTTTCATTGATGAGATATAGATGATAGAGTGATGTTATATAGCCCATGGCTTTCCTCAATAAATGGACTATTCGATCATGGTCTGTTTACATCCTGTATATCTAGCAAATGTGAATGGAAGGGTCGGAAAAGAGTGGCTGCAGAGAACATATAAACATCAGATTCGTGATGTTCTCTGCAAAGGCTAAGTTAGGAGTACCCATATCCGACGTGTTTGTATGTGGAGATGGATGTTGAGGAAGCAAAAGAGGTGTGTCAAGGTCGTAGCTTGTGGCACTCAATAGTAGCCTACAACCTGTTTTCATTTTCAGTATTTTTTAGCTTTAATGTGTTTGTTATCACCGCTACTATTACCAGCCTTCGTTTTCCTGTTCTGTTTACCTCTGTATATCATTATTTATCAGGTTTTTATTTCCAAGTTACTATTTCCTTTACATATTTTTTTGCCTGCTTGACAATCAACATCGGGTAGGTTTTCAAAATACTTATAAAATGAATCTAATGAATATTTATTCGCCTGGTATGTTGAGATGGTTATATTATACCGTTAACCATACGAAGTCCCTTGCCCTTTTCAAAGATTTTTTTACATTTGCACCTGTTGGTTAGTACAGTTGGATCCAAATATAGTATCTTTTACCAGTCTATACAGTTATTGTGGTCTGATTAATTCGTTTCTAATGACCTGTTTGGCACGGTCGGAATGCAGCATATTTATCATCGTCAGCTCGGCCTTCTCATGGACATAATATCTTGTATGCACAATAGTAAAAAATTCATACATATAAATGCCTTCCACTTGAACTAAATGTTGTGTACTAAAAGTTTTGAAATCGATACCAACCTCGCTCTAAGTGTTGTTCGGTTTTGCATTTGAAATATTCTGGTAATGTATAGTAATAATAAGCCACTGCCTAACCGTTTAAAGATCGAGGCATGAGTGTGTAAATACTAATGCTTTTTGTTTTTTGAAGTACGTCGTAATTATTTGGAGTAATGAGGAAAAACCGTTGTAGTATTTTGCCAGTAAACATTCTGCGCTTACCATCAGGTGCGTATGAAGTTACTTTTTTATGCCATCATAAAATTATATTCTATATAATATGTATAACAATAAATACACCCAACAGTCACGTACATTGTTCCAACTCCACACTAAGGTCAAATCTTGTGTCGTGGGTATCAAAAACCACAATAGAATTTTCGATCTCACAAACACCCAGACCTGAAACTCATATCTGTGGATCACACAAACATTGGTCTCGGTGCGGGGATCGAACCCGCGGCCTCTCGTTTCGCAAGCTGATGTCTACCCAAATGCTCCACGGGGCTGTCTACACTGTATATAACAATAATACCTTATAAAACCCATTTCGATGTTACAATGTTTATTTTAGTACGCGTAAACCACATTTATGTGCTTCTGGCGCCATCATAACAAGCGATGAAGTTGTCAAGCTAGTGTTCGAAGTGTAACAAGGAAGAGTTGTCTAGATTGCGGTTGAACAAAAACAATGAATGAATCCCCACTACGTCACAAGCTTAACAAACTAGTTACGTTCGCCGGTGGTAAACCCACGCTCATTCATGAAATCCGAGAGCAGAAATGAAATAAACCCGCCGGCATTTGTTTTATTAATGACACGTCACACGAGTTGTTTATGGTACCTAATTAGGAGTTTAACTATTCTAGAAAAGGCGAGAAATATGTTGAAACTGTTTATATATAACGACTTAATGTATATTTTTACTAAAACACTCGCTCTTTTAATTAAATGTATATTTATATTCTTTATTTTTCTTCTTTTTCTTTAATACTATAAAGAATGATGTCTCTGCTTCGTGATATCGCGGCACAAGTATGTATCGTACGATCTAGAGGTCCTAGGTTACATTATTGGCTCGGGCAAAGTGTTATTGGTTATTCTATTAGGAAATTCTCAATAGCAGCAATTAGTCTGGAAATGTGCCCTAAAAACGGCAATAAGCTCGCCCCCAGTTACGTGAGGCGAAAGCTTGTGTAGATAACTCTTTATTGATACCCACATTTATACATGAATTTACATAAGATGACGTTCCAATAAAAAGTGGAATAATAGTCTCTCTTATCGCTGAGAGCGCCTTCTTCCAACCTTTGGATGGAATGTAAGAAGGCAAACTATGTACTAGGGTGTAGGTAGGTATGTATGTTTAATTTTTGTACAATGGTTTTTTGCTTATTGAAAGAGCTTATTTTTGCTATATTGAGTCTTGGTAAAATCTACAACATTCCAATCATTATGTTTTACTTACAAGGAGACGGCAAGGGTGTGGGGTTTTCAAATCAAACGGAGGTTCCGTGTGTAGTTAGTACTCAGTGAGTGATTCATATACTTAAACCCTAGAGCGCACTACTTAGCCATTGCCGAGAAAAAACCTACATTTTGGAAAAAAAAATGTATTAAAATTTAATAAACAATTTCTTTTGAAATTTAATAGATTATTAAATCGCGAATTTAATAACTTTTTACACGCGGAACCTCTGTTTGATTTGCGGACCCCACACCCTTGGCGTCTTCTTGTTAGTGTGCAGGCGACAGCCCCGTGGCGCAGTTGGCTAGACACCAGCTTGCGAAACGAGAGGCCGCGGGTTCGATCCCCGCACCGAGACAAATGTTTGTGTCATCCACAAATATTTGTTTCGGGTCTAGGTGTTTGTGAGACCGAAAAGTCTCTCGTAGTATCCATCCACCCATAGTATATACCCACGACACAATACTCGTATCTTAATGTGGGGTCAGAACTATGTATGTGACTGTTGGGTATAAATATATATATATTTTTAGGCTTTCTTACGATATTTTCCTCCCCGTTAAAGTGTGTGCTAATTCAATCTGAATATATACAAAAAGTTTTTGTAAATATTGTCGTATTTAAAGCCTGTAAATGTTGAAATGGAGGCAAAAACCGAAATGGAAATATGCCAAACTTCCGTCCATTCACATGAACGATAGGAATTTACGCTTCAGGCGGAATCTCCAAAACGGCCAGCTTTGCTAACTACAAGCATTTTGTACACTCGAATTTCCGTATTAAATTTTGATAACGTATATTGCGGAAATTTTTAGTAGGTATGCCTATTCCACCATGCCGATGAAATTCAGTTCTTCTTATTATTTACTCTCTCTGTCACTATTTATTTACTTACCTTTTTACAATATGTACTCTCGTTGAGAACTATACCTTCTTGCCCCTGTGGCATAACTTCGAGCGTGGTCTTATTGCTCCCGGCTTCAGTTCCAGTCTTGTTTTTAGTTTTTAATATGGAATATATTAAATTCTCCATCATAACACGTAATCTATAAGTATGCCCTATAAACGGCACCTCTTCAAAGGTATGGGCATTTACGTTTGCAAATGTATGAAATTAATTAATTGATTGGGATTTTAGTACAAAATGATACACTGCATTTATAGAGTAAAATTTTTCATTATAGGTGCGAGCTTACAAAGCATTAGATTTATAGTACTACCTTTTTCGCCTTGAAAAAAAAAAAGGAACTCAGGACGTCTTCGCCTCTTTATTTATTAAATAATACTTGTTCATGACTTATTCAGTTGATTCAGTCTTAAGTTTATTTTTCTATGGTTTTCCTTTTACATCGGCAAACACGGAAACCGTGCAGCGTGATCACCCGAACGTAAGAGAAAATTACTTAGCAAGTGTAATACATTCTTCATCATTATCCGGTTGCGAACAAGCCACCATAATTGCGTCGACTAGTAAGAAATAGCAGTGTTTTTGCTGAATACTAAATTTTTTAACAGGTGATAATGTAGTAACATTTTTTTTTAAATTATAAAGGCTTTGTCGCTATGCGACTACATCGCCTAATACAGGAAAGCACATAACAAATTATTGACTATTACTTATAACTAACTTATAAATTTCCTTAGCACTATCTGATAATGGGTCGGCGAGCATACCATTGCATGTTCCAATGTCGTAGGATTTATTTCTAAATATATTTATTCTTATATTTTCGTTTGTAGTAACATTGCTATATCTTTAATAGGAGAAACCTCACAAGCATTACGAATTTGAAAACCGATATACATACGTCAAAAGTAAGGCACTCTTTAGTAATTTCCTTTGAAGAAATTGGCCATGAGTGAAAAATTTGTAGAGTACCAAAAGTAATAAATCCCTAACTAAATCAGAATTGATTTAATCACACTTGTGTGTCATTGTCGTTTTCAAAGGAATGCACCTAAACGTAATAACAAAAATACCTACATATGTTAAACGCACGAGATTTAGGTATAAACGAAAGATTTGCTATCCAAAACCGCCAGTTTGGAAACAAATATTTGTTGATTTCACAAATTGTTTTCGTTACATCATCAGGATCATTAAGCACTACTTGTCTATGGGAATTAATAGATATCCAGTTAGTATCAGACTTGTATAGGTACTACTGATTCTGTTTGTGGTTATATAGTTATTACAAACCACATACATTTTATACCTATGGTTCTTAGGAAAACTTCAAAATTTTTATTTTTTGTCGGGATTTTCTTTAACGCCCGGGGTTTGTAATAATCTTAACTATTACCTGCCTTAGTTTCCGATCACGGTCCGAATACACCTGTATAAAATTTAGGATTTAAGAACACGATTGTATTCATTCTAAAGGCGTAATTTCTAATTCAAAAACCCCTTGGGTGTTGTATTGTTAAGTAAAGCTAAGAACTTCGTAAATTCAAAATGAGTTCCAACTTCATCACAATTTCGGTAGCCATTGTTGGACTATAATAATAAGATCTGAACAATACAGTCTACAAATCTTATTATTTCGGTTCGGTATTGTTTATATTGTAATTGATTTACGTAAATCTATAGTAAATATGCCAAGATGAATAAAATAATGTTTTGCAACACGCAATAGCAAACCGATTATTTATAAAAATAAACATGGATTTTTATCGTTGTGAGAACATCATGTAGAAACTGAACGAGATGGATTGTTACTTTTTCAAACTAAAAGTGCTGTAGGGATTTACACTACACAAATTGTTTTTTATCTGCTTTAAAACTTTAAGGTGCTATTCTTATACATAATTTGTATGTCATTCACAATTTTGATTTTTCTTTCGAATCAAGACCACGCAAATAGATCCATCCAGACCACGTGCCGAGTCATGTTATAAATTCGAAAAATAAATTTATCTGTATTTGCGTTTTTAAGCGAAAAGAATTATGCTACTTTTTGACGCAAATATCAAAGTTTAAGGGTAGGTAATCGAAGATAAACATTAACATGGAGAAGCAATCATATCTTAAACTATCTACTCAAATTCGTATTTAGCTTACATTGAGATGAATTTAGGTCAATAGGAAAGAAGAAAGCTTACTTATGTTTTAACAAAGCAGGATCCGATCTCTAATTCTTTGATATATCTAACCTCCCTTAGTGAAGTACGGCGCCGATGTGAATCGTTCCCGCCTATTTTTAGATGCCCGTGGGACGACTAAACTATAGTCGTTTCGGACAAAAATACCCGCGCCACATTTTATTATTCCAGTGACGTGTGGGTTTGTACTGCTGTTAATTCTTTCGGGGAACTGTGTACGCGTCGGGATTTCGACTCGTGATCTACGGCCGAAAGAATTGACGGTAGACGTAAATCCAGAGATGAAGGTCTTCAAATTTTTTTTAAACGATTACTCTTTTAGTGCTATATTTAGGTGTTTTCCGATATAGCCTAAGCAAGAAAAAGTTTGTACACAATTTTTAAATACACGGCAAAGTAACTACAGGTAATATGTTTAGTACGATTTAACTCTTCAGTTAATGAATAACGAATAAATACTAGAGTTTCTTGCTGGTGTGTCATTAGTGAAAAAGGCTAGTATCGAACCGGGTGGCATATTTATTAGTTGTATGCTTAAATGTAGGTGATGTTCTTGACTTTTTACTAAAGTATTTTATTTAAATAAATAAATACACCCAACAGTCACATATATAGTTCTGATCCCACACTAAGATACAAGTCTTGTGTCGTGGGTATCAGAAACTACGAGAGACTTTTCGGTCTCACATACACCCAGACCCAAAACAAATATTTGTGGGTCACACAAACATTTGTCTCGGTGCGGGGATCGAACCCGCGGCCTCGCGTTTCGCAAGCTGGTGTCTTCAATCATCAATGCTCTAAGTGCCTGTAACCTGTGTCTGAATCTTTTCTTCAGTGGGTGAGTCGTATGCATTTTTTACATAGGTGATGGTGATGTACTTGCAAAAAACGACGGTGCGGGGTGCACGCACCAAACTGATCCACATGCATAAGCACACTTATGCATGGCTAAATACATATAATTTTACAGAAGAAATGTCACATATTTGTATTTATTCTATGGATGGACTAATAACTGTGTTCTAATAATATATATGGTTCTTCTGCTGCAGTTTTGAAGTATATACATAGTTTTCCTGCTTGTATTCCGGAAGAGATAATTGTTATATAAGAGGGGCGAGGCTGTCGCTTCCTGGGAACATTTCCAGAAGGAATAATAAGAATTTTCTCCTGACAAATCTCATATTTTTTCAATGAAAGGTGTCAGTGCAAATGTACCGTCGTTTTTATTAAATCCAATTGCCACGATGACTAAATTACTTAAGTACCTATCTTGTTCGTCTTAGATTTTAAGACGAATGTGCGCCGTGAACGTAAAACGTTACGTCAGCATGTCTACGCGTTTCTTTAGAAATGTATTGGCACAAACAACGGCCCTACAAGCGTTGAATTCATAACGAAAGTAACCACGAAATTGTTTACGATGTTATTCTAGGAATTTAATTTAGAAATAACAGTGGCTCGGTAATTACGAAACCTACAATTTCGTTAGTTAATCCCTCGATATGTTGTTGAAATGTTAACCTTTGTCTGTCTACCCTTTCAAGGCACAGGCGTGATAATATGGATGTATCACTTACCCATATTGAATGTGATGACCTCGATGTTATTTGTTAAGGTGAACGGTCGAGTCAAAACTTGGCCGCGTGTTCACACCCCAGATACACACCTCTGTCTTTTTAAAGTTATGTGTGTCTTCAGTATGAATTATTATGAATTATCACGTACTTTAACGGAAGATATCGTGAGGATGCCTGCACATCTAAAAAGTTCTTAGGATATTTTTAGGTGTAGTCCGCCAACACTCACTAGGTAAGCGAGGTGGACTAACGTCTAACCCCTCTCAGTTAGAGAGGAGGCCCATGCAGCAACAAAATTCTGAATAATAATCTGTAAATCTTTGTTTAACATAAGCAATTTGACATATAAATTACAATGTCTTGTCCCCAAAATAAACAATTATTGACACATACATTATTATATTATATATATACATTATTTATTTATTATTTATCAGTCCCACGTAATAGGGTGCGAGCCTAAAAAAAAACTTTATTGTACACACAACATTAAAACTAAGGAGTACAGAGAACTAGAAAAGTACAATGGGCGGCCTTATCGCACGAGGCTCTTACAGGCAACCTGGGATGGAGATGCAGGAAGAGAGATGAAAGGTAGCCGAAGTGTACTGGTATAACATATAAATAAATATTCATATATATACTTAAACAAACATACATACATGCATACATACATACATACATGCATACATACATACATATTATACATCACATCACACATACACACTAACTAGCCTTTTGCCGTTTTTCGGGCACATTTCCAGACTCCGTGCTGTTACTGAGAATTTCCTAGGAAAACCCAATAACACGTTGCCCGACCCGGGAATCAACCCAGGACCTCTAGATCGCACGACACATACTTGTACCGCGAGACCACGAGGCAGTATTTAACTAGACATTACACAATTACCGTGTAACACTTTTGGGCTTCTATAGAAGTACCGTAACTGAATAGGACTGAATGGTTAGTAATAACCAATATTGGCCCACTATGACGTCACATTGAGTCACACTGACCGCAGTACGTAATATATGATAAATAAATAATACTTTGATGTACACACATACACTCACGCTTTTATACCAGAAGGGGCATGCCGATGCACGTCACACTTCTGCCTATAAGTGTATTCGCACATTCATATTTCATCACCTTGTATTGTCTCACGTTACGGAGGAGGAGCCTATTACATCCTTCAAGTATAATTCCAGGCTTCTGGTTGCCACTGAAAATTTCTTAATGAAAATTAATGATCAATAACACGTCAATACATGTTTATAAAAAAAAGTTATCAAGATTAATTGGAATATAACTGGTGTAAAATACATTGTCAATATGTTTTATTTTATTAAAACTGTGTATTTATATTTTATTTTTATTTTTGTTCACAATTTTTTTTAACATATAAGAGTTATATAAGGACTTAGGAATTTTCGAATCGTCTCGATTCTTTAGAGCATTAATTCTCAAAGTGGTCCAGGTGGACCCCCAGGGGTTCACGGGAGCCTCAAAGGGAGTCTACGTTGGGCGTGACAAAAAATGGAGGTCTACAATCGTAAGCGGGGATCCATGGAAATTAATCTGGTTTCTTACTAAAATATTGGATTGACATCTTCTATCATATAGATGGATAATATTTTAAGAAGCTTTGCGAGTGTCACTTGTAACAACTTGCATATTCCATAATTAGTACAACGCGTCTTGTCTTTTTTTTTTTGAGATTTGGAAATTCGTAGTAGATTTGGAAATTTGCAGGGGGTCTACCGGGCCCATTAAAATTTGGAAGTGGTCTATGAAACAAAAGAGTTTGGTAACCTCTGGTTTAGAGCTACCACCGGGTCCAAACGCGGCCCAGCCTAAGAAGTCCCGGCGACCCATACATAGCGGGTTTTTCAAAATAAGAACATTTTCAGAAATTGAATCATCTTCAAAGTTCCAGTTTAATATGGTTATATAAAAAGACATTCATTTGTTTATGATACATTTCATAATATGGGTGTGTTGTATGAAAGCGCATTGTTTTTTTTACATCATATCAGTATTACCACTAAAATCCCGGGTATAGTGTGGTTAATAGTTTAATACAATCGTTTTTCCAGCGAACGCTTATAAGTGGTAACAATATCCACAAAATTACTCATTAGTGTCATCATGACAATTTATCCAGCTACATGTGGTTTTGTAGGGATAAAATGAAAAATCATCTTTTTTTATGTTTTTTTTAATAGTTTTTCTAGCTGTACATGTGTTAGTAACTTATGTACATACGAGTACATATATTCAGACCATGATCGGAAACTAAGGCAGGTATATAAGTTTTGTTTGTCTGATCTCATATAAATGTAGGATAATGGTTTATAGTATACATATAATAGGTTATAAGGTGCCACTTTTGTCATAAATAAATCGATAATTATTCAGTTTTTTTTAATGATTATTATTCAAAGGTTGTCAAAAAGATCGCTCTCAGTGATAAGACCGTCTATTGTCCACATACTTTGTTTATAATTCCATTTGTGTGAATTTCTTCATGTGGGTAGCAATAAAGAATCTATCTTTCTATCTAAGTTTCATTCAACTAAATAATTTTCCTAAAATTCTTTCATAAAACCAGCTCCGAAAATATGCTTAATATTAAACATATACATAAATCCTTTACGTTTCGTTTGAGTTATTATTCCTGTCAGGGATTTCCCATGTCGCTCTCTTCGGATGGATTTCCCGAAGTCAATAAAATGTTTGGCAACCATTGCAATGTTGTAATGAAAATAGTGTGTCATTACAACAATAAACGATTAATATTTCTGGTTACTGACACAAATGTGTGTAACGTACCTACAGCCAGTGTGGGTTTAGGTCCATTCCTCGAAAGGAATGATCACTTTCATTTCTTGATTTTTTTGTCATGCGTTTGGAAATGCATTATGGAAAATAAACTATACTTACTATTTTTTTTTAAATCTCGACATTGGATGGCCATTTTCCACGAAACACTCATTTCACTTGTATAAAGTAGGTGCGAGTGCCTCGTGGTCTCGTGGTACAAGCATGTGCCGCACGATCTAGAGGTCCTAGGTTCGATTCCCGAGTCGGGCAAAATATTATTGCGTTTTTCATTAAGAAATTCTCAGTAGCAGCTAGGAGTTTGGAAATGTGTCCGAAAAACAGCAATAGGCTCGCCCCCTGATACGGTGAAAAACATAATAGGCGAAACGCCTCTGCCTCGGAGAATACAAGCGTGAAGTTGTGTGTGTGTGTAAAGTAGGTAAATTGTCATTCTTTCAAAATGAAGTATATATTGTGATGTAATGAATGACGTAAAGATTTTTGACAAAATATATTAATTCATAAAACTCAGGTTGATTTAATTTCAAAGACATTTCAAGAAAAACTATTACTTTTCCAACAACTTCACATATTTTTGATACTCGCAAAGAAATTATTACGCATGCTCAGAATATCATAATTATGACGTAGAACAGTTTATTTAAATCAGGCCCAAACGGACACTGCCTCCAGCGAGGATAAACATAATAGGATACTCTACTTAGAATCAGTCCATTACACAGCTTTATTTAAAGAACAAAGGTGTATTATGTATGAATTCTAATAAGTTTGGTTTGGCTTGTATCGTAAACAATTCCCCGGTACTATGCGGTGAGAGCAAACCTAAATTCCACAAAACATCATCTACCAAGCCAAATGAATGGATTATATTTCGAGTGATTCATTATCGAACACATTTAACTGGCTACCCATTAGCATTTATAAAGACAAAGCCTAAAGACACATTTTAAAAGCCTGAGTAGATATACAATTTCCCTGATCGAGCAATATTTTTTAAACTATTGATGATTGATGATTCAGCCTATCGCCGTCCAATGCTAAACATAGGTCTCCCTAATATTTAAACTATTATAAAACATTATTTATTTATACTTTTTAGTACACTATACAATAATTTATACTACATGATTGAAAACAATGAAGACAATAAGTATAGGCACAATAGGCGGTCTTATCGCTAGCTGCTTCTTCCAGACAACCTACTACCCTTATTCGTCACTTTAAAATTATATATCGATGAAAGCGTTGTACAGGCTTTATGACGTAACAGAATATTAAAAATGGCCTCTCGTAAGTAATAATATTGTCGTCAAGTCAGCTTATGATTTTATTTATTATTAATTTGTTACAGCACGTATGTGGAAATCATGAAAAAACGATCAGTTTTCTTGCAATGACTAACAGTTACAAGTCAAGTATTTTTTAATTTTATATCTTAGGATTATTTCGTTCCTATTTATCGAATTTTAAACGGCAACGTGTAATATCTAACCGTTTACGACAAAAGATAAGTTGTGGTTCTAAAACCTTATTCATTCATTAACATTCATGTTTCAATTTTATCCTTTAAAATATCTATAGAATTGTTAAGTATAGGTACTTGTGTTCGTTTCTTTTCGTAACTTAGTATGATTTTGGAGATGAGTCTATCTCACTTATCCTCGAAACACGTAATCGTTGTTTTTTTGATTGCATAACTGCATGCATAGTGAAGGCATTGGGCCTAAATATACACCGCAGGCCTTATTTTTTTAAGGGAAGACGTTAGGTCTTAGTCTAGTCTAAGATACGGTCTAAGATACCAAGGACATTGGAAGTATACGGTTACCTCACTATAGTTTCTTTCACTGTTTAATCAAAAATAAAGACTCAGATTAAAAGGCTCGTTAAAACCAGTACGATAAAAATTAAAACACAAACCGAAGTAATTAAATCATTCCGATGAAACGAAAAATACTCGGTACTGGCACTAATCAATTTCCATGAAAGTGATACCGGCAGTTATGGACGTTGATAAAATGTTCACATCGATACAATTTCGAGAAACGGCGAACTCCTAACAGCTCTAAAATAAAAACGCCGCCAGTAATGACGGCATATACAGCCGGATGCAAAATGCTTCGAGATCTTGTACACACGCCCCACGTATCTGCGAAGTGAGTGGCGGAAACAAATATTTATATACAAAAACTTAACTGTTCACGAGACAGGCGGTACCTAATGTGGAGAGTTTTTGTAAACTGAAATTTGTAATATTTTATCTGTTAAATAAATTTCTTATTTTTATTTATTTTTCCAAATAGAGCAATTGCAATGGAAAAATATAAAGTTATAAGTATTTCATAATCCAAAACAGTTTCCACTATAAGTTAACACATATAAGACATCGAAAATAGAACATCGCATAACTAAGTTCCAATTTGGCATGCAAATGACAATTTAAATGGGTATTTATAATATTTTAATTATTTTGTTTATCAGGCGCCGGAAAACAAGATAGCGGTTTTCCTTATACGACTTTCGGCTCGAACGCTTTATTAAGTGTTATGAATCGTACCAAAAGTCTATAAATTTTGCATGGTCTATCTACACTTTTACCAAAAATTTATGACCACAGAATTTTTGGTAAAATTGTATGCTATTATTATACAGCTGAAGAGTTTGTTTGTTTCTTTGCGTGCTTGGGCGCTTATCTCAGAAACTACTGGTCCGATTTGATAAATTCTTTCAGTGTAAGATAGCCAATTTTTTGAAGAGTGCTGTATATCGTCACGCTACGACCTTCGGCAAAAACGAGAAGAAAAAAAACAATCATTTTAAAGTTGTTAAAGTGTCACATGAGTTGCGGCAAAGCAGTTCAATAAGCAATCGATCTAATTGATCGGGCGGGAAGTATATATATTTCTATTGTGCATACCACCGACACTAATATGAAAGAGTACAGCGCTGTAATACCATACAAGTTTTATTTCACGGAACCTCAATTGGTCAATAAGGATTTAGCAATAAAGTTTAAAAACGTTTCGCCGAAATAAAAATTCAACTTATAAATTGCGATTAAGCAACGAATTGGGTACTCAGGTAGCTTTGGTGCAAGATTTAAATACATTAACATATCAATTAAATATTCTCCAAAGCATGCAGTTAACGAGTTGCGAGAAATGTTTTGAGTATTAATATTCGGTTTTATCGATTAACTTTTTGCTAGGATTTTTTCCTGTGAAGTAATGTCATGTAAGTCGTGATGGCCTCGAGGCTTAGGCACTCGGTGGAGAATCTCACCGGTCGCGGGTTCAAACCCCAGGCACACACCTCTGACTTTTCGAAGCTATGTGTGTATTCATAATTAATTATCACGTACTTTAACGGTGAAGGACAACATCGTGAGGAAATCTGCGCACCGAAAAGATTTTAGGAATTTCTTAGATGTGTGTGTGAAATTTGAAGAGCAGACCTAGGATTTAATTTATTTTTAGTGGTGACTAGTATCTAGATTTTGATGAAGCTACCCGTTGTTAAAAAGACTAAGAAGGACGCTTATCAATTGCAATGTAAAGTAGTGTTCCACCGCGAAGTGATCTGAAGTTATCATTCCGTTCACTGGGTGAGACTATGGGTGGTTTAATTCTAAAAAGTTCTTAGGAATTTCTTAGGTGTGTAGTCCGCCAACCTGTACTAAGCCAGCGTGGTGGACTAAGGCCTAAACTAGGGATGATCGATATTCATCGATGTTGAATGTTTTGACATCGATGTTTTGACTTCGATATCATCGATATATCGATGTTATAAAAATAAAACATCGAAACGACGAAACGTCAATTATTCTTTAGGGCGCCATCTAGTGTTCGCAAGACAAGCCGTACGAATAGTTATTTCTTTGCATGTCTCAAAGAAAAATAAATAAATAAGAACCTGACAACTAAAGACATTAACAATAACATTAAATATATCAATTCAACTGCGAGTGCGAGACAACATTTAACATTATCCTTTCTTTTTTTTTTGACAACTCTGACAACGCGCGCGTATTCTTAAGTTCTTGAGTAGGTACGTACACAATTCATACCGATATATCGATACTTTTTAGTAAAAATATAAATATCGATAGATATTTTCAAAAAATATATTTACTTTATTGCATTTTCCGCATCCCTACCAAAAACATCGATGTTTTAAGACATTGATGTTTTTCAATCGATGTTTATCGTACATCGATACTTCTGGTTCGATGTTAACATCGATGTCAACATCGATGTTTTTCTAACATCGTTCATCCCTAGCCTAAACCCTCTCAGTTGTAGAGGAGGCCCGTGTCCAGCAGTGGGACGTAAGTATTTAGACTGATGATGATGTATCCGTGTGTTGGTAGTCAACATCCCATACAGCAAGATACTAAATTTAAGAATATCAACAGCATTCAGCAACGGTAACTTTCTCAAGAACTGTGGTTCGGTTTTGTGGTTATCTTAATACTGTTTGCAATAAAAAAAATATGAATACAATTAAAATTTACCTTGAAAAGTAATTACTGTTCTGCCGAATAGAAGACCATCAAGTCTCATTACCGTCTCTAAGAAGTACGGTCTCAATATAACCGCATATTTTTCATTAAAATTTTACAAAGGCGGGCGTAATTAATTTTTGGAAGACAGAGGGAATTCATTACAGGGTAAAAGGAACAGCTCATTACAGTCCTCCTTAGACGTTAAATATGACGTATTTCCGAACGAGGATAATTGCTGGTAGAATTAAGTCCTTGAATATCTGCTCCATAGATACATTCTTCCCTTTTTCGAATAGATTAAAGACAAACATTTAAATCAGCTTTGAATATACCTGGCAGCTACGTCGGTTGACAGCTGCGGATTAAATTGGTGTGTGCAATCACGAATGATTCACGAGTCGGCTGAAATATTATTGGATTTTTCCGTTGAGAAATTTATAGTCCATAATTATTATTGAAGGGTGCGAATATTTGGACCTCTGCTTATATCTTTTGATATAAAAGTGTGAGTATATGTTTGTTATTAATCAATTGTCTTCCAGTTTCTCCACTTCATCATCATCATCAGCCCATATACGTCCCACTGCTAGGCACGGGCCTCGCTGGCCTAGTGTGGGTTGGTGGACAACACCTAAGAACTAACCTAAGAAATTCTTAAGAATTTTTAGTTTAATTTTTCATTTCTTCAATTCGATTTAATAAAAAAAGATATAAAAGTAATTTATGTATAATGGCCCTGCCGTTATCTCCGCGTACAATTTGTTTTCCCGAAAAAAAAATGCTGACACTATATTCTGTATAGGTACAGGTGTGTAAAATGTAAAAAGACCTGTTCAGCCGTTCTGGCTCGATTTAGTATCGTACATAAAATCTATCACGTCCATAATATTAGTAGGATTTTATAATATGTATGTATATTGTACGTACATATATGGAGCCGAGTCCAATATTTAGGGCGGAAAAGGTAAAGGATTGCTATTTACAATAAAAAGAAAACGATGGCCCCTTGAAGTCGAGCAGAAAATATGTGTTTTCCCACGAGTTATTCCGTATAATGCTTGTCAGGCTCAGCCCGGGTTATATTGGAAAATAATACCGTCTCAAGATTTCAAAGAGAGCTTCAATTTTCTTCAAACATTTTATTTTTACGCCGCCAAATTGCTTTTTCTGTTGATATTGCTTTATAAAATCATGTAAATCCATTTTATTAGAATTTGTATTTACGTTTTTGTTATGAGAATGCGTGGGCTACATTTCATTAAGCGAAGCGTTATTACGTACTATTTTGCGGTATTATTTAGAATAATAATTTAGCAATTCCTGCTAATAAAAATTAACGTATTTTTCCACCTGATACGATATACAGCTGTTTGATAAACAGTAATGAAGAAATGTTTCCTTAAATGCATTAATAAAGTATTTACGTATTCCTTGGGATTCCACGACCGACCCATTTTTTCTTTCCCATCTGCTTTTCTGGTTCAAGCGGAATTCTTTTCATTTTAATCGACTTCAAAAAGTGGAGGTTATCGATTCGTCTGTATTTTTTGTTTTAAGAATATATAATTTCTAGCATTGGCATCATAGCATAATCATTCATTGTATTATGAAAATTAATATAACAAAAAATGTCACTGTTTCATTCAACAGTAAAATATGCATGTCTATATCTCTAATAGGTAGTGATTTTCATCTCAGTTATTTTTCGTTTCAGCAGCGGTTTTAAAGCCCGCCTTTATAATGACCATTTTGCCGTATGTCTTACGAATTTGAAATCAGCTACTAAGAATTTCACATAAGACGTAACCAATATTTGAGGTCGATTCTGAAACCAAACCTAGAATCTTTCGGTCATACGCCGTACGCTTATGCCACGGGAACTATATTACGATATAATAAGATATTACGTATATTTTTATAAAAAAAATAAGCCAGCATTGTGGACTAAAGTCTTAACCCTCCCAGCTGTAGAAAAGGCCCGAGCCCAGCAGTGGAACGTATGGATTGATGATCATGATGATGACTAGCGTCACAGCAGCTTCAAGATATAAACTTTAACTAAATATCACACACCTCCGAGCGCGCATTACCCAACAAAATGGATAAAAAAATCTGTGTATGTTTTAACAGATAGATTCAATTATTTCTTTGAACTGCTATTATTGTGTAGTATTGTATAAAAAAGATATAGGTATATATTATCTTATTATAATTATCGCAACAGCGATAACTTTGCGGGTCTTCCCCAATACGACAATCTGATCTTAAAAAATACGGGGAAAAAATAATCTCGTTTCTATAAGCCATCAGATAGTAAGCCTCGACGCCTTGTAATTGATAACGATAATAACAAGTCATTTTTCAATTTAACGTATTTTTTATCTTTGCTTTTTTTATCACCCCAACACGGATATAGATTAGTCTCGCCAAAAGATTACTGCCATTGGAAATATTAACCCATTTGCTACAAAACTCATCGGCTCAACTGAACATCTAGTTCTTAATTTTACCATTCCAAACCAAAGATCGCAGCAAAACACTTGAAAATAAATATAATTTGAAAAATCGCAAAATATATAGTGAGAAACTAGCTGTGCCCCGCGGCTTTACGCAATTTACGCATTTACTTATGTAATCACAATGTTCCACCCGGGCGAAATTTCACACGAATAACTACTAAGTACCCTATATCCTTTTCCAAGTTCCAATCTACACATTAAAATCATTCATATCGGTTCAGCGATTTAAGCGTGGAAGCGTAACAGACAGACGGAGTTATTTTCGTATTTATAGTAGTAGTAAGAATTAGTGCTGATTTTGTACATGTACCAAGATCATACCAGTACCAAGATTTCGTTCTGGAGAACTTTTAGTGCGCTGCTTGATTCTACGATGATTTCATCACCGTCAGTGTGTGATAATTTATTATCATTCAAAGTAAAGAGATAAGTTATTTCGAAAAAGCAAGATAGAAACCAACTATAAATTGGTTGCGTTTAATCATTTAATAACGAGCAGTTTCTCATTTAATTCCTTCTGCAAACAATTACCCGTATTTCAGCACGTTTTATGTTTCGGCTTTGATAGTCATCTATTTTCTAAACGGTTTTTATTCTCGTTGATTCTAGTCTGTGGGAATCTGATAAAACCTATCGTAGTCTTGTCTGTCATTGATATTGGCAATATCGTTTGATATTTGAAATCTCGACGAAATAATGTACGAGTCGATGACATCGATAAAATTTTGTTTTTTTGTGCGTTAAGGAAACGCGTATTGTGATCTATATTGGGTTTGAAAGAAGTACGGTTGGCTAAAAGCCGTCAACGTTACTTATTTCAATGCTTGATTATATCATATCCTTTATTGATTTTTAGAAGTAATAGGGCGGAGTTATATCCTCGTGGTCTCGCGGCACAAGTATATTTTTAATAGTAGCACGGAGTTTGGAATTGTGTCACAAAAAGGACCGTATACCGTATACGTACATATACGGTGACTAACTGATACATATTTGGCTAAATGTGGGTGCAGGAATTCAGCTCTAGAGCTCTTTTCAAAGTTCTACAGGCCTGTGTTATAGTGCGGGTGTTAACATTCTGTTGCAGTGTAGATTATTTTTGATAGCCTAACTAGACAGTTATAAGTAGTTGACGGGGCTTTTGGACGAGGAAAATCGTAATCTACTATAATTAGCGTAATTTTTTAACGCCTCATTTCTATACTGATCACATAAAGGCTAATGATAGGATTAATGTTAATATTTTTTTTTTTTCCCTGAATCCAGTAATAAGAATATATTGTTGAGAGAGATAGGAGTATCTACTTAGTTTTTTGACGTATTTCCTAATAAAAAATCATAAAACATCATAAGACAATATAATCTAATGCAATAAAATTCAAAAGGCAATAAAGAGGAAATTTAATAAAAAAAGTCCTCGTCGGTTTTATGGAAAAAGTTTCGGGTTGAAATCTCGGTCGGGCAAAGAGTTATAGGAGGTTACTCATCAGAAAGTACCTACTCTTTCGGAGATTCAGGCGTGAATGTACATTATGTATGTACGTACATGTTATATATAATACTTACGTTTTCTTATAATAAATAGTAATTTCTGGTACCCACGACACAAAACTTGTTGACTTCATTTAATTATTTATTAACTGTTATTGCTCCATTTCCATTAAATTTAAAATGATATGTTCATTTCAACAGTTCTAGAAATTACACGCAAGCTATATTGTGGATATAAAAATGTAAAGTCATGGAAAATCCCGTATTTTTATCGCCGGCACAATGTAATTGTAGAACTCATTACCTACAATTTTCAAGTGATACAAGAGAATCGATGTTCCTTAATAATAGTTTATGGAGACGTTCCAAGAAACACATTAATATAATATCGCTTCACGGTAGTATCATCGCGGTATGAAGCTAGCGAAATAACATTTCTATGAAACTACGGGCAATAAACCCTCAATGTCATAGAGCCTCGGCGGAATTCCTAGAGCGCTATCGGCAATTTGTACAACTGAGATAGCGAGACGCGTTTTTTCGCGATAGCATTTCCGTAGAATTATGTTTCGTAGTATCGATAACGTGTTTGGAGAAACTCGACAAGCCCGCGACACTTGTGACCTCGTGATGGCCATGTCTCGTCATTCAACTGTCCTCATGACACCGCTAACTGCACTCAAGTGCATAACTTTCTGGACAGTTAGTGTAGCAAATATTTTTTACTATTTTATATCGCATCTCCGATCAAATACCGGTACAACTTTAAATGCCTTGTGTTCTGCGGCGCAAATATGTGATGTGCGATCTAGAGGTCTTGGTTACAATTCTCGGGTCGGACAAAGTGTTATTGGGTATTTCATTATGAAATTCTCATAAGCAGCTGCCAGCTAGTGTCAAAAAAGGCAATGGCTCCCCCCCCCCCTCCCCCCCTATTACCTGGGACGAAAACAAATTGGCGAAATGTGGGTGCAGTAATGCAATGAGTATATGTTTGTATGTAGGTTTTCATGATTTAAATCAATGTCTATCAGAGAATTGACGTGACATTTTTGCACTTAGAGAGGGGAATGATTCCAGGATAGGATAATTAACTTGCAATTGGTAGGATATTCATATCCACCCGGATAACGACCACCGTACATAAGGTAAAATCCGCTGTAGTATCATATGCTAGTCTGTCACATCCAGGATCAGTCTATGTATACGAAGCCTGTCGTCATCCACTGCTAAACGTGGCCTACGTTACTAATCTACTCCTCAAGTAGATTAATTAAACTGCGTTACGGATTCAGTTGCGCCACTGTTGCCAATTTATAAATAACTAATTTAATGACCTAATACTTTATTAAATATAATAACAGTTTACACAAAAAAAAGACATTTTTTATTTTTATTTTCTTAATTGCTGTTTCCAATTTACCTGTCTGTTTAAAGGTCACGAGGCTATATTTATTACCGTTTACAGTAATAGTAATTTAAGAATTTAAAATGATCAAAACATATGACTCATGATTTAGAGACTACGCGATGTGGTTAAACGTTGTATATTAAAACTGTGAAAAGGTTCTTCAGTGTAGAATGCGGCGGGATCTGGACGTCCAATTACGGAATACTTCGTTGTTGGGTGGCATTGTAGAGGAAAAATGTGAAGGAAGCTAAATGCCGCCCGAACCAAACTTATGAGATACTATGTTATTAAGTTTCAGAAAGACAGAGATATTTATGAGGTAAGAGTACATCGGTCGCTTACGGAATAATTGAGGAAGCTTCTTACTACCAAATCATGGTCTACCTCACTAGCGTTAAATAAGGTACTTAGGAGATTTTATAGTTATAAAATAGAGTTATAACTATAAAATGGTGAATGATAATAAAAAACATAAAAAAAAAAAAGGAAATAGTATATTACGCACCGAGTGAAAAAAGTAGGACATTCACCCCCGCGAATGGTTCGAAATCGCGGGCGGGGATGTCCTTATCTCACGTGGTGCGTATACTTTTTTTTCCCAGCTGGATGAAATAGCTCTCTTTTAGTTCCTGATACGAGGGAGAAACGTGACGTAAGTAAATAAACGCTTTAATAAACAAACGGTTGCTAGGTATCCGGGAGGTAAAGTGATATAGACGCGTGCGCGTTAGTGTCGACTTGCCGGGAGAGAATTGGCCACTTTCTCCCGCGTGCCAGGGACTAAAAGCGAACTTTTTATCCCGGGGGGAAAAAAATATATTTATAACTTTATGGCATAGTTATGCCGGCATGGGAATTTACCTTAAAAACCTACGCGGGCATAAAACTACACAATTAATAATTTTATTTGCTGTAGTTATTAGTCCTAAGTACCTAAAAGCCCCTTTTCTGAAGTATTTGATTTGTATTTGAGCAATGTGAACAAACAGAAAATCCAAATTAATGAAATCTCTGTAAATCTCTCCGGCGAATTTGAAGTACTGCCTCGGAGCGCTTACAATTTATTTTCAGATGGAAATAAATACTTTCGAGTGAACCCGCGTATTGAAATGTTTGAAGAGAAAAGCGGTTTCTTTGTGCGAAATTACACCAGGACTGCCTGTGGCTAGGAGTCGGGACAGACAATTTGACTGACTGACATGATATACCATATACAAGGTCATCTGGTATGCGACAAATTTCGTGCCTCAATGTAGTTTTACATTTTATGATCACAAATATATTTATTTATTTAAAACTTTATTGTACACATAAGATAAACATAGGCGGAACAAAAGGCGGTCTTATCGCACCCGTGGTGGTGAGTGGAGACCCGTGACCAGCATTGGGATGTATGTTGGGCTGTTGGTGGTCAAAAAAAGGAGATTATTAATACAAGTTTATTTATTTTTCTACTTTGCTTTCAAATACACTGAGAGCCATTTAGCATTAAAATAATGTTTTAGAATTACGATCCTCAGTTTGTATAATTTTGAAACTAATACAAAAGAATGATATATTCAAATATTGAACGAAATAATCCCAGTCTGGCCTGTTTATGTTAATCCAATATCCCTCGAAAATTTATTAATTTAATGATACTGATAAATAATATATAATAAAATTGAACAGATACGGCGATTCCTGGTATTCATAAACATTACGTTAATATTGGGAGCAGAATTGCTTTGGGATTCTTGGAAATGCGTGATAAGACATCCACTGTTGGTGTGACATCCAATTGGTTCTCACAATGTCGAATGCACTATTTTATCGACCTAAACATATAAAAACAATCATAATTCCAACCCTAAAAGGTGAATTCTGCACCCACATTCCGCCAGGTATGTATCAGTCCCACAATAGGGCTCGAGCCTATTGCCGTTTTTCGGGCACATTTCCAGTCTCCGTGCTGCTACTAAAAAATTCCCAATGGAAAACCCAATAACACTTTGCCCGACTCGGGAATCCAGGACCTCAAGATCACACGGCCCATACTCGTGCCGCGTGACCACAAGGCAATTAAAGCATAATTACATATTTAATCTTGTTTCATGATAGTATTCTAAATCACATGTAGTAGACGTGAATTGATATAATCGATAAGTTTGATAAATCCTGTCTGAAATGTAAATCCCTCGATGGAGCAATAGTATGTTATTGTATTCTTGGACAAGCCGGCAAAGTCAAAGTGAAGATAGGTAATCATTTGCTCCATTCTAGATGTTTTTTTGCACAGAACTAAACAATTCCAGTATATTAAATAATAATCGTGTATAGTACTCATAATAACATATTTCGTCCACCACGTATCTTTGCGGTCTGTAAAAGCATCGGTATATCCGCTGAAAATAGCCACCATTTCCCATTAAATTTACGAACAACCCATAAGATGAGCTCCGCATGCAACGGCTTCGTACGTTATATTACACAACACATTGACTACGTTGAATTCTGGTAAACTAATATTGAATTTCGATCAAGAGCAGGGTTTCTTAAAGTGGGGTTCGCCATTCGACGGCAGGGGGTTCGCAACAAGATTTACGTAATGGTGACTTGATGCCTAGCAGGCACGTGCAGCACACATAGTGACTACAACATACTTATGTGAGAGTGGGTTTTCACACCTGGTCATGATAAAAAGTAAATACAGAAATCGACTTGATACCGAGTCAGAATTAGGTTAAAATTATGTAAAATTACTTCTAAATTGAGGGAAAGGGAGTAAAAGGGGAGGGATGTTCGTGACACCCAAGAATATCAATACAGAAACGAGATTTCATCGAACTCGCAGGCGCAAACAATGTTTCATGCATAACGTATTCAGAGGGCGTTAGGTAATCTCGTTCGATGTGCATTTCAAAAGTAAAGAAACGAGCTGAGAGATTTTTGAAATCCGACAGGGTTTGCTTATATTGTCAGTAAATAAATACACAAGTGAGTTTAGAAAGGCGACTGTTTTTGAAATAGCCTATTCGATTTAAAGATGTGCCCAAAATCACTCTCATATGCCTCTGAAATTTGGATATTACTTACGTACGCTTTAATTATGAATTGTCACGCACCTTAAGCTGCAAATCCAATCGTTACGTTGTATTTTAAAGTTGGTCATGAAAAGCGTACTTATCCACTTATAAGCCAAAGTGATAGATTACCAAAAAGCACAATAAACTGAGAAGCTATAAAATATTTAATTAAAGAGCAAAAAGAACAAAGAGCTAGTTATTTCTTAAAATAAAAGCAAGGGAAGGCGCCAGGTGACGGCAATTTTAATTACAAAGTCATTTTATAATACGAGAAACGCAAGACAGGATAAAAACAAAAACGCTACCTTCCATCATCACTGCATGTTTAATTTTTGTCATGTCCTTTCTATTCCTTACTCTGACACTGAAGCCTTTAGAGAACTACACATATAAAAATAAACACGAGTTCACACATCAGCATACTTCTATGAAACGTGTTTCTTAGTATAAAATACCTATCATTAGCCAAGTATTAGTAACAGTTACAGGAAATGATTTGTATCATAATTCACAGAACAGAAACGTAATCTGCGTCGCAGCAATCTCCCGGGGCGGAGATGAGGTTTTAATGCGAGCAAAACTCTTTAAGCGTTGTCATTAACATACACCTATTTCAGTTTCACGTTTAACGTCGATCATTTTACATTAAACGAATTTATCACAGACGGCCCAGGCTGCGTAAAATATGGATAATATGCCTTTGGTAGTTACGCTAAATTCAATTTCATTTTCATTCGCCGCTCTAAGAGCTGAGTTGAGATTTAATCTAAATCTGCATACATTGCGTAATTCTACTCTCTCCGTGGCATTATCAGGTTTTAGCATTTCAAATTATGTTAACGAAGTTGTCGCCTTTTACGAGCCGGGAAGAATGACAGTTGAATGTTGAGGGATTTATCGATCTATACGTCAGCTGGGTGGGTACCTACTGCACCTAGCATCGGGTGTAGTGACAGATACATATG
Organism: Hemaris fuciformis; assembly: GCA_907164795.1. NCBI lineage: Eukaryota > Metazoa > Arthropoda > Insecta > Lepidoptera > Sphingidae > Hemaris > Hemaris fuciformis. The sequence goes on from OU015440.1 coordinate 11,442,336, forward strand.
TACATAACAGTACCTACACAGGCAACTTCACGCCTGTATTCCGAGCAGGGGTAGGCAGAGGTGCATTTCTGCACCTACATTTCGCCAGATATGTATCAGTCCCACGTAATAGGGGGCGAGCCTATTGCCGTTTTGCGGGCACATTTCAGACTCCGTACCGCTTCTGAGAATTTCCTAATGGAAAAACTCAATGACACATACTTGTGCCGCGAGACCACGAGGCAGAGGCAGGGTGTAGTGATGTGTATATAAATATATTTGCTGTAGATCAATATAAAAAATATTACAACTTATTTTTTTACATTGTATTCTTGAATTATGGTTGCTCAGCCGTTAGCTATAGTCTACATTAAATAAGTGATGCATATAAAGATTTCTGTCATGTATTCATTGCCGAGTTTAATCATCCAGTTTTTCATCGCTTCACTTCATCGGTTTTCCCACTCTATTTCGCCCCCATTTTTAATGCATGTAAAAAAAACTTATTCAAATATCTACTGCACGAAAGACAGTTTGATTTTATGCTATCGGCGAACATAATTTATAATGTCGTTAGAAAAGGCAAATACAGCTCGTAAGCGAGTCATGCCATGTAATTTTTAGAATAAATATCGAAATCGGATAAGATGCGGGACGGGAGTATTACTATGGAACCCACGAACTATCATAAAGCTGTAAGTTTCTTATTTCATTACGAGACCCTATAGATTAATTTATCATCAGCCCATATTGCTGGGCACGGACTTCTTCTACGACCGAGAGGGTTTAGGCCTTAGTCCACCATGCTGCCCTAACGCGGGTTGGCGGACTACACACCTAAGAAATTCGTAGGAATTTTTAGGTGCACAGGTTTCCTCACGGTGATTACCTTCACTGTGAATAAACACATAACTTCGAAAATTCAGAGGTATGTGCTTGGGGTTTGAACCCGTGACCTTCGAGATTCTCAACCACGCGCCTAAACCTCGAGCCCATCACCACTTATGAATCCTTTTATGGAATCATTATTTAATTCATATTGAAAATGTATGTAAAAAAATATAATTAATTTAAAATGAACTGGCATAAATTACAGTGTTAATTAAAACAATAATTTTAATGCCGGTGTAATACCAGGTAATGTGAATTTGAGGTAGGTGTCAAAGGAAATATATTTTAATACAGATTTCGAGGAAATGTACAGTATCGTCTGTGGTTAGAGAATATTTGGTATAATTTAACTTTTCCAAGAATTGGTTGCGTTGCATTTTTTACACGTAATTAGTATTCCTATTAAAATTAGCAACGTATATTCGAGTACGCGTACGAGTATGCCTCCTAAATTTTAATTATAATATGGTGTTTGTAGACCTGATTAATCTACCCGCTATCTACAGCAGGAGTAAATCATGGAAGTATTATTATTATTCTCAGCCTATCGCCGTCCACTGCTGAACGAAGGCCTCCCCAAGTAGGCGCCAACCATCCCGGTCTTGAGCAGCCCTCATCCATCCGCTACCCGCTACCTTTCTCAAGTCGTCGGACCATCGTATTACATGCTAAATGAGTAATCGAGCATGGAAGTACCACTTACCCAATTGATGCTGTATTTTGTATTATGTAGCCTTTTATTCGTCAGTTTTCACTTCCTCGTGCTTGTAATGTATGATAATGCCCTTAAACATTGAAAAAAATATTTCAAATATTGTAGCAAGAGCCATTTCGATGACGTCAGCTTTCACGTGAACAAATCGCAATCGCAGCCCATTCATTTAGGAGATCTATAACACATATAGCCACACATTTATACATACATACACTTATCTCAAACTTATAACAACCGTCTTAAAAAATCCATAAGAACATTTTATTAAATTTTTCATGCAGCATTGTTCGCATGACAACGTGATCGCTCTTTCTCTTGATAAATAATTTTAAATTATTGTACAACGAACATAATAAGTAAATCTACTAGTTTGACGCAATTATGAATTCCAGACAGGCTAAGTCGAGGATTAAACCGACTTTAGATTAGGATTATTAAGGATAATTTGAGACTTTTGTCATGAGATGCTTGAAGCCTGGTTTCCACAGCCTTATAAATGGCCGTCATAGACTGAAGACCCGTCAAATACTCTCGAGTGTCACTAATTAGGTTTCCTTTATTTATGTATGATGATACTTCCTGATCGCTGTTAGGAAGATTTACAGGAATCGATGTTTCTCTCCCAAAGAAAAGAAAAGCGGGTGTATACTTTTTTCGCGTGGGTGTCAATGAGTGTAGACCGATTTCAAAGTATTTATTTCGTAAAAATAGTTATAAATAGTATTTACATAGTAAAAGTGCTTTAAAAGTTGTGCAGAACAATTAGTTACATCCGTAATTAATAAACAGTATCACATGTGACTATATGTACTAAAATACACCACCTGCCAGCATCTTCGCACACACATAATTGTACGAAAACGTTAAATTCAAATTTGAATTATGGCACAGCTGTCGGACATTCAGATCGCGCAGACCAGGCTCGAGGATTGCTTCACCAAGCGCATGAATGAACTTGAAGCTCAGCTACAGACTGGACCAGCCAAGGACACCGTGGCACGGGTTGCAGAGGAGTTTCGTACGTTTCGTGAACTCATGTTCAATATGCTTGGCCTGCTTCGATCGCAGATTGCTGAATGCGCTCGTGTGATCGACGTCATCGAGACCAGGCATCGACGAAAAACGCTTTTGTTCATGGGTGTTCCTGAAGCTGATAGGGAGGATTGCACTGCATCCATTTTGGAGATCCTTCAAAACAGGATGTCGTTGAAAAACCTCTCTTCTTCTAACATCAACGCTTGCCATCGTTTGGGAGCCCGAAATAACAAACATCAACGACCGGTTCTTGTGAGGTTTTGTGATGCCAACGACAGGTCTGTGGTGTGGAAAGCAAAAGCAAGGCTGAAGGGCACTTCGACTTCTATAAAGGAGTTCCTTACTAGATCTCGACAACAGATTTTCGCCAAGGCCCGTCAACACTTCGGTATGCAGGACTGCTGGACCCAGGACGGAACCATTGTTGTGAAGGTCGCCGATGGCACAACAAAAATCACCACGACCGAGGAGCTCAACAAACTAATAGTTCTGCACTCAAAGTCAACAGTCAACAAGCCCCCGACCGGAACCTGCACTGGCCAAAATAGTTCCACATCATTGAATGCGAAATCTCGTAAAAATTAACTAATTTCGTCGTATTATTGTTCACTATTAAGAGCGCATTGTCATGCCGATACAATGTCAGTTACAACTGTATTAATTATTCATACCCACATCATTCATAATTTATTGTCTATGTGTATTTTAGTTTTAATATTTTATTTTACTACCCCAAATGTCATTCTAATGACATTTGACGTTTGACAACTGACATTGTATAATCCGTTCGGAAACCGCTATTGTTGCCAATATTTAATTATTGTTTGTTTTTTTATTTTATTTTTTCTCGATGTCTTTTTATAATGTTTTTTATAATGTTTTGATTCTTGTGTGTATCAGCTGGCGGGTGGTGCAGAGATGTGAGTATAGCACCGACTTGTACGTTTTAGTTTGAGAATTATTTAATTTGTATCTATAATATTATTATATTAATCTATAGTATATTTATTTTATCTTGATATTTATTCAATTATGAGCTATTCTGATAATGATTCTTTTTACTCTGTGAATTCTGACCATTCAAACAGCGATGATAGTTTCTGCTCGGTGACTGACGGACTGGGTGATATGCTGCGACAAACTTTTAGTGATTCGGTTAAAAGTTTTTTTAATGTTTGTCATATTAATGCGCAAAGTTTACCTAGTCACTTCAGCGAACTATCTGTAACTTTCACGGACGTTGACGTTCATGCCGTCCTGATTTCTGAGACTTGGCTCAAACCTCAACTTTCTTCCAACGCTTATCCTCTCCAAGGTTTTAATTTAATCCGAAATGATAGAATCAGTAGGAGAGGAGGTGGCGTAGCTATTTATCTCAAATCTTTCTTTACATATAAAATTTTAGCTTCCTCACCTACAGATAGCAATCCCACTGTTGAGTATCTTTTTCTTGAGGTTTGTTTCAGGGGAGTGAAAGCTGTACTTGGTGTTGTTTACTGTCCTCCTTCTTCAGACTACTTCTCCAGTCTCGAAACGGTTCTGGAATCTTTAGGGTCTCAATATGCACACTATATCATCATGGGAGATTTCAATACCAACCTCCTGGCCTCCAGTTCCCCCCGTTCCCGTAAACTCCTTGACATCACTGAATCCGCCAACTTGCATATCCTTCCCCTCCAGCCTACTCACCACAATACTGATGGAGACAGCACCTGGCTTGATTTAATCATCACCTCCTCTCCTTCCCTTGTATCGCGTCATGGTCAGTTGCAAGCTCCTGGCTTCTCTCACCATGACCTTATTCATTTGTCCTATATCCTAAAACCTCCTAAATCCCTGCCTAAAGTTTTGTTCATGCGTTGTTTTGGCCGAATAGATCATGATAAGCTTTGTAAAGATGCTGCCGAGCTGGACTGGGAACATCTGTCCAGAGCGAGCACAGTTGACGAAAAAGTTTGGATCTTTAATGATACTGTTCTTTCACTATTTGACCGACATGCTCCAGTTAAGAAGATCAAACTTAAACGTCCTCCTGCTCCATGGATGACGAACGATGTTCGTTTGGCAATGAGACGGCGAGATCGGGCATACCGGAAGCTTCGTAAGAATCGTACAGAGGACAACTGGAATCTTTACAAGTTGGCAAGAAATCGGTGTAACCAGATGATACGTAACGCAAAACGCCGCCATATTCTCGATAATATCTCCTCTTCTCGCTCTGCTGATGTTTGGAAGTTTTTAAAAACACTAGGCATTGGCAAGCAAAAACATAAAGATTTCCAGAAGACAATTGGTTTGGATGACATAAACACTCACTTCACAACAACTGTACCCATGGACCACCAAACCAAATGTCGTACACTGGAGTTTTTAGCTGAACTTCCTCGATCTCATATCAATCCATTCCATTTTTCTCCAGTTGCATCGGACGAAATTAAAAAGATAATCCTCTCCATTAAATCCAACGCTACTGGCTGTGACAACGTAAGTCGTCGCATGATCATAGCAATCCTTGACTGGCTCCTTCAACCTATCACAAACATTATTAATTCTTCCTTTAGTACTGGCTTTTTCCCAACCGCGTGGAAAAATGCCGTAGTCATCCCACTTCCAAAAATCCCAAACCCGTCTTTGCCCAATCATTTTCGCCCAATCTCCATTCTCCCATTCCTTTCCAAGGTGCTTGAAGCTTGTGCTCACAAGCAATTGTCCAGGTTTGTGTACCAGAATAATTTAATCAGTCCCTACCAATCAGGGTTCAGACCTGGACACAGCACTGTCTCCGCTCTCCTAAAAGTGACTAACGATATTCGGGCGGGCATGGAGGATACCAAAGTCTCGGTAATGGCCTTGGTAGACTTTTCAAATGCCTTCAATACTGTTAGTCACGATAGCCTACTATCTATCCTTTCCTATCTAAAGATCTCGTCAGATGCAGTGGATTGGTTCTCATCTTATCTTCAGGGACGTCAGCAGTCGGTGCGCGTCGGCACGACCTCGTCGTGTTTGCGTGGGCTCGACTCTGGCGTACCTCAAGGTGGTATTCTTTCTCCTCTATTATTCTCAGTTTTTATTGATCTCATATCCCAGAATCTTCAATGTTCGTATCATCTGTATGCCGACGACTTGCAATTATATGCTCAGGCCAGGGTGGAGACAATATCTGATGCAATAGCTAAGGTGAACAGAGACTTGGAACATATTCAAAGATGGTCGGAGAGTTTTGGCGTGATTGTTAATCCCAGCAAATGTCAGGCAATCATTGTGGGCAGTCGACGGCAAATGACAAATTTAAGCAATATACTTGTCCCACCAATTGTATACAATGGTACAGCTATCGCACTATGTTCCACTGTAAAGAACCTTGGACTTCATATTGACTCCACCCTGACCTGGCAGGCCCAAGTGGCTTATGTTAGTCAAAAAGTCACTGGTATACTTCGAGTTCTCTACCGTCTCAAAAACTTTCTTCCGTCGCGGACCAAGGCAATGCTTGTACAAACTTTAATATTCCCTATTATCGACTATGGTGATGTATGCTATTTTGACCTGAATGCAGACCAACTCAATAAACTTGACCGACTTCTTAATAACTGCATTCGATTCGTATTTAATCTCCGCAAGTATGACCATGTGTCTTCCTTCCGTTCTCAACTCAAATGGTTGCCCATTCGTCAGCGTCGAAATCTTCGCGCGCTCACTACACTATATTCCTTCTTAACTTCTCCTAATGTCCCTTCCTACATTACCCCCTATTTTCAATTTTTACATGCCAACCATGAGAGAAATCTTCGATCTTCAAATAACCTTCTTCTTCTATGCCCATCGCACACTTCCGATTTCATTCATTCTTCTTTTCCTGTGCAGTCTATACTCCTCTGGAATGCACTTCCCTTGGAAATCAGGACGAGCACGACTCGTTACGCGTTCAAGTTGAAAGTTCGAAAGTTGTTAACAACCAGAATGGCAGATTCTTCACAACAATAGTATGTATGTATTTATTGTATTTTAAACCTTATGTATTTATTTATGTATATATATTATAATTTTATTATGTATTTAAGATAATTATGTTTTTTTTTTCTATTGTATTTATGTATTAGCTTAATATTGTGTATAGTATATTATAATTTAATTTACACCTACGCTTTTCATCTCTGCACCATCTAGGGTTCGACTGGAAGAGAATGCCTCAGGCATTAAGTCCACCTTTACATAATTTATGTATAAAGTGTAAATAAATAAATAAATAAATAAACCTAGTAGGTAAAGCCAGACGGCAAACAAATTGTAAATATTATATAATTCCCGAAATCACGCCATCCTATTTTCAGAAATGGTTGGATTTTCAACATCTATAACGACGACGTACGAGTGTTCAAAGAATAATTAGCTAGGAATTCCTGTTAGCGGTATTAATTATTCGCAGGGTTGGGCAGTATTTGAATTACTTGTAATTGAAATACGTAATTGAAATACAAATACGTATTTTGTATTTGTATTTTAATTACTTTCTTAAAATGTAATTTGTAATTTGTATTTAAAATACGTGTAGCCGAAGTATTTTGTAATTAGTATTTCAAATACTCGAGGCTTCAAAATACATTTATTAAAATACATTTAGCCTTCATTTAGCGATCATGAGTGTGAGTGCGAGACGAGAGTGCAATGATGGAAAAGCCTCGAAATTTACAGACTTTTATAATATTGGACATTAAATTTGTGCTCATCAGGACCTGCAATAACAAAACAAAAACCGCCGCAAAAAAAAACTATTCCAAAACAAATAAATATTTTGTAATTTGTATTTTGTATTTCAATTACAAATAGCTAAAATACTGTATTTTGTATTTCAAATACCTTACTTAAATGTATTTTGTATTTTAATTACTTGCGATACAGTATTTTGTAATTTGTATTTCAATTAAAGCAAAGCATGTATTTTGCCCAGCCCTGATTATTCGCGCGTCTGTACGAGATTAGCTGATTGCTTTGCTAATACGGAAATTATATGACAGCCCTGTGGCGCAGTCGGCTAGAAACCAGCTTGCGAAATGAAAGGCTGCGGGCTCGATCCCCGCACCGAGACAAATGTTTGTGTGATCCACAAATATTTGTTTCGGGTCAGGGTGTTTGTAAGCCCGAAAAGTTTCTCGTAGTTTCTGACACCCACGACAGGACTCGTATCTTAATGTGGGGTCAGAACTATGTATGTGACTCTTGGGTGTATTTATTTATTTATTATTTGTATGTATATGTAATCTCTGCAATATATGCTTCACTAATATAATCCAGAGATGTTTATCGACTATTATAAACACTTTTGTTTTTAGTATCCAACTAAACACTGGCCACGATTACTACAATATCTTAAAATGGCAATACCTATTAACTGGGACTTAAAATGTTATTTGTTAATTAAAATATTTATTTTACGATCTCTGTAATTTTTTATTTTTTATGTATACATATTTTTTTATCATTTCACCTAGTACACTTATTACTTACCTTTAATTTCTCTTCCTACATCTCCATCCTTGGTTGTCTGTAGATCGCCTTGTGCGATAAGGCCGCCTTTTGTACTTATTTAGTTTACTGTAATCCATAGTTTAATTTGTGTACAATAAAGTTTTAAATAAATAAAATACAACTTTCGAAACGTTTGCACAAAAGAACCTTTGCCTGCTCCTTCTGAAAACTGGCGTAAATTTATATGTATTTATCAAATAGTAAATACGCGAACAAAAACATGCCAAATAATATAACTATATTTCTACGCTTTCTTTTTCAAAGTCCTTCCATGAACCTTAAACTGATAAAAGAATATAATAATGTTACGAATAAGTTTCGCTCCATCGAAGTTTTTCTCGAGAGCCGACAATCCCCAACAGAGCACATAATCTTGGCTAAACAAGAAGTAACTAGAAGTTATCCAACGAAAGAGGGCATGTACCTGTATCGAACTTGTTTTGTTTCGAGAAAAATTTCTAGATGTAATAAGATTATGGTTAAGTTAAACAATGTTTCGCTTCAACCTAAATGTGAAGTTTCTCAGCGGGCTATTTAGCTCGTAGAAGTAACTCGATAGACTTTAACAGCTATATAAATATTCTTGGACATGGCCCTCCGTCCACGATTCAAAAGAGGAAAATGTAATTTGTATGCAGAAATTTGACGACGTTTTTGTTCAGCATTAATACCAGCATATATACTCATATTATATATACATAATACGAAAAATATATATACGAGCATGACTCTTAACTATCGCAAAAAGTCTTGTTAACTTTGTTATATAGTGACGATATCCTTAAGCGCCTGGATGAGCCTTTCCAACTCGATCCCCCGTTAAGAAAAATAAAGAAACAGGAAGTAATTGAAATTATTAGAAATCTCAATAAAAAGAAAGCACCTCGGTATGATCTTATTACAGCAAAACTTCCCTGTGAAATACCAGAAGTAGCCATCACATTTTTGACACACTTGTTCAATACTATACTTCTCAGAGGCATTATTCCATCTCAATGGAAGGTAGCTCAAATCAAAATGATCCTCAAACCTGGCAAAGCTCCTGAAAACGTATCATCCTACCGGCCGATCAGCCTACTGCCTATATTGTCAAAGGTAATGGAAATCCTCTTCCTTAACCGATTGAACCCAGTCATAGCCAAAAATTTTATAATACCTGACCATCAGTTTGGATTTATAAAAAGCATGGTACTATAGAACAGTAGGGCTACCATCAACTCTTATTGCGATTCATTTTACGACCTAAACTGAACTGAATCGTTATTTCGTACCATGACATCTATAAAGCGATTCAGTATAGGTTCAACTCATAGACCTCTATAATAGGGACACGACATATTGTTCTATACATACAATTGCTTATACAAATAGCATCCATTTTGAAGGCACACACTAAAACATATATCTATCTCGTTCTAACTCAGCACTGTAACTCGCAGGAAAACAATATAACAGTATTTCAGTGCGTACACAAAGTGAACCATGAATGTACGTAAATACCTAATGAGGCCGAAAATCCGCCATGTTTAGCGCACCAAATGTCATTGTCAGTCAGTTCAGCAGGTACTTGTGTTGTCAAAAAGTCGTGGTTTCAATCAAAATAACTAATTATCTTTCTATATTTTGCTTGTGATTTAAAATAATTGAAGCCAAATGTAAATAATTACGTCGTAAATATTACAGTGTGTAGTACAATAGGGTGCGGCATAAGAGAAACACCAAATCAGCCAATGTTTACCATACACAGGTACGCTATAAATAACATTAAATATATTGGTTATTGTTAATATTGCCGGGAAAATAAAGGAAGATTTACATTATAATTAGCAAGGTTCTTATGTGCAGTTATAGGAAATAAATGGATTTGACTTATTTAACTATATTTTCACGCTTAAATAATGTTAATTTATGAGCTGGGGTTGTACATTATTTATCGACTTTGATATCGATTGCTTATATAAAATTTATTATTTTATCATGCTAACCCGCTTAAAACATACAAAAATAATAATTAAAACATATTTTATAGGATCCGAAGAAATGAGCGTAAAAAGAAAAAGTGTCTGGAAGCCATTGGAATGGAAAATATAAAGCCAAATGTAATAAATGTTTCAACAAAACTCTGGATGTGACTCGACTACGAGATTATGCCGTGCCCTTCAAATTTGTAAGAGTAAGTTAATACTGTATATACTTTTATAGTTAATATTGATATAATTTTTTTATTATATACATATTTTAATACATACATATTATTTTACAACAAAATGTGCTATAAAAGGATCAAAATTAATATACAAGTTTTTTTATGGTGGGACGATGCTCAGCAGAGTAGTCATTGGACTGTCGGCTTATTATATAATTCCTGCTCCATGTTCGCAGTCAAAGGCCCTAATATGTCTTTTCGTGCCTCTCACCCTCATGGAGTCTGCTCGTATAATTGAAATTTGAACTTTTTTTTCAGTTGTTACTTACACCGCAGGATTTGTATCGAGAAAATTATCCCGCAATATAAAATGTCAGACGTGTGCTTCGTTATTGTTTGGGAGATCCGAACAGCAATTTGAAAACGCTGATTCATTTTAAAACAAGAGATGGACTGAAATACCTATCGAAAGATGTTGAAGACATAACGAAAAAGACAGAAAAGATCATTAAACCTAACTTGGATAACTCGATGCCCCAATACTATTATCTATATATATTTAAATTAATTATGAAGCACTACTCCGAAAAATCGGACACCATTTTTCGATCGGAATCAATTGATCATGACACTAATCATAAATACCTCTTAATAAAATGTGTCATCAAAACATATTTAGACATTCGGTTTAGATATTTCAGGAAAATGGTTACCGACAAAATATCTCTTCGGAAATATTTAAATAAAATAGTTTTATTCCGTAACGAGTAAAAACACTATTGTAAATTCGTTAAATTTGTAATAATTAAGTGATTTTAGAGCGGAAGTCATAAGGAATGACGTTTGTAATTAAATAAATGTTCTGAAGGTGTTTTTTTTATTTTTTTATCACGCGGTCCCTTGATAAGTTTAAAATTTGAATCATTCAGTTATGGTGCGAAGCACCTATCTTGAGGTGCGTTGCAGTAGTGTGTTACGGACTGTAGAGTCAGCAACACAATTAAAATAGATTGTAGTAGAGAGATAAGTAGTCTAAGAAAAACACGTACTCTTATTTTATACAATATACTTACTCCCTATTAATTCTATTCTACAAATAATTAATACTCAATAATATTTAAAATAAAATGAGCCAAGAACATTTATCGATAAAACCTAATAACATTATAATCTTCTGGGCAGCACTAAAACCGCCATGTTTAGCGCACAGATGACGTCACAGTGGCACGCATTTTTTGTTGACATTTCATTTCCATAGGTTTCCTACTTCATTGGTTCAACTGCTTTGTAACAATTCAGTTTAAGAATTGAATGAAATTTGGTTCGTCAAGTATTATTGTTCGTTCATTTTCGTACTATGACCCTCTGAAACGACCTAAACTGAATCGCTTAACTGTCAAAAAGTAATACATTTAGCCATCCATTTTAAGTTACTATTTTTTCAACAGAAGTTAATAGTTTCTGTATGTTTTAGGACTTCTGTGTATTTTTTTAACTTTTTATAGTAATAAGTGATCAATTGAATTAAATTGTTGTTGTAAAATTGTGATTTTGTGATGATATTGTTACAATATTCATTTATACATGAATAATAACAAAGGTGTCTGAAGCTGCTGTAAAAGACGTTCCTAAATTGTTTTTAGATGACTGAATATTTGATTCTTTTCGAATTTATGGAATGTGACAATGAAGCCAGCACGTCAAGCCCTAAAGAAAGGTGCAAAGTTAGGGAACAGTCGGAATTCGACTGATGGATCCATTTGTTTACTTCGGTCATCGGTGATACTGAATTTACCAATGTCGGCTTTCTAAACATTTGGTTTTAATTTTGTGTGAGGAGTTAAGACTCTTGTTCAAGGTGCCGGGTAAAATCTACCGATCTTTTTGTGGATAAAAAGATAAGAAACATTTTATAATTAAATAAAAGAAAGACATTTCATTACATGCTGGATTTTATTTCATACATGTAATTCCAACAACTCATAAGTATTTTTGTATGTACAAAATAGATTAATATGTGTTTTTTCTTGTTAAAGATATTGACTGCATTGTAATTTTATGCAACTGGGTCCTATTAAAGACCCATTGGGGACATCAAAGGACACCTAATGGCACAGCAGACAGTATCATCCATAATAGCAGAAGTGACTGCTTGCATTGTTTCTCCACAGATGACAAGATAATATGTATATGCTATCCTAAAACCCTGGCTGAAAGAAATAATACATGGGCTAGGTAAAAGTGTTTTTTTTAATAAATATTAAAACCTTTTATGTGCATTACACTGCTGATCAGACACCTTAAAATTGAGGGTTGTAAGGACTTGTCCACCACACTGCCTTATTGCAGGTTGGTGTTGTAATACCTAAGCCTATACCTTTTATTCAAAAAGCTTTTAAATGTACAAGTTTCTTGAATTTTTTTCCTTTATTGATATAAACAATAATAATTTGGTGAATTTTTATTACAATCTATTACAAAAACAATAATTATTGCAGGTTTTATGAGAATTTCAACTTTCCAGGTGTTTTTAGGTGTATAGACTACACAAATAGCTAGTATAAAGCCTGCTGAACATGAAGAAAATTTCTAATGTAGGAAACATTATCACTCATTAAATGTCCAATTGGTGAGATGGATCATCTATAACTAAACAATCATTGTAACAACAAAAATATTGTCTATCCATATGAGTGTGTCATGTTTTTCTAGATATGTGATGCAGACATGCGAATCACCAGTGTAGATGCTAGCTATGTAGGCGCTACACATGATTCATTTATATGGAATGTGTACCCTTAAAAACATTATTTGGAAAGTCTTGACTAATCTACTTGGTTTCTTATGACAAAATAAATGCATGCAACTTATTATATATAGACAGGCCTCTTGCCTTTAACATTATACACATTATAAAATAATTTGCTTAGAACATAATGCTTTATGTTCTAAATATATTGCTATATATTTACACATTATTGGTGTAACCCAAAAAAGTATATTTTTAAGTTGCATTAAGTTAATTACCATGAAGCTTTAAAAATAATACTTGTTTTGTTGCAGGAGATTCTGGGTATCTATTACGCAAATATATGATGATTCCAGTTATATTTGCAGTCCCAGGTACACCAGACAGCCACTATACAGCTCTTCATGTCCGGACAAGGAACATAATAGAAAGAACGATTAGGCTTCTCTAGGTGACTTTTGGTGCACAGAGTGTTGTACTACAAACCAAGAGTAGCAGCATCTATAATAAATAATATTTTATTTACTATATAATTTAATGTAATTTTTTTATACCACCTTATTTGTATTTCAATTTTATAGTTGTAAATAAAATATGTTCAGTATCTTCCTCGCATAATTTCTTTAATTTCTCTTATTTATTTTAACAAAAATTTAAAAATGTTATTTACTCCACCCGAAGTTTCGCCTGCTTCTGGGTTTCCGTAATTCCCTCAATTGTGATGTTTTGTTATAGCCCATGGCTATATCCTTGTGCTTATAAAGAAACTCCCATAAGTGTTCGAGTTCGTCATAAGTAACTCTACACCGTATAGCTTTACTATATTGAAAAAAATATAAGCACTTGAAATACCAATGGTGATACAAATGTTTTTGTAAGCGAAACGGGGTAAAAATTATAAGAACTCAATATATAAATTGATAATGCTAAATATAAATGTTGAAAAATCAATTACCCCATTGTTTAATACAATTTTAATTCAAATTTAATAAAAACGTCGAATTAGCAAATCAAATCCACCGCCACATCAACCTCGATTTGATGATGCGAATGTTGAATAACACATATTCGAAACTTGAACCAATTTTTAATGTTAAATTATTTAAAGAGTTATGTACCGATATCATTTATTTCACTGCAATCAAAATAATTATAAAGCCTTTTATACGTCGCTAAATATTATTTTTTACAAAGTAAGTATATAAAAATAATAAAATAAACATAAAAATAGGATTAAAATAGTAATAGTAAATACCGACAATTTAAAATGTTGAGTTTCAAAACGCACTCTACTATGGTGGATGAAAGAAATGATAAATGTATAGCGTTGTCTCTTTCAATCAAAGCGATCCAGTTTTAAGTTTCGTTCATTCACTGGCTGCGAAACAATTCAAATACGACTCAGTTTAAAGAACGTCATGGTACCAAAATAAACGATTCAGTTTAAGAACCTAAACTGAACTGCTCTGCAATTGAATCGTTTGTTAAAAGGTCATGGTAGGCCTACAGGTCCACAGACTAGTAGAAGAAATTCATAAAGTCTTTGAAAATAAGAAATACTGTTGCGCAGCGTTTTTGGATATTTCACAGGCGTTTGATCGAGTTTGGCACGAAGGCTTGCTTTACAAAATAAAGACACTACTCCCAACCAACTATTACATATTTCTTAAATCATATCTTGCTGAAAGATATTTCTATGTAAAACTAGGAGAAGACACAACAAAACTCCATAAGATCTATGCTGGAGTGCCCCAAGGTAGCGTGCTCGGCCCAACTCTGTATCTTATTTTTACTTCGGATCTACCTATGACCGACGGAGTTCTGATAGGTACCTTTGCGGACGATACAGCTGCTTTAACAGTCCACGATGAACCGACGGAAGCCAGTAACAAACTCCAACGATGCCTTAACCATATCACAGATTGGTTGTGTGCCTGGCGGATAAAGGACAACAAAACAAAATCGGTACAAGTAACCTTCACCACGAGACGTGAAACGTGCCCTCCCGTATCGCTTAATGGAGTTCAAATAGCCCAAGTAACGGATGTCAGATACCTTGGAGTCTATTTAGATCGTCGTCTTACCTGGAGAAATCATATATTTACCAAACGAAAAGCCCTTGGTATACAGCTCAGGAAAATGTACTGGCTGTTTAACAGAAAATCACAACTGTCTCTGGAAAATAAGTTACTGCTATATAAGTGTATACTCAAACCTGTTTGGGTTTACGGGATTCAACTTTGGGGGACAGCATCCAACTCAAATATAGAAATCCTACAGCGCTTCCAATCAAAAATGCTTAGGATAATCACTAATTCTCCCTGGTTCATTACGAACCAACAATTACACCACGACCTTCGAATCAGAACAGTTCAAGAAGAGATCAAACACCTAATGCGTTCTTATAAGACCAGACTGGACAAACATCCGAATATACTAGCCACGAGCTTTATGAATGTCGATACGACTTTCAAACGACTAAAAAGGAAATCACCAAAGGATCTCATAACTCTTGAATAAGACAAAACTTTACGAGTATAAAAACCACTTGTAATAAGGGGATATGTCACTGGACTCACTGCCCTCCAAGACAAGAAACATTTATAATCGTTTGCTGAATGTTAAAAGAAAACAAATTGCAATAATACATTGTAAAAAAAAAAAAAACTTTGTTACCGCTTACTCGCGTTCAAATTACAAAAAAAAACCCTTAAAAGTTTCTTCCTTTATTATTTATGATGTCTATTTTAATACATATAAACGTTCTTAATAAAATACTGCGAATACTATTTTCCGCATTCTTTATTCCGTTATCCACACTTTCTATCGCATTGAACAATTTTACGCGAAATTCCAAAAGCTATTCCGCCGGTAATAGCGACACGCGAACTAAATTGTTTTCTATAAACGTTTTATTAATACGCTTTTAATAATAAGCGTATTGTATCGATTACTCGAACTATTTTTATTATTATTATAGTTTATCGGAGTGCCAATTTATTATACTACTAATAGGTGAGCCTTGCTTGGCCCGTATGCAATTTTATAAAAATATGTCTATTTTTCCTTTTCGAAGATCCTATTTTGTCATACCATAAGAATCAAATTGGTCCCTTTTATTTAATTTAATGTGCTTTATTGTACACATAATCATCAGCCCATCACTAGTCCACAACGTAAATGGTTTAACCTTAGTCCACTGTCCACCACGCTGGCCTAGTGTGGGTTGGCGGACTACACACATAAGAAATTCCTAAGAACTTTTAAAAGTGCAGGTTTCCTAACGATGTTTCCTTTATCGTTAAAGCACGTGATAATTTATTGTGAAAACACACATAACTTCAAAAGTTAGAGGCGTGTGCCTGGGGTTTGAACCCGCGACCGCCGAGATTCTCGACTGCCTGCCTAAACATCGAGGCCATCACGACTTCACACACACGTAAACGTGACCAAAGGTGAAAAACGAAGTTGATGAAGTTAGTTACACATACTCGTAGTAGGTCGTCGACATCTTATTTGTCAGTAATGAATTGAATTCTGTAACTTCTCGACACTCGTTTGAAGCGTATTCTGAAAATGATTCGTTTGTTAGATCTGTAAAATGTTTACTTTTTCATATAGATACACAATTTTTTTAATTTAATATGGCATGCAGTTTGGGTGGTAGTTTTCACAACAGAACAGACAAGAAGTAAGGCTCTTTTAAAAATAATTTACGCCACATTTCACTTTAAACTAAATCTGAGCAAAATCCTCTTACGCTGCAGTGTATTTAAACTCTTGAGAGTAAGATTCAATACATATGACAATGCAGATATTGATATTATTTTTAACTACATATATGGTTACATACTTGTGAAACGTCTATATCATTACGGTAGACAGAGAGAAAATTTTACTTTCCACGATCTTGACCATTTTCTTCATTAGCTATCATCATCATTAGTTCATTATCATTTATAACCTTTAAAGATTTCAATTGAATGTATCTTATGAGATGCATCGTTTTGTGCGATTAATGATATTGGTAGAAGTCTTAGCTGTTGGTAAGAAGGAAATTGGTATCTATTCGTCAAGAAAGCAATCATCCTTGCAAAAGGCGTAAAAAGCACCACAGTGATCTACCAAAATATTTCGGTAGAACAGATTGTGTAGGTAGATATACATTTGGCTTAGCCTGGCAGAAATGTTTCAACTGGTGATTTTGTTTTATGCACACAGCTGACACTACAGTGACTCTGCCGCTACAAAAATTTCAATCAGATAGCGGAGCAAATAATTCTAATGCGCCATTTACACAGTCGAATGATTGACCGTTTCTTTTATATAAAACGTGGCATCATGGTTCCGAGTAGTGTTGTAATGAGGGGTCTAATTGCTAGCGTTCGTAGTATCCAACAGGCGGCCTCTCTGTGCGTCTCGGCAATTACCGGCCAACAAATGTGCCATGTTTCGGGGAATTCACGCCAGCGCCAGTCACACCGACACACGCTAAAATTGCAATTACACACCCATCCGCGCCGAGCTATGCCATAAAAATGTAATTCAATGATAACTGGTTTTGTAGATTAATTCACATTTTTAAGTAAGTGTTATGCTGTATAGTTGCATTTAAAGCTGTTTATTTGAATATAAAATAAATAAATAAACCTAACAATTACATAGTTCTGACCCCACACTAAGGTACAAGTGTTGTGTCGTGGATATTAGAAACAACGCGAGACTTTTTCTGTCTCACAACCACTCAGACCTGAAACAACGATCCTGTCCTACCCTTAAGAATCTAGGCCTTAATTCTAAATTGCAAGATATAAATATTTCATTGCTACAAAACCCTTTTAGATATTGATGTTTATAAGCCAATAAGTATACGTTTTCGAAGAATACAATTACCACTGACTCAAAACAACATATTGCTAAAATACTACGAACACATAATAAATTCCATTTGTCGGAATAACCATTAAACGTAACGAAGTAGGTACCTATACAAACACATTATTGCCGTAACTAAAATTACGTCTTTTTCTCTTTAACATTAATAAAATATGACAGTTAAAAACCAATTAATGTCGACATGAGGATTCCAATATCGTTAATAGGTACATTTTACACGGCACACGGGTAAAACATCGGAGAGTCGAGTAGAATGCACGAGTTATTTTCATTAAACTCGCACACGTTAATAAAAATTGATTTTGTTGTGTAGAATATGCACGAATTGGTATTTCCAACGATTAGTGAGCTGGCCATAGATTATTTGACCTTTAAGGCTATTTAAATAAAAAAGAAATTAAGCCTCAGTTTATTAGTTATTCAGTTTAATTATCAAGTATCTTAACAATGAGGCCTCGAGGTTTAGGCGCGCGGTCGAGAATCTCGGCGGTCGCGTTTTCAAACCCCAGGCACACACCTCTGATTTTTCGAATAGTTGTGTGTGTATTCACAATAAATTATCACTTGCTTTAACGGTGAAGGAAATCATCGTAAGTAAACCTGCACACCTAAAAGTTCTTAGGAATTTCTTAGGTGTGATGTCCGCCAACCCGCATTAAGTCAGCGTGGTGGACTAAGGCATACACCCTCTCAGTTATAGAGGAAGCCCGTGCCCAGCAGTGGGACATATGAGCTGATGATAATGAGGGAAAAATAAGGAAACCCGAACACCTAAAAATTATACGGAGTTTCATAAGTGTGTAGTGAGCCAACCCGCACTAGGCCAAATGGTGGACGGAAAGCCCTAAGCTCAGTAGTGGGACGTACATAAATGGGCTGAATAAGACTTAGCAAGTAATAAACGCATGCTGTTATTTAAATATTATGTGGCAGTATGTCTGTTTAAATGTTTGTTATTTAACCAGGCAAAAAGTACGAAGTAGACTTGAAAGAAATTTAACACACAGATAGTTTTTCACCTATATCAATCTAACTACGGGGCATATTTCACCTAAATTTTGTCATAGATGTCTTTAGGCTTAATTGTAAATTCAACGCGAACAAAGCCAAGATGCTCATTAAAAAATGAATAAGTAAAAAGTGTTACAGTAATAAAAGCCTCTGTGGCATAGGATATTTCCTTATTTTAATCCTTTCCAATCCCGTCCACTCTACTCCAAGCAGCATAAATATCGAAAAGAAACAGGAGAAAACGGAAATCCGATCACCGATCGCAATCGAAGGAGTGCTGGTAAAGCTCGAAGATATATGTAAAACAAAATCCTTCGTACCTTTGAGCTGGGAGGTATTCGGAGGCCCAATAATTGTTATCTCCTTTGATCCCTCTTCAATGTCTTACGTTTCAATTGACAAGCCAATACCTGCGATATCTAGAAATAAGCAATAAAATGTACGGATCATTGGCTTAGTTATTTCGGTTCTGTTTACCAATCTACCAATTTTCTCGCGAAAACTCACGCAAGTATTGTAAGTTGTTAACAAAATATTTATTGTGAAATATGGCTAACATGTTTTTGGTAAATTAATTTATACGTGCGAAATCTACACGTTTTGCGATTTTAAAAAATTACAACAATGTTATGTAAAGTGCGCAATGGTTTAGTTGGTAACAAACCGGACTCATAACACTGAGCCTTAGTAGTAATAGTATATAACAAGTATACATATGCCTGAATTAAATTCGTGTTTGTAATTACAAACACTATTATTACTATTTATTATTAAAGGATAGTTTCCTTTAAGCAATGAATTAATCTGCTTTTCACCGAGGAAGTCCGGAGTTAACAGTGTTTGGGTTTCCGTTGACAGACATTCATGTACCTACTTAAAACACTAGGTATTCCAAATTTATATTAAAATACACTTGTTTTTAATAACACTTGTTTTAAAAAAAATGTTAGTACAAAGACACAAGATGGCCGCGGTTCCATCATCGTCAATGCAATACTTAAACGAGAAAAGAAAACTCATTCTATAGATACCATCTTGACATACCTACATTTCATTACAAAATTAAAATACGAAAAAACATCACAATGCGTTTAGATATTTCTCTGAATCTAAATGATATTCCAACGAAATATTTACACTTCTCTGTGAACACTAATAATATTTTGCTTCATTTTCATTTCTACTTTCTTTGAGATTCGTGGTTGATTAATTTCGCAGAAGAATCTTTGTCGCGCAGATATTCAATTTCTAAGTTGACTACATATTTTAAATTTGATGAACACTTTGCAATAATGTTGAATTTTATGAAGGAGAATGACTAGTAAGTTTATAAAAAGTCCATATCGACGGCAGAAAGCGAAAACGTAGTAATCCAATTTGCTGATTACGACATTTTGAACTATTTTTACAGAACGTTAAAATGCTGTAATTGCACTATTGAGTTGAGTCAAATGCAATACTTGAACTAGGATTGTTCAACTGTACTTTATAAACGTGGTTATTCAATGAATCCCAATTCTTAGATATGCTGCAAACTAAAATTATTCCTGGTTTGGGGCAATACAAATTGTGTTACACGAATGGTGACTTAAATTCTACAGAAAATGAAAACGTATAAAAACACGAGCAACAAAAACGTAGTATGTCGGCACTGGAGCCAACAACATGCATCATTTTTACGGAAAACGAAAAATGTCGTAATCAACATAGTATAAATTATTACTGTTTTTTTCTGTAACTTACAGCGTTTTTGTATGCAGGCATTTAAGTTAAATCATGATTTTTCAAAATGTTAATTTATAAACTATTCATCGCAGATTTACGTGACCCGGACCATTTAACGCAGTTTTTTTCTGATTCGAACAGTGCAATAAAAAAAAATCATACTTTGTGGACTACGACGTTTTCGCTTTCCGCCGTCGATATAATCTCGTATAAGAAAAAAGTAGAAACCATTTACTTTACATACTAAAAGTACAGTTTGATTTCATTACTTGGCTGTACCATTATGTTAAATTTACTATACTATATGTGCGGTGATGACTATCGGGTCTAATGATTATTTTTCCACAAGAAAATTGGGCCTCCGATAATGTCACTCGCCGAACCACGCGTAACAGAGTTGCTTTGGTTTTCTGTGAGACAGTGGCACCTGGGCTATGAGTCTACCCACCACTCATTAATTTTGTTAGAAACAATTACGGACTTTTTGGCCCTCTAAAACTTTCATGCAATAATATATAATAAATTAAAGAAGTTTAAAATTGATGATTCAAAGGAACTTGTAAAAGTCTATTTGAATAAAGATAATTTTGACTTTTTTTTATTTATTTTTTTAAATAATCTCAAACTATAAAGGGGGGAAATTGATAGACTCTAACACCGTCAAAAAATACTCGAAGTCCCTTTGGGTTGGACCATGAATCAATAAGTCACTGAATATTGTATGCTGTTGCAATTATGATTTAGCATCAGGTATGTTTTTTAAGTAACATCATATTGAACTGAGGAAAAGAGGTGAGAATTCATATTTAAATCATAAAAATAATACACTTTCATCATCATCAGCCCATATACGTCCCACTGCTGGGCACGGGCCTCCTCTACCATTGAGAGGGCTTAGGCCTCAGTCCACCACGCTGGCCTAGTGCGGGTTGGCGGACTACACACCTAAGAAATTCCTAAGAACTTTTTTAGGTGTGCAGGTTTCATCACGATGTTTTCCTTCACCGTTAAAGTACGTGATAATTCGTTGTGAATACACACATAACTTCGAAAAGTCAGAGGTGTGTGCCTGGGGTTTGAACCCGCGACCGTCGAGATTCTCGACCGCGTGCCCAAACCTCGAGGCCATCACGACTTATACACTTTATTCAGACGAAATTTTACTAGGTTATATAAAGGGAAAATACATTTCCATAACAACAGTTCCAGTTAACACAACAGTGACCTTTCTGAGGAGCTGATCAAACGGAATAAATTTTGTTCGCCGAATAATTTTAATCAATATGGGTCGTAAGGACTCTCGAGTTGTTCCTCTTACATTGCGGGTACGTACGTAACCTCTCATTATTTTAAGGGTCTCTATAGTCTACGTTTAACAAATTTGACAAGAACCTTTGTAAAATTGAAATGCGATGAGGTATTGTTTGGTTAAATCCACTTCGTTCGTAAGACGAAATATCCCCGGGGACGCAGTAAGCAATGTTTTTCAAATAAAATAAGGTTTACTCGTTAATTTCAGTTCTTTTTAACTCAATTCTTTAAAAGCCCGGAGAAATTAAGAATCGCAAATTCAGCAATGATATCTTATTTCCATTTCTTTGTGTCGGGAGACAAAGTTTTTTATGATGAAGTTAAAAAGTATTTTATATTATTCATCTTCACTACATACTAATTAAAGCTACAGTATTTGCAAGTCGTGATGGCCTCGAGATTTATGCTCGCGGTCGAGAATCTCGACGGTCGCGGGTTCAAACCCCAAGCACACACCACTGACTTTAAATACTCATGACAAATAGGTTTTCTAATACCAACATAATGTTTATTAGCAACTGGTTAAAGATTTTATGTTTCTGTATTATTTCATTGATTAAATGACTTGATGTATTACATTTATGTTAAAAGCCAGACTTGCATGACATCTAAGAGTTGTGAAATACATATATTTTAGTGTTAGGATATTCCATAACCTACATGAAATTTTGAAAGCTTTGATATAAGTCTATTGACGGATGCAGGATCCCCTGTATTGTATACCAAGTGTCCCGGCAGACGTCGTCCTGTCGGGAAAAGATTTAAGCGATATGCCGACTATCAATCGACCGACTACGTATCAATCAATACGATATATTATAAATATATTTTAATGTCTTTTATTGATCGTATGGCACGTAGGTACTTATCTAAATAATATAGGTTCCTTAAATATATTTCAGTGATAATAAAAATATCCGGTAACAAAACCACTAAAAAACAATAACAAAGGAACTTTATATTCGATTCTCCATTTTACAAATTATTTCATCTTATTAAGAAAAAATATATAAAGAAATGAAATATTTTATTTCAAAAAGTACCTTAAAGTTTCTTTAAACATATCTTCAAATTATATCTAGTATATAAATACCAGGATTATAATATTTTCATCTGTCTGTATTACTACTTAATACTTAGCCATGGCAAATATTCACTCTAATCCATTAGTTATATTTAAAGAGCAAACAGAATCAACTTGAATGCTTGTATTTTAGGCTTCGGCCGACCTGATGTAACCGCCGTGTTGATGAACGGATCGATAGCAGACTGGTGCTATCTCTTTGTATGGTTATGTGGCTGTTCGACGCTGCACGGATATGCCTTTCAGGTAGTTACTAATGGAATTTTCGTAGCCTTTGCGCGGCGACTGAACTGCGCTGCACCGCGCTGTCAATCGGGCTTTGTTGCTTTTCACGTGTTGCAGGAAATTCTGTCTGGCATTCTATTCTGTGACGTACAGCTACTCTGCAAATATGAAATTTTAAAGAGAAAGAAAGTAACCGATTCACAATTTCAGTTTTTATACAATATACTTAAAAACCGGCCAAGTGCGAGTCGGACTTGTGCACGAAGGATCCCGTACCTAAAAAAAAATATGGGATGGGAGCCCTCCTAAAATATTTATTTATTCCGTTTTTTAGTATTTGCTGTTATAGCGGCAGCAGAAATACATCACCTGTCAAATGTCAACTGTCTATGTATCAAGGTTCATGAGATACAGCCTGGTGACAGACGGACAGCAAAGTCTTAGTGAAGGAGTCCCGTTTTACCCTTTGGGTACGGAACCCTTAAAATCTATTATTTAAATTCAATAAGAAAATTGTTTTTATGCGATTGAATATTGTTTTCTATTACACACTGTTCACAAATTACAAAGTGAATCGCTAATCTAATATTAATTATGAATTGTGTTAATTTTATATGCGCTATTGCCTAACTAGTCTAGTTTGGACATAAATTTATGCTATATAAGCCCCAATCCCGCGGTTAGCATGTACGCTGTCGCTATAATAATGGAATAAATTGGTAAGACAATGCGATTAAATTACGATTTACGTACCTTCTTGATGTAGCCAATATTATTGTATAGTTTAAAGAGAGTAAGTACATACCTTATCATAGTATTAATAAATAGAACAGCTACGAAGTTCCCAGAAATAGAAACTTAATACAAGTCTCAACTTCTGGTATTCGAAATTCATTGCCTGGCCAAAATTAGGGGTTTCTTTTCTGAAAAATCATATTTATATCCCCTATGTGTTCGTGGTTAGTATAATATCTATCAATATAATTATATTGCCCCAAATGGTCTATATTGTCTACGGGCCAACTATCGACTGCGGTAAATCCTTAGCCCAACACGCCAGTCTAATGCGGGTTTGAGAACTTCTCGTACGAAAGCCTTCCTCGTGAGAACACTGGGGTTTCCATGCCTCTTGTTCATGTAAGAAGAGTATCTATTCGCTTAACTTCGGCAAGTTAAACGCGCCTGGGATTTGAACCTTCGACCGTCAAGGAAATGCATTCATAACGCCTAATATTTAAAGCCATGACGCGCTTTATAATTATTTTGTCACCGTTACGTAACACTATTTCTTCAGCTGGAAACCGAATTCATTCATTATAAATACAAAAGCTTGTTTTAATATAATCAAGTTTGTTTTCGTACACAATACCGACAAACACCGGGATGTGATGAGAAGTAAATAAAATAGGCGCAGGATGTTTTCACAATTACAATGTTGACTGGAAACTTCATCACAGAAGATACTTACGTACATATGTATTTATATAAAGTCGTGATGGCCTTGAGGTTTGGGCATGCGGTCGAGAATCTCGACGGTCGCGGGTTCAAACCCCAGGCACACACCTCTGACTTTTCGAAATTATGTGTGTATTCACAATGAATTATCACGTACTTTAACGGTGAAGGAAAACATCGTGATGAAACCTGCACACCTAAGAGTTCTTAGAAATTTATTAAGGCCTAAACCCTCTCAGTTTTATAGGAGGCCCGTGCTCAGCAGTGGGACGTATATGGGCTGATGATGATGATATGTATTTAAGGGATAAGTAGCTTATAATGATTATATCAATTAAGATTAATTATAAATAATTGTAGCCGAGAAATATATCCAATTTTGTACCAAAACCATCAAAATGAATCTTGCAATTATGTAAGAATTGTTAGAATAAATTAATGCAAACATTTCGTCTACGTGATGTTGCTTGCCTTTGTTCCAATAAAGCTGACAATCCAAGCTGACTTGGTTCCTTTAGATATGCAAAAATACAAGTATTTTTTTACTTATATTACCTACTACTGATAACGATTATATTAATACAGGGTTACTGGCACAAGCAATACTCGAGGTAGTAATATGTGGGAATCTGCTGCGAAAAAAAAAACTGCTGCGAGCACTTGTCCAAAATTGTGTAATTATTTACGTACCGGTTGGAAATAGCAAGGGTCCTCTGGTGATAAAGTATTTAAACCATCTATCACCATATAAATATCCCAGATCGTGACATGCTCATCACAGTGACTTTATCGTTTTACACAAATTACACCTTAGGGGCCGTTCAAGTATTACGATCATCGTTCGCCGGGCTGGAATACTGATAACTTAGACATAAATTCAAAATTTTTGAAAAACAAAATTATCTGTATCCGGGATCCTGTATGCCAAATACGTTCAACGGGTTTTGCGTCATTCAATGACAGACTTGGTGAAATCTAAACTGACAAACTTTCACTTTTATTATAAGTTGTACTCGAAGTAGACAATTTGTATGTTTTTAAACATTCCACTTTAAAACAATGACTCAAAAGCACTTCTGACGCAACACACCGTAATCATTTGTAACCAATTGGCTAAATTCCCGTAGGCGTATTCAATGTTTCTGAACGGGGTTGTGTAAATCCAAAATTAATTAGGCAATTACGTAAACATTTCACGTTTGTAACGCTTTTTTATTCAATAAATCGTTTTAAGCTTTTAAGGTATATTTATTATTATTAATTTGTAATCAAATATCGAAAATAAAATAAGAATAATAGAAAATATAGTAAAATTGTTTACGTATGTATAAAAAGCTATTAATCTCGGTACTAAATTATTATTTATAGGTTTTTAAAAAGAGCCTGTTCTTCGCCACAGTGACAACTAACTTCATTATATTTAATCATGCAAATAGTTCCATAGGCTTAGGACAGATAGTACGTTACAGTTTTCCGGGTAGGAATTCCGGATATGCAAAACGTTATTACAGAAGAAAAACAGCATAGCCTTCCTTTTACATGGAACTCTAAACATACATATAGCTAGCGAAACGGGTGTATATAAACACAATAAAAATCGCTTACCAAATTTTTCTTTGCCTAAAGATTCTGTAGGCACAAATGCCTTTTGATGAAACAATATAAGAGAAAAATATACGGTAGAGCCCCACCCGTGACATAAATTGTTTAAAATATTATAAAATAGTTTGCTGAACATGGCAGCGACTAAAGTAATAATGAATTCGCCGGACAACGCTTTTGTAAATAGAAATACTAACCCGCACTAGGCCTTAACGCTCTTGGTTGTAAAAAAGCGATGGGACATACATGTATGGGCTGATGATAATGATGAGAGTAATGCGCACACATGAGCCTGTATACCATGGTAGCCAAAGATCCACTTCTGCTTCCAAGTTCTTCCTATGTTGCCTGTAAGACCTAAAAAGTCCCATGTCCCCCCCCCCCCCCTATTTCATGAAATAGTAGGGGAGTCTATTGTCGTCTTTATAGTACTTTTCCAGACAGCGAGCTGTTACTTTGAATGTCATAGTGGAAAAATCAACAGTTTGCTTTACTCAGGGATCGAAACGAGACCTTTAGGTCGCAAGGAACACATTAGAGCCGCGGGACCATGAGTAGGCAGAATTCGGCAAGGAAAAACTATCGCCAATTAACTTGCTGTATTTTCACTGACAGTGTTTACAAATTGTTATGAAAGATAATTGTACATAACCATTGATTTCTCGAACAAAACATAGATAAAAATATTTTTAATTGAACACAAACATGAATTAAAAACAATGTTTGTAATTGCGAACTTAGTATAACAATACCTGACACTTTTAATCAAAGTATTACAAAAAAAAAACAGTCGTTTAAAATAATGGAGGCTAAAACACAGTAAAGTCTTCATTGATTATTGTTATTTCTTTTTTATCGCCTTTTTAGTGAATAATTTATTACTGTTAGCCATGCTTAAGAAAAACAATGAATAAATTTACATTATTTCCAAATAATTATTGGCACTAATTTAATTTGCTAGCTCTATAGTCGTATTTCCAGTGAAATGTTTGATGCTAAACGTTCCATTGCAAGCATAGTTAAACACCAAACAATAACATTTTTCCTGGATATTCAGGAAAACATCTTGTGGATATACATACACTAACGCCTGTATTCCCTGAAGGGGTAGGCTGAGGAGCATTTTTGCGTCCACGTTGTACAATTGTCTTTTCATCCCTCGTAATAAGGGGCGAGCTTATTGCCGTTTCCAGGCACAATTCCAGACTCCGTGCTTGTACTAAGAATTTGCTAATGGAAAAACCCTGGTTTTGGGTTCATCCGACCAGGGAATCGAACCCGGGACCTCGTGATTGCACAGCATATTTCTCAAACATACTAGTACCACAAAACAACAAAACATGTGATCATACTCGTACACATTATAATTATGCATATTGAACATCGGCATTTGTACAAACTATAGAGTAACAATCTGGGAAAGTTTCCCCACTTGTGGCAGTGGGAAATACCGTGAAACTATAATTAATGTTTCCAATAATTAGCGCTGGCTGTTAGATAGCGTTCTTGGTATTCTTTTACCGCTTTTTTATACGGCGTTTGGAACCTGGCCTTTTGCCATCGCCGCGCGGAATGCATAGAGTTTATCCGACTAAACGTGACTAAAATTATTCAATAGTTTGAAACGGAATTTAAAGTGAACTATTCCGTAGTGAATGCGTCGTTACTAATTCTAAAAGCTTTATTTGAATAATGACTGCCATTTTCATAATTCCATGCGGGATTCTGCAATTTTACACGCGTGCCTTTTGAATTAATCATGTGATGCGTTTATTCAATAAATGAGATGAGAGTAAAATTACATTGGACGAACTATTTTACGAGGCTTAGGATTGATGAACAAAGAACTTAAAATTTATTTCTACTTACATTTATTTTAGACTTACATACATACATAAACTCACGCCTGTATTCCCCGAAGGGGTAGGCAGAGGTGCATTTCTGCACCCACATTTCGCCAGGTATGTATCAGTCCCACGTAATAGGGGGCGAGCCTATTGCCGTTTTCGGGCACATTTCCAGACTCCGTGCTGTTACTGAGAATTTCCTAATGGAAAAACCCAATAACACTTTGCCCGACCCGGGAATCGAACCCAGGACTTTAGATTTTAGACTTAATAGCCGTGATATTTGTTACTTTGTCGAGCCGGTGTTAAATTATCAAAATTACCTATCCGATAAATTGAATGTAAATTGACTAAGTGAAAAGTGATTTGCAGTAGGTCGTTTCCAGCCAGCCCCTTTATTTGGATCGCACTGCACTTACCATGTGGTACTTAAGTCGTAATTTTACCCTCCTAGAGAATAAAAGCATATTCACTGACGCCTCATTTTGGCGCTTTTACCTGTATTCCCATAAATCGAATTTCAAGGCACATTATTGCGGGAAGATCAAATTCCTTGTTAAAATAACTCATAATATTAAAATTAAAATTCGCAGTATTCGGTCTCATTAACAATTATGTTTCATGTAATGTAACCACAAATTATCGTCGTACTGCGAAATAAAATCCGCCATGCCATAGATGGGTAAACTTTTAATTGATTCAATCATAATATTTTCAGAATTTTACGTAAAAGAGACGTTTGATCGAAGAATTTATTTTTAAAATATTGTGTGTTTATAATTTAAGCACCCAATATCGCTAATTTAACTTTTTGCCCTGCGTTATAGGGGCGAGCCTGTTGCTGTTTTTCGGGCACATTTCCAGACACCGACACCGACAGCTGTTGCTGAAAATTTCCTAATGGAAACAATTGTGACGCGCGACCCCGAGTCACTTTGTTTTTCCAGCCAGATTTAAAAGTAAAAAGTGGTTACTGCCATGCGATTATAAACAAAAAAAAACATGTCTGTAATTCACACGTGGTAGAAGTGTATTGATTCCTGCAATAAAAAATTGGAAGTTTACGTGAAGCGACGTAGCATAACGTAAAGCAAAATAAATACTTTCGCTTTTTCGTTTCATCGACTTTCAAATCACAACAATGCTAAATAAGTTTTCACTCCAAAAATGAACGATCTCCACATTAAATCATGGCAACTGGCAACATGGCAAGTGGCACTGACCGTAAAAAAGTTATTTAATATACTGCAAGAACTTGACTCATTTATTTCGATCGCTGTTCTGTAATAGCCATGCAAAAGTAAGAATATATGCGAGATCTTCTCCCCTACGAACTTCTACAAACAAAATTGAATTCTAACAACTATAAGACATTGAACTGAGGGTACTAATTTATGCCCACCAAAGCTCTTAATAAACAGATGTACGTGGTAGCTATGAAACATAAGTTTCATCACTTATAAATAGCGCTTTAGCTTCTAAAAACAAAATAGACAAGAATAATACCAAACATATCTTCCAAAATACTATTTAAATTGGCATATCCAGGCATTCCGCGCACGTCTGTCACGTATGGACGTGTGGCCGACTTGATTCCATATCGCACCCAAATACTTTACTACTGTTTGATTTAAATGATTCCGAATAATAATGCGATTTCGCAGATGTATGACTGTATTTCCCTGCTCGGAAATTCCACTGAATCTAAAGAGTAATTAAATTAAAAATCAAAGTGTCATTGGTTCATTGGGAAATTCTCAGTCGCAACACGGAGTCTGAAAAAGTGCCTGAAAACGGCGATAGATTCGCCTTCTGTTTCGTGGGATTAAGTCTCATCTCAGCCTACCTCTTCATACACACACTGTAACATCATCATCATCAGCCCATATACGTCCGACTGCTGGGCACGGGCCTCCTCTACAACTGAGAGGGTTTAAGCCTTAGTCCATATTAAATTTAAAAACATTAACATTTTACGATTGTTCATGGCCCGTTTGTTGCTTTTATTTACTAATTTAATATGAATATATTTACGAAAAGTAGATACCTACTCTTGCATATTTGGCTGAAAGTACGCATGAATCAACTTATAATATAATTACTTATAACACCTCCATGAAACCTATTCGTATTTAATTTGATCATTGAAGGTTACCTTACCAAGATTATTTTACCCCCAAGATTACCTTAAATCCTTCTCTTTTTAACCTTACATTTTCTCTTATTAAAAATCGACCTACGCTGTTCCTAGTCTTGAAGTCCAATGGCGATTCTTGTAACTTTCCATGACTTGAGCCGAGCCTTTGCCGTGAAGAAAATTACAGTTGACATTGTCTAGAAATTTCTAAGAATCTTGAAGCAGAAAAAAGAATTTAAAAATATTAATTTAATTGATTTCAAGTAACAATGTTGGCGTGTCGAACAAAATTCTAAGTATCGTTAAGGCTTCATCTCAGAATTTCTAACAGGGGAAAAGTACGTCAAACAAATATTCCTAGAGTGTTTCCGCTGCAAACAAGGCTCTACAATGTCAGCATTTATGCAACAATGCTATAATAATTTATTATTGGTGACTTTTAGACGCGAATCCAAAAAATGCTCAAATGACGGTACCGTCCCTTCTGCGTATTTCGCAAACATTCGAGTAAATAAATAAAAAATAATAACTACTTAAGGTTTCTTTAGAAATACTTTGCCGTTGTCAAAAGCTGTTACCTTTAAACTATCAGAGCGCGATATTTTATTTTATCACATTTTTTCCGACAATTTTTTTAATTTAATAAGTATCTGAATGTATAATTTCTGTCAGAAATTTTCTGGATTTTCTTTTCAAATAAAAAGCGCTCATGCAGCCAACTTCGTTCATAGAATCAACGAATCTAATGAAATAGTACTCATTTGATTAAGTAACCGAACATAGGGTATTACATTAACCCGTGTGCATGTGCCGTGCGATCTAGAGGTCCTGGGTTCGATTCCCGGGTCGGGCAAAGTGTTATTGGGTTTTTCCATTAGGAAATTCTCAGTAGCAGCACGTAGTCTGGAACTGTGCCCGAAAAACGGCAATAGGCTCGCCCCCTATTAAGTGGGACTGATACATACATACCTGGCGAAATGTGGGTGCAGAAATGCGCCTCTGCCTACCCCTTCGGGGAATATAGGTGTGAGTTTATGTATGTATGTACATTAACCCACACTCGTTTGTCACGTTCCGAGGTCTGGATGCGAACATATTTCGGACTCGGAACAGGCCGGCAAAATCAAGTCGATCGCGAGACAATCGTTTCCCACCAGTACACGGTTTATTTCGTCAGCCTAGTGACATCAAAGTCACTTGGATTGCGTCATTCTAAAAAATCTATTCTGATGATCAGTACGTTAAGGCTCGTGATCGAAAAAACGTGCATATGGCGTCAGAACTGGGAAAGCTGATGAGTCAATATGATGTCAATTTTGAATGAGATCATCGTGTTACAAATGATATTTTATAAATTCTAATATCCGATTCTAAGTTTGTGTTGTTTATCCTTATATTAACATCAACTGTTGCCCGCAGCTCCGTTTGTGAAACTTTATACTTTTTAGTTAATATATTTCCCCGTTTTTGCCACATTGTGGATTGCTGCTGTGTTTCATTGGTCGTAATGTGATGATATATAGCCTTATAGCCTTCCTCGATAAATAGACATTTAAACATTAAAATATTTACATACATACATACATAAACTCACGCCTGTATTCCCTTAAGGGGTAGGCAGAGGTGCATTTCTGCACCCACATTTCGCCAAGCATGTATCAGTCCCACGTAATAGGTGGCGAGTATATTGCCGTTTTTCGGGCACATTTCCAGACTCCGTGCTGTTACCGAGAATTTCCTAATGGAAAAACCCAATAACACTTTGCCCGACCCGGGAATCGAACCCGGGACCTCTAGATCGCACGGAACATTAAAATATTTTTTTCATTTAAAACCATAACATTTGTTCTTGAGAGTAGCGCGTTCAAACAAACAACTAAACAAACTCTTCAGTTTTATGAAAGTTGTATCGGTTTATCTCCGTATCGCAGTGGGCGACAAGCCGGCTGCCATATGTGCGTGTTTTAATAACAATTTATATATCAAGTTTGAGAGTTGTAATACCGAGAAATATCTTGTTCTTGGTTGCCACGCTATGACCATAACTCTTTGTAGGATTCGGACAACGTGTAGGAAAAGAAAAGTAAGTCTGACTTGTAGTCTAGTCAACAAGTTCAAAAACGTGTTAAATAGAAATAAAGCTCCTAAAAATATGTGCCATACCTCATTCGATTCGGAATGACGTCTAGAAAAATGTTTTTTAAGGGCATATTAGCACATTAAAAATTGCAATAGTTATTAACAAAATAAGAAAAAAAAAGAAGGTATTTAGTTTTTCATTAATAACTTTTAAAATAATGATATTTAAGGAATTATGAAAAAAGATCCTGAAAGAGGAGGAAATTTCCAATAAAAAAGTCCTTACTCCCGGAACTCTATCTATATTATTTATAATTTTTATTTAACGCTGGAAATAGCGCTCCGCGAGGGCGTTACGGCATAGGCGCGTCGTCTAAAAAGCCGGTATATCACCTAAAATAATTTATTTCTAATATTAAATAACAATTTAAAAATTTGAATAAATTATGGTGTAATCTAGACACTTGAACGAAAATAACCACGGCGAAAAATATATTTTTTGACAACTTTTCAAAAAGTTACACCATTGTTAATTAACTAATGTTTTTCCAATCTCTGTTTTTATAAATTACGCCATAAAAGTTTAAAAAATTAGTCTAAAAATATTTCGCTTCGTGGAGCTCTTCTTACTTAGGTACTTAATAATGTTATGCAAAAAAAATTTATTAAAGTTTATTATTTTGTTAATTATATTTTTTTTAAATAGACTAAAAATGAAATTTCTAAAAAATGTTATCAAAAAATTTTTTTTTTGGTAATATCTTATTATTGCTGTTTTTGCATCTAATATAGGTAGTAATTAACATTGGAAAAAAAATTGTTACGTCATTTGTTAAAAAATTGTTTATAAACAAATAGACTATTTTGCGGTTTGAAAAAAAAAATTTTTTACTATCTTATTGCAAAGGTAAAATGATGATTTAAAAAAGAAAAAAAATCTTAAATATTTCTTTTTATTGTTTATAATCGTTTTTTTTATATTTCAATTGTTTAAATAATTAGTTAAAAAATTATTTTATTCTTAATAATCATCATTGACCCTTTTCAATGGAATAACAGAGATTTTTTTTTTTATAAATAATTTAATTGTTTATTAACTTAACAATTTGTTATAAACAAATAATATCAACCGTTATATTTTTTTTCGAAAACTTCAAAAAATTACAAAAACAACCATGTATAACAAAGTTAAGAAAATTAAAAAAAAATTTTTTTTTCTTAAATTTAAGTTAATAAACAATTAAATTATTTATAAAAAAAAAAAAACTCTGTTATTCCATTGAAAAGGGTCAATGATGATTTGTTTATAAACAATTTTTTAACAAATGACGTAACAATTTTTTTTCCAATGTTAATTACTACCTATATTAGATGCAAAAACAGCAATAATAAGATATTACCAAAAAAAAAATTTTTTGAAAACATTTTTTAGAAATTTCATTTTTAGTCTATTTAAAAAAAAATTAATTAACAAAATAATAAACTTTAATAAAAAATTTTTGCATAACTTTATTAAGTACCTAAGTAAGAAGAGCTCCACGAAGCGAAATATTTTAGACTAATTTTTTAAACTTTTATGCCGTAATTTATAAAAACAGAGATTGGAAAAACATTAGTTAATTAACAATGGTGTAACTTTTTGAAAAGTTGTCAAAAAATATATTTTTCGCCGTGGTTATTTTCGTTCAAGTGTCTAGATTACACCATAATTTATTCAAATTTTTAAATTGTTATTTAATATTAGAAATAAATTATTTTAGGTGATATACCGGCTTTTTAGACGACGCGCCTATGCCGTAACGCCCTCGCGGAGCGCTATTTCCAGCGTTAAATAAAAATTATAAATAATATAGATAGAGTTCCGGGAGTAAGGACTTTTTTATTGGAAATTTCCTCCTCTTTCAGGATCTTTTTTCATAATTCCTTAAATATCATTATTTTAAAAGTTATTAATGAAAAACTAAATACCTTCTTTTTTTTTCTTATTTTGTTAATAACTATTGCAATTTTTAATGTGCTAATATGCCCTTAAAAAACATTTTTCTAGACGTCATTCCGAATCGAATGAGGTATGGCACATATTTTTAGGAGCTTTATTTCTATTTAACACGTTTTTGAACTTGTTGACTAGACTATTGTGCCCGAGACACAAGGTTGAGCCATGCAATCTTGAGATATTAAATTTCTGGGTCGGGTAAAATATTATCGGGGTTTATCAGATAATTCT
The DNA here is from genome assembly GCA_907164795.1 of Hemaris fuciformis. Classification (NCBI taxonomy): domain Eukaryota; kingdom Metazoa; phylum Arthropoda; class Insecta; order Lepidoptera; family Sphingidae; genus Hemaris; species Hemaris fuciformis. Next base: position 11,476,979 of record OU015440.1, read on the forward strand.
TCAGATGTTTAGATAATTCTTCTTCTATGACTCTATATTCAGATAATTCTTCTTCTATAGAAATATATAGATAAGAAATCAAATGTATACAAAAAAACAAAATACGCTATCGTTTTAAATGTCGCTTATAGCATTCTGTGTAACTGTAGAGTGCAAACCAGCATCCATGCAAGGCAAAGTCATAAAACCCATACCTATAATATCACAACTTTCATATAAAATTGTCGATTTCCTTGCAGGCGGTCGACTGTGACTGCGGTTAGGGCGCTGCCGACCCTAAAATAAGTCATGCGCGAAGGTTTATTGCTGTTGTTACTACGCTGTAGAATGAATTAGGAACAGCCCATAATTGCACCTTTTTATTACGTATCATTTGTTGTAAAAGGTATTTTTAACTGGTATCTATATTATAAACGGCTTCTTTTGTACTTTGTCACTTTGACATCGATTAACAACATTAATTCATATAACATTTGAAACATTATTACTGCCTCGTGGTCTCGCGGTACAAGTATGTGCCGTGCGATCTAGAGGTCCTGGGTTCGATTCCCGGGTCGGGCAAAGTGTTATTGGGTTTTGCATTAGGAAATTCTCAGTAGCAGCACGGAGTCTGGAAATGTGGCCGAAAAACGGCAATAGGCTCGCCCCCTATTACGTGGGACTGATACATACCTGGCGAAATGTGGGTGCAGTAATGCACCTCTGCCTACCCCTTCGGGGAATACAGGTGTGAGTTTATGTATGTATGTATTTATGTACATTTGAAACAAAATAAATTTCAATAAAGACACTGTTTCCCTCAACTTGGTTCCAGTGTACCAATATGACTGAACTTGTGTCAGGACACAATGTTGCTATATTTATTTATTTTATCTTTACCGTCGTAAATTTGAGTCCCAGATGAGCTATGGCTTGTGCAAGTTAGAAATTCTGAATTATCTTGCAGTTCAACGGTGGAGAAAACCTTCGCGAGAAAGCCCGCATACCAAAGAGTTCTCCACCAAAAGTTTAATACGTGTGAACCTAGACACTGGCAAAATCACTGGCTTTAAAGAAAGAAGATATTTATAAAGAAAAAGACTTAATCCTTGTCTACTGAAAAGAATGACCGGCCGTATTTCGTATTGTAACATATCTAACTATTTATATATGCCTATATACGTCCCACCACTGGGCACGGGCCTCTTCGTCTACTGAGCGGAACAAGGCTTATGTCCGCCACGCTAGACTAATGCGGTTTGGCGAATTACACACCTAAGGTTTTGTGTAGGTGCAAGTTTCCTAGCGATGTTATTCTTCAATATTAAAATACGTGGTATATAATCATGGTGATCATAGCGGTTGAATATATTAGTTGGTAATACTTGTTTTGGATGTTACTTTTACCGATATACATATTAAGGCAGTGTACACAACAGATGACGCAGTGGCAGCTACTGTCGTGTCGACCACAAATTAGTCACTAGCTTGGAATTTGTAATGCAAAGCATTTGCGGTTTGCATCCTAATGGCTACATAATTCACTACGATATCTCGAAACCGGTAGTTTTACTCTTGCGAAATAATATAGGCTTTCCGCAACTTAGTGACTAATTGGTTTTATTATGCAATAGCAAAGTACTATTGTATTAATATTCTCAGCCCAAATTCGTCATAAGTTTCATGTGAATTGTGAATGGAATAAATTGCCTAGAGCACCTCTAAGTATTACTTTCGGTGAGATCTAACTGGTTACCTTATATTCCCGTGCCAAAATTCATAGGCAACCTGTATAGGTTACTTTCAATGTAAAAATATGTTCTATATCAACAAAATAACCTCCGATACAACCACGTTATACATATAAATTGAATCAATAAAAGTATTACGAAAATTTTTCAAGCTATTGTTATAAAAGCAGATGTTACGTTTGGGCAATAAAAACGTCAACTTTATACTCGTATATGTATGTAGCCGCATCACGAAACCGCGGTACTTAAATAACAAGTTGTGACATAATTACTAATGAGAAATAATCTTGAATTAAATGTTGCGCAAGCGCACCTGTCGGTCTCGCGTGTGTTCGTTTCGTTAATGCATTTATAATTGGCATTTAATTGTACAACAACTGGGACACACATTCGAGGCAAATTATCTTCTAGTTCTAAGAAAATTTGGCAAAAACACTTCTCTATAAACGATTAAGGAACTGTGTTACGCATGAGAGACGGCCTCGTTTAAACAAGTTGCAAAATAAGTGATGAAACGTTTGATAGTAGTGACGATAGTGCGACACAATGGACAATTGGCACATCGATCACAATTCTTACGAATTAATAGGTCTGCTCATTAGTACTGTTGCATAAATTAGCGTGCTATACAGAAATCTGGAATTTTGAATCCTGAGTTCGATAAAGCATTTAATAAATTTCTTCATGAGATTCTCAATAGTTGTAGAGCCCAGATTTTTGTTCCGAAAAACATAATCAAGTTTGACCGCTATTACTGACTGTAGGCATCATCGCAAAATGAATGTTAAATTTCAAACAAAAGTGTAATATGTAAATTATATTTGTAAATTTGATGTAAATAGTCGAAATACGACAGTCAGCTTTTAGTGATGACAGAATCACACAATTCCGGATACAATTTCCATCGGCCTGTTACACCGAGATACTATTATTACCTCAAAAACTCACAGCTCGTTTCATTTGGTTTTAAAACAGAATTCCACATTTGATTGTATTTATTCAACTATTACTTTCCCTTTTATCTTATACTTACCCTTTTATTTTAACCAAAACGTGTTCTTGAGCTACTGTTACTAGGAGTAAATGTATTCTTGTATGCTTCTTCGTGAATTTATGAATCTGAAATATATAGATAGAGCTTTTTCTACATAATTATCACATACTCTATAGTTTTACGACTTTCACACACAAATTTTGGTTTTAATTATTGCATAGCAAAGTAGCATTAACATTTTATTTGCTTGTATGATTGTGACCTATTTAGTGTTTAGTAGTAGTAAAAAATAAAAATAAAGTCATCGTCATCATCATGGCCAGCCCAAATACGTCCCACTGCTGGGCACGGGCCTCCTCTACAACTGAGAGGGTTTAGTCCACCATGCTGGCCTAGTGCGTGTTGGCGGACTACACACCTAAGAAATTACTAAGAACTTTTTTTTTTAGGTGTGCAGGTTTTATCACGATGTTTTCCTTCACCGTTAAAGCAAGTGATAATTCATTGTGAATACACACATAAATTCGAAAAGTCAGAGGTGTGTGACTGGGGTTTGAACCTGCGACCGCCGAAATTCTCGACCGTGCGCCTAAAATAAATAAAAAATAAAGTACCTACATATATAACTTTATATGTATATACTTAGCCTGAAGTCTACTGCTGACCCTAGGCCTCACCAAGTAAGTGCCATCCATCCCATCCCAGTATTTAGCAGCTTACATCCACCCGCCACCTTTTCCTTTAGGTTTTTATAAATACAGTGTAAACTCTATATAAAGAAACTGACGGGACTGTGCATTTTATGGCGTTATAGAGGGTTGTCGTTAAATGGAGAGAAGAAAATCATTGTATGGAAGGCAAGGTAAACCAATCAAAGCCCTAAATCAAAGACGCTTCAGGGAATTTCGTTAAATCGAGTAACGTTACATGGAGTTTACACTGTATATACAAAACGTAAGCGTAAACTTTCTAAGGGAGCCTGAGCTAAAATGTATATTAAATTCGCCAACCAACTAATGTATACTCCAACAACTACGGAATACTTATAAATCTACAATATTTATTCAGAAAAACATATACAAAAGAGGTCTGAATACACTGAAGTTCCTTTGGGATTCAATCTTATACGCCGCGCACAAAGAACATCTGGGGTCGGTAAATCTTTTTGTTCGGATAATCTCCATGTGTTATTACAGGATACAAAAGGAAAATAGGTGTAGAAATGAATGTTTTTAATGCAAAGCTTACTCTTAAAATATAGGTCAAAAATAAAACATAAAGCTAATCACCGCTTCCACAGACAATATAAAAACGTTACCAATGAAAAAATAATGAGACTTTTGTACGTAAAAAAAATAGCATTAAATAGAGGGCTTCTCAGTTCGTCAGCATCTTTTATTTTCTACGTAATTAGCCCGATAGTAGATAGTACTCCTCGATGACGATAGAGCTAATCGAATGACCTAATTTTTTTTTTGTACGTCATTGGCATGGGATCAGGTGTGGTACCTATATTCAGGTGTGGTAGATTTAAAGTTGATTTAAATTTGTTGATGGAGAGAATAACCCGTCACAATCGTAAAAAAAACAACATTTTAGAATGTAAAAATGCAGACATTTTTTGTACTGCACAATTCACATTTTTTTACGTATTTATTTATAAAAGGCATTGAATTTGTAATGTAGAGAAAGCCTGCACTGTGCACAAAAAAAAATAGAAACACTATCTACTCTATATTTTGTCACCATTCTACGATTTAACGATTGGCTTGTAACTAATTTAGACAATTATATTTGATCCATTTTGCAGATGGTGAAATCAATTTTTTTTCCTCTGTACATCGGCTTCCTCATTAGAGAGTCATGGTCATTTTCAACTCCAGTTTCAAATAGATGATACGTCGCTTAATTTTTTTTTTTTTTTTTGGGTTATTTCTAGTGCAGGCATTTGACCACGATCTCACCTGGTGTTAAGCGACGATGCGGTCGACGATGAAGCATGCCTGCCTAGTAGCAGCCTATTCACATTTGATTTGAATCTGTCCAGGTTATATCGTACGGGAAACACTTCAGGGGGCAGGGCGTTCCACTCCTTTGCAGTGCGCATTAAAAAAGTAGACCCAAATCGGTGTGTGCGGCAAGATGGCATATTAACAACAAAGGAATGGCCCGACCGCCCGCTTCTTGTTTCCCGATGGCGGAAAGTGCTCGGCGGAACTAGTTCGTGCAGTTCCTTCGCACACTCCCCGAAATATATCCTATAGTAGACTGACAGACGAGCAGTCTATTATTATTATTATATTATTATTATCTACTGTCGATGTTAGGGGATCGTAGGCGTATACTTGGAGATGTGGTAATTTTAAGTCTAATAATGTCTAGCATTAATGTCAGAACCATCATCTCGATTGTGCCGGTATTGGAACTAATAACCAATAGAAAACCAACTATTAGCATAAGTGTGCTGTCATGTGTCCTTTGCAGAGCCCAAAGGAGTCTTCTTTTCTTCTGTTCTAATTACCATCATGTTACACCTGCATTATATGATCCATTTGCACGTAATACATCAGTGAAGTTATTAAAAAAAAAAACTTAAGTTTAAAGACAAGAGGGAATCTATGAAACTATCAAATCAGTTCAAGAAAGTATTACTCTAATTTAAAAGTATAATACTCTTGAGTGCCATAAGAGAACGCCTAATCTAAACCTAGTCTGATAGAATAGCTGTAACAAAGTAAAAAATATACGATATTCATTCAGTCCTCCTCCAGTGCTCCTGACTGCATTACAGCTTAAAATATTTCTGTATTGCGTCTACTAGCATTTAGACGGCTTTAGCGATTCACAACGGAGTATCTACTTAAATAAATTAAACACTTCAGCTTCATAAACAATGCAAGAGAAGTGTTGTAGAAAGATAAGTTATCTTGTCAGTGAATTTGCTACAAAGAAAAGTTTTACTTTGCTTATATATTGTTAAATAAATTCTTCAACAATTTTGTTTTCGTATTGCGATACGTTAATTGCAGTACACGGTAGTGCCCGGAGCGTGTAACTGAAAGGCCGGAAACCCTATTTTGCCTTTTTACAGCCTTCATTCAAGCTTAAAACGTTTTCTTCTGATTACAAAGATTTATTTTATTTTTACTGCTGGCGCTTTTTCTTGAGACTTCAGTCGACACGATGGCTCGGTCTTGTTTCTAACTGGGTATATAGATGCGGTATACAAAGTATCTTCTACTGACTGGTACCTAATATCACCAGTTTCCATGGTCCGTCTTCCTAAAAAAATCCTCGATTATGCTCGATCTCCATTGGAAGGCTGTTTGTCTCTAATGATGCGTACGGTAGTCACTATATGAAAACGAATATATCCCACCACAAGTATATTGAGTCTCTTGCAATGCTCCTTGCCGACGGAATTGCTACTTGATTGTTTGGCGTCTGCTATTTTGTGAAAATTTCCGATTATAACGATCGTTTGTTCGTTGGGAGGCAAAATAGCAATTTGGCCATCTGATGTCATTAATTAAGACATTAACTATGAACATAAAAGCGTTGGGGTTATATAATGAAGAATAGAAGGATAGGCAACGTCAATACGAACTTATTAACCCAAAAGAATGAAAAAATAACTTCTGATTTATTTTCTATTATGGTAAACACCCACCTCTCACATATTGTTACAATTCGAAGCTTAATCCCGAACTCCAGCCCAAGTCAGGACGTCAACCGCGATATTATTAAAGACTAAGAAAGATATTACCAAAGAAAATGTGATACAAATTCGAAATGAAACCAGCCTTTAGGGCTTTAATCTAATTTATTCTCGAGTTCAATGTTGTTTTATTAAGGAAAACAAGATAAGCCTTGTCCTAATCAGTTTCTGTCCTCATTCTATTCAACTTAGAATTCACAAATCCAATTACGTTTGTGGCTCGACTTACAAACGTTTTCTCTTTATAATATAAATAAGAATATAGATAAAGATAAAACTAAATTCCCCGCGGGCAAAGTTTCGAGAAGTAGCTAGTAAAAAAGGAGGGAAATATACTAAGAAAGACATAATATTATTATTAGTGGATTCAGCGTTTTATTCTCATGTTTACCCCGGGGATGTTCGTACGGATTACTGGGAACATCCTCGAAATAGAGGATAGCTTTTTTGTACCAATACTTAAAATGTTCCTTTCTTTAATTAGATGTTGACTTTTGCTTGCAAATAGAAATATAGTTTTAACAAACATTTTCATCATCATCAGCCCATATATATTCCCACTGCTGGGCACGGGCCTCCTCCACAACTGAGATGATTTAGGCCTTACTGTATATGATAAAATATGTAATATACGTAATATGTTTTCAGTACTGAATAATAACCTATTACACTACATTAATTCAATGGAGAGGAAATTTGCACCTCAAAGGCGACGCATGCTTAACGTGACCATTTATTTTTTTACTCAAAACGGGGCATTGGTTTATTTGGGTCAATTAACAGGTTTTAATAAAAAAAAACAATATTTTTTAAACTTATTTATTCGGAAAAGTTAGTTTGAAAGTTACGAATTAAAAACGTTTAGTTATATTTGTATTTATTAGAGGAACAAAATTGCTTTAACATAGCTGGTGATGATTTTAAGTAAGAATGAAACTCTTGGCAGGTTTTTTTTATATTCACCTTAGTTATCAACATCGCCTAAACTGAAGTTTGTAACTGGGTTTTCTCAGATGTCCACAAATTGTTCATCATAGAAAAAACTCTTTCTACTGGTGCATTTGTAGCAGGCAAACATAAAATATATTCAATTAAAATAGGAAAGTTTTTATGCTGAATATTGTTGGCGTGAAAATGTTTAAATATCTCCATCCCAGCCGGCCAAAGCAATCGCGTTCGGCAGAAAACGGGACAATTTTGCGTTCCAGAGTTCATTTCGGGGACACCGGGACACGTAATTATAAAAAGGGACAGTCCCGTTCAAAACGGGACGTTTACACATTAGATCGTATAGTGTAATGCTCTCGAGGGAAGGCAAGACCGTATCAAATAGCGAATTTGCTTTCCTCTCGCGAGCACGTCGAAACACTTCAGTTCACAACACTAAACCACCACCATATTAAATTTTACAATAATAAAAAAAAATAAAAAAACGGGACGTATGGTCACGTTATGCATGCTACATAGAAGTGATTAGTTAAATACACCGAAGCATATTAATTAATATTCTATTATCTATTTGGAACAGTTTGACGCGGTGGTAATTGGTGTCAAATACAACGATCCCAAGATGTATGTGACTGATTGTTATATAGCTAGATGTACTATACGTGACATTGCCAGGCTTAAAATCGCTTCATCATCATCGGCCAAAACACGTCTACTGCTGGACATAGGCCTCCCCAAAAACTTCCAAAGCGTACTATCTGAAGCGACTGGAATTCGACGGCTTCCTGCGATCTTCATGAGATCGTCCGGCCAAACGAGAACATTTTGATCTTTTTTAAATCCATCGATTTGACAGTAATAAAAGCGAACAGCATTTTAATAGAGAAATAAAATTTGATCTCAGTTGGAGTCTTTAACTAAGTACTGCGAGTGCTTCCGAGCTTGAAATGGTAAAAAAGGGTATATTACTTTTTGTTTCTATCTCCTCTCGCTTTAAAAACATAATCTCCCTAGGGACTTAGTTCATCGTTAGTTGGAATTATTCTCGCAGACTTTTTCTAAAGCTATAACTTTTTGTTAATTATAATTTATTTATTTTTATTTGGGAAATATGCAGAACAATTATTACATCATCATTCACTTGCCCTGTTCCCAATTTTATTTGGGGTCGGCGCAGTATGTTTTATCCTTCCAAACATCCCTATCAGCCGTCATGTCTTCAGTCACCCCTTTTTCTTTCATATCTTCTCTCACGCACTCCATCCATCTTTTCTTTGGCCTTCCTCTGTTTGTCCATCCTTCGACTTTCATACTCATTACTTTTTTACCAATATATGTTTCGTCCCTTCTCATAATATGACCATACCACGACAGACGGTTTCCTTTCAGCTTATCTATCACAGGAGCCACTTTCAAACTTCCTCTAACGTATTCATTCCTCACTCTGTCAATCCGTGTTACCCCACACATCCATCGCAACATTCGCATTTCTGCTGCATGCAGTCGCCTTTCATCCGTCTTCTTTGTAGCCCAACACTCCGATCCATACATTACGACAGGTCTTATTATGGTCTTATATATTTGGCCCTTCAATTTGAAGGGCATTCTGGGGTCACATATTGTGGATGAGACCTGTCGCCATTTCATCCACCCTGAGTTGATCCTCTGCCTTATATCTCGGTCAATACCCCCGTCATTTTGCATAAGTGACCCAAGGTAGCGGAATTCGGAACAGACTGGTATCGGCATTCCATCGAGTGTGACAGACACAGAACTTGAAAGACCGCCATAGTCGCAAAACATATACTGTGTTTTTGTTTTGCTGACTTTAAGGCCAAAACTTCCAAGTCTATGCTGCCACACCTCCAGTCTGTTCTGCACCTCGTTGCCACTTTCTGCCACCAGCACAATATCGTCCGCAAAGAGCATGCACCAGGGCGCCTCCTCCTGTATATCTGCAGTGACAGCATAACAGCATAGCAGAACAATTATTACAATACAATAAAAATATAATACAAATATAATAAAAATATAAAATATAGTACACAATCCAAAACATTTTTTAATTGTATTCCGTCAACCCGCACTAGGCCAGCGCGGTGGACTAAGTCCTAAACCCTCTCAAGGCCCGAGGAGGCCCGTGCCCAGCAGTCAGTCGTAATTATATGGGCTGATGATGTGTAAATTCAGGAAATTTATAAAAATTCCCAATAATGAATCATAGTCCACGACTTAGCCGTTTAAGTATTCAATTAAACACACGCACACAGAATATACAATGCACAAATGCTACCTACATGTAAAAAACCGATAAACCATCTAGCTTTATACATAGTTAAATAATGAACGTGATAAAAAATGCATGAAAATTACGACAGCGCTCGTTTATTACTGATTTCCTTTATACAAATTGCATTATCTCGCTTTACAATCAGATAAACGGTTTACTAATAAGGGTGTAGTTTAACGATACAATGAAATCAGATTATTTACGTAAACATAGTAGATTGATTATAAATTCAATCGCGCGATATATTTTTATCGGTTCCTGCTAGCAGTAGCGCGCCGATTGAATATTTCGTAGAAACGATAAGATCATAGTAACATTTTCCTACTATAACTGTTACGTTGTAATTAGCTAAGTGTATCTTATCTGAAACCTCATTGTTCGCTAGCGGGTGGCAATAATGTAGCACTAAGGCCGTTGAGGAAGTTTAATATGGCCTCCTATATTCCATTATCGCAAGGCTCGACAGTTGAGTAAAGTTGAACAATACTGTATTTCTGCAAATTTTATCGATTTAAGCACACGTTACCAACGAATCTACTTTTATTTAGCTTAATGTTGGTAAATGTTAAAATCGTAAAAATACTTTTTATGTATACTAACTTAGAAAGCTTTAAGATGATATATGTAAATGCTATAGCATATTTCATGAATGTGAAAGTCTCTAAACAAATGACACATACATACATACATAAACTCACGCCTGTATTCCCCGAAGGGGTAGGCAGAGGTGCATTTCTGCACCCACATTTCGCCAAGTATGTATCAGTCCCACGTAATAGGGGGCGAGCCTATTGCCGTTTTTCGGGCACAATTCCAGACTCCGTGCTGTTACCGAGAATTTCCTAATAGAAAATCCCAATGACACTCTGCCCGACCCGGGAATCGAACCCAGGACCTCTAGATCGCACGGCACATACCTACTTGTACCGCGAGACCACGAACAAATGAATTAATAAATAATATAATCCTAACTTCGCTCTTACACTTTTTGCGTTACTTATTGAATAAATAAATTATTGCCTCGTTTCTCCCAAAGCACAAATGCACATCACTACATTGAAGGCCCGGGCTCAATTGTATTAACGGGTAGAAAAGTTATTGGGTTTCCTTTAGGAAATTCTCAGTAACAGTACGGAGAATGGAGATGTCAACTAGGTCTACTAGGAACTAGGTCGTTCTGTGTTTTTGGAATATATCATGTCATAGTTTTAAGCTTTTGGATATCCTAATAAAAATTAATATGTATTACGATCACCTCAACGGTCAAATGTTTTCTATTATTTTGTTTCACATTCTACTATGATAATTTATATTTATATAATTTATGGTAATTATAAAAAGAAATATTTATAACGTGTACCAAAAGAAGCAAAATTTTTGACGTATTATCTAACAAGAATTTCGTTTTTAATAGAAAATGTGTCGCTTCTATTTTAAAACGATTTATTTTAATAGAACATCATTTTACGATACCAGATACCCAGTCTGAACTGAGAAATAAATCTTATTTCTTTAAATGTTATACATCTCGATGTGATTAGTTTGCCGAGCCAACTTCACTCGGGTGCAATATTATAAAAAGCGCTAGGCACTGTAATCGGTCTGATGTCAACTCACTCAAAGCCAAGATATAGCTCTTCTTGTTACAGGTTCAACGCAATAAGATCATCCCCTCTCATCCCGTTATAGTTTTAGTTTTATTTTCGCGGGAAAAATGGAACGTCTTCCTTCACCATCTCATCTAAGTTGATATAAAAGTGATTTAAAGCTGCTTTACCGACTTAGTTTTATTTTCACAAAACAAAGGAATAGATAGCCAGATGCACAAATGATGTTCGTATTTTGGTACTTTAGGGTCCGATGAGTATATTAAAAATAATTTAGTAATAGTTTTGATTTACAAATTCATTACAAATTCTCTTGAAATCATTGACTTATATAATAAAAGACACTCTTTAAGAACGAAATACATATTACTAAAATCTCACATGAGAAAAGAACATCAAACTCAATCCTGATTCTATAAACTGAAATTGTAGGTCAGAAAATCTAATATCAATGATTATTTAATGCATTACCTACGATGAATTAGTCATCCGATAGCTATCACGTAAGAAAGTACAAATCCTAATTCTTATCACGTAATCAGAATGTTAGTCATGATTGCTTACTTTAAAAAAAAGGATATGGTGCCTTATTTTACAGACACTTTTTAAACATCTAAAATCATCGGAAAAAATAGCACTACTGCTGCATGACTTGGCCGATTTTACCAAGCTGATGTTACCACCTTACAACAGATATGATTGCGTTTGTTGCTTTTACTCGTACCAAGTTTTACTATATGTTCATGCTTGCTCGGGCCGAAAGTAGTGAATAAACAGGTTTGCAGGTTTCCGCCCAGTTTTTAGAGGCTTAAAAATCGTGCTTCGGTATCTTCCCATATTTCATTCTGTTCCTAAGGATTTCCTAACCCCACTCACTTCAACGTATATGAGCTTATATGGGCTGATATAGATTAAAGATACAGAGTTGATAATGTCTACGATTATATACTATCAAAGTAATACTATTTTTTTGGAAACAAGATAAAACAATAAAAATACATCCAAGAAATAAGGTTTAATACGTTTGTTTGCTGTAGTTGATAAATAATTTTTATAAGAATTTAATTTTTGGCCTGTGCTGGTTTCTTTATATTTATTTATATTTTCCTTCTGACTTGGATTCTAAATGTTGCAACAAACTTTTCACATAAAATTCTTTAGAATCTTCGCCTTCAATTTTTCTATTCTCAATGTTGAAAATGTTTACTAGTTCCGTAGTTTTTCGAATTTTTTGACTGTTCCCTTTTAATTTTTTTGGCGACTATTCAAACTATTTAAACTTAAAAATGTCCTTGAATTATTTTTTAAGTGCGATTTTTTTTTACATACATATATCAATGAGATTGCTATTGTATATATTATATTTAGAATTGTACTTATCCTTCATCAGCTATTTCTTTCCAAAGTTATTAGCCTTAGCATGTTCATTATCAGCCTATACGTCCCACTAATGGGCGCGTGCCGCCTTTACAATTAAGATGGTTAAGGCCTTAGACTACCACGGTGGCTTAGCAGTAAGCAGGTAATCATTTTGATATATCGATTTGAAATAACAAGCAAAATACATCATGATAATTTTGTGCTAAAATTGTACTACAAGAGAACTAAATAATTGCCTCAGTTGCTACGAAAACATATTGGAGCTATTCAAAACCACGCAACTATAATCGAGTTTCTGATGCACCTGGCAATGTATGCTCGCCGGTTCTACGCAACAATAACCGCCCGGTTGATTCGTCCATTGTTTTGCACCACCGCGGTCGCAAATGTGTACAGAGTTATACAATTTTTAATGACTCAAAAGACGAAATACCACAATAAAAGTTATGCTACCGCTTTAAAGTATGAAATACAGATGCTGAGTTCTAAGAGCCATCAAAAGTTTAAAAGTCTGCAGAGCACAGAATATTGACACAGTTGTGACAAATTAGTCAGAATTGAAAATGATTTGAATTGAATGAAGCCAAGCCTTCTCACCATACTCGTAGAGTTGTTGTTTAAAATTAACATATTTGGTTTTTGTTCTTTTATTCAGATTCTAACAATCTTTATTAGTGTTAGTTATATGTGACAATGAAAATCTATGTAGATTTATCTTGAGATCAATCATTTTATTAAAGTACATATTATAAGAAAAAAAAAATTTGTATAATAATTCGAGCCAAACAATAAACAGAAGTGCGTCCATAAGGGTAACTAATATGGAACGATTACCTGTTGCCAGTAGACGAAACCAAGCGATTCATAAATGCAGCTATCAATTAGGAGAGTTCAATAATCTCTTGTTTGTTTGTGGGTAGGTACTAATTACTATTTTATTGTCTAATATCAAAATACAGTTAACGCTATAGAATATCAGTACCTATGGCGATGAGATTTATTGTCTCGTTTAGTAAGTCACGATTGTATAGACAGGATTCTGAAGATTACAGTGTCTTGTACATCTCACTAATACTAGGTAACTACGCTCCTTAATATGAATTCATCTATCATACTACTTATGTAAATAGACTTACGTATGTTTACTAATAGAAATAGTCTTCAAATGTGCAAATGCACAGAAGCTGTGACGTCAAGATTCGTGTTAATATGTCATGTCATTTTGCTACGCTGTATCTCATGAGTACAGCACCAAGTGCTAATTTTCACTATAATTCATTATGTACATAATAGTTGTTATTTGTTTGTTACCCTTCCAAAACGATTTTGCTGATTTATGAACAGAGATATGTGGGATCCTGGCGACGTTAACTTTGACAGAGTTTTTTATAACAAATTATAATTGGTTTAAAAAAAAAAACTGCAGCCTAACTCAATAATATAGGAGAACTAGAGACTGATCTGCCTGTCACCTGAAAGTAGTAACAGCCAGTTACACTTACAGTTTACTTGCAACTCAATACAGTCACTTGCCGTTCTCATGAAACGTTCCACAACAATTGTCGGCCAAGTATATTTTGTGTGACGGTTTTTGTAAACTTCCTAGCGATAGTCATATTAGGTATATAAGCATGGAAGCGATTCAATCTCCCTTAAAAATGCTATGTGGTATTGCAGATTTGCTTTCATGCTGTGTTGAACGGCGGCGCGTTCGTGTCAAAACAACTGAGTCTAGCAAATGTGACGCGTGCAGTGCTCACATTTGTGTTGTAGGATGTATGGGAGTGCCGTGACAGTCGCGTGCTCGCGTGCATACTAATACGTAGTATCGGAGACAAATCCTTCCTCATTCAGAAGCCAAGGATTCTGAAAAATAAAGAAAACTACAACGTATTCATACAAATTAATACAAATAAACATGCAACTACGTATTATATACGTATATATGTATACATATATAAAACGTTTAAGTTCCGCGCACTAAGACGACCCTATTGCTGTTTACAGGCATATTTCTAGAATTCGTGTTGCTGCTAAGTCGAGGTCTCTAATGCTGAAACCTAATGACACTTTGCCTAGCCCGGAAATTAGCCCCGGAACCTCTTGATAGCACTAATAAATTTAAGCCGTGGATTTAACTAAGCAGTGGAATATTACTTATTATGGTATGTCTGCTGGACAATATAATATATAAGCCACTTAGCGCGACGAAAAAATATTCAATACGAATTTCTGGTGTCAAATCAATTTGTCTGACAGATTGATAAGCGATACAGTTGTTATCATATCTACAAGTAATAAATTAATGGATTAGATCAATATTCTGGACTCAGACACAATAAATTTATACCTATTTTCGAAAGAGAATAAAATATTTCTTCTGCTTCCTGGTTCCTGTGGAAGTCATTTGGAGAGGCCTATGTACAGCAGTGGACTTCCATTGATGGATTAGATTGGATTGGATTGTTATAATAATTACGAACAATGATTTAGTCACAATTTTCATACGCTTACACTAGGTAAATACTATTTAAAGAGAAATACAGTGGAGAAATATAACTTGTGGTTAAACCACGTGGTGTTTAGTTTAGACACGGTAATACTATCATACAGTAGTTTAACTCGGTCGCATTTTTTAAATAAATACCTACAGCCGCGCGGTACGTAAACATGCGATAGGGCTGCGAACCTGCAGAATTTTAATTTTGACTTTCTATCTATTTTTGTGATTGTAAATATTTTTGAAGTTATACTTCTTTAGGCGCGTTATGAAAAAATGATGAGAGTGAAATTTTAAGATGCGCGCGCATCTGTGACACAAAATTAACAGTATGAAGTTGTCTGCTTAACCGCTCATTAAGTCTCGAAAAAAAAAATGTCCATTGTAGCTAAGTTCACACTGCACTACGCGCGTCATGTTGGCTGCATTATTTAATCTGCATTTGTGTCGTTTCCGGTCAAAAGGACGTGTTATTAAGCCAGCTGACTCATTAATGGTACTAGGCATTCAGAAAGCTAGAGAGGTGAAATGCTATCATTAATAAGTTTTGTTTTTAATTCATCGTGGTTTAAATTTCGAATGGATTATACGAGTATACAGTTTTTAATGCTAGTACTTTGTGCTTGCTGATTTATGATGTCCTGGTAGTTGCGTAGAACATAATTGACAGTTTCTTATTTTCAATTTTAGTTTTAATTTATTACTGTCACTATTCTACATTTAAAAAAAAAAGTGTGTGTGTACTTATGTACACGCGTTAGAAGTTATACCACACGACTGAAGTAAATCTTATAAATGCGCCCAATTAAATGTATGTAAATTACGAGTGCGTTCAGAAATGTAATATGTTGTGTAAACTAAGAACTATGTATGTGACTGTTGGGCGTATTTATAAGTTATACTTCAGTCGTGTGGTATAACTTCTAACGCGTGTACATAAGTACACACACACTTTTTTTCTTTTTTTTATTTAAACAAATAAAATATTTTGTGAATGGAACAGGAAGTGTTCAATAAAAATGCATGTTATTTTTTGATTGGAAGATTTCATGCAACCAAAAACAGCACAATATGTAAACACAATATATACTTGTCATATTAAATAGGCACTTGCGCTTATTTTGTATAAAACTCGCGCGATTACTGCTTAAAAAACAACACCGCCCGTTTGTCACTGCGGCACATTCGCGACTGCCTGCATGCCTTGCGCATGGCGCGATGGAGGCGCGTAGGTATAGGTAACTCGCGTTTCGCCCGTTTGTATGAAGTTAAACTACTGTATGATAGAATTACAATGGCACAGTTCCAACGAATGTGTAAAATGGGTAGAACGACGATTATACAGTAATTCAATGTGAAATAAAATATCTACTTTCGTTTTATTAAATGAAGATTGTCAGATTTCAATTACCCTACACTACCCTTCGTTTGATTTTTTTTTTATCTTTTTTATACTATTAAATCATCTAAGATTTCCAAGTAACACTTAAACAAAAACAACAACACACAAAAACAATTTAGTACTTAGCAAAAAAAACTTTATTCCATTCGTTACCTATATTCATGTTTTAGTATAAATTGTAGTGGAATACTTATATCCATTAAAAATAATTATATACATACCTACATACATACATAAACTGACGCCTATATTCCCCGAAGGGGTAGGCAGAGGTGCATTTCTGCACCCACATTTCGCCAGGTATGTATCAGTCCCACGTAATCGGGGGCGAGCCTATTGCCGTTTTTCGGGCACATTTCCAGACTCCGTGCTGTTACTGAGAATTTCCTAATGGAAAAACCCAATAACACTTTGCCCGACCCGGGAATCGAATAATTATATGATAATAATTTATTTGATCTTTCGATATTTTTGTTTGTAAACAGTTCTACGCATTACCAAATTATTGTTAAGTTAGGTTTCTAAAAAATATATTTTCGCGTAATGTCACTAACAAACAGATAAAATTATTTCTTCGAAGGAATTTAGAAGTATTTTGTTTCTGAGAAATTATTTGTTTTCCTTATTATCTATGATAGTCGTAATCGCAAGGAGATTTCTCTTCGGTTGCAACAACAGATTGTAAACAAGGTGAACAAATTTTACCACTTGAAGCGTACGAATGAAACCAGGTCAAGATTTTATAGTCGCGTTCCGCGAATACACGTCGCTGTCTGAAAATTTATACTTTCTTTCTAACGAACAAGTTGAAAGAGAATATGGGAGCTTCACGATGGTTGTAAACAAAAACATGGATTTCCCGCTATATTTGCGCATCTAAATTCGGACCAGTTCAAGTGAAAACGATCATTAAAATTCCAGTCTGCCTCAATACGTTTCCCTCTAATCAGCTCAATAACGTTTACGTTTCGATAACTAGCAAACTAGTTTAATGTTACATGTCTACATAATCTGTTGATGTATACGAGTAGAATCTGTGAATCAATATTCTATGATGGCATAAAATCGTTACTCGATTTAAAAACCAATCCTACTTAGATAAACTGCTCAATATACAGAACAAAAGTATAGGTAATAACAGTCCAACATGATTTTCAAAATAAAGTCTAAGGATAAAATGTTAGTGCTTGTATATCGTGCAAAGCTATGCCTTAACTTCGCCATACAGTCCTCCTGGGATCAGTAGGCATGCAAACAATGTGCAGTCAATAGACTTAAGTGTAAATCAATACTCCATTTGATAACTTGTAACTATAAAGTGAGGTCAAATTTGCGTGAGTAAATATATGTACGTTAATTTCTTTAATGCTTTTCAAATTGCCCCGTCAATAAAGTCTAACGAAAATCGAAATCAGTACTGATAAAGTAAACATATCAACTAGAAACAGGCTACAATGAAATATAATTAATTATAATTTTGACTCCGTAAAAATTACAAAAAAAGTTTCAAGACCGACTTAATTGATTTTATTAGTGACCCGGTTGTTTTCCCGAGCGAGAACAAAAATATCTTGTAAATTAATTTGCTTACAATTAGTTTCCTTTACGGCTAAAAAACTACACTGAAATAAAGATTATTTTCGTTTGTATAAACTAATTGCTACGGAAATGAGATAATGCCAAACCATTTTAGCCAGCACTTATGATAATAAAGACCTGTCAAACGCAGGATGCGATGTCAAACTTACCAATACCTCACTCCACAATTACGCTGCAAGCAAGCCATACTCATGGTTATTATATATTGCATGTGGTTGCATGTAGTATTTAATAGTTATACTGCAACTTAACTCTAACATCCCATAGTATCTAGAGAAATCGATTCTCATTTTAAATGTGTAGTGTAATAACTGTTGTTGAGATCTCATAGCTGGAGTTAAATGACTATAATAATGAAATGTATAATGACAAAACAATTCTTTCCGTTTGAAAATTTACGATTTTTTCTAGTAGTTCTGGTTGGCGGACTACACACCTAAGAACTTTTTAAGCAGTGATGACCTCGAGGTTTAGGCGCGCGGTCGAGTATTTCGGCGGTCGCAGGTTCAAACCCCAGGCACACACCTCTGACTTTTTGAAGTCGACCTTTATAAATGTACCCTTTCCAGGATACAAAGTTTATTATTTAATTTCCAGTATATACCCAGAAATCATAGTAATAACATAATTATATTAATTAAATCTTATACAGTTCAATAGTATTTTCAACAAAATTAACCTCATTTAGTTCCAATCAACTTATCAGAAACCGTCGCCATTTTCATCAGATCGTAAATAAATAGCCAATACATCGATGTCGATTCCATATCAAACACACTCTCAATGATTGGTTCCCGACAAGCTTTTAGTGTTCATTTCATTATCCGCTTTAGTCCTATTTATTTAAGGGGCTACGAAATCAATTTTACTCATATGGCTCTTTCAATAAAAGTGTTAAGAGTTTATTAAACATTACACTGATGAATTTCAAAAAAGAAAGGTATACGACGGTAGGCTGGTTGGTTATATACCAGCCTGTGTAACGAAAAACCGTGGGTTCGAACCCCGAAATAAGGACCAAAATCGAAAAGTCCCTCGTAGTTTCTGATACTCACGACACACGACTTGTATCCTAATGTGGGGTTAGAACTACGATTATGTATGTGACTGTTAGGGTGTATTTATTTATTTTTTAAACAATACGAATAAGGCGAACAATTTTATAATAATAACAAAAAATATATTAGAACAAGTCGACAAGTGGTAGCCAAATTAAGAAAATTTCCTATACATACCTCGCTTCTGTAGGTTCACTGTAGACCAAAAGGATAAAAAAGTGCAATTTTTTCTCATAGCTGTTTCCCCTTTTTCAAGGGGCTAGCTGTTTATGGCTTTCGTAGCTACCACTCCAAGGTGGGGATCACCAGCCACCCAGCCCTGCGTGCAGAGACAACGACCGACCGACACAGCTACTTATGCCGGGCTGGGTCTCTCACAAACCGCTAAGCCGTCTAACTGACTAAAATCTCCCAGTGTTCCTTGTTAACACATGGAGACCAATCAGGGTGTGTGAATAAGCCACCCAGCGCACCGCCAGGAGGGAAGAATTAGCTATTTTGGAGACATAGACGGAAGCCATCCGTGCAACCGAACCTCTCGGAGTCTCTATCAGTGAAGGCGCACCGACCCCACAGCATGCCTAACGATCTAAGAAGTCGCCTTTTACGACAGGTGCCGTAATGCCCTAGTTCTATACTGATACATCTTGCCATATGATGCTGAAACTGACTATCTGTATGCGCGACAATGAACCAAAGTGCTTCTCATTAATACTCTAAATTGCATTTTGGTCGATAAAAAAAAAACAAAACGACGATTGAAAGATTTTTTTTTCGCTAAAAACATCTATAAGCGTGCGTAAATAGTTTATATGTTATTATTTATGCAATCTTTTGATTGCTTCTCTACGCCAGAGTGTTAGATGTAAAGAGAATAAAATACATTCATAACAATGCCATCATCATCATCATCAGCCCATGTACGTCCCACTGCTGGGCACTGGCCTCCTCTACAACTGAGAGGGTTTAGGCCTTAGTACACCACGCTGGCCTAGTGCGGGTTGGCGGACTACACACCTAAGAAATTCCTAAGAACTTTTAGGTGAGCAGGTTTTATCACGATGTTTTCCTTCACCGTTAAAGCAAATGATTAATTCATTGTGAATACACACATAACTTCGAAAATCAGAGGTGTGTGCCTGGGGTTTGAACCTGCGACCGCCGAAATTCTCGACCGCGCACCTAAACCTCGAGGCCATCATTGCTTCATTCAATGTACCATTGACCATTCAAAAACCTTGTTTACAGTCGCAATTTCTCTGAAAACTCATTAAGCCGATCCCTTATACGGCAAATATAAGTCACTTTGAGGAAGATTACCACGTTTTGTCTAACCAAATTGCTTTTAGATTGTATTTAAGTTACAGCTGAGCTACAAAGCGTATCTCGCAAGCAATTACTAATTCAAATTTTGCAGTGAATGTGCATGTATTTCCGTCACTTCACGTAAAGCGAATACGGCGCAATTATCCCTCTCAAAGTGGAACAACTCTTCTATTTTTTTCCTTAAAATAGTAGTTTCTATTGAATATTTTTGCAAAACTAGTGACATTTTCTTTTAGTTGGAGCAAAATTTTGATGTTATTTCAAAGTCACAATAATTTATTTGCGAATATGGGTTACAAATAGTTCTTATATAATCTTATCTTATATCTTTAAATGAGCAATTCTTGTATATATATACCTATATAATTGGAATCTCGGAATCGGCTCCAACGATTTTCATAAAATTTAGTATATAGGGGGTTTCGGGGGCGATAAATCGATCTAGCTAGGATTCATTTTTAGAAAATGTCATTTGGAAGAAAAATAACAAAAAGGAGGCGTTTGAGTAGTCTCAACTGAAAAATATGACTCTTCCTGACATCTATTGGCGAATAATAATACTATTTTTTGTGAGCAACTAATTGCTTTAACGACACAACAGCAGATGGCGTTGTTAAGTAATATTATTCATATTTCATCATTTTATTAGTAATTCGTACTTAAATATAATTTCCAAAAAACACAATTAAAAAAAAAACCGAGCAAAGCTCGGTCATCCAGGTACTATATATATAATAAGGCACATTAGTCATATCCTACCCACAAGGCATGCAAAGTAAAAGTAAATGAATTACAATACTACATACGGGCTAATACGGTTCATAATATACCTTGTCTCGGTCACCACAATCCCAATGAGTTATGAGATAGTAGAGAAGGAACACACGCCTAGAAATGGTTTAAATTTCATGCAAGTTTTTGTACGAAGTTCGCCTTTAATGCATAATACCTCATTACGTAAACATAACATAAAGCTTTGAAGCAGCTGAACTAAACTCTAATGCGTTAAAACTCTATGAATGTTTAAGTATTGACAACCAGCATATACCTAATGGAGATACCTGGTCAAAATAAATATTTAAATTGGATCTGAGTGTTTGGAATCAAAAAAACATTCCAGCTTTATAGTAATTGTAAATTATTGGACGTTTTTTCGTTCACAGGTTACCGTTTCAGATCCAGCAGTCATATTCAGTGATATATATGATATATGATTAATCATCTGTTATCCTGATAACAGTCGCAGTTAGTTTAAGAAGAACTATTCCGATTATTATTTTTCTAATATCGTGTAGTTTCGTGTATCACAGATTTTTTCTTACCACGTAATAAAGCATGGCTCCTTCTTCCTTCCAATATATAGGAAATCTGGATAAGCCTGATAAAAATACGAGGGAATGATCTGTTGTTGTGGCTCTGATACTGAATTAAAATATTTTTTTATGAACTAAGTTTTTCGTGTTCATTTTTGCAACAGCAATAAAACATAATATTTTCACGTTACATAAACTAAATAGAATAATTTAATTAGCAATTGGAATAGAGTTTAAAGTATGAATTCTATCGCAGAAAGCCATTGCCGCAATGTATCCGCTGAGATATCAGGTGACGAGATGTTGAAAGCGTTTCTCGTTAAGCCATCAGTATGTTTCATGTTTCTTAATAATAGGTTTCTCATGACTTGACTGCTTCGTGGTCTTGCGGCACGTGGTTGGGCAATGCGATCTAGAGGTGCTGGATTCGATTCCTAGGTCGGACAAAGAGTTGTTGGATTTTTCCATAAGGAAATTCTCAGTAGCAAGACCAAGCCTGGAAATATGTCCGAAAAACAGAAACAGGCTCGCCCCCTATTACATGTACTTATATATACCTGGCGAAATGTGGTCTTAGGGGAATACAAGGCGTTATGTAGGTATTTATGACAGAAATTTCTAAGAACTTCTAGACGTAGGTACAGGCTTCGTCAGAATGTTTACCGTTAAAGTAGGTGAAAATTCATTTTGAAAACACTCATAACTTACCCATTTAACCTAGTCATAGAGTTTGAATTTGTAAATCATAATTCTTCTAAATTCTTCTAAATAATAATTTTCTTATTCCTCTTCTATTATCAGTGAGTACAAGGCTTTGTCGACTTCCAACAAAACTTTTTGTAGTGGTTTGTGTCTAGCAGTAAACATTATGCGGCTGATACGTAAGCGCGATTTTCCCAAAATTAATTCATTTTATTTGTATGTAAAATATACCAAATAAAGAAAGATTATACAGTATTGTTTATTAAAAATGAGGTATTACAACATTGGTACTTTTGGGAAGTGAAATAATAAACAGCTGTTTGTATCATATAAGCGACCGTATGGCGCCAATTTATTAAGAATTATTATCGGTACTTACCCAACAAAACATACCAATTTTCCCGTAAGGCCCATTGCACACTGCTGATCTTTAGTTATACGAGGATTATGCTTTAGTATTATTGTAAGTAGTATTTCACAAATTTAGAAGTCACGTAATTTAACCCTCTAAATTATAATTTTCTCATCAGAAATAGACCAATGATTTGAAATTGACCAATATTTATGATAAACGGTAGCAAATAGAATGTGATTCGCGATAACCGGAGTTGTATAAACTTTAATTCATTCATGTTTTTTTATATACTCCTTATAAATAAAAGTACCCGTATGTAACCTAGTACAGAGTAGTTAGTTAAAACTTAAATCAAATAAGTTTAAGTACCATAAAAATACATTTACTCGTACATACCTTCACGTCCATATTTTCGAAGGGGAATTGGTTCGCTAGAATTCTTGACTTACACATAATAGAAAGCGAGCATTTTGTCGCTTTACGGGCACATATAAAGGCTCCATGCTTCTATTCTCATATGAATATGGTATTTGCAAAACCGAATACAAAAACGACCAAGGGATCTTATAATCCGCTCTGGAGGAATTTTGCGGTGTTGCATAATAATTACAATAATGACTAGATAGAAAACAATAAAAAATAAAACAGTTATTTTATTCGTTAATAAACCAATTATATGATAAAGTTGCTCTGAACAAATTGACCAATCAAGGATTGTACGACAAAAAATCGATAGTAAGCGGTGCCCTTACGTTGTTAGTGACGAAATATGGCGCGCTCCCACACGTGTAAGCCATCTGTCGCTTGTGTACCATCGATGACGAAAGCATTACAACCATGCCTATATTTATGTAGGTCAGGCACATTATCGCATCAGTATCATGACGTAAATGATGAAACATCTACACAATTGTGTGTTTATATAATGCACAACGTCGCTGGATAAAAGCCGCTTCCAACCAAAATCTATGAAGTTATTGTGCATAATACTGCACGGTCTTGTCTATCTTAGTGTCTATGTAGATTTATAAAACTTTTCCTGCTAACAATTTTGGTAGACCGAAAAAAATGACATTTTCCTAACTACGATAAGTTATACGAGTAGTGATCAGGAAAACGACAAAATTTTAATTTTTGTTTTAGGTTATTTTTAACGTCAATATGTTTGTAATCACCGTAATTATTACGATTAGTTTTCTATCACGGTCGTTTTACACCCTGTATAAAATTTGATAGTGCCTCATTTATGTTTACATTTAAACAAACAATTAATGTTAGACATGTGTCAGTAGACTGGGCCGACAGACCGGTTCGGAATACTGATGCCATATTCTAATACAAAAACCACGTGATAGAACAGATTTACTGTGGAACCACAGTTTTCCTCTCTGTTATGGCCCTATTATTTCCTTCTGGTCTCAAACAATTTTAAATAAAAAAAATTAAAAATATGGAAACATTACATTTTACAAACTTGGTGTTTAGCATAACCATTATCTCAGTTGCCCTTTTTTATCTGTAGAGTTTCATTGCTAAGTCATCTCAGATTACAGAATGTTAGCGATAAACAGGTATTGTTAATCCACTTCATAGCAGTATTAGTTACGCTCAGCGGGTTCGTTTACACAGGGAAAACGTCAATATCTTTCGTCATCCGTTCTACTTTTTACAACGATTGTACCTGTCATGAAGAAATATCCATTCAAAGAAACGTGGCGCATGTCACACGCGTTGCCTTTCGGAGAACACTCGATTATATCAACTGGTATTGATTGCAACGCCGCTGGAGAGAAATAACCTATTGTTACATCTCAAGCTGTTTATACAATATCACAATTTTAGCTCGATCTAAACAATAATAAGGAACGGAACACAAAGTGCGATAAAACTTACGATAAATCATTCCACGTACACTCGTAAAAAGCGAATCAAGGTTTCGCTAAAAACAAACGGAATGCTTTCGAGAAATAGCCAGCAACAAGCCTTTCAAATAAATTGAACAGCGTCGATTTCCGGGAATGTTATGAAATTGCACTTATTATGCATAATGAATCGAGTACACTTTACGGTAAATGCTGCATTTATATTTTACAGTCACTTTCAATATTGAATGATATTATAAATGTTTTTTAATCTTTTTACGATTCATTTTAGTCAATAAGTACTTATAGGTACTTACTTTTTGATATACATATTTCATATTAGAAACTTTAAAAATAATTTAAAATATAAAAAAGACATTATGAAGTTTACACAAGTGTTTCTAATCTAGCATTTTTGGCACACTGTTGGTAATTCTCTAGAAAATAAATTGAATCGTAGAAATTCTCTCTTGATGCTATTTTTAAAAAAGAAATCGTGGTGGCGCCGTCTGTAAAACGTTTATTTCCAAATGAATGTTTCGGTCTTATTCCTTTACTGTAAGGTATATTTTTACTGAGATATTTTCAACGGTCGCAGATATTTATACAAAACGGCAACTTTGTGAAAGCAAAAGTTTTAAGTAAACATTAAACTTTGATATATAAAGCCGTGTGAATGTTGTAACTTCAAGGAAATTCTTATCACCAGGATATTAGCTTAACCATTTCCACAGCGCATATTTAATTGTCTACAATGTGACTTGAATAAATGTTTTAATCGGCTCGAAGTCTCAAAGGCACAAACATGGTCAAATGTGGGCAATTTACATTAATTTTATGACAAACTCGACTTTTGGGTACTATATTCGTAAAAACCGGACCGCTGCTTCATATTAATAAGCAATGCATTTAAATAAATTATTATTTACTAAAAAAATGTGTTCCCCATTAGAAATACAGATATATATTAACGCGACAATAATTTTAATTCTGTTTACAAGTCGATACTAATTTACATTTATTGACAACTTTGTTTATGTTCCTCGTAACTTGCTGCGATTACGATATAAAACAACTCACCGCACGTAATGAATAAACGTTCTACGGAACACAACATACCCGGGGCAACACACGTACATACATAAAACGATTCAGTTTGATATCTGTACCTCAACGTACTAACGCACTGGCCGACAAAAAATAGATCAACATGTGAATGAACTTTCTAATGTTTATTAGGAGCCCACCTCCACGTCTGCCGGCGCGGGGCCGCCCTCCAGCTTTGATTGATGGATAGATAGATAGAAGGTACCCAATTTAACGTCGTGCGCCGGTCATCGAGGTCAACAGTCCCGGGTCCGTGAAACATGTTCACGTCCTTAATGGTAGAGTCACGAACGGTTGCGACTAGCGGCCAAAGCCGGCACCGCGTTCACCAGCCTTGGACGGAAGAACATAAGTTTTATAAATTAGTGACAATGCCTTGAGTTATTTCGTGGAAGCGCCAAGGTTGGTCGTTCTGGGAAGTGGCGACTCGTCGGCAAGTACGGTCGGAACGATCGGCAAGCTTGTTCGGTCTCGGCCGCGTAAACGACGGCGTGCCTCCGCCGACCGCCGCCTCCGCCGCCGCCCCGCATGTACCCCTGCGTCGCCGTGCTCCACGCGTGTTTACTTCACGTCGGACTGTAGGAGCGCAGTGCGCGCCGGCTTCGTCACTCAGTCGGATTTTGTACATGAAAGAGGATTGGCATCACCACGGTAAATCGCTCGACCGAACTTTCACCTCCCGTCGCGATATCGTTATCTGTGATAAACATAACCGCGCTGTGTTAAATTGAATGTGCGCGTACTTAGAAAGCGTTTCTGTCACGACTAGCGGACGGACGGCCTCCGGCGAAGTCGATTTCTGCAAATTAATTTCTCCAGTGCACTCGGTTTCTACGAAACTGCTTATAAAGAGTTCTACTGAGAAGCGAAACGGCCGTAAAGTGGATTTGAGGAAATATAAGTAATTATAAGTGGGCCTTTGTGTTTCCGTGTTTGGTGTCAGTCAAAACTTTTACATTGGATCCCAACCAACCGTTTACACCTCCAATGGTGGTCAAACTGCCAGGTGAGTGCGAACTTGTCTTTCGTATTGTTGTTTTTAGACAGTTTTGCACCAAGATATTATTAGCTCGGCGTATCGCGTATCGTCACAGTGCAAATAAGTGTCATATTATTTACGATCACTAAGCACGTGCACTGGCAAGGAAAACTCACTAGATTGTCAGCGAGGCGCCTGCTCTTATCGTTATCAGCACTTCGGGGTCAATGCGTTGCAATTGATAAAGTGTAGATTAGTGCTAATAATTGACGTAATTCGCTAATTTGGCATAAATTATAATAAGCCTTCACTTATTGGAAAAGAAGAAGCTTATTTGCAGTTAAGCTAAGGATGCAACAAAAATACATTAATACATAATATATACCTATTAGCAAAATAACGTCTCATCGAGTTTGTTATTTTTATATGTGTATTAAGTAGGTACTTTCTAAAAATTGTTGCCTCATTCATAAGTACACATTAAAAAGTTATCTCATAATACAAAAAAATTATACTTTTGTGGCATTTTAGTTTAGCCATTCTTCAATATAAGTTTGTACATGGATAAAGTTACTATCTTAATAGTTTAAAGATAATGCATTCAATCCTAAGACAGATTTTGAGGATCCACATATAAGCGGGCAGCCACATACATATATTTACAGCAGTTTACTGGGCATAGGTATATCCTGACACCGTGCCGCTAATGAGAACTTCCTAGTAACCCTTGGAAACTGAACCCAGGTCCTCGCCAACGCACGGGCCAATTTTTGCCGCAGAACCAGCTAGGCAGTCCTTGACAGTCCAATGCCTTTTTATTGATTCATTATTTTATATAGAACAAACCCAAATATGAAAAAGACAAACATATTTGCAACTCAAAGTATAAGCTCCCAAATATTATTTCCTTCTGGTATTACGGTGAAGAACATCCTCGTTTTCACATTTTTGGGATTAGGACCCTTCTTAATAAAATACAAATGCTACAAAAAAAAAACCAGTTGGAGTTATTTTTATCACGTAATATTATGAAGTCGTGATGGCCTCGGGGTTTAGGCACGCGGTCGAGAATCTCGACGGTCGCGGGTTCAAACCCCAGGCATACACCTCTGAATTTTCGAAGTTATGTGTGTATTCACATGGAATTATCACGTACTTTAACGGTGAAGGAAAACATCGTGATGAAACCAGTACACCTGAAAGTTCTTAGGAATTTCTTAGGTGTGTAGTCCGCCCACCCGCACTAGACCAGCGTGGTGGACTAAGGCCTAAACCCTGTCAATTGTAGAGGAGGCCCGTGCCCAGCAGTGGGACGAATATAGGCTGATGATGAATTAATGAATATTTTTTACTGTAATTCTATTCATGAAGTATTGTTGTGCCAACCTGCCAGTTTATAAATGACAGCACTTATACATATTCTAATTGGAATGCTTTGTGGAACACAGCAATGTACTTCTGTTTGTTAATTGAAAACAGAAAAACATCAAGTATAAACACGGCAAGTCAACAAAACCATAAATGTTTTTTACATACATACATACATAACCTCACGCCTGTATTCCCCGAAGGGGTAGGCAGAGGTGCATTTCTGCACCCACATTTCGCCAGGTATGGATCAGTCCCACGTAATAGGTGGCGAGCCTATTGCCGTTTTTCGGGCACACTTCCAGACTCCGTGCTGCTACTGAGAATTTCCTAATAGAAAAACCCACTAACACTGCCCGACCCGGGAATCGAACCCAGGACCTCTAGATCGCACGGCACATACCTGTGCCGCGAGACCACGAGGCAGTTACATATCTACATAGTAAAAGTAGGTACTTTATCTGTAGACGTTTTTTAATCAAAGTATTATTATTATTTTGTTAATGACAATGCAATGACGCTGCGTTCGACATTAGGTAACATTTTCCGGTAGAATTAATTAAAAACTAAAAGACAAAAATTCGAGAATAAAAATTAAAAAATCATTTGAGTTGCATTTGGGTCCTACTAGGAATTATTTGAGAAACATCTTATTTGACGTTACTAATAAACGTTGATTACTACTTTGGGGCCGTCCATTAATCACATGAGGCTTGAAAAAAAGGGGAGGGGGGTAGCAAAAATCACGAAATATCACAAGAGCATACGGGAGGGATGTAGTAGGATATCACGTGTATTCTTTTATTTTTGAGTAAGAACAAACATATGTTTTGGTAACCTGTGACGTTTAATATAAATATTTAAGTAAAAATATCGTTTAAGCGGGGATCGCTAGATCTTCAAATTATATTCCCATATCGCACTGAATATATGTTTGCATGTATGTAATGCAAGAAAGTAATAAGTATAGATATTAGGAGGCTTAATTGAGCAAATACAAAACGATTTCTAATGTAAATAAAAATTATTTCGAAATCAATGTTAAAAAACATCAACATGGATTAAAATTTGTGTAAATTGAAACAGCAGGTAATAAAATTCAAGTACTTCGAAGTTTTTATCGCGGTCGTACCTATTAACCATTTATCGTTAATTGTTTTTCTTTATAAACAACATTTCGATACTACTCGACAAGGACGTTTTCGAAGATGTTTTGAAATAATAAAAAATCCCTGAACCTTTTATACACATTGTAACTAGATTTAAATAAACGTAGTGTAGAGAAAATACTTATCATAACTTTCAAAGCAATTGAGCATTTAACACGAAAAGATCCTAACGGTTCCTGGAGGTTTTCAATTCTGTAGCTTCAAAAATTTAAAAATATTTCTCGAAGATTTGTTGTTTTGTGTTCCTAAAAACCGAACCTAAAAACCCTCTCAGTTGTAGATGCGGTCCATGCCCAGCAATGGGACGTATATTGGCTGATGATGAATGATGAAATGATGTTCCTAAAAACCATTTGCCACGACCTAAGTAACAGTTCCCGTAAGCTCATCCTCATAGACTCTCAATTTATTCCATCTCAGAATTTAGCTACCTTTGAACCGAACCTAGAATTTCTTTCTCCTACTTTTCGTTCCAAATATGAAAATATGTCATTTTCGTGTCAATGTAAATTGTTATTTATTTAGTCTATGAGGAACGACGTCTAAAGTTAGTCGCTAATAATACTCGCGTGACGAGGCGACGTAAAGATGCTAATTCTATAAACAGATGACAAGGATCGTCATTGACCGTGACATCACATAAACGTCATTCGTCATATTATTTCAAGCAGCATTTCTAATTAATATAACGGTGAGTTACGTATACCTGTTGCATTCCCTTCGGATATACTGCCTCAATTGGCCAATATCAATTCGTATGTTAAAACTGCAATTATTCCCTATTGAAAAAGAAATAGCAACAATTTCACACGACACTTCTGTCTAGTCTTTGTCCTTAAAGACAAGAACATTCCTGATTATAGTAAAAACAATGGAATGTACGTACTATTAAACAATACAAATAAACTCACGCTGAAGTCACGCTAGGTTAAGCTGCGACTATATAAACTATCGCAGATATGGTTTGGATATCTTTACGACTTAAATATTTTTTTTAGTATTTACCAAGGTCGTGGATTGCAAGTTTAACGTTTTGCCTGTATAGTAATCGCATAGTTTTCTCTTTATAAGTTGGGTAAAGGTAATCAAAAGGAAATATAACCAGACGACATTTATAAAGGAGCCGACCAAGTCAAAATGAAAGTGATGACAATATTCTTAAAAAAGGATGACATACAAACGCCTTACAGTATATTATTGTAAGACATAACAAACTAGTCACGAGTTCGACAAAGAAGAATCAGAGCTCGATGAATTTTATTTAACAAGGCTTTAAATGCGAGACGAACGTTTTACAAAAGTTGTCAGAAATCATGGCATGTTTACACTGCAGCTTAAAACTTCGGAATCCAGATTTAGATCAAACTTTGTAGATGGCCTATTTCGCTATTTCAGATTTCTTCGAAACGCAAAATGCTGCTTACTAGTTGCATAACAAAATATGTCACTGTGTCACTTCGAGTATTCCTCCAACAGAATTGTGCTTAAATCCACAACGCAGGATTATTGAAAATTATAGGTATCTATTTGGTTATTTAAATTAAAATTTTAACCTTTGACAACTATGTACTATGTTAGTTTTGTGAGTTTAAACATACGTACTAAGTACGTAAGCTTTAGCTTTTGGATAATAGACTGGACCATAAATTAAGAATGATCAGTACAGAAGTCTTTCATCAGCTATAGGTACCATTGTCGAAGAGAGTATAACTTATTGCACATTGTAATGCAAATAGCTATGATTGTAGGTATATCCTTTTTTAACGGTAGATATTTGGCAAAGTATGGATACATCTTCCTATCTTTTTTCTCCTTGCGAGAATAGAATTGATACCTAGGGTACACTAACAATATGCACCTTACCGTTTTTATGCTCTTAATGGCACGTGTTATTTTCATACAATTAGGACAACTAGAAATACTATTAATAGAACACACGAGGTTAGATGATAAAACATGCAACAACCACACTAAAAGCAGTTTAGGGCCGAGTATTTGATAACGTAGGCGTTCAACAATCGCGCATTGTCCGTCACTTAACAGGAATCTGGGCGAGGTAAATCGTTTACCGGGAACTCGCGTAGCCTTTGTTTAACCGTGAAGGGAGACAATGAAATTTTTTCTTATTACTCTTAAGGTTGTACAGAACCATCCTATTGTCGACGTTTAATGAACCGAGACGCCGATAACATTCGCAGAAGCATTTTACTCAACGAATAACCATTGTGGCAAACTCTCGGAAAGTTTTTGTGGTACTTAGAAAAATATGACCACGAAAATAAGTCTATGCAAATTTAAAACTTGATATCATATAACGCAAATGTATAATTTTAGTATGTAAATGTACAAATTTTATTTACTCGTTGATCGTGTTCGTCGAAATGTTAGATGATAGCATTGAATTAATCGATTTCTATCGCCATGACCAAGCGGATTGTATTGCATAAATTGATTCGTTATTTTAAAATTATAGTCATGTATAATTCTACGCTAAGGCTGCAGTATCACCAGTTCATTAGTGTGCCTATTTAACTTGTAATTTCAATTACCTCATTAGAGCGATGGTTGTTGAATTTATATAATGAGTGTTAAAATTAATGACCAACCAAATTTGTTTACTTCGTTCTTGCAATAAAGTGCCGAAAACCATTAACATAAAATACAGGTACCACTATACGTATTTTTTGTAACTTTATTTTCTGTTAATCTCAGTGTTAAAAGTGTATTTAAGTCTGCTACTTATTCATTTCCTAGAATTTTTATTATTGATAAAAAGATTAGGAGATAAACATCTATGTTGAAAATATCTATGATACGTAAAGTGCTGTACTAATGTCATAACAACACCGGTTGTTGCGCAGAACGTGATCTGTTGGTCATAGCATTACAAAAAATTACATCGCTTCACCGTAATGTACACAATAGAAAAGGCCGCATGATTAGTTTCCTAGAAACAGTTTTATTGTTTTATCGAAAGCAATACCTATCGCTCGTACATTATACATTTCAGTTGAAATGTGTTTTAGTGCAAATTGATAAGCTATGACGTGCGAATACTAGAAGTGCGTAACGAGTGGGAGTGAAGTCTTTCCATCGCTGCGGTTTATTTGTTTAGATGATCCTGCGTCAGTACATCGCGCTAGATAACAGTAACACGATATGAAAAAGAGAAAACGATGCGATTGCGACGGCAACTACTAGGAAAATGCGAGTTCTCTCGAAATGTCGGGCGGACGGAACAAGGTGGGATGGTTGCGCGGGCGCAGGTATGCGTGTTCTCAGAACGCGCCGCGTCCGTTTTTGCTCCTTTTTCGATTCGAGTTTACCGAGAATCGAATGGCCCGGTGGCGGCCCTACTCGGAACACGTAATTAATCCTTGGAAGCCTCCGACCCAAGGGTTGTTATGAGAAATCACCAGCATTATGTCTTTTTATTTATTTTTGCATTGTCTCATTTTGTAAATTGTATGCGGGTTA
Organism: Hemaris fuciformis; assembly: GCA_907164795.1. Classification (NCBI taxonomy): domain Eukaryota; kingdom Metazoa; phylum Arthropoda; class Insecta; order Lepidoptera; family Sphingidae; genus Hemaris; species Hemaris fuciformis. The sequence continues at coordinate 11,509,863 of OU015440.1, forward strand.
TTGTTCGCGGAAGGAACGAAAGCGCATACGATGTGCCACTATTAACTTTTATGCAATGCTCGCCTCTGACCTTAGTCTCTAGGAAATATTCACGTGCTGATGTACTGCGAAATTAATCACGCTTTTCTCATAATTATGCAAATACATAATTATATAGGAGCTGTAAGATCTCTCTCTCGATCTCTAATTGTATTTCTTACCTAATAAAAGACTAAATCCAATCCATTTCCAGACTGAATATCGGAGCTACGAGTTAGCAGTAAAAAAGATAAATTGGAAGCGGCAAAAAAAATATTTGGGCCACCAAAATGCGCTTTGTACGTTGAATACTCAATTATCTCCGCTCGGGGGGCATCGCGTACCATGTTGGGGAAGGCTGAAACCAAAGTAATACAAAAAGATATGTCTGCGCAGCTTTCTCGGAACACGCGGCTAGTTTAAATTTCAATTGGAGAATACGGGGAACAGTCTACAGTTTCGTCTAACTAACTGATTGAAATACTGCTTTGATCCAACACCCGAGTCCCGGAAAATCCGCCTCTCAGTCATGCTCAGTTAAGTCCATTGTTGAATCTATTTCGTTGCGCCTGTTAATTTACTGTTTCTGCTTTGAAACTTGTTTGTCCTTTACTTTCGCATAATCAAACGTTGGCAAAAAATCTCGCCTGCCAAACACCCGCTTAAAACTTACTCGTTTGTTTTTTTTACAGATTCGTATACATCAACTATTTAGAATACTTCAGTATTTTTACATTTCCATTCATACATTTTTCATCGCGTGAAGTTTATATGAGCTGTATCGATAAACAGTAGTTAGTAACTGCTATAAATAAGTAAATAAGGTGAAGGCAAACGATTAGGTCACCTCTGAAGTTTCTACAGAACGATCTGTTGGTAGGCGTGCGCCGGTTCGGTGTGACGTCACCACACATCGACATCACTATGGGATATATGGCATATAAGGGATGTGCATAATATGTATGTGCGTATGTGTGAATTATTCATACTATAATCGCCGCTATGACACGTCTTAAGAGTTCGCAATAAATATTACGAACGATACGAATTATATTACTGTCAAAACATAAACCAAAGTAATCGTACTAAGTTTCTGCGGAGCATCGATATGTCCTAAAATAGAAGGCACTTCAAAGTGAAGAGTTGGAGCGTCACAACCCGTTGGACGAGCTCACAGTAGGGAACCCCTTTCACTCGGAAACTAGTCTGACTGCGGGGATAAAAATAGTCACTCTCATTTACAGATTACACAACGTCTAATTGACTGGCCATAAATCGTGACTCCCATATCGGCCCGCATGTAACGGAAAGCGTCTATTTTAAAAATCGAAACTGCCACCACAACACTGCTCGTGGTTCTAGGAACCGCGGCGCAGCGTCGAACGAACCGACAACGACCGGTCGACGAAGTTCTCGGAATACGCGAAGGTTGTTCAGCTAAACTCTTACGTACAATCCGAACGGTTATTGCCAAAGATTTTTATGTGTTGCCCACACTGCTTCACAGCATTTACAGCGCTATCAATGGCGAGATAGGAGCCAATACTAACATTCCGCGGTTCATCAACAAATTCGTGCGTTGCACGATTTGTTTATCTCGTATCTCACGGGTGGCTTTTTGCTTGCGATCATTAAGGAATTCTTCAAGTCCGTGAGTCGTGATGGGCATCAGTGGCTCGGTGGGTCGGTGGCGCCGGGGCCGACGCTATGGCCACATTCACTGCCTGGACCGGTGTCAGAGGCCACTGCGCGTTGGAAAGTATGGTGTTATCGCCGCCACGCGCCATATAAGGCATTATATTCTTTATGATTACAGTTATACGGTGCAATGTCGCTTTATCAGTTGGTAGTTGTTTGTAATAAAATAACTTCTCTTGTCTTTTAATACGTTCTTTCATTCCTCGAGGTGTGAAAGTTAGAAGGTCAGAATGTTTTAAAAATACTTCCGCGTTAATGGTGTTATTCTACATGTTGCAAGAAATAAAGACTTTCACAAGTAAAATAAATACGCTAACTTAAAAATCTGCTTCTAAGATAAATTGTATACCCATACCACACGAATAACATTTAGAAGAGGTCGTTTTCTTTTTGTAAAAAAAATAATAAGATTAATCTACAAAAAAACACGGATACACACAATTTTTATTAATAGATAATGTCAAAATAACTTAACAAAATGATACTTTTATTTAAAATGAAATGAAATAGCTTTAGGTATTTGGTCACTTAGGCAATCAAATAGCACTATACAACAAGTATATAACAAGTCAATATAATTAAGTTGCAAACTTAGACGTCTTTTATAATAAATTGACATTTCTAAAAAACTTTTCAGTCAATTAATATTTAAATTGGACACCACGGCACAATTTCCAGCCCTTTTACTTTAACTGAATATCAGATTTTCAATCATACGAAATATCGAGTTACCTTTTAAATTGCGTGTTTTAAGGAATAATTTTTCGTTTTTAATTTAAGAATCGTGTACTTGAAAGGTCAAATGCTAAATAATAATTAAGGTCGTTGTTTTACTCGTTAATTCTAGAAATTGGAAATATTAATTATCCTTATTCTATTTTTGGACCTTTGAAATACACCTTTATAATAATGTCTACCATTACTGAGAAATTTGCTTAGGGACCATAATTTTAATACTATGTAAATTTGTCCAGTTTTTGTATTGAAATATTTACTTACCAAAAATATTTTTATACGTTACAACCGTTATTTACCGTTGTTATCAAGAGTTTTTTTTTTAAATATTGAACGGGCTAACCACTTCGAATTAACTCATATGTATCGATGGGCTCACTCAAACATACCTAATAAAATAACCTAGTTCCCGCTGGCTTAGTACGTACAGGTTAGTGGACTTCAACAAGGAATACGGGCATTCAGCTTTTTCACCGTCTAAGCGCGTGACAAATGTCTATCGAAAAAAAATTAGGTATTTATACAGATTTATACACAAAAAATGTATATGGGTATTCTCTAACAGTCTATCTTAGGGCGATGGAGAAATGAAGCATAAAAATCAGTTTTTTTTTAAATAATTTGACTGGGAATAGAAACCGATAAAGTATTTGTTCGGTGATACCAAACAATATAATTATGTACAAAACTTGCTGTAGAGCTCGTCAGAGCTACATATACCGTTACAACTATTGAAAAGTACAGACCCAACGGTCATTTTACTCGTCAATTAGCAGAGTATCTAGTAACTGGAACCAATTGCTAAGGTTTCTTTGTGCTTTCACAGTTATTTGTATAGTTCTTTTAACGAGTACTATAAAGTGACTGTAATGGCGCCCGATATTTTGCAGTGCTTTCAAGAGTATCGGCTGGAAATAAATTAATCAAAATAGTCGATATATTTGTTACAAGCTGGACACAGATTGAGCTCAGATTAAAATACAAATTACACTTGACTGGATCTTTATCGTGAGTTTTAAATATTGTAGAGTAAAATTACAGTGTTTGTTCTTTGGTTCTAAGAGCGTGATCTTACTCAACAAACAATACATTTTACTTTGGGTTAGCGTTTTATTCTGAATCTTTTGGACATAAAATTTAATACTTAATACATATAGGAGCATTGAAAACTGTTTATGTCCTAGCTTCTCAACAAAATGAGCTAAATAACGGGCTATTAATAGTATAGCTTTACGCCACGATCCCCCGTTGTTCTTACTAGCTTCTCAGGCTGATTTTATTGAGTAACAACTTGCAAGTATTTCAATATATATTAACTGAATGTTAACGTAAATTGAATTTAAATTACATACATACATAAACTCACGCCTGTATTCCCCGAAGGGGTAGGCAGAGGTGCATTTCTGCACCCACATTTCGCCAGGTATGTATCAGTCCCACGTTATAGGGAGCGAGCCTATTGCCGTTTTTCGGGCACACTTCCAGACTCCGTGCTGTTACTGAGAATTTCCTAATGGAAAAACCCAATAACACTTTGCCCGACCCGGGAATCGAACCCAGGCCCTCTAGATCGCACGGCACATACTTATACCGCGAGACCACGAGGCAGTTCTTTGCATGATTTTAAAGAAGTAAACAGAGAAACCAAGTGACGTAAACAGCGCTTTGTTTCAGACTGTTTTGAGATAATACAGTATGAATAATTTATAATACGATTACCTTTCCAGATGGGTATCGCGTGTTACAGTAGCGTGTATTATTGATAATTTTGATTATTTAGAATTAGTCACTATTCCTGAGTTTGGGTTGTCATAGTCGCCGGCTTGAGGAATGAATCATTAATGGGCCATGAGCCGCTAGCCGTTCAAATCTTAGACAATATTTTAAATTTTAAATTGAGTTTGTTTGATCCGATTTCGTGTAACAGCTCAACCGATTTGTATGAATTATGATACAGAAACTGACTAAAATCTGTAGAAAGTTTTAGGAGAAAAAGCTAGTTACTTAGCAATTATTGCGATGTATAGAAGTTTTATATTATTATTGATATTTTTTCTTTCTCGATTCATTCGAAAAGCAACAACATATTTACGAATGCAGATAAAACAGGTTGCAACGGTGCTTAATAAAGGTTTTTATTACTTATTAGTAATAATAAAATTAATAATTTCTATGGTAATTTCTATGATAGGAATACATACGCACGATATTAATATGTTAATTTTAATGTTATTAATGCAAATTCGTAACGATTGGCGGAAACCAGAAATTAATTTGATGCAAAGATTAACCGTGTATTTCAGATTACAGAGCCGCTAATGTACATTGATTGATGGTCTAAAATATTTTATAGCGTAGCGGGACTGCGCATCAAAGACGTATTGATAGCATATTGGAAATATGTAGTTATTTCAAGAACTATTTATTCACAGTGGCTAAAATACTAATTTAATTCGTAATAAAAAAAATATCAAACTAAAAAAAGTTTTGTAAACAATATTTTTTCATGCACGTTTTTATACTGTTAATTATAATGCATTTAAAACTGAATAACAACAATAAATTTATTAGTTTTGTTTTATATCAATGTTTAAAATAAGGGATTTAGGGAGAAAAGTGTTTTTAGAATGATTATTATTTCGGAGATTGCTATGCAAACCTTAATGCATATTGCATACATACATACATAAACTCACGCCGGTATTCCCCGAAGGGGTAGGCAGAGGTGCATTTCTGCACCCACATTTCGCCAAGTATGTATCAGCCCCACGTAATAGGGGGCGAGCCTATTGTCGTTTTTCGGGCACATTTCCAGACTCCGTGCTGTTACCGAGAATTTCCTAATGGAAAAATCCAATAACACTTTGCCCGACCCGGGAATCGAACCCAGGACCTCTAGATCGCACGGCACATACTTGTACCGCGAGACCACGAGGCAGTCACACCTTAATGGTCTTGTATATCTAACGTAGTAACTTAGAACATATTACAAATATAAAAATTTATTAATATAATGTGATGTGGTTGTGATAAATAAATAAATGAACACATAAAACTTAAAGCATACAGAATCGCATCACCTTGTGCATAAAAGTTTAATGTTTTCAATTTACATTTTATATTATTCGAATCTCAAGCTGATCACCGTTTCGTTTTAATGTGTTCTGAGAAACATATTTTTGCTTTATATTACAAGGTCGTTATAAATATAACTGTCGGACACCGCCAAGTATGTACTCGTATGAATCAGCTGGTACCTGGATTTCGCACTCAAACTAGTCCGCTTTCAGGCACACAAAGATAATTTTAAAAGTATGACAATGCGATAAAGCATATTCTTAAACATGTATATATGTATATATCTGCGCTGTGCATACAGCTACATACAACAAATATTCCACTAAGCAGTTTTTCTCAGCCGAATTAAAAATTTGATCATCTTTTGTTTTTTAATGTACAACTTACCAGAGAAAATGTTTCAACATAGTCTATACAAAAACTTTGTTTTACGAACTTTTTATTTTTATTTCCAATCACAAATATATTTAAAGTATTTTATTCTGCATGCATTTTATAAAGCTTTCAAAATATTTAACCATGAACCTGAATAATAAAATATCAATGAAAATAAAGTAAAGATAATCGATACAGATAAAATATAACAAGTTCCTTTAAATGAGATTATGGCGTTATGTATAGTCGCTTTAAAATATGTGTCATGTTTTTATCAAACATGTAATTCCCAATACGGCTGAATCATGCCGGTTCCAGTTTCACAATAGTTATCAAATATAATGTAAAATACTGTGTTATTTCTGGCTGGTGTAAATAATATAGCCGTTATGAACGAACAATAAATACATCCCCAACAGTCACAACATAGTTCTGACCCCACACTAGGATACAAGTCCTGTGTCGTGGGTATCAGAAACTACGAGAGACTTTTCGGTCTCACAAAAACCCAGACCCGAACCAATATTTGTGGATCACACAAACATATTTAGGTGCGGAGATGGAACCCGCGGCCTCTCAGTTCGCAAGCTGGTGTCTGGCCAACTGCGCCACGAGGCTGTCGAAACGAACAAATACAAATAGTCGCAAGACTATTGTTGACTTGTGTTAGAAACTGAGAAGATTCACCACACTCGGATCCTAACAAATGTTTGTCCATAGAAAAATACTTTGCACCAGCGGCGCGCGAATCGGAATTCACAGCTGTAACCGACTACGCCAGCAATTATTCATATAGACTTTTACACCAATAAAATATCGATTCGTTTCTTTAAAAAAAATATAGATATAATAGTAATAAATTTTATTCGCATCAAAAACCTACATTTTAGTTAATATTTATTTAGTTAGAATATACATCGCTAACAGAAATTAGTGCAATATGGGACTGGCCCGTCTCTGTATATCCAAAAACCCTCAAGCATTTAATTCATAAATTATTAGGACAATGTTCGCTTTACACTGAAATTCTGATAATTTTTAAGCTTTACTAAGCTGGTACCGAGTAATATGTCTGTTCTTTTGCCCAACAAGATTTTAGTTAAACATCTTAGGGGCCACAAACAAAGAGAAACATTATTAAATACTTTGCGCACTAATATTTAGGCGAATATCGATCACGTCAAAACTCAAGCATTACATATCAGAACAGACGTATTTTATAACCATATGGTACATTGGAGCCTTAACCTCAATTAAAGGAGGATCTTTGGATGTAGGTACTCTGAAATTGTCCCCAGTATTCTACTACAAAAAAGTGTTTCAAAGGAAATTATCACAACTTATATTTGGCATTATGTTTACAAGGTAATAAAAGTCAAAGTCCATCATTCAAGAACCTTCTTAATACTAAAACGAGCTAAGTATGACGCTGCCTAATGGTCTGTAAATTTAGCGTGAAGTTGGTACGTTTTACATGATCAAATTATAAAATCTAATCTAGGTACTCTTTAATGGTTACGCATGTGTAAACGGTCGTGCGAAGTTCCTAGATCGCAAGACTGGTAATTGTAAAAGTAAACTTTAGCGCAATAATCGTTAACTTCGAAATTGCGTTGTCGTGTATTTCCTTAATTAGATTTATATTTGTATATTTCTATAATTAGCTTTGGCTGATTACATGCTGCTATAAGGAATGTTAATATATTAGATGTTAAGATGGAATGTACAGCCAACAGTAAAAAAAAGCAGTGATGGCCTCGAGGTTTAGGCGCGCGGTCGAGAATTTCGGCGGTCGCAGGTTCAAACCCCAGGCACACACCTCTGACTTTTCGAAGTTATGTGTGTATTCACAATGAATTATCACTTGCTTTAACGGTGAAGGAAAACATCGTGATAAAACCTGCACACCTAAAAGTTCTTAGGAATTTCTTAGATGTGTAGTCCGCCAACCCGCACTAGGCCAGCGTGGTGGACTAAGGCCTAAACCCTCTCAGTTGTAGAGGAGGCCCGTGCCCAGCAGTGGGACGTATTTGGGCTGATGACAGCCAACAGTGCATTTAGCCTGGCTTACTTGGACTTAATTATAACCGCTTGTAAAATTTACAGATCTGACACGCAATACAATTTGTATCGAATATTATAGCTAATTTAACGCATTGTGATAAAAGTAAACACTTGTAATAAATAGCATATCGTAAGAAACTAAGCCCAAAATTATTCTTAGGCTTTGAGGTCTTTACATAATAGTCGTTTAACTTGAACAACAACTTAGAAATAGCTTTTCTAAGTTTCTTGAGGAATTTCAACTTTGTTGTGAGATTACGCGGCATGCTTTCCCGAACTTCTATGAAAATTCAGGTCATTATAAAAGTCAAAGTCAAAGTCAAAATATCTTTATTCAAATAGACTTTTACAAGTTCTTTTGAATCGTCAATTTTACACATCTTAATTTTTTTAAACTATTGCCTATTATACTTTACTTACGTTATAGCATATATATTTTTTCATTTCTTTTAATCGTACGTACACTGAGATTTGTCTTGTATTTGTGGGGCATGTACAAACACAAATACTTGCATACCAGATCAGGACTCGTGTTTTTACGGATTTTTAAGGTATCTTAATGCTGATTTATGTTCATATCTTTATCATTCATAGGAAATTACGCGTCTTTAAAAACATCAATACAATTACATAGAAAATATAAATAATATCATAATGGTAGGCTTAGACTTCTCTTTAAGATTTCTTATACAATCTCATTATCAGTCCACCTTATTGCTGGTTGCCCTAATCCTGGCCAACTTAACTTCCAAACCCTTGTAAAGTACGTGATTCCTCTATAATTACTCAGGTACTTTCTGGTTAAGGGCATTAAAATTATATAAAACCATGACACGCAGACTTTCTAACATCACGTGTTCGATTAAACATCAAAAGCATTATATCGAACTAAGGGATTAATTTGACCGCATCCACTCGAGCCCAAACGGTTTTAATTACTAACCTTTCCCAGAAATTATAAGCAATGTATATTTCCGTGATACATTCATTTTGTTAACACATCGAATGTTTTAATGTAACTGTGAGGTTCTTTAGTTCGAGTTAATTTAAATTCAAAGTGCTCAGGTATTCTTGGAATCCATTTAGCGTCAATGGAAACATGAAGTCATGTTTGAGTTTCTCACTAAATCAAAATTTGATAATAAATTAAAATTATTTTATGTATTCACCTAGAATTGAGACTACTGTGAACAGTCATCATATCCTTGCCCAGTTCTCAATTTCATTTGGGGTCGGCGCAGTATGTTTTATCCTTCCACACATCCCTATCAGCCGTCATGTCTTCATTCACCCCTCTTTCTTTCATATCTTCAGTCACGCAATCCATCCATCTCTTCTTTGGCTTTCCTCTCCTCGCCCATCCATCAACTTTCATATCTATCACCTTTTTACCTATGTATGATTCATCCCTCCTCATAGCATGCCCATATCACGACATACGGTTTCCTTTCAGCTATAACAGTATAGTTATTAATCAATGAATAGAATGCCTGATTTGTGTTAGTGACCTTTTTAGAACGAAATTCTCAGTAGCTATCAAATCTAGGAATGTGCCCAAAACAGCCAGAGGCTGGCTCCCTATTATGTGGGCTGGATGTCGCAACACGTGTTCAGAAAGGCACCTCTGTCTAACCTTCTTCGAGATATAGACGTGAGTGTGTTAAATAATATTTTCCTAATAGTATTTCAAGTAAATATACGAGTAATCAACTTTGGCTAGCGCATGTAACCTTTCGTAAGCATATCACATATGTATGAATAAAAATCCTAGTAACATTGAACTATTTCTATTTTGTTTGAGCTACAAATACGCAAACTTTTCTAAATGCTATAAAACAAAGTGTCTGTCTGGTGCTATGTTATCGTAAAAATTATAAGTTGACTCACATATATATTATTTTTATCGTACGTGCTATAACTAAATATTATGGTAGGAAAAATTATACAACGTACAATGATGTCTCAAGTCTTGTCACTTGCTAACCTGGCGGAACACAATTACTAACTAGTTTAAATATATTTTTTAGATTTTAGGATTTATATTTATATTGATGTATTCTACGTATATTCAGAACGGGTGAAGCCGATCTGATTTACTAGTAGATAAAGTATCAATGAACTGAAATCCAAATGAAGTGTAACTCCTCGATTCACTCAATGCCGTCGAGGAACTTTGTGGATATAGAACCAGTGTAAATTGAACTACTACTGTTAATATTATTATACTGCTTAATTACAGTTGTTGGTTTCAGCGAACTTTCTCTATATTGCTTATATTTGATGACATATGACAGCGGATAATCTTCAAAATTATTTTGTACTAGCTTTTGCCCGCGACTCCGTCCGCATTGACTTCAGGGTTGGGTACAGAAAGATAATAAGTAAATCTATTAAACGTCTCCCAAGTGCCCAAATTACACTTAATGAATTTAAAAAAAGTAACCTATGTCCCTTTTTATGTTTCCGTTTTTATCCATAACAAAAATCATCCAAATAACTCAAATATTTTAGGCGTGAAAGTATAACACAGTAGTGTTACTTTCGCATTGACAATATATGCTAAAATCAAAGGGTATATCCGTTGGGATCAGTGAAATCATTATTTAGATTACGAAGCGTGATGACTACCGAGCCTGCATTCGTTTGTAAATTTTAAACCAGATATAACCAAGGAGTTAAATTTCTGAACGCTCGCATACATTTTTGACAACTAATAAATATGTCACTCATTTTTCATTACTGATTATTCTGCATTTTTAAAATTAAAAATACGCAATTGTTCGAATATTGTGGATATATGTTGTCGATTCAAAACCTTTATTTAAATACGTTCTTTATTTGAGGGGACCATTAACCGTATTGACGGGATAAACATAAAATGTTTGACAGGAAATTAGGTAGAACAGTTTATATGAGAAAATAAAATTGTTGTTTTTACCATATTCCTCGTAATTTTAAAGATAGTTATATGCTGTTGCGGACTTTTTTGTAGGACTTATTAAGATAAACATTTCTCTTATACATTATATACGTGTAAACTCTACAGTTTTTGCAGCGTACGCAAGAATAGCTCGCAGATGCAGTTTTTCCCGACTTACTTGACAATTATCGTTATATTTTGGACAATTCACACACTATCTTAAAAATATATAGCCTATGTGTTATTCTGATGTATAAGCTATATTATTGTAAACTTTCATTGAAATCCATTCGGTAGATTTGGGTGAAAGAGCAACAAACATCCAGACATCCATACATACAAACTTTCGCGTTTATAATATTAGTAAGATTGGATAAAAATGTCCCGGGGTCTATTATTTTTACTCTGAAACAATTTTTCTTTGGCCACAGAACCAATTAAGTAGCATTTTTTTTTATATTTTTACTGTAAATTGGAAGCCAAATACATTATGACTTTATGACAAAAAAGGCAAGCCAATATTCGTCATGCTTGTTTCTATGAACATTATCTATTTGCATTGTCACGATTTTGGTTGTTACGGACATTGCACTGCTCATATTGCAGTACAATAATGAGTAATATTTTCACAGAAGACAATTGTACGACCTAAAAGGTCGACAAATGACGAAATACCTCAATCATATATATTAAAAAAACAAGTCATTTTTCAATGAAGGTTTTATGCTAAATGGTTTTAAGAATTAAATACAACAGTTGTCGGTCGTCGGTGCATTTACCTTAGTTTTTTTAATAAACTTGGTTTACTAGAAATGATTACAGCTACGTGATATTTACGATTGTCAGTAGTGAATGAATTCTGAATAAAGCGCGGCATACATGAATCATGTTCTTAGACGTCCATATTAATCACAACTTCAACGGAAGGAGATAAAGAAGTGTTTCTGTTTACGCGTGCCTCGTGCGCGTTCAGACGGAATTTTGTTTCTGACTAATGCTTAACTTTTTTAAATTCTTTGTATTGATTGACGTTATTTCAGTCTAAGCGGGAATAGAAAATAATCTCAAGAGAATTTTGTCTACTGTTAACTGTGGACTACTAGCTGACGACTACTATTATAACATCGCTTATTATTCTTACCGCTTAAAAAATCACTCTAATTTTCGTACACAAAAAAAATAGTTGAGCAAAATTTTAATATGTGTATCTTATTTGAACAATTCGTAACTGATAACTCGTTACTTTTTTACATCATAATTTAACAGTAAATAAAACAGTAAATCGCTTAATATTATAGCGGGTTTATCAAGTGACCCATTTGACCTTTGTCAGTCACTACCACGTTAATAATTCTTATGGAATTGGGAACAAAGTTATTAATCAATTTTACTATAGCAATTCGAGACGATTTTAACTCATAAAATTCAAATTATCCTGAAACGAATTATGCAAATGTTCAGAAATTATATTTCAAAGAAAATATATGAAGAAGTAGAATTGCTTGTACTTGATCGATAAACATACTCAAACTTAGCTTTAATTATGCTTGGGAATGTATTGCTTCTTTATTTTCTGTTAATATCAGCAAACTGGGAGTTTCCAGTGGAAGTGAGACTCCCCCAACCCACAGGGCGGATTTTAAATAACCTGACATTAACTCTTATATTACTCTGACCTGGCCTGCACATATGCAGTATAGGCAGTGGCGGATTTACCAGCAGGCTGAGTAGGCTGGAGCCTAGGGCGGCAGATTTTAGGGGGCGGCAAATTTGCCCCAATTTTTTTTGTCTTACAGAAATAAAAACCGCCTTCAAAAAAAAACTATTCCAAAACAAATTAATATGCACTAAAGAGTAATTTATTTTTTTCGTATTCTTCAATAACCTAATTACTTTTTCTCTTCATTATTATGTAGTTACGATCTACATATGTGTTTACCTAACCTATCCACTTCAAATCTAACTCAACACATATAGTCTAAGAGGTAGCAACGTTTTTGAGGGAGAATTTCAAGAAGGCCAGTTTTTAGATATGCTATATCTCTCACTCTCCCGCACGTAATACGGGCAGTCTGGCTGGCGGTAGTGTTTGCGTTCATCTGTGCGAATCGTACATGTACAGGTAAAATATTAATTTTTCAAATCATTTTAGTGTGGCTGAAATTTTGATATGATGTTATTTAAGTATCTAAAAACCCAGAATTAATTTGACAGACAATAATTTGCTTGTTAAACTTCAGCCAGACCGATCTAAAAGTGAAAAGTAATTGGACATGTTGAAAGAGGACAGACAATCACGTGTTAGTTGTGCTAAGGGCTATTTTTTTACCTTTGTTGCAAAGATAAATAGCCACTTTTTATAAATAAATGCTAAACTTGTTTGTTTTAGCTTTATTGATATTAAAAATGGATAATAAACCTTAAGGTGAGGTTATGCGGGTCATAGTACCGGGGATGTCTTATATACTGGTCGCGCAAATTCCTCTCAGGAATAAGTCAATGAGTGCTGGAATAAGCTTGTTTCGGAAATCGACTATTTGTTGGATGAAGCCGCAGACTCGGACGGGCAGAATTTAGTCCGGGACTTTGGATCGTTATCCTTGGGGGCGGCCATACCGGTTGGCATTCAGTAAATTGCGTCCACCTGCGCCCCACTCTCACCCAAAGTCTCCGACCGGAGCTCCTGAGTGAAGTCGTTGTTGCTCTCTTTCCGGCCACCCCGGATTTTACTCCTCCACCGATGCCACCACGTCCGTGGTCGGTGAGGGACGGATCGTTGGTGGGATCATTTAAGTGTTCGGCAGGGGAGACCTCGGAGGTTCCAATTTCAGGCGTTACGCCTGAGGAGCTTCAGGCAGCAGTACTGCGGCTGCGGAGAAAGAACACCGCCCCGGGGCTCGACAGCATCCCAGGACGTGTGTGGATTCAAGTCATCGAGAACCTGAGTTTCGGAAAGGCCAAGGTAATTCTGCGGGTGAAGACACACGCGGAGGAGGCTGGAGCCCAGGGCAAATGCATGGTGGCGGTGTCACTCGACATCGTCAACACCTACAGGGGTCGGTAGGATCCCTTCTGTGGAACATCGAGTATGATTGGGTGCTCCATGGTTCCAATCTCCGGGGCGTCGGCATAGTTTGTAACGCTGACGACACGTTGGTGACAGCGTGTGCTGGGACCTTTCCAGAGGCCGTCAACCTCGCCGCGCTAGGCACTAGCCACGTGGTGAGGAGAATTCGGCGACTGGGCCACGCGGTGGCCCTTCAGAAATCCAAGGCCATCTGCTTCACGGACCTCGGAATCAGCCACCTGCAGAGGCCTATCTGACGATAGAGGCGTGGATATCCACATCGGCTCGACGACGAAATATCTTGGTGTCGTGTTGGATAGCGGATGGAATGTTTGCGCCCACTTCGGCAGATTAAAGCAGAAATTGATTAGGGCAGCTAGTGCGTTATCTGCTCTGCTGCCCAATCTCGAAGGTCCCGGCATCCCCTGCCGAAGATTGTTCGCGGGAGTCGTGCGATCAATGGCCTTATACGGTTGCCCCGTTTGGGCCGAGTCCCTGGGCAGACGTTGCGTGGCCCTTCTGCGGCAACCGTAGCGGGTAATTGCGCAGCGGATGATCAGGGGCTATCGCACGATTTCCCAAGAGGCGGCCTGCGTTTTGGCCGCTTTCCTTCCTTGGGACTCTGACGCCGGGGCCCTCTCGTCAGTCTACCATTGGCGAGAGGAGGCGTCTCGTCTAGGGGAACGACCGGCCCCAAGAGAGGTAGAGGCCAAAAGAGCCTCCCTTCGTTTGACCGGCGTCGAGGAGTGTCATTCCAGGCTGGATAATCTCTGAGCTGGTCCGTCGCAGCAGTGCGTCCTGTCCTTAGTCAGTGGTGTGATGACGTTCCGCCTGTCACAGGTTCTGTCGGGACATAATTGTTTCAGCTGGTTCCTGTGGCAAGTGGCCAGACTTTGTCGGATTTTCCGGCCTGGGATGAAGACCGAAGCGCAGCGGACCTCGCGCTTTCGGCTGTGATTCCTGCCATGGTCGAGAATCGGAGGTCATTGCAGGCGATGCTCTCCTTCTACGAGATTGTAATGATGCAAAAGGAGAGCGCGGGGCGGATTCGTGAGCAGAACGATCCCGGCCGCCGCCGCCAGCAGAGAAGAAGGCGCCGGGTAACCGAATACGGCGGATCCGGCATTTCCACCCTGAGGATTGGGGGCCTAAGAATTCCGCCAGGGCATCCCCTGCCTGTCGTAATAGGCGACTAACAGGGGCCCAAGGGTGGCTGGGCATAGGTACTGTGGGGGCAGTGCGCCATGACTAAAAGCAACCCCGAGATGTGCAGTAGAGAGCGTGGCCTCTTGACTGTCGCGGACGTTCACAATAAGTGAGCGTCCAAAATAGGCTGAGTGGAGGGCATCTCGAGCCCTCCCAATTTTGAGGTGTCTATAATTGGACGGTGCGCTGGGCGGCAAGGGACCATTTAAAGCGCTTCTCGCCCTGAGATTCCGTAAAACCGCGCCAAATGCGCGTGATGGTCACCGAGATGTTTTAGACGGTATGCTGGCGTAGGATTTTGGTTAGGGATCCAACTCAACTAAGCGGACAGCTGCTGCTGAATTCACTACCGCACCACACGCCAGAAATTGAAGTTCCATCCCTACCATCTGGCTGAATAGCGTTCCTCAACAGTGCGGTTCAAACGGTGTTTCTTTCCTCGTACAACACCTTTGTGGAATCAGCTTTCCTCGGCGGTATGTCGTAATGGATACGACTTAGGGACCTTAAAGAAAAAACCAATATTTGCCTCAAAGGCCGGCAACGCACCGATAATTCCTCTGGTATTGTGGGTGTTCATGGGCGGTGTTGATCACATGACACCAGGTGGCGCACTAGCACGTTTGTCTCCTCTATCATTAAAAAAAAAATTGTCTTTTAATTCTTAAATATTTTTTTCACCTTCGTTTGTCTGTGTAGCCTATCGAAATGCAGAGGTCGGAAGGGGCGGCAAAATTTGAATAGCCTTCAGGCGGCAAATGTCTTAATCCGCCACTGAGTATAGGGATTGTATAGTAATCATTTATCAATTTTCTATCCTATGGTTAGCCATGCCGTTTACCTACTCAACTACCATTAATGCCAATTCGGTCACTTCGCCGTGTCTAAACTCTAATTTAGATTCCTTTAGACGTAACTCTCCTATTATTCTCGTAGTAAATTATTTTACGTTATAATACTGAAGCCTAAAAAACACTCGACCATACATATCATTGGAAAAGAAATGAATATTATTCCCATCTAACTTTCACTATAAATATTAGTCTTGTAAATAATTTAGATTTTGGCTCTTAACAATTTTCCATTCGATCCTATTTGCCTCAAGTACGCCTCGTCTCTATACACTTATAATAGATTCGATAATGAGACTTGTTCCTAGAAAGATATCGTCATCCAGCGCTGAGTTTCAAGAATACCGCTCACTAACAATACAATGCCAAGTAAAAGGCATTAGATACCTCTCAATGTATAGAATAGCCGCCTTTTATGTAAACTATACAAAGCTTTGTGTATTTAGCAACAAAGTAGACACGGCTAAGATTCTAATTATTTATCTGCTCAATTCATCTAAATAACAAAAGGACGTGCCTTGTTTAATTAAATCTTTTGTGTCTTTATTATTGTGCAGGCTTTAGCTTAAAATGAAATTTAAAGCTTTCCATGAACTAACGGAATCAACATTAGGAGCTAAAGAAATCAGTTGACAATGAACAATAAGTAATAAATTGACATATTTTAAATAAATATAAATACAATGATATTTACGTTGTTTTCAACCTTAATGCTTCATTAATGCAATCGCCATCCTGCAAATGGAAGTTAAAGTATTCAATTTAACACTTTCGCGTAATGTATATGCACTTATGCGTCCACATTATTAACTCAAAAAACGTGACCCGAATAAATACGCGTATAATAAAGAAAGAAAATATTTATGGAAATATAAAAGGAATAAACTCCTTCCCTATTGCCTTAGAATCAATAGCACAACATGGGTGTAAAAAATATTTCTACTCAATCCACAGGCGATACCTACAGGCGTGAAAATGAAAAATGCATGTACGTATTGTACTGAATGTGAAATATTTCATACCCGTCCTTCTCGAATGCACCAAACCACTTTCGATTACCATAGTTCACATTCAGGCGCGTTCTATTTTAATCTCGGACGTCAATATTCCATCATGCTAGAAGCTTTTGTGCTGGAATTTGGGCATTCTTTTCATTAAATTCCATTTCGTTTTATTCTGAAGCGTAAATTGAAGCGAATTTCATTACTCAATATAAAAAGAGAATCCCTTTTTTGTTATACGTGTGTGCGTAGTAGTACTTATCTCTTCACGAGTATTTAAAATTCAATTTCTTTTTTTTTTGCTGAAATTTTTCAGTGCCAAAGTATGCAAATCTTTTTTTATATATTTATTAATCAAACTTGCAAGGAATGCCTTATCATTGTTTTGTTTATTTATTTACGCATGTTGGTACGAATGTGGCGTGTTGTTTACATGATGTTTTTCTTAGAACAGCTCGTTATGGCACGAACCCATATGAACCCTACATTATAGTACATGCTATAGAATAGAATACGTAAGCGCACGATTATTGCGGCCATTTGTAATGTAATCCTTTTAAGTGTGAATAAAATTTGCAAATTAAACATTTGTTTTGATAGACGTTGTTACATCATAGTCAAGTTTTATTTTGATCCATTGGAACGTGAAGAAACATCACCGAGCCAATCGTCGCGCTATCTTTTCTGGGCTACCTGTATAATAAAATTATATTTTCGGTCACTCTACGGGATAGAAAAAATCATAATGAAAGCTGTAAGGCCAACAGTTCACAAGCATTAAGTTAGTTTGGTAGAATAATCCAAGGCTTACCGATATTTATATTTATTTTTCTTTTAAAAATAATGTATAGAAATTATAGTATTCCGGCATCCTAACTTTGTTTTCCTTCACTATTAAAGCTAATAGGGATGCACTGTGAATACACTTATAGAAAAGATTTACGAAATTTCACGTACCTCGCATATCCGTTGCATAACAGTCATTAGAATATGCAAAATTGTATGAGCGTGCTGCATGAGGTTTTGTCCTTATAAAGTACCTACTCGATGCGCTATCGTGGCGCCTATTTAATAATACGCGATGTTTCTGATTACCATAAACAATGTGTGACACACAAAGCGTGAAATAAGACCTCTTTATTCAAATGAAAACCATTCTTTCAGTGGAACGTAATAATAATGTATCTTCTACCAACCGTTACGAGGCAATGAATAACAATTATATCCATTAAACTACTTAATATGAGGCGAAAAATGTTTAACGCGTACGATAAACCTCAAATATAACTGAGCACATGTTAATGATCAAAAAAGTCTTCGCGTGCGTACATAATATTTTTTTAGTTCCAGGAAACAAAATTACAAGGTCATAAAGCCATAAAATTAATCATTTCTACTTGACGCTAAGCAATTTGTTTTTATACACACATATATTTTCGTGCTGTCATGTTCAATTTGTACGTAACAACAATTTATTACGAATTCCTCGGAAGGAAATCTTAACTCGGATGCTTAAGCGCCAAGTGGTTGGATCTAATGTGAAGTTGTTGACAGTTTCCTCGCTCCAGTACTAATGTAAATCGTCTTGTTACAAATATCTTTTGACGAAACATTGTATGTAATCTTGGTTTGGTTTTGTAGCCTGTTGACGTATGAGTTATAGTACCCTTAGTGTAATCATGTAACAGGTCATATTCGTAATAGTTTAACTATTATTGTACCTTTGAGAAGGGTAGTTAAGCCCAAGTACACTACAATTGGAAAAACTGAAAGGAGAAGTGATGTATTTGCAGATTTCTGACGATGTTATTATTTGCACCAGTCATTTAAAGTCGTCATGGATACCATTCCACAGTTTTACATTATAGTAAAATATGCATGCATAACTAGGTATGAATGCATAGGTTATTTTTTACCAAAGAATTATATATCCACAATCATTAATAAATTTGCTTCGAATTGCATAAACAAGAGTAGAAAATACGTCGAAACCGGGTTAATTCCGTTTAAATTCGTCCGATAGTTTCGCCGGGACCTTGCCATTCGGTTGTTATTACCCATCTGTCTTTATAATCGATGTCGTTATATTCGGTTTTGGCTGTATTTATAATGCCCTTCGTCGACCACAATTTTTTTCTAAATACCGAGAAGTACTCACATATTCGTATAAAAATCTTTAAAAAAAACATTATAGAATACCAAATTGAAGAATACTTCGCATGAAATATTTTCTGGGAAATAAATCGTTCTCTTGAAAGCATTATGCCTCGTCTTTTGTTAAACAAGACGCATGTTATTTGCACATGTGTTTCAATTATATACGTTGAGTACAATAACCGTGATAAATAGCATATTTCATTGAATTTGTTTCCATTTTAATAACAATATAATTATTACTCCGATGCTTACGTAATCTCGGGCGATGTTACTGGCTTACGTGTTCTTCGTCCACTGTTCTGAGTTTATAGGAATGTGTTAATCACGAAATTATTAAAAAAAAGAAAGAATGTCCATCACTCCTGCGGAGAGTATTTTCATGCGCAGTCTTTATCTATAGTTCTGTCTCAAGTGGTTTCGTTTTAAAAATATTTAGCTTATAGTTTCAAGAGTAGGCTACCCTAAATTATCTCAGACCCTCAATTTGAGAAACTGTTTTATCTTTCACTAATATCTTTTTCAAATATGCTACTATATGAAATACGATACATTACCTAATTTTGTGCATATTCGATAACTGTTATGCCCACCACCGTCATAATTATCATCATCAGCTCATATATATTCCACTGTTGGGCACAGGCACTCTTCCTTCCACCTGAGAGGGTTTAGCCCTTAGTCCACCACGCTGCACTGGTTTAGTGCGGGTTGGCGGACTACACTCCTAAGAAATTCCTAAGAACTTTTAAGGTGTGCAGGTTTACTCACAATGTTTTCCTTCACCGTTAAAGTAAGTGATAATTCATTATGAATACAAACATAACTTCGAAAATTCAGAGGTGTGTGCTTGTATATACTCACCTAACTGTCGTTAGAAAGTTTGCAGCGACTTAGAAGTGTTTAATTTGTATCGGTGCGAAATCCGCGAATTGTTTTGTTCACTCTTTGCCGCTAACAAAATTTACTAAGAACAAACGGTCGTGTGAAATTGAAATTAGAGCTAGCCGCAGTATGCCAGCCAGTTCCGTGAAACACACCGACCCACTAAAAAGTTATATGTAGAGTATGTACCCGAAAAATGTAGAGTATATTCGACGTATGACATAATTTTATAATCTTAATACGATACATATATTTATATTTTTTACAGATGTCAAGTACTTAAGTAAGTACTAAAGTATTAAAAAAAATTAGGTTATTTCTACAACTACGATTTACGATTTAAAATACTGACCGTATGAAATATCATTATTTCAAATGATTTATTCTTACTTTTTTTTTCTTACGTTTCACAACTTGCATTTTCATAGTTACAAAATTACATAAATTTAGTTCCTTCGCCCCATAACTGAATCAATTTATATGGGTATGTATTTTACTAATAGGTACTTAATACTATAGAGTATAGAACTAGCGCTTACATAAAGCTTCTTATTTTGGTCAAAGGATATTTCTATTCTTAGAAGTAATAGACTAAAATCACCGAAGTAATAAAATATTTAAGTCGTAGTAGGTAATTATTATCTTCATAAAAACAATTCAATAGCTATAATAGGGATGAAGGAGGCCCAATAAATTAACAAACGCGCAGAATCTTTAGTTGCTTTAGTTTTTTTTTTGCAAGTTCTACGATTTTTCCTTAACAATAATAATAATCTTCAATAGATTATCCGTATAATCGTGGTGTAAGCACCCCAGCTGTGCACGGATATTCATGTTCCCTAACGTTCGCACATGAATTACACTTTTAATTGTGATTTACTACTATAAATAAATCTCCTCGTATAGCTGTGCTGCGCTCGCATTGAATACGCAGCAGCTGTGTTTCGTTTGCGCCAATGACAGCCGGCAGATGGTCGTGAAAGCTGCGCAGGCGCAGGTAAGGGATTCCGAGAACGCCGAATATAATCGCACTACGGGGAATCGCTCTCTATGGCACGCTCGAACGCGAATCGGAACACCTGCGCGCGCTTCACTTATGCTGTTTACATACTCTATCGCTCAATTCAATTGTAAGATTTTATTCGCCGAAATACGCTTCGATATTACCAATATATCATCCATTTCCAAAGTACAAAGTTTTACTTGACATAAAAACATTATTACATGGAAGGAAATTGCAAATCCATGATAAGTTCTACGTCTCAGTCATGAAAAGAGCTATAAAAATGACGTAAAACAAGAGCATTACGAAACGCAAGAGCTTGCGATAGTATTCATGTAACCGTAGGTTTAATATAATATAAAAGCACCCTCTTACGAAAGCGCCGCCGCGTCGCAATCTCATAGGGTACTACAAACTTTGTGTGTTGTGTGTTTGAAGGATACGTTTCTCACGCATGTTTCTGTAGGTTAAAGACTAAAGAGGTCATTAAAAAGGGAAATAAAAATACGTCCATCATAAACTAATATTAAAACTATATGCCTGTCCGTAAACCTTCTGACTCTTTTTTCATGTACGACGTTGGAAATTACGCCAATAAACTTGAGGGAAATTACTATTGAATACTAAATATACAAATTCTTCGTGAAATTATCGGTTTGCTAATGGCGTTTTAACTTATAAACTGAGCTTCCCAGCAAAAAAATATTTAAAGGCGGTTAAATTAAACGTTAAAGAAAATCTCAATAATTAAGTCTAGAATCTTTAGGTTTGTCGACTATGTACACTACAACTAGTGTAAAAAATTGACTTCAATACCAGCGCAAGAAAAAAATTCATTTAAATAGAAAAATCCTCTTAGAGTGAGAGATTAAATATTTCATAAATTTTGTCTTGCATAACAGTCAAAGCAATCCGCTGAGCTTAATTAAAATAAAGCTATACAGACGCGACATATGGCTGTATGTGCGCTCTACCTTCGAGAGAAATATTAAGAAATGCCGAATATAAAGTATCGAGTAAATAGTCGATAGTTTAGATTAAGAGTCTTAAATTATGCAATAATATTATCTTTTTAACGATATAATCAGTAGATTTAGATAAAAATTAAATAAATTGGGTCGTGGATCCCGCCATCTCGGTCAGTTTTTATTTTATTTTTATATGTATTTTTTATATTCAACTTTATATTATGTAAAAATGTAACAAATTGCTTATAAGTAATAAATAAAATAAATAAATTTGGTTTGAACAGAGTTCAAATTTCATACAAAAACATATGTATGTATGTAAATATATTTACCTTCCTTATAAGCTGAAGGTCGATTATAATAAGACGATAAAACAATATTCCGATAACTAACGACATTTCATTAACTAAATATAAATTTAGCCTTGGAGGAGATGTAGTAAACAACTAGAATTGTCCAATGGAAGCAAATTTACAAACAATAACATTGTTTTCTGAGATTTCTTTTATTAGAAACGAGCTTAGAAAACATTCTTCTGAAGGTTATTTGCACATCGATACCAGGAAGAATAAGTGCTCTAAGTGAATAAGTCACTTGCTTAATAAAATTCTCAATAACTCATGTGAAATGAATGAATGTTTAGAGTCTGACGGCCACATCTACAATAATATACATAGGTAATATTAAATCAATTGTGAGGTGAATTTTTTCCGACGTTAATTTAATTTGCTATATTTAAAATTTAAAGTAAGTAGGTACATACATCATCAAGAACATTTAGTCAAAGAAATTGTGTTCTAATGTACCTATATGTTGTAAAAATATAAAACATAATAAATTAGTTAAAGTTATAAATTTGGGCTCTTGGTAGACTTATTTTAATATCGTTTACGCCGTCATACTATAACATACAAAATTTTAATATTACTATCATTTATATTCATATAGTGAATCGAATGAGGTAGGCAATGGCTTTAGTGTGGCAACGTAGTAGTATTCCATCACCTACGTATCATCCCATCTCGAAATGGAAAAGCAATGTAGTAATAGCTTGAAGAACAGAAGAATTATGTCAGTGTATCGCATAGACTTATCTGCTGCCAAGTATGTAATGAATATCATAAGCAGCACAAGGCAGATGAGTTATAATAATATAGACGACAAATAGTCACCTGCAACGACTTATCTTATCTATTGATACACAGAAGCGTTTAAAATATTCGTCATTTTATTCCGCGAAGTCTGTGTTAGTTGCTAACTTACCACACGTCCTTTAAAACTTTTAATGATGTATATTGTTTGTCGGAAATATTACCGAGCATAAAAATTCTTAGAACGTGAAATATCTCAAAAAATGTTAAGCGACATGATTAGAAACGAAGTTAAATTCAAAATATCAGCTTGGTTTGGTTGTCTCTGGTTGATTCGACCTTTCTTAAATATTTCTACGGATGTTACTCTTTGTCTATCTATGTACCTAAAACGATGATCAAAACCAATTCCTTTTAACAGTAACAATATATTTTAGCTATCAGCACAATTTCAGGCTTATAAATAAAAATCAAAAAGTCAAAATCAATCAGCGTTATAGGCATTCACCTCCGCCTGAACATCAATAGTGAAGGAACGTGTGGAATAAAGGTACTAAACTAATTAATATATGTGTGAATATTTCGTATTTTATAATCAAATATTTGTAATATGAATACTCCGATGATTATTTACAACAAGTAGGTACTATTATCGTGATATATTCTGTGATGAATCACGACTTGCTAATACTATGTTATTCAGGTAGTGTACTTATTGTAGTAAATAAATAACTATACTTTATCCTGAATCACAACAACGATTGGCAAATGCGCTATTGGCGAGTACAAACGCACTTCGTAGAAATCCTAGTCGTGACGTTATTGCAAAAGGTAAAGCCGCGGTAGCACACCACGTAAGCGAAATACAACATTTAAGTACATGCGAGTAAAACAAAATATTTTATTTTTATGCAATATTTACAAAGAATTTAATAGAATCGAAGATACATCCATATTCATCCAACAAAATAAGATCCAATTGGGTGATCTAACATTACTATTAAATTAGAACTCTTCTTACGGTTAAAAATAAAAATTAATACACCTTATCCTGCTTTACAAATTACAATGGTCGAGAAAGAAGCAAAAAGAATTGAAGGAGACGTCTTTGTTCGAAAATATGCTGCTCTATTTTGTAATTCCAGGTGATAAGTGAGAATGGTAGCCCTAAAGAAGCGTTATTAAGATTTATAAGAAGACTTTTACAGAACTGTTCTATAATCTACCTAAAACAAAGTTTGATTTTAGCAGCAGCGACGGCCTTATCCGTTTTAAGAACGTTACTTTCATTCTTAGAATGACTTGCTTAATGTGTATACCTACGTGTTATTATCATGTAAAAAGTGTCTACAAATTGTTGACTTTCTCTTTTAAACCTAGATTGTAGAATTAGAGCGAAACGAGAATTGTGAAAGAAGGAATTCTCGATTAAAGTAACAATAAACGAATTTTGACCTCTTAAAGAAATGTCAGAAAAAAACGTGACCGCGTCGTGCACGCGTCGATTGTTGATGTGGTAATCAGGTCACGAGTTTAGAAAGCCCTACTGTTTTAAATCAGATTTACAATTTTTATCGCTTTACTGCAGGAAATGTTTATTTTAAAAAACATCCAATCTCTTCGTATGTATTACACCTCTTTAGAAAATGTTTAAAACCTATTTGTATGTAAGTCCTACTACTTGTTTCACTACTAAGTACATACAAAAACGCAGTACCATAATTTACATTATAATATATTACGTTATAAATCATTAAAAATTTAATATCTTAGATAAATGAAGCTTGTAATTTTATCGCACTTCAACATAAATCAGATTGCGCTTTATGCAGAAATTGGGCGCCACGTAACTGTAGTAAATTGGTTACAATGAAGATAGCAAATGACTAGATAACTAGTTAATTATTGTTGGTCGGTGAATGAATTCTCGGAAGTCAGTGAACGTTCGAGTTATGTAGTATCGGTCTGTTGCTTGGCCCCTTCCACCCGCCGCGCCGGCCTCGCTGCGGTGCCGTTCATATCGTAGCGTCGCGTTGGTTGGATAGGGGCCGCGCTGCGCGCATTCCACTTTGACTCGTTCGCTGAGTAACACGTATTAACGCCGCGGCGCGTATTTAGTTATTTGTCATTACCGATTGCGATCCCGGACTGACCGACGCGTCTTTATTCTCGTGCGTGTCTGTCATGTGAATGACATTTCTGTTGTGAATGAAACAAAGTTTTTATTTTTTGTGAAGTACCAAAACAGTGTACGCATTTTACAAAGTTTTGGGCGCGTAAAGTGAAGTTGTAAACTTTCTTGTTAACATAGTGCTACATTTGTGAGAAAGCAATGTGTGATGTGTTTGAGAAAAAAGTAACCAAGTAAGTCGTGGCAACTGAGAATTACGTGGGTGGATCAAAAGATTATCCACCGGACAGCAAACAAATGTGTTTGACTGAAAGGCGTGAGGCAACTATTCTTCCGTTGAACATGACTCTCGCTGCTAGAATATATCCACAAAGTAAGTTGAGGTTATAATTTACACAGCAGAAACTAACTGTTGGGCTAGAAGTGTAGTTTTATTATAACTTGTCAATTTTCCAATCAATACGTAGAGTTATAAAATTCGGGTGTTAAGTTTCTGTGCGCCTCGGAAGTCATAGGTTTTTTTTTTCAATTATTATTATTATTTACGGTTATCAAACATTTTAAAACACACGTGATAAGCTGTGCGTAGTCTAGACATCACTACTACTATACTGCGTAAAAGTGATTAAAAAAATACAACTTTCTAATTCATAATTTATTAGCAAGTTGGATTAATAACTTTACATAGGTATTATTTTCTCCTTTTATTTAGTAAATATTAGTAAATATGTTATCTAAACATTTGTGACATTGATCAAATACCTATATGTGGAAATAAAAAATTATAATTGTGTTGTTTCAAAGTCTTTTTTATTCAGTCATTCAGCTTTTTTATATATATTTAATCAAGACCAAATTATATAGAACATTTTTAATTTGCTTCTTTATTACTTCACTTAGGTTGTTATCAACATTCCGGATCCAAATATATTTAGATATCA
Organism: Hemaris fuciformis; assembly: GCA_907164795.1. Classification (NCBI taxonomy): domain Eukaryota; kingdom Metazoa; phylum Arthropoda; class Insecta; order Lepidoptera; family Sphingidae; genus Hemaris; species Hemaris fuciformis. The sequence continues at coordinate 11,536,049 of OU015440.1, forward strand.
CAAACATGTGTACCCAGTATGATACCACATATCACAAGAGATAAGTATTTAGGAACAGTTCAGGGGACTCCATAACATTATCATATTTTTCAACATATATTTTGATACATTAGTTGCTATGTTAAATGCTATTGATAAAATTATTCATATTGACACATGTTTTTATATATGTATGTACAAGACATTCATGAAGAATTCATTAATTCTGATTAATCTATAATTTAAATATTTATTTTATTATGTTATAAAGTAATAATAATCTCTAATCTCTTAGTAATAATGTCAGATAAAATCGAAAGAAGTTTTGTGAATAATGATACTGTTAAAAAGCACATATGGTCATAATAAAGCTAAGATTATTACATCAAATTACACCTATAAAAAAAGTCAAGGAAATGAATTTTATTTATGCCCCCTTTCAAAGGAATTGTGCTGTCAAGTAATTGTTAGGACAAAATAAAAAGAAGAACTTTCGGAGATTCTTCTAAAACACTATAGAGGATTGTTGTAACTTTTTTCCAACTTTGATAAATTTACTATGATGCTGATTAGGGCAATAAAGTATTCAATGATCTACACTTTAACTCTTAAATTAGCCTCAGACATGACAATAATTTTTATGCATTATCTGCAAAATTATCAGTATTAGTATGTCAATTTCTAATTATGAGAAGAGTGTTCTCCCCTTCAATTACTTCATAGAATTGAGCATCAATAGTGATTGTTCTGTTTGTTCCAGTGGTTTATTAATATACTTACACCCAGTGGTGGTACTTCCATAGAAGCTCAAAAGCCCAGTTTGCCTTTCAAAATGTTGATTAATAATCTTTAAGCTTTAAATCTTTATTTAAGAATCATAATTTGACATATAAATAAGAATATCCTGACCTCACAATAAACAATTATAAACTAGACATTACAAATTAATGTGTAACGCTTTTGGGCTTCTATGGAAGTACCGCCACTGCTTACACCTGGTATATGAACAGAAGTGTACTTGCAAATTTTGCGCATATGTCAAATGTACTCAATTTGATTCTCCTTCCAGATGCGTGCGTGGAAGTGGGTGTTCCGCTGAACGGCTGGTCGACGGGTGTGGCATGTTGCCCAAACTGCAGGCACGAGCTTCGCGTGTCGCTGGCTACGTCGGCTGACAAGTGCCATGCCACGCCTGCGCCACACACGCCACCGCCATTTACGATCCAGCCATCGTACTTGCCACACTCACCATTGTACGCCACACCATCTTCGCCACTGATCCCCACACCCTACAACGATGAACTAAAACGGCTGGCCGACACCTTGAGGGCGTTACGGCTATCCGGTTGGTACTACGGAAACCTCGACTGGCAGGTGTGTACTCTTTACAATGTCCTCATGCTTCATGTGACTTACGTAACTAGTGGCGCCATCTATTTTTATTCATTAGTACTATGTTTCGGTTTATCTACCATGTAATATTTTTGTTTATCCTCAAATATTGAAGGATATACATCAAGGAAATTCAAATCTTGTTCAACAAAAATGATACATAGTATTCCCACATACCATTTACCGCCAAATTACCAATTGGCATATTTTCCTTTATAACTAATTAATAAGCGATTAAAATAATCGTAATTGGAAGTTATGTATTTTAGTACGTTTTGTAATTTAGTCGCTATATTTTTATACTACCTATATTTTTTTTTACAAGATAATGCAAATTGACAAAAGAGAGGGCACGTTTATGTTTGGCAACTTTTATCTTAATATTGTTATCTAAACGCTGGTAGACTGTTAGGCATTTGATAAACTAGAATTTTATATGAAATCGTCTGAGTACTACTCGTTCATAAGTTGCCATTGCACGTTATACTTTCTCAGTGCGTCATTTAAATACAATAACCTTGTTTACATCCTTTCAATATTTCCTTGAAATCACTTTATTATTTCCGATTTGTACACTTTAACAGCAACACGGATTACTTGCAAAAACTTTTGTTTCCAAACAATATTTGTCATTTCTATTATTTTAACAAGATTCCATTACACTTTATAGTGCTAAGTGACGTCTTAATTTGTCGTGATTCAATACATTAATAGATTTTCCATACGGAGAATTGTTTACACAGTGAGCAGTGCCGTCGTGCGATAACAACTTGTGTTTTTTATGGTTGTTTATCTTTTTTGATGTTGCTAACGCGGGGCTACATAAGTTTGTCCAAATATATTTACACTGATAATGATAATCATTGACTTAGTTAATGCGATTAAAAGTAATCTGTCTAATACAAATGTTTAACTCGTATGCATAACAAGAAAGTTTTTCTAGCTTTATATCAAATAACTTAGAAAATAGAATTAAATGAGGATATTGTGCCGACGAATTTGCATTCAAACCTTATCCGTCAATACGTTCGGATCGCTTTTTAGGCAAAGAGACACCATACTCCATAGGAACTTCACTAACCATTAAGCGTTGCATCTGGTCTTTTGGCCATAAATTATTAAAAATGATCCGCGATAAGAAATCGTTCTTTTCTACTCAGCAATTAAATAAAATAATAAATATACAATCTTTCGTAGACTGGTTGACTGCCTCGTGGTCTCGCGGTACAAGTATGTGGCGTGCGATCTAGAGGTCTTGGGTTCGATTCCCGGGTCGGGCGAAGTGTTATTGGGTTTTTTCATTAGGAAATTCTCAGTAACAGCATGGAGTCTGGAAATGTGCCCGAAAAACGGCAATAGGCTCGCCCCCTATTACGTGGGACTGAAACATCTTGGCGAAATGTGGGTGCAATGCACCCCTGCCTACCCCTTCAGGGAATACAGGCGTGAGTTTATGTATGTATGTATGTCTTTCGTAGAGTGCATTAATTCATCAATTTATTTTCTACCACATTTTCTTTACGTGTTCTTAGTTTAGTGAAGATTCTCGTATAGAACTCATGTTTACTTTAAGAAAAATCAGTTTTTTTTTACTGTCCTCGTTATTTTCTACAATGTTTTTTCCATTATTTTCAGGGTGCCAGGACACTACTAAAAGATGCCAGTATTGGTGCATTTGTCATACGAGATTCCGGCGATAGAAATTTCATCTTCTCACTATCCGTACAGACTGAACGCGGTCCCACATCAGTGCGACTACACTACGAGCAAGGATTCTTTAGGTAAATACAAATTTATTCTCATGTTATTGCATAAAGCCAAGCTTCTAAATGTCGACTGCAAATGTCACTTGTTACATTACGGCTATGAATAAACACTAAGAACCTGGTGTTTTCTTTGTAACAACAGCGATTTATGATTTTCTATGAATCCGCCGGGAATGAATAAGCGGTAATTGTCTTGTTAATTATATATTATACATTTTATAATATTGAGATATGACATTATTCAGCAGTTTATTTTGAGAATTTTGTGCCTATTTAATTTCCGTGAAATATTACACTTATAATGGTTTTCTCATTCCCTACAATTAGTGTTGCAATTTCCTGTGAGTTAATCTAGCCAATTATTTTTGTGACTCAAAGGAATGATTGATTTAATAGCACAAGCGTCTAGTGTTATAAGTTCTTGTGAGACGTATTTAGTTATAGTATTGCTAATTGTATAATAACTCGTAACTTTCTAGTCATTTTACAAAAGACAATTACGAGGAAATGTTTACACAGCGTACTACATAGAAATGGTTATGCAATTTGCACGTTGCGTCAACATTTATTACTCGAAGACACGTCATTCGACCGAGTTTAATTGCTTATTTCTGTTGCACGATTCGTGTATAAACATAGAAGTGACGGCTCATAAATATTTTATTAAATACAGAAATAAACTATTACCAAATAGTACAAAGTGAAATAAAATAAATAAACCGAGATAAGTTTCAGCTAACGCGAGATATTTTTCCATCTCATAAACATCCAAGCCAGAAATAAATATTGCGTATACACGTATCTTGATGCGAAAACGAACCATCAACTAACATCTCCTTTATCTCCGACCAATGGTTACACAATGAGTTCTAAGTAGACTATACTCGTTTATTGTATAGGTGGATAATGTTTGATGTGCATTCCTCAGGTTAGACTGCGACCGTCCGTTGGCGCGGTACATGCCTCGGTTCCGGTGCGTGGTGGAGCTGGTGCAGCACTACGCGCGCACGGGGTCGCGCGGCGCGGGGGGCGCGGGCGGTGCGGGCGGTGCGGGAGGCGGCGCGGGGGGTGCGGGGGGCGGCACGGTGTGGGTGGACCGCGAGGGCTGCCCGCACTCGCCCGTGCTGCTGCGCCAGCCGCTGCGTCAGGCGCCGCCGTCGCTGCTGCACTCGGCGCGGCTGGCCGTCCACAAGGCGCTGGACTCCAACCCGCTCACGCCCAAGCTGTGGTGCGCGCCCAAGCACAGGCTGCTGCCGCTGCCCTCCACGCTCATAGACTATCTCGGCGAATACCCGTACTCGATCTAACTGTCAGATCTGTATTATTTATTTAGTTGAATCGTGTGAGCTACGCCCACTGAATGTTCGCTGACGTGTTCGTTGTCCATCGATTTGGACGGTGTTAACGTAAAAGAAGTGCTGTAATATGGTATCGAATTGGTGAACGAGTTACTGGTGCTCGTGACCTTTATAAGAGGAGTTCAAGTTGTCGGCAACGAACATGTTGGAATCTCCGGTTTTACGTGGACCGAGGCTGGGCGGGAGCTCGATGAATTTCGCGACTGAGTGCCAGTCTCCTTCGCCGGACTTCATGTCTGATTTATCATAATATGTTTTAGTTGTACAAAATTATTTTCGTAATGAAAATCTAGTACAGGTTGCTAGAAAGGGCCGGCTCCTTTAAATACCGACTATCATATTAATTTATAATAGTTAAATTGTGTAATATCATTATTTTATTCGTAAGTATTTAATATGGGACTCAACTTTGGTATTTAGTGAAATGTTTACGTGAATTAATTATTTTTGTTAAGCCGATTCTGTTTCTGTATATAATGTAAACATTACACGCAAGACTGATTCTGTGAGCGTCTAATATTCTTAGAAGACGTTTGTGTTTACTTCGTTCCACGCGACTGTTTCTGACATCTGAAAGTCGAACGTTCTAAATACATATCGCTTTCGGCAAATATTTACTGTGTATGTTGACGCAGCCGAGTCGCAAATGTTTGCCATTGTGATATTAAGCTTCAAAGAAGGTTCACACTGAAAAATACAACCAGATCGCTTTTAATTCAATTCATCAAATTAGTTTTTTTATAATATGGCCAGTCAATTTGAGACGTTAGGGTTATCGGTTTTGTATTATATATGTATAACGAACCACAGAACATATTTCTCGCATCGACGTTTCTATGGAGTCATTAATAATTTCATTGCTGATATTACTATTTAGCCAATTGTTCACTAATGCCTAATCTTGTCCATGGTTTTTAAAAATCATCACACTATTTTATAGAGTTATATTTTATTTATTTATTACTCTTTTAAGGCTTAGGATTATGTGTCAAATGTTATATTAATAATTCTATATTTGTTCCTATCCAGTTGTTCAACTGATACATTTCTTCCGTTTCTAGGGCACCCTTATTAACTTTAATAACCATTACAATTTAAAGTGCCATCGATACTTGAAATAGAATAATTGTGAATTGGTTTTTGATCATAAGGAGCATGTTTTGAGGCTGACTATGTAAATAACTCTTGTTTTTGTTTATTATTTATTTCCTTGTAGTAAGTTAAATGGTTGTAAATGTAAGTGAACCATGTGATGGTAATGTCGCTGAAATATTGCCATAGTATATACGTCAAAACTCATACTTGTTTATTTAAATCTAATTATCTCGCAAATATTCAAAAATTTTACAATTTTGTAGGATTATTACAGTAATAGATTTCGTAAAAATATGTAATCTTTAGAATGCTGATTAGGTGTTCCAAGAAAAAGAAAGTGTAAAATTATAATATTTGCAAATAATTCTCTCAGTTATATGATAAATTAAAATTTGTTTTGGTGATATTTCTGCGGCAAAAATGATATTGGATAAGAGTTGGGATGCAGGTTTGGCTAGTGAAATTCATCATTATTGGATAAATATATATGTACCTTGAATAATCTCAATTAGAATAATTATAGACGTCATTTACGTGTAAATTAATAAGTGGACATGTATTGTTTGCAGTATCTCATATTCACCATAGAATATTAATAATATACAATTCTAGTGTTGGGTGTAACAATATTAATTGAAATATGAGACATTTCGTAATACGTGACGCGTCACATACCATGTAGACTAATGTATGGAAAAGAACTGCAAATAATTAATATACAAAAACAAAATATACATTCTGGCTATAAAATTGGTATATTTATTTTTCCTTTACCCTATAGCATAAATTGTTATAAATAGTAACAATATCCAGTTATGTGTTATGTATGCACATGACTGCTGCCCATAGTTTTGGTGATTGAAGTGGCCTCTGATGCCTATGTTTCGGACTCCTATCACTCCAGTAGCAGTTTTCCTTGTTTAGGTGCCTATTGAAGTGAAAATGAGAAGCTCATTCGATATCCGAATAATTTCCGATAACAATATGTTTACGTATATACGTGTCGAAAAGAGTTCAATTACTTGGTTCACAAAGTCAAGCTAAGCTTGAATTTTTGCATTGATTGATTTTTTTTTACGGGTACAGTTATAGATTTTTATGCAAAATGTAATGTAATGTTGAAATGAAATGAAATGAAATCTATGTACTTAGGTACAAAGATTCGGATCTTCACGATGCGGACGTTTATATTGTCCATGATTTCTGCCGTAATTAATGATGTTGGACGCCCAGATTTTGAGTTTGCTAGGGTTGAACCGGTACCTATCTTAAAATTTCTTGACCCATTTTAGAAGAGAGCGTTTACGCTCCACGCGGCTAGTCGAATTTCGCTAAATAGGACACGCGTAAATATGAGCGTCGATAGTTAATGATATGCAATGAAAATGAATGAAACAATGTTTATTGAGTCTATAAAATGTCAAATACATCACTGATCATTATCATTGTTCGTAAGGCAGTCAGATAACCGCGAAAAAATCGACGGAGCGCAGAGCGATACATCCTCTCTGTGAAAGGCCTTGCGGCGGAGTCATATTTGCAGAATTTTCAGTTTTGCACCGGGCTGTGCGCAGCGTTTTACAGTACATTTTAAAATATTTATAAAAAAATTAATAAGTGAAATTTCTTCAAAACAAAAATTGTACCTACGTTTTCAAGTACACGTTCTTATATTATAAAAAGTTATTGTTTTATTAAATTAAGGGTCAAAAAATCATATATGGGTTTTATTTTGATTAAATATGTTATAAATTAACCCGAATTTTGAGCCTCGAAAATTACTCTAAAATTGAATTTATGAAAACCTTCGTTCAGTTATTTTGTTATTTATCAAAATTCACACAAAAAATCTTAAAATGTTCTTCACTAAATAGTTACATGACCATATTCCCTAAAATAATTGATACCTAATTAACATGTATGTACGATGAGTCTTTCATCAATTTTAACGGGTTGGAAAAGTACTGCTTTTGTTCAAATTACGCTAAAACCGCGTGAACGCTCTTAAATTTTATTACTTTCTTTGACTGGAATCAACTATGGAACATCCGACATGATGCCATGTGGCATGTTCATATAAAAATCATCCAATATTCATATAGCAACGTCTACATTTACCTATTAGAATCATATTCTATCGTTATTTTTTCTTCGTTTTCAGTAAGATAAAATCTTTAGTTCTCTGGATAATATGGATAGAGCAAAAAAAACTGTGGCGTTAAAACATATATAAATCTGGACTAGGAAATAAGAATTATAGAAGATTACATAATGTTTAATTTATCAAATTATCAATTATTAATCTTTTAAATTGAAATTAGATACATGACCGAAATAAGAAAAAGCAGTGAATGGGATGCTTTGATTTTTGCTCCTACTTAGAGTAGGTATGTAGTCATAGCATAGATAATACACTAATAACTGAGAGTCATAATCAGATCGCTTCAAAATGCACAACAGCACAGCGCGGAATGCGGCCAAAGGACAAAGTGTAGTGCGCGTATACTAAAAAAAAGTGTCAAGCAATTGTGGTTAGTTGTTTATTGATTTTACTACTTGCATTTTATATGTTCATAAAAGCAACAAAAATATTTACTCTACGTGCATGTAAAGCGAGAGCTTACTCTGACAATGTAACATAACTGTGTAATAACCATGTCAGCAAATGGTACCGGCGCTAACTACGCACCCTTAAAACAGATACTGTCAGACTCGGATTCCGAAGACGATCACAAATTAGATAATGCACAAATCAAAACATCGGACAGCTGCAACAATTTGGACTTCAACAGCGGCCTTCAGTCTTCAAAAAACTACAGTATGAGTGACATGGATGATTTTAACACCAATGTTAATACTCTTGAAAGCACAATGGACAACGTCAGCTTTTTGCAGTCCGATATATCTAACAAGATGTCGTTTCCACGCCGCTGCGCTTTTATCACCTCCATACTCGTATGTGTATTCACTGTGGTAATATTTTTATGGGGAATACCATGTACGGAAGTCGGCAGCTGCGCTAACAACGAATGGCAAGATAAAACCACAAGCTGGGAGCTGCCATATGATGAAATTGAACTATCCGGCGCAGTTCAGGTGGTCGATGGAGCAATACCCAAAACGAAAAATCTAATTTTCATTTATAGAGGAAATTACATGAAACAAGAAGAAAATACGAACAGTGATAATGTGAATGGCATATTACTCATTGTGGGCAGTTCTGGCAAGGTCGGATGGTACACCAGAGAGAGTAGGATTCCAACAGAAATTAACTGTCATCTCATTGATGTGAATAGAGACAAGCAAAAGGATTGTATTCTGGCCGGCACTGAGGGATTATTTGCAGCTCTAAACCCCCTTTCAGGCACTTACTATTGGTATACACACAAACAAGGGAAAGTGTTCAGTAACATAGCAATGATTGACTTCCCTATTGTTGTGAAGGATATGGATAAAGACAAAGTAAGTGATCTTCTCACAGTAGCTACAGTATACCCAAATACAAATCATAATACATTGTTGTTAATATCTGGGGCCACAGGCAAACTGATCGGAGAACCAATGATAATTGATGATTGTTCAACTGTAAAGCTCATGTCTGATTCTGATTCTATTACTTACATCTGCAAAAATAGCACCACAGAAGCTGTGAGACTCATCACCTACCCTCTATTATACAGAAAGCTAATGAAAATAGACCAGACAGCCAACCACACACAAGCATCAACAAAAATATCTAAAAGAGTGAACACAATCCTGAAAAAAAGCATTGGAAATACAAGAATGATTTTTTCAAATGGTCCTGGGAAACTTATTGTGGAGAATTCTGGAGAATGCCCCAATTCATGTAGGGTGAATTTAACATTGTTGTTGGATAGGAATGGAACATCTAATGTTACTTGGGAATATGTAGCCAACCATGTTTATGCAATGAAGCCTAGCTCTTTTGCTTTCACCAACTCAATACGGGGATTTGTACTAAAATTATGACAGTGGAACAGTGCACACCTTGCCAAGGGTGCACTTAAAATAGACGAAGTTAGGTACAATGTACAAAACCAGAGCCCAAAGAATCCATATGATGCATTCTACTACAGGCCAAGCATAAATGTTGCATCTATATCATCATTTATAAAGTATACTAACTTCACAGCACATGATATATCAGAAAGAATTGTATTAGTATCATTTGACAAAGATCAAACGCACAATGTTAATGTGAGCCAAACAGATATTGTTCAGATATGTGTACGTGGTCCAGTTGACACCAGTACACCTTTGCCATTGTGTCAACCAGATTTGGAATTCCAAGAGCAATCTCTGATGATTGCAGATCTAGATGGTGATCAATCTCATGAGCTCATCTCATATTATAGTACATTTATTGCACCAGAGTCATATTCACCAAAGAATTCGAACCCATATGACAGCTGGCGTCTCACATCTATTGTTAGGGTGATAAGATTAGAATCTGAATTACCAAAACTGTTTGTTGCCGATATTTAAAATACAAATAGCTTAATCTATGTATAGTTTACATTTATTTTATGTTGTGGAGATTTCTGTATTGAGGACAGAATTTGCATGCAACAAGTTGACTTTTTATTAAAACTACTTTTTCATAATCAATGTAAAACAATTTATTCTCTGACAATGTCTATTAATAATAATCCATAATATATTCTATGATTACAAATACTATAGATTTTATGTGCCTCAGTCTTTATAAAAAAACAGCATTTTTGTCCTTAGCACAACTTGATTGCAGTGGTGGGACTTCCATAGAAGCCCAAAAGCGTTAAACATTAATTCTGTAATGTCCAGTTTGTATTTGCTTATTATGGTGTCTTTATTTAACAAATTGATTTAGTTAAATAAAGATTTCAAGCCTAAAAAATATTATTTGGAATTTTAAAAGGCAAACTGGGCTTTTGGGCTTCGATGGAAGTACTGCCACTGCTTGTTTGATCATGACATGGAAAAGGCTGTCCAGTTCATTGTATACTTAGGCTAACTCTAAAGTAATGAATGTCCTATACTTTACTTTATGTCACATATGAATGCATCATAATCATGTGGTCTGCCTAAGTGTGCAATGGATATTTCACATGGCTTGCTGTATGTAGCTTGCAATGATAACTCTAGTCATTTATATAGCCAGTGTTTAGCTGAATATTTACCCATATCATTTTCATTGGCCTGGAGTGTTCAATTATTTAAAAATATTAATCATTTACTAGATATAAGTGATCATTGGAAATGTTTCTATTAGTTTTAGAAAACAAATAATCTGTGAGTCTGATAATTTAGTGTTTTAATATGTTGTGACATAGATTTGTGTGAAGTTTATGAAATGTCTTTTATTTAAAGTTCCTTAAAGTAAATTGAAATGTCCTAAAGGGGAAGGCAAAGGTGCATTTCGACATCTATGTTTCGCCGGAAATTAAGTCGCATATAAGGGTGAGCTTAATAATCTTCGCCAGGCACATTACCAGACTTCTTGTCCTGTTTTTTTTCCGCGGGGAAAATCCTATTTACGGACGGTGTGTCGGACTCACCGGTCCTGTCCTGACCTGACCACAAGTTTTAGGTGTAGTGCAACGATAAATAAGTAAGTCAATGTCAACAAGTCTGATAACAATGAACGAATATGAAAGTCACATGCGAGAATCGTAATCTTATGGAGAAGATAAATGTCATGTCAGTTCCATACATTTTATTGTATTCTATATTCATAGTCCAGCAAACATTGTTATCCTCAGTAGTGCCCCTCCATAAAGTAAATGCTGCTGTAAATAAAAAAATGGGCAGTCATTTAAACAAATCCAATGTATCAAAAGGCACTTTATTCACTTAGTCACAGTAACATTATGATCACAATCCAAATCAGCTAATGTTTAGGAACACCACTGTTACTTGGAACTATACTTAAAACACTTAAGTTTTTACACAAAAGTTCTACAGTACTTTTGTTTTCTCCTACATATCAAAAGCAAAGTTTTAAAAATATAAACTTATCATTCTTAAAACAATTGTGTACCTAATATTGTAATGGTTAAGATATTAAGTATCGAAAAACAAATTTCTACCAATGTTTACGTTTGAAGTAAAGTGAAAATGCAATTTTTTATAATGGTTTGAAGTAAAGTGTTTAGATTGCTGTACAATTCTTTTAACTATCTACTAAAAGTCATCTGAACAGCATTTTATATGCCGATGAAACAACAAAATGTAAGAGCCAAGATCTTACCAAATGATGCACAGATTCATACCTTTAACATCTATGTTATTAACCACATTTATAGGAACAACATTCGGGTTTTTTTATACTACTCTTATTCCTAATTTAAGGTTAATGTGGGGTGAAATTGGTAGATAGAGTGAGGAATAGTGTGATAAGGGAAAAATGTGGATTGAAAGTCGACGTAGTGACTAAAATTGAAAGGGGGATGCTAAAATGGTTTGGCCACATTGAAAGGATGAATGTTTGCAGAATGACGAAAGAGATTTACTGTGCGGAAGTGAACGGTGAAGTCGGTCGAGGACGGCCCAGGTACACCTATAAAGACCATATAGGTAAGTTACTGAAAAAGGGCAATATAAAGAGTCCTCGAAACCGACGTGCATGCATGAAGAGGATAATGTCAGTGGAGGAAGCGAAAGAGGTGTTTTTGGACCGTGGCATTTGGCGCTCTATAGTCTCTGCCTACCCTAACGGGAGACAGGCGTGAGTTTATGAATGAATGAATGGATGGTTAATAATATTTTAATAAAAAATGTAGCTTTGTCGACAACACAAATTTAAAAAAATTTGTTAACTTTACTTCAAAGTTCAAGTAGCATCCACATAGAGTATTCTTAATTTTAAAAGTAAAATACTTTTTGAGGTATAAAATTGTAAAACAAATATATTAACAATGTTTAACAATAAACACTTAAGCTTTTCATTATTTCTAAAAAAATCGCATAACCACAAAAGGCAAAAAGGTCTCAAATTGTAACGTAGGGGTATCAAAAATCAAGTAAGGGATAGAATAACGTGTTCGTTATTTATTTTATCTTTTTTAAGTTATTTGGAAGTACTTAGGCGTTTAACTCGACAAAAACACATATTAACCAGTCCTTTCAAAGTTTCTATCGGAAGATCAGTAAAGGTTGGGTTGTGGCAAATATTAAAAACAAATAACTCATTTTGCAACCAACAATAACAAGTTTTGGAATACAAATGGGAGTATGTGACAAGCTATTAAGTATTGGCAGTCACGGAACGACAATTTTCTGTTGCACATTGTTGTCGAACTCGACAGAATATTCTTCAAGATCAATGAATTTTTGGGCTGCAAGTTCTTCCGCAACGTTGTACCCGGCCTCGTCAAATAGCTCCACTGTTATTTCATCGTAGTCTCGTGAACTGTTAACAAAACATTTTATTTAATTTGTGGATTACAAGGCCTATTTAGAATACAGAAATTGGAAAGACTAGTTTTCGTGTGCCCAATAATTCAATAGAAGTAAGTCTGTGAAAATGTTGTTAACAAAAGCTTACTGTATGTTTTGGCGCAAATTTTCAATCATCAAAGCATTCATTTTATAAAAATAAATGACTGCTTCATTTGTGGCACAAGTTGATGATTTCTGTTGTAAACTTTTGTAAAACATTTCAAAATAATATTCATTTGGTTTATATACATCTGTTATTTTTTTTTTATAGGTAATATACATTACTATGTAGTAGAAGTAGTGATGGCCTCGATTTTTAGGCATGCGATCGAGAATCTCAGCGGTTGCAGGTTCAAACCTTAGACATAAACATCTCACTTTTCGATGTTATGTGTTTATTGACAATGAATTATCACGTACGTCAACGGTGAAGGAATACATCGTGACAAAACCTGCACACCTAAAAGTTCTTAGGAATTTCTTAGCCTGATAGACTAATCCCTAAACCCTCTCTGTTGTAGAGGAAGTGCCTAGCGGTGGGATGTATATGGGCTGATGATGATGATGATAATGTATCGAAGTTAATGCTTTCTGGATCCAAACACTGTGGCATAGATATTGTATAATTAACAATCTTTCACCAACAGTATCTATATACATTTTCTCAAAATACGATAAAGAATTCACCAGCAATTTTAATGGAAGAACCCAAGATGGATGGACCTATGAAGCTATCAATACCTTTTATTATACCTTTTGTGTATATGTACATATGTATGTATGTATATACCTATTTTTTTTTTATAAATACACCCAACAGTCACATACATAATTCTGACCCCTCATTAAGATACGAGTATTGTGTCGTGGGTATCAGAAACTACGAGAGACTTTTCGGTCTCACAAACACCCAGACCCGGAACAAATATTTGTGGATCACACAAACATTTGCTTCGGTGCGGGGATCGAACCCGCGGCCTCTCGTTTCGTATGTATGTCTGTGTGTATGTACGCATGCTACAGTGTGCGGCGACGTACACGACGTGCGCGTTGAAGAGCGCGTGTTGCGTGCGTTGCGCGAGCGCGTGCTTGGCGGCGGCCCAGTGCTGCGCGAGGTGCGAGCGCGCGCGCACGCCCGCCAGCTTGCAGCGCAGCGCCTGCGCCGCCAGCCGGCAGTAGCGCGCCTCCAGCACCTTCACCTGGTCCTCCTTCACCCACATCGTCGTGCCGTAGTCGATGTATATCACCTGCCAATACCGCACAACATTTTATATATCCGCGCAAAACCATATACTATGAGCTATGTCATCTACACGTGTTCTTGATGGATTAGATGAATCACAACGGACGATAGCCCGACTTCAGTGGAAAAATACGACGGACAAACACAAGTGACTTACGACAAGCGATCGCGCCACTACGGTGTGTATAAAAGGCCGCCCGCTGAAGCGGAGCAGACATTAATCGGTCTACGCGCGGACAGCAAACATCAGATTTATTGGGAAATTAAAAGGAATTTTGATTGAAGTTGATTGTTTAAATAACTTCTCAAAATGAATGCTATTCTTATCAATACTGGGCTATCTACCTCGTCAGTTGTAAAGTTTTTCTAAGGAAAACCCAAAATATGAGTAATCATCATGAAACAATGCTGACATCACACAGCTTTAAAACACTTCGAAGCCTCACCTGCCCCGAAATATATGTACGGGCTGAGACGGAACCCCGTACAAGCTTTGGTTGATAGAAATGATAGACTTTTAAATATGATTTTATTTGATAGAAATGATAGATTAATGATAGAATGATAGATTACAATTTGATAGGATGAGTACGCGCGACCGACCGCTTTATGTTCGTGTGACGCACCGCTCAAAACGCATCGGTGTCGCGTAAAATGCTGAATATGAAAAATGTACGTGCTAGCCCGTACATGCTCCCGGGCTGAAATGTGTGGCGTGAGATGAGGTGGACTTAAACTAATGATACAAGTATGAACTTAAGAAGCAATAATAAGTCGAAGCACAGTTAAAGTAGATACGCGCAAACACTATAGTCTATACAAAGTCTTATTCATTTTCACTAAAAATTGATTCGCGGAACACAGGCGACGTAGCCTTGTTTTGTTTACGCGCACTGATTTCACCCGAAATTGTATTGAGCTGTATTTCACTAGGTCTCGATTGCTCATTTACACTGATCACACTAGCACTCTGACACTGCTGCTGAGGCGAGCGCGCGGACAGAGCCACGCTGCGCACGCGCCGAAGGCGCCGCCACACGTGCACGGCTCCCGCCGTGCACAGGGCGAACACCACTAAGTATATCACCGTGTAGTGATGCACGTCGTGATATGAGAACCCGTTGTCCGAATCTTCATCAATGCTCATTACACCCTTCATCTGACTCAGCTTTTCTTGGACTTCCTTCACCAGACCTTGAGTCTCCTTGTGAATATGTTCAGACTGTTCATCGATTGCACCAATAGGTATTGATAAGTTGATTATGTTGTTGATGGGTGGGATATCGATTCTTAGAACGTCTGCTGAAATCTTCAGAGTACTGGACAGCCTTTTATGTGAATAAACTGTGTAAGTATCGCCTTTGATGACGCATCCATCGCCGAGCTTGATAACGCCGGCCTTGTTTAATTGTCCGGCCGTAACTTGAGCCTCACATATGATACGTATGGAGCACGGTCCGCAACAAAAATATAAATATGTATTTAATTCGTTGAGTTCTATCCAACGATTTGTGCAGATAGTAGATGCTGTTTTGCAACCATTGGACTGTTGATCTCTGATGCAGAGGTTTTCATCGGATCTCATTTGATGAATCGGGCCCTTCAAAGGTCAAATATATGTTTCTGTGTCGTAAAATATACAACCTTGAATATCATTTTCCGTCATTGGGATATAAGCGTCCTTTTGTAAATTGATTGCGAGAAGATCTGCGATGGGAATTATGCTGATCATATTGCTACCGACCTGCTGTGGCACTGGTACGATTTTGTAGATGTCATAGCTGTCTCTGCTCACTAATGGTATTTTGACTTCGAAGATAATAAATTGCTGCATGACTCTAGCTTTAGTCTTCAGTAAGTGATACAATTTCGATAAGTCAGATTGAATATTATCTATCGGAAGCGTCAATTGTTTTGCTAACTGTCCTATAATAACATTAAGTTGATCCATCAGTTGTTTAGGTGTTAAAAGGTGAATGTTGAACCCTGTGTGGTGTAGGTTCATAATTGTAACCACGATAGTTTCTTGAATGGTTTTTAAGTTCATCAGGACACTGTTTGCAATAATTGATGACACACTAAAACTGCTAGCCATTAGTGATTCTTGAACTCCATCCTTGATTGTGTTGAATCCCCTTTCTAAACTGATCAGGTGCTGATTAAATACCTTGTGATGTCTGTTCATCGCATTTTCGACTCTTTTAATGATGTTGTTCTCTGCTTCAACAATAGATGTGTTGTTTTGCCATAAGGAAGCCAAACGTTTTTGATTACGCCTGATTTGTTCGATATCTCTTGCATATTGCAGAGCAAACTCGTTATCTAAGACACCAAACAAGCCTCGTGCTATGCTTCCTATAGGATTGATAAGACCGCGCTTATGTCGCACGTTCTCCGTGAACTGCTGACCAAGCAACATGCTATTGTAATGGTCAAGTTCATTGCTACCGTGACGTAATTGCATCAGGATTGCGTCACACTGTGGTATCTTTGTTGTATTAGACCATATGATGCCCAGATGATCAACGTATTTCTTAAGCAGATAAAATCCTTGCCAATAGGGCTTCATATCATAATAGACGATCAGCTTCCACTCGTCCTGTTCGAGTCGCATGTTGGAGATCTTGTCGAAATAAATGCTTTGATTGTTATTTAAAGGTGCTGTTTTGTAATCACAACTAGATGGTGTAATGATTAACATAAAAAACATGAGAGCTATGTAAATAAAATTGCCAATTTTTCCCCTCCGACGTTTTGTTTTATCTTTCGGTGGCTTATTTTCATTACCTCTAAAAAGTTGATTAGGCGTCTTTGTTATGATATTATTTTGCTCTGCATTGTTTTCAGGTTGTTGATATTCTTGAACTGGCAACAAGGAAAGTTTTGTGATCGGCCTCTTGATTACCCCATTTTTGGTTTTAACTGATACCACACGAACATAGCCGTCCTTGCCGGTGTGCAGCTCTATGATTCTGCCGAGGGCCCACTTCCCAGGTGGTAAGTTAGCGTCTTGAATGATAACTATGTCGTCGATCTTAAGGTTCGCTCGTTGTTGCCGCCACTTGCTACGTGCTGATAACTGACACAGGTATTCGGTTTTCCACCGTTTCCAGATGTCGTCAAAAATCTTCTGAGTAAGCTGCCATCGCGTTCTGGCGTCTCTTTCAGTCTCAATTATAGTAAGTGTGGGGCCACTTGATAAGAAGTGTGACGGAGTAAGGTAATCCATGTCCTCTGGATCTTCGCTGATAGTGCAAAGAGGCCTCGTATTAAGGCAGGCTTCTAGCTGTGCTAGTAATGTGGAATACTCCTCATAAGTTAATTTCTGCTCTCCCACAACTCTCTTGATATGGTGTTTGAGACTTTTGACAGCCGCCTCCCACAGCCCCCCAGCACTCGGCCAGGAAGGCGCGTTGAAATGCCATTGTATTTGCATATCTGTGATTGTTCGGTAGAAATTGTCGTCAAGAGTGTTTCGTAAGTTGATGTATTCTTCTCGTAATGCCTTGTTGGCTCCGACAAAATTTGTCCCATTATCACTATAGATATGGGTTGGAGATCCTCTGCGGGCTGCCATTCTCCTTAATGCTGCTAGAAAGGCAGCTGAGCTCAGGTCGGAAACGAGTTCGAGGTGCACGGCCTTGGTCGCCATGCACACAAATACCGCTATATAGCCTTGCGTCGTCTTGATGCCACGACCTTTATTTGCTTTGACGTCCACATAGCCGGTAAAGTCGACCCCCGTATGGTTGAAGGGCCGTGACGGATTACTTCGTGACTCAGGTAAGTCTCCCATTATTTGTGTATTTTTTATAGGATTATGCCTTCTGCATGTAACGCAGTTATGTATGCGTTTTTTGACAGCGCGATTGCCGCCAATGATCCAGAACTCTTGTCTTATCCATGCCAGTGTTAGGCGAGTTCCACCGTGGAAGGTCATCAGATGGCCTTGATCAATCAATCGATCGGTAAGTAATCCGTTGTGAGGAATGATAATAGGATGTTGCATGTTTTTGCTTATCTTTGCATTGCTTATTCTGCCACCAACTCTTAGTAACCCGTTTTCATCTAGATAAGGATTCAGATTAAGCAGTTTGCTTTTAGAGTCTACATTGCTATGCTTCTGAAGACCTTTGATCTCTTCCGTAAACTCTTGTTGCTGTACATGTTTGATTAAAATATACTTCGCCTTTCTTAGCTCGGTAATAGTAAGAAAAGTTGGCTTTGGTTGCGATTTTAATGATATGGAGCGCAACATCCACGCAAGTATACGAGTTGATTTCGCAAAGCTGCTATACTTGCTCAGTAGTGTGTCAATGACGTCATATGATTGTTTTTGCGATAAGTTGACTTGTTGTGCTATCTCTCTCATTTCTTCGCATGTGTTGTAGATCGGGTTTTCTTTTGGCTGATTTTCATAGAATGAAGATAACCATGAGGGGCCATGCCACCATAAAGTATGTTCCTTTAATTGTGATGCAAACATACCGCGACTTGCACTGTCAGCAGGATTTTCCTCTGATTTAACATACCGCCAACACTTGGACGGCATATATTCCGTGATTTTGCGCACCCTGTTCGCTACGAATGTTTTCCACCTAGCTGGGTCCCCGTTTAGCCAACCTAGAACTACCATGGAGTCTACCCAACCATAGATTTTGATATTCGGATTTCCGAGGCATTTTTTAACTTTTTCCATCAATTTTGACAAAAGTAGTGCTCCACTTAGTTCTAGTCTAGGTAGTGTGACTATTTTGCTTGTTGGCACGAGCCTTGTTTTGCCGATTAACAGAACTACGGATGACTTTTCACCCTTATTAACGCGACAATAAATTACACATGCGTAGGCTTTCAACGATGAATCACTAAATCCGTGTAATTCTATACTTTCCCCTTCAGAGGCATTTATCCATCTAGGTAACTTAATGTGTTGTATGTTATTAATATCCTCTCTAATTTTTAGCCACTCTTGATAGATCTTATTCGGTAGTGGGTCATCCCAGTTGATATCTGCGGCCCATACTTGTTGAAAGATGATTTTTAATTTGGTAGATATTGGTGATAGCCAACCGAGTGGGTCAAATAACTTACATATATCTGATAATAAAGTTCTTTTTGTAATCTTCTGCACCTCACCGGTCGGTTCCAAAGTTGATTGAAACGTGAAGACATCTTCCTGTGGGTTCCAACCTAACCCAAGGATTTTCGTATTTTCTGACTGTTTAAAGTTAAAGGTGTCCTCGCTAATTTGCGGTGATTCTACATTTTCATCTTGCAACAAATCTTTTGCGTTCGATTTCCACTTCCGCAAATGAAAACCTCCAGACTTTAACAAGCGAATAAGTTCACGCTGTAATTTCTTTGCCTCCTCTATGTTGTGACACCCATGGACCAGGTCATCCATGTAAAACGAATCCTTCAATACGTCTATGGCATTGCTATCTTGATAGTTATTTTTCTCATCATGTGCAAGTTGTTTAAGGGTCATCATAGATAAAAAGGGAGCTGCCTTTGTCCCATATGTGACCGTTGTGAGTTGATATTCCTTGATAGTTTCGGATGGCGAATCACGCCAGACTATTTTCAAAAGCTGCTGATCATCCGGATGTATCCAAATCTGCCTGAACATTTTTTCAATGTCCGCCGTGAATGCAAACTGAAATTGCCTCCATTTGATTATCAATGACTGCAAATCTTGTTGAAGATTTGGGCCACATTCCATCAAATCGTTTAGACTTTTCCCCGAAGATGTTTTGCAAGATGCATTAAATACAACTCTAAACTTATTATTAATATCATTAAATTGCACACAATGGTGTGTTAATACACATTGTGCACGTTCCGGATTCATGTTGCTTACTGCTGGTATCATATGTCCGAGCACGCGGTATTCATCGATGAATAATTTATATTGTTTTTCCATAGTTTGGTGTTTTTTAAATTTGTTTTCTAACGCTTTAAATTGCGCTATAGCCCGGTATTTTGACTCTCCTAAATTTTCCATAAATTTTGGTTTCATTGGTAAACGTACTTCATATCGCCCATCTTGACGTCTGTTTGTGGTTGATTTAAAAAATTCCATGCATTTCTGATTTTCCATTGATAGATTCGACTCCTCACTTATATCCTCAATCTCCCAAAACTTATGGATTTCCTCTAAATCATTAATAATAACATTGCATTGCAATGTTTTTACATTCCCAGTTAATATCCAGCCCAAACGAGTGTTCTGAGCTATGGGTACGTTATCGCCGGCTCTGCAGATTCCTTCTAGTAGTATCAAAGAGTAAATATCGGCCCCCAACAGTAGATCAACAGGGCGACTTATATTAAACTCAGGATCTGCTAACGTAATGTTATCTAAATAAGTCCAATCTGGTTTAGAAAAACTATAATTAGGTAGCCTCTTGATAAGGTTTTTCATGATATACACCTCTGTCTCAAATTCAAAATTGCTGATTGTGGCTACACACTTGATAGAAAGAGCTCCCTTGCAATTGCTTTCTTTGGCTCCTACTCCTGATATCACTCCACGACATCGAACTCGGGGCATACCCAACAGTTGGGCAGCATGTTCGGTTATGAGTGATGTTTGAGACCCCTGATCTATTAAAGCTCGCATGTTAACGAAAGTCCCATCACAGGTTTGAACCTTGAGTATTGCTGTCGCCAGCAGTACTTCAGGGATGTCACGTTGCAGTGACACGTGCGAGGTGCTCCTTAGTTGCGGCGAAGGCTCCGATTTCGAGGTATTTCCGTCGGTTGCTACCTTTGCCGTGATACGATTATTGATATTGTGATCTATAAATGCTTCATGCAAAATGGTATTGTGCCTTCCATTGCATTCAATACACCTTTTTTCTGAAATACACTTCTTACCGTTATGTGAATAAAGGCAATTCTCGCAAACACTCAATTTCAATACCGTTTGCCGCTTAAGGTGTGGTGTCATATTTAAAAACTGCCGACAATAATATAGACAATGTTCATTGGTTTTGCAAATTCCACATTTATAAAACTTCCATGAATTATTATTTTTAGTTTGTTGCTGTGGAAAAATTTTATTATGCGTTGGAAATGATTGCTTAATCAAGTTTCGATTATATTTGTTGAATTGTTGTGGCGAATATTGGTTATGATTATGCTGGATTTTGATAGAATTATCAGATTTCTTTCTAGAAGACTCTAAACTTGTAAACTTGCTTTCTAGAAATGATAAAAAATCTTGTAGGACAGGTAATTCTCGGGGTTGCTTTACTGAGGCGACGTAGTCATTATGCGTCTCTGTGTCCAATTTTTGGGTTAGAATATGAACAAGTAGTGGATCCCAGGACTCAATGTCGACGCCTAAATGTTTGATTGCGTTCAGTGTTTCTAATGTTGTGTCATGAATCCGCTTTATGTGGTTTATGGAAGTATGCTGCACCAATGGGATGTTTAATAATATATCGATGTGCGAGCGGAAAATCAGACGTTTGTTATTATATCTATTGTTGAGAATGTCCCAACATGTTGTATAATTATCCGATGTTATGGGTAAATGTTGAATTAGCCTCTCTGCTTCACCCTTAACTTTAGTTTTGAGGAACTGCATTTTCTGGGCATTAGACAATGAAGGATTTCCATGTATAGTTTCAGTGAACAAATCTTTAAAAGAACTCCATTGATGATAGTTACCGCCGAACGTCGGTATTTCTACATGAGGTGTCGACTGTTCTCGGTGAGATACAGCCCACATTTTGCGATTGATCGCCTTGATTATATCATTGTACTTTCTTTCGTAATTAAAAAAAGTTGTTTCATAATCTGGGTTCCTACCCCCCAGCTCACTATCTAAGTCCCAATGCATAGTGTCGATGATAGACCAACGCGATTGCAAAGCACGTAGCAAATGATCGAATTCCCATTTTTCATTTACTGATTCTAAATTGATATTAATTACAGTATGCTCGAATGCCCTAAAATAACTATGTTGCTTACGTAGCATTTCCTCTGTTTTGCTACTCGTTCCCTGGCACTGAGTTAGAGGAACCTGAGGCGATGGCTGACGTGATGGTCCAGGTAAACCCAACGGAGTAGCAGGTCTTAATATTGGTGTTACCGGCTTCTCCT
This sequence comes from Hemaris fuciformis, assembly GCA_907164795.1. Taxonomy (NCBI): domain Eukaryota; kingdom Metazoa; phylum Arthropoda; class Insecta; order Lepidoptera; family Sphingidae; genus Hemaris; species Hemaris fuciformis. Next base: position 11,558,434 of record OU015440.1, read on the forward strand.
CTCTGGTTTGATAGTTAGCGATTGCAGCCCTAATATTTTCATACCTTTCTTTTACGAAATCAAACTGGTTACTCGTAAAATACGTATGAGACCTCGCGTACCCTTTGTCGCATAATAATTCGTGGTTTGATTTATATTCTTGCCAGTACTTATCTAATGTATCTAACCTGCGCCTAATATAGTCCGATGTCTTTCGGTCGGCACCATCTTTTTTAAAATTTGTATACACTTGCTCAAAAGCACTGAGAAGTTGCTGCTGATTAGCCAAAATGTCTTCCATGTTCGACAATGATGAGGTATGAAAAAATGGAAAGATCTTACTTGTTTAGATCTGCTGGTCTATGCTTACTGACTGCAACAAATCTGCCCACTGCCTTCCGATGATAATGATTTAACAATCAATGTCCACTGATAGCTCGCTTCTTTTTCTGGTTCAGTCCTCACTCGCGAAGCACATTTACAGTCACAGATCACACGTGAGGACACTAAAATGCTCGAAGGACCACAAAGATGTACGGGCTGAGACGGAACCCCGTACAAGCTTTGGTTGATAGAAATGATAGACTTTTAAATATGATTTTATTTGATAGAAATGATAGATTAATGATAGAATGATAGATTACAATTTGATAGGATGAGTACGCGCGACCGACCGCTTTATGTTCGTGTGACGCACCGCTCAAAACGCATCGGTGTCGCGTAAAATGCTGAATATGAAAAATGTACGTGCTAGCCCGTACAATATATATTTCGACCGATTCGTGATTTCGAGGTACAAGTGCGGGTTAGGCAAAGTGTTATTGAGTTATTTTATTTTGAAATATGTTTGCCACAATTTAAGTTTTGTGTAAAATGTAAAGTATGCGGATTGAATTTTGCGTTGCATAAATAGTACCTCAACGTTTTGGTCTGCACGAGTGACAGTGACTACTCGCGCGCGGTACCAGTTGTTGTCCAAAGGATATAGTGCCGCTACTAGTTCGCCTGGAGCTGGGGTTATCTGTAAACGAATTGTATACGAATTATTTACGAAAATAATATGAATAACGGACACTGCTAACAAAAATATATATGTATAAGATGTTGTGTTAAAAAAAAAACTTTTTGGTTCCCCTGTTTTTCAAAAAATATACCAGGTGTTTTGAATCTTTATTTTATTTATATCAAATTAATTTAATATTCATTACCAACAGTATGAGTGACCAAAAATTTGCAAATGATACTGTCTCTGCACTTTTTACAATTTTTTTGTACATAGAGCTCTTTTTAATGTTACCTTCAATTGTTTGTAGTTGCACCTAGCCGCTGGGCTGTTCATGTCCTCCACGAGACTTTTCAACGTCATGGGAGGTAGAATCACCCCGAATTCCGGGATTTCGTCTGAACCTAAAATTTATGTATACAGAGAGGCGGTTATTCGGATCGCAACTAATATTTTACTTAACTAATTTAGACGATTTTTCGACGAAAAATAGAGAAGACTGGATATTTTTTATACTGCCTCGTCTCGTGGCACATATACTATACTCAAGGGGTCCCAAGCAGGATTCCCGGATGGAATGTGTGAGTGTGTCGGTGTGGGTGGAAGGAATGTGCAAGTGACCTGCACGCTGGTGGTTGTTGGCGAGGTGCACGTAGAGCCTGTCGAAGTGGCACACGTGCGTGACGCGCACCCTGTGCCACGAGTCCGGCGCCGGCAGCGGCAGCGTGCCACACTTCGCGCACACCTCCACGCGGTCCAGCGTCCACCCGTCTGGAACATACAATCCCATACATCATCATCGTCGTCAACATCATCATCGTTGTCATCATCATCATCGTCGTCGTCATCATCACCACCATCATTGTCGTCATCATCATCACCATCAGCCCATATACGTCCTACTGCTGAGCCTTCTCTTCAAATGAGAGGGTTAATCCAATACATTGTTATTTAATTTATGTTTTCTATACAATTATGTACAAAGGTGGACTTAACGCCTAAGGCATTCTCTTAGAGTCACCCTTACAATGATGCAGAGATAAAAAGCAGGTGCATAAATAACGATATGGTGAAAACAATATAAAGAAAAACAATTTTAAGTAGACTACTAATAAAATACATAAAAACTAACATATTTACACAGAAAAATAAATAGATATACACACATACATAAATACATACAAAAAAAACATACATCATACATATTATTTAGTCATTTCATTAAAAAACAGCTGCCGAAATATCATATTAATTGCCAGGCGAATTGTAACCGACCTAATTTCAATTTTTATATTATTACATTATTTTCTTAACTAGAATTTAGGTTTGTTGTACGGAATGTCGCTTGTAACCTATTTACGATCTAATTCTGCTAACGTAGACTACTGCGAAGCTTAGCTTATTGCAGGGACCATGCATATCTACTTGATCTTATTTTTATACTAGTAGCAAGTTCTTGAATGTATCATGTCTTATGAAAACCTGTAAATGGCGTAAAACTTAATTGTTAAAAATAAAATATTCCCCTTTCATTATGGCATCCAACAGTTGGATCAAATGTTTCAACATCCACATCAGAACCAATAGCTTCATCAACTTTTGCATCATTCACATAGGACCCAACAGCTTCATCACATCATTCATCAATCTCTAACTTCTTCGGTCAGCTTAGTTAATATAAATATTTTTAAAATAAATTTAGACTTTTGCATAAGTTTTTTTTAATGACATCCCTAAATATTTTTCCAATATTTTTCGTTTTCCTAGCCATATAGAGTCAAGATTTTACTATTAGTTAATGTTAATATTGCGATAGGAAAGTGGAACAAACCGGGATGTTTAACGACATGCTTTTTATTGCACCTGGCGCCTTTGTAGCAAGTAGTCTCCGGCCCGCCCTTGTAGTGCTTGCATATGTCCGCCTCGTCGCGGTTGTGGTACCCCTGTAAATGTCAAATATATAAATTACATACATACCATACATGCTTAATCGCAAGTTTGTATTTCCTCAAGGGGTAGGCAGAGGTGCATTTCTGCACCCACATTTCGGCAAGTATTTATCAGTCCTACGAAAAGAAGGCGAGTCTTTTGACGTTTTTCATGACTCCGTGTTGCTACTGAGAATTTCCTAATGGAAAAACCCAATATCACTTTGCCCGACCCGGGAATCGAACCCACGATCCCTAGATCGCACGCACATTCGAAATAAAGTTATATAGATAGATATAAGTCATACACAAAGCCGTGTGTTATTTCTTGATGACTGAAAGGAGTTGAAGGTTTAATGAAATAAATTACACTGATGGTACATAAAGTCCAACACAAGTTGGTGGCCCGCGATGTAGATCAGAGGTTCCCAAATTATTTTGTTTCATAGACCACTTTTAAAAAAAGCAGTGATGGCCTCGTGGTTTAGGCGCGCGGTCGAGAATTTCGGCGGTCGCAGGTTCAAACCCCAGGCACACACCTCTGACTTTTCGAAGTTATGTGTGTATTCACAATGAATTATCACTTGCTTTAACGGTGAAGGAAAACATCGTGATAAAACCTGCACACCTAAAAGTTCTTAGGAATTTCTTAGGTGTGTAGTCCGCCAACCCGCACTAGGCCAGCGTGGTGGACTAAGGCCTAAACCCTCTCAGTTGTAAAGGAGGCCCGTGCCCAGCAGTGGGACGTATTTGGGCTGATGATGATGATGATAGACCACTTTCAAAATTTTGCTGGATCCGGTAGACCCACTGCAGCTACATTTCAAACGGGGGTCTACCCCGTCGAGTTTCCCGTGAACCCCATCTTTGATTCCTAGAGCGAGCGAAGTTTACTGGGTTTTTCTATTGGAAATTAAAAGGGTGTTCAAATGTACTTGAATAGCCTATTATGCGGTATTTTAAACGCAACTGACGCAACATAAGGACGTATAAGCACTTCTGCCTGCCCCTATGGGGACATGCGTAACTGTGTGAGTACTTAGTTGAAATTGCAAATGACTCGCTTTTGCGCTTCGAGTTTTGTACAACAAACTCCATAAATGATTTGTTATTTGATTTATTAGTATCTTTTTTTCTGGGGGCACGGCAGTATATTTCAAATTTCATTCAATTTGAACCAGTAGTTTAAGAACTATAACTAGTCAAAATTCCCGATTTTGTCACTCACTGACTCACTGACCGATCATACTAAAAGTGAGATACATTGTGTTTTCATGCGATAGCCAAGTCTAACTATTTTATTTGAAACATTTAAGATTATTAATATTGATATGGTCACTATAAGATGGTGTCTGGTAAGCTAAGTGCATAATAACTTAAGACAGAAGTTCTCTTAAACGGGGACTGAATAAATTCATCGACTTGGTATCATATGGATCTCACAACTTTTTACGGCAGAAGAACTGAGTTGCGAGACTTGGGTTTTTTACAAGTTTTGTTTTTTATGGGATCAAGTTTATCTATCTAGTTCTTCGCAGGTCACACATACAATAAATTTGTTATGTATTGGGTTATATAATATATTATTTTTAAGAATTTCTCAGAAGTTTGGAGTCTACAAATGTTACCGGTGAACGCCTGGATGTTGGAATAGAACCATAGGATGCAAAGGGAGAGATATCAAGAAAGATCCAGTTACCGTAACAGCTTCAACGGGGTCTTCGTACTCGGGACACTGCGATATGTCCAGTTCTGGATCTACACTCACTTCGGGAGAGACGGGAGACGTTACCGATTTGTCAACTGAAAACATAGGTACATACATAACCTCACGCCTGTATTCCCCGAAGAGGTAGGCAGAGGTGCATTTCTGCACCCACATTTCGCCAGGTATGTATCAGCCCCACGTGACAGGGGGCGAACTTATTGCCGTTTTTCGGGCACAATTCCGGACTCCGTCCTGCTACTGAGAATTTCCCAATGGAAAAACCCAATAACCCTTTGCCCGACCCGGGAATCAAACCCAGGACTCTAGATTACACGGCACATTCTTGTGTCCCTAGACCACGAGGCAGTCGTGCTAAAAATGTTCATCAATATACACTTTCACTAATATTATAAATGCGACAATTAGTTTGTTCGTCACGTTAAAGCCTAAATCACTAAACCGATTTTGATTAGTGGTGCATAGGTAGATAGGACGCATGTCATAGCCAATTATTTATCAATTCTTTTGAGAATTGTCTATTCTAATATTATAAAGAGGACAGATGTATTTATGTTCTTAATGAAAACTCTAAAACTACTGCTCTGATTTGGATGATTTTTGTATGGATATGGATGAGACGTTGGGGAAACTCTTGTTGTAAATTGCGCTCGGGCTAAATGGGGCCCAAACGCTTAATGATAACAGCGGCTATAGTGTATAACTTTTACATTACAGGTTTATTTTATCGTTTCATCATCATCACCAGCCTCTCTCATGTCCACTGCTGGACACAGGCCTCTCCTATGGCACGCCACTGGGCTCGATCTTCGGCCCTCCTCATCCAGCCGCTGCCAGCCACCTTGCGTATATCGTCACCCCACCTAGCCAGAGGGCGTCCTACACTACGTTTGGCGAGGAGGTCTCCACTCCAGAACACGTTTCCCCCAACGGTCATCAGTTCTGCGACAGATGTGACCTGCCCACTGCCATAATTGTTATCGTTCTATAATTTACGTAAATTTAACAAATCACAAGCGATACTGTTTGCTGTAAAGGTATATGGATATCGATTTTATTTACATTTTATATAGCCTTCTCATCTTTTACGTTAGTCCTACACTTAACACATCAGATTATAACCGAGCGGCTGTTTGCTGACCTAACCAGAAAAGAAGAAAAAAAAACATTTTGTCCAGCGTAATCATAAAAACTTACTTGCATAAGCCAACTTTTCTTTTATAATAATGTCGTTGAGCTTCTTCTTATTCTGTAATGTTACGTAAACGCCAAGCGATTCCGAAGTGCTGAAAAAATTAAGTATCATTTCACAGTATGAAAATATATTACCTATTCGCAGTGGTGGTCCATAGAAGCCCAAAAGCTCACCTTGCCTTACAAAATTTCGAATTATAATCTTTAAGCTTTAAATCTTTGTTTAACAAAAACAATTTAAAATATAAATGAGAATATCCTGAGCCCACGATAAACAATTATAATCAACGTGACATTACAAATTAACGTGTAACGGTTTTGGGCTTCTATGGAAGTACCGCCATTGTATATTCGATACTCCTTAATAAGTAGTACAGCCATATCGTAGTCACTTTGGACTGGCGTGCCAAGGGTCTGGTTCGACCGCGGTAACCGGGGGGAGCCCGAATCAAGTTAGTGGGGATGTAAATGCGCCCCCAATAATTCCGAGACGGTCGAAACGCTTTCGAATCGGAGGCGCACCGGGCGGCTGCGGAAAACCTTGTGGGCGCTTTTCGCCCACGCACCACGCCCCACTTGGCGCGAAGATGGCCACCGGGGGGGGGGGGGGGGATTTGATCGGTATTTCGTTAGGGATCCAGTCTGGCAATAACGCCTGCGCGGAAGTGACGTCGCCGCGACAGCAAAAACAGCTAATAGTTATGGTGATTAGAACACGTCAATTTTTTATCCCTTATTGTGTTCTTTTTAGAGTCAATGTGTTACTATTAGCTGTTTTAGTTTACAGTTTGTTTACTCACTGTTGAAATAATGACAATGTACGTACTTATCGTCTACTTCGATGACGCACATGACGCCTATGTAGTTCCTCATGAAGTCTTCGAACGCTAACAGCATACTGTCATTTTGGTAACTAGTCAGATCCACCTTAAAACAATGAAAAGCGACTTATTAATTATAATTTCATCGGTACTTACAAATTGATGACATTTTTCGTACTGAATAAAAGTAGCTGTAATATTTTGTAAAATTATTATGGCGGCATAATACCTAAAACTGTGACGACCAGAATGTATCGGACGGTTCTGAGATAGCGAGCGCAATTACACCCTTACCAAATTGGTATGCCCATAACAAGCGGGCGTCTGCGATAGTCATAGGACACTCGTACCACCGAGGTCACTTTTGGTAAGGATACACTGCCGGTCAAATTATATGCTTCTCATTAACAGTTGACGGTAAAAACTTTAAGTTAACACATCCGTAAAAGCATGGCGGCTCCTACTTTATATGGATAAAATACGGACATTTTTTTTATATAATCTGACGCCATTTTGTTTTATCTCGTAGGTCAATAAGTAGCAACAAAGTGTATGTATACCCCCGCTAGATGGCAGCAGCGCGCGTAGGGCGGCGCGGCACAGAAGCGGCCCTGCAGCGGCTGCACGTGCGCCAGCGCCGCGCGACGAGTCTCCCCCGTGTCCACCACGAACACCTCCGCCATGCCGGCGTCGTCCTGCAACGTGCAAATATCTCACACACAATACACATTCATAGCCATATATACACACATCATCATCCCACACACGCTCCACTGCACATGCCTCGCACACTGGGCAAAGGCCTCCTCTGCAACTGAGAGGGTTTAGGCCTTACCACGCTGACCTATTGCGGGTTGGTAAGAAATTCCTAAGAACTTTTAGGTGTACAGGTTTCTTCACGACGTATTCCTTCGCCGTTAAAGTTCGTGATATTTCATTGTGAATACACACATAACATCGAAAAGTCAGAGGTGTGTGCCTGGGGTTTGAACATGCGACCGTCGAGGTTCTCGACCGCGCGCCTAAGCCTCGAGGTCATCAGTACTTGGGTGTTTGTGAGATCGAAAAACATATTTTCTTTAATTCCCACACCTAGACCTGAATCCCACACGTTACCCTTTATTTTGTGAGAAAGGCTAAGTTATTAACTTTTTTGATTTTTTGTCATACCTCAGCAATTTTGAGAAACAGTCCTCTGTAATAGCACTCGTCGTCAAAGAAGGCGCAGTACGCCAGGGATTTCACTTCGTCCACACACATGTCGTGATGGTTATTGCTGTAGTATTCTGTCATCTCCGTCATCAGACTGAAAAAATATATGCAAATATAAGTTTTATGACATCAGTCAGTTATGCGGTGAGCGGTTATTACTAATATGCTCTTTGATCACTGCTTTTATTGACATCTACAACGCAGGTCGGAAAAAAAATAAGTAGCTTTTAATTTTAAACAAATAGGTGCAATGCGAAATTATGCCTTTTTTAAAACCTAAGTCTTAAGAGCGTTTAGGCGCCACGCGGCTAGTCGATTTCGGTAAATATGACTCGCGTAAATATGAGCGTCGATAGTTAATGATATGCAATGAAAATGAATGAAACAATGTTTATTGAGCCTATAAAATGTTAAATACATTATTTATATCATCACTGATCATCATCATTGTTCGGAATGCAGGCAGATAACCGCGAAAACATCGACGAAACCAAAATACGACGGAGCGCAGGATACGTGAGGACGTACAGAGAGAGGTCTCTGAAGGGCCTTGCGGCGGACTGATTTGCACCGGGCTGTGCGCAGCGTTTTATAGTACATTTTAAAATATTTATAGATAAATAAATAAGGGAAATTTCTTCAAAACAAAAATTGTACGTTTTCAAGTACATGTTCTTATATTATAAAAAGTTGTTTTATCAAATTAAGTATCATACATGGGTCAAAAATTATCTAGTTATTTACCAAAATTTACACAAAAATCTTAAAATGTTCTTCACTAACTATTTAGATGACAATATTCTCTAAAATAATAGGTGATTAAAATGTTTGTAGGATGAGTCTTTCATCAATTATAAGCGGTTCGAAAAGTACTGTTTTTGCTCAAATTACGCTAAAACTGCATAAACGCTCTTTAGTTGTATATTATATATTTCCTAAAATCATTTTAAAAAGTTACAAAGTGTTACTCCTATCATAAAATGTTTACTCAATACACAGTTTTCAATGGATTGTCTTGTTTATGGAATTGATATTAATGATTTTATGCACGAAAGTGGACATAGACAACAAATTCATCGATCATCATCAGCCCATATACGTCCCACTGCTGGACACGGGCTTCCTCTTCAACTGAGAAGGTTTAGGCCTTATTCCACAACGCTGGCTTTGTGTTGGCGGATTACACACCTTTAGGATGTCCTTTATTATTTATTGTTACACTGATTCATGATGTCTTAAATTACTTATTGCTACACTAATTAGGATGTCTTATAATTACTTATTGCTACACTAATTAGGATGCCTTATAATTACTTATTCCTATACTGCCTACGTGCTCCCTACTGCCCGGACGATACGCGACTGCCTGACCGACACAGTTTCGCGTATTGCAAAAGTTTTGTGTCAGCATTTCTTGGTTCCTACACACCTAATAAATTCTTTAGAACTTTTAGGTGTGCCGGTACACTTACGATGTTTTCTTCACCGTTAAAGTACGTAATAATTCATTCTGAATACACACATAACTTCGAATAGTCAGAGGTGTGTGCCTGGGGTTTGAACCCGCTACCGCCGAGATAACCTCGAGGCCATCACTACAAACAACACTATTATTATGTATTGTGCTGTTTTTGTTAAATCAATCCGTTAACTTGGCAATGGAAAGGACGAATGGCTGTGTGTCTCAAACTAAGTGAACTAAGAACTTACCTATAAACGTCTTCAATATCATCAGTGATCACCCAGAAGTACACTCCATCGACATGCATGATGGTGCCCTTGTACTTTTGGTCCACTTCTAGTAACGTTTGCGCTGGCAGGTTGCTGCGCTCTGCAGGCCCAGCTGTGGGGCTCTCTGGTACTGACGCCGCAGTTTCATCGCGATCTAAGAGTTTTGTTAATATTACTTCCGTGACGTAAGAAGGGGAGTAAGTGGGGTGAAATTGAAGGGGACAGTAACTGTTTGTGGGATTCAAACTTACTTTCTCGAGTTCATATTAAGTTATTTGGTTTATGTTGAATAAATTCCTTCATTTTATCATACACATAGCGAAATCGTACTATTGAATAAATTTTCTTGGACAGACGCTAATTTTTCATAGATACTAATATTATAGAATGAAAATATTTACTTTTCTGTAAGTAACAAAACTATTTTGATTGATGATTTTATAATGGTCGTAGATATAATCTTAAAGACGACATTTATAATTGTTTAATATAAAATTTCGCCGGAAGAGGGTGAGCTCAACTGCAAAACAAAATTCGTGATCAGAATTGAATGAAGTTCTTTACAGTCCATGTATTAACGTTGACAAAAATCAAAATCTTACCTTTAAGCGACACGTCTTTTAAATCTTCAGTGATCTGACACTGAACCTCCTTGGTAGTCACATCTTGTTTACATTGAGCGACGCTTTCCGAAGAACATGACGTACTTGAAAACTGTATGAGTATTTGGTCTTCCTTTGGTCGTTTCACCCTCTTAGGCTTCTCAGGTGGGTATCGGACGGTCGTAGCGGTGGATGTGGAAGGAGTTGGTTCACTCAACGCGTCTAATAGATTGTACGGATGTATTGGGGTAGGGAGCAATGCTGGCAAAGTCGTATCTTGGACTGGAGTGTAGTCTGTGCTTCCGGTCTCTTCTGCAATGAATTCCAACATTAACAATTCAGTTGAAAGAAACAAGTCAGAAATCTCTTGTGAGTGATTGGTTTCTTCTTTTTCTACGAAAAAGCTGATATCCCTTCTTAAGTGGGTAAAATGGGTAGGCTAATCGCTGGTCTCCTGCGTCGGCGTGCGGAGACACCGTCCAATCTGGACATGGTGAAGATGAGATGAGTTTCAAAATTACTGACTCAGGTTGGTATGCTAACTAAAATACTCCTGATGCCCTATTCAAAAGAGGGCACCACAATGTGTGGACAAAAAGATAGGATGTTAATATCCCACTAAAAATCTCTTTACCCTTCTGGGAGTTGCAAGACTTTTTATGACAAAGTAGCCCCTGGGGGGCTATTATAAATCATATTTTGCGAAAATAAAGTAGTGCCTTCATTTAGCCTTTGCAGAACATAATATAAAGGATGATTGAATGAACTTGCTTGACTTGAATATCACATTCTTGGTTAATATGTTGAGTAAGAATGGCCAATATCAAATTCAAATACATTAATTAATTAATAATATTGTTAAATACATACCAAGTTTATCAACAACAAGGTTGAAGTCAGTCAGAACATATGTGTACTCATCAAGTAACTTCATACTGTTCAAGAAGCGCTCTTTCAGCTCAGACGGGTCGCAGTTCAGTTGCAATACAAGCCCCTTGCTCTACAGTAATTAATATATAATAAAATTTCTCCCTTAATTTTTTTGTTCTTAAAAACCTTATTACTAAAATCTTTTTTGTATCATTAAATATTTGCAAGCAAAACACACAACACTAATACTCTTTATTTTTACAGTATACAAATTCAAAAAAATTGTGCTGTGCAAGGATCAAACATAGAGCCAAATTGGATTTCTCAATATGTATGTATAGTACTAGAAATAGTGATAGCATATGCATAGCAATCATAATGCACTAAGGGTATCTAATTTCAATATTAAGCAATGTCGCTGCATTCAGTTTCAAGCATGTGGATATATTTGATATTAATACTCTAGTGAACTTTACTAGATGATTTTGTTACTACTCATTTACTATTAACAATAAGTATTGAAAGCATCATATAAATACATAAACACGAAATTTTGCTACTAACTACTAACTTTATAGTATTTATATTGTATAAGGTAATAGAATAAAAAAATAAAAATAGAGGATACATCTTACCTTTATTATTTTAACGTAACATTTAGCTTCAAATAACAAAAAATAGATATGTTTATAAATAACTATAAAGCTAATTGTTATGTTTGGTAGAACACACTAATTTCAGGAAGTATTGATTCAATAAGAATGTCTATTATTTTACATCAAAAATCAAATGCCTACAAACAAACTCAGACACATACACACACATAGACATAATGTAATAAAAACTTTTTAACTTACCTTCGCTTTTAGTTTATTAATTTCGTTAATAGCATGATCACATTTCTCGGAAAACTGTTTTATACGATTTTCCAACTCATTTCTGCGATACATCGTCAATGTTGCTAAATCAACGAAACTCCTGAAAGTAAAATTACAGACTTTTATAATTATAGTCAATAACATAATTTTAATAGCTAACTAATCTTGATACGCAGTGTAGCAGATTCCACGTTTAAAAAATATTTTTTGTTAAACTAAAAATACTTTTACTGTTCTTGTAATAAAGTTTTTTTTTAATATATTGTGAATTATAATGAACATAATGGACATAAGGATTAACTTTAGGCTACAGGCATCGGATACGTCGAAATTTTTTACACAATGTAATCTCTGACAAGCATTAAATTATTAATATGTTGCATTAGTTCTATGTGTGTGGAATAAATGCAAAAAGTTTATTTTACAAGTGCAGCACATTGTAGTTTAAAATTACTTGTTACTGCTACTTACATTTTAGATTTCTTAACAAAGGATGTGAAGAGACTAAAAAGATCTATGACTAGATCGATAACTTGCAATATTTAGAACTTTCAGACTTTCACTTTCATATTTTGTTTACCATTTACCCTCAAAATAAACCACAAGTAAAACACGCCGAATGCAGTCGAAAATACAAAACATTAAAACAGATAACCTAAAAAAAGATAAGATGTATTGAACGAATGAATTTTTTTAATTTAGCGATATATCAATTTTTGTTATTTGTAGATTATTTCAGTACTATTGAAATAAATTGGGGATTTTAATATCAGGTTATTTACAAAAAAATAATATATGGTTTTTATAAAAACAATATTTTGCACAATAGATAGCGTATCAAGTGGTTGATTTTAGACTACTACTCGACGCTAGATGGCAGTAGTTAGTCAATCTAGAAATTACCAGTACATAAAAGTACATACCTACACAGTAAAAACTATTTCCTCGAGAAACGACTTAAAAGATTTTTCTTTGTTATCATTGTAAATAGTTGAGGGAAAAATGACCAGCATGCTTACATGAGGACTTTAGGTAATAATAAAGGTAAAGTAGGAACTGTTTTTAATAAATTTACATTTTAATTTATTCTGAAATAGGAATTGATTGCGTAGTAGGTACTATTTAAGCTACAATATTTGTGTAGTGTTTTAAGTCACTTAAAAAAATAAAATGGGGAACGTGAATTTGCTAGTGCGAAAATCTAATAACACTGCTCAAACCGGAAATCGAATTTGGGATCTTTAGATCACACTGTATACGCGCAGCGGGAATAACTAGACATACAACTTGGTGATATTTGACGATAGGTAAATTTATTGTAATTATTTTCTCAAATATTACTCGCAAAAGGATATAAAATGTGTTCGGAGTTTTCCTAAACTTAGGCATCGTAAAGGCATTATCAAGTACCTAAATACAAGTCTAAGAAGCATTCACTTGAGATCATAATTTCTTTGCCTTGTTCCCAATTTAATTTGGTGTCGACGCAGTATGTGTTATCCTTCCACTCATCTCTATCAGCCATCTTGCCTTCATTAAACCCTTTTTCTTTCATATCTTCAGTCACGCACTCCATTCATCTTTTCTTTGGCCTTTCTCTGCTTGTCCATCCTTCAACTTTCATATTCATCACATTTTTACCTACATATGCTTCATCCCTTCTCATAACATGCCCATACCACGACAGACGGTTTCCTTTTAGCTTATCTATCACAGGAGCTACTTCATTGACAAGCAAGCATTCACTTGAGAGTAATTAAAAAAATATTAGGTGACTCTAGGACCATTCATCATTGATAAAGTTGACTAAGAATACGGAAAGATGAGCACATTTAGACTAGGTACGTAACTTTACTGTTTCTTGACTTTATTTATGTTCATTACACCATGATTATTCTCTGCAACGTATCCGAAATTAGGATATAGGTTGTTGAATAAAAATGAGCAGTTCCCAAAGTAGGTGTGATCATTAGCCGAACGGCGCGCGGACCGCGAGTTACGCACTACGTTTCAATTAAAAAGGCGAGCAAACTAAACAAGAGCATCGTAATAAATTCAGGGCGGCCGCTCGCGCTCGCTACTAATTGGATTCACGGGGCTCAGGAAGCCAATTAGTGCGAAAGAGACCGGCGACTTGTGCGGGGTGTTTCTGGTCACATTACGAGCGCGGGGTGATTTCAGCTGAATTGTGCTCTATGCGCCCGTCTAATGCCTTCTTCTGAATTATGTTGGCCTCGTTTAGTGTTGTAATAACAACAGCTGTATTATCACAATTTACAAGTGAAGTGTTAAGTTTTTTTGCACTAATGTAACATTGATGTATTAGGGTAACCGCTGAGATAACTTATCAGCCTATTAGCGTGAAGCATATTAATAGAGAATGACGTGTCTGACGCGTATCTAAGCTACGAATAAACGAACATATTTAATCAAATTGATACCATTTATTATTAAGATGAATAACTATTTATAATTAAGGTACATCAATTATAATTCCTTTTAAATACTAGGCTGATCTTAGGAATGTCCAGAAATAATATTCGTTTAAAGAGACTACGCAGGCCGGTGTTACTGTTAGTAAAAATGATACTAAGGCAAGATAACGATGTGTTTTTGTTTAAAAAGACATGCATAGAAATGATTACGTGCGGAATCTATCGTGACTCCTTTACGGCGGATTCAAATACCAGATACACGATAGATTTTTAAATAAGTAATTAAATGGATGATTAAAGCAAACATCGTGAGGAAATTTTTATGCATGAAGTCTCCATATGACAGTCAGTAGACACCTAAGGGCTGATGATAATGAACTTGCACTAAAATATACTTACTTTAATAAAAAACTGTCCGCGACTTAATCTCTCTGAATGCGCTCCTGGAAACTATTTACACTGTATGTTAATAAGCATTGCGTTTTACAAAAAAACCACATAGTTGTTATGACAGTCGTAGTGTTGCAAGTGGACGTCCAATAAACATATGACATCGCATGTCGTGGAATGTACAGTCGTAAAAATATCCTATTTATATATTTCTTTTGTAAACTGTTTTTGTGTTGGCATTGAATTACATTATAATGCATTTTAAAAGCCTTTTACGACTACTTTGTCATTCATAAGTTTAAATGTTGTCGGTGCAACTATTGGTTTGAGACGATTCATGTTCGAAGTGCTACTAACGAAAGAGCAGGAATCCCTAGTAAGGTTTACGCGATTTGTAAATGATTACTCTTTATGGTGTTCACTATTCAATTATATATTATTTATTACTATTTATGATACTCATCATCATCATCAGCCCATACACGTCCCACTGCTGGGCACGAGCCTTCTCTACAACACAGAGGGTTTAGGCCTTAGTCCACCACGCTGGCCTAATGCGGGTTGGCGGACTACACACCTAAGAAATTCCTAAGAACTTTTAGGTGTGCAGGTTTCATTACGATGTTTTCCTTCACCGTTAAAGTACGTGATAATTCATTGTGAATACACACAAAACTTCGAAAAGTCAGGAGGTTTGAACCTGCGACTGCCGAAATTCTCGACTGCGCGCCTAAACCTCGAGGCCATCACGACTTCATTTATGATACTGCACCATGTTTATTCGCTCTGTGGTTCATGCACGTAAAAAAATTGGCACGGCAACCCCTGTCTGTCGTAAAAGTCGACTTACGGGGGTCATTGGGGTCGCTGGAGATTACGCAGAGCGCGTGGCTTCATGACTATCGCAGACGCTCATCCTGACAGAATGTCCTGAACAGGTCAAAGCCTCTTCACGGTCCTCCAACTCTGAGGAGTCCATGCTTGGATATTGCGCCGAAAGAGTGGCAAAATCTCATATCAAATGCACGTATATAACCTCGCGCTAAATGCCACTAGAGCGCTAAATCCTACGGTCCAAACAAATTTATTTCCCTTCCTCAACTGTCATATCCTCTTCATGCATGCACGCTGATTTCAAAGACTCTTTACATTACCTTTTTTTAATTAATTAAGTAACTACAAGGTCAATAAAATTATTTTTAAATAATTACACACAGGCGCCTGGAACTCAGAAGGGTTTGGCGGAGGTGACTTCTGCATTTACGTCTTGCCAGCAATATTTTAAGTCTCACTTATCAACTTGCGATAGGCCGGCATGCAGGTCTAAAGCCTACCTGCTCCATGGTAGAGAAGACTCATCTAAATATAATGAACTTTTAATACATAGGTATGTACCCGACTGTGCGGGCCCGCTATCCAAAGGATTTAAATCTGTTTGCTGCGTTACTTAGCCAAGCGGAGTGCTAGAAGGCCCGAGACCTGTACAAAAGGTTCCAAAAGTGAGCTTTAGGAGTTCCCTTCACGATAAAGAAACATGCTTACTACCAAGTGCGGTGTGGTCACTTTGCCGTGCCGGTGTGAATTTTTTACCTATGATTGGATTTTCCTATGCTTGATTTTCAGAATTATCAGCTTATTTACCTTGCTGAGCATCACCTTTATGACGGAGAGTATTTGGTCTTTGACCACAATGTCACGTACTTACTACGTACAAACAAATCTTCAAAAATATACCAATTTTATTATAGTGACATCTTGCGGCAAATTCATGTACTACGTACCTACATTCCAAACCATTTCCACTAGTATTCACACAACGACTATACAATAATTTTAAAACCTACGAGAACAGTTAAAGCGTCGTCCATCGTTTTGGGACGGGCGGGTAAGTGCAGTAACACAATTATTGGCGTAGTTTCGCTGTATCGGTGATACAGCTCGCGGCACCTTCGGGGTGCCATTAGAGTGGCGAGAATCACGCTCAGGCGGAGCGTTTAACTCAATTTGAGGTAAATATCCCCAGATAGACACTTAAGTTGATCGATGCTAATGGCTTTTATTGATATAGGCTAGGTGTTATTAGTTTAGCTAGGCCGCAATAGCTCAGTCGCACGACGGTGGTTAGCCGTCATAAATTGCGTTAATGTTGCCGTTTCACGCGCCCGCAGACCTCTTACATTATGGCACTTTTCTATGGAGTTATTTGATAATTTACCCTTGCGGATATCAGGTATTTGCGCGGTTATCCGTAGATTCAATGTGCTTGTTGTACTGTGCAATATATTTGTTGTGATTAGTCGTTAACTAATCCCTACATTAGATTAACTGTTCTTAATTCATCGGGATGGTGATGAATCCACAATCCATTAAAATGCTCATACAATTAACTATTATTATTATTTGTAATTTCCTAACTTGGCCCTTTCTTAGAAGCATTCTCAGCAGCAGCACAGAGTCTGTATATGAGTCCAAGAACGGCAAAAGGCGAAACCCCCTTCCATATTTTCATAAAAGCTCGTTGATTGCAAGAAGTCTATAGTCCTGTCTTCATAAATAATAATAATATAATATAGCCTTTTATTCAGATCTTTAACTTTCATAAAAAATACGTTGCAAAATTATATTTCACGATAAAAGTTTTGTAAAACAATTTGAATAGAGAATATTTTGATTTTTGATAAATAGCTACTTGTAATGTAACCTTCACGTCAGACTTTATTATATTTTATTTTGTGTAAAATATTATATGCCATTGCAAAATTATTTACGAAAGTGATACTCATCAAACAAAGCCGACTTTTACGAAAAGTTTGTGCGTCAATTTATAATGCATGTTTTGAATAATGAAATTACATTACACATTTTTATCGCCAGTTCAATTGCGTCTTCATAAGTCAATGATAACTATACAGTGAAAGAGAATATTTTATTGTTAATTAGCATCTATTGAATTTATATTATGCATGATCTTAGATTATAATTACAGATCATACATAAAAAAAATCTAAGTTTCTATATATTTTTCAATATTTTTTCCCCATTTTTTTTTATCTAGTTGAAGCTATTAGATAGGGTGACTCTTCACGCCGACAAATAGAATACAAACAAATTATCTTCCTTAATAATGTAATAATGTAACCTGGTTGCTTATAAAGCATGAAAAGATTTATAAGAATAAAATAATAAATTAAATAAGTCTTTTACACAATTTGAAAGTATAATTCCTTATACGAAGTTGTGAATGAATATTGAATAAAAGGATACATTTGCTCCGGTTTCATTACATTCATAAAGTTAATAATCAGTATTATAAAGTTGTAATAGTTGTAACGATAACTCTGTAATGTATGTGAAAATATTCAACAAACAATTCAATAAATTCAAATGACTTACGTTAGACTATAATTTAGTTTACGACGATATTGTGTTAGTGTTTTGTTAACTAATTATTTAGTGTGGCGTAATGTTTTCTTTGTAGTACATAGTAAATAGTGAAGCAGTGATGGCCTCGAGGTTTAGGAGCGCAATCGAGAATCTCGGCGGTCGCGGGTTCAAACCCCAGGCTCACCTATGACTTTTCAAAATTATGTGTGTATTCACAATGAATTATTACTTACTTTAACGGTGAAGGAAAACATCGGAGACCTGCACACGTAAAAATTCTTAGGAATTTCTTAGTTGTGTAGTCCGCGTGTGTGTACTTGTATTGCGAACCCGCACTAGGCCAGCGTGGTGGACTAAGGCCTATACCCTCTCAGTTGTAGAGGAGGCCCGTGCCCAGCAGTGGGACGCACCTATATGGGCTGATGATGATGAGTAAATAATGAAACCGCTGTTAATGGTATACCCGTCATGGGTAGGTGTGCTCGTGAGGTTTCCGATTCTATTCTCGGGCCGGGTAAAGTGTCATCAAGTGTTTTCAGTAGGCATTTTCGAAGTGGCAAGTATAGAAATGTGCTTGTCATCCATTTCTGAAACAGAAAAAAAATCTATAAAATCAGCTTCAGCTGATTAGGTGTGAAAGCGTTACAAACAAGTATATTCTTGCATTGCTTATATAAATAAAGTAAGGGTCAGGATAGATGAGCCGCTTAATACTAATTCAAGTTACTCTTTTTCTTTGTCAAACACAAGACAATTTGTGTGTTGATGTATTATTACAAAAACGTACGCGCAAATGTAAAAGTAATTAGTGTGTTACGTTTCCCGCTATTTAATAACTAATTAAAGAGGCTCGAACATCACTCGAGGGCTAATTTCAACTCTAATTACGATTACAACTCTGGCAGGAATCGTAACGTTTGCGGCGCGGAGGCGTCAATCCGCCCCTGCCGAGACCTGTTCACATCCTACGTGCACTGGACTAGCACAGGCAAGTTACTGGCTTATCAACTAATATATAGACACATGTTTGTCCTTCGAACACGTTTGTTAGCTGTGTTTCATATAAAGAACGACGCTCTTATTGCCGCTTTTTTTCTAATGGTAAAACCCAATAACGCTTGGCTGAACTGAGAGTCAAATCTTACATCATTCGCGTACTACGGCCGCGGCATCAAGGAGGCTCTTTACTTATCTTTAATTGAAAATTAGACACCAAATCAATTATATTATGCACGGGGGTTGCAAATGTACAGATAACGTGATGGAAGGGCATAAGGGAGATTTATTTATTTGTGTTATTTTCCATATATATTTAATAAAAATTTAGAGCGGCGTTGTAGTATGTTTTTACTAGTGTATAGTGAGCTAGCTTCATTGGCTTATGCTACTATCTCATAAAAACAAAAGAAAATATGTGGTGCTCTTAAATTTTTTAACGTATGCAAGCAGCAGATTCTAATAAAGACGAAGGGCTGAGGAACTCTATGATTGCTTTTACATAATATGTTCACAAAGCAAAGACAAACATTGCAATTTTACGTGGTTTACAAAGTAATGATTGAATAATGTTATATCGTATATCTGTATAATTTTTATTTATGACATTATTTATTTACACTTTTTATACATTAAGTATAGAGGCGGACTTAATGCCAAAGGCATTCTCTGACAGTCAACCTCTGGTTGATGCAGAGATAATAATAACAATTTGTACAACGTAATTAGAAAATTCAAATGTTTATTTAAGATTATGGCGGAATATTATCATTACGCACAAACGCATACGAATTATCATTAGGCACAACACATGACAGTCATTCTGACTATACGTGCCATTTAGTGTTTTAAAAATTTTTTGTCCATGCGACCTTTTTGCTCAGATTTGTTAAAGAACATAAACATCGCCTTGGTGTTAAAAATAGCGTGTTACATGTGTTTAGAAAAAAAAAATGACCTAATGTACAAGGTTTAATAAATATATTTTTATCATTAATACGCCATAATTAGCCTGATAATAAGTGCACATTATTCTTTATAATATCTAGAGAGGAAATATAAAGCCAAGTAGAGAGTAAAGTACTGGATGACTACGGTCTTAAATCATATTTTGACTTTAAAATTTCCTTTACATCGTTTTTACATACAGTAACACCGTTCAGTCATAATGGCTGATGAATCTGCTTTTGCAGCAATTTGTAGAAATCAGAACTAAAAAGAAACACGGCCTTGTTGGTCTTATAAGATAATTTTGCTGCATGAAATCAAGGGGTTTAGTGTGTCTTTTCATATATCCCTGAAAATCGACTGTCCCACCCACTATCCCGCGGTCGGGGCGCATGTGAACAGGTCCCGGACGGCGGATCGTCGTAATTATTACAAACATTCAGTCGTTTCGCCCGCGCTCCGTAATTAAAACATAGTTAGGGCGCTCTCCAACGCCTCTGACCAGATTAATGTCTAATAGAAATGTATAGGATGATTACATTAATAAACTACACGATATTATCGCTTTTTTACACACGGTCATGATATGTGATTGATGGCTTATAGATTAACCGTTCGTAGCTTTATTTGCATACCTGCGTTCTTTTGGTGGTGAGAGCACACAAATTATGTGTTGAAGTTTTTTGTTCATAAAAACTGGGATTGGATATAATTTTTCCGTAATGTGGATTAATTTGTGCATCTTGGGGTAATTACTGGTCATATTTAATCGATTGGAAAATGATTGACAACGGTTCTAACGTACCACACTAGCTTTAAAGGTTGCTTAGTTGGAAAGCTCGTCGATTCTGTAGGTTTTCTGAAGAGATTTACATTTCAGTGCTCATTTTCTTCAATAACTACGGTAGGGCAAAGTAATCTGCACCTAATAGTAAACACGGAAAACTATGCGCGTCTTTTAGATGGTTCAGTTCAGTACCTAGTCAAACCGGGCCATCTGCACTGTGAATTCTGCAGACTATAATGAAAGATTGAAGCCTTTTCAGTTGCATGTCATTCTCAGTCTGTTCTTTATCATGGCATTCACTAGAACAGTTGTTGCACAAAACCATCAACATTTCATGCCAAAATGACACGCCCTTGCGGAACCATAACATTAAATCATAAATCTTTGCTGTACCATCAAACTGAATAATTATTTCATGTTTTCGATTAACTCTCGTACTAATATTATAATCGTAAAAGTTTGTATGAATAGATGTTTGTTACTCTTTCACGCAAAAACTACTAAATGGATTTTAAAATTTGTCATGGAGGTAGCTGATATCCAGGATAAACTCATAGGCTACTTTTTATCTCGGGAAATTAAATGTGACGCAAGTAAAACCGCGGGCAAAACTAATTAATTAATGGTCTTGTATTCTAGAAATCTTATTGATTTTGCGAAAGAGTAAAAATCTTCGATGAAGAAATTATTATTTCATGTAAATGTCATAATTATATTTCTTAGAGATAAATGAAATGTATGAAAATAGAGATTGATTTATAAATATTTCAATTTAAAAAAAAACAATAAGTATAAGGTCAGAACTCAATTAATCCAAGAATATCGGGATACAACGAATTTAGAAAGATTTAAGAAACTCTAAAATACCGCGAAAAGTAACTTCAATGCAATTCAGTTAATTGTTTTTAAAAATATGTAGGTACTATGAAATGTTGACAAATGGCGAAGGGAGTTTCTTGAGTAATTATTTTTTATTGGCATAACATGTTTTTAACAATGATCAATTGACAGGCAATTTATAAGACCCTGTAAGTTGTAACATCGTTTCTCGTTTGAGGTCATAATATGCTTATCTAAAAGATTCCCTGCCCGACATTTTGCAAAATACTTTAATTGTAGTGATGGCCTCGTGGTTTAGGCGCGCGGTCGAGAATCTCGTCGGTCGCGGTTCAAGTGTGTGGTGTGTATTTACAATGTATTATCACTTACTTTCACGGTGAAGGAAAACATCGTGAGGAAACCTGCACATTTAATAGTTCTTAGGATTTTTTTAGGTGTGTAGTCCGCCAACTCGCTCTAGGCCAGCGTGGTGGACTAAGGCCTCTCAGTAGTAGAGGAGGTCTGTGCCCAGCTGCGGGACAAATATGGGCTGATAATGATGATGATGATACCTGCACGCGATTTCTGCGATCAAGTTTTTGGGTTTTCTGCTATTTTTCTCACTAAACGAAACGAATAAGGAATTCTTTTATTGCTAGTGTTTATCGTAATCCTTAAAATATTGACAATGTTATGCATAAAAGGAATTTATGTTAGCATTTATCCACATAGTACGCGCATTAACACATGTCTTCGGTTTAAAAAAGCTCCACCCCGGTATTTTTAACCAGCGTAAATATATTTTAATATTTATAATACATTTAAAGTCATCGCAAACGATACGAAGACCCATTCGGAGTCCACTGTTCTTGCTTCAAGCCCATAATAGGAAAATATAAATGCCTGCGACCACAAGAAATATGCCTCAGACTGGGCGGAGCGACCGTCAAAGGCTTTATTAACATGTCAATGTGAGAGGGATGGGTATACGCGAGTCGTCCGAGTGCGAGTGAGAAGGGAACAAACAAGTCTTGGCTCCTATGCGCCTGAGCAGTACAAAAGCGCCCATTGTTTTCCCTTTAGCGTTGTTAACGCCCGTTGTGTCTAGTTATTGATGTGGAAAGATGCGATGTGTTTATGGCCTTATTGTCTATGACTGGCTACCGGAAAAATGTCCGTTTATCTACCAAAGAGTTAAACATAAGCTTTATTTCAACCTTCAATTGAAAGTTTTGCATAATTAGCCACTTAAAAATTTATTTACGAACGAAAATTCAGCCATTTGTATTACCGTGATCTGTTGTATAATAAAAAAGATTTTTTACATCATTTACTTACACTTCTACATATTTAGATGGATATACGAATGAAATATATTAACGAAGCTAATAATATTGTAAAACAGCTTTAATTAATTGAAGATGGTTTGGAAAATATAGAATAATAAGATTAAATCACGACCATTCGGTAATGCCAAATTTATTGGGTGTTTTTATTTACTTATGAGGTCTTTCGGGTCATTCCGAGTCATTAGAAACTATTAATATTAAGCGTGTGTGAAATATGGATCATTAAAGCTAGTTTAATCATGCATTCCATATGGTGAAATAGTGTAGTTTCAGGTACTTTGCAAATTATAAGTGTCTGTAAAAATAAATTTTACGTAGTCGCCAGTTGTGTCTTAATTAATAATTTGCGATTATTTAAAAATATATTTATTTTTTATTTCATTTTTTCGTAAGAAATGATTTTTTTGGTAAAATGGAAAATGTAAAACATGCTGTATTCTCTTTATTAAACACTACAAACAGCATATAGGTAAAGGCAAATCGATAATACATTTTCTAACTTATTTTATGATGTTCGAAGAAATGGGAAATATTATGTGCATGTGGGTTCATGGGATTTTCTCTTCTTGATGTACTCGTTATGCCTATAAAAAATCCTAGACACATTACTGACGTGGAACTAGTATTCTACTATATAATCATACATACATTGAAACTTACGAATTATTCTAATTCTAAATTCACGTGGTGTCTTTAACCATCATGTTTAGGTACATTGCCAAAAATGAATGTTTTTTTTGTTAACCAATAAATTATCCAATTAATGCTATTTTTCATCATCACAATACAAATCGGATGTTGGAAAATCTATTCCATTATTTAAATTAAAAGCAGCGATGTTTTGTCTCAATATCAGTTCACATTGGCGACAATAGAGTCGTGCATCTGTCGTACAAATAGTCGATCATTACGAGCTGTCAGTGGTGTGACACATACCACTAAATTAATATGGGAACGTCTCTAGCGATTGACATCTGAGGTACAACTAACATGGCCATGTTATGGGTTTATGTGAGATTATTTAGTGAAATTATAAATTCACCCACAAGGTGGACAGACGATTTAATAAAAATCGCGAGGAACCGCTGGATGCAGGCCGCTTCTGACAGACTTTATGGCAGTATCCGAAGGCCTACGTCTAGCAGTGAACGTCTTTCGGCTGATGATGATAAATTCATGTTTACTAGTAAGTTTTTTTATTTACTAGTGCACCCTATTTAACTGTTTAAAATTTAACTGTTGAAACAATCAGAATGAGATTCTTCATGCAAAGTGATAGAATTTTTAGTTTTACTAACCTTCAAAAAATTGTTATCGCCTAACTCATGAGATATTTTTAGTTGTATTCCAACAAATAGATACCAGTTGCTATCTTATGTAGTAAGGAATATTTTTCATAATTCCTAAGTTATTAAAGAGGTACAAAGTCTTCAGCACTTGTAACAATTAAACTAACATTACACTAAAGGTACTTATCCGAGTAAGCGGTGCATAATGCGCACCCTATTAGCGGATCGTGAGCGACCGAACGACTTACGAATGAGATGTGTTCTCACGAACTTACACGAAATAGCTTTAATTCAACTTTAATGATGCGCTTGCGTGAATGAAATTGATTTGAGCACAGTGTTGTGACTCTTTTAACCGGCCGCTGTTGTTTGATGTGCCTGTACCGCGACTTTGACGTCTCTGTTAAGGGCGTTTGTTGTTTTATAAATGACTGTTTTTGTCAGGTTTTACACGTATTGCAAGTTAATTGTAACGTTAATTTGTTTTTTTACCACACTTAAACTATATTTTTGCAGTAAATAGTAGCTTATGTTCTTGTTTTCGTTTTCATCTATCTTGATTGTATTTTTTTTAATATGAGGCAGCTGTGAGCTACTTAAACATATTATTATTTATATTTATTATCTAAACATGTGTTTTAATACAAAGGAGTACCTATAAGTAAAACTTGTAAGGGCACAAACCTTGAATCATTTATCAGTGAGAGTATTAAAATTATATTTTACGATATATATTTTATTTAATGATAAAAAATGTGTGATTTAAGTTTGTCTTATAAGATGATTGTTATATACTATTTTGGGCTACCGGAACAGTGTTTTATGAAATTAATGCATAAGAATTTTATTCAGAAACCAGATGTTCCTTTTAATCGTACTAAATATAGGTATGTACCTACTGTTATTTATCACAGAATAAGACGTGCTCACTTACTTAGCAATAATTGACAGTCTTTTAATGTACAATTGTTACGTAAAACTCGGCGACACAAAACAGATCAATTATTCACACATTAGCAACGAACAAAAAATGCTAAATACGAATACGCTGGTCTTTAATGACTCAATCTTTTGACAGGTGGGCTGTAGCGACAGATGTCGGACAAACATCGTAAAGAATGCAAAAAAAGATAACCTATTTAAGTTTCTGCATATTTAGGCTGATTTAAGTGGTTCAGCTGTCTCATGTCTTTAGCCTCAGGCGAAAGGAAATTTAGGGGCTCGTTGCCATGAGCCTAGTGCTGGTAGGGGTCAATTTTAGTCTTCAGGGTATCAAGGAGAAAAACTTGGATCCTTGTGTTATTATATATCTTAATAAATTAAAATAATATATAATTCATCCAATTAAGTGATCTATAATATATTATAATTAATTATTCTATTTGATTATCCTATCTTCTTTTTAAACATCCCTTTTTTAAATAGATTGTCTGGAAGAGATCGCAGTTAGTGGTAAGACCGCGTATTGGTCACTTAATCTTATGCTTATTTTTTTTTTTTATGTATTCATGGTGTACAATAAAGTATATAACTAAATAAATTAAGTGTGAATCTATCCTACATAAGCATACTTAAACTAGCTTACTTATTAAAATGCGAAAGTGTTTTTATTGTTGCTCTCTTGCGCTTAAATCGCTGACGGGATTTAGATGAATTTTAGCATGGAAATAGATGAGACAAAGTTGATGTTAACAGGCAGCATTATTTAGGCTTCTTAATAAAAAAAACTACAAAAGCTACGTCCAGATTCATGTTATTTTCATTCAGGTATAAATGGGTATAGGCCTTCCTAGATATGGATGGTACAATCTGGGGGCACGGCAGTGCCCCCGCCAAGTCGAGCGAAAAAGCGGCACGGCCGTACTATACTTTTCTCGAAGCAACTCAGGCCATTTTCGACACCCTATAACTTCGTTGTGGATAAACCTAGAAACCTGAAATTTTAATCACCAAGCAAGAATAGTATAAACTCTGTATATTTCAAATTTCATTCATTTTGAACCAGTAGTTTAAGAATTATAACTAGTGAAACTTCGCGGTTTTGGTCACTCACTGACCGATCATCAAAACTCTAAGGCACTTCTAGCCGACATAGAAGCTTCAAATTTGGAACACAATTAGTGTTTCGTGAATAACTAAAGGAAAAATTAAAACATCTTGCAATTTCGGTCTAGTTTTCTAGATTCACAAACTGCATAAATAACTTTGTAATCCCATATAAATATATAGGATTACAAAGATACATTTGCAGTTAATAAAATTAGTGTACCTATATGTATAAAATAATGGAATAATAGGTGTAGCTAGGTCGAGAATCCCAGCAGTCGCGGGTTCAAACCCTAGGCACACTTATCTGACTTTTCGAAGTTATGTGTGTGTTAGCAATGAATTATCACGTACTTCAACGGGGAAGGAAAATATCGTGAGGAAATCACATATAGGTAAGTATTTTTTATTTATTTATTCATTTAAAAAAAACTGAGTGCGGCAGTTATTGTTGTAAATTAGTTCAAGTTATACCTCTGTTAAGCTTTATGTTGTAATTTTCGATTAGGTACATTGACAGTAGGTACCAATTTATATTGACAGCCCCGTGGAGCAGTTGGCTAGATACCAGCTTGCGAAACGAAAGGCCGCGGGTTCGATCCCCGCACCGAGACAAATGTTTGTGTGATCCACAAGTATTTGTTTCGGGTCTGGGTGTTTGTGAGACCGAAAAGTCTCTCGTAGTTTCTGATAGGTACCCACGACACAAGACTTGTATCTTAGTGTGGGGTCAGAACTATGTATGTGACTGTTGGGTGTATTTATATTTATTTATTTATATTTATATAACAGAGATAACAATTTTACAAAAGGAAATTTTACTTTAACTGATGTTTGACGTGTGCGGCCCTAAATTTTTCTAACTAACGCATAAAGTAATTATTTAAAATAAAGAATAAAGTAAAGAACTTTTAAAATAAAGAACACGACTCGTCTCGTATGTAGAAGAGGAAGACTACCTACAAAAGTAAGCAAAGCTCATAAGACAGAGCGTGGGTTGTAAGAATATCCGTTGTTAGTACTCAAGAAGTAGAAGGTACCGAAAAGGAAAACAGTAGGACTTTCTACAAAAAAGAAATGAGATCCCATAAAAAACAAAACTTGTAAAAAAAACCAAGTCTCGCAACTCACTTCTTCTGCCGTAAAAAGTTGTGAGATCCATATGATACCAAGTCGATGAATTTATTCAGTCCCCGTTTAAGGGAACTTCTGTCTTAAGTTATTATGCACTTAGCTTACCCGACAATATCTTATAGTGACCATATCAATATTAAAAATATTTTATGTTTTAAATAAAATAGTTTTGACTTGGCAATCGCTATAAAAGTGAGATACATTTTGTTTTCATGCGATTGCCAAGTCTAACTATTTTATTTAAAACATAAAATATTTTTAATATTGATATGGTCACTATAAGATATTGTCGGGTAAGCTAAGTGCATAATAACTTAAGACAGAAGTTCACTTAAACGGGGACTGAATAAATTCATCGACTTGGTATCATATGGATCTCACAACTTTTTACGGCAGAAGAAGTGAGTTGCGAGACTTGGTTTTTTTTACAAGTTTTGTTTTTTATGGGATTGGTATCACACAAGCCGTCGTTACAGCTTTGTTATCACTTTTCGAGGAAGACAACGCTAGTCTGGTAAAATAATCTTGAGTTCTATGAAACTATAAATGTAAAAGAAAAAACTACAAAAAGCTACAATTATGAGTTCTGGTTTCATTAAATGTAAATAGAGTCATCGAAATGGAACAAGTTGCGCAGGCGCAGGGTGGAGGCGTCATGTGATTAAAAACGCATTAACTCACAGCACCGGACCACGTCTCAAAAAGGTGCTATGTGCGAGATTCTATCAGCTGTCTTTTACCATCTGATGTTTTTGTTATGAAACATTTTGTTAATTATGTTATTAAATAGTTTTTGTTTGTTCAAAGACGCGCTCTACTGATTTTCAGAGTTCTTTGTGTATTTAAAATGAATAAGGAAATGGTTCAGGAATATACCTAGATCTCCCCTTTCGGTTGTATAGGCGTTAGTATATAATGTACCTATGCATATATGTACATGTATATCTGAGAGTTTTCTAAAAGATACATTTAAGTGCATCAAGTTCAAAGTAGTGCAATAAGAGTCAACTTCAATCCACCGCAGTGTAGCCCGTGCCCAACTGTTCACACATGCTATAATTTAATTTGAAGTAGTTTTTTTAAAACATAATATTTTCTTTAACTAAATGATACAAAATTTCATTTTGGGTTCTTTTATTGGGACTTTCTATTTTCTTATAGTATCAGTATTACATGATTTATTTGGTAGTTGAATAACTAAGGCAATTCTCTTAAATATAGAAGGGGCTTAATATTATTATCGCGATTTACACTGAAACGTATGTACATAGATATGTACGGGGTGTAAAAGGACCACATTCATGCATACATACATAAATTCACGCCCGTATTCCCCGAAGGGGTAGGCAGAGGTGCATTTCTGCACCCACATTTCGCCAGGCTAGAACCTTGAAACTTATTTTTAAGGCAGTTGATTAGATATAAATAAATATAACATTCAAAGTTTGTAAAAAAAATACCTACCTTTAAGGGGGTAAAATAAAAATAGGAGATGAAAGTTTAAAGCAGACACGTAAGGACAGACGACTGTAACTATATGTAACTATAAGTCTGTTACGCTTTCACGCCTAAATCATTTTTGACCGATGTCAACGATTTTTGATATGGACATAAATGGGATTCTGTGGAGTAAAATAGACATACATACATACATAAACTCACGCCTGTATTCCCCGAAGGGGTAGGCAGAGGTGCGTTTCTGCAACCACATTGCGCCAGGTATTTATCAGTCCGACGTAATAGGGGGCGAGCCTATTACCGTTTTTCGGGCACATTTCCAGACTCCGCGCTGCTACTGAGAATTTCCTAATGGAAACTGGATGGAACTTTGCTCGACCCGGGAATCGAACCCAGGACCTCTAGATCGCACGGCACATACTTGTGCCGCGAGACCACGAGGCAGTCTGTAATAAGACCGTGATCGAAAAATAAGACAGGCAATAGTTACGATGATTACAAACACATTGACGTTAAAAAAAAAAACGATAAAAAAATAATATTGATGTTTTCCTAACTACCATTAATTGGTTAGAAAATGTGTGTGTGGTGATTAGGAAAACGTAATTTGTTTTTATTTTTGTCGGTCTTTTACACTTTGTATATTAGTTGATTCAGAGGCCTATAGTAAGTACGATATTTGTTATATTATCATTATTCATGTATGTAAATTTCTTTTAGGGCATACTAGAAGAGTAAGTCCTGACCTCCTTTCAGCCCTAGAGTAGACTTTTGCCCAATGCTGGGACAAAATTAAGCCTGAAAAAACAGTTGAAACCACCTTAGCGGAGTTAGAACTCAGCGCAGGGCCTTATTTAGGCCAGAATTGACAGTT
Source organism: Hemaris fuciformis (assembly GCA_907164795.1). Classification (NCBI taxonomy): domain Eukaryota; kingdom Metazoa; phylum Arthropoda; class Insecta; order Lepidoptera; family Sphingidae; genus Hemaris; species Hemaris fuciformis. Next base: position 11,588,287 of record OU015440.1, read on the forward strand.
TAAATCAGAGGTTCCCTAACTCTTTTGTTTCTTAGACCACTTTCAAAATTTTGCTGGATCCGGTGGACCCCCTGCAGCAACATTACTACCAATTTTCAAATCCCCCCCAAAAAAAAAAAACAAGACGCGTTGTACTGATTATGGAATATGCAAGTTTTTACAAGTAACAGTCGCTGAGCTTCTTAAAATATTATCTGATTATATTGATAGGAGAAGTCAAACCAACATTTTAGTTCGAAAGCAAATTAATTTTCATGGACCCCCGCTTCAAATTGTGGACCCCCATTTTTTGTCACGCCCAACGTTGACCCCCGTCTAGTCTCCAGTGGACCCCTGAGGACCTGGACCACTTTGGGGATTACTGGTTTAAATGGTGGATACCATCTCAAATCCCGAGTTTATTACTAAAGTGCCGAGCCTATCCCGCTTGTAATATCTAAATTATGCATTGGACAGGCGGTGTATTTATCTAGTCAGTGGCGCAGATAAATGTTGCACGAGTTGTTTAGTAAAATTAGTTACATTGGTGACAATGCGTCCGAGCAGACATTTATAGCTTGTTAGCAAAGTAATGAAAAGCGAATAAATCACGGCTATGTGGGGAATTTAAAATGTTGCTTGACATATATTATCCTATTTACTGTGTCGCTTTTAATTCTATGTGACAATGTTTTGCTTAGACTCTTAGTTTTGTGAGTGGAATTTAATATTTTGAAAAGAGTGAAATAAGTTTGGGTTTGTGACAGTGGCGGTACTTCCATAGAAGCCCAAAAGCGTTACACGTTAATTGTGTAATGTCTAATTTACAATTGTTTATTGTGGGGTCTTTATTTAACAAATTAGATTTAAAGCTTAAAAATTATTATTCGGAATTTTGAAAGGCAAACTGGGCTTTTGGGCTTCTATGGAAGTACCGCCACTGGTTTGTGAATGTTTGCTGGCACTTGTTGCGGTATCCTTTTGTGTTGCTTGATATATAGAAGAAATTAAGTCCTAGGATAGTACTTCATATATATCCTCCCGCCTTTATTCCCCGACAGCAGTGGCGGTAGTTCTATAGAAGCCCAAAAGCCCAGCATGCCCTACAAATTTCCGAATAATAATCTTTAAGCTTTAAATCTTAGTAATTTGTTATAAAAATGAAAAGTATCCTGACACAACAATAAACATTTATAAACTAGACATTACACAATTAACGAGTAACGCTTTTGGGCAGAGATGCATTTCTGCACCCAATTTTTGTTAATTGTTTTTTTGTCCCACGTAATAGGTGGCGAGCCTATTGCCGCTGTTAGGGCACAATTTCAAACTTCGTGCTGCTACTGAGAATTTCCTTCATGGAAAAACCTAATAAGACTCTCTCTGCTTGACCCTGAAATTGAATGCAGGACCTCTAGACCGCACAGCACCTACTTGTACCGCGAGACCATGAGGCAGTCAATTTTAATTTTGAGTAGAATTTTATATTAAGTAAGATCAGTTGAGAGTAATTTTGACGGCAACTTTTTGTGTTGCTCAGTATCTAGAAGAAATTAAGCCTCAGGCTAGTTTTTTAATAGATATTTTTTTACTCATTTTTTTTAAATCCTATTTCATTAAAATACTATCTTGACATTCATCGGAACTTCTGAAGAAGTTGAAGCTTGGAGTGGATACCGCTCCTTGGTTAATGCGGTGTAGGATGACCTTAAACTAGGTAGAGGTCGCACTGCAACTGGCTTTAAGGGTGAGGATTCTAGAAACGTGGTTGTTGGTGTACATTTTGAATTTTACACAGATAACTTTTCTGTAATGTAGGTACTGGAAAAAATATAAATTGTTTGAAAACATGCATATCACATATATGGAAACATGTTATAAGTACTTACTTATAACATGATTCGCTCATATTTCTGTTGATAAATCTATTTATCCGAAATAGTTGATTTATGAATAAAATAATCCATAAAAAGATAAATAAAATAACAAATCCTCTTTAGTAAATTAAATATACCCGATGCGTAAATACCCATAATTGATCACATAATAAATGAATATGACGTAATCACAACCAACGTTCCTTAATTTTTTACAGAGAACTTCGACAAGTCATTTTCTTGTTAGGGTAAAATATATGATCTACACTCAATCAAATTTATGATATCAAGTACCTATATTAGGGTACTGTAATCAATAACACCATAAAAAATAAAACGGCAATATAAACAACCAAACTCTATTCTCAGTTTAAAAACGACAATAAATTATAACATTGACTGCGAGCTCATTCCGTCCACAGTCAAAAAGGTTAGGAAAAAACGAACCGTTCGAAATTTAATTTATTCAAAATTGAAACGTCACGGGGCACAAAGGCGCGCGGCACACAATGGCGGCAGGGCAGCCGCGCGCCGCGCCGCGCCGCCTCAGTGTTAACACGAAAATTAAATGCTGATATCACAATTAATCAAGGGTCCATATTAATAATTGGCTATTCACTACGCCGTGAGGTGTCAAATTATATTGCTCAATTAACCGCTCATAGAATAGAATAGGGCGTGTTTGGGCCGTGTTTGTAAAATACGTGTACGCTTGTTTACCCTTTGTTCTCGAACACATCCTCACTCCACAAGTTTGTTGTGCGTCAATATCTAATTATAAAGGGAAATTTACGGTAAAAAATACTATTTCAGACAGAATTAAGAATAATATTTGTATAATACGACATACCAATTGGAGATTATGATTTCTAACGTACTCTCATCTCATATTTAGAGAAAACGGATTAGTTTTTATGTTAGACAACTGTAACAAGGTCGTAAATTGGGATAAATAGACATGTTTTCCTCTAGTTACAAGTATGCTAAATCATAATGTAATGTGTGTAAAAATTCTAATAAACGTATAAAGTGTGGATTTGCTAAATTAATCCTTTAATAAATTCATACTTTCATGCGATTGTAAAAACAACCTCGTATATTAGGATGTTTTTGAAAACGTAGTTGTTTGGCATTTAATGAGACTGTACCATGTCGACTTATAATTGTTACCTTGTCGACTGATTGGACGCATTGAGGACAACGAATTCTGTCGAATTCAGTCAACTAATGTGCCTGTACTAGATTCAGCAGTTCCATTCTTAGAATAAGTGCGAGAAAACAATGCAATTATCGCTCAATAATTGGTACAATCATGCTAATCATACTCAGAATGAATCCTAGTTTCTTATTGAGGACTAGCTGACCCGGCGAACTTCGTTCCGCCTAATAGTCGATTTTTTTTTTAGCCTAAGTTACTCCTTATTACATCAGGTAGCTACTAATAAAAGTCCCGCCAAAATCGGTCCAGCCATTTCAGAGATTAGCCGGAACAAACAGACAGACAGACAAAAATAGTAAAAAACGTTATTTTGGTATATGTACCGTGTATACATCCATATGCATCTATTAAAAAGTGATTATTTCAATATTACAAACAGACACTCCAATTTTATTTATTTGTATAGATTTGACACACAAATGTAAGTCTTGGACCCGACCAAAATATTTCAGGTTTTAGTAGGCATTAGAATCTATTAACTATTTTTTTTTCAATAACATTCACTTAGATTTAGTAGGTATTTTGCATAGGTAAGATTAACCGTACATAATGTACTCTTACTCGTATATCGCTACTCTAAATTATTAAACTTAAGATAAAATAACTTCTTTTTAACGGTTTGCTGGTCAGCCTCCGATACAAGTCAATCGTCCTTTCAGCTTGACAGGATTAAGAAGTTCACGGTGCTAGGAAAATAAAACTGTAAACATAAAACAGTTCTAAAGCCTAAAGCCACAAAGTGGTTCATGTCGGGTAAAAATATTTTTGTATCAAGTAATACATTATTAAACGATATATATTTTAATCTACACAAATTTCTTACTCGGTCATACTGTGTTAATGCTGTGTGAATAGGGAAGTGAAATGGTATCGATATTTGTGGTATATTGTTTATGGTTTCAATATTGATACTTGATAATTGGATCCTATTGTTTTTTTAAATATTATATTAAAGGACTTATGAAAACAATTTATATTACAGTTCAAATCTAACATAATTAGTTTAACATACTGTAACTAAATTTTAAAAAATGTGATTTACATTACTACATTTAGTGTGATTTTTATGACATTATTTTGATTTTGTATGATTTTTAAGTACAAAATATGCTTTTGCTGATATTGAAAGGATCTCAGTTTTAAAAAGACACATAGTGGCTCAGTTTCACTGCGGGTTCAGAAATTACATTAAAGAGAGGCACAGGACTATGCCAAGAGGTTTATTAGTTATTCCCCTTAAATCATATTTGTTCCGTAATTTTCCGCCCTTACAATCGATATCGACAAACTAACCGAGTGCAACACTATAGGGTTCGGACTGGCAGCAATATGCGTGATAATTTACGAGCGACATATTTTTAGGATTAGTTAGAAAATTATTTCATTTGGATATGTTATTAAGGACGCATGTCGGGGTCAAGAGACCTCAAGCCGAGGTGACAACGGCGCGGGCATTAGCTTCCACAATAATGTACCGCTATTGACATTAACAAGAAGGATAATGCTGGGTGTAGGTAAATAATCTTTATCAGCGTCCCTTGATGAAATTTTTGTGTTTTCACAAAGTTTGTTAATATAATTGAAGTGTGAACTATTATTTTAATACGACCACGACAAAGTGTCAACAGTAGCGTGCACGATTCTGTCAAAATGAGCATCAATTTGGGACATACTTCCATTTCTGGTCACTCGATATCATCATGCTGATCTTTTTTTTTTTTTTTTTCTCGAGGGGAAAGCTGTTTATGGCTCTACTTCCCGCCAGCCCTGGGGGAGGGGACAGGAAGCGTATGTCGGGGTCACCGGCCTTCCAGCCCGGCGCGCGGGGCGTCACGTCCGCGCAGATGTTAGTGCCGAGCTGGGTCCCTAACCAAATCCCTACGCCGGCATACCGACCAAAACCCCCCGGTGGCCATCTTCGCGCCAAGTGGGGCGACCACGGTGCGTGGGCGAGAAGCGCCCACAATAGTGCCGCAGCCGCCCGGTGCGCTTCCGAGACGAAAGCGTCTCGGACTTCTTGGAATTTAGGCGCCTTTGCACCTCCACTTACTTGATTTGGGCGCCTCTATTTTGGGCGCCCGCGACGGACACAGGCCACCGTGCCGCCGCCCTTCTCGGGGTCACATATGTAGACGCACTGCCCCCGCAGCGCGTCCAGTGACCCCAAGGGCCCCAATGAGTCGCCTTTTACGACAGGATCATCATGCTGATCTGCTGCAATGCTTCTTCACATTACATACAATGCTGAAAGACTCAAATATTATAATAAAGTCAATAAAATATTCGGGTTATATTGTAGGACGTGAAGTCAAGAAATAATCAGAAAGGAAACTAAATTTTATACTAAACAAATTGGTCATCTAAATTGCGTATTAATGAGAAACATTATAATGTAAAACAAATTAAGTAGGAACTGTGAGTAATTCGGTTGCTGCTCATGAAACACATATCGCATTGCTTTATTTGTATGGGATCCAAATTTTAGAAATTACTGTGGAGGAAGTTAACAGGTTTCCTCTCTTTATAACATTTTGTTGTTAATTAGTAACAATAATAGAAATGATAATTTTATAGACAATTGACAGTCTTATAGTTTTCATGATACAGCTATGCGTGCTACTGAAGACCCAGCTTCGTGATCATTGCAACTTCAACTGGAATCAAATATTTCATTAGTTACCTACTAACTTTTTCATTGCCTTTTTAACCTGTAATGCATTTCACTAGATCACTTTGTCACGAATAATTTTTAAATTACTCAGGTACGAATATTAGCCTTATCACCTTATTGAAGAGTTCTTTTTTAGTGCTGTGCCCTAAAGGTGTAACATGAAGAGCGTCTCATACGGCCAGTATTAATTATCCTGTGATGATAAATTATCTCACGCTACTTAGACAACGTCGTATTTACCATGAGACTCAGCATTGTAAGTGACTGCCGTGCAGTACAGATATCCAAGATTTCTATCGCAAGCTATCCAAAATCTATTGCAGGTGATAAGAGGTGTTTTTCAAGAAACATCACAAGTAATTAAGATAAAATATCGTTTGTATCTTTCCGGAAGCGTGTCCTCATCTCAACAGCGGACATATTCTACTAAAAACAAGTTAACAATGTGATTTTATTGCTTGTTCGCGTGTTTAGTGTCCTTTGAGTTTTTACTTAAATATAAAAAAATATAAGTGTCGGTTTTTGCTGAGCTTTGAAGTACGTTTTGGTCGGATAAAATCTTGAGTATTAAATAATAAGAAGAGAATACAGGCGTGATTTTATGTATGTAGATAATTTCTCGTCACAGGATAATTAATACTGGCCAGATGAGACGCTCTTCTTATTAAAATCTTGAGTATTAAATAATCGTGAAAAATTATGGAGGTAATGTTTTAAACCTTGCCAGTAAGTGTAGGTATTTTTTATAGTAGAGAGTTACACTGCGTAGTAACTTGTTTCCGCTACGCTGCAGCTCACTCCGAAACCATTGTAGGTCGATAATTCTTAAAAAAAAATGGAATTTATTATTGTATTAGAAATTAAGTTAGTCCTGTATCAGTCTCGGAATAATAAACACTGTATTTTTAATATATAATGTTTTAAAATTAAATCCTCAGCCGCGATATTGGAAGTATTTAAAAAAAAAATGTACATACATACGTTATAATCACGCCTGTACCTTCTAAAGGGTAGAAACAGGTGTATTTCAGAGGACAAGCTGTTTATTGTATCAAAAAAACTAAATGTAACACTTTGCCCAACGTGAAAGTTGACTTTGGGACCTTGGTTTAGCACCAAGGATAGTCTGGAGTTTAGATTTTTTTGTACTAGATAATCTCTATTGCTAGTTCGTATCTTTGTCGCAATCTAATCACGGGTGATATAGCTGATCTATTAGGAAATCCTCAACCCACCCTAAACCCCATTTAAATTCCATTTAAAATTGAACAGTCTCTTTATAATACGTATTTAAATGTGATTCCGCCATTTGTCTCATGACAACAATACAACAAATCTTTTGAGATAATAAGCCGTCTAATCATAAATCACTTTCCAATGTAACCCAAAGGGATGTTAATTAAGCATTATAAAGTGCGAGATTGAATAAAAAATGTGTAGTATCGACACGATACGAGTATCGACAGACTATAAACGTTATTAATTAATTGAATATTCCATCGGCTCATTATGAATTTTAACGCGCCACTCTAATGAGCTCCAACAACATCGATTCGTCTTCGTTATTCCACGCACGTTCACAAACCCACGTGTTTAATTAATATTGAATAATGTTAAACGTTATTTCAGTTATTTATGAAAGATGTATAGGTACATTTTTTATTACGACGTGAATTATTATTGTATATGTGGTACGGAGATATGTTACTCGTTGGAATGCATTTAACTGCAATATACCAATTTCGTCAGATATAGCACAGAAATTAAGAAAAAAAACATAAATTATTTAATGGATTTTTCGGTAAGAGCGAATTCTTCAAAACAAATTGGTAAACATAAACACTTTTTTAAAAACTTTTATTTTTTTAAATGAGTAGGTATAGTCCATAGCGTTAAATTCTGCTATTTTCTTATGCTATGTGAGCGATACTGTTGAAAACCTAATACCAACTTTTCATTTGTCTCATTTCAGGGATCGATTCCAAGGCCTCATGGTTCACAATCTGTTCTAACCAACTGCGCCGCAGAGGCCTTAATAATACCCATGAAATTTAATACTGCTCATTTAGTACCACATTTATATTACGAAATACACGAAATTAAAAAGCATTCCTTTCTATATTATAAATATTTTATAAATATGCGTTTGATTAGTGTTTATTTGTATGTCAACACGGCACTGGCAGTTATTGATGACTTTTAGGTTTACACCAGCGAATTGTAAAGGCGTTTTGTAAGGCGTCATATCTTTTGAAAGCAGACGTCTTGCGCGTGCGCATAATAATATTTTAAAATGAACATCGCGTATAGAATTATTTTTTCTTGTAATTTAGACAGACTACACCTATACGCAGTTTTATGTCGTTTTAGGCTTGACAGTGGTAGCTAATTAAGCTAAAGGGTATTTTAGGAGACTCTCTTATGACTTGAAGTTACGTAGTTTTATGCATAATAATAGTCAAACAGCACTCACTATAAAACTTAAACTCACTTCACTAGCGTATCCATGCTCAGCAGTAAAATACTTATTGCTGATATAGAAGTGTCCTTTCTCTATAGATGTCTCTTAACCCTTTATGAGATGTAAGTAAAACTGAAGGCATGAGTGGGTACGACGAGCAGGAGATGTAGCAATCGAAATACATTCTGGATGCTAGGATTATAATTTTACGTGCTGGGAAGCTGACAGTGTATTTAGGGAATTTTTGACATAAAGTAATATGGACAGTTTTTTCATTATAAAAATATCCGAGAAATGCAGGTAGTAAATGTATTACCTTAGAGAATTATTTATAATATTTATCGGGAGGATAAATTCAAAATCTAGCACCACCTTAAAGTGTGGACTGTCACATAATTTCATTGCTTCTCGGCCTTTTGGCTGAGATCAAATGGCTGAAGAGTTTACCTGAGGTGGGTTTTGCCTACTCCGGGCAGTACAATTGTACTTGTATTTATTTCAAGTAAATTATATTATAAATCTGTTCTTTCTCAGCTTAATATCTGTTACATAATTTCATTATTAATTTTGGGCAAAGGACGGCGACAAAAACGTGAAGACATAACTTTAAACCGATTATGAGTTTAAATATTATAGCTAATAGTCGGCTATTATTAAATAAGCGTTATTTTAACGGTATACTTCGAATAGCCAGTGTCGTCAACATAAAATTTATAAGATGGTTGAATCATAATCTCTTAATCTGATTCGAATGTTATTTGTTTAGTTCAAAGAGACATTTCGTCTATAAATCGTAAGTATAAATATAATTTGGACACATTGGTTGGTAACGGGCTCTAGTTTTGGGAGCTCGTAAATCTTCCACACTCGGCGGCGCGGGGTATTCACGGTGCGAAGGTTTACCTCACCAAAAAATCTTCAATGTTTATTAAGGTTTAAGTAAACTATCTTATATTACGAGCGAAAGGTGATGTAATTAATTTAACAGTTTTGTTAACATTTATGTTTATTTAATTAGTTTAGTAAGTACAAATAAAGCCGAGATTTAAATAAGTTGTAAGCTATGTTGGATAGAGTTTAGAATGTTGTTGCATAATAGATTTTCTGCTGAGAAAAGGCATTAAGAATGTAAAAAAAAATATTCACTTTTAAAGCTAATAATTTGCTTAATTGTGTACATATTGTTAATCAGGAAAGAAACATTGCTTAATAGCCTGCATACCTGAGAATTCCCAACAAAGAGGTTTTTAGATATATAGTATGTATGTATATATAGGTATATAGTCTACCAATCCGCACTCGGCCAGCTTATTGTAAGATTTAACTTTCTTCAACAATGTAGAGGAAAACACTCGCTTGTGGAATATACATACATAATATATGAGCCGATGAAGAAAATATGCGCTATATAAGGACTGCTTTGTGGTCTCGTGGTACAAGTATAGTATAGTCCTGGGTTCGTTTCTCGTGTCGGGCAGAGTAATATTGGGTTTTTCTGAGGAGTCTTGAATTGTGCTCGAAGAACGACAATAGGTTCGCCCCCTATTACGTGGGAATAAAAACACAATTGGCAAAAAGTGGGCGCAGAAATGCACCTCTGCCTACCCCTTCGCGGAATACAAACGTGGGGTATGTAGGTATATTTAATTACGATATTGAACATTTACATCAGCGAGTTAAGGTTATATGTAAACTTCAACAACATAATAATAAATTAATCGTTTAATAATAATAAATAATAAATACACCTAACAGTCACATACATAGTTCTGACCCCACACTAGAATACAAGTCCTGTGTCGTGGGTATCAGAAACTACGAGAGACTTTTCGGTCTCACCAACACCCAGACCCGAAACAAATATTTGTGGATCACACAAACATTTGTCTCGATGCGGGGATCGAACCCGCGGCCTCTCGTTTCGCAAGCTGGTATCTAGCCAACTGCGCCACGGGGCTGTCAAAATGTTTATTATAAATCTATTTCATTTTAGCATTAGGTAAAGTAATAATTTATTGGTATTCAAGAGATAAACGATGTTTAATTAGTTTCTTGCTCATGTACCTACAAGATCGTAAAATGTTGAAAACCATCGTTCTGTGTGTGATTATTTACAGGCGTTTACATACAACGGCGATACGTACACGAGCCCTTTCTTATATTTATAAAGCTGTCAATTTCCGAGCCATTTTGGTTTTAAGTGGAAAGAAGCGCAGATGCGCGGATGATCGTAACTAACGAAAAAAGCGGGGTAAGCGTAGACAGAGCACTACCGATATGGGTTCCGTAAATCTAACAACAACTAACAAGAACTAACAAGAAGGACAATGGTATGGTACACAAAAACAGATACACACAAACACGTTTGCATCACCGAAAAGAGTAGGCAAAGGCATGCCTACATTGTAATAAGAAGGGCCTATTGTAGTACCTCCAGCATATTTTATTCCTTGCTGTTAGGAAGAACTTCTTAATGAAAAACCTAATAACGCTATACTCGAACCGGAGTTCTAAGCCAGAACGCGCGGCGCACACTCAGATCTACGAGAAAGAAGGAAAACACACACGCATAACTATGCACGTATAATCTCTATAATGCACGTAATAATTCCACTCCATTATGGTGGGTATGCTGATTTAGTTTTTAGTAAGGATTCAAATTGACTGTAACCTCTAAAATAGCAAGCTAATGTCTTCTTCTGCGTCTCTCGGGCAAAAAAAAAGTACATAGGTCAGCAATTGAAGTAAACTATGTAATGAATAACTTTTGCGCGAATTATTGTGCGGCTATGGCAAGAAATTTGTGGAGTTTCTCTTTTTTTCCCGGTTTGAAATAACCTGTTCTCCCTAATGCGCATGATAGCCCGGGAGGTTTTAGATTTTTTCCATTATCATAATATTTCATATATTGTGCTGTCAATATCATGCATCTAAGTACTTGAATGGAAGTCATAGCCCGTTTTCAAAGCCTACTTAAGTGTCATGTTTAAACATTAAGATGAAGGTGTTGTTACTCTGGGAAGACATTTGTACGGATTACGTACAGAGGAACCCTAAAACCGTTGGTGAGCGCGGCGGCGCGAGAAAGGCTCGGCTCGCATTAAATTATTATGATTTATGTGTTTTAGTCAGGCCGACGGAGTTCGCCTCCTTAATTATATGTGAAGGCTTAACGAACAAAACACCATGGCTGGTTAGTGCGCGTACGGATTCGGACTTATCTCCGTCCCTATGAAATATTACCTGCCAATTGTGACCAGCAAAAACTATTATTCAAATGAGAGACATCATTTTTATGGTAGCACTGCAAAGGAGATTGCTCGTCAAAGGTGTGGGATGGACTATAGAAAAGCGAGAGACTAGTAACCTATCGGTAGTTATTATTCCATCAAAATCAGTCTTTTATGCCTCTCCTAAAAGGCTAAAGGTTACAAGATGAAATTAAAGAAAGTTGGTAGACTAGGTACATCACGGCTATGTGATGGACAAGGTAGTAATTTATGTTTTTTTTTCCATTAAAGCCGTGATTTCTACTACGATACTTGGACTATAAGAGAACAAGCGAGCTTTTATAATTAAACTCCTCAAAGCATTACTTGAATATCTTAAATACTGTCTGTATGACGTATAACACAGTGGCAGTACTTCCATAGAAGCCCAAAAGCTCAGCTTGCCTTACAAAATTGCAAATAATAATCTTTAAGCTTTAAATCTTTTTTTAACAAAAGCAATTTGAAATATAAATGAGAATATCCTGATCAATGAATAAACAATTATAATGTAGACATTACCTACACAATTAACGTGTAACGCTTTTTCGCTTCTATGGAAGTACCGCCGCTGGCATAACATTTTATAAATTTAATACATCATTTCCATTTTATAACACGAATATTTGGCGCCGACTTATTCATGTAAATGAACACTTCATGTTTGTCCTTGTTAGTTGTTCTGTATATTAAACTTTTAAAGTATATATTGACAGCCCCGTGGCGCAGTTGGCTAGACACCAGCTTGCGAAACGAGAGGCCGCGGGTTCGATCCCCGCACCGAGACAAATGTTTGTGTGATCCACAAATATTTGTTTTGGGTCTGGGTGTTTGTGAGACCGAAAAGTCTCACTCAATACTCACGACACAGGACTTGTATCCTGGTGTGGGGTCAGAACTATGTACCTATGTGACTGTTGGGTGTATTTATTTATTTATATTTTTATGTGTATGTATTATCTACATTATTACCCCACCTTTCAAACCATTAATAAGTCCCTAAGAAACACATAGTGTTGCAGAGAGGAAATGATGCAAGAAATCCATTAACACGACAATTTGTAAAGATATTAAAATTTAAAATTAATTACGTTAGTAGGGAAGATTAATTTAATTTAATCTTAAGCAATCAAAATGGCGAAAAAAAATGGACGTAGATTTTGCCCAAAATTGAATTAAGGTTGAAAAACGGAAGTCGAAGACGTTATAATGTGTTTTTCTGTAGAATTGATTACAATAATAAATGATACTGGAAAGACAGTAAAGCGAAATCAATAACGTGTTCAACATTTAGTTCTGTGGTCTTATAAGAACGCTCTTTGCCTTACTAAGTACTCTTTGGAAAGAAAAATACAATATTGATTAGGAAAAATATATTCACATCCATATATTGTGTTTAATATCCATTGACTAAAAATGCTTAATAGTAATATGCCCCTTTTTCATTAAGTTATCTATTGTGGGGGTCATATCATCATTTTTATCTCTGCATCACCCAGAGGTTGACTGTCAGATACTGCCTTTGGCATTAAGTCCGCCTCTATACTTAATGTATAAAAAGTGTAAATAAATAAAAAATATCAGCAGATTGTTATTTTTTGTGATATGTATACTTACTATCAAAACCCCTTTACTAATTTATCTCATCCAAGCATATCCATAGAATTCAGTAACGTTTTATTTTAATTTACAAATTTAGACTTACAACAGTTATTCTTGTACCTAAACTTTGTTGGAAGCTATTAACGTGGGTAAATTTAGCATCATTAAGGGCATAAACACACTTGTTCCAAATGTTCCGATGTTATTAACTTAATCATAACACGGGACAGTGAATATAAACATTTCCACAGATTATATCACATTATTTTATGTAAATGCATGCACTTCTTAGTAAAATGTGATAATAATAACCTTCTTAGCTGTCAATCCGATTCGCCATGCCACAATCACATGGAAATTCTCTATAGGCTCTGCAATTTACGTATGCTGCGATTACGCGCAAAGGAAAAACTTCTTTATAATTTATTTAAATAAGATTTAAAGTTGTTTAAACAAATTTCGATTCTTTAGCATATGAAAATGTACTTTGAACACTTACGAATAAAGTCTAAATTGGCTGGTGCAATAGTCATGTGTAGGAAGTTAGAAATCTCACCGCGAGCCGGTGACCGCGCGTTATAATGACGTTGCCGGCAAAGAAGTCATTATTCATTTTTTTAATACAGTGTTTTGTTGAAACGACATTTTCACTAGCGTAATCACGATTTGTACAGGCAATATATCAAGGTAATAAAGGCAGCATTATTAAGGCGCGGTAACTGTTGATGGTTTTCAATTTGATGTCTTCATGGACGTGTTGTTTTATGCCATCGCTCAATCACCAAGTGTATTAAAGTTGAAATTATAGTTGTAAATGAGGGCGGATGTGGCGAATAAACACTTTTTTTCCTCCGGCTGGATACAAGGAAATTATTTATTGAACTGCGATATAATTACTTTTTAAAGCGTTTTTTGCTCTTTATGTTATCGTATCATTTATGTGTATTAAATAAATAATTACAGTCATTATGCTTACAACGAGGCTGTGTTGTTTTATTGCTAGTTTGCAGAGTACAGTTAGTTTATCTTCTGATTTTTCTAACACGTCTTTATTACTTGCGTCAAACGTAGTTAGTGTGTGTGTTTCAGAAGATATTGACAAAGAGCTTTGCCTAAATAATATTAAATGCCTTAACATGAATATTGAAAATTAAAATGTGGTCACTACCAGTGGCGATACTTTCATATAAGCCCAAAAGCCCAGTTTGCCTTACAAATTTCTGAATAATAGCTTTAAATCTTTATTTAACAAAAGCTATTTGAAATATAAATGAGAATATCCTGATCCCACATTAAACAAATTCATACTAGACATTACAAATTAACGTGTAACGCTTCTGGGCTTCTATGGAAGTACCGCCACTGGTCACTACCAGTGGCGGTACTTCCTGAGCTCACTACTACCAAACTCAAACTACCCTATAGTATTTAATTTTGAGTTCGTCTGTCTAACAAGTAATTTACCAGAATGTTCAAAGGTTTCGCTGATGAAATAGAATGTTTTTAAAGTCGTTTCAGTTAGACTTCAGTGTGCAATGTGCGATGGAAAGGTGCTGGGTTTGAACCCGACGCAGAGGAGCTGCTTTTGTTTTTTTTACATATGCAAATTCACAGTGAAAGTACACTTAAGCCCGTAAACGGTGATAGAAAAACTTAGAAGTCAAAGTTGACGAAATATTCTATACACAAAAATGAAACGCCCATACACCTCTATCTATCACTTCCCTAACATGTAAGTGTCTTTTATTACCTTATATTAGAATAAAAGATTCACATTTGAAGTTCATTTAAGGATTGAGAAAGTCATGTAGTTCAAACTTAAATATCGACAGAACAAAGACTCCGGTTACCATGGCATTGTCAAAAAAGACAAAAAAGATCTAAAAATACCAATGATATAATAATCTAAAAAAAGCAGTGATCTTAAGTCTTTCCGTAATGACTTGCAGCTACTGATAACAAAAATGATAATGTAATGAAATGAAATTGCTTTATTTGGTCACGTAGGCAATCAAATAGCACTTATGACAAGTCAATACAGAAAAGAAAAATCTTTTATTATTACATTATAATTTAACTATGGTTCATTTTATATAATTTGTACAAAAATATTTACGGATTTTTTTATAATTTATTTTTAGTTTTCATCAGGAAATACATAATCATCATCATCATCATCATCATCATCATCATCAGCCCAAAGACGTCCACTGCTGAACATAGGCCTCCCCCAATGATCTCCACAGTGGCCTGTTGGAGGCAGCCTGCATCCAGCGACGACCCGCGACCTTTACCAGGTCATCGGACCATCTCGTTGGTGGACGTCCTACGCTGCGCTTCCCGCTACGTGGCCTCCATTCGAGAACTTTTTAAATACATAATATCTATTTCTAATAGGTACTAATATACTGCTGATAAAGAACGTAGAGATTCTCCTTATGCTCCGACTGATGATACCTCCACCTCGTTTATCTCCATTGAAGCTGTAACAATGAGAGACAAACATATTAACATTAAATAAAATTAAATTGCGGATACAAATAACAACATCAAAACAAGACACTCAACGACGCGACGTGCGGTACTGAAACATTCTCATTTCATATAGAAAAAGCTGGCGAGCATTTAACTCACAATACAATGTAACAAAACCGCAACAAATAATAGTTTCCCGACTGTACATGTGAGTTACGACAGCGTACTTCAGAAATTTCAAAATTTATTTGCGCTGACTCCGATTTGGCTAGTCAAAATTCAACCTAACAGCTTCGTTGCTAAAGTTGTAAATGCAGGGTAGTTTGCAGGCGGGTGTAAAGCTATGTGCGTAAAGCAGCTGGAATAGCGACGGTGATGGCTCAATCAATGGCGAGTGGTGGGTGTTTTTAGATGTGTCGTCAGGAAAACAATTTGCTTTACAATGTACGCGTCGTACGCGAAGTGAGCTGCATTCCGTTTCATGTATTTTTTGTTCCTCACTGTACCTTAGCTTGGTTGTTAAGATTTTGCATAGGCGTTTGTGTTGGATTATTAGTAATTCGTAGGCTTGTTGCTTGCTTTAAGATGTTTAGTTGGATAAGGAATCTCTTTACCGTGATTACCAATAAAAGCAATATCTCTATGAAATCTATTTCAATATGTAAGGTAATGAAAACTTTATGTTAAACTCACACTCAGATAAACATCGTGTTTTAAACCGCGCTGATGGAGTCGGTTATGTATTTAGGACTAAGTTCATGACTAAATAAACTTGTAATAACTCATACAGGTCGTGAAACGTAATATCCTGGATTTTTCGATGCGGAAAAGTATGCAGTTTTCCATTACGTTAAATCCGATTATATACCAGCACTAGTCCAACATGATGGACTAAGGCCTAAGCCTTCTCAGTTGAAGGGGACGCCTGTGCCCAGTAGTGGAACGTATATGGGCTGATGATGACGATAATTTACTGTAATCTTAAATTTTAGCCAGACTTCACATTAAAAAATGGGTGTCACACTTTCCTGACTTTACGAGTTAAACATTAGTACCTACAACACGTGTAAACTTAAAGCGTATCGTGATAAAAACTTAGCCAAGTAGGCACTATGTTTCTTTTTTACAAAATCGTTCATGCCGAAATCGTGTGAAGAGGCTATTGAGCAAGTATTTGTTATCTGGCGATGGTCGTTAATCAAGCACAACACGTGACCGCGTGGAGCCCCGTACTTGCGTTACAGTACAGATAGATGCGCCCGCGCAGCGCCGATCATATGATTATACTTAATAGAGACCGAGCACCAGATATCTTACTTACATGGAAGGGAAACGCCCCAATTGTGGACTACGCCCACTATGAGACCAGAAATATATACAGTCAATCATATGTTTTATAAACTACGAGAAACTTTCAGCTCTACTGAAGTGAAAATAATCAACATGATATAGGTACCTACATATTTCGGTGCAGGAATTTTTCGTTCTTTGGCTAGCTTTTTAGCAACTGCAGCAAAGAAACTGTCAATTAGTGTGTTCATAGAAATTTCATGCTAGAAACCCATTTAATTTCCAACTGATGTCTTCGTCGAATGTTCCAATTAAAAAAGGGTGTAACAATCGATGTTCAATTAATTAAAATGCACAATATATTTCACTCAACCCTCTATGATTTAGTAAAATTGCATCATACTATGTAAGCCTAAACACAACATTGGAAGATTATTGATGTTTATTTGATTTAGCATCACTTCTTGGTTGTCTGCGACAGGGCGGCTCTCCTCGCATTCCTGACCCAGCGGGAGGCTAGCGCTGCGGGGCGCCTCGTTATTAACACCTCTTGGCTCAAAGAGCGCCGACTCCACTCCGAGCCTCTAGCGCCCACCAATCTGTCTGTCAACTCGAATTAGATAAGTGAAATAATCTTAAACATCTTCACATGTACAGTTTTATTGCATTACAATTAGTATAAACACATAATCACGTCTAATGCGAGGGATATAAGGGATATATAGATTAAGTGCACGGAAAAGTGCATATAAATGTAGTGCATAAATATTTGTTGTTATTGGAATAAGACGCAGTTGAGCCAAACTGGCAGGTATTCGATTTGATATCCTTGAGATACGGATATTTGTATTTTTTGTTGCGTATTTATTTCAAGTATGACAGTTATAAGAACGTATAGTTCGAATTGACCAATGGAAAAGTAGAAGACATTTTTCCACTGCTGGACGCAGTCCTCCCCAAGTAAGCGCTAACCATCCGGTCCTGAGCAGCCCTCACCCATCTGCTAACCGCCATCTTTCTCAAGTCGTCGCACCATCGTTCTGCGTTCGTCTCTCTTAAGTATTGATTAATCCTTGTTAATATATACCTATACTCAGCTGATGATGATGATGAAATTTTATACTATGTAAGAGTACATACATACATAAACTCACGCCTGTAGTCCCTGATGGGGTAGGCAGAGGTGCATTTCTACACCCACATTTCGCCAGGTATGTATCAGTCCCACGTAATAGGGGGCGAGCCTATTGCCGTTTTTGGGCACAATTCCAGACTCCGTGCTGCTATTGAGAATTTCCTAATGGAAAAACCCAATAACACTTTGCCCGACCCGGGAATCGAACCCAGGACCTCTAGATCGCAGGCACATACTTGTACCGCGAGACCACGAGGCAGTCTCATGCATGCATGAGGCATGTAAGAGTATGTGGGCCAAAAAGAATGGTCTTATCGGTATTAGTGATCTCTTCTAGACAACCTAAAGAACTAAAATGTATACATACGGTGCACATACGTTGGAACACACATTTCATCGTTACACATTTCATAGTCATCGTTAACATTGAAAATATTATAATTAACGTATATGAAAATAAATTAACCTTTATAAATACCCAATAAATTAGTTTAAATCATATTATAATTTATAATTGAGTTTAAATTTTAAAGTTTTAAAAATATTTTCAATTGACTACAGTTTACACGTGCCGTAATAAATTAACCTTACATTTGCATACAAAGAAATCACATACTTCCTGTAATCGATCTATTGTTTAATTTCATTGCGTAATTTTATAATAGGTATTATTGCAGTATTATCATGTTTCGAGTTTTTACCCATTACTTCCCAAGTATTAAAAACATTAGATTTTTTTTGATGAAATGTATAAATTAAGTTCTAAGTACATTAAGAAAAAAAAATTTAGAAAAAAAATTAGCATTTTTTTGCGATATATGAAGTCGGATCATAATGTTCTTCCTGAGTCGACAAATATTATCAATTTGAAAAAATTACATTTAAATCGCCTTAACATTTTTTACAGCGAAAAAAATATTTATATTAGAAAAATAGAGTAAAATTACGAATTTCATCAGAAGCAATAAAAATAACAAGCCTAACAACTAAAAAAAATGTTGAATATAATGTACTAAAAATAAGACAGTGGGGAGTAATAGGTTAATTTAGGGACTTAAAGAGTATAAACATTGATATGTTATGTCTTCACCATTATCATGATCAGTCCATATGCGTCTCTGTGCTGGGAAGAAGTCTTCTTTACGGTTGGGAGGTGTTGGACCACCGACCACGCTGTTCTTATAGAGTTTGATGAAATTAAAATATCTAAGAAATTTCCATACTGTTTTCCGAGAGAATTCATGAAGACGCTTGCTTGCCTGAAATTGCAATCGCCTATCGAAGATTTTTTTTTGTAATGTGAGGAGACTGAAACAGTTCTATTCATATTTCAGGCCTGAGTGTTGAGCCAAACTAGATTCCAATTTTAAAAAATACTGATACTGATTTTGCGTGATTTTCATTAGATTTTAAATGTATAATTAGACTGAAACGAAGATATTTTATTTTTTCTTACAATAGGCAAATACATTTCATAATTAAATTTCTATTAAATTCTTTGTTTTTTTTTTATTCTATAATAATTGTACACCAATATTTTTTCCTTTGGACAAGCGTTTGATATCATCGTTGTTATTATGGTGTGAAATGTTCGTGTTTGAAACATGCGTGCGCGGCGCATTTAGTGCGTTGCGCATGCGCAGACCTCTGATTGGTCGAACGCAAAATTCCCGCCCAATTCACAC
This sequence comes from Hemaris fuciformis, assembly GCA_907164795.1. NCBI lineage: Eukaryota > Metazoa > Arthropoda > Insecta > Lepidoptera > Sphingidae > Hemaris > Hemaris fuciformis. The sequence goes on from OU015440.1 coordinate 11,607,950, forward strand.
GCCACGTCACTCAGGCTGTTGTAAAAAAAATGACGTTATAGTTTTGAAATGCACAATTCACTTTTTTAAGTGCTGCTCAAATTTTACATATTTATTTGAATATCGTTTTTTACCTAGAACTTATCAATATAGTTACTTAGTTTCGTAAAAAAAATCGCTTCTTTTGGTGTCATACTATGAGTGTCAAATTCTGTAAGCAGGATCATCCCGCACTCGTAGCATACTATGTAGAAACGTAGCTAACAATACTATACTGTATGTAATTAATGTAAATAAAAGAAATATACTCGTAAGTGCCATTGCTAGCTCAAAGAATCACCTACTTCACTTTTTTTGCACTAAAATTAACTAGAAGAAAAATTACTAATAATTAAATACAATTACACAATTAAAGCACAACAGTAGTGTAATTTTATAATCAAACAATTTAAATAACCAGTAAGAAGCCACGTGCCAAATCAGATAAGGTGTTTTAAACAATTAACTTCCAACTGGAAGCGTGCAAATAAATGTCCAGATACATTCATTTTAAATAGTTTCGTTTTTAGGAGTCGTGATGGCCTCGAGGTTTAGGCACGCAGTCGAGAATTTCGGCGGTCGCAGGTTCAAACCTCCTGACTTTTCGAAGTTATTTGTGTATTCACAATGAATTATCACGTACTTTAACGGTGAAGGAAAACATCGTAATGAAACCTGCACACCTTAAAGTTCTTAGGTATTTCTTAGGTGTGTAGTCCGCCAACCCGCATTAGGCCAGCGTGGTGGACTAAGCCCTAAACCCTCTCAGTTGTAGAGGAGGCTCGTGCCCAGCTGTGGGACGTATATGGGCTGATGATGATGAGTTTCGTTTTTTTGTGCACACATTACACATTTACGTCTGCATCCCCGAAGGGGTAGGCAATATATTTATTTTTTAAAGGCCCACGTAATATGCGGCGAGCACTTTGCTGTATTTCATTATGATGATGTTGATATTACCGTTTTTCGCACAGATTTTTAGGCTTTGAGCTACTCCTGAGTCTTTCCTAAGGGAACCCGGGACCTCTAGATTAGAGACCACGAGGTCGTTTTTTTAACATATCTATTTGTATATACGCATTTACACTGCGGAGAGTTGGCCTTAATTTACCACACTAGTCCAGTGTGGATAACAGTTTCATTTATAAAGGCTTAAATGCACTTCTGCTTACCCCTATGGAGACAGGACATGTGTAGGACGCGTAGTATTTATATTAATGCATTCGCAAGTCATAAATCTTAAAGAAAATAAGCAAAACTAATCTGTATAGTATTTATATAGTAGGTATTTTTAAATATGTTTAAGCTTAGTAAATTCATATGAATATATAAATCCGAGTATGGCTCTTCAAATAAATATAATGAAACTGATTTTACAAATTTTTACACGTCTATAGATTTAATAAATAATTATTAAAAATATGTTGACGATAATAGTTTAAATTATTACACAAATAAATTATAATTAGTATTTTGAATAATTGTTTACAATCGCTACACCAATTTTTTATTCTGATAGTAATTAATATTTGTCGGAATATTATTTAAATTGTTTCCCGTGACAAGTCACAGTCAGTTGTTTATTGCAATCGAAAAACTTGTAATTAAAAGGAAGAACACATCAAGAAAAATCCCTATACAAAACAATGTTCTTATTACGAACGTGTTCTCAATTTTACATAACAGTAAAGCAAATTCATAACAATTTAACAAAATGAACATGCACGACCGCTATTATGATCGAAACATTGAGTAAATACTAAAAAACCCGCACAACTATAGCTGCGCCCGTGGCAACCCTAATTAAATACTTACGTGCACACAAATGTATCAAGCGAAATAACACGGCCGCGTACAACTTATTAACACATCAAGTCGGTACAACGGGACCGGAGGAAATTATTATTTAGCCGGATAATAATGGAGTCATCATTTCGCCGTGACAGCTTCACACCTTGAGACGGGACGGGCGAATTGACTCTCTTTATTATGTTCTCGGGCTTGAGGCTTTTTTATAGCTTTTTTTCCATGTTGAGTTTACGATCGGCTTTGTGGGTGCGTCCTGCCGCGCGGGCTATCGTGAGAGGTGTTAAACAGACATCGCCGTACGAAGATAATCTAAATTGTTATAAAGCTTTAATGAATTGGACGTGAAAATAATTAAGATAATATATTGTGTTTAACGGTTTGTAAAACATTATACACGTGGTAATGCTGTCTCGGATGAAAAAGTGTTTTGATAATGATTTGGCGGGAAGGCTCGTCGTGACGTAACTGTTTTGTGCTAACGAATTGAACTGATTTTAAAACCTTATTACGAAATGGGGGAATATGTCAGTTTTTAGACGTGGTATATACAAGTTTATTTTAATTAAATAATAAGTAGGTATAGGTAGTTTAATGTCAACAATATTTTTTTTGAGTAAATTGTCATAAGTTTTGAGTAAAGTTCCAGACTCTGTTTCACTACTAAAAATTTCCTAAAACCCAATAACAATTTGCTTGACCTGAGGTTCTAATCCAGGACCTCTCGATGGTACGCACACACCAATAGTCCCGCGCGGGAAAAATAAAAATGTAACACAAAAAGTATAAAAATGTAACAAAAAAAAATCTAAGCCTCCTCCATTTTCTGTGTTTATAGATTTGGTGTGCAAGCTAATCGTTCCGATTGTCCGAATCAATAAGGCACCGCGCTCGTCGTAATCGGCTATCTTCGCATAATCATTACATTATATTGTGACCACGGACCGCGGCTGTCAATTATTATTATATTTGTAACAATCAGGACAGCATTCACCAGATGAAAAGGTATTTAATCCCACGGAAATGTGGCGCTTTTCGTGATCAGTCTCCTCCCGTTTTTAGTAGATCAAAATTATGTTATTTTGGGGGAGGAAGTACCTACCTATTTGAACTTTTTATTATGTTGACACTGTAATTGCCATATCTAACTCTACCATTGTATTGGTTGGGAAGCCATATGGACCGCTGGATTTTTTGCGGTGTGCCGCTTTTAAGTCTTCTGTGGACGTCCATCACACTTTAAGGCGACCAAGTGAAGGTAGAAACCGAAAATACGTGTTATCATAAACCTTTGTATAACTTTGGGGGTCGATCTAGATCTCGTTTAACAAACTGGTGTCTAATGGACTAGGCGACAATGGTTGTCATGTCGTTGTATTTCGTGTATTTGTTTCGGGTATGGGTGTTGGTGAGACCGAAAAGTCTCTCGTAGTTCCTGATACCCACGATACAAGACTTGTGGGCTCAGAACTATGTATGTGACTGTTGGGTGTATATATTTATAATTATTTTTATGCTTCCATTATTCCCCTAAACCAATAAATTGTCGTACAGAAAGGCAAAAAAATCAAAATCTATGCATAAACTTGAGAGAACCCGCAGGTAAATCTATTCAAAAAATTATATTTGGTTTTTCTACAACAATCTTGTTTAGTACATATAAATATCATATGTGGAAATCGATTTTAAGTCGTTAGCGTGTGCTCATTTAAATCTTGTTAAGTCTCGCTCGACAAAATTGATTAATAAAATAAATCAGTCAAATCGAGTGGGAGTGTGACCTCTAGATTGTATAATGCGTGTGAGTTTGGTTAACGTCGTCGATTTTAATTTAATAAATGCTCCGGACATTTATTGCTTAGACATTTAAGCTTGTGTGTTAAATTATGAAAATGTTCTCGACTTCTTTTGTAATGATTTATGTTATTCCACGTTGGAAATTCAAATAACTTAAAAAGAACTATATGTATTGCATTACTTGGTTACTGAACTAGTAATTTCCAGTTTACTCTAACAAGACAAATAGTACTCTACAAGTTTTAATGTGTTAAAATAGTTTATCAAAATTTTAAAGGCACGGCCGACCGCTACAACTGAGAGAGTTTACCCCTTAGTCCACCACACTGGCCTAGTGTGGGTTGGCGGACTACACAGCTAAGAAATTCTTAAGAACTTTTAGGTGTGCAGGTTTTCTCATGATGTTTGCCTTCACCGCTAAAGTATATAAGTGATAGTTAATTGTAAAAACACACCTACTTTCATAATTTCAAAAAGAAAGAGGTGTGTGCCTGGGGTTTGAACCCGCGACCGCCGAGATTCTCTATCGTACGACTAAACCTCGAGGCCATCACTATTTAGTGAGTTATTTAGTTATAGGTAAGTCTTGTTTCGTGGTTATCAGTATTTGTAACTTGAGTGCGGAGACCTAACCTGTGGTCTTCTGATTCACAGTTCCCCTAACATTTAGGCCACGGTGGTATTCAAATCTGAAAATATTTGAATATATTTAAATAAAAATAGCTGCAATTTATCGCAACATAAATTTTAATCTCGTTAAAGATGACGTCACAATGTAAAATAGCATTTAACACGGCTGATCAGAGATAGCTGCCAGTTATAAACTGTTGGGTACAAATTAAAATAAGTAAATTCTTTATACCGTTGCGACGGACATCTCATCACAATCACGATGTGTTTTGACGAGTAAAATTCCATTTCCCTGTCCATTGCCGATGAAGTAATCCATTATGTTTATCATGTAAATGGTGTCACAAACTAATATCTATTTTAATCACGAAACGCAGCGTGTGACGCTAGTTTGTGGGAATTCGTCTCATATCTTCGTAATATACTTTCCGTTTTTGTTCATAATGTTGGCTCATTAATAAATGCGTTGTCAATGTGCCATGATATCGGCCTTTGGAGGCGTCCGATCGATTTATTTTGAATTTCTCGTTAAATCTGATTGCTTGTCGTACCTTTCCGATATTATATTATGACTTCATCGATGTTTTTCAAAATTAGAGGGCTCATCGTTCTCACGTTTTTAAGTATTTCAATGAATAAAGCGAACATGTTGTTGAAGTATAAAAAACGAGTTGAAAGTGCGGTATGTAAAATAGAATTATAAGTGCAGTTTTCGAGACGTCAAATGCAAAACAAATATTTGTGTGAATGTTTGCATAAAATAATTTTACTAATCAAGCGTGATTATTTAAGTGCAATTATGCCTAGCATAGAGGATTTTTTATATGTCAGTGCGTAATAAATTTTGGCTAAATTCGGAGATTCATAAGACTTGTAAGCTTACCACTAGTTGTCACCCCAACATGACGTGACGTTGGCGTACCAGTAAAAAATACAGACATCAATGTATATTGAACCAGATAAAGGCTTTCTTCGCCTTACATCTTAGTTATACAGCGTGTATTCAGGTCATGATCGGATACTAAGGCAGGTAATAGCTACGGTGATTACAAACCCTATAGCATTCAAAAACTTCCGACAAAAAAAGAAAAATACGTTTTCCTAACAATCATAGATATTAAATGGATGTGGTTGTAAGGTAAACATATTTTTTATTATTTTTGTCGGGTTTTTTTTTTAATGTCACAGTGTTTGTAATCACCGCAGCTTTTATTTGCGTTAGTTGCCGATTACAGTCTGAATACACCCTGTATATGTCTTATATTAACCGTGGTATTAATAGAAACGGGTATCGTAAGTAGAAAAATAAGGTAATAGGAAAATAAAAATAACAGACGGAGTACAATGCTCGAAGGTACGCACACGCAGCACACGCCTGTAATTAGCAATAAATTAAGTATTCAATTACCCGACTAACTTAATTAACTTGCCAGCCGAGTTAAATTAATTATACTGTCTGTTTGTCTGTGCGTCGCGTGTTTTCTGTTTTAATGCAATACTTAGAGCGGTTTGCGTATCTGTTGTCGCCTTAACTATTTAAGGGTAGATAAATAGTAATTGATAAAATGTTCTTCGGTAGTTTGAGATGTTATTGTCACGTTATGGTGGGGCGGTCTCTATATAAGCACGTTCAGTGCTAGCAGGAGTCGATTGCTGTATCAAGTCTTCGGTTGAACAGACCTAGATTATGTACACATAGTGTTATTGTATATATATTATATTGTGTGACGTGTAATAGTTATGTGTTATATTGTGTAATTATATGAATATAAAGAGGTTAAGATAACATATCTATTTCTATCGATTGCAAAATTTTACTAGTTCTCTAATTAACTCTTAAAATTGAATATCCGTAATTATATCCATCGTTTCAGTTAACTAAGTGTATGTAATATTTGAGTTAAACATTACGAACCACGCATTGCATAAACTTTAAAAATACCTGTCATTTGAAAAAAAATTACAGTGTTTTGAAAAGTTTTGGCTTATAATATAATATGATAACGATATAATAATTTATTGGAATACATTCTTACAACATTTAAATTTCTTACTGCATATGTGAAAAAAAAAACAATATTTAGCATGAATTTTATCCAAAAATAAATGAAAATTAAGTATAAAGAGTTTAACTTTTATAATTTACATAATCAAATTCAAAAATAATCCGTTCAGTGTTTAATTAATACAATAAGTTGTAATTATGAAAAAACTCGAGTTGTATTGTGCGGCCGACGACGCGCATTGCGACCGAGGCACGCACGTTCGATACTAATCATAAAAACGTCCCGCCCGCGCACTTCGCACTGAATTACTTCGCTTAAACTTTGGACAAAATAATAGTGAATTTATTAATGAAATATACCAACCGAAAATTTTATTTAGTCGTGACCCGTCACTAAGATCTAAGCCTTCTATAGAGGATATCAAAAACTAGGAAAGATTTTTAAGTCTCATAAAAACCCTGAGCCGAAGCAAATGTTAATGGATTAAGTACGCAAATATTTTTCTTATTTCTTTATAAGAACCCATTTTGTTTGACAAATTATTACTTTTTGTCAACCGGACTATTTTTGACCTCCGTAACATAGAAGTAGTAAAATCCAGTGGTCACAAAACAAAATCACCAATTAGAAAGCAATTGCGTGTGTCAATAATAATATTCGTTTAATACGAAGTGTCGGGCGCAGTGTGCGTCGGTAACACTCGCCAATTACATAAAAGCGTTTCATTTGCCGCAGCAAAGTGTTATTGTGTGACCCCGCGCGATACCATCGCGCCGGCTTCGATTCTGATTTATACACCTTGCAACTTTAACTTATACCGGCTTTTGTTTTTATTTGAATTTATACGAGCTTCGTATTCAGATGTTTGTAAAAAAATATGTAAAATTGTGACTTACCTTAAAAAATGTTTTCAATGTATTCTTTGGCTGTGCGATTCAGTTTCCTTGGCCTTAACAGTATACATTTACAGAAATCCGAATTGAGATATAGTTGTAACTGTATGCTCAGTAACTTAAGAAAATATTTCTTAATCTAAGTAAACATCCAATGGCCAGTTTTTCAACACTTCCGTAAATTAAGCAATTACAACCTCTTTTTACGACTCCGGTTCATTTTTTTTAATAAACCATTGGACAGCCGGCTAACTAGCCAGCGAGATGAGAACAAAAGAAAAAAGTCAACAGCTAAGACAGTTAGGTTCGATAGCATTCTGTACCGTTGATAATGGCATTATGGAGCAGTAATTATTGTTAAAGTTGTTTTGTTTATCGCGATGAGAAAATATTTATAAAGAAATTGGAATGCTTTCTTTATCTTTCTTATTTTGAATTTTGGAAGTTTGTTATTTTGATAATATTGTGATACAAACAAGCTTGGTAATACTAAATAAATCCGCCCTGTAGAAGATTATCCGTGTCGTGAGTTACGAAACTTAACTGTCTTATAGAAAGCTTATGTGAAATCGAAGGTATATTGTCATGAGTATGTCTTGCTTTAGTATGGGCTGAAGCCTAGCCTATCTGTGTTCAAAATCTATTAATATACAATTTCATCTACGAAATTAAAATTTAATAAATATTATAAGGTTTCCGAAAACTTCGGAGTGTGGCTCTATCATTAATATTCATGTTTAAGTATATTATTATTCAAGGATACTAGACAAGAACATCGACCAAGAGAAAAATAAATGTCATAGTTTTTTTAGCCGCAAGAAAGTGTAGATGTGAATATCAAGCTAGATTAACTAACGTAATCAATTATTAATAGATTTTTCCCGAAAAGTCCACGCAGATAAAATTTCATGTATTAGCTTGTTTTAAATTAAAGTTTTATTATGTCGACATACATATAACCGACACGTCAAATACGTGGGTATATTTCTTCTGTACCAACAATACGTTTCGGGGGCAATTATCAGTTGCGTTCTAACTCGAGTACGTGATAAATAGCCAAATTATAGTTTTTTACCCACAAATCATCACCCACAAGGTGTATTTATTGTTATATAAGTGAATAACATGTTATCTCGCGAGACTTGTTAACACTTGCGCATAAAACATGAGGTTTCTATGATTTATATTGATTGAAGACCGTGTGAAAGAAACCGTTGATAGCTTCATACTTGGATCGTTCAGTTTCTATGGCGTAATTGACAATATTTCATTCTTCATATAATAATTAAAATTAAATTAAGTTTCTTGGTTTTAATATTTTGTCGGTTACCTTCATGATGGCCTTTTCGTATTTAAATCCAATTAACAGCGGACATAATATCATGTAATTTACCTTTATATACTCAGCCTATCGCCGTCCACTGCTGAACGTAGGCCTCCCCAAGAAAGCGCCAACCATCCCGGTCTTGAGCAGCCCTCATCCATCCGTTACCCGCCACCTTTCTCAAGTCGTCGGACCATCGTGCTGCAGGACGTCCTACACTACGTTTGCCTAAGCGCGGTCTCCACTCCAACACTTGTCTGCTCCATCGGCCGTCGGACCGTCGGCAGACATGGCCGGCCCACTTCCACTTAAGCGTGCTAATCTTACCTTTACTTAATAATAATATGAAAATAAAATAAATAAAAATGGTTTATTGAAAATGAAACAATGTCACACCAAACACTTAAATCTAGAATACATACTTCAAAATCTTATATTATTTATTGAACCGAAACTTAAATGTTTTAGAGAATAATGGTGCCCAAATAAGTATTTAACTTGTGTATTGGGCACCAGGGAATTACAATGAGGCATTGCCCGTGTTACCTGTGAATGCAGAAGTAACTCTATAAGGAAACAAACTAAAACAAAAATAACACAAAAAAAATTATAAAGATATTTTTAAGGATTAAAAATGATCACATTGGTAAGTGTGTGAAGAAACATAAAACTTACTTATCAGTATTCATTGGCAGAGTTCAGCAACAAACTATTTTTGGGTTTGTGAAAGAGACCTGAAACCACGCCATACCCTTTTCGGAATCTTACCTTACATCAGTGGCGGTACTTCCATAGAAGCCCAAAAGCCCAGGTTGCCTTACAAAATTCCTAATAATAATCTTTAAGCATTAAATCTTTATTTAACAAAAGCAATTTGGCGTATAAATGAGTATATTTATTTATTTAACACTTTATTGTAAACTAAACATAAAATAACATACATTGAAAGGTACAAATGGCGGCCTTATCGCTATATTCTGACCCCACAATAAAAAAGTATAAACTAGACATTACAAATTAAAGTCAAACGCTTTTGGGCTTCTATGAAAGTACCGCCACTGCCTTACATTCTGAAAGGGAAACATAAGACTTATTCTTCTCTAAGAAAACTTTACATCCGATAGTAGATCTGCTCAAAGAGAAGGCATTTAAGACTAGCTTTTTCTTGATAAATATTTCTGTTCTGAATTATAATACTCTACTGCGGTGCATGATCAGAACTATGAATGCTGAAAGTAATGAGTATTAAAATGAATCAGCAACCAATGCCACAAAAAGAAGTCTGATTAAATTGTTTAATATTTTTTACAATTCAATATTTTGATTTCAGGCAACTTATTGTTATGGATAAGATTATTAAAAACATCATCAAGAAGCAATACATTTAAATGAAAAGACAACAATGATAACAATACTTTAATATACTTAGTTCCTGGAATACGAAACACGGTTACTGTACTTCTAATAAGTCACAGAAAATTTTATCACAATGTAAATTTTAATGTTTTTTATTTGTTACTCGATAATGCCAATAGCTGAATTATTTTTGCTTTTTTGAATATATAATACAAACTTCGATTAACCAGAAGATAAAATATATAATTTATTATTCAATTTGTGCTAAGATTAATTTATCTGGTATAGATGTTTCACTGTTTCGGACAGAAATAAGTAAGGATATATTATTTTAAAAGGAACATTAAATTATCACAATACGCCGTGTAATTCTCCTCTTAACACTTAAAACAGCGTTGTACTTACAAAAAATTTATCAGCAACAATCTGCTAAAACAAAACGGGAGTTTCCATTGTCTTGTTCGCGTCTTAAAAGTAAAATAAAAAGCTGGCGCGGCTATTCTCGGACAATCGGGCGGATTTATCAAAATAATAAGGCGTTAAGGGAATACGTTTAATAGTTTGTTAAGCGTGGTAACGCAGGCGTAATAAGCGTTGGATGTAATAACAGTAACAATGAAAAATAATAACCTGCCCCGGCGCGGTGTGATCGCGGCCCATCTCCAGGCGCCTACACGTAAACACGCCCGCGTCAACATCTTAGTGCTGCCGATTTAATATCAGATTGTTTGTATATTGGGAAGTGAATTTTGAATTATATTATTTTACATGTGTTTAAAAATATAATATAGAGTAGCAAAAATCCCGTGGTACTTAATACTTCCCAGGATGATTGCTTTGTAATGTCAAAATTAAAAATGTAAGATAAATTTTTTATGAAAAATTTAAACACACATTTGGAATATAATGACCACCTTATCTATATTTTAATAAGAATAAAGTTACAATAGTAGAAAAATATTCAAGCCCAGACAAGATTCTAATTAGATTTACCACGTCGATATAATTTATTATATCGCCAGTCCGAAACTGTAAGTATTAAAAATAAAAATAAGCAGCGCTCGCAAAAAGTCCAGCTCAATTAATCCTTCGGCAACGTGACACGGAAACATGAAATCAAATTACTTTCGAGACTTGCCACATCGGGGCGCATTTAAAGAAATGAGGCGGCATTTAATAAATAATTTCTGAGTTCGTCGAGATCGGTACTGCACACGGTTCAATATAAATGACTGGGCGTTGTTTAGTACCGAGTTGTGCCGCGGTCCAAGAGATCCGATAGCGGCGCGCACCGGCCGCGAGTGTGAACCGCGCCACCCCTGTATTAATAATGCTTAATAAAATGTAAGATTGATTACCAAAGCCCGTATTAAAGTATTGGAAATGTATGATTTATACCAAACAACCATTTACGCTGAGAATGTTTGTAAAAATATTTAATGGCTACGTGTAGGGTATTATATTTTTTAAGAATTTATTTTTTGCATGGTCTGGCATACGAGCTAGCTGATGGGCTATGGTAGATGTTGACACTCACAACGCTTTTAAAAGATACGCGTTTTTGGCTTTTCAAAATTTGTCTTATAACAATGCCTAGAGACGAGACAATATTTTTTAAGCGTCTCTTTATCTATATTCAAATAAGCGTAATTACAACTAATAATTATTTACGTCGGTCTTCATCAGTCTTCAATGAAGTGAACTTAATAACTAGACCCACGCGGCTTAAGCTTGAAAAAATTACGATTGAATAATTTACACGTACCTATCTGCTTTCTAGGTATGGTTAATCTTCCTTGGATACCCCACACTAGGATACAAGCCCAGTGTCGTGGGTATCAGAAACTACGGGAGACTTTATGGTCTCACAAACACCCAGACCCGTAACAAATATTTGTGGATCACCCAAAATTTGTCTCGGTGCGGGGATCGAACCCGCGGCCTCTCGTTTTGCAAGCTGGTGTCTGACCAACTACGCCACGGGGCTGTCAGTGTATATAAGTATATAGAGTGCATATAAGTATATAGAAAATTTAGCCAAGATATTGAATGTATCCTATAAAATGCTCGCAGATTCTCCAAGGCGCGCAATCTCATACAATGCATTGTTGCAAGTAATAAATTGGCCGCGTTTATTGCCGATAAATAGGCACAGTTTACTCGATGATTTGTGGCTGCTAAATAGAGACGCGTGGAATAGATACAATCGATAATCGTCTTCGATATTTCTTATCTACATTACTGGGATATTTAAGAAAAAGTACCTACAATATTTTGTAGTCTATGTTGTGAATTGAAGAAGTTTTGACTGATAATATCTCGGTTTTTAAATAATGATAGCTTCGAGGTTTAGGCGCGTGGTCGAGAATCTCGGCGGTCGCGTGTTTAAACCCTAGGCACACACCTTTGGCTTTTTAAAGTTATGTGTGTATTCACAATGTATTGTCACGTACTTTATCGGTGAAGAAAAACATCGTAATGAAACCTACACATCTACTTCTTTCTTAGGTTTGTAGTCCAACAATCCGCGTTAAGCCAGGGTGGTGGACTAAGGCCTAAACCCTCTCAGTTGTAGAGGAGGCCCGTGTCTAGCATAATGTTTATATCCTGATGACGATGATGATGATCTCGGTTTTCAGATTAAGTTCTTTAAGTTTGTAAAGTTGTAAAAATCTTTCTGTTTCAGCCCATATAAACCCTACTGCTTGACAAGTGACTCTTTCACATTATAGAGGGGTTAGACCTCAGTCCACCACGCTAGATTAGTTCGGGTTTACGGACCATATACTTCAAGGGAATTCCTCGCAGAGACTTACATAAGTAGATTTCATTTCGATGTTTGCCTTCATCGTGAAAGTACGAGATTCATTTATTTTGACTATGTATTAATATCTCCGAAATACTGATGATGGAACGAACCCCGCGTTCGTATTCGCAACCGACGAGAGTTTGTCTCGTCCGCGTGTCTTATCCTCGAAGCCATCACGACTCAATATATCAGATACATTAGGTATAAAACAACATGACATCACACGGCCCGGATAGCTCAGTCGGTAGAGCATTGGACTTTTAATCCAAGGGTCCAGGGTTCAAGTCCCTGTCCGGGCGATAACATTTTTGTTTTTACATAATTGAGTGTGTTAATGAATGCGATATATAAGGTATAAAACAACATGACATCACACGGCCCGGATAGCTCAGTCGGTAGAGCATTGGACTTTTAATCCAAGGGTCCAGGGTTCAAGTCCCTGTCCGGGCGGTCGCATTTTTGTTTTTGTTATAATTTTGATATTTACATCCAGATACAGATAAAAAATATTTGAAATTTTAATGGCTTAATTATTGTACAAAAGATCAAGGGAACGGTGGAAAGAGTGGTCCGTCTGTCCATTCGTCGTGAGTGAGTCTGTGGCAAGTCCAATTTGTGAGTGGTAATGCGAACTACAAAACATACAGAAGGTGAAAAGTCCAATATAACGTCGAGTGTGGAGCTCTTTGTATGACGTACGAACCAGTATAATTATGACGATTTATGGGAATTATGGATATAATGAGTTTTGGTTAGCATTTAAGAAAGGGAATTTGGAATCCAAATAATACACTTTAATCGTTGTTTTATAATGTGTTTTGGTTGGGAATACCGGCCAAATAATAATCACGTGTTGCTCTGTAAAAACAAAGTTTATTTTAGGACAAAACGCAACATCTACACTTATTTACCAACAACAAAATTATATCTCACCTGTAAAAACAAAGAAACAACGATTAAAGTGTATTATTTGGATTCCAAATTCCCTTCCTTAAATGCTCCTTAATTTTCAGCACTGTGTCGCAAATTTTACGTGTTGTTTGTTTTTGACAGATTTATAATCCTTTTCTTTAGCATAACTACTAGTACCACAGATAATAATATAATAATCGTATTGCGTACATACTGCGCCATCTATGTCAACATTTGTGTAACATAGGTTTTTACTAGATAATTAAGAACAATAAAATAAAGGAAATACATTTTCTTTACATGGATAAAAATCTATCATCATCATCAGCAGCCTTTCTTACGTCCACTGCTAGACATAGGCCTTTTCTACGCCACTGGGCTCGATCTTCGGCCCTCCTCATCCAATTGCAGCCACCCACCTTGCGAATATCGTCTGGGTTGTGGAGTGGAGACCACGACTCGGCAAACGTAGTGTAGGGCGCCCTCTGGCTAGGTAGGGCGACGATATAAATCTATAAGTATTATATATTATATCATAACCATAAGAATATGATATTATATCGCATTTTTCAATTATTCTACGCAAATCCCTTTTTTTATTCTTTTTTGTCGCAATTTAATAACTAGGTGAAAATTGGGAACAAACTACAAAGCTTTTTTATTAAGATACGCTGTGGAATAAAGAATAATAAGAAGCTTTGCATGAAATTGTATTATAAAACATTAGCTTCCGATTTGCCTCGTTTGTCCCATTTGTTAAAAGATTCAGAGTTCAATTACCGGGTCATGCAAAGTGTCTACCAAATTGTGCTCGATTTATATTTAAAGCATAATAGACAAAGCATTGACATCTAGAATTAAGATGTGTACCTATTCCTAATTTAAAAAAAAAAAACATATTAAAAATAGATTAAAAATATAATTTAAAGCAAGTGGCTGAAAGAATTTATGTTTAACAGCTGTGACATATTTCGTAGTAGGGTAGAATCGACTAACGGTTCATATAATTTTGTAGACTTCCATTTGATTTAATATGACAATTTTTCTCAAAAATATTAATTACCAGTGGTTTGATCGTCTTGGTTAATTAACTATAAAACACTTACCCACGAACAATACTGAGAGAACTCATTTCGCCAAAGAACTTAATTAAGTTGCCGTTGAAATGATCTGAGAGCTCATTTAAGCATAAACATCTGTCTGAGACATTCCAATCTTGGTTCGCAAGTCATTACAGCTATATTCGTCCGTTAATCTCGCGCCGGGGATATTAAACGCATAATTAAATTACGAACCAAATCAATTTGTAACATCTGCCAACTAAACACAAATTTAATTACATTCAACGAGAGATGTCAAAAAGGTATTAAGGAAAAAAGAGGAAAACAAAAAAAGGCAATCGTGAAATACCTGCGAGCGCGCCCGGCACCTTGTGGCAAATTGAAAAAGGACGCGCATGCTCTCTCGAAGATAATAATAAATTCTCAAATAATAATAATTCATAAATAATAATCGTGGAGGAACCAAATAAAAATAATATACACGTCGAAATAATAAAGGATTCGCTCGGGAGCGTCGGCCTACACTGGTCAATTTCTGTTCTAAACGCGGTCGGGTTTTAACAGCGGCGAGTTTACATCTCGCCAGTTTGTTTCTATCGAGCATAAAGTTATTTAGTTTTTGTAATTGAAAAGAAAATTGAAACACGAATTGGCTAGTTGAAGTAGCGCACGCCAGGTTTTGTGTAAAGTTAGTAGGTGAGCGCGAGGCGGGCAGCGCGTCGGGGCCTGGCTGCGACTGGTGAGGTGGTGGTGGCAGCGTGGCACGTTATTTTTATCATTGCATAATGGCGCGGGTAAGTAGCCAGCACGCTATAATCAGACACCATAAAGGCGCCCCGTGTGCACCGGCCCGCTGAACATAAAATTGTTTTCTCGTCCAACAGCTATAATTAGGCGATACGTTACGTTTTTGTTTGGCCCACATTTCCCGATCCTCTAATTTTTGTGTTTTTTGCCGCTCCTTTTGTAGTCGTTAATATGATTACACCGTTGGGATGATGGCTTCATACGTGTTTTAGGTTATAACTTAATTTGCTCGGGTTACTTATTTGTTTTTTTATTGTTGTCCGACTTCCTGAGAGTCTGTCGTACGTTTTTTGCGGCCGGTCGTTAGGCGGAGGTGATTGAATGTGATGGTGGTCAAATTGTCGGGCGCGGACGGTTGCCTCTCGCTAGCACGCACCGCACCGTCACGTCGCCGCTTCGATTCCCAATGTTGACTCGATGTAATTGAAGTGTAATCTGTTAGCGCGAGTTTTTCATTGGTGTTGCGACGTGTTCGCGTGGGATCACGTGCTGCCATACTTTCTACACTGTCGACTATTTATTGGTGAGTGTAAATTAATTTCTAATGAGCTAGCCGACGCGGTCGGACGCCGCGTTAGGGCTGCGAATGTCTTAATTATGCACGGCTTCGGTGCAACCCAGCAGACCTCGCTTTAAATAACTTTATGAGCTTTACAGCGGAGTTTAACAACAACCACATTTAATACTTTTTTTTATCATCACTCCATATACATCCCAATGCTGGGCACGGGCCTCCTCTACAACTGAGAGAGTTTAGGCCTTAGTCCGCCACACTTGCCCAGTGCGGTTTGGCGGACAGTTTTTTTTATCATAACAATATATTATGGGAAAAATGCATACCTACATTAACAAATCCTTTAGTATACTTATAATGTAAATTTTTGTTGTTACACATTTTCACACAGCTCAAGCTGCATAATACACTAAACGTTAAAAGCAAGTACACGCCCGCTGCTTTCTCCGCTGTAAGTAGAGCAGCCGTCCAATTTGCTCCGGAAATTTCAGCTGATTTATTAAAAAGGTGTTATATTAACAAATTCTGTGCAGCGGCTTGAGGTGCTTACTTGCGCTAGACGCGTACCGTAATAGCTGGGAGTCGGGCTGACAAGTAAATTGGCGATCGGCCGGCGCGACGTGCAAATTGGCTCGGCAACACTACGCGATCACGCAACTCGCTCACTACGCCGATGTCAATGCAGCCTTACCTATGTCACATGAACTTTTCAATTCTTTATGGCCAGTATCATTGTTTTAAAAATAACATTCTAGATACCTAATACAGGATGTAAGGCAATTTATGACTTACAGGCTAATGTAGTTTCTTTTTTAAGGGATAATATCGTAGTTTATGTTCGTGGAAAGCCTATTATGTTACTCTACCACGCATATTATATCCGTCAGGAATGTAACGCTGTAGATTATGTGTTATATACAGCAGATTAGTATGAAGTTTGCATGCTAAATTTTTTGTTGACATTTAATTTACAAATTTAAGGACCGTTGCGTGCGTTTAGTAAAATCGTTTAGCATAATAATTTATAGTGATAAATTTGAATGACTTCCATAAAACAATACATATTGTAAAATTTGATAGGGCTAAAATAGGGCTGTTTATCGAAAGGAATGTTAAGTAGTAAGCTAATAATAAAGTTTGGTGAATCTGTGAAGTAACGATTCTAGTGTTTTGACTTTTATTCTAGTTGCTGATTCCCCCTTAATTGTAGTCTTCTCCTTTTTTTCTTCCCCGTGTAATCCATTTTCCAACGCCAATAATTCACCTACAATCCTTTTGTACTGTGGGTGTTTATAGGCAATGGATGCCCAGCCAGATGAAATTGCCATAATGTAGAATAGCTTGCTTTATTACATCGTACATTTAACAATACATAAACATGACTCCACATATCATCTGACGGCGTAAAACTGTCTGGTTCTCATAGATTACTATGCAATTGATCTGAAAGTATTTAAATCAATTTTATTGGTGCACCTAGCGCCGGCACTTGTTAAGTAATTACATCCGACAATTTTTAATAGACCCGCGCGTCGCCTGTTTTTGTGAACATAAACGTTAAGCTCTGTGTTTACGATGGGTCTTGTTAAAGTGGGCGTCACCCGGCCGGCTTGTATGATAATTTTTGAATCGACTACGCCGATGAAAAATTGATTTTGGTTGATACGGTTTTGATTATATGGTTGGCATTCGTCGGATACAATTATTTGAATACAGAATTGTGGTTGGAAATTGTTTCAAACAATCGAACGATTAGGTCGGCGTTGTATGAATGTTAATAAAGCCATTTGTATTGGTTTTTTAATGTTTTGCTCTCCGTCACTAACTTTGGGAACGCGATAAGGTATGTTTCGATGCTATTATGTTACATACAATGATGAATTTATCAAATGAATTTCAAGGTTTTGTTATCCTCTTCTTCAAATAAAGAAAAAAAAAACATTTTGTTGTTCACATTTTCTATGTAAAAAAAGACGCGTTGAAATCACAGGGAAACAATAATTTGTGTTAAACGCAAATGTTTGTCATAGGACTGAGTTTTGTGAGATTAAAAAAGTCTGTGGAAGTGTATTATAAAATCACATAACACGTCTATGTTATATTTTATCGTAGCAGCCTGAGCGGCCGACAGGTAAGCGAGTAACTTCAAGGAAAAAGACGCTATGTTTTGACGACTGTAGAGATGAAAGTCCATTAACAAGGTAGACTGGCGATTCCATAAAGCCTCTCCTAATAGGTCGCGCTGGACTTAGAATAGGCCTATGTGTTATTGATGTGATGTGAAATACTAAATCAATTACTACGGCAATAGGCTCGCCCCCTATTACATAGGGCTAATATGTACCTGGGGAAGTGAGGGTGCAGAAATGCACCTCTACGTATACCTTAGGGGAATACAGGCTGTGAATGTATGTATGAATGTTATTACTACTACCCACTTCATTAAATCTTAAGTTTTATTTCTATTTTTTTTTATCAATTTAAGCGTATATTGTGTCTTCTAGTACTAAACAAATTATAGTTGATTTTTCTAATTAACTGAAATGTAAGTTTATTTCAGTAAGTTTTGCAACCATTTTTCGCAAGTATTTGCCTAATTTTGCCTAATTTTACACAAATAACATTATAATACGGTTGAAAATTATTCCGTTTAATATTAATATGCAAGTAATATTGTGACACGACTGTAGGTACGTTTCTATGTTATGATCGGTTTCTAATACTCGATGACAATAATTCACGTGAAATTGTATTTATACAATTTATTTGCGGCAAGTAGCCACTTCGAACACCGTTGAGCTGCTGTGCTTGTTAAACGACATTTTATATAATGCACACGTATTAAAAGTGTGGTCCGGAGTTAGGTTTTCAGTTGGGGATCAAACCCCCAACATGTAACAGACCTGATGATCAAAGTTATACTTTACTAAAAAAGAAGCTATCTTTATGTTTCAAAAATCTATGTGGAAAAGTACTAGTTAGGTATTTGGAAGCATTCATGATTGACAGTCCGTGGAGCAGTTGGCTAGACATCAGTTTCCAAAACGAGAGGCCGTGGATTCGATCCCCGCACAAGGACAAATGTTTTTGTTATCCACAAATATTTGTTTCTGGTCTGGGTGTTTGTGAGAGCGCTGAGTCTCTCGTAGTTTCTAATACTCACAACACAAGGCTTGTATCTTATTGTGGGGTCAGAACTATGTACGAGTACATATGTGACTGTTGGGCGAATTTATATGACGTATTTTGCTTGTTGTTTCAGCCAGTGGTTCAAGGACCCGCGTTTTGATCTCAGCACTAAAGCAACAGTTTGTGTGATTCATAAACTTTGTTTTGAGTATAAATGCTTTTATCATTGAAAACTTTTTCGCGATTTTTGATTCCACTATGGTGTAGTGTAGTTTTTAATTTGTGTGAGATCAGAAGATGACCGTTTGCAGTATTTATTTACTGATCACGTTTTTATTTGGAATTTAAATATCAAAAAATCTGTACTATAATGAACAGAAATATATAATTGAGAAAAAACTATGTACGTTTGGTTCAGCCCTTAAACTATTTTTATTTTGTATTTTTAAATTATTATGATATAATAACTGCATCTGATTATAAGTGCAACGTTTTCTATCAAATCGATAGAATAATGCCAGCTACGTATCCACCTATACTTATTCTGTTTTTCTTCGAAGTCTCTTGTTTAGAATTTGGTGCCCATACTGCAGTACTAAATGCGTGATAGACGTCTGTCGTGTCGTTGTGGATAATCGGCCGCCCACCTTCGGTGATTGTTAGTTACGATGGCGATCATAACTCGCTTATAAATCCCAACACTATTAGCACTCGATTTAATAAAATAGCTAATGCGTGGAAGATCGAATACTCATTTTTTTAAATTCTATACAGACCTGATTTTAGACTCGCGATAATCTTGATAAGTCGTGATGGCCTCGAGGTTTAGGCACGCGGTCGAGAATCTCGACGGTCGCGGGTTCAAACCCCAGGCACACACCTCTGACTTTTCGAAGTTATGTGTGTATTCACAAACAATTATCACGTACTTTAACGGTGAAGGAAAACATCGTGATGAAACCTGCACACCTAAAAGTTCTTAGGAATTTAGGTGTGTAGTCCGCCAACCCGCACTAGGCCAGCGTGGTGGACTAAGGCCTAAACCCTCTCAGTTGTAGAGGAGGCCCGTGTCCAGCAGTGGGACGTATATGGGCTGATGATGATAATCTTGATGTGCTAATACAAAACAAAATATGTGTCTATAGTTACAAGTCTTGTATCTTGATTCTCGAAAAATACAAATGAGTTCTCGCCTTCTCAGTGTAGGCTAGAAACTAAAACTATCTCAGTTAGAAACAATAAATTGTGGAAGGGGCAAAAATAGCGTGAATCTTATTCGAACTCGCATCTTCAGGCCCAACCTACCCTTGATTTATTTAGTTTTTCACTTCAAACAATATTATCTACTAAGGAAAGTACGAGTACTAACACCTTCATATACAGAATACCGCTAAAACTATATTTATATTCAACACGTAGGTAATGGGTATTGTGAATTTAATTTTTCTTTATAATTTTGCCACCGTACTATTAATTTTTATAGGCAAGTGAAAAATACCATTTCGTGGTTGTAATGTGCAGGTGACGTAATCACTTCATTATACGCCACCAAACAGCCTTTTCGTGTGGTTCGGTTCGGGCTAGGATGCATAGAATTTAGGACTTTATAAAATTTGCCATGGCTTAATAATACATGAAGTTCCGATGAAATGAGAAGCGGGATTCATATAGAGAGATAAAAGACTTCTTTCTTTGTTTAAGATAAATACTAGATTACTATTATACTACTTCCTTATCAAAATATGGATATGAGTGATAACGGTAAAAACTTACAATATCAAACATATTTTCAATATCTCGGCTGGCTAAGGGGTGCGAATGGGAATAAATCGGAATGTTTCTGCAATTCATATCAAGTAAGGCAAGTTGTACTACATATTTAATTCCATTAAACAGTTTCGTTTCCATTCTTTTTATGTTTGCTTAGATGTTTTTACAAGTTAACGTCCGATGGCAATCTGAGATTCACTAAGCTTGGTGTCAATACTATGCATGCCTCTGTCGATCCTGAAGTTGCAGAAGCAGTTGTGGTGGGATAGAGCAAACAATTTAAACTGTTTCTTATGCAAAGATTGATGGTCACCCTACAAGAAGGCGAAGGAAAAGAATGGAAATTGTGAAAAATTGCTTCTTGTTAGGTGGCGCGGCGCGATCGGCCGATACGTGTGTGGGGAACTCACCACACTAATCATTTCGGAACATTTCCCCGTGAAATACGGCCTCATTGTGTTTTAGCATAATCCACAACCTCATTCCGATATACCAGATCATTTAAATTAATGTCATGGGTCCAACCCTTTTTTTACAAGAGGCTCTTTGAAATGAACGATCGATTGTAACATCTTAACAGTTCTTAAAAATTTCTTAGGTGTGTAGTCCGCCAATCCGCACTAGGCCAGCGTGGTGGACTTAAGGCCTAAACCCTCTCAGATGTAGAGGAGGCCCGTGCCCAGCTGTGGGACGTATATGGTCTCATGATGATGATGATGATGATGATTGTAACATCACAAACACAGATAGGCAAACTTATGCAACTCTCTTCGGCCACTACGTTTCGCTTATTGCCGTTTTTCGGGCATATTTTCATACTCTGCCCTACTACTGATATTTTTATAAGAAACAAACTTTATAACATTCGATCCGAAATAGTATTGCACACTCTTGTGCCGCGGGACCAACAATTAAGTCCAATTCGATCATAATAATCATGTGCTTATAAATCTTAAAGTCCTCATGACGAGGCTTTTCATCAGCCTATGGAAATTTGCTCATCACCACACGTTCTCTACAAAAGATTTTACATGTGACTTGTTTAGCCTACATCGAAGGAATTTCCACATTTTTATGAGGTTGTTAGTCCATCGCGTGAAGGTACAGACATTTAAATTTAGCATATGATTTCCACTCATGAATTACGGGTAACCAGCACCCGCATGTACGTGTTTACTTCTTGTTACAACGAATACCTTTGTAATAACTTTATCCAACTGTATCATTTCAACGTTAATTATCAATTTGTAAACCAATTAAGTCTTTTCTTTTAAGTACCTCATGAATTCATTTATTTATTTTATTTATTTATTTACCCTTCATACATTACATGTAAAGGTGGACTTAATGCCTGAGGCATTCTCTAACAGTCGAACCTTAGGTGGTGCAGAGATGGAAGTATGGACTTCATGTCAGTTGGTTCCAAAAATAGAGGGAAGTGAGCCATAAAGCAGACGTTCTATGGTCTTTTTGTTGCCGTGCCAGTGTTCACGTTATAGAACAATCCTTGTTGTTTCCCAGCTCAGGGGTTAATACGACTGTTCCATATATGTGTATCTCCAATGAGAAACTGAAGTCGGTGTACTAATTCAATTATTTGACAACCTTACAAATTACAATTACTGTCAGCTTCATAACAGCCTCTCACAAAGACGTTAAATTTGACCTTTAAGAATCACCCAATAATGCCCTTTAAACTTTATGATATTATTTGCTATTTTGAAATGCAAACATATATAATTATGAACGTATTAAGTTCCTGACAAAGTCATCCTCGTAAACAGTGGTTTGTCTAACAAGGTTTTTTTTAAAATAGCCTAGACTGGGTGTATTGTGAAAAAAATCCGACCCGTCTGAACATTCGTATCGGGCATTAACCAACTGTTACGGTAAAAGCTGTAAAAGTTTGGAACAATTTCCTCCTGCCATAATTTTATTTCGCCGTTGATATATTAGTTTGCTTGTACACATTTAATTTCCTGTTAGAAATTATTTATGAAATAAAGAAAAAAATCCGAGTTGAATAGCCCAAGTTAACGCACAAAGAACTATTAGTAATTATTATGTGCTATTTAACGTGAATGAAGTAAAAATAATTGAATAACCGATTACCACAATTCTTGATGGAAATAAATTTTTGAACATAATATTTTTCGAATGTTAGAAGTTTATCGCGTTCTTCTATTCTAAAACTAACATAAAGTTATGAAAATCTAAGTAAAGACATTTATTTACCTAAAAAAAAGGATTTCGCACTCATTTTTAATTTCTTCCAGAACTAGTTTGAGAATTCCAAGCACACGACGTCACAAGCAAAGGGAAGGTTAGGTGGAACTCATGTATTAAACTCACATTATTTTTGTGTGTAAGTCATTGCCTTAATATCTACACTCAGTTCGATTAGAATGTTACGCTCCGAACGCCATTAAAAATAACTTTTCCGTTTTTCCTAATGCCTCCATTGCTTACGACTTCCAAATCTGATAAAGTAGTGTTCGCATAGCAATGAAAAGATGGAAGGGCCGATCCTACAATTATAAAGGAATTAGTCCAAAATTGCGCCTTCAATGGGCACAAATTGATATAATAAAAAGAAGTATGGTTAACTTGTACGCCACTAGCGCAGGGCTGCGAGGAATATTTAAGTTCAAAGATCCAGCCCAATCTATGTTGGAGGTCATTTAAAGGAGGTTTTTGTATGGGGTGAGTAAAATGGGAACCGTTACTCATTCGGCCATGTTATGGGAAGCGAATACGCGATGAAGTGATGAAGATGAAACGTGATACATGGATAGTGGATGAAGACCATGGAAGAGATGAATGCAGTGTGTATTGGAGGGATCGATGACACACTGACACGACGTCTTACAATAATGTAGTGGGATACAGTATTAAATACTTCTCCGACCGAAACAGAATTAGTGCCGAGAGGATGAAGTCAAAACAAATAATTTTCTTTTGGACGTTCTAATTACCAAGAGTGTAATATTATCAATATTTTATCACCACCTATTTATATAGGTACTTAGGGTTATAGGGTTTTCTCTAGAGTTATAAGTAGAATTTTAATATATTTTCCCTACACTTGAGAACCATGTTACTAATGGCCGAATACTGAAACGCTACTTAATCTGAGGGCGACTTATATTTAAGTGGCTGTTATAATTTAAGCGGTAACGAAACATCATTTATTAGTTTTAAGACTGTGATTAACTAATGCCCACTTAAATTTCCATAAATTACCACAACATTACCACAAAAAGTTCTTTTACATGACATTTTTTTAAGTATATACCGCTTAAATTATAACAGCCACATAAATATAAGTCGCCCTCAGATTAAGTAGCGTTTCAGTATTCGGCCATAAGAGTATTTTTTTGTTACTTTTTATACAGCTATGACATAGCGACTGCATAAAAACTTTACCTAACCTAACAATATTATCCATCACAGTTGACACTATTATGTCGAGATAAACCAGGGATATCTCAAATTAAAGAATTTCACACGAGACATCCAGAGAAACAGCCAAATATTTCCTGATATATGTCAAGGCGCAACCCTGAGTGAGAGTTAAGGTGTCGCTCAATAATTAAGTGATTACGTTAGGAACGCGTGTCGGGCGCGCCGCGATTTGTATCAATGTTTCGGCCGGTCATTAGCATCACGCAGAATTGTTCGCCGCACGGACACTCTCACACAACCAAACAAACATCTTAATGCTATTCGAAGTAAGCGTAAAATTAGTTTTGTATAACTTTTCACTAATTTTCAAAGATGAAACACGGTGTCTTAGCATATACCATTCCAAAATCATTACAATACATATTTTTTAGTAACTAATTTTTAAAAAGGTTTAGGTACTTCAAAGTCGAAGTAAAACTTAAATTATTCCTTATTCAAAAAGTCAATAACAGTTATACTACTATAACTTTACCTTAGATTTAATATTAATATATTTTTTTTATTTAATCAATTCAGAAAAAAACATCGGTACTATCATGATCAAATTAGCAGTTACTCTGTCCGTATTAAAACGTATAAATGTGTAAAATAAAAAGGTTAAGATTGCGTGATCCCTCACAGCACTGAATGAAAGAAATGCCGATCCCAGCGAAGACACGAACAAAAATAAGTTGTCTTAAAAACCTTGTTTACAAGCATACCCCTATTATTACTAACAATTTTATAATTATTTGAGTAAATTAGTTAAAATTCCTTTAGCTTCGCGACGCTCCGTTGCGCTTTCATATAGCAAAGCTATGGACGACTGCCTGAAGTAATAATCTACATAAGTAAAAATTCATGAAATGATATAATTTGGAAGCACACAATATGGACGTGTATTAATCGCTCACCCCAAGTGAAAGATTAATTCGTTACGATAAACCGAATAAATGAAAACTCCGCCGGTACAGAATTGAATCATTTGGAAATGAATACCTTAATTTGCATACGCTATAATTAGTTTGTAATTCATCGCGGTCTTCGCGTACGGTTGTAAAAAATAAATGCTTTGCTTAACATCTATCTACTATGCATTTTTATTTTTATGAAAATAATCGTTTTTAACTTTAGAATTTTTATGTTTAATATTTCCTGTTAATACAAACTTATTTTTCTAAGCCTATTTTTATTTTTAAAATATTTTGTAAAAAGAATAAGTTAAGTTTATTTTAATTAGTAACTATAAAAATAATCACTTTATCTACTTTATTTACATGATGCATTTCTGCACCCACATTTCACCAATTGTGTTCTCGTCTCACGCAATAGAGGGCGAGCCTATTGTCGTTTTTGGACACAAATTTCATACTCCATGCTGCTACTGAGAATTTTCTAGTAGAAATCTAACCCAGTAATTATAGATTGCGCAGCACGTATCGCGAAATCATGAGGCGGTACCTTATTTAAAAGTGATAAATTTTGTTCATTTTGTTCTTTTTCTACTTTCAGATACTTTTTACGGAAGCTATGTAGCTATTAACATATAGGATCCTACCTACTGCCTTATATACAGATAATAAACAGGAACAACTTAATTGAAAATTTATTAGAATTTTTTATTTATTTATTTACACTTTATACATGTATGATGTATAGGTGGACTTAGTTGACTGTTTAGGAGGTTTTAGGGAGTAGGATAAATAGATGAGATCATGGTGTGAAAAACCAGGAGCAAAAAATTGACCATGATTGGACACAAGAGAAGGGTTGGAAGTCAGCATAAGATCCAGCCACGTATCCTCTCCATCAAAATTATGATGTGGTGGCTGCAATAGGAGTATATGTAGACTGGAAGATTGAATGGTATTAAGGATTTTACGGGATCGAGAGGAATGAGGTTCAAGGATATTGGTGTTAAAATCTCCCATGATATGATATGCATATTCAGACCCTAAAGATTCCAGAATCGACTCGAGACTGGAGAAATAGTCTATAGAGGGCGGACAATAAACAACACCAAGAGCTAATCTAGCTCCCTTGACACAAACCTCAAGAAAGAGATATTCCGCAGTGATAGTATCGACAGGGGAAGAGGTCGCTATGATCTTATAGTTTAAATCTGAGTGGAGATAGATAGCAACACCTCCTCCTCTCCTGCCGACACGATCGTTACGAATTAGGGAGAAACTTGGGAGTGGGTAAGTGGTGGAGAGTAGTTGAGGCTTGAGCCAAGTTTCGGAGATCAGGACGGCATGTACATTAGCATCTGCAAAAGTTTCAGATAGTTCACTATAGTGACTCGCTACGCTCTGTGCATTAATGTGACAGACGTTCAGCAGCTTGTTGTTGGGCTTGTTAAAAGTTTGGCGAACCAAATCACCCAGCGTATCAGTCACAGAATAAAAACTGCTATCATTGCATAAAGAATCATAATCACTAGCAGAAAAAAAAAGAATCATCATCAGATATCATTTTATCTCAAAAATATAAAATATATACCTACAGCAATATAATATATCAATAAAAGAAGCTTTAAAAACAATATAAAAACTAAAATATAAAATATTAAAATAAAATAAAAATATAACGTACCAACTATTGCTTTTTTCAATCTCTGCACCACCCGCCAGCCATTACACTTAAGCAAACAATACAAAAGTAAAAAAATATATCGATAAGAACTAAGAACCAAAAACAAAACGTAATTACTAAACTAAGTTTCTGAACGCAACATTAACACAATAATAACTGGATGACATCTGGGGTAGACGAAAAAAAATTAGTAAATTAAAAACAAAAACACAAGACTAGTATAGTACACAACGTGAGTGACACTAAGATATACGCGTTTCATATACACGCAAGTTGTTAAATTTTTCGCGGTTTCGGGTTCAAATTCGATGTTCCTGAGTGATCGGTGCCGCGTTTGTTCGCATGTGTTGTGTTGTTTGTGGCCTTTTTGTGCTTCAGTGATAGTGCGTTGTATTCTTCCAGTGTGGTGATTTTTACGATATCATCTGCGATTTTTACCACAATGGACCCGTCCTGTGTCCAGCATGCGCGCATACCAAAATGTTGGCGTGCTTTAGCAAAGATATGCTAGCGAGGTTTTGTCAAGAACTCCTTCAGGGATAAGGAAGTACCCTTCAGCTTGGACTTGGCCTTCCAGACAGCTGATCTTTGTTGTAAATCGGAAAACCTCACAAGCAAGGGCCGATGATGTTCTTTGTTGCGGGCCCCGATTCGATGACATTTTGTAATGTGAGACGATGAAATGTTCGTCAGCGCCAACTTTTTGTGGAATATATCCAAGACATATGTAGTACTGTCTTCCTTATCAGATTCCGGATGTCCCAGGAGAAGAAGTGATTTTCGCCGATGCCTGGTTTCCATTACGTCGACTACACGAGCACATTCAACGATTTGTTGTCGAAGTAAGCGAAGCATATTGAACATTAGTTCTCTAAATGTTCTGAACTCCTCGGCTACGCGTGCAACGGTATCTTTAGCAGGTACTCCGGATTGAAACTGAGCTTCAAGTTCACTCATCCTCGTCGCAAAACAGTCTTCTAGCCTGCTCTGTGCTTCTTGTATCTCAGCCAGTTGAGCCATAACTGTTAAGGTAAGATTTACGTTTTGCCCGTTACGAAAGAGTATAACGTGTATGTGCCGGCAGGTGGTGTATTTAATATGTTTTTATCACATAGAACTGCTACAACTCTTTTAGGAAGTCGTAATGTATAAATAAACTTGAAATTAATTAAACTATTGACATTTTAAATTAATCGATCCACGGACACGTCTATACGTCTTGACACCCACCGCCAAAAAAAAAAAAAAAAAAAATTGTCATTAAACAATTCTCTTGCAACCTCTAACAAAAACTCGAGACGACTTAGTTGCTGACCGTACCTGATTCCGTTCACTCGTGTACAAATTATAACCAATTTTGTTTATTTTACGCTCTGAACGCTAAATCTAATCTTTCACACTACAAATCCGGTTAGAACTGTTTATTTCTTTTATGTCGCAAAAATCTTCAACTAATTGCAAATAAGCGATATTAGGTAGCAGTATTCATAGAAATCTGTTATTTCCATTACGTGCCTACTTCTAATAGGATGTCAAATTCACCGGATTATTTTGTGGAAAATACTGTTGATATAATATTTAAACATTTCTTTTAATCAAAATAATTACTCATGACAGTTTCATAAGAGATATGCGTTCCAGTTTAAAACACATACAATGCTACTGCAACGTTCTGAGAGAGATCGCTTTGTGTAAAAATCCCCCCACGTCCCCAATACTCCGAATTTTTTTTTATTTTCATAATCATCATCAGCCTAGGCTGATACCTGGGTACTTCCATAGAAGCCCTAAAGCGTCCACGTGAATTTTGTAATGTCTACTTTAATGTTTTATTCTGGGGTCAGGATTATCCCATTACATGTCAAATTCCTTTTTTAAATATTTAAGCTCAAAGATTAATTATTGTTCGGAATTTTGGAAGGCAAACTGGGCTTTTGGGCTTCTATGGAAGTACCGCCACTGCATCACCCCATATACGTCCCACTGCTGGGTACGGGCGTCTTCTACAATTGAGAGAGTTTAGGCCTTAGTCTACCCGTTGGCGTAGTCAGGTTGGTGGACTACACACCCAAGAAATTCCTTACACGTGTTACAGTACCTACGTGATAGTTCATAATGAATACCCACATAACTTCGAATAGTCAGAGATGTGTGCCTGAATTTTGAACCCGCTACCGCCGAGATTTTCTACCGCGCGGCTAAACCAAATTATCAAATCACGACTTACTGATGATTTTTTACCATGTTTAATTCCGTTCCCTCTTTAATTTTGATCGATTATTAAGGAATTTTGTAAAACAGAAGGGGCGTGGTAAAGGTTCGAAACCGTAAGTCTCTCGGCCATGGCTCTAAAATAAACAATGATGCATTTGATATAGATGTATGTTTTTCATCATCAGCTAGAGAACGTGCTATGCTAGACAGCTAAAGTTTCTAAAGAAGACTTAATAGTAGTGTGTGCTCATTGGCATTTAAGCGAATCTCATCTGCTTTTTTCTTTCACTATAGATTTTTGCTTATAACCGCTCACTAAAGAAGATAAAATACAACTCTAAAGGAAAAACAGGCAAAATTAGGCCTAAACCTAGAGTGAGGTGTACTAAGAAATAATAACTGTTAATAACTTGTCCATTATGAACGGGAGTAGTAATTTGTGAATACGCTTATAAATGTAAATAGCCCACAATTATTCCTTTCCTGACCATGATATCCAATAAGACGTATTATTCCATGTGTACCTATATTATATCCGTGTAATTTGTAATACAATAAGCAGTAATGGCCTCGAGGTTTAGGCGCGCGGTCGAGAATTTCGGCGGTCGCAGGTTAAAACCCCAGGCACACACCTCTGACTTTTCGAAGTTATGTGTGTATTCACAATGAATTATCACTTGCTTTAACGGTGAAGGAAAACATCGTGATAAAACCTGCACACCTAAAAGTTCTTAGGAATTTGTAAGGTGTATAGTCCGCCAACCCGCACTAGGCCAGCGTGGTGGACTAAGAGCTAAACCCTCTCAGATGTAGGGGAGGACCGTGCCCAGCAGTGGGACGTATTTGGGCTGATGATGAATGATGATGTAATACAATAGTGGGTTGATGTGATAATATTTATTTTTCAGTTATTAATTAATTGCCTCGTGGTCTCGCGGTACAAGTATGTGCCGTGCGGTCTAGAGGTCCTGGGTTTGATTCCCGGGTCGGGCAAAGTGTTATTGGGTTTTTCCATTAGGAAATTCTCAGTAACAGCACGGAGTCTGGAAATGTGGCCGAAAAACGGCAATAGGCTCGCCCCCTATTACGTGGGACTGATACATACCTGGCGAAATGTGGGTTCAGAAATGCACCTCTGCCTATCCCTTCGGGGAATACAGTCGTGAGTTTATGTATGTATGTATGTTATTAATTGTTATACTAACATATCCGGCAAAATAAATGACCATCTATATTAATCACTAATTTTTATTTTTTTATTTTTTATAGGGAATTGCAGACCTAGGAAATTATTAGGATTGCGAGATAGCAAATTAAGTGTTTAATAGCTTAGGCCATTTTGTGTGATGATCTCCTCAATTTAGGTTGTACATTGCATTTATTTAGGATGATCAGTGTAATCATCATCACCCCATATGTACACGGACCTTCTATAAAGCTGAGAGCGGGTTTAGTCCACCGCGTTGGCTTAGTATGAGTTTGCGGACACAAATTAAAAATTCCTAAGAACTGTTTTACCGTTTAAGTACGTGATAATTCTTAACTTCAGAGCTGGGTTTGAATTCGCGACCGCCGAGTTTTTTTTTTGATTCGACCCTACTCCTAAATCGTGAAAACATCACTACTAAGATAAGTGTAAACCATAGATTTGATGCAATTCCCGCGCAGAAACATACCTAAGACGTGTAATCTTATTTATTTATGTTTGAGAATGTGTATTTTTAGCATAGTTTTAAGTGCCATATAGTTTTGTTTTAAATAGCTCACACGATGTTTAGATTACTGTTCTAACTCATTTGATAAATTTACAAGGAAACAAAGCTTTAATTCATAAATAGATCGACTAATAGCGTCTTATCTACGATTATTTGGTTACCTGTGTAAAGGATTGTAGTTTAAGAATAATAAATAAATAAATACACCCAACAGTCACATACATAGTTCTGACCCCACATTAAGACACAAGTCTTGGGTCGTGGGTATCAGAAACTACGAGAGACTTTTCGGTCTCACAAACACCCAGACATTTGTCGTTGCGGGGATCGAACCCGCGGCCTCTCGTTTCGCAAGCTGGTTTCTAGCCAACTGCGCCACGGGGCTGTCAAAGAATATATTGTCAGAAATAAGTTGGTGTGGGTGGCAACACTGCATTGGGGACTATAGAGCAAGCGCGGGAAAACGACACTGATCGTCTATTTTTCTTGATCGTCCTGAAAGTTTTTACGCGTCTTATTATTTGGTTACTATAGTTACGGCATCAGAACGAATAACAGTCATTTTTAAAAGATTTGAATAATTAAGTTTTTAGTTTCTAACAATATTATAAAACAGCTAGACTTGTATGTTAAGAAAATTTCTCACAGCAAACGTGTTAAACAAAAGAGAAGCGACGAGTAAAAACAGTCTCTCGATTAAGCGCAAAGCTCATGATTGAGTGATAAAAATTACATCAAATGTACAAGCGCGTAAATCTAGCGCAATTTAACTAAACACCAGGCTATTAGCCCCGTACGTCGAGTAATATCTTAAATAAATCGTGTATAATAACACAAATTACGAATGTTGATGTGCCGAGTCCGTCTGTCCCTATTTATTAAATGTGCGAAATGAATGCGCCGCGTGAAAGTGCCAAAGTAATGTTAAGGCTTTTTTCGTACTTCGCGTTTTACTATGTAATGACTGTCAAAATAATTTACATCAATAATTAATTGAGCCGATATATTTTTTAACTTTGATGTGGCGTTGTGACGTGAGGTAAAAATTAGTGAAAATATTATGTTTGTATGATTTTAAGTAAGAATACATATTTTTGTGTGTTAATTTAAAATTACATAATTTCCTTGATGACAGAATTAATCTATTGATGTACCATAAACAATATATATATTTAAAATTTATTCTATTTGCGGGTCTTGATAGGAAAAGGGGCAAAAGAGGAAATTTCCAATTAAAAGTTTATTAATATTATATTCTTTGAGTTGATTGTCACATGCCATATGCCTTAAGAATATTAATTGTCACATTCAGCGTTGGTCCCCTGAATACTCTCAAATTTAATGGCGTAATTTCTTTAGTTGTTATTGTGAATGTCACGCTCGGTGTCCGAAACACGACGCATTACACGGCTATCGGATATCAAAGCCGACGTGGGCCGCGGCGGATAAAATTTGGCGGATAATTTGAACACATTTAAAATTATTAAGTCGACTCGCATGTGTGTGCATTCGTCACGGAATTCATTGGCTCTGATTCGACGGCGAGTTTTGGAGAACGCATTTCTCTTGATACGCTGCGGTTTGACTGAGAAAGGTGAAAAAATCATTGAAAAAATCCTTATTAGAGTAAGAGAAAATCTGTACCTAATTGGTGCCCAAACTGCACAGCTCGAGTTTCTAGTTGCATTAAAATATGAGAATCAGTTGTCTTACCATTCAATATGCTAAAGATCAGGCAAAAATTAAGTTGGTAAACGAATAAGGAACAATGCAAGGGCACTGAATTGCTAATAATTTTTATTGAAAATATTAGATTTTTTTCTTTCCGCATAAGATTTTTGTTCAAGCACATCATCTTAAGCAAAATGGAGGGTAGCCATCGCCGCCATAGACTGCCTCCAAGAAAGTCTAATGACAATGGCGTTGTAGGGCAGTAAGTATCGTGCGGACCACTCCGCGTAATACCGTATCCTGTTGACATGGAGTAGGATTTATGTGTCCGAGATCCTCATCAGTTTGGGAACGATTAAGGAATGGTGAATTTCTCTACGTCCTTTGGGCCTCATATAAAAAGGTTTTGTCGAAGTCATATGTCAGAATTTGTTAGATTTTAAGGTCATAAGGAGATCAGGGTTTATCCTCCGTGCTCAATGCCTCATAATGCAGCAGTCGGAAACTCTGAGTATACTAAGTCTCTATTTATCGAATAAATAAAAGTCGGGATATTAAAAGCAGGGAACACGAAGCCGGTTAATTGATCGAAGCTTTACGATTCCACAAAAATAGAATATGAGAACTCTTTTATTAATACTAAAGTTGTAGAGACCACAAAATTAAGGCTCTAATCAGACAATATTACCTGTGGCAGTAACCTGATGGTTAGCTAACCATTTGTTAAGGTATTTACTCCGATGTCGACACTACCGCTTGTTAGTCAAGGAAATA
This sequence comes from Hemaris fuciformis, assembly GCA_907164795.1. Taxonomy (NCBI): domain Eukaryota; kingdom Metazoa; phylum Arthropoda; class Insecta; order Lepidoptera; family Sphingidae; genus Hemaris; species Hemaris fuciformis. The sequence continues at coordinate 11,641,195 of OU015440.1, forward strand.
TTAACATCTGTAGCAGCTCCATAAGAAGACTGCTGTTTGAGAATAAGGAAGAAAATAAAAATCCACCCATGTGTTTAATAATATTATATTTTGATTCAATAAATTACTCACGTAACGTACTTTTTTACAACTTACATACAATGTGATGATCAATATACAAACTTCAGTTTATCACTTCAAATCTATGATATAAATTAACTTAAATAAATATACGTTTTGTACCTAAAATATTAACGCAGTAACACTACAATGTACAATTACCAACCATTTAGTTCATTACTATGCTATTTGTGGAGTTTTTGTAACCGTTGTGCGAAATTAAATCAATTTCAAGAATAATGACGAGCACCAAAAAAGCTTATTTTGTGAATTTATACAATTATTCTGCTTAAATTAAAATTAATGAAATAAAAAATGTTCTTGTACAATTATGACTATTGCAGTTACCTTTTATGACGTAGACAGAAAAAGCTGGGTAATTTCTGTTATGCAAAAGATAACGGTATCTTTATGTGTGTATTTTATAGCGATATCTAATAGTTTGCATGAAAATGACATTGAGGACTCTCAAAATAAAGATTGCTTTTTCAGATCTATTAGGAAAATTTGCTCGTATAACACGTTCATCTTGTGACCAACGAAGATTTCAAAATTTATATAAAATTGATGTTACTAAAAACCTGAACAAAGAAGTTCCATTTTGCTTTCGGAATTACGAGTTATGGTGAAAAACACTCACGTAATTTTCAAAACTTAAACATTTTTGCAACATATTGGAAATTGAAAATATAGGCATAATATGTTCATATACGCCCATGACATTTTTTTTTTCACTTTTTTGGTCCACGTCATCGTCCTTGAAAAGTAGCGATTTAAATACAAATACATTTGTAAAACATGAAATTATTGCTAACATGGTCTTGTAAAAAACACTAAAATGTAATTTTTACAATGAGAAATTTTTAGAGATCTTAAAATTGTCCATTCAGTGACAAACACATTACACACGTTATCCGACCTTTTAAAAAAAATAGGAAGTAGAGAAATAAAAAAGGGTAAAAAATCATTTGTTGCTTATTAATGCTTATAGCTTGTTTTTTTTTTGAAATTCGAATAACTTGCAACTGTTACTGGGAATGTTACTTCTATTTTTTCATTTGTTATTACAATATTCGCTGACTTAAATTAAATACACGGCCACAGTACAAAATTAAACAAAATGAGATGCAATTTAATACAATTCCTTATGAATTAAAACGTAAATGATTTGTGTGAAATGTGATATTCAGTTGGCGAGATCCCCTCGTGGCTCGTACATGAGTACGTTATAAAACAATGTGCGTTGTGGTATCGAATGAGCAACAATTTTACGTGCCAGCGATCCGAGACAATGCTCCGTGACCAATCGGCGCGCACTTAGTTATTTACCTATTAAAACGACTGCGTAAGTAAAAATGGCTATAAAACACAACCCGCCATATTGTATCGCTAATTGCCCCCCTTATCGCTCGTCTCGCGTTATACATTCATTATTCGTAGTTTTACGACGAGATATTGTTCCGTACTGTATTAATTGTATTTGAGACGCCATTTCTCTTTTAATGAAAATGCTGATTAACTTAATTATTTTAAGTTTATTGTACGGAAAATGACTAAGTTATTGTTATCGCGATTTTGCTGTGAAATCGGTTTGTTTTCCGTCAGAGCTATGGGTGTATTTAATGTGCCACGCTACTGTGCAATTATGTTTAAATGTTTTTGAATAAATGTAGCAATGGCTACTTATATAAAAAAATATTTTTTTCCGCTAAAAAAAATCCGATGTTCAATGAATGAAGGATTTTTAGTCAATAATTCGATTCGAAATCATTAGTATAATTAATTCTACCAATGAATGTGTTAAATAATTAAAACACAATATAAAATACAGTACATATTTTTTGTAATATAAGTATAGATAAAATATCAGTTCTTGTTAAACTTTGGAAAATAATTTTGGACAAACAAAACAACAGAATGCAGTACAAACCTACTCTCGTGTACATTAATAAGATCTCTAGCAATTCAGTTCTTATAATATCCATACGTCTAGATAATAAAATATAAAAATCGCAAATAAAATAAAATACCACATGATCAACAAACATTAATAATTATTGCCCCGAATTGGATTAGGTTTATATTAAATGTAAATAAATATAGAGAGGTCTATGTACACTACATCTATATAATACAATACAACCTACGGCTAATATTCACACGGGATATGTTAAATGGTATCAAGTCTTTAACGAAGCTGATTACAACTAATGATAACCGTTTAGACATTAAAGCAAAGGAACATCTCACGAAATGCCAATGTCGAATGTCACTTGTGCACAAAATCTGTGAGCCTCTATGCGTACAAATTAAAGTCATTTTCACGTATTAAGTAACGATTCTATACTGAACGGATTATGTTTTCTTGTTCCCCCGTTTTTAGACAGGTCCTGCTCAGTCGCAGTACCCCCACCGCTCAGGTCTAAAGACACGGCTCGTCCTGAGTCAAAGTCAAATTTTTCGTAATTCCCAGCTGCAGTGTTGAAGTTCTTGAAGAACGACGGCTGGGGGTCCGGTAATGGGCTGAAGTTGCGCCCAGAATGCGCATCTGAAGTAGAACTGTCTGAGTTATTGATCCCGTCGGCTCCAGACGGCGCGCGAAGCCTCCCTGTTAAGGAGAAGTCTTCTGGGCCTGAATCGTGGCACGAGTCGCCACCGACCACGTCGATCATGCATTCTTCGCCCTCTCCGTCGTCAGAATCGGAGTAGAGGCCGCTGTTTCTGTGCTGAGCGAGGTATTCGGCCTTCAAAGCTTCGAGATCGACCGCTATGCCCTTCGCTCGCAATTTCCTCGCTTGTCGGTCCAACGCCTTCGCCAGCTTCTTTCTTCTTCGCGCCCTGTTAAAGAAACGAACAGGGTCCAATTAGTTATAGAATCTCATAGTACAGCCATGCAATTAGTTAACTTACAATCGCTTTCAATTGTCGAAAGCATCTCGTTTTATGAGTATATTATCAAAGTTACGAGTACCGATGTTATGCAAAGTTTTGCCTTTGAATAATTAAATTATAGCAAATGATGACCCTGTGCATGAAATAATTTGACTTTTTTTATTACAATTTGCAAATTATCATTGAGGTTAAGTGCTGCTAATTTGATCTTTACGGGTCCGTCCGTTTCTGACGCAATTATGTTGTGTTATAATTAGGAACACAAATAATATTTTCGTTATAGATAAGGAAACACATAAAATCATTAATATTTATGTTATGATAACACCATGTGATTCTCGAAGGTTCATTTCATATTATTTTAATGATATACTATAGGCTCTCAATCATTTCGTGGTCATTATTGTTTAAAAATTAAAAACAAATGCGATAATGTTGCCTGAATTAACAATTATTGTGCAATAAGTTGTTAAAAACATTTTTTATGGTTACAATTAGTTGAAAGGAGAGAAGTCTAAAATGGGACATTCCATAAACTTGAATATAGTCGTATATCCAGTCCCTTCTATTGGACATTAGGTAACTCTAGAAGTATTTGAGGTAGGTCAATGGCCAATAGTCGTCGTCATGTAGTAACATGATGATGACTTGGAAAATTTTACAATATCTTCACCCTTTTTGTAAATAAACTAGCAAGGTATAGGTACCTATTTTGAATTGAGATCTTCACATCGTTACCTTTTGTGGGTCAAAATTACTAAAAATGTTACACAAATCGAATGAAGCCTTGCTATTAATTTAACTACCGAGGTTATAAAATATGCGATCTTTCAATTTTGCTTTCATAGTTAAATTAATAATGTTTATTTGTATAATTAATTAATAATGTTTATTTGTCACCATACTTCCTTTTATATGGCGGTATATCAAAATAGTCTCTTAATATGATACATAGCAATCCTTACTAATATAATAAATGCGATTGTAACTCTGTCTGTCTGTCTGTCTGTCTGTCTGTCTGTCTCGCTTTCCTGCTAAAACTACTGAACCGATTTAAATGAAATTTGGTACACAGATAGGTTGAAGCCTGGGAAAAAACATAGGATACTTTTTATCCCGGAAAATGTAGTATTCCCGTGGGAATGGGAATAAGTAGCTCTGTCAATATTCTGCTTTTACGCCTAAACCATTTGACCGATATGAATGAATTCTTTTACAGACATAAATGTGATCCTATAAAGTAACATAAAATACATTTTATCCCGGGAATATGTAGGGTTCCCGAGGGATGAGCATATAATGTAATGCGAAAGTAACTGCCTGTGTTATGCTTTCTCGCCTAAATCATTTGACCGATTTCGATGATTTTTAGTATGGGAGTAGATGGAACTCACTAAAGCAACATAGGATACTTTTTATCCCGGAAAATGTAGTATTCCCGTGGGAATGGGTATAAGTAGCTCTGTCAATATTCTGCTTTTACGCCTAAACCGTTTGACCGACGTGAATGAATTTTGGTATGGATATAAATGGAACCCTATGAAGTAACATAGACTATATTTTATCCCGGGAGTATGTAGGGTTCCCGTGGGATGCGCATATATTGTAATGCGAATGTAACGCTGCCTGTGTTATACTTTCTGGTCTAAACCATTGGACTGATTTAGATGATTTTTAATATGGGGCTAGATAGGACCCACCGACGCAACATAGGATATTTTTTATCCCGGAAAATGTAGTATTCCCGTGGGAATGGGCTTTCACGCCTATACTATTCACCCGATTTATATGATTTTTGGTTTGAATACAAATGGGACACTATAAAGTAACATAAGCTACATTTTATCCCGGGAATATGTAGGGTTCCCGTGGGATAAGCATATATTGAAATGCGAATGTAACGCTGCCTGTGTTATACTTTCTGGCCTAAACCATTTGACTGATTTAGATGATTTTAGTATGGGACTAGATAGGACCCACCGACGCAACGTAGAATATTATTTATCCTGGAAAATGTAGTATTCCCGTGAGAATGGGCTATCACGCCTATACTATTCGCCCGATTTATATGATTTTTGGTTTGAATACAAATGGGACACTATGAAGTAACATAAGCTACATTTTATCCCGGGAATATGTAGGGTTCCCGTGGGATGAGCATATATTGTAATGCGAAAGTAACACTGCCTGTGTTATGCTTTCACGCCTAAACCATTTGTCCGATTTGAATGAATTTTGGTATGGACATAAATGAGACCTTTAAGGGACATAGGCTATTTTTTTAAATAATTCAATAAGTGCCATTTCGGGCACTAAGAAGACGATAGGTGGCATTAGACCATTTAAGATTCTAAGGATTCATTAAGTTACGTTGAATATAGTTAAGTGCGGTTAAGTGTCATAAGGTGGTCTTAAGTTTACTTAGGTGACGTTAAACGCACTTAGGTTACTTACTTGCCATTATTAGATTGGTATTGCTACTGGGTGGTTTTAAGTTCTCTTATGTGATATGTGATTTTGAAGAGCTTACCCATAAGTAACTTTAAGGAAGATTATGTGCGGTTATGTACAATCAATTGAACTTAAGGAATAGAAGAGCTATTTTTCCGTTTTATGAATTTAGGTGCCATTTTTGGAACTGAAATTGCGAAAGGCACCATTATTTGAAGTCAGTATCCTGGATGACTTGAATTCACGTTAAATGCCATTTAGCACTGTGGAGTAGTGGTGACTGGTACCGGTACAGTAAAATGTTATCATGTGCATTTATGGGGCTCGGTGTCATTATGCGATGTTAAGTGCCATTATACGCACCTAGATGACATTAGATACATTTTCGCGATAAATTTATGAGACGATCTGAGGTTATGAAAAATGTCATAATGTCACTTGAGACGATTCTCAAAGATAGAAATGACCTCCGGTGGTAAACTACTGCAACAATTAGCGTAATTTTTGATTTATAGATTCACTTAGTTAGTTTCTGCACCCAACCCTGAAGTCTACGCAGACGGAGTCGCGGGCAAAAGCTAGTAAATATATAATTTCCGAGGAGTCCCTCACCTTTCGCGAGCTCTAAGCTCGTGTGGGGGTATCGGCTCTCCTGAACAGGACTGGGGATGCGCGTTGTGCGCCGGCCGCCCTGGCCCTTTCTTCGTATGCTCCTTCTTACGCCACTTAGCTCTGCGGTTTTGGAACCATACCTGTTGAGAGAACAAATGGTTAATAACTTTGTCATTTGGGGCCGTCCATAAATTACGTCACACGTTAAGGGGAAGGGAAAAAAAAGCGTCGACGGAAGTACTTTGTGTGACAAGGGGGTGGGAGGGGCCTAAATATCGTGACGTCACAAAAAAAGCCGGACCTACTCTCGAGTGTCGACTTTTCGACTTTTAAAATATGTGACATCACACTAGGGAGGGGGGGAGTCTTACAAATGTGACCGGCTGTGATAAGGACGGAGCAGGGAAAAAAAAAATAATTCCGTGTGACGTAATATATGGATGGCCTCTTGGTAGCTAACACATCAATCACAAACATTGAAATATCTATTATTTTATTAGTTTGACCTATAGGTTACAACATAAACTAATTTATTTTTAATTGTAGTTTATATTTAAATTGATCTAATTAGATGATGAGTTATAATAGATTACATACTTGTCGTTACGGTATTTTTATTTTTTAGCTATAAAAGAACGTATTTGATGTAGGTATATATACATATTATATGAAAGCTGTAGGCTTCATAGGTCTGGTTGCTCTACGAGTCATAGTAGCGAGTATTACTATAAAAATATTTTGTGTTACACTAAAATTTGTTATTATTATTATTTCATTTATTTATCATACATACATACATCATCAGACCATATACGTCCCACTGCTGGGCACGGGCCTCCTCTACAACTGAGAGGGTTTAGGCCTTAGTCCACCACGCTGGCCTAGTGCGGGTTGGCGGACTGCACACCTAAGAAATTCCTAAGAACTTTTAGGTGTGCAGGTTTTATCACGATGTTTTCCTTCGCCGTTAAAGCAAGTGATAATTCATTGTGAAAAGTCAGAGGTGTGTCTCGAGGCCATCACTGCTTCAGAGGCCATCACTGCTTTTATGCTTTTATTTATTTATTAACACTTAATTATTACACATTAAAATATGTAAAGGTGGACGTAAAGCCTGAGACATTTGGTGGTGCAGAGTTGAAAAGCGTAGTAAATTTCAGTTTTAAAATGCAAAAAAGTTAATTATATAATGAAAAAAAAAAACGCGGGAACATTTTAAATTCAGTGATACGTTAAGTCAATTAATATGCACTATGTACTACCTCATTGAGGCAATAATTCTAGAACAGTTATCAAGTGAAACTAGAATTGGGGTTATGATCGAGTGAACCCACCAAAACGGTTGGTGAATGCCACCCAAAGATTGCTATTTTATATTCTGCGCGTTATTTAAGAGACCGATAAAGGAACTATCGCGAAATGACGGCATATACGCAAATAATTCGTATATAACAAGATGAATTTACTGGAATTGATCAGTCAAATTTAACATTAATGAACGTGCGATATCGGAGCGTTCAGGAGTGTCAGATGTCACAACAATAAACTGACCGTGCGCTGCCTTAGTTAAGACTGGCCATAGATGAATTTCCGACATAGTTGTTGAAATCATATCTACGGAACTATTAGTACAGAAACACAACCTCTCGTGGATTTCTGTACTCACATATCGCCAGTACCAGTTCGACGTAATAGGCGGCGAGACACATTTCCAGACTCCGTGCTGCTACTGAAAATTTCCAAGCCGAAAAACTCAATAACACTTTGCTCGACCCCGGAATCGAACCTAGGACCTCTATCGCACGGCAATATAAAACAATTACAATCATCGGTTTAAATAACGGCTACTGCTGTAAGCCTCCATCGTAGACTATCAGAGGGACCACAAAGGAAAGACACTTAACAAGTCATCGTAACTAACTAGTTTATTAAAATACCTGTGAAGCAATGCAATTATTTAGGTCTATAAATCACTTAATACAAAAATATGAATGAAGACACTCTTTATTCACTTCCCGATTACCTCACAGGAGCTCAAAAGTTTCATATAAATACAGAGCCCCCTACTAATGTATAAAATTATACACCTTTAATTAAATCAGTGCAATAAAATCTATTGCTCAAAGGCGGTGTATGCAATGGCGATTTGATAGGCTGATGTGCGCGTTTAGTAAGAGTCCATAAAACGTTGTATAAGCACAAAGGTATGTAAAGTGGCCACGAGGTTCAATTGAGACGTTAAGTTTCAATGCTCCGGCGCATTAACATGTTAATGTGATGCGATCGTGCGCGCGCATCCGACGCCGTATCTCCCGATACATTCCCTACAGCATGTACTTCATATTAATACTTGTAATAAAAATATATGCACGTCGCCTTATTGGGCAGCAGGTTTAGTGGTAGTCGTGCAGCCAGGTTTTCAAGCCCAGCTACACTTTGTGTTCATGTTGAAATATATGGTTCGAAAGTTGAGTTAGATGATTCTAACCAAACTCTCGGACATCTTTTTAACAGAAAAGTTGAGTGAAATAATAGAAAAATCATGGTGGGTTCGATAAAAATCACAATGGATCATCTTCACGAAATCTGTGCTTTTCTACTTTTACTGACAAAAATCTTATTTGATTGAGAAAATAATAGTGTTTAATATCATAATTCGTATGTATGTATGTACATATATATATTTGTACATACACTTTTATTCCTTTTCGTATTTAATTACTCCGTGAAGTTTTTTTCTAAATGCCTAAAAAATATTTTTGTTATTAGAAGTGCCTCACACGCATACTCGTATAAGATCAAATTCTAACTTTGCCAATAACTTCACAGGTCATGGTATCATGCATTCAGCATAACATCAAGCGTGTCAATTGCTATAGTATATCTGCTGCTAATTATGGGGAATGTATGTTAATCCTGCATTAATGTATGCACCAGTTACAGCTTAACGACTGTCTCGTGTGATACATACACATCAAGCACATTACCTCATCGTTATGCATAATACATACGGAATTGGCGACATTGATTTATAGAGGCATTAGCTATACCAACTATTCATATTAACTAACGCAGCCCTAATTATAAATCTATAGCCATTTGAAATAATAGTATTAAAACTTGGTATTTTTACCACCATTGGTAATTTTTCCACTTCCAACAATTCTACGGGAATTTTTAAGAGACTATGAGATTTTTTATGATTCATCATAAATTTAAGACTGACTAAACGATCGTTTGGTTTTTAATCCAAGAAACTCTGAGATATCTGACCATATTCTTCATCATCATCATCAGCCCATATACGTCCCACTGCAGGCACGGGCCTCCTCTGCAATTAATTAACCTTAATTTCTTAAGTGTGTAGTCCGCCAACCCGCATTAGGTCAGCGTGGTGGCCTAAGGCCTAAACCCCCCCAGTTGCAGAGGAGGCCCGGAACCATATTCTTATACATTTATTATTCCTTAACATTCATACTAGCATCACAGATCCTGGCTGAAATATGTTCATTCAAGTTGTTATATGAGGTTGAGTGTTTTACGAATGAAATTCTTGTTACTATTAGCAATAAGATCTATCGTATGAATGGAATGTGGAAAGTCCGACCCTGTTTATTGCCATTTAAACACTCCAATGAAATCCTGGTACAATTGATTGAAAGTACTATAAAACATAGGCAACTTAATTAAGAAACTATAATGGATCCGATGAAATTTCAAAAGCAGTCTTTATTATTCTCGATTTCTATACGTGGTAAGTATGATGGCAAGCAGAAACATTTTGCGAGTACATACTCGTATACTCATACAATGCGATACAACAAAGAGGCTTATAATACGGCAATAAAACTCCGGCAAACGGCGCTGTCATAAATTTAAAAAGCACATGTCCGCGCTCCGGGCGCACTTAAACAGCGTCGTGTTTAATTTTATTAAATTAATCCAAATTAATCCGAGCGCGGTCGCCTCGTTAAATACATCTTTTGCCATAAAATGCGATGGGGCGCTCGTTAAATTGACCTCAGCGTTTCGCCGACGACCACCTATACATAATGTACCTCGTAGTCGCGCCAATTCCATGTAATTTACATAGAACAAGAACATACACTGGTACAGCAGTGTAAGTGCGTGTTGTGATATCAAGAAGTACAAGATTCGATTCTTGAGTTGGGTAAAGTATGTTCCTATTAAGGAAATTTCAACAGCAGTGCGGAGATAGGATCACTACCTAGTACATGGGATTTAGCTGGCGACAACTGGCGAAACGTGGGTGTAGAAAATTCAACTCTACCTTCCCCATCTATGAGACAATTTTAAGAGAGTTCATTAATAAGTATACAATAATTTTATGATGGAAATATTACAACATCGTATTTTATTAATGGAATGTAGATATGAATGTGTAACTAATAGGATTTTCTAAGTGATGCAATATCAGCATAGTCGTAACGAAACGCATAATTTGTCTCCAATGACGTATTCACTAAAACAATGGACCAAAAATAACCAGTGATGCGAGATTACATTGTTTTTCATAAATTTCCCATTATCAGCAGCCATTGTTCCTTAATTAAAGAAAGTATTATAATAACTATTGTGATTCAAGGATTTAATATAATAATTACGTAACGTTAAGATAAAATTTCATATGATTTAGAGTTGATGATTGATAAAGATAAATAGATAAAGTTACGTATACGGTATACGTAAAGTTTTTTCTTAGTTTTATTATGAAAATTAATCTATAGTGAAGTATTTTTTATAAAAAATATAATTTTAGATTAACAAGCCAACATACTCGTGTTAAATAATACACTTATACATATGTATGTTTGAGACTCATAAAGTATAGTAATGTATCTTCGGACTGCATAAAAAAAACAGATACGTAAACAAACGACAGTAAATGTAATTAATCTTGGAATTCTTTCAGCTAATCGAAACACATTGATTGAGTTCGGAATAGAATTCGTAGGAGCGGTAATGGCCGGTGGGTTGTTCCCTCTCGTAATGAGCACGTGGACTCCCTCGGCCCTCCGGGCCCTCCGCGCCCTCCGCGCCCTCCGACCTCTCTTAGTGTCATTAATACGGAATCCCCGGCGGGAATCACATGTTTATATCGGTTTTTATTTGCGTCATTGTGTCGCGTCTGATTAGTCTGCCAGGCTGCGATTAATAAGCTGTAAAAAGGGATAAGTTTGATTGGGGATAAATTTTATGGGGTGTAATGGGATTGTGGCGACGTCGCCGAATTGTCATCGACAAATTTTTACATCAGTCCACATATTTCTAAATTTAAGAGCGGTCTCTTTTATACATAGTTGAGATGAACTAGGCCTTCATCTAGTCTATCCTGTTTTAAGGGTGCGCCTAATCCTTCGCTGTCGTAAAAGGCGACCTATAAATATCCCATCTCAGATTTTTTACTGAGTCCCGTTACTGATGTACGAACTGTCATACAACCACAAAAGACACAATCGCGGCACTTATCAGTGGGCCAACTTGTAGTTCGTGTAAATGAAACTCCCAAAGGTCCAATTATAATCGTTACCTTCTTTCTTTCTCCTAGTCTATTTTTGACAGCTTGCAACACTTTAAAAATATATATGTAAGTGTTTATTTCAAAGAAAGCGATATTCAACCACAATCATGCTTCTACTCATTTACCTTCTAATCTCCAAAAAAAGCACTTAGTAATTTCAAAAACCAAAATGACCAATTTCCTTCCCCTAACAATGACTTGTCAACAAGCTAATCAAATTCATACGGAACAGTTTTTGACGCCGGCATTTTATGCACAATCGTCGTTTCTCCCCTAACTTAAGGCTTGGTGTAAATAAGGCTCCCCGTCGATCGTGAAGTAGCAATACATTGACTTCTATTTACTCTCGCGTTTCCCTCCCTTTCCCTTACTCGGGAGTTTTCTTTTTGCATCTTGTGGCGCTTGAAGCGAGGCGACTTTTTTAAGTATGGAAATCGACTGGGATATTTTTAACATATTTTCGGCCAGGTAAATGATCGCATTCACGCATGAATGTAATGAAAGGCCAAGCTAAGATGTCTTTAACCTAAGTTTAGTCTAGTGGCAGTACTTCCATAGAAGCTCAAAAGCCCAGTTTGCCTTACGAAATTCCACACAACAAAATTCTAATTTTACAAAAGCAATAAACAATTATAAACTAGACATTATACAATAATTAACGTTTAACGCTTTTGGGCTTCTATGGACGTACCAGCACTGGTTTAGTCAACTATTATTTTTTAACATAATAAGCCTCTTGACGTTTTCAAGTTTTCTTCTTCACACATTTATAAAGGAAAAACTAACAAAGACTTTGCCTGTCTCGAGAAACGAATCTGTGCTGCAGAATCATTAACGTATATCGATTTATTCTTCTAAACCAACAAGGCGACTAGAATAGTAAATATAATTATGTAGAATCTATAATACCAACTTGTTTTGCCCCTATTACGTGGGACTAAAATACAGTTAGCGAAATGTGAGTGCAGAAATGCACCTCTGCCCACACATTTGGGGAATACAGGAATACAATAGGCACTGACGCATGTATGAAACTTATTTTATATTTTTACCGCTATTAGATATACATATGTATGTGCCTTTTTCATACGATTTCTTGAATAAAATTAGCAAATTGAACTAAAACACTAATAATTTTAAAAATAATATAATTTTACACGTAGAGCATCTACTAAAACAAATCATCATTTCGCGTAACGATTTAAATGTATTAATTCGCTGAATATTTTGTATTGCTTTAAATGTATCATTCGTAGTTTATTTCCGTTTTCTACATAGTGTTTGTAAAGCTTAAAGCGCTGTATTGCTATGGCGTCGTTCTTTTGTTTCACATCCTTACAAATTGATATCGGAGCTCTCGTTTGTATGATAGAGATAGGTATAAATTTCACACGCCCTACTGTACTGCCAGCTCAGCATTATTCGCAGGGTTGTCTTCTCTCAACAAATTGTCCTACATATTTTTGAAATACCAACAATATTTTTTATATCTTCACAAAAATTTTAGTAACAAATTTTTATGGTTTTCAGACTATGCGTGTTAATTTTTTACTTTAATATAATATTTTTGGATGTATTTTATTCGGCAGTAGAGATGTATATATATTTAATAATAAAAAAAACATGCGTACTGAATGTGCCTTATGTTTGTATACACGAAAGACTAAAGGAATGACTCTTAAAACAGGTTCAAGCTAAAAGTGCGAACCGCATCTCATTAGTAAGTAATTACAATAAAGCGTTCCATATGATGCAAATCTCGTTTGCGAGTGCGAATATTATTCATGAGCGAAATAATTCATCGCCCCGGGAACAGCCCTGCGTTCGGCGTGTCTATCTTTTACCGCTAAGCCTACGGCGGCGGGGTCGGCTCGCCCCCCCACTCGCGAGAGGGACAGGAAGCGACTCCTTAAATTTTATATTCTACCCGCATTTTGTCGCCTAAGCGTTCCATTTAGTGTACCATATTTAAACCCAACGCCATTCTTTTTCTTGCCAACCGAGCGGGGAATGTAAGGCGATTTTCTATGTTTTTTTACTTTGAGGGTTGCCTACATCGGATGTGTGCGGAATACTGATGTGTGCGTGCGACCGCCGACGCCCTGTTAGGCAATGAAATTGGCATATAAATGTAAATTTTATGCTATGAATTTTAAAATGGAGTCGATACTTCCGCTCTTGTGGTGCCGACCGCCGTTCTCGCAAGTTTAAGTCGAACGGGGATGAAATTAGATTAGAATGTGTCACTTTTGGTAAAGTATTGCCTTTTAACGGCTTGAGTGGGGCCCTCGTGTAATTTAAAACCGCAATTGTTGCCGCCATTTTAAGCCTACACAAACCATATACAGCCATAAAGAATATTGTGACACCCACGCATTACGAGTTTGTTACGCGTTCATTCTCATTAATAAATGGCAATTAATCTTCTCTTCTTGGTTTACAGAACGACATAAATTATATTATAAATCACAAAGTCTTCGAAAACATTGCCGAACTTATCACTAACGTATTAAACCCTCGTACAAGGAATACAGTCGGTATTCCGAAATCCCTTTTAGGAAAATCAAACGTGAAAACAGAGAAATGTAAGGAAGAGGAAAAAAATCCACTTTACAGACGCAAACAACTCACTTTAAGTTTATTGAGCTGTAATCGAATTGTGACGTCCCTACGAGCCGCGGCGCTCGTGCTCGGAGCGGCGGGATCTCTATCCGTCCTTATCTGACCCGCCCATTTAAATCTATGCTTTTCAATCGTGCCGTCTCGCTCATGTCTCAGGGGTGCCGGCGAGATTGCAATCTTTTGATTTATACCAACTATTAGGAGTGGTGCGGGATTGTCCGTCTCTCGGAGGAGATGCGCCGCGATAAATGTACCAGATACCATCCACCTCAGCGCTGATTATACAAATAGATTTATTTATAGCCTGCGTATGAATAGTCCAGGCGAATTTATCTCGCTAAACATGTTTTCAATTATTCTAATGAAATGTGATTAATTGGAATAGTCTATGTTTATTTTTCATATAAGAATCACATCTAATTTAAAAATGACTGCTGTAATTGGAAAAAAATATATTATACATATGTAAGTTGTTTATGGCACGATACGGACTATTAATTATGATCATGATTTTTTTTGTAACGAGAGCGAAAATGCTGATTTTTAAATATATTAACATAAAACTAATTATGCGGATTTATCACAATGTCATAAGCAAACGTTTTTGAAATATATATGGATAAAGAAACAACATTGTCGAGTCAAGTTCAAGGACGCATTCAAAAACATTAAGGATTTCTAACATCTCATAATCAGCCGATAATAGTCCCACTGCCGAGGCACGGGCCTCTTCTACAACTGAGAGGGTTTAGGCCTTAGTCCACCATGCTGGCCTAGTGCAGGTTGGCGGACTACACAAACACACCTAAGAAATTCCTAAGAAATTTTAGGTGTGCAGGTTTCATCACGATGTTTTCCTTCACCGTTAACGTACGTGATAAGTCTTTGTGAATACATGTTAAATATGTAAATGTTTCTAACATCTACATTAGGATTTAAAAATGTCACCCACTTCAATTTCAACTTAAATATCTGTACGACAAAAACATCGTAACCAAAATTGGAGGTCACTAAACGAAATCAATGGGCTGCGGCTCCCCACAAAACGATGTCCATTCAAAACTGTATTACCTCAAGTCAAACATTATTTGGACTTCGAAAGGTTGTATAAAAAGTTGTAGCGGCCGGCCTCGGGTCCCTAGCGGCCGCTTAGCTCACAAGATCCGGGGAAAATAAAGGAAAGCGTCCCTCATTTATATTGAACGGATTCAACGGCTACCTTATTTTTGCTTTGCACATAGAAATATGTAACACAAATGCTTATACCATTACTATTGTTTTAAAATATTGCACTATAACATGGTTTTTATGATTTTTTAATTTTCAATAAAAATTAAATAAAAAACAGTTTATAGCAAAAAAATTATGAAAAAAAGCATTTTATTTTTGATTCATATAAATGTAAATGTTAAACATAGCTCGAAACCATAAAATAATAATGGTCCCAATTTTTAATGATTCGAAAAGGTGATGCGCATAAATGTTTCAAGTTTATGTTGTGGACGACACAATAATTACACAGGGACCGTGCCTCGTAAACTGATACAGCCTGGCAAAGGGAATTAAGACGTTAAGCATGACACATTTCGTCATTTCGTCACATGCTAAATATAATTTAATAACTTAAGCTACACGACAAAGGATTTTAATACGATGTTTAAACACTCGCTGAAGCGTAACGAAACGTCTGTTATTTATTGATATGCGTTTCCTGTGCCTCTTTAACGTCTATAAGTTAAACGTTACAATCTAACTGCTCACATTAAAATAGTTGTGTCGGGTAATTCAATTTAGTTCTTTTTTCATTGTCTTGTACTTTTTCATCCTGTCGCAGTAATGATATGTTGTCATAATTAAATTCTCGTAAACATCAATTGAATCATTTATTTACGTTTTTGTATTTTAACGGGTAACCTGAATGTGAATTGCAAACCTAAGAGCGTTTACTGACTATAGGAGATTATCTCTCGTCGTTCTTTATTAAGTCAGCGAACTTACTCTGTTAACAAGTTTGCATACATTCATGTAATTATTATTTTTATACTGATACTTTAGGCGCACAGTCGAGAATCTCGGCGGTCGCGGGTCCCAACCCTAGACATACACCTCTGACTTTTTAAAGTTATGTATTCACAATGAATTATCACTTACTTTAACGGTGAAGGAAAACATTATAAGGATGGTTGCACACCTAAAATTCTTAGGAATTTCTTAGACCGTGTGTACTCCGCCATCGTGGTGGACCCTCCTAAGTTGTAGAGGAGGCCCGTACCCAGCAGTGGGACGTATATGGGCTCATAATCATGATGATGATGATAAAATAGCCTCACTGTACTAACGGAAAGTTCTTTCTAGTTAACTCGTCTTTTGGATACCTATTTATAATAGGTACCAGAGGATCATGTAATCAAAGCGGTCTTTGCCAACCAATGCAAAAAATTTTGATCATGCAGTTACTTACAGCTACTCTGCTCTCTTTTAAGTCCAATCTCATCGCCAGCGCCTCTCTCATGAACACATCGGGGTAATGTGAAGCTAGAAACGCCCTCTCCAGCTCTTCTAGCTGCCACGAATTGAAGTTGGTGCGTGACCGCCGCCGCTTGCCGCTGTCGCCGTCGTCGTCACCAACGCCACCTAGCGAAAAAATATATTTAGATTAGATTTTAAAATGAAAATTTTAAAGTTTCATTTACGATTTTTAATATATTGCCATAAGTTTAAATAAAATAGAAACGTAGTGATACGAAAAGGTTTAATTGAATGACTCTTAAATTAAATGATAATTTGCCTTACGATGCAACCGGGATACCATAAATCGTGCGTGTGAAGAGGCTGTGACGCAATACGACCATCATTAATTCCTAACTACATTAATGACTATAACATAATACGAAAATTAATAACGTTCTCGTAAAAAACTAAATTAATAAAATCCGTTCCCAATCATCGAGCGGTCGGAATTAAATAAGACATAACCATAAAAGACACCGGGCAGCCAACAAAATTCATTTAGACAATTCCTTGGCAGTTAAAACAAAGCCGCGACCAGGGGCTCATAAAAAAGAGATAATCTCCGACAAAGCGTCAGAACAAGTTTTTGAAAATAGAATATAATTTCTAATTTTCTCTCGGTGATTTTAATTAAAAATGGTCCCGGGAGAGTGAGATGGCTGCACGGTACCGCCGTCGGGGTTGGAAAGGGACGACTATAAATTACTAGCTCGGTCCTCGGAGGAGCTAAATAAATTAGAAGTGATTAAGAGGTACGCGCTTCTGTTTTGTGTGGAGCGTATCTTTGTGACTTTTATTGTATGGCGAATGAGAATGTTTATGCTAAAGGAAGCATACATTGCGCTTTGTTGTTTTAGTAATAAAGTTTGAAATTAAAACATCCTTGGAATGAAACTGTAAACAATCAGCTTCCATGAAGAGGAATCGAAATTGCTTCAACGTAGGAATTCTATAATATCTCAGATAACTGAGATTCAAAGTAATAATTCTCTTCATATTATTAGGAACACAACTTTCAACTCTAAATAATTTTCCTCTATTCCGATTCAATTAATTTGTAAATCACTCTTTGGTAAAACTTTGCTTGTTATCATAGCCGATACGTTACGCTGTCGCCTTAAGAGAAAAGGCTATTACTGGTTCGAGAGTGGGACAGCGATATCGGGCTAATAGCGCGTGTGAAAGAGACGTATTACAGTTATTGTATTAAAACAAACGACCGCCTTGGGCACGCAGACAACAGTTTTGGCGCGCTTTAATTTAGTCTGTTCAATGTTTTAATGTCACAGGGGAGGGACGGAGGTGGGAGGGGGTTGTGTGGCGGTCGGGGAGGCCTTACTAAGTATCTATTTGAGGGCTGTGGAACGATGTTAATAAATTCGTGCAGTTAATAATTCCTCCTTTGTTTTGTTCGTATCGACTGAGATTTTAATACCCAAGTTACAAGTTGTCCATCAATTTTTATTGTAATAAATAATTCAACAATGTTTTTGATACCATTGTTTTTTTTTTAAACTACGCTGAAAATTTTTAGGCTACAGTCTCTTTATGTTTTAAAGAATTATCTATCCAATAAGATATAAGATTATTTCAATTATTTTGCTATCACTCGGGTATCTTCCTCTTCCTTACTAATAGACAAATTAATAATACTCTTAGAGAATATTCCATTCCATTTAATGATTGGTTGAGAGGGAATCGAGTGGTATGAAAACAGCCTAATTAACGTATACGACGTGAATAAAAACATATTAACATAATAAAAATATATTTCAACTAAGCATCTAAAGAGTAGATTTACCAGTGTTGGACACAGATTTTAACATTTCTATCAGTTTTAGTTTTCCCTACAGCGTCAGCCTATAAGGTTCTTTGAGAAATCGATTTTATAAGACATACCTACATATTTTCACGCCTGCAAGCCCGAAAGGGTGACAGAAGAGAACTTCCACAACTGTATTTCATCAGTTATGTTTTGAAAGCTGTCAGGCTCTGGAATTGAACCCAAGACTCGTCACACATATCATTGAAACAATTATTTTACCCATAGAAATCGCAGTCGCCAAATGACACCGGTAATTTGAAAATTTTATATTATGATTTGAGGTGGCTTTACGCTATATGCCGCGATATTTGTTGAAGGTAAATTAATGTAGTTACTACTTTTTGCTTTATGTTTTCCTGGTACAGTGTTTATTTGACAAGTACCTACTTACACTACATAGACCATCAAAATGTCTTCGTATTGTGAAAAAAATCTTGAATATACACATTTTTTAATGTGGTAGAGCCACACCGTAGTCAGCTTTGACTGTGGTAAGAATGGGTTGGCTCTACCGGGGTAGAACCACTGTGTCTCTCAAATCTACGTGAAGCTACTTTACGTTTTATTTGGTAAGATTGTCGGATGCCTTAAAGCTGGTGGCAGGATACTTGTATCCGAGCGGATACTTTTCAGCAAACAAGCCGTATTGAATCACTCATAGAGAAATTTCAATTTGAGTTGCTTCAACATTGCATGTCTCCTTGGTTATTCTTCTTTTTGCTCAAGACTTATTTCAATATTTACTAACAAATATTTTTATTTTATTCATAGAAGCGGTATCAGATGGCGACATCGCGCACCGGAATTAAATGCTTCTATTCAATAACCGCTGTTATTTGCGATGCCTTTTATATTTCTATTACCCGGAGGGGGCGGATAAGAGAGTACTTTTACCAGCGAATTGTGTATTATTTATGGCTTGTATTAGTCGAGATTTTATCTTTATGAGAGTATTGTCTGATTGCCTTCGTATGACCTTCGTCCCTGGTTCTGTATTTGTGGAGTTTATCTTTAATTGTTTTGTTTTTCGTATCTGATGTCTCTTTTGTTATAAGTAATAGTTAATGCGTTAAAAACCGTCCGGCTGTGTAAATTACGAAATTATTTACAAAAAATGTAGTAGAATAAAGTCGAAAGCTCTATTTTATAAAAGGGAGAAAATATTTGGCTTATCACTATCATATTTAGCCCGTATTTTATCGTTACAAAGCGCACGACTCAAACAACAGAATTATAGATAAATCTCTTAAAGAATGCAAAGGGCTTAACTTTAAGTTACAGTAACGTTCAATGGTCGTATGTAAGATGTCTTCAAAACTTATATAATATGGAGATAGATACTTTCCTTTCTAGTAAAGGCTTTATAAGACATTACAATAATTAACTCGACCAATCTAAAGATTACGACTAATTAAAACATAAATAACAGTATTAATATTTTATTAATGTCTATTATAATAATATTGTAATTATTATGATTTAGTGTTATAATTAAAATAATATTTTCATTCAAGAGGTAATGAAGTAGGCTTTTAATGGCGCGCATATTGATTTAAACTGTCAGAGAACATGCCTGGTTTATGCATTTTTAATCGAATAACTAAGAACATATAGCCTCTAATAACACACAGGATATGGACAGTTAGATCAGATTCTTAATTCATTATAGACAGATGTTCATGGACACAGAAAAATGACTACTCTGGCGCATCGTACAAAAGATCATATTAATTGGTTAAAAACGATTATGATAAAAAAATATTATAGTAGACACCATTATGTATGTTCGAAACAAATAAAAATATTATTTTTAAATTATACTTTTATTATTTTCGTTCAAGTCTAATATTATGTACTTTGGACTAGAGTCCATAGTACCAACTGAGCAGTCAGACGTTTTATTTAGTGGATGTGCGACAAAATTGTATAGAACCCAGAACCCAACAGCTTAATCACGAAGCAATTGTTTGATGTCCGCCAACCCGCACTAGGCCAACGTGGTGGACTAAGGCCTAAAACCCTCTCAGTTGTAGGGGAGGACCGTGCCCAGCAGTGGGACGTATATGGGCTGGTGATGTGATGATGAATTGTTTGATGACTGCGCAAACGTTTTAACTTTTATTTTGCAGACCATATCTGAAATAACATTCTCTGTAATAATTATAAAGCTATTACAACTGATTCGCGAAGAAATTCAATCATTAAGAGTAGCAGGCAAAGTTGTAAAACGGATAGAAAATTGCTAACTAAAGATCGCACAGCACCAAAGGTACAGAAGGCAGCGTCTAATTTAAAATGCTGTGATTGTAGAAAAATATTTTACCAATATTTTTCAGTAAATGATTACTGTTAAATAGAATAAACTGCCTCGTGATCTCGCGGTACAGGTATGTGCCTTGCGCTCTGGATGTCCCGGCTTCGATTCCAAAGTGTGATTGGGTTCAATTTGGGTAAAGTGTGTTTTTGAGTTTTCCAATATAAATTTCTCAGAAGCAGTACGTAGTCTAGAAATGTATCCGAAAAACGGCAATAGGCTCTCCCCTTTTATCGACTGATATATACTGATGAAATGTGGTTGCAGAAAAGCACCTCTGCCTATCCTTTCGGGGAATACAGGCGAGAGGTTAATTTTAAGTATGTTTTATATACATAAATAATGTGAAAAATGTAACGTCAAGAGTATGGAATGAGAAATCTTTTAGCTCTTCCAAATTATAAAAATTCACGTCTAATTTGAGATTATTGTACATGGTCACGTCATCAATAAAGATAGTTATGATCCATTGGGTTTATCAAA
Organism: Hemaris fuciformis; assembly: GCA_907164795.1. NCBI lineage: Eukaryota > Metazoa > Arthropoda > Insecta > Lepidoptera > Sphingidae > Hemaris > Hemaris fuciformis. Next base: position 11,662,546 of record OU015440.1, read on the forward strand.
AAGACATTGCAATAACAACAACTGATACAATTTGTCACTGGTGTTTAAAGTGCGTGGAACTTCGTATTAAAATAATATGAAAATAGTAATGATGTCATAAAATGCATGATAATTTTATCTTATAAGACGTGTCATTGGTTCATCATCATCATCATCATCAACAGCCTTTTTCACGTCCACTGTTGGACATAGGCCTCTCCTATGGCACGCCACTGGGCTCGATCTTCGGCTCTCCCCATCCAACCGCTGCCAGCCACCTTGCGGATATCGTCACCCCACCTAGCCAGAGGGCGTCCTACACTACGTTTGCCGAGCCGTGGTCTCCACTCCAGAACACGTTTCCCCCAATTGTCCAACCAAATGTCATTGGTTCCATTTGCACAATTAAATCAAAAGTTATTAAATGCTTAAGCAACTTTTAAAATATATGTTGAGTGCTAATTATTATTATAGAACTTTAATATTTCTTACTACAAATATTTTAGTTATTCTTATAATACAACTTGCACTAAACAAATACAATACTGGGTTTATATTTATTAATATTTTGACTTTAAAAATCTATACTTAATTTTATAAAAAAATACATATGTACAGAAATAAAAATGATATGTACATACATAAATAATAAAACATTATTATATTAATAAACGGAACAATACCTTTTTTATATATTGTTAAATAAACGCGCATTTACCTCTGTGCAAGGATTAACGAAAAAACAGAATCTTGCTCAGGGGCGTGCTACATCGAAAAAAGTTCTCAATTTAAAGTGCACTGATGAAGTTTATGAAGCAAGCACGAAACTTTTGTATAAATAAAGGCATATTTTAAAAGAAGAAACATTAACACGACGTTTATATTACTGAGAAGGTCTTGTAAATAACACATTACCGAGTGCACCTTCTGTACCCAATGTTTTACGTTTCAGACACCGACGGCAATAAAATTTGCAGCATGCAATCAAAATACTGGATGCATTGCTTTATAATTTCATTATTCTGAGAATCAATTGATCGGCAATCGCGGGGCGGATTCGGGTGTAAAAATGGCTAAAATTTATCAGTAATAATGTACCGTTGTAACGACTGAATAGCGCGCTGTGTACTCACACGACAATCACTTGTAATTTCATATTTATCAAAGTTCACACTACAGTGGTCGATGTTTCTCGGTAAATGTAAGAACTTAATTTGTGAAGTGAAATGGAAAAGCATCGGTGGAATTAACTGAATTTAAATAGGCAGTCGGCTCGAGGCGATTTGCGGCTGTGTTAATGGCGGTTATTATTTTGTTTGAGTTAGTTATTTGATCGAATTTAACACCAGTGCTACAATAAATTATTAAAACATACAACTTTATAGATTTCTCGACAGACCTTAATAATTGACTATTTAATACGGGATTATTGTATTTTAACCTATTATTAGTTGTAAAGAAACGCAACTAATATTTTTAACATAAAAAAGTCCTAACCGATTTTCAGGTTATTTTTTGTTTTTGAATTTTTGTTTCGCTGACAAATTTTGTATAAGCATATAATAAGCGGCAAGTATTTTCATGGTAAACCTACGTATATTGGGCCCATAATTATTTTATATGGAAAATAAACATAATCAATGCACAGTTATGTTTAGTGGCCGCTCCGGCGAGTTCCCATAGCCCCGAGTGGCGAGCGCGAGCCCTTGTCCACGGTCACTGTAATTTGCCTTCGATCCCGAGAAATTAATTTCCAAAATCACCGACAGTAATAAAGTTATAATTTTTAACCAAAATAGGTACCTGTCCGTATACACAGACACGTCGTACAGAAGCGGAATCGGGCTCTCAATTTATTCCAAACGGCGCCACAAGCACATTATTTGCTTGTTATGTCTCTAAATACTGCATAGATTATGGCAAAACAACTTATGTATTTCATAGTAATTAACCTAAACAGCCGGCGCAGATGTCGTCTGTTACATAAACCCGAGCACGGCATGTTTGTCCTCGGTCTATCAAAGCCGGCGTTTAAGAACCGGTACCAATCAAATTTTAATAATAAAAAACTAACGGTGTAAATTGGTATATAAATTTTATAATAACGATAATTATAATCAATTAATCTTGTGGGTGCGCAGTGCGGCCCTGCGCGTCTCGATGAAGACATTGCTTACGAAAAGTGGGTTCATTAAGCGAGCCAGCGGTTCTGCGAAGCGCGTGTTCCGATCGGCCTAATTGAATTTGTGCTCGTCGCCGGTCGCTGGTCGCACTCGCAGCAAGCATACAATGTTGTTAATTGCACTAACTTAGCAACTTAACAGCGGATGATGAGCTCTCATCATTACTGTACTTTATTCGTAAGAGTTTGATTGTATGTGTAGAATTTCAAAGCAGAATCTTTTACGCATTATTATGTCGACATGTATGAAAGAATGTCTGGATTTAATACCATAAATACGATTGTCTCTATCCGGTTGGATTCAAATATCCTTTAAACTGAGCACAGTAAAGTGACAATACTCCATTAGATTGTGACTACAAAATTAACCAAGAATCTCTTGAAAAATGACGTAATCTTCTCTTATAATTCAAGCCTAGTAAATTTTCTTATTTTAAAGTCACTAGTTAATAGAAACTCTAATCTATGTTTACATCCAGCTCCGTTATTTATGATGGTTTCATAGCAGCCGTTTGTCAATATAATTGAAATATCGAAGATCCTATGTTTTCGTTTAAAAGATTATAAGCGTAGTTTATGGCTTACTTTATCTTTACTGTTTTTGTTTGCCATGTTATGAATGGATCATCTTATGAAACACCTATATCCTAAGAAAAATTATATTCAACGGTCTGACCTTACGGTCGGCATCAAAATTAAGTAGAGTATCAAAAGGTATGTCAGGCACAGAAATATTTGTTTCAGATCGGGTGTCGAACCAAATGGCTCTAAGTTTACAGTCCCATCCCTAAACAACTGCGCTACGGAGGCTATCAGTCAGGAGAAAATTAAAACAATCCATGATATCGAATAAGATAAAATGTCGAAATTTAGTAAGTTATTCAGGTTTTTCCTACTGTCTACTTTGTTAAGTAAATTCAAATATGCACTAATTACAACTGATAATGCTATCAAAGGTCACATGTGGCTTTACTCTTTTACGATGCCGTGGATTGGGAAATTTACAATTATCTAAAGATTTTTTTTACTTAGACAAACATGGAAAATATGATACATTAAAAAAATCTGAATTGACTAAAAAAACAAAGATATAAGATATCAGTATTTAGAACAATAGGTACGTGTTCCAGTAACTTTATTATCGTCCCCAAAAAAACAACTCTATCATGGTAAATTTCTAGTAAGTGTGTAAGCATTTTAGTATGTTCTTTTTACATACATACACAATATGTAAAATAAGAGATACTCGTATAATTGAAATCAGATTGGACTACATTGACATTAGTGTGAACGGATCGGCCCTACATTATTGTGACAGCCCCGTGGCGCAGTTGGCTAGACACCAGCTTGCGAAACGAGAGGCCGCGGGTTCGATCCCCGCACCGAGACAAATGTTTGTGTGATCCACAAATATCCACAAAGACCGAAAAGTCTCCCGTAGTTTCTGATACCCACGACACAGGACTTGTATCCTAGTGTGGGGTCAATACTATGTACCTATGTGACTATTGGGTGTATTTATTTATTATTGTATAACAGTTTTACAGAAGGAGGCCCAGAAGTAAATATGTTCCTTTTGATTCGTTTTATGATCAACTGATACTATTTATTGCTATTCTCCTATAGTCTCTCCTTTCTTTTTGTCATCCATTTTATTAGGCCGGTCGCACATTATCTCCAAAAGTTGAAGTTGATAGTTTACATCATCACCATCGTTTCCTGATCCAAATTTTTTAAGAAATCTTTACAAAAAATCTTGTCAGATAAACTTCAATAGAACGTAACTATTACTTTTTCGTGTTCTTGTTTGAAAATAAACATTTACACGTTTAAGAATTACATATTATCTTATAGAAAGCCTCAGGAGACCTGTGGAACATGATATTTAATAATTTCTTAGCAAAATAGCTTACACTTAAGGAAATATAGACATTATAAGCATAAACATGCCACTTAAAAGCTTAAGCGCGTACTGCGTAAGAGTTCTTTAAAAGACAATGTATGCAGTATGGGCCGCTCGCTTCTTTATTTTACTAAAAAACTGTTTGGTTATTGAAGTGCTGTTGTTTTTGCACCTTTTTTTAATTAACCATGGTTGCATTAAGCCGTGTATCGCAGTACTTTTATCAGCGCTCTCTGCAAATTGCGTTCCAATGTATTGCTTCTATAGCATCGATTTCCTATTTGTTTTTTTGCTGCCGAGTAGCTCAAGTCTGCGCGAATAAAAAATAATTACGGTCATCAAAGAAAATCTATATTGCTAACATTTAAATATATCATCGTAAAAGTTATTTATGTATAAACGTTTAATAGTATTAAGGTTTATTAACGCTTGTGCATGATGAGAGGTTTTTATCATCAACAAAATTGATCAGTGCTCATTAGTGACAATCGAGTAATCTTCAGTGTAAATGCATGACAAAGTTATAAGTATATAGTAGGTAAGTAATGTATTTCATATAGGGATAAACTTAATGGATTCTGGAATGTTGATTTTTTGGCAGTCTTAAGTGAAAAAAACACTTGAGAAAATGCTTTTAATTAGATGAAAAGTTTTTAATTAGATGGTGCAATTACAAATACCGCCAATTGTACTATTTTTTTATTACACAATATACTTTATTTAAAATAAGTTATTTGCGCGAAAAGTTGTAGTTTTATAAAGAGAATTAAAATTATAAGCCATATCAGATCTTATTAAAAATATTGCTGCAGTAGCGCCTACGTATAAGATACTGGCTGTAATTATGATTAAAAATTAAAAGACAAACAAAAAAAACAAAATTATTTTTTAAAAAGCTCGCCATCTTTGTTTAAGAGAACTGAAACGAAATCACCATTACAGATTAATAACGAGTCCTTTAATCATTCACCTTCACACACCGCTGGCGTTTATAATAATTTAAAGCATCTTTTTATTTAAAAATATTTTTATTTAAAATAGAACAGGATTTTTCACATGCGTGTTGGTAGGCGGCCGCTGCGAAGATTGAAACATGATAAATAGACACTACCATACACGGGTTTTTTAACCGCCATTACGGCCGGCGGTAATAAGGTGTAATAAAAATTTAATGTTTTACCAAAACAATATTGATTGCCCTCGGTGAACGGTTGCCGATGGTGGAATTAATTGACATACATGACAAAGAGGGTATGATGATGAGTGATGCTTTATATAAAATATTTAAATTTGTAACTAGTTGTGCCGTGCACTTTTAAACAACAAGCGGGTACTTTGCTTTTTGTTTGTATTGCGGCAACAATATTTTTTTAGTGTAACCATTTCGTTTTTTATATTATTTTTTATATTAAGCTATTATAGCTTTAAGTACCTTAAAAAAACATAAGCCCCATCTCTAATTAAACGTTATAATAAACCAAACAAAAAACTTTAATTTAAGGGAAGATTAGATATTACACGATTTCATAATCAAACGATTTTTTCTTTATCATAGTGACGCAAAAAACTTCTACAGTATAACAAATTTTCTTTAACGTTGTGAGACGAAATATCATTGCGAGTTAATATTTTTTGTATACAAAAGTGGAACAGTTGTGGAGCATCGTATATTATCCGTCGGGAACTCCTTCGGGAGCTATAACTCAGTGGTATCCAGTTTGGTGCGTATATCTGACTCACTCGGGCTCGGCCTGTTTAATGAACATAAGATTTGATAAGTAGATCATAGATTAGATTATAATAGTCCTGAAATAGGTAATGTTAGAAAATTAATATCTCTCGTTATAAGCTTAATATAAAAATGGTCTTTTAAATTTCATTGCAATATCTCAACTGCAGACTATCTTGATTTATCTATGTTAAAAGTCATTCGACAGAGCAAGACAAAACACTGTTTTACTAAATAAGACATATATATCTTCTATTATCATAAGTACGTTAAGATTTAAAAAGGATAAACCTTACACTCAATCTTATTGTATAATATGTTTTATTAAAATAATATATTTATACTCATGCAATTAATTAAGATGAAAAATTCTGCATAATATGTGTTCTCCATTAGAATTTTAAATCAAAACTAGTTTTTAAAAACACTGCCAATCTGTCGACATTTAAGTAAATTAAATTACTGAATGTAATAGCTAATTAATTTTGTTGCGTTACACGATGGCGGGCTCGCGGGCCGCAGATTGGATAATCTATTGTCGTTATTATAAAACAATGCGGCAGGGTCCCGTGGGAGCGATAGATCAGCCCCCGACTCCCGACACGCGGTTGGTACCCTGTGACGGGAGCCCAAACACTATGGACTTGTTATTTATTGGAGCACAAATAGAAATGTTTTGGGTGTAGACTTGCAAATACTATTATGAATGTGTTAAGCTTAGATTAAATTAGAATATTTTGGACCTACTTAAAATATACCTATATATTTGTAAGGCATATTAATCTAGAAAATAAAAATGTATCCATAGTAAGAATAAAGTCGTAACGATTTCATGTCTAATTTGCTGTACGATTTTTGGCAAAGGCATCGATGGCATTGGGGAAAAGGACTTCTTTTTCACTAAATTTTCTTTTTTCACTTGATTGTAACCCTAGGTGTTAAATGGAGCCTGTGAGATTGCTAGGACCTAACCGTAAGGTTGTTAGCGTAAGGGCAATTAAAGTAATGTTTTAGTATTTTTTTGGGTATATACTTTAAAAACACATGACTCATTTCATGATTAATTTAAATATTATTGTATTGTTTTGCATTAATAAAATGATAAGCTTTGTGTAAATATTTCTTTACACTTATTTTTCTTTTTGCATCATCAGCGTGACGCATCATTATCATTTTTTTTTAATGACAATCTCCGTGGCTAAGTAGGCCAGAACATGGCCTGAAAAATATCTATTTGACGAATATTAGTCATGTTACAAGACTATTATACTCACGACACCAGACTTTCATTACCGTTTAAACATAGAGGGGGACCTTGGGAAATATTTACTTATAATAATTACGGCCGAACGAAGCTAAGCCGGGCTAATAGCAAAAACTAAACGTTCAATAAAACAAAAACAAAACATAACAAAATCTATTAATATTTTTTGGGATCTATTGTCTAATACTAAAAATTGCATCACACAATCATATGTTCGTAACATTGCATTACAAACGAAAACATCAAAACGGAGTTTATCAATGACATTAACCCCTCAATACCGGCGGGGTACAAGAGACCGAGATACAGTCGGCACACACAAGGGCCGCATTATCTGGTGCCGTAACTTGCAAGTGATTTATTGGTGTTATTATCATATCTGCCTTTCCGGAGACCTACGCATGAACAAATTTCGCCCACGGTATATCATTTTACTTATATGTAAGGGAATGAAAAAATCCGCGCGGTATATCTTGGTAATGATATCCTATTTGTCTTCACGGTGTTTTTGTTTTTGTAGAATGTAAAGATATGTCTTGTGATAATAATCAGCTTAAAAGAAAGAAAATTTTCAGGTACCTCAAACCAACAGTCGCAATTTTATGATGTATCTGGTATTATTATCCAAATTATTAGCGAAACTTTGTTTGAAAAAAAAATGTACACGATGTACATAAGTACGTTTTTTAGTGGAACAATGTTTTCCCACGAAACAATGAAGCAGTTAAAAAGGTCTTGGATCAATATAAAAAATTAGGGCTTGCGTCACGGAGCTAGGTAATTAATAGCAGAAATTAAAAGTATTTATTGACAGAGCACATTAATATTCAGATCCAGACTCAAAAGTAGAAAAAAAACGCCTAGAACGTAAGCCTTGGAATCGTAATCTAGGTAAAATTAACATAAAAGGAATCAAATTCTTTGCTTTTCAAAAATATTGTAGGCGTCCTACATCATGCTCAAGCAAAACACCAAATTAAATATCATAAGTTATTTTATATTTTTAACACTTAGAAAATAGTACAGGCCAGCAAAATTCTGACAAATAACTAGGGATAATTGTATCTCTCAGATTTTATTTCTTTAGACAAACATCAGCTTTATTATCAGGCATAGTGTAGTCACAAAAGACCAGTTAGTGTGTTGATATTACCATTTCCCCTACTTAACTACGTCTCCGCAATCAAATTTAAAGTGACCAAAAATCCTAACGGCCCTTTGGACCCCACGACCAGAAATGTCGTAGTTAAAACATTGCGCGCATCGGGCGTGACGCGCGGGTTAATTTTATGCTACATTAATACAGCGGAGGGTTGGATCCACTTTTTAATAGGGTTAGTTATGGTACCGGGCCTCTCAGACCCCTGTTTGCTTTCTCAGTATTAGCAATATGTTACGGGTTTGTTCCTGTAGGATTATCTCCTTGTATAATGGTAATAAACAGGCTTAATGTTTGCAGTCTACGAGATATGTATCCTGCTTTTGTAAAGGGCAAGGCTCTCAAATGTCAGGTGGGTTATTTTGTACAAGCAAATAATGCGCTAATGAACTAAGGTGCAAACATACATAAACAATATCTCTTCCAATAAATGGTATGCACTTTCTATTAATAATATTAGTTTTGTCTATAGTCTATAGACAAAAGTCAGGTAATATTATATGTATATTGCAGAATAATTTCACCTGTGCTATCTATGATTTTTACTTTACATATTATCTGGCACTGTAAATTGACAACGTTGCACCTCATGGCAAATGCTACAGAAAATCGAAGAGAGAGTTGAATCGTAAGTGAACCTCAAACGATATGCTTATCTACGCAGTCTTTTGTAAAAAAATCTGACCTCTGCTCTGGAACAATATTTTTTTATTAGAAGAAAAAACGTGTCAAAGATTGACCAATCAACTTCATCAAAAATCTTAAACCTTCATCATCATCAGCCCAAATACGTCCCACTGCTGGGCACGGGCCTCCTCTACAACTGAGAGGGTTTAGGCCTTAGTCCACCACGCTGGCCTAGTGCCGGTTGGCGGACTACACACCTAAGAAATTCCTAAGAACTTTTTAGGTGTGCAGGTTTATCACGATGTTTTCCTTCACCGTTAAAGCAAGTGATAATTCATTAAACTTAAACCTTGCCAACATATTAAATTGTTTGACAAGACAGTTTCGTTTCTCAATCATAAACAGATTTATTTTGATTCATTTTTTTTTCATTCGTTGTTTCGCTTAGAAAATACCAAAAAAGTACTGTTTTTTAAAATTAGTTTTTCACCTCCCTTAAGACCATAACGCAGACGAAGTCAATGGATAACTAATAGGAAAGCAAATGAAAAAAAAACACATTAAATACTGTAATAATGTTATCCCACCCCACATTTCCTCTGCAAACAAGTTGCCCTACAAAGAAACAAAAAATAAATATGTTCACGCTATACATACATAATTGTTTCCTTTGTTTTTTATTTTCGTTTCTAAAAAGCCTGGGTGACGTTTTTTTCGCTTTGTCCCACGCAAAAGCTTATTTAGATGTTTATTAAGGTTGAATCAATTCGTACCGCTGTTGATTAAAAAAATCTGCGAACTTGTTTCAAATGATGATTTGTATTTATGAAATGCGAGTATTGGAGGTTTTATTCGTTCAAGAAGTTTTTATTTCATAGCAATAATAAATTGCTGCGTTAATCGTACAATTGTCTATATAAATAAATCCTGCTCTGATTAACGAAAACCCAGTTGTTTACAACTAACTGATTCATAATGAGGAATGCATGAACAAGATGAGACCTATCATAGTATCATAGCAGTGATGGCCTCGAGGTTTAGGCGCGCGGTCGAGAATCTCAGCGGTCGCAGGTTCAAACCTCAGGCACACACCTCTGACTTTTCGGAGTTATGTGTTTATTCACGATGAATTATTACTTGCTTTAACGGTGAAGCAAATCATCGTGATGAAACCTGCACACCTAAAAAAGTTCTTAGGTATTTCTTAGGTGTGTAGTCCACCAACCCGCACTAGGCCAGCGTGGTGGACTAAGGCCTAAACCCTCTCACTTATAGGGGAGGCCCGTGCCCAGCAGTGGGACGTATATGGGCTGATGACGATGATGATGATGATGAATTAAAACAAGTGTTTCAATAACACTTCCACAATCCGCACTAGACTACTACAGACAGCTTATTAGATAAAATTTATTTTCCATTAGTACAAGTACCTATGTCATAACCTTTTTATAAATTTGAAATATAGTTGAATAATTGTTGACACAAAAATAGTTAAATATTGACAGAAACTTAAGGTATATTTAATGAACTTATTGTGAGTGCTCGAAAAATTTAAAAAAAACTATTATTAATCCTAAACTGGGTAGAGATGGACAATAGTAGGAATGATTGTACAGATAAAACTTGTGCGTAGTCTGTGCTCACATAAAAGGGCATAAAATATATAAATGAAAATAGTTAGTTATCATTTTGGCAATATTATACAATTAATTAATTAATTTGTTATTATTTTAACATTTTAAATACATTATTAGTCATACTTTAATTTAGTATAACTAGTAACTTACATCTGCTTTCCAACAATTAGATATAACTGTAAAACTTGTCAGTACTTGAAAAGCATCCATAATAAACACCGTAACAATATACTACGTTAATACAAATCACTGAACGGCGCAGAGATCATAATTTAATGTAAGTCTCGAATACCTGCACCCACGGGGCTTATTCCGATAGCAAGCAATAAACCGCTAAACTACACGACATATTGGCGTATCACACTAGTCTCCCGTGACCAATTTCTGGGAAGGGTGTGAGCTAAAACGGTGCGCTATGAAAAAAGTAAACATTAAAAAAAGCGTGTCGAATTTGACAAATGCGTGTTTTGGGGCACGCGACGAACAATTTGTCACGCGGTGCGCGCGCGCAAGATGCGGTGTCGGACGGTTATTTTTAGGAGCAATCAAATTTTAATAGCCGCTGTTGCTCTGTTAACGTGACGTATGGATTACCAACACTTTCCTAACTCACATAGGTTTGTTGGCTGTTTATTTTGCCACTAGTTGCTAAGTCGAGAACTGTTTCCTTGCTAACGCTTTCATATGCATCCAGCTATATATTCGACCAGGTCCACATTAATGTAACCTATTTTAAACGTCGTAAATAAACATCTTTATTTAATTCTTTACGATACGGATTATCATTGAATTATTTATCTGCTCTTTGTGTAAATTATGTACCTAAGTATTTTTGTTATTTTGTTTAAAATACACATTGTATGAAGTAGTACGGTATGTTTTAGAAAATTAAGAATTCATAATTATCTCTATTTTAGTAATTTTTTTACAAATTACGTTTTCGAGTTGGGTAGATACTTAGCTAAGCTGTGTACTCAGAAGTGAGAAATATTTCTGTCGGATAGGCATAGCTCTTCTTGATAAGAGCTCTAAACTTCCCCAGAACTAGACTTTGTTTATATCCAAACTTTTGCTATAAATGAATTGTCTGTTTGTAACGTTCACTGCTGAATCAAATTTAAGAAATTTTGATATGGACTTATTATATGCCATGCAACATACATATTTATGTATATTTCTCGAACAAGTAAGTAAATATTTAATTAACGATTATTTATTCTAAATAATGAGATTATCAAGGCTTTCTGACACATTCATATGGTACAAGGGGCAAAGAAAATTTGGTTTTAAGATTGGCTATTTTCTTTCACAAAATAAATAAAAAAATACTGACTCTTAGGCAGTGCAAATTCGTTGCTGTTACATATTTTGATACATTCAAGACAACATAACCCATAAATAAATTTTTCATGCATACACCCACGACTGTTTTGAAAAAGGATTAGCGGAGGTAGGTATATTTCCACATCCATGTTTCATCTGCTTCAGTTTTGGACATATTATCAGTTTCCATACTGCCTGATAATATTACTAGTATAATAAATCTAGTAACACTGCCCGAATCCGGCATAAAATCAAGTACCTTAGGTAACACACTTAGGTAGGTCACACTTTTTGACAGGAAGTATACATTTCGTATTAATAACATAATGTAGAGCAGAAAATTACGTCAATTAATATTAAGAAAATTGCCGGCCGAGGCGTTATGAAACGCGGAGTGTGACCATTATCTCGTTAATAATCTATAATGAAGGCGTTTTTAAATAAAAACTCACGTGTAAACCGCTACTCATTAGAATCACTAATTAGTCCATTATAGCTACAGCTGTAACACTAATCGGTGACTTTGGCCGTGTTGTTACGCACAGAAATTCTTGCGACTTAGTCTGGTTTTACTAAGAAATCTATACAAATAAATAAAATTGAAGTGTCTGTTTGTAATATTGAAATAACCGCTATTTAATAAATGCATATGGATGTATACACGCCGTGTACACGGTACATACGAGTATTCCAAAATAACGTTCTTTTACAATTTTTGTCTGTCTGTCTGTCTGTTTGTTCCGGCTAATCTCTGAAACGGGTGCACCAATTTTAACGGGACTTTCACTGGCAGATTTCTGATGTAAAAAAAGAGTAACTTAGGCTACTTTTATTTTAGAAATGTTATTATTATTTTTATTAATAAACAATAAAAAATAACTATTCCGCGCGGGCGAAGTCGCGGGCACAGCTAGTAATATATATAGCTGCGTAATCCTATTAACCTTATAAACTATGAGTTTTCTTTACTAATAATATTATTAATTCCTCAGTAACTGAATTTTTCTGAGATAACTAACTGATTGTATTGTGTAAAATACTAGAATGTACTATTGTGATCTAAATTGACTATAACATGTTTTGTGTAATAAATGAATAAAATAAAATAGATGTTTGAAGGATCTAATATGTTAGTTATGTGCCAAAATTATTAAAATCTATTTATGCCTAATAGAGTAAGAAATTTCGCACATATACGAGTACCTATAAGTTAGTAATGCAATGGCAGCTGTCTTTCGTCAGTATTTAATAAATGATAAATAAGTACACCCAACAATCTTATACATCTCTGGTGTTATATCAAAAGCTATCAAAGTACCTTTTTAGTCATACAAACATTTGTCTCGGTGCGTGGACAAACATTTCGTTTCACAAGTTACCCTCGAACCAAAAGCGCTTCGGACGCTGTTTAATTCGTAACAATCGGTAATTCATCACTCCCGGCATTCAATTGCATAGACAAACGCGCGATATTAACGTAGTAAATATTCAATTATTATTTTTCAAATCTAATTACATTTGATAGGCCTTCCAAGCAGGATGCTGTCTAGGTTATGACGAATGTCTTCCGATTCGATTTTGATAGCCTAATTTAAAAAAAATGAAAAAAAAAATCCTAGTTCCTTGGCCTTTGTAGCAAAAAAAGGCTAGTATAATTATTTATTTATAGATTTTTTATCAGTTAGGTCAATATAATAATGAAAAGTAAAACGCAGTGGTTATTTATAATTACTTTTAACTCATAGACACCCTGAAAATTTAGTAAAAAATATTTTAATGGAAAATTTGCTTGTAATGACTAATTTGGCAGTGCTAGTGTTAATATGTAACATAACCTCACAATAACCATACTCAAGCAATTTTCCAAGGGGCATACTGACGTATTGTCTTTATTATTGTGTACCTAAATAACATTAAGCTAAATGACGTAGAGGCTAATTTACAAGAACAGTTTAAAAAACGTACAGGCGGCTTTTTATACTGTATATGAATAGGGCCGTGGTATGTGAAGAAATGGCCCTTGAAATTGGCTCTGTCCCCGCTCGGTTACACTTCGCACACCTTGCTGCCGACGCCCTTGAGCCCTAAGCGCGATAATTCACTAACACGCCTTATTCCCATAATAAGGCTTTTTGATGCATTTGTACCACTATTTTACTTAATGAGTTTAAATATTGTAAATTAGACGGCTACGAATTTTTTATACGCATTTATAAATAATGTTCAAGTTTATGCGCTTTAATGAAAGAATATTAGTAACAGTAAATCAAGGAAGGGAATAAATTTGTTTCTATTATTAATTTATTTTTCAGCTCAAATGATAAATGACCATTAAACTACATATAAATAAAATTACTATTTTAATTGTTGTATTCATAATTAATTTCTATAAATACTGGTCATAATAAACAAGATAAATATTTTGGGAAATATGACCTCTATGAAATTGGGTCGGAAAACCTAACATAATATTTCAACTGTCTTTTATTGCCTTTATATTTCCAAAAAACCTTTTACTTTTTAATTAAAAATTGTTTTCCGGTTTTTTTTCATAGTATCTTAACAAAATCCATTTCTGTATGCCGTAAATCGAACATAATAACTGTCAGGACCAACACACTAACAAGGCGAAGTACGAAGACTCGTTAGTGTCTATTATTACAAAACAAGTTTACAATTAACTAACAATGTTACGATGTTAAGTTTTACAATTTACGAAATAATTTGCCAGCTTATAATTTAAATTATTGCTCATATTGTGTTCTTTACAACAATTTACACCACTATGGCGCTGTTTCTTAATGTGTTTGATACCCCTTTTTTATACTAGAGGCTTTGAGGGGCGATAAAAGATCAGAGGAAATTGGATAATGTGACGACAAAAAAATTGTAATAATGAAAACTCCTTTTAACATAAGCAAAGTCATATAAAGGATGCCAAAAGACCCTTTAGAAATATAAGTAATTCAATTTAATTAATATAACTGAGACAAAAAATATATAATAAATATCATCTACATATCATCATGTATACCTATGTATTTATTGTATATGAATAATAATGTGTATCTATATTTTTTAAATGGATACATATGTATGTATGTATGTATGTATGTTTGTATCTTCTTTTTTTATATTCTTTTTTTTTTTGGTTATTTTTTTCACACCCACCATGCTTCATCTCTCCACCACCCTAAGGTAGACTGTTAGAGAATGCCGCAGGCATTAAGTCCGCCTATATACCTAAAGTTCTGTTTATGAAGTTTTTTTAATAAATAAATAAATACATATTCCTGTCCTCTTAATACACAGCAGCAGAACGAAAGAAACTTCGATCCCATCCCTAACAAATATTTGTGCATTTGTTTGCGCGCGAAAAGCCTGTGAACTTTGGCTCGACTTGATGGCGCCATGGAAGCTTACAAAAAGTGGCAAACAATATTAAAATGAGCGACATTTAATTTCCTCCGTTTTATGAAATTATAGTACCAATAGAGCTGGTCTATTGAAGTGTAAAAGTGGAAAGGGCTAGTATAATTTATACGTTGGCGCATTGTTCGCCACCCTCCCGCGACTGATGGCCCTTTATTGATGTACTTTTCACTAGTTCTGATTTTAGTTTATTAGCCCTTTCGGGGTTATGCTTGTTTGTGTTTCCTTATAGTTTATAATTACATATGTTTAGTGGTAACACAGACTACGCGAGTTAAAGATTTAGGCGCGAGTTTAGGACTAAAAATGTCAGATTAGAGAATCACAGCAGAGTAAATAGAGAATTATTACAATAATTAACTCTCGGCAAGATGGCCAAAACTTGAGGTGAATTTCAACACGTCTCACCAGCTTTGTGTAAAGCGCATATTTTTAGACTCCGTACGCACAATTTATTAATAAAAACAAGAAAAACGCGACATAAACAAAGAAAATAAAAAAAAATCTTTATTTACCACAAAAATACAATATTTTCTTACAGCTATTACTATACATATTTACTTATATTTTGCGCATAAAATTTTTTGCTGTGTACAATCTTTGCCAGACGGCCCCAAACTAGGCTAAGCCTGTATCTTGGGGACCAACAATATTACTTATTATAATTCGTCGTCATGTTAATCTTATTAATTACAAAACAAACTAATAACAGCTTATATCTAGTATTAATTTTTTTAGGAACAACATTTCTAATAATATTTAAACATATTTTAAAACTTAAAATTAAACAAAATAGTAGCGGAGACATGAACCTTAAGGATTAATTATATTTAAGACGTTTTCTGTGTCATCGTAATCCAGTTTTATCAGCCACTGTGTCAGCTTTAGTTTTGCCTCAGAGACAGATAGGCATTTTAGTGGGCAGTGTCTCACAGCTGAATTGTAAGTGTGTGCCCTGAGGAAGTCTCCAAATCGCCGGCCGAATGAAGATTGGATAGTGGGTAATGGTAATTTATAAACTCTTTTCTTTAGTAGGTCATGATAATAGTCTAGTTTCTTAAGATTTTTATGAGTGTTGACACAGGTTCTAAGTATGAACAATTGGCGTACAGTAAGTACACTGGCTTCTTTGTATAGGTCTAAAGTTGGATATCTGAATGGTTTTCTTAGCATTATTTTTAAGGCCGATCTTTGGGCCCTTTCAACTGTTAAAAGAGAGGATTTGGATGCGCTTCCCCATACAGGTATGCAGTATGTAATTAGAGATTGACGTATGCCAATATGCAGCTGTATAGCTGTATATATTAATTTAAGTGTATAAGTGCTGGCTGAATTTCTTAATTTTTTGAGTATGGCAGAGGATTTTCTGATTCGTTTACCCAAGAGATAAATGTGGTCTTTAAAATTTAAATTTTGGTCTATGAGGATACCCAAATATTTAATATTATTAACCGGTTCTATTTGATCGCAGTTGCAATTGTTGTTGAACAATATTACTAAAAGTTGAATTAGTTCGATTTGATAAATGTCACAATAAGACTATATGCTCCAATAGCATCGGCTTTGCTCGTTTCATAATCCACGATATCGTTCGAAATATCCAATTGATTAACCTTGTTCCGACACTTCGTAAATAAAAACTGTATTGTTTCTGTACAGCCGACGTGCGATTAGCACAGCCTTGGTTATTTCATCCACTTTCCCAATGGATGAAAATATTTGTTAAGGATTTTTCGGTTCACTTCACACTAAGAATAACCGACGGAATTTTAAAATATCGCATCCTTCAATATATGTCTGAAGCTTTTTATTTATCTTAGTGATAAATAACAATCTTTACCCCTTTTGTAGTAGCTATTGTAAAAAATAAAAAAACGTTAACAATTTATTATAGACAAAGCACAAAGTAGGTATTCAAAAATCTTATTTATTCTTTATCTTATTGCCTTATTAAAGATGAAAAACAATGCGCGAAAAAAACACGAGCAATTCGCAAATATTAATTTAAAAAAATATACTAAAATTCTTATACATCGCAATTAAAATTATCTTTATAGCTTAATTAAAGATAGCACGAAATAAAATGACTAAAAAAAGGTTTTAAATAAAAACTAAATTAATGAAACTGAATAACATTGTGTTTCAAAGTGTCGCACGGACAATAAACAGTGTCATTATTTGTATAACATTGATAATGCCGAGTCTAATTACGTGGAAGTAAACACACGTATCAATAAATGATTTAATTACACACTCCGCTCGATTTGTTGCCAATCAAATGTGATCTCGGTTTGGTTTTTATTGCATTTGCGCCCTCCACATGTAATTGAATATTGTCAAGTATACTCTTGTATTGATTGGGGACTATTATAGCAGTTACAAAATAATTTATTAGTATAATGTATCAAAATAGCTGAATATCCCAATGGATACTAATAAATTGTACCTCAATGGTACAATTTTTACTCCCTTTTTGAACGCTTCCAAAATGGTGTTGGATACACAAGCTGTAGAATATATAATAGCGAATTGGTGACGTTAAAAATAGTATTTTAGGTTGAGCTGTTGAAAGAACGACAAAAAATATTTGAATCTGTTAAAACAAGAAATTTTTGTTCTAGCTACTGTTATTATTTTATTACAGACGATTATTTTCTTGTCATCTTCTCTAACTTAAATGAAATAATATTTTTATTCTGTTTTAAGCTAAGCCCTATGTACTATACTATAAGAAGTAATTACCCCTTACACAAGTTTCCTATCAAAATTAGTTAAAAAACATTAAAGATCAACAACAACAAAAAGATCCCTTACAATTTATAAGTGTAATGTAAAACTAGCCTAAGTGACACTTCATAACCCTTTGCCACTAGGTCTGCCATTTTATAAATTAACGAAACAAACAAATATTGTTTTGTAGTGTATAAAATTTTATATCAATTTAGTGTAAGGCTATTAGATTGCAAACACTTCAAATTTATTAACCGGTGCGTAACATTAAATAACTGTCTGTCTAACCCAAGTAATGTATTTTGCTTCCTCTAAATTAGTTTTATTAATGTAGTGTTGGGCTCGACCTCGAGGCTTAGGCGCGCGGCCGAGAATCTCAGCGGTCGCGAGATCAAACTCCGAATATTCGCATTGAATTATCACTAGGGTTTGCAATCCCGCAGTAATTTTTTCCCGCAGTAAAATTTAAAAACGCAAAAATATGCATATAATAATGCTTTATTACCTGTAGTTTAGTTACACTATATTAAAAAATAATAATAATAGAAACATTCATACAATATCTAATAGAAAATGTACTTTTTCATAGTTCTTATGAGGTTAGGTAGGGGGTTTGCAATCAATAGGGTTTCCTGCGTGTTAATATGGACTTATCTTACCTAAACTACCTACATAAACCAAACTACCTACATAAACATACCTATATATATTCGCTTGGCTCTAGATATTCTTTAAGAGAAAAGTTCAAGGAAATTGATATTATGACAGTGGCATCTCAATATATACACGCAAATCTTATGTATGTTCATAAGAATATTGATAAATTTAAAAAGGTTTCTGACATACATGATAGAAATACACGCAATAAAAATAAGTTAGTTATTTATAAGACCAGGCTCCACAAGATCAGCAAATCTTTTAAGGGTTACTGTATACACTTTTACAATAAAATCCCTATTCATATTAAGGCCTTAAACTACAATAAATTTAAAGAAATTACTAAGAGACAGTTATGTAACAAAGCCTATTATACAATTTCAGAATATATGGAGGATAACGAAGCTTGGGTTTAATTAATAATTATTGTAATCCCAAGTCTGACTGAGTCTTCTTCAATGGACATAGCTGTTTATACATATTTACTTATTAGTTTAGTACTTTGTAAGCAATTAGGTATGTCATGCTCGCTGAAATGTCTGTGCTTACGGCGGCGTCGTGTGTCGGGTCGGTCACTTCCCTATGAAATGGTTGAGGAGACCGATGGCTGGCACATGCGTCATACTCGTGAACGGGTGCTGTTTGTGTGGACTGGTCTGCCTATTTTTGCTTATTTGTATTTATGAACTTAACCTTATCCTAACTTAAACTTAAATTTATAATTTAACCTAGTTAAATGTCAGTTTCTCCATTCAAGATGACTATGTTATTCTCATATTCAATACAATAATCTGGTATAGTATTAATGAGCTGCTCTAATTTGAGAAATTCATTTTTTGTATCAATATTGTAAACTATCTCTTGATTGGAAAAGAGCAACACTAGAGTTTCTTGCCCGTTCTTCTCTAGTGATGACTGCCTTCCGAACAGGGTGGTAAACCAAATTTTGAAATGACTGAATCTAAGTGATGTATTTGACATTTTACAGATTCAATAAATAATTTCATTTCATTTCATTTCATTTCATTTCATTTCATTTCATTTCATTTCATTTCATTTCATTTTTAAACAAACAAATAAACCAATTTTAATCCTTTACTTCGCTCGATCGGTTGATCGATCTGACTGACGCGCCCGCGGTGTTGTGATGGAGCTAATAGGCCTTCAGTAAAAGCTGAATTACCTTGCCGAGTCAAAAAAATGCGGGAATGCGGGAACGCGGAATTGCAAACTCTAATTATCACATACCTAAACGTTGAAGGAAAACATCGTGAGGAATCCTACACACCTAAAAATTATTAGGAAAATTCTTAGGATTTTTTTAGGTGTGTAGTCCGCCAGGCCAGCGTGGTGGACTAAGATCTAACTCTCTCAATTATAGAGGAGGCCCGTGCCCAGCAGTAGAACGTGATGATGATGATGAAATCAGTATTTCTCAAAGTGGGCGGTATCACAACTTTAAACTCTCGAATCTCTTATGAATTCAATGAGTGAATAGAGGAAAAAAATATTATGGTAATAGTTCCACATAAAGCCGATTGGGCAAACAAAAGACTGTCGAAAACGGTTTGAAGTTGGGGGTTCGGATATTTGTAATTTTTTGTAAGTAGTAGAGAGTCCCAAGAAATATTGGAAAATTCAAATTTAGAGTGTTTCGATTAAGTGTTAGAACCTACGCTTTAATTACACGGCTCTTGAGTTGAAAAACAAAATTAATAAAATCTATTTGTAAGAGGACGATGGTGTGAACGACTGTCTTTTCTGCCGTAGAGTCAACGTCAAAATAAACTTTATTCGAATAGACTTCCACAAGCACTTTATTGTGGTGAATAAAGATGAACTATTGCCGCTTCGGTACGTCTCATTGCTCTGAAGAAGACATGGTGTAAGATACTCCACGAAAAATGACATTTTTTGATGTATAAATAAATATAATATGATAAATATATGTGTAATAAAGGAATTTTATTCCCGCAATGAACAATATGAAAATACTCGTAAATCTACCAAGAAAATTTGATAATAATAGGTTGTATCTTTGATATCAGCTTTTTGCGCATTAGAATCGACTCTAAGACTTCCAGATCGGCTATTCGTTCCGCCCGCAACACCAGATCACTTACAAACATCAAAAGAAACATTAATTCTTCTAACATTAAGTCATTACACAGGTATTAAATCATGCATCGTATCACATTGGAATCGGACAGCACGCTCCGAACGACACAACACCAAACTAGTTTGTATAAATAATAACTTCACACATTATCATTGTAATTTATTACAAATCCACAAAAAAACCTATTGATATTTCTATTATGAATGTATGAAAAAGATATAAAACCGATAGAGATCACAAAGCGGCTGGCCGTGCGTCATGCACAAAACATTTAACATCCTAATTTCGTGAGTAACACCTCAGCGACCGCGCCGACAAAAGACTCGATAAAAATCCAGCTATCGACGTGAGCCGGCCGCGCGCACAGCGGGCGTCCCGCGCCCTACTAATAACTTACATTTGGATTACGCTCGTTAGCCTCTTAGCACCTTGCCCGACGTTTATTTTTTATTAATACAAAATTTATTCAAACGAGAACCGAAAATATTTCGGGAATAATACATATAACACCACAAAGGCAATATTTTACGCCTAGAAGGATAAGTGCGGCTCGCGGCGACCGGCCGTGTATGTACACTGCGCTCATTATTTATTCTATTATTTGGGTGTTATTTTTAATCTTCCTGAGGTCAGATGCTTTCGAGCGGTCACGCGACGGCTAGGCCGTTTTATATTACAAAGGAGGTTTTAGGCGAGACTGACCTCGTCTGTTGATTAGCGTCGTTGTATGATATCGGGAGATGTCATTAACTCATAAAGCATGTTGATGGTTACGCATGACCAATCTGAGTGGTGCAATACAAATGTCGTTTTTTTAAGTCGTGACTGGCCAGTGGTAAGATTGCGTCTGTCAATGCTATCTCGAAGACAATTAATTGCGACAAGCCGATAATTGTTGGCGTGTTAAACTGTAACTTTCTGCGCATTATATAAAATCGATTTACAGTTCCGGTTTTTAATTTATCTCTCTCTCTTTGTGCCTGGTAAAATTATGTTGATGATGTTTTTATGATATTGCGAAACGTTGATCTATTGTGTTGTTAATTAAATTGTAGATGAATAAAAGATTTGTAAAATTAAAAACATGAAGTTTTTATTATACAAAAAATAGTGATCTTGACAAGCTATGTTTTTATGTTACAAATTATTAGATTATCAGGAAAATGGCTTTTGATAAATTTTCTCGAAGTATTTTATACAACAAGTGACAGGCCGACGGATGGGCAAAGGAAATATCCTTTTTTAAATTATAACCACAAAGAAACTTAAGACATGGAGGTATACATATAATAAAAGCTCCAATTTTAAAACATTAATGAAAACTAGTTTTCCGGCATTCTATTTATATATTAATAAGAATCTTATTTGATGAAAAACTGTATTAGAATCGGTTCATCAGCTTCAATCAGCACAGAAAACAACCAAATAAACAGCTTTTAAGCGCTTAACACTTATTTTACATGTCAGGATTCAATGTATGTAGGTCTGTATTCACTTAGTCTGATTGGCATTTACACACGATTAAAACCTTAATTTCAGCCCACTTATATTTAAAAAGTTTTTATTTTTAATTTATCTTGACTTATTTAAAAAAAAACAACTATTAATGTCACAAAATTGCGAAACATTTTTTTTAATCACACGGCAACATATGAGCTGGAAATACGAAAGGAAGTGAAATAATGTATAACAAGATGTAGAAAAAGGCACAATTGTTTCCACAGTGTAACATACAAAAACTAGCTATTGTTAATAGAACGCCGACGATCAGTATATTCATGAGTTTATTATTGAAATGTAATTACGTCCTACTGATTTAATTGTAAAGTCGTCTTCGTACTTACGTGAACCGTTTCTTGTGGAGTAATCTTTTTTGCCTAGTTACAATTAATTATGTCGTATTTTACACAAATAGACGTGTTGCATTGAATATTATTAACATTTTTAAACGGTATGTGCTTAATTAACTATGGAATGAAATGTATAAGACACAGCCATGTATATTCAATGTTTTGATGTAAAAACTTTAATGGATTTTGTAATTAATTTTCGTTACTCTGCATATATGTTATCGTTTTTTATTTTTCTAAAAATCCTAAAAAGTAATACCTACATTACTAATATGTCTGTTTTAAAACGTACAAATCGTAGTCAAAAAACTTAAATAAATGACAATCCTGAAGGTTACAATAAACAACATAAAAATAACAAAAAACTAATATTAAAACACATGTTTCATTTTTTTTATACCTCATTACGACACTCATTGGAATAATATTTTTTATACTTTTTCAAAACCTACGAATTAATGCGAAATAAAAAAGTCAAAGAAAGAAAGCACCTATTTTTTTACGTTGTTTTAAAAAAGCAATTCATCTTTATTGGGTACTCAAACCTACTAACTGAATTTGTTTTCAATAATTATACAAATAAACTTATAAATTTATCATATATTTTTAGCAACAACAAAGCCGTCAGAAAATAATATAGTAATTACCTTTATGTTTTTTAAGACTCGGTAGAATCGAAGAGTCTTGCCGTCGGATCGTATGAAACAACTAATATAAATGAATAAATCTTCGTCTATAGTATAATGTTGTTTTCTCCCTCCGTTAATGCCTTTTTATAATTAAAATAATACATTATTTACGCTCTTTAAGTTTTCCATGTACTTTACCATAGGGTGTCAGTTTTCTCGTGGCGTTCAAAGAAAATTCGACTACATAACTAGAGGCCGCACGGCGCAAGACACCTAGCATAGCCTAAAATCTTGTCGCTGTGCTTTTCTTGAATACTTGCGTTATTACTTTCGTCATATCTTGTTAATAATGTCCTTAATTAATTAATGAGACGCATGCCTAACGACACTTTTAGCAAAAAAAAATATCTTGAAAACCTGTAAATGTCTGATTTATACAAATGCTGGCGGCTTGGTCCGATTTTTACGGTCGCAATGTTGTGATTAAAATGCCTATTGTTTCTCCAACTTACCATCTACATATCTCTACACCTAAATTCATCGAAATCGTTCATTTTGTTAACACATCGAATGTTTTAATGTAACTTCCAGTTTCTTTAGCTGGAGTTAAATGCAAAGTGCTTAGGCATTCTTATTACAAAGTAGGTATTATAAAATAAGTCATATCCTCAGCAGGATAAACTGATTCAATGATTAATAGAGATGTATATACCTTATATTACAATTGATTAATTATTTTTGTATTACTATCAATTATTTTAAAACTGCGCCCGTTTTTCCTAGTTAGTTACATTAAGTGTTAATAGATTTAAAATAGATTAATACAAAATGTTATTGATAATTTATTGGTATATTAAATGTAATGTTTAACATATTTTAACATATACCTAATAATTGTTTTATAACTCATATTTGAAAAAGTCTTGTAACTGAAAACATTTTTTTTCATACAATGTTCAATACATTTTTAAAAGGTAACAGGCTGTATTTGTCGTTTGGAATTGATATTTTTTTAATAAAAATATGATAAAATTATTTTTAAAAGCAAGACACACATATTTTTGTCTTTTTTTAACTAACGCTACCTATTGGTGTTTAATTGTAGGTATTTTATTACCTATTATTAAGGTCTTAAGCCTCTCAGTTGTATAGGAGGCATGTGCCCAGCAGTGGGACGTATTTGGGCTGATGATGACTTTTAAAATATACGACTAGCAAATGTATTAATATGTAATTTTACAGTTTAATTATTACAATATTATTATTTTATATTACTGGCCTTGATATTTACCAGTAAGTACATTTTAAATAGATTTTTATTACTCTTTATAGTTTTATGGATAAGCATAAAAAATATATTAATATAACATTTACATATATAATAGTACAATATCATCAGACATATTAAGGTTTTAATTATTAATTTGAACATATTTTGTCATCTATTTAAATGATTGAACTTATAAGACAATCAAGAATGTGACTTGTTTTGTTCATAATGCAAAAGTATAGGTACCTAAGACATAACAAAAAATAATATAATATAAAAATATATTTCACTTAAAATGTCAGATCATTAAAATATTTCAATCAAATATTCAACACGTTAATGAACTGCTCGTGTTCTCATTATACAGTTAAGTTAAAAAGAAACGTTTTGTGTTGCGCACGCGCATACCTCATATAAATTACTGCTGCGGAAATTAGTTATTCACTAGTGTTTAATTACAATATACGAGTGTAATTTGTGGTAATTGTTGTTATTTATGTCAATAATTGTAAGTACATGGCCGCGGCGCGGTGCCGGACAACGGACCCATTACAATGTTGCTCATTGACGCTACATTACATGTCCACTAAACATTATTTCTAACAGGCTTTCCAACATCGGTACAGATATAGGTTTAAAGTTGTTTATTAACTTACAACACCCTACTGATACCAAACTGACTTTAATAACATGGCGACAATTCTACATAAAATATTCTTAAATGTCACTGTTCAATAGCGTTCAAATAATAATTTTCATTTATAATAACAACATTTTTATTTACGGAACACTTATCATTATATCGTTCTTCCTGACCAACAAAAATATATCAAAAGGGACATACCTTTACTGCTGCCGCCGTCTTCATTGGAGTCTTCGCTGGGCGGTCCGTGGGGCGCCCGGGCCGGCAGCGGGTGCGGCAGCCGTGGGCGCGCCAGGAACGGCGGCGGCACCCCGAAGAAGGGCAGGAAGGGTGGCCAGGCCGGGCGCGGCGCGAGGTGGGCCGCCGCCGCCGCGTACAACTGCAGCGGCGCCGGCAAACCGCCCTCCAGCACCATGCCGCCAGCCGCGCCCGCGCCGGGAGCCTCGCGCGTCGATATCTTGCACAACACTACACCGCTCACCCACGGAGCTCACGCGCCTCCAGCCACATACCATTCTCAACCATGTCCGAGATGTTGCAGCCGCACTAACACATGTCCGAGCTCGGGTCCGGGGTCGCTACGAGAGTGCGAGAGTGCGAGCGTGCGAGTGTACGGGTGTACGTGGGTACGGGTGCCGCGCTGCGCTACTAGTGGTGTTCGCGCGCGCTCGGGCCCAGCACTGAGATGGCGCGCCGGCCGCTGGGCGGAGCGACCACCCCCGGCCCCCACCCCGACGGAAATTAATTCTCCGCCTCCTTCATATTATAGATTTATTCCTCCGACAGTACATCGCGCTGCGCTGTTAAACGCTTTCAAACCTTATGCCGCAAACTTACAGATCTCTATTGAATAACGGCTAATAAATTAAGGGCCGGCATACATTGAATTAACGGCACTATGGACGACGCCGCGCGCCGACACGAACAAGACTCTATTCTTGAGTAGATAGCGTCTGTTTTGTAAAGTTTATCAGTTGCATATCGGATTTATAGGGTTGCCGTTCGTCTGCACGGGTCTGTGGGGTTGTCATAATCTTTTTTAACCGCACGCCGCGCCACGCTGAGACATGTAGCGCACGACAACTGTACTGTGCAGTTCTACCTCAAATGTACTATGAACTCGGAAATGCTATGTTACGAAAAGCGAATTTAAATCTTTACAAGCTTATACCTTATATTATAGTAGAGAGAAAAGTTTGAGTTGGGAAACTTTTATCTTATCAATCGAATGATAACTTAATGAGTAATAGCTTTGGACGTGAAGAGATGTACACGACTTTTGACAATAGCAGAAGATTACTGTGAGTCATAAAAGGTAATGTAATTGCGAGCTGATAATTTGAGGTTGTGTTCATTTTTCATGTAATTTGACAGGTGATAGAGTGTCGGACGAGCAATCAACGCCTAATGCGCCGCCGCACTCCGTACCAACTCGCCGCCGATCTACGATTATTAGCTGGTACAATGGCGTTGCGTAAAACTAGATTATGACCGTTCTCTGTCCAATCGCTGTAATGACGGCCAACTATCAATCATACGGAATTAACACGTTTCGGATTATATTTTTGACAGTGATGAATCATAAGCGAAAGGCAATCAATTTCACAAGCGATTCCTTATTCCATTAAACAAAAAAGTAATAACGTAATTGACATAAATAATAATAAAATATGTCAAGACAGAGCGTAACGAGCGCTCGGACGCGACGTGACAGCTCTATCAGACATCTCGCACTGAGTGTGCCGCTGCAGCCCGCCCACTGGAGGGGGCGCCACTCGCGCGCCGACCACGACGCCCACCGGCGGCGGCGGGGGGCATTGCGGGGGGCGGACGAGGGGCGGCGGCGGTGGCGGAGCGCGGCGGACGGCGGCGGTGGCGAGCGCCGGGGCGTGGGGCGGAGTGAGCTCCCAAAGCTTAGTGTTGCATGAATTTAATTAGTGCGAGGAGCACCTCGGGCGCATTAGGAGTCGCGATGGGCGAAGCAATAAAAGATATAAAGGAATGAGTATAAATTAAAAGTTAAATAGAGAGCGGCGCGGCGCGCGAGAGAGAGCGCGTGCGTGCGAGCGCGGGGCGTGCGGCGCGGGGGTGGCGGGGGCGGCGGGGCCGGGCGCTCCGGCGGCCGCGGGGTGCTCCGCAGATGAGCCGCTCGTAATTGTTTGACGATCTTATTAGTATCAGTTAAATGTGGCGCTCTCTTTTTCGCCGGCGAATTTAATTACATTTTAATTAGAACACGCTTAATGAGAGTTTCGCCGGATTCGTTCTGATTTCTTCGTATTTCCAGCGCGGCCATTTTCTTCGCTCCGGATAATTGGTTATTGATGGAATTTCTTTGGAGTTTCAACAGTTTGAAATATGTTTTTTACTCGTCTCTATTGGATTTGCTTTCTCAGAACGACTTTTTCATTTGTCGTGTAATATTGCCGTGAATGAGTTTATTGTTAGGCGTTTTATGAAATTTGATGATTTCACGGATGTTGTCGCGTTTACGTAAAATTATATTGATTCTCATTTTTATTTGTAATTCCTTGCGTGAACGCAATATTGGAAATTAATTAATTAAATTCTACGACCACTTTTACTATTTATTGTCGATAACGATGATGTTTTTTTATTAATCGAAGAATTTGGTAAAACTTTATTAGACAACAACTCCTTAAGGTTATTTCAGAGGGTTTTCGTTCGCCGAATATTAATATTATGATTATTGAAATATCAATTAAAAGCCGCAGAAACAGGATTTAAGATTCAAGCTCGCATTATATGAAAACAAAATCTATCACTATTCTGATCGCACAAAAAGACCAAAGATTATTCATTTCAATATTTCTTGAGCACACAAATATCCAAAACAAATATTTGAGAATCGTACAAAAATTTGTCTTAGACTAGTCACGAAAATCTATCAAAACCAGCTCAGAAGTTTAGGCTGAAAAGTGGAATGAAGGGACTCACTTTCTCCATTATATTAATAAGAATCACCATCTAAAATAAGTTACAATAAAGTGTTTCAACAGACTTTCCTTTCATTTTCTTATAGGTACTGGTACCCTTAGAGTATTCGAATCTATTTCTCCTTCTTTTTTCCATACCTTCTACGCGTCTTTGCTCTCCTAGTATTCTAAACACTTCATCATCATCAGCCCAAATACGTCCCACTGCTGGGCACGGGCCTCCTCTACAACTGAGAGGGTTTAGGCCTTAGTCCATCACGCTGGCTTAGTGCGGGTTGCCGGACTACCCACCTAAGATATGCCTAAGAACTTTTAGGTGTGCCGGTTTCATTACGATGTTTTCCTTCACCGTTAAACTACGTGATAATTCTTTGTGAATACACACATAACATCCAAAAGTCAGAGGTGTGTGCCTGAGGTTTCAACCCACGACCGTCGAGATTCTCGTCCGCGCGCCGAAACCTCGAGGTCATCACCACTTCATCCGGTAGTACAGATTTTAAAAAACTTCTATTGCACTTCTTTCCCCGATCGAAACGACATTAATCTTCGGCTGAAAAGACATGAACATTGACTTTGACTTTATGAATCCAGCCGATTCATAATATTATAGTCAAAGTCGAATACTGAGTACGGTGGAACTCTACCAGTATAAAATGTTTAAAGTTTACCTTATATTTATGTCTGTTCTAGCTCACTATTTACTTTGCAAAGTAATAATTAATAAGTCTGAAGAACTTCAATATTTTGTCTGCCGCTTTGCTGTGGAGGGAAGTGGACAGCTCTTTGGTTCCCAACTCCTCCTGTATAATATTTTTGATTAATTTCGTTGCGGGATCATGACAAATCAGGCTCCCTTAGATTCGCTGAGCTTCAGTGCTCAGCGCCAATACTGTGCGTGCCGCTGTTGATCAGGATCATTCTTCAGGAAGCACAGGAGTTACAGTGGCGGCAGTGGCGGTACTTCCATAGAAGCCCAAAAGCCCAGCTTGCCTTACAAAATTCCAAATAATAGTATTTAAGCTTTAAATCTTTATTTAACAAAATCAATTTGACACATAAATGAAAATATCCTGACCCCACAGTAAACAACTATAAACTAGACATTATACAATTAACGTGTAAAGGTTTTGGGCTTCTATGGAAGTACCGCCACTGAGTGGCGGGTGTGTGGTGGGATAGTGACACAAGTCTGAAAAACGTTCTATTTTTTACCGAATCTTCGAATACTATTTCTAAAGTTACTTTCTGATTTAATCATGTAGTAATTTCTCAACATGTTATTATGTGCAAATATATTTCCAACCGCACATACATACGTCGCATATATCAACAATTCCAGCCATCAAAATCATGAAAATCTTGCATCCCTATCGCACATACTGCCGCGTGTATTCCCCCATCCCTTTCGGCGACATTAGGCGGGCCATACACGCGCGCATCGTTACTTTTCATTATGTCGCAGCTTACGTGCCCCCGCGTTATGTATTGTCTGCCGGGAATGGGGCGCTTTAGTTATTTTATTGATGTTGCATTGCTTTGTTTTTCTTTTTTGTTTTTGTATATAAATACGGGGATTTCCGGTGCCAGTACCGATGGCGCGGGGATTTACAAACATTTAACATTGAAGCAAGTATCCAATAACTTGACAGCCTCGAGATTAACAATTGAAAACTGGACCCTACGTCTGTCATGATCATCGTAACTCCTAATTATGTTTAAATCTATTAATATTTAAACTGTAGGTATGTCATAGACTACTAAGCACCATAGCGGTAGAGGCAGAAATTCTAATAAAAACTTCACACCTGACAGTTCTTCTTAAGTACATACATACATAAACTCACGCCTGTATTCCCCGAAGGGGTAGGCAGAGGTGCATTTCTGCACCCACATTTCGCCAAGTAGTTATCAGTACCACGTAATAGGGGGCGAGCCTATTGCCGTTTTTCGGGCACAATTCCAGACTCGGTGCTGTTACCGAGAATTTCCTAATGGAAAAACCTAATAACACTTTGCCCGACCGGAATCGAACCCAGGACCTCTAGATCGCACGGCACATACTTGTACCGCGAGACCACGAGGCAGTTTTCTTAAGTATTTTTTAGGTATAAGTAGGCTACCAACTCACACTAGTCTAGGTTGGTGGACTTAACACCTATTAATTTTAGAGCCCTAGCCCAAAAGCGTAACACGTTAATTGTGTAATGTCTAGTTTATAATTATTGTTATTGTGGGGTCAGGATATTCTTATTTATATGTTAAATTGCTTTTATTAAATAAAGATTTAAAGCTTACACATTATTATTCGGAATTTTTTAAGGGTAGGTGGGCTTTTGAGCTTCTATGGAAGTCCGTGCCCAGCAGTGGGATCTAAATAAACTGCTACACATGCAGACGTAACATCTAAAAGTGGTTTGTAATGCTGTGAAATCATTTTAACAAAAAATCTCATAATAATTAGCGAAGTTTTTGCGACAAATTCAATCCCATTAATTCTTTTGTGGAGTTTAATAATATTTGTATTAGAATTGAATTGCGAAGGAATAAATTTGATCCACGAAATCTTTCCGTTAATAATCCATGTTACGTAATCTTATCAGATGCTTTAGTTATTTTCAGTTTATTGAAAATTTTCAGTTTACAGCAAAGTTGCTTGCACCAGACTGTAAAAAAATATGGATTAAAGACTTGCAATCTTCACAGTAATTTTTATTCATAAGTCCTGCTCGTATTCTTGTTATAAAAGACCATGAAGGCCTAATAGCACGATATAATATTGAAACAAAATGAAATGGTCGTTTATTTATCATGTAAACAATAATATAGCACTTATAACACGTCAACTCATCATCATCCTCTTGCCCTGTTCCCAATTTTATTTGGGATCGAGCGGATTGGCGGACTACCCACCTAAAAAAAACCTAAGAACTTTTAGGTGTGCAGGTTTCATCACGATGTTTTTCTTCACCGTCAAAGTACGTGATAATTCATTTTGAATACACATATAACTTCAAAAAGTAAGAGGTGTGTGCCTGGGGCTTGAACCCCCGACCGCCAAGATTCTGGGCCGCGCGCCTAAACCTCGGGGCCATCACTACTGTATTCCTTACTTATTACAATTTCTCGTGGAAAATAAGTATCTAAGCTTTTCAATAAATTGGTAAAGAAATTTGGAGGCATATACCAAGAATCAATTGTTCTCATTCTATTTACTTTTTTTAGCTTTATTGTAAAGGGTTTGGTCACAAAATTAATATGTCACTCCAATAGGTACCTATACAAATCATCTTACAGTTGACTAGTTATAGTGTATAATTTATATTAACTCTATTAAAAAAAAACTTATTCAGCTAATTTATATTGGCTTCTTTTGATACCGGAAGAGCAAGAATACTATTACTACATACCTACTCCGATATTGTTTTTAAAATAACTATATACTTTTTCTGTATATTTTCACCCATAAAGGTACCTACTTAAAGCCGCTACGGGCTTGGTTTGGTTACAAGATTTTGATGGCGGTATAGTTTAAGTTTCTAAGCCAATTTGAATGTTTGGTGTTCAAATAGTTACAAGTATTTTCCGTGCGATTTAGAAGTCCCTGGTTCGATTTCTGGGTCGGGCATATGTTATTGTGTTTTCCATTACAAAATCCTCAGTAGCAGCACGGAGTCTGTAAATGTCCCCGAATAACGGGAATAGACTCGCCTCCCATTACTACTGAAATGTGGGTGCAGAAATGCACCTCAGCTTATCGCTTCGGGGAATGTAGGCGTGAGGATATTCACTTATGTTAGAAAGTGAATTTATATTGCAATTTGCGACTTTTCGTGTAACTATCGACCATGGCCAACAACTTAAAGCCCCATTTCAGCAATAAAAATAGGAAACCTTAGGTTTCTAGTTTAGGAACCATTTTGCAAGTTACATTCGTGTCACCCACTTATTGGCTATTCAGGTGAAAGCAATCAGCCTACGTGCAGGTGGGGTTGGGCGGGGGTGAGGCGGCACGGTGGAGGGGGCCCGGGGGAGGTGTAGCAGTGAGAAATGGAGTCGTATGATTGATGATGCAGCAACGCCATTCTGCATTCAGTCACTAGGTAAGTTAGTTGGCGTGTTCCTTTATATCAATGTTCTATGAAACATTTGATGTTTGTAGATAAAAGACTGCCTCGTGGTCTCGCGGCACAAGTATGTGCCGTGCGATCTAGAGGTCCTGGGTTCGATTCCCGGGTCGGGCAAAGTGTTGTTGGGTTTTTCCATTAGGAAATTCTCAGTAGCAGCACGGAGTCTGGAATTGTGCCCGAAAAACGGCAATAGGCTCGCCCCCTATTACGTGGGACTGATACATACGTGGCGAAATGTGGGTGCAGAAATGCACCTCTGCCTACCCCTTCGGGGAATACAAGCGTGAGGTTATGTATATAGATAAAAAGTCTTTTGTGTATTTTCTTTTTATTTTTTTCAATGTATTGCGTCATTGTGATTAACCAATTTTACCTAAATCTTCATTAATTAACGAGAAACTATCAAAATAATGAATTTATTTTGTTCTTTGAGGGTCTTTCTTACCAGTCTCAAGTTAATATGATTTTGCTGATTACTTTAAGTTGTGGGTGATTTCAGTCGATCATAACACCTATTGCCTTGTTGGTCGCATGGTAGGTATAGGTGTGTTGTGCGATCGAGAAGTCCCAAGTTCGATATCCGATATCAAAGTGTTATTTTGTTGCACAATATTATCGTCATCCCATATAAATACGTCCCACTGCTGGGCACAAGCCCCCTCTACAACTGAGAGGCCTTAATCCACCACGCAGGCCTAGTGCAGGTAGGCGGACTACACATCCAAGAAAATCCTAAGAACTTTTAGGTGTGCAGGTTTCATCGCGATGTTTTCCTTCACCGTTAATATATATGATAATTATTTGTGCCTGGGGTTTGAACCCGCGACCGTCGAGATTCTCGACAGCGTGCCTAAACCTCGATGCCATCCCTTGTTGCACAGAGTCTAGAAATATGGCCAAAATTGTCGTCTGCAATATTACGAGGGATTTGTAGCTTTGTCGCAGTAAATCTTGCAAGGAAATAATTAAAACCAGAAATAATATATTCTAAACGAGAGTCGCGAACTGTTTCCCAAGTCACCAGTTTTTCCATTTGCTACCCCTTTAAAAAGCCAATCCGGCCGTAGCTAATGTTTTATAAATATTGATAAAAACAAGATGGATGACGGGCACGCGCGATACCAATTGATTTAAAATTAAATAGAAAATGTAGAGGAATGATTGATGCGACGGTGTGGCCCGTCACGCCCCAGCTCCCTGGGAACGGGTTAGGGATAAACGATTTTCGCCAAATCGTTTTTTGTTCTCGCTCCAACAAGGGTTAGCGGATCATTAGCGGTGACTCGTAGCCAAATAGTCGTATAGTTCGTCAATTGTGAACAATCCACACACCCGCCACTGTAACCCCTGTGCTCCAGGATTAATAGCGGTATCCACAGTATTGAATTGAAGCTCAGCGGATCTAAGGGAAACTAACTTGTCATGATCCCTCAACAAAGTTAGTCAGAATATATATAAAGAAGGAGTTGGAAAACAAAGAGTTGTCCACTTCCCTCCACAGTAAAGTGGGAGACAAAATATTGAACGATGAAGTTTCACCCTCACATAAAAAAGACTATTACAATATTAATGAAATTAAACGCAAATAAGGCATCATGGGTATTTACCCATAGTTATTTAACTACCTACATACTATGTATATGATATTTAATGAATAAACAAATGGAACCAAAAGTGCGAGCTGTTATGTTATTGTGAACAGTGCCAATACTCGTATTTGTCATAAATTGACTCTAAAAAGCCCAAATGTATCAAATTCGCTATAAAAATAACATTTTAAGACAAGCGCTCTTCGCCGTAGCGAACTTTGCAGCATACTTTTTTTTAAATCTGAAACATTATTGTGCAGTGTACTCGTATAAAATAATATCAGTCAGTGGGTTTGATATAATGTCAATCATGAAACCGTATTGAAAGCATTAACTTTCAAGTGCATAAGCTTTATAAGATGGCGTTCATTGATCTTTAAGGTAAGCAATAGACCAAATATACAGTTCTATAGATAAGGATAAATAAAACTTTAACCACTATAAGGTTCAACGAGAATAATGTCAGTTAAGGAAGCGAAAAAATGGTTTGGATCGTAGTATTGGCGCTCTATAGTCTCAGCCTACCTCAACGGGAGACAGGCGTGAGTTTATGTATGTATGTTCATAGAGTGTGAGTCCTGGGTCCTATTTCAATTCATTATCGTATTTTATATATAAAACAATCCTATTATTCCCCATTATTATTTATTGATTAAATATCAAATAGTTTTTAATCCAGAGTGCGTTAATTTCGTCTAGTTTCACCAATTGTATTTTTATTTTATGTGAGGATGATACCTCATAGTTCAATACTTTGTCTCTCGCTTTGCTGTGGAGTGAAGCGGACAACTTGTTGTTTTCCAACTCCTTCTTTCTATCTATTTTCTGATAGTTTCGTTGCGGAATCATGACAACTTAGGTTACCTAAGATTCGCTGAGCTTCAATGCTCGGCGTCTATACTGTGTGTGCCGCTGTTGATCCTGGAGCACAGGATGATAGGATAGGGCCAACAAATAAGAGAACTAAGGTACCTTTACTAATTGGCATAATAAGGGTCTAACAGTGCTGCGCAAATGCCTGAGGGTATGAGGAGAGATAAATACAATTTTATATTTGCATTGTCGTTCTATCTTGTTAATAGGTTATATTTTGTATAAAAGCTATACATGTAGTTTTCTAGGAGAGTGGTCGACTAAGTACTACGTTAAAACAAATAAATTATTGTATCACACAAACTTATACGTGAGTATTACTTAATTCCTCGTTACACAGTCGATAACAGCCCCGAATTGGCTGCCCATCGAGCGGCATCATATATGTATGTACCTACTAGAAACAAAATACGAGTATAAGCCTCCTACATCAGCATCATCGAAAAATAATCACATGATAATTACGTTTAAAACACAACACGAAACAATTCAAAATGATTCCTTCAGTAACAACAAAACAACAAGCATTCCCACACACTTAATTAGAATAGGACAATTTACCTAAACGCGGTACTCGGGTGTTGTTCAAAATCAGCCAAGTGTACCACTAATGCATACGGCTACTTAAGTAACACGCTTCTTAAGTGTAGGCACGAACTCAAAAAGCGGCCGGATTCATAATCTTGTTAGCACTCAAATTTGCATTAATTAAGGCGCTGAGGCCTCACGGTTGTCTAAACTCTTCAGGGGGTGGTGAAGTGGAGGGGAGGGTGGTGTAGGGGGTTGTTAAGGGAGTTAGATAATATTCAAATGGTACATGTAACGACGCGCCCTGGGCCCGGCCTCAGCGCCCGCAAGCAATATAGAGAGTACTGTCGCATGGGAAAACGCTTGAATGCTTTGTATTGTACATTATTTATTTGCTTAGTAAAAGGCAAATCAGTTCTTAATTTTTAATACAATGATAGCCATCGGTTTTTAATTACCCAGGTTACACCACGAAAGCTGTTTTGAAATATTTTAGTGTGTACATTGACTACTTTTTTAAACTGTTACAAATATTGATGGGATTTTCAGTTATAAATATTTTAATAGTAGAACGATGTCTGAGAGTGGAGGTAAAACAATTATAAACAAAATGTGTTTATAAAATTACAAAATACGCCTTATGCTTCAGATAAACAAATGAGATAAGGTATGTAAATCATTCGTTACAAAATTTCATACATTCACTCAGGTTTCGTTTATATTAGTTAGTTATAGACTGAGAACGTATCGCCACTTCCAAGCTGTATGATAAAACTATGAATAATCTAATTCGGCAGGTCCGGGAACAGAAACTATGGCCTCTCGGCTTCATGCGAGTTGTATCAAAAATCCATTGAGGCACACAAGAGAAATAAAAGGCGTAAGAAAAAACAAATTAAAAAGAGGCAAAATTAGCGAGTTTTATTGGCAACAGTACTTCTCTGAGAGCATCGGGGGTGCGCTCGACAATTTCCTCCTCGGGTAATTCACTAGGATTTAATTTAAATTAGTTTTGGCTTGGCTTAATAGCTTCCCCCTACCTTGGGCGGCGAGCGGGGCGGGATGTGGCTTCACTCCAGCAGATATATTCTGGATACTGACTTTTATGTTGACAACAATTATTCGCCTTGAACAATGCAAACAGTAATAGGAAAACGGTTTTATTGCAGTGTTTTAGTGACTATTTACGGTGTATTTTTTCCATTACACTTGGAAAATCATGGTAAAAACTTTTTGTGATTTTTGTAATGAGTCAATTTATGCAAAAAAAAATTAAATTAAAAGATTTTATATACGAGGAAATTATATAAACAAAAGAATAAGGTTTATTGTTAATCTAGGCATAGCTAAATATTTTATCCGAATAGGTCATTTCACATAATCTTCTTTATTTATACTGCATCTAAATCATCTGGCTCGTACCTACATGTATTATATCCTCTATATGAAGTTCTTTCCGCACATAACATGGTGGAAGGAGTATTTTCCGCAGTTCCACATTATTTTTTTAAGTCCTATAATACATTTGGATACCTTAATTTCAATTCACGATTTGATTCATGTTCTCTCTGTATTTTTTTCCAAAATCTTACCAATTTAATTAAATCGCACCAAATACAAAAATGAAAAAGCACAGATAATATCTCTATTATTTTCTAAAAAATATTTATTTCTGAACGCACAAAACAAATAAAGCCGTGTACAGAATAGGCGCGCGGCAACATCGATAAATAGACAGGTCGGCGGCAGATCCGGCCGGTGTGGCACCCACCTAATTATTTGCGTTCAGTTTAAAACGCCACCAATTATATTAGCACTTGACTGTGTTGTAATAACGTTTTGATTACACACGGCCGCACTTCGCATTCAGAATCATATGTTCCAACTTATATTTCTTGAAATTCTTTTAATTATGGGCTACGTCTATAAATTTATTGTTTGTTCTATTCTTGTAGAGTTTATAGTATAAGCGTCTTGTTATTTGTAGTCGTCTACTATATTATATATATAAAGTTTTAAATAAATAACTATATTTATCTATATGACCTCTTATACGCCTTATTGCTGTACTTTTGAAAGCATTTATGTTCTACTCTACCACACTGGCCTAGCGAAAATTGACCGACTCAGAGATATTGGTTACCGAAAGTTGTTTTTTATCATTCAATCCATGGGTTTTCTCTATGAAAGATTTAAGATAATGAGAATTGCCTAAACAGAACCTAATCCGTGGCAAGATAGGCGTTATACAAACTTTCATATTAAACACAAAACAAAAAAATGTTTCCTATTTGTCTTAAATAAATCGCTAAAGCAATTCTATTAATTAGAGTCTCAAACCAATAATGTTTATCTCTTGGCGAATACAATATTAATGGCGGCCACAAGTCTACGTCAACGTTGCAGAGGGACAGATGCGCTAGTTAAAGGTTATGGCACGTTTGGGATGCTCCGGCTCTCGGGAGATGGGAGATGGTCGGCCGCGGACGGCGGGGTGCGCTGACGACCTCGTTATCGTCCGCTCGCTTACACTCATCATTACCTACTGATCACATTTTATTTTACAACCTCTATTTATATTTATTTGTTCATTGTGATTCCAAATTTGAAATTTTGAATAAATCGTGCACTGGCGGTTTTTGCACTTGGCTCTAGGCCTCTATCGCAGAAACCAATAAACAATTATTTGGATCGTTTGCAAAAATGCAGCAAAATTGATAAAGATTTGATGTTGATTGATGAAACGTGTTCAATTTTAAGAATATTTTGAAAAGTAGATACAATAAAAGTAGAAACGCCACAGATGTGCTTCAACCAAACCAGTGTCCTGACAAAGGACATGTGAAAAGAACTATAGAACTATGAGATTCTTGGAGAGGTTGATGATAATGAATAAACAGACAAGAGTGTGTCTGATAAGAGACTGGCTCCCTTTAGTGTGCAATATGAGTTTAAAATTCAAATAGTATACATGTTTTTAAAAATTCCACGAAATTTCAACAAGTCTTTCCTAATTTTGTTTATGCCTCTTTCTGATTAATCATTATTAAAGATAACGAATTTATTATATTTTTAAATCTGTCGCTTTTTAAAAACCCGAAGGTATGCCGCTCATTAAAATGGACCTGGCCGAAGACACAGGCATTAAATAGAAGAACAAAGGGAAGTCCTTTGCCATGTAGACACACATATAGCATCGAAAAAAAAACATTTACAAAATACAGTGACAACTGTGAAAACTGTTCAAAAGTTCTGCTTAACTAGAAAGAAGAAAGAAAGAAAAAAGTTTTATTGTTGGCTATAGGAAAACCAGATACAAAGAACAAACAACCAAACAATTAGTAAATACAATTTACATAGCCAACAATGATCCCTTCATTCAGCTGTATGCTGCAATTCCGCTTACCTACACGGTATTGCAGCGCTGGTTTTCAATAAAGGGACCAAGTGACAAAACGGACGCTAGGTAGGCGTACTGATTTTAAACAATAATAAAAGTTAATAATATTACTATATTAAAATATACTATTCTTATATATTGCACTAGTCTAAATTAAATTATTAATAGCAAACGCTACACAACACAACATAAAAACTATATATATGTACTTATTAATCGCGAAAAAAAATTAGGCCAAATATATCAGCCAATTGCTATTTAAGGTGATAAATTCAGCCGATCAATCAAAGTTCGCACTAAGTGGTACAAGCACGTTCAATATTCAGCATATACGGATGACAGGTGTCAGGTTAACAGCTTTTATAGCTCCAAATAAAGATAATAGATAGTATGACAGTAACCGCTAAAAGAGTCGTAAACAATGACGCGACTGTCAAATGTGACACCGCGACACATGTTTCAATTATTCTTATCAGTTATCTCTTTTCGGCAACAGTTGTCCATCTCTATTGTTAATAGCGTGTTATACTGCCAGCGAGCTGACTGTCGATTCGATTCCTCGTGGTAAATAAAATTTTGTAATCCTTTATATGAGGTTGTTTTGTATGGATCAGTCTTTGAGTAGTATAATTTTCCCTATTTTTATCAATGGAAGTATTAAAATTAAATAAATAAATTGTTACAAAGATTCTTTAACAAAATATTCTCTTTTTTTATTTACAAATATACGTTGCTACATATTTGAATTCAACTGGCAAGTTAAGATTTACCTGTCAATTTTTTTATTGACGCTGATGAAAGATCGCTAGAAAGAGAATGAAAAATCTGAAACCTTTCAAAAGTGATTATTAATATAGAACCAATATTTCTATTTTCATTATCATGTATCAAATATACCAGTCTTTAAAGTTTATTTAAGAAAGAACTGTAGTTAGTGCGTCGCAGGTTACAAGCAAATAGAACACAGCGTTTGTACACTTAACCAAATACTTAAAAGCAGCTTGGAACACTTT
This sequence comes from Hemaris fuciformis, assembly GCA_907164795.1. Classification (NCBI taxonomy): domain Eukaryota; kingdom Metazoa; phylum Arthropoda; class Insecta; order Lepidoptera; family Sphingidae; genus Hemaris; species Hemaris fuciformis. Next base: position 11,702,169 of record OU015440.1, read on the forward strand.
CAAAATTAAATAAACAGTTTAATCGCAAACACTCCGACATCCACTTTAAAACGATATCAAGTCCATTGACTCTCATTACAAATACTCTTATAAAAGAATAAGTACGAAAACAGCAATGAAATAAAAACATTACGAGGGTCGTTGAACGGAATTTCAATAGTAGACCCGTTTAAAAGATTATCTCGATGTATTCAGCCGCAATCGAAACCGGGTTTTGTTGTAATTGTCACATCTGGCAAAATATTCGCTCCCGCGCCGACGCCAGCAGCTCGGGACAGTGGGGTGGCCTTTGTCACCGCGCGTTCCAAGTCAAGGGTTAGAAGTGGCAATATTTGTTATTGTCACTACTTTTTATTGTTTACTATTAACTCGGTTAAAGTGTTGTAGAAGTGCCCAGCACTGGAAATACAAGACCTGATATGATATGATATAGACTGCAAAATCACAGTCTTCAGAAAAGAACAACTCATGCATCTAACGCTAATATTCATCCATTTGTTTTTGGACAATTTTGCCCCACTGTCGAAAGGTAAACGTGAACCATTACTGTTTCGTTTCGTTTGATAGACATCACCGAACATAATATTTAAGTGTAAAAACCCGCCATAGAGTATGTGATTATTAAAATAAACAACGAATGAGATGGTACAAATGAAAGTGGATTATAAATCATCGAAATCAGAAACCACGAGGGACTTTTCGGTCTGAAACACACAAACGTCATATTATATATAATTGTTCGTCACATTGCAAAGATCGCTAAGTGGTCTCAACTCGTACATGCCGGCCTCTGATTAACTTAAGTAACTGTTCTGTGAAGGCTATTACGTAATGTATTGAGAACTACTAAAAACATTATCTGGTTTGTATCACATATTTTACATCGTATGTGCGAAATATTTGCAGTATAAAACAATCCTTTGGAACAACGGAGCCGCGGTCGATTTCATATTCAGAACATGAGAGTCGTTCTTACAAGCGCAGCGGCGACGTCGAGCCGTGAAAAAATAATATATTGCCGGGAAAAGCGCAGAAAATCATGAAATATGACCGCCCCAGCCGATTCGCGGCTCGTCCGCCCAAAGTCATTAGTGCTCGTAAATTTTATCTCGGAGGAAAGATTGCGCGCCACAAAAAACCCCAAACCGAAACCATATATAAATTTATGTACTTTTAAAATTGTATACGGTAGTCTAGTGAGGCAGGATAGTTTGCTGGATATCTCTGTGGTAAAGAGTAAAATCTAACTTTTCGGAGTTATTCATTGAATTAATCAATCAGTTTTAAAGCCTTAAAACTTACTAACAGAATACTTACTAACGGAATGTCTAGAAGATAGAGCCTAATTACTGTATTATGACGCATTATAGAAACAGGCCATACTGTTTATTAGTTTCTAATCACATGGCTGCTTAATGACATCTTTTTTTTTCTCGTTTTTTTCTTACTTAAAATCAGGGGCTGAGGTTCTCTTAAATTACCCTTTTTGGTTTCACAAGTCTCTTTTACTATATATTTGAAAAAGACTTGAGTTCGTAAACTAGCATAGAAAAGTTACTAACGTAACTTCAAAATTTAATAAGTTATTACTTATCTATTATTATTCTATCTATTGATAGAGCTCATTTACTATCTCGCATATTCATACCGATGGCCTTGAGGCTTAGGGGCATGGTCGAGAATCTCGACGGTAAAGGGTTCAAACCCCAGGCACACACCTCCGACTTTCCGATTTTATATGTATTCACAACGACACTTACTTTAACGGTTAAGGAAAACATCGTAAGGAAATCTGCACAACTAAAAAAGTTCTTGTAGGTGTGTAGTCCGCCAACTTGCACTAGGCCAGCGTGGCGGACTAAGGCCTAAACCCTCTCAGTTCTAAATGAGGCCCTTGCCCAGCAGTGACGTATATGGGCTGACGATGATGATGATATTCATAGCGGCTAAATTAATTGTTCATGATTGGAACTCAGAAGTAGACAAAAAATGTTTTTATTTTAATTTGTAATAATACAATTAAAATATGTAATATTATGTTATCATAATACGTGCCATACAAAATATGTTTTCGTTATAAGTGGAAAACCCTAACAAAATTCTTTGTACATCGCGGCGGCTGCAGGAGGGTGATAGTTTGTTACAAAATCCCTCACTCGGAGGGAAGAGGGCGTACTAAGTGGCTTTTCATTTTTCCCGGCGCGCTCTTCCCCGGCCTCTCATTTTTATTTATTTTTCATCGCCCGGGGGCTTGGCTCGATATTATATAGACCATTTTGTTTATTTTTATTACGACGTACGCTCAAATGCACCTATTATTTTTTATAGAATATACAATGAGTGTCGGTAGGTGTATGCGTTTCGTTCATATACCAGTAAGATGTGTTTTTGTTTGCTGTTAATATTGTTTTCGCCAGAATATGGGTCAGAGAATTTAGAACGACAGTCAAGGTTTTGATTCACGCTCAGAAATCAATATAGGACTTTGCCATAAACGTAGATTATTTCGGTGTCAACTAGATAGGGTGGAGTTGCCTAAATCGGACCGGCTTCTAATTTGTACCACTTAAAAATTTACCAAACCATAATGTTTAGTTTTGAATTGGCAAAACTAAAAAACAGTGCTAACAACATACCGCAATCGCTGCCATTTTGGATTCGATAACTCAACAGAGTGAAGTGTAGTAAACAAAAATAATTATAATGGCGTTTTTATCTTATATTATTGATGTTTACCTAAGGATATCTTGTGGCAACGGTAAGTAAATCGTAGTTATTTTATATGTTTTTGGAAAGTATGCATATTAATGTCCTTTCCTGAGACTATAGTTTTATGTTTAGCATTTCGAGGCTATGATGCCGGCATGCATAAAAATGAAACTTAGTGTTGCTTAATTTGTACCAGGTAGGGTAATCCTAAAATGTACCGGTACAATTTAGTACTTGGGTGTATGGTGGTTCTTCAACTCGATGGTTAAATAGATTGAAATATTTTCAGACGTCTATAGATGATGAAAAATATTATAAATGGACGCAAGATGATTTAGAAAAGCCTTAGACCAAGGGCATACCAACTGTGTTTCGAAATGAAATTGAACAAGAGCTTGTGTCGCATTTGTTAAACATGGAAAAGCATATTATTGGACTCACAATAAAGTATGTTAGAAAACTGACTTATAGTCTCAGTCACAGATTGTTAGTTCTTCAGTACTTCACCCCACTACAAACAATAGTACAAATATACCCGCTTCTTGGATCTCATTTTGGTCGTGAAGTACAATTTAGGATACCCATGGTACAATTAAGGAAACGGGTTTCCTAAATTGTACTTTTTCAGACTTTTTTAAGACTTTAATTATTTTAATTTTATTTATATTTCCTCATTTTCTAGAAATAAAATATTAACACCAATAGAACAACCGTTTTATTTCTCATAATATAATCCTCTTAAGTTTTATATTTTTTGTGACAGCTTGTAAAGTACTTTAGCTGGTACAATATAGGCAACCTTACTACATGAAGTTTTGTTTTGCATTGTTAACAATCACAAAGGGAGGTGTGACAATACCTTACACTACTCGTAAGAGTAATAAAATCACTGTTTGTAAGATTTAAAAGTAGCTTCAGTAGTTTTTACTATTTTTTTTATGAATTATTTAGGAAATCTTAGAGATTAGTTTCGAAATCATGGCCCTTAACGTTAAGAGTTCACTAGAAAGGAATTTTTCGTATGTGAAATCAGACTGCACTTAAAACTGATGGGCTAGAGCCTAATTCACGTTACTTTTCAAGAAAGCAGTTCAGCAGTGGACCGTACGTATATGGGCTGAAATGGAGACTAATATCTGTTACTATTATACATTATACATCTAGCCTCTGAGAACGGTGCTACATAATCACCATGAATACTAGAAGTATTATACTGAATATATACTATGCTGAAACAGTGACATATCCAGCAGGCTGTAGCCAACAAATAGTGGAAATACGTGACAAATCGATGTGGCATCTCGTACGATAGTGCCAGGCTTTGTGTATTCAGCATGTACTTGACTCATAAAACAGAATTGAATCGGCGCGTTTCGCTGAGCCACGCTCGCTCCACCCGGCCCGATGTTTACTGTACCAACAACACTGTCGTAGTTTACTGTCGGACCGGTTCATACCTAGATACTTCATTTATTGTTAAATGGTATTATAAACTCTTGTTTGCATCTTCCAGCTTCACTTCCGTTAAGATTTTTTGTTAAATAATATGGTGTCCGCCAACCCGCACTAGGCCAGCGTGCTGGACTAAGGCCTAACCCCTCTCAGTTGTGATGAGGCCCGTGCCCAGCAATGGGACGTATTTGGACTGATGATGATGATCATATTTATTTGTCATAATATTTTAATATATCCTAAAACAGTGTAAGTTGAGAACAATGCCGTTAATATTACCTACTAACAATTATCTAGTAGTGTATCGATTGGCTATTGTATGGAACATATTGTGATGAGGCCCGTGCCCAGCAGTGGGACGTATATGGACTAATGAAGAATATATTTATAGTACTTGTGTCCTAATTCCCACGCTGTAGGAGCCCCTACAGCTAGCCAGCTATTGTCATTTTCTAGCCTCAGTTCTAGGCTCCTTGCTGCTTCTGACAAATTAAAATAAAAACACAATGACCTTTATCCGGGAGTTCCAAATCAACCAACGCTCTCTTATACTGCGAGAACAACGCGATAGTCAATTGTCAACTTTGTACTTAGATACGCTCTACACCTTTATATGTTTTAAAGACTTTACTTAGTATGTACTCGTATATCATTTGCGAAGCCCTCACATCCACAAATGTTAAATTGTGGAGAAACGTACAGATAATATTATACATTTCTTATTCGCACCTATGCATAACCCGGTCCACTATTCCGTTTACTCACCAACTATCAAAACCGTTTCCAATCCGTCTCCATCCGAGATCCGACCTTTTTCCATTTATACAAACACAACACTCTTATGTGTTCCACATTTAATATCCATTTACCGTTTACTGTTCGGTAATTTCTCAGTAAAACATTACAGAGTCGTCTCGGCTCCTAAAACATTTTAGTGCGCCCTATTGTCTTCGGCATATAATTGTTATTCGGTATTATGTCGGCCAATTGTATTCGGTCATAATCCTTTGTCTAATTTACGAGCGACTGATAGCAACAAACGTATCAGCGGGATCAATCAGTAATTAAAACCGAACAGTAACAAAGTCGCCGTATCGGAGTACAGGCGCCTGGTAAAGTGCTAATCCCGGTAAATCTGCGTGCGCAAACAAACTGTCGTGACGGCGTCGTGTCGGACACGTGCCGGCCGCGTGCCCGCCCATTACATACACATTATGGGGATATTTCAACTATTACTGGACAGTTATCGCGTTATCTTCGGCATCGACTCATCCTGGATTAGCCGCAGTCTGGGAACGGAAAACGGAGCCATAAGATTCCTGTTGTAATTATAGTAAATATTTGAAATTTAATGTGTTGCTTTAAATTATGTATATGATTAACATTTTTGCCAATGAGATAGCTGTGTTAAAGATTTGTTTTTCGCATTGTTTTATATTGATCCAAAGTATTATTGAAGCGTTTTAATTTTTTAGTTTTTACAAATTTAGGGTAGTTCAATATTACAGAATTATACTTGAAAATCAGTTTAACTGTACCAAAAAATACTTCTCATCATTAAGTAAACATTGTTAATTATTTATGGCAATAGTATCATAGGATTCGAAATATTATTGCAAATAAATATTTCGAAGTACGTAACAACATTTTGTAATTTCAAGATTTAAAAAAAACAAAGTACTTTATAAATTCCAATAAGCAATACAATAAAAATGACAGTCATAACACCAATTTAATAAGAAACATTGCTTCCGATCCCTAACACCATCAAATTATAACAGACGGAGGGGAGGACTCACTTAAATATGAATCATTTCATTATAATGCCGTATTCAATCCGAGTAAAGCTCACTTCATGTTGTTATTACAACAAGGGGAGCGGCACAAACATAAAAATGTATTATACGCACCGAGTAAGCCCCGTGGCGACGATAACTGACACTTAATACCATAGAGCGTGACCGCATTACTCTGTGATCTATGGTCCGCGGAATCTGCGCAACTTTATCTATGGATCGCCAGCGCGTATCTGTCAAAATCGAGGGACTTTCGATCGTGACTGTACCGGAGTGAGCAAAGAAATTTGTGCTTTTTGTGTTCGGTTTAAAATTGATAATATGATTATGTTTCTTTCTTTGCGTTGATTCTTTATTATAGCATCTATACATGTAAAAATAAAAACCAAATTCGTATGACTGCGTGAGATGCTTTACCAAGGGTGCATTTTGTATGGGAATACAAATTCGGCACGTGGCAACCGATGGAATTAGCTCTAATACTGGCATTAATAAAGTGTGAAATTGCCACCAGTATAAGTTGTTTGTTGGTTTATTAGTTTCACCGCTTCTTTATAAGGGATTCGATTAAAGTGCTTTAAATATTTTCCATACAAAAACATCCTGTGAATAGTTATTTGTAAGGTTTTACTTAAATGTGCTCGTAATGAATTAAACTATAAATTAAATGTAGGAATTTAAATTTCATTAAATTCTGAGTGTCGAACATATATGTACATAAAAATATAAGGCTTTTCTGGAAATGTTCTCTGACTTAATATTGCAGCATTTGAAAGCTTCTGATACTTGAACTATTGTTAGTACGATAAATTAAATTAGCTATAATAAATAATAATAATAAATACACCCAACAGTCACATACATAGTTCTGACCCCACATTAAGATACGAGTCTTGTGTCGTGGGTATCAGAAACTACGAGAGACTTTTCGGTCTCACAAACACCCAGACCCGAAACAAATATTTGTGGATCACACAAACATTTGTCTCGGTGCGGGGATTGAACCCGCGGCCTCTCGTTTCGCAAGCTGGTGTCAAGCCAACTATATTTGTAGTGTGGCCTACAAAAATTATCTCCGACTGTGTGTAGAAAGTAAAACCGTTGGTGATAAATTGGCAATTTTGAAAATAATAATAGACTTTTTCACACTTGCACTACAAAGTGACAACGCCGCAACTCATAAATTAAATGCACTGTGGACCAAACAAAGTAAATAGTAAAAAAAATAACTTTATAAAAAAATCCAACAGAGAGTAAAAATCGTATCGGATCAAGACGTCTCGGATTTGTTTTCTTTTGGGTATTGTTTCCATTAAGAAATTTACAATATCATCAGGGACTTTTAATTGTTTCATAAACGCCTATAGGTACATTCTCAATTACGTGGGCCTTTAAAACTAGATTAATAAAAGTACTGTGTAGAAATCGGGGGGGGGGGGGGTCTTTCCTGCCCCTAAATGATATTCCATGCTTCTGGTCTCATTCTATATATACATACCACTATCACCCTAAACACGTTATATTACGGTACTGCCAACCTAACCAGGGCAAATGGAATGACAATTTTAATTACTGAGAATCTGAGCATGACAAGTACACAAACGCTGCTCTGGCCACGGTGTATTTAATTCTGGCGCGGTTTTACGGTCACAGCGTTTTATTGATTGCACCAGCCAGTGAGGCGCGACGCATCGGACTGGATAAACAAGGGATAAAAAAAATATAAAATAAAGATGGCCGCGGAGGCACCGCCCCCTGCTGTGCTACACGCTACCGTTTCCAAATGTCATTCTCTGCCGGTCTAAACGGTGGTGATGCGCTCAGATGAGCTTTTTATATCGATGTTACTTGGCATCGTGATAGCGGTGACCTTGCACGGTGCAAGGGCATCGTGATAGCGGTGACCTTGCACGGTGCAGTTATACCGAACACAAGATTTCCTTTGTGTTTTTATTTCTGTATCGATGCACAAAACACAAAATACAAGAGTCTATTTTTGATGGAGTAAAAATGGGAATCGCTATTTACACAATGCTTTCAAATCGTATCAATCTCAATTTATTTTGTTGAAAAGTTGGTATCAGATCAATTTACTTTACTTTATTCAAAATAGCTGGTATCTTTGTGTATTAAACTTTTTCTTTTTTACAATATTATAGTCAATTCTTCACTCAAAAATATATCATGCTTCGTACAACCACAAGCCAATAGTAAGTAAACATTGACAGCATAGTCTTTCTTATAATATGGAGTAGAAAGAGGCAAAGCTAATATTATCGATGTTATATATTTATCGATAGGCACAGGCCTATCCGAGCCCTTCGATTTTCAACAGAGAACCGTAGCAATGAATCGATCGATTTTTTTCAGTCAATCGGCATTCAATTCCATCTTTGGTGATATCGTATCGACTTATTCAATTTCGAGGGTCATTCCCATCTGTCGTGGCTCCACCATTTCCGTCCGATGTTTTTTCTAAGCTATCGATGTCGATAATTTCACTCGATTCGTTACGCGCATTCCTAACGTTTCCAAAAGGGCTTCATAATAGATTTTTTTAACACAGCATTTATCAGGTGAATTCATATAATATTCCTGAAATGATAAAAATAATATATTAATAATATAGTTAAGAGAAAACAGCATATATTCACAAATGGTAGAGCCTCTTAAAATTGAGCAGGCTTATTGAAGCCAGCAGCCAATAAATACTCTGACTCGTTGGCTTATACAATACATCGTAATGGTTGGAATGGCCAAAGCTTATTGCTCCATCGCCCTTATCAATAATTCTTACGTTAAAGATGTTCAATAATTTTAAATATATGTCATCTATATACATATATGTAAAGAAGTGAATGTAAAGTTTTGAGAATATTAGTCTTGAAATTAAATGCATTTACAGTCGGCCATCTCCCGCTTGGCCACCATGGCGTACAACAAGCTGTGTAAAAACACATCACTCTTTTATATACATAGTTCTACTTGTATGCATAAGCTTCAAATAAATAGATATTAAAAAGGGCATATGATATAAGTTGAAGAAAAAATGGTGATAAATAATAGCAATGAGCAAATTGACGACATGACGGAAGATCATCATAGAGAAAATATCAACGGTTGCTATACTTCCCTACTTATACAAATGCATCTTACTTATACAAAAGTACAACAACAAAGCGAAATTCAGATAAGTACATATAAAGATCAGATGCGTGATGTTCCCCGCAAAAGCCAAGTTAGGAGGGTGTGTATGAGTCGATGTATGGATGTTGAAGAAGCAAAAGAGGTGTGTCAGAAACGTAGCTTGTAGCACGCAATGGTCTTTGCCCACCCCTGCGGGAAACAGGCGTGTGTTTAAAGTATAAAGTCATCATCATCAGCCCAAATACGTCCCACTGCTGGGCACGGGCCTCCTCTACAACTGAGAGGGTTCAGGCCTTAGTCCACCACGCTGGCCTAGTGCGGGTTGGCAAAGTATAAAGATCAAAGCGAAATTTACAATTAATACAGTAGAACCTCTATAAGTCAAACATCAAGAGGACGCCAAAAAATGGAGTTATAAATTTTACAAGTTATGGAAGATTTTGACTTAGGTGGATTTTGATTCGAGATAAAGAGGTTAAGATTTATTCTTATACATTTTGAGTTAGATAGATTGTGCTATATTCGAGATACAGAGGTCCAATTTTATTTTTAAAGTTATGAAGGGAAACTATGTACCAAAATGGCTTGGAGGGACTCACTGATTATTTCGACTAATAGAGGGTTAAGATTTTGAGTAATGCAGGCTTTGGTGTTTGAAGGGAAAGGAACAAAACATTATTTCGAGATTTGGGGGTTTCCAACTTATCGATTACTTATTCTGTTCGATCGACAAGTTAACCACGAAAAGAACATAAATACAAAAAATAATTAAGAAATATCAATCATTACATTTTTGTGACTGTAAAAACATCATTATGTACCACAATCAGTCTACTTAGCGGACTCCCCGAGGGGTACAGTTCGCGAGCTGGGCCGGAGATTTGTAAAAAACTACTAATTAACATTGGTGGATATCCCGCGGCGAATGATCCTGCTCGCAGTATGGAGCCTCTGCGAGACGGTTTATCGTCCTTCATTGTAGAGTCGCCACGATTTTGTGGCACGCGGACTTCTCCTGTAGTTAGCATTATATGTCGTATATATGTGAATGCAACAATGATTATTTTAGAATAAGCATGTATCACCTTTCTATATAAATACACAGGATCGTATATAGATGTGGATAGTTTTAAATATAAATAAGATAAATTACTTATTATATTTTTATGATTTGAACGTAGATAAACAAAAAGTCTAATGAATTACATGTCATGACATAGTAGGTACTGAATTGTAGGTAAATTGTTATTGGGCTGAATTATATTTTTGAAATTCATTATTTTAATAGTCATTTTTCTTACGGATAGATTCTTAACTCAAACACTTAATATATGTATATATGTAGACTATTCTTAAGAGCTTAAAGTAGCAGTCATTATCTCAACTTTTTTTAACTTTAAATAACCTAAAAATTGGATCATAGATAAAGTACTTTCCTATTATTTTATTTACAAAGTTTCCGTAATTTAGACACATATATATTAAGTTAGATATAGTTTGTCCCAGATATATATGGGCACTCTACACTCAACAATTAAATGTCTACTCCATTTGTACAAATTGATTTAAAACGTGTCTGTCCGTGTCGAATGAACACTGGCCCGTGACTGTTGCATTCCGCCGTTGTCATTCCAACGCTTAAATTAATTCCGTTTAAATAAATTTAACAATCATGATATTCAGTCAGTATCAGACCCGTATTAGAACGTTTTTCCTTATTTTTTTATTAGAAAATTTATTTTTGGTTACAATTGTCTAACAATCCAGTAAATTAAAAGGTTTTTTATTGCATGTAACTACCTTATAGAATTAAATATCTTAAATGCATTGCCAGCATTTAAATGCATAGTAAAAAGATAACGAGAAGTTAAAAAATATATTTGTCTTTAATAATCGTATTCATTAAACGAATAATTGCACCTGCAAAATAGGATGTACACATAAAATACTCAGCTGAACAGTTCATTCTCATTTCAGTTTAAATATTACAGTGTTATTAATTAAACCATAAAAAGTCCTAATTGTCCTTACTATAAAAGTATTCTTCGCGTGGAGGACGAGTAATCCACCCACAATTACAAACAATTTCAAACAGTTTAAATCTCTATACGATTATTCATTATAATCTTTTAATAATGTTATTGTTATGCACGTCGTTGATTTCCTTTAAATATAGTTTATTTAAGAAAATAAACCCAGCATACCTACCTCTTAAGGATAATATACCGTGTAAAAGAAAATAGCATAAATTTCTGTGTATTTAGGCTCTAGGTATTAACGGTTTGTTATAAATAAATGTACACCAAGCTATCGCACCATCGATACTTCTCTTTAATAACAGTAATTATATTTATAATTAAAATTGAACGCGATATAACAATCAATAACAACAAAGGTGCTATAAATGTGAACCCATTATTTGTAGGAAGTGATTCATAAAGTTTCCAAGAACTGATTGATGACAGTCGCACGCGCACCGTGCCTTATGATTGTGCACAATGATGTGGAAAATATATCTTATAACATCATTAGATAATATTTTGAATATACAATAAAATATATTCTTCCAGTAATCATTCAGACTAACGTCTGTTAACTTTGAAAAGATAAAAATAGTTGCATTATTCTATCCATATTTCATACATACACACTCAATCTGTGCGATTGTCTGACGTCTGGGCTGGAAAAACGATGCACAGCATACGATTCTAATCTCCACTCCTAAGTGCCGGCAAGAAACAGAACTATGAGAAGCTTTCGTCTCGTAAAAAAAGGTAAACGTGAATTTCTGCACCCACGTTTTGCCAATCTATACTGCTATATAAGCTAAAGAGTTTGTTTGCTTAAACGCGCTAATCTCAAAAACTTCTGATCCGATTTGAAAATTTCTTTCAGTGTTAGATAGTTACGGCAATAGGCTCGCCCCCTATTACGTGGGACCGATACATACTTGGCGAAATGTGGGTGCAGAAATGCACCTCTGCCTACCCCTTAGGGGAATACAGGCGTGAGTTTATGTATGTATGTATGTATGTTAGATAGACTTTTTATCGAAGAAGGCTATAAAATATCATCACACTACGACTAATAAGAGCGGAGCGGCAATGGAAAATGTGGCAAAAATAGGGAAATAATTTTCCTTTAGCAGTCTAATATTTCGCATACTGAGTTTCAGGCAACAACTAGTTGTATTATCAGTCCCACATTATACGGGACGAGCCCATTGCCGTCTTTTATTCGACTCAAGAACAGTTCAACTAGAGAATCTCTAAAACCCACAGTAATGCAATGTATTTACCATTAAATAAAACTTATCTTGTAAGAAATATCTTAATATCTTGCAGTACAACATCAACCTTCTTACGTTGACGGCTCAATTATTATTTGCCATCATTAGGCCGTAATAATCTTGTCTCTACGTACTTAATAAACAATATAGAGAGGAGTACTGGCTTTATGATCCGCTATAAAACTTATATGGCCTTTTTACTACGGAAATTATACTTGAAGCTTTGCTTTCAAATAGGTAAGTAAATGTAATTTAGATAAATAGAGGGTTGTAAATTTTCTTGACTATTTAAAAATAATCAACATATAATTTAAAACTGAAACAAACAATTTTCTTCAGCTTAAATGCCATTAATACTAACAAAAAATGACATTATTATACGGAAAATCCCACCATACATCCGCGACTGGAACTCCTTTACATCAACATAGTCTCGTACAGAAATAACAAGCATTAAGAGCCTCTATCGGAACGTACTATGTACATATTGATACGTTGTCTTTAACTGGCAAAAAAACATAATCTGAAATCAAATATATGTCATTACACCATTAAAGTCAAAGTCAAAATATCTTTATTCAAATAGACTTTTACAAGTTCTTTTGAATCGTCAATTTTACACATCTTAATTTTTTTTAACTATTAATGTAGTAAAACAGCAAATCACTAGATATTTGATAAATAGTATTTTGAAGTCGCAAGTCGTGTTGGCCTTGAGGTTTAGGTACGCGGTCGAGAATTTCGACGGTCGCGGGTTCAAACCCCAGGCACACACCTCTGACTTTTCGAAGTTATGTGTGTATTCACAATGAATTATCACGTACTTTAACGGTGAAGGAAAACATCGTGATGAAACCTGCACACCTAAAAAGTTCTTAGGAATTTCTTAGGTGTGTAGTCCGCCAACCCGCACTAGGCCAGCGTGGTGGACTAAGGCCTAAACCCTCTCAATGGTAGAAGAGGCCCGTGCCCAGCAGTGGGACGTAAATGGGCTGATGATGATTTTGAAGTAATGAATGAGTTCATTACTTACAGCGTCCGTTCGATGTGGCCTTTCGATGCGGCCGCGAGTCATTAGAACGGAAGCCCACAGGCGGGTCATAGGACGTGAACTACAAATTAGGACGAGATAATAACTTAGGTATGCATTGAACTTTATCATAATTCACACTTGCTCAATATTAATTATGCCCGCGAATATATGGAGATTATTCATCTTCGGCAGCTGCTAATAGAAGTAATGATGTTGTAATTTTAAAATACAATCTATAAATATTTACATCGGTGGTAACTTCCATACAAACTAAAGGACTGTGAAGATCGAAAGGACAGCACCCAGCTTCCCAGTTGGCTATTTTTCAACTGCGGCGTGAACGCTCTAGAAGCGAGCCGAAAACCAATTTACAAATGGCACTTCTACCTGTCGGACATTCGTTAAAGCATTTAGTTATATAAAGGTATCAAAATAATATAAACTCTTTGCACACCTAAACGGGTAAAATGTATAGGAAAAATTTAATTATTATTCAAGGGAAGCCGAGTATTGGGTGCAAAAGATTATAATTATTACACCAGCAGTTAATAGCAAAGGACTGATCATGATGAGGATTATAACATAAAATAGTAAAGCCATTTATTAGTCACACAACACTGCGGTATGACCGAGGTGGAAGCACTGTCTTACAGGAACCCCTAGTAAAACCACGCCCTTACGTTTTTTCAAAATGAATAAGATTGCTGTTACCTAAATTTACTGGCGGAATGATATTTGTATCCAATCACTTAGCAAACATACCTACATAAGAAATAAGATCTACCATAGGTGCCACGACAGCCCCGTGGCGCAGTTGGCTAGATACCAGCTTGCGAAACGAGAGGCTGCGGGTTCGATCCCCGCACCGAGACAAATGACTGTGTGATCCCCAAATATTTGTTTCGGATCTGGGTGTTTGTGAGACCGAAAAGTCTCTCGTAGTTTCTGATACTAACGACACAGGACTTGTATCCTAATGTGGGTTCAGAACTATGTATGTGACTGTTGGGTGTATTTATTTATTTATACTGAGCAACGCAAGCGTGTAGTTTTTCAAGCACCGTGTACCTACATATAGTATACATCTGGAAAGAAATGAGACAGCATCATTGACTCTACTCGTAAGAGAAAGTCCTTCTCTCCAGTCGGAGCTATATTTGGTCCGCTCTTTACACACTTGTTTAGGAAACTTGCTGTATAGCACTCAAACTCGATAAACAATCAAGAAACGACTCAAACATTTTCCTCAGTAAAAAACCTGTACCCGAGGACTGTCATCGTACATAGGAAGCAATAAGTTAAACATGAAACAGTTTTAAAACCTTAATTTTAATTAAAAAAAACATTTTTAATAAATTATCATTGGGAGCTCACTTACGATATGCGCAATTAATGACTTTACATCAATTAATACAACACGCTCGCACAATCGTTACTAATTAAAACAACAAAATGTTGATTATCCAATATAAACACGGGCAGAAAATGCATAACCTTTATGTTCCCATTAACATTTGCGGCGGAGTGTTAAATAATGAAATAATTACATTCTATCAAACCGTTGTAAAAACACGACGCCCTTTGCACGGCAAAAAACGGTAATCAATTCCATTAATTCACGCCAAAAATAACAACTTCATTTGCAAACACATAAATAATGTTCACCGTTTATTTATTTGAAAATTTTTTTTTTTTTTCAGTACGAGGCAAAGGATGTTGGGAAATGCCGTGCGCGACAGAGACACGAGTTGCTGTCATACTTATCGCTTACAGATAAAAAATGTTTTAGGAGTTCTGTCAAAATAATTTGCAAGAACAGAGATGGCAATATGTGATGCACAACAAGTGCGACAGAGTTGAATGTAAAAAAATGGCCACCGTCGAAAATTTGCATTTTATCTTTATAGATCTTTGTGTTAATTGAGAAGAGTGCGAATGTGTTGCGCACGCACTTAATTAATGTTTGATTAATGAGCGGCCGCTACTGTCCATTATTTATGTGATAAAAATCGTTGCATCGATCAAGGTGTGAAACGAAATTGATGTTGTAGGCCTACTGCGCCAATTAATTACACGCGGTATTATATTTTTGTTAGCGTATCCATTAATTTTCCGTCAGACTGTGCGAACCTGATGAAATTACTAAAGAGTCCTTAATAACTTTGATTAAAAATGATTTCACTTTGAATTATCACAAAAAAATATTTAAGAATATAATTTACAAAATACTTAGGTATACAGAAGTAACAATCTTGAACAAATAAGCTGACATCATCATCATCATCATCATCAGCCCAAATACGTCCCACTGCTGGGCACGGGCCTCCTCTACAACTGAGAGGGTTTAAGCCTTAGTCCACCACGCTGGCCTAGTGCGGGTTGGCGGACTACACAACTAAGAAATTCCCAAGAACTTTTTAGGTGTGCAGGTTTTATCACGATGTTTTCCTTCACCGTTAAAGCAAGTGATAATTCATTGTGAATACACACATAACTTCGAAAAGTCAGAGGTGTGCCTGGGGTTTGAACCTGCGACCGTCGAAATTCTCGACCGCGCGCCTAAACCTCGAGGCCATCACTGCTTATTAAGCTGACAAACGAAAAATATAAGCATGAAGACTTATGTTATCAAAATCATACACAACATCTTAATACTCAGTAGAATTTACTAGAAAGTGCAAAAGAAACATTCCAATATATCTTGGTGCAATAATTGGTCATAAACGTTATTGAAATATAAATCAGTATCGCTGTAGGGTACACAAGACCTAGTATCAATTGTGTACTATGTGTATTTAGTACTATATATTTAGGTCGTTGGAATGAATGAGCGCGGGAGCAGAGCGGCGCTCAACTCTCAATGGAGCTGCGCGCCTGATACCGATAACTGATGTTATTCAATGAGTATGAATAATAATTAACATTACATTATCGATGTGCAGCACAAATCATTACGACTTGTTGTGTTTTATTGTCCAATTATATTTGTCGGGACGGTTTCATGCAACACCCAATGAATGAAGTTTTAAGTCGCATGGAATTGCTAGCATTTTTGTAAGAGCATAGATTTTGTCATAGTATAAAGGCACGGACGTCCTTTGCTATTAATAATGAAATATTACGAATAAGTTGACTATACGTACCATATTTAGAAATTTCCTATAACAACTCTTAGGTGCGCAAGTTTCTGTCCTATGTTCTTCTTCGTAGTTTGAGTTAAAAAAAAAGCTGAGAATAAGCGTGTTTAAAATTTAAAATTGTGTGATATTTTTCTAGAAAGCGCATCTTCCTCGGCGCCATCACGCATTCCTTCTGTAAAAATATATTAGAACTACGTGTCTCTATTATTGTCTAAACAAAAACTTAAGCTCAATTTGCTCCAGTTTAGGGCGCTTTCCTTTGTACTTGATAAACAGCTATTAAATATTTTTTTTATCCGTAAAAGTCAAGTTAGTCTTAACAATTATGATGGTCTCACCATACCGGACGTATATGAGATGATAAATGGATACCATCATCATCATCAGCCCATATACTACTGGGCACGGGCCTCCTCTACAACTTACGAGGGGTATGGATATAGAAGAGAGTAATGTGTAAAGATCGTAACATGTCGCACTTAACAGTCACTGCCTATCTTTACGGGACTCGAGTCTCAGACAAGTGTGGTCATGTTTGTAATAGGTCAGTTCATATTGTATGACGCGGTTCGTCGCCGGCGCATCGATGTCAAAGGAGCTGTCGGTTACAGCCGCGTTATCGTAATTTTGTATTCGACATCTCGCAATAGGTTATCTAGTTTCCACAATATCCATTCGCTGCATCCGTTCTTATTGATAAAATTATCTAAGTTTATAACGCAAATGGGTATTTGTATCTATTCAACACACAGCTGTTAACAGCTCGAAACTTATGTAGTTCAACTAAGGTCACTTATGTACTTAGGAAAAGGGGTGAAGTGCCATGTTTTGCAAAATTCACTTATTTTTTTCCAGTAATTTCTTACTAATTATAATACTTTAGATCAGTGGCGGTACTTCCATAGAAGCCCAAAAGCGTTACACGTTAATTGTTTAATGTCTAGTTTATAATTGTTTATTGTGGTGTCAGGATATTCTCATTTTTATGTAAAATTGTTAAATAAAGATTTAAAGCTTAAAGATCATTATTAGGAAATTTGAAAGGCAAACTGGGCTTTTGGGCTTCTATGGAAGTACCGCCACTGCCATGATTTGTTTATGAGCTGTATCTTAATCTATTCCATATATTACATAGTTCATAAAAGTTGTGGGTAACTTTTTATCATTTGAAGCCTGTTTTCTAACATAAAAAATATTATGTTACTTATGCTGTGACTGCCTCGTGGTCTCGCGGCACAAGTATGTGCCGAGCGATCTAGAGGTCCTGGGTTCGATTCCCGGGTCGGGCAAAGTGTTATTGGGTTTTCCATTAGGAAATTCTCAGTAGCAGCACGGAGTCTGGAATTGTGCCCGAAAAACGGCAATAGGCTCGCCCCCTATTACGTGGGACTGATATATACCTGGCGAAATGTGGGTGCAGAAATGCACCTCTGCCTACCCCTTCGGGGAATACAGGCGTGAGTTTATGTATGTAAAAAATATTATTTTTCTCTGTAGTTTTTTTAAGCATGCCGTTATTTGGATAAATAAAGATCTTCATAATATATTTTAAATGAGCATTTTTTTTAACACGTATTCTCCCTATAAGTTTACAACCAGCTTCCTTATCGATGTAATTTAGTTACATCTTAATTATAGATCCACGGGTTTTTCTTGACAACTGTTTAGTGGTCCCGCGGTATGAACGACGGTACTAGACGTCCAAGCTTTATTCCCGGATCGGGCCGGAAGGAAACTTTTTCTGTTGGGAAATTCTCTGAATAAAACCAAAGAGATCGCGTTGAATGTACGTATATTTTTATCCCAGCGTAAAAAACAAGTTTTCTATCCCAATATTATAAAACTCAGTCACAAATACCCTTACACGAAACAAATATTCGAATACGTAATTCCCACCAAACCAAACAACCATTCCGCGAGTAATCTAGCAAAGCTAGGTACATAAAAGCAATTCCTTATTGCAGACACTTTAAAACAATGCAGCAACAAAACGCAGTACGCAATAGGGCCGTATAAAGGCAATTTATCCTCCATTATTTTTCACTATATCCGAGCATATCGCACTATCGAGCCGTAGGGTTGCGCCTGTATAAATCGGCCGGTGTCCATCGGCTGCCTGCGGCGCTTTTTGATCTGCCGTACTCGCTTAAGTTATGTGTCCCTGGTGGGCCCCAGTCTTGTTTCTGTCCTGATACATGGTTATTTACACGTGTACTACAGGGCTGCGATGTGTCAATTACACAACTAAAAGGTTTGCTGTGTGTATTTTGTAGTGGCAGTTACGACTTTATAAAACTATCGATTGTATTAAAAAATTATACGAGTAATAACTGATGTCAATTAGTTTTTGTATTATGAATGGTTATCTAGTGTGCTTATTTGTTTAAACCTTTTCGTTCATGTTAACAATTAATAAACGTAATAAATTTTAGTTGTAATAATTTATATTTTCTTTAATTAACTTATTTAATTAAATATTATTTTATCAGATAATTAATCGGCTACATGGAGCTATAAGGAAAATTCTCTACACCTAAAATTATTTTATATTTGTAAAACATCCTCCAATGGTGCAGGATCCCTATGCATATAAGCTCTTAGACCATCACCCTAAAACTTTGAAATGTAATAAAAGATGCTAGACTTGATGTACCTTCAAAAGATTAATGGAGAATTCTACTATTCAGGTTTTTTAAACAATTTACTTCAGGTTTAATTAATGACATTTGTTTTAGATATAAGCCTAATCTCTGATGTATTTCATTAACGCCTTGTTTCATAATTCATTGTTATTATACCTCTTACTCAGATACTTTTAAGAACCAAAAAATATATGTATGTACCTGTGGCGTTACTTCCATAGAAGCCCAAAAGGGTTACACGTTAATTGTGTAAAGTCTAGTTTATAATTGTCTATTGTAGAGGATATTCTCATTTATATGTCAAATTGTTTTTGTTGAATAAAGATTTAAAACTTAAAGATTATTATTCGGAATTTTCTAAGGCAAGCTGAGCTTTTGGGCTTCTATGGAAGTACCGCCACTGGTATGTACATATATGTATGTAAATATAGGACATGATCTGTGATAGTTTGATAATACGACGAAGATTAAATATGTTAATATGCGTTTCGAGGTAATGATTACCAATTCAACAATAAATGCTAAGTTACAATACAAAGCCCGTACATATAAGGTATACCAAGTACAATCATTTCAAATGCAGTAAGCAGTTAAGTATCCCTAATCAAATTAAATAGCTCGTTCGTAAAGCAATTTGCCAAGCTAGAAACATGCTCCTGAAATATATAGTATAGCATCAATATATCAACAAAATAAAGACCTAACGTGTCCGGAACGACTACGTAGGTAGGTACAATAATTCAGGCAATTGCTGAAATGTAGCTCCGGAATTGGCCATAAAGATGATTCACTGCCTAGGAATACGCCAATAGTTTTGTCGTATTATTGCGCACCGTTGTTTAGCTAGTGTACACTCATTTTATATGTAATGTACTTGTATGTTTAAACCTTTATATATTTTACTAGCTCGCTTTTTTAACTTTATATATTTCACTAACTCTTCCTGGATACAAAGGCGACTAAATAAAGGTATGTAAATGAGTAATTGTGAGTTTATAATCAGTAAGTTTATTTTTGAAGTGAAAACTTGTTTAGCGGCGCTGTTAACTTTTTTTGGGATGGGTAAAAATGTTGAACTCACGTCAGATCAGGTGACCATGATCGAAAATGCGCAGACGCATCATGTAATATAAATAATCATGTTTGTGTAAATAATATTGTATTTTACCGCGTAAATGATACTACTTGTATACTAATAAATAAAGCAATTCGTGCGAAATCATTCCTTAACATTAACCAAAATATTCAAAAATGCACAACGTTAATGTTTTTTTTTTGTGTGTATAGGTACCCTTTTTTGTGTATAATCACGAAAAGCATGACAAATACATTGCCTACGTGTTATATTATGCTAAAATGATTGCTCCCACTGATTGGAAGCAGAGATAAGCATCCCAGGGAGCTAACTGAATGTCGGTAAGTTGTAACTTCGAGACGGTAAGTGTTATCATAAACTAATGACATAGAAAGATTCCCGAAAGTATTGAAAGTATTTGAAATTGTTTTATAGTCGTTAAAAGTTTACCGTGAAATCACACAGATTAAAAATGTTGCTTTAGTTTTGATAACGCCTTAAACCCAACTTTCGTTAACTTAAAAGACAGACATTTTGAAATCATCATCATCATCATCATCAGCCCATATACGTCCCACTGCTGGGCACGGGCCTCCTCTACCATTGAGAGGGTTTAGGCCTTAGTCCACCACGCTGGCCTAGTGCGGGTTGGCGGACTACACACCTAAGAAATTCGTAAGAACTTTTTAGGTGTGCAGGTTTCATCACGATGTTTTCCTTCACCGTTAAAGTACGTGATAATTCATTGTGAATACACACATAACTTCGAAAAGTCAGAGGTGTGTGCCTGGGGTTTGAACCCGCGACCGTCGAAATTCTCGACCGCGTACCTAAACCTCAAGGCCATCACGACTGAAATACTTAGTCGTAATAAGCCCTGAATTGTTTTGCTTTCGCATCAAACGTTATTATTATATAATCTTTCAAATTGTTAGTGCGCAACCCGGGTCAACTAAAAATAAGGAGATAAGTTAAATTATTGTTACGATATAATTCGTTCGTTTAATTAAATTAATTGCAATTAGTCTGAGATTAGACGAGACATTGCTACCTTATCTGTATTTATTTAATGAATTATTACTTCTGCTACTACAGTGGGTATTTTTTAAATTACTTCTCAGATTAGATAATATACAGGGTTTATTCAGACCGTGATCGGAAACTAAGGCAGGTAATAGCTAAGGTGATTACAAACCCCCTGGCGTTAAAGAAAATCCCGAAAAATAATTGAATACAAGCATGTACCAGGTACCTATATAAGCCGTTACGAGGTGTAGGTCTGCTCGTCGGTTGAATCCCTTAATCCTACTCGCTAGTTGATTGCTGGTTTGTAGACCCTATAGAATGCGAGCTTCTTCGCAATGTATGACAGCTTATTATGAATATTAAACGAATAAAACGCATGAATAAATAATATTAAAGGAAATAACAAACACCTAGGAAATGAGCAACAAGACACAAGCCGAAAGTGACCACCGCTTCGCTTCTCTCCAACATCCTCCATTAACCTAGTGACCAAGTTGAAATATATAAAAGAAAGATATAAAGATATGCAGTATTATACAAAGAAAATTAAAGGAAGCTATTAAATAAATGTGTAATTCCACACTAGTCAATTCTAAAGAAACTAATAAAATCGGCAGCGACACGCCGATAAACGCCTGTTCTACAAATAACGAACAAAACAAGTGTGGATCAAAGGTCCCATGATAAAACCCTTGTATTAATTTGCTGCATCTATGGTGACAATTCTCACTCGACCTCTTTAAATTGGGCATGTAATGTTTGACAAATGATTGGCTTGGATAAATACATAAGTCTTGTTAGTCGGGTAGTTACACTTAGTTTAGATTAGTGTAATTGTTGTAACCGTGTTTATTGAATAAATAAATAAATAAAATTCTTATTCTTGAAAAAGTGACGAACAAATAATGAAATATTTGAGGAATTGAATCCTTGTAAAGATTGCACTGAGAGGGTTTAGGCCTTAGTCCTAAGGCCTCTCAGTTGTAGAGGAGGCCCGTGCCCAGTAGTGAGACGTAAATGGGCTGATGATGATGATGAAAGGTAACACATTATGTAGGTAAGTAAAACCTCACGCCTGTAGTCCCCGAACGGGTAGGTTGTAGAGGAGCCCCGCTCTCAGTAGTAGGATGTATGTATATGGTTACAAGTACGTAAAGCAATATTTAATGTGAGAACTTTGAGTATTTTGTTATTTTTGCACAATTTATTGCAAGCGTTGTTGCTAATACATTGCGGGCATTGTTACCAAGGTTTTATATATTTGCCTTGTAGTAATATAAATATAAAAATCTTCAATTTAATGGATACAAAGATGAATTGTAGCTCGCTGGGTAACCATAAACCTAAATTGGGGACTAAAATCCGCGATAGTAAATCTTGCTAAGTGGCGTTCTAGAATGACTGAAATACAACATTAATTGTTTTATGCCGATAGCTTTTGTGATGTACATAGTAGGATTATGTACATACATCATAATCAAAATATATTTCTGCACCTAGATTTTACCAGGTATGTATCAGTCCCATGAAATAGAGGACATATATCTAGATCCCATGTTGCTTCTAAGGATTTATTAATAGAAACATCCAATAACCCTTTGCCCCACACGGGAATTGAATCCGGGACCACTAGATGGCACGAAACATACCTGCGCGACGAGACCACGGGGAAGTCCAACGTTGTACCATAAAGTTGTAAAGATACATTTTCTATTATGTATGTTTCGCTCTCGTTTATCATCATCATCATCAGCCCATATACGTCCCACTGCTGGGCACGGGCCTCCTCTATAACTGAGAGGGTTTAGGCCTTAGTCCAGTTCTCGTTTATATAGACCAGTAATTCCCAAAGTGGTCCAGGTGGACCCCCAATCGTAAGCGGGGTCTATAAAAATTACTTGGTTTCGAACTAAAATGTTGGCTTGACTTCTATCAATATAGGCAGATATTTTAAGAAGCTCAGCGACTGTTACTTAAAAGTGAATCGATATTAGTGTTGGCTAGTGACGTTTTTTTGTGGAGATTTGGAAATTGGTATAAGGTCCACCGGATCCAGCAAAATTTTGAAAGTGGTCTAAGAAACAAAAGAGTTTGGGAACCTCTGATATAGACTATATCTATCAAGGTTATTAAATAGTACTGTCCGTTTTAGTCATCTTTAGTGTCCCATATGTCTACCACAAAATCTATAGTTGTTTTAGTTTAAATCTCAAGATCCAAAAGTAGCTATAGTTCTAAAAGAAAAATGTTCACGAATTTGCAAATCCATTCCCCAATCTACCTATGGAAACGGTAAATGCCAATTTTAATACCATTTCGGGTACGACACTTTAGCTTGTAGACATTAAATAAATATTCCATGCTTTTTTCTGGATTAGTAATTTTTATGAAATATTAGTAAGTCACAATCATGATGAAAACAAAAAAAAAACAAAAAAATGATAAAAGATTTAGTTTCTAAGCAAACTCATTTTTATCAACTTGTAACGCTTAGGTCAAAGTAATATAAATTATCTTTAGTGAAGACAATTTAGTCCAAAATATAAGATTCTAGACGATTCTTATTGCAATATAAAAAAAACAATTCATAAAATATGGGAAGGGACGCTAAAAATACATAAATAAATTATCTATATATAAAGCAGCTGTTCCAAGCTTGTTCATACGAGTATATCAGTAATAAGTCAACAATTAAACGCCCGCTCCATTTACTTGAAGATAAAAAAATAATAAGTATATATTTTTCTTGTTATGACTAATATTTCTAACTAGGAAAAATGTAGTTCATGACATTAAAGTTCATTCCTCTATGTACGTAATTACGTTACATAGTGCCAACACACAAACCGTCGTCCGTCGGTATGTGTGATGAGGTTATCTAACGAGAGCCCAATAAATTACTCAAATAAAAATATTTTTTAATGTAACCGCCTCTGATAATGTTTTTATTGAATATTAACGCTTCCGACGCAATTATAATTTAGGTTGGGCCATTTTTTAGGTTGCATAGGGTACGCTCCGATTCCGTTTGAAATTGATTAATACAAATGTCAACTTATCGCACTCACGTCTTAGACGTTGTTTCTGTGTCAATTTCGAAATATATTTCTGATTATTGTAATATTAAATAATGTCTTATATTATCTTTATCCATGTTTAAACAACATTTTCCAAATACCATACCTCTTTTCTTTCAAATCACCATTACAATAGCATCAGATCTATAACACTGGCCGAAAAACAAACGAAAAAATAATTTAAATAAAGAATGGAAATGGCATTTCAGGGCGGGAATATATACGACGCTCAGTGTTGCCAAGCGAATAAAAATAAATCAAGTGTGATTTATTCTAGCAACGAAGTCGCATGCTATGTTTCAGGCCAGTGCAGTTTGCTGTGCATGACGCTTCTCTTAAATTGTTACATACATTTTAAAATTTTCAAGACATGTTTTGTATAGCATACAGAATTGCTTTTCTATATTTTTTTATGTATAATGCAAGCGTTGGGCAAGTATTAAATACCAATCATGGGAGGAATAGTGAGGAAGTATGCCAAAATTAAATTCAAAACGCGCAACATCCCCACGCCCTCCGGAAATTGAAGTTTGCGACCGGCTTTGACCCTATGCTGACAAAGTTAAAGCTGTCATAACAGAAACGGGCACTTTATCCGTAAGGGTAGATTTTTGATAATCCCATCCAACAGACATCAACTTCGATTTTTTTATTTAATAATATTCATCTGTACATCAATTTTAGAGATAAGTAATGCTACATAGACACAATATTATTAAATCAGCTCATATATGTCCCACTGCTAGGCACGGGCCTCCTCTACAGCTAAGAAAGATTAAGCCTTAGTCCACCACGCTGGCCTAGTGCGGGTTGGCGGACATGATTTTTAATGATTACACACCAAGTGTTCCAGCCGCTCAATCACAAACCGTCATTGTTTTCGATGCCAATAGCGAGAAGAAACATTTACATATACAATATACATAATTGTATGATGTCGGTCGTTGTCTGTCTACACTTGAGTTTTATTTATCAGCGCGCAAACAAAATCGATGTTTTCGATTACAACACTCCATTTTCAAAATCTCACTCTGGGACGGAACCCCTCAACATCTTGTACCTACCGTCCCTCGTACGAAGTTTCACGACACTTAAAAGGCTCAAGAATATATCAAAAGGGTATGCATAACAATACGATGACCATATTTGGCTCTAAAAAATAATTAAAATATATACAGGAACCAGCAGTAGCACTGTTTTACTTTTGACATAAAGAAACGGTACCAAAAGACTCTGTGGATAGAACACGCTTAGAGTAAAAAAACCGGCCAAGTGCGAGTCAGACTTGTGCACGAAAGGTCCCGTGCCATTATTTATAATAATGTCAAAAAAATCATGTCCGTTGTATGGGTTGGGAACCCCACTTAAATATTTATTTATTCTGTTTTTTAGTATTTGTTGTTATAGCGACAAAAGAAATACATCAGCTATTAAAATTTCAACTGTCTCTCTATCACGGTTCATGGGATATAGTCTGGTGACAGACGGGCAGACGCTCAGCGAAGTCTTAGTAATAGGGTCCCGTTTTACCCTTTGAGTACGGAATCTTAAAAATAAAGTCGCCATAAAACGACAAGATGGATTAATGGACACAAACCGTACTAACAAGACTTACAGAGGGTTATACGGGCTGCATCTAGCGATGTCCTATACTGGTACTTCTCTTTTGCGGATTGATCTTTAAAAATGCGTTTGTCAATACATGGACTTCATAAAAAAACCTTTTACCTCTTATCAATCATGTGCAGCACATAATGTGCTTTCTTTCACATCAACTTGCTGATCCGATGAGCTGTATCTGTAACTTGACATACGAGCACAACAATGTATCCAACCATATTTTCTTCATCAATATCTAGCTTTTGTTTGAAAACAACGAGCGGTTTCATAATATCGGAACCAAAATAGAAACTTAAAAATCAATTCATGACCCCGTGGGTCAATCTATGCGGAGATCAAGCAGATATCGCTAAGCGGAGCGCAGTTTCGAGTTGGAAATGTACCATAAACGCCCATCAAAGCACAACAACGATATTACCAATAAATTCTTTGCTATATTTCCCGGTACCAATAGATAACGTCCTATGATGTAGTCTTGGAGCCATGCGCCTCTTCCTTGTGCTAAGTTGTGTTGAAAAGGCTTGTTTTTTATCATTTTTAGAAGATTAATTCTATCCAATTTGATTATATTAATTATAGGTATGCTGAAAGAAATCACTGTTTGGTTTGGCAATATGTGATACACTCAGCCTATCGCCGTCTACTGCTGAACGTAGGCCTCCCCAAGAAAGCGCCAACCATCCCGGTCTTGAGCAGCCCTCATCCATCCGTTACCCGCCACCTTTCTTAAGTCGTTCAAAATTTAGTTAATCATTATTTATAATTAAAAAGCTCTTACCATTGAGAAAGACTCTTACATATTTTGATCAAACTGTCATTCTTGAGTATATATTTCAAATATTAAACTATATACTTTTGATCGATATGAAGTTCGAATCATAAGAATCACAGCGTAAATTGATTGTATTATTATTTCTTTGTTTAATTGTACACCAACAATAAAGTGTTTATCTATCTATTGATTATCTAAATATTAGGATTGAAATATAGCTACGTGTACCGCAAACCAAGAATTAATAGTCTTTTTATTTGTAGTATTAAAGTTAAGCAAATATCACATTATAGAGGTAGATGACAGCAAGTATAGAGATCAAAAACTCAAATCGACACATTATAAAGCTAATCCTACTAAGCCAAGAGTTAATTTTTAAAAGAGCCGTTTACACAATACTTAGGTATCTAATAATTATGGTAAAAACTGGTTTACTGCCCTAAACGACTATTGTAATTCTATATAATGCTATTACAATTACATGATTTTATATTGAATAAAAAAATAACTGATGATATTATGAACTAAATAATCATATTGTAATACGATAGTATTGTGACAATTGACAAATATAGATGTTACAGAACTAAAAACCAAAAACCTTATCAAATAAACAATAAGATTCGATTTTGAATTAACTAACCAAATGAAAGGCCCAAATTAAAATAAAACAGGCTGTTCCATACAAAGTGACCGGCACTCTTGTAATGAAGACATACTGTACCCAGACACGCCTCCTCTGAACGGATAATTGAGTCATTATAGGTGCGCGCGCGCATGCACCGCTCTCCTGCTATCTCGATCGACCGATACGGCTATCGGTTCTCCTCCACTATGTACTTACCCGACCGATTTTATACTGGAATTTGTTGAAAAATTTAATTATTTGATACGTCTTTATTGACTGTAATCCAGAAGGATTAATTTTTGATCAGACATAAAATTGAGTGTGATTTATTATGAGAAAATATTGATTATGTCTCAGAAATGTTACTAGCGTTTTGTTGTCTTCAACCTGATCTAGTACTCGTACATAATACTCGTACATAATGGTTTGATATCAGAACCCTCTATTCAATTATATATTGTAAGTCTGTTTGGATATGAATGTAAAGAAGCTAATTCATCAATTGATTTCACATCTTATGCATTGTGGTATATCAATGGCAATACGAATACCACTAGCGAATTATCTACCGCATCACCGTATAGAATGAAACTATCCTTAAAAAGGTTTACTATAAACATTTTTTTCTATAACTGGCACAAATGCCATTGCCCAAAGAATAAATGCTTCAATGACAACAACTCAACATAATGAGCGACATTACGCAAAATATTTTTTGAGAGCAATAGTCAAGTTATTTTATTGCTGTTACATTTGAGAGCGATGTCCCAACCCGATGTCCCAACCAGTACGGTTCACTCGTAAATTAATATATTTTTCCCTTAACTAAGCAATTTTGTCATATATCATTTATAGTCACGACTGCCTCGTGGTCTCGCGGTGCAAGTATGTGCCGTGCGATCTAGAGGTCCTGGGTTCGATTCCCGGGTCGGGCAAAGTGTTATTGGGTTTTTCCATTAGGAAATTCTCAGTAACAGCACGGAGTCTGGAAATGTGCCCGAAAAACAGCAATATTATGTGGGACTGATACATACCTGGCGAAATGTGGGTGCAGAAATGCACCTCTGCCTACCCCTTCAGGGAATACAGGCGTGAGTTTATGTATGTATCTATCATTTATAGTTGTCCCGTACAACTTTATGGTCCTTCGAGCCACCGTATTGGCGGGACTTACCACGTGTTTTAGAAAGTGCGTGTGAACTTTCCGCCGAATCAGTGAGTGGGATATACCTATCACTATCAGAAGCAGCCACCAGGTAACAAAGCAGCAGTTACCGGTGAGTGAGCTTTTATTATCATCGCAATAGCGAAGCGGCTGGTCTTACTACGAGTGGATTCGCTGCAAGGTCAGCACCACGTGCCACGTAGTTGTTGCATCACACAGACACACCAGCGCACAGCAGTATCAGCATTTATAATAGACAACTCTCAGCTATCATCAAGCTATTTATGAAAAAGCTGTCTATTTTCAAGCAAGCCCTGCATAAAATCAATTTATCATTTTATCAACATTAGGTACCTATATAACTTTCCAAGCTTAGTCGACAAAGCAAGGAATACACAATCGAGTAGGATTTATAAAAATATCATACAACATTTTTTTATCACTTTATCAAGCTTTTTATCACTGAAGCTACACTAGCAACTCCGAAATGGAGTAGGTACTCGAAAATCAGAATCAGATTATGCAAGGCATAGAGCAAGTTCTGCGTAATTTTAAAAAGGATGGAGCAGAAAGGAAAATCTCTGCTTACGTC
The DNA here is from genome assembly GCA_907164795.1 of Hemaris fuciformis. Taxonomy (NCBI): domain Eukaryota; kingdom Metazoa; phylum Arthropoda; class Insecta; order Lepidoptera; family Sphingidae; genus Hemaris; species Hemaris fuciformis. Next base: position 11,731,332 of record OU015440.1, read on the forward strand.
AAAAGGCGTTTATAACTTTTGGATCAATATTGGGAAGTGTTCCAGTCCAATCACATTAAGTTAACAGAATCTGAAGAACGTGGCTACAGCTATTTTTCAGAAAATTATTATCAGAAAACTCGGAAATTGTACACCGAGGCACGTGCATTTATTAATCAGTACAAGGTCACTATGATCGATCCCAAGCTTGTTGAAACACCGACTACTCCGCAGCCACGCTCTCGGGCGCCTGCTGCCCAACATTGATGGTCCTGGCTTCCCTTGCCGAAGCCTTTATGCTGGAGTCGTGCGGTCCATGAACTCTATGAACCTAAAGATCGACGACATAGTTATCATTCAAGATGCTAACTTACCACCTGGGAAGTGTGCCATTGGCAGAATCATAGAGCTGCGCCCTGGCAAGGACGGCTATATTTGTGGTAACAGTAAAAACCAAAAATGGGATAATCAAGAGGCCGATCACAAAACTTCCCTTGTTGCCAGATCACGAATATCAACATCCTGAAAACAATGCAGAGCAAAATAATCACAACAGATACGCCTTATCAACTTTTTAGAGGCAATGAAAATAAGCCACCGAAAGATAAAACAAAACGTCGGAGAGGAAAAATTGGCAATTTTATCTACAGAGCTCTCATGTTTTTATGTTAATCATTACACCATCTACTTGTGATTATAAAACAGCACCTTTAACTAACAAATCAGAGCATTTATTTCGACAAGATCTCCATCGTGGGACTCAAACGAGACGAGTGCAAGCTGTTATGAAGCCCTATTGGCAAGGATTTGATCTGCTTAATAAATACGTTGATCATCTGGGCATCATATGTTCTAATACAACAAAGATATCACAGAGTGACGCAATCCTGATGTAATTACGTCACAGTGGCAATGAACTTGACCATTACAATAGCATGTTGCTTGGTCAGCAGTTCATAGAGAAAGTGCCACATAAGCGCGGTCTTATCAATCCTATGCTATGCTGTGCTATAATCCTGTGCTATGCTTCCTGCATAGCACGAGGTTTGTTTGGTGTTTTAGATGACGAGTTTGCTCAGCAATATGCAAGAGATATCGAACAAATCAGAAGTAATCAAAAACGTTTGGTTTCTTTATGGCATAACAACACATCCCACGGTTAAAGCTATATACTTGCTGAATCGTTTTGTCGCTGGGGTCCAAGATGTCGACCTATTTGATGATGCTGTGATGCATTGGACAACGGGTTCTCATATCACGACGTGCATCACTACACGGTGATATACTTAGTGGTGTTCGCCCTGTGCACGACAGGAGCCGTGCACGTAGTGTGACCAGTGTAAATAAGAAATCGGGACCTAGTGAAATACAGCTCAATACAATTTCGGGTCAAATCAGTGCGCGTAAACAAAACAAGGCTACGTCGCCTGTGTTCCGCGAATCAATTTTTAGTGAAAATGAATAATACTTTGTATAGACTATAGTGTTTTCGCGTATCTACTTTAACTGTGCTTTTGACTTATTATTGCTTCTTAAGTACATACTGTATATGTATTACCAATCTTTTAATGTTAACTTTTACATTTATAGTATTAATGTTATCTTAGTCTCTCGTGCCTGGGAGCATGTACGATTCACTCGTACAATTAATATATTTTTCCCTTAACTAAGCAATTTTGTACCGTGTGCGTAATTTACACCAGTTCGCGTTCGGTCTCCGCCCCGTGTACTTGCTATCATAATATCATAGCCTTTTGATATTACCTTAAAATCATTATATAATAAGTGATCACTGTTTCTATCAATAAATATCATTTATAAACTCTTCATCTCTTATCATTTATAGTTGACCCGAACGCACCCCCATCAGCTACGAGTGAGCCCGGTCTGCAGCCGGAATCTACTCCTACTCGTACTGTTGAGACCTTCTACCTTCCTATATATGTGCTGACTGCTGTATTTGCAGCGATATTCGTTTTTGGACCCTTGTTTGTAAGGAAATCGGAAAATAGAGGGTAATGTATTATTTATAAGTACCGGCGCTCATATATAAGATGAATATAACTTTCTAGATACTATTGACTATTGTTCTTGAGCAGACTATCCAGGCTCACAAGTTCCAATAAACTTAGATATTTTAAATTTAAAACTAAAAAACTCCAAGAGATATGGTTCTTATTCGTGGATAACATGACATTTCATAAGGGATAAGAATTAAACTATCTCAAAATGTTTGATGTTTTTCAGAGTGTACCGAACGAGCATCATGATAGCAGCATTTTCCATGTGGTTATTGTAAGTAAAGACATTTAATAACTAAGTGAAATTTATCATCCCTATCAAGCCAAGAATTTTAGAAAGTTATGACCCTGTTTTCTATATACAATAAACGATCCCTCCAAACCCTAAGCCAGGTTAGCGTCCCTCATGACAATTAGAGCAGATAGTTTCTTTGTGATTGTCATATACGAGTATGTATATAGCAGACAGCAGTGGCGTGACTTCCATAGAAGGCCAAAAGATGAAAGACCTATGGACCGCTGATGATGATGATTTCCATTACAGTTGGGTGACAGTGTACATAGCGCAGATGAATCCCCTTATGGGCCCTCGGATCACCAACACTACTTTGGCTTGGTTGGCATATACCTGGGTACGTGAATTACTACAGTCTTAAGTCATTCATGGTCCTCCAACCCGCACTAGGCCAGCGTGGTGGACTAAACTCTATATTTTCTCAGTTGTAGAGGAGGCCCGTGCCCAACAGTGAAACTTATATGGGCTGATGATGATAAGTGATTCCTGAGGAAGTTTTAGAAGTCTAATTAGTTTGGTTTTGTGTATATTGGTCGAAATATGACGAGCATTGGAGTGCAAAATCGATTAAGGCACCGTTTTAAGTTTAAATGAGGCGATGATTTATATATTTGTTTACTACGTACGCAGGATAGAAACTGACGGCCGATGTCTAAGACATAATAAATCTTATTAATATTTTAAATGATTTCGATTAATTTTGGAGTAGACATATATTAGGCCCTGGGAATGGGAATTATGTCCCGAAAATTTTAGGATATTGTGTGATTATTAATTTTAAGCATTGAAAATATGCTGTTAAGAGCTTGTGTATAAAGTTTGTTATTGTTTTCAGGGTAATCCAGCTAAGGAAGATGGCTAATAAGTATTAAATCTGACTTTTTGTAACCCAACAAGAGACTTACATTTTCTTTAAGTATAAGCAAATATGTATACGTAATTAAATAATTTAATTTTAAAACACTGTCTTGTTATAGAAATTTATCCTCCATAATGTTTCCTAGTCTTTTTTATTTTCCTCAACGAAAGCTAAGAACACTTGAAACTATTTACATTACAAAAAAGTTCTCGCCAAAACCATAAATAGGTTTCAAGCGTGTTACATACGATTTCATTCAAAGATCAAGGTGTAAAGATTTACGCTCATCTCATCTAAATTATTGTATAAGAGCTTGGTCGTAGGTGAACGACTACGGGCCATTTTTTATTATTTTTTTATCCCACAGTAAGATACAAGCCTTGTGTCGTGGGTATCAGAAACTAAAAGAGACTTGAGTCTCACAAACACCCAAACCCGAAACAAATATTTGTGAAACACAAACATTTATCTCGGTGCGGGGATCGAACCCGCCGACTCACGTTTCGCAAGCTGGTGTCTAGCCAACTGAGCCACGTGGCTATCAAAGGCCCGTATTAAGCAATACTCTTGGAGTTTCTTTCAGTGATTGAGATTCCCTGGGAGTAATTTTCTAGTGTATTGCCATCCGCCCGGATAGCGCCATACACAATTAGCTGGAAACGCGCTAATAAGTGTGTCACATCCCAAGATGAGCCTTTATATTTTCGACTACAATCAGACCAGCACAATTATGGTAATAGGCGATTAATTTCTTATCAGTTGTCAAATGTTCGATCAAAAAGCACTACATATACGTCAAATGCCAGTACCTACAGTCACTTACAGTATAAAAAACTAAACACCACAAAGACATTAATAAACCCAAAAGTAGAATAAAACAAATTGCCGCAGCCCCCAAAATTCTTCCACGCAACATGCACTCAATAAAGTAATGCAATCAAAAGGCCAACACAACGAGCTGTAATCGCGTACGCCCCCAAAACAAATCCGACGATATCGCGAAAGATCAAAATAACATTTGTACCGAAATCATTTATCAGCACTGATTCTCTTTCCATTTGGCGTCCCCCGGCCCACACCACTGCTATATTGCCCTACCGATGTTATGGTGCCACCACGTTATGAGGAATAGCGGTTTTATAAATTCATTCGCCTGATATTCAATATGGAGGATTCAATACTTATAAATAAAATAATAATAATAAATTATTTTATGGATCACTAGCAAAATATACAACATAAAAGAATTCCCTGACTTCTGCACTAGTAGAAACTGTGTTACAGAAATCAGTGTCTTCCCTTTGCATAATCATCAACATTATCATTTTAGCTCTTGGTGGAGTAACGACAATTTATAAAGAATAGGTACAATAAAAATAAACAAAGTTAAAATGAAATACTAAACAAAATAAAACAATTAAAACTAAATTATATATAAATTAAAGCAAAATATTTTGATAATATTTTATAATGCAAAAAATAATATCTCACTTTGACTTTAGGAAGTAATAACACAATTAATTAATAACACAAAAATATATGATAAATATATTTGGCAAGACGTGCGGAACCAGAAGGGAGCCATAGGGCAAATTGTTAAGTTTACACGAACTTACTACTGCTATATCCTATCAATTCGAAAAATACTAAATTTTTACCTTTGAATATAAGTGTAAAAGTAAAAATCAGAAGTATAACATAAAAACATACTTCACCGTAAATGGCAAGAACATTTTTCAAATCGCCACGATTATACAATGTGTGTCCACCCCGAACATTGACGCGCGGCGAGCTAATGTGTTCCAGGGGAATAGCATCTTTGTGGGGCGCTAGTCATTAATACTCGTTGGCGACGACGTTTAGATTAAAATTTAATATTTGTATTAACTTCTATTATTGTCGCGAATACGATAACACTCGACATATTTCGTAAATTTTTGCCCATTTCAAAATATTTTTTGTATTTTTAATCTCAAATATTAGTTTACCTAATTAAAGAAATATAGAGATCCTTAAGTCTTACTTCATTCACCCTAGAAACAAATGTTAAAAATTCCAAGCAAATTTAAAATAATTGAAATTGAGCAGGTACATGGATACGTAATGAATGATTCGTTATGAACGTTGTGTACTACCTATTACTCATCATTTATTTATATTATGATATTAGTGTTTGAATAAAACCTTTCTTATTTTAGCAATATTCAAGAAATGGATTTTGGGTTTCAGATTCCCGAAACAATAAAAGTCATTTTGGTCCTTCGACACCCAACTCTAATGTACATAAATGTGGTGTTAAAAGTTTGAGGTTTGATATTTAAACGAATCTAAAAGATTGAAATGTAGAAATTGTATGATATGCGCGGCTTCTAATTAAAACAAAATCATTTAAAAGCTAATTCATGCAATAACCGTCATATAAAATCATCAAACAGATGGCTACGGGCTACCGATTAATAAATCTACATTCACCACAGATAATAAAATAAATTAATTGGCGCGTAGTCTGTTTCAACCGTCATCGTGTTGTTTTTTTTCGCCACCCATCGGCAAACAAAATACCCGTGTAATCTATAAAATAGTTGCAATTCGGACAAAATCCATTTCGATAGGGTCATCCCTAACCGTAACTCAATTGTCGTGTCGGCTCTACGTTGGATCTATTTTTTGTTCCACCAAATTCGCGCCATATTGGCGGGCGTCCCATCTAAATGATAATTCGAGGGCCCTTCTTACAATAAAAATTATTGCGGCCAGTTTATTTTATTACACTTTGTATTTGTTGTCGAGATATTTGCAAGTTTTGTTGTAAATTTGAAAATAGTTTTGTTGGGAATAAAGATTATATGCTTTTGCTAAAAAATGTGTGGATTGATGCAGTAAAATTTTGTATGATTTCAGTGGTTTTTTAATATAATCCAAATGGAACTCTACTTGGCAGGACAACGTCGTAGTTTATTTTGGACTGTACCAAAAAAGGGTTAGCTCATCCGGGGTTTTGATGGTGTCTCAGAAATTAAAACAATATTATTATTTCGCAAAAGATTACTTAATGCAAAAATATGATATAAAGATTAATGGAAAACTGTATGAGCTATTATTATGACTAAAATACTTATGCGAAACAATTTAAAATTTTCAAAGCTTGTTTTACTTTATTATAACGATATAATTATTAAATACCACAATTTAACTGTTTTATAACCTACATGCAGTACTGAGAACCAAATAATAAACATGAAGGAACCCTACCCTTAACCTGCTCACAGCGTATCAAATGCCACAAAATAGACAGCATTTCGCGCCTTTTACCCTTTGACCAATTCGGTTACGATTCCTCACGCATTTGCATTTCCGAAGGGTTTGGGATGCGGTATAAATTTTCTTTTTCAGTTTATGGCTGAATGGGTTTTTATTACCGAGACCCTTTTGGTCAGCGCCATCAAGACAAAATGCCTTCATTTGCATAAGTAATTTTGGACGAACTATTGGAATTAGTGTACCTATGTTAGTCATTTTTCAAGAAGCATATTTTTATATTTTTTTCACATTTTCTTGAAGTGTACAATAAATAAAGTTGAAGCTATTGTCACATTTGCTTAGCATTCATGATTTTACGGCATCGTCCAAACTTTTGTCAATTAAATAGACATTGAATCTAATCACCTTGAATGATATCGTCCTACTAGATACTGACAACACCGACTTTTATCTTTAACTGCGATAGAAAAAACTATTAAAATCGCCATCTTTGTCAGTGCATTTTTGTTTTACAGCTGGGCCTCTACTATAGACAGGGGCTATACCATTAAGCTGGCCTAGTATGACATGGTTTAGTGATGATTTAATTAAAAAAAAGGTTAGACAGAATAAAATAATTATTTAAAATATATGTTTATTTTAAAGACATTCTCAAGCGCGTATATGTTCATGGTCATTTTTTAGCGGTGTTAATAAGACCATCTTGATGACCATATGAATGAATGTACTAAAATTGTGGACAATGTAAGCTATTATGTGCATTAATGTGTCCCTTTAATTATACATAATTACGAAACACGTGTTTATATACAGTCGGGAGAAAAATGGTATTAACGAAGCTAAATAGTCATTAACTGCTATAAACATAGCATATAGGTACATATGTACCTTACATTGCGATTTCATTCAGTTATATATCTGGTTCATCTGAACCCAAGTCTTGTATTCCGACTTACTTAGGCTCTTTGTTGCTATCAATTTCAATAAAAGGAATTCATGGTCATATATCATCAAGCCATCACAGATGGCAGCACATATAACATGTTCACAGATAACATTTTAGATATTCTCTATGGACTACTTATGACTTTTCTACAATTCCTACAGCATCAAGGTTTAGTACAAATTTTGCAATAAGGTTAATGTTTAGTGTAGCTTCCTTGTAAGTGTTATAGAATTTTAAATTTCCTTTTTGTTAATACTTTATGTGGTAGAGACATGTCACTACTGCGGCACAAACGAACTAGTTTGACCGGGGTATTGTCTTACAAAAAACCCACGTGGTGCAACAATTTCCTTCGGTGAATTTACGAAAGCCTAATCAGCTGGTGGCATAATGTTGCACATTACTTAAATGTGTCAAGAATCAGTCTGAGTACGAACGGGCTACCTTAATTTTATCAACTGCTGTTAATAAAACAATTCCGTCTTAGTCAATACTGCTTGAACTGCGCTCCAAGTATCATAGATCATTTTGACCCTGAAGTATGAAAAAAGATTCTATTTTGCTTCTTTTACTATTTGCCTACGTCACTCGAATTTTACTCGATCGAAACATAATAATAATCGTCAGATCTATCGTCAAATTACAAATGTGTCAAAAGCACATGTGCATGGGAGTGTACAGCAGTAATCGACCACAAGACAAAGCTAGCCACCCCGGCGTTATCTCCCTTTCAGATCGCAATCAGTGCCGCCATGTTTGACGCCATTATGAATCAAATTCCCGCCTTTTTTACTTTTTCCATTCGCTAGGCACAGGCGTCAGATCTCACAGCCGATAAGTTCTTTATTATCCTGGATGATTTTTTAATCTATGCGACTACTTCGTGTGACGCGTACATTGTGGGGAAATTGCAATTTGAGAACAATGCGGTTGGATTCTGATTGCGAGGTTTAAGTACCTGCTTGTTGTTAATGCAGAGTTTATGGCTACTTGCAGGATATTTATAAATTTTATTATATTACTACATTTTATACAGGAGATTAAATTAACAAAATTGGAATAAAATTAGCCAATGACGTAGAAGTTTACGTAATGTCTTATTGGTAGATATACATAAATGGTTAAAACAACAAAATTATCAATATTTTATTATGATTGAATTTCAACAGTTTAACTTACTTAATTGAAAGACTCTTAAGTAATAAAATCTTCGTACTGAAAGTGGTAGAGCCACCAATTAAGTCTTCTGCTTTTTTTGCTTATAAAATTACAAAAGTATGCCTATATGCTTATAAAAAAGAGAGTACATATGTATATTAAGTCGATAGAGTGTAAACCAGATCCAAAATAGCTATATTATACGGATGCCAATTTCTGAACATGTACTTATTTTATTAAGTATATTTTCGCTTAAATGTGTTTTGACACTTAATTCTATGTTTACAAATCAAAAAATTACGTAACAATATTTACATAAACCATTTACTTTCCTATAAAACTTTCACACACACATATCTCCTTTTTAACGTAAAATATAACACCTTGTATCCAAAACACAGGATGAGGACGAGATAATTAAGAAGAACAAAGAGCAAGTTGGCTGCAAGTTGTGTCTAAGTAGATTTTCCAATTTGAAACTCGTTACGGTCGGGACGGGCTCTTGAGCTGGCCGGCCTTTTCACTTGGACACGAGCACCGCGATTTATCGGCGAACTTCCACAAACCGAGCGTAACTCGCCGCGGCTGGAAATTGTCAGTGTTATTCACAATTCGCACAACGAAACTAAATTAAGACTAGCGGACGTAATTTAGATTTATTTTGACATTTTGATTACGAATGCTCGTGTCGAAAACTGACTTCAACTTGGCGAAAGTCGTTTCGAAAATATTCGTAATTTTCTTGCACTTGTTTACTTTAAATGAGAGATTTACGGTGATTTTGATACTCGTAGAACAGATTCATATTATGCACTGAAATTGAGGGAAAAGTGGCCGATAGTATAACAAGAAATATAGCTAAAGATCGTGAGAGAAGGCAACTTATAGTCCAATACCTATAGCCTACAGATGCGTGTGTTATTGGCACAAGCTATTACGCCCAACCATGCGTGTATGTTTGTACCTCGGAAAACCCATTTAACCGCCTATCGGAGTTGCTGAGGCTTTGGCAGCGATCGATAAACAATTTCAGAATACCTACAGACGATTTAACTAGTTATAAAACAGCTTGTAATTGTAAAAACATTAAAACTCCTTTACCTGTCATGAAGATAATTTTTTAATGCCTCTGAAAAATCTAAATCACTTTAACGTCTTGTAAAGATTTATTTGAGAATTATAATTAATGAACTAACCTACAACTGCTGAACCGATATTAGTTGTACTTGCTCTTAGCGAGCTCATACATTCAAAAGTAACATAGACTATAAATATGAAGTAGGTAAGTAATACTTCAGGAAAAGCCGAGGTGAAGTAGTAGTAGGTACTAACTAACATTAAAATAATATGGTTGATTATGAAACAAATTTACTAAAAAGCACAGTTAGAAACGGTATTACCTTAAATAGAATAAAATTACCTATTCCATTTCTTCGTATAACATGTTTTGCAAAACAAACTCATCAAGTTTAATGTAATTATTTGAGCAGCGGCGGCGCGTAATGGCGTCGTATCCGGCGACCGCCATTAGTGGCCATTTCCTGGCTACGTCCGCTCACTAGCAGCGCCACGCCGCGGCGTGAAACGACAACACTCTAACAGACGATAAACGCGCTAACTATTCGACTTAGATACGTTTCATTTCCTTGCGTATATTTTATATGACTTATTTGTGTGAAATCCGCAGGAAATTGACAATTTGACGAATTGATACGGTCGTATGTGATCTGCAACTGATAATTATGTTGAGTGCGTCAACTATAAAATACGTAAGTTTTCTATATAACTTTATAGAAATATGGAGGTGGGTTGGTTCTAGGTGGGACTTGCTGGTTCCTCATAGGATTTTTTTTGGAATTGATAAACTTGGTACTTAAAGACTAAAGCTCTACCTAACTGCCGACATCTCGCGGCACATGTCTGAATTGTTTTTCAAGACAACAATATTTAAATTATCAACTAGATTATTCATTCGTTGAAAAATTAATGTCTGAGAAATAATCAAATATTGCCAACTATATCAGTTGGTAATATACCTACATAATATTTTTAATTACATAGAACTTTAAGAAAACATTGCTTATAATTGAGGGAGCATTTTGTGACATTTTTCATTTTGTAACACCTTTCTGAACGATGTGTCAATAATTATTCTTAGCCGATGGAAAGGTCTTTGTGAAGACTAAATAAATAGCATAAAGAATTTTATTTGTACTTGTTAAGGAAAGAACAAACAAAGACTTCTCGAAACTGACGTAAATGCATGAAGAGGATAACGTTAGTTAAGAAAACGAAAAAGGTGTGTTTGGACCTTAGCATTTGACGCTCCATAGTCTCTGGCTACTCCAAGGGAAGACGAACACCATTTTATGTATGATTGTAATTATTAAACAAAATCATTGTAATTATTCATCAAATCGACTAATGGCCGTGGAAGGTTGATAAAAAATAAAATCAAAAACAAACTCATCAATATTGGCACTCCAATCTGGCACTCCATAGACGTTAATGGAGTTATCACATTGTGTCCACACAAACGGAGCTAAGTGGCGGAAGCAGGTTCTTGATAGCAGGGGCGCCGGCGACAGTGGATCGATGCCCCATACCGCCTTTTGCCTCACACATAAATATTCATAGATTTTGGTCACAAATTTACAAACCCCGTGATCACATGTTGGGCCAAGAGCTAGCGAACGATTTGATTAACATTTCAAATTATATAATTTAAATTATGCAAATGTTTTTTAAGTGATTGGCGAAAGTGGATGCTGCGAAATAAGTTTATCAGAATCTCTGCCTACAAAATTGGACAAAAAGGATGGCATGACAAGAAGGATGTGTTATTTGTTATTATTGTCATTTTAAGATAGTAATTACTTAATAGGTACCTATTATTAGGCTCACACTTTTGCAAAACGAAGTATAATAAATACATATGTACATAGTTTAACTGAAAATCTTGTTTCTTTATACGTTTTTACTTGTAATGTTTAACTCAGACCATCCTAATAAGAACCTACTAATATTTACCTGTACCGTAAATAATACCTAATATAGGCGACTAATAACAAAATATTCACTAGACCTTAGTATCACGTCGGTAAAAAAAATATACATATTAGTTAAGTGTTTTAACTTAGTTTCGGCGATAAATGCTTTAAAAGTGAACACAATGTTCGACGTAGTGTTATCTCTTTCTTCCAATAAAAAAATTGGCTTAAGTGTTTAAAAGTAACGTTTTTAGACTTGTAGTTTTTCGCGGAAAGTTAAAAAAACTATTACGAAATTTGATTTTACCAAAATACTCACCGTAGTTTTGAATTTGCCTTGTTTAGGTATATGTAGAGTACCTACACATTTACCAGCTCACATTTAAAAAGTGATGCAATAATGTTTTGAAGTATAAAATGTTCTTATTTTTTATTATATTTTACTCCCCACGTGAATGTTTCGAAGCGAACTTTTCACCTAAGTCACGAGTTTGCAAAATTAAAAAAGAAACGAGATGTCTGCGTGTGCCGCGGGCGGCGGGCGCGACGCAATCACCCGATGGATCGTCGGGAGCCGAACGGAATTTTAAACTGAACACCTCGTGTTTTTTTATTATATTAGCCCTCTTGTTTAGCGAAACATTCGTAGAGAATTATTTACACTACCAAGCGGAACTAAATTACAGTGATTTAGACAATTTGGAGCTCAACTTTGTTTCAAAATTGAGTCATTTTCGTGAACTCGTGTTGTTTGTTTTCTTAAAGACGGAAAACGTTTAAGAGTGTTATAGAAAGGAACATTAAGTTATTCATTATGCAGTGCCAAGTTACAAATTTGTAAGCGATTTGTAAGTGTAAATTGAGTCGCTAATGACAGAATGTATCATTACGCAAAAACTCAACAGGAAATTACAGCAAAATGAATCAAATTGACAAAATACATGGGGCTTGTAGTGGAGCCAACGACAACATTAATTATCATAAGTAGGTGCGGGAGTGCAGTGCGGGCGCACATCGGCTCGGCGCTGTCGATGCATGCTCGATGACGCTAAATGAGCAAAACCACAAAATGGCGAAAATGGCGCTGGCCGCTTCACCATTATATTGATTTCGACGCCATTAAAACGAACCGGAAATTAAAAAGAAATAAAAACATATTGCTTTCCCGCGCGCCCCGAACTTCACCCAATTTGTACGCGTTCTGTTTTCGAACATCGTTTTTTGAATGACGACGGAGAATGACCGAACGCGGGCGCGTCACGCAACAAAATTAAACTTTATGCGAGCCCGCGTAAAAACTAGAATGTGTTCACTGGAGCTGGCGCGGGACACGTTTCGCGCGGAGCCGGCGGTGGGTAGGTAGATTTTATTTGGCATGCCATTATTGTCAGCGCGATATGATTATTATATTATCGGGCGATAAACGGGCATAAAAAAGATATATCGCGTGGAGGCAATCATCTCAAAACGAGGATTACGTCGTTATTACACTGTTTCATGTGGATTTATGGAGAATGTTCTGGACTAATTAGATTTCCGAGCCGAGCGCAGGGAGAGCATGAATTACGTCGATGATAAATCATGAGCTTTGCAAGTGTACGGATTCTGCGAGTGTTACCACTACATGTTCATACGTTTGTAATTGAGTTCAGTCTAGCACCTCGCCGCATGTTTTATATGGAGCATGAACTTATATGGTACTCTAACGTAACTTCATACAGCAAATATTTATAAGTTAATATGGTTAAGCACAAACTTCAACGTCTTGTGCTGTTGTTGAGATAATAAGGACGGCTGCATAAACGCGTGAAACATAAGCTATGTTAGTCATAGCATACCTTTTTTATATTTTCCAAAAAATATAACATAGGTATTGACTGCTGCACTGGCATTTATTAAAAACAGATAACAAGACGTCCAACTCGCACTAGGCTGGCGTGGCGGACTAAGGCCTAACCTCTCAGTTGTAGAGGGGGCCCGTGTCCAGCAGTGGGACGTATATGTGTTGATGATGAGGTAACAAGAAGCATCGATGATTGTACAATCAATTCTAAATTATTAAATATTCTAAATATGACTAAAACAACTATTTCGTATGTTTTTAAAAGTTAGGCAATACCATTTTGATTTCGATGTGTGATAGTTGTCATCATGCTAATATTGAAAGCGTAACTTACTCATTTTCATTTGGAACTATACAATATTCAGTGACAACAAAGGTGTTCTACAATTTTGTATTAACGTTTTGACTTACGAGTACTTTACCTCCCCTGAGTAAATGGCCAGTAACAATGAGTCTTATAGGAAAACTCACCGATGAAAAGAATTAAAGGCAATATTTCCCTAAGAAGTTCAAATAGAAATGAGAATAATATGAAGGGCCAGCTTCTTATCTGGGTCTGGTAAAACAATCTGGAAGACTAAAAACGACCTATTAACACTTAAAGCACTGTTGGCGAGACGTAGTTGATAAATTCATATAAAAATATGATCTTATTTACTATTCTCGTTTTATTAAAAATGTAAAACTGTAAATTCCAAAAAAAACCTTACTAAGGAAGAAATGTATGTACATAAATTAAGTATAATAAAATTAAGTTTTTTTTTACTTATTACAATACATATTATTTCATGATATTGTCATATTTTAATGATTTCTATATTGTTACAAAGAAAGTACATACATACATACATAAACTTACGCCTGTACTCCCCGAAGGGGTAGGCAGAGGTGCATTTCTGCACCCACATTTCGCCAGGTATGTATGTAGGTATCAGTCCCACGTAATAGGGGGCGAGCCTATTGCCGTTTTTCGGGCACAATTCCAGACTCCGTGCTGCTACTGAGAATTTCCTAATGGAAAAACCCAATAACACTTTGCCCGACCCGGGAATCGAACCCAGGACCTCTAGCTCGCTCGGCACATACTTGTACCACGAGACCACGAGGCAGTTCAAAGAAAGTTCTTTACACAATCCCTTGTCTACCGCCATACTTCCTGGAACGAAGATGAAATATTGTCAAACATCTTGAAAAACACTATACCAATGACGTACATATTGTATAAACTCGATGTAACATTGCAATATTCAAATGTAGCTTAAAGGAAATGGGCAGGCATTCCAATTTGCGGCTGCGTGCAAGCCCCATACCAAGGCAAGTCAATAGTGAGGCTTTGTCTATCGCCCCATCGCACTGGGGAGTTGGACAATGTACGATCACTAGCCAAACTACGGCGGAAATCAGTCCCTACATTCTGTATATTGTTTCAGCTGTAAATATTCCTTATTTAATTATTTATTCACGTTGATAACAAAAATACGAACTTAAGAAAAAGTGGCTATAATCCACTTTGAAAGATTTTTTTAAATTTTGTTTAGGGATTTTTATCCTACGATATCTCGACCCCATCACACCTTTTTCCTACATTATAAATATTTACATAAACACTGTATGTAGATTATTTGACAATATTCATTATAAATTAAGCTTACATTTTTTTTTCAACATTTAAGCTTCGAAAGTTTGAGATTAAAATAACAAAAAAATATAAAAATATTTGATCCTAAGTTCTTAGGATTTAATTGACTTATAATTCTCAGTTGTGGAGAAGTTCACTCTTTGGGAATAGCACGTAAACGGTCTCATACTGAGTTATATTTGTGTGTTTTATTGTTTCAAGTATTTCTTGTGAGTCAAAATCTGAGGATCCATATATTTTGGAAAGAGATAGAGCCATATTCATGATAGTATCAATATCAGTTAAACTGGCGCTAAATGTCTATTATGATAGAATTTTCCTGATACATTTCGTATGATGACTGGAAATACTATAGTCTGTAGTTCTGTACATCCCACGGACCGGCGATTGCACTTATCAGTGGTAGAGCTACGCCGTAGTCAGTTAGATCTGCGGTACGAATAAATAAATATTAAATAAATACACCCAACAGTCACATACACCGTTCTGACCCCACATTAAGATACCAGTCTTGTGTCGTGGGTATCAGAAACTGAGAGAGACTTTTCGGTCTCACATACACCCAAACCCGAAACAAATATTTGTGGATCACACAAACATTTGTCCCGGTGCGGGGATCGAATCCGTCGCCTCTCGTTTCAATTCTCTCATTCTCGGGAATACAGGCGTGTGGATGTGTGTGTGAATAGTTTAGATCATTTCGTTTAAAATTAGTTAGCTGTCAATATGATTTGTCTTCAGTTACATTAATTTTGAGGCTAAAGAGTGTCAATCACATCAGCGATTTGGGACCGTCGGTTCATAATGTTTCTTCTTTTCCAAACCGAGAATATACTTTAATTTCTTCTTATATTGAATACCATCAATTTTCTTTCTGTGATATTTAAAAAAAATTGCCACTCTTGCATAAAAGCATACCTACCTTAGGTTCTTTCCTACTGAAACGTAAAGTTTGAATTGATAAATTTAACTCATTAGTTACAGGCCAAACTTTTCATTTTAATTTACTTTGCATCTTTTTTAAATTTAAAATAAATAATTTATGAGTTAGTTAAAGTCTTATTCAAAAACTAAACAAATATTTAATAATTATTCTTTAATATTAATATATGACAATCGCATCATATTTATTATAAGCAGTGATGGCCTCGAGGTTTAGGCGCGCGGTCAAAAATTTCAGCGGTCACAGGTTCAAACCCCAGCAACACACCTCTGACTTTTCGAAGTTATGTTCACAATATTCACAATGAATTATCACTTGCTTTAACGGTGAAGGAAAACATCGTGATAAAACCTGCACACCTAAAAGTTCTTAGGAATTTCTTAGGCATGTAGTCCACCAACCCGCACTAGGCCAGCGTGGTGGACTAAGGCCTAAACCCTCTCAGTTGTAGAGGAGGCCCGTGCCTAGCAATGGGACGTATTTGGACTGATGATGATGATCATATTTATTTGTCATAATATTTTAATATATCCTAAAAAAGTGTAAGTTGAGAACAATGCCATTAATACCTATTACTAACAGCTATCTAGTAGTGTATCGATTGGCTATTGTATGGAACATATTGTGATACGGCGGTGACTTGTAACGACTGAAGGGCTACATGTAAAACACATTAATGAGATAATGCCACTAATGGATAGCAAATATTAGTACAGCGGCGTCAATTAATGTGTCTATCTACTGAATTAGATAAAATATTACATTTTTTTGACTTTTTGTGGTGGTTTATTGCGTTAATTAACGGACGGGGTTCAAGTTATCAATGCTATTTTGTTTATCACAGCCCTATCATAGTGTTTAACTAAAAGAACTGATATCCATGGCGCCTGCAAATAGATAAAAATGTTTTTTGTTTTTCACGTTCCACTAACATCCTACTGAAAAGGGTTGTGACTACCATGCATGTTGTTGGAAAAAAGAAATATTTATTAAGATGTCCTCTTAAAGTTTTAATTACATAATAATTATATTATTAAAATAGTCCGTGAAAAAGCTTCCACAAATTTCATTTTTTACAGCCATCTATTGCCGAGTAGTGTATTTATAATATTATTATTAGACATAAAATATAAATTTCTATTCGACAATAGATGTCGCTACAACATTTTATTCCTTTTTTTATCAATAGATGTTGCTGTCTGCTTACAAACCAGTTGTAAGTTCATTGAACGTGAGCTGTCAAATAAAAATTGTTCATTCGTGCCTCATTCAAATAAAACTGTGAATAGAATTGTCGTTGCACCTGTGTGAAACAGGTGTTTGAAATTGATTATTGTTTTTCTTGAAGTTCAATTTACTAAAAAAAATTATATCACTGCAGAAGTGGTCTCTTTAAGTGATTCCCAGATTTCAAGGTTTAAAAAATGATCTGACTTAATTATACGACTGTGAATAAGTGAAGTGTGACAAAACCGTAACTTTCGCTGATTATTTATTTAGCGTCGCTAAATTGTGTAGTGCCTACTATACAATGAGTTGAATCTTAATTAACTTCCAATTTAATTCTCTTAATACTGGTGTAAATTTATTTTAGAAATGACCACGGACAGATTTCATAAGTAAGTATTATAATGTTATCTGACTAGTTTGCAAATATACCGATAAGATTATACTTTGATGAATTATCGATAGGGGCTTTTTTATTTATGTTACCACTAAAGGAATGTAGACCAAATGAATAATCCCAGAAGAGATATTATAAATACATTACACTTAAAATTACATTACATTACACTTTAAATGTATAATAATTTTGCGAATATCTTTTATTACATAGGAAATAATGCAAATTATTACAGATATAAAACCATAATGTGAAAAATGTTAAAGACAATGTCTACTTACATTCAACTTAAGTACTGTATTAATATTTTAATTGTAGAATCATTGCTTTGCATATTTAACATAATAATAATTTTTTTCAACATTTTATTAAAATAATAACTTGTTCATATTTGTACAGTCAATAACTACTAAGTAGCGTATGAAATATTTAAATTTATTCAAATTATATATATGCAAATTGTTTTATATAATAGCCCTAAAATCAAGAATAAATAGATTTCCATGAAATGAGTGGATTCTAATGGGACATTGAACCATCTTCCTATTTACAATAGCATGTCAAGCATATCTCCTATTAAACATTGAACAATATCTGTTTACGACAAAATTGTGTGAATTTGATCAATGTATTCCACATAGCATTGTGATGGTGAATCATTAGCTATAGTACATATTACTATTTATACATTGACTCATTAATAATTATTTTATCAACTAATCGTACTAAGCTTAAGCATTAACTTCATATGATATGTTTTGAATGAAGGTATTCAGGGATTTTTCTTATAATTATTATTTTATATTTGTCTATTGATATGGTTATATATTATTAAATACTGAATATAAAAAAATATAAAAATGCACAAATACAATGAATTTACAGATAGCTGATGATCATGTTAGTCAAGCGAGGTAACTGTTCTAAGTCTAACTTCAAAAATGATTTAGTCAACTCTGTCTATCCATGATATCAAATATTTTCATTGTCATTTTTTAAACTATATTAAAGCAGTTATTTCATAGATATAAAAAGCTTTTATACAATAACTAGTCAATTCCTTTTTTTGTGATAATAATATTGTATAATGGATTCTGTTAACTATTGAACCATAGTGAACTATGTGATGTGGCAATGTTACCAACTAATTTTGATTAAAAGGGAAATTGAATAGATTTTCAAAGCATTCCTATATACCTGTAGTCTCCTAGCAATGTAAATATTTATAATTAAGGCATGTAAATAGGCCAGCATGGTGCACTAAGGCCTATGTTGTAGAGGAGGCCCATGCCCAGCAGTAGGATGCATATAGGCTGATGATGATGAAGTAGCATACATACATACATAAACTCACGCCTGTCTCCCGTTAGGGTAGGCAGAGACTATAGAGCGCCAAATGCGTCCAAACACACCTCTTTCGCTTCCTCCACTGACATTATCCTCTTCATGCATGCACGTCGGTTTCGAGGACTCTTGAAGTAGCAAAGACCATAAACCATAAAAGGAGCCATTAACACCAATAATTTTTATATAGAAGGTTGGTAACTCCAAAAAAACGTATATTATGGTATAAATTTGCCACTGTACATTCAAAATTCAATGTTTATACAATATAAAGTGAATTTCGCCAAATTCGCTACAAAATAGTAAAACCGTTACATTCGCTTATCAATACAATTTTAAACGGACTTGCGTTGTGTCAACCCGCCACCTTCACGCCTCCATGCACATGTTCAAATAGGGTGAAATATTTAGCACAAAACGTTATGGCATTAGCACCTCTAATTATCTATATATAAAGACTACATTCGGAAAATACCTATCTGTTATCAGCTTATCGATTGTCAGCTGCTGTCAATCCATGAGGGCGCCCTTGGTGATCGACCACCATAAACGGAAAAGGTCGCTGACAGCGAAGGTCGACGCACTCCTTCCACATAATAAATACGCAATTTAAAATTTAAAACTGTTCTTAGTAAAATTATGTAAACTTTATTATATTACTTAAATAATTAATGTAACCGTCGCTAATTCTTTTAATTCATCACTTATTTTGTAACCAGCGTCAGCGGCAAGGTCTTTGCCTTCCAGATACCAATCAATATGTATAAAAATTACAATAATATGAGCCAAAATGATCCTTCGTCTGGTAATGATCCTGCTTTGTGTCTAAAAAAGGTAGGCCCTATATTACGTGAAAATTCATAAAAATTGGTTAACGGATTAATTGTGAAAACGTAACTGTAAGGTAGAGACAGTTATGCTTTTGCCCTTTATACGCGTTACATTCTATTTTGTTATTAAAAAATATTCCTCCATTACAAAACTTCATTAGTGATCCTCAAAGAAGATTTTTAAATCGTGATAAACAAAAGCATGAAATTCCGAAAGCGTTACTACGAATGTTGGAATTCGACACACTAATACACATTTAGTAGAAATTTAAATGCGAAAAGTATTAAAAAACTCGGCACGACTACACGACGTTGTTTGCATCCCAAGAATAAAACAAACAACTAGTTCGCTTCCACATGAATATCATTTTAACCAAGATATGTACTTAATTTTCTAAGTCTTGTGATAATTTTTACTTTGCAATAAGTAATCGTATTTCAAAAAAACTTTAGTAATGAGTAACTATCGTCAACACACACGTATAGCCTTTGCTAGGAAGTTGGAAATCTACACGGATTAATAGAAACAATACTATTATATAGGCGAGCAAAGCGCTGTCTGTAAATCTTGAATTTCGTGCTCATTTCCGGGAAAAAATATAGCCTATGTTACTTCCCAAAACATAGAAATACAAATATTTCCTTTTGATTATAATTGTCACGATTATTTTATTTATCACTATAAATTATCTCGGCGCCCGTTTAGGAGTAAAGCCGAGCAGACGGCAATAAATAATTCAAAAGCCTGTTAGCCGCCCACCTAAGATTATTTACCCCTATGAACACAATACGACCGCACATTTACAAGTACTATCGTAAAACAAGTAGTACACTCAAACGGTGAAACGATACGATCTGCACGTCCAACAGCAGCTAGCGCGTATAAAAACAATAACATACCTGTATACACCCAGTCTTTATCCCCGAAAAACGAAGTAAGTACGCATAAGTACATAAAAAATATATGTCAAGTCTTTATGATCACATAATAGGTGGCCAGCCTATAGCCGTTACCGGGCCTTATATCTGATCATTTGCCATCTCGTTACGCTATAATTTATTTTCCTACATGTTCCCTTTGCTTTAATCTTGGATTTAAGCGTAGTGCTAACAAGAGTCTCAACAGGTCTGCAGTATATCAAAGAAGAAATGAACATATTTTAAATAACCATACGTTCTATTTTGCCGTACCAATACGATAAAAGTAAGTAAGCAGTGATGGCCTCGAGGTATAGGCGCGCGGTCGAGAATTTCGGCGGTCGCAGGTTCAAACCCCAGACGCACACCTCTGACTTTTCCAAGTTATGTGTGTAATCACAATGAATTATCACTTGCTTTAACGGTGAAAGAAAACATCGTGATAAAACCTGCACACCTAAAAGTTCTTAGGAATTTCTTAGGTGTGTAGTCCGCCAACCCGCACTAGGCCAGCGTGGTGGACTAAGGCCTAAACCCTCTCAGTTGTAGAGGAGGCCCGTGCTCAGCAGTGGGAGGTATTTGGGCTGATGACGACGATGACGAATACGATAAAAATGTAAACCGCAAAAATGCCGGTTATACGAGTGTATGAGAATTTGTATGCTGTAAGTGTAGACAATTTAATTAAAATACTATCAACAATTATATTATAACCTAATAATCATAAAATGATTTGCAATGTAAAATTTCGGATACCTTCCAATCCATTATTTGGACATTTTAGATAATAATGTATTACACAACGTTATTAAGATACGTCATATCATAAAGATTTATAACGTAATAACTTGCGCACTTCACCCAACGACTGAATCAATTTATAGCTTCACGCAAGTAAGTAAACAATAGTTGCCACATACCAAGATATATTGAGTCATGTATACAGCTTAAACACCAGCAATGCAAAGTCGCTGCATCGGCACCTAATCGTTAGTGCACATAATAAATATAATGTCGGTTCATCATCAGCCATATACGTTCCGCTGCTGGATACGGGCCTCATCTTAAGCTGGGAGGGCTTAAGCCTAAGTCACCACGCTGGCTTTGTCCGGGTTGGCGGACTACACAACTAAGAAATTCCTAAGACTTTAGGTGTGGAGGTTTTCTCACGATATTTTCCTTTACCGTTAATAGCTGGAACCAATTAAGACAATTTCTCAACTATCAACAAGACTTTATTGGCCTTTTTAATTCCCAGACACACACAGGCTGATTCCAGAAAACGTCACACTTGAGCAGGCTATTATTATGGATTTTTTAATCTTGTATACCTTCCCTTCATGTCGTGATGCCCTCGAGGTTTAGGCACGCGGTCGAGAATCTCGACGGTCGCGGGTTCAAACCCCAGACACACACCTCTGTCTTTTCGAATTTATGTGTATATTCACAAAGAATTATCACATACTTTAACGGTGAAGGAAAACATCGTGATGAAACCTACACACCTAAAAGTTCTTAGGAATTTCTTAGGTGTGTAGTCCACCAACCCGCGCTAGGCTGGCATAGTGGACTAAGGCCTAAAAAACACTCTCTCAGTTGCAAAGGAGGCCCGTGGCCAGCATTAGGACGTATATGGGCTGATGACGATGATGATGATGATACCTTCCCTTTAAAGGGTGTCTATACTTTCGATCATGGTACACGGATATTGATGAGTACCGGCTGTGCCGTGGTAATTGTCCGCATTGTTATGTAAACACTTTCCCTATCAGGCGGAAAATGTACCATAGCGAGTGATATCCGTCGGTTTGCTTCAACTCTCACAATGGAGCAAAACATGCAACAACTGTAGTTACATTCCCATTCGTTTATTAAATCTGCATTAGTTTGTAAATTTCCAATATTCATAATGACATTGGTAAGTGTTTGCCCATCTAGGAGATGCCAAGTTTTGGTATCTCAAGATTAAGGCATGGACTATTGGTATGTACTGGAAATTAGGGATGTTATGGATATGATATTTCGGATCTGGATACGGATATGGATATAGGAATAAAATTATATCGGTTTCGGATACGGTTACGGATATGTAATTATTTCGGATTATCCGTAATTTTCGGATAGTTTCGGTTACGGATATTAGATTAAAGTAAAATATAACTGTTTTATAAAGGTGTTAGCTGTTTGGATGTTTTTGGTTTTGTTGTATATTTTGTTTTAACAATAACTGTTTTTTGTACTTATCACAGTGTTTTCATTTAAGATGAAGTTTCAGTGAAGTAGTGCTACTTAACGCAAGACTTTCTTAAATTAAGTATCGACTCTTAAATAAGAAACTAATTAGTTATGAAAGAGGTTATGTTATGACTAGTAATAACAAACAAATTGCAAGATTCACGTGGCGCGTGAACGGTGAAACAAAAACCTGTCGAAAGTCGAAACATGCCGTTTTTTTAGACTCCACCCTTATACAATACTATCCGAAACTATTCGAAACTTCTGAAACGGATACGGTTACGGTTACGGATATATTTTTATTTCGGATATCCGATAGTTTCGGTTACGGTTAGGGAGCTCCATAACATCCCTGCTGGAAATGTTAGTTTTATTGAACATAATTCTACTTTCTATTATTATTTTCTTTTTACATAAACAATTTCAACTTTAACATAGTAAGTTGAAGGCAGTGCAATCGCCTTCTTGATTAGCGTATGAAACTAACTTGAACCAGAGTTGTCGCGTTTCGTTCAGCGTATGAGATTTCTGTACGTCCAATTTGCTTTTTGTGGGATGTTCGTGTACTTCCGGATGGCCGCTCTAAATAATGTGTCAAACCCACTGTAATGGCCAAAGTGTATTGCATTGCTAAAATAAAGGTAGCCTGTCTTGTTGGCCCAGGGGTGTCTGGGCGTACTGCGGGGGCGTTGCGCCATTACTAAAAGCAACCCCGAGATGTGGGGCAGAGAGCGTGACTGTCGCGGACGTTCACAATAAGTGAGCACCCAAAATAGGGTGAGTGGAGGGAATCTCAAGCCCTTCTAATTTTGAGGTGTCCATATTTGGACGGTGCGCTGGGCGGCAGCGGACTACATATATGGGCGCTTCTCGCCCTGAGTTGCCGCAAAACCGCCCCAAATGCGCGTGATGGTCACCGAGAGGATTTAGTCGGTATGCAGGCGTAGGATTTTGGTTAGGGACCCAACTCGGCTAAGCGGACAACTGTTCCGAAGGGGGAGCTTAAGGCGCTTTCCTCTCGTTAATTTTTTTTTACCGCCATAGGTGTAAAATGGAGGATGGGACATAGAAGCTAGACGTAAATAAAACATGGTGATCAATGTCAGACGAGCCACTTGCTCATTCTTCGAATAAAAACTACAGTATTCTTTTATATTTTTACATCTTCTATGTAAATCATTATGAATATGTTTCATGTACCTATATCTGTGGTTTATGTGGAATAATGATTACGATGTACGTGCTGTACTTTGTATCGTTATTATTTTTGAGATAGTTATATTTATTGCACAAATTAAATAAGATAGAAAGATAATTTACTATAAAGCATTAAACAAATAAATATATTATACTTCTATAACAAATTTGAGCAATGTCGAGCGGAGACTATGTAATTAAAGATATGTTTCAAATCTTTGACGAAAACGTCCGTTTCTGATATTATTAATTATATAATAATTAAGTCTTAATTATATATTAGGTGGATTATTATCTATATTTAGAAGATATTTATCTTCCTAAATCATATGCGCAGTATTGAGTGTTGAAGTATGTGAAAGATACCTTTTATCTTGTTAATATTATCACCCTCAAACTTAGTCTATAACGTGTTGTTACTAAATTAAATCGTTTTCACTTGTAAAATAACTTGTTACCTAAAAAAATCTAAGCATTCTTCATACTTATACCTACTATCAATTCTATATTGATAACAAAAAAAATGTATGAATGCAGTAATTTCCTGCATAAAAGATGATATTTCCCAAATCCCCAAGATCTTTCCTGAATTAACTACTTCGGTTGTCTTCGCAACTGACTCTCGTCACGTAGTTTAGACAACTCGTATCTTCGCCACATCGAGTAAACATGCAACTCATTTACAATATCTATAAAAATATTTATTGTCAGCAAATGTATCGGTTATCGCAAATTTATAACAGGAAAGATTATAATGTGCGATAAACGTTATTATCATAATTGAAGAAATTTCGATACAAATTGACTAGATATGACGTACCTACCACGCTTTTCGCTGATCCGTTTCATCAAAGCGATCATTACGACCGTATTTAGTGTATTGCGGTTATAGCTTAAATGTAAATCCAGAATTGTTGATAGAACGAAATAAAATATAAGAGTTTACGATCAATAGGTGATAAAGTATAATGAATAATTTATGTACCTATAAAATATAGCCAACAACTATTAACAGCTATGAACCAGCATATCATTATCATTCATCATCAGCCCATATACGTCCCACTGCTGGACACGGGCCTCCTGTATAGAGATTGCAACCCGGTATGTTTCCCAACCCGGCCGGGCCCGGTTGCATCCGTCGCCAACCCGGCCGGGTCCGCCGGGCCCGGCCGGGTTTGTTAGCGATGAAACCTTTAAAGTATTTTATGAAAATTTTCTATATATAATTGGAAAAGACAATGATGCAAGGTTAATATTAATTTCAAACTGGCTTATGGACAATTATCACAATAATTAATCTCAAAAAAAAAAGATTACTTTGACTTATGAACGGAAAAGTTAAATTAGTATTAGTAATTATTAATTTTTATAAGTTTAAACAAGCAGGTCTTTCTCTTTACTCCTTATCGTGTCTTATTTGAAAACATAGTATAAAATAAGAAACTAATAACGCAGCTTAAAGTACTAAACGTGTCATAACAACTTAAATTAGATAGATAAATAAAGTATTGTAGCTTTGGTACAAAGCTTTGGTACAACAAAACAAATTCTTATTTGCTAAAAGTAAAGTATGTATTATGTTTTTTCTTAAACTTTGGCTATTAATGTTATTATTACTAATTGGACAAATAGCGAAATCTTATTGGCTAGGCTGTACTGTAACTACAAACAACCAAACTTGTTTAGTCATAACTAACAAAATGTACCGTAAAATTGGTTACGATACATAGGCTTCACAAGTATAATTAATAAACTTGAGCGTCTTCAAAATTTTTGTGTTAGACTCATATTTGGCCTCCGCAAATATGACCATGTTTCAGAATTTCGTGCTAAGCTCAAGTGGTTACCCATACGGCTTCGCCGGAATGCTCACATTCTTTCTCTTCTATATAATATTTTATTTGATCCTATTACCCCCTCTTATCTCAAAGATCGCTTTACATTTCTCCAAAACACGCATTCAAGAACCTTGAGGTCGTCAGAGGAATTGAAATTGAGAATGGCTGTGCATACAACAACTTTCATGGACAAGTCTTTTATGGTCCAGGCTGTTCGATTGTGGAATGCCCTACCACCTGCCATAAGACGAGCGGAAACAATTCACTCATTCAAAAGACAAGTGAAAGATCACTACCTTTCTCTCTGATCTAACTTTTCTCCACTCGTTTGTTTATATGCTATAAATTATATATGTATGTATGTATATATTTGTACATATATGTTTATTTAATATATTTTATTTTTATATTGTATATGTTTATTTATGTATTTAAGTGTAAGTATATGTTTAATAATATGATGATAATTTTTATTTACTCAAAGTTATTAGTATTATTTATTTTAATTGTTATTTTTTTTTTTCTTTTACTTCCTTCTTTACACTTTATTCTACCCTCTTTATTTTTCCTCTTGTATTATCCATCCTAAGGTTGCCTGTAAGAAATTGCCTAGAGCGATAAGGCCGCCTCTTGTTTTTTTATTTTTTATAGATAAGTTTCTTTATAATTGTTGTACAAGGAAGTGTAAATAAATAAATAAATAAATAATATAACAAAACAAAAAGTAACAATTATTTTTCAGTCTGAAAGACTGATTGATACGAGTATTTTACAACAGTAACTACTACGAGTAGGCGCTCCCGTGCCGCGATTTACTTATCGGGTCCGCTGACCGGGCCCGGTGGGTGCGTAAAAGGGCACCGGGCCCGGCCCGGCCGGGCCCGGTTTGCAATCTCTACTCCTGTACCATTGAGAGGGTTTAGGCCTCAGTCCACGTAAGAAATTCCTAAGAACTTTTAGGTGTGCAGGTTTTATCACGATGTTTTCCTTCAGCGTTAAAGTAAGTGATATTCATTGTGAATACACACATAACTTCGAAAAGTCAGAGCTGTGTACCTGGGGTTTGAATCTGCGACCTTAAACCTCGAGGCCATCACTACCAGCATATAATATAGAGAAATACAAATAAATTGCAGTGCCATGATCTCATTCGGTCAACTTTATCATTAACAATGTTCATAGCGTAATATATTGACAAAGTAGGTATTCAGCTTATACACATAATCTCACCGCTATACATATGTGATTCAAGATATTAAAGATTGAGCTTAGTGCAGAATAAATAGAATTATCGTATTCTCGAAATGCTTTTAAAGAACACTTGGGCCAGAACATTGTCAATATATAGACCTACTGTACCTACAATTTGCCGTGTTAAAATTACTGATGTATTTAGTAATATCCTTTCAAAGCACTTACGATAACTACAAATTCAGTGTAGCCTTCCGTATTTAGAAACGATACTTATACAACATTTACAAGATAAAAACAACCAACTTTAAAAAAACAGTTTAAACTGGATTGGTTATATTCTGTAATATTTATTTGAATAAAAATGTGATTTTAGTTTTAGACAATTGACACCAAAATAATTCATACATGCATGATGCATTACTGCACACGCGTTTCCTCTACTGCTGTAATTGGTTATATTTCCAGACTCCGTGCTGCTACAGATAATTGCCTAAAGAAAAAACCCAAAAATACCTTGCCAGACACTGGAATCGAGTCAGGAACCACTAGATCTAAAAAAACCTAATATCATTCAATTGTTCAGAGCAGCCAAAGATGGCCTCCTGGAGGTCCTGCGGGAGGCGACGAGGAAGGAGTGCAACAACAAGGATGAGTCCGGGATGACGCCGACGTTATGGGCAGCCTTCGAAGGTCACATAGAGGCTCTACGGCTACTCTGCGGTCGGGGGTAAGATTTCCATACAAATACTCGAAGTCTTTCGAATTAAGTTACTTATATGAAAGAAGAAGCTTCTGCGCACGATTTAGTATGCGTGAATTTAGATTTGAGTTGCAAAAGATGAAAATCGAGTGAATGACAAAATATCCGTCTGCTAAATTTCGTCCAATCTTTGCCATTGGTTTTGCGTAATTGAATAATTAAGATAATCATCATCATCTTCAGCCCATATACGTATCACTACTGGGCATGGACTTCCTCTACAATTGAGAAGATTTAGAGTAACTAAGGTACAATTTTTAATATTTAAATGATTAGGTCTTTCTGTATTATTATTAAATTATAGCTTATTTAATTGCTCCTTTTGTTCCATTTTGATTTCGATATCGCAGATCATCAGATCTTTTATTGCCTATTCACAGATATATATGTATTTTTATGATAATGATCGATCGATATATCGATTTTCGATAAGCAATTCCATTAATAATGTATACAATGGAAGTGACGGCGTAAGAATCTCAATTTATGCGTACACGATGTGTGCCAAGTCCATGATATTAGGTCAAGGTAGGTGGTATCATATAAATCGCGGATTGAAAAGTTAAAGGACCTTCCTCTGACATTTCCAGTTATCTGCGTACAAATTTTTATTTTACATTCTTAATAAAACATGGTTAGAACATATGAGTTAAAGAGAACATAGAATACATAAAAGTTGCCGCAAACAATTTTTCAGTAAGTCAGCTTCAGTCAAGTCAAGGCCCTTGAAAATGTGTAAAACTTATAGGGAGAAAAATACAACGTGTTTTATATTCGTAATGCTTATAAAATCTTTGATGCAAAGCTCACAACAACATATTTTAAATTATTACCGCTATTTAATTTTATCTATATCAGGCAGATATAACAGATTTTATCATTTTATTATCCTATTACAGGTTTTTAGATTTCAAATGTTCCGACCGCAACCATTTTTATCCGTCATATATGTATGTTCTAATATTTAATTCTCGAATTTTCCCTCCTGGTACCTGTAATTTTTCAGATGGGTTGTTTTTTATGTGTTTTTATCAATGTCTCTTCAATTCATCTGATATTCATAAAGTTACATATATATGCTTTTAAATCTCATAAAATCTAGGTGTAATTTCATAAAAAAATATATATTTAAAAACAGCACAATATTGAATTAAATTAAAATAAATTAGCCTTTCTTAGTTTTTCATCTTTGAATGCAAATTAAAAACATTAATGAGAGAATTATGACGCTTAATTGTAATCATTATGTGTCATACATTTTTTATTGTTTTTTTATACACGTCATTCTCTTAGGTACCTAATTGCAAAACAATCGCTAATCTGTAGAATTAAGGCGATAATAACCTAATTAAATTTTGATTGATATTCACAAATTTCTTAATGCTAAAGCTCAAGGTAAGCGTCTATTGAGGTTCAACTACAGATTGTATTAAAATTGGGTCGTTTCTGCCAATCTCACAGTTAGCAAACATCTTGATTTATCATATGCATATAGGAACCTCAATTGACACCTGACGAAATTATAAAGAATAAGGGCTTAAGTACCTAAACAGCAACGCGCGTGCAATGTGGGCTTAGAAAAATCAACACATCAATTACGCAAAATAATAATCATCATCAGCCCATATACGTCCCACTGCTGGGCACGGGCCTCCTCTACAACTGAGAGGGTTTAGGCCTTAGTCCACCACGCTGGCCTAGTGCGGGTTGGCGGACTACACACCTAAAAAATTCCTAAGAACTTTTAGGTGTGCAGGTTTTATCACGATGTTTTCCTTCACCGTTAAAGCAAGTGATAATTCATTGTGAATACACACATAACTTCGAAAAGTCAGAGGTGTGTGCCTGGGTTTTGAACCTGCGACTGCCGAAATTCTCGACCACGCGCCTAAACCTCGAGGCCATCACTGCTGTAAATCAAAATAATCAATCCCTTAGAAATCTCTTAACCACACCTAGCTCGGCTAAGTCTTGACTTGATTTGAGTGTTCTTTTTATTGACTGACTGGAGAGATCCTACAATCTTAAAATCGACGTCAACAAACGATCTTGTGTTTTATTTCTAGATTAAGATTACTGGTGCCCGTATTTGTTTCTATTCTAGTACCTATATAAGACGTATTGCTCCTTCCTTAGTGCCCCACGCATGAGTTTCGTTGGTTTATATCCGGTACTGAATGGGCCAGGATACCTTTGTTGTGAGAAATAAATGTACCTATAACTTTTTCTCTCTGATTCTATTTTGGCGGTATTAAATTTAACATCAGTATTTCCGCATAATAAGTCTATTCCGCTCCCAACAAGGCTATACACACGTATTGAAGTGCTTTACCTAAATATGAACCGGCAACGCGGCGCGCCATCCACGCTTTCACTTTCAAATATAAATTTCAACGCAACATTTACGCTGTTTAGCCGGATGAAAGTTGATAATGCTGATTATTTCGTAATGGCGCCACCGATTTTCTAAATGAATTGATGTCACCTGTTTCATTAATTCATTCGAACTACATGTGAATTGAAAACGCCCTGGAGTTTGTAGTTTGAATTCGATTGTGTTCGTTTTATACATACATATACACTTGTGGCTAAGATTTTGTCTCTGAAATGTCCACTATTGCTGCAACCATGTTTTGTCTATTGCGTAATACATTACATGTTAAAAGGGAAAGAAAAGCTTATTATCGTTTTGCGGGCACATTTCTGAACTTCGAATTCCTCATAAAGAAACCCAATAACACAGCCTGATCCGGAAATAGAACCCAGAGCCCCTATATCACACGGCAAACACTTGTGCCCCAGCTTCTATCAAAAAGGAAATGAAGCCCAGGTTTATGCAAGGAGAATCGATCGCATTGCATATTTTGCACATTACTTTCACTACAACTAAGAATATGTATAGATAGTTCAAACATAATACCCAATTGTCTTCCGTGACATCATCCTTTTTATTCCAAAACAACGGGCCAACCATAGATAAGGCCCAACGGCAGACCAGCGTTGGCTGTATTGCCAGCATATTGCTGAGTTGGTGCCTTTTTGTTACAAACATAGTTTTAAGTGATTTATGTCTATTTTATTTTATTTTTGTTTTTGTATGTTTGTTAAAAAATAAACTTTTTTCTTTCTTTCTCAATTAAAATAGAATTCAAATACTGAACGGTTGTTATGGATTTAAAATCAATTTTGGTAAATAAATTCGAACATGACTTATACGAGTATACAATGTAGACGAAATCGTCTATAACAGCGAATTATAAAGAAATTCTTACAGAGTCTAGTGTTGAAATCGTTGCGTAAATCTACACAAATTATACAATTTGATACATACTATGATAAGAAATTCATGTTGTGAAACTCATAAAATACGAGAGACTATTCCGCTTCAAGCGAAGACATGACGAAAACATTTAGGGAACCCACAAATATTTGTCTCAATGCGGGGATCGAATCGTTGATTCACAGATCGTGCCCGTATCAAAAATCATGAAGACAGGCGTACATTTCTGCATCCACTTTTAGCCATTTCTATTAAAAATACGATTACATATGGTAATTCCAGTGGGGAGCCAGACAAAGCTGATTATTTCGGCAACACAGCCCTTCACCTGGCCGCGGCGCGGGGCCACAAGGAGTGCGTCACGTTCCTCGTCAACTTCGGCGCCAACGTGTTCTCCATGGACGTGGACGGGCACACGGCGCAAGAACTCGCCGCCATCAACGGCAGGGACGATATACTGCTCTACCTCGATCAGGTCACCGCTAAACTAGAGAATAATGATAAGTAAGTACGCAATCACGCCTCCATTCCCCGAAGAACGTGCCTTGCTAAATCTACATTACGCCACTTGTGTTTTCGTCACACTTAATAGGGGGCGAGTCTATTCCCGATTTCAGTCTCCGTGCTGCTGAGAATTCCCTAATAGGAAAATCCAATAACACTTAAAGACTCTAAAATCCACTCTTTTAAGAGAGCATCGTAGTATCCTAGGGTTTTGTTTGTCATCCATTGTCTCGTCTGTCCTACTGCTTAGACTGAAGGCACAAATCAAGAGTGCCCGAAGTTGGGCAAAGGGTTATTTATAATTCACAGTAATAGACTCGCTAATATTAATCAAACTTTAATTTCAATCATCATCATCAGCCCAATACGTCCCACTGCTGGGCACGGGCCTCCTCTACAACTGATTTCAATAGTGTGTATAAATTCGGGCAAGAATTTTTAGCTATCCCATTTGGTTCTGTGATTGCCAGAGACACGAAACTGAGTAGTAGTCGACAAAACTATAATTTCTCTTCAGTTTCTGAAATGCTCCTAGGGCACTATTGTATAATACTACTTAATATTAGAAAAAAATACCATGTTGTTTCTAGTTTCTACCCACATCAAGGTGATACAGGTACCTATTATGTTGAAGTAGATTTACGAATATTTTTAAAATCAAAAAGATCAAATAAATATAAGAATTTTAAATTCTAGACATTATTTTTCATATTCGTTTTTTCCTATCAGAAAGAAAGCGAAGTCGTTAAAAGAAAAAGCAAAGAAGGACTACGAAAAGACGAACAAGCAGTATCAGAAACGGCAGAGCAAGGCAGAGGTGATGGCCGAGAAAGAGTTAAAGAAGCTGTCGAAGAACTGGGAGCAAGGATACGAGGAGGTGACGACGATGCCGCACCGGCCCAGTAACGTGCTGCTGGCATTGAAACATAAGATGATCAGGTCTACAAGCCAAGGTAAAACTTTAACGTAACTAGAGTTTGGAATATATTACTGGTGGTAAGATATTCTAAATTGAAATGGTGACTACATTAGATTCAAAACCCGCTAAATCGACCCACGCTAGTGTGGCAAGGCTTAGAAAATTTAGACTTAAGGGGATAAATCTCTTTGCCCAATCTTGTATATGACTCATTATATTTAAATATCCCTTTTTTTAAGTTGAAAAATGGGGTTGAAGTTGTATTTCAAAGTTTGTAGATGGACATAGTGGGAATAACTCTCTTAAATACCACTTTTACGCATATATTTCAACAGTCATAGCACCTCCCCCCATTGCTTATAGAAGAAGAATCCCTTCTAATTGATTTTAAAAATCTATTTGTTATCTATTTCTAAACAGATTTTTTAAATTATTTTTTAATATAAAAATAGATAATATGTACTGCTCATGTGATCTTAAAAACATATGTCTGATTTGTCAGGTAATCTGTTAGCCGACGAGCAGCCTCGTCCCACGTACAGCACGCTGGTGGGCACCGTGGGCTCGGGCGCGCGCGGGCGGGGCGCCGTCTACAAGAAGGCTCTCGCCAGCAAACTCAGGAACAACACTGTGGGCAGGAATGGCGCTTCTGATGACTTTAAGGTAAGAGTTTTGACAGCCCCGTGGCGCAGATGGTTAGACACCAGCTTGCGAAACGAGAGGCCGCGGGTTCGATCCCCGCACAGAGACAAATGTTTGTGCGATCCACAAATATTTGTTTCGGGTCTGGGTGTTTGTGAGACCGAAAAGTCTCTCGTAGTCTGATACCCACGACACAGGACTTGTATCCTAGTGTGGGGTCAGAACTATGTATGTGACTGTTGGGTGTATTTATTTATTTTATTTATATTTAACACCTTACTTACAAATCTAATATAAGTCGTGATGGCCTCGAGGTATAGGCACGCGGTCGAGAATCTCGACAGTCGAGGGTTCAAACCCCAGGCACACACCTCTGACTTTCCGAAGTTATGTGTGTATTCACAATGAATTATCACTTGCTTTAACGGTGAAGGAAAACATCGTGATAAAACCTGCACACCTAAAAGTTCTTAGGAATTTCTTAGGTGTGTAGTCCGCCAACCCGCACTAGGCCAGTGTGGTGGACTGAGGCCTAAACCCTCTCAGTTGTAGAGGAGGCCCGTGCCCAGCAGTGGGACGTATATGGGCTGATGATGATGATGATTCATAAATAATTATCGCGTACTTTAACGGTGAAGGAAAACAGCGTGATAAAACCTGCACACCTAAAAGTTCTTAGGAATTTCTAAGACTACGGCTAAACCCTTACAGTTGTAGAGGAGCCTCGTGCCCCGCAGTGGGACGTATATGGGCTGATGATGAATGATGAATACAAATCTAATTCCATATCCATATCTTGATGGGCTACGCAGATGCAATGAAACGTCACATGCTACGGTCAGAAACCGCTTTTTGTCCTCGGCCTGTCATTGATCAGATCTTCGTTCATATATTTTTCTAGAGTACCTTTCATGTAGTATATTAAGGGCCGAATACTGAAACGCTACTTAATCTGAGGGCGACTTATATTCAAGTGGCTGTTATAATTTAAGCGGTATACTGAAACATCATTTATCGGTTTTAAGACTGTGATTAACTAATGCCCACTTAAATTTCCATAAATGACAACATTACCACAAAAAGTTCTTTTACATGGCATTTTTAACCCTCTGCGACTGACGTGGCTTAATTTTTACTATTGAACTGACGTGGTAGTACATGAGACACCATTTCAACAGCAAATATTTTCATGGAATTAAATTTTGCAGTAATTTTATTTATTTGTATTAAATTTATAGCCTATTTTTTATGATAATTTTACTTTAAATAAATAAAACAATGTGTATTTTAAAAATTAAACTGTGTTTATTGACTTCACATAAATCAGACTATGAATCTCTACTTATACATTAATGACCTAGAATAATTACAAAATCTACTATTTTTAAATTTAATATTATATATTTTAAAAATTAACAATTAGAGTAATCATTCCAGGAAATATGAGATACATTCGTTGGTTGACTACAAAATTAGGTAGCCTCCAAGTCACAGCTCTGTTTGACAATTATAACATAGTGGCTTGGAGCACTGAAGGCAAATTGGCTTCTAACAATCACAGCAACAGTATTTCGTCTGCCTTTTTATTTTTGTTGGACAAATAGAACAAAGTTTTCAGCCACTTGGTGGAACAGACCGAACCACTGGTGGTGGAGCGGGGAGATTCGTAATCAAACCGTTATTGCCTATATAGTGCTCTTGTGACTTGTCTAAAGATCGGTGACGTTCGACCAACGCGACAGGTACTATTGTGCTTCTATATCTGTAGATCTATGGCTGTGGATCTTCTTCAGATGAGATGACATCGTCTTCGAAGTGCTGGGTTTCTAGCTCAAAGGCAGGATCTTGAACTTCATTATCAATATCACTAAACTCGTGTTTACTTCTCTCTTACAGCAACTCTAATTTTTTATCTTTGTGGCACACAAAAGTTTCAGACAACGTTCTCTTACGACCTCTAACTTCTTGTAGCTGGCCTAGCGTTGTTACTTAGTTAGCCATCTAAAATTAAGAAATATATATACATGTTTTAAATGATACACAGTTAGCGCTGAGAGTTCACTCTCGTGGACTTTAGGTTCTCCTTCGCCATATACTATACTTCGCCTTTATTACTGATTACTGAGTGATAACACGAAATTTTATAAGTGAACATTTTACTGAGGTGGTAGTCTAGTATACACTTACCTTAACGCTGACGTAGTAGTCTCGTGGACACCTTCCTTCTGCTACTCACACACATGCTCACTGCGACCGCCCGCCACACATTGACCGACGCGCGAGCGCACTATAGTAAGGTACTAAAAGCAGCGGCGCTCAAGTTTGGAAATTAACGGTAATAAACCGAATTTTATATTTCGCGGTGTCTGTTGGACTACCACATCAGTCGCAGAGGGTTAAGTATATACCGCTTAAATATAAGTCGCCCTCAGATTAAGTAGCGTTTCAGTATTCAGCCATAAGTTACATATCTATAATGAGCCCATTATTGACAAATGTCAATAGTATAAATGATATTTAGTTCACCATGGTGGTTCAAAGTGAGTTTATAGCAATCATAAGTGTTTACATTGTTTTCAATCAATTTCATTTTGAATTCCATTGAGATATTAGTATCCCTATGGGCTCTAAGATGAACTGAGCTTTAATAGTCGATGGCATTCATCTGTCGTTATACTCAGTGATTATAATTGAAATATAATAATTTTGCATTTTTAAACAACATTTTTTAAGATTTGATTTAGTAAAAAATTAGATTCGAACCTGCATCTGTACGGAGATTTCTATAGATACATACCACAAATATCCTTTTCTTGCGCATACATATATTACATTTGTAATATGTAAGTATATTGTGTGTATATTCATTTAAGATATTCATGTTTCATACATTGTATGTATTTACAGCCCCGTAGCGCAGTTAGCTATATACTAGCTTGCGAAACGAGAGGCCGCGGGTTCGATCCCCGCACCGAGACAAATGTTTATGTGCATGTGACAAGTATTTGTTTCGGGTCCGGGTGTTTGTGAGACTGAAAAGTCTCTCGTAGTTTCTAATACCCACGACATAGGTCTTGTATCCTTGTGTGGGGTCAGAACTATGTATGTGACTGTTGGGTGTATTTATTTATTTGCATTAATACTATTGTATGTAGTATATGATAAATTAATTTACACACCCACGCTTTTTATCTCTGCACCACCTAAGGTTCGTCTGGCATAGAATGCCTAAGACACCACTAAGTCATTAAGTCCACCTTTACATACTTTATAATATAAGTACAGGGTGTATTCACACCGTGATCGGAAACGACCGGGGGTTTGTAATCACCCTAGCTATTACCTGTGTTAGTTTGCGATCACAGTCTGAACAAACCCTGTATAAAGTGTAAATAGATATGTGTGATGTATGCGTTGACATGGTATGTAAACACAAGGTGGGCGAGATAGAGACGACGGGGCGTCGTTCGGTGACGTCACTGTCGGGGCTGCGGCGCGACTCGGAGGTGATGTACGTGGGCACATTCGGCGCGGGGCCGCACGCGCGCGCCAACGTCGCCGACGTGTTCCCCCACTCCGCCGCGCACGCGCCCGCGCAACCTGACGCGAGGAAAACGCCGCTCACCAGGTACTGAATATAGTCGATATTTATCGGTTCCATTGACAAAAATTGTACTCAATTTTTATTTAAAATACTGCCTGTTTTTATGTCTTCTTTTGATCCATATTATAAGCATATTGATTTTAAAGTAAATATTTGCTAGCAATGTATCTGACGACAATTTTTGACAATAGACTATTTATTAAAAATACTATTATGTTCTATATTGGCATTATCTTAATATATTTTAGAATAAATATTTAAATGTTGTAATCACCTAAACTATACTTTACATATTAGTTTTCCATAAATACTTCTTTATATATTTTTTACTAATCCGACACTTGTAAAAAGTATAGGCAAGATAGTCGACACGATTGTAAATGAACCAAAACACATTACGGTGCAGGTCAGCAAGTCAGCCAGACTTCACAGTGTTGGCCG
Source organism: Hemaris fuciformis (assembly GCA_907164795.1). NCBI lineage: Eukaryota > Metazoa > Arthropoda > Insecta > Lepidoptera > Sphingidae > Hemaris > Hemaris fuciformis. The sequence continues at coordinate 11,768,599 of OU015440.1, forward strand.
AAGACAGCGGCATTGGCCAAGAAGTGCTGCTGCAAGAGCCGGCCAGTATATTCGACAGGCCCGGCTTCGGCAGTGTTGCTTTTAGGTAAGTACACCACCAATTTACATAAATCTTTTAATATACGTACCAATGTTAAAGCACAGTCCTCCGTGCTTATGAGACATTAAAGAAATATTGTTGTTCTATTATTGAAGTTATACCACGGTAATGATATTTGGTATGTCAAGTAGTACCTATGCTTCTATTTAAAAAAAAGGCTCAAATTTTTTAATTTCCTTATATATTTTATAACATTGTGGAGCGTTAGTAGTCGGTGAACTCAATATAGGTCAAATATATCTATGATTTTTAGTAAAGATTTTTATACGTGAGTCACTTATAAGTACTCGTCAAATTCAGTCGTTTTATTGATATTGCTGCTATTACCTAGTTACATAATTATACACGTACACTTACAAGATCTACTTCATGTCTATCGATGATGATATCAATCTCGTATAGGTCGTAGTAACTTGCCAGTGTTGTGTACATGTTGTGTTTGTGGTTTGCAGACGGTCGATAACAGCGACGTTGGGTTCGATGCCCGGCGCGGCAGTGGGCGAGGACCTGTCCATCGGGTCGGCGGGCTCGCTGGCCGCGCGACACGCCTACCAACCCGCCGAGTGGACGTCACCGCAGTCCGGTAACTTACTTTTATTTATAAATACACCCAACAGTCACATACATACGTAGGAAAAAAGGTGATGGATATGAAAGTTGATGGATGGGCGAGCAGAGGAAGGCCAAAGAAAAGATGGATGGAGTGCGTGACTGAAGATATGAAAGAAAAAGGGGTGAATGAAGACATGACGGCTGATAGGGATGTTTGGAAGGATAAAACATACTGCGCCGACCCCAAATGAAATTGGGAGCAGGGCAAGGCAATGATGATGACCCAACAGTCACATACATAGTTCTGACCCCACGCTAGGATACAAGTCCTGTGTCGTGGGTATCAGAAACTACGAGAGACTTTACGGTCTCACAAACAGCCAGACCCGAAACAACTATTTGTGGATCATACAAACATTTGTTTCGGATCCGCGGCCTCTCGTTTCGCAAGCTGGTGTCTAGGCAACTGCGCCACGAGGCTGTCAATCTAAAGTTTCTTTACAAAAACCAAGAACACAACACATCCTATCTACACACAAAACTAAAATAGTACGTCTAAAAAAGTGTTAAATACAATATTTCGACTTAGTATAAACACTTATGCTCTTCAAAAGTTATCCGTTATACAACGGTAATAGACGAGTTCGTTGCTCGCTGCAAATATTTGCTCGGCCTAAAACAGCTCGCCTTGGTCCACATTATGGTTGGGTGTCAAGTTCCGTCATTCGCACTCATGACAATTGAATTAATTAACATACGAAAGTTAATAACGTTATATTATTAACATACATATGTAATTAAAATGGCGGTTGCCTACGGAAACGCAGAATATCTGAATATGTTAAAGAATTTTGTTGGGGTTTTTTTAATGTATTAGGATTAAAATTTATCAAGTCTGTAATCCGATTCGAGAAATACTTTAAAACCTAATATCCTACCAGGTTTTTTTAAAGAAATATGCGAGCTCTAACGGCCACATGAAAACTTTGTTGCTTACTTTCCTTTTATCGTCTATCCATTAATATAAACCTACAATGTACAAAAAGATTGACTGTTTCCTTGTATGTATTCATAAATTGCTTCTACGAGTATTCTTTATAGCATTAAATTTATAAATTAGCAAAAGAAGTAATTAGATGTAGTGATGGCATCAAGGTTTGGGCACGCGGTCGTTAATCTCGGCGGTCGCGGGTTCAAACCCCAGGCACACACTCTGACTTTTCGAAGTTATGTTTGTATTCCCTATGAATTATCGCTTACTTTAACGGTCATGGAACATTGTGAGGAAACCTGCACACCTGAAAATTCTTTGGTATTTCTTAGGTGTGTAGTCCCCCAACCCGCATTAGGCCAGCGTGGTGGACTAAGGCCTAAAAAAACCCTCAGTTGTAGAGGAGGCCCGTGCCCAGCAGTGGGACATATGTATATGAGCTGACGATATAAATTATAAATGGAAGTTAAAAAATCTCTCCTACTTTATGTGATTCGGTTTTTATTAAACGTCAAATACAGCCAATAGTGGTTGCTAATATAAACTTAAGATTAACTTTCCCGCACTAATAAATAAAATTTATCTACCATTACAGAAAGTTCAACAATAACATCGGACGAGGAAGGCGAGGCGGAGGAATCCGGATACGCGTCCCTCGAGCGGTTCCTCACAGCGTGGGGCCTGTCTCAATACGTGCAGAAGTTTAAAGACGAACAAATTGATCTCGATGCGCTGATGCTGCTCACTGAAAGCGACATGAAATCCTTAGGCCTCCCTCTCGGCCCATACAGAAAACTCGTCACAGCCGTACAGGAGAGGAAACAGGCCCTGTCGCACCCAGGACCTATCATAGATACGGCAATATAATATTATTATTTAAGAAATGCGTTACAGGTTTTGCGCTTAAAATAGTGATTTCTTTGCCACAATAGTAATAGTTTATTTTGTGCATTTTTTCCCATTCGTTGCATATATGAAAGTACTATGATCGTATTACGGTAAAATGAACTTATGAGTCATTTTTAGTTTATTTTGAATTAAGACGTTGAAGGTTCACCATATTTATGTACGAAAAAAACGTTAAGCGTTAAGGATAATGAACATACAGCCAATATAATTTTAAATTAATTTTACAAATTGAATTTAAATTTCCTCTATTACTAAATTATGTATCGACATGTGATACGTAAGTACTTATAAAAAATATTAAACGTAACAATTTTATTAGCAGCTCAACCCTAAAATGGGTGAAGTGGTTCAATTATTTGCATTTATTATGCTATTAATCATTTTGTAAAAAGTGATACTTTATTTCCTACTGCTAATTGGAGAATGTACACAATTTATTCCACAAAAAATATTGACGTCATACGCTGATTACCTTCAGCAATAAAACAACTACATTCCACGTCTCTTATAAATCAATGAATCGTTTGATTTTTTCGACGATAAAATCTTATTCGCAATAATTTATATTCATTTATGTAAAGGTGTTATTCTGCTTAATAGCTTCGTGTTTGTTGCACAAGAGAAAACAATGCATGGGACTCTACGTTGAAAAATAATGCTTTAGAAGCGATTTGACGCAAATTTTCTCAGTGATGAATTGTCTAATTCCCAAAATTATAGAATAGGTCCGCGTTTCTATTAAAGTTTGCACTTGTGTGTTTTTCACCAGTTTTTGTATTTCACCTTTCTTCAATAATGTTTGATACAATTAAAAAAATATGTTTAACAATTGTGCCTCGTGATATGTGATAAGGTTCGCAATTGTTCATTCCATCCATTGAAACGTCCAATATATCGCCATATTAAATATTTTTGTATAAAGTTTTAAAATATACATTTTATATGATTTTAATTTGAGGTTTTATTCTTACACCCCTCTGCTTCAATGCTATAAATACAAATTAATTAGAAGCTTTAAATCTTGCTCTCCTCTAAAAAAATTAAACAGTGTTTATAAGCTGTTATATCCAATCAGCATTTTAAGTGTTATAATAATATAAAAAAAAAAACAATGCAAATAGGCAACCAAATTCATTTAAAGCGGTCCATGGGCAATTATGTTCATTCCCTTTAAAATGCATGAGCTAAAAAGCAAAGTTGAAATAATAGTTATTGCTATTATTTAGGCTAAAAGCATTCCTATGAATAAAACCAGTACATGAATGTAGCAATAATAAAACGCAAATTGGCAATATGGGGCGCCATCATCAGTATGGCTGTTTTATAATCTGTGGCTTGAATTTCTGTTTCCAAATTCACACTATTAAACCATTTATTATGCGAAAAGAAAAACAAAATAATAAATTTTTCATTTTTTTATTTTGAAAGATTTAAATACATTTGAAGTGAAAATAAACCAAAAATATCTAATGTTCGTATCCAATAATTCATCTATATTAATTAATTTACAAGTTCGCCATCTTAACTAAATGGTCTCAATACCTTGACACGTTCTGACTAAGATACACAATATTGGAAATTATGGAAAAATATATGCACTTATATAGATACATATATCATCCAAAGGACGGTTCATAAGCGGTCACTCGTCAATGTTCAGTCACATTTCCTTAGATTATATAAGGTACCCAGCTTGAGATAAATGAATCTACGTCATAAAGAAAAATAATTCTTACAAACACTAAGAATCACCTTGCATTCGCTTAAATTCACTAATCATTGTAATGTATACGTAACCGTGAATATTGATCTAAACTATTCTATAAGTTACATCATAAGATATGTATTTATTCTAAAATTCATAAGTGAGCATTTATTTATATAAGAAGAAGGAAGGCACAATATTCGATTACAATTATATAAAATATACTTTGTTCATGGTATCATATTTATACAACCATTGAAAAGTCGCTTCTTATTCGTTGTTCCCTTATAAAAAAAACCTTATAATAATGCACCTACCTAAAATGTTTTGTTTCATCGCAACACGTATGGCGGAGTCGTGTACACTTTAGATATTCTCTCGTGGACTGTGTCACGCCGGAACGAGCCAGCCCGCGACTAGCCGATTGTGACGTCAAACATAGAAACAATATGGATGGTTCGTTTCGACATAACACAGGCCAAACTTAAGTGATAAGTACACCTCCCTATTACATTTATTTATTAACTAACATTCAACAGACATTTTGTTCGTCGGAAAAATCACATGGAAATGACGAAGATACCAGTGGTGTCAGAGTTTCGTACAGCCGTGCCTCAGGGGCCGAAGGCGAATTCGTTCGATATCGTCGGTCGAAGTTCGAGACTACTGAACTAAGCTACACATCCATCGAACTAGTCGCACCGCAGCCCATATAAATTGTGCCAATAGCTATATCTATATCACTTAACCAGATTCGGGCCACCCATTAGTGAAGTCAATGTATGCAACATACGTAAACAGTACAAGAATTGTAACTTTTTGAAACGACACGGGTCGGGGCTTCATACACTGCAACGGCCTTCGATCGAAACTCGTAACCATTCAAATTGAGCGAGCACGTCGCCGCTGCACCCTCGCGAGCCGGTTCAGTACATGAACGCGAGATACACATTGTTGTGCTTGGGAATGTTTTTGTCGGTACTGTTGTAGTTGGCGCGGCGCGCGACCACGCAGCCGTCCTCGTGGTAGAACGCGCACTGCGGGTACTGCGGGTACTGCGGGGGCTGCGGGTAGTGGTGGTAGTGCGGGTAGCGCGCGGGCGCCGCCGCGTCCGACAGCGAGGAGTCGGAGTCCCTCGGCTCCGCGTACTGCGGGCTGGCGCTGTCGCGGCGCGGCGCCAGCGAGCGGCTCACGTCGCACACGGGCACGCTGCGGCTCGTGTCGGCCGACACGTTGGAGCGCGAGCGCACCCACGGCGCCGTCGACGACAGGTCCGTCGAGTGCTGCAGGCTCTTGGAGCGCGGCCGTGCGGGCGCGGGCGGGGCAGGGGACGTGCGGGGCGCGGCAGGCGCGGCGCGGGGAGGGGCGCGCGGCGACGACTCCTCGATGCGCGCCAGCGTGTGTCGGCGCGCGGGCCGGTACACGCGCTTGTCGGCGAGCAGGCGCGGCCGCTTAATCTTGCGGTGGGAGTTGTAGGTGTCTAGACTGCAGGTGGAGGGGGGCGGGTGGTGGGGCGAGGGGTTGCGCGCGGGCGCCTGCGGGGCGGCGTCGGCGCATTGTGGCGCCGACTCCCTCATCTGGTCGCATGCTCAGTAGTTGTAGGGTCCGTACTGCGAGCCGTGGTAGTAGGGCCCGGGGTACGCGGCGGGCGGCGGGTAGCCCGCGTACGCGTACTGCTGCTTCTGGGGGTACACTGTTCCGACACGGGACATGTTACTATACGGACACTTTCACCAACAATCGCTCGCGCTGGAGCTCAATATAAAATTTAATATAAAGTATACAAATCGATAAAGTAGCAAAAAATTCAAATGCAAGAATAAGAAATAATGAAATTTATTTTCATAATATAAATTGTCGAGTATGGCACATTATCAAAAAATATAATCTTTGCTATTTCATTCTTACAAACTAAACCATAAAATGCATTCCAGATATGTATTTTAGTTATATTATACACTATACAATCATGCAAGTCACAACACCAACCTACAATTGATTGAAAATAAAATATTTACAACTGTCAACCTATATATAATACGAGTATTTGATCACATCGTGATTTAGGAATATTTAGTGCTTACATTCGATCTCTATTGGAGTATTTTTGGTTCTTAAATTATTTAATTGGTTTAACGTTTAATAAATTCGTTAATTAGATCAACCTAAAAATGCATTCCAAAAGACACATAGTTGAGATCACATTTAATTATGGCAGGAGAAGCAAATTCCTTTGTCTTTTTTTATATCAACGTCTTCATTGTTTATTAATAATATAACTTATATATTAATGGAGTTTATATGATATAAGCATCGTTTACCCGGCATGAGGTACTGCATGTTAAGCGCCTCTTCCCTCTCCCGTTCGCCGCGCAAGCAAATGGCCGCCGACGAGAACAAAATGGCGGACAGCAGCGACAGCCCCACGCCGCACCAAGCGACCATGTAAGACCAGTCGTACCACACGCGCGAATTGTCACGTAATATCTGGTTTATACCGAAACATGTCGGGTTGTGTTTGTGTGGTTGACGCCAATTATTTAGTAATTATACGGTCCGTGTTGTGTGATAAAAAAGAGGGTAGATGTGTATTGTGCGTAGACAATTTTGTGAGTAATATTATAATTACAAACACGTAGGTGTTTTGTATATAGATATAATACGTGTTGTTTACGTATGATACATAGATAAGGATAGAGTATACAAAGTTTGTGAAGAGTGTATTGACAGTATATTATGTACAACACCATTGTTAAGTCGGTAAGCGAGTTAGTATTGCGTTTGGCGTAAACCAGATATTATGATATAGCGCAATAATTATGTTTATGCATTAATTTCGACCGGTCGCGTTTCCGTAGTAGCCAAATCCACAGAAACATGAAAAGAAATAGGAAAAGCATTTTGTTAGTATGATAATACTTACATTTCTTTCACTTACGACTAAGTTATGTCTTGTTGTTGATGAATGAAAAAATATACAACAGAGTTATGTGTTCCTGTAAAATAAATTTCATCCGTAACCGCCAAGCGTTAACAGTTGCAGGCCAACAAGATGGCCGACGTCGCAACATGGCGTCGTCAAGATGGCGGTCTAACCTGGCATTATGTACTGCACGTTATTCTGCTGCTCGCGCCGCTTCTCCTTGCTCAAGCATATGGCAGCGGAGAAGAATAATATAGAACTTCCGAAGGAGACGCCGACTGACAACCAGGCGAGTATGTACGACCAATCGTACCATATCGCTGAGTTGTCTTTTAAAACCTGAGGTTGGGCTTATATGAGAATGTTGACAAGTGACAGGCGGAGTTTTACACCATATTATGCGTTCGAAAGAAATATTTATTAATTTTGACTTCTTGTTACGTTTTTATCAGGATTCGAGCTATTCACTGCTGGACGAAAGCGTTTCAATAAACAACTTTTTTATATATTAACCAGAAATACGATTTTTTTTTCTGGACAGGCAATATACAATCGTATATCTATACGAGTACCACGGCCGGACAACTGTTGGATCAAAGATGCTTTGTAGTGAAGACAGTTCTTCTTCAGCCTAAACTTAGATATATTTTCTGATGGCCGTAATATTTTAAAATTGTAGATTTAGCATTTGTTGATGATGTGAACATGAACAAAAACGACTTACATTAGGCCACTGTTGGTAGAACTCTTCTCCTACAACTTTTTCTTTCTCATAGAATTCTACTCCGTGCCATAACGCCATCGCCCCCGCTGACAGTAGACCTGAAAGAAAAACAACAAATTTGTATAATTTCAAGATGAAATAGTATTTATTTTAACGGTTTTCCCAAGACTTTGAAAGTCAGTAATATAAGTGTCAAAAATTTCATGATGAACTTGTTTTATAATATAACATCTTTTAAGGCAAATTGAGTTAATTATTTCGTCATTAAATGACAAATTTTTGATCAAAATGAATGTGTTTTGACTAATTAAATAATTATTATAATAAAACGATGTACGTATTTATACGACTCACAACACAAATACAGGATGTGCGCGTAGAATATCCGAAACGACAAGGTTATTTCGCCTGTTTGAATAGGCGCAGCAGGAAATTTGTTAATATAGATAGCGAATAAACAAACACTGCACGAATCAAACATGAATTGAAATAATAATTAAACAAATGGCAGCAGTACAAATTTTATGAATGGGGCCAAAGGTAATTGCATGAAAGGAACTAAATATAGGTACATTAAGATCTTGTGGAGTAAAAATGCATGTTAAATGGATGAATACCATGGTTTATTACATGGTACATTGATAAAACGAATCACTTATGCAGAATGTGGATCAAAGAGCAGAAGCCGGCCACACCAATAATATTATTAACAATGTGGTCCTATAAAACGAGATAAGAAGTATTCTGAATCAGCAAGAAGGTAAATAAATGGTATGTCAAGATCTTGTAAAGTTCAGTTTGTTGTATTTGAAATTATCTTGAGACTGTACCAGTGGCGGTACTACCATAGAAGCTCAAAACCCTAGGTTGCCTTACAAAATTCCGAATAATAGTATTTAATTTAAGCATTAAACCTTTATTTAACAAAACAATTTGATATATAAATGAGAATATCCTGACCCCACAATAAACAATTATAAACTAGATATTACAAATTAACGTGTAACGCTTTTGGGTTTCTATGAAGTGTCGCTACTGGACTGTATACTTTTTGTATCAACGTTTAATATATTTGAAAAGTACGAACATGTGACAAGCATGAGTATGGCGGTGGCGGTGATGTTGCCGGGGCTTCGCTTCCAGCAGCCGACCACGCCGGTCCAGAAGGCGATGAAGAGCGCAAGGAATGCCACGATGAACAGCGCCACCGTAGACCGCGCCATGTGCAGCCTGAAATCAATTATATCGATCCTCATTAACCAATGAGTTATTAAAAAAACACCTCGGGGCTTCCAGGACAAATGGCCGTTTAATAAGGCGTTCAAATATAAGCAACCCAAACTTATAACATATAGTTTATTTATTATTTATTTAACATATAGTTTATTATTTATTTATTTTTAGTACCTATAATAATAAAAAAAATAAAAAAAAAACTTATAACATAAAAGCACACTGCTGGTTGCAGACCTACTCTTGTAATGAAAGAAAAATAGATTTTAGTCAATCAACTAGCCTAGAGCTTGTAAGAACGCTATCATCATCATCATCATCATCCTCAGCCCATATACGTCCCACTGCTGGGCACGGGCCTCCTCTACAACTCAGAGGGTTTAGGCCTTAGTCCACCACGCTGGCCTAATGCGGGTTGGCGGACTACACGACACACTAAGAAATTCGTAAGAACTTTTAGGTGTGCAGGTTTCATCACGATGTTTTCCTTCATCGTTAAAGTACGTGATAATTCATTGTGAATACACATATAACTTCGAAAAGTCAGAGGTGTGTGCCTGGGGTTTGAACCCGCGATCGTCGAGATTCTCGACCGCGTGCCTAAACCTCGAGGCCATCACGACTTATCACTTGAACGCTAAAGCATACAAATTTACTCACAATGTTTGAACTTGTTAAACAGAAACATATTATTTTCTTAATTCTCTACGCATCAAAATGATCATTCGGCAAGATTATTGTTCCAGGAATATAAATTTCGTTTTAAAATTTGTTCATCAGTTATACTAACTATAATGAATAAGTACGCGTACAAATTGGCTGAAGTTAGGTTAGATTAATTAGCCAAAAAAATTAATGCTGAATTAGTTATATCGGCTGTAGGAAAGTCGGACGAATGACACAATAAAGAGAATAGTTATATATTACAGGTCAATAAAAGCTTTAATTCAGTTTATTCACCTCATAAGTCGACTTCTTCCTGTGAATTATAAATTTAAACGATCTTTTTCCACTTGAGACAGTCAAATGTGTCATGTAGGTACGTAGGTAATAGGTAATCTGTGATTTTATATTATGTTTTTCATACTCGATAATATGTTTAAATGCCATTTCGTGAGTGTTATCTAAATCATTAAGCCTTCTCGCACTTAACACGATATTAGTTACCACGCAAAAAATAGTACTTAATTATACTTGATGCAACTAAAAATAAAACGGTAAAGCGGAATTTTCGAAATCCTTAAGGTTCGTTTCGTGCTCGATTAAGTCACTTCCGGTGTTAAAATAATTACACGCTTTAATTATTTAATCACCCTTGACCGAGTAAACTACTAAACTGTATGGTTTGACGAGAAGTATGAATTGAAATTTTACATGCGTCTAAATCCTTGTAACCGGAGGTCACATAGAATTGTTATTTTCTATTTGTAATCGTTTATTCGTGCTCGAAACAAAACGAATTTTCAACGACACGTAATAAACTTGGCGGTCACATGAATAATCGTATGTAAGTTCTCACACGTTATTTATACTGAGGGTCGGAAGGAAGTATGCTGCGAGAAAAACATTAATGTAACAATAGAAATACTACGGACAAGACAGTTATAGATATTGTTTTCCCCTTCCTATAAGTTCGGGTCATTTGAGTGCAATATTAAAACAATAGGGCATGTTGGCACAATTGAATGGAATAACGATCAACATCTCTGGCGAAACAAAACAACATTGCGGTAACTACTGATAGTTGAACCTGAGCTCGCTTTACCAATATAGAGCAAATAATGGATCCTATAGTTTACTGAATCGGAACTAGCACGCAAAAGCGTGTTGGATACTTATCAACATATGTATTTTTTCAATGTTTTATTACTAAATGCACCGTTACATTGGAACAGCTTAATTTATAATATGTAATATCATAATTCTAAAGTAATGCGAGGATGACGTATAAAACTGAAATGTTGTTTCAACCGATCCCTTAATCATATTTCTTATAAAATATAAACAAAATAGCATCTTATAAATATTTTTAAACTTGATATCCCTAAATTAAAAATTCATTAACTTTATTCTAAAACTAGCGAGTTTATTTATTCCTCATCATCCAAAACTTGCTGAAGCAAATATCGAAATTGTATTGAATACAGGACATCACAAAATTAGACGGTAACATTAAATCAATACCACAACGACGCAGTCATCATAAACAATGCAACGAATTGTACATTATCGATTTTGATCTATGCCTATTGGCAGCTGACCCACTTGCTTCCGATCTGTTACAAGGCCCCACAACACGACTTTAAATAATTACTCTTAGCTATTGTCAACGTTGAGAAATGACGAGTGCAGATTAACGTTTGCGAAAATACATAAATATTCATTAGATAAATATTCATTAGACAAATATTTATTGAGCAAGTAGAATCTTATTATATTCTCCTAACTACGATATACATTAGAAAGGTATATAACATATTCCTAAATATTTCACGAACTAGGATTACGTTTGCATCGGGAGCGGGGCAAAAATGATAAGTAACACCAAGACATGGACAACCGTTATTAAATGTGTAGGTGAAAAAATCAAATTGACTAAAATCATGCAATGAATAAATTCTCCTTTTGCAACGTATTGTGAAATGTGCGATATCGTCCAATAATAGAAGCATTGAACAAATAATCTGCGAATATTCTTATTGAAACCAAACGCAATCTGATAGATCCTGGATCGCGACGCATTTGCGTGGGCCGCTACTGTTAGATTATCGCAAATATTAGAATGGACTAGGGAGCTATAATTTAATTTCGCTATTTATTTATGAATTCTGAGAAAAAACATAATAAATTTTAAAAGTTTATTAGGAAGTATCGTATGATTCATGTTTAAACTTGTGTGACGTCAGACAGCAAGAACGTCATTCATAAGATACTGCCCAAACGCAACCACGCACCTCTCAGTATGTACATATGGATAATCTGTGTACGCACATAAGCTCATTCCCGAAATAAGGACAAACAAATCTCAATTTGCATTCTCAGCCTCGCTTCCTCCCCATAGGCAGGGGAATTTTTATTTGATGCCAATCAGACCAGACCATATTAAAATATGTATTAATTCACCTGTTCATTGCGTCATCGGAGAGCCCCTTGGTTTCGTTGTTTTCGTCAGGGATGAAGTAGTCCACATTGCTGCAATGAGTCTCAACTGGTGACAGGTAGATCTCAACTGAAACATAAAAATAAACTTTTAAAATCTCTTGCATTTATATGATTAAATATCGATAATATAGATTACAATAAAATATATACCTACCTAAAAATACCTACACCCAACAGTCACATACATAGTTCTGATCCCACACTAAGATACAAGTCTTGTGTCGTGGGTATCAGAAACTACGAGAGACTTTTCGGTCTCACATACACCCAGACCCGAAACAAATATTTGTGGATCACACAAACATTTGTCTCGGTGCGGGGATCGAACCCGCGGCCTCTCGTTTCGCAAGCTGGTGTCTAGCCAACTGCGCCACGGGGCTGTCACATATATAAGATAGATTACAATCTACCAAATAATAACACGTTAAATTGTAAGCAGTATGTTACGGTTCACATCTTTCGACAGTTTACAATCTCGTGAGATAGATTATAATCTAACGGTGTTTACAATTTTACGGTGACATATATAATATATATTTATTGGCGACTTCATTACCTGAAACCTGAATTATAATATCTAACATGTAATAAATGGGTAACTATATAGACATGCAACAGAGATTCATACGATTTTCATTATCGTTTAGTTAAATTCTCCCGAAATGTTTGTCATACATACAACATCGTGCATACTTCGGTAGGATAATACTAGTCTAGGCGGTAAGTACTAATATAAATAAATGTATACAATATGACGCAACATAAATATTGTTCAGAAATAGAACAGGGACTTCCCGATTGTCCATTTGAATATGAATATGAAACCTATTGCCGGAGTACCTAGACAGCACAAATGGGGATAATATAAAAACACACGTCATTTTATTGTATTTAACACGAATAGCTTTGGGGATTCGCAATGTATATCATAAATACCAAGTTATTGAGTCATCGGTCACAGTTGGTTTTGTGACGAAATCGAGAATGCGGAGCTTTAGCTGTCCTTTCACGAACAGTAAAAAATTATTTTGTAGATGCTATTTACAATAATTTAAACACACGCCCGTGTTCCCGGAGGAGCTCAGGGAATATGCATATCTGTACCCACAATATGACAATTTCAAGTCCATCCCAACTATACAACTATAATAAATGCATATTACTGAAATAGTTTTCGAAATTTTATAGATTTCGGGTTCAATCCTAGCACGGAACGATATTTGCATATTTTTTCTGGATTGCGTATGTGAAATTTGTGTTTGTAGACGCGTCCACAACACGGGCGAACGTGAACTTTTACTAAAATGTATGAACTTGTCCAGCGCCTCCCTAAACTAAAAAGCAAGTAATTTCAATTCTATTAATGCAAGATGCAACAAAAATAACAGTATCCATATATAACAAATAAAACAGAAAAATAACAACGTTAAAGTTCATTTATAACGCCTTTACTTTTTTTCGAATATGTATATCTATCAATAGACAATTCTAACAAAACCTGCATTCTTATCGAATTACGCATTAGGTTTTTTAAATAGACAAATAGTATAATGCACCTACTACTTCATAGTATGTAACGCTGTTCTATAGTTTAGCATGAAAATATTTGCTAACATTACGCCTTTTTAATATTCATTATATTACAAAATAAAAGTACAAAATCTAGGTGTAAAGGCATTCAACTTGTTCTTGACTTATGGACACCTAGCTCAATACGTGTTACATGAGCGTTGATGTGAGGGGTCACAGGCTTGTCTAGAGTGACAAAATTTTAAGCATAAGCAAAACAACGCTTCTATTTAATTTTTATCATGGTCGTTTTTTTTTCATCCGAAAACTAAATGAGTTAAGGTTCTTGGAACAATATCAAAACGAGTTTTACATACATACTGTACGCTATTATTTATATAGCCTCATTCATGTGTGATTTCATATTGATCTATCATCATGCAACGGATTACGCAAAGGTCTTTATGTGCCAACACTTTAAAAGATACACTGGTCTCACGATTGAATCAATAGAATGAGTGTCGATCCCCTGCAGAGTGGTGATGTAATTTTATATGCGTAACTAACATGCTTGGAGATTTCTGTATGCATACTTAATTCATAATAACAAATAAATTTTGACATTAAAATTACACAATAGTGTATATGCTTTATTTTTATACAGGCAGAGTTACCGCATTGACGGTCTAAATGGAGTATCAACTGGCGAAAACATATATGACTATCTCTCATCATTTGATACAAATATGGCGATTTCTTCGTTATCTGATACACTGCCTGACCCAGAAATTGCGTGGGCCAGTATGACGAGTTTTACACCAAATTCATTTATTTCAATAGGGTCTCAAGTAAAGTTATAAGCAGGGGCCGCTATACATAAGAACACGAATATCCCACCACCATTTTATTTGTGTGAACCACGATTCGTAGTAAAATAAAATACTCCAAATATCGCAATGGGTAACTTAAAACAAATATTTTTGTAGTATTTACATTGCAGTTGCTTCTTTTCGTTTCTAGCCCACAACACAGATGCTGTCATAAAGGAGCTACAATTCTCACAAAAGCCATAAAGATGATTTTGCAAGGAATGCGCGTGTGAAACATGCAGATTCATGTAGCCGATACGAACCAGGAAGCGGTGCATCACCGAGTGCGCAGTACAAACCATAGGAGGACGTCATGAGTCTTCCTAAAGTGAATTGAATTATATATTATAATTAAATACTTTTATGGATTATTTCCCAATTGATTTGTTAATAAAAATGCAAAATTATTAGGAAACATGTATGTAATTTAAAGCGCTGACATTTTGAAAATATGATTTAATTAAAAACTAATTTAACTTTTATCACGTATTGTATTTTTTTTTAACGACGACAGGTTTTATGCAATTCGGTAACAATTTAGGGAAATATGTGCTAACACTCCAAAAACCTACATAATTTTAGTGTCTATAAAGAATGAACGATGAAAAAATTACGCTATTGTTATCCGTCAACAAATTCTCACATGTGATTTCCATTCACTTTGTTGAGTATAAACTTGTTGTTTATCTCTTTCATACTAAACTCTAAGCTGAGTAAATGAAAGTGACGAACATAGCTTAAGTACTAGCTGCTCTGGCGCCGACCGCGTTTCGATTTCACTAGAAAAAAGTTTATTTTGTAAGATTTCCTGATACTGGGTATATGTTGGCGACTTTAATTCTTGGGAATCTTGGTGTCACAACTTTCGATACCGGCCGCATTTTCTATGAATAAGTTGCACATGGATGTTTTTCATGTCTTGATACACAGAAATGCCATGAGGCAAATGAAACTGGTTTGTTTCATTGGATACCTCATTAATCATAGAAACACATTTTAAGACGTAAAACCATCCATTCTGTTTATTACACGATATAAAATGCCATGCTTAAAGAACTTTCTCGAGATTCGGGCAACAGTAGATTATAATTAGCATCCATGACATTTTAAATCTAATAATATCTGTTTATGTTATAATGATTTGCATATACAAAATAAAAATACGTATCCATCAAGGATTGTACCTACTTGTATTAAGTTTTTATTCATCAGTCTTACACGGCAAATAAAATTACATGCCAATGAGATCGCATAATTTCAGGACATGCGAAATGTACCAACACAATAAATTTAATACTCGTACATATCTAATAGCCACCACAAGGCCGTCAAGTATTCGTACTTATCTATTGTCGAACACCCGCTCATTACAAATGAATATTCAATGAACCATATTAATTTAAGTACGTCAAAGAATCTCATTGTGCCGCCTACAGAACCGTACAGGCATCCATGGTGTGTCAGAAGGATAACAATGTGTAATGTGACTGCCAAATAATTAGAAATACACGATAGAGTTTGCTTATTTACATAGATATCTACATACATATGTAAATACGATTCGAAGCGTGTGTGAAACGAGTCCTGGCGACAATTAGTAATTTTAATCACATTTACTCGTAATCTTAATTGGTTACTGACTCATCACCGGTGAAAAATATTCGGAATTGGAAAAAGTCGGTCTGGGTTATAACTTATAAGTTAACGCATTGAACTTTAAGCTCTTTCATTAATAGATCACTATATAAAAATGCTTGTTATTTAAAAACTATGGCCTGAAATATTATTTTTCAAATAGCATCTTAAAATTCATTTAATATTTAGTCACTGTCACTAGAAAGTTATGCAAACGTAAAATTAATTAGAACATCCCTATGTATTCCACTTTCATTAGAAATCTATGGAATGTTCGCAAATCGCTTCACGTACGGCGCTTGGACCACGTCCAAATATGATAAGTGTGTGCAACAAATGGGTAACCCGGTCCGGGCGACATTTCGTTTAGCGATCCGAAGGCGCGGCGCATAGAGAAAGTAGACAATTGTATGTCCTTGTTGCGCGTGCACAGCCAGGTGCTATTTTGTAAGGCCTACCATTACCTAGACCAGCAGAATAAATTACCCAAAGAGACTTCCTGCAATTTGCATCGATTCCAATAACGCAACTATTAGCGGTGCTGTTCTAAATATTGATTTGCACCCTGTAAATACCGAAATCAAACGCTTTAACAACATTTGACAAATATGCGAATAATTTGCAGACATTTTATGAATGTTTCTAAACAATTAAACAAGTCAATGTCAAGGTACGCTAGTCAGCTAGTGGACACAAACCATTTTTTACGTAATGTCGAAAACACATTTAGTATTTATGATGAGAGAAAAAATTACTGTAAATTGAAGATCTTATATCATTTAAGAATGGACGAATATCAAAATATTTTCCCCCCTAATAAAATGAATTCGAAAAGATGATAACTACAAGAAAATTGTATAACAAATTGCATATCTTACTTTCTTTCAATACCCTCATAAGTAATAAATTTTATAAATTTCAAATACTTTTCTACGACCTATTGTTACCGTCGCTTTCACAGCTATCATAATTAAATAAAATGTTCGTAAAACAAAACCCATTACCCGAAGAAAGTCTATGAAGAGAACTACCGTACATTTCGCTCATACACACTAATGATCGCATTTAAAGCACACTGCTGAGTAATTTCGCGGTCTAAAATAACAATAAAATTTGAATATAGTTTGTGCAGTTTATGTTGTGTAAGACTTATATAAATCTTTATAACTCGGCAACGAGATAGTGAACTCTATAAGGTATGTTTTAAGTAAACTTGTGATGTAAAAATATAACACTAAGTTGTTATTTTATACAAGATTTATTGAATTGATACGCACATGCGAAACACAAGGCGTTTCCGTGTAAGTTAATGGTTATTTGACGACATAACACGCCAGTTATAATTGACTTGTGTCCATTCATGTCATATGGTATTGCTTTTTTGTTATATAGTACTCAGAGAATATATCACGAAACCAATAGTCTACAATTTTATCTGTAATCAGATGGTTTTTTCGTACCATGGCAAAGTGGAAGATAAGTTGACACGGCTCAGTTTCCACGATCAATACCACGAATAGTTTCACTTTTAGTTCTCCAATGTACACAGAATTCACAGAAACGTAGATAATTTTAATATCGATGGTACGGCAATTTATGTAAATTTTGACCTCTATGCCCGAGAGACGTTTAAAGGCACATTGAGCAAATGAGACATGTTTAAGGTATGAACCTAGTAAGTGGAACAAAGAAAGTGGCTAACGCTAATGTTTTTTTACCGGTTTTACATCGCCACGGATTGCCATCAAAGCATTAAATTTACTACATTCAATTTACCTAATCCGTAAAAGCTATCGCATTAATCAATTTGGGTAATGAGTTGTTTAATATATAAGCAACCATAAATTTATGTTTAACCTTAAACCTAAATGTACAATACCATTTGAGTGGTTTCCGTATAACGTTTAAACAATACAAGATATATTATGTTAAGCTGGAATAATAACAAAAGTACACAGAATCGTGCGGGCGGTCTAACGACGGCAACTGAAGTATGAGGGCAGAACACGGAATTGCTTTTAACCCTTTGTATACCTCCAACGCAGCAATATTTCTTAGCTAAGAAGTTATTATCCTGAATGGCAGGTTAGGAATTGGTGTTATAAAAAAAGCATATATATTGATGCCCTTAATAATAAATTATGGAATGTACTTGATAAAATTAAGTATGCCGTGAAATCAACGAAAATATTACTTAAATCGAATAACCTAAATTTATTTGAAATAGTTAATTTATGCGTTTGATTGTTAAGTTTATACGTCAATCATTTATGATCAATATTAGGTATTGGATGAATAATTGCAAATCTAAATGTCTCATTTTTTTCCCTTCTTGATTCGTAATCACACAATTTCACTATTACAATACTTGGCAGTGTATGCACGTAGTCATCGACATTGGCCCAACACCCTACCCCACTTTTGACCAAACATTAGTACATTTTTGACCGTACCTTGGAAGTACATTGGCCAATAGATTCCAAAGTGTTATAATCAAACGGTCGGAATACAAATGCACCCGTTTATAATTTACAAGTTCTCAGTTTACGAAATGGGCACAATGCAATTCCTTTACACGATTTATGTCGCCTTGAATGTGAACGTTACTTTAATCTGCATAGTAAAGCAGATAGCGAGGACTGCGTTTTAGGAGATTGGAACTGGATACTAATTCGAATACAGACGAATTAAGGCATATATAATGAGGCCTAATTACTGAATTAGTCTTAAAACAAGCAATGCTTATACAGAGTGTATTCAGACCGTGATCGGAAACTAAGGCAGGTAATAGCTAAGGTGATTACAAACCCCCTGGCGTTAAAGAAAATTCTGACAAAAAATAAAAATTTTGACTTTTTTCATACAACCATCGGTATTAAATGTACGCGGTTTGTATGAAAAAAGTCAAAATTTTTATTTTTTGTCAGAATTTTCTTTAACGCCAGGGGGTTTATAATCACCTTAGCTATTACCTGCCTTAGTTTCCGATCACGGTCTGAATACACCCTGTATATAAATCGGTACGTTTAAAGTTCAAATTATGTGATCATTAAGTAATGTGTAAGTTTACCCAACTAATACTAAGTAAATAAATAAAATTACATTATTTTTTAATAAAAAAAACTTTTGATCATATTATTACCGAGCTCAGGCAAAGCTGAAAGCTAATCAAAAGTACAAAAATATTAGCACTCGATGTAAGTATAGTTGGTCATTGTCTTTTACTTACTAATGACAGTAAACGTGCCCGCTTGCGACAGTTTCGGACAATTATAAGATTTAACAGAATTCATTTAAATAACTTGACTGTTAAAGTTAAGTATCAATGTATGATTAAATCTAATTTTAATTGCTTTAGAAAACATTATTTACGTTTACTGGTAATTTATATCCCATTTATAATTTATTATTATAGACTGCTTCGGCGGCACAAGTATTATGGACATATGTACATATATGCCGTGCGTCGCTACGGGTATCCCTGGCTCGATTCCCGGGCTGGGCAAAAAAATATTGGATTATTCAATTAGGATACTCTCAGTAGCAGCACGAAGTCAAGACATATAAAAATATTTGACCTACTTTATAGATTTGCAATATGTGTCCTTTTATTCGCCTAAGTATATTCATGTATGTCGCTACAGCAACCAACATAATACTAGGTGAGAAATTCGCCACAGTCACACAATTGTTGCGTTCCGGTTTTAGTCGCCATAATTATGTCGACTAATCGTAAACCTTTACCACTTCAAGTGTGGAAATACTTACGCCAGATGCAAGAGCAGTCTTTACCGTTCCATACAAAAAACTGGTCTCTATAAGACGTATATGGAGTGGTTCACGTCTACAGAACAAGTGTCACGCATTTGTTCATACGTAACAGGGTTAGCGTGATAGCCACGGACAAGCGCGCCACCCGATAGCCAACACTGATGTTTTACTATGCTGCTCTATATGTGAATGGCGAGTACCATAAATGTGGCGATAAAAACCTGTAAGTACCTACTTAATTTCCGTATTAGTCTTGTAGTGCTTTTGCGAAAGAAAATAAAATGTATGTTGTTTCTAGAGAATGATTCTCAAATTCTACGCAGTGCACTTATGTCCAGTTAACATCAAGACTGCCTCTATAGTAACTTGCAAAAAAAATGGCCGAAGGGCCCCTTCCAATTAAGTTGAACTTTAAAAATTCAGCTAAACGTGCTTATAGAAATACACGTCTTAAGCTCTTGCGTATGTAGATATGAGAGTGGGTATACGTAAAAAAAGGTATTGCGGCCAGTTATAATAAAAACACTTGTTCTATTGATTTCGTTTGATTGATGTTTCAAAACAGCCGCAAAGGTACAAAAAGGTTGAAATGAAAAAGCTATTCTTTGTCTTTGTTTCCAAATTAAAACAATAAAATAGTAAGACTCAGCAACTCGCCTTTAACACATACTTGTTAAGATTTGCTATGACAAAATGGAATTTAGTAGGCGTTACTAACCTGTTAGTCGTTACAAAACAGCTTTGGAATGTAAAATGCTTTACCTATTAAACCAAACTAATGTAACTAAGGGCTCAAAGTAAAAATGGAGTTAATTTAAACTACAGCGACTGAACACCAAAAAAACTTGTTAGCAATTAATTCACATCAAGATAGTTCATAGAAATGCCCTAATAGGCACAATGAAAGAACGAGATTTTTCTAAGGCATCAGTACGGGACATATAATTTCTCCGTAGACGTACGTGCGGTCAAACAACGGTACTGGCGACGGACACGCGCGTCGACGACGTCCGCACATCGAATGTGAGCCACTCACGTTGTAATATTGCACATTACCTGCGGTTTATCAGATTACATGAGCCAACACACATCTTCCGCTATTAACTGCCACCGGTAAAGCGATAATGCGCTTCGAGTAACAGCGTAAGTAGTAACTTACAAGGGGGCGATGACAACGTCTAAAGAAATATTATCGTTAGCGTAATGTGAAGAGATTACAGCGTGCACCCTATCTATCTTATCACCATGAACCCGCATTGTTGGCACAGACCTTCGTTTGTTCAGGCCATTCTTTCCGGTCTTGTGCAAGTCATATCCATTGTCTTGTGAGGCGTTTCATAATCAATTTCAAAAAGGGAAGAATCGTGACAAAGCGAATATCTACAATTTGAATGTAGCATCTTAACAATTGTGTACCATAAACGACCTCAAGTACTAAATCATTACACAATAATTCCTACCCCTTACTCCATTTCTTGTATAACCTGATTTATTTTGATAGGCGTATAGCTCTCACACAAACTTTTGATCACTATTTGACGTGGGTGTTCATGAGTTGTTGTAACTAAGTGTTATTGTGTTAAGTGTTATTATATAAATTTTAATAAAATGTACTGTCATTAGTATTTAAAATGATAATAAATTTATCAACGCATTAAATAAACTCATTTGCAACCTTCGTCTTAATACATATATTGAAACTAGCAGCTTTTCTGTACAACTGGAGTCTCACTTACAGTCATTTAATTAGAGTGAATGGGCCATATAATAGCCGATAACTCAACGCACTGAAGGTCCGAGCATCCTAGCAAACAAGTGTGCATTCCTTCACGGTACGGTGGCCAGTTGCAACACTCTTTATATGGATTTAGATTCGCCAGCGTTCAGTGTTTGCGAAATTTTAAATTATCAGTTGCGAGTCAGTGTTTTTGTTTCATCAGCAACTTGTTGCTAATGCCACAGTAGACTCGGTAGCTTTGTACGGAATACACAATACAAGTATTCCAGCGCTGTATACTTTATTAAATCATTGTAGGAAATACCTAATAGTAGAAAGTAATGCGGTAGGTTCACCTTCACACTTGCGTGAATGATTGAATATTTAGCATAATAAATGCACCAAGCTTTCATTGCTGTTAGAAGAATTAACTTTCACAAACAAAATATTTTATAATATACCCAAAAATATACACACCCTTATTACATTAATAATAATCGAATATAACTCTATTTAAACATTTTGTGCTATTTTTAAATCTGAGGCATCAGCAGTTACACATGTGATGTACATAAATACAACACAAACAATAATACCAAAGACCAGTTAAATTTCAGTAGAGAAATACGCAGAAGAACAGATGCAAGTTGCTTGTCCAACAAAATTTCAAAGAAACATTAATAGCGTTTAAAAACATAGTAAAATACGATAAGGCACTCGAATACCACGTCTAGTAAGTACATAAGCATCGCAGATGTAGGACTCATTAAATATTGTACATCTAAAAATTTACCGGCAAGCTAGTAGAGAAATACGCAGAAGAACAGATGCAAGTTGCTTGTCCAACAAAATTTCAAAGAAACATTAATAGCGTTTAAAAACATAGTAAAATACGATAAGGCACTCGAATACCACGTCTAGTAAGTACATAAGCATCGCAGATGTAGGACTCATTAAATATTGTACATCTAAAAATTTACCGGCAAGCTATAAAGCATTGTTTGAACATCACGCTATCTTAAACCGTAATCACACAAACAAGCAACATGACATCATTGAACAATCTTGTGCTCGTCTCGAACCGTTGCTGAATTGGTGGGTAGTAAATTTAACAACAGGAAATTGCTAATTCCACGATGACCTCAAGTCAGAAAGTAAATACGTTTTTAATCCCACGTTAATGTATTGATGGTATGAATTTCCGTTCATCGGTTATTACTGATTTTATCTTAGACATTGTTATTAACGATGAACTATTTGGAGTTAAATGAAAATCATGAGTTGTCAATATAATAATGAAGAACGCATTAAAGTATTATTCTGTTGATGAATAAATATTCCTCAAAGTTCAAAAGAAATAAAACAATACGGTCAAATCAAAGAGTTTATAGGCAATTTTTCAATTTAGGTTCAATCGCGGCAGTGATCTCAGCCAGATTGTAATCATTTGGTCTGTTATGAGACAATTGCGGTTGTTCTTAAAATATTTTTGGTTTAAGAAAACGTCAATAAATCTGGTTTTGTAATAAAATATGATACGCTGAGAAAATGTCACAGTTTGCAATCCGATGTGAAGACTAATTGTATAACGACAGACATTCATAATTAGTTACATAATACGAGACTGACTAAGTAATTGGGAATGGCAAAACGTGAATACCTAATAGATGAATCAAATTTCTAGATACTTATAAAAATAAAACTGCTATGATTTAATAAAACAAGCGTGAAGAAGCATTTGTGCGGGCCGGCATGATTGTGTCGACCAGCGGGTGACCATATCGTTTCTCGCTGGTCGGTAGTAATTTTTTGGACTCCACTGTGCTTACCATCAGGTACAGTGGAGTCACTTTGCCGTGCCAGAAAAAAAAAAAAAAAAAAAAGCTGAGAAAATGTGATTGAGAGTAATTATAATGTAAATCTAATAATCATTTCCTGCGAGAGACAATCGCGTGTTACGAACTTGTGCAGTCATCATGAGGCTGGCGTCAACAGCATTGAATACAATGCAATGATATGTAATTATTAATTTATTGCGAAGAGAACAAAGGACACGTAATAATACATGAATAATTCTCGTAACTTATCAAAACGGGTCACAACTTGTACCACTGGGCTTTCAAAATTTCAAAGACTGATGATAAACTTGATAGTATATTTCAAACCCAAATAAGTTTTATGTTATCAGAGTACTTTTTATTGAAAACAGTATCACATTAGTAAAGGGCAATGAAGACAATGATATTATTGCCCCGTGGCTCAGTTGGCTAGACACCAGCTTGCGAACCGAAGGACCGCGGGTTCGATCCCCGCATTGAAACAAATATTTATTTCGGGTCTGGGTATTTGTGAGACAGAAAAGTCTCATAGTTTCCGATACCCACGTAACAAGACTTGGATCTTAGTGTGGGGTCTGAAATATGTAAGTGGCTGTTGGGTGTATTCATTTATTTATTGTTGTCACGTTATGAAAAGTGTGGTCTACTTCTAAACTTCATTAAATTTAACAGTCTAAAGACTATCATATACTTTAGGCATTTTAAGCATTTTACGATATTGTTAAATGATAGAGATGAGTATAACCTACGCGGTATATGTAATTAAAGTTCGCAGGTGTAGTGAGTCAGATAATTATCACAAAGGACAACAAGGTTACCGCAACATTCCTGCATTTGCTGCGTGAGATCGCTCTTTGTCCGGTCACTGCTAGCATATTGTGCAAGATGGCTATCGTCATGCCTCACGCATTTAAATTGTTTAATAATTGCCACTATAAGTTAAGCAACCAAATATTAAACTGCGCAAGGTAAATAAGGGATAAAGTCAAAGTTATATTTAATTAAAAAATTACAACAGACTTTAATACTAATGCTTCGTTTCAATTCATTTGTTTTATAATAACAGTACCTTCTTGTACAGCACGTACAAGGAAATATGAACAGTCATATGTATTGCATCTGTTTATCAACAAAAAATCCATACCCCGAACTGGTTCCACAACGAACACAAACAACAACCTATAATAATTTTACAAACGTCCTTTTGGGAGCGAAGTTTTTTGTGTTTTGTCTGTCGACCTTCCAGGGCCTTCCCGACTGTCTTAATCGTTCGAGGAAAAAATAAAACAAGCACAAACCCGTTGGGGCGTAAGCGCATCTTGTTGAGACGAGCGAGATGCAGATAGCAGCCGCAGGACCGGTTATCTGTCGGTTTGTGGAACGAAGATTTCACCTCACCTGCGAGGTCGTTTGTTCTCATGTAAAATACCAATGAATTCATTGATTTATCGAGAAAGCCAATCCGTAATCGAGATTATAATCGAGTACTAGAAACATGATCGATGTTTGTTAGCGTTACGACTTTCTGTAATTATGTTGTTAATCAATTGGGTGAATTCACATACAGTTATATTTTATTATGACTTTACTATTCAAGATTTTTTCCAAGTTACTTTAACCGAAAATATCTTCACTGTTTAATATCAATTGCACTATTTATTGATTCGTTTTAAATAAATTGGCTAATAGAATAATAAATTTGCAGTCAAACATCACATCCTGAATTATTATAGAACGTAATCCAAATACGACGTACCATCGGATACGTCTTTAGTGTTTTTGTACCTTCCATGCAACATATCCGTCTAGTAACAAAAATTGATTGCATGACTCACGTCTATTAAAATGTCTGTACAAGTTGCTAATACAATAATTTGGGCCGTTGCTTAACTGACTATTCACGTTTAGTAGACGCTGTATGAATCCATAAATATTATATAGCATTCGTTATAATATAATTAATAGTACCTTTCTTCCAATTTCTTCTCCATTATGTACACCACATTGTTCTTTGGTTATTTATTACCAGGGATGATATTAAGATACTTTATTACCATTCTATATGCAAGTCAAAATTTTCGTTCTAATATGCGCATAATTTGCATCCAAAACAGCTGTAAGTTCAACAACAAGAAAATCTATGACCTTCGTCCATATTGCGAAGGTCTTGTTCGAGATTCACTCTCTCCATCGTGTCTTAGGTCGTAAGTATATTTTAATCGCACTTTGTCGTGCCTTTTAAAAATACATATTTAGATATATAATTTGCAATATATGTATGCTAAAGGAACTTATTCTGAAGAACTAAAAGCCGTTGTAAATGTCAAATAGAATAGTTCTGGCAAGCGCAGCGTTTCCAATAGAACCCTCACATAAAAGGTGGACGAACGACCTCATAAATGGTGGAAAATGAAATTAGAATAAGTTTTTATGAGTCTTTGCTGGAGAGTATATCTAACATTGTATCTACTGAGACTAATTATGATCATTACAAGCAGTTGAACCGATAAATGTGCAAACCACTGCTTCATTTCTAACATGACGTGAAATCTCATGTTGATGATATTTTTAACGCCTTTTATATATTTCAATGATAACGAAAATATATAAAGTAGGGGATACTTTGAATTATTATTAAGCGGTGCATAAATGAACGTATTCTAGGTCTACTGGTATTATTTAGTGATGGTACAATGGTACTTGACAATTTATTTGTATATTTGAATATTAAAAACAGTCTTTTACGTAACAAAATAATAAATAAAATAATTGTGTTAAAGACAAAGTCGTATTTGGCCACTCGATATTTCATCAATATACATATAAAGTGCGGCTCCGTATTTCTAGTATGCCTTACTAAGCTTTAAAAGATGTCCACAACTTCGTTTCTTTAAGCAATGCAGTAAGTAAAATGTCGAAACTTAGTATAGCAATGTATTTTCCAATTCAAGTATGTACCATGAATTACTTCTAAGCCATTTCCTTTTACCGTTCTCAGAAATTAAACCGATATTCATAACTCATGACGAATACAAATAAAAGCAAACGCTACTGACTATTAAGAATTATAAAATAACGTTCAGTTTTCTTTAACTTACTTAAATTTTGTCCTTTTCAACTATAGAAATATTTTACTAATTGAAAAACAAAACAAAATTGATCGTGGTGGCGAAGTTATGAAACTTGACCTCAAAGGGAACAATGCTAAAGCAAGGAGAAAACCCAGCGCCTGTAGCTCCAAAGGGATCAAGATGCATTTCTGCACCCACACTTTGCTTGTGTGAATTTGCACCCAAATAATGTTTTTCAGGCACATTTCGAGACTGGGTACTACGAAAATTTTATGTATTACAGTACACACTTTATATTTATGCAAAACGACATATTTTATAACATGTAAACAATATGTAAGTCATAGCTAGTTAATGAGAAGCGATGCGTAAAGTAGGTATGTCAAGGTTTTCCTCATGTATCCCATTGTTTATTGTAGGTGACCTCCCGCATTTTTATAGTTGATTAGATTCAGTTACGAATAAACAACAATTTGCCACACCATCCACTAATACAAAGTACTAAAGTAACAATTATATGAAGTTTGAATACGGGTCATTGGACGGGTCTTGGTAGCATCCAAGACTTCTGGTTAGAAACTACGATGGGACATTTTGACTATTGAAGTTTAGTTTACATTTATGAATTATGACAAGGAAAGACAATATAACCAAGAACTTTATTTACGTGACAATTCTCCACAAAGAATTTTCAGGACAGCGATACAAAGAAAAGCTTAATGTGATTCCCTCAAATGCATAATACGTTTTCAAAATCATACTACGAACTGCTTTCACAACATTCTAACTTTGATTAACATTTAAAGTGTACAAAACGTAAACAACGAGGAAAAACTATAAACTTATTAAAAGAATAATACCTGTTTTATATTTAATATTTTCCTGTTTACAATAGAATACAGTAGTCACAGTGGTTATTTAAAAAAAAATGAAAATTAGGTCAAATAATATTCATATTAATTCTGAGAACTTCTCGTACCTTCTCGTAACCTAAGAGAGCGGCATGCGATCGAGAATTCCCTGATCGATTACCGGATAATGTTATTGGAGTAAAGAAATGGAGACTCGTCCCCAGTAACATGGGCCTTAAAATCATATGTATTTGGCGAAATGGGAATGTAGAATACACTTTTGCCCACTCCTTTGGTATAAAGGTGAGGGTATGTAGGTACATCATCATCAGCCCAAATACGTCCCACTGCTGGGCACGGGCCTCCTCTACGACTGAGAGGGTTTAGGCCTTAGTCCACCACATGTAGGTACATAATATGTCCTAATACCAAATTGCTTTCTAACATAAATTGATCCATATGCTAATGCAACAACTAAGAGATCGCCATTTAGATAATATGTTTGGACTGTCAAAACAACTGTATCGTTTAACATGTTGCATCAACTATATCAGTATTAGTACTCGCTAAATGAGTATACGTTTCTATTTCGCCTGAAGCCATAATTTATTAAAGTAAATGCTTGGATGACATTGCCAGAAAAAAATCGTTAGATTAATTAAAACATTTATTTTTATAGTGTCAAATTATATACTTAGTAACTTTCAACCTATCAACGGATTACAGACTATAATCTCCTTAAATCAATAGTATACTCGGTCATTTGATCTTTCTGCTATACTTAAGGCCGTAGGGAGGACGGAACATATGTGCCGGAACAATGATTTGCACTTTGGTACACGGAGATACGAGCTATATATAATAATTGAAAAATTAAATATGTATATTAAAAAAAGTTCTCTACCAAACTGCCTGAAACTCGCATTTCGTTCGCATATATTGTCAGAATTTTCTCTAAGATCAGAAACAGATCTATCGTTCTCTAGATGTTGGCCGCAAAATTACCAAGCGACGATAACGATCACATCTATCAGGTCAGCTAAAACATATACCGAACCAATAACCATCATCGTCATAATCAGCCCATATAAGTCCCACTGCTGGTCACGGGACTCCTCTACATCTGAGAGGGTTTAGGCTTTAGTCTACCACGCTGGCCTTGTGCGGGTTGGCGGACTACACATCTAAGAAATTCTTAAAAAAATTAGGTGTGCAGGTTTCCTCATGATGTTTGCCTTCACCGTTAAAGTACATTATAATTCATTGTGATTACCAATTGTGAACCAATAAAATTAAGAAACAATACCAGGAAAATATTATTTCGTCAGCATTAAACGCGGAAACATTACATGGTATTTGTTTGCTATTTGCAATAGTTTCATCATTGACGCGTGACTGAGAAAATCACCAGTTTCAAACATCGTATGTAATCATTGTTCGGAATGTTGAATTGGAGGTTTTGCACCGATATTCAATATCACTGTTACATATCCTAGTATTATGATTGCGGACGTTAATATAAAAGGATATATGACATTTGGGACTCAGTTTATAGTTAAATTTACAGGTGTTCTTTGCATTCTGGTTACATAAACGTTCGCGAATATTATCAATTTAGGGCGAAACTGCCTTATTATTTATTATTACGACCCAATTCTGAAGTTTACGTAGAAAACTTCGCGGGAAAGAGCCATTTATGACTTAAGTTTGACAGAATTATTATTTGTTCATTACATTGTAAAAATAATAAAAGGCACTGATACCAACTCCAAACACGCGTTAATTCTAATAATATCGGTAGTCACACACAATTAACTTTTACTCTCTAATATATTCTAGATATATAATCGATCTTACAGCAAATAGAAATCTTAGACAGCAATTATCATAGTTGCGGATGGCAACGTGATTTATCAGTTACTGAAGTATGCAGCCTTGGTCTATTCTCTGACGTATTGGTGACATCTAGGCACGTCGCGGTACATAAGGTGAGATGTTAATAGATATGCACACAACACCACCGTCCATGACGATAATAACCGGTCGTATGACACGTGGACTTCACTTGTTAATGACATTATCATTGAAATTCAATATCGCGATGTATTTTGCAAGATGGAAACAATTTATATGGTACTAGGTTATTGGAAACAAGGTCGTCTCAATGTAATATAAGTTGCATATTATCCTGTATTTGTATACCCGTGATGTTTTAGATTCTTCATTGTATGTATTGTGTCTGAGACTAATATATCCTGGACAATATTTTTAAGACTAAGTTAAACAAAAAATATAATATAAAGTCCGCCTATTGATACTGTTCTGTGTATAAAGTTTTAAATAAATAACCTTCTCAGGACATTGTTAGAATTCCTCGGCCTCTTTGCGGTTCCATAAGGTCGAATGCGTATTCAATATTTTTGCAGTCAATAACTAAAATATCAACTAAGTTACACATGAAGTAAAATAAAATACGTTTCTTGTATTCAGGTATTGGAGAACAACTAAAAGCGCTTCTAAACTCAAACATTAATTTTTTTTGGGTCTCTGCTACAACGCCAAAGAGCTAATTATTTCCATTGTCATCGCTGGAAGTAGCTAAATACCGGTAAGTAGTTTGCAAATCTACATAAAAATACGTAAAATGTGTCTGAAACGGAAATCCACGGCTATTACAAAAATAAGATTGTCGCAGCAACCTAAAAGCGCGAATTAATTGAGCAATTGTATTCGTACAGTCATAGGACCGGTATTTCATATTTTATAATCGATGCAATGATTTCGCTAG
Source organism: Hemaris fuciformis (assembly GCA_907164795.1). NCBI lineage: Eukaryota > Metazoa > Arthropoda > Insecta > Lepidoptera > Sphingidae > Hemaris > Hemaris fuciformis. The sequence continues at coordinate 11,798,947 of OU015440.1, forward strand.
TCACACGTACGACCTAGACCTTCGGAAAACTGCCGGCCGGACAAAAAGGACTGTTGTCCCAAATACTGCGCGTTTATGGCTCATAGTCACAAATAATTTTATGGCTGAAACACTTACTATGAATATTAAACATAACTACGGCCTCGATTTTCGAATAGAATTGAAGTACTACGAATATGTTAGCTTACGTCGGAGTTCAAGGAACTTGTGGGCAGCATTGAAAGTGACGATCTTGGAATTCGCATTATGTCCTTAACCACCACCCGCGCAAATTGTGGCCGCTTTGTTTTCTGACCCCATTAAGTGACGTCGTATTGTCGCTCCAATTACAGATTGAACCAAACTAATATTAAAAATGCAAATGAAACTGCCAACCCGCACTAGGCCAGCGTGGTGGACTAAGGCCTAAACCCTCTCAGTTGAAGAGAAGGCTCTTACCCAGCAGTGGGACGTATATGGGCTGATGATGAAATTAAAATCTGCCCGAAACGTTTTACAGCTAAATACTAAATCCAATTTTAATAAATGCTTGGTAAAGACACAGACGGAACCTTTGAGTTAACATGGCATCGAGACTAAGATTGTCTGGTTATTTGAAAATATGGCTGAACCACAAGACGACGCCGACTCATGCGTCCATACGTATGTTACACATCAGCTTCGTTTATTGCTATACAAATTTTAAATAGGTTGATAGTCGTATAAACAAAACACTGAAGGTTCAGAAAACCACGGCAATAAGTTCATTAACACGTGTAAAGCTAAATATAAGTAACACTCTCACTATCTACCACATCGCTGATGAGGCTGCAAGCTTGCATACATTACGAGACATGTTTACCCACACTCAGGCTTACTACGTAATTACTAGACATCTTAGCACAAACTCTTACGCCGAGGAGAGTGAAATCAATCATAATTATATTGGCAGAACGTGCTTCGAGTAGTTTTTAAATATCTCTCTCGTTTGTATCCACTTCCTTTCATACCGGTTTGCTTTTGGGGCACCTGCCAATGATATTCAAATCACATTATCATGTGAATGGCGCGTAACGGCAAATTAATATCAAAATATAGTATAATGTTATTCTATATTTTGATATTAATTTTCCGTTATCAAGTTTTGAAATTTTATGTGGCAGAAAATTTTCTAGCAATTTTTTTTTATCTGAATTGATAAGTTTTCGAAGAAATCCTAGAGCAAATGACATGAAGAATCCGAAGAATGAACCTGAAAAACTCGCTCACAGGTTATTACGTATAAGAAGACGACAAAACACTAGAAAATGACCAGCAGCAATAACCCAGATGTTCACACTGCCACCATTATGATTATTGTTCAGCAGCTACAGTTAGGCATCTGCCGCAAACCGAAATACCGTACTCTTGATTTGCTAAGTCGAGAGACAAATAATATTAGCTCCTATGTTTAATACAATAAAATCTAAATTTCATTGCAATTGTAACTGGTTAATACACGAGTTAATTTTGAAATATGAATAGGTGATTAATAAGAAATATCTTGTTACAAATTATCGTTACTGAGATATTACGGGGAGAAATTACCGAGGCTTACAATTTGGAGCAAATTGCATGACTGTATCAGTTGTTTACAATTTTTAAAATCTGAATCCGTCTAATCAAACGAGAATACGGCTAACTTTGGCCTCTAATGCTTAGTAGGGCTCAAATAGTTTCAGACAGACATTAACAGAACCCGCTAGATTAAATCAAATGAATACAAATATTATATTCAAAGATGATAAATATAATAAAAAAAGAAAATTTTGCGAACTTAAAAAAAAAAATCTACCTACTAAGCATACAAAACTAAGAAACCCTCTCAGTTGTAGAGGAGGGCCGTGCCCAGCAGTAGGACTTATATAGACTTATATAGGCTGATGATACAAAAACTTAAATTGTCCCTAATGACGTGTGTTGAACTTAAAGATGAAGACGAACAATTTATCGTTTTCATAAAGAATATATTAAAAATCGTACCTGTAGGAGGACGTTCCTTAGGGTAGCAAATGCGGAACAGCCCTCTCGTCCTTGTGTAGAAAAAGTATTTGTTGTTGAGGCTGTCTAGTATCACTTGGGAGTTGTCCGCCGAGTTCTCCGCAGCGTACGCCTGAAACAAATAAATTTGCCATTCGTATATTGCATATAACAAACAATGATCTTGAAGCTTAGAAAGGTTTTTTTATAAAAGTATAAATAAATATACGAATGTCAACAAGACAATCACCTATAGTAATTTGATTAAACTTATGAATCAGTTTATCGATAACGTACTTATACTCGTATGTAATTGAAACCACCAACTCTTTATGAAGATCACTAATAAGCAACCGCAAAAGCGTCTTGCGTTTTGTACCATTACACCCTCAGAGCTTCAATTCCATATTATTGATGCTTATTGAGCATAAAAATCTTTATAAAATTAAATAACTGAGTAAGCCGGAACGCAGTGCCTTAATGACTAAATAATTAAAGGCCAAATAGTGGTCTGGACCAGTGTAACTGAACAATAGGGGCGGTAGTCACAAAGAGAGTATATAATTACAGGGAAGGAAACCGGCTTGGTTCCCGCATTCTTGGCGTCGTTCTCAGGGACGGAACGGATTAATTACCTTGAGAATTATTCAAGGTCCCGTACAAGGTTGATATAAATCTGGATGTGCTTGATATTGGAGTCCGGGATGCAGTTGAATCAGTTACCGCTATGGACTTTCAAGGGAAATAATACTCAAAATTAAGCAGAGTCGAAAGATGTTAGAGATGTGAGTAAGATGTTATGAAAAGACGTCAAAGATCCAATTGAATTTTATAATTCTATGCAAGAAAACTGTTAGCATTGTCCAGAGTATTTAAAATATGCAGGAAGTGTGCCCATGTTTTTACTACACAACGGCTACATACAATATTTAGTAGTAAGTAAAAACATTGAATGATGATTTTTAATTGTGGTGGTAGTCGCTTACATCAGGTGATATACTGTTATTTTTCTTACTCGAAGTTGTTTCTTTCATACACGATCGATATGTTAAGTATATCTTGAACGTGAATTCACGCCTACATGTTTCGAGAATCGTGACATTATGAGGTGATTAATATTCACACTGCCGCTTTCAGTGACAAACTTTGTTATACTGGTTACCAATGTCCTTTCTCGTGGAGCGTTTTTGTTTTGTTTTAAATTAAACAAATATATTTTTAGACGATTATAAGGCCTGCTTAGATCCACTCATCATCATCAGCCCATATACGTCCCACTGCTGGGCACGGGCCTCCTCTACCATTGAGAGGGTTTAGGCCTTAGTCCAACAAGCTGGCCTAGTGCGAGTTGGCGGACTACACACCTAAGATATTCCTATGAACTTTTAGGTGTGCATGTTTCATCACGATGTTTTCCTTCACCTTTAAAGTACGTGATAATTCATTGTGAATACACACATAACTCCGAAAAGTCAGAGGTGTGTGCCTGGGGTTTGAACCCGCAACCGTCGAGATTTTCGACCGCTTGCCTAAACCTCGAGGCCATCACGACTTAGATCCACTATAACCGTACATCTACATTTAATATAAACGTAGTATTAATAAAATACGTAAAATGAATCTCAACGCTAAAACCCTTACTGCTCAATGATAGTGTCGTTTCTAACACAATTTTTGGATTGCCACTCAGAGCAGAGGTCACAAAATTACCCTCCAGAATAAAATACCTCTTCATTACGACATTATATTGTATAATAACTCATTAAACCACAGATAAAAATACGATAAGATTCGTAGAAACGGAATAATATGACTCAATCAACGACAATAGGTACTTAAAGTATGGATAGACCATAAGCCACAGCGCATCATCTGCACGCTTAATTAGCAAAAAAACATTTAATGATAAAGTTTCTAGAAAACTTTGGCTACGTAAAACTGCTGTGTCATCGTAATATTTTCTTAGAACGGAACAAACGTTCGTTGATCGTGAGAAACTTCGGCTTTGTGGGATCACAATGGCGCACAATGCGATGTATTCCTATTGTAAGTATATTTAGCTATCTGACTAGGGTTTTTATCACTATATTTTAAAGCATCCAACACGTTAAGGTCGCACCTACTCAATATCAAGTTGACAAAAAATTTAGTCAGCATGATTTCGATACTCGCTTGGATGGATGATTAAATAGTATTTCGGCTATTCGTACAGACTCGGATAGTGATTGCAGCACTGAAGGCGTATACCCCGCTATATTGACCAGTGGCGGAACTTCCATAGAAGCCCAGTTTGCCTCACAAAATTCCGAATAATAATCTTTAAGGTTTAAATCTTTATTTTTAAATTTGAAAATTTATAAAAAAAATGAAACAAATAAAAATATACCTATATAACAAGGGCAAATTGACATATAGGTACATGAGAATATCCTGACCCCACAATAAACAATTATAAACTGGACATTAAACAATTAACGTGTAAAAGACTTTTGGGCTTCTACGGAAGTACCGCCACTGCATATCCTACGCGAGTATGTTGGGTTCCAGGATACGTTCGAGTACTATAGTTATCATCTCAATGATTGAATCACATTCCATGCAGTCGGATTGTGATCTCAATGTGATAAATATTGCAATACTATTTACGAAAGGAAAATATTATCGTACCTCGTTTGACAAACAATAGTAAATTCTTACGTTTATTGAAAGCCTCTTATAACAGCGGTACGGGAAATTCCAACAAACTGGTTGTAATAGCTTACTTCGCGTAGAGAATAGCGGAAGAGTGTACCACAGTTAGACTTGTCATATAACACCAGTTTTTGTTCATACTACAACATATCTGTACTTTATTCATAGTCAGGTTGATAAACATAATACCTACCAAATGATATCTTAAGCTGTGTCAAGTAAGATAACTTACATATCGCCATAACTATATCCATACCTTAATGTTATGCAAGTTTACTTATTTATTTTTTTATTTGCTATATAAATATAAAATTTTAAAAATGGCAAGTATGTCTTTTCGATATTCTTATAATAAACATTCGGGCGATTCTGTATATCAGAACTACCCTAAGTATCGATAGAGAAGAAGCTAATTACGATCCGTCATCGACGAAGCGCGACGTTCCTTCAACTCGAGAGTTCATCGATCGGACTTTTTACTCGCTATCGGATGACGATAATCGATGGGAAAGTCTAATGAAAGTTATATTTATACAAATTATATGCTCCCCGTGTAAATACACAGAAACTGGATGCAGGTTTACTCATTCCGAATAACTTTAATGAGAATCTAGATTCTCATTCCTAGGAATGTCGTATGAAAACAATTTTTGAGTAACTTTCCTAATGACATGTGAATAGGTTCATAACAAAATCTATCATATTTTTTATTAAGTATTAATAGAAAGTGAATTGATTTAAAATTAATTCATTATTAAGAACTAAAATGTTTATATAAGAATTGAAAAAGCTACCAATACAAGTTTTTAAAAAATGCATCAGATTATTTCGTAAAATACTGAAGAATGTTTTAAATATCTCCGTTTCCTGATGAAATCCCAGTCCACCATTAATCATAAAATTTTTTGATTATGATTCCACTTTAACATGTTTGTTACTCCGCCCACTTCAACTTATATTACTGGTCTACAGTCTTCAGAACACAGTACTTAGCTGAACAGAAGAAACATGTACAATGCTTTGGTACTTTCCCATTGTTCTTAATTTGGACTAGCACGGCTTGATTAGTGGCACATGCATGTCTCGACATTGTCGAGGCCCAGGGTTGCCGCTCGTAAGAATTTCCTGTGTGGTCAATTACAGCTACTTTCGCCACACATCCCACGTCACTAATTACAAGGCCACGCCATTGTCTACCCACTTTCGCTGACAACAAGTGCTTCCGCGTGTACCTTTCATTCGCTTCTGAAACTAAATATTCCGCACGACACTTCGAACTTCAGTAGAAAGGAGTGAAATTAAGTATCATGTAACACCAGACACACCTAATGAAATGTTAATATTCAACTTAAATTAAAAGCAATCTTTTGAAATAGATGACGTAAGTATAATTATTAATCTACAAAATGTTTGTGTAATACGTCTCGAATATAAATATTAGGAATTAAGTAACATTATAAGAAATCATAAATTAAAAGTAAAAATAAATATTATTTAACTTTTAATTATGAAGAAATATTAGTAATATATTCAATTTATATGTCATATAAAACTAAATTTTAACCAACGAAACAATATCAAGATTGCGAACACACGCCAAAAGTATCCCGTTGATATCTTTTGTATTGGAAATAAATGGTTCAGACATGTGAACTCAATTAAGTTAGTGAATATTTTCCGAACATAAATTTAATGAATAAATAAATAATAAAATAGAACGAAATTTTACCCCATTAGTGGTTTTGATTTTAATTTATTATTACATAAGACACATTACGAGTATACTTTCACCAAATCAACGGATTATATTGGACTATTTATTTAACCCATCCAATGATTCCACAGTAGATATTCGTGATAACACATTGATTGTTTTTTATAATATTTCTATACAATCCAAACCGTTTATCGTAGTGTAAACTAAAGCCATATTACTTAAGTTTTAGTGTTTGTGCACATGCCAATAATAATATTTGACCAAGGTCCCTAACCTTGGTCCACCTCGCTATTGATTGTAAAATCTAAAAGCATTGTGATTGTTGTTTATTTTATATAAGACGCCGAGTGACAAGTACAAAGTTTCTCATCCCACATTAATAGATGCACAACCACGCACTCGACACTTATCAACAGAATGTACAATCACGTAGGGAATTCACAACGCTACATCGAATGCACTCATGTTTTCACATAAAATACCGTACAAATGATAACTGCGATTCTAATGCAACACTTCCTCAATAAACGTGCTTTTTAGTATTATTATTGGATAACGCTAGATTAAAGTTTTCTTATCAAATATTAGCGAATACGTCGTAACGCACACATCCATGTAATAACAAAATTTAAAGACAAAACTCGACGGTACTCGGCGGACTCGACTAAGTCGTAACATTATGTATAAAATGCGGATTATATGTATGCATAATCATGTTAAAATGCATTCACCCAGAACGTACCTCGCATGAAGGATATGATTAAATTTAAAAATACGTTTTAATAAGCGCAATTCGCAAACAAAACCAGTCGTGACTCGCCACTGCATTATTTATATAATATGTAAAGAACAAAAACCTAAATTCCTATTAAAATATGCAGTAGCGAAACATTTAATAACCATTTGTTCAGAAAAATCCAGAGAACAATGTGTACGTGCCTGTGAACAGCTTTTGAAAAGGAAAACGATTAATTTATCCCGACCGGTTGAGTGGTGGCCACAGGCTTCGAGTCAACGTTTTAATAATGGGTGTTTGGCCGGGTCGCGTACTTGGATGTGATGCCTGGACTCGCTCACCTTGCAATGCCGAGCGTGAAGCCATCAACCCCATGTGTATAAACAAGTCTGGCCGACAATAAAGGTGGAAGCGTCGTACTGCACGATGTACTCGTATAACGTGCTTATATGGGTGTATTGAAACACAATGGTGGATCGCTAGCATCATTTCTATGCGTTTCAGGCTTCGGTTTACATAAATGTATTACGCATGTACTTGTACGTTTTCGTGCTACGTTTTTATCTTAATAGTACCGAAGTACTTCAATACCACTTTTACGTACAATTGTCCAATAAGTATTTTAAATACTGATATTCTTACTCTATTTTTCTGATCTCTCCAGTCCATCTAACGGTTGCCTGGAAGAAATTGCCGATAGCGATAAGGCCGTCATTTTGTGACACTACTTTATTAAGTTGTGACCTGTAAACAATGTTGTTTCTATCTTTATGGTGTACAATAAAGCATAATTAATAAATAAATAATTAAATATTTTTTTAAAGCAAAAAACTCATCAGTTGGACAGTTGGGAAAAGTATTATTTTTAGCAACGAACCTATGTAACACCTAGTAAAAAAATAAATTAAAAATAAGAAAGGAAAAGGAAAGTGTGGGAACATTATCGATCTTCCGGATTAGATCGTACATGAATCCCAGAACGCTACATTATAATACTGGATTTTCCTACAAATGGCGAGAGCGATATTGCTGGCACGTATGTAGTATATTGCATTGCAGGTCTTGTAATGCCCATATAAACTCATGTTTATGACGCGACATGTACATGCAAATCTAAATAAATACGGAAATTGAGAAAACCCATTGCATATAATGTGAATAAATCAAGTTAAATTAAAATCCCTTAATATCAGAATGCAAAATTAAACTACATTTTTAAGATCATAACAAAGTTACCTCACGGGTACCTCATGATATGCATGATATGAGAAACGAATAACCAATCGAAACAATAATAACAGTTTATTCAAAAGCAGATGTAGAATTGCTAGACCTGGGTCGGAATTCACTTCCGTTAATTTTTTGATGAGGTTACTCACAAATAACCACGATGGTATATAAAATTTCCGTCGACATCTTAGACAATACAATCACAGGCCACGTATCGAAACCAGAAACCTGACAACCTTGACGAACGACAGATAAAAACAGAATATGTTGAGAATCGTGTAATAAATACTCAATTTTTTATCGTAGTAAACGAATCTGTAGACGAAAAATAAACATAAAAACACGTGGTGAAGTAACTAAAGGCTCAAAATTGTTTCTGGATAAAACAAAATAACGCAGATTAGACTAACAAACCATTGTTCATTTATACTTCGACACGTTGATGTCTTAAACATATAAATCTCCAGAGGAAGTCAAGAACAAACAAGATATTTGCCATACATTGTTAAAATATGAACTCCATATAATAATAAGTTACTTCGAAGCCTCACTATCCCGTAGAATGTAGTGTGCATTTTTAAAAATAGCATGCACCTGTTCTATCTTGAATAAGCCGCTATTATTTATCCTCAAAGGCGACTGTTGTTCATGGACTGAAGTAGAAGGGGAAAAGGAAAATTTAAAGGTTATTATTTCTTTAGCTGGAAACTAATTTAGCTGAAGACAAAATTATTGGCTTTCATATTGTTGTAATACTTTAGCAATGTAAAGGTAAAAATTCGATATTATTTCTTTATAAATACATAGGTATAATCTTCCTCTATACATCGTCGGAAAGATTTTATACTATAAAAGTTTTACTGTGTTCACGAGGGAGAACTAACATTATATTTTTAACTGATACATAAAACCAAAGGAAAATCCCAGAGAAGAAAGAACTAAATGCAATCGATCGTGACAAAACGCATATTAGTAAAGCGCTACAGTAAAAATTTAGTATTGCCACGTAACTATAAACTCCATTTTTGTAGAATTTGTTAAAGTAGAATCTTCCACGGTTCCACCGTTCCAAGTTACGTAAAGAGAAATTGTATTTGTCCACACATTAACCCAAGACTAAGCTAATGAAGTGATATAATGTCTTAATTCCAACCACTTCGGGTAAACGACTCACAGCCTTTCGTTTGTATTGACAAGTTTCACTCTTACAGCGAACGGCGTCACGCGATGCTGCGCTAAGAGCAATTGTTTGTTCATTCCATGATTTATGTACTAGCTACGAAATATCATTACCAGATGATTGAAAACAAAAGTAGAATAGTCTCATTGTGTTTTAAGAATAGACACTAGCATAAATCAAAGATGTTTGTTATATTCTTAAACTCAAAGGTAATTAAAATAAAACGAAATCTAGTCCTGTATTAGGGATGTACATTATATCGGTTTCGGATACGGTTACGGATATGTAATTATTTCGGATTATCCGCTAGTTTCGGTTACGGATATCAGATTTAAGTAAATATAACTGTTTACATTTTGCACAATCTACATTACCTTGATAAAAAAAATGTCCAAATTAAAGTCGATATTGGTCGCTTTTTGTTTACTCATATAAAAATCAATTTAGTACTTAACACAAGACTTTCTTAAACTATCCGAAACTTCTGAAATGGATACGGTTACGGTTACGAATTTATTTTTATTGCGGATATCCGATAGTTTCGATTACGGTTACGGAGCTCCATAACATCCCTGTCTTGTATTATAAATTTGTAATATACGCACACGTATAGATAGAGATATAAAGGTGTTTAATAATCACTCTATTAGGAAACGCCTAATCAATCAGTAAGACGCAAACAATTAGAGATCTATTTAAATAAAAATATATGGGTTTAATATATATTATATAATATAAAAAATATATATACTTTTAGGCCATGTTTTTACTTGTGGAATGTCTAAACTGTCATTGTACGTGGTCAAACATATGTGTTCATAAATGACGAAAGAGCTAATGACTTCGTTACGGGCACCGTCGCACGTTCGCTTGAACCCAATAGATAACGTAACTGAATATTACAAACTGAGAATAAGTAGCGTTCCATAACATTAACTTCGCCCTAGTTTAACTTTATCAAATTACGATTTTAATCAATTCCCGTAGAAAGCGACGTGAGGTCGCGCTAGTTCAACACTAAAATCAAATAAACAATTGGAGCATTAAAACAGATTCAGATAACACCAACTGCAATGATAAGTTAAATTAATGTTAAGAAATTTTTGAAGATGTAGTTGACAGCATCCAAATCTATATTATAATAAATAGACTATGAAACCAAACTGAGATTGTGTTTTATGATTCACAAAAAAAGACTTTTATCCTAGAGTAGAGTTAGAGTTAGTTATAATATTTACTTAGTAATTAAATGAAAAAAAGAGTACTTCTGATGATACTCACCCGAGGAATATTTACTCCAAAATGCTAATATGTAGTGGTATTTAATTTGAAAAAAAAATACTTGCCCATAAATGTAATTTGCAGTTGTAAATTTTTGTAGCAAACATATGATAAAATATTGCACACCGCGGTTATCGCTTTATATATGTAAATGTGAAACGATTGGGATGTAAATTATTGTTATTTGGCTTAAATGCCTGAATAAATATATATAAATATTAAAATTTGAATGGATCTCTAAGTATGAATTTCAAAATATTGGCAAATCTAAACTGACACAACATATAACAATCATGAGAGAGCTGCACGCGAAGACAAAGAAGCGGTTTAGTAACAGCCGTTCCTACGACATTATGTTAATAGATCCAGTAGAAATATGATGTTAGCTCTTTAGGTGAATATGCAAATAATACCTGAATTGTAATCGCTGTAGATATTCAACTTCAGAATAAATAGTACTGTGCTACCGAAACTTACGAATGTTCTAGAACGTCTTTTGCCTTTTTATGATTATTATCTATTGTATTGTTATGTGGGCAAAATACATCAATTGATTATGTCACTGACAACCCGAAAAAACCTTTTAACAATGAAACTACCGTACGCGTACGTCGTGAAAACGGCTCACCAATTACGTCACAATAAATCTGTTCATGCTTTATTTCATCAAACGCGGAAAAAACAACTAAAAGACGTCTTCTTCGTAAGAATTTCAAGCTATTTTTTATAATAAACATAAACAAAGCTAGTTTAAATTACCAAGACTAAGTTCTTAAAATATTTGTAAGTTATACTTCTTTAGGCGCGTTATGAAAAAATTATGATAGTGAAATTTTAAGAAGCGCGCGCATCACTGTAACACAAAAGTAACAGGTTTAAGCTTCCCGCTGAACCGCTAAAATTAAAGAAAGTATTTAAATAAAGGTTTCGAATCAACAATATATCTACTATAGGTATCCACAATATTCGAAGAATTGCGTATAAAAATTATTTATATTAAAATTTTAGAAATCATGTATTCTTTGCATTTCTGTCACTGATTAATTTTTTAACACGTGTACAAATGATAATGACCAAAAAAAATTCTTTTCAGAAAGTTACGACGTCATCAATACTGGAAGAAACGCTAAAAATTGCTAATAGTGAAAGGGTGGACAACTAAACCATGAACATAACTGTGAAAGGCATTCGTAATATCGTTGAAACTTAGATGGATTATCCACACTTTCCAGCATTTATGTTTGTTTTGCCCATTTATAATTCTAAAATTTACCATTCCATATTAAAAAATAATCTTTATAGAAAACAACAGGTTGGTTCAAATGCACTATTTTATATTTTCTCTACACATCATCTCCGCTTAAAAGCATTCCAATGTTCTGACCTATACCACTCATTCACGGGTATGCGCTACATTATTGAAATATTTGCTGATCATCACAAATAAACTGAAGGTAATATATTCTCGACAGCCCCGTGGCGCAGTTGGCTAGACACCAGCTTGCGAAACGAGAGGCCGCGGGTTCGATCCCCGCACCGAGACAAATGTTTGTGTGATCCACAAATATTTGTTTCGGGTCTGGGTGTATGTGAGACCGAAAAGTCTCTCGTAGTTTCTGATACCCACGACACAAGACTTGTATCTTAGTGTGGGATCAGAACTATGTATGTGACTGTTGGGTGTATTTATTTATTTATTTATCAACATCTCAGAATCCATTGAATAGGAAATATATGCACTTTATGGTTGTATAATTTTAAACAAATTACTATTTACAACAGTTTCACCAACTAAGAAGCAATATAGTGTTTATTAAGATTTTCCTATCTAGGAAGGACCTTTTAAATATTTATTAACTGTACTACCTAAATAAAATATTATATACCTTTTATTAAACCTTTTATCGCTTTCAGCCTTCCAGTGATTATTATAGAAATGCATTGAAAACTAGTGCGTTTTCGTGTCATTTTTGCGTTTTCTTCATTTTTATCTTCTCACAGTTATAAAGGAGGCCCGTGCCTAACAGTGGGACCTATATGAGCTATGAGCTCCCAACACCGGAGGATAAAATGTCGATGCGATTTATTCTGTGTGATTTCGTTTAGTTCGAATCAGAACTAATGTAACAGACTCGTGAAATTTTGCTGTCAACAGTACATTAGAAGTGTAATTGCAATTACTGTTTAACTATCGATTAAAAGCCTCAACGGGGCTTGACCGTGCAATATCCGTGCCTGCCCACCGCCTCTTGAGCAAGTTAAATTTCATAAGTGCTTGCACGTTTATGTTTCTTATGTATACCTAAAAGTGCGTTTAAAATGTATTTTATTAGGACTTTGATGAAAATAATGTAACCAAACAATGAACCCAAATTTCAACATTTCGACGCAATTCAAGTTTTGCTTATACGAGTACACTATAGATAAATATAGGAAAAACAGACCTGCTTGTCCTAAGGGAGATTGAAATAATCTTATTTAGATGAAGGATGACAGAATTTGGTTGAAACTGTAAGTATCATACAATATATTTTCATGATAAGCGTATGAAAACAATGAGCTAGCTTTTGCTAAGCGGCAGATAAATTCCAAAGGAATAACTTGAGGGCAGCACGTTATGTGAAAACCGCAGAATTGAGTTGACAGCCGATTAGCGAGTTTTACATTACAGAGATAGACCGGTATGTGTATTCTATTTAAGACGGACAACGATCATGTTCATTCGACATGATCTTATCACTGAAATATCGTCAAGATGGAAGAAAGAGAAAAATAAACTGATTTTCAACTGGAATTCGTCATTGTATTATATGCTAGCTGTTGCCGCAACTCCGTGGGCAAAAATTTAGATTTAAAAGAAATATTTTTTCCCGTTTTGCCTTAATTTTCTTTGCTGCTCGTCACCTATTGGTCGTAGCATGATAAAAAATAAATATATAATAGTGCTTTTGAAATGGACTTTTCAACACAAAAAGAATTTTGCGATTCAAACTATCCAGCTACACATATAAGTATAGAAATTCTTTTTTGTCATGAAACCATTCAGATTTTTTAACATCAAAACTTTAAATGCTGAAATTGTAAATACTTTCTTTGTTAACACCTCCACAAAGTTCCACGTTACGAAATGTGTTTGTGTATTCACAAATTTATCGAAAACCGAAATAGTGTACGTGGAAGCGTGAGCGCGGTACATTCAATTGGCTTTTTCCGAGGAACCAAGAAAGCGGAATGGCATAAAAGAACCGCAGTCACAAGTCGTGAGAAGTGTTATTACGCTAAGAAAGCAGGTTGTCGAGGTAATCGCCTGTTATGAATGTCGGTTGTGCACTTGTGTACTGCGTAAAATATTGATATAATCGACAGAGATACCAAATAGTTTTAATATGTATTGCTTACTACTGAAAATAAAAACAATCGATAAACCTATTACCAGTCATTTAGTTTTACAATGTATACAACTTCCGTTCAACTTTAATAGCTTTTACGATTGTTATTAACACTATAAAATATGTACACACAACTATAAATACTCGTATTATTTGAACGAACCGTTTTTTTTACATTTGTACGTAATAGCTACAAAAAGTATAAACTGAATTTTAGTGGTAATGTTAATGTTGTATACACGCTTTTACGTTTCGTCAAGGTTTGATCTGCATTTATTTTTAGAATTTTAAAACTGTAGCATCGCCTTTTACAATTTGAGCTCATAAACAACTAATGTTATACGTATCGAGTATCGAACATATCAGTGTCTGATGTTCCATGACTGGAAACTAAGTAACTTAAAAATAAAACTCATTGAATTGTGAATAAACTGGATATAGAACGGATACATTTCATTTTGCGAGGGGAATTCGTAACAGATAAGAAGACATAAAAAGTTAATATTATTTTATCCGAAAGAACGGTTTTTTTGATACCCTGATGTGGACACAAGGGTTATAAAAAGAACATCCGGCCCCCAGCAGGTAACAATAAACAAACACTGTCGCAGGATAGAATCCCACCGCTTCCTGTACAAATAAAAACGACTTTATTTTGTGATGTCCTTTCTAAATTCCTTTCTCTGATGGATCTACCATTCGTTGAGTTACAATAATATTTAAGAGCTATGTTTTTGTCCTGATTCACTAAATTTAGACTCTATAAGATGGCAAATCCTGTAAGGCACAAAACGTTACATTACAAGAACAAAAAAAAGTTCTGTATATTTGCCTTAGTACCCAACGGCATGCAGTTTGAGAAGACACGGTTGCCCACATTTAATAGAAAAAAAAACTATTCGACTTATCTTAACATTCTTTGTAAAATATTCAGTCGTCATGAAAGTATAAAAGCAATTAGGTAATGAATTACGAAGACATTCAGAGCAGAAAATACCTTCATGAAATAATAAACGAACCAAAACAAAGTCATAACTCAACATTAAAGTGCTTTAGGAGACTGATTACATTAGACTATTATAATTATAATCAGACAGTAGATCATGAGTTTGATATTCATCATGCATCATGACATGACATAAAACATAACTTTATAAACCGTCTTAATATTGTTTATTTCACAAATACTGGTTATGTTCTGAGCTGGGTAAATATTTTTTTCGATATAAACCTCTACTTCAGTATTCGTTGACTGAAAAGAGCATTCTATTTAATATACTCGTATACCAAATAGTATCTTAATATATTGCAATACATGTCATAAACAAGATCGAGTCCAATATAATGAGTGATTTCGATAAGTATTTCAATATTTTTAGTCTTTAATAAAAAATATTTTACCTCATCACCAAGTAGTTTCACCATTTAATATTCTGTGCTGCAAGTGAGCGTGTAGTGTAAATTAAGAAGAAGTGTATAATTAAATATACGAGAAAGTCTTTCATGCTAAACCATTGACGGCGAAATTAAGGCTTTAAATTCGCCGATCGCAGCAACATGTTAAATTATGTAAAATAAGAATTTGCCGCCAGCATAAAAAACTTTTACATCTTACTTTATAAAGTTGAAGCAAAGGGTCATAGATACGGTGAAATTACATGCATCATTAAATACATCAATTCTGATGTTAACAATTTTAAAACCAAATTTTAAAAAATCTTGTATATCTCAACGTAAATAATATTCAACCATATTATCACAATGTCAGAATATAATTTACCGTAAGATATATTGAACATCTCGAAAGCAAGGGCATGTGTAACAATACGCCATAACTTACGTTGATGTTCTTAATTGTATAACCGTGGTTACGGTAAACGTTACCACGACATGCATGTACACAGATGTTCTCACAGATTTAGTCACTTTCTCGATCGATTTCTCTCAAGCTTTCCAATGTTTGTCGTTTGCAGATCTAATAGACTATTACGTGTGTGAACACATAAACATTCCATTCACGAGCATCCGGTGTTCCGACGTTTGGATTTTACTAAATACTAACATACTTCAAAAGATGAACTTTTGATACGACTTTTAACGTCGTTTGAAAGATGCGTTTCAACACAGACTGACTATTTTGCTTTAAATCTACTAGGTTGTTAGAATTAAAATCAGCTCTAAGTTTACGTTGCTAAATAGATGACAACATTAGATTTTTTTTCGAATTATATTTACTGCCATATGTAATATAAAAAATACGTTTTGAGAATAATCTGTAAACAGAGGCAAAGGCGGAGTGGGTAAATATATACTTCACTTGAGTACATATTTACAAAAACCTTTATAAACAGATATTTGAACGATCACAAAACGTGCTCTAAATGGAAATCAATGACGTCCTTACGCTTCGTGACTGCAGCATTTACAACAAGTTTACACCAGAAGACACCAGCAAAGGAAAATATTTTATGTAAACTATTAAGAACAGAATATTCTTCATCATGTGGTAATATTATATTTACGAGTATAACAACAGTTCTCGTGATTATTTCAACAGATTACAATAAAAAAATTCGCAACGATACATTGAAAGAAGATGAAACAGGATAATAAATTGGAAACGAAGGTAGCAGATATTAGAAATATGTACTTTAAAATGTACATGAGTTTTGTAACGCTGTTCATAAACTCCTCTACAACCTCAACCAAAACTTTATAGGGTATATTTTATACATGATAAATAATTGTTTATATTGTGAACCTGCAAGCCAACCCGCACTGGGCCAGCGTCACCACCTTAGTCCACCGACTAAGGCCTAAACCCTCTCAGTTGTAGAAGAGGCCCGTGCCCAGCAGTGGGACATATATGGGCTGATGATGATTATGGTAAAGGTTTTTATCGTAAACTAAGCACGTCTCTAAATTCTTCTTGGTAATTTTCAAATACTAAAAGTATTATTTTATTCACACTAAAAACCAGATAACTTATGAAGATCATCATCAGCCAAAAACACTGCTGGGCACGGGCCTCCTCTACAACTGAGAGGGTTTAGGCCTTAGTCCACCACGCTGGCCTAGTGCGGGTTGGCGGACTACACACCTAAGAAATTCCTAAGAACTTTAAGGTGTGCAGGTTTTATCACGATGTTTTCCTTCACTGTTAAGCAAGTGATAATTCATTGTGAATACACACATAACTTCGAAAAGTCAGAGGTGTGTGCCTGGGGTTTGAACCTGCGACTGCCGAAATTCTCGATCGCGCGCCTAAACCTCGAGGCCATCACTGCTCACTTATGAAGATGTCGGGTTCAAATTCGGAATTTCTCCATCTTTAAATTATATATTATAGCATTTCACAATTAGTAAGGAACAATTTAACCATTCGTACCTGCCACATTTTTCTAAATGACGCAAATGAAATAAATAATTCATCAAGCCAGTTCCATCGATAATTACCTTAATAATATGGCAATTTAAGAATGTGGCTCTGTTTCTTGTCAATCTAGTTAGATAATGTATTTTCTTGCATAACATTTTCTACTCCATTGAGTATATTTTTCCGATTTTGTAGAAAATTCTTTTTAAGCAGCATTTTTCTATGAAATAAAAAGTGCACTTAAGCTTCAAGTAGAGCGAAAGAGATAGAAATACGCAAGTCGATGGCAGGTAGATAAACCGATGCGTATCGTTAGGTTCGCTGCAAAAACTTGGTACCGTATTTAAAAAGAAACTGCGACTCATTGAACAAAAACTTTAACGCAATAATTAAATGAAATTAGTTCGTTATGTGCAAGTTTGTTGCCAATTATGTGCACAACTAAAATTATTGTTAGATTTGTTTTTTTCTTGTAAGCTTTTTGATTATTAGTAATAAAACCGTGTGTTGTCCGCCAACCCGCACTATGCCAGCGTGGTAGACTAAGGCCTAAAACCTTCTTAATGGTAGAGGAGGCCCGTGCCCAGCAGTGGGACGTATATGGGAGCTGATGATGATAATTGAAATGAATCAATTAATTAAATACAGGATGTATCCTGAGAACTCGATGATGAATGGGTTTACGATCGTTCCAGACCTCTCTTACATACTTAACAAGCGCAGAATAAAACAGTTTTATATTAGCCATGTTCAATCCAAAATGTTTAGTTTCTTTGTGACGCGACGAGAATATTAAACGGAAGAACCAGTTTGTTGCCAAATAGCGTTGAACAAAGTGGCAAGTCTTGCGTATGGCTTGAAAATACTGATATTGGACTAGTTAGTAATATTAACTAGGCTCTACCTTTAAATCTGACCACGTATTTATTTATAAAATTTGTCTCAAACCATCATATTATGACTATGAGGATTGATATTGTCGACTGTGCTTTCCATCAGGTGCCGGTGCGGTCACATCGCCGTGCCAGTAATAAAATACTATTTGTAGGTCATATGCAGTAATATGGGCGAAATAATAAAACCAATGTTCTATTGACTAGTTTTAATTCCATTTCTTGTAACCATGTTCGTTTGCAATGGGCAGATAATGTTTATCGGTCAAATTTTTTTATCTTCACGTACGGATGCGCAGGAGTCGATCACGGAACAGTACAGTTACCCACACATTCGTGCCATTAAATACGTGCATATTTATGCGTAACGTGTCTACACTAACGGTGCCGACTACCAACGAGCAAGGACTTTGAAGAACAACACGTCTTCAAATTCATTTTTATGTTTTAACCATTTGTCACCAATTGAACCGACGATTCATTGATGCTCATTTGTTTTGCATTCTTGAATGACAACGTTGCAAAAACAATTGACGGTAAAGTAAACATACGGTATTTTATAAATAAGTTGTACGGGTGCTAATATCTTCTTGGGGAAATATACTAGTAGATCGTGAAACAAAAGCAAAAAACGGTTGACTTCAATTTAGATTAACTCCCAACATCCTGTTGACTTACATAGGCTAAGATCTACTAAGCACAGTTAGTAAACTTATGAGCATTCCGTTGTGTAGAAATTAAATGTTAATAGAAAAAACCGCTGACCTTACAGATTAGCCTAATTATGCAAAGTTCTGTGACTATATTTTTAACAGACTTAATTTTTTTTTTTCAAAAAATATCAAAGCACATTTTAAATGAAATGGTAAACATACATAGAGGATAAAGAATTAATAATATGACTCAATTGTTCCTTTGGTACTTTACAAACATGTCTCATTTCCTCAGAAAAACACTTGATTAACTAAGGTTTAAAAAATGCTATTAACTTGCAAAACTTACATTTAATAACTTAGTTTAATTGTGAAGTGTAATAGAAAGGTGTTAGTAGTTTTATATTTTTGTTAGCAAGTTAAAACAGCAAAGATGTAGCTTAACCAAAACTTACTTGTATATTACTGCGTTTGACTTCAATATATAGCCAGTTATCTGTCGAAAAAGCTATGGCCATTAAAGCAGCAGCCACGATTGCTGTAATGGTCGCTATAGATAAAGTTACCGCTGAGCAAGGCATTTTTGCAACCTTCGAGAGACAGTAAAAGAAAGAATAAAAAGGTTAATAACACAATCACAACACTTTTGTGGATAGTTCACCTATACAGCATTTTCGTAAACACTTATCGAAACGGAGAACACGACAGCACACTCACAGTACAATAAAAACTCATATGAATGCGGTCATCGCCTGCAGCGTACCAAGTTCGCGCGCGAGACTTCTTTGCCTACTTCACTTCGCCTTGCCTTGCCGCTCTCTTGCGGATGTGAAACTTTCGAAAGCGAAGTGGCTGCTCCAAGTGGCGGGAATGTAAATTAAAAACAGGTCTTAGGATATCAAGTAAAAAATACTACCATTTTAGTAGAAAACGGATTGATAATAACATAATTAATATGTGCTGCCATAAAGCACAATTAAAATATAAAACGAGATATATATGTTTATTTTATATGTAATAAAAAATTATATATACTTCGAATAAGCAAACACCATAAAAATTTTGAATATATTGGATATCATTTATTTATTTATTTATTACATTAGTAGGTACAGTTCCATCAATTTTTGACAGCCCCGTGGCGCAGTTGGCTAGACACCAGCTTGCGAAACGAGAGGCTGCGGGTTCGATCCCCGCACCGAGACAAATGTTTGTGTGATCCACAAATATTTGTTTCGGGTCTGGGTGTTTGTGAGACCGAAAAGTCTCTCGTAGTTTCTGATACCCACGACACAGGACTTGTATCCTAGTGTGGGGTCAGAACTATGTATGTGACTGTTGGGTGTATTTATTTATTTATTTAATTATACTAATCGAGAACAGTTTAAGTTTATAGGTGTTACCTACAAATTATAAAATCTAAAATACACAGTAGAAAAGAAGAAAAGAACTTTAAAATTACATGTGCATAAAATTGATTGTAAGTTAACAATATTTGCGGTCAAAAGCCTTTGTTTTTAAGCATATGGCATTTAGATTTTATAATTTACAACTTTAAATTCGTGATGTTATTTGCATCATTTGGGCTGGTAACCCAGCTGTCATTCTTCTTTCAGGCTTAAAGGGCTAAATTCCAGTAAAGTAATTAAAAAGGTATCTCTAGGGTTCCCAACTAAAAAATATTCCCCCAAATGCAAGAAAAAAAGTTAGTACAGCACACAGCTTGAGACACGCCAAGATTGGTCGCCATCTGCTTGCTTCTGCACGCATCTCTCTGAAGCCACTTTAGTCGAAATAAGTCGTGAAATTCATCATGTCCATTTAGGTTGATCACGCTCAATTCCAAGCTTATCCGCAAATTTGATGACTTTTATGAAATTGGTGAACTCTGTGTTTCACTTAGTTATTCTGTGTTGAACACAGTTGCACAGCATTGTAAGAGTTTGTTATATGTTGATAAATTCACAAATGGCTAGTTTTATTTTGACAAACATGGTATTTATTATGTAAAAACATTTAACTTAGACACGACCTGTCTGAGAAAATATATGTAAATTTTGCTAGCTCTGTGTGAAAACTCGATATCAGCATCCGGTCTAATCGTTGCTACTCAAATATTATTTAAACATTAAATGTAAAATAGTATCAGGGTTATAATTTTTATGGGAAATAGCGAGTTAAATCGTATTTAATATCAACCAAGATGATGTGTTGCACTGTCAATAGTTAAAAGCGTCCTAACTCTATTACGGTTCTTATACTGCAACTAAGACAAAAAAGAGGTGCGTACTGTACGCCCTATCTATGTCTTTTAGATTGTTGTGTAAAAATAATTTTTCCTAAAAAGAAAAAAAAATTATATTGACATTTAAGTATAATGGGTATTATCCGCCGCTTTAATTAAAGCTCAATCTTTGTTTGTTTATTTTTACGACGAAAATCATTTTTTTGATAAGCTTCAGACTTTAGACCCTATCGTATGTAAAACATTAAATATAAATATCTTAGATTGGCAATTATCACGGTATTAATTATTATAAATTGGTGGTGAATATTGTTTTTTAATTTAAACTTCGGGGAAATAGTTACTTCGAGAATTGTTAACACCGGTCAACTGTCATAAAGATAAAAAATATTTGTATACAATTAGAATTTGTAATCGTATTGTAAAAAAGTCTTATTAAGTATTAACTAAAAAAATGTCCCAGGCAAGCGATTTTACAAAATACGATGATGTATTAACATCAATTTTGGTCAACGAAAAATCTATTCTAGGATTTCTATCAGCTATATTCAACTTTTTAGCAAGGCGGTATGTTAATTTAAAAACTTATTTTTTAAATTTACTTTTTGTTTAGTAGGAATAATTTTCTCTTAAACTCTTCTTCCAGGACTGACTTTTACTACGTCCCAGAAGGACCTTACGAGAACATGGGCTTCCCGCCAGGAGTAGCGGAGGAACTAGTCATTAAAGTGCTCAAGATATGTGACCCCAAGAATAGGGATCCGCCAACCGGCACCCGCAAATCAACTGACGTCAATGACGAAATAATGTGCTCAACAGTAGCACAGGAAGTAGAAATAGTTGCTGACAATGAAGAATTCAGTAATGATGAGCAAGAAACAAACACTCAACCAGAAATTACTCCTAAAGAACTTCCATGTGATACTGAGGCAGAAAGTCAGAAATCTGCCTCTGAAGACTATAAACCTCCAGTTATACCAACACAACAGAATAGCGAGACATACAATGGTGCTGAAAGAGAAAAATATTCATGGTCACAGACAATTATGGAACTTGGTACGTATTTTCAAACTAAAACAAAATGTAGAATTTCATTTCCTCTATCTATGAGTACAATTTCCTGGAAAGTATATGCCTATCTCATAAAATTTTACTTAACTATATCAAACACTAGTTATAGAATTAAAAATTAAGTCTAATTCATATTTTTTTCATTTAATTTTTCATTTTGGTGCCCTTTTGAATAAATTGGAATATATAATGGCTTAGCCAGATTCTCTTGTGAACATGTCACAATATTTCTGCCATAATTCCCAATGGTCATTCTTAATGATTGGATTTCTTTCTTCTTAAAATACATGTTCTTTTAGGATTTAATATTTTTTGGTAGAAATAAAATATGAGAAAAAGATGCCTTTTAACACATTTAATAATGATACATACTGTATTTGTTTCCCTTATATTTTTATTCATCATCAGCCCACATAAGTTTTGCCGCCCACAATTGAGAGGGTTTAGGGCTTAGTCAGCCATGCTGGCCTAATGCAGGTTTGCAAACTACACACCTAAGAAATTCCTAAATAACTTTTGGGTATGCAGGTTTCCTCTTTGTTTTACTTCATGATTAATTACATGCTTAGTTATTACTTTTTTCTATTTCCAGATGTTATTGTTAAACTACCTATAAACATAAAAACCTCCAAAGACCTAAAAGTGACAATCAATCCTGGAGACATATGTGTTGCCTATCGCACTGGTGACATAATCATAAAAGATACACTGCCTTTCAAGATCAAAACTAATGAAAGCTTTTGGAGCATTAGTGAAGGCAAATTGTTGATTCATTTAGGTGAGTATGTTGCATGTATGTTAAAAAATATTGGAATGTAACACTAAGTAGTAAATATTATTAAAATGTGTGACAGTGTCTAATTTAATAGTTCTATTTGTTTGTCCTTTTTTTACGAAATCGGTGTAATGTTGTGGAATACAGGAAACCTACCTATTTTATGTAACATTACCTGGTTACTGCATGTGGAGCCAAAATAAAGCACCATAGAAGTACCCAATTCAGCAAAAGCTTTGATGAACCTGTTCAATGTAAAAAATGACTTCAAACTATTCAAGTTGCTAGGCGCACTATTGGGGTTGGTTGCGTCCTAAACGAAATTAACTTGAGGTGGCCAACTGGATGCCTAGTTCTTATTTTGTAGGGGACCTTCTTCTTGCAGGAAGCGTCCATAGTGGGTGCGAAACTTGTGCCTCGAGAGTTAATGAAATGTCACACTAAAAGGCAACTGATTACAATAAATTGTTTACAACCTACCCCAGACCACAGGAAAAGCAGATTAAAAGATTTCATCTTGTAAGAAATGGAGCAGCTTAAAAAAAATGTATAAACCTCAAGCAGTAGTGTATTTTGCAATTTCATTTTTACTTTACAGAAAAAGTGCAGGAACGTTGGTGGGACAAATTGCTAAGCCAGGAAGAACCAATTGATTTGTCTAAAATAGATTGTTCTAGACCTTTGGATGAACTACCTGAAGATCATATTGCTAAAGTAAATATTTTAATGTTTAATTTTTAAAATAACCATTCATTTGACTACATATGTACTCAATCAAATTAATATTTATATACTTAACCTTAGGTAGAGGTGCATTTCTGTACCCACATTTCGCCAGATATGGATTAGTCCCATGTAATGAGTCGCGAGACTATCAGACAATAAAATCAATACTTATATGTCAGAAATATTCAAGGATTATTTTTTATGTTATCTCTGCTTATGGTGACCTGTGTAACCTTCATAATCACCCACTAGCATATGTTTTATTAAGTTTACATCTAAAAGTAAAACAATTTTTGTTTTTCAGATCAAGGAATTGCAATGGAACCAAGAGCAAAAACTGAAGGGTTTACCAACTAGTGATGACATACGTAATATGGAAATATTGAAGAAGGCCTGGAATGCTCCAGGATCTCCATTTAAAGGACAGGAGTTTGATCCTTCAATGTTGAACTCACCTCAAACACTTCAATCATTTGGAACAAAAGAATAAATTATAAAACAAGAACAATTTATTTATTTGCAAAAAAATTAAATTGATGAAATTAAATGATACATCATTAGAGAGATAGATGAAGGCCTTGTCTTGTGGCATAAAATTTCTAAAGTTCATTGTTTTGATTATGCTTATTTCAGATTTCAGTGTGTATTTGCAATGAATTATCACTTACTTTAATGGTGAAGGAAAATTATGTGTTGAAACCTCAACACCTAAAAAAATGGTTAGGAATTTCTTAGGTGTGTAGTCCCCCAACCTGCACTAGGCCAGCGTGGTGGGCCAAGGTCTAAACCCTCTCAATGGTAGAGAATGCCTGTGCCCAGCAGTAGGACATATATGGGCTGACAATTTTATTTTAGAATTTTTATAATTTTTAATATGTATGAGAAAAAATATAACATCATTCAATAATAGTCAATTTTTATAAAATCATTTTGTAAGACTCATGTGACAATACAAATTAAAAACCACTGAGCACAATTTTACCAATCATTTTCTTCTCTTCTATGAGCCTATGTGCTTCTTTTAAGTTGACTGCATTTATAGGTGATAATGTTTTTGTCATTGTACATTTCAATTTTCCATCATCCAGCATTTTGGACACCTCTTGGAGGATTTCATGATGGCGAAATTTATCATCAGTATCATATTTTATTCTAGTTAGCATCATCTCTGAGACTAATGTCAAACTTTTTTCTTTTAAAGGTCTTAAGTCTACAGGTCCACTGCTGTCAACAATAAGGCAGATTTTGCCTTGCGGTTTAATAATTTTCATTAAAGTATCCCAATATGGAAATGGATCATAGTTTACCAGAATGAAATCAACCCCTTTTGCATAACCAAGTTTCTCTAACTGTGATCCTAAATCTATTGTATGGTTAAGGACAGCATCTGCTCCATGTTGAAGTGTAAATGCTTGTGATTCAGGCCGTGAAGCTGTACCTATTACAGTCAGCCCCAAATTTTTTGCCATTTGAGATGCTACGGAACCTACACCACCTGCACTATTGATAATTAAAAAAGTTTTTCCTTTATCGTTTTCGGATATTAAAAGCCGGTCATAGATAGACTCGTAAGCTGTAACTGCTGTCAATGGCATAGCTGCCGCTTCTTCATAAGATAGCGATTTCGGCTTCATGCCCACCAATATTTCATTCAAAGCAACATACTGAGCGTTTGAGCCATTCCTTCTCAAATCGCCTGTAAAAAATACTTCATCACCAACATTGAATATATTAGCATTTTCACCTTTCGCGACGACGACTCCTGCGCCGTCCCAGCCTAGTATTCTCGGGTTTACTTCCACTTTCGGTTTAGGAGCTCTTTGCTTAGTATCAATAGGATTGACCGCTGTAGCTCGAACTTCAACAAGAACATCGTCTCTTTTTATTGCTGGTAAATCGACTTCCAAATCCACGAAGCTTTCTACATTTGAAATGGGTAAGTACTTATACAAACCTACGGCTTTCATAGTTTTTGGCAAATTTGCTAGTTTGGTTGACATATTTTCTTGAGATTTCGTGTTAGAAATCGCTATAGAAATACTCATAAAGGTTATCACAAGATAAAGATTACGGGACATAGTCTATGTTGGTTAAATATTAATGTTTTTGACTTTTGTACTACACCCTGACACACTGATATTATCTGTCGAACTCGACTGTCACTAACTAAAATGTAACTTATTTTTAATTTAGAGCAGTTAGAGTTGGAAACCTAACTTTTATATTTCTGAGTGTGGAATGTGGATCTGAACATGTTGGGTTAAGTTCAAGGTCGTCAAGTTTAAAATATGTTTAATAAAATAGGTACTAGTAATGGCGCGAAATCTAAATTTATAAAATCTAATAGGCTTCCGTCGTGGCTACGAAAATAATGATTTAATCACTCGTTGCAATTTTCATTACGCTTTTTAACCGAAAAATACAACTTTAGTTATACTTATGTTTACAACATATATACATAAAAAAATGATATTAATAACGTGAAAAAAAGTCTGGCTGTCCAAATTTAGTTCCTTGTCTTATATTTGCCTTCGCAGGTACTTGGCGGCCTAATACAAATAATATATCTTAATATTGTTGACAGCAGTGATGGCCTCGAGGTTTAGGTGCGCGGTCGAGAATCTCGGCGGTCGCGGGTTCAAACCCCAGGCACACACCTCTGACTTTTCGGAGTTATGTGTGTATTCACAGTGAATTACCACTTGCTTTAACGGTGAAGGAAAACATCGTGATGAAACCTGCACACCTAAAAAATGGTTCTTAGGAATTTCTTAGGTGTGTAGTCCGCCAACCCGCACTAGGCCAGCGTGGTGGACTAAGGCCTAAAACCCTCTCAGTTGTAGAGGAGGCCCGTGCCCAGCAGTGGGACGTATATGGGCTGATAATGATGAATGATGATGATGAATATTGTTACAGAGATCATGTTTTCACGATGTATTATAACAATAGCAATTTATTTTTCTTCACTTTACACCTATTAAAAGGACTTTCTTTACAACTTATTTTCAAAAAACTATCTGAAGGGTACAATAGTACAGATAGATTAATTAAAAATAATATAAAAGTCGACAAAAGACGTACCTCTGACCTAATCATAAGCTGCTGAAATAGTAACGGCATAGGTACTACTTAACTGTGATGAATACGTATTTCAAACAAAACCGCTGTATACCAACGAATAAATAGTTTTTGGTTTAAAGATAGATGGCACATTCGAGAATGACATGATGATCAAACTATTATAAATATACTATTTTAATAGCTGTGCCGCTAGTTAGCTATACCTACGTTTATTGGCACTATTTTACTTTAACAGTGTATTGTAATGGCAGGAAAAATTACAATATGCTTGTAAAGAAGTAAAGAACGAGGACTCTCACAAAATTTTCAGTAAAATAGTTACCAATATACTTACCTTTTAGTAAATTTTGAAATGCTAAATGTAGTACTTGTGCCTTTACAAGGGTTAAGTATTGGCTCGTTACGTCACCAGCATTCAGGGTAACACGGCCGCTCTCGCCACCGGCTCGGACAAGCCTGTGTCCCCCACTCCCACTACCCGTGTTCCCGAGACAAGTATACGAACACTACACTAAACATGTGTACTTTGGGTTCTAGCCCGAAACCTTGCCGGCCCAGCATTCCGGTTATTTATGAGTTTACTATCTAACGATCATAGGATTTTGTTGGTTTGGTCTGCTAAGATGCTTGTCTCAGGTTCTCGGTTGGAGCTCCAGTATAGTCATTTCCATAAAAAAAGCCTCTTTATGCGATGTTGAGACAATGATCGGAACTTATTGTATTTCATACTTAAGAAATGCAGAATAACCACTGACTCCACTACCTGAACTGGAAAAAAAAGCAATGCTTTTTTCCGCTTTCTCTAGCTTTAGAGGTCACTCGCCACGCATGACGTTACACTACCTATTTAGTAATAGGTACTAAGACCAATGCTTTATTTGTTTTTACACTACGCATCAAACATGGTATGCCAGAATAATATTAAAAGTGGCTTGTTAGGGGACTAGAATTGAAATTATAAAGAAAAACATCGATGCTTGTACATTTATTTCTATTAAGATATGACTCCTAATTTTCCAATACGCCTTCAACATTTACACAATTTATTACAAGCCGATCAGTATATCACAGAATATGCGTTAAGATTCACAATATGCAAAATATAACACAGCTACTGCTCAGTACAATACATTTTATAATTAAGATAATAATTTAAACAAGACAGCGGGCAGGGCGATTACATAGGACGTCCAATATATGAGCAAAGTGGAGCGAATACTTTGAAGTTTAATTCGAAACAAAGCCGAATTTCGAATTTAAACCTAATAAACTACAAATAATAATGCATCTCATTGTTTTCATAGATACATACACAACAGTTTTAAATACTCTAAATTCACATATTTAAAAGACATCTGAAATACACTTGATTATTAGAATTTCATCTATAGAAACCATTTTTATGATATGACAGCATGGGTTATGACACGCAGAAAATTTACAAAACAGTTTACTCATTGGAACAACTTTTGCATTTTCCTAACTACACTTTAATTATAAATTAATTACATAAATATTATAATATTGTTTCAATAAAATGACTTCATTATATATCAACTTAAAACATCAACATATACAATATGACACAATAATATCTACAATTTTGAATGACTAATTTATTGAAATACTGTAGAAAATTTTGTTAACATTTTGTAAATATTTGACATTTGGTATTAATTTATCGATTCATTTAACTATGATATCGTTAGAACATATTTGTTTCGTCGTTGATATGATCTATCCTATGATTAAGCCCACACTAAAACTGCAATCATGCTTCTGGGTTTGGTGCATTGGTGTAGTCTGTATTATAGATTGAATAGACCTATGTGAGTAAAATAAAGGCATTTATTGTTGTTTAATGTTGCAGGTATACGAGTACCTACTTATGTCTTATGTACCTATCTATATGCATCTTCTCACTAAAACAATACCTATATATTTTTTCTTATCTGTTTGTTTCATATTATCTCTGGAACAGTTGGACCTTCATGAACATATAGCAAATAAGTTGCAGGCAACTTCTTACAGGCATTGCAAACAATAAGACGTTAGACGTTATACCAAACACAGGATAACACATATAGGCTACACCAATACCAAAATACGTGTGATTTGTACTAAATATTTGTACAGTTATACCTTCAAATCATTATAAAATCCTTTTATCGCTCTTTATATTACGTAGGTAGGTACAATTACATGACCTTTGTAAGTCATCGGCAATACTTTTATGAAAAACACCTACGTAATTAACTGAAATGTGTGATTCACTTATTTAACATAGTTCATCACATTCTTACTTTCAATAAATGTTATAATATATATGTACTTCGTTATATATCTTAATATACCATAAATACAAGTATCCTTTCTCTGTGTTAACTTAAAGCCTTTCAATAATTGAATATATATCCCATCAACAAGAGGTATACTTGTTGTTTTATATATCTTACATTTTAAAATTATATTTTTAATCAGGTAACGTTTTTCATACAAAGTCGAGTGTTTGGCTCGAAAAGCAGCCCAACACCACTTGACAACAGATCAAATTTCAAATTAACATACTTACACTTTAAAATAATTGCAGTGTCACAAGTTTTGTCCCTCAGATCTGTGTTCCGCAAGTTTAAATCTATACAATTATCAGGCACATAAATGCAACAACGATGATAATTTAAATACATTTGGTATCATTTTACAATGAACATGATAACATAAATAATCTTCACAAATAATACTTGCGCTTCTACTGGACTGCGTATTCGCAGAAATCGTGGGCTCCCGTACATTCTACGCTGGGACGATGGGTAGAGTCCCAAATACCTGGGCCGCATCGCTGACACATGCCCACCAGGGTGCAAGGAATACGAACCAACTGCCTAAACTGGTGAAGCAAACCGCGTGCCTTGCGTAATATAAGCCGACCATCCATATACATGGCTGAAATAAATGACGTCATTAAAAATAATTACGCACAGATAATTAGTGACGAATTGTTTACAAATAATGTAGCATAAACCTCTCAATGGTAGAGGAGGCCCGTGCCCAGCAGTGGGACGTATATGGGCTGATGATGATGATGATGAATGTAGCATGCGTTTTTATATGATTAATAAACTAATGACCAACACTGTCTTTTTAATCGCATAATGAGTACCTAAATCACTTTTCAAAAGGCGTCAGCTTATGTATTTTCCCACGAACGCTTTTTTCATGTTAACTTTCGGGAGATTTATGCTAATCATCTCATAATGCCGTTTTCACTAATAACAAAGCTATGAGAATCGAACATCAATTTGGCAAAGGCACCCAACTCAATTTGGTACTCCGGCCTAAGTTTTATTCTATCATAAAACAGAGCATGACAAAACACTGAACAATATACTTAGTCTTATGAAACGTTTATGAATAAAACGGTTTAAGTCTTAAAAGTATAAATGTTGGCAATAAACTAAAAACTCCAATCCTAGTAAAAATGTATAATAAAATTTCAATCAAATTAATTACCAAGGGAACTGAAGTGCAGAAGCATCTCATCGGTGTTGAGATCTTGTGCGATGACGTCATCAGCGTACACAGCGATGATAGCTAAGCACAGGAACAAGTGAAAATAGTCCGTTTGGTAGTTCGCCCAACAAGCTTCCCACATGCGCAACGCTACGGCTTCTGTGAACTCCCTCTTGAAACACCTGTTAAATTTTTAACACGAGATATTTGATACTACGTATAAGCTTTAATTTCACACACACATGCGTGTACCCTAAAGGGGTAGACGAAGATGCTTTTTGGCACCCACGTTATAGGTTATAAGGGGCGAGCATATTGTCGTTTTACGGACATATATTTTCACACTCCGTGAAGTGTGAAATTCCTGATGGAAAAACCCAATAACACGTTGCCTGACCCGGGATTCGAACCCGTGACCTCTAGATCGCACACACGCTTGTGACGCAAGACAACCGAATTTTTACAAAAACATTTGTCAAAATCGAGACTCGAACCTGAGATGCACACACATGCCTCACACTTTACGGCTAATCTGCTTAACCTATTTGTATAGTTTGTGCTACATGAGAACTGGGACTTTGAAGACAGCAATTGTGTACATTTTATTTCGGATTAAATGTGAAATTCCAAATAAATCTCCATATATTTTAGCTATTTGTTGAACTGCTATAACGTAATATCTATATAGGCAACGATACCCGCAGATAAATTGGTTTTACGCAATAAATGTTACCATGAAACAATTTTTATAAAAAAAACTTATTAACACTTATTACACAAAGTATAATAATAAATTAAGCACTTACAAGAGTATCCAACGATGACAAAACAGCAGTTCCATGGCATCGACGTGTTTTTCTAAATGTTTATAAAAATGCGGCAACATTATCCTTATTAATTCGCGCAGATAGCTCTGTAATAAAGTTAATTACATTGAAAGTTTATTCAACTTTACCAATAAATTTCCAATAAAATTTAATAATTACAATTCACAAGAACTATAAGGAAAATTTGCTAAATAAACACACATACATACATAACCTCACGCCTGTGTTTCCCGAAGGGGTAGGCAGAGGTGCATTTCTGCACCCACATTTCGCCATTTAGGTATCAGTCCCACATCATAGGGGGTGAGCCTATTACCGTTTTTCGGGCACATTTACAGACTCCGTGCTGCAACTGAGAATTTCCTAATGGAAAAACCCAATAACACTTTACCCGACCCGGAAATCGAACCCAGGACCTCTAGATCGCACGACACATACTTGTACAGTTATGTACAGTTGCTAAATAAATTATTTGCGAAATTCATAGAAATCACATGTTCATAAGAACATATAGACATAGTTCTAGTTTTACACAAAGTTTTATCTTGATTAAATGAAAGTAGGCTACTCGGTATAAAAAGCCCTAGACCTGAAACAAATATTTTTGGCTCAGTCAAATATTATTGACCTGGCTGCGAAGATCGAACTCACGACCTTGCATTTTAGCACTCATGTTGCCAATTCGTCTCAAAAGCTATGTAGTGAAGGCCTTAAAAATTGTACTCTTAAATGTTAATCACTATAACTGCGAGCATTGTAGGACTAGTACTTTGTACTAGCTAGTAGATATGTACATATACATACATAAGTATATTGACTGCCTCGTGGTCTCGCGGTACAAGTATGTGCCGAGCGATCTAGAGGTCCTGGGTTCGATACCCGGGTCGGGCAAAGTGTTATTGGGTTTTTCCATTAGGAAATTCTCAGTAGCAGCACGGAGTCTGGAATTGTGCCCTAAAAACGGCAAAAGACTCGCACCCTATTACGTGGGACTGATACATACCTGGCGAAATGTGGGTGCAGAAATGCACCTCTGCCTACCCCTTCCGGGAATCCAGGCGTGAGTTTATGTATGTATGTGTACATACATAAGTATGTAAAACTTGTCTAAGTACCTACGTAAAGTTGAGACGCTCCAATTGGTTTGTACTACTTGTAAACCTTCACTAACTGAATAATTTATGGCAAGAGCGACTTACAAGGTTGTTATCCATATCGTTATCGGTAGGTGTACAGACAAATATGGCTCGCTGCATGAGACCCACAAAACACCAAAAGGCTTCAGCTTCGCATTTTATCTCGCATAGAACTGGTGCTAATAGGTCGCTCATACCTTGGGTGTAACTGCAAAAAAATCAGAGGATAAATAAATAAAACTACTTACCGTTTATTATTTCCAACAGTAACAACATAATATGCTGACGTGGAAAAGCTGCAACACCTTTTAGTAGACAATTTATTGGTAGATAAGTGGTTTGCTCATTGTGTGGTTTGCACATCAAAACTTACCCTAAAACTGGATTATACACAGCATAATTTAACAATATATTCTTCATGATTTCAACATTGTAATTATTTTCACCAGCAAAGAATGGATTCCCTCTGTCCGTCCTCACAACATCTTTCTCAATTACGCATTGTATAGTTTTTCTAAAAGCGGCATGCTGTTCAGGAGTCATTTTCTCCAGTCTCCTTCTGGTAATCTCTTCATATTCTCGAGTTCTTATTTGAAGAATTATTTCCCTTTCCTCGTAAGTCGAATTGTAGGGATAGCAATGTAAAAGGAATGGCCAGACTTCCCTTCTCAATTCTTTGTCTAATCCACCGAAGAATACGCATTTACGCAAAAACAAATCATCTTCAATGGCTCCTTTGTCATTCATGACTTTGCCGTAGAACAGTTCTGGAGTTATCTTTGGGACTTTACCCTCCTCTGGATGTTGTTCAGATTTTTGTACTTCAGGGCGACACACCATGAAATGACGATAAGGTAGATTGGGCTCTTCGGAACCTGTAGTGATAAAGGGTATATCTGTACTACTTTCTCTACAGTCAATCTATTTTAATTAAAACATTATTTTATTTTATTGATATAGTCACTATAAGATGTTGTTAGGTTAGCTAACTACGCAATAACTTAAGACAGTAGGTAGGTCCCTTATGTAGGGACTGATTAAATTAACCGACGCGGTATAAACACGGATCTTACTACTTTTTACGGTCGAAGAGCAAAGTTGCGAGACTTGTTTTTTTTAAAGATTTTTTTGTTAGTGGTATCTTAATTATTCTCCTTTCCACTTAAGCACGTTCCATTTACTACATCCCGTAGATTAAATCTAGTTACTACACAAAATAGGTCAGAACTCAGCTTGACAATTGTCGTCACTTGTCTCACTTAAAACCCACGTGAAGTCGTGTTTTGCCCTATTGTGTGAATGTAGGTGGTCTATCGAACTATTGACACGAGGTTTTCTTTTCGACGCCCTATTTTTTTTCTTACAGAGACAGTACCAAATAATCATTATAATAAAATTTGGGATCGTAATAGGAGGCGATAGCTATCTATCAAATATTATGTACCTATATTGAATTAAGAGTTAAAAATATATCTTCACACTATAGTACTTTTAGTACTCACCTGGGGTGAGTTTTATGTTGTGCAGCAAAGAATGCCATCTGTGTAAAACTTGAGCCAAGTGGTCCAATCCGCCGTGGTGAAAGTGCAATATTTTGTATTGAGACTCCCTAGAAGCCACCACCAGTTGCCCACACGTGCAATTGTCATCGTTGAAGAAAAGCCGCAATGATCTCATCTGGCTCAAATCCACGGAGAATCTAAGTATATAGGAATATTAATTAAAGTCACTTGCGCAAAAATTATATAGACAAAATAGCAGCTGTTCAAGCAATATTGATTTGGAGGATATTGAGATTAAACGCATGTTCTACGTGTAGTAGCATGCATCTATATAAAAAAGTAGTATGCATCTATTTAAAAAAAAAGGAAGATAGTTTAAGCCCTATCCACTTATAACAGTTCGCGCTGGAAGTCGTTGGTTGATACCTCTGTCCTGCAATGAATTCGTCATTCATTCATGATTAATAATTATATATAATGTATAATTAATAATAATCACCATTATTATTATTTAAAAAAAATCGACTCCAAAAAATTGTAAATTAACATTTGGAATGGAATTTGGCCATATTTTTCAAAAGTTTTCTGTAAATATATCTATGAGATAAACTAGTTGATTCCTAGAGGTAAAAAAAACCTTCAAAGCGAAAGTGAAGAAGAAAGAAGTGTTCATAATAGTTGCGAGTTATGGGCGGGCTATGAGCACATTAAAAATGACATGGGCTTAATCACAATTATTCTAAATGTAAGCCATCATCTACTCGTATTTATTCGTCTTAAAAATACAAAATTGCCTAAATAAATATATGTATTAAATTAGAAATGCCTTTTCCCGTCTTAGAATACTAGAGACAATTTCTAAGCTTCACAGTAATTACCAGTTAACCACAAGCTGTCGTCTTACAACATATGCTTCAATATCCGATAAGAAGATTACAAAATCAATTGACCTGCATTGACCTCAATATTCCTAAAAACACGTGACTATGAAAGCATAGCATAGGCTATGAAATTGCGTAATAGTGAAAACGGGTCTTCAATTATTTGTCTTTTCTGAATAAATTTGAAATACATAAAGAATGTGACAATACACTCAAATATTATGAAATAGGTAGGTAAGAAGTTTTTTAAATATTTAACAGTAAAGACTAAATATTATGTGAGCTATTCTCAAAAATATGGGATAATAACATGAGCGTAGGTAGATTATAAAAAAAATAATTAAAAACACTACCATCATAAACTTTATGTCGTAAGATAAACAATATTTAGTATACCTTATTATTTAGTTATAGTTTTAACGAACTTCATCCGCAGTACTTAATTATGAATGCGACAACACTCATCGCTTTGCATACAAATCTGTATTTAATTTGTATGTCATTTATCATTATGATCCTTGCTATCTTATCGACACCACAACGCGTTATTTTTGATCTACCTCGAATATTGGAAGTATAAAAAGCTATAAATCCATTTCATTTATGAATGTTTTGACCGTAGACTAAAATATAACAATTATGTTAATTGTATTCGTACCAACCTGCGACATTTCATTGGAGCTCTCCGCTGCGGCACCGGTGAACTATGCACACTATCAGGAAATACCAAATTATGTTTCAAAGCTAGAAATTCTGGTGTGCTCATCCAGTTAGGATTACCCTCGTCACACGAGCTCATCGACAAGGATCTGATAAATCTGTCCCCGGAGACGGAGTCAGGAGTCAAGTCGACATTCTCTATCGTGGGATTAGCAATGGTTATATTTACGGAAGTCATTGACTGTGACCGCACGTGCTTATCGTATACAAATACTTCATCTTTTATTTCGTCCTTTTCAAAACTTCCAAATACATTATCTTTTGTGGAATCAATTGATTTAACTGTTGGCTTTGAACTGGAGGACAACTCTTCCTGTGTAGTGTCATTCTGTGTATATCTTGTGTCTGATGACTTTATACTTTGCTTATCTGAATTTGAATTTAAGCTGGTTGTTTCAGAGGAGTCGGAAAATGCATTTTCATTGTTGCTATAATTTTTCATTGTCTTATTGGTGTCATTACGTGATTTTGCGTAAGGGATTTCCTTGGGGGCAGCAGGTCTATTAGCTACACAGACGAGGTCATCACTCGGACTAGTTTCCACAGCTGATGGGCATTTCTTTAATGTAGAGTTCGGTATCCAATTAAGAAACAGCGTAGGTCGTTTGGCATTGTTGTGCTGATCTGTGAATACTTTAGTGGTCACCGTCAAATAACCAGGATGGTGTACAATATCTAATTCATGTCTCGCGATAGTTGGGGGATGTACGCAAACATTATTCTTACAAAATAGTATTTCGTTGTCCACGTAATCCGGTGGCTCTTCGTCGTCAAACTCCAAGCCAAGAAAGTAGCTCGAAGCTCGTTTTAACAGCTCTGGCAACGGCATCCTTCACATTTCCTTAATTCGACACTGCACAATAACTGCGACGTGGTATTTATTACTCGGGACAGCCTCATTCAAGCGGCGCTCAGCGTGTACTACGCGCATGTAAACACCTACACAACTGCGTTGATAACATTGTATTGATCCAAACAACGAGAATAGCCTCGGCACTCGGACTAACGTCACCGCTGTGCCGTATGAAACAGCGATGAATGCCCTTATACTTTTGCAAAGCCTATGCCTACTTTACATTACTGTGGATCAAATAAAACACATTCCTTTAGCAGGCAAACTGCTATTAAGATTTAAGAAGTCAGCATTATAAAATAAATTTTATATAGATAAGGGTATCGAATAATATGTATATGCTGAACCTCAGCATATAGGTTGAAGCCTAATAATTTGAAGATGACCTATTTTAATATTTTCCATGATTTTATGAATAATTTATTTATTTGAAAATAGCTTTTATAGTTAAAACCCACATTTATGACGTAGGTACATAAACATTGCATTTGAATGTTTGATTTATTTCATATATAGAGAACTATTAGGTAATACTAAGATGAGGTAGCCATTAATCTATTGCAGATCTGTAGCATAGGCGTGTAACAAATCAATAGTAGCGGACAGCGACATAGGTAATTAAACTATACAGAGCACAGCTTCAAACTTTTTAACGTATAGGTATCCTGTAACATAGAGCTTAACATAAATAAAACTTGTAGCCTGAAAAATTGCACTCGTGCACTGTTTTTATAAGACATAAAGTGTCTCCGTTACAAGATATATATTTTACTAAATATGTAATTTAATTTTAAATATAATAAAAGTATCTTAGATATCGTTATTTACTTGAACATATTTGAATAAAAACTTTGCAAGAAAGTGACGGATTGTTATGAAAATTGACTGATTGAAAAAAATTGACAAATTAATTGTGATAAAAGATTTTTAATAAATCTTGAATCGAACTTGCATTTAAATATATCAATGAAAACAAATAATTTGTCTCCTGAGAATTTATATCGTAAGTTTTAATGAAAAAAACCTTAATAACTAAATATACCGCATAAAAATCAATTTTGTTTAAGATTATCATTAATATTCATTTTGTATTAATTTTGTCATAAAAAGGTATCATACATAAAATGGAACGTGATTTTGATTTAGAATTGAACCGCAAGATGGCGCTCCCGTTGCATAATTTATTGACGCATGCGCCACACATTGCAATCAGCTGTCAGAAAGAACATAATCACGTAAAAAACAAAATTATTTGTGTCTTTAGATAATTCCCGTCAAATATGGCGGGGCCAAATCCAGGATTGCCGGGTGACTTTCAGTATTTTTACGAGGATGAAGTTTAT
Organism: Hemaris fuciformis; assembly: GCA_907164795.1. NCBI lineage: Eukaryota > Metazoa > Arthropoda > Insecta > Lepidoptera > Sphingidae > Hemaris > Hemaris fuciformis. The sequence goes on from OU015440.1 coordinate 11,836,761, forward strand.
AAAATCAACAACCGCGGTCAAGTGGTCTTCGGCCTGGTGCTCGAGAACTACGAAGCTAACTCCAGCGATCAGGAGAGCGACATTGAAACACCTTTACAGAAAGGAGAAATTCGTGTTGTGTGGCACCCTTCTGGCACAGAACGAGTAATATCAGAGAAGTCGGTAAGTAATGATGAATTATCTCAACGGTACTTATGTTAGGTACTCCGCGCGATTCACTTATTGCGATCTCCGACAATACTCATGAAACACATCTTGAACATGCACATGCCACTATCGTGCAGTAGGATTGGAACTGATCGTGTCGGCTAAAATTTATTCATAATTAGAGGGTAGACTTTTTACATTAATTGTTTAATTACACTTTTAATGAGAAAGGGTAACATGGATTAACCATAACAAAAAAACATTCCTTTTTAAAATAAAAAGTTGAATTAGGATTTTATTTCAACTATTAGTTTCCTTTGATTTAACATAATTTTCTTTGTAATTTAAATTTGAAATAATAAATTTCTTAAAACTATGGAATAACATTTTCCATCAATTCTTTTGTTATTTCTTTTCACATTTTCAACTGTAGGAACTAAAAAAACATTGAAATCATAAATATCAGGAATGATAAAATTTCACTCAATATCTATTAAAAACATCATAGTAAAATGAAATATACTTATGTATTGCAAAAATTCCATTGGACTTTAGAGATGATAATCATTGTCTTGAAGAAAATTAATTGATGCTGAGGGTAGTTGCATAAGATTATTCATTAGAAAAACAAAAAGTTGAATGTATTTTTGTGTGACTAAAAATTTGTAAAAAATATTTTTATTCAGTTTATGTGAAGGTCTAATATAATCAAACTTTCATATTGTTATTTAATATGTATTGATTAAAAACCTTTTTCTTAATCAATTTGATTTTTTTATCAAGCATAAAGAGTAAAATCTCAAAAATTGTCCTTAGCCAACCTACATTTCTTTGTCTTTTGGAATATTTTCAAATTTGTCTTACTTCAATATCATATTCATAAAATAATTTTAATGTAATGAATATAAAAACATTATGAAATATTAAAATCCATTAAATAATTTTGATTTTGTATCAAAAATAAACAATAGATTTCTTAAGAACATTATCACATCTAAAATCTAATATAGTATGTTTCATATAGCATACATATATATAACCTCATGCCTGTATTCCCGGAAGGGGTAGGCAGAGGTGCACCAGTTCTGCACCCAAATTTTGCCAGTATGTATCAGTCCCATGTAATAGGGGAAGCCTATTGACTTTTTTTGGATGCATTTCCAGACTCCGGGCTGATACTGAGACTTTGCTAATAGAAAACCCAATAACACTGCCCAACCCGGGACCTCAAGATCGCACGGCATATACTTCTGCCGTGAGACTATGAGGCAGTCAGTCTTTCATATAGAACATCTGTAAATTTCCATATTCAAATCTTAGAAGTAAGATCTAAGAATTTTTGAATCAGTGTTATAATTACCTGTATACTAGTTGAATAAAAAAATATGTATCATTTAATTTAATGATTACAATCTTATTTTTAATATTAAAACAATCCCCACATACAAATTCTTATACATTTTCATACACATAAAACACATGCTGTAACAGCACAAACAAAAAGCCATTTAAGTAATATTATTATTTTAATTCATAACAAATGTTTAAAGCTTAACCCTTAATTCAACAGACTTTTTATTTTATTTTATTTGTATGATCTTCACAAATTTTGCTACTTAGCTTGTCCTAAAAAATACTTGAAAAAGTCTAACTATTTTAGTATGTATCATGAAAAATCTACTATTATAATGGACATTATCAAGTTACATTTTTGTTACTCTAATGAGAAGTATCCTGCATGGTGTCAAATTAAGGATTAAAAAAGTATTCAATCCAGTCAATTAAAGTAAATGTTATTCTGACAATTATTGTTCAACTTCATAATTAAAAGTTAGCAAATTACCATAATCAGCTACTTTTCTGTTGGTTTAGGCTTTCCTAAAGAATAACAAACTATAAATATTGAAAAAAAAAACCATGAAATTTATATGCTTGCATCTAGACCAATGGACATAATGTTTATTGTAAACAAAGAAAATTGTCTTTACTACGTGTTGCCTAAGGAAACCTAAATAAACATCAAGAACTTTGTCTTGTTATGTTCAAAGATATTTAATTATTAATTTTGTTTTGTAATTTGCTGAAACTGTTTTGTTTAATTTTTTTTCAATATTGATTCTTAGATGAAACTAAATAAAAATAAATAAATAAATACACCCAGCTGTCACATACATAGTTCTGATCCCACACTAAGATACAAGTCTTGTGTCGTGGGTATCAGAAACTATGAGAGACTTTTCGGTCTCACATACACCCAGACCCGAAACAAATATTTGTGGATCACACAAACATTTGTCTCAGTGCGGGGATCGAACCCGCGGCCTCTCGTTTCGCAAGCTGTTGTCTAGCCAACTGCGCCACGGGACTGTCTGTGAAATTTAAAATACCTTTGCTTTTAAATGCCTTTTTTCCCAAGTGTAGCTCTGTTCATTTATACACAGAACAGCAGCTTTCTTAAAGTACAGTAATTATATACTTTATATCACATAACACATTCTATTTATAAAACAACTATAGTATAAAGATACTTTAAAGATTGTAGACATACTATAAAGATTATGTGATACACAATACAGTGTTTTTATATTAATCATGTGTAATTTATTCAGATAGCCATTATTACCTTACTGTTCAGTTTCCAAAAATGTAATGTCAAAGGCTGTTTTTCTGTCTCCATCTGATTTGTAAAATATACATTACTTCATTTAATACAAATTCATTATACAGGTATATATTATTATTACGAGCTGCTAGGACTACTGTATAACTTAAAAACAATGCTAGTTCAGAGCATCTATAACTGAAAATATACATGCAAAATATTTAAGGCCTGTATTAATACTGAATCTGTTGTACTATGAGGAAATGATGGCATATTTATAACTCCTATATTAATAAAAAAAAACGTTGATGTTAATTAATAATGACGACGTGTTCCGTTAAGATGATGTACATATAATACGAACTTAATAGTCTGTAAGAGGTCTATCCCACTTTGTGCATAATAATGTTTACAAAAGGTGTCACGGCAGGTTGGTTTATCGGATCGCTCCCTCATGCCTGGGGATGTGGTTCGCCGCTTGATAGCCGGCAAAGACACACAGCGAGGCTACTGCCGCGACATCGTCATGACGGCAGCCTTGCAAGTTGTCGGCACCAAGCACGTCATTCCCAATGTGGCCAGCGAGAGGCTCCAGCCATTAGAAGAATTCACCCCAGATCTAGCTGTGTGCCTCGACTCGTGGGTCGGCACATCCAAGGTACAGTCTCAATTCAATATCGCCGCTATTATAACCTTTATTGATTCTCAGAGACCGTCTGCAGCTATTTATAAACCACTTGTGTCAAAGGTTGAAACTTTTCTCCGAACCTTTTATATCGTAAGAAACCTACTCAGTGTTCGTTTGCAGAAAATGTTATTGCTTCTTTTCAAATTATGTAATTGGTTCCATTTATATTTTTCAATCATATTTTATTATAAAGCGATGTCTTGTTTGGGATATTATTTTCAACACAACCTCAATTGGAATATTCACATAGTCCTGATATATTAAATTGGCTAAATCATACATTATTTTATATATTTCCGATTCAAATTTATCGACTTTTTAAATTTTTTTCGCTTATTCCGCGAATAATTGCGCTTTATTCTCTTGCAGGCTGTACACAGCAAAGTGCGCTTGGTAGCGGCGGACGGCTCCCGGCTTGAGTACCCAGACCTGGACACATGTCCGCTGGAAGACTACTCGATGCGCCGCCGCCGCACCACGCCATACTCGTCGTCAGAGTTCTACCCAGGGCAGGTAGTGTATGGACCACTCGGCTCCCTCGATAACGCCAACTGGTTAAACATCACCAAAGAAATGAAGGCGGCCAGGAAACACAAGATGCACGATCACAAGGTAAAGTTGTTTTTGTTAAAAGCTTATTGTAATGTAGATGACAATAAGTAGGTGTATAGTAGCTATATAGCTAAATAGTTTGACTTGGCAATCGCACTAAAAGTGAGATACATCGTGTTTTCATGCGATTGCCAAATCTAACTCTTTTATTTAAAGCATAAAATATGTTTAATATTGATATGGTCACTATAAGATGTTGTCTGGTAAGCTAAGTGCATAATATCTTAAGACAAAAGGTCCCTTAAACGGGACTGAATAAATTAATTGACTTGGTATAACATGGATCTCACAACTTTTTACGGTAGAAGAAATGAGTTGCGAGACTTGTTTTTTTTTTACAAGTTTTGCTTTTTATGGGATACATTTTACCGAAATATATTTTTTTAAATTTGAAATATTGAACTACATAGTAGGCAGAAGATTTTTGGAGGTGCTGATTATAACAACGATTTTAATAATGTTGTGATGCAACTCGAATTTTAAATATGAAACTATTGTCTACTAATTTTAACAATTGTGCATATTGATGTGGAGGATTATGTGCAGCGAATGTATAAAAAAATAATGTTAATATACAAATATTCTAATAGTCTCAATATTATATAGGTACACAAACCGACTTGAATTAAATTTAATTTAACACTGATATCTCAAACTCAGCACGAGTTTGTCTTCAATTCGTCTGTATATTCAATACATCAAAATTGACATGTTTATCACACACGACTAAGGGTCTATTTAGAGAGAGTCTATTTATCCAAATCCTTCGCAAGTTCGTAGTTTTGCTCAATTTTATCGAATGTGTTTTGTTTTGATCCGCAAATGTCCCTTTCTTACAAACATAGGTCCTTACGTCAGCGAGAAAAATAATGGTAAGCCGACATGATTATGTCGACAATCGACAGATCGTCTGTGGCTACCCGATACGAACCGCATCTACAATCAGATGCAGTGTGGCACATTTGCCAGTTAAATATCGTTTACATTATATAAAACTATGCGCTATTTAAATATCATTTGACCTATATAGTTTCATGGGTTGAAATAAAAATCATACAAGGAAAATCTCTACTTGATTCAATAGACGTATATTGAAAGCGCTAACGATTATTACTAATAGTATCGCATGGAGGAAAATATATAGTGATATCCGTTTTCATAAATAGATTACCATAATATGCTAATAAGAATCGCTTTAGCTATTAGCATATGGAGAAGATAAAAGCTACATAAGTATATAATTGAGAGGCATTGATGGGCTTTTAATTCATATAAAAGGTTGTGTCATGCGAGTTTCGATTGTGAGTACGTCGCGCTTTACTACGAGTCTACGACTATAATATGTATGTTTAGACTTGTTGAAACTGAAATGGCCGCCGCGTGCAAGCCTTTGCGAACGTTCAAAAAATAAATGCAATTTTGTTTGCTATGTTTTTCCGTCAAATTATGAACCCGATATTAACTAGAAATAAAGGGATGCAGCAGAAAATCTGATGGCGGACGCAATGTAGCCCGATATGAAAATTGCACTGTTGCTTAATAATCGATAAAGTTCATTACTCGGGCGGCGGCGCGGGGAACATGGCTAGCTATACGTTGTATTGCTTTGTGACCTATGTAGTTATAACAGGTACGCCCGTCTGGATGAAAACACGTGTGTAAACTTAATGTTCATCACCTGATATATTCAACTGGCGACAGATGCGGGTTTTGCTTGAATGCAGCGAGGGAATAAAGCTACGAGGGCAGTCCGATAAGTACTTAGCCTACAAAAGAAAAACGAAAATTTTGGAAAAGTGGCGATTTATTTCTCATCACAGTCTTCTTTCAACTCGATTCACTTGACCCAGCGATGCTCCAACTTCTTTAAGCTGTCTGAAAAGAACGTTTTCTGGAGGTCTACAAAGTAGGCCTCCGTGGCGGCGATAACCTCCTCATTCGACTCAAATTTCTGTCCGGCGACGGACTTTTTCAAGTTTGGAAACAAAAAGAAGTCACACGGGGCCTAATCTGGAGAATACGGTAGATGGAGCAGCTGTTCGTAGCCTAATGTGACCAATTTGGCCGTTGCGACGGCGGAGGTGTGAGCCGGTGCGTTGTCATGGTGGAAGAGCACTTTTTTCTTCGCCAAATGGAGCCGTTTTTTCTACAATTCAGCGTTGAATCGGCCCAATAGTTCGGCATAGTAGAGCCCTGTGACCGTTTTGCCCTTCTCCAGGTAGTCGATGTAAATCACACCTTGTGAAACCTAGAAAACGGTGGCCATCACCTTTTCGGCCGATGGGACAGTGTTCGCCTTCTTCGGAGCACATTCGCCGGGTAAAGTCCACTGTTTCGACTGTTTATTGGTCTCTGGTGTGTACCAGTGAATCCATGTTTCGTCGACGGTCACGAAACGACGCAGAAACCCCTTCGGATTGCACCTAAACAGTGTCAAACACTGCTCTGAAGTTGTGTCACTGATGCGCTTGTCGTCCGAAGTGAGCAAACGCGGCAGCCATCGAGCCGACAGCTTTCTCATGCCCAATATTTCATGCAGGATATGACCCACGCGGTCTTTTAAGATGCCTACTGTCTCAGCTATCTCGCGCACCTTCAATCGGCGGTCTGCCAATACAAGATCGGGACTTTTCTCACGTTATCCTCCGTGGTAGCCGTTTTTGGGGCACCTGGGCGTGGCTCATCAAAAACTGACGTGCGACCACGTTGAAACTCGTTAAACCAATTTTTGACGGTCGCCATTGAAGGAGAAGAGTCACCGTAAACAGCATCCAAGCGCTTTTTGATATCGCTGCGCGATTTCCCTTCCAAAAACAAGAATCAAATCACCGGCCGATATTGCTCTTTTTCCATTTTTCGAAAATCCGCGGACACGTCCGCTTACACACGCGGTCAAAACAAAACTACAAATCCAATTCGGCTGAAATTTTGACAATAGCCGTCTACGAAGATGTGCTACATGATGGTAAATTTATCTTACGATAGTGGTGCCATCGGGCGGTGAGGCTAAGTACTTATCGGACTGCCCTCGTATATACTATTTAAAATTACTATTAAAAATTAAATTCAAGGATCAATACAGTTATTTCACTTCAAATCAAATAGAACATACAAACAAAAAAATAATATGACAGCCCCGTGGCGCAGTTGGCTAGACACCAGCTTGCGAAACGAGAGGCTACGGGTTCGATCCCCGCACCGAGACAAATGTTTGTGTGATCCACAAATATTTGTTTCGGGTCTGGGTGTTTGTGAGACCGAAAAGTCTCTCGTAGTTTCTGATACCCACGACACAGGACTTGTATCCTAGTGTGGGGTCAGAACTATGTATGTGACTGTTGGGTGTATTTATTTATTTTATTTATTTATATTAAACACATTTTACTTTAAACTAATAGAACGTCGGTCGACACAGGCCGCTTTCAACAAGTTCCTCGGGAAGAATTAGAAAAAGACATGTAGTCTGTCTGGCATTAAGCGCCTTATGGTAGATTTTTTATAAATCCTTGTTAGACCTGTTTAACGGATAGTAGCAAGAAAATAAGCAAGGAACACTAACAGTGCTACAAAAAAAATTGCATTAGGTCAGTCCGTCGTAGATATAGCGAGTATAAGTTAGACTCGCGTCCTGGAGTACACGCGCCAGGATTCGTAGCTACGTCTAGATTTAATTAATTTAAAAAAAAGCGGGAATGACTGATAGTTCTTCCAATATTATTTAGTACATAATTTATACCAATATTATAAAACTGAAAGCCTTGTTTGCCTGAACGCGCTAATCTCAGGGACTACTGGTCCGATTTGTTTTTTTTTTTCCAGTGTTAGATAGATTATCAACGTTGGCTATAGGCTATATATAACCCTAAGACTAATAGGAGCGGAGCAGCAATTAAAAATGTGGTGTGACGGGGAAAAAATATTTATTTTGGAGTCTTTAAAGTGATGGCCTCGAGGTTTAGGCGCGCGGTCGAGAATTTCGACGGTCGCAGGTTCAAACCCCAGGCACTCACCTCTGACTTTTTGAAGTTGTGTATTCACAATGAATTATCACTTGCTTTAACGGTGAAGGAAAACATCGTGATAAAACCTGCACACCTAAAAGTTCTTAGGAATTTCTTAGGTGTGTAGTCCGCCAACCCGCACTAGGCCAGCGTGGTGGACTAAGGCCTAAACCCTCTCAGTTGTAGAGGAGGCCCGTTCTCAGCAGTGGGATATATTATTTGGGCTGATGACTGACTGACTGACTTTAAAGTTTTGCATACGGGATTGCGGGCAACAAATAGTTTGGTATATGCGAAGTGTACCAAACAGCATTAAGCTAACGTTATGGATTAATGCATAAACCCTTAGGGTTTAAAGTAAGCTCACACACAGTAGTATGACAAAGGTAAATAAACTGGGTATTTACAAGCTTACGTAAGCCGCACGTGTTGTAGTTTAAAATAGGTCAAAGTGAATTAATTAACATGAATCCGCATTTAAGACTCGCATTTTTCCGTAGATCCAGTAAACGAGAAATCTTCTCGCCTGATGGTAAGTGATTACCGCAGCCATGAATACCCAAAATATTTCAAAGAAGTAGGTGCTCTGCCGATTTCACAATAGACGGGAATTTTAAAGAAGGAATTTAGGGTAGGTAGTAGGTAGGGAGGTAAGGATATTTAGGTTGTCAACAATTTCCGTGGTCATGACTTGGGACCAGAGACGTAGACAAGACATATCACATCAGGCTTCTTCCTTTTTCATAGTGTATTCCAAACTGTCTGTGCATTTTGGATAACCGAGTTAAGAGTTTAGTAAATAGGAATAATGACTGAATTGACTAAAGCAATCGTTCAACGGATTTTAATATGGATTTCACTATAATCTAATCTAACTATAATTTACATAATACCTATATTCCGGACAGTTTATACTTTATGCATATTGAATCCCGGCGAATACACAGGCCCGGCCGCTACTAATGTGCAAAATGGCGAACTACGAAATAGTCAGATTAGCAAAATATTTTAATATATCACTAATTACATTATCTGGAATGGGAATGGAATATGGGACGCCAGCAATGATAAAGTAGATGATTATTTTGGTTGATATAAGGAAAATGATTCATTAACATACTTGAAGATCAAGTTTCGCCGACCCCACCTTAACCTGGGATAGGGTGAGGTACAAAATACCCACGTTTCTAATGTATCAATGAAATTTGCATCGTGGGACGGCTTCCGAAGATCGCTTATCGCCTCTTAACGTTGAATGAAAGGGTTAAACTCGATGAGGGGTCATTTTATTTGCTTTTGGACCGCGGTGGATACCAAAGAGGTGGTCATCGCGATTTAATACGTTTTATTTGGGAGTGAACTACTTTGTTTCGTACAATCTATAAATATGAGTCCATGATATATTTTACGAACTCCTCACCGCGACTTTCGTACTTACTAGATTTTAGTTCAGAAATCAATCATTCATCATCAAATTCAATTCATCTAAATATGTTCAATCGTTTTGTAGTAAACATACAAAGTTTCATATATTATTTTATTATACACTTATATCGGTGTACGCTTAAAAGTTGTAGTCGGCACCGATCCAAATAGATCCTTTGTTAAGATACAAGCACACCCATCTAGTAGTGCAAAGCTATTGTTTCACATCGGATTTCCAGAGACATTGGTAGGTACAGTCTCATCGATCCAGTCTATTAATATTTTAGTGCAAGCTCATGTCAACATGGCTTCAACTTAGATACTTAAGAAATGGCGCATTTACATAGTGCCATACATTTGATCATTCAACAAATATTCAATTCGGTGCAAGAACAAAACTGCGAGCAAGACTATTGTTGTACCAGTCTCCCGAGCTCAAAGGAAAAAATTTGCATTGGTTGCTAATTAAAGGGTTATTTATAAATAATAAATAAATACACCCAACAGTTACATACATAGTTCTGACCCCACATTAAGATAACGAGTCTTGTGTCGTGGGTATCAGAAACTACGAGAGACCTTTCGGTCTCACAAACACCCAGACCCGAAACAAATATTTGTGGATCACACAAACGTTTGTCTCGGTGCGGGGATCGAACCCTAGGCCTCTCGTTTCGCAAGCTTGTGTCTAGCCAACTGCGCCACGGAGCTGTCAAATTTGTCTTGTTGAGCTGTCTATTTGTATATTAGGTTTTACATGAGTGTTTTGTTTGTCAACAGTTCACGGTTGAGGCTGTGGTGACAGAGAGCGTGAGCGTCCACTGGCAGTGCCGCGCGCTTTGCACACACCCAGAGTCAGGCGCGCCCCACCAACCCAAGTTCCTTGTGGAGGGTAAGTTAATACATACTATATTTAAGAGATGAGCTCGTCAAACTTAGTAAATAGTATATGTGCCTCAATAGTCCTTAAAACCTTAAACATATATAAATACAAGAGTAATGGGATTATGTGGATGATTGATGCATGCAAGTCTTTTGTTGACATTCAAAAAATATATTCTTTGCTGAATTATAGTTTGACTAAAGTCAGTCTATAATCTTGTCACTCGTTATAATTGACACACAATGTAAATGATTTGATTACTTCGCTGATGAATGCTATTCCATAATTAGTAAATTAAAAATAATCCCCAGAGAAATTGTTGATTGGTAAAAGGATCTGGAATATAACGCCACACAGCTTAGTTAACACGTACATTAACACTAGATCAGTGGAGCGAAAATCCCGTACTGAAAATTTACTCAGACGACGCAAGGTCACGCCATTCAAACTGAGACCGAATCTACAAAAACCTGCCAGAATGGATAACGGTTTTAGACAGTTCTCAATATAAGTAAAAAAAATTACTTAAAATACCTCCTGATTCATCCTTGCAATACAACAATAAGAACGCTATTATATACGCTATATAAGACGGAATTAATATAAAATAACAGGCTATATAAATAGGACGTTTCGTCCAGTAGAAATTCCTTGCAAACCCCGCAAAGAAACGGTCAAAAAGTTTTACTTGGCTAATTAACTGTCTTCGTATTCAATCTAAAAATATTTCCCCTATTTTTGGCCGGGAGGTAAGAATCTGCGACACTGGAAACGTCGTCTGCTCACAAATTAAAAGTGACAGGTGGAAGCGTTTATACAACGTCGATGAATGTTCATAGATAAGTAATCACGGCAATTTAAACGATACTATTATTTGAAGCCAATAAATTGACCTTGGTCGGCTGCATCTCACGATATTACATTTGATGCTATGCTTTATGTCGTGTTGTTGCGTCAAATTTGGGCGTCATCAATGTTTTATGGGGGTGCCTAATACTTTTGTACATGTCATATAAAACAGTCGAGATGTTTTATATCACTGTCACATCAACTGAGGCGTGGCTCTACAATTTTTCATAATACAAAAGTAAGCAATGTAAAGGTAATTAAGAGTTCACCACGCAGGATTTCTTTATTGTTACAAGTTATGTCTCACTAGACTAGAGCAGTAGACTAAAGCCAAATCCCTTCTAGTACTCTTCAAGCAACCTTTCAATTTATTTTGTGGTTAATAGGCGAAGACCTCAAAAACCTGAAGCTGCTGAATGTGTTCGAGCCGTGCACGCTGCAGGTCGGCGACCGGAACTTCCTCACCATCAGTCCGGAAGACACGTTCATCAGCAAGAAACAGTGGAGGAAACAACAGAGTTAGTATCACTTTGTAGATAGCTGAGTAAATTATTGACAAGCTTATTTGTAGATGTCATCATCTTTCTCAACCAAGATGTTTTGCCTTGCTTTGCTGCGTTACGTAAGTGAAGATAACTACGGAAGAAAGAAAACGAAAAGCTTAAATAACATAAAAACATTAAACTATTAGGACGACTTATAATTTACTCATCATTTCCAAACGGAAAATTCATGAGCGGTTCTTTTCCAATCCCACTTCAATTTACACAATGATTTTTTTGTTCCGGTCTTGATCCTACTAGTTTGTCTTTAATAGCAGTTATATTCGAATTCCAATTCGTTACTTCATCCCTGCTTCCTTCAGTTTTTTAGTATTTATTTTCTTGTCATGTCAATAAGTGATTCTTTCCAATTCCCTTATCATCAATTTTATTCTCTACTATTTTAAAAATCTAAGCTAGTAACTTAATGGTGTTGATACCCCACAGGCAAATACCACAGAAACCTGCGCAAGCAGACAAAACCCACAAAGAAATCGTCCAAGCCAGAATCAAACTCCAGTGACCACATGCCGTCCAGACCCAAGAAACGCGCATCTTCACATCGCAAGCTCAAGAACACAGACGTGAGTAGCATTACAGAACTTATGACCATATATGTACATATATAGTCCTGTATCTCGTATATTTTGGCACATTCGGCTTTCTAGTGCGACACTTAGGAAACACTGCAGAACATCGTACTATTTAATATCGACTAAAATATTGACAATTAAATTGATTATAGTCGGTGCGTGATTTCCCAGTTCTAAAAAGCCTCACATTGTCCGCAACCGCCCGACATACACCAAAACCTTTCGAAGTATTTAAACCTGATTGCCTCGTGGTCTCGCGGCACAAGTATGTGCCGTGCGATCTAGAGGTCCTGGGTAAGGGTTCGATTCCCGGGTCAGGCAAAGTGTTATTGGGTTTTTCCATTAGGGAATTCTCAGTAGCAGCACGGAGTCTGGCATTGTGCCCGGCAATAGGCTCGTCCCCTATTACGTGGGACTGATGCATACCTGGCGATATGTGGGTGCAGAAATGCACTTCTGCCTACCCCTTCGGTGAATACAGGCGTGAGGTTATATATGTATGTTAAATATAAACTGATTCTGTAACTTTTAATTATCACAGACAACAAGATTGTTTGTTTAGAAATAGTTGGCATTTTTGTACAGCATGAAATGGATGTGGACATAATTGATGAGAAGTTGGAAATCTTGGAGGAGATGAAGGCGGACCCGAACTGCCCCAGCATCAAGATCGAGCCCATCGGCGACGTGTCCTTGCCCATGGCCAGCAGCCAGGAGGACACCGCCACTGAGGAGAAGAACGACTCGGGAATAAGGTACTTCACGTAACCCACTATATTATTTATCTGCGTTAGGTCGGCTCCATTGGAGAGCTACTGTTGTCTTATAAAAAGTCATTGAGTCCCGAGACTTCACTTAAAGCAATTAGATTTTCCGAGATCAACAATCCCCATACCAAACTTCATCAAAATTGGTCAAGCTGTTTGAACATGATGGATATCAAACGAAGAAACATACACACTCACAAACTCTCGCCTCTAAAATATTAGTGTTATGACAATAAACAATACTTGGCGCGTCATTCGGCCTAATACTTTATGTTCTAATTTTTTAACCAATTTTAAATAATAGTATATTTTCTATCATGTGCGAAAGTGGTACTTACTACTTTGTGCTGACCGGCTCAGTTGATATGTAGTCTTACTTTAAAATCTTATTTTTAAATCTATAAATCAGATTTAACTGTGCAGTATTTCGCCTAGTTTTTGATTATGACTCTTCACTTGAGAGAAAGCAAGACAAAACACCATATGCTCCTGACAGATTTATACAAGTCTGACGGTCTTCACAGTCACTTTAGATTTCTGTTTTAGTTTTAGATTAAAATTAGAATTTAGTCACCTTAATTATCATAAGATCTATTAGAAAATAATTTTAAAAAGTATTATGATAATCTTATAGAATTTGCATTAATTGAGTATACTATTTTTAGAAACATTTTTATTGAGTAGTCCTTTCTAGTGTTTGAAACATTTATTGCATGATGTCATTCTAGTGATTCTCCCATGTTCTTGTTTTGATATACATATATATCCATTACAGGGAAATGTTGAATGCTTATTCATTTTTCATTAAAGAAACAAAATTATATTTATATTTAATTACAAAGCACTACATATGACTTTTATTATTCTTTTCATTGTCATTATCTTTTATATCCCAGTAGTTAGCATGTACAATAGTGTGAATGTTCAGTATGTCGGTATTAATGTGAAGTAACGCAGTGGGCTAAGCAAATCCCACTTTCGCAGCCCGGAGCCGACTCGCGAGGAGAGCTCTATGCTGAACGGCGACAGCAAGTCGGAGACGCTGCTCATCGACGACGACTCCGACAACTGGGAGAACACCAGCAGCGACGGCAGCGACACTGACAGGTTTTTACCCCTATCTTTTTATCTACCTACCCTACAGATTTTTTTAAACTACTCTACAGTTTCCTTTTACCTACCTTACTGTTATCATATGCTGTCCTAACCAATGGTTTATGCTATATCCTGATGATATTACTATTACGATTATTATTATTATGAAGCCAGCTAGCGAGAGGTTGATGGTGATGTCTCACCAGATGACAATGCTTGTTGAAATGCTTTTTCACGCTTTGCTTTATACCTACAACCAAGGGTGGAAGTTTGGGAGGACATGTTTTGGGAAAGTATTCTAACGCTTGCAAAGGTTTTGTGGTTTTGAATACTGAGATCTTGAATAAATTTTCATTTCGAAGTATTTTCTTTACATGAAGGTTTAATTTTTGGCAATCTGATTTTGAATTTTAGGCCAATGTATGCAAAGATTGGGTACGCATGATTGGTAAAAATGCAAGATGAATAAGAAATATGTAATGTGAAACATTCACTCATAAAAATAAAGAAAAATGTATCATATGCTTATTTGCAAGAATTTAATTCAAAAATAAATTTCAAACTTTATCGTGAGCTTGTATTGCTTGAATAGGGTTTTGATAGCAAAACACCAATTCTTTGACATTCAAGTGGCGCCATTTATACTTATTTCGCCACCAGGTCTGTCTCAGAAAACGTTTCACATGGAAAACTGTAAGTTATGCACATCATTACATGCTCTTCTATACTCTTTCATAATGTACTCAAACTCTGTAATATGTATTGTTCAATGTTTACGCTATTTATTGAAAGTTACAATATTTGTTTATTTGTAACATTGTTGGCATGATATAATATTCTATGTAATATTTCATTTATTTAACATGTCGTCTTAACCCCTTGTCCCATAGTTGCATAACATACAGTTGTTGTTATATTGTCGTTCATGACAGACTATTTATTTAGTAAGGGTATTGGCACTTCTTTATTTGATGTTCGTTTAATTTATACATTTTACGAATTTGGCTTTGGTTTCGCATGAAAGGAATAAGGTTTACGACGCTTGCATGTTATAAAGATTTTTTCGCAATTCAAGGGTTTAGGTAGAATTTATGTGTTTGTTACATTGATATAATTTTTCTAGCTTGTTGTGATGCTTCTTCTTAAAAGTTTTAGGAAAAAAGCCTTGTTGGAAATGCTGTTTATATGTATGTAATTATTTCTATGGTAATTTAATTTTTACTGAGATCGCTTCTGGTAACAAAAATAATTAATAAAAATTTCGCAACAGCGTTATTTTAGGATCTCTGATATAAAATGTGGACAGTGTATTTATGAGAAAGGATATAGAACCTTAGACCACATCCACACAGTGCGGCAGATTATACAGAAAACAAGAAATGGTATATTTGGTAAAAGATATATTTACTCGGAAGCGGTCTCCTCTCCTCTCGTGGTATCCGAAGCTAGTACAGCTACCCGGAGGCGAGGAGAAGTAGGTGTGTAGTGATGGCGTGTGTCGCAGCGGCGCCACGTGGTCGTCCCGGTGCTCGTCGGCGGCGTCGACGCGCGGCAAGCGCTCGCCGCAGCTGGCGGTGCGGCTGCTGCGCGGCAAGCGACTCAAGCGCACGCCGCGCCGCGCGCCGCCCGTGCCCGCGCCGCGCCCCCGCGAACGAGTCGTCGTCGAGACGCTGCACACCACCAGCCGCGCCAACGTCGTCTGGCAGGTGAGGGCCTTCATACCATGTTATGCTCCCACCTAATACTCAACCATTCAGTGATGCGAATGTCAACGACATTGAGAACTGTTATATAAAATATTTAATTTTTTCATTGGCCTTTGTCCACTATGTTAGTTTTTATTGTTTTTTTTAAATCTTATAAATAATGAAATCAACAATTATTCTGTGATACAAATTAACTTTCGACCGTCTCCACATATTTGAATTTGTATCAATATTCATCGAAATTAGTTATAAAAAACCTATGCACGTTTAATTTCATAGTAATTTTTACTCTTTTCATGCAAACATACGTGTTTTACGTGACTAATGTTCATGCAAATTCCATGTTTTTTATCATACAGGACGGGACAATAGAAATGGGCATTCCATCCACACAACTGTACCCGATCCACCACCTGGACGGACAGGAGTGTTTCCCCGGAGACTTCGTCATCAGCGGCGCCGCCAGTCTCGAGGAGAACCAACCGGTTAGGGCAATTAATACTATATTTTCAATCGAATCATTTATAGACAATTTTAATGGATTTTATACAGGTGTAAAAAAAACCGTGATCGAAAACTAAGACAGATTATAGTTACGGTGTTTTCAAACATATTGCGCTAAAAAAATTGCGAAAAATATTAAGTTTTTATAATTACTATAACCCAGTGGCGGTACTTCCATAGAAGCCCAAAAACCCAGTTTGCCTTACAAAATTCCAAATAAAAAAAAAAATCTTTAAATCTACATTTAACAAAAGCAATTTGACATATAAATGAGAATATGCTGATTACTGATCCCACAATAAACGTGCCTAAGCCCTTGTAGAGGAGGCCCGTAGTGGGACGTAATGGGCTGATGTTGAGTACATAATGAAACGTAGATAAGTTGAAGGGCACATTAAGTGTATTGTAGAGTTTTATATTGCAGCTAAAGCACAGGGAGTACGGCGTGGTGCAGCGCGTGGACCACCACGGCCGCACCGCCATCGTGCACTGGTACAGGACCTACACCAGCTCCGACGAACCTATGTAAGCACTTTGCATTATTGTATACCATACATTTCATTGTATATCGTGTTACGTAAAGAAAGAGAATGAGTTAGATTGTGGGTGTTCATGGGCGGTTTGACCACTTAACATCAGGGGGCTCACTGGCTTGTTTGCCTCCTTTCCCATAAAAAAATAATAATAACAAAAAAGATCTTTAACGTACTTCAAAAGTAAATATGCCTCGTCATCTCGCCTTAAAGCTATTTCGCAAATAGAAGTCACTTTTAAAAATGCCACAGGTTGAAAATGTATTTGTGTCCAAAGAAGAACTTAATTTATTACGACTGGATGTTGATTGTTTATGACTTTAAGAACCTAATATAACATGTTTAGTTTCCCATTTGTAAATAAATTAAATGACAAACATTTTT
The DNA here is from genome assembly GCA_907164795.1 of Hemaris fuciformis. NCBI lineage: Eukaryota > Metazoa > Arthropoda > Insecta > Lepidoptera > Sphingidae > Hemaris > Hemaris fuciformis. The sequence goes on from OU015440.1 coordinate 11,854,092, forward strand.
GTGTTTTCATGTAATATCGAATTCACCAGTATATTTTTTGTAATTCATTTGATATTCAAAAATGATTTAATTGACACACAGGCCACAGATGCTGTACGAGAGTGAGGTGAGCGTGTACGATCTGAAGGACCACCCTGACTTCCAGTACCGGCCCGGCACCGTCGTCATCAGGGTCGCCAACTTCACCGGAGAAGACGAGAAGTGCACTGCTGGACAGGTGAGTTGTAGTTACCGGCTGTTCATCATCATCATCATCACATACGTCTGGGCACGGGCCCCCTCTACAACTGAGAGGGTTTAGGCCTTAAGTGAACCACGAGGTCCTGGTGCGGGTTGGTGATTGATTAGTTGTTGCTCGCATCTCCGTATGCGAAACATTAGACTTCAAAAGAAATATTATTTTCCCGTTTTTGCCACATTTTCCATTGCTGCTTCGATCCTATTGGTCTTTGCGTGTTGATTTATAGTCAGATAAATACTACTAGTATTTCACAAATCGGACCAGTAGTTCTTGAGATTAGCGCGTTCAAGCAAACAAACAAACCCTTCAGCTATATAATACTAATATAGGTATAAAATTAGTTTTGTCACTATATTAGTTATAACATATAAACCGAATGTGTCATAACACTTCATAAAAAAATTACAAAACAGGTATACATTTGACATACTTGTATTTTTATGACAGGTCATTGACAATTTCCCATCGGGCCGCGTCAAGGTCTGGTGGGTGGATGGACACACCAGCATGTGCTGGCCACAGGATTTGTACAAGGTATACGATTTTTTTAATTACTTCATGATGTATTGCATCATCATCATCATCAACAGCCTTTTTCACGTCAACTGCTGGACATAGGCCTCTCCTATGGCATGCCATTGGGCTCGATCTTCGGTCCTCCTCATCCAACCGCTGCTTTAAAAAAGTTGATTAGTACTACTAGAAGTCTTTGCTATTTACTCAATAGAGTTATGAGAGGCTGTTCCTTAATCGTCCAAAATTTTGTCTGGTAAATTATTTGACACCTTGATGGTATTTCTCCTATTTTACTTGCGAACCTCTTGTTCAAGGCTAATTGATAGATACCCCAAGAGGATGGAAAAGATTTAACCGCTCTTAAAAGCGTCCCCAATGTCAAATTTATCAAGTCAAGTCAAATTATCTTTATTCAAATAGACTTTAACAAGTGCTTTTGAATCGTTAATTAATTTTAAAACTATTGCCGCTTCGAAACGTGTTATCGCTGTGGAGAAGAAACGGCAAGAAACTCCCTCAGCAACACGAAATGTCATTTTTAGCAATATATAATATATGTTATGTAATGAAGTTTATCTAAACCGGATAAATGTCCATTAATTGTATTTTTTATATAATAATGAGTGTTAATCCGTGTGTGTCGCGCGCAGGTGGGCGAGTACGACTCGGAGGAGGGCGAGCTGTGGGGCTCGGACGGGTCTGCGTCGGAGGACTCGTGGGAGACGCAGAGCTCGGCGCACGAGCTGCTCGACCCGCGCACGCCCGACGCCAACCTCGCGCCCTCGCACACCACGCGTAACACTCACACATTCATTACTCATGCACTATGCTCTCTTCTTCTACACTAATATTCTGCCTCGTGGTCTCGCGACACAATTACACTACCGACAAAAAGTTTGGAAGCACTTTTAATACTCTCAATTACTTTAGAAATAATATAAGATATAGTATTATTTAATTACTAGCTTTTGCCCGCGACTCCGTCTGCGTAGACTTCAGGGTTGGATGCAGAAACCAACTAAGTGAATCTATAAATCAAAATTACGCTAATCGTTGCTGTAGGTCACCACCGGAGGTCATTTCTGCCTTTGAAAATCGTCTTAAGTGACATTATGAAACTTTTCACCAACTCGGATCGTCTCATATATGTATTTATCGCGAAAATGTATCTAATGTCTATGTTCTGTGTCTATAATCTAGGTGCGCCTAATGGCACTTAACATCGCATAATGACACCGAGCGCCATGTAAATGCACATGATAATATTTTACTGTACTAAATGTGACTTAACATCATAATGGCACTTAAAATCACTAAAATAAAATCACCCTTATGACTCATAAGTTCCAAAAATGGCACTCTACGCCAAATAATGGAACCTTATGTCACATATGTTGTATTAACGGTACCAGTCGTAACTAATATTCCTTAATGACACCTATCGTTTTCTAAGTGCCCGAAATGGCACTTATTGAATAATTTAAAAAAGTAGCCTATGTCCCTTTTTAAGGTCTCATTTATGTCCATACCAAAATTCATTCAAATCCGTCAAATGGTTTAGACATGAAAGCATCACACAGGCAGTGTTACTTTCGCATTACAATATATGCTCATCCCACGGGAACCCTACATATTCCCGGGATAAAATGTAGCTTATGTTACTTCATAGTGTCCCATTTGTATTCCAACCAAAAATCATATAAATCGGGCGAATAGTATAGCCGTGATAGCCCATTCTCACAGGAATACTACATTTTCCGGGATAAAAAATATTCTATGTTGCGTCGGTGGGTCCTATCTAGTCCCATACTCAAAATCATCTAAATCAGTCAAATGGTTTAGGCCAGAAAGTATAACACTGGCAGCATTACATTCGCATTAAAATATATGCTTATCCCACGGGAACCCTACATATTCCCGGGATAAAATGTAGCTTATATTACTACATAGTGTCCCATTTGTATTCCAACCAAAAAGTCATATAAATCGGGCGAATAGTATAGGCGTGAAAGCCCATTCCCACGGGAATACTACATTTTCCGGGATGAAAAGTATCCTATGTTACTTCTGTGGGTTCCATCTATCTTCATAACAACAATCATCGAAATCGGTTCAGTAGTTTTTGAGTTTAAGAGTAACAAACATCCAAAAATACAAAAATACAAACCTTTCCTCTTTATTATAATAGTATAGAAGAATGACTAGGTACTTAATTAAAACAACAATTAAACTATGAAACAAAACCATATTTTTATTACTAAAATAATATTATATTTTATCACAACATCGATAAAATTTGTTATTATCAATTTGCTATTTGTTTTTACAAAAAATATAGGTGCTTCCAAACTTTTTGTCGGTAGTGTATGTGCCGTGCGATCTATAGGTCATGGGTTTGATCCCCGGGTCGGGCAAAGTGGTACTGGGTTTTTCCATTTGGAAATTCTCAGTAGCAGCTCAGAGTCAGGAAATGTGCCCGAAAAACGGCAATAGGCTCGCCCCCTATTACGTGGGATTGATACATACCTGGCGAAATTTGAGTGTAGAAATGCACCTCTGCCTACCACTTCGGGGAATATAGGCGTGAGTTTATGTATGTATGTATGTCATATGAAAGATATATTTAATTGATTATTTATCTTGACGAAAGCTAAAAGTATGTCATCAATGAAATTTAAATCAGTTATTCCTTTAAATATTTGAGGACAAAATATTTTCCGTCAGTAAAAATATTGATTAGTTTTATGATGTCTTACATTAAACATAAACTTTCCATAATTAATTTGCTGTCGTATTGTTGCAGTGTTCGTGAACACGGAGGCGCAGCAGGCGGCCGGCGGCGAGGCGCTGGACGTGGGCAACGTGACGGTGAGCAAGGTGTCGGTGGTGGGCCCCGGCGGGGGCGGCGGCGGGGGCGTGGGCCCCGTGCCCGTGCCGCGCCTGCTCGAGCCGCGCGTCGCCTCGCACATCGAGCGCGGCCGCGTCGCCATGCGACGGCTCGAGGAGATGTTCGCACGACACCCCTCGCTGCAGAGCCAGGAGGTACGCTACCTTTTATCATTTTAATCACAACCCTGTCCAGACAGTTGCTCCTCGCATGGAGCATTTCGAGCATCAAAACGGAGCTTTAAAGAGCTTTTCTCTGGTATTTAATAAAAAGTTAAAAACTGTCTAAAAATTATATTAACCCTGTAAAAATACAGTGAAATTGTGTACTCTTTTTTTTTCTAAAACTCCAGTAGTTTGTCACATACAATTGGAGTAAAACTGTTGTCTGATTTACCTGTTGGTTGTTGCTATGTATTGGTATATAATTCTGTTAGGAAAAATATCCCCTTAAATAAATAAAAATCCCAACAAGCCGGAGTCTACTACAGCAGGGACAGATGCACTTACTGTTATTGTATATTTACAGTCTTGTTAAAATAGAAATCCTCATAAATATATCTAATTATTCCTGTTTTGTATAAATTGTGTTTTGATTTGTACACAGATCATGCGAAAATTGCTCAACTTGTACAAGGACTGCCGATTCCTGGACCGTCTCATGGGAACATCATTTTTCCACGAGGATCATTTCTTGGTGAGTTTGGCTCTTATTATTATTTCTATTATATTAGCATAGAACCATTTAAGATAAATAAGATACATAATTATATTGTAACTAAAAGAATAATTCTCATTTTATACTTTAAATCAATACTAATCCATTATATTGTTTCTAGCAATGTCGTATAAGGAAAAACTCTCATTTCGAGTCGATAAAAATTACCGATTTTGAAATAGACTTAGAAAAATATTATAATTAGGCTGTTTTTTTTGACAGAATATAGTCAAAATTAGCTCAATAATGAACTGCAATGCTTCCAGTAACATTATTGTTTATTTCATACATTGACCTACTTTCAGAAACATTAGTATATATAATTCATTATTAGTAATTTGTGTCTTTTAAAATTAAGTGAACGGTAAAGTAATTGTTGGTTCGTTGTTGGTAAAGTAACGAATGCGTAGAGAATGGGCATTGTTCTTTCCGTAAAGTTTCGTCAACATTGTCGACTATTCGTGGGGAAAAAGTACATTGATAATTATATTAATTATGTTATTTTTAGGTGTGTAATACATTATGAATATAGGTATTACTGAACGACGTTTTTAGTGAATTTAATAATATATACAGCCCCATTAGTCTCGCGGCACGAATAGAGATCGAGAGTTCCAGGGTTGGGCTAAGTATTATTGGGTTTGTCCAATAGGAGATTCTCAGTAGCAGCACGGAGTTTAAAAATGTGACCAGCAAAGGGCAATAGACTCGCCTTATTACTTGGGACTTAATTGCTGCCGAAACGACGGTGTAAATATACACCTCTGCCTGCCCCTCAGGGGATTCAGGCGTGTGAGAGTATGCATGTATAACAAAAATAATATTAAAAAAAAAAAAAAAAAGGATTTAAAGTATTAGTAACACTAGTTCATTACTTAGTTTTAATATCGATAACACATGCACACCTAGTTTGATTTATATTATCAGGCCATGGTCGCCTCACGTCCATGAGCGTTTAAATATGTGCATGTATGGGCACGGTGATGTCTATCTGCGATGGGATGTGCGTGTATCGGCGCGGCAGTGTATGTGCGTGGCGCAGGGGCTGCTGGAGCGCGTGCGCGAGCGCGGGGCCAGCACGCCGCGCGCGGGCGAGCGGCGCGTGCACGAGCAGCTCGCGCGCCTGTTCGCGCCCGACGCCGACGCAGTCGAGCGCGAGGTGCCGCGCCCGCTCTACTGCGGCCGCCCCGTCATCATAAGCACCAACGTCACCGACGAACCCATGGAGGTACCCGCACAACACGCCTACGAGCACGAGCACTACTACTATTACTTTAACATAAATATACTATTCAAACAAAATGCTAAAAAAATAGACATTGAATTAATATTTAAATTTGTTATATCGCTGCCTATTGTTATCGAATAAGTAGGATAATGTTACTCATAAACCAATGTTTAAAGAATTATTCACAGGTTGATGACTTCACTCCAGACAAACCCAATGTTGTGACAACAGAGTCAATGCAGGCTTCCGGATCTGAGATCAACGCCATGACACTCGGCACAATAATTGAAAACCGTAAGTGTTCTAACACCTCTTTATACAGGATGTCCCAGAGGTCGACGATAACCCGGAGACGGGGAATAGCCCAAGTAGTATTAGTTATCAAAAATATATGGTATGTAATTGTATTAAAAAAATTATAGGGATTTAAAAAAAAACTAGAGAATCTACACCCTTTTTTCACTACTGTAGCTGCAAATCTAATCCTGAATAATGCCTCTGGTAACTGTTATCCAATCCAACTGTATAAGTCTATGATGCTTTTTTTTCTGGGCAGATCAATAGGCATTTAAAAGATTCACATAGCCTCTAAATTGTTTTGGAAGTGTTTAACTGCAATCACATTTTTCATAGTCAAAGTCAAAATTATCTACATATATACATTAAAAAATATATATGCATTATAATTAATGTCATAACAATACAAACTGTAGCAACAGAACAAAACTGTGATCAATTTACTTACTCCCAGGGCTTATTATCTTGAATGAAATCTGAAATTTCATAGTATGTGTTATTATTTTATTATCATTAGTAAATATAAATAGAATCAACATTTCTAACTTTTGCTTTAAGAAGTTTTAGTTCATGGATTGTATTTTTGATCCAGTATGAGATTGGTCTTAGTAAAATCTTATAGAAGGTGAAACAGACCTTCGAAACTACAAATATTATCTGATTAAGAATGATTGTGTAGCCTCCGCAGATGCGAGTGACGTGGACGGTCTGACGAACAACGTGTGCTACAAGCTGTGCTCGCTCATACACACACAGCTTGTGAAGGCCCATGCAGAGGTCAGCCGGTACGTGCTCACGCTTACACGCTTCCTTCACGTACACACACACACACAGACTTTAATACGATGTTCGATTTTACATAAGTTATGTTAGAGGGACATATTGGATCTTAGTTAAATTAATGAATTGAAAAAAGTTATTGATGATGTTTTTCATAATTTTCGTCATGTGGCCTTTTAACTTGCTCTGTGTACTCGTACATGTGCATCATACACGGGCTTTGTCATTATCATAATAAATAAACGAAGGCAAAGTTGTTCCAACTATCATCTACTGACACATTGTGGCCTGTCCCCAATAATGGCACTGACTTTCACAAGTACCATAAAGATATACTAATAAAATAAATGAGTATAAATAAAGGCTAATTTGTTCCGCAGGAGACGGCCGCTAGAGTTGGCCGAATTCCTTAACAACTTAATGAAAAAAAGAAACGCGTCTGAGGAGAACTTACTCTACCACTTTTCAGTGTGAGCTTCCATGTTTATTTTCTTCCCCCGTATCCCCTCCTACCTTTGAAATACTGTGCTTTATGCGTTAAATGTATTGAACAAGGTAATTTCATTCAAAGCATGTATTGGATTGTTTGGTGTCCCCTTACCTTATGGCTACTTTTAATTTTTCATCTTTCTTATAAATAAATTAAAATTGGTTTATATATGTTTATATAAAATAGCTACAATATTTCAAAAGGTGATGTTTAATTATTTTATTTTATCCACTTTAATGTATTTTTTTTATTATTATTATTAGATATTTATTTATTTGCATCATCCCTGTTGGTATCGTACGCTGTTGATGGGGTCACACGTAAATAATACACCCAAATGTAGAATCGACGATTGCCAGCAAAAACAAAAATCAAAACCGAATCTGGCCTTATTTATCAGACAATATGGGAAACAATTGGCAAAATTATAATTGAAGCAATATTTGCTGGCAACTCTCGACAAAGTTGTTGTTCCAACGAGAATGCTTTATATGTTTTCAATGTGAATATGTCATATGTTTAGTGGGATGTTATGTTGAACACTGTTTTGTATATGATATATCGTTTGCAATACTTATATTAAACAAACCGATATGACCTTACATACTACACGAATCACATCCGTGCTTATGTTTATGTTTTCGTATAGAGTCATCGTTTCGTAGCACATATTATTTTAACTTGCGATGCTATCTAGCCACAGGAATACTGCTGTAGTCACTGAATATCCAATGTTGTTTTGCACCTAAATAATCACTGAAAAAAATCATTAATTACATATTTTTATACTAACTTAATTAATTTTAAAAGTTCTACTAAGTTCGTTCAAAATAAAAAAATAAAATAAGCGGTAAATGTAATTTTTTTTTAATAATGAAAATTTTATTTACTGATTTTTAATATACAACAAGTGTATGATCGGCAGCAAAAGTTGGGGGAATTGTTTATTTGTTTAACATAATTTTAGTACAGGGAGAAACAGGTTTTCTTGCAGCAGCAAAATTATTTTAAATTATTTTCTACATTGAATGTAAATTAAATATGACAAATCGTAACACTTAAACAATATATATTTTATACCTTTAATAATTGCGATTGTCTGCGAAGTAAGAGTTAAATTAATTTAAGTTGGGTCTTTGGGAACGTCTCTCATCAAACCAAATGCAACAGGGTTGTCCCATGCCGGTTTTCTGTTATACGGTTGTACCACACTGGATGAAACAGCACATTTCTACCGCAGACCTATTTGATTACGGCGGGACACTACAACATCAAAAGTATCATTTTTTTACCACCATGATCAAATCACCGAATTTTTACGTTGGTATTATTCTAAAATGGAAAAAGTCTTCAAACTGGTGTCCGCAATATGTACGAAGTAGCTAATGTTTTTTAACTTATAGTGTAGATTACCTTTATCGCTATTGGAGTACGTTCGGGAGAGTTAATGGAACAATCCCACTTACTTTCACACCACTAATGTCCTTAAATAGTAACTTTTTTTTTCAATATAGTTGATGTTATAAATGTGCATACCTACTCCATAAATGTATTGAATGGTCTCTCAGAGAGCCATATTTAGGTTTTTGCTGATCGGAAATTTGTTTGGTGTGTACGGTGAGTACAATATTTTATTTAAAACACCTGCTGCAAACTACTATCAAATGCGTGTTGTACTCTCGTTAATTATTCGCGTGGTTCGTTGAAATGCTATATCTGAAGTAGCGAGTTTTAACCCTAATTTTTACCTACTTTAAACACATCATTATGTAACTTACATTCCTAAGGCTTTTTGACAAGGTGTTTCTTCTAGTTTCAAGGCCTAACTCATAGGTATAGTAGCGAAAGCCCGTGCCCAAAATACGACTTATATGAATTAATAAATAAATTGCAGCAACTACATTTTGTAAAACATTTAGGTTAAAATTCAGTTACTAAAAAATATATACTTGTAAAAAAAAATATTCTTACATTTACAACTGAATTTAAATATTATGTTTATTATTAATTTCTTTTGTTGATTTATTTAACTCTGTATAAATTATGTTAAACTACAATCGGTTTCCAACTGTTGTTGCGGACTGTACTAATGCAGGAAACTTTTAAACTAACCCTATTATTATTATTGTTTTTTAAAGTAATACCAGTATTTACTTAAGTTTTAGGTTGAGTAGACCACGTACCATTTTATTTACAGTATGCTATTTTTAATTTTTATTTCACACTAATTGGTTTTATTGTCCCGTTTTGTTTCTTTCATTTTCTTAGATGACTCTCTATAAAAAGTGGTAATTAATTTCTCTGATTTCCGAAACATCCTTTTCTAAAGTCTGTTTAAACCTTGTCGAATGAATTCGTTTTTTGTGTACACTCAACTGTGTGTAAATTATTTTGTTTAATGTAAGTTTTGCATATCATCATTCGTGTTAAATCCTTCTGTTAAATACGAGTGCATGGTATAATCTGTCGTTCTTAATTTCTTACTTCCTAATAAATGTGTAATTGGGAATGCTTTGTAACTACATGTGACTATTAACAATGGTATCATTTTAAGCATTGACCGCCAATAGGTCATAATCTATAATCTGACTAATTGTTTTGAATTAATAAGGTTATTGTACCAGTGGTAGTTGAAATTATTTTGTTAAACATTGATTGTCGTTGTCGACATCTATTATAATTGATAAGAACAGTAAGCTAAACAAAGTGGTGGTCTTACAGAAAAAGAATTGACTTTGGCTTATAAGAGACTTATAACGCCACAATATGGACGTGCTTGGTTATAATTAGGGAATAATCTCGTTTAATTCTTCACTCCCATAAATTATATCCGTGGTCCGTGGACTTAATTTAATCGTTTGGGTTTATGATTAAATCCGATCACCAGATCTGTTGATGCAGTTGGTGTTGAGTTAAGAAATTTAATGCTTTGCAGACCCTATTTATCTCTTGAATCGTTGGTACAATGACCTTAAGATTTTCACTTTGTACGTATAATCGACGGGGGTCAAATTATTATATATTATGTTAATGTACGTGCCAATTGGCGGTCATAGCGGTTGCTGTATGGAATAATTATAAAATATTAAATGATAATATTGGCCAAACGCAGTCACTACGGTTCTCTGGTGGTAAGCGTTGGCGAGGACGAGGAGAAGGATCAGGCTAAGCCGGTTCCCGACGCCATTGACGTGAAGGACGTCAGCACCGCTACACAGCCCAAAACTGACGATAACGGTAAGTAGGCCCAGAATAACATTAAAAAGTCCTATGGATCTTGACTAGCTTGCGGCAAAAATTTCGGAGCGTGTTTTAATCAAAAAGCAACGTCGCAAACTTCAATAGGAATAGCGAATGTCTGTCATTTAGTAATTATTTTTTTTATCTTAAAGACCTGTCTGACGCGAATGATAAAACTGCCCTTATAAATACTTTATTATTTATCAAACATAGATTTCAATTTCAAGTATCATCTTTTATGTTAATGCGGGAGTTGGATCATCATTCACACATCACATCATTTCACAGCCCGGTTTCTAACCAACCGCACCTCGAAGGCAATGAGTTCTGTATCACGCATTACCCGTCCACAGCGGAAGGTGCACCTGCAGTGGCGCCAGAGACCGCCCCGCTCGCCCGCGCCGAAGGTATGGAGTCTGAAGCTGTCGTGGCCATCGCCACTGTGGACGAATCCGTGGGCGAGGGGTTCGCGCTGCTGGAGTTCGCGCCGGCCGCCCACCGCTTCCGCCTGTCCATGCTGCAGCCCTCGGATCCACGCTCATTCTACTCCGCCGTCAAGCGCGAGATCAAACTGCTCAAGAGCGACCTGCCGCCTGGCGTGAGTACACAATTCATTGTGACTTATAGGAAAACGTCTCCAATTTCATTAAGTTACGCAGGTCACATTAAGGAAGAATTACTTACTTTCACATAGAAAACATGATTATGTCATATAATTTGTAACTAAATGTGGGGGCGGTTGAAATCGGTGCTCTGTATAATAATCCAGAATAATCGTATCGTAGTTTACTTTCGTTATTCACTATTTCGATACTGTCAGTATCATCTATAAAAGTATTAGCTCTCTCTCGTATTTTTTCTGCCGAAATCAAATTATGGTGGGAGTCCTTGGAAACCTCTGCTATCTACACTTTATTCCCTTGTAGCTTTTTTACCCTCATCATCATCAGATCATATACGTCTCAATGCTGGGCATGAGCCTCCTCTAGCATTGATAGGATTTAGGCCTTAGTCCACCACGCTGGCCTAGTGCGGGTTGGCGGACTGCACACCTATGAAATTCCTAAGAACTTATAGGTGTGCAGATTTCATCACGATGTTTTCCTTCACCGTTAAAGTGAGTGATAATTCATTATGAATACACAATAACTTCGAAAAGTTAGAGGTGTGTGCCTGGGGTTTGAACCCGCGACCGTCGAGATTACCCTCAAAAATCACTTTAAGCTCAATACGAAAATGTTTTTTACTAAAAGTGGTTAATGCTAGGTGTGGGTCCGCGGCTACGAGAACCGTCTGGACCTGCTGTCGGTGATGATCGCCGGACCCACAAAGACCCCGTACGAGGACGGGCTGTTCGTGTTCGACGTGCAGCTGGGCGGCGAGTACCCGCGCGCCCCCCCTCTCTGCCACTACCACTCCTATTGCAGCGACAGGCTCAATCCCAACCTGTACGAGGACGGCAAGGTAACGTCACTTTGAATATTTACAGCAGTTCAGATTGAAGCTTGAGGAGTCCTTCAATTGTAAAAAAAAGAAAACACTTCTAAGTGAAGGGGGATTAAAATACATAACAAACTTACATTTTTGGGCAGTTATGAAGTGAATGATAAAAATAACCTATCATCTGGATATCAAAAATTGCCATATCGTAATATCATTACTGTTTTGACAATGGTCAAGCAGACTGAAAGTTTACAAAGAATATTTTTATTCACAAATATGCTTAAAGCTCATTCGTTACCCAGTGCTCTCCCTTATGAATTTTAATTTTTGATACTTGGAGTTTTCTCAAAAAAAATATTGTTATTGCAGGTCTGTGTGTCCCTGCTGGGCACCTGGTCTGGTCGCGGGGTGGAGGTGTGGGGCAGGGACAGCTCGCTGCTGCAGGTCATCGTGTCGCTGCAGGGACTCATACTCAACGCGGAGCCATACTTCAACGAAGCCGGATATGAAAAGCAAAAGGGTGCGTATGCCGTCCACTACTCGTCGGAAACGACTCGGAATGACGGAATCAATGTCGTTAATTGGAAGACAAACAAAAAAGAAAATAATAGCTAAGGCTGTGGATAAAATGCCTAGTGGCAAATTTCTAATCACGGGGAACTTCTTTTTTTTATTATATTTCTTTACCTAGCTTTTCGTAACCCCGGACGCAAAAAGAGAGGTGTTATAAGTTTGACGTGTGTCCGTCTGTCTGTCTGTCTATGGCATCATGGTTCCCTAACGCATGAAGCGATTTCAATTTAGTTTTTTTTTGTATTAAAGGTGACTTATGTGCGAGTGTTCTTAGACATGTTTGATGAAAATCGGTTGAGCCGTTTAAAAGTTGTAGGGGGGTGAAAGTGGGGATGACTACTCGAGTGGGGTCTCAAATAAAAGTGCACTGAAAGAGAATATTGATGACTTAATCGAGAGTGTTCTTAGCTTCGTTTGATGAGAAAATTGGTGGTGGGAAAATTGAGACCGGTCAACTATAGTAATCTTTACCATTACCAAACAGCTATCGTAGATACAATCACAATGATTTGACGCCAAGATACACATTCCTTCACATTTAAATAAAATGTTTATCGTCCTGGAGCAGGTACTCAACAAGGCAATGAGAATTCGCGCATGTACAACGAGATGGTGCTGCTGAAGCTAGTGCAGTCGATGACGAAGATGGTGCTGAACCCGCCCGAGCCGTTCCGCGCGGAGATCATGCAGCACATGCGCGCGCACGCCGCCGCGCTGTGCCGCCGCCTCGAGGGACTCGTGCTGCTGTCGCGCGGCGCGCCTCCTCCGCCCGGACAACCCGGCGCACCCCCTCCGCCCGGACAACCCGGCGCACCCCCTCCGCCCGGACAGCCCGGCGCGCCCCCTCCGCTCGGCCAAACCGACGCACCCCCCTCGCCCGGCCAGCCCGGCGCGCCCCTCCCTCCCGGCCAGCCCGGTGCAGAGTCCGCGCAGGCGCCCGACTTCCCGCTCATCCCCGCCTCTCGCGGCTTTTGCCTCACACTGCGCTCCTCGCTCGAGTCGTTCCGCATGGCGCTGCGCCGCAACGACATCCACGTGCCCGACTCCTCGTTATAGCCGCCCAGCCCCCGCACCGTCACTTCCGCGCACCCCGCGCTCCCCGCTACCCCCATTATCCCCACTGACACACCTTAGTGTCCGAGCCCCTCGTTTGTGTCACTCGATTTCCATAGGTTAATAAACTTTTAATATATCTCACCCGACCCCGACGGTCGAATTAGTATCGACCCCTCTGCGATATGTCTCATTACATTTAACAATAATAAAATGTTGTAGCTATAGTATTTATTGTGATGTACTTTTCGATTATAGGAATATTTTAGATGTTCGACCCGACCGATGGGTCTATTATTGTTATTTTTTTGTTTCTTATGAATAAAATTACATATTTCGAGTTCTCTCTCATCATTAAGCATTTTATCGTTAGTGTCGAATGCATGAAGTCGAATTGGTTTTTCATATTGCCAGACAATATGAAATGAACAGGTTCCCTTTAATATTTATTAATCAATGAAATTCTAAATATAATGTCGATCTTATGCGAAATATATGGATTTTATTATTAGATCTACTGAATATTAGATTAATATTATTTATTTGTAATCGAGTAATGTCTTCTACTGATAAATCAGCAGCGTTATGGGTACTTATTGAAAACTGCATACTTTTTACGAAGCGATGCTTTTTGCTGTTGTTCGATTTTGCTACACGGAGTATTGTTACTATGATAATGATTTTAGATACGCGTCTAGTTTATTATACGTTCTCATCTGTATGATCTGTTTTGTGATTTCCGTACGATAATGTTATCATTTTGTGAGAGAATGCGCGAGTGTTACGGATACCTATGTTTATTTTGTATGTGTATTATGTGTGCGTACCTTAACTCATTTTTATATGTGATTATAATATTTAATTTCATTTTATACAGCGGGATATCTTACTGTGTTGTGATAATGAGGTACTATTTCAGTAAAATAAATTAACTCTTCAGCAAAGTTACGTCACATAGTGGTTTGGCTTTCCGAGAGTAAGCATCCAATATTAGAAGTATGAGTAGTTTCATTAGCCTAACTGTCTCTATATGTACCATTTAATGTAAAGAGAAAAGAAAAAAAAAAGATTTTTTTATTTATTTGTTTATGTGGTTACCTCATAAGACGTTAGTCACAAAAACTTTTCTTCACGAAGGAATGCCGTTGTAGTCTAAATTGTATTAGTATTATCTAACCAGTGTTACCTACCCCACTAGTGATAATTCTAAATTGGTCTCTTATTTTTCGATTGTTGTTTAGAAGCGACCCCCTGTTAGTGCTTATAGCGTTGAAGTTAATGAAGTTAATGTACGATGAGTGTCCATACTGCGCCGGCGCCGCCGCGCGGCTGCACAAAAAACGTTATTTCATGCCAAAGTCAATTGAGCTATGGAAGGCTTTTGTCGCTTGTGTATGCGAGATAAGTGACAAATGTGTAATTGTATATTGATGATATAATAAATAATTCTTCGACCTTATTGGCGTGTATTTTATTTGCTCCGAAATCGTCTTCTCTAAAGATTACCTGATTGAGGCTGTTAATATATATATATTTTTTTTTACGGCGGTTACGCCACTTCGTACGGCCTAATTCAAAGTTATAAATGAGCTATATATAGGGTTGATTTAACACACACAAACCTTCAGCTAAAATTTAATAAATGGGAGACCACGAGTTCATTCTTCGCATCGAGACTACAAATTAAGACTCACAACCTTCAATCTAGTAAGTTGTTGGAAAAAAGTATGTATGTAAAAAAAAACAAGGAATCAAACGCACAAATCAATTTATTTTTATAAAAATATTATCACTTTACACAATAAGTCAGTCATTAGGTTTGTTTACAACAATTTTATGCTTGAATACAGTTTCATATTATCACAGAACAAAATAAAAAATGTACAAAATGGCTACGATTGATTTTGTGGCGAGAAGAACCGATAATTCGTCGTATTCTCTCAAGCAAACAATATATTTAATACATGATTTTATTTGTTACTTCAGAACTAATGTAGGTAATGAAAAAATCTATCGGTATTAAGAACATGGGTTGTAATACTATATTACAGTAAAATCGGCTTCGCAATTACTTATACTCAGCACTTTCAAAATATCACACATTGGCACCGGCAAAAAATAACAAATCATAAATTTGGACTGTGTAGTTTTAAAACTTTTCAGTTTCATTTTGGTAAAATTGATTTCATTAAACCTTATTTATTTTACAATAGAAAATACCTTATAAATTTATTTCAATAGACAATTGAAGAGGTAACATCAAGAGCATAATTTTATAATTCACATATTTTTTTTTGGTATCGGAGGAAGTACAACAGTTATATCTAGGAACCAAATAAAACAGCAGCCTGAATTAAATCCTAGTATTACGAATAGAGCAGGACAGACACAAGCATACATCTTCAATAACGAAATTCGTACAATAATTTCCTGTGACTAGATCCACTTACGATTGTTCGCATGCGACATATATTACAGTAGATGTTTCTGAAATTAGGTTCATAAATTTAATTTCACACCTTAGGGGCCGTTCAAGTATTACGTAAGCACTATGGGGGGCGGGGGGGTCTTTGCTTTGCTTATTTTGGATGACATGTGGGGTAGGGGAGTCTAGATGATAATTACGTCATCGATAGTAAATTTTTTATTTTTATTTTAAATTAAAATTATAATATTTAAAAAAACAATACATAATTTTTTTTACGTAAGCCTGGGGGGAGGGGTAAGAGCTTTGCTTACTTTTGCTGACAAGGGGGATGGGGGGGTAAATTATAATTGTAACAAATCTACTTACGTAATACTTGAACGGCCCCTTATAGAGAGCGTAGAGTTTTATATGAGGTGAAACCCGTGGTCGAAAACTAAGGTAATAGTTACAATGATTAGGAACACATTGACGCTAAAAAAATCTTAAACAAAAATTATGTGTTCGTAATCACTCTTAGTTTTCGATAACAGTCTCATACACCGTGTATACTATGGAAGTTATTTGGCAATATACAAAGAGCGGCAGCATTGTGCGCTTGTGTCCATGACAAGAGTAGTACTCCTACTTACACGAATAAAATCAATGTGGTTTTACTGTATTTTCTTAGAGCCTAAGTGTCCTAGTTGGCTTCAAGTTTAAAGGAGCGGCCGCGGGATCGATCCCTCGGGCGAAATAGATATGTGTATCTATAATTTTTGTTATGGTTTGGGTGTTAGTGAGAGCAGCAGTATTGTTAACTACAAAATATACCTGCGACACAAGACTTTAGAGTGAAGTCAGACTCAGAACTATGTGTATGAATATTATTTATGTATCTCACCCATACCCACACGGACCCAGTACAATTGAAATCGTATGCTTTTTTTTAATTCCGGACAAACTATAACTTCAACATTTGCTTATTATTATTTTAATATAATAAAAAAAGTTAATAATTAATTATATTCAGCATTATATATTACATGCGTAATGCCACACTAATCTACAAAAAAAAAACAATGTATTATGTAAATATATAGAAAATGTAAATTCAACTTTTCAATTACAATTAAAACATTTAAAAGTAAGAGCCAGAACACGAACATTCAGTAGAAAACATCGACTCCATACTAATTAAAATGGATAGATTTTTTATAAAATAATTTTGTTCTTGGCCCTTGGTATTGTCTGCGTTCCTGTTAACATTAAAATGTTAATGTCAAGAGTTTTTCTCGAATATATGCACGGAGACAAGTATTATACACATGAATGACCACAAGAGGACGAATACAGCCCAAGCTACGTTTGAAAATGGACTTTTGTATTTATTCACAACTCCAAGGCCTAGTAAATTGATGCAGTGTCGCCTAGCGGACACCACCAGAAACGTAGGCATTAGATATTGGATGCCAGTCCCTGCGTATGAACCAGTAAATTCTATCAGTATACTTATATCTTCCAGGAAATACGTTAACAGTAATGGCGGTACGATTGTCACAACCGGAAACAATAATTTCCTTAAAATAAAATTGTAGGACTCTAAACGGCTCGTGTCCAAAAATAATGACTGCAAATTGTTCCTTAACGTGATAGCTATAATGGGGAAGCTAGTAGAGAGTGTAAAAACAGGGAATAAAGCGAGAAAATACTCGACAATCTCTAGAAAAATGTTTTCATTGTCCGTTGGTACAAAGTTTAGTGTATAGAGGTCGCTGAGGTGCGCGAATGCAAACGCGCCTGTAAACGCTAGGAGGAGGTAAAATATACTTATGAGGGCGTAGTCGAGGGCGAGATGCAATCCCAGGTGGTTTTTCCCCCGGATGGGACTGATCAGACCTGGCAGTGAGTGGTGGCACATGAAGGAGTAAACGCACGCGCCAAACAGTGTTGGCATTCCAGTGAAGTCAAAAGCTGGCGGATGTCCTTGTGGTCCTCGTCCGATCAACAAATGAATTGCCATAGAGATCATTATTGTGAATGCTGAAAAAAACAGTTATATTTTTTTTATTTAACAACCAAATACTAATTTATTACAGCGCCATCTAGCGATTGATCAATTTGTGTGCTTTTCAGATTTTTTTATAACATTATAAAATGTTTTCGGGCTTGGCTTAGTTTATTTAAAATAATCATTTTCTTTTACTATAACAGTTCGATATATCTCTCGAAAGTTCTACTTGCAACGTGTTTGCGAGAGAAAAGAAACTTACCGAGCCAGCGCATTCCCGAAGTAAGCAATTGCAAGTACTTTGTCTTCTGTACATTGAAGAAGACAAACGGTCCCATTATGCCGACGAACGTTAGCAGCGCTATTCGGTACACGTGAAACCGCGTGTATGCGCCCACCTCCGTCGCGGACGCGTTGAAACACGGCAACTGATCCCAGTCTGTGCCGTTTGTCATGTTCGACGGGACTGTCGAGCTGAAACAATAGGAATATTCATTTGATGATACGAATATTACACACGTGACTTTATAGACAAAGGCGTTCGCAGTAAGCGGGGGTCAGATAGTAATACACTACTTAGACTTTGCCACATGAAAAATCGAACTCTTGACTTCTCGATTGCACGCTATACATCAAGCGCCGGACCAATTAGTCACGATTACTCATAAATAAATAAATACACCCAGACATAGTTCACATACATAGTTCTGACCCCACTTATTACACACTGATAAATAGTATAAAATAATATTTGAAAATTAGTTCATAAATTATGAACTTTAATTTCATTTTTAAAACGCCACTTGCGTGTTATTTAATTGTTTATTAGCGGGATATATTTAGCTGCGGTAAGCAGAAATATTTTATTACGGTCTATATTAATTAAACGATTCAGGACAATTTATCAATAACACAGTTTCAAGAATAATTAGCGCATCAAAATAACACCTATTGCCTTATTTACATTTATTATAGGTAGCAGTTCTATTAGTAATGTGACGCCTAGGATGAACTATAATCGTGTGAAAATCCTATAGCTAGAGCACGCATAATTTTTTCCAAAAAAAATTATTAAGCTGGAAATTAATAAATTAATATTTTTTAGCTCCACATATAGTTAGCCGTCAAATGATAAAGCAAATAGTACTTTAATAATAAAAAGCGATAAAGCAAATAGTAAGTTATTTAATAATAAATAACTTATTTTGCTTCTTCCGAGTATTTTTGATGTACAAAAATAGTTAAACATAATATGCTCCATTTTTTCTCGGGATGGCAGAAAAAATGATCGATTGTTAAAACATGCACGATTGCAATAGGAACAATAGGTGTCGTCAATATCATTATTATATACTTTATCAGACACACCTGATCCAATATTAAATCAGCTTACATAGTACAATTGAATGGATATAGCATTAATTTATATAAGTCTTTATAGTTTATACACCTCGTTGCTTTAAAATATACTGTAGATAGGAACCTTTTACTTACAAAAAACGTGGAAAAGACAAAACAACCAAAGTCTTCACTAGCTTAAAAACTGCATTATTAAAATAAATTTATAAAACACAATTGATTTAAAGTATGGGTTTCTGAACTTGTCTAGAAATAATTTAAAAACTGTGGCGTGTATCGGATGCAGAAAGTTGGCTCTTGGAGAGTCTTAATTTCTAGGGAACAGCGAAAATAAAATTAAACAATATTGAGAACAAAGCATGTATTGGCCTATTTGTATCAGATGCATTGCAGCTGTACGCAGAATATAGTCTCTAATAGTCTCTTCATAGAAATATGATATACAGTTACTTCCATAGAAGCCCAAAAGCCCAGTTTGCCTTTCAAAATTTTGAATAATAATCTTTAAGCTTTAAATCGTTATTAAACAATAGCAACTTGACCTATAAATGAGAATATCCTGATCCTACAATAAGCAATTATAATCTAGACATTACAAATTAACGTGTAACGCTATTGGGCTTCTATGGAAGTACCGCCACTGTTTGGATGGTACCATTACTTAATAATGATGAAAAGTAAGAAGACGAAATACAGCATATAAGCTACAAGTACCCATTAGTTGGAATCCTTATAACCTTCTAAACTACCTTCATTTTACCGAGAGAGTGATAAAAGCCGGGACTGCATTTACGGGCGAGGGTAACCACAAGCAACCTACTCCTTTGGCGGCCTTACAAATAAAATGGTTTTGTTTTATTTAGACGTGTTACTAAGCTAATTAAATGTACATAAAAGTCTATCGTAATTTAGCAAGGTTACAAAACAATGGCCAGTAAAGGTTGTATCAAACAAATCAACGTTTAAAAAATTCAGGGCCATATTGATAAGATATTACGTATGTATATCATTAACTAACGATAATTGCGGCACGAGTTAAAATGTCTAAATACCGAACAAATGTCCAAACATTAAGTAACCGTATCGACTTGCAAAGCCAAAATTTTGTAGACAATAGCGCCTCTACGAAACTAAAAAAATCTCTTATTGTATTCTTTGCCGTACCATTAAGTAAAACAGGTTATAAATAAACTTTGACAAAGACGGTGTTTTACTGAATCGAAAAAGAATATAATTCTTGGCTAGTCCACTACGTCTGCTACTCTGTCTAGACGACTACATCTCATAATAAATGCAGCTTAGTCCCGGTAATAATCTCTTGCCAGTCGATATCTTTACGCCGTCCCCTAAGAGATATACATACATATAATATAAAGAATATTTCTAGAACGCGCCTCACTTTCTTAGATCACAAGGAGTTATTACAACTTATATATTGTCATTTTTATAAAGGATATGTCGGTATATTATAGAATAAATAAATAAATTCTAATAATCCTCCTCCTCGCATCGTATTCCTCATTGCTGAGGGTCGTGATCCCCTGTACACGGAGTGATCTTCGTTCTGATTATGCTGCGCCACCTGTTCCTGTCTTTGGCATCGTGGAGCGCAACATGAAGTTTCGTGTTAAGGGCCGTGCAGATTTGGTCCGACCATCTGATGGGACATCGGCCTCTTGGACGTTTGCCCTCGACTTTGCCAGTAACCATTAGTTGTTGCAGGTTATTGCCGTCCTTTCTGGCTATATGGCCAAAAAACTCCAGAACTCGGCGCAGGCAGATGGTAGAAAGCCTGGTTTTGATTTGGAGATCGCATAGAATGGACGCGTTGGTGCGGAATGCAGTCCACGGAATCTGAAGCATTTTCCTCCAACACCACATCTCAAAAGCATCTATGCGATCTCGATCGGCCTTTTTCAAAGTCCATGTTTCTGAACCATAGCTGAATATGGAGAAGACTAGGGAGTTGACTAATTTGACTTTAGTTTTCCTTGTGATGTTGCGGTCTTTCCATATTTTGTGCAACTGTGTCATTGCATTTTTGGCCATGCCTATACGCCTGCGTATTTCTTTTTCACAGGATCCTGTGTTGCAGATGATAGATCCTAGATAATTAAAATCATCTACTGTTTCGAGTGGTAGAACTCCCGTAAGTCGCAGTTGGTTGGCTCGGTCTACTACCATTAGTTTGGTCTTGCTATGGTTGATTTTGAGACCATGTTCCAAGCTAATCTTTTCCATTCTGTTTAAGAGCTGCACCATTTGGTCTTCGTTGGCAGCCAGTAGTGTGGTGTCGTCTGCATAGCGGAGATTAGAGATCTTAGTGCCACCTATGGTGACACCACCTTTCCAGCCCTCGCAAGTTTTTCTCATGATGTACTCACCATAAGCGTTAAACAGAATGGGGGATAGAATGCAACCCTGTCGTACGCCTTTTTCAAAGCAGAAGGAGTCTGATACAGTTTTTTCTACCTTAACAAAACCTTGATTATTACAGTAGAGTGATTCAATAAGGGCAACTAATTCTAATAATAGAAAGGAGCAAAAAATACTCACCAAATAACATCCATGACGGACTTGGCGACAGCTGCCGAGTATATAGAGAGGTCTCCGTACAGATACACGCACAGCGTGCAGTAGAACATGGTCCGCCCAGTCTTGTTGAGGAACAAGTTGGCCATCTCCCCCAGTTCCACGCGCCGGTCGAGGCTGTAGTAGCGAGACGGTATCGACGCCCCACACACCAGTGGCTCCTCAAGCTCCCCGTAGTTCTGGCGGGAAGTTGTGGCCTCATCTTCGGAATCTTGCCCTTGAGTCTGTGAATATGTTGTTACGGTTAGTAATACCAACTCTATTCTAGAGGTTAGGTCTTTATGCAGATTGGAAGACTACATATTTATCAGATTATTGTAAAGCTCTCATGTTTCCACGTCATATTATTATATTTTTAAAAAATAACTATTATTATATTTAAAAATTAATAATATGACGTGGAAACATGAGGGCTTTCATAGCTTCGAAATGTTTATGTCCTTAATTGTCACTCATAACTAACAGTTCGTATGCATACATGCATAGTTACTAGTAATGTTGAAGAATAATACTCGTTACTGGATTCTAGTTCCAATTATGTAATAAAAATAAGTACCTACTCAGTTTTCTACAAAATTTTCCTATAAATTAATAAGTTGTGTATACTTGGGCCGTGTGCGTAAGAGCGTGGTCGTCACGCGGATTATACAAAAGAAATTACCCCGCTACCGCTCCGCCCTAACCTGCTACATGTGACATCATTGCAAAAATAATTACACTAATTGGGCTAAGTAAGTAAAAATTGCACAATTACAGTGGTTAAATATTCAATTGATTGGTAAAATCACGAATCTGATTAGAAACTAAAAAATATTAATCAACCATTTAGAATTGTATATAAAGTATATAAGTATTACTCAATAAGTAAGCCATTTAAATTTAACTATTCTAAAAATATGAAAAATATAAATTCTACATTTTTGAACCAGAGTTACAAACTTGTTTTAACATACATATGCAAATAGCATAAAATAGTATTTTCAAATGGGAACACTGAGACTGAATACAGTCTTACTGACAAAACTATTAGAAGCCCACTCTTTCTCATGCCTGTATTCCAGAAGGTGTAAAAAATATATATATTCCTGTAATATTTCTACTATCACATGTTACCAGTTTTTATAAAACATATTAAGGGACCCTGTTGGTGTTGTAAGAGCCAATACACAAACAAAAGTTTCAATACACCCATTTAATTGATATTGACAAAATTTATACCAAAAACTCACTAACATTTTGCCTAAGTCGGGAATTGAACCCATAGATCAACATTTCACACACTTATTGGTCCTAATGTGGTATGAAATATCTAAGAGTATCATCATCATCAGCCCAAATACGTCCCACTGCTGGGCACGGGCCTCCTCAACAACTGAGAGGGTTAAGAGGGTAAGAGTATATGAACATAATATTAGTAGTACAACAAATATAAATGCATGGATTATGATCACCTATGACACAATATTTTTAACATAGTTATCATGAATGTGTGAATTTTCCCATGCAAATAAAAGAAATACACCAAAGTATGAAAATTTACTTAACAAGACCTATGAGTTGGCTATTTGTCTATAAAACAAGACCAGCAGATCCCCTCAAAAAATTATGAATCAAGGAGTCAGATTGAGTTTTGATTCAACAGCAGGTTTTTTTAAACCTGATGATTATTGATAGGAGGTTGAGTAAATTGTACTTACACTTTCCCTTTTAATAGTCTGTAGCCTTTTCCACTTGAGCACAGCATTAGCACATGCCATCGTCTCTATAACATATGTGGCATTCATAAAACTCATGAATGCAAGGAACACTAGAGATATAGTACTGAGGCCCCATCCTGCTCGGGCAAATGCTGCTGGCAGTGTCAGGGCTCCAGTGCCGACTATCAAGTTGAACACATAAATTAACCCCACCTGAAACAAAAAATAAATATTATAGTTTTAAGGCCACAAGTTCATGATAACTT
Source organism: Hemaris fuciformis (assembly GCA_907164795.1). Lineage (NCBI taxonomy): Eukaryota > Metazoa > Arthropoda > Insecta > Lepidoptera > Sphingidae > Hemaris > Hemaris fuciformis. The sequence continues at coordinate 11,877,886 of OU015440.1, forward strand.
TCTGATAAACTTTTGTCATGTAAAGAATATTTATAACATTACACTAAAAAAAATATCATTTTTACTAAATACACTTTTAACTATTATATATATTTAAAAAAAAAACAAACATAACATATATTTTTTACTTGAATCACATCTAAACATCTCATTCATTTTACATAATTTATTTAAAATATTATTGGCAAAATTAATGTTTTGTCACATATTAAGGTTTTGTGTAAAACAATGATTTGGTAAGGGCCTTTCATTAATTTTCTTTATTGTTATATTATTACTTCTGTCAATCTATACATACATACATACATACATAACCTCACGCCTATATTCCCCGAAGGGGTAGGCAGAGGTGCATTTCTGCACCCACATTTCGCCAGGTATGTATCAGTCCCACGTAATAGGGGGCGAGCCTATTGCCGTTTTTCGGGCACAATTCCAGACTCCGTGCTGTTACTGAGAATTTCCTAATGGAAAAACCCAATAACACTTTGCCCGACCCGGGAATCGAACCCAGGACCTCTAGATCGCACAGCACATACCTGTGCCGCGAGACCACGAGGCAGTCTCAACTAAAAGTGCAATCAGAGTGAACATTAGCATAAAATCACAATATTGATATACTTACACATCTCTATCTATATTTTTCTAATAGCTATCAATAAAAAAATATTTATTAAAATATTGATTTATGGTTATTAGGAATATTAAGGTCATTCAACTTGCCAAACTAAAATCACAATGTCACTCATTGGTACAGATGTGGAAGGGATATCTTAGAGTATTACAAGGACGGAATACAGTTACTTGTAAACACAATAGAACAAAGAAACACGGGTAGTTTACACTTTTAAAATGTTAGCAGATGGGTATTGACTAAAAAAATTCTCGACATATGTTGCTGATAATATTACAATTTAAGGCCATAAAATATATTATATTGATAAATTTTTACTTACCCATACAGAATATTGATCCCCAGCCTCCGTAAGAGGCATTCTAAAAAGCCGCCTTAGACTCCAAAACCGACGTAGCATAGCACATAACTTAGGTACGACATTGCTGCCGGATACCTGACACAGCAATGGCAAATGAAAAATTTCCCTAACGTGGTAACGCCTATCAATAATATTGGAAATACATCGATTTAACAGTTTCAATAGCGACGATTATTTGGTTTGTAATTTGTATGAAAGTACCTATGCTTTGACAGAAAATGTCAAAGTCAATTGGATCGCATTTTTTTTTATTTAAAGGTAAAGCGCACATACTTATGTACTAAAAGTGGAAATATAAATGACATATTATTTATCTAATTAAAATGATTAACCAAATAAAAATAATAATAAATTCAATTTACCTAGCGTAAACTTAATTCATGGGATCAAAACTTAAAACAATTCATTTTTGCCGAACTTTATTCAACCAAAAGGCAAACAAGTTTGAGTTTATACAGCCTCGTCCACATAATAACATAAGATTTTTAAACACAGTATTTTTAAAAAGTTAACCCTCTAAAAAAATGTATGTGAGAAATAAAAAAGCCATTTTCAATTGCAATTCCCGCCACAAATATATTTAAGAAAAATGTGTTCAATAAAAATATGTCTATACCTACCTACTTCTTTCAATTTCAAATATTGTGCACTTCGAAGTTAGTTAGATCATATGGTTTTATAGTTAGTTCTTAAATAAGTGCTTTCAGTGGTTCTTTGGCAAATTGCCAAACCCTTTCTTGCTCTAGTATTGACATATTATTTAACTCTACGTAGGTCTAAGAAATAAATCTGGGCAATAATGCAGCCATCTCTGGTAACCGATTGATTCTTAAGCGTATCTATGCACGCAGTGCCGAAGAAATGTTGAATGTATAAAATATAATTGTAATTACTTAAATGGATTGTGCATATTCAATATTTATAGTCATGTTGATAGGTATCTTTAGACTATTTATAACTACAGTCAAATAATTGCCTAGATACATTTATATTTAAGATACTAATACGTAGGTACAACTTATCCGCACCTAAATTTATTATTAGGTTCTTACATTTAATTATGGTTGGTACGCATGATATTAAAGTAGGTAATTGACTCATAACGCAATAATCTCTTTTATTTACCATTAAGAGTTCAAACATACTCCATTCAGCTTGGCAATAATTCTTTGCCTGCTAATTATAATATTTGCTTAAATCTACTTAAATACCTACGGGCTTCCATCGCTTTGGCTTGTACCAGCACTCAATGCTTTATGCTACGAAGAACGCAAGTAGTTAGGTTGGTAGGTATGTATCCATACTGTATTATTATTATTATACGTACCGCGTATTTTGTAGATGTATACTATACATAGATAATGCTTTTTATATGTAGTGTATATGGCTATAGAAAATTGCTATTATCCTGCCAAAGCAAAGATAGGTTGTCGCTTATTGCGATGTAGCGTTGTTGTTGTTCAACTGAATTTAGTAGCATTTTCGAGCTCTTCGTGCGAACCCCGACGACGAAATCATTCCATCCAGCCGTCGAAGCCGTGTTCTCGGGGGTTTGGGATTGTGATTTTATATAAATCTCGACAGTAATCGTGCCAACAATCATACAAACGAAGGTATGCATGGAAAAATGTAGTTTTTGGAAATTAACTTTGTGTCGCCGTGGATAGTGCGAAGCATTTATGGCATCGCTTTCTCAGGCGTATCTTTTGTCCCTCTTTGACAAACGAATGCTAGCGTCACGTTCGATTTGCCTTCTCGTTCTCTCCAGTAATATAACACCGTTGTGCTCGGTCGTGTCACGTAAGAATTTTCTGTATTTTCTCTAAATAAATTGGTGAATTTTGATAAACTTTTCCACTTAACATGATTATTGAGTGCACATATGACAAAATATATAATAATTAAGTAAAATACTCGCTGGAATCGTCCAATATAGGTCGTGCTAACTTTCACTCTAGATATAGATAGGTGCCGTGGATGATATAGCATAGATAGCTAAATGTATACGATATTCAACATCGAATCGTCGAGTCTCAAGGCCGAAATATACAAATACAAGTACCTACATAAGAAAAGAATATTGGATTTTATAGAAATGTGAATTTTGTGATGGAGGTAGTGATAAATTGGATTCGATTTGTTGTTCAATCCGTTGTGAGTATTCGCGTTGTATGCACTATTGGAATGGCGTATTGGTGACCGACGGCGCATTATTTCAATATTTTCGATGTTGATATCGTTATGTAGATTTAGATTGGCTGTGAACGCTAAAGTGCGTCGTAATAATATTGATATCATTTTGTCTTCCCGGATTGGATTGTGTTGCGGTAATAAAGTGTTACATGTTTGTCCCATTGCTGCATTTTTTAGTCCTTGGTATAACCTTAAAAGTTGACGGGTTAATAAATTCCTGTTTTTTTTTTCTTCTTTATTTTTAGCTATTGGAAGATTGTTTACTAATTAGAATCGAGGAGGTTTTTTTTGTGGTGTTGGAATGTAAGTTTTTTTGTGCGCAGATAAACTGAGACGAGCTGACTGCACAGCTGCTTGGGGATCAGCCGAGCCCGCATTATCTGTGATATACAGCTCAGCCTCTCGTCCGTCCTAAAAGGTGAGTATTTTGCCATGACATGCTTCCAACCGAGAAAAATCAGAAAATCTATATGATTAATTCAGGAATACTATTTTTTCTATACAGCATAATAGTCTATGGTTTGAGCTCCTTGACAAGTCTGAATATTAGTTTTCTTTCTTATCCGTACTATAGTTATATCATATTATGCTTAAATAACGATACAATGTTAATTATGTTGTGTATTTCTATTATAATTTTATGTTGGTCTAATAAAAATGGAAAATAATGCTATTTTAGGGAGTGTTATATTTATATATATTTTAGATGTTATATTTATTGTCTATTTTTCTTAATGATCCAATATATTTAGTTCTACTTTATTTTATTTGCTACACATCACAAAATTCTTTTTTTTTATATTTTATTCAATCTTATTAATGTTTTGTGATGATGAATACTATGTGAATATATCTTAGATGTTAAGTCTTGGTAATAATCACAGTTCATAATTTATTATTCTATGATAAAGACAACAACATTTTGATACTAATTTATTCATCTTTGTATTAAAACTGACCCTTCAGTAATATGAGATTGTGTTCTACAGAGAAACGTAAGTGGGCTGGTATGATATGTTATTAATATAAATTTATTTGATTACATATTTTTATTTTTAAATGAAAAGGGATAAACATTATATTATTACAGAGCACAACATACATAATATTGTCAAAGAATCAGAATAATGTGTTAAAACCATAGATAGCATTTGGTGCTGTATATTCCTTCTGTAATGCCACACAACCTAAGTTTATGAATGTAGAATATTTGTAAATAAATAAAAAAATGCTACAACTTATTTTAAGATTTGGTTTGTACAATATTATTTTTAAAAGAGTAAGTGAGTCATTTGTTGATAAGAAACAGATATAGAATTTGAGGCAATCTGAACCTAATTTAGTTCATATCATCAAATTTAACATTGTGCCATTGTCTCATTGTCTTGCATTAGTAAAATAAGAAAACGTTTTTATTTGTTTATAAGGGGGTTGTGTTGTTCTAGGGCTGGGCCACCCGGGGCTAGGAGGCGAGTCCACAGCAGCTTCCAGCGGTGATCTCACCTTGTCCTCTGACACAGAGGCACTTAAACACTGCTACCTGCTTATTGACTGCATCACTATGAACCATTGTTACTTAGTCTTTAATTGAAACAATATGCAATCTGTGAAAATAAGTATAATGCTAGATGGATATTGTAGAAAATTATTCTATTTATAATAATTGTCTGATGTCTAATGTTTCTGTAATATTATGTGTTCCACATCTAATTAAGGATAATTGTTACTCCAATATTGATACTGTTACCGAACCAATGCAATGTAAACGCTCCACCTCAATGGTGGTGAACACAAATAAATTTGGTGCTTTTAAGCAAGTTGAAGAGAAGAATGAAAGTCAGCGAGTTAGTGTAAAAATGGTAGATAATAATATTTATAATGTAGAGTTTGTTGATAGAGTCCGACAAAACCAAATGATTGGCGATACGCCTAACTACTGCATTCCTGTAAAGAATAACGCCATAACAGTCCAGGGTATCTCATACAGTGACCCGTATTTCAGTAGCTTTAACTTAAAGTATAAGATGGCGTTGCGAGCGCCAGAGTATATGAACAAGTCTGATTACGCTTTTAAATCCTCCGTTTGTATTATACGAAATGAGCCTTGCGAGACGCAACTACTGAATGATAAGTCTGTTCAAAATATGATGTGCAAAACGAAAACTCGAATGATTCCTGATGATGACAAGTTTATCAGAATACACCATGACAATAATGTATCGAAAGTTGATTGTAACGAATCGGCCAACGAGCCAGCTCTGAAAACCTTCGCCAATGGGGATCTCACCTTTGACGCAATGCTACACTTGGCGAAGAACGAAGGGCGAATTATAAAGATTATGACAAAGAGTGGAGATCTGGACAGTTGGGGCGTACCGCGTCGCCTCCGCCTTTGCGGCGGTGGAGAAAGCTCCCTCAATGCGGCCACTGGGTGGGGTAGTCCGCCTACCTCTAACAGTGGTAAGTTTCGTACATACAACATTCGTGTTTTGAAAAGTAAAAATAATTGAATAAGTCATGTAAAAATTATACTTTGTGCTTTGTCACATGCATTGTACATTAAATAGCGATTTTATTTATCAGCTGGGAATTGGGGCGGCAGTACAAGTGGTCAATCAAATAATGGAACAAACAATACTCAACAATGGAATAACACGGCGCAGCGGCCGCCGACGTCTCAAGCAGACTGTAAGTAGTTTCGTACCGTGATGATGTCATGCTATTAATATTCGCCCCGATCGATGCTAAATGATGATAATTGCAATTATTTTCACGATGAAAAGTAATAGGATTTTCTATCAATTATGCAAGTTTGGTAAGTTTTTGTTAAACTTGTATTTTATATTGCAGTGAATAGCAATAAGAGCAACGGTAACCCGATGCCGCCCACAAGTGCACCGTCGGCACAAAATTGGCAAAATAATCCAGTGAACATGCCTAATTCGCAGTCTAACAACAACGGAGCGCCTGCAAGCAACGGTTAGTTGACAAATCGCAGAAAACAATATAATGAAGTCTTAGCGCTAGTATCAATTATGTAAACAATGAATTTATATTCAGGTACAAACAATGCTGCAAATGGTAACAATGGAGGCACAAATTCTAATGCCTCTGCTAACTCAAATGGACCAACAAATGGTAATGGCAATGGCAACAACACAAACAATACCTCATCTGCAAAAATTGAACAGCTCAATTCTATGAGAGAAGCTCTCTTTAGTCAGGATGGCTGGGGTGGTGTAAGTTTTATATTATCAATACGAAATATAATACATACATTCGTTTTGAATAGTAGGTTTTATAGCCGCCGTTTTATTTTAGCAACACGTCAACCAAGATACGAACTGGGATGTACCTGGATCTCCAGAACCTGGTTCTAAGGTGGAGCCTACAGCAGGAGGGCCTCCTGCTTGGAAACCCAACATTAATAATGGCGCGTTCCTCGGAACCGATCTTTGGGAAGCCAATTTGAGAAATGGTGGACAACCTCCGCCACAACCCGCTGCGAAAACTCCGTGGGGTCATACTCCGACCACCAACATCGGCGGCACTTGGGGTGAAGATGATGATGTTGCCGACTCTGCTAATGTATGGACGGGTCCACCGCCTCCACAGCAGTGGCCAGCAGGCCCCCCGCAGCACGCGCAGCAGTGGGGTATGCCTAAAAAGGATGATTGGAATGCGTGGGGTGAACCACACCGTCCTTCCGATCCTAGACTAGACCCTCATCGCACCGCCGATCCTCGACAACAACCCGTCGACCCACGTCATGATCTACGAGGTGGAATCTCTGGCCGTCTTAACGGCGACATGTGGAGTCAGCATCAGCATACAGCTGGTCCTAATAAAATGATGCCCACTGGTGGTGTGAACCAATGGGGAGCACAAGTAAGTACCTGTTTCAGATGAATATTATCACGAGCGTATAGTAGGGGCAACTGGCTTATAAAAAATGTTTTTTTAGGGTCCCAAGGATACTATGAAGTCTAGCGGATGGGAGGAACCATCACCTCCGGCAGCAAGACGTGCAGGTACAGGATTCGATGATGGCACGGCGCTGTGGGCACAGCGCGCTGGCATGGGTATGGGTCGTGGAGGTCCACAAGGACCGCCGGCACCGGCGCGCATTCCGCCCACTCCTACAAAGCCTGACGCAGTTTGGGGATCACATCCCCAAAGAAACGGTTCCTGGGAAGAACCACATGCGCCTGCATGGCCCGATCGCGACGCACCTGCTTGGCCGGAAGCATCCGGACCCGGATTATGGCCTGTGCCGAAACCTAAACCGTCTGGCCCATCTGGTGGCTGGCCTGAGGATATTGGCGAATGGGGAGGCCCAAAGCCACCGCAGGGTGGACCACTTGGAAAACAATTGCCTAAAGAAGTTGTATGGAATAGCAAGCAGTTCAGGTTTGTTTTGTTTCGAAGTTGTGACATTTTCGGTTTTGACACCATTAAATTATATAAAAATGATGCATTGTAGTAGTAAACAAGACAACTATTGTAATTTATATTTTAATAACATGTAGGTTCCTTGTGGAGATGGGATTCAAGAAAGAAGAGGCTGAGGCGGCCTTGCGTAGCCGTGACATGAATGCTGAGGAGGCTTTAGAGTTGTTAGCGAGCGCGCGTGGCGACGGGTGGCGCCGCAGTGACGAACATTTTCACCATGCGGGAGGCTTCCAGCCGCCGCCTTCAGTGCCGGCCGTATCGCCCGCCGTCGTGCAAAAGTTGCTCAACCAGCCACCACCACAGCCAGTGCAGCACCACCAATCCTACAATCCTACTAGGTATCTATTTAACTCACTAATTTATGGACATTTTAGGATTCCATAAAGGCTAATCAGTCTGTTTACCAGTTTACTTTTTTTTTTACGTAAATTAACAATGGTAATTTTTCCAGCGGAACTGGTAACAGTGGCCAACCCAGTGCGGCACAGTTGCGTATGCTTGTGCAACAAATCCAGATGGCGGTTTCAGCTGGTTACCTAAATCATCAAATTTTGAACCAGCCTTTGGCGCCTCAGACGCTCGTGCTTTTGAACCAACTTCTGCAACAGGTTAATGCTTTACTTGCTTGTATAGTGTACAGTATGTCGTCGGATTATGTAATTATTTATTTATTTTGCAGATTAAAGTATTACAACAACTGTTGCAACAAAACTCTATAGCAATGACGAAAGGTCATTCAACACTCGCCATTCAATACTCAGTGCAGATAACCAAAGCTAAGCAGCAGATTACTGCTCTCCAAGTAAGTGACGCGCCAATTTTTTGTTATATGCTTGCATGTTCAGTAACCCAATGCTAATTATTTTACTTGTTTGTGTAGAACCAAATCACTGCGCAGCAAGCGCTGTACATGAAGCAGCAGGCAGGCGGCGCGGACTTGTTCAAACAGGGCCACGATCCGCTTGTTCAACTGCAGAACAACTTCAGTGATATGTCTATCACCAAAGATTCACAGGCGGTTAGTAGACACAACTATAATTTATTTTTAAAACTGCTTATAAAAATATAATTTTCTTCTTCATAATCATCAAATAATTACTCAAAAAACTCATGCATATAGCCTTAAAGTTACTATTAATCATTTTATTGGGTGCATAAAACTTAAGATTTTTATCAATATCAATGACCAGCCTCAAAAATTTAGAGGGAACGAAACCACTATTTTTCATATTTCTAGTCGTACACTAAATGTGATTGTGAGGTGAAGCATTAATATATTTTTTTGTATACATCGTGCATGCAGGCTTATGGCGCGAGCGGAAATCAACAATCTAGACTGAACCAATGGAAGCTACCTTCCCTGGACAAAGATGGCGAAGCGTCGGAATTCAGCCGCGCTCCGGGTACGGCCAAGTCTACTACTAGCCCGCAGCTCAACCAACTAGGCCTCCAGCCTGACTCGTAAGTATATTTTTTTATTGTTTTGAGTAGTTAATAAATAATAAATACAGCCAACAGTCACATACATAGTTCTGACCCCACACTAGGATACAAGTCCTGTGTCGTGGGTATCAGAGACTACGAGAGACTTTTCGGTCTCACAAACACCCAGACCCGAAACAAATATTTGTGGATCACACAAACATTTGTCTCGGTGCGGGGATCAAACCCGCGGCCTCTCGTTTCGCAAGCTGGTGTCTAGCCATCTGCGCCACGGGGCTGTCAATAAAAACATTTACGTATTTACAGTACAATTATAGTTTGAGGCTTATATATTGTATCATAGACAATCCTCCGTGAACAGTAATGTATTTACACAGGACTTTGTTGTGCAACATTAACAAAAAAAAAAGATATTGATATACTATTATTATTGTAGTTTCTATTATTAAATATTTTTCGTTTGAAATGTATTTAATCTAAGTTGCATTAAATTTGCGTTCGTATAAGTATGACGTATCACTACTAATTAAAAAACTTTACTATGAATACATGTTTTTTTTAATGGTTACTCATTTAATACAGTTTTCCAGAAAAAGTCTTTTATGTTCATTAAACAGTTATGAACAGATTATTGATCTCTGTTGTTTACTAACGCGCGTTTTTCAACTTTATTAGTATGTAAAAGTTTTTTTTTGTTTCTGTGCTAATAAATTGTTGTGGTTGTAGTACCTGGGGTGTTGGTCGCGGCAATGAAGGTTGGGGTGACAGCGGCGCCGACGTCGCCGACGGCAAAGACGCGTGGCCCTCGCATGTCTCTCATCAGCCCGTGTATGACCTCGTGCCAGAGTTCGAACCCGGAAAGCCGTGGAAGGTATTTGTAGTTTTATTTATTGTTTTTATATTCCTGTCACATTTTGTTTCATTTATTATTGTGGGTATGCTATAGTAATATATTTGTGATTGAGTTATATTGGTATGTTTATTTATATTATAAGGAAGATTGTGACTTACAATTTACGTCATTAAGATAATGTTTGAGCGACAAACATGTTATATTTTATATTGAAATATATTCAATGTTTTTAATTTGTAATTATAATGGTGTTGACACAACATATAGGTTCATCAGGTTAACAATGTTTAAAAATGACTACGTAACTGTGTCAGGGCAACCAAATGAAGACTGTGGAAGAGGACCCTGCGATGACGCCCGGGTCGGTGGTGCGGTCGCCGCTGTCGCTGGCCGCCATCAAGGACTCGGAGATGCTGACGGGCAAGACGTCGCCGCCCGGCGGGGAGCGCTCGCTGTCCTCGTCCACGTGGAGCTACGCGCCGGCGGGCGGGGGCGCGGCCGCGGCCGGACTCAAGGGCGCCGACGCGTGGGCCGGCAAGCCGCGCCCCGCGCCGCCCGGACTCAACAAGCCGTGGCCGCAGCACCACGCGCAACCCCAGCGCTTGCCGTCCTGGCAGGCCTCCACCTGGCTGCTGCTCAAGAACCTTACGGCTCAGGTGCGTACAAATTGAGATTGATCGAGCTATGTTTTCTCGATTTCACATTTGTTTTCTTTTAATAATACAATATACACGTTTGTTTAGATCGACGGTTCGACTCTGAAGACGCTCTGCGTGCAGCACGGTCCCCTTCAGAACTTCCACCTGTATTTGAATCAGGGTCTCGCCCTCGCTCGCTACTCGACCCGCGAGGAGGCGGCCAAGGTCAGTGCATTGTTATCTTAAGTGGTGTTTGACAAAATGGAGTTGAAGTAGATTGCATCAGCTCGTTGATAGTTTGAACGATTGATTGAATGATGTGTGTGCGTTGTGCAGGCCCAGATGGCGTTGAACAATTGCGTCCTGAGCAACACGACGATATTCGCGGAGTCGCCGGCCGAGTCGGAGGTGCAGCTGATCCTGCAGCACCTGGGCTCGGGCGGCGGCGGCGCGTGGCGCGGCGGCGGCAAGGACGGCTGGAACTCGTACCCCGCGCTGTGGCCCGACCAGCACGACCAGCGCGCCACGCCCTCCAGCCTCAACTCGTTCCTGCCGCCCGACCTGCTCGGCGGCGAGTCCATCTAAGCACCCCGGGTGCCGGTGAGCCGCTCGACCCGCAATCTCCACGATTCGGTTCACTCGTTCTTATCGCTGCCGTCGGCCCTCGACTGATCGCCCGATGGAGTCCGCAGCACGACGTGGGCGACGTCCGATGTCCCCTTGATTTTCGTAATATTGAAGTATATAAATGGACGAGGAGCGTCGCCGCGTCGGCCGCTCGGTCGCGAGCCGCACGCGTCAGTCGGTAGTTGTAATTACGCTTCACGTCTCCCGCGCGGGGATGGACTAATATTATTCGCCTAGTCAGATCGCGTGGGGCGCGTGGCGCGGTGCCGCCGCACGGCGCGACGCGTCCCACGTAGCCAACTGTCCAGAAAAAAATTATCTACTGTCTTGTAAGTGTTCATGTAGATTATTTAGTGTACATAAGAATGATACATAGCGAGCGGCGGCGAGGCAGAGGCGGGTGCAGTCGCTACTCGCTGGGCCCGCGCTTGTATATTTACCAAATAGACGTAGGCGTCGATGTGTAGAGTAGTTGCGTCGCGGGCTACCTCAGTCACTCGTCCCGTGTCCTAAGTATAGTGTGTATTTATTTTGTTGCGCTCGCGGGCTGTTGTTGTTTCGCCCGTCGAGCAGTTGCGTTCCGAGTATCTTCGTGTTCGTTTTTATTTTCTCGTTTTAACCGCGCAGCGTTTTAATTATTTATTCCGTTTTGAATTCTCACTATAGCGATGAGCTTTCGTTTTCCATTAGTGATATTTTATTCAGCAATAAACGCGCAAGTGCATTTTGCCGAGTAACAAAACGTTGAATAATTAGTTTGTAATGTTTATAATGGTAACAAAATTTGAAAATAATGAGATTCAAAGTGCATTCTCTTAGAGGTAAATTCCTTTTAAGCCACTCGGTGTGAATAGTATGAGCATATGTGCGCACGTGCACACGTGCATATACAAGAGTATAGGTCAGGAGCGTGGCGCCGCGCCTCCCGCGTCTCCCCACAATCCAGTAATCCTGTGATGTAAAGTATCTTGCCTAATGTAAGAATAATCTATTTTGTTGGAGAGTAACGTAGTAGCGAGTCGCCGGCGGTCAGTCTCCGCCGATGCTGATGTTCCCCCAAATTTTTTCCAGTATTTGTGATTCAAGTGCCACTTTATGTTTAATATATGAAACGATTATCTAGATTATACGATTAATGTAAGGGTAACCTAATATATTAAATTGAAAATTGTTTTATCATTTTATATTACATACATTTGTGAGAAACGTTATAAAATACTATAGTAATAATGATCGACAGTAATATAATATTACACTTTTGTGTATAGGTAAGAGTAAAGTTCTAACTTAAATTTAGCCATATCAATATCTATTTAATAAAAGATTTGTGGTATTTTCTATAGGCTCAATTTGAACGTTATTCAAAGTGACATATGCTTTAGATATTCTGTTAACAATATACTTGTAGCGGTAGATCAGTCGGTATTACATCATCGTAGTTATAAGCGTACACTTAAGTCCCTCTAGGTATCTGTAAGCATACTGCTGATATTTAACGGCAACGATCGCACGTGTACATGTTCGTTATCATAAAGTTTATTTACATTTTTATTTACGTATTAATTTATAAATGGTGTGCCACAAAGATACTCTGCCAAAATAATTGATTACCAAGTATTTTGGAGCCACTGTCGCGAAGGACCCACCCGCTTGTGGCCGCGCGACCGGCCCAGCGCACAGGCGAGCGTTCAAATGTACACCCTATCTCTATTGTATTTCGAGCATCTTCCAGTGATCTTACGATTTCACGTAACGATTGTAGTGTTAAGTTAGTTGTAAGCGATCGCTGTACCTTGTCGGGCGTCCCGCTCGAACCCTATCATCGCTTCGGACCTGTAGTAGTAGTGATCAATGTTTCCATGTGTGATGTGTTCATGTAGAGAAAAGTTTGCATTACTACGTTTATCTCGCCGTAGGGACCCGACCATTGGAGTTTCGCGTATCATGTACTGCGTGTTCTCGGTTGCCTTTGGTTTTTGTTCACGCGGAGCTCTGATACGTATCGACAGTACAAACGACTTAAATATTGTTTCGACTTAGTGAATATTATCTCGTGAAAGTACTAGGCTGCTAAATGAACGGCACGATGTACGCGGCCGAGCGAGTCGACGAGTTCGGCTCCGAGCCTTGTATTCTGTACTCTCGTATCTACATCGTCGCGATGTTTACTGTTAGGTGCCAAAGAGTGAGTATCAAAGATGAAAATGTCCGGAACGATTGACTGCATTTCTCTGCTTGTGTAATGAATGATTCTTCCAAAATTTTAAATTGTTTCGCGTTACGGGTTGATGATCTGATGTTCCTATTACATTACTTACTCGTTACTTCTGCAATAGTCACATAGTCAGGTTGGCGCGGACATAGTATGTCAATTGTAAGTATTGTTGTAAAGCTCAATTTACGCGAAATGTTCTTTTCACAGTTCAACAAACTATACGTATGTATTATTTTAACTAATAACGTTCTGTCCACGCTCGCGCCAATATTTTCTAACGCCTAATTTCAGTGGTTTACTGGTGCGTATATGAATTTAATACAGCAATAAACTAATATATAATTAATTTTTATAAGATTTTTCAATTTTTAATATTAGACGAGTCGATCAAACGGAAAAATATTTAATAATCCAGTGCCCTTTAGACTGTGTTGTCCGTAGTTTAACGACGATAGAAGTCATGCCTTGAAGATATTTAGTCAGTTAACTAATCAGTACTTAATAATGGACGCAGAAGTGCAGATAATAGAGACAAACTCGTAGGCGTCGTGGTGTAGCGTTGTGTCGTAGTCTCGACGTGTCGACGTGTCGACATGTCTAGTGTCGACGTGTCTAGTGTCGATGTCGCGATGCTGCATGGGATGCGCCATGGGCATCGCCTTGGTTGTGACGTGTGGCGCTCACGCCGCCTTTACTGAATCTCCTCTCGGTTCAATGACTGCATCATTATTTCCTGCACACAATTATTGCGCCATGTGCAATTTAGTCTGTGTTATTATTATGTTGTTGTATATTTATACCTTACGTCTTTACTGTAATATGTATATTGTGGAATTTTATGCATAAAAGATTTAATACGCTTCACGCTTCTATTTTAACATTTTTGGTGAGTCGTTTCTGTTATTTAGAATAAATTTATGTACCTAAAAGTAATTATTATAATTATCGTAGGTGTAAATGTAAGAGAAAAAAAGAAAAAAAGAAAATAAAAAAAAGGAAAAAAAGAAAAGCAATTAAAAGAAACCAATGATTGTGCCTCAATGAACTGTGGTACGTTACCTTAACCGATGGCAGGTGTAATCGTTTCCTTCAAAGTGTTATTATATGAAGTGTGCGCTAGGCACCACTCGAGAGTCGTGACTAGCTGTACTGGCGGTACTAGCGGTACTAGCGGTACTAGCGGTACTGGCGGTACTGGCGGTACTGGCGGTACTAGCCGTACCAGCCGTAGACAATATAAGGCTGCCAGCTGCGGCGAGAGTGGCGACGGCGCCCGCGCCCACGCCCACGCCTTGTGTAATCATAAATGAGCTTAGCTACGTTTTACTTTTATTGTAAGTGTTATTTCATCAATCAACATTTTATATGTATACACCTGAGTGTAAATATTTTATCTATTTATTTTTTGGTTCATGAAGTTTACCCGAATTCATATTGTAACCTTATGACTTCTTTTTATTTGTAGTATTGATAAATCAGCGTGGGTTTCTCGTGTACACAACACGTTTAGTATGTCGCGTATTGTTTCTAACATTTGAATGCCAAAGTCGATGTGGATATGCCATTTAACGACCACAAACGCCAGCACGTGAACTGCGTGGATCTCTCACATCACAACAAACTATTGATTGTACAAATGGAAGCCATTTATTTTAAAACACGCCGCTTAGGTCATTTCTTCCCTCCAAGCTGCTCTGGTGTTTTAGCTCAACTATACAAGTAGTTTGCTCATAATTGTTGTTAATTTTAATTTTTTAAATCTTAAATTATCTTTTGTTTTCCTCGATATGGAAATAAAATTCGAAAGTTATGTGTTATCTCAATTTAGCTTTTAATATGTTAGGGACATTGGCGCAAGTTCGCATTGTATTTGCTTAAGAGCCCTACCGCCTAATACGCGTTATCTGTTTAATTTTCGTGTTTATTATATTTATTGCCTTTGCTCAGGCTCCTGGTCTCGTTACCGTTTTGTAATCGCCTACTGAACTCCATGGTGCATCGAATTGGTAACGGTCGGCCGGGACTTCACCTTTTGCTTTAGTTTCTATAGCTTGACATAAATTTCTATATAGGGACCAAATCAAGCATGATGGATACTGCACAATTTCCTTCAACTGAACTCACATCGCAGCTGGATACAGTGTCGATGCAAACTAAAAGACATTCGCGTTGTTCCATTGTTAATAACGTACATAATATGCCGTCGCGTGAAACTGACGAAGTTATTTTGTATGACATTATTGTATTGGTAGAGTACGTACGATATTCAGGGCCTTTTAATTTTAAATAAGGTTAAAATTTGCTTGTTGTATTTATTTATATACATATATATTATATATATTTTTGTACGTTAAGACGTTGACGTCCTGATACAATAGAGAACACGTTAGGTGATATTCTACAAAGAAACTAGTCTTCCTTATTTACGAGGGGTAGCGTGAGTAGCGTCGGTGGAGACGGGACGGGGCGAGGGGCGATCAGCGTACGCAGGTTCGCGTGCGTGCGTGCGATCGTGCGAGCGAGCGTGCGTACGTGCGTGCGTGCGTGCGTGCGATGAACGTCATGCGCGTCGCCACAAGAGGCAATCATTCCTCTAGTCTTGTTATGTGGTGCGTTTAAGTGAATACCAAATATAAAAATAACGAAGGCTTTGTCGTTAGTGTACGTAGGGGTAGGCGATAGATCGGCCCGAGCAGCTTGGACCCTGTCGAACTTACAAGGGAATGATTGAGTAGTATTATTGTAATGCATTTATTTCTCTTTTTTCATAGTCACTCAATCATATATTTAATTAATTGAGCTAACGCCTAAAATTGGAATATCAGAGTTTATTTAGGATGTTTCATATTTTACATGTTAGTGGTTAAATATCTAAAATTTACCTTAATTATAGTGAATGGATTTTTGTATTATCGGTATATATGTAGCTATAAGACAAAGGGTGTTCTTGATAAACACAAATAACTGATTAATACAAAATAAAATTAAAGTACTGAGTGACTTTACGTGTAAACCGAGGGCCATTGATAAATATGTTGAACTAAGCTAAATTCTCTATATTGTAATTTATATAAATGTGATTGCTGAGAATATTTTACCTGCTATATAGTTATAATAGATGATTAAGTGTTTGTTTCGGTTGCTCGCTGCGAGGGGCACGTGCGCGCAGCACGGAGCGCCTCCAAAGTTAACACGACACTCCACTTTCATACCTTCCGAGCATGTAGAGATACAGTGATGTTGCATTTGATTCGTTGTATTGGACGAGTATATAGCGTTTATGTATATGTATGTATGTGTATGAAGGCCAACCTCCCACCAACAGTTAATTGATGCAGTGGACTCTTACTGCTGCTCGCTAACTATACAAATACTGCTTCTCTAGTCTCTCTCGCATTGAATCGTCGCTCCGCGCGAGCGCACCTTATCGAGCATAATAAACGATCATATCCTATATGATGTAGTTTGTATTGGTATTATTGTTTCATTAGATCTCTGTTGTACCTGCGTGAAATTGTTTATATTCACTGTTCATTTGTACTGTAAGAGAAGTGAACCGGTCTCGAAGACACCACGCTCAGTACGTCTATACGTAATTTCGTATTCGAACGACCAAATGTTTAATGTTCCATTGATATGCTGATAAAACCTCTCAACTCAACGATATTTCTATTGGCATCAAAATCAATACTCTATGGTCTTAAATTAGTCACATTTGTACCTTGATTGTACTTGAATAATAAATATCCTATGTAAGTGAGGAACGACAAATCCAATTCTGAAATATACTTAATTTAAATTTTGACAGACTGATATCTGTGATTAAGAAAATATTTTTAATATTATCCAGTGAGTGGGATGAAAATATTTATTTTGTTAGGGGTTTCCTACTGCCAGCGGCACATAACGTATTTGTGACGAGACGTGATACATGTAATTGTTTGGTGTATTGTTTGTTACGCCGGGAGTCGGTCTATGTTGTACAAAACGAACAAGCTTAATCATTATAATATGTAATATACAAAGAAACAAACAAACAAACAATCCCCACCAGCCAAACGCACCGATCCCAATGAATGTAAGTGAGACGCGTTCGCGATCATTAGTTTTACACGTTTACATGACATCACCGAGGTCACACACAGACTGATTAACAAATTTATTGTTGAGTACCACCGATGTCATCTGAAATTACTTTCTCCAACGATTGATCTTAGAACGTTGCATATCGTCTACATTTCTAATTCGAATTATTTTGTTGTATTCATATCCGTCATTTCCGTGATGTGTGTTAAGTTTGATATTTGTAAATGAGCCTTTAGTTATCATAATAATTGATACTACTAATCTGTCCGCATGTAGTGTGTAGTGAGTGTCATCTCTCTAAAATGAACGATTGGCGTTGTTTTAATATTATGAAAATTATATTTTTCGGTACCACCTTTGAGTTAAAGTACAATGTAGTTATATAAAGCATGTTTCAGCGACATATGTCGAGTGCGAAAATGTGAACTAATCAATAAGTTAGAGTAGACTTAAGCTGTCTCGTCTCACATTACACCAATTAATAATTAATTCTCCTTAATATATTTGTATCGGAACACTTGTCGTATTAAGCAGATACTAAATTATGTCATAAATATATCAATAGGCTAAAAAAGATTTTTCTGTGCAAATCTCTGTGATGGGAAAATTATTCTAAAGATATAGTATTAACTGTAGGCGAAACGAGGGTCGTACTATGAAGTTGGCAGGCGCCAGAGATGAAGCTCTCGTACCTCCGGCGCGGCTTACAGCGTTCATGATAAGACCCGAGTCTGGCCGTGACTTTAAAAGTTGAACTTTTCAGTCTTTTCGCGCAAAGGGTTGTGTATTATTTTTTATGTAGTACAAAATGTGTTCGCAATTTGATTGCTGCTGTAGTGTTCCTTATTTTCTTATTCAAATTATCTTTGTTGGATATTTATTTGAAACCTTGTATTCTAAAATATAATTTTTAAATATAATATTAATAGTCGTGAGGCATGCGTAATTAAATTTCACGTAGTAAGTTATGTAAACGGCTGCCTTAATAGTAATATGTATTTGTATCAATTTGTACACCATCCTCAACGTATGTTCCGTGAACGATTCACTGTTTAGAATCGTTAGTGTCCGTCACGTACCAAATAATAGCGTAGCTGGTGCCGGGTTCGATGGTGAAGCTTTGTGTTCTCTTCTCGCTGCATACTTAGTACTCAGGTTTCTGATCTCTCTCAGTCCGGCTTCCAATAGTCAGTCAGTCGTTATGTTGTATTATAGTCAGTCGCCCGGGTGTTGCAATCACATGTCGTCCATAGAGGCCGCAGGGCGAATTAGAATATGGGGCGTTGCAATCGACCGGAGCGCCATCGCGGCAACCTTCATATCTTAATTACCTCATTCAATAACCTCAGATAGTGTGTCCGCACCACTATTAATCAACTCCTCTTGTACTTACACACGCACTGCACTGTTATTTGGTACACAGGTATGAATTTTCTTTATTTTAAGGTAATTATTGTGAATTTTATCAGTGTATTAAGTAAATAGTGGATATATTTTATTGTTATTTTTCTGATACATAAAAGCAATGTATATTACAAACAAAACAGGAGAACAATAATTATTATGTAAGTGTAACAGTTAGTGAATTTAAGTGTGCTATTTTCCATTCCAGAACTCAACGATATCAATGTTCTTGTAATACTTATTTTCGGGTTTTAAAAAGATGTTATTATTGTATAATTAAACTAAACCTTATGTGATTGAAATGCAATGTTTAATAGTATTTTTATTCTTTATTTTTTACCATTAATTAATAATAGTTAGTAGAGATCTATTTGAGAGTCTAATGTATCAATTATTTGTAAAGTTGGCTGTAACTAATTAGAGGTTACAATAAGTAGACATATTTTAATATAAACATTTGGAGAAAATTTTATGTAGATGACAAATAGTTGTTTTGAACATTATGTGAAGTGTTGTATCGTATCGTATTGTATGGTATCGTTAGCGCAATGTGTACGCACAACGGTGAGGCGGGTTGAGCGGGCGGCGTGCTTACTCGTGCGTTCTCGAGCGCGCTCGTCCGCATTCGTCCGCATTCGCACGCATTCGCCCGCACGGTGAACAAGCTCCGCTCGACCGGCGAACCTCGACTCTCACTGCACAGCACTGCTAGACTAATTCAGTTATTGCGTAAGGATATTTTTCTTACATTTCGATAAGAGTAAAATATTTATAGAATAGGCAATAAATAATGTTTAACAAAAGTCCCTATATAATCGAACTGACAACAGAAACGCATGTTATATTTGTGGCCTCTTTACGAATAAGATCTAAGTTACAAGTTAAAAAAATTAATTTTGCTATGCACATAAATGATACTCAATTAATTGCCAAAAAGTTATATGTATATTCATAGTTCAACAATATTTCTTTTGGGCATATTTACTTTGAATTTATGCAAAACTTAGATTATGAATAAGTAGGTTGTAGATTTTATGTAGAGTGAATGCATATATTATAATATATCTATATATTTAACGTAAGCTGAATTTGAGAAATATCAATTTCTTGTATTGTTCATAAGTTTAGATAATAAATGGGTTTAGCCATACTTCGGCTGGTTTGATATGTATGTTATCTGATTCATTGTAAAAAAAATAAAAAAATCATATAAATCCGGTGTTTTATTTAATCACCCATTCCTTATACCCTACCCCATATGCGTTAATTAGGTATCAATGTTGAAACAAAAGAGAACGTGATATGTAGTTTAAGAAAAATTACATACTATGCCGCCTCTGATGGTTATTGTTTAACTATGTAGGTACATATATATATTAGAGACACAATCTGTTAAATAACTCAATGATCAACTATTGTATACTAGGATCGACTGTTGAACGCACAGAAAAGACCGAGAAACGGAGCTCAGCGATAGTCTATTGGATTTTTGTCTTCTACTCTTCTCATCACAATTAATGATTAATTTGATCAGAAATTCATAACCGCAGCTATTATGTGGGATGTAAGGCTCGACCGAGATCTCGGTCTCGGTCTCGGTCTCGGCATTCTCGGCTACAAATCCAACCGAGAATTTTGTCTCGGTTCTCGGCTAAATACAGCCGAGATTCTCGGTCATGACCGAGATTGTAACTTTGTTCGGATCGGCATTCAAATTTTACCGCGCGTGGCCACGCGCCGCAGCGCGAAGTCGATCGGTGTAAGTGCGTGAGAGGCTGAATTGTGATTGGTTGAAGTCCCGTCTGGCGAACTGCGGCCGGCCGCCTTTGCCCCGTTCGAGTCTTTCGAAGTCCGAGTTCGAGTCTGCGCTGACTACTAGCGTACAGCAAGTGAACAACTCGACGGTCCCCAAGAACAAAATCTTATCTGCAAAATGTTCTACTGCAGTATAGAGTCTTTAAATTAAGTGAAAATATAAATATAAATTACTCACTCACCTCAAAAATATATATTTGAGAAAAAGAAAATTATTTCTTAAAAAAATATATTTTTGATGTGAGTGAGTAATTTTCACTTAATTTAAAACCTTTATACGGCAGTAGAGCATTTTGCAGATAAGATTTTGTTCTTGGGGACCGTCGAACTGTTTAGCAAAGCTGGACAATTGTATGACGAGAGGCGACACTCTTTGAAGGGCGAAAATGCCGAAAAATTGTTTTTTTTTATGTTATAATATAATGTTATTTAACTTTGATTATTAAAACAGTTAATTTTGATAAACAATTAGTAGTGTATTAAAAAGTTAACAGTATTAAAAATCAAAAATTTCACGCTTTGTATATTCTCGGTCTCGGCTCTCGGTCTCGGCCGAGATATCATTTTATTCTCGGTCTCGGTCTCGGTCTCGGCCGAGAACGAAAAACCCATCTCGGTCGAGCCTTAGTGGGATGTAAAAAACACCTGGCGAAACGTTATGGTAGAAATTTACTTTTACTTCCTCAGTGATGCAGTCGTAAGTGTGTGAGTATAATTTTTTAGTCATGTTTCTTAATTAGTTGCATGAAAAAGAACGTAAGTACGTTCCTATAGTGTAGGACTGTAGGTACACAACTTGGCACGGATAACTTGCCTGATAAATATTTAAATAATTCTCCAAGCAGGTAAAGACGGTACGGTGATCGTTTGAGAGAGTGTTTCTTTTTATCCCCGCCGGAGGAATGTAATGAGTGCTACGTGAGCCAGAGACGGCGACGGGACGTGTTAAATATGTAGGAGCTTGAATAATGCAGACACTCAGCTCGGAGCCTCGGAGCCTTGGCGTCGCGTGACTACCAACATTTTGCTCCAGCTGCTTTCATCTAGAGGAAATTGAATTTTATTCTAACTACTTCGAACTGCATCGGAATTTCTTTGTTTCTATACCGTATTGGCTTTGTATGTTAAATTAGTAATTACCCTTTTAATGTTTGTCGTGAGAAAAAAATGTTTTCTACGTAGGTAATAATATTATTACCTCCCTGAGAATAAACTTATGCGAGTAGACCTACTTATATATTTCGATAATTTTGCGCACGTAGACTTGTTTATGTTTTCTTGTGCTGATTGCATTTGAAGTTATGAGCGCTGTGAAAACAATTAAAACGTATATAGTGATTGCAATTTGCAACCGATTCATGGAAATGGAAATGTAGCGTTTACATTAGCATAAATGTGTAATACACATATTATAATTTTGTGGTTGCTGAAAATATTATGTGGGATTTACGCCCTACATTATTGTACTCTATAAATTTATTGAAGGCTTACATTCATACATATGCTATTCTATAAACCCGCCTTTGGCTAACGTAATTTCACCTAAGTAGGTAATTGTAAACACTCGTGCTCAATCTAGGGGTACAAAATAGGTACCTATATTGACACAGACAAAATCCACATTCACTGTAGGTTATAAGTTAATTGCACTTCACGACGTTAATAAAAATCAATAAACTTGCGAACTATATTTAGTCTACAGTTTTCCCTCACTTGCATTTTAATGTCAGTTTTGAATGACACATACATACATACATAAACTCACGCCTGTATTCCCCGAAGGGGTAGGCAGAGGTGCATTTCTGCACCCACATTTCGCCAAGTAGGTATGTATCAGTCCCACGTAATAGAGGGCGAGCCTATTGTCGTTTTTCGGGCACATTTCCAGACTCCGTGCTGTTACCGAGAATTTCCTAATGGGAAAACCCAATAACACTTTGCCCGACCCGGGAATCGAACCCAGGACCTCTAGATCGCACGGCACATACTTGTACCGCGAGACCACGAGGCACGAGGCAGTTTTGAATGAGGATCTAATTAAAAGAAGTAATATTTTTGTGGGTTACTTAAACTATGTAAAATATTACAAATCTATTTAGTTCATATAAAATTTATTACTGAATAAAATATTTACACAATATATTTTTCATAACAATTGTACAATTTACAAAAATCCATACACTTATTTACACATATTAGCTATTTACAATTCGCGTCAAAATGGAAGATGTTTCAAGCGTGATCAAAGTATTTTTTTAACGATGAATTATAATCCATGTTCGTGCTTTAAAACGAAAAATAACATTGTTTGCTACAAATTCGCTGAAAAGTAAGTAGGTAATGTATAGTTCTTAAAAATGTATATACTAATGCTGATATATGATCACACAACTACCAAATAAACACAATTTTTCTGGCTACAGCCAATACTAACTTTTATACGGCCTAAGTACCTACCTGGTCTAGGCCAGCGTGTTGATATCAACTTATATTCTTTGATATTATTATTTATTTTGCTTTAAGTGGTCAACAACATGCTTTTATATAATATTGCACGTATTACATTGTACCTATATGGATTAGGCACAATTAATTTATGGATAAATATTAGTACCCTTTTGGCTTTGTGCAGAACATAATATAAATCATTAAATGAAGTATTATAATTAGGCAGCCTAATTATGAAGCCTAATTTAGGCTTCACGATTAACCTACTTTAAAATATCGAAAATAATATTCATTAAAATATTTTTTGGTAAACGCTTACTTATGTACAATGAAAATTGGTCACACTTATACAAAAAAAAAAAAACTTAGGAGAAAATTCTACCACATGGTGAATCCTAAATTTTATTAATCAATGCGTATAGATATAGCTATAATTATAGCCCAAGTTATTATGAACGACAAGCTCTGCTATCTAAGCCATAATAATAAAAACAACAATTTTACGACTCTAAATGTTGACTTATAACAAAAATTTTGAATAAAATGGCACTCTAGTCATTCACATGATCCGTGCACGGAAACGTAACATAATAGAGGTCCGCTATTGATGTCCGCGACGATTTATTCCCAACAGATCTGTAATAAAGGTTTGAATAGGCCGTGGAACGATGCCGAGCTCGCCTTTCACAAAGCGATCAAACTTTACTACTCTTTATGTTGTTGATGGTTGACAATCTGTTATCTGGTCTCCTCCGTGGCATTCAGAGTTTCGAATATGTGCTTGTACCAGAATTCTACCGTCTTCCCCCAAGAACCAAGCGTCGCTCCATCAAGGTGTAGTACTTCTATGAACATTTTGACTATGACTTCCTTCAAATCCTGCGGGAAAAGAGAATAAGTAATATTGGAATAATTGACTTGTTATAATGTTAATAGTGCTTCTGTAACCAATTTAGGATAGAACAAGATTGAACCGTTATCTATTTTACTCAGAAAATCAACTTGAAATTCATAACACTGGAGTGGCGTTTTTTCAAAGGAGATTTTCATAGGTTTAACAATGCATTCTTGGAATTTTCAATCTCTAAATATCCAGAGTCAATATAAAACTTTCAAGCGCTTTGCCTTGAGAGGCAGAGATTATTTATCGTCTAGAGTGTAGACTCTAGTAAAGCAGTAGGTTTGACTTACAAAAAATTAAAAAGGCAAAACTGTACTCAGACATTACTTATAGGTGAATTGCCATCTTTATGAAATAGATGATAAAAAGTAAATAGATGAAGGCGTAAAAATGGACGGCAATCTCACTGAGTAAAAATTTGACAGCGAGGTTTGGCTTTGCCGCTTTTCGTGAAATAATCATTTGAATTGCTTTCTCATTATCCATAAACTTATAACCAACCTTGAAAATTAAAAATAAAATAAAAACTATTTAGGCATTGATAATATCTTACATGGAAGTGTTTCTCTTTGATTTGTCTCCTTCTGTGGGATTCACCTAATTTATTCATCATAGCAGCGACTACTTCGGGCTGATGGAGATTGTTGACAGCCATGTTGAGTGATGTCATCAGGTTAATGACGTGCGCCTTGAACTGAGGGTTATTTATGTATTCTTCTTCGGGCAACTTTCTGACCATTTTGAAGAATTCTTTTGTCTCTGGATACGCTTGGAAGAGCCTGTTGGCAAAAATTAGAATTATATTTTCGTATAAATACAGGAAGAGAACATTATAACAACATCCCTACATTGTATGTACATACTACATACATACAGTGTACCTATGTCATAATGGCTAGGCACAGCGTATTTTTATACCCACATTTCGCCAGCAGTTGTTAGCCACGCGTAACATAATGTTAACCTATTAGGGTTTTTGGGTACATTTCTATATATAGGTAATTATGCTAATTAGTGCAGCTATTAGAAACTCCTCTTGGAAAACCACAATAATATTTTGCTTGACCGAGAAGAGAACCTAGAACCACTCAACTAATAGATAGAAAATATATGTGTGGTTGCAGATTTTCCGGACACTTATGTCGTAGATCGAACGAGTATATTGACCGACTTATGTTGCATAAAATCCATTAATTTAAAAAATGATTTATTTACTATTTCCAAACACCGGCCTCGGCCTCTACATTCTTGATTGTTGCTATTTGATAACAGCAAATATCACTAACTCGCCTCAAAATATTAGACTGGTCGTTAGACTAGTAAAATATTGGTTTAAGAGCTAAGTTTGGCAGGACGACCAGTTTAGCGGCCACGATGTCCCGTTGTAACCAATTATGTACATTGTATAATAGACAAATAAGTTAAGCTTTTTCCGTATATCGACTCGATAAAGTAATGGCATTGACACCTTATGCAAATAGTATGCATTTTAAACTCAATGATACACTTAGCGATCAGCGTAAGCCATACATTTCACAACTTGGAGCCTAACCAATTCCGCAATGAAAGCTGCTTGAATAAGCTGAATAGAAAATAAATAAACCATTACTAGTTTACAAAAAAATACGTTATACACAACCTAATAACGAAACAAATGATAATCAGACACTACATTTTAAATGAATGGGGGAGTACTTCAGTTATTATTACCTCATTCTTTTTTCTATTTATTTAACGCAAAGACCAAAGGTCGAATTGAAAAGCAAAAACTTTTTCAAATGGTGCCTAATGAGTAAAAGTTGAAAAATAAAGTCCTAGACAAAGAAAAACGTGTTTAAAAAATAAATAAAAACTTAAATTCCCGCAAGAATTTTATGTATTACTAAAGAATGGCAAGTTTAAGCGATACAATTGCTTTACTGCTCGAAGTTTATTATATTTTCTGTTCCAGAACTTTTCAAAACTTCAACAAGCTCCGTTGCGCTACACTTTGGAAAGGTTTGTGAAATTATGCGTCATGCATTATTTATCAGCTTTGTTTCGAAAATGTTCTGAATTCTGCCGGTGTTTATTTATATAAAAGCTATAGTTTGAGGTGAACGATTTTAAGTTGTGAAAAAAAATTTCAATTTAAATTTGGAATTATTTTTACGCCGTGCAAAATGTATAAAAAATCCTTACTAATATTATAAATGCGATTGTAACTCTGTCTGTCTGTCTGTCTGTCTGTCTGTCTGTCTGTCTGTCTCGCTTTCCTGCTAAAACTACTGAACCGATTTAAATGAAATTTGGTACACAGATAGGTTGGAGCCTGGGAACGAACATAGGATACTTTTTATCCCGGAAAATGTAGTATTCCCGTGGGAATGGGTATAAGTAGCTCTGTCAATATTCTGCTTTTACGCCTAAACCGTTTGACCGATATGAATGAAGTCTTTTACAGACATAAATGTGATCCTATGAAGTAACATAGACTATATTTTATCCCAAGAATATGTAGGGTTCCCGTGGGATAGGCATATAATGTAATGCAAAACTAACACTGCCTATGCTATGCTTTCACGCCTAAACCATTTGACCGATTTAGATGATTTTTAGTATGGGGGTATATGGGACCCAACCAAGAAACATAGGATACTTTATATCCCGGAAAATGTAGTATTCCCGTGGGAATGGGCTTTCACGCCTTAAACATTCGCCCGATTTATATGAATTTTGCTATGGACTTAAATAGAACCCTATGAAGTAACATAGACTATATTCTATCCCGGGAATATGTAGGGTTCCCGTGGGATGAGCATATAATGTAATGCAAAAGTAACGCTGCCTGTGTAATGCTTTCTCGCCTAAACCATTTGACGATTTAGATGAGTTTTAGTATGGGGGTAGATAGGACCCACTGAAGCAACATAGGATACTTTTTATCCCGGAAAATGTAGTATTCCCGTGGGAATGGGCTTTCACGTCTATACTATTCGCCCGATTTATATGATTTTTGGTATGAATATAAATGGGACACTATGAAGTAACATAGCCTACGTTTTATCCCGGGAATATGAAGGGTTCCCGTGGGATGAGCATATATTGTAATACGAAAGTAACACTGCCTGTGTTATGCTTTCACATCTAAACCATTTTGACTGATTTGGATGATTTTTGGTATGGACAAAAATGAGACCTTAAAAAGGGACATAGGTATTTTTTTTAAATCCTTATCCTTACTAATATTATAAATGCGAAAGTAACTCTGTCTGTCTGTCTCGCTTTCCTGCTAAAATTTCTGAACCGATTTAAATGAAATTTGGTACACAGATAGTTTAGACTCTGAGAAAGGACATAGGCTTATTTTTTTATCAAGGAAAAGGGGTTTTAAGGGGGGATGAAAAGTTGTATGGAAGTATTGTCATTTTTAAAGCTAGAAGCTTGAAACATATTTTTGTTGATTAGATATAAATAAATATGACATTCAAAGTTTGTAAAAAAAATGTACTTTTAAGGGGGTAAAATAAAAATAGGGGTGAAAGTTTGTATGGAAATTCGTCATTTTTGAAGCTAGAATGATGAAACGACGTGTAGACGACTGTAACTATACGAGTATTTCTGTTACGCTTTCACGATTAAATCATTTGACCGATGTAAACGTTTTTTGATATGGACATAAATGGGACTCTGTGGAGTAAAATAGACTACAACTTATTTTCATTCTGAACCCAACCCTGTAGTCTACGCGGACGGAGTCGCGGGCAAAAGCTAGTACACAATAAATATTACTGACAAGATGACATTTAGCTTTTTAACATTTTGTTAGCAGATATGATAGGGTTGTTACCGATATTATACTGATACGTATAATATAATTTATGGTCTAATATATGTAGAGATACGTATAAACGTAAGACGTACGTGTCTAGTGTCCGTTACTAGGTATTAATTGGAACTTAGTTCAAAGATAGGTAGGATAGCAGACTCCATTTTATTTGTATTTGGTCAGCTGAACGGATGCCTCACATTTCCTGCCTATAGAGCGTTCTGTTTGCACGTGCGCTTTGCTGCCAAATAGATCCTCATTGTATTTCGTTTCCATTACAGATTGACGTCCAGTGAATTCTGATAACAAAAATCGAATGTTTAAGTTCCAATAGGCTTTGAATTGACTTAGGCCTGATTTCAAGATCTTTACATGTATCTTTAGATTGATACAAAAAATGGACCAATCGATTTGAAGTTTGTAAGCGACCCCCTCAAACAAATTATTTTAATTGGTTAATTTTTAGATCAGTTCGAAGTTTTGTATATTAAAATACACTTTTGTATATTAAAATGCACTTAACAAGAGCAGTCCAAACAGATCCTAACTAGTAGCTACGCCGTAGTTAGTTTGAAACACGGTACGAATGGACCCGGTCAACTGTAGTGGTGCCATTGTCTCTCATAAATCAAAAGTTTCAAACAAACTTTTTGCATTTCGGTCAGATAATGAGGTTGCTGGCGGTACGATAAGGAATAAAAAAATAAAGGACCACTGAATGGAGGTGCCACCCGTTCACGAAGATGACGCGGGTATACTTAATTTAATTAACTAAAGAACGTTACAATTAACTTAAGAACGCGGCGTACTCGTCCAAACGAATGCAATACAAATTCCATTCAAGAGGAAAATGTGTCTATCAAGTGTTTGTTTAAATTATAATGTTTGCGCTTTCCGTCAAATTCCTCAATCCGGTGGGAATATGCCTTAGCAGTAGTTCGCGCTAAGGAAGATACATTTTACAATGACGTCAAAATGACTAATAAGCCGGATACAAGTGAAATTTTCATAAATACTTAATATTCATAAAAATGATGCATGTAAATAATGCAACGCGTATGCTATTTAAACACAAATTATGCATGCAGATTTTATGGTTTATGTAGATTTTATAAAAAAAAATCTTATGGCAAGGCGCGGTTTGTGCATCTGCCAGTGTCAAAGTTTTATCATCATCATCAGCCCATATACGTCCCAATGCTGGGCACGGGCCTCCCCTACAACTCCTTTTGCTGCATAGTACTGTGACTATGACCGAATGTGCCAGTAATTTTCTATTACGATCTCGATGAAACAAATAGACTTTAAAAAAAGGGAACTTCCCACAAAACCGTCTTTACACATTCTTCTTAAATCTAATTTAAAAATAAATTAACCATACCTCAGAACTACAGTCTCGTAATTAATAGCTTAGATTAAAATACTAACGCCATATTATATCAATTAGTGTATAATATGTGTCTATTAAATAATGTTTTCCTCTGAAATCCCCTGTACACATTATTTAAGGAAGTAAAAACAGAAGTGAGTCTTATGGAATTTCTTTGACCCGCTTATTTGTAATATCGTTTGATACCTACGTTCTTGCATCTCACTCATCGACGTAGGTGATTTCTTTACCTATTTAAAAATATACGTAAATGATCAAACAGGATGATATTAGCATTTAGATCGTATGACACAGCTTCGAAACCTGACGCATAAATTAGATTCAAAAAGAAAAAGAGAAATTGACGTAATGTTTTTATATTCGTCATAAAATCAACATCAAAAAGAATTTGGATCCTGTTTCAATAAGTTGACTAATTAAGCAATTATTTTGTATACCTACATATTCGAAGATATATACGACGGAACTATTCCGTAGAGAACATAATTAAATATTCCCAACCAACCTGGTTATTTCGCTATCCTTAAATTTTTACGTCATTTTATTTCTTGGAAAAAAGATCTCATCAAGACTCATTGAATTTCGTTATTAAGCTGCAATTATTTGTTGTCGCAACGCGCACTAGGCCAGCGTGGTGGACTAAGGTCTAAACCCTCTCAAAGGTAGAGGAGGCCTGTGCTCAGCAGTGGGACGTATATGGGCTGATGATGATGATGATGAGTTGTTGTCGATGCAATCGTGCATGCCGTGCATATAAGTTCTTTTCTGTGTGGGTACAGTCTCAATGCCAGAGGTCGATAATACTCTACCCCCAATTAATTCTATATATTAAGAGGTGTTGGTGCATTGTTGCGTTTTAATTTCCAGAAGAGCTAAGAAGATTTTATCTGTAAAACCTGATAAATATCTTATCAATTATCATAGATGTAGATCATAGGTTCACAAACCTTTTGTTTCATAGACCACTTTAAAGAATTTGCTGGATCCGGTGGACCTCTACATTACTATCAATTGTCAAATCCCCAAAATAAAAATAAAAATCATGGACCCCCGCTTACGATTGTGGACCCCCATTTTTTGTCACGCCCAACCTGGACCACTTTGGGAATTACTGATGTAGATTTTGAAGATAATTGTAAGTAAATTAATTAATACAATTAATGTTCACGAAAACTTAATTACGATAACACCTAATTTTTAAGCATGACCAACATTCGTTTAATAAAAATTGAAAATTATACGAATATTATTTTTATATACTGGCGTGAAAAATTCGGTCTCACTCTTGCTTTAACCTTAGGTATGATGGTTACTGGCCGCTATTCGGGCGGAAACCGATATGTTGAAACCAACATGCCTCCAAAAGCAGTCAAAATAAATAATTGTAAGTTAAAATGAGCAGCGAACTAGGCAAGCAAAGGTGTCATAAATAACTGTTAGTATACAGAACTAAACTTCATATTTCGGGTTTAACTCATAACGCAAATCTAACCGTCTCATAAAAGGAAATAAATCATAGGCAAATCCGTCGCTGCCGCCGAAATTGTTTCAGTTAGGGTTGTCAGGTCATTCATTCATTCACAGGTTTCTGTGTGACTATTTTTTAATAAATGACCTATTTCCTGACAGTTTTCGTGTCGCAGTTGGTTAGAAACCAGATTGTGAAACGTGTGGCTTGTTCGATCCCCGCACAGAGACAAATGTTTGCATTATCCACAGATATTTGTTTCGGGGATGGGTGTTTGTAAAACACTTATAAAACTTGTAACTTAATATTACTTTTAAATGCATTAGTGATATTGCTTTTTTTGGTATCAATTTTTAAATCAGTTGCTTAACACAAAAATATAATTGCTATATATAAAGGTTAGTGCTTAAGGTTGACGTAGTTAAGTATTAACAACTTTATTCAGTTTATTATTATGTGGAAACATACAAACTCGTGTTCTCAAGAAGTGTAATACCTGAGGTTGATAGTTAAATATCTAAAGGATTTAATAAAACATACATATGATATAGGGAAAAATCTTTGACGATTGTAGGGTAACATATGTTTTTCGACATATTTGATTCAGCCACCAACCAAGTCTGTGTACTTCGTTTAGTAACTGGGATCGATAAGTTGTTAAGCAAACACAGCCCTGCGCTCGCAGTTCCCGATTTAACTGTGACATTTCCAGCTTTACGATCAACTACTTAGTAAGCGATGTTGATTTATTACGCGGTCGCCGTGATGGCTTACATATAGAAACACATAAAACTTTACATATATGTTTTAGCTTCAGGAGACTTGTAGTTTAGCAGAGGTACTGAGCTTAAACGATTTTACAGTAAGAAGTTTTCGCATGACATCCTTGAAAGAAATATGGAACAGTTAAAATATAGGGGCTTTCGTGCTAAAGTAAAGAGAACTCGAGTAGTATCTAGGCTCTTAAGCGTTGTTTGATATAACTTATCGCTGCTATAATTAGGTACAAATTTTCTGTTAATTACAGTCCATGACAGAAGATGTAAGAATAAGTATTGAATATTTTTATGCCTTCTTGATTGCGTAAAACATAGTAATCGCTTCGTTTAGACGTTTGTTGGTGATAAACAATTAATTAATCTTCACAATATAACATTGTAAAACTGTTGATAAGTTTGATTCCATGAAATAGGTGATCATTATTCTCTTAGAAATAACTGGTGGTTATGAGTCCTAAAGCTTGTGCAACCGTCTATATTGTATT
Organism: Hemaris fuciformis; assembly: GCA_907164795.1. NCBI lineage: Eukaryota > Metazoa > Arthropoda > Insecta > Lepidoptera > Sphingidae > Hemaris > Hemaris fuciformis. The sequence continues at coordinate 11,909,886 of OU015440.1, forward strand.
CGGAATATTATTAAATAACATCGAAGGACAAGTGAAAAAAAATCTATATAAGATGTAAAAAGACCGTGACCGAGAACTGAGACAACACATTGATGATAAGATAAAACGAAGAAAATTACTTTTTCCTAGCCACTATAAGTATTAACTGTCTCAGTTTTTAGTTTTTAAGGTTTTTAAGTTAGTAAGTCAGTTTTTAAGGAATAAATTTATGTTAATACTGGCTTTTGCCCGCGACTCCGTCCGCGTAGACTACAGGGTTGGGTTCAGAATGAAAATAAGTTGTAGTCTATTTTACTCCACAGAGTCCCATTATGTCCATATCAAAAATCGTTTACATCGGTCAAATGATTTAATCGTGAAAGCGTAACAGAAATACTCGTATAGTTACAGTCGTCTACACGTCGTTTCATCATTCTAGCTTCAAAAATGACGAATTTCCACACAAACTTTCACCCCTATTTTTATTTTACCCCCTTAAAGGTACATTTTTTTTACAAACTTTGAATGTCATATTTATTTATATCTAATCAACAAAAATAAGTTTCAAGCTTCTAGCTTTAAAAATGACAATACTTCCATACAACTTTTCATCCCCCCTTAAAACCCCTTTTCCTTGATAAAAAGTAGCCTATTTCCTTACTCAGAGTCTAAACTATCTGTGTACCAAATTTCATTTAAATCGGTTCAGAAATTTAGCAGGAAAGCGAGACAGACAGAGTTACTTTCGCATTTATAATATTAGTAAGCATAAGGATTTAAAAAAATAGCCTATGTCCTTTTTTAAGGTCTCATTTTTGTCCATACCAAAAATCATCCAAATCAGTCAAAATGGTTTAGGTGTGAAAGCATAACACAGGCAGTGTTACTTTCGTATTACAATATATGCTCATCCCACGGGAACCCTTCATATTCCCGGGATAAAACGTAGGTTATGTTACTTCATAGTGTCCCATTTATATTCATACCAAAAATCATATAAATCGGGCGAATAGTATAGACGTGAAAGCCCATTCCCACGGGAATACTACATTTTCCGGGATAAAAAGTATCCTATGTTGCTTCAGTGGGTCCTATCTACCCCCATACTAAAACTGATCTAAATCGTCAAATGGTTTAGGCGAGAAAGCATAACACAGGCCGCGTTACTTTTGCATTACATTATATGCTCATCCCACGGGAACCCTACATATTCCCGGGATAGAATATAGTCTATGTTACTTCATAGGGTTCTATTTAAGTCCATAGCAAAATTCATATAAATCGGGCGAATATTTTAGGTGTGAAAGCCCATTCCCACGGGAATACTACATTTTCCGGGATATAAAGTATTCTATGTTTCTTGGGTGGGTCCCATCTACCCCCATACTAAAAATCATCTAAATCGGTCAAATGGTTTAGGCGTGAAAGCATAGCATAGGCAGTGTTACTTTTGCATAACATTATATGCTTATCCCACGGGAACCCTACATATTCTTGGGATAAAATATAGTCTATGTTACTTCATAGGATCACATTTATGTCTGTAAAAGACTTCATTCATATCGGTCAAACGGTTTAGGCGTAAAAGCAGAATATTGACAAAGCTACTTATACCCATTCCCACGGGAATACTACATTTTCCGGGATAAAAAGTATCCTATGTTCTTTCCCAGGCTCCAACCTATCTGTGTACCAAATTTCATTTAAATCGGTTCAGTAGTTTTAGCAGGAAAGCGAGACAGACAGACAGACAGACAGAGTTACAATCGCATTTATAATATTAGTAAGGATTTTGTAATAATATACCGGTGTAAACAAACCTTGATCGAAATATAAGATTGTTAATAGTTATGATGATTAAAAAACGTCACAACTTTGTTTTCTTTTTGGGGATTTTTTAACGCCATTGTGTTATTAATCGCCAAAATTATTACCCTTCTAAATTTTCGATCACGGTCTTTCACATGTATATTTACGTCGGACTAGTTTTTTAAACCACAGTTGAAATCTTCTAGTATGAAATAAATACTACGACGCCTGTGCTGCTAAAATTATTCACGATCGATTTTCAACCGCCACGTATCTCTTTAATAACTTCAGAATTCTGTCGTATTTAAATGTGTTCGTTCCGCGCATTCTTAACGTGGCTATTTTTGTCTAATGACAATTGATTTTCGTTTACTCTCTATTGTATACTAAATAATTTTATCATTTGTATAGTTCGGAAATAATTAAATGAAATCAACAATCTTTACCGTTCTTTAGTGAAGGAAAACATACTGAGGAATCTTCTGCTCACTTAAGAGACTTCAGAGAAGAAACCGAAGAGAATATCAACTGAGGCTCATGCTCAGTAATGAGACTTATTGGGGCTTATAGATAGGTAGAAAATTAATAAGCTTTTTTGAAGTTTTTAGCAAACAAAAAGAATGTTAACTACATCTTATCATAAATTACCTATGAAATACAAAAGCTGTGCGACCCGCAACTCGGTGTCTTCATTAAAATTGCACGCTTTATTAACCAACTTAGTAACAAATCAATAATCAAACTCAATACCTAAGGTTAATTGGACCAATGCATTTTATTAGGCCATTAGTAAGTCGAGTTAGAATGGCCTAGGCATTAATACTAGATGCAACGTGATTGTTGCTATGGCTAAAAAACGAATTCCTCGAGAATGCTGACTCTTAGTAATTCAATTTATATGCAGTTATGTTTTACGCCGAACTAAATACACACATATAAAATCACGCCGGTGTCTCCGAAGTTGAAAAGTTTCATCTGTACCCACGTTTCGCCAATGGTAATTTAAATCCTACCTAATAGAGGACATTACCGTTTTTCGGAGACATTTCGAAGTTGTACGTGCTGCTACTGAGAATTTTCTAATAGAAAAACGCAATCATACATTGTCCAACGAACAGCCAAAAGTAATCGTCGATCTAAATTCTCAGCTCTTTACACCCATTCGCTGTTGTTTATCTAGTACACAATGTTGTAGTGTTTGTTTGTAAGGTGGGTTGTTTATACTGGCGCCGTTTCGCTTCAAAGATTGTTGATTTTGCGACAAATGTGCTCCTTTTTGAATGTGTAACAGCATTTTGATTGCTCGTTTGATACACGGCTATGTTTTTATTGTAAGTGCAGTAAGGTCTAATTGGGAATTCCGATGGCAAGAAAATATTTTACACAATTTTGCTCTGTGTTGGCATAAATACGAGAACGTAAGTCTCTATGAAGGGTGGACTAATGAGGCTCGAGCCTGGGCGTGGGACGTATGGGACAGACGCTGATGTTGATGTTCGGTAAGCAGGAAATTGTCACGGTACCTTCTCAGCAGCTCGCTTCCCGTAGCAACAGAATTGGCGTAGACAGGCGCCCAGGACTTCTGCACGGCGTAAATGTCCCGCCTCGTCAGCCCCGACACCGGGTTGACCTCGTCTGGGTCGCCGCCCCACCAGAAGTAGCTCAACCAACTGCCCATTGTTACCTGTTATAGACAAAAGTACTGTATTAGATTTACCTATAACGAAATAAACAATTTCAGGCAAATACGACGTTTTTACAAGTTCCCCAAAGATGGAGTTTAAGTTATCCAAAGTTTCATTACGTTTTCTGTAAATATCTTTGATAAGTAACAATAGTTTTTATTTTTGGCTAAATATTTGACCAGCGAATTCGAATAATAAACAGCTGATACCACACCATATATTTTTCATTTATTTTCTGTGTTATTTTTGTTATAGAATATAATTTGAAAAAATCACTAGTTACGTTTCTGAGTACATTCTGAGTTTCTGAGTAAAAAAATATATCACCAGCTTGAGTAAATTATATTTCTTACATATTTGTAATCAAGTAACATTTATACTTTTATGCTTATAGTTACATACAAAAAAAATAAACAAAAAAAAATAGCAGTACCTTCTGACTAACTTTAATTCTCTTCAGTACAATAACCGCGCACAGCAATAAGAAAGTGGATGACAAACAAATGAAAATCAACATTATTAATTAACCAAATGCAAACGAACCTCGCTCCACTAGAAACTGTGACCAACTGGAGTTTAATTGAACTACCAGTGGGTTTTGTAGCGGCAACACCAAACGTGTTATTCAAACAGTGAAAATTATCTTGGTCACAAGACAAAATTAAATAAACTAACATAACAACAAAAGTCATACGCATTTTCCCCCATCCGTAAATGTAAATACCTAAGCAAATACTCGATGACTAAGACTTATTTAAATTGGATATTACAATGTTCTATTATATTATCAACCACAATGTTCTCCTGTTTAGTAAGAATTAAATTTATTGAATCTAAACCAACTTAGGTAACGAGAAATTAAAGCTAAAGAAGCTCGTATAATCGGATCCGAGGAATTTGTTACAGATAGGGGAAAAGTAAGTATGCAGATATACGGGTTGATGGGACTCCGAAAACTAATTAGGAAACACTAGATTAAACGTGATGGAAACGATCGCGGCAATCTGTAATTACACATCATACCTTTGCTACCAAGTGAACATTTTATAGCAACAACAAACCTGAAGTAGCGCAGTTGGTTAAGCGTTTGATACAAACATATAAATTTATAACTATAATATATAACTATAAACACCTAAAATTTCTTAGGAATTTCTTAGGTGTGTAGTCCGCCAACCCGCATTAGGCCAGCGTGGTGGACTAAGGCCTAAACCCTCTCAGTTGTAGAGGAGGCCCGTCAGCAGTGGGACGGATTTGGGCTGATGATGATCATATAAACTTCTCTGATAAATAACTTCCTCTGGTAAAGAGCAGTGGCGGTACTTCCATAGAAGCCCAAAAGCCCAGTTTGTCTTACAAAATTCCGAATAATAATCTTTGAGCTTTAAATCTTTATTTAACATAAGCAAATTGACATATAAATGAGAATACCCTGACCCCACAATAAATAATTATAAACTAAACATTACACAATTAACGTCTCCACGTTTTGAGCTTCTGTGGAAGTACTGCCACTGGTAAAAAAGGCTAGTGTCCAGTAGCGGGAAGTATACGGCCTAAAATAGAATAGATATTAGCAACTTTCAGGGATCGTATGTTCATTAAGCGTATTTCAAAATTTAAAGAAAAGAAAGAGGCGTGGAGACTCAATATAGTTCTGATAGTATCGAGTCTCTAGAAATCTTACTCATAAAATTAACCGTTACTGCAAATCGTATTTGGTCGTTTTCAGTCGTGGCTGTGGATGCCGGTATTACTCAATTACATAGATTCTATTTAATGTCTATTATTTACATCCGAGCCGAAGATTGAACTCCTGCCCTTGATCATACACGACAACTTGCGTCGCGGGGACAACAAAACAGTTACTTTTAAAGTATTTAAAAGTGACAGGTTCACTAGCCACTTATCAGTCAACAGCGTATGCATTAGCAGTCACGAGGTTAATGCATTAGTTAATATTATATAAGAGAAATAATGCGAAGAGCAAATATACACCGCGTCTGACTCCGAGCTAATATTTATCTGTTATACATAGAAGTATGTACATGTATAGTAATACTCCGAATTCATTGTAAACACGAGCGGTGATCTTTAAGAAAACATTATGACCGTAATCTAGGCGCTGTGAAATTTCTTCATATCTCTTTATTTGGATTGATATTACAGTGAGAAAAGGTATTTTTGGTGATAATTACTGGACTTATTTGAATGATTTTAGGGGGGATCTTGTAAAAAGATACATGGGCTACTTTTATATTTTATTTGACCCACTAAAGGTCGACTGCCTAAGAATGCCTAAGGCATTATGTCCGCCTTTCTACAAACTGTATAAAAAGCATTAATAAATAAAGCAGGGTCCATACATTAGGATTTTATGTAATTTTAGCAAAATAAAAATGATGAAACTCTGATTTACCTAATGTACCTATAAATTCAAATTACACAGATCTTTTTAAGCTTTCATAATGAATATGAATTTAAAGATACCAATCTGGTATTTTGTATTAAAAACTATAAGAGAATTTGCACCTTCACAAACACACGAAACAAATATTTTTGGGCCACACAAATTTGTGTAACGAAAGCTGTCATAAAACTGTTTATTCTTCCATTCGATTTAAGAAATGTTTATATACGCTATAAAAAATACACTGATCGGCTACACATCTAAATATTATATATAACTCAAAGGTGACTGATATGACAGACTGACATAGTGATCTATCAACGCACAGCCCAAACCACTGGACGGATCGGGCTGAAATTTGGCATGCAGGTAGATGTTATGACGTAGGCATCCGCTAAGAAAGGATTTTGATTAGTTCTACCCCCAAGGGGATAAAATAGGGGATGAAAGTTTGTATGAAACTTTGTCAATTTTAAACCGATCGGGCTGAGACTTTGCATGCATAAAGCTACTATGACGCAGGTCAACCCTGTACCCAACCCTATAGTCTACGCGGACGGAGTCGCGAGCAAAAGCTAGTTGAGGTATAAATTATAGAATGACCTATCGCTGTTATAACACGTGGACCGAACTTTCAGGCTTTACATATTACCGATTTCTTTACATACATACATTTAATACTCGTGGTTGTAAGGAAAACATAATATTTATTTTTTATTTTTTGTCGGGATATTTTTAATGTCACGGTGTATGTAATCACCGTGGCTATTGCCTGTCTTAGTTTTCGATCACGGTCTTTACCTGTATATTTCTGTCCCCACACTAAGGTACAAGTCTTGTGTCGTGGGTATCAAAACAAAGAGAGTTTTTGGGCTCATAAACACCCAGACCCGAAACAGATATTTGCGGATCATACAAATGCTTTTGTGCGGGGATCGAACCCGCGGCTTTCGTTTCGCAAGCTGGTGGCTAATCAACTCCGTCACAGGGCTATCGTGAGTCTCATATATCCGTGAACTCTGCAGTTAACAGAATAATGAAATTGTAAATATTCAAAAATATACGAATTTACATTTGATTTTCATTACATGTTTTCATAACTGCAGTTTTCTACGTTCATCACAATATCAAATTTATTGGCAATCACTCTTATTCGTGTTTGTTTTTTCAATACACCGTAGTCGAATATTCAAATTGGGCCGCCATTGCCCCGAGTTCAATTAATTCAAGTTTGATGGGTGGCCGTCAAACGAATTGAACTTCAATAATTGTGTTGACCCCGTGTCGAGTTTTGAAGCTTTTTATACCAATTGACTACGAGCATCTTCAAATCAAGGCTATTATCATTCACGTTGCTTTTATGCATCTTGGCATTAAATGCTTATTACGTTCTTATTTTAACTATGCCATATCAGTAATGATGTATATATAAAATGAACAAAATGTTATCATGAAAGGCAAGTCGAGTTTGACGATTTCATATATAATATAAATCATCTATATCTTTTGTATTATCTTTAATGAAATGATTTGGGACCACCCGTTTCGTGCTTCTGATCATTCCAGTCTTTCTAGCGGTTGTCTGGAAGGAATCGCCGATACCGACAATAATTTAGTCAACTTATATATCGAATGGGATTCAGGAGTGTGTATCTATGCATTGTCACTTCAGCCGTCATCTTGGAAAACACGTTTTATCGAATATCTCGCGAACCGCGCATCTTAGGACAAAAATTGTAGAAATCATTATTGTAGATAATAATATTTGCCATCTTTTTTATTTGAAACTTTTTTTGTATAACGCATAGGTTTTTAATCTATAACATCTTATAAAAAACAAAATATTGTGTTGAAGAATGGAGTGATCGTGTTTGAGAGGAGTTATGTTTTATAGGACGCCGTTAACTCTATGTCACGGGCTTCCTCTAAAACTGTGAGGGTTTTAGAGTTTTAATTTGATATATTCACTGTTTCATCATCAGCCCATATACGTCGTGGGTGAGAGGGGTTAGGCCTTAGTCCACCACGATGGCCTAATGCGGGTTGGTGAATTATTTATTTATTTATTTACACTTTATACAATTAAAGATAATTGCAAAGGTGGACTTAATGCCCAAGGCATTCTCTGCCAGTCGAACCTTGGGTGATGCAGAGATGATGCATAGTAGGTGTGCAAATAAAATCAGTTATAAACATACACATACATATACACAAATTACAAACTAATATACTTTGGTAAAGAAAGAAGTAATGAATTTAACGTAATAGTAGTTATAATAGTAAATATATAAATATAATATGAATATAAATACATACCAAAATACTATAATACATACATAACAAATACTATTATGAAGATTCTGAGATTCTCTTTAGCAGCAACTCGCGAACCTTTGACTTGAACGACAGACGAGTCTTACACATCCTCATCTCTAGGGGAAGGGCATTCCATAAGAGACTAGCCTGTATGGGGAAAGAGGAGTGAACAAGGCTAGAGGTGTGAGAAGGACAGAGAAGAAGGAGATTATTTTTAGAGCGAAGATTTTTGTTGTGGTTAGCATGTAGAAATTGAAAGAAGTCGGATAAATACGAAGGAGCAGTAGAAGACGTTTTTATTATTCACCTAAGTAATTCCTAAGAACTTTTAGGTATGCAGGTTTCATCACGATGTTTTCCTTCACCGATAAAGTAAGTGATAATTCATACACACAACTTCACACACATGAATACACATAACTTCGAAAAGTCAGAGGTGTGTGCCTGGGGTTTGAACCCGCGACCGCCAAGATTCTCGACCGCGGGCCTTAACCTTGAGGCCATCACTGCATTCATACTGTTTATGTCATTACAATCTAGCTGTAAACAAAATAATTTCCCAGAATAGCATATATTTATGTAACTGTTGATAATTATTAGTTTATTGTTATGATTATGATATATCGCGTTTGACATGATCTCACAATCGTATCACATGACCGACGTTACTTATCACTGCCCTGAGTGTGATTAAAGCGGGACTTTTCCGTGATTAAAATACTTTGTACTATTTTTCTGTTTGAGTTGAATCACGGGGCTAAATAACGAGGAAAGTCATTGATGACGAATGCTTGATTGATGCGGTATCTGATTTAATTAACCTTTATTAAGCAATTTTCTAAGCAATGGGCTTAAAATAATATTTTTGTCTTTTACAAGCTCTCAGGAAATTCTAAGACGAGTAGTCCGCCAGCCCGAACTCAATCAGTTTGGTTGAGTAATCCCCTTCTAACAATGTGACATAATTGTCATTTTTTTTTATGCTCACTCACTTTTATGATGCAAAAGTGAATAAGCATTAAAAAGCACATGTGTAATAACGATCAGGATTATAAGAATAATTATTGCGCACTTTAAGAGTGAGAGAAAACATTACGGAACAGGAGTCCTAGCTAAGAGATTTTGATTAGGAGCATTCTTTAACCTAGAGTATGATTAATGGCGACTTCTTAATAAATAACATCGCACTGATAAACTAATTGGACGTCTATTTCAAAAAAGGAATCTAGCAAATTAACGTTTCACAATTTGGATGCTCATTACTATACCAAAACAACATTTGTTAGGATTATTCGGAATCTTGCTTAGCAGGCTATGTATGATAACCTCCCTGGTGTAATTGCTACTATCCAAACCGAGAAGCCAAGTATTCGATCACCGCACCGAAACAAATGTTTGTATGATCTACAAATTTTTTGTTTCGGGCCTTGGTGATCGGTGATTCGAAAAGTTTCTCGTAGTTTTTTGTTTTGATGCCCCCCAAAAACTCTTATGTGGGGTAAACACTATGTGACAGTTGAGTGTATTAAATAATCATTATTTAATACACTCAACTGTCAGCCCCGTGGCCCAGTCGCTAGACACCAGCTTGCGAAACGAGAGGCTGCGGGTTCGATCCCTGCACCGAGACAAATGTTTGTGTGATCCACAAATATTTGTCTCGGGTCTGGGTGTATGTGAGACCGAAAAGTCTCTCGTAGTTTCTGATATCCACGACACAAGACTTGTATCTTAGTGTGGGATCAGAACTATGTATGTGACTGCTGGGTGTATTTATTTATTTATTATTGAATTTGCAAGATATATATGCAGTAGAGTCAAAATACTTATTTTATGTAAAAATGGAATACTTTCCATAAGAACAACTCGCTAATAAACCCATGAGTCCTTTTATTGTTAGTGTTATTCTTAAGACATTAGCAATATCCTTAAAATACTGCAAACAAATGACACATCCTGTATCACTGTATCCCTTTATACTTATACATGTCGCGTGTGAATTGTCTCTCACAACAAATGCAATTATTAAATTGTATCTAATTAGAGCCAATTGTTATGTTTCAGTTAATTGATCATTGCCAATAAAGGACTTGGCTCGAATGTCACTTTACATTAACGAAAGTGTTAGCTTCAGCATCGTAACACTAATATAGGTCTCCATGTAGGATAATGTTATTACTGTGGGATTAAAACTGGATAAGTTTTTCGGGAATCCTTTGCGTGACTTTCTTTTCGATGTGATTTTTAACGCATTAAAAAATCTATAAAGATTTACGAACGTTAACAAGTAATTATTGCGTTGCAAAAAGTATTTATGGGTGAAATAAATAATTATTTTTTATTGCAGTCTTAAGAAGTTTTTCTATGATGTAAGCGTCGCTTTATTTCGTGCCAAATAAATAAAATAAAATATTAATGAGTAATTTTTATCCCGCCTGCAGCAGCATTAACGGTAATTTCTACTAAATAATTAAAAATTACGCTATGACTGTTATATTGCTTAAAACCCAGGTCATTAAACGCTACCATTGTAATTTAATTACGAAACAATTTCATGGTACGAGTCAATTATGTGAGGAGGTAACCTACTTGCGGTGATACGGTAGGGAAACCCATCCCGTAATATTCAGAACAACATATTACACACTAGGGTTGCCAACTGCATGTTAATGGTTAATAAATGAGTAAACATTGCCAAGTGGCGCAATTAAGGGCAATTGTGGTTAAGAGAACAAGTAGAATTATCATACCATAAAATTTTTATAAAGATTTTATTTTAAATATTAGGATCACAATAACTACCAGTTGGAAAATATTTTAATTCTTTTTTAAAAATTTAGCCTTTCTAAAATAAAATTTTGGCCTTTAGGAGGAGAGTAATAACTTTAATTGAATGAAAAAGTTTTCGTGAGAACATCGAAAAAAAATAAACATTTGGGATCTCAACTGCCAGTTTTTTTTACGCACCCATTAAGCAATACTACACATATGTATATTTTTGCATAAACAAAAACCACACATTAATTGCACTGAAACTAGAAAATAGGTAAAATAACATATTAATATGATTTGTATCCTTCTAAGCGGAATAACCCTTAATAGCTTCCTCTAACGTAATTGTAAATACTCTTAGCATCTTCCTGAATTTCATGCTACGCGGGTTTCTTCCTCGTAACATTGAAAATTATAATAACGTACGGGTTTTCTAATGCTTGCCCCTTTGTGTATTATCTTGTGTGTACATTTTAATAGAATGGTTATTTCCTTGTTTCAATATTAAGAAAATTTTTATTTTATTTTATTTAGGTTTGCCTACAAATGTGTACATTACACGGTTACATATAAAAAATCGTCCATTCATTAATTAGGCATTTTTGCGGGCTAAATTTTTTTTTATGAAGTTTATGTCTATTGTCCAATTATGCAAAAACAATTATTATCAAACTAGACCCGGGTTATAATGATACATATCAAGATTGGAATGTATTCGCTAGAGATATTTGAAAATTTCTCGCTACATTACATCATTAATCTTACTCGTTTTTTATATTGTGTCACAAAACCAATATTGTAGTTAAAATAATCATAATTGGTAATATGAAATTCATATATTTTAAAGCACCTTAAAATAATAAAGTACTGATGCTAATTGTTTGGAAGTTTCTAATGGTGCAAAGTACATTATTACAACACCAAAGTTCTCCAGGTATTAGCACATTTTGTATAGAAATACTACAAGATTGTATTTATTTATTTAATTTGGTTTAACGACAGCAGAGGATGATGTTGTGTTTAGCACGTGTTCCTTTTAGTATAACTCCTTTGATTCTAAATAAACTAAACCCTTGATTAATTCTTTAATGTGTGTGTGTCTGTTTAGCCTTCCTAAGTTTCCTAAAAACATTTTTATTTAAGCCTTTTCTTCGGACACATTAATGTTCCTAAAAACATATGTACATAATATAATTTTAGTGCTTCTCCTTAGAACAACGGGTATTCGCCACTAAGCCACATAAAATTTCTGAATTGTTAAAACCTCAGGGCAATTTATTATTTACAAAAAAGCCTATACCCTATACATAGTAGGCCGTGGCGGTACTTCCATACAAGCCCAAAAGCCCAGTTTGCCTTACAAAATTACATACATACATAAACTCACGCCTGTATTCCCCGAAGGGGTAGGCAGAGGTGCATTTCTGCACCCACATTTCGCCAGGTATGTATCAGTCCCACGTAATAGGGGGCGAGCCTATTGCCGTTTTTCGGGCACATTTCCAGACTCCGTGCTGTTACTGAGAATTTCCTAATGGAAAAACCCAATAACACTTTGCCCGACCCGGGAATCGAACCCAGGACCTCTAGATCGCACGGCACATACTTGTACCGCGAGACCACGAGGCAGTCTTACAAAAATCTGAATAATTAATCTTTAAGCTTTAAATCTTTATTTATCCAAAGCAATTTGAGATATAATATCCTGACCCCACAATAAATAATTATAAACTAGACATAACAAATTAACGTGAAACACTTTTGGACTTCTATGAAAGTACCGCCACTAAATAAAAAAATCCACGTTTCGCCATCTCTACTCAGCTTATTAACTTTTATAAGGCACATTTCCAGTTTCAGTGTTCTTACTGAGAATTTCCTAAGAAAAAAGTCTGGCGATGGATGAACTATTTTTTCTTTTCAGTGCACACTGTTCATAGCAAGGTTTTCTTTTGGGAAACCAACACCTATAACTTTTGAGTACGCTGTGTCGGGAGTAATACACAAGGAGCAGCGTGGCTGTACCTTTATGATACACGAAAAGCTTTGCCTATGGTAATTTTTTGGTGGAGCGTACGTTGTCTTTGGTATACGATTCAAAATTATGCGATTTTTGCGAAAATCACTTCGTATTTTTCAATGTAAATTATTACTGTCTGTTAGTCACGAATAGAACTTATTATCTTAGTTCCTGCTGACACATTCAAATGGGACAGCATCCTTGCTGTTCTAGTGATGATTGACAACCTTAATTATCCTTCATTGGGGTTATTTTAGCGTTACAGTATAAAAATCTTTCTTCGCAAATTCATAGAAAGCATAGTAAAAAGGGAAGAAGAAATTAATTACCTACGCTATATTGCACAAAACATATATACATAAGTGTATATGCACGTAGGTTTATTATGTGCCATGCAAATTTTAATTTACCTTGTGCCCTTACGTGAAACCGCGGCAAATTGCTCCCGATAACGTTATCAATTGGATGTTATCGACCACAAACATTGAATGGTTTACACCAAATAATTGTATTGAGTCTCCATGTCGATATAATGTTAGTGCTGTTTGATTAGATAGCAATTTTCGGAAAAAATGAGATATGATCACGATAAATAAAAAGTATCAATTAATCTGATAATTTTTTACTTTAATTTCCTCGTTAGTGGCCAAGGAGGTCGCTGTTTCGATATCCAGAACAGAGAGGGATTTTTTAATTAGAATTTTCGTGTGTCGCGGTAAAAGTATGTGCCGTGCGATCTAGAGGTCCTGGGTTCGATTCCTGGGTCGGGCAAAGTGTTATTGGGCTTTTTCCATTTCTTCATTCTCAGTAGCAGCACGGAGTCTGGAATTGTGCCCAAAAAAAGGCAATAGGCTCGCACCCTATTATGTGGGACTTTAACTTATACATTACTTGGCGAAATGTGGGTGCAGAAATGCACCTCTGCCTACGCCATCGGGGAATACGGGCGTGAATTTATGTATGTAATTTTCAATAAATGCTATTCAACTTAACATAAAAAATATTAGAGATTAAAAGTATAATTAATTACGATCTTTTTCTTAGTCAAAACATTAATAAATTACAGAAACTTAGTCAATCAGCCGAAAAGCTCTTACGTGACATTAATACATTAATTTTTTGTAAAGTTTCAAAAACTGACTATTTAAAAACCACAAAACTTAATAACATATAGATACAAAACAAATAAAACTGTATTTGTACATCCATCGAACCTATAGCACTTTGTGCCAAAACCGAACTCCAAAAAACGACATGAATGCGGTCACAACTACGCAACACTTCTGTGAATGTGTGAATGTTGTGGTCTAGACACTGAGACAGATCATGTTACCGACGGCTTTAAAAGTAAATATCGCACACTGAGAAATATAGTGACCTAATTCCAATTCAAAAAATTAAAACTAAATTTAACCTAACCGGCAAAAAAATAATCTTATGTCCATATATCTTGTACAAAATATAAAATATTCGGCTATATTTTAAAATGATGTGTATTTTAATATTTTTATATCAAATTTCAATTATACACCTGAGCGAAGTATGATCTGAATCCTACTTGTTGAAAAAAGTGATAAAAAGTCTAAAGTACAAAATTTGAATCAGATCACTATTTTTCTAAGTGTGCGATACATAATTCGGTGAAAAAAACGTAAGAATTGAAGTATTACGTATATCAATTTCTTGGGTTATAAGTTGCTAATAACTGTGAAGTATCAATTTATACGCTTTTCCGTAGAAAAAAAAATTACTGTGAGCGTATACTGTTGTGAGCTAATAATAAGTTCGTGTACATATTTACACATTAATGTACTTCAAGCTGAACTTTTTAAGGTCGCCAGTTTAGATCGCAGTAAAAAAATAAAATATGAAACTTATTGCAATATGGTCGACATGTTTATTCTTACACAATGATGCGAAGACCTTTATATCTACAAAAACCCGTACTATGACCATGACCATCTTACCAATCTTCATGTTGAGGATACCCACCGGTTTTAATTTTCGATACCGACCAAGGTAGTAGAGTAATAATAAAAAATAAATACACCCAACAGCCACATACATAATTCTGACCCCACACTAAGATACAAGTTTTGCGTCGTAGGTATCAGAAACTACGAGAGACTTTACGGTCTCACAAACACCCAGACCCGAAACAAATATTGGTGGATCACATAAACATTTGTCAAGGTTCGGGGATCGAACCCGCGGCCTCTCGTTTCACAAATTGATGTTTAGCCAACTGCACCTGTACTACTGTTAAAGTGGTGGACATTATTTTTTTGTGAACAAATGTCAGTTTTATTTCAGAATATTTTTCATGTCTGTTAATTGTAGGGTCTTAGCCAGAAAGAGTCATCAAAAATTTAAGTTGAATACTGTATGGGGGTTCGTTCCTTCATTTGGCAATGTACAAAGCTACTATAAATTAATTGTATCATTACGAATTATTTGTACTTTCCAGCTAAATAAACGCAAAGTTCATGTTAAAAAGAAATAACAATAGAGTAAAAAAGTAACATTTTGACATATGTATATAGTAACATAAAGTAGATAACGATAATAAATATAATTATGAGGGGACGCAGTACAATGGGTGCGGTTTTTCTTTTATATCTTTCCCTTTAATCTTTCTTTTGTTTTTATTAAGCAATACAGTAAAAGAGAATAATAAGCAAGTTATTAGCTATCAGAAATGATGAGATCCTAGGAGAACTAAAGTAACCGACATAGCCCAGCGGATTAGCAAGTTGAAGTGGCAATGGGCCGGGCACATAGCGCGGAGAACTGATGGCCGATGGGGCCAAAAAGTTCTCGAGTGGAGGCCACGTGCCGGATAGCGCAGCGTGGGACGTCCTCCGACAAGATGGTCGGACGACCTAGTAAAGGTCGCGGGACGTCGGTGGTTGCAGGCTGCTTCCAACAGGTCCCTGTGGAAGTCATTGGGAGAGGCCTATGTCCTGCAGTGAACTTCCATTGGCTGATGGATTGGATATTAGCTATAGAACAAAATGAAAATATTTGATAATGTCGGGGAAATATTTACTCATCATATCATGCTATTGGGCATAATCTCTCGTTAACAATCTGAAATGAGAACGGCAATAAATATGTCAATTAGTGGATCCAATTTTATCCGTACCAGTTTAACCCGAAATGGGATATGGCATACATTATTTAATTGTAAAATTACTTATGTACAACGAAACCAGTGTAGACGCCAAGGTCATAGTTCATGCGGTTTTTATACTGAATGTGTGTGCATCCATATTTATCGTACCTTTCGGTAGGCAATGGAGGGAACGAAAGATTTATATAATTAGTCATCAGTGAGTCTTTATCTGTGGGTCGGCTCATTCTTAACTTCAAAATATACGAGTATGTTAGATAGTATAGTGATGAGGAATTGAGTCGTACATAAGCTGATGACAGTATAAAACACACGTAACTTGTGTAGGTCTGTCTGCCACGCTTTAAACTTCATGCGTAGTACTCACTATCCGGTTATACACTTCATAATTCATCATTTTCTATATTACAAATTGGCACCTGATAATCTGGCTCGTCGAACAAATAACAGCGGAGTTTTAAGTCAAATTCCTTTAAAGCGTAAGTTCGTTCCGGCAGAACTTATTTATCATTGAATTTATTTTAATAGCAGCGCGGCGAACCCACATAAATGTATATTTGAGTGTATCTCTAATTTAAAAAAAATCTTGAGACTTTAGCACCAATTTGATAGAAAAAAATTGCCATATTTTTTTTTTCTTTTGGAAAACATGAGTATTTTTAAAGTTACATTTTTATCTATATAGACGATACCTAAGCGATTTAAATTAACTCTGGCTTTCTTTTTGTCTATTTGCCCGTATTGCATAAATATTCGAGGTAAAAGAATGGCGGATTCTTCTCTGGCACATATATATCGACTGTATCCATCTTGCTGTGAGTTTCTTATAAACTAGCTGCAATTTATAGTTTAAACAGAATACCGCACAATCGACAACACCATTTATTACCCACAACAAGGTATCGTTTGAACTTGACCCAACAATCTATCAATAGCCTGACATGCGCCTCCGGTAAAGATGAGAGGAATTTCAGGGGTTCTCTCTTACCACCTCAAAAGTCTATCTAAAAACGGTAAAAGCAAAAAATTTGTATTCTTCCAAGTGGATAATGATGACGATTCCGGGATTATTAAAAACGAAGTTTTATTTACGCGTCATGGAACAAAGTATATTAAAGCTAGAAACAAAGTTTTGTTCCATATAAACTGCAATATGGTGGAACACTAATACGCGACTTCCTAGCTCATAACTCTGAAAGTTCATCGCGTGGGAACATTAGAGTGGTGGCAATAAAATCCGACCTTATAACATCGCGTCCCTGTTAGTTTTATTCGGTTGTTCGTAGTTTTATGACAGTTTTATTGGTGTGTATTAGACGACACCGACAAACTTCAAATGAAGTCTTTTATTTTATGACGTTTTAAGGCAATGTCATGAACGAGATGTTTCAATTTGATATTTTGCTGTTTTTAGAATATTCTTTGGTATGGAAAAGGTACAGCCTACAGTCACGAATTGACAGGATTATATCGGCTCATTTTACAGGTTTGAATTCCGGTGATCATCATCATCATCAGCCCATATACGTCCCACTGCTGGGCATGGGCCTCCTCTACAACTGAGAGGGTTTAGGCCTGAGTCCTCCACGCTGGCCTAGTGCGGGTTGGCGGTGATAAATTAATATAATATAGTTATATTACATATGATATAGTAATAATACCTAAAAGTAGTCGTCTGTTTTTTTAAGAAAAACGACATATATATATATTAAAAAAATATCTCACCAATACAACTGAGAGGCGTTAGACCCTGGTTCTTAAAGATTAAATTCCTAAAAACTTCTAAGTGTGCAGGTTTCCTAAAGAATTTTTCTATCGCTAAAATACGTGATAATTCATTGCATTTGTTTACGATGTCGATGTCGCATAGTCAAAGATGTCCCTCGGATTTGAACTCGCGACCGCTGTCATTTTGTCTCGAGCGCGCGTCGTAACCTCGAGGTCATCACGAATTGCTTTTGAAATATAAGCAAACATTAAAATCGTTTATTTAGACTGAATAAGTAAAGAGATCGAGAGTCAGAACGTAATTAATGATTTTCAATGAAGTCTGTGGCAATATTTTGCTAAGCGAGTTCTTGTAATGAGTGTTTACTTACTTTACCAGCACGTGCACTCATAATACTATTCAATGATTGAACAGCTCTGTGAGTATGTATGTTAGGGCTGTCATTGTATTATTGTTCAATAACTTTATAATGAAAAGGTAAAAATTCAATATAATTATGTATGTATGTCTTATGTCGAGATTTTTTCTATAGTATATTGACTCCATTAGTGAATCCATGAGCAAATATTTGTGTAAACAACGTGGAAGAAGAACTAAAAGAAGGGATAATGCAAGTCGAAAAGTATTACATTTCGCGTGCTTTGTTATTTAATAATTAATGGTCTCTGTTCATCTGTATCTTTATATTCTCTTATTATTCCAGTTGGCTCTTGGTGTCACGCGTTAGCGCATTAGGATTTTACTTGCCCTTCACTTTAACTCTCATGAAAACCAGGCAGATCATGTTCGTGGAATCGAAATTTCGTAAAGGAATAGACGCACATTCCATTCTTCACCACAGGCGATGTCAATTGAATCAACTGGAAAAATGTGTATCATTTGCCACTGAAGAAACGGTGCTGTTAAATTCTTAAATCATTATTACGTTCAAAATTTTAAAATTAGACGTTTTATTGCTGGGGAAAGGAAGAAAAGAGAGGTAAGGACTTTTAGGTCTTTACACGCATCGTTTGTATAATATAAAATGTTCAGTCCAATGTTATGTCGTAACATATGACTGTTCTGGTTAACTAAACACACCATACTGTAGAGTGACTAACGACAACGAGTGAGTAGATAGTACAAATCTATTCTAATCTTAAATGACGTTGTCGTGATTTCAGGACTTGTTTGTCTAATCTTAGTGCTAATATAATAATCACGATTTGGGTTTTCTACTGATATTGTTATGTTACTGTTCACGATTTTTGAGAAAAATACGCCGAAAAATATTAAAGGATATGCACATCCCATGTAAGAAATATTGTATGTTTTTTGTTATTATTTTTGTTTTGTTTGCGAATTGAGTGAACACTTTTTTTTAATTTGAACAAAAAAGTTGGATCAAAGGCATTTAATACTAAAGAATATGACAGAAATATGTGCAGTTTGCTCTACCCTGGAGTCAAACTTTTCATAGTTCAGAACATTTTTTTATTTTATTAATAGGTGCATAATTAATTACTTCTTAGTAAACTGATAACCTTTTTATCTATTGATTTGTGTTACCATGGACAGTTGTTATCTGTTGTTACGAATTGTCTATGTAATTAAAAACAACACAATGGTGATAGCATGTAAAAACCTCATCAAAGCAGCTCATTAGCACAAGAAATACATTAGAAAATTATTATCAAAATGCGGAGTTGTTTACTTAATATAATTAAATAAATAAATATATAAATACACCCAACAGTCACATATCTACATAGTTCTGACCCCACACCTAGTCCTGTGTCGTGGGTATCAGAAACTAAGAGAGACTTTTCAGTCTCACTAACATCCAGACCCGAAACAAATATTTGTAGATCACACAAACATTTGTCTCGGTGCGGGGATCGAACCCGCAGCCTCTCATTTTTTGGGACATGCATGGAGCGATGAAGAGGTCCTAGGATGGATTACCGGGCCGGGCGTAATGTTGTTGTGTTTTTCCATTAGGTAAAACTCAGTAGCAGCCGAAGTTTAGTATATGCGGCAAAAGGCTCTCCGCACACTATAACTCATGATTAAAGACACGGCCTGGGTAAAAGTGTGTTGTAGAAAAACACTTCTGTCTACCAATTCGGGGTCCCAGGAGTGAGTATGACTTTGGTACATATGTATGTAATTATTTGTAATGCCATAACATTGCAAGCTGAAGCAAATGAGTTTTTTTTTGTTAATTTTGAATTAGATTACATCGACCAATTTCTGAAAGTGAATGCTTTCAACGGAATGAAAACAGTATCGGTCTAATGGATTGCGTTATTAAAGTTTTATTTGTTATGTAAACTGTTTACTTGTTAACTTGGTCTCTTTGTACAAAAACAAATGACCATGTAGTTCTCAGTATAAATTTAGTTAGGTCCAGTTCTTTGTGTATTTTATTTCTAAATGCCTAAATTTTCTTAATAAAAATCTTCTAGCCAAATAGTTTTGTAGAAAAATAAAAAAAATAAGGCGAAACTTGATTGGTTTACGAGTATAATAGTTCTAGACGAATGTGTGTCTTAACCGGTTTTTTATTGTTTGTTTTGATTGTATGCATATTTTGTTACTACGTTATTATATAAATACGTTATAAATACCACTTACCTAAGAATGGGCAGTGTTGTTTACACTAATTTTCTTCCTCTCTTGTTCTGTAAGAGAATTTCATTAAGTTTATTAGGCGAAAATTCGATTTTTTATGTTTATAAATATTCGTCATATACACTAATCGACTCGGCAACGTATGACACGAATTCGAGCTAAACAATAGTGAAATTATTTAATGTTACATTCCCGACCGGCGGGCAGACGGGCTCGAGTTTAGGTTAATCCATTTTGACATCACAAATAACGCAATTTACTTATATTAAACACCCCTCAAGCTTTTTGACGTGTTCGTGGCGATTTAGGAGATTCAACCGCACTGTTCGTGTTACTTACGAGGCACTGTGATGTGGTCTAATGATTGAAGTTTTTCGCGCGCGATTTTTCCTTTTATATTTTTAATCGTGTTTTGTTTTAGAGACACGTGCGTCGCGGTCGATCCGTGAAGCGGCACTGACATTTGTTTACTACGGAGCCGCCACCGCCCGCCCTACGCTACCGTAGCCCTCGCCACTAGTGTCGTCGACATACTCCGACTATATAACATTATGTACTATACATTACCTGCTTGGCGTGCGTGGCATTCCTTTGGGATTCCGGAATGTATTGGAGATGAGAAGTTCGTATTAGTCAAATTCCCTGCGGTATGTTTGCGTTCTGAGTTTGTTCTGAAACCAATTTTTTTTTTTTTTTTAAATAAATAAATACACCCAACAGTCACATACATAGTTCTGATCCCATACTAGGATACAAGTCTTGTGTCGTGGGTATCAGAAACTACGAGAGACTTTTCGGTCTCACATACACCCAGACCCGAAACAAATATTTGTGGATCACACAAACATTTGTTTCGGTGCGGGGATCGAACCCGCGGCCTCTCGTTTCGCAAGCTGGTGTCTAGCCAACTGCGCCACGGGGCTGTCAATATGCTTGAGATTTAAATGTTCAAATAGCACGCTTATGTTGTATTAAAAAAGCATTCTATGTTAAAAGTTACATACATAGGTACATACATAACCTCACTCCTGTATTCCCCGAAGGGGTAGGCAGAGGTACACTTCTGCTCCCACATTTAAACAAGTTTTATACCTTAGTTACGGTGGTCGCTACACGGCCAGATTATACTAACAACTTGGAACTCATGAAATCTTACTTACGAAACCAAACGCAAAAGAAGTTGCTAATAGACGGTTTTATGAGGAACAGCGGCATAAGCTCATCCCTCTCGTGCAGCCGAGGCTCTACCCTAATATAGTAATATACGTAATATACTTACGTGTATAACCTAATTGCTACGAATATGATCTTTTGAGTTACCGACACGCCTCTCTCAAAGAACCAATTATATCGGCGTGGAGTCAGAGCACTGTTTCTTTCTGTGTATGTTTTTATTAATGTACCTACGTTATTACTTGCTCGCAAACTCACTCTAGTGTCTTTCAAGGCAAAGGTGCATTTCTGCACCTATTATTATTGTTCACCGATTAAATTTCCAGACTCATTGGAAAAACCCTATAACAGTTTGCCTGTTGCAAAAATCGAATCCGGAATTTCTCGATCGCCCGCCGCTCAGAATACAACAAAGTTAAATAAATCTATCCAATCAAGCCAATCCATCAGCCAATGGAAGTCCACTGCTGGACATAGGCTTCTCCCAATGACTTCCACAGGGACCTGTTGGAAGCAGCTTGCAACCAGCGACGTCCCGCGACGTTTACTAGGTCGTCCGACCATCTTGTCGGAGGACGTCCCAATAAATCTATATTATACATATAATAATAATAAATACACCCATACAACAGTCACATACATAGTTCTGACCCACATTAAGATACAAGTCTTGTAAATCATCAAATCGGTCAATAAATATCAAAATTTTATCGTCAGCAAAGGGTTTGGTCGCAAAATGCCGCATACCCCGGCTAATTGTGATTACAATTATTAATGTCCATATTCGTATTTTTTTCTAAAAGTAATTTTATCGCAGCAATAAAACAAAACATGCGAAAATCTTTGCAATTAGGTTGATGTTCCATTAGTGGCGAATATACGGGCTTGGCGGAGTTAGTGGACATAGTGCTGTATAATATGTATGTCAGGCGGATTTAGGAAAGCGACGCGGCCGAACGCTTAATGGAGGCGCAGCATATTGAATAAAAACTTGTTTTCGTGACGTAAGGACACCGCAGTACGAGTTTGCGTTTATAATTTGGAGAAACGCCACAAAGCCTTAAAAGGTCAAGTCATATGGTTTTTAATCCTTGTAATTATAAATGCAACTTATCATGTATTTTCTTTTTAATGTTTTTTTAGGAAAAATCCTATTTAAAGAATCATGGCGTATAGTTGATTTATCTTTAAAATATTTGACTACTGGTATAAATATTCAAAGTCAAAGTCAAAATAATTTTTATTCAATTAGATTTTTACAAGTTTGAATCGTCAATTTTAAACTATTGCCGCTTCGGAACGTGTTATCACTGTGGAGAAGTAACGGCAAGGAACTCCCTCAAACGAAATTCTATCACTATTTATTCAATTGTCAATTTATCAAGTTGAATTTTAAAGGAACTTAACGTATATATACTAAAATTATAAAGTTTGTTTGTTTGCTTGAGCGCGCTAATCTCAAAAACTAGTGATCCGATTTAATTATTTTTTTTCAATGTTATCATCATCAGCCCATATACGTCCCACTGCTAGGCACGAGCCTCCTCTACAACTGAGAGGGTTTAGGCCTTCGTCCACCACGTTGGCGAAGTGCGGGTTGGCGGACTACACACCTAAGAAATTCTTGAAGAACTTTTAGATGTGCAGAACAGAACAGAACAGAACAGTCGATTCACTGGTGCAGATTTTTGTTTTAGGGACCCAGCCCGGCATAACCACATGGGGAGATGTGACATCGCAGCGCTCTAGGTTGACCTCGATATACCCTTCGTGACTCTCTAACAAAAGGCTGGTGGGATAGAGAAAAAAATATAGTATTGGCCTTTTTCTCGCTAGTTTAAAATGACTACAGTACCAATATGTAATTATCGACCACTAAACGACCCGGGAATCGAACGCGAGACCTCTCGATTACACGTATTAATTCATGCCGAGGTACTAGGGAACCAGAAATTTGTGGATACTTATGGATGGCCAGTAAGCTTAATAAAATTGTTTAGTCCTTTAAGTAAATAAAATATAACCTGAAAAATTCCTCGTTATGGTTACTGACTTACGTAACTATTATTTCACGCTGCAATCTTGTCGCAACACACTTTATTGCATATAACAGACATATTTGGTTTATGATTGTAGAACCGGTAGCTTGCATGAGCCTCCCTTGGATGTCCATATTTAGTTGTCCTTATAAATATTACGAATACAAAATTGAGCTTGTTTGTTTGTTAGGATTTTTGCTTTAATTTCTTAACCGATTTTGATGAAATTTGTTAAAAATAATAATTTGAAAAACAGGAGTGGCCACCGACATTTAGACAATTATAAGACATCTTTCCATTATGTACGAGAAAAGGCCTATGTAGAATCAGCCTATAAGCTTGTAACTAGCTATCGAGACGACTCCGATTCGATTACCAGGCCAGTTAGTGTGACTGGGTTTCTCTATTCAGTAGCAGCATGTCTGAACATTAGCCCGCTTAAGGATACTTAGCGCACAATACAGACAGCCCCGTGGCGCAGTTGGCTAGATACCAGCTTGCGAAATGAGAGGCCGCGGGTTCGATTCCCGCACCGAGACAAATGTTTGTGTGATCCACAAGTATTCGTTTCGGGTCTGGGTGATTGTGAGATCGAAAAGTCTCTTGTAGTTTCTGATAATCACGACACAGGACTTGTATCCTAGTGTGGGATCATAACTATGATGCGACTGTTGGGTGTATTTATTATTAATTAATAAAATGGAATTCATATTTGCTGCAAAAACGTAAGATAATTTAGCCCATATATGTTCCCACTGCTCCACTGCTAAGCACGGGCCTCCTCTACCATTGAGAGGGCTTAGGTCTTGGTCCACGTATACGTAAGAGCAGAAATACAATTCTACCTATCCCTTCACGGGTACAGGTTTGAGAAAATGTATACATTTTTCAACTATTCGATGTTTTTTCGAGTACCAACTCAGCTGGATTTATTCGATTTCCCTCAGGTGTGTATATTTTTGTCGTATATTTTGCCGAAATACGCATGAGCGAACTTGTTCTCGCCATTGCATTTTCAATACCTCGCTTTTTAATTTTTTTTCGTGTGAGTCAGTGACCAGTGTATGACGTTTAACAAAAAGGTATTTAGTTTTACAGTCGTTTACCAGATTCCATACAAGGTTTAAAAAATCTCCTTTTTGTATGCGTCATAAAAAAACGTAGAAAACAATTAAAGCCTTGACTCATACGAATATTTGTTTTTTAATACGCATTAGTATCTAAATACAAAATGTTTTCATTTATTTTATTATCTTATGTTTTTGGAATGAATTTAAGTGACATAGGGTATAAATAGTTAATCATTTGGATCGATACCATTACGAGAACATTGTAGATATCTATGAGTAATGGCGGAATACTGAAACGCTACTTTATCTGAGGGTATGTGGCTGTTATAATATAAACGGTATATACTTAAAAAAATTGATGTAAAAGAACCTTTTGTGGTACATACATACATAAAATCACGCCTGTATTCCCCGAAGGGGTAGGCAGAGATGCATTTCTGCACCCACATTTCGCCAAGTATGTATCAGTCCCACGTAATAGGTGGCGAGCCTATTGCCGTTTTTCGGGCACATTTCCAGACTCCGTGCTGTTACCGAGAATTTCCTAATGGAAAAACCCAATAACACTTTGCCCGACCCTGGAATCGAACCCAGGAACTCTAGATCGCACGGCACATATTTGTACCGTGAGACCACGAGGCAGCCTTTTGTGGTAATGTTGCCATTTATGGAAATTTAAGTGGGCATTAATTAATCACATTCTTAAAACCGATAAATGATGTTGCAGTATACCGCTTAAATTATAACAGCCACTTAAATATAAGTCACCCTCAGATTAAGTAGAGATTCATTATTAGGCCATAAGTGCTAGAGTCGTCTATCTATATCAGCCCATAAACGTCCCACTGCTGGGCACGGCCTTCTCTACAACTGAGATGAATACATGTTTAATTTCGCGATGTAACGTAGAAATATAGACTAAGTGATGACCTTTGGTATTAAAATGGTTCATCATCAGTCCACATTCGTTCCATTACTGATCCTCAACTGAGGGGTTAGGCTTTAGTCCACCAAGCTGGCCTAATGCGGGTTCCTAAGAACTTTTAAGCGTACAGGTTTACTCACAATGCTTTCCTTCACCGTTAAAGTTCGTGATAATTCATTGTGAATACACACATAACTTCGAAAAGCTGAGGTGTGTGCCTGGGGTTTGAACCTGCGACCGCCGAGATTCTCGACCATGCACTTAAGCCTCGAAGCCATCACCACTTTATATCAAATGTCCAATTATTGTTTATCACTTCGCGGGACCTTTGGCGTAAGTATTCTAAATTTCTTTTCCTCCCTCCATAGGAAAGGCAGGGCATTTTCTTCAAAACTTTTTAAGGGTCGGCAACTTGTGTATTCTAATTGTAGATCATGACGAGCAATGCAGGACAATGTCCAGCCTGATTGCCCGAGTTTCGGTGTAAATATATTTCTTTATCATTCCCGGAAAGTCTATAAAAGAGAAGATTCACAAATTTTATTTAAATAAATTCAAATATAAATTTAAAAGCCGCATGAGATTGAGAGAAATCAATTCTATTTTTGTAACTTCTTTGAGTTTTATAATATAGAATTTCCAGTTCTGCCGTTAAGGCCAAAACATTAAACCCATCGAATTGAATACCTTAATAGTTGGTGCCAACTGCCATTCCAAAATAGAAACTATGTTTTATTCAATACACATTCGTATTGACCACCTCATTGGTTAAGTGGCAACACTTGTGCGACATCCGTAGACGAGGTCCTGCAATGGGGCGTATATGGCCGGATATATCTTGATCTACCAATAATATGTTCATACCTTTATGCTTGTACCAAGAAAAGAGTAGGCAGGGGTGTATTCTGCCATGTGGCAACGGGGCGCTAGAATCCTACCACGGGATCCCTTGCCTATCGTAAAAGGCGACTCAAAGGGGCCCGTGGGGTCGCTGGGCGCGCTGCGGGGTTAGCGCGTCCACACTGAAAGTGACCCCGAGAGGCGCGGCGGCACTGTGGCCTGTGTCCGTCGGTATGCCGGTGTAGGTTAGGGTTTGGTTAGGGACCCAGCCCGGCGCTAACATTTGCGCGGACGTGACGTCGCCGCGCGCCGGGTTGGAAGGCCGGTGACGCCGACATACGCTTCGAGCCCCCCTCCCCCAGGGCTGGCAGAAAGTAGAGCCATAATCAGCTTTCCCCTCGACAAAAAAACGCAGAGGTGTATTGCTACACCTACCTTTTGCCAACTATATTTTACATCCTACCCAATAGGAGGCGATCCTGTTATTGTTTTAAAGAACATTTCCAGTCGTTTTGCTGCACTGAGAAATTTCTAATGGAAATCCTAAACTCGACTGAGCATCGAACACGATAGCTCTCGATCGCACAACGCATATAGGTACATGGTATTATAGCGTGCGTCATCATTAAACTATCAAGTATAACATGCAAACCTATTAGTACGGCTGTACGGTGCATGTAATATGATGATCGACAATAGACCATAAATTACAGTAGTTCCATCAAGTGGTGTTTGTGATGCTGCGCAGTGTGCAGTGGTGGGGTTAATCGATGATAATCATCAGCAAATGAGCCATTGTTTGCACCTTTACGAGCTACTATTGTGTGTAAACAGCACAGTGTGGACAGTATAAGTATGGTGCATCATTATATATATAGAGTTGTTACGTCCAACTCCCATGGTAAGTGTGGTTAGCTATATTTTTTTAATATGAATTGTACTCGTATATTTCATCTTTATTTGCTGTATCGCAGAGGAAAGTTGTTTCTTAGTACATTAGACTCGGCAACAGAATAATTAATTAATTAGTTTACAAAGCTTTCATATTTGCGTGCTTACGTCTGCCAAAGATGTGCGAATTAGGTTCGAAATCACGACCATATTCACGTATAGTATATAGATAAACTCAAGCCGTTCTTGGTTTTTCTATTTTTGCTATACTTACTATTTACCGTAATATAATTCAGTATTTTTTTTTAACAATTAAACTAAACGGGAAAGCTTTTTTTTTAAATTATCAGGTGCAAAATGAGGCAACTTAGTGAGGAAAGATAAACTTGAGTGCACAGGGTATAACGTGTTCAAGTAAGATACGATTAATATAGTTGGTGGTACATACATACATACATAACCTCATGCCTGTATTCCCCGAAGGGGTAGGCAGAGGTGCATTTCGGCACCCACATTTCGCCAGGTATGTATCAGTCCCACGTAATAGGGGGCGAGTCTATTGCCGTTTTTCGGGCACAATTCCAGACTCCGTGCTGCTACTGAGAATTTCCTAATGGAAAAACCCAATAACACTTTGCCCGACCCGGGAATCGAACCCAGGACCTCTAGATCGCACGGCACACACTTGTGCCGCGAGACCACGAGGCAGTCCTATAGTTGGTGGTATTTACTCTATATAAGTTCCGTGTGATAAATACGCGCAGTCTCGGGAATACCAATAGCTGGACCGTTGCCTATAATCCCTTGAAAGCCCTCGTATTACTGTCGTCGACCTCGGCGGGGTATCCATCACGAAATCTTGAAACTTTTGTGCGCAAAAACTTCCCTTAATACCCTTTTCTCCGCGTTGAAAAGACTTTTCTGAGTAGATTTGCATAAAGAAATTTGGAAGGTAAAATTTGTTTTTCAGGTATAAAAAACTACCTGATATTTATGTTGAATGTTTGGGGTCTTATTTTCTAGTTATAAAGGTGAAACAAAAATGTGGATAATGATTATGTACCTGCCTATGATTTGTTGTTCATACGAGTACCTACGGCAATTTCATCTGATGATAAATGTAGTTTTGGTCCAAAAAAGTATTAGTTGATGAGAAACGATCAGCAGTCGACGAAATTATGTTGGCCATAACTGGATGTAATCGAGTTGACCCCAAAATTACACACGTGCGCGGATTAATTTGCCAGGTTTCATAGATATCTGGGCGGATGGGTGAATCATAACCATAACTAGTTTCCGTTCCTTACGGAACGTTATATATATAAGTCCATTTAGGTCCGAGCTTCCCCACAACCGAGAGGAAACGAATGTTTAAATATCAGATATTGCTTATAAATTTAATATTAATCCATACATGTCAATTTTGGAGGATTCGTTTCTATTAAGGACGAGTAATTAAAGCGTGAGACGTGAAGTGCAAGATAATCGAGATATCATACGTATATATCAAGGTTGAATATATGATTTAAAATTCAATCAGCGTTGCGCAAACAAGACGCGTCCTCTAATTACGTTGGAGCGTGATTGTCACCTACATACCTGGAATTTAAAAACAAAAGAAACATAAGCACTCAATATTTATTTTAAGCATCTGATCGGAGCGAAAGCTCGAGAACTTGTGTTCTAATTATAATAATACTTATTACATACTCGCTCTTGTATCTAGGATATACAGATGTTGGTTTCTAGTCCAAACTATCGCCACTTGTGTCACACACACAGGACACAAGGGCTTTTGCCGTTTATCGGTCATATTTTCGAAGTCTATGGCCGTACTAAGAATTTGTCGAAAAAATAAATCCCAAAAACCTTTTAAATCTCATGTTTTGATGGTACCTATACCGCAGAACCAACAATTTCATATAATATGCAATTTATTTCTGTGATATAAATTATTCACGCAACTCCGCTTGCAATATTAATTGACCGTCAATGATATTGTACAAAACATTAATCAATCACAGAATGTCGCTTGTTGACAAGATGATATTGAATTTGTAGCCAGTTGATGCGATTGTCTACGATAAACAAGTTTCGTTTGCGGAATTTTAATGGCATCCTAATTATTTTTATACATTAATATTTTTTTAAATAAATATTTAAAAAATAGCAGCGTATCTGATAAGTGATTACGATGAACACCTAAATAATTAAAATTGTAGATGCTTTACAGATCTATTAGGACAAAATAAATATCAAAGAAAGTGGATGGATTCGATCTTTTGGCAATAGTATCTTATTCCAGGTTTATTTCATGATCTTACCACGATGCTACTTCCCAAAAATTGAAGTCATACTTTAGCCGTACTTATAACTTAGCTGTTGAATAGTTTTTGACATGTAAAGAAAAAAATATGTAGAAAATTTAGTCCATAAACTGTAAAAACTGCTTACTATAACCGGTACTACTACTTAATTATTACTATACTTACTTTAAATTGGTTTATTTTGTGAACAACAACAAGTGCACGGAATTTAAGAGAGAAATAATTTAAATATGTATTACCAAGAATAAATTAACGGTCCATACACATCGAAGTTAATGGTTTTCATTATAATCTGCTTAATACTTACATTAATAGTCTCTCACATCCGAAGAGGTGCACAGGTATATAATATCTACATTCTATTATGGTATATCTGGGGGCACGGCAGTGCCCCCACCAAGTCGAGCAAAAAAGCGGCACAGCCGTACCATCCCTTTTCTCGAAGCAATTCAGGCCATTTTCAATCGCATATAACTTTGTTGTGGATAAAACTAGAAGCCTGAATTTTCAGTAACGGTATATTTCAAAATTCATTCAATTTGAACCAGTAGTTTAAGAATTATAATTAGTCAAGCTTTCTTAATTTTGTCACTCACTGACCGAATATCAAAAATCTAAGGCACTTCTAGCAGAGCTTGAAAATTAGAATACAATTAGTGTTTAGTGTATAAATCAAGAAAAAACTAAAATATTATGCAATTTCGGTCCAGTTGTCTATCTATACAAGATGATGTATCTACATCAACTACATAAATAACTTTGTAATTGCATATAAATATATGTGAATGAATCGATGCTTCTGTATATATATGTATAATCCGAGAAAAAAACCATAGAGACAGGGAGTGGGCTTTGAGAAAAACTGTAGGTGAAGCTCAAGAGGTAGTACTGGAAAAAAGAGGAAAACAACATACAACAATAAAAGAAAAACTCATAAGACAGAGTAGGAGTTAAGAAAATCTGTTGTTGGTATTCAAGAAGTAGATGGTACCGGAGAGGAAAAAAGTAGGACAAACAACAAGTCTCATTTTTTTTACAAGTTTTGATTTTGATGGCATTATGTTTTACTAGTTATTAACTCATAGATTAATTGGTTACGAGCCTTATATTTAAGCCCACGGGAATTTGACTTGCTCATATTTTCGCGCTATAAGTAAGTGTAGAAGTACACGTCTGCCTACTTATTCGGAAATATAGGCGTTGATGCATATTATGTGTACTAGATTGCGTAACCTAAAGGTAGACAAGTAGAGAATGCTTTTGAAATTAAGTCTAACTATATACTGTCTGTAGGATATTATGCCTTATACATGAAAAATAATTATCGCTAGGCCGTTAATTTAAAATTATTCAGACAAAAAAATACATTTCATTTAAGAGAGCAGCGGTAACAACTTAATATGCTATAGTGAGCTTAGTCAAAAATAATGTTTGGGAGTCATGTGAGGAAAAGACGAAAAATAATTATTTAGGTCATGTTGACCGTCACGGTTGAACGAATAATGCCAAAAAAATGTCTGCCTCCGGGCTGTTCACCCCGAGAACTGTAATTGCGCAATATCGTGCGCATGATATTGCATTTGCGGTGAACACGTTAATTGCTGTTCGTTATGGGTCAGAGAACGCTCAAAGTCGTATGAGACAATTGAACTTGACGATACAGCTGATGCAAATATAACTGTTACGTATTTTTGCGAAATAACCACAAAGGTTACACAAAGGTATATCACTTCTTCCTTATAAATCATAATACCTACAACAGTAAAAGTACGAAAGAAAACTGGAGGTTCAGTTGTAAATAATTAAAGATATTCATAATAACTAAAGCCTTCTATTAGATGCATTACTACTCCTTTTAAGGAAAGATGAAAAACAGGACAAAGAAACAGAAAAGAACTCATTTCATGACGTTAATCGCTCTAAAAAATATGAGGGTTTAAGCTTTAATTCTTTACAGTGGCGTAAAAAACTATCCTTATTTCGGGTATCATATTTACATTTTATTTTAAATTCCTACATTCAGTCGTAAACATATATTTAAAAAAAAAATTCAATAAATACGAATTAATTACTTTATTTCAAATGTATTACAATACTTTTATAAACAAGATTATTTTTATATGAGCAAGAACCGTAATTAAAAATAAATTCTTTTGAACGATACTTTTTTGACATTTAACGTCATTGGAACATTGGATTTGGATTTGGAATGGAATCTGTCAACTGTCATCCATCTGTCAATGCCACATGTGTAAACTCTCGGAAACAGCGAGTGTGCTTTGTTCTTTTATTATTTCCTTAAAACAAAATACATTTCAATGGCGGTTGTAAGCGAAGCAGCCGTTAAAAACATTGGAAAAGTTCTAAACGATCCAGAAAGGCCCCTGAAGGAGCGATTCCGTGCTTTGTTTACACTTAAAAACTTGGGTGGAGAAGCCGCTATTCAGTCTATAAGTGAATGTTTCCAAGACGAATCAGTACTTCTCAAACATGAGTTAGCGTACTGTTTAGGTCAAATGCAGGATAAAAAAGCTATTCCTATACTAAGAAATGTGTTGGAGGATCGCAATCAAGACCCCATAGTGAGGCACGAGGCAGGTGAGTTATCAATACAAATATAATAAGGAAAACCACAATTTGAAGTGTGTTATTAATTGTTACGATTCCTGCCTGCATTAATACTGCATTTTTCCAAAAGGTTTTATAGAACAACCTAAGTGAAATAAATATGTAAAGTACTGTTAATATAATGTTAATTTATAAATGTAATAATTAAACTTGTTGCTGTATTTATCATAATAGGGTATATTGTAAATATGTGCGAAGTAACATATAATATAAGCAATAACATAACAAAATTAGGTATATTGTTGTAGCCTCATTTAAATCCAATATTTAAAATTTTTCAGGCGAAGCTCTTGGGGCTATTGGAGATCCGAATTTACGTGAGATCTTGGAAAAATACCAACATGATCCAGCTGTGGAAGTGGCAGAAACATGCCAAATAGCTTTGGAAAGACTCAACTGGGTTGCTAATGATAGTACCAAGGAGAATTTATCTAAAAGTTTGTATTGTTCCGTGGACCCCGCACCCCCAAGTGCAGATGAGAATGTTGAAAACCTAAGGAAGATATATATGGATGAATCACAGCCATTGTTCAAAAGATACAGAGCAATGTTCAGTTTGAGGAATTTGGGAACAACAGAGAGCATCAATGCATTGGGTGAAGGTTGGTTTTAAAACATATTGCTATACCATATATATTATGAAATTAAATAGCCTAAGTACATTCCTAAGGTTTTACCCATACCAAATTAGTGTAGTAGTACAGTTGTGAAAATGTAACAGACTGACTGTCTAGAGTGTTTATAACATTAACATCTATAGATGGATTTCTTACACTACAATAGTTCATAGATAATTGCAGTATGAGGCATCTTTACAAAGAAGACTTGTATTCATAAATATATTCAAGCAATGATTTATTCAATAAAAATGAAGGGCAATTTTTAACAAGATACATGACATTCCTTTGTTATATCAGTAGAAATGAAGCAGTTTTTTTTAAATTTCAGGTCTTAAAGCCAAAAGTGCATTATTCCGTCATGAAGTTGCATTTGTGTTTGGTCAGATGCAAGATGAGAGAAGTATTCCATTCCTAAAGAGCACACTGGAGGATACCGAGGAACATGAGATGGTGAGGCATGAAGCAGCAGAGGCCCTCGGTTCTATCGCCACTGATGAATGCACTGAGGTTTTGAAAAGGTGATTGTTATACAAGTTTATTTTCTAAGTTACATTTTTTATATTAGACAAATTTGTCACACCTGATGCCCATTACAGTTAAACTTAGAGTTTTGTCTGGCAAGAAGAGAAAGTTCCTCACTAGTTGACACAATTGGATGGTGATTTATCATGATACACTTGCACATATTACTGTGATAGTTTTTATACCTTATGCATGGTCATCTGGCTAGATACAAAACTCCTATGGGATGTAAGTGTTGAAATACACCTCTGTGTACTCCCTTAGGGATAGAGGCTTGAGTATGTAGGGTTTTTATACACAGTTACTAGGTCAAGGTACTGAATATAAATCCATTTAATGATATTTTTATACAATTTAGACACTGTATCAGCCCACATATTTATATTCCTGTATCATTAGAGAGAAGTTATAGTCTACCATGGCCAATACAGTGGTTATGTGTGGCTTATAGATATTATACCCTTTCTTTTAATATTACAAGTATGCAATGCTCTTCTTTGCGATAAATGTGGATGATAAACTAATTTATAAGACATTCTGTAAATTTATGGTGTGTGCTCTATATTCAAATTTACAACCACAGTTAGGGCTTTTTGGTCCACATACAAGAATCCATATTTTATGATGAAACAGGAACCATCTAATGTTAGTATCTTTTAAAGATGGTTCTCCACAACAACTGAAATGATCTTATTAAGACTATAAATACTTGCGGAAAACATAAAGTGATTTGAGCCACAATTTATTTTTATTGTAACTGAGTTTCATTTCATTTATCTTAAAGTTTAATGTTTGGGATGTCATTTTTCTCGACTGAATATTAATATTCTAATATTACACAGCACTCGGACATCTAGCAGAAAACTTTATAATATTGCATTTGTATAATGATTCTCATTTGTTATGACAGCCCCGTGGCGCAGTTGGCTAGACACCAGCTTGCGAAACGAGAGGCCGCGGGTTCGATCCCCGCACCGGGACAAATGTTTGTGTGATCCACAAATATTTGTTTCGGGTCTGGGTGTTTGTGAGACCGAAAAGTCTCTCGTAGTTTCTGATACTCACGACACAGGACTTGTATCCTAGTGTGGGGTCAGAACTATGTATGTGACTGTTGGGTGTATTTATTTATTTATTTATTAAAAGATTTAACCATACATATTTCTTAATATAAAATAACTTATTTATTATATATTATTTAATAGCTACGAGATATTTATCCTTAAATTAGTTCGTAACGACGTATAAATGGTAAAATATCTACCCGAATAGACAATTGGTATATACAAAAAGTCATAGCAATCCATGCATAATATTCTAAAAGAAGCTGAGTACATGCCGTTAGAAAATATTGCCAGGCTGGTTGGCGCCAGCGATCGAGATGTTCTAGGTCCTATATCCGGACCGGGCAGTAATTACTTTTCTATTTGTAATTTTTCAGTGTCATCCGTTGTCTGAAAAGGTCAATGGCAATAGGTTTGCTCCTATTGCGCATAATTTAACAAGCTGGTCAATAATGTAATAAATTTATCTCTGCCTACCCAGGTATCCATGGAGAGTATATTTTAAAATAATCATTTTTTCTTTTCTTAGGTATTTGAACGATTCCAGGAGAGTGGTCCGCGAGAGCTGTGAAGTTGCACTAGATATGTGTGAATACGAGAACAGTCCAGAATTCCAGTACGCGAATACTTTGCTAACTGTAGAGAGCTAAATTTAGCGTCATAAAGAAATTACTTACATCAGATTACCAAGTATTGATTATGTACTTACTCGAAGAGTAAATTTTAATTTATTTTTTCAACATTTTCAAATGGCAACACTAACATTACAACCAACCATGGATTCTTAACATATGGCTGTATAACGTGATAAAGATATTTTTATATATAAATATTTAGTTTTAATTTTGTTTTATTAAATGATAGTGATGGCCTCGAGGTTTCGAGTCGACAATCTCGGCAGACGCGGGTTTAAACCCCAGGCGCACACCTCTGACTTTTCGAAGTTGTTTATATTTACATTATATAACAGTGAAGGAAACCATCGCGAGAAAACCTACACACCTATAAATTCTTAGGAATTTCTTAGGTGGGTAGTCCGTCAACCCGCACTAGGCCAGCGTGGTGAACTAAGGCCTAAACCCTAGTAGAGGAGGCAGGTGCCCAGCACTGAGACGTATATGGGCTGATGATGATGATATTAAATGATAAAAAGTAAAAATCGTAACTTGACTCTGTCACATTTGCCATTAAGAAGAAACACTCGTAGATATATTGAAATAGTTCTCGTATCTCATATTTTTACTGCTCTGTGGTATTGTAGGTGCATTATAAACCACGACATTATTAAATCGTGTGATCTAATATAAACAATGGTTAGTCTAAAAGACTAGCAAGAATAGGTACTAAAATTGTGCCACTATTTTTTGTTTTACAAAACTTTTGCGATAAAAACCTATTCGTTTTCAATCCTAGGCTGTTATGCACCTATGATTCCAATTGTAGCACAGTTTCGTTTTAAAAACGAGATATAAAGCATTCATAGAAAATATTAAAGCTACAAACATTTTACGAATCAATAAAATTTAAATCGAAACGAACGAAACGATAAATAAAACGAAGTGATAAATATTTCATTGTACTTACTCCAGAAAATCTTGTACATTTTATTTGCTATAATGTAATTTAAACAAAATCGAATATTATGAAATGATTTTGCATCACAAACACTATATTTTCGTTGTTATTTGTTTACTATTCCGAATAACAGTAAGTAAAAGACTTATACCTACATAAACAAAACAATAGCCATGGCCTCAAGGTTTCCGCGGTCGCGGGTTCAAACTCCAGGCACACACCTCTGACTTCGAAGTTATGTGTGTATTCACGGTGAAGGAAGAGATCGTGACATGCGTACTTAAAACTCGCACTATGCCAGCGTGGTGAACTATGGCCTAAACCCTCTCAGTTGTAGAGAAGGCCCGTGCCCAGCAGTGGGACATATATGGGCTGATGATGATGAAACAAAATAGTTAACTGTTTTTTTATTTTTTTTAATAAAGTTCCTCAACGCTATTAAAAGAGCACCTACTTATGGGAACACTTTCAGCTAAAAGTCATTTTAAGTCGTGCTATTTATATAAAAAACGAATTTTTCTAGAGTTCAGATGTCCTGGAATCAGAAAGATCTGCGTTCTTCGGATTCACTCACGAATCACCAATCAGCACGAGTACTTTGGAACTGGTAGAGCAATTAGAAAATATTGTGCTGGTGTACAAGAACGGAGACAGGCGCGTGAGGCGCTACTTTGAGAAATATGATACCCCATTTGTCGGAGAGGCGAGAAGGATGGTTCAAACTTGATTATTTTATTAAATGACATTTTAATTTGATTAAGTTTACAAATTATTGTAACGCGTAGGTAATTATTCTAACTTAATCAATATCAGCTTATATTCATATAGGTCCATCTGATCATAGGTCTCCTCTACTATTCATCATCATCATAATCTGATGATAATGCTATTATGCCCATATCCCACTGCTGGGCACGGGGCTCCTCTACAATTGAGAGGGCTTAAGGCCTTAGTCCACCGCGCTGGCCTAGTTCTGGTTGGCCGACTACACACCTAAGAAATTTCTAAGAACTTTTAGGTGTGCAGATTTCCTCACGATGTTTTCCTTCACCTTTACGCTGACATATTTGAAATAGCTATGCGTCCATACCTAAGAATAATATTTCTTGGTCCTTTAAGATAGTGTCTCAGTTCCGATATACGCGGCGACCTGGGAAGGTCTCCACCCTGATATACCAAGTTAATTTAACCAAAAACTTGAAAAGAAGAATTTCTTATCCGATTTTCAGATAAGGATAAGTTAATTTAAAAAATAAAAAATTAACCTTGCACAATTACATGTCAAGCTAGATAGACATAAAGAATTAGAAGAGTGATGTTTTATAGTATTCAATTAACTTCTGTTATTTTTACCGTGTGGTGTAAAAAAGTTGATGAAAGGAACAGGAAAATGTTTTGTGTAGAAGTACCATGTACAGTGTACGTCATAAAACAACAGCGGCTGCTGGTAGTTAGCGAGAATGTAGGAAAATTAGCAGATATATCGCAGTGAGCCGCTTGTCTAATAAACATGTACGTAGCCTTCGCCGGTTCGTTACAGCCTAATGATTTAAACGGCTGACATACGGACCGTTATTGCGAGCGTGCGCGATCGTACCTACATATTGACAGCCCCGTGGCGCAGTTGGCTAGACACCAGCTTGCGAAACGAGAGGCCGCGGGTTCGATCCCCGCACCGAGACAAATGTT
Source organism: Hemaris fuciformis (assembly GCA_907164795.1). NCBI lineage: Eukaryota > Metazoa > Arthropoda > Insecta > Lepidoptera > Sphingidae > Hemaris > Hemaris fuciformis. The sequence continues at coordinate 11,947,715 of OU015440.1, forward strand.
TGTGTGATCCACAAATATTTGTTTCGGGTCTGGGTGTATGTGAGACCGAAAAGTCTCTCGTAGTTTCTGATACCCACGACACAAGACTTGTATCTTAGTGTGGGATCAGAACTATGTATGTGACTGTTGGGTGTATTTATTATTATTATTATTTATTATATGTACAATGTATTTTTTTTAAGCTATGGCCGATATAATGTCAATAATGGAGACAAGCTATTGATTTACGCAATGAAAACTTCTGTCTATGGGCTCTTTATAATAAATACTCATCTGGGATAAATCTGTTGATATATTTATCAATTTATTTTCTTTATACAATTATGCATAGAGGCGCAATTAAATTAATTACGTCATTCAACTTTAGGGTGATGAAGAATTAAAAAGTAAGTGCATAAATAACGTCATAGTGAAAACAATATAAATAAAAAAGTTATTTAGTAGACCAATAACATACATACATACATAAACTCACGCCTGTATTCCCCGAAGCGGTTGGCAGAGTTGCATTTCTGCACCCACATTTTACCAGGTATATATCAGTCCCACGTAATAGGGGGCGAGCCTATTGCCGTTTTTTCGGGCACATTTCCAGACTCCGTGCTGTTACTGAGAATTTCCTAATGGAAAAACCCAATAACACTTTGCCCGACCCGGGAATCGAACCCAGGACCTCTAGATCGCACGGCATATATACCAATAACAATATATATATATAAACTAACATATTTACAAATACACATTTAACATAAAAAATATTTACAAATTATACTCATACATAAAAACATACATAATAATTCATATAATTTAGTCATTTCATTAAAATGCAGCTGCCTAACTTTCAAGGGGAGGGTAAATGGCAAGGGATTAGAAGTTTTAAATATGTTATTGGTACGACATGTCTTGTTCGCGAGGACCGGAATAGTGGGAAAATCGCATATTCTTATTCAAACAGCGGCAACGTAAAATATGAACTTCCATTTCTGTTACAATCCTTGGCTTGCAATCTATAGTAACATGAAATGATTGTGTAATTACCATGTAGCCAATAATATAGAAAAAACTAAATTTAATCAAATAATTAACTGGCGTAGGTAAAATACACTAGTCAATGTTTTTGTTTGGAAAAAGTATTATTTAACATTATATTATAAACGGTATAAATAGACCTTAAATTAATTTAGTAATTCTAACAAAAATATATTTTTTTAATTTCAAAGAGACAGCACGTTCGCCGTGCGCACCATCACGCGCGTCGTACTAAGATTCCACACGCTATGTTAAAAGGATTATTTTTGTAGCATTGAAAAGTCACGTTTCCACATAATGTTTCTACAAAATTGACAGCCCGTGGCGCAGTTGGCTGGACACGAGCTTGCGAAACGAGAGTCCGCGGGTTCGAACCCCGCACCGAGACAAATGTTTGTATGAAATATTTGTTTCGGGTCTGGATTTTTATGAGACCGAAAAGTCTCATAGTTTCTGATACCCACGACACAAGACTCTGGGTGACTGTTGGGTGTATTTATTTATTTATTATTTATTTAATCAGTAAATATGGATGGATGAAAAAAGTTGAATCGACGTCGGAGTTAAATAAATACGTGTGTAGGCACAATGGTTTCTCGTATGTTTCATGTCGCGGGTGCCTTTCCAGTTGGCTGCATTGCGAACGCGCGATGTTACATTCCATAAAATACATACACATAAACCTATGTAGGTACATATATACATACAATACGGGAATGCAACGCCCAACTTCTACTGTAATGAAGAAGCGTTCAACTATGCTCTTGTTAATGATGATATGTGATGAAGGATATAGGTCGGGATTCGTAATAGTAAAATGAAAGTAGGTACCTACTCTGTTTTTGTACATTTATAGTATGCATGGAAGTCACACATTCTCTATATTCTTGTATCAGGGCAATACCCTATTATGGAGTAGGATATACAAGACTGGCATTATAAACTTAACTATTTTCTTGTTGAGAAATATCAAGTGTAGAGGATTCTTCACTTAATTTGAATTAATTTAGGAAAAAATATGTGCGACTTAACTTCGAATGTATCATGATGACGGCATGTTATCATGTGAGAATTGAGTAAGTACCTACTAAAAATAAATAATAGGTGACTTAAAAAAATACGGGGTTACGAAGGTTAAATGAGGCTATACTTAATGGGTTGGACTTTTGGAAAGAACGGAGGGACGAAAACTAAACAAACATATATAAGCGTCAACAAAATGGAATAAGAATAACGTTATTTTTTATCTATGCTAGATTCTAGATACATATACATACATATAATCTATGAAATAGAAATCACGGGTTGAAAAACATATTCTTTACAAAGAATATATTTTATTTAAGTTTTATTAAATGAAAGCAACTAGCTAGTCGATCTATAACATGTAGTGGGATTCTAGGTAATAGCATAATACAAGACGATACATCGTTAGTCGATGGTATGACCTAGTTTGCTGTGAGGCGCCACTTTTATATGCACTAAAATGTGTCTATGTGTTATCTAAATACAAATATTTTAATTTATCAACAGTGGTTAGGAGGCCTGGTCTGCTGACCGTAAGATTCTAGGCTTCTTTAAAGATTAAAGTTAATTGTATAAAGATTAAAGTATAATTAATTTTGAGTGTGAATATATTTTAGTGACTGAGGAATATATACTATATACTCAGCCTATCGCCGTCCACTGCTGAACGTAGGCCTCCCCAAGAAAGCGCCAACCATCCCGGTCTTGAGCAGCCCTCATCCATCCGTTACCCGCCACCTTTCTCAAGTCGTCGGACCATCGTGCTGCAGGACGTCCTACACTACGTTTGCCCAAGCGCGGTCTCCACTGCAACACTTGTCTGCTCCATCGGCCTGAGGAATAATCTCCTTTAAAGACACAAAAAATAATATATGAAAATAGATACATTTTGACATCGAGTTGCTTTTCAAGTAAGTGTGGAGTAATGAGTGGAAAAAAGTATTTCATTATGATATTTCTAAGAACTTAGTTTAAACCTGATAATGGACATTAGCAAGAATATTATATAGGTATGTTGCATTATCTTCATTTTCATTCTTTAAGCATATCAAGAGGAAATACTGCAAAAAAAATTGTCAAAATAATTTTGGTAAAAACTGTTACTAGGTGGAAAGCACAGGGCAGTGTTTTTAACCGGAAGCCTGTTTCCTCGAATTGACGCCTATGTGTAAAAGTGATGAAAAGACTTGTAAAATATTCTACCGTGGGGCGATATATGTGTGTACTTTCTACTAGGTCTTTGCCCTATAACATCATCATCATCATCATTATCAGCCTAAGCAAGTCCACTGCTGAATATAGGCCTCCTCCAATGACTTCCATAGTGACCTGTTGGAGGCAGCCTGCATCCAGCGACGACGCGCGACCTTTACCAGGTCAACGGACCTATAACATACATATTCTCAACCCCTGTATCTTTGAAGGAGTAGACAGAGACGTATTTCTACATAAATGTTTCACCAGTTTGACTGCCTCGTAGTCTCGTGACACAAGTATATGCCGTGCGATCTAGAGGCCCTGGGTTCGATTCCTGGGTCGGGCAAAGTGTTATTGGGTTTTTCCATTAGGAAATTCTCAGTAGCAGCACGGAGTCTGGAATTGTGCCCGAAAAACGGCAATAGGCTCGCCCCCTATTACGTGGGACTGATACATACCTGGCGAAATGTAGGTCCAGAAATGCACCTCTGCCTACCCCTTCGGGAATACAGGCGTGAGGTTATGTATGTGATTCACCAGTGTGCTTATGGTTGGCAGCCTGTTGTTACTTTTCGGGAAATTTTCTAGACTCCGTCCTGCTACAGAGAATTTCTTAATGGGAAAGACACCAAACTTTTACCAACATTACGAATGAAGTTATAGAACAGACTTAAGTGTTTGTCTTAAGTGTCTGTTGATTTTACATTGAGTGCTGTTAACACAGAGTATATTTATCGTTACTTCTATTTTGTCAATTGGCCTTTCAGAAGAATACGAGTAATTTTCCGTAGCTAAAAAAACAACCAGCAAAAATTTACATATAGCATGCACAGAACATCGGCAGAATCTCAAACAAAATTGCGTCATCAATTTTGACAGCATGCATAATAGAAGGACGAACAATAGGTGAATTTTATCTTAATACGAGGCCATGACCATTCGTGCCCAAAACAAAGTTCAACAATAAAGATAATATAGGCTGAGTAGGTTTAATTTATTTTTGCTCTCCCGAGAATAACGCGCTTGCATTAGATGGAATTACTTTGTTGTGTAATTGTGCGTACCCGCTTATTCCCTTTACTCAAAGGCACCTTTGATGGTTGGTTTAAATCTTAAATATTATTTGGGAAGCATTCAATGGTAGCCGGTCGTGGGTAGATCTTACGAGTATTTGTGGCAGTTATGTCTCTGTTATTTTGTATTTATAGGGATAACAGTCAGCTTGCTTGAGTGATTTGTTTATAAGATAAAATGTTATTTCATAATATAATGTTGATAACATCAAAAAAATATTTTACTACCATCGAAAAGAAAAGTAGGTACAGGTGGCATTATTGGAACGCATTTTCGTTAAAAAAAAAAACAGCCTCGTGGTCTCGCGGTACCTGGCGAAATGTGGGTGCAGAAATGCACCTCTGCCTACCCCTTCGGGGAACACAGGCGTGAGTTTATGTATTTTTTACATACATGTATGTAAAAAGCAGCCTTTGTATCTACTTACTCCTAGCGGGTTCGAACCCCGTACCGAGACAAATGTTTGTATGATCCAAAAATATTTGTTTCGGGTCTGGGTTTTTGTAAGACTGAAAAGGCTCTCGTAGTTTCTGATACCGACGACACAAGGCTCTTATCTTAATGTGGGGTCAGATCTATGTATGTGACTGTTGGGTGTATTCATTATTATTATTACTTATACATATGTCTGTATTTAAAAATTCACCCAATAGAGTCTATTACTGTTTATGCGCATATATTTCCGGAGTCTATATTTTTTTTTGACGAAATACAAACCAACACTGCCTCATGGAATTGAACCTTCGAGGCAGTTGTGCAATGTGCGTAAAAAACGGAGATGATATCCGTTCGGTGAATATCTTTTTCACGCTGCATTTATCACAGGTGTGGTGTTAGCAACGTGCTCTTTCGTGCCAGTATATTATTTGGGCTACGACCACGAACTGAATGCCATCTGTGAAAAATTCATCGTATAATGAGCATAGTGATATCCAAACATAGCTTCTTGTGGCCAGAATCTAGAGGTCACGGATTCGATTTCGAGGTCAGGCCGTGTTATTAGGATTCTGGAAATTTGCCCGAAAAATGGCAATAGGCTCGTCCGCTATTACGTGCGACATACCTGTGAAGTCGTGATGGCCTCGAGGTTTAGGCACACGGTCAAGAATCTCGACGGTCGCGGGTTCAAATCCCAGGCACACCCCTGATTTTTCAAAGTTATGTATGTATACACAAATAATTATCACGTACTTTAACGATGAAGGAAAACATCGTGTCGAAACCTGCACACCTAAAAGTTCTTAGGAATTTCTTAGGTGTGTAGTCCGCCAACCCGCATTAGGCCAGCGTGGTGTACTAAGGCGTTAACCCTCTCAGTTGTAGAGGAGGCCCGTGCCCAGCAGTGGAACGTATATCGTCGAGGAATCAGCAACACCACCAAGCTCGTTTTTCACAACTTTTCAGGAGAGAGAAAAAAACGATTTTTTTTCGTCCATCAAGGCCTAATTGACTGAAGTTTTTCTCGATATCTATGATGAATGACATTATCTGTTTTCTCAAAGAAAAATTGTATGTAAAATATGAATTTATAAAAATGAAAATACGAATCCAACGATGGTATCGTTACTCGATAAAAATCGAGCTTGGTGGTGTTGCTGATTCCTCGACGATATGGGCTGATAATATAATAATAAACATAGCGAAACGAACCCCGGTATTTACTAATGATGTGTGCAGGAACGGATGTTGGAGCTAACTAAGATCATCCCCACTAATTGGAACTAACGGGCGGATATCAGTTACAATTATTAATCCTAAATGAGCAATGTTAATATGTGCTGCTCTCGGCTTCATTAACACGAGAAGAGTATTAGTGTATTATTTATATTGGATTTCCATCAAATAACACTGACATAGCTTTGGATCGTCAAAGAATTCTGAATTGACGACCATCGTCGTCCTGGCAGTATCATCATTCATCATTCATCATTATCAGCCCATATACGTCCAACTGCTGGGCACGGGCCTCCTCAACAACTGAGAGTGTTTAGGCCTTAGTCCACCACGCTGGCCTAGTGCGGGTTGGCGGACTACACACACCTAAGAAATTCCTAAGAACTTTTAGGTGTGCAGGTTTTATCACGATGTTTTCCTTCACCGTTAAAGCAAGTGATGATTCATTGTGAATACACACATAACTTCGAAAAGTCAGAGGTGTGTGCCTGGGGTTTGAACCTGCGACCGCTGAAATTCTCGACCACACGCCTAAACCTCGAGGCCATCACTGCTTTCAGTATCAGTAATAAATAACTTTAGTTTCCTTCAAATTTTATTCAGAAGATTTATTTGTTCAAATACGCTGTGGCTAAGCTAAGACGTGGCTATTAGTAAAACCGTAAAACAAAAACTATAAAATGTTGCCCGTAAAATGTAAAACTAGCTTGCTGAAACAAAAAGTCACGCCGCGTCTGGGTCTCGTAGTTCGGTTTGCGAAACTTTAAATATTACAATGTTTCTTTAGCCTTTACATTTACTGGTGGCCGGCGCTACGGTCGTGAATTCTACAGTGTATGCTAACTTTTAATAATGAATCTACGATAAATTTGCTTGTAGGTAGACTAATTTTTGCCAGAGGCTTCGGTCGTGTTTATACAGATTTTGTTAATCTATTTTATAAAAATAGCGGGTTTAAATAAAGCCTCAAACCATTTTATTTATTATGCTTTAATTTTCGCTGGATGCAGGCTGCCTCCAACAGGTCACTATGGAAGTCATTGGGGGAGGCCTATGTTCAGCAGTGGACTTCCTTGGACTGATAATGATGATGATGATGATGCTTTATTGTACACCATAAAGATAGTAACAACATTGTTTACTGGTCACAAATCAATAACGAAGTGTCACAAATGGCGGCCTTATCGCTATTATGAGGGTCTTGTAAATTTCTGTACCAAAATCTTTGGTTTTGACACTAAATATAGCCTCGCGGAATTATGTTATTCAGAAAAAAATATCTTGCACCTTAATCACACGCTAGCCTAGACGGGGTAGATGGACTTTTATTACTTAATAAATTAACGGTGGATAACTCTTAGACTTGTACTGTTAAAGAGCTTGATAATTCATTAGAAATACATAACTTTAAAAGTCATCGTTTAATATTAGTCATCAACAATATTGTATCAATGTCAAAAATACTCAATAAATACAGGGAAACAAAATGCATCTATTTCTTTTGTTCAAGCGTATAAATTCCAGTGTATTGCCAACTTAAATATTGTCTTGAAGTCCTGTGTAAGATTTATCGCTGCGATAAATCCCCACTTTATATTCTTCTATTTGGGAAGCAGAACGGATAACCTGATTTACGTTCAACTGCTTCCACCTGCAACTTAAAAAACCTATTAAAATTTATGATTAACTCATTTAATTTGTATAAAATATTGTTTATTTCTATGTAGGTTTTTATTGCTTTAACACAATGTTTATTTAATACTAACAGTCACAGTAGTTCATTCTCAACCTTTTCTCTCTCATACGTTTTTAGTTTTCTTTTGGCTTTATTACCCTTGTAACGTTGTATGTGGTATAATTTGCTTCCTTAGAAACGTTATTTTGGTACAAACTATTTGACTTTTGATCTTAGTCATGCTAACAATCGCTAATATGGATAAGTCCCAATAAGTTGTATTAGTCAATCCGCACTAGGCTTGCGTGGTGGACTAAGGCCAAAACTCTCCTAATGGTAGAGGAGGCCCATGCCCAGCGGTGGGACGTATATGGACTGATGATGATGATGATGATGAAGTTGTATTAATAACAGCTGAGACAAGATATTTAACATACTACATTTCCTTCTCTCGTTCAACTTAATGTATTAATAGAATTTCAAAAACATTTCTGCTTTGCCGGAGCATTTGGTTTACGGAAGTTGCTTGTATTCTGTTTATGTTGTTTTATGAAACACTAGCTGACCCGGCAAACGTTGTTTTGCCATATACATATATAAAATTCTCGTGTCGCGGTGTTTTTTGGCAAACTCCTCCGAAACGGCTCGACTGATTTTTATGAAATATTGTGTGTATATTGTAGGTAGGTCTGAGAATCGGTCAACATTTAAGGGTTTAACATTTAGGGGTATGTTTTTTTTCTATTGACTTTATTTTCTTTATTTTTTATGATTCAGCATTGCTTTGATCGATATACAAATTAAACAAAAAAATATGGTCAAAATTGTATAGAGTGAGATATACATATACATCTATATATATATAAAATTCTTGTGTCACAGTTCGAAACAGCCTGCGAAACGGCTCGACCGATTTTGATGAAATTTTATATGTATATTCAGTAAGTCTGAGAATAGGTTATCTATTTTTTATACCCCTAGGGTGGTCCAACCCGAAAAGTTTTATTTTTTCTTTTATGGACATTTTTTGTTTTTATTTTTTTATGATTCAGCATTGAAAAATACATATAACTCCAAATTTTCACCCTTCTACGAACAACACCTGTTTTGTAATCGCAATTTTTATATTTTTATAGCTTTTGCCCGCGACTCCGTCCGCGTAGACTTCAGGGTTGGGCGCAGAAAGATAATAAGTGAATCTATAAATCGTCTCTCAAGTGCCCAAAATGGCACTTACTGAATTTAAAAAAAGGTCAAATCAATTCAAATGGTTGAGGCGTAAAAGTAAAACTCTAACAGTTATTTTCGTATTTTTAATAATATGTTTATCCCAATGGGAACATTACATTTTCCCGGGATAAAACATAGCCTATGTTACTTCACAGGGTCTCATTTATGGTCATACCAAATTTTTTGTTTTTGCGTGAAAGCGTAACAAACATCCCTACATTCACATTTATATAATAAGGATAACCATTCCCACCTATGTTACTTCGGTGGGTCCCACCTATCTGCATACCAAAAGTCATTCAAATCTTTTTTCAATCATTTTTCAATTATTTTATCCTCCGTATTTTTTTTAATAAGAAGAATCCTATGTCCTTTTTTATATCTCGAAGACTATGTGTACAAATTTTCATGATAATCGGTTAAGTAGTTTTGGCGTGAAAGCGTAACAAACAAAACATTAACATTTATAATAGCTGACCCGGAAAACTTCGTATCCCCTAACAGTCATTGAATGTTACATATTTACATATTACCTGAATTTTATTTGTTATTGTATGGAAATAAATATTAAGTTCAGCACTTTATTGAGATAAAAATATAGAAATAAATAAGTACGAAAATTAAATGCATCAATCGTGTTTCCGCAAGTCATGATTTAATTAAACATGTACATATGGGATGGGATGTAGTCATAAGAACCTTCTCCTAACAATAGCAAACACAACAAAAAAATAATTAGCGAAATCGGTCCAGGCGTTGTTGAGTTATGCGCTTACCAACACATTTTGCGATTCATTTTTATATATAAGATTATGGAAAATGCAAAAAAAAAATTTTTTTTTTAGAAATTCATTCAATTCCGCAAAAAAAACTGTGTAAAGAGGATATTATATTAATTAAATTGTTTCCGTAACCCATAATTTCGGACTATTTTTACACAAATACTATAACATGTAACTTAAACTAGGTAAAAACTAAAAACACTTATTTTTTTAAACGGGATTTATGACGCCGATAATACTCTAATGTATTTTGATATGATACAAGAGACAATTGTTTTAAGGAATTAGCTCAACCCAATATTCTCGAATGGAGGTCAGAAAGCAATAGGTAAATGACTTCTGGAGCCTGGAGTCCTTGTACTCAAAGCTAGTTGCTTAGGGGCCGTCCATTAATCACGTGATGTTTATTTAGCATTTTTTAACCCCCCTGTCCCCCATGGTGATACGTGGTGAGGTTTAATACTAACCCCCTCTTCTCTACCCAAAATCACGTGTATTTTTAGTAAAATAAATAAATAAATAAATAATTTTATTTATTTTAGTACCTACAAAGAATCTTAAAAGTTTTAATATATTATCTTTAATTACAGGTATAAAGTATAATATAATTTTATTCTGAAATTAAGGATCATAAAAATGTCTAGAAAGAAAGGTTTGACTGGCTTTTCGGTTTAGAAATCACTCGTTAGACGAAAAAATAAATACACGTAATATTTTACTACAACCCTCTCCCCCCTAGTGATATTTCGTGATTTTTGCCAAACCCCTCCCCCCCTTTCGAGCCTCGCGAGATTAAAGGACGGTCCCTTATGTAGTGTAAATATTAATAAGGAGATAGTTAAGGTCGCATCTGTCCATAGTTCCGGATGGCTGGCGGAAATGAGCCGGCAGGACCGCACTTAGAAGCCAAACACAAACTTTTACTCATTTGAATATGCTTGCATAGTCTGCTTGAAGGTATAGAGAGGAGGACTTACGTTTAACTTTATGTTTTTCTTCTATTTAATACAATCGTTAAATTACTAGAGAATTTGACGCTGGAAATTCCCAAGCATAGTTCCTCTTTTCTTGGCAATTCGTTGTTTTTTTGTGTGAACAAACTCCCTTTGTCTATAAGACAAGCTAAATCTTTGTCTGCTGTTAAAAGTAGTCTCAAAGCATACTGCACAAAATCTTTTAAATTCATTTTGTTATCCTCAAATATATTTGTATACGAGTAATTACTATTTAGTTATTACAGTTTTTTTTTTTTTAGTTTTAAGTTGAATTTGTTTCGTTACTTTTTTATCCTTGTTGATCCTGGGCTACCCATTTTTTATTCACTACTATTTTCCGGGTTGTCAGGAAGAGATCGCATGTAGTGATAAGACTGCTCTTTGTGGCCCACAAAGTATATAAGAATTTAGTTTTATTTTACTTCATTTCTGTCCTTGTGGTGTCCAATAAAGCATATTAAATAAAAATAAATAAATAGTTTGTGATTGAATTAATGAGTTTCTCTGATTTTGTAAATGTAGTTTTTGTATAGATATTGTAAACTATTTTTAGTGTAAACTATAGGAAAACAGCAACACTAGTGTTTCATGCCCGGTCGTCTCTAGTGATAACTGCTTTCTGAAGTTGTTCGTAAACTAATTGTTGAAAGTAAAGTTGACTAAATCTAAGTGATGTATTTGATATTTTATAGATCCAATAAATATTATTTCATTTCATTACGAGCAAACATATACTTTCGTTAACCATTCGCGTGCAATCAAGAGTGACAGTATTCCATTCTCGGGTCGGGGAAAGCGTAAGTGTTTCGAAATTTCCAATAGCATGTAGGCGAATTTATGTGGTAAAACTAAAATAAACAGTGATGTGCTTATGCCTTATGCCTTAGTGTTTCTGCCTCCTCCGAAGTAAGTAATACACAACATATGTATGTATCGATATTATAAGACATGTGTTAGGTAAAAGACCGTACATACTGAAGTCACTCAATTCTGACCCCGAATTTGTAAAAAAATTGGTACCTTATTTTTTACGTAATTTATCCAAAAAAAATCTAAGTATTGCGTAAGTGCGGTCATCGGCGATCAGCTGTTTACAAACAGCGCTCTGTTCCCGCACCCCTCCCCGCACTCGCCCTTTCATGCCCGTGCGTCGCCTCGCCGGCCGAGATCACGCGGCACGCGCGGGCGCCAATCAAAGGTCGCGAGTCGCCCGTGATGCAATATTTGATTATTTGCGGAAACCTCTTTTAACTGTTAGTGTGTTTTGTGTCAAGTGCAATGTCGTTTTCAAACGAAGAATACTGGGAAATGGTTCGTGCATATGCCCGAGCTAATGACAGTGTACGAGTTTTTAAATTGTCACTTCGGCAATAACTGGATAGGTCGCGGTGGGCCCGTGCCGTGGCCGGCGCGCTCGCCTGACCTTACACCGTTAGATTTTACTTGTGGGGTGAAGTGAAACGGCTTGTGTACGCTACAGAATACTCCAACCGGGATGAACTAAAGGCTAGAATATTAGCCGCCTTTGATAAGGTTCGAAGTGATACGTTTGTGTTGTGCCGGGTGAAAAACAATATGCGAAAACGCGCCGAACTCTGCGTTGCGCGAGGAGGCGATCATTTTGAACAATTATTAAAATACGTTTAATTTTATGTAAATAGTGTAAATGTAAATACTTAGTAAATGTAAGTGAATCGGTGTAAATAAATACTACATATTCTACCATTGTGGACGCTGCGTACACTAAGAGGTAGGTACCTGGTTATTATTTTTTATTCAAGTCTCGATGTATGTAGGGTGTCCATATTTTCTGCATTTGTGCTACAATAATTTCGTATCGTTTACTGTGCCGTATATTTATATTACTCTTGCATTATATTTTTAATGGTTACTTGAAGCCATTGACTAACGTGTCCTTCAGTATGTACGGTCTTTTACCTAACAATCTGTATATTAATAAATGTACATATGTATGTAGAAGAGTGTCTTACAAATACATATATTTTTAATACGAAAATGCCTGACCCCACTTTAATTATATGTCTCAGCCTGTCATATGTTGCATATTGCTGTAAAATCTATTCTCCGATACCCACATTTCTATTCCGATGCTCACAACATTCGCTTAACAATAGAAATTCAGATTTACTGCGAGAGAAATTTATGCGCATACTGATCTAGAAGATAATAGTGTTTTGTAATTTCTTTCAATCTGTTTATTCAATTTAAATTTGGTTTATTGGACGTCCAAAGTATATAAATATTAACATAACAAACGCGTGAAGTTTGCGCTGATAAGCTGTTCCTGCTTCGTCTCTGCAGCACAGATTACTGTGTAGAAAATCATATTTTGCGGATCATATCAGAGTGGAAGCAGCGCTTTTCCGCTTAGTAAATGAGGTTAACTTTTATTATTACCAACCTCCGGCAAAATTAAGCAATGATTTTTTATTGCAATGTTGACTCGCGGCCAGTTATTAATATTTCCCAGTGAATTTGTTTTAAAAATATTTTACGGCGCGGGAGTGCGCCGTGACCACGGATGTTTTTATTAAATCCAAGAGACCATGAAGTCAGGTCATCGTCACTATAGCAGAGCATCGCGTCTATGGTAGCGGAGAGGCCATCTTGTGACGGGACATTCGATAGGGAAGGCGCTCGCGCACCGTACTTGCGACAAATCGCTTTTAATCATAACTTACTTAACTTACTAATTCGAGTTATATGTAAAGTATAGTAAAGTTTATTTCCTTGGAACTAAAACTGATTAGTAATAAAAATGAGATAATTCATTTGGCTCTGATTCTCGAAAACGCCTACGCTATCGACAAGGAGTTTTAATAAAGGCTTTCATGTGTCTTTATTTTATTTATTTATTTAATTAGTACACTTTATTTTAAACTGAAAGAAATTATACCAAAAATGAAATAAATAACATTGAACAAAAGCTACAAAAGGTGGTGTTATCGCTAGCTGCGACCTCTTTCAGACAACCTTTTTTATTATTATTTTATAAAAAAAACCAGCCAGTAATATGACGTCCAATAAGATTCCACGTATTTGAAATAATGAAAAAATGTACAGAGAATTTCTGAAAAACATTTACTGAAGCAGAAAACGCCGCGCGTGCATTATCTGGTATTGTAACACGAAACACGAACGCTGGAACTATAATTGACTGCACTTTATGTTCTAGAAGGTCGTCTTTATGAGAGCTAATTCGATTAGCTTTACTGTGTTTCGACATACGGAAGTGAAAGCAATTTGTGCTACTTTCTGAGCAAAAAAGCTGGAGATAACACTTATTCTTCCTTTTGGAGAACTCACCTTATTCTTAATCCAAACCTATTTCATCATTAGTTAGATCTCCGCTAATCAATAATTTCGCTTATTATCATTGAGACTATATTATCATTATCATCAAATGAAAGACGTTCGATGCTGGATACAAGCCTCCCCCAATGCTATCTATCTATCATCATCATCATCATCAGCCCATATACGTCCCACTGCTGGGCGTGGGCCTCCTCTACCATTGATAGCGTTTAGGCTTTAGTTCACCACGCTGGCCTAGTGCGGGTTTGCGGACTAGACACCTAAAACATTCCTAAGAACTTTTTAGGTGTGCAGGTTTCATCACGATGTTTTCCTTCACCGTTAAAGTACGTGATAATTCATTGTGAACACACATATAACTTCGAAAAGTCAGAGGTGTGTGCCTGGGGTTTGAACCTGCGACCGTCGAGATTCTCGATCGCGTGCCTAATCATCGGGCCATACTATCTATGTATGCTATAGCTTATTTTATATGTTGGATCATATTTGGACAGTTTGTACCAGTTGATGTTATTTCAAAGAAAACCGTATTGGAGATCAGCACTTGTGTTTCTAATTAACAGTAAAATTGTTGTCAGTTCTGCAAGCCTGGTACCCTGCGATATTCTCGATATTATGGAAAATACTCGTAGAAGAGTACGGACACGTTATCACCTCTGCGAAGTAGTTATTAAAAGTTTTACCAGACATCTCGAGTACCAGTCCACGAACTGACATACGAGTACGAAGTACGAAGTTCACAATTTTTTGTTACTGATAATTGTGTATTAGAGACCTAGAAGTCAACTAATTTCACATACTCAGAACACAAAAGTCGACTTGTAGTTTACGATAAGAACTTTGTTCTGCTGGGAGTGTTTATTGTTCGTGTATTTAAATAAAAGAGTCATTAATAGTGAGAAACAAACAAAAACCGCACTAAATTATGCAAACATCCCGTTGTAAGAACACTCCTAATGACTTTACTACCAGGCGGCGTGGCAAAAAATAACACTTTTTGCCGTGTGAGTGTAGTTCCGGCCTCCCTTGGGGGAAATTAAAAACTTTAACGTTTATTCCTAACAAAATGTGCCGTGCTTAAATTCTTCGGAAATGTTTCGGTTTACTAAACAAGCGGCAAGTGGGATTAGCCGTTGTTCAGGCTGAAATATTAACTCGCAACCAACGACTCCGCGAACTTCCTTATACCGTTTTAGAGCCATTTTTGTCATGATTAAATCACAGTTTATGGATCTCGCTTGGCGCTAAAATTTACGATGAATAAACGCTTAAACTTTTAATGTGTGCGATATTCGCGTTCCTCGTAAAAATGTGGAGAAAATGTGGTACATTGTTAAGTTTCCATCGTTACCTTTCAGTTTTCGTAGGCTGGTTTATTGGGCTCAGGTAACTTACAGACGGAAATCTATTTGCACGAGTAGGTGAGATTGAGCAAGCACATTGTAGTTAGATAAATTATTCATTAATAAAAATTAAAGTTAACTTTAAACTTAGTTTGCCCGCTTTGGGAATCGAGCCCGGGAAGACTTGATCGTATGATCAACATTTAATACGCGAAACTAGCTGTATATACATTTTTTTTCTGATTTGAGGTTTAAAAACGTTTTCAGAGATCGAACACGCGTTTGTGTCATTTTACACCATGTTCTTCTGTCAAATACAGAATACAGACTGCTATTTCATTGGAACACCGAAACAAACGCAGCGGGCTCACAAATAATTCACAAAAGTTGTTTAAAATTCCACAATGCGTGTTTTGTGCCTGTAAGTATCGTTTTTGCAGTACTTTGGGCGATATCGCAGCCGTTTTAGGTGCCCTGTAATGTAATCTTTTATTTATATTGCACTTGGAAAACGGGGTTCGATTGTTACCTTTTTACATTTAGCACGTACAACGAAGCAAATTCGATATTTGCGTTATATTATTGCTGAAAGGTAGGTTGGGTGTTTTGAGAAAAATTTGTGTCTATTACTAGATTAGTAGACTCATGAGTCGTGATGGCCTCGAGGTTTAGGCTCGCGGTCGAGAATCTCGACGGTCGTGAGTTCAGACCCCAGGCACATATCTCTGACTTTCCGAAGTTATGTGTGTATTCACAAAGAATTATCACGTAATTTAACGGTGAAGGAAAACATCGTGATGAAACCTGCACCCCTAAAAGTTCTTAGGAAATTCTAATGTGTGTAGTCCGCCAACCTGCACTAGGCCAGCGTGGAGGACTAAGGTCTAAACCCTCTCAGTTGTAGATGAGACCCGCGCCCGGCAGTGAAACGTATGACGGGCGTAACGTAAACGGGCTGATAATGAATGAATTACTAGATATTCTACTAAGAATTCAGTTTAAAATGATATAGAAATCTGCTGCTTAGCTCTCGATTTAAAAAAAGTTTTTGATAATGTTGAAGTAATTTGTTTTACGTATGTGTTTAATAAATGTTGTAAACATAAAATTGTCGTAAATAGAAATACAAAGGCAGAAGTGAATTCATATTTTCTATGGTTTCGCTTGGAAATATCTGAATTGATTTTAATGGAATTTAGTATTGAGATAAATGGGACTGTATCAATTATCGGATATTTCCAGACATTGAATTTACGAAACGATAACTACTGCCTCGTTGTCTCGCGGCACAAGTATGTGCCGTGCGATCTAGAGGTGGGTTCAATTCCCGATTCGGGCAAAGGGTTATTGGGTTTTCCATTTGAAAATTCTCAGTAGCAGCACGGAGTCTGGAATTGTGCCCGAAAAACGGCAATAGGCTCGAAATGCACATCTGCCTACCCCTTCGGGGAATACAGGCGTTAGGTTATGTATGTATGTATGTATGCATGAATTTACCGAGTATAATCCGAGTTGTGACATTTAATTAAAATACAATTTTATCAAGTCACACGTCACAGTCAATGAAGACTGTTATACATGCAATAAAGCCTATTATTAATTAACCCTTACTATTATATTACAATTATATTGGCAATGGGCCGGGCACATAGTGCAGCGAACCGATGGCCGATGGGGCCAAAAGGTTCTCGAGTGGAGGCCACGTACCGGAAAGCGCAGCGTAGGACGTCCACCCACGAGATGGTCCGACGACCTGGTGAAGGTCGCGGGACGTCGCTGGATGCAGGCTGCTTCCAACAGGTCCCTGTGGAAGTCATTGGGAGAGGCCTATGTCCAGCAGTGGAATTCGATTGGCTGATGGATTGGATTGGATTGATTGTAGAGGAATTTGGTAAATAATTTTTCTTTTTATATTTTATACGCCGTGCTGCTACTGAGAATTTCGTTATAGAAAAACTAAATAACACGACCACAATATTGCCGAACCCGGGAATCGAACCTGGGACCCCTTGATCACGCGAGACTATGACGCAGTTATTGACAATAAAAACATTGTAATTTTATCAATAAGTAATTACGTAAAAAAAATCAAGGTTCATCTTTGTATTTGTAATACAACTTCAAAGCGAGAAAAATACACAATAAGTGGAAATGGCACCAATTGGTGATGTAATATGCAACGCCAATAGCTGGCAATGTTCGTTTCTATATTCCTCGGGGTATTCTGTTTGCAGCGTATGAAAACTTTCGTATTTCGATACAAATGATTTGAATCTGGAAATGGGATCGTATTATGCGAATGGATGCAATTAATTTCGAGTCCTTTTTTTATATGCACGGCTGATGTGGCTGTGTATTCCAACTAGATTGAACTCATGAAATATGGTTTACTTTTGAAACGCTATGTCTCTGTTGTGATCCACGATTAAGACACACTTTCATGGGATACTACAGCAGGCACCTAAATATTATGTCCTATTCATCTAATACGAGTACAGATATTAAGTGGCTTTATAAGTCTTTGTAGTGATTGCGTTTTTAATTTGGAACTAAATTTATTATATCCTGGATGGATAAGATCGAATCAAAAATAAGGAGATCCGTAGTAGTAACCGACATAGCCCAGCGGATTGGCAAGTTGAAGTGGCAATGGGCCGGGCACATAGCGCGGAGAACTGATGGCCGATGGGGCCAAAAAGTTCTCGAGTGGAGGTCACGTACCGGAAAGCGCAGCGGGGGACGTCCTCCGACAAGATGGTCGGACGACCTAGTAAAGGTCGCGGGACGTCGCTGGTTGCAGGCTGCTTCCAACAAGTCCCTGTAGAATGGAATGTAGAATGGAGCTGATGAATGGATGATGATGGATTATAGATCAATTTATAGAAATACGGACTACTAATTTAATTTCTAAATTGCAGTAAATGTTTATCAATCAACAATTGCACGTGACGTGTTTTTCTAAACAGAAACTCTGCAACGACAGCAATACGTTTCATTCATCGCTTGATTACTAACTACATTGTTTCTCTCTTCTATAATTTATCTCTGAACTAACAAAGCTCACGTCTTCATAATTTCAAATTGGCAAGAATATGTAGTCTCTAAAGTTGAGATCTCATCAACATGGTAGAAGTTAAGTGTTTTGCAACTATTGGTTCGTTAACTCCACGAAACCATCGCATTTAATTTCGGGTCTTCATTATTTCAACTCATAGGTACTGTTGCGAAGTAATGTACTTATTAAAACCGGGCGGACGATATCAGGGGCGCTCAACCTTTTTAATTACTCAGATAGGGTCATGAAATTTATATTCTAACTTACAATGATGTCTGTATGCGTATTCTGTTAGCATAATAGCTCCGTTCAACAAGATTACTGCTGTTAAATGCTTAATTGCAGAAATTATTGCGATCATTTCGCGAAGCGGTCGACTTTTATGGGTGATACACGTATCTTTTGCACGTTATGGACATAACAGAATATCCACCTTTAATATAGGGGGTTTATAACGGTATGGTATATTAAAATGGGCACTCTCTTGTGTTATTTAGATAAAATATTCATATCGTTTTATAAAGTACATTTAGGCCATTAAATGTCCGATAAAATTGGCCGCTTGCTTTTGTTCGCAGGATATTGAATTTTATAGGTAACTTAGGTTTTATTCTTCATGATTTATTTAGATTTGCTATTAAATGTTGAATTTGCCTAACTTTTTTTACATAACCACAATTTTTTTTCATGTTTTTACTCATTACTCATTCACCATTTTACTCATTTGCGATTGTCTTCGTAGTTCGTTACTTAATTTGTCTAACTGTACTTTAAATAGATTTAACACGTTCTGTTTGAAGTAAAATCGAAATTTTAAATAGTATACATTTTCTTACGCGTCATATTCTATGTGGATACATATTTTTCATTTACGACGGATTTGTCCAAATATTTCACGAAACAATATTGACTTACGTAGGTATATTTAAATTAAGATATACTGTTTTAGAATTCTATACTCCCAAAAATAAGCACGTACGCCATAAGAAATGTTTATGACATCTGCGCTGAGTAAAAAGTTCGACGTACTCTATTTCGCAGCAGACGATTGTAAATCTGTGACGCAGACGTAGTTCATATAAAAAAATGTACACAAAAATGATTTTTATTCTGAACGAAATGAAGCAAATATTCTTTGATAGTGTGAGAGTTGTGTAAACACTACGTGACGTCTGAGCTCGTCTGTTGATATCAAAGAACAGTGATTGGCAGACGGCGAGTACTTCGAAGACAAATCAAAGGGTGTAGGTTCAGGGGCGAAAGAACTTTAGTGTGAAATACTCCAGTCTTGATGTTCGTTGGTATCGAAATTTTCGGTGACGTTCGTTCTAATGAATCTCTATTGTCATATTGATGTAAACAATCTTTTGAAATATACTGCATTTTTACAAAGGTTTATTCAAATTGCTTTTGATTATTACAACTAACATTTTTCTTTTGATGTAACTGAGGTATGGCTTTGGTTTCATTACTAGATATTTTTTTATTATTCAAACATCACAGAAATAAGGCGCTTTGCTGTTTTTGTTATGTATCTATGTAACAATGAACGCAACTTGAATGTTTTATTGTATCGATGAGGTATAGGAATAATACATATTATCGTTGTTACCAAAGTGGAGTAACATTAGAAGGATCATAAGAAGCCAATAAACGTCACTTATTGTTCTTAATGAGAGTCGTGATGGCCTCGAGGTTTTGGCACGCGGTCGATAATCTCGACGGTCGCGGGTTCAAACCCCAGGCACAAACCTCTGACTTTTCGAAGTTATGTGTGTATTCACAATGAATTATCACGTACTTTAACGGTGAAGGAAAACATCGTGATGAAACCTGCACATATAAAAGTTCTTAGGAATTTCTTAGGTGTGTAGTCCGCCAACCCGCATTAGGCCAGCATGGTGGACTAAGGCCTAAACCCTCTAAGTTGTAGAGGAGGCCCGTGCCCAGCACTGGGACGTATGGAGGCTGATGATGAATGAATTTGAAACAGTACTATGTATGTCTAACTCGTTAGTCAGACATCGTTAGTTATACTCGTACAACATTTGCAATGATGAATTCAACGAAAACAATAAAAATAAATAGTTATTAACATATCGCTTACAATTAAGCTTATAATTTTAAATGAAAAAGACTTAACCACATCGATGTTGGAAACAATGAATATTTTACAATTAATTTAGCAGCTCAGAAAATTATTCATTAAACGCTTATCAACGAAACTGTAATATTAATCAACCTTATTCTTATATTAAAACGCATTCTTGGTCCCGTAATTATGAAATCTTAATCTAACTTTATTAATATGAGCTTACTTATTAAAACGTTGTCTTCTTAATGAATACTTTTAATTTAGCAATCAATTTCTAAGAATTACATATTCAGTGAAGCTTTTATGTGTATAATTATTTATTAAATAGTTAATATTAATAATTTTGACGAAAGAAGAAGATCTTAATAAAACGCTAGCTATATCTCGTGACTTCGTCGAATCGTCGTAATCTTCAATATTAGATCGAGAGTTAAATGAAAAAGAATTAAATAAAAACAAGTAGATGTAGTACTTATTTACAAAAAACAATTTTGGGAATCCAACTGTTTTTGGAATAAAAAGTAGCCTATAACAAGCTCCAAGGACTTCAACAGAGACTCTTATCTCTACGTCAAAATTTATCAAAGTGGGTTCAGCAATTTAGAAGTGAAAGCGTAACGAGCAACAAAAGTGTCGTATTTACATCAAATGATCTTAACTTAGTGATTTGTATTAAATGAAAAAAATGCTTGCAAAATGTGACTTTTAACATTATCTTAATCATATTATTTACTCGTATTAGAATACCGGTACATAATATTTAAATATATATCAGTCCGTACCTATATGCAAAATTCAATGTACCACAAACATACCCAAGAATCACAAACATTTTTTGTCCTCGCACTGAAAAAAAAATTTTTTAATTTCACAAGCATTCGTATCAAAAGTAGTTGAACAGTTAAATACAACGATATTTCACATAAATTAACATTAATTGCTTGTTTTAAATCATATAAAACTAATGGAAAAATAGCTGACACTAATGAAACAGCGATGAATGAAGTTGCGCGTTGCCAAGAAGTTAGTAGGTATGCTTTACATCATGAGTATATGAAATATCGAATTGCTAATATCATTTGTGAAGTCGTGAATGTTTTTCGTTTATATTAAGATGTTATAATATTATTTACCGTTTTGGCACGGCGGAGTGACTGCACCGGCAACTGATGGTGAGTTCTGTGCCGTCCAAATAGAGTGCAGTTGGCGAGAAATTATTTTTTTGACGGTCAACATAATTTGGTTAGTTTATGAATTGATTAACTCCGGCTGATCCTGGAATTTGACAAACTATATTTGATTATATATATATTGCCTCGTGGTCGCGCGGCACAAGTATGTGCCGTGCGATCTAGAGGTCCCGAGTTCGATTCCTTGGTCGGGCAAAGTGTTATTAGGTTTTTCCATTAGGAAATTCTCAGTAACAGACCGGAGTCTGGAAATGTGCCCGAAAAACGGCAATAGGCTCGCCCCTACTACGTGGGGCTGATACATGCTGGCGAAATGTGGGTGCAGATATGCACCTCTGCCTATCCCTTTGGGGAATACAGGCGTGAGGTTATGTATGTATGTATGTATATTTGATTTTGGAAGCATTCTATTTTCGTGCAGTTTTATAATGTTTCTCTATTTGAAAATCTTTTTTTTTGTACACGCTAAGAACCAGCCAGGCGTTGTTAAATCTCAATTGTTTCAAACAACCATTTGTCCACTATCGCGATAACCGTAAAAAAAGTTTCTAATTTTAAAAATATTTTTGGCACAGCATCTTGGATCGCGCACTATCTCGCCTCTCAACTACACGTTTCCACTTCCTGTTTTCTTGTTGCACTACGAGTTGATAAAAATCTCTCCCCACTGCAGTATACTTTACTAAAAGCAGCGGACGTCATGAAAATCGTTCCGCTTTACTTAGAAACATGGCTCGACATTTAGATTCGAATGGCTTGTAGGTATCGTTTTATATTTGCCAATCTTGCGTTTATAAAAGCTTTGGAAAAAATGTTATTCGGCATGAGTCTAGATTTTAGGTCGCCGCACTTTAAAATATTATAACAGCTTTTCCTATTTTTTGGCCTGAAAGTACTAGTTGGGGCCAACACAACAAAATACTTATAGTAATTATTATTATATTTATGAATATATAGTTCGCTAAACAAGACCCGATAACATCACATTATATGACAGCGTTATCTAATCATAAAGGAGACAAATGACAAGTTAATAATGACAATTGTATTATTTCTGTTGACTACGACTTGTCTCAAACGACAAGTGAAAACAATCGAACAATGAAAAGTGTTGATTCATAAAATATGAGTGACAAACGGCAAGCCTAAGAAACAAGCAACTGCCTCGTGGTCGCGGTGCAAGTGTGTGCCGTGTGATCTAGAGGTCCTGGGTTCGATTCCCGGGTCGGGCAAAGTGTTATTGGGTTTTTTCATTGGGAAATTCTCAGTAACAGCACGGAGTCTGGAAATGTGCCTGAAAAACGGCAATAGGCTCGCCCCCTATTACGTGGGACTGATACATACTTGGCGAAATGTGGGTGCAGAGGTGCACCTCTGCCTACCCCGTCGGGGAATACAGGCGTGAGTTTATGTATGTATGTATGTAAACGGCAAGATACAATTGACGAGTGACAAATATTCATATAAATTAAGAAGAGGATAGCAACTATCTATAAGCGACATATAACGTGAGATAAATAGAAAGTCATACGTAACAAATGGCAGGTAAAAAGCTCGATGGGTGACAAACGGCAAGTGGCAAGTGACAACTGACATTCGGTCAGTGACAAGAGTGTGAAAATAGGCAAGTGACGTGGAATGAGTGACAAGTGACCAGTGGCTAACAAGCCACCTGTCAGTTAAGTGTGTGAAAATAGGCAAGTGACGAGGAATGAGTGACAAGTGACCAGTGGCTAACAAGCCACCTGTCAGATATTTCTTATTTGTCGCTTGTCTTTAGTCTTTTTTCCGTTGTTGTCTAGCACTTGCCTTTTGTCACCCCTCATACGAAAGTCATTGGTCTTTTATGCCTTGAGTCAGTATTCACTTATTGTACTTCATTTCTCGTTACTCAGGAGTTTATTGTTCAGTGCACGTTCCATAATCTTGCAGAGTATGGACGTGACCGAAATGGGACGATAATTGGCAGGGTCAGCACGACTGCCCTTTTTGGGCACAGGTTGCACATTAGCCAACTTCCAAGAACTGGGAACATGACCATGACATGACCCGTACGATATAATCTGGACAAATTTAAATCAAACGTGAATAGGCTGCTATTAGGCAGGCATGCTCCATCGTCGACCGCATCGTCGCTTAACACCAGGTGAGATCGTGGTCAAATGCCTGCACTAGATTTTTAAATAAAAAAATAAATAAAAAACTCAAGTCGGTCTGCCGAGCTAGTTTTATATTGGCGCTACTTTACTTAAAGCATGATGGGGCAGCTACAAGAATATGATATATAATAATATAATGGGAAACTGGATAACAACCAGTTTACTCGACTTGTGGGCAATCAATTGCGCTACATTGCGGCATCTTCATTGATAACCGCACTGCTTTGGAACACGGTCGCATGGTTTTGGATTTGATACATTACGCTTTGAGGTCTGCACTGTTGATAAACATATATGGCGTAGATAATGATGACGTCATCTGTGTTTAAGTGCCAATTTAGTATCGATTCTGTATAAATAACTAATGTTGAATCGGAAAAGTACATATATATACAAATGTATACGAGTACACGGTGTGTTAAAACAACGTGATCGAAAGTTAAGATAGGTAATAATTACGATGATTACAAACACATTAACGAAAAGATAAATATAGAAAAAAAAACGTTTTCCCAACTGCCATAAGTGTTAAATTTACATTTTTCTGGGATTTATTTCATCATCATCAGCCCAAAGACGTCCCACTACTAGGCACGGGCCTCTTCTACAAATGAGAGGGTTTAGGCCTTAGTCCACCACGCTGGCCTAGTGCGGGTTGGCGGACTACACACCTAAGAAATTCCTAAGAACTTTTAGGTGTGCAGGTTTTATCACGATGTTTTCCTTCTCCATTAAAGCAAGTGATAATTCATTGTGAATACACACATAACTTCGAAAAGTCAGAGGTTTGTGCCTGGGGTTTGAACCTGCGACCGCCGATGTTCTCGACCGCGCGCCTAAATATCGAGGCCATCACTGCTTCCCTTGCAACCCTTCTGTTGCAACTTTGTTAAGTATGGTTGATTCAGGCTTTTTACATCATTTGAAAAGGCCTGTAACATACCTTTTATATTCTAGTGCGGGAAAGTGAAAACAATAGTTTGTGCTGTGGGATTCAAAACCATGTACATTGAGAGATGATTACGATCATCAATACAGTTATGCCAGCTTAATGGTTACTTTGATATACAGACTACTTTCAATACCTAAAATATGATCGTTCATCGGCCGTGGTTATTACTTTATATTGTTTTTCCGTCAGATTTATCATGTTGTGCTTACCATCAGGTACAGTAGAGTCACTTTGCCGTGCCAGAATAAAAAAAAACAACAAAAAAAAGTTGATCTATTTATAATATTGTAGCAGTTCATATTTAAGCTATACAAAATCTATTAACCCTTGAAAATCATAATAATATTTAAGTTGTTTTTTCGCGACACTAAAAACCGAGTAGCCAGCCAACCCTAATTCACCTTGAGAGTGAAACTTTCCTGTTTATCACCGTAGCTCCAACAGTCGAAGTTTTAATGATACTGATATAATTTTATCACAGAAACACCCGTTATGTTTGTTTTTTGGCCTTGTCGAATTTAGTTTAGTGCCTTGAGTATAAAATTTCGGACGTCCGCTGTTTGATTGGCGACATGGGACAAAAGTTTTTACTCTACGGCTGAATTGATAAAGAGGGTCAGGTCAGGGCATTATCAATTCAACAATTAAATGTTTTTGACTGCTTTGGTTCAGTGTGCTCAACGCGAAAATAAGTTGGTAAGTGGTATGTTTTTTTAGCGTCAGTGAGTTTTAAATAAATTGAAATGAGATGCCAAGTTAACGCAATGCAAGCTCCAGTTTTAATTATAAAAATAAATTTTAAATTTAAATGGAAAAATGAGAATTCTATAACTCTTGAAAGCGCAATTCAGATGATACAGATACTTGATGCAGCAAATACATAAGTTTCATAGGAATTGTATACGATCGTTATATTTCCGAAAAGGTAATTGTTAACGAGGGATATTTTATTGTTACTCTAATAGGATTGCTCGTGGTCTAGCTCGTGGTCTCACGGTACGTGTATGTACTATGGGATTTAAAGGTCCTGAGTTTGATTCCGGGGTCGAGAAAAGTGTTATTGTCTTTCCATTAGGAAATTCTCTGTAGCAGTGCGGAGTCTGTAAATATAGGCGTCCCCTATTACGCGGAAACGATACATACTTGGCGAAAAGTGGGCGTAAAAATGCATCTCTGCTTACCCCTTCAGGGAGTACAGTCGTGTAGTTATGTACATATCAGTGGTGGTACTACCATCGAAGTCCAAAAGTGTTACACGTTAATTTGTAATGTCTAGCTTACAATTGTTTATTGTGGGGTCAGTATACATTTTACACCTATGGTTGTTAGGAAAACTTCAATTTTTTATTTTATGTCGGAATTTTCTTTAACACCATGAGGTTTGTAATCACCTTAGCTATTACGTGCCTTAGTTTCCGATCACGGTCTGAACACACCCTGTATTCTCAATTATATGTCAAATTGCTTTTGTTAAATAAAGATTTAAAGCTTAAACATAATTATTCAGAATTTTGTAATGCAAGTTGGGGTTTTGGGCTTCTATGAAAGTACCGCCACTGGTACATTTGTTGTATGTATGTACATTGTAATTACCATTCCTTGCAGTAAGGTATATATTCTTGCGAAAATAAAAAAGGAGCTCAAACTTTCGATGATGACACAATCCTTTAAAACAGTTTAGAAGTTTTCCTGTTTAGCGGATAATGAAGATATTCTCACTAATAAATTAGCTACACTCAAGACCCGCTTTAAAATTGTGAAGGGAAGTTTTGTTATAACTAGCGTGAATTTCAACTTTCCGTCGACGGTCTTGTCAGTTAGTTGAGACAATTCATTAAAGTATCTTAAGTACATTAATGGAGATGTTCCGCAAACCATAACAGGATGTATTGAGAGTAATGAGCGTCAGGTTTTGCATTAAGAAGTTCACGTTAGATATGACAGCCTTCGTGAGTGGGTTTAGACCATGATTTTTGTTTGATAGCCCCGTGGCGCAGTTGGCTAGACACCAGCTTACGAAACGAGTGGCCGCGGGTTCGATCCCCGCACCGAGACAAAGACAAATTTGTTTCGGGTCTGGTTGTTTGTGAGACCGAAAAGTCTCTCGTAGTTTCTGATACCCACGACACAAGACTTGTATCTTAATGTGGGGTCAGAACTATGTATGTGACTGTTGGGTGTATTTATTTATATTTATTTAATTAAACATAATAATATTATGTGCACATACAAACTTGTACGTAAGTATCTGCGAGTGGGTTGGTAGAGACTTAGCCAGGTGTGCTTTAATTGTATTAATTGTGAGCAAACCTATTGCCTAAATCGTGATGGCCTCGTAGTTTAGGTACGCGGTCGAGAATCTAGACG
Source organism: Hemaris fuciformis (assembly GCA_907164795.1). Taxonomy (NCBI): domain Eukaryota; kingdom Metazoa; phylum Arthropoda; class Insecta; order Lepidoptera; family Sphingidae; genus Hemaris; species Hemaris fuciformis. The sequence goes on from OU015440.1 coordinate 11,974,894, forward strand.
GTCGCGGGTTCGAACCCAAGGCACACACCCCTGACTTTTAGGAGTTATGTTATGCAAAGAATTATCACGCACTTAAACGATGAAGGAAAACATCGTAATGAAACCAGCACAACTAAAAGTTCTTAGGTATTCCTTGGGTGTGTAGTCCGCCAATCCGCACTAGGCCAGCGTGATGGACTAAGGCCTAAACCCTCTCAATTGTAGAGGAGGCCCGTGCCCAGCAGTGGGACCTATATGGACTGATGATAATAGATTTAAATGATAAAACTCTTTTGTACGCCTAATCACAATACCAAGAAGTCTGTACCACCCCACAAGGGTTTAAAAAAATAATTCTAAAATCAAGTCACCATTTCAGTCCTATTGATTGATTTAGGTCGGCGGGTATCGCAAACCATTTTCACCTTCTTTTTTGTTTTTGCTTAATTGAAAAGTGACGTTACAGAATTGATTGATTGTCAAATAATGACTAGGCTGCTCTACATTCAGCTTTATCGGGTTTTCAGTACGCAGTTTCTAAGAATTTAAAATGTGTTTTGAACGTTTTTGTTCCACTGAGGATGCCAGAGATGATTTTAACGGCTGAAATTATTAATCAATTCTAAACTCAATCTAGATCTCATTAATTGAGCAGTCAGGTGAATTTTTGGGGTCAGGATTTTCTCATTTATATGTCAAAATGTTTTTGCTAAATAAAAATTTAAAACTTAACGGTTTTATTCGGAATTTTATTATATATTTATTAAGACAAACTGGGGTTTTGGGATTCTATGGAAGTACCATATACCAACAATAAGTGCTTATAACGTAAATAGTTCGTAAGCACTATTTAAAAAAATAAATTCATGGAATTCTAATCAAAATAAAACACCCTTGATAATATTATCAACCCGTTTTTGGGAGAATAAAATACAGTTTTTATTCCCAAAAATAGGTTCTTCTGAACCAGTACAAATTAGATTATGTTAGATTAAACACCTGTACAGACGAAAGGTGATACCTCCACCTTCCATTTACACCTGCTTACGCACCCTCGCGTACATATTTAAATTATTTCAATGTGAATTCTCTCATCGGCCTAAACACACGCCAATGAATAGCTTTAAATGTTTTTCGTGTTAGCCCAGAAATTGGATCCTTTTTAAGTTGGCGAATATTAAGCGACGGAATAAAAGTGTTATACATTTTGAGTTGTTTACTCTAATAGTGTTGTCCTTAATTTAGCTGCCTGTAATTGATTGATCGAGCTTTGGGATTAGGATTTTTATGGTACCTGATAGATTTTTGAAAGGAAGCTGTTTGAGAAAAATTGTTGATTTGAACTACCGCTTGTCTATCAGGCCTAAATGTATTGGTTTTTGCAAGTACTCTGGTAGAAGGCACCCGCTGTATTATATTGTTAATATTTATTTATGAAATTACACATTAAATTTGTGATGACATCAAAATGTTGGTATAATTTTCAAAATGTGAAAATTGAGATCAGCAGCTTGATACAACTGTTTCTCTAAAGTTAACAGGAGCGTTTCAAATGTTTTCATTGATCGATAGTAAAACATGACCGTGATATTTTACCACCGTAGTATTGGCACGCGGAAGAACGAAAGATGAACAATTCTTCACAACTCCGCGATAGAACAATTCAATATTTGTTTTGGCAAACAATCAAAATCCTGCCAGTAAAACCGTATCCTGGCCATAAATCCCGACAAATCCGTACGTTTGGTAACCCTACACGTAACGCAGGGTGTTCTGTAAAATCCTTTAAACCCATATCTTGGGATCTCAATATTGTTGCTCAGCGAGACTAACTTGCGAACTGAGATACCGAAAACTCAGCTTCGAGCGGCAAGCCTGTCTCAGCGTGGCTTACCTTGTAATTTTCTCTCAATTTCTGTAAAGTTAGATCCACTTAGCGTAGTTAGAGGGAAATATACTTCGGCGGAGTAACAGTCTTAAGTGATATTGCTGGATTTTTGTTTCTGTTTGTTTGAAGGTCTTTATAAAAATGGACTACCAATGCGTAATAGATTAGCTTGGTGTAGACATCTATATCAGTAATAAAGAAAAATTGAAACGTATATGGACTTGTATATATTATGTTGTATGGATATGGTAAAAGTTGGTAGAAAAGTATTGTTTAGAACAAAATGTTTTGTTTGTAAAGGGATAAGTAGAAGTATGTCCCTCATCCTGTTTCGAAATTTGTTACATATTGAACAATACACTTTTACATATACTTTAAATCAATTTTGCATTGCTAAAGTATAACCAGCTGGTGAAGTCATGGACATCAGTCACGACATATCTACATACATATATCTAAAAATAAGGAAAAGGTTCTTGATAGCGCGTAAATTATTATCACGATTTAAAAATCCACCAAGTATTTATGTCAAATCAAATCAAATACACCCAACAGTCACATACATAGTTCTGATCCCACACTAGGATACAAGTCCTGTGTCGTGGGTATCAGAAACTACGAGAGACGTTTTCGATCTCACAAACACCCAGACCCGAGACAAATATTTGTGGATCACACAAACAATTGTCTCGATGCGGGGATCGAACCCTCGGCCTCTCGTTTCGTAAGCAGGTGTCTAGCCAACTGCGCCACTGTTTATGTTTATGTACAGATTTTATTTTGTTAAGCAATTACTTCGATTATATCCTTATATTCGTTTAAAATACACCTATCGGATCACACATGCATGTGAGACTTCTAGTTCTACGCTAAGATAGATAGAAGGTCGTGGATATCACAAACTACGAGGGACTTTTTAGCTAAACAAACAGTATGTCTTGTTTCTGGCAGCGATCTCGCGGCCTGTTCTTTCACAGGCTGGTGTTCAGGCAACTGCGCCCTGACTGTCAAGTATGCTGCCATAGTGAACTGGTTTGAATGTCAATTTATTCGCTTCTAATTTGTGTTTCGCATGACGCCTAAAAAGGATGGTAGTAAGCCGAAAGAATGTTCAATAAGTCGTTCGCAGAACCCTAAACCCAGTGACGGTGTTTCATTTCGTCTTTCGTATTTATTTTGCGTGTATTGATCCTGGCAGCAATATGTTTGATGTTTTAGGACCAGAATAAACAATGTAAAAACGTGCCCCCTCGTAATGAACATTCATTTGACCTATTTTCGTCGCTGTAAATATATCAAGAGCAGAAGAACCTAAATCCGTATCGCGTAGGAGGTTGTTGTTTGTCGTCTTGAAATCTTCCGTCTAGAAGCAGTGAAAAAAATAATTCCCAATCATTTAAATGTCTTACAGAAAATATACCTTATTTAATTATGTTGCCGTTTCGTCACTAAATCTATTAATTAATGTGTTTCATTCATCATCAGCCCATAAACGTCCCACTGCTGGGCACGGGCCTCCTCAACATACAACTGAGAGGGTTTAGGCCTTAGTCCACCACGCTTGCCTAGTGCGGCTTGAAATGAAATGAAATTGAAATGAAATGAAATTGAAATGAAATTTGGCGGACTACACACCTAAAAAAATCCTAAGAACTTTTAGGTGTGCAGGGTTCATCACGATATTTTCCTTCACCGTTAAAGTACGTGATAATTCATTGTGAATACACACATAAATTCGAAAAGTCAGAGGTGTGTGCCTGGAGTTTGAACCCACGACCGCCGAAATTCTCGACCGCGCACATAATCCTCGTGGCCATCACTACTTATTATTGTACTTATTTAGTACATGCTAATTGTACTAAACTAGTGGTTTCAGCCAATTGTAATATTATGCAATGGTAATGATTCTGTCAATTATATACACGTAATTGATGTACTTAGCGTCATTAGGTCCGTAATTTTGTTATGATAAGTAGCGGTTTCCAACACGAAAGATCTCCTGGGATCATGTATCTTAACACACCTTCGAAAAGTCAGAGGTTGCCTATGCCTGGTATGCCTGGGGTTTAAACCCGCGACCGCCGAGATTCTCGATCGCGCGTCTAAACCTCGAGGCCATCACTGCTTGTTTTTTTTATAATTAAGTTATATTATTCAGATTCTACAGCCCCGTGGCGCAGATGGCTAGATACCAGGTTGCGAAACGAGAGGCCGTGGGTTCGATCCCCACACCGAGACATATGTTTGTGTGATCCACAAATATTTGTTTCGTGTCTCTCGTAGTTTCTGATACTCACGACACAGAACTTGTATCCTAGTGTAGGGTTAGAACTATGTATGTGACTGTTGGGTGTATAAATATTATTATTTATTTATTAGATTTATATAATTCAGACAAGTAATTGACAAGTTGAATTATTTAAAGTTAATAAATAAATGAACCCGTTAATGTATCAATACAATCACTCACAATAGAATCCTTTCGTTCACTCAGGCGTACCTTCGCTTCACTCCTCACTAGATAAAAGACATTAAGACGTAGAATAAAATATACATCGACCGGAACTCGGCAGAATTCGCATTAACCTTAATTTCCAAGTTCCTTCGTTCTGTAGTAAATTATTCCCATTGTTAACTTCGAAACAAAGTTACATAATTCTATAGCTAATTAAGGGAAGATGGCGGCACAGCCCTGTCTCTTGTATTTCATCGTTTATCAGCCTAGCAGTGTTTAAGAATTAACGTTTTTATTTCACGAACGCATAATTTCGTGTCAGCTACCGGTTGTTACCCTGTTTTGTGTCAGTGGCGAAAGTGATTGATAGATAGAATGGAAATTGATTGTGTAAGCTATGTGCGTGTTAACATTAGTTTTCGATTTGGGAAATTATATGTTTCGGTGTAATCAGTTTGTAGGGACGGTTGTGTCGTGTCTTAGGTATTTTTTTTTGTTTTATTCTACTTTCCTTGATAACAAAAAATAATATGTCGTCACGTCATATATCCTTACATAGAGCGGGAATTTGAAAAAAAAGTTATGATGTTCACCAGTGATTTTCTAGACGATTTGTGGTTCTTTTTTAACTTTTTATTTTCGTCAAATGAATTTAGAACATCTCTATCACTCATCATCATCATCATTCATCATCAGCCCAAATACGTCCCACTGCTGGGCTCGGGCCTCCTCTACAACTGAGAGGGTTTAGGCCTTAGTCCACCACGCTGGCCTAGTGCGGGTGCGCGGACTACACACCTAAGAAATTCCTAAGAACTTTTAGGTGTGCAGGTCTCATCCCTCTATCACTCACTACATATTCTGTCGCATATTATGTCGCAGGAACAACAAGGCAGTAGTTTCAATATAATAGAAAGCTTCTATAGAATTTTGGTTTATAGCCATGTCGGCTGAGGAAGGGTGGAAGTTACACGTAGATTACTACAATAATAAAGTTGTTTTTGTTGTAGAAGTTTATGAGTTCCATGGTGGACCTTGAAAGATTTGATGGACTATTGATGACATTTAGACTTTGGGTAAACAAGAAATATGTCCACGGCATCTTGGCGCGTGCGATCGAGTAGCCCGGAATTCTATTCCGGGGTCGAACAAAGTGATTTCATGGATGATAAACATAGGTCCAGAAATGCTCCTCTACCTACCCATTCGTAGATACAGTGTGAGCGTGAGTTCTTGAATTTTTTATTAATATTACAAAACAAAAATATGTTTTTTTTTACTAAAACAGTTTTAAAAACTTCACAGTCGTTTACCATTTACAAAATTTGAAAACATCAACTCCGAAGAGATTCATCAATCAATTAAGATGTTTAGAAACAGCGATTCACTGTGGATGAGTTTAAATTTTTTAGGCTCGTCTGAGTCGATGATAGATTGGAATCGATAGAATTTACGAGGTTATCCCAGCGGGTCGTGTGACGTCAGAAAAACAACTGTAAATCGCAATGTTTACTCCAAGGAATTCTATATTATAACACGTAAAGAAATATATCAAAATATGAAGAAATGGCGATATATTTGCGACATGACACTGATTCTTGTTCTTGCATTTTAATAGATGTGTTTATTGATACTAGTGCGTGCCGCACGATCTAGAGGCCCTGGGTTCGATTCCCGGGTCGGCCAGATATCATTAGGAAATTTTCAGTAATTGTAGTGTATATTCATTATTAATAGTGTATATTCATCGGAAGAATTAAAATAGGATTGTCGTCTATTTTGTGAGATTAAAAACAGCTAGCGAATGTGCATTTAAAATTATATTTGGCGATACTAGTTTTGTGTATGAAAACTAAGGTAGAATAGGAGAAATTGATGTTTGTTTTCCAGCCAGCACTTTTGTTCTTAACGAGTCGTTCTCATTATCAGCCCATATACGTCCCACTGCTGGGCACGGGCCTCCTCTACCATTGAGAGGGTTTAGGCCTTAGTCCACCACGCTGGCCTTGTGCGGGTTGGCAGACTACACACCTAATAAATTTCTGAGAACTTTTAGGTGTGCAGGTTTCATCACGATGTTTTCCTTCACCGTTAAAGTACGTGATAATTCATTGTGAATACACACATAACTTCGAAAAGTCAGAGGTGTGTGCCTGGGGTTTGAACCCGCGACCGTCGAGATTCTCGACCGCGTGCCCAAACCTCGAGGCCATCACGACTTTCGAGTCGTTCTACTAGCTGATAATTCAATTAATAGCATATCTGTGTAATAATCATAAAACCAAGCAGCGAACAATTGTTCGTTCTGTATAAATCATCGGCCAAATTACCGGAATACATTTGACGCGTCGGTATTTAGGTTCAAATAATGGTGTGGCCAAATTACACGTACATTTTGTGGACACGGCCCAAAAATTGATGCCATTAGCCGTCACGATAAATGGACAAAAAACGTCCATTTTCAGTAGTGTATTGATCTGTGACAATTGTTATAAATTGTATGGTGAACACAATGTGGCCTCCTGAATGGGCTTTTTTCGTCTTGTGAAAACGTGAATTTGGCTGTTAGTATTCGGTGTTTGTTATGTTAAAGATTGTTATAGAATCAATGTTACTGTAACAAATTTAACATTTTTGTTTGGTTGATTGCTAAGTTCCGCGGCGTAAAATGTGGCTTACGATCTAGAGATCTTTTAAAGAGACCTCAAGTTTACCGTCGCTCAATGCACATTGATCGGAACTTATTTTTCATTTGTCTTAATAAATTCAGCCTTTGGACAGCCCCGTGGCTAGACACCAGCTTGCGAAACGAGAGGCCGCGGGTTCGATCCCCGCAATAAGACAAATGTTTGTTTGATCCACAAATATTTGTTTCGGGTCTGGGTGTTTGTGTCACCGAAAAAGTCTCTCGTATTCTTTGGTACCCACGACACAGGAGTTGTATCCTAGTGTGGGCTCAGAACTATGTATGTGACTGTTAGGTGTTTTTATTTGTTTATTTATTCTTGTCAGATTACTTTTTTAAATTAAGATACGTGCTGGCGCCTAAAATCTCCTCTGGGGCATAAAGACGCCGATTTTATTATGACGCTGTCGAGACTGGGACACACACAATGGCGAATGTTTGTGTATTGTCTCATAATACGACACAAAGCCTCCTCATTTGGAGTCTTCACGGATGAGCGAAGGTTAACGTCCCCGCTAAAGGGAGATACGGTAATGGGTAAGATTTAAGGCAAAATTACCTATAACCGAATTAAAGGATTATATCTGCCATATCTACTTGTTTTTCTGTGCAAATATGTTATTATAATATGTATTTTGTTAGTGGTCTACTTAATATTGTTTTTGTTTATATTGTTTTCTAAATTCCTAAAATGTTTTCTTGGTAGGGATTTGATATATTATGTAGATGTCAACCGGTGACCTTTTTTCACAGCCGAATGCGCATGGAGGCTGTTACAACTGTATCATATACTCGTATATTTATTTATTTATTTAAATTAGCTCGTGCAGTGAAATGCAATAAGTGTGTTTTGTCATAAAAAGTTAGAAATATTTTCAAAAACTTAAGTGAATTTGTCTTGAACATCAAGTGTTTGGCGTTAAGATAGAGAAAAGTAAATAAATGTCCTATTATAAAATGTAATTAGGTTTAACAAAAACAAAAATTTTAACAAAACAAAAACCGCCTTAAAAAAAAAAACTATTCCAAAACAAATTATAATGCACTAAAAAGTAAAAAAATAATTGCGTATATAACTTAATAATCAACTTACTATTTCTCTTCATCAATATATAGGTACGATCATAGATTAGACTAGACTACTTAAAAGTCAATCCAATTATTACGACAATATAATGTTGTTTTAATTATTGTTATTCTTGGAGGCGATGTCAGCCAAGGTAGGATTCTCGTATTATTATTCATCATCATCATCAGCCCATTTACGTCCCACTGCTGGGCACGGGCCTACTCTACAACTGTGATGCTTGGTATGTATATTGTAGTATTTCCTTAGCTGACACCGCGCCGCCTCCAAAAATAACAATAATTAAAACTACATTATATTGTCGTAATAATTGGATTGACTTTTAAGTAGTCTAGTCTAATCTATGATCGTACCTAGGTACCTATATATTGATGAAGAAAAATACTAAGTTGATTATTAAGTTATAGAAGAATACGCAATTATTTTTTTACTTTTTAGTGCATTATAATTTGTTTTGGAATAGTTTTTTTTTGAAGGCGGTTTTTGTTTTGTTAAAATTTTTGTTTATTTTTTAATTTTTAGTGAAGCCACACCCGAGATCGAACCTGCAACCTCATGCGTTGCAAATCGGTTACTTTGCCACTCCGCTACTATCAGTCTAATATATGGTTATAAAACTCATCAACAATACGCAAATGTTTCTACCACACACTCGGCTACCACCGCTTCACACATTTAATACACCTAAGTAATGCAATTAGATTGCTTGCTTCATGTTGCAATGCAGCAACAAACGTAAGCTCATTACAATTTGATTCAAGAGAGTAAGAAACTCTGCCACAGATCGCATCTTTACTGTACGCCCTTAACGAGTTCCATTGACATTATATTAGACTACGACAATTACTTGACCATAAAGACGTTACGGTAGGTGGCTCAAATATCCGGATAGCCTATAAAGATTCGGCCGAGTATCGTTACTTTTCTCCTAAGAATTGAAGAGTTCCGTTACTTTGTCATGGATCCCATAATTAGAACCTAACCAAACTCTCATGCTATTACCCTAGTAGTACATCCTAACCAATAAAAAAAGGATTCATCAAAATCGGTTGGCATGATATTAAGTTATTCGTTGATTTGTCACGCATATTGGTGAAAATTTAAGATTTTTGTGATTTTCTAATGGAAGCTATTATCACAACTGGACCAAATTTAAATGGGACCAATCTGGAAGCACCAGCTTTCAATTAAAAAAAGAATCATCAAAATCGGTCCACACAGTCAAAAGTTCTGAGGTAACAAACATAAAAAAAAAATACAGATGACTTGATAACCTCCTCCTTTTTTTGAAGTCGGTTAAAAAGGGCTAATGATTATTGGCAATCAACATTTTCTATTTACCTTCTTTAGCGTGGGCAAAAAATAACACAGACGTGTTAAGATTTCCGTCGTGATGGCCTTGAGGTTTAGGCACGCGGTCGAGAATCTCGACGGTCGCGGATTCAAGCCCCACACACCTCTGACTTTTTGAAGTGATGTGTGTATTCACAAAGAATTATCGCGCACTTTAACGATGAAGGAAAACATCGTGATGAAACCTGCACACCTAAAAGTTCTTAGGAATTTCTTAGGTGTGTACTGTGTAGTCCGCCAACCCGCACTAGGCCAGCGTGGTGGACTAAGGCCTAAACCCTCTCAGTTGTAGAGGAGGTCCGTGCCCAGCAGTGGGACGTATATGGGCTGATGATGAAATGAAATGTTTAGAATTCCGAGCCCGTTAGAACCGATACGGTATCATAAGAGTTGGAACACATTTAAATTCTCTGTGTCACATACATCCATTACGAGTGACTTATCCACCAGCACTCAGGCCTGGGGCAAATATTTGCGGGTTTCACAAACATTGGCCCGCAGTTTCACAGTTGCTCGGTCTGTCGTCCTATTTTTCATTCAACCCTTAGCCACCGTGTTGAAATATGGGTCAAGCTTAACACTTCAGCGTCAACTCTGCCGTGTGAAGATGTTTTATGATGACGTCTCTAGTATATTTATTTGATACTAGTGTCGAGCCTGGCTTTACACGTTTGCTATTTTATTTTTTAGTCCAATTTTTCTCTCTCTCTCTTCGTCGTTGCTTCTTTAGGGTCATCTAAATCACATCACATCAATTTCTTTAGCCTTTTCTTGTTTTCTACTTTCCACTTCTTTACCGTTTAATTTAATGTACAAAAACTATATTTTTATGTTCAATACTTGAAAAAGTATATGAAGGTCATGGTCAAAGATGCTTCTCGAATTCACCATAACTTATATACAAAACTAAAATCGTTTTCGGAGCGACTACCTATTATATAGCGAATGTTCCAAATTAATTTATCTCGAATTTTAATATATAAATTTTCTTTCAAATTACTAGTAATTATCATTTTTTTATTGCAGTTATTAATTAACACTGGGAAAAACCGTATGCCGGAAAATTCTAAAGGCAGCCTAAACGCAATAGGCCAATTACTTAACATTGAGAGCAGCAAAATCAAAACGATTTGACGGAAAAAGTAATGGCTTATGACAATTTTAGAAGTGCAGTAAGCGACTCGAATGTACGGGCGCAGCGTCTGTAATTCAATTTCGTTACCCAGTACTCCGTTGTTCGCGATAGAGGCTAGTTCGCAAAATCGAATTATTACCATGGACCATGGATCGGGTAATTTCATTCAAAGAACTATGCGTAGAGTTAGGGGGGTGGAATGCAAAAGTAACTAACTTTCGTAAACTGGTAACAGCTACGTCAGTTCTTAATGGAGAATTTCATCTAGGCAGTTGATTGTGCACTTTGAGGGAATAGTTAGAAAATGTAGTGGAGAGTTTTAAGGTGAATGAAGATTTTTTTTTTTAAATAAAAAGGACTTTGTTTGGATAAGGAATGAATAGTACAAGTTGTGTAGCTTAAAGTATGTTAATTAATTGAAGTGAGTTATTTTTAATTGTTGTCGAAGTCTATCATCATCATCAGCCCATATACGTCTCACTGCTGGGCACTGGCCGGAGCTACAACTGAGAGCGCTTAGGCCAGAGTCCGCCACGCTGGCCTAGTGCGGGTTAGCGGACTACACACCTAAGAAATTCTTAACAACATTTAGTTGTGCAGGTTTCATCATTATGTTTTCCTTCACCGCTAAAGTAAGTGTTAATAATACATTGTGAATACACACATAACTTCGAATAGTCAGGGGTGTGTGCTTGGGGTACGAACCCGCGACCGCCGAGATTCTCGGCCGCGCGCCTAACCCCGAGGCCATCACTACTCGTCGAAGTCTAAGAGTATATGGGAAATCCTTCAAACCACGAGTTGTTTGTGAGGCAGATGGTATACTATGCATTTTTATTTATTTCATGCGAGAACAAACTTTAAAGATATTGGTGAATAAAATACAAATGCGGAGAGTCCTTGGGTCTATTTGGCAGACGGGCCCCCTCTACAACTGAGAGGGTTTATAAAAATTATAGGTTAAATATGAAATTTATTGTATTTATTAAGCTTTTGCTGTGGGAAGGTGAGGATTAAAAAGAAGGGTTATAGTTGTATAAAGTTGTATTTAGACCCACACCGTAGTTATGTAGTAAATAATTAAATTATCTAGGCTTACCTACTCATGACTCAAGTTTTAGTCATACTACAATTTCAAAATTTGTAAATTTCAAATTATTGCATAATATACCTACTCATTCAGTTCAGACAATTTCAGTACCGCGAATATTATTATTACATGCATTAAATTATTCATTTCATTAACCAATCGACAAATATTTGCCAATTAATTATTTAACCCGACCTGTCCCAATTAAACGTAACACAATACCATTACACAGATGTAACTTATAAAAAATTACATTTGCTTGTAATTTTATCAGTTATTTAAAAGAAATATTTTAAATAACTGACGACTGCGCCGTGGTCTCACAGCACAAGCACGCGTCGTGAAATCTAGAGGTCGCGGGTTCAATTTCCAGATCGGGAAAAATGTTATTTGGGTTTCTCCATTAGGAAATTCTCAGTAGCAGCACGGAGTCTGGAAATGTGCCCGAAAAACGGCAATAGGCTCGTAGGTCTGATACATACCTTTTTTTTTGTTATCGAGGGGAAAGCTGTTTATGGCTCTACTTCCCGCCAGCCCCGGGGGAGGGGGGGGGGAAGCGTATGTCGGGGTCACCGGTCTTCCAGCCCGGCGCGCGGCGACGTCATGTCCGCACAGGTGTTAGTGCCGGGCTGGGTCCCTAACAATATCCCTAAACCGGCATACCGACCAAAAACCCCCGGTGGCCATCTCCGCGCCAAGTGGGACGACCACGGTACGTGGGCGAGAAGCGCCCACCGTAAATCCACAGCCGCCCGTTGCGCCTCCGAGACGTAATTGTCTCGGCCGTCTCGGAGTTTTAGGGAGCGCAGTTGCACCCCCACTAGCTTGGTTCGGGCGCCCCAGTTATGGATAGGCGCCCGCGACGGACACAGGCCACAGTGCCGCCGCCCCTCTCGGGGTCACATTCAGTGAGGACGCAGGTCTGATACATACCTGGCGAAATGAGGGTGCACAAATGCACCTGTGCCTACTCCTTCGGGCAATACAGGCGTGAGGCTATGTATGTATTTGGAATAAATCGTTGGAATAAATGGTTCGACTGAGTCAGTGTTGTTTTTGTTCCTGTTAGCCGATGTAAAGCTACGGTATCGCTTATTAGTTAGGAGAATAAGATTGCCAGATATTGTTGAACGAAATAAAAAATGCAAATATTTTATTGCTTTATTATTTAACGAATAATGTATAAAATTATAAAATAATAATAAAAAACACGGGCTCTGCCGAAACCCGGGATTGAACCGGGGACCTCTAGATCTTCAGTCTAACGCTCTCCCAACTGAGCTATTTCGGCGTTGAAAGCTTGATCAAAATTACTGGCCATATTTGATATTCACTCCCAAAAATAATTTACTTAAGTTTTACTATTTTATTGTTTTATTGCACCTTTGTATGTAAGTACCTTAGCAGTAAGTAATTTTTTCGAAACTTTCCCCAAATCTTTTAGGTGTGCAGGTTTCTTCACGATGTTTTCCTTCACCGTTAAAGTGAATGATAATTGATTCTGAATACACACATAGTGTCGAAAACTCAGAGGTGTGTGCCTTGGAACCCGCGACCGCCAAGATTCACGCCCGCGCGCCTGAACTTCGACGCCATCACTATTTATACATCCTCCACCGAAAAATGCACGGAAACTAATTATGAACCACTCATAACTCGAAAATACAGTGGTGTTTTCGCGAGATTTGACTTCATACTTAGTCATAAATTTATATTATGCTAGTACATGGATAGATCCTACCGTCAAATTACATCCCGGAGATGTTAAAAATGAAATGCGGTTTCAAATGTTCGTGTTTTATTTGTACGAGCGGCGGCAGTCTCAACTGACGCAAAGCCGCGCCTCTTTAATATTCCACACTGGATTACAAAGTATGGAGTTCACAGTTTATGTACGTACGTTTGTGTGTTATTTCGTGTATTTTACACCATTAGTAATTCACGTAAACACTTGAAGTAAACAAAAGATTTGGTAGTCACGTGGCCAAATGTGTGTCGGGCGTAGGAGGTATAGTAGGAGGTCATGGGTTCAATTCCCGGGTCACGCAAAGTATGTGCATTTCTGTAGCCACGTTACGCTAATTGTGTTTTTTAAGTACCACGGGTTTTTCAGGCCAATTTCTAGTCTGGTCTAATGCTACCTTATAATACTAAACTAACCCGGGAATCGAACCCAGAACCTCTAGATCGCGCAACCACGAGGTAGTCAGACATTCATACAAGTTTCCCAATATTCAATCCGTCTTGTATTTTTCTGAGATGCAACATAAAAGACATCAATATAGGAACATAAAACGAGTGCAGATCAACAAACTCGGGAACGTTCGATAGGTGGCGCATGTGTTGCCAGTCGCCCTCGAGCGCAATAAATGTTTTATTTACTATATTAGCTGAGGGAAATGTCTGCACAGTCCGATGATAAAATCAATGTATTTTATAAACAAACATCGAAGAGATTGCTAGTATAGTTTTTTACTTTGTGCAAATAATAGACACTTTTACCAACCCTACGTTAAAGAGTTTAGATTTTGGGTATTACAACTTCAAGAGATATTATGTTGTTGAAATAACTCAGAATTTATAAAAATCTTAGAAATAAATACTACCACCACCAACCCTCACTTTCTCTTAATTGTTTAAGTGTAGCGCAGGTGAGGAAAGGTGCATCAGAGTTGCGATGAGGATGATACTCCTAAATATAACGTTTTTTCTCAAATACAGTATTGTATAAATAAATACAAATAAATAAATACACCCAACAGTCACATACATAGTTCTGACCCCACACTAGGATACAAGTCCTGTGTCGTGAGTATCAGAAACTACGAGAGACTTTTCGGTCCCACAAACACCCAGACCCGAAACAAATATTTGTGGATCACACAAACATTTGTCCCGGTGCGGGGATCGAACCCGCGGCCTCTCGTTTCGCAAGCTGGTGTCTAGCCAAGGTCTGTTTATTTACATAGAGACCAGTACGTCTAATGTAAATCTCAGTATCTCGTTGTTATATAAAGGAGGCAGCGAGTGCAGGTGCCGCCCGACGTGAGGCGACAATCCAATTTTCCTCAAACTTCCCCCCAAGGAACACAGATGAAACCGCGCGATTTTATAGTAAATATTGACTGAAACTTACGGAGCCGTGTTCTCTCCTTATAAATTAAATTCAAAATAAAATGTTTCGAGTCGAGCTCCGCTGCGGTTGGGGTTGATTAAGTTGGATTGAAGTAAGTAGGATGAAAAGCGGTGAATGCTTACTCTCAAGATCTGGTTGGTACTGCACCTGAGTCTAGATATTTCTTTTGTTTATGAGTTTTAAGGGGGACTTGCTCGTGTGCAATATTTTTAATTGCCTTTTTTATGTAAGCTCCTTGCACATTTGGAATGTCACTGGCCCCTATGTATGTATAAAATAAATATTAAGAAAGTCGTGGTGGCCTCGAGGTCACGCGGTAGAGAATCTCGACGGTCGCAGGTTCAAACCCCAGGAACACACCTCTGACTTTTCGAAGTTATGTGTGTAATCACATTGAATTATTACTTGCTTTAACGGCGAAGGAAAACATCGTGATAAAACCTGCAAAAAGTTCTTAGGTGTGTAGTCTGCCAACCCGCACTAGGCTAGCGTGGTGGACTAAGGCCTAAACCGTCTCAGTTGTAGAGGAGGGTTTGGCAAAGTGTTAGGTTTTTCATTAATAATTAATAATTAATAGAGTAGAGTTTGGAAATGTGTCCGAAAAACGGCAACAGGCTCGCCCCTTGTTATGTGAGACTGATACACACCTGACGAAATTTAGGTTAAGCTAGCGTCTGCATTTTACAGGGGAATAAAAACGTGAGGTTATTTATGTATGTAGTTTATAATCGACCGGCTACCTGTCACAGATGTTATGTAGGGATTCATAATTTACCCAATTAGGTATGTATGTTACTTAGTGATAATGCACTGTATTTATAAATTTTTTTTTTATTCCTTACGAACAAAATTTCAAGGCTTTTTGTTTTATTGTAATACTGTACACACTCTACCAAGCCGTGATTTCAAATGATTTAAAAAAAAGGTTAGAGAATCTAAATCAATTATTTTCAAGTAAACCTATCTATTATCCTTACAAGATGAAATTCTTTCAGCGAATAAAGACTCCACTTAAGTTTAAAGCGGAATCGTCTGAGATATTTGTAGTATGGAAAGAAAAAATATTATGGCTAAACTTCCTTTATGATCAAAGGTTGTATGCAAATTCACTGTTCTGGAAGTCGGGATTTTATTCCGCGTTCATTACTGGAGCATTTTTGTTTTAATTATGTTTTTTTTATTTTCTTGCGAGAAAGTATTTTGAATTTTATTACGAATTGAGAATTTATTTCAAAATAAAATTATTAATATCATTTTGAATTGAGAAGGCATTAAGAACACCTATACAAACTTTGTATAAAGTGTAAATAAATAAATAAATTTTATTTCTTTAATTTTCTCTCGCCTGGGTATTGTTAGGCTCTGAGAGTGAGGTAAGTAAATATTTCGGGATTTTGCAGAGTCGTATTTCTAGATCCAAGTTCCGTCAACTGTGATTTAGGCCCCATGTAAGAGCAGCCGAGCCTCTTTTTTTTCAAGACACCGTCTTGTTTCTCAAAGCTTTTGTATAGAAAAACCTAATAACGTTACAATTTACTTAAGAATTATATGACCAATTTAAATGATTTTTGGCATGGACATAAACGGGACCTTGGGGAGTAGCATAGGCTACTTTTATCCCGGATAATGTAGTGTTCCCTTGGAATGAGTACGAAATTCGATATTGAGCTGGGACATATCGCTAAGTTTAAAAAAAGGCAGGTTATATTGTAAAGAGGCCAGTATGTGAAACCAGTGGCCGCCATATCGATCTTCGCACCTAGATAAATGTTTGTGCGATTCACATGACTGCCTCTTTGGTCCCGTAGTATAATTAAATTGTGCAACTAAGAGGGTCCTTCCTTGTGATTTAAAGGGGTAAATGAGGAGCACTTTACGTATCCGCAGATTTTATCGTCAAAGAGGTAGTCGTCAGGTAAAATTGGTCGTGTAAAAGATCTTCTCCGCTAATTTTGATACAGTAATACCTCTGTAAAAGGCACGAATACTATGTGGAAAGTAGCGATGTTTTGGTAGAAGATTTTGGTATGCTGGTTTGGTCGTATTACATGAAAACATTAGGATTTAGTCAATATGTGCTGACCCTCTACTTTGTAGACGTCATCAAGGAAAGGTATGAGAATCATGAGGATTCTTGATAAAAATGAAGTGCAGAAGATAAGGCCAAACGGCGGGCCAGTATAAAGGATAAAAATGTACCATTTTGTTTTTCAAATATATTTTTATACAAAGAACAAAAGTATTTCCCGAGTCTATTTCGCGTTCAACTTAGCCACGGCAGTAGTTTCTGGTATATCCTAACTTCAGGACTATTATAACTCCTTGTTTTTCAGGACTTAACTTGTTCCCGACTTCCTCGTAAAATAAAGAACGAAAAGTAAATTCAAGTGAACGCGATTCGCGAGTCGCAGTTGAACTAATAAAATACAATGAAAATAATTGGATAGCTGACAATATCTTAGGAATGGTAAGCATTTTATTAAAAATTATATGCGTTTATGCAGTTTTTCATTAGTGCCATGTAAGATGAAACTTATATTAGAACAGTAAAATAAGAATTAAGTAAACGTAAAACTGGACGTCGCTGGATGCAGGCTGCTTCCAACAGGTCCCTGTGGAAGTCATTGGGAGAGGCCTATGTCCAGCAGTGGACTTCGATTGGCTGATGGATTGGATTGGAAACGTAAAACTGATAGAGGTCCGTTCTCAATCTTAGTTCATCTTCCTTACGAAGACCAAATCCCGCACACAGACTGTTTGTGACCTGAATAACAATATATACTTTGTTTTGGTGTGAAATA
The DNA here is from genome assembly GCA_907164795.1 of Hemaris fuciformis. NCBI lineage: Eukaryota > Metazoa > Arthropoda > Insecta > Lepidoptera > Sphingidae > Hemaris > Hemaris fuciformis. Next base: position 11,992,504 of record OU015440.1, read on the forward strand.
ACTGTCATCAATTCATATAGAATATCATTATTTAATTTAGGATCATCATCATCAGCCCATATAGGTAGCACGGGCCACCTCTACAAAAGAGAGGATTTAGGCCTTAATCTTAGTTAATTTAGGATATCATAAAATAAATTTTACTTCACAAAGTCAGAAGGGCATCCCCGTGACTGATTAAAAAAAAATACATTATTGCCGGACAATTTCAAACCTTTTTTTGCCTCTAAACTTGTGGAAGTAAAGTGCCATCCATCCTCGGTATCCGATAATACGTGGAAAAGAGCGCATTCCGCACTAAGTAAATAAGATTTTTGAAACTTCCCAGAAACACAATCAGTGCGAGCTCACAACGAAAGCGTTTACGGAAACCTCCTCAAGATGAAAGGAGGACAAAGGAGATTGTGGGAATTCGCAAAATTATATGAATGGAAAAATATTGTGTGATCTCCTTTCAATCAAAGCCTACCCGCCGTGTTCTAAGGGGTTTTAGGGTTGTCTACGGAACAAGACGAAAGGTAATCTGTCAAATTATCCCTAGTGATAGTTGACTGGTTCGTTGATCTTATGGTGTAAGTGTATGCCAAGTCAGGAGGTTCTGGGCTCGATTTCTGGGTCAGTCAAAGTGTTTTCTTAGTTTGTCATTAGGAAATTATTATTAACATAGAGCATTCTATAGTTATATAAGTTCGAATAAAATAAACTTGGGTGTTCACTTCTACCTTCTCCTTAGGTGAACTCGCGTGAATATGAAAATTTATGCGTGAAACAAAAAACGGTAGGTTCGATCAACATATTGTTGTGTAATTCATATATGTTTATAATACTTGGTTGTTTGGTTGTTGAGGAAACGATAATTTAACTTAGCCTGCGATAAACGGAACAAATAAATGTCTGAGATCTTACTCATAAACATTGATTACGTTAGTGTTATCTAAAACATTCTCATTCTCTGCTCAACTACATTGTGGGTTGTACTGAGACGAATTTTATTGCATACACAAATAAAAGCAAATAAAAAAAATAACGACAAAAAAACGAGTTTTAAAAGGTACGTAGAATGGATCGTTTTTAATAGCATTTCTATTACAGGTATATCATAAATATTTTTGTATGTTTCTATAAGATAGAGACCCCAATAGAGCATTCCAAATTTTTTAATATCAGCCCTCACTATTCGAAATATCTTCGCACTTTAAATATTATGCGCATATAAATTGCTCTGATATATTTTGCATTAAGTTTTTATTTTCAATACCAAAATTGAATTCTTTTTTTTTAGTATATGTTCTGAGTAAAAGCGACCTATCTAGGCACTCGTGAGTTTTATATTAATTCGTAGGCATCTTAATTCTAAAGTATAAGCAAAAATGTATAAAGAAATACTCAAGCTTGAACCCTCGAATGGGTAATCAGAGATGTATTTTTACAACAAAAAAATTTACCAGCTATACTTGTAAGTACCGCATAAGGGTGACTAGCTTCTTGAAACTGAAATTTTTTCCGAAAAATGATGTGATGATAAACGAACGCGGCATACCATGATCGCATCAACACAACGTGGCCGTTTTATTTTAAAACTTCAAAATTAAAGAATTAATTTTAAGATAATAGTTAGGTAGCTTTAGTTGCAAAATAAAATAAATTTTTAAACCAATTTTATTCTGTGAGAACCCTATGAACACCTGCAGACATTTCCTTTTACGTTACTCGTTTTGTAAATGGCGTCGAGATAGAATTTATTAGAAAACAATCGCTGTTTTTCCATTTTTTGACGGACTTAATTATAAGGTGCTTTGGTAATTTTATTCCATAAATTACTTTCGTTAAATAAACATCGTGGGGAATCGGCGTACTTAGGATTTCAAACAACTCATTAACGTCATTTGATTTTTCATAATCACAATATTTTTTTCTCATTACCATCGGCAAAGTTGTTGATTTTCCTCTGCCTTTAGTAAACTAATTAAGGAATAGAATTTTAATAATGAAATGATTTTTCTCATTATGAAATCTATTACGCGATGTTTGATTTTCATTTAGAGCTGTTTGAACTAAGTACGGGTCGTGTGGCTTTTCGATTAGGTTTGGTAGCATTTTTTTTAGGTTTATTATGATAAATTATTGCCTCAGTGATAAGGCATCGTTTGAGCAGACGAAGATTCAAATTTTAGATGTTTAAGCTGTGTGTGTGATCATCAGTCCATATACGTCCCACTGTTGGGCACGGGCCTCCTCAACAAATCAGAGAGGGTTTATGCCTTAGTCCCCCACGCTGGCCTAATACGGGTTGGCGAACTACACACGTAAAAAAATCTCAGAACTTTTGGGAGCGCATGTTTCTTCACGATGTTTTCCTTCACCGTTAAAGTACGTACCTAACGTGACAATTCATTGTGAATACACACATAACTTCGTAAAGTCAGAGGTGTGCGCCTGGGGTTTGAACCTGCGACCGCCGAGATTCTCGACCACATGCCTCAACCTAGAGGCCATCACTACTTACGTTGTGTGAGTATTCACAATAAATTATCACCTACTTTAAAGGGGAAGGAAAACATTGTAGGGAAACCTATGTACATACCTATACCCTATTCATCTGGGCTTGAGACAAAATATAAACAAAGAAAACAATGTTTCTTAAACTTTTATTAATACTTTATATTGGTCCAGGTTCACTCATGTTTTTAAGCACGAAATAGTCAATAATAATCAACAAATAACTTTAAACTTAACAATACAAGAAACTTAATGAAAACAACAAAAGTGACAACGGAATACCAAGAAATCGACGAAAATATCGGGAAGCAACATTCTCGTATCAACAAGTTGATCGATAGTACAGATGGCGGATATAACCCGACCGATGACAAAACGACACATTTTAATGTAAAATGTTCGCAGTACCTGTGGTCTATAATTTTGTAGTATTTAAATGCGTTCGAAGTTTGGGAATCGAGTTTTTTTGGGTGTTTTTACATGTGAACGATGTAATAAATAATTAATTTAAATTTAAAAAAATATTTAAGGCATTTATGTTATCGAGTTCAAATAAGTCAGAAAGGATTACATAAGTTTTACAGACATCATTCTAAAATATAATTTACAGTGGTGTACTTCCGTACTTATTTTTATAAAATATATTCACTTCATCAATCGTGACCTTTAAAGTACCTTTTTATAGTTTGTTTACCTTTTATCTCACGGCTCCCTGAATACGGTATAGAAGTTCTTAGGAAATTCTTAGGTGTATAGTCCGTTAACCCGCACTAAGCCAGCCTGGTGGACTAAGGTTTAACCCCTCTCAGTTGTAGAGGAGGCCCCTGCTCTGTGGGACGCATATAAGCTGATATAGATTGATAGATATAGAGCTGACTTGGATTTTGTAATTCAAGTTATATTTATATTTTCACTAGAACTAAAAAACAATGGCTAAAGTAACTGTAAGTTTTTTTTGTTCATGTACGTCATGTCTTGATGATAAATTGGCCGTATTTCGATATATTGTTCACTAATAGGTATAGCTTCTTTGGTTTGTTATTGCAATATAGAAAATCAAAAATATAAAACATAATACAACAAAGGTCAATTCTTAATATCATTTTTCTCCTAAAAATGATTTATTTTCATAAAAAATATCGAATTGTTTTATTAAAGTAAAAGTCCCTTTAAATAGAAATAACTATTTTATGGTACTGTGTATTTTCAATGTACAAAATAACAAGGTGACTTGTAAGACGACAAACAAACAAATTCATTACGAATGAGTTCACAAAAGTAGCAAAAAAAAGTTTTTCAATATTTTTTTCGGAATAATAAGTTGCTAACTTGCCTATGCACTTTTATCTATATAAAAGTAGCATTGAATTATGCCTACCCACCATTGCCATGACTCATTTTTCCATAATAATTAACATACAAACATATCCTCACAACTGAATTCCACGAAGCGGTAGGCAGAGGTGCATTTCTGCACGTAATATTGCCCCCTATTACGTGCAGAAATGCACCTCTGCCTACCGCTTCGTGGAATTCAGTTGTGAGGATATGTTTGTATGTTAATTATTATGGATATGCTTATTGTCATTTTCAGGGCACAATTCCACACTCCGTGCTGCTACTGAGAATTTCCAAATGGAAGAACCCAATAACACTTTGCCTGAACTAGGAATCGAACCTGTGACCTCTATATCGCACGGCACATACTTGTGCCGCGAAACCACGAGGCAATATAAACAGTTAATTAAAACGAGGCACAAGTATGATCTAAAAATAGTTTTTAATAAGTGTTGCATTCACGTAATATATGTACCTACAAAATTGTTTTAACTGATCGGTGACATACTGCATTTGATTTACGTCAGATTACTGAGCCGTAATATATCTGCAGCATTTTATGTAGCTTAGAGTCTAGGTGTTCAATGTTTTATAAATGAAATAATTCCATATTAGTCCATGCAAGGGTGCATAACACCACACACATGACTTGGACGTAAATTCTGATTCTTTTGGTGGGTAGAAATGAGAATTAGGCATATTATATTCATGAATGGGCTCATACAGGTCTATGAATATAAATGAGATTAAAAAAGTTTTTGTGTTATGTTCAACATAATATGAAAGTTGCGTACGAGGGGCGTGAACTCTGGGGCGAGAGGGGAATGGGGTACGGGTTGAGGAAGGGGGGGGGGGGGTTTGCTAAAACATGTATTCTGTTTATAAAAATATACGAGTCATGTAACATGTTTTTATGAGCGGCTTAATGAAGTTTACGGAACTAGTGAACCTGTTATATTCCTGTGTTTTCCACATGTTTTATCACAAGGGAACTTTGCGAAAATGTGTAACGTGTGTATGTTACAGTCAAAACTCTACATACATACATAAACTCACGCCTGTAGGCAGTACTACTACGCCTACGCCTGAAGGGGTAGGCAGAGGTGCATTTTTGCACCCACATTTCGCACAGGTCGCATCAGTCCCACGTAATAGGGGGCGAGCCTATTGCCGTGCTGCTACTGAGAATTTCCTAATGGAAAAACCCAATAATATTTTGCCCGACCCGGGAATCGAACCCAGGACCCCTATATCGCTCGGCACATACTTGAATCGCGAGATCACGAGGCAGTCAAAGTCAAAGAGCAGTCAAAACTCTTTACCAGTTAAATGTACTTTTATCTAAAAATAGGAAAATTTTGATCCCTCCTGAATAAGGCACCACACGTACCTACTTGTACCATGAAATTTCAACTAAGTTCGACTATATATTTATCACTTAGTAAAGTATATAAATTTTACATACGTACATAATTTCACGCTTGTCTCCCATTGGGGTAGGCAGATACTATAGAGCGCCAAATGTTACGTTCCAAAACACACTTCTTTTTTCTTCTTCACTTCTTTTAATTGAGAGGGCGATGTTCAAATGGTGTGGCCAGATCGAAAGAATGCATGATTGCAGTATTACAAAAGATATTTACAGTGCAGAAGTGAGTGGTGAAGTCGGTCGAGGACGTCATAGGCGCACCTATAAACATCTAATAGGTGAAATTTTTAAAAGGCAAAATAAAGAGCCATCGAAACCGACGTGCATGCACAAAGTATAATGTCAGTTGAGAAAACGAAAGAAGAGTGTTTTGGACCGTAGCACTTATTTAAGTGTCGTGTTTTTTGCCCTTACAGAATTAAAAAGAAATTACATAAAACAAATCATTACGTCATCCCATTAACCTACATAACCGTTGCTTTAAGGACGATGAAATTAAAAAAAAATCTGAAATTAAATTGCCTTAATTCGACAGTCATTACCATAATTAATTCGGGTCTCATAATTATTTAAATAAAATGTTAATTTTAACTTTTATTTTTTTATAATATGCTCTATGAGTGTTGAGGTACAAATTTGTATTGCTTAATACCAGAGATGAAGCTAGCGACAGGATTTAATCTACAAGGTGTAAAAATCGCGAAGTTGTTGCTATGTGACATTTTTAGTATATTTGGAGACAATATCAATATCAATTTATTGACGATATAGCCGTTTCTGACTAGTGTATATTTAGTTTTGAAATGAATTAGTGGTGAAATAAAAGATAAGAAATAAATTTATTGACAGCCTCGTGGCGCAGTTGGCTAGACACCAGCTTGCGAAACGAGAGGCCGCGGGTTCGATCCCCGCACCGAGACAAATGTTTGTGTGATCCACAAATATTTGTTTCGGGTCTGGGTGTATGTGAGACCGAAAAGTCTCTCGTAGTTTCTGATACTCACGACACAAGACTTGTATCTTAGTGTGGGATCAGAACTATGTATGTGACTGTGGGGTGTATTTATTGTATTTATTTATATTTATACATTACCATTAAGACGTATTCAGTAATTTATGTATGGCTCTAAATATATGAAATCACCATTTAGCATGATTTGTTAAAAAATTGTCACTAGGATTTGAAACCGCAAGTCGAGATGGTATCGCGGCAGATTGCGTGGTTATCAAATCACATACAACAAATAAAAAACATTATGTCATAATATGACTGCCATGTTTGAAACAAAAAAAATATAAAGATTCCTTTTTTAAAAACAAAATTGGAACATTTCTGACAAATTAATGACCAGTTATGATAAGTTAAAAAGAAAAAATGCGAATGAATTTTTATCCATCTCATTTGCCCCATTATCTGGCTCCTCCAGACGGTCAAAGTAATCAATGTGAGATAAAATGCTGGCTTAGCCCTGAAAAGAATAGATAACATAGAAAAATAATTATCGAACCTTGCTTAACGCAATCAGATATAAATTTTGTCTGAGTTAATTTGATCAGTGTTGATTCTTCTCTTCACTTTGAAGCTTATCTGTTAATAAAAAATCTTGAGCGCCAAGTAATTGCTCTAACCTAACTCCGAATAAGTACGAAATATGTGATGGCCATGAAAAGGGTAATGCGGCACATAAATTTTCCCCGGTCTTGATTTAACAGTTGTAATTATTTTGATTCTTTTACTACTATTTTAAAACAAAATTGACAGCCCCGTGGCGCAGTTGGCTAGACACCAGCATGTGAAACGAGAGGCTGCGGGTTCGATTCCCGCACCGAGACAAATGTTTATGTGATCCACAAATAGTTGTTTCGGGTCTGGGTGTTTGTGAGACCGTAAAGTCTCTTGTAGTTTCTGATTCCCACGACACAAGACTCGTATCTTAATGTGGGGTCAGAACTATGTATGTGACTGTTGGGTGTATTTATTTATTTATTTTAGAATAATACATAGATTTATAGTCGACTTCTAAATTCAAATTTATATGCTGGTTAAATGATGTAATGAATAAATACTTGAAGACTGTTTATCAGTGTGAGTAATCAGCATTTTGAAGGTACGCCGATGTTCTCTTGGGCTACGGTACAAATTAACTGGCTTAACAGGGACTAACATAGCAAAGATATTGGCATCAGGCAGTAAGTTTGTAGCGACGTATTTTACTATATTTGATTATGTTTATGTATTTATTTTTATATTTTATTTTGACAGCCCCGAGGCGCAGTTGGCTAGAACCCAGCTTGTGAAACGGGAGGCCGCGGGTACGAACCCAGCTGTGATCCATAAATATTTGTTTCGTGTCTGTGTGTTTGTGAGACCGAAAAGTCTTTTGTAGTTTTTGATACCCACGACATAAGCCTCTTCTCGATCTTAATGTGGGGTTAGAACTATGTATGTGACTGGTGGGTGTATTCATTTATATTTAATTATAACAGAATGTGTAACAAAATCCAGCGAAATTTCCCCTAATAAATAACACATGTAGAGGCATGTTACAATTTATTTAAGTGGCAATCGAGGATATCATTCATGTCATCCGAGCAGTGAACGATTAGTGATTTAAAAAAAATATATGACTGCCTCGTTGTCGCGCGGAACAAGTATCTGCCGTACGATCTAGAGGTACCGGGTTCGATTCCCGGGTCGGGCAAAGTGTTATTAGATTAGGTTTTTCCATTACGGAAATTCTCAGTATCAGCCCGGAGTCTGGAAACGTGACCGAAAAGCGGCAATAGGCTCGCCCCCTATTACGTGGGACGGATACAGACTAGCAAAATGTGGGTCCGGAAATGCACCTCTGCCTACTTCTTCGGGGAATACAGGCGTGAGGTTATGTACATATGTATATACGTAAAAATTATATGAATAGTTAACGAGCTTATTGCTCGCGTACTTCATGGCTGCACGGTTCTGCAGCGGGTGCTCGTCTAGAGTAAATTCAATTAAGAAAGTGTATCAAGTGAGAAAGGTTTCAGTGAGAGCGTGTTGTAGCGAAGTATGTTGCGATTTTGTACTTTTTTTAGCAATATTACAGCTCCTCTAATAAAGACTGAAGTAGAAAATGTGACGCGGAAGCTTGGAGGAAATAATTTTTAAATTTCAGCTATTACGATGGATATTGTTCACTTGGGAAGATAAAATTACTATGGGAGTGTAATATTTAAAAATGATTCAGTATATTTGATCGTTTCTATGTTTTTGGGTGTAGTATGTACTATATAGATTTATTCCGTGTTTGAACTATAACTTATGTCTTTGTAAAGTTAAGTGTATAATAAAAAATAACGTGTCAAGTTATGTTCATTAAATTAAGTTTTTAGCTTAATAACTTTTATCTTTATTATTGAAGATTTTTTGTTTTAAATTTATTACACTTATATTAAAGTAGATTTTTTTAGAGAATTTACCTTTAATTTAGAAGAATATTGATTTTTATTAATCAGTTGCAAGTGTCCAAGTTGATAAGAACATAAATATATGCTATGGGAACTTACCACATTGATTAAGTCAGGGAATATAGTTTCTTATAGTACATACATATATAATTTTATACAATCTGTGTTCGCGCAAGGGATAGGCAGAGTTGCATTTCTGTTCCCACATTTTTCCAATTACGTTTTCGTCCCACGGAATAGGGGGCGTGCTTATTGCAGTTTTTGGGGCACAATTCCAGACTCCGTGCTGCTACTAAGAATTACGTAATGTTTTTTTTTCAAACACGGTTTTTCTTATAGTACGCTTTATTTTGTAGAATTAAATGTTATTCACACCCCTGACTTTTCGAAGTTATGTGTGTATTCACAATGAATTATCAAGTACTTTAACGGTTACAGAAATCATCATGAGGAAAGCTGCTCACCTAAAATTTCTTAGAAATTCCTCGGTGTGTATTCCGGCAACCCGCGCTAGGCCAGCGAGGTGGACCAAGGCCTAAACCCTCTCAGTTATAGAGGAGGCCCGTGCCCAGAAGTCAGACGTATGGGTTAATTTTAAGGTATATTAAGGTAAAGCTGGCAGTAAAAATAATCACAGGCCCAATAACATACGAACAGGAAACTTTTAGGAAAAAGAACGGAAGAAAAGATCACTCGAGAAAGCTTTAGTTTTAGAAGAAAAAACTACTTTAACAACACGTCTAGCCGTTTCATCCTTGTTGTTTTACACCTGGGTTTTTCCAACCATTGTTTTTTTATTTGAACAATATTTTTAACGATTTATAACAGTTGAATAAGACTGGAAAGGAAATGTCGGCATGCCCAGCGTGCCGAACCTACGATTAAACTATAATATGTTTAACACGGCCGCTTCTTAGTAATTCGGGTAGCGTGTAATATCAAGACTTTTATAAATGTGTGATTAACAATATCAGAACAGGGCGCTCGCGGAGAACATACATATATCAAATTCGTGACGTTCTCCGGAAAAGCTAAGTTAGAAGTACCTACTCATTAGCAACGTAACTGTATGAGGAGTGCAGTGGCGGTACTTCCATAGAAGCCCAAAAGCCCAGCTTGCCTTTCAAAATTTCGAATATTAATCTTTAAATCTTTATTTAACTAAAGCAAGTTGACATATAAATGAGAATATCCTAACCCCACAATAAACTAGACATTAAACAATTAACGTGTAACGCTTTTGGGCTTCTATGGAAGTACCGCCACTAGAGGAGTGGTATGGATGTTGAAGATGTGATGTATTTATAATAATGGAATACGGGTACACGCAAATTCATATTAAAATAACAGTTTTGGAAACAAAATAATAAAAGTCCATTAAACATTTTTGTTACAGAAGAGACGAAAATGGTAAAAGAAATCCCAGTGTGAATATTAGCGGAAATATTTTTCATATTCAACATTCGCTCCCCTTAAGAGACAGGTGATTTTAATATAAATGTAAACTCGTGTTAATGTATTTTGTATTTGTGTTTCAACGTTTGGCTTTCTAATCTAAACTAATATTAAAAAGCTTGTTTGCTTGAACGCGCTAATCTCAGGAACTGCTGGTCTGATTTGAATTTTTTTCCCAGTGCCAGATAACCCATTTATCGATGAAGGCTATAGGCTAATATCATTACGCTACGACCAATAGGAGAGGAGTAGAAATGGAAAATGTGTCAGAAAAAATATTCCTTTTGAAGTCTAATGATTCGCATACACAGCTGCGGGCAACAACTATAATTTAAATAAATACCTTCGCTTACAATGGTATGGCTTTGTTTAGTTAAAACCTTAGACGACTTTACTCAGCCTATCGCCGTCTTTTGGGAACAATTTTCCAATATGAAAATACAGACGTACCCCCATTTCTTGTACATACATGTGCACATTATTATTCAGCACAAAGTCGGTGCTCAAGTTTCTCCCCACTCGGTGTATCTATTCGCTTTCAGTAAATTACTTTGGCCGATCCCGCCCGTTCGGAGTTAAGGATTTTTTCCCGGCGAAACCGAAAAGTTTTCAATCATTAACCGTTCCGCGGAAAGGTTCCACGGAAGCCTTAAAATAGACGTAATGTCTAATTTTCATTCATGAACTTTCTCGGAATAGAGTTACATTTGTCTGCCTTCCGACAAAATATGTTAATGATGCATTTGGCTTGAACGGAGGACGAATTAGCTCTGAAACAGAGTTGAAAATATTTATGGTACGCACAATATTGAGTGATTTACCATGTTATTTTAATATCTTGGACTTGTCACAAGTTTTCGTATAATCTATAAGTAGGAAACTAATTTCTGTATTTTTCTTTTAAATTTTAGGTTCAGTTCTTTCGGAGATAAGGGGGGGCGGGGAATGGTCAATTTTCGTCTATTTTCTTGAATAACTTAGAAACTATTTATTTTAAAATTACAAAAAGTATATTTAAGATCTTCACAACAAGACCTTTCATTTGATATGTCACACGATGCCGTTTTCAAATATATATATTTTTGTTTTCCACCTTCCCCCCAAAAATAATTACCTCCATTTACAGATTTCATCTATTCACGTCACACCTCTACGTTTGGGTCACAGAAATAGATGTGTGTACCAAATTTTAACTTAATCGGTTAAGTACATTCGGAGGTAATTGACTGTGAGCGACAGACAGACGGACACACGAGTGATCCTATAAGGTTTTATTATTTGGACGAACGGAACCCTAATTAGCAAAATTGCTGCCCATAGCTTAAGACAGGGATTTTTTTCAGACTCCGTGCCGCTACAGAAAATTTGCTGGCAGAAAGATGAATAATATTTCGCTCGACCATGAATTTAACTCGATGAGACAGTCCTAAAGTTTCATCTCTTTTCATTCTTTTTGCAAGAAAATTAACGACCCTCATGTGCTAATACACCAGACAGAGCTTCTCTATGATGTTCTATTATATTTCAGTTTCCTCGTACGTCGAAACTTCTAAACATATAAATAACAAAAGCATTAAATGTTTCCAAGCAATGAATCAGTATCGCAAATACGCAACGAAACAAAATAAATTCACGCGAAACAAACACGCTCAAGTGCGTACAAAGTTTGCAGTAATAACTTGGTTCGATTGTTTTATTGCTTTTTATACGCAAACTTTGGGAAAATATCCGCTTACTGGATATAAAAAATGATCGAACTTCGAACGTTCGTGGATGTGATCAAGAAACTTGAAACTGGTTCTGTTGCGTTGTTTACTATAAGGTTTTTTTAAGCATGCTATAGCCCAGTTTCAGGTCTATAATGTTGCGTTATTGTTGTAAATTTTCTTATTCCAATTACACATAATTCACCGTGGAATACACGCCTAAAAAAAATCCAAGAATTTTAGTTATGCAGGTTTCCTCACGATGTTTTCCTTCACCGTTAAAATAATTTATTAGGTGTGTAGTCCACCAACCCGCTCTAAACCAGCGTGGTGGACTATGGCATAACCCCTCTTTAGCTGTAGAGGAGGCCCGTGCCGAGCAGTGAGACGTGAGTATGTGAAGAGTGAAGATGATAATTTCATGGCATTCTTCTATTGGGGTAGGCGGGGAGTAGTTGTTTTAAAGGCAAGAACTTGTTTTATTCGTCACAATCAAATTGTGTTTACGAAAATCTCGATCACCGAGCGAAAAGCAACATGGTTGCTCAACGTCGCTATTTGGTGAGACCCATTCGAAACTTTGTTTATGTGAAATACATCCCAGGAAGACACAGATCTAATGAAGAATACATTTTAATCCATCGCGTGTTTAATCAATATTCAGTAGAGCAAATATCCCGCTTCCCCGGAGTAAATCGAGTGAGTAAATTAAACGACGCAAGTGGTGTCGGAGATTTGTCGCAAGTACCGTGTGAAATATCATAATGCATGCTCAACTATGTGTAACAAAACATTAAGATTATACCAAGTCGAGAATTATTTAAAAAGGAAACGTCGGTGATCAAGGAAATGGTAATTCTATTTCAAACAAAATAGAGTTCATAGTTGAGTGCAGCACAAAATTCAGTGATCTAAATTTAGAATCCGCAGCAAGAAAATGCTGGTTTCAAAGTCATCAAATAAAAATTCGTGTCCGTAGAATATGCCAATAAAGGTATGCATGTGCGGCTAGGAAAGTTCTCGTTGCTTCGCGTATTTCTGCTTTAGTGAAACATTTACTTTACTTTTACCACTAACACGGTTTGTCCGAGTGTTGTGTTTTGATACTTTCTGATGATTTAATATATTTGTCTCAGCTATAACTTTAGCTCACTTACGACAACTTAGTTGTTTCGTTTAATGGGTGTTTTGAGGGTTCATCATCAGCCCAAATACGTCCCACTGCTGGGCACGGGCCTCCTCTACAACTGAGAGGGTTTAGGCCTTAGTCCACCACGCCGGCCTAGTGCGGGTTGGCGGACTACACACCTAAGAAATTCCTAAGAACTTTAGGTGTGCGGGTTTTATCACGATGTTTTCCTTCACCGTTAAAGCAAGTGATAATTCATTGTGAATACACACATAACTTCGAAAAGTCAGAGGTGTGTGCCTGGGGTTTGAACCTGCGACCGCCGAAATTCTCGACCGCGCGCATTAACCTCGAGGCCGTCACTGCTTCACCACGTCACCCTTTTGAGGGTTAAAAACCGCATAATCTTTATTTCAACACCTGACATTTCCTTCTGTCCTTCTTACCTTTTACTTGAGGCAATCGCAAATGGCCATTGGTTGCTAAAAAAATCCAGTGATTATGTCGCCGGCGATAAAAAGTTGATGAATGGATGTAATTGGATATTAATGAACGAGCTTTACACTAAAATTACGCACCTTCTGAACTTAAATATAAGATTTGCTTTTTTTTTTAATAAAAAATATAATTTTAATGTTTCGGCCGGGCTATATATGATAAAAACGTACATATGTTATGTGGTAATCTTTTATGTATGCGTAATCAAACAAAAATACTAAATTTTTTAATAATATTGAACATGCAAAATCAAATTAAAGAACCCTTAATATTCCTAAATTGGGTCAAGAAGAGTTTGGTGTGAGTCTCGCGCCGCCCCGCTTCAAGATAATTGTATAATTATTGCGATATTAGCAGTCTGGCGCGCTTCCAACAGGATTATACCCTGCCTTGCGATTGTTATCGTTTTGGACCTCTTAATAGAGAATTGCTTCGACTTCAAGTGAAATTTTTGGACATTATACATGCACTTACGTAGAACTTGCATAGGGACATTCATATCCCCACATAGCGGATTGGTGGTAAAAGAATTACGCCGTAGTATCCCATGCTTGTCGTACCCATGTACAAAGTTTTAAATCATACGTAGTGACGTCATTGTGTCGTATTACAAGATCAGGTTATAGGTTTGCGAATAGGCATAATATTGAATAATTTTTCTCACCACTCATTATTTTATTTCGCTATTACGGCATTTAATAATAAACGACACGTATTAACTTTCTTTGTTAATTTAAAATAACTAAGTTTTCTTATCAACGGCAATGATATAAGCCCACATTAACACTTGTATCACCCAATCCCACTGAAGGATTCTAATCACTTCGATCTTAGAATCTGTTTTGGGCTCTTGTATCCCAAATCATGTTTTTTTGAAAATAAAACATTCCATTGAAACTTGGGACTCTTTGGAGACTTAAGCTAGGAAAATTCTTGACGTAAAACTTATATTTTACATACAAATTATAGCATTAACGTATTTAAATTTTAAAATAAACTAAAGGAATTTGAAAATTGCTTTAAAATTCATTTTTCAAAGTATAAAACCTAGAGCGTTTGCTTTATAAATTATTTGCTATAAAATATACGTGATAATGCAATTTTAAAGTTAATCTAGAATATTTAAAGCCAATGTCTTTATTTATTCATGAAGAATAGATAATGAAATTTCATCTCCTCATCTCAGAAGATGAAAGGGAACATTAGATGGGTATTAAAATGACAAAATAATGACATCTTCGCGTTAATAGCTTTCCCGATGGTATTTACATTTTCGCTGTCTTCAATTTGAATAAAAACAAATAAAAATGGAATTTGAATGTCTCGCGAAATTGTATATTTATTTGCTGTATTAATAATATAATTAATTCAGTATTATTAACAGCAGTAAATTTCATCAATGATATGTGTTAGTGCAAAAAATGTTATTAGATTTTTCCATTTGATAATTCTAAGATAGAGCACGAAATCTGGAAAGGCGGCATAAGGCTCGCCCCCTACTACGTGGGACTTATACATACCTGGCGAAATGTGGGTGCAGAAATGCACCTCTGCTTACTCCTTCGGGGAATACGAGCGTGAGGTTAAGGATGTGTGTATGTCTATGTGTATGTCTCTTTCGGACTGCGGTACTTCCGTAAAAGCTTAAAAGCCCAGCTTGTCTCAAAATTCCGACTAAGAATCTTTAAGCTTTAAGTCTTTATTTAACAAAAGCCATCATCAACCCAAATACGTCCCACTGCTGGGCACAGGCCTCCTCTACAACTGAGAGGGTTTAGGCCTTAGTCCACCAAGCTGGCCTAGTGCGGGTTGGCGGACTACACACCTAAGAAATTCCTAAGAACTTTTAGCTGTGCAGGTTTTATCACGATGTTTTCCTTCACGTTAAAGCAAGTGATAATTCATTGTGAATACACACATAACTTCGAAAAGTCAGAGGTGTGTGCCTGGAGTTTGAACCTGCGACCGCCGAAATTCTCGACCGCGCGCCTAAACCTCGAGGCCATCACTGCTCTTGACATATAAATGAGAATATTCTGACCTCACAATTAATATAATTATAACGCTTTTGGGCTTCTATGGAAGTACCGCCACTGGCTTACAGTATTATATATTGATTGGTTTTCACTAACATTTAGATAATTCCTTCAGAAAGGCTTTTTGCATATATTGGAAATAGCCGTCCAAAAATCGATTAACTTATTCGTCCATGCCTTTTTGACCTCATGGTTTATTATAGATATGTCGATGTGTTGATTTATATGCTCGATTTAGCAAAATATATGTCGTTAAAGGTTACCCGGAAAACGTATGGAAATTTATGAATACGCGCACTACAATATTTTTCTTATAGGTTGGTTCGTGATATTTTTGTCATTCACATGTATTATTTTTTGTCGCGGTTGCTTTTAGAGTAATATTTTAAGAGCAAACTGATTCACAATGATAACTAAGGACTTCTGTCATGTCTATTGACGCGCGGATATTATTTTTTTATTTATTCTTTACTAGCTACCCGGCGAACTTCGTTCCGCCTAACAGTCGATTCTTTAATATTTTTTTTGTTTTTTGCACCCTAAGTTACTCCTTATTACACCAGCTACCTGCGAATAAAAGTCCCGTCAAAATCGGTCCAGCTTTTTCAGAGATTGGCCGGAACAAACAGACAGACAGACAAAAATTGTAAAAAACGTTATTTTGGTATATATACGCATTTATTAAAAAGCGGTTATTTCAATATTACAAACAGACACTCCAATTTTATTTATTTGTATGTACCTATGTATGTATGTAGATTGTACACCATATTATAAAAAACAACATAGGTATAAGTAACTCTAAATAAGGTAGTGTCACAAATGGCGGCCTTATCACTGTCGGCGATTTCTTCCAGGCAACCAGGCAGGATTATTATAATTAGTGGTCCCTATCCTACCACACACCCGCCACTGTAACTCCTGTGCTCCAGGATCAACAGCGGCACGCACAGTATCGACGCCGAACAATGAGGCTCAGCGAATCTAAGGGGACCTAATTTGTCATTATCCCGCAACGAAGTTAACCTGAAAGACAAATATAAAGGAGGAGTTGGCGAACAAAGAGTTGTCCACTTCTCTCCACAGCAAAGCGGTTGACAAAACATTGAACTATGAGGTTTCACCCTCACATAAAAAAGTCAATTACAAACCAAGCAGAATATTATTTGATAATGAATTCATATAGGTATACTCGTATCCTATGAGCGATTTTAAAAATATAAACATACACCTGATTGGTTCAATATTGCGATGCGCAGATCGAGATTATGATTAATTAATTTCGCCGGCAAGCGAACCATTGCTTGAGAGCCTGCCTGGAAGCCACACATTTCCCTAAACGCCCATAATGACTGTATTGTCATACTGTTAAATGTCTAATATTTTGGGAAAATTGATGCAAGGAACATTAAAAAATGTAATAACATAAATTCCATTTACTAAATAATATATTTTTTGTAACGCTATTTTTTTTACATATTGCAAATACACAGAAAAGGAACTCTTCTTTATAACAAGAAAAGCTGATGACTCGGTCATAACCTGAATGTAATACAACACAATACAATCAATATTTTATGTATGACGCATAAGTCATAATTTGTATGCTTTACATGATCCATTCATAAAGTGAAGCCATATGGATGTGTTACGGTTAAGACATTTTATGGGATATCGGCCCGGGCCATAAAACGTAAATAGGCCCGAGTCGGTATCTTATAAATCTTGTTTGGTTCCAATAATTTTTATGCGTTGTTCGTATTCCGTTCGCTCTATAAGTTTTCAGTTGACCTAATTATTGCTTGTCATTTACAGTACATTTTAGTTTAATGAGCTGTTATTTTTGCTAAGAATAAACAGCTTGTTGATGTAATTATTTGTTTAATAATAAACTGCACCATGCTAGTACCTAAATTGAGTCAATTTAGAAATAGAATTGTTGACAGCTCATGGTATTTCAACAGATACAGCAGAAAATATTTAATTATAAAGATTATAACAAAAACATCTGAGCAAGAAAAAAAAATGAAATAGTTGTGTGATATTGTCAATATGTACATTTTTAAAAAATTTCTTTATTAATTACGTTTTTAAAAAAGTAAAAATTGCCAACGATATGGCTATGATGTTTTTTTTTCGCTTTTCATTAATATTTTATTTTATTTTCTCGGGTACATGTAGTTAACAGAGCGTAAGTTTAAAGACTTTTTAAAATATATCTATTATTTTCATCATTATTTCTTTAATACTTATTGTTACCTACTCGTGTAAACTGTATAGTGTTTAATAAATTATATATTGCACATAGCTTTGGCTCAAAAGGCATTTACATTTAATCACGCATACAGCGGTGTCCGTACATTAATCCAGATTCAGGTCAAATGATCTGGCGTGTTTGGTGTCACGAGTAATTGGAGTCAGGATTTAAGGCCGTTAATATTGAATGCTCACACGAACTGTCTTAATAGCCGATTGTTAGGGATTCCATTGTGAACCAGTTGAACTTTTAATGATTCTCCATTTTTGAGAGCAATTAATGGGATTTATTGGATTTTTTGGATACATGCATATAGTCACGCTATCTATTCACCTCGCAAGAACAAGAGCAGAGGTATACGATCCACTCATTTTTAGGATCCAAACTCCTTGCACGTACTAAAAAGTTCGAAAACCCACTTAGTTTTTTTTTTAATTTTAACCTTATGTGCTACCTTAATTGATTGCTATCTTTTTACAACGGCAACGACCATGCTACAAGGTAGCCACATAGCATATAACTTACTTCTTTCATCTAGTACCTAGTTTATAAAACATAACATGCCAAAGACTGCCATTTTCACAAGCTCGAAAGCAAATATCCGCCTACAAAGAAGCCTCATTATCACATAACAGTATCGAGTAATTATTATTCCGATCAATATTTGTAATTAAAGCAATATTTGCGTTGGCATTGTTGCTGTTGCCGTATCTCACGATCGGGAAGCATAGCTTATGTATTCATTGACCTCAGCGTGTTGTCGGCACTATGGGATAATTTCATACCGAATAGGGAAATTTGATTGCGTTGCTTGTTCCAGTTAATTGGATAACTTAATGGATTTATTAGGGTTTTTGCTGAGTTCGGTTACACTAGTGATCGTTTTATGATTAGTTCGATGAATCTCGTTATGAACCACTAAAACGTAGATAGCGTATTCCGACTTGCTGGAATGAACAGAATTTAATATAAGATATGAGCGGAAGTATATGAGTATTTTTTTCTTAAAACCATTTTTCAGGCAAGCAGTATAAAGTAAAGAGATGTTAAATTGTGTTCGAGGAATTAGAACGATGCTTTATGTACCTACCACTTTTTGAAATGATTACTTTGCAAGTATAATTATACATTATCAGGCACTTAAAAACAAAACCTGAATATTTGGGAGTTTTTCAAGTAGTTTTTTAAGCATGTGAAGTTCATCAATGTATTAGGCTACACCGATAGGCTATCGGAGGCCAGGTATGTCCAAGCAGTACCTGTAGTTGGGCAATTCTTTCAAAAATATCATCTTCAAATCGATTCAGATCAAAAACCTGTGAAAAAAATCCCAAGGTCTGAGTTTAACAAGATCGATCTCTCAAATTTCTTTCGATGTTTTCATTGTTATATCATTTAAGGAAAAAAAAATGTTGTTTATCATGAAATAAAATCTGGACTGTTATGGATTATATTATATATACGGAAATTTGTCTGCTATCTGGCTCTTCAAGTAAACAGTTTGATATAGGTTATGGACCGAACAAACGATTTATATCCTAGAAAATGCAAACTTTGCGATTGCATACGTGGGCTTAATGTAATTTACTAGAAGCTCAGGTCAGTTCCAACCGCTTTCAAGATGCGTAAAATACTTATACATATAATTATTCTGGAAAATAATATGGATAAAAATCTATATTACTTGTGAGCAATTTTTTTCCCTAATTGCTTCATTGGTCATGCAACCCAAAGTATACCATGCGAGTGCGACCTTGAGGTCTCGGGATTAATCCCTGCAAAAAGTACCCGCAAAATGACAATAAAAGGGCCACCAGGCGTGTAAGTAACTGTCGAAACGAAGGAGCAGAAAAAAACTTCTGCCTACCCTTTCGGCGATGTAGCTGTATAGTCCAAATAAGAATATCTTACCAACACATAAATATATATTTCACCACGATCATAATTAGTTTAATTTATTGAGAAAAAACACAACATTAATTTTGCCAGATTTAAATTTATTACTAAATTTCGTACCCAATATTTCCTCAGCTCGCATAATATTATTCATTGCCCTCGTCTGACCCTCGATGCTAGACCCTGATAGGGCATGTACTAAATCACATTACACGCTGCTTTTATTTGTTTCGTGGCCATTCTTCACAGAGTTCGGTACAGCAATTGAATACAGAGATGTACCACGTCACGTATGCTATCTAATGTTGCCTTTTATTTATAGATGCGCTACCATTGGCCTGTAACTTAATCATAGTTTTTTTTAATACATGCTCATTATTGATAGGATAGATGGAAAAGTGAAAACATCGCATCTGATAGTAAGTATAGTCTAGTAAGTTTGATCCTCAGCCCATATAGGTCCCACAGCTGGGCACGGGCCTCCTCTAGAACTAAGAGGGTTTACACCTTAGTCACAAATGCTGGCCTAGTGCGGGTTGGCGGACTACACACATAAGAAATTCCTAAGAACTTTTAGGTGTACAGGTTTTTCTCACGATGTTTTTCTTCACCGTAAAAGTAAGTGATAATTCATTGTGAATACACACATAACTTCGAAAAGTTAGAGGCGTGTGATTGGGGTTTGAACCCGCGACGGCCGAGATTCTCAAGCAAACGCCTAACTTTCATAAAAAAGTACATAATATCAATAATACAATTGTTTTCAATTTGAAGTACATATGTTTCCTATGAAAGACTCTTTAAAAGTACGGGAAATTAAAGTCTAGCAGTAGAAAATATATGAACTAATTTACGAAGATATTTCCTGTAATTAGCTCGCTACAAAATCCATCTTACAGGTTCGCAGAACGCTTACCTATTTACTGGAGGTGGATGAACTTCGATCAGTCATAATTGCTTGCTCACAAAGGAACTGGATAAACACTAATTAAATCCTAGGCTCTGTACCGATCGATTTTGTCCTGTACTATTTATAGAGATTATAGAACGTAATAAACAGTCTCGAGCTTTCGAAGCCAGAAAGATGTAGATAAGATTCTCGCATGGAACTATGCTTATTTGTATGGTCAACAAGTAATTCGTGGCTGGGTGTAATAAAATATTAAATGCGCTTCTTGCTAGTGATATTGAGTATTACCCATTAAATATGCGTGTCGATTACTAGGTGATTTTAATTAGTAAACGTTGAAGGCGGGGAAAAAATGATTTCAGTAATAAATAAATTAATACACCCAACAGTATATATACTAAGAAATAAGTCTTGTGTCCTGGGTATCAGCAACTATGAGAGGCTTTTTGGTCTCAGAAACACTCAGACCCGAAGAAAATATTTGTGGATCACAGAAACGTTTGTCTTAGTGCGGGGATTGAACGCACGGCCCTCGTTTCGCAAACTGGTGTTTAGTCAACTGTGCCGCGGGGCTGTCGAATATAATATATTAGTTGTGCCAAAGATCCGGAATACAGAAAGGGGTTTTTATCGAGAACCAAATTTGTTTTTTATTTAAATATATTGCGTGTACTGACTATGTTCAAGATTTTTTTATTTGGACCATTGCCATTACAGAATTATTGGGTCAACTTGCCCCATTTACAAGCCTGACCGATAAATGCGTGTGCCAAATTTAAACAGTTGTGTACAAAGTGGCTTTAAAAGAACACGAATGAAGTAAAGGGGGCCTACTTTATGGTAATTGAGTTTGCAAGAAGAAAAAAATTGTACTGCTAAGTCCGGCAAATGAGACGATAGAGGTCGATTCAAATGTATTAGTAGCAAAAAAAGGATGGGGGGATAGAGATCTGTAAATTTCTTTTATTGAACGAAACCTCGCGTTAGTTGAATGAAAGTTCTACTACCCTGGTCGAGCGGTCCTTTTACTGTATTTCAAAGAACATAGTGGATCTACCACTTGTGATTCTAGGCTTGTATTCGTATATATTCTACTAAATGACCTACAATCATTAAGATTTTCCATATTAAAAAAAAAGATCCTGTATTGAAGACAATCCAGGAGTTCCGATAACCAATGATTACGTCAAGTTACATCGACAATTGGATTAAATAAAATATCTTTAGGGATTAACATTTGGTACTCTATTTCACTTGTGTGAAAGATTCATAGAAACTGAAACGGAGAAGGCGTAGTGGCTATTTTGTATCATGTTGTATTTGGATAAAGGCAGAAGCCCTCCTATAAAGGAACAAAGACGTGAAGCTACGTTGAATGATTTTGAGTATAGAATCATTCAAGACCTGTCGTGCTCGTGAAATCCGCAGTTACTGTCACTTGACTCTCAATTGAAGTACCTATAGGAAATGCCAAAATCAAAGAGGCTTTAGTTTCCTAAGGCGAGACCCATGCAACAATGGATGCAAAGGTGTCTATTGCCAAATATCGGTTTCAATTCGGTCTATGTTCGGAAGATTTCCGTTGATAAGATTCCAACAGAATAATGGTTCCACCATTGAATTCCATACATTTGGTTAAACATTTCTAATCAACTCCGTACATCAAAGTTTTCTGTGAATTTTATTTGAATTCTAGCTTATATCCGTATTTTTACCCGACTACGGCAAATCCAAAGGAGGGTCATGATTTTGACAGGCAGATGTATTATGTATGTTCATCTGTTCCCATATAGCTCCTCAACTATTTATTAAAACTGAACAAATGAGGTATCGTTAGAAGCGTCTTGATTGCCCACTGGTTATATATGACGTATCACTGAATCTAATGTGGCGCCCTCTAGCAGTTCTAAAGTACTGTGTCAATTAAAATCACATTTAATACTTTTTTAGCCTCGTTTTTTTGTCTTAGTTGGGTTTTTTATATCTTTATAGATATTAGGGGCAAACCGAATATTCGTAGCCTGCGGGTAGTCAGTAAAAGTGCATCAACTAGATAATTAATCAATTCTTGGAACTTGGGATACTTATCGAAGACTACCTGACAGGACTATTTAAACAAGTGTTGAATAGAACATACAATAGATATTAGATAACAATAGAACATTAATATATGGATAGTAAAATTTTAGTACGAATTAAATTCGGGTTTCGATAAATGTTAATCATGCCACTCAACTAACCGTAAACAAAATCGTGGAACAATATTTGCATACTGTTTATTGGTTGGTGTTTATTACTAAGCTGGTTTGTTTATAATATATATCGGTATTGAAATAATAATTATCCACAAAACTAGTATGTCTCTGACAGTGAAGTAAAATTTATTAAATTCTGGCAAGACAGCACGAGTATCTGATAGTACAGTGTGATTTGAGTGTCGATTTACTATTGCCACTTCGCTCAGATATGCCAGCCTGCTCTTCACAGGATCATCCAGGTCACTAATCATAGAATACTACACACTTGTGGGACTATATATATAGTGGGCCAAAGCGGATTACCAATAAAATCTTAGCGAGATTGATAGTCCCAATGTCCCTGGTCTGGTTGTTTGTGAGACCAGAAAGACTCGCAGCTTCTGGCATCCACGAAAAAATACTAAAATAAACACACTAAGATACAAGTCTCGTGTCGTGGGTATCTGTTACTACGAGACACTTTTCTGTCTCATAAACACCCGGATCAGAGACAAATATTTGGGGATCACGTAAATATTGTTTCGATTCGGGGATCTAATCCGCGGCCTCTCGTTTTACATGCTAGTAATTGCGCCACTAGGCTGTTTGACTTTTTTGTCATTACTATTATACATAGATATATGTAAGTGTGGGGTGAATACTGCATATATGACTACATACATATATACATAGCCTCACGCCTGTATTCCCCAAAGGGGTAGGCAGAGGTGCATTTCTGCACCCACATTTCGCCAGGTATCAGTGCCACGAAATAGGGGGCGAGCCTATTGCCGTTTTTCGGGCACAATTGCAGACTTCGTGCTGCTACTGAGAATTTCCTAATGGAAAAACCCAATAATACTTTGCCCGACCCAGGAATCGAACCCAGGACCTCTAGATCGCACGGCACATACTTGTACAGCGAGACCATGAGGCGGTCCATGACTGCTGGGTGTATTTAGGTATTAAGTTATTTCTTAACGTTTTGCAATCGACAACTAGTAGTAACAAATCTATTAGCTTACAACGCGATATTTCGTAACTTCCTTCGGCAAATGAATGCTGCAGTCGAATTGAAGTTTGTTATCAAACTCTCGTCAGCTTGATCTTCTGTATTCCTTGAATGTACACCTTATTGTTCTGTTGAAACATTATAATTAAGATAAATTGACGCGATATGATTTATTATTATCAGTCCAAATACGGCTTATTGCGGAGCATAGGATTTCTACAAGTCAAAGGCGTGTGGCCGGACGAGATATTCATTTATTTAATATTCATTTATTTACATTAAAATACAACATAAGCTTACAGCATGACACCAAAGCGCTTAGTTGATTAATTAATTGATACACCAAACACAAAAATAATAATAAAAAAATTATACAAAACAAATATAACTAAAATAATATTTAACGGAATTAATAATATGCATTACAGCATCATCAAATAGGTCGACATCTTGGACCCCAGCGACAAAACGATTCAGCAAGTATATAGCTTTAACCGTGGGGGCATGAGATGGCGGTCTATTGTGGATGACCTATGCTCTACTTAAGGGTGTTGGATCTTACTAGTAGTAAAGGCTTATGGCTGACATTTCGACCCATGACCTTCGAGTTGGTGCCTAATTCTTGAGACCATAAAAAATGCCTAAATAATCCTAAAAAATAAAAGTCTATCTTAGGTAAAAAAATTGCTAGGATTTTAAAATTGTAATATTTCGTGCCAACCCGTACTGGGCTAGCGTGGTGGACTCAGGCCTAACCCTTCTCAGTTGTAGAGGGGGCTCGTGCCCAGCAGCGGGGCGTATATGGGTTGATGATGAATTTTATTCAAACTGTATTTTGTTATAAATCTTTGATATAAACAGAAACACTATATTGTAATGGTTTAAGCAAAAACGGTAATTCAACCCGATTATTTCAAACATCTTACAAAATTTCCAGCACATTAGCGTTTTGCGAACTGAAAAAAGTGTCGGACGTTTTATTACACGAGTTTACGCTGTTATGGGGATAGATAGAAAATATGTTAAACCGGCGCCGCGTGGCGTTAACTGCTTTGGACATCATCCATTCGCGTGTATAAGTAGGTCGGTGCGAATAATTTTGGTACCTTTATTTATTGCTTTCAAATATAAGATAATATATTGGTGTATTCATTAATTAATTATCAGCCACCTGCAGCGTGGTACGTAGTCATATTTGATTAAATGAATACTTTAGACAGAAAAATATGTTAAAACCCTGTGAATAAGTAAATACATACATGGGTAAGTTGTTTCTTTGCGAATATGATAATTCTAAATAATTAAATTAATTAAATACGTAATTTTTAATCCTAAATAAAAATACATAAAAATGTCTTGAAGTCGTGATGGCCTCGAGGTTTGGGCACGCGGTCGAGAATCTCGACGGTCGCGGGTTCAAACCCCAGGCACACACCTCTGACTTTTCGAAGTTATGTGTGTATTCACAATGAATTATCACGTACTTTAACGGTGAAGGAAAACATCGTGATGAAACCTGCACACCTAAAAGTTCTTAGAAATTTGTTAGGTGTGTAGTCTGCCAACCCGCACTAGGCCAGCGTGGTGGACTAAGGCCTAAACCCTCTCAATGGTAGAGGAGGCCCGTGCCCAGCAGTGGGACGTATACGGGCTGATGATGATGATGATGAAAAATGTCTTGTAAGTAAATCAGAATATCAGAAAATAAAGGGATTTTTTGGTCTCAGAAATGCCGAGACCTAAAACAGATCACATAAATATCTGTCACGGAAATCGAACCCTCAGCCTTTCGTTTTACAAGCTAAGTAAGTAACAAACTGCATCATTGAAGCTTTCAAATGTTATAAGCACGGGAGTAAACCCGTAAAATTGAATTTTTCACCTACGATTTGCCCGTAAAATTTTCACATCTACCATTTTATTCTAAACCCTTGGGGTGAATCTTATTACAGTTATAGGGTTCTTTTAAATATTTAATACACGGTAATTAGAGAGAGCGTTTTATGGATAAAACATGATTTTGAAAATCAGTAATTAATGAAGAAGGATATGAGTAGATATGAAGCAGCTTTTAGGGTTCCTCAGTCCATAATAATATCATTTCATACTCATTAGTATGCTAAATTTAAGCCAATTACAGAGCAGAGGCAAACAAATTCAATATGCGCTTGGGTACAGTGAAATAAAGGACTTGACCCTATTTGTCTAACCAAGATTATCCTTCAGAGTAATAAATAAATCAAGGACGTCAGATTCCAACTTTTCTACGACGGCATAAAATAAAACGAACAAGTCGGCCGTAAAAGAAAACGACGCACCTGAAAATTATGACAATTTCTTATTTTCATCATTTTCTAATAAAATAATACTGCAGTGTTGTACTATAAAGCGTTTATCGCCACTAAGTCCTCCATTTGTCAGATTGACGTTTTATGACAGTTGTGTTATTGTACTTTTATTTATTTACGAGGGAAAAATTGTGTTCCGAGTGAACGTAAAATATACGACGCTATGTGAAGCTCACATACGAGTATAAATGATTTAATACACACTATATAATTAACCCCGCATTGAAATTTAATCTGTATCAGAAACTAGGAGATAAATTATTGTCTCAGAAACTCAATATTTGTGTATTAAATAAATAATGTTTTTATCAAAATATCTGGTTTTTAAGTAACTGTGACTAAGCTCGTAAAAACAGCTGAAATGACGCACAGGAACTCAAGTTTAAAGCTTTGTTGAGCGCATTACCTTCAATGATTCAGATCGAAGGTCTAAAAATCAACTTACTATTATTATCCATTTTTTTTAAATGGCAATGATCACAAAACAGTTGAATAAGATTACAAAGGAAATGTGAGCATGCCGAGCGTGCTAAACCTACGATTAGACTGTCATATGTTTGACACGGCCGCTTCTTAGTAATTCGGGTTGCGTGTAATATCAAGACTTTTATAAATGTGTGACAACCAATAGCAGCCCTTCATTTTTGTTTAAATTTTTAATCATTGGTCGTGTCATCGTAGTAGAATGAATAGGTGACAGACAAGTGGTGACACTCGTCCCGATACTAAATACTGGCTATTTCCCTTCTAATCTAATTCAGCAGTTCTGTGGCAATGATGTTACGCGTCAAAACTTCTTTAATATAAAAGCAATGATTTAGATATTTTGACAGCCACTAAAGCCCGTGTTCTATACAAAAGGAGAGATTTGAAATATATTTTAAAGTTCTCCCAAGTATGTTCACGATGTTTGTCGTCATCGTTAGAGCGAGTAATAAATAATTCATAACCTCACACAGTCTTGCTTTACTTACGTTAAAGATGTGCCGTTTATTCATATGCTGTATGAGTGTGCTTCAACTATGTGTAAAGATGAAGAAGGAAAGGATAAAGAGCATTTATATAAATGAACAGATTAGAAGGTACTTAAAATCACTTATAATGTAGGTAGCATCAATGATATGCCTCACGAACGCCATCATCATCAGCCCATAGGCCTTAGTCCACCACGCTGGCCTAGTACGGGTTGGCGGACTACACACCTAAGAAATTCTTAATAACTTTTTAGGTGTGCAGGTTTCATCACGATGTTTTCCTTCACCGTTTAAGTATGTGATAATTCTTTGTGAATACACACATAACTTCGAACACACACAATATACGAATGCCATTTCTGCATAAAATATGTTCTTGCTAAGTTTAATGCATATTGAGTTATGTAAGAGAAAAAATTCAAAAGAATAATATAGTGGTTTTATAAATATGTATATATATGTAAGCTTTTGTTTTGTGAATAATCCCCCCCCCCCTCTCCGATCTTATAAACGTATGAAACGCTTGTGAATAAGACGCCTTAGGCTTTAATCTGAGAGCTCCGACGCGAAAGTTATTTGCCCCAATACATCCATAGTCATAACAAAGGCAGATTAACAACTGCATCACTGAAACTGGGTTGCGAGACGTTAATGGAAATGATACCTCGGTATTTAATAGACTTTTTAAAAAGCAATTAACTTTTTTTTTTAAATTAAATACATTTGTTCCGACCATTATCTGCTGACAAGGTGTAATGATCGCTATGAGCTTTCGCGATACTAGGTAGAAATATTATTTCAAAATCAATTATGTCGTCGAATCAAAGACTTTTTTAATTTTTTATTAACACTTTAATATACATACGGAGAAAATTAACAATAAAAGAACTCAGAGTGGAAAAATAGTACGATTGGCGGTCTTATCGCTCAAGGCGATTTTTTAGAGGCAACCATGGGATGGAAATAAAGAAAGGATCGATGAAAGGGTAGTCAGTAATGTAGAATACACAAATATACTAAAATATACATATAAATATACATAATACTATAAAAAGATTTATAGTTGAAAAATTGAGATAGATTTGTCTGTTTGCTTAATATTTTTTTTGTATCCAGGCATAGTCAGACTGCCTCGAGGTCTCGCGGTAGAAGTATGTGCCATGCAAACACGAGGTCCCGGTTTCGATTACCGGGTCGGGCAGTGTTATTGGGTTTTCCCATTAGGGAATTCTCAGTAACAGTATGGGAATGGTATTGTGCCGGAAAAATGGCAATAAGTTCGCTTCCTATTACGTGGGTCGAAAACACACGTCTGCCTACCTTTTCGGGAATACAGGCGTGAGGTTATGTATGTATGTATGCATGCAAAGTCAGAGTGAGATGCTAGTTACGGCTTTTCACTTCACAAATAATATAGAATATATTTTTCATTGCTCCCATGCCACGTGGGACAGGTCGCTAGTTTCCACTATAAGCTCTCACGAATTCATTAAAAAGCTTTCGTATTTTGCAACATTCTGCTGAGATAAGCTGAATATACATATTTTAAATTGCTAGTCAAAATGTTATATTTCGCCTGCAATTTTGAAGATTGTTTGTTGAAATTTTAATGAGAAGTAAATATAATTACTGAATTGTGATAATGTAAGGACACGAGGACTCGAATTGACCCTTTGCACCGAAACAAATATTTGTTTTAGTTTTGCGTGTCGTATACATCTTTCATAAGCAGTAATAACTCCAGGCACACACCTCTGACTTTTCAAAGTTATGTGTGTATTCACAATGAATTATCACTTGCTTTAACGGTGAAGGAAAACATCGTGATGAAACCTGCACACCTAAGAGCTCTAAGAAATTTCTTAGGTGTGTAGTCCGCTTACCCGCACTACGCCAGCGTGGTGGTCTAAGGCCTAAACCTTCTTAATAGTAGAGGAGGCCTGTGCCCAGCAGTGGGACGTATATGGGCTGATGATGACGATGATGATGATGAGACGTCTTTCGTAGTTTCTGATATCGACTGCTAAAAAACTTACATAGGTACTACAAATTCCGAATGAATTCAAAAATTTTGACATTAGTTAAACAAATTTTAATTCCTTAAATAAATGTTTTACTGTGTTAATCATACACAAGAAACTACAGCCCGACTCAAATGATTACTATACACCACACACTACACACTACTACACTGATGTGTAAAAGTTTATGAAAAGCGTGTCAATATTAGTCAAAAGTGTCCGAATAATTTGAGGGAGAAATTTATATGTCATGTTTTATGTAATAAGTAATATAACTAAAAGTATTATAGTTTAAAGTACATACATACATACTCATAAACTCACGCCTGTATTCCCCGAAGGGGTAGGCAGAGGTGCATTTCTGCACCCACATTTCGCCAGGTATGTATCAGTCCCACGTAATAGGGCGCGAGCCTATTGCCGTTTTTCGGGCACAATTCCAGACTCCGTGCTGCTACAGAGAATTTCCTAATGGAAAAACCCTATAACACTTTGCCCGACCCGGGAATCGAACCCAGGACCTCTAGATCGCTTGACACATACTTGTACCGCGAGACCACGAGGCAGTCAATAGAAAAATAGTTTAAAGTGTAAGTTAAAATATGTATAGTTTAAAAAGTTATTGGGTTTTTCTATTAGGAGATTTTCATTTGAACACGGAATCTTCTCCGTATTAATAGGTACAGAAATGCGCCTCTGCCTACCCTTGCAGAGAAGCGTAATTGTGTTTGTGTGTACGTAGGTTCATTTCTTGGAGCAATGTAATCGTCAGTACATAAACCCGATAATTATAACCAATAAACAACCATCCAAAGCACCCACAAACATCATCATCATCAGCCCATATACGTCCCACTGGGCACGGGCCTTCACTACAATAGAGAGGGTTTAGGCCTTAGTCCACTATGCTGGCCTAGAGCGGGTTGGTAGAATCCTCACATAACTTTGTAAAGCCAGGTGTGTGCCTGGGGTTTGAACCCGCGACCGCCGAGATTCTCGACCGCGCGCCTTAACCTCGAGGCCATTACCATGAAAATAAAATTAAAACGAAAGCAAAATAATATTCCTCGGTTCATTAAACACATCAATCGTGGATGGAGTTAAAAGGCGTGACTTTTAATTCCCTGTTACGTTTAGTTTGATCAAGTTTCCGGACGTTAGAGGCGTCGTTAAAACTTTTCTCTATCCCCATTTTTATACCTTTTATTTTACAGCGGATTTTTCTATAAGGTATGAAATCAGTTTTATATTAGATATACGAATAAGTTTTTCGTTTGACCGCATAAAAAGCTGCGGAAAACTTGGGTGCTTCAATAGAAATTATACCATAATAAAAGAATTTAGCCATTAAATGTTTCACTGATGGACTGAGGCTTCCTGTTCTGTGGAAACGGGATCACTTTGTCACATTGAAAGAAAGAAAGATGCATTTATTGCTGGCACAATCACAAATAATATTAAGAAAATAAGAAAAACAATAAACATATTAAATTGCGTATCTGCTGTTGACATTAGTGAATCCCATTGGTATCATCGAACTAATGTTTAGACCTTTATTTTGAGATTTTAAAATTCTTATCTAATACGTAATAGGTGATTACCATACTTAATTGTTTTTATTAGCCGCCCGTAAGGTATAAAGCCATAGCGATTATTAAATGTGTCGGGTTACGAGTTCCACAACACCCTTACATGTTCAGCGTCTGCATTGTATCGATATACATACCTCATGCCTGTATTCCGTGAAGGGGTAGATAGAGGGCCATTTCTGCATCTCCATTTCGCCAGGTATCAGACCCACGTAATAGGTTGCGAGCCTACTGCCATTTTTCGGGCACTTTTCCAGACTCCGTGCTTTCCTAATGGAAAAACTCAATAACACTGCCCGATCTGGAAATCGAACTCTGAACAGATGTTCAGATTGCACGGCACATACTTGAGCCGCGAGACCACGAGGCAGTCGATGTAATAGAGTAGTATTATGTTCACCAGGATTTTAATCTATTGATTATACTTGACATAATATCATAGATGAATAAGAAGAAGTCTTATGGAAATGCCTTTTTTTTTTCTTTTGGTAATAATTACCACTCAAAAATTTTATTTTACTAATATATGGATTGTGAAATACTAATCAACCCGTTATTTACTCAAAAATAACCGTAATGAAGACATTTTACACAGAACACCATAAATAATTACTCAACAAGAATAAAACGATCAAAGCGGGAAGTGTCGACAGGAGAGATTCCTATCGTAAATAAATTAAGGTTTCATTACTCCATAAACACTTCGTAGGAATTGAGATTAAATTTAAAATATAATTAATTGTAAAACTCCTAGTCGGCAAAGAGCCGGAACAAAGATAAACCGGCTCGGTTCGCCCCACTTCACTAACAAACTTCGTCATAATCGGCGTTTGCTAACTTTATTTGGCGACTGCAATAATTGCCAACACCAATCGTAATTACTGCCCTCAGTTCTTTGATTTTGCTATCTGATTTTAATGAGAATGTTAATTTAATTTGTTGATCTGAAATAAAATATACCTAATAAAAATAATTATTAACTTTAAAACACAGAGCTAGGTACACACAGTCACAGTGATGCCCAAACTAAGCTAAGCTCGTATCTTGGGCGTCATTCACATGTTTGATTGACGTAGTTAAAAGCCCTTTGTAAGGAATAGTAGAATACCATCTTTTGATTCATGCGGGTACACCAATTACACCAATTGATAATAAATAATAATAATAAATACACCCAACAGTCACATACATAGTTCTGACCCCACGTTAAGATACAAGTCTCGTGTCTGATAGAAACTACGAGAGACTTTTTGGTATCACAAACACCCATACCCGAAACAAATACTTGTGGATCACACAAACATTTGTCTCGGTGCGTGCACGAACCCGCGGCCTCTTGTTTCGCAAGCTGGTATTTGATAATAGTTTAAATATACAAAGTATTACATTTTAACAGCCAAACGAAAATAAAATACAAAAATTATGTTCACAAAAGTGATAAAATTAATTGTTAGTCAATACTGTATTTAAACACAATGGAAAAGACCAAATATACATCACACATTCGATTCACAAAACCACACGAATTCCGTCAAAATCATTTTCGATTCCTCCGTGAATATAATATCTGTAATAATATGGTGTCATACCGAGGCAAGCGTTGAGCGCTGTGAGAGTACGTGGTTGGTACGTGGAACGTTGGTGATCCGACTCGAGATATTAATGACTATGGGAATATTATTGCTGACTACGAACATAGGTATTTATATGGCCGTGATTGTAATGGTATTGTTGTTAATGGATGCCTAGCATAAGGAATATTGAATATCTGTGATTTTCAAATGCCATTCACATAATTATGCTAATATGCAGAGGTTGTGAACATAACAGAGATGGAGTTCATAGTTAATTAATTCAGACTAAAAAATATTATAACTTTCTTTCTGGAATAAATAAAAATGCTAATTCTCATCCGCCTTTAAAAAACAATGATTGTATTCCACAAAAGCAGCTCTAGAAAATTGAAGTAATAACTCGTCTAGATTTGCAAACGGAGCTAAATCCATGATAAAAGCTAGAATGCAAAACCGTACAAGGCTAACTCGTTAATTTATTCTTTTGGAAAGAAAACACAGGCTGACAACATTAATTAAAAACATCTCCCAAGTTAACAGCAGTTTCCGCACGGCGGGCCCGAATGAACTCGGTGATGAGCAAAGAGAACAAAAAAAACATGGAATAGGAGTAAGTAACCTAGGCGAAATTCTGTTAAGGAGAACTATTACATATTTGATTTGATGTGTAAATATCCTATGAGAATCCTTTTAGACATACATACATACATACATAAACTCACGCCTGTATTCCCCGAAGGGGTAGGCAGAGGTAGGAGGACTCCGTGCTGTTACTGAGAATTTCCTAATGGAAAAACCCAATAACGCTTTGCCCGACCCGGAAATCGAACCCAGGACCTCTAGATCGCACGGCACATACTTGTACCGCGAGACCACGAGGCAATCCTTTTAGAATATTGTTAAAGATGCAATATTAGATTAGAAGGGGAACAATAAGGTGACTTTACTGCACTTGATGCACCTAAAGAGCATTTCATAGTAATTATTAAAGAACCAGAGACGCCCGCTTCCTGTCTCTCGACTTTTTGCCCAATTGATGCGATTCCAATAAGGAAGATACTAATACTTTCTGTAGATACCAAATAATCTCGATCTTGAAGATATGGCAACGATTGGAACATGCGAAAAAAGAATGCTTCCAAATATTGAGATAATTTTCATTTTCATAGTAAGTTGATATTGAAATGTTTATCTCCGTATAATCTTGTAATAACTGAATCATCGCGACAAATACAATTTAGGGGTTAATAGATTTATTTTAGATTCACACTAATGCAATAAGAAGCATCCGTTTGAGAAGCTGAAATTTATTAGGACGGTGGACTAAACGATTGGTCGATTTAGAGAACTGAATTCATCTTCCAAAGTGATATTTTTTCTTTTAATGTTAAGATGAAATTGATTTATTAGGAATTCTTCTTAGTTTTGCCATAGATAAGCTTTTTTTCCTACAACACTTTGACGCAGAACATTTTTGTATGACATATAAAAATACTTGTAAGGCTGGTTTAAAACCAGTTATACCAATCCGTTTAAAACGAAAAAAAAGGTTGAACCTAAATTAACTATTTTTTTAAATTCAAATCGTAATTTTACCGAGGCAGGAATACGACGGAGTACTAATAAACTGTGTAAAGATTTTTTAAATGTGTAATATAATGATATAGATAAACATACTTAATGGGCTACCTACAAACTTAATTTTTCCTTTAGTAGGTAGGTATTTTACATTAATTTTCTAACTAATTAAAACGAAACATGATGTCAATTGACCACAAATTGTCCATAGTGAAGTGTAAAACATAGTTCTTTTATTTTTGTAGACGAGTTTTCAACCGTTTAAAATAATTATTTGGGATTTGAATCGGCAACGTTTCATTTAAAACGTTTTAAATCAGTTGTTTTACATTTATACATACAGAATTTTGATTTTTCCACTACACTGACGTTTTTTCAACTAAGCCTGTAAAAGTTAAGATCCAAACATTTAGAATGCAACTCAAATTTTCCCAAATTATACGATCAAAGAACATATTATTCAGGTTCCCGTCGTCACAGCCACTGTGATTGCGGTTATGTCAGGCTCGCATGAGTTTAAATTCTACGGTTTTCCAGGCCGGTTTGGATTAGACCTGCGGTTAAATACGTTCGTACGCTGGGTTAACTTACATACGTAGCTGTAGAGAAATTGATAAATGTAGGAAACGTAAAAGCGTTATAGTACTGGGGCAAAACCTACTGTTGTTTAAATTCGAAAGTAACTCCGTCTATTTGTTACGCTTTCATCAATTAAACTAATTTCGATTTATGGTGTCAACATAGATGAGACCTTGTAGAAGAATTCAGAAATTAGGCCGAGTCGCTAATATAAAATAATCATCATCATCATCATCAGCCCAAATACGTCCCACTGCTGGGCACGGGCCTCCTCTACAACTGAGAGGGTTTAGGCCTTAGTCCACCACGCTGGCCTAGTGCGGGTTGGCACGTGATAATAATTAGAAATTTTGACCACACTACACCTACCATTAGTCGACAGAGCTGTATACATAATTATACATAGTAGCTGTATACATAGTAGTATAAAGACATTTTTTTAAATTTTGTTTTATTTTTTGTACACATAATATAAAAACTACGGAATAAGTAGACTAAACTAGTGCAAAAGGCGGTCTTATTGCACAAGGTGTTCTCTTACAGACAACCAAGGATGGATATGTAGGAAGAGAAATGAATTGAAAGATACCTAGTAAAGAAAAGAAAGAACTTAAAATTAAAGATAGTTTTATGTTTAAGACCATAAGTTGGCGGATAATCTTAAAGCAGCTGCATATTTTCTAAATCAGTTTAAAGCTAAGTACTTAGACTACGTTCTCAAATCTAATGTAGGTATTTAGTACTAATTAGAAGTCGTTAAATTTGCAAATAGGTACTAATTGCAGCTATTGCCTGTCTGTGCCTTAACAAGGTGCTGCAGTGTACAATGCTTTACTTTTAAACTTTAATATACAAGAAAGAGTGAATTCAATATAAAGTTAAATTCACACCGCAAAGACTTTGCATTTGAATCAACTGTTTTAAATGGTATTTTTAATTTAGCATTAGCTGCCGGGAGTTTAGCTTATTCTGTTGATTCAGTCTGCCGACGAATGAGTTTTCTTTGAGATTGAAGTAATTCAGCTCTCTTCCGTTAGATGTCACTGTTTTAAAGACTAGCTGTAGGGCTCGGCTGTACCCGAATTCATGTTAAATTCCCTGCTCATTTCCGAAGAAGACTGTATTTGCACTATACAGTGTTTAAAGACCGTGATCGAAAACTAAGACAGGCAATAGCCACGGTGATAACAAATACCGTGACATAAAAAAAACCCGACAAAAAATAAAATAAAAAACATTTTCCTAACAACTACATATTATGTACATTTAATATTGAAGTGACATACGTTGTTTTCGCATTTTAAAATTTAAAATTGTTTTTTACTGTATTTGCAAGTGTTGATTATGTGTAAATGTAATTAGAAGTTACAGTACCTCCCAGTGAGTGTTTCCTGATATCACACTTAACCACACAACGAACTTTTCCACTGTGTCTTATACACCACCACCGCACATCACACAAATATGGAGGCTATCGTTTTACAATCCATGAATCAAATCGTCCAGTCCTTTAATGAGCAAATGGAAGCAGTCGCCGAAGACAACATCGCATTGTAATGCCCCAGCCGATACCTTAGCAAGTAGCTTCAATACGTTCCGAGAATTTATGTTAAAGTCCATGAACATTCTCCAAAGTCAAATTGAACTACTCGCAAAACAAGTTGACCATTTGGAAATGCAGCGGCGCCGCAAGATCCTCCTGCTGCATGGTCTGCCTGAAGTACAGAACGAAGACACTGCAACAGCTGTTGTCAAATGCGTCACGGAGACTCTTCGATTATCTGGATTCACGGCAGACAAACTCACTCGTTGTCACAGATTGGGCCGTAGCACTGCGAGCCAACCACGTCCAAACTTATTCAAATTAAATGACTTGCTTCTTCGAGACAAATTGTGGTCTTCCAAAACCAATCTCAAAGGTTCAGGAATAACATTATCTGAATTCCTCACAAAAACTCGACATGACATTTTTATGTCGGCGAGGAAAATGTTTGGAGTCACCAAATGTTGTT
Source organism: Hemaris fuciformis (assembly GCA_907164795.1). NCBI lineage: Eukaryota > Metazoa > Arthropoda > Insecta > Lepidoptera > Sphingidae > Hemaris > Hemaris fuciformis. The sequence goes on from OU015440.1 coordinate 12,029,028, forward strand.
TATGTTCTCGGGACTGACAATGTGCAACATCGCGTCAACACTGTGAAGGAGCTCGATGCTATTGTGCCCGTGAAGACGACAACCGCAACCAAGGAAGCAGCAGGTGGTCGTAATACAGCTCCAATGAAGACCAGACGAAGTGCAACAGTTAAAAAATAGTTGCGTAGTGTTAATTTTAAATTTTATCTGTTGTTATGATACTTTGCGATACCTTGTACTGACTTATCACGTTACTGGCGAATCTGACACTTCTTGTTGATATCAACAAATTAATTTTTATTTTACCCTCAGTTATGTTTGTATTAAATAGTTTTTCATTTCCAATACTGCCTCGTGGTCTCGCGGTACAAGTATGTGCCGTGCGATCTAGAGGTCCTGGGTTCGATTCCCGGGTCGGGCAAAGTGTTATTGGGTTTTTCCATTAGGAAATTCTCGGTAACAGCACGGAGTCTGGAAATGTGCCCGAAAAACGGCAATAGGCTCGCCCTCTATTACGTGGGACTGATACATACTTGGCGAAATGTGGGTGCAGAAATGCACCTCTGCCTACCCTTTCGGGGAACACAAGGGTGAGTTTATGTATGTATGTATGTATTTCCAATATTAGTGAATGTAAGATTGTCAGCATTCGTTATTTGTTTTCTTTTCTCTCTTTTTAAGTAGTCAGTATGAAAGCATTTTACTTTTATGATTTTTGTTTTTTAATTTTTATTATCATTTTTGTGTGGTTTTGTTACATTTGTTTTTTTTTTTTTTATTCTGGCTCGGCAAAGTGACCCCATTGCACCTGATGGTAAGCGTAATGGAGTCCAAAAAAAGTGTCGACCAGCGAAAGATGATGATCTCCCGTTGGTCGACACAATCATGCCGGCCGAATACCTCTTCAACTTTCTCGTGAAGAAGTTTGGGGGACTAATACCATGGTGATAAAAGGACCGACCGCGACAAACCGGCCAAAAAATGCCGGCACGGTCATCCTTTCACCATGATTCAAGCCCCCCCGAAAACCGGATATACACTGGCTGATCCCGGAACGCGGCACACTTGCATGTGCCACTATGGCGGGTTTTACGCCCTGTGTACGGTGGTCGCTATCCGGGCGGATACGAATATCCTACCACCAGCTGTTTGTTGTTGTTTTTTTAATTTTAAATATTTAAATGTTAAACACAACTGGCAGGTGAATAAGCTTGAATAATTTTAAAATATTTATATGTTTATTTATTTATAATAACCTCAGAAGGAGATGTTCAAAGCATTTTGTAATCACACAATTAACAGAGGTGATATGATAGTTTAATCCATATTTTTCTTAATAAAAAAAAATGGGAATTGATTAATTATTTGTAAATACTTGTATGTGCTGTGCGATGTAGTGACATTGGGTTCTATTTCCAGGTCGGGAAAAGTGTTATTGGGTTTTCCACTAGGAAATTCTCAGTAGCAGCATGGAGTGTAGACATCTGCCCGAAAAACGGTAAAAGGCTCGCCCTTTTTATATGCGACTGCTATATACCTGGCAGAATTTGGGTGCAGAAATACACCTCTGCCTACCCCTTGAAGTCGTGATAGCCTCGAGGTTTAGGCACGCGGTCGAGAATCTCGACGGTCGCGGGTTTAAACTCTAGGCACACACCTCTGACTTTTCGAAGTTACGAGTATGTGTGTATTCACAATGAATTATCACGTACTTTAACGGTGAAGGAAAACATCGTGATGAAACCCGCACACCATATTCAAAATATATTCAAAAAAAAGTTTTTAGGAATTTCTTAGGCGTAGCCAGCCAAACCGCACTAGGCCAGCGTGGTGGACTAAGGCCTCAACCTTCTCAATTGTAGAGGAGGCCCGTGCCCAGCAGTGGGACGTATATGGGCTCATGAAGATGACAACATATATCTACTGAGTAAGAATCCAAAGCTTTCGCTAGCATAAAATTTAGGATTCCTTTTAAGTATACATTCAAATCAGTTATTGTACGATACTTTCAACGATGCATTATTTTGAAGCTTATAAGACTTGAAATAAAAGAAAAATCAGCATTCAAATGGCCATTGACGGTAGCGTTAGCGCCGTAAACATGAATGTGGAGCCGCATGGGATCCGAAGTGAGACAATTCACGGTTCTCAGCGTTTTGCTTTTTAAAGGAGATATCGCACTTTTTAAGCTGATTTGTTGCAACGCTACCAGTTTTTTTACTGCCAGTACGTAATGGATGTTCTTTTTGCATAGTAAAATAGTTTGCTTATATTTATCCAAAAGTCTATGAAAATTGAAATGTGGGTACAATGTTTGTTTTTTTTGGGTTTTTTAAATGAGTGTATAATTTATTTATTTTGATTACATTTCACAGTCAATAGTTGTCAATAGAAAATAATGGAAAACTTTAATTTTAAGTTTTATATATTTTTTAGATTTTAGTGTATTAAGTCGTGAGTATCAATAAAATAACATTCATTCATTTTGTTATAAAAACAAAAAGAACTGAAAGAACTGAAAACACTTTAATATGAAAATTAAGTTACGCAGAAACCATTCTGTCAATTAAATTAATTCTATAGAATCCCAAATCTATTTGAAAGTTCAAATATGCCCATTATGAACGAATTTCAGAACCTCACTTTTTTCGTCGTTCGCTCTACATGAAATGCCCCCTATATTAAATTGTATCGAGTACAAATATTTAATACGCTCGGTTTTGTGGTCGTATATCTGAGACTGTGTATGACAGTGGTTAGATTACATAAATAAGCTTAATAAAATATAACACTATTGTAGCTAACAACAGAAACAATACAGTAATCATCAACTTTGTGGTGGTTCCGTTCTGCGGGCGAGAGTATGGGTGACTATAATTTTTTCCCCCATCCTGCCTCACTTTAGCCTCGTGGTCTCGCGACACAAGTATGTGCTGTGCTATTTAAGGTTCTGGGTTCAATGGGTCGGACAAAATTTATTCGGTTTTAGATTCTCAGTAGCACCACGAAGTCTGATATGTGCCCTAAAACAGCAATAAGCTTGCCAACTATTACGTAGCAATCAGTTCCACTTTATCACTCGCTATAACATTTGCAATAGAATCTAGAAGGTAGTTAAAGTTAGATTTATAAAAATATTATATATTTGAACACTATAATGGTGTGCATTCTTCTTTATTCTCAGTTCTTTAACACTCCATTTATTCATGAGCTTATCTTTTTGTTTAAATGCGTAATACTTGTGTAGCAGTTTTTACATTGCCATATTTATGTGTCTTGTATTGGGTGTATGTGAGACCGAAAAGTCTCTCGTAGTTTCTGATAGCCACGACACAAAACTTGTATCTTAGTGTGGGGTCAGAACTATGTATGTGACTGTTGGGTGTATTTATTTATTTGCTTTTATTTTTATTTATTTATTTTATTTATTTATTTAACTAAAACAATTTAACATAAATACATTTACATTTTCTTACATTTTACATGTTTTAATAACAGTGGCTACAATATTAGATTTACCTACTGTCTCTACACTAAGCAGGGCTTGTCTCGTAGAGGCAGTATGCACAATAATTTTCACAGCATTGGATAATAATAATAGGACAGACGTAGGCAAACGGAGAGAGTAAATAAATAAGTCATAAATGTAATAATTGTTTCAATCTCGATATCTATTGCGCTTATAAATAATATTTAAGTTTTAAGCTTTTCTTTACACGATGCTTAACCATAAATGGCCTTTTATTGTGTTTTATTTTATTTTATCTTGAACGTCTGGAATATTTTTTATAATTTATACATAAATTATTTTTTAATACTAGATTTAGATGTTTCACATGTTATGTAGTGCTGTTAGAAACATGGAAATAAGAAAAGTTAAACATTTCACTGTAAATATCCAACTTTACTCGACATGAGAATTGAACCCAAGACCTCTAGCACGCGTCCATCTTTGTCACGAGATCCACAAGGCCGTAGTTGTTCTACGCAGATAATAATACGCCTACACTACTATTACTAATGCCACGTGCTAACAACTGATCGTTCGTCTGATATGCAATCAGACAGCGGCAGAGGCGATCGGGTTTGAAGGGGCGGGGGGCGCTTCCTGACATCAGCCCATTCAGTAACTACGTCTTAGTTCTCGACGGACCTAGCAACTACCTAACTATGACTACCTGTAATCTACATAAATTGCAAATGTCGTATATAAAACTAGTAATTTAATTTAGCGCCATTAATCAAACACGCCAGGTGCCTGGTTGGTCAGCGGTATCATGCGGTCGAGAGATATCGGACCTGCTTCCTGGGTCAGGAAAAATGTTACTGAATAGGCTAGTTTTTACCTGGGATAAAAAAACATGGCGTAATAATAAGCATTTGCTTATGTTTTTTGGGACATAGGTGTGGGTATATGTATATTACTGGAACCGTCGCGTTGACGCTTTGAAACTCAAGTGAACGCGTATTTTACTAAGTATAATAATACAAATATAATAGGAGTCGTGATGGCCTCGAAGTTTAGGCACGCGGTCGACAATCTCGACGGTCGCGGGTTCAAACCTCAGGCGCACACACTTCTGACTTCTCGAAGTTATGTGTGTATTCACAAAGAATTATCACGTACTTTAACGGTGAAGGAAAACATCGTGATGAAATCTGCACACCTGAAAGTTCTTAGGAATTTCTTAGGTGTGTAGTCCGCCAATCCGCACTAGGCCAGCGTGGTGGACTAAGGCTTAAACGCTCGCAGTTGTAGAGGAGGCCCGTGCCCAGCAGTGGGACGTAATATGGGCTGATGATGATGAACAATACAAAAATATTTAACCATACTTTGAATTTGGAAGTGGTATACATATTTGTTGCATATTGATGCTGTAATATTTTTTATACCCAAATGATTCGGAAAACAAATGCATAAGCAATTGCAGCTGTTAAATATAATCATATCCATTGCATCAGACACAGGATTATATATTTAATTTTTCGGCAATTTTTGCACTCCATCAATTTATTCATCAATGTCTGCCTTGTGGATTCAGATGTAAGCGGTGCGATCTAAAAGACCCTGCTTCGTTTTCGAAGCCGGACAAAATGTTATTGGGTTTTTCTATTACGAAACTATCAGTAGTATGACGTAGTCATTAGGCTCGCCCCCTATTACACAATTGGAACAAGAACAAAATTAGCGATATGTGGGTTTATAAATATATAAGTTTCTATGCATGTAATCCTAATCTGCTCCCTGTGGCCGTAAAACGTAACCAAAAATGCACATACAAAATAATACGAGCTAGCCCGTAGCTTGAAGCTTATTTGATCTGCTCCGGGAGTAATTCTGAAGGTGGAGAGACATGGATGTCGCATGAAATGTGTTAACGTTTACGACTGAAAGCGCATCGAACGGGACTGATCCGAGCCAAATAGGTGTATCGGGCCATGGGAAATTTAATTTCCGATTCCACGTCACAGCCGCGCCGAGTTAGGTGCACCTGCGCTCATAGTTTCCAGTTGATCGTCGCTCTATCAAGTTTATTGGGGATATTGAAATCGCGCTAGATCTAAATACTTGCATGGAAAAATTCATACACGTTTTTATCCCCGATGTACTGAGAATTTCCTGAGAAACTCAATCAGAGATTTCGAAGACGGGATCTCTCAATTGCATGCCACAACACCGCAAAATAATTTTTAAATTATTAAAAATTAGTCATGTTTTATACCAATGGTATTATTATCTTATTGCTATACAGTACCTCAATAAAATAATATACATTTTCCATAGTATTGTATTTCCCGAACGATATATTCTTCATTACATTTATTTTATTCACGATATCTAAGCAGAGTTCAATTTTATATATTCTAACATAATATTTTTCGCTCAAGTTAACGTTTAATGCGATACAAAATTAAAACGAGTTTCATATTTTCATTTAATAAAGGCTATAATTACTTCGATTATACCTCGACGTGATAATTCTCATAATAGACGATCTATTATGTGAATTAATAGGCTAAAGGTGTTTATTACATAGTGTTCAAGTGCTTGGTTCTAATAAATATGGAAGTGGAAATGGTATCAGATTTTAGCACTAAGCTGGCGTGATTAAAGCCTAATTTTTCAGTTGTGGAGGTCAGCTGCCTGCTGTTGCTGCCCAGCTGTGGGGCATACAGGGCGTAAAAAGACCGTGATCCAAAACTAAGAGAGGTAACAGTTACAGTGATTATACAAAAAATGTCGAAAAAAAAATATATTGACATTTTCTTAACAACCACTATTAAATGTATATTTGATTAGGAAAACGTCCTTTTTCTGTATTTTTTGTCGAGATTTTTTTAACGTCAACGTAATCACTATTGCCTGTCTGAGTTTTTATCACGGTCTCTTTACACCCTGTGTGCAATTATGAATATAATCAATGATATCAAGAATGATATCAAGACTGCCTCGTGGTCTCGCGGTACAGGTATGTGCCGGGCGATCTAGAGGTCCTGGGTTCGATTCCCGGGTAGGGCAGAGTGTTATTGGGTTTTTCTATTAGGAAATTCTCGATAACAGCACGGAGTTTGGAATTGTGCCCGAAAAACGGCCCCCTATTACGTGGGACTGATAAATACTTGGCGAAATGTGGGTGCAGAAATGCACCTCTGCCTACCCCTTCCGGTATTATAGGCGTGAGGTTGTGTATGTATGTATATCAAGAATCAAATCTGTTCATATAAATGCCGTTTTCCTATACTTAAGTTCCTAATACTAATTGAACTCGAGCTAATGGCGTATCCATTAGTCCTAAGCACTCAATTATACTCGATGTAATAACAAATGAAGATTGAGTTTGCGGCCTAAATAGGAGCTCGTTTGTTATGGGAAGTGTTTTTGCTGTAACGTTGGCCACTGCCACAGAAAATATTTGACGAGCGCATCTCACAAATTTGATAAATGACACTTGCGTTGTGGATGGGGCAATTAATTTCTGCGTGCTTCGTGTCGAAGAATGATTGTTGGAACGAACGATAAATGTAATTGAGAATGATTTGTTTTAAAAGGAAACTCTAGTATTAAATATTACTTTATTTGTGTCGTTAAATTAATAATTTTACCCCCGTCAAATTGGATTGCTCCATACAAAGTTTGCATCCCCATTTCACTCCTTTAGAATGGAAATTTACATCACTTCTTAGTGCTCACACACAAAACGCGTTTGGTAAATTTTACGCTCCAAGATCCAGACGTTTTATCTGTGCGTTAATCTTTAATTTAATTAAGAGTGAATTTTATACGTATACTCGTATGTTGATTGTATGTTACTATCATTTTATTATTACTTACATATGTAGGCTGAATCCTTAGAAATTGTAAAAGTGCCCCGTGATTAACAGTAGAATATATAAAAGTAGCATACAGGCTTCGAGTAATTTAACGTCATTGCATACGTACATAACCTCACGCCTGTATTCCCCGGTGGGGTAGTAAGAGGTACATTTCTGCACCCACATTTCGCAAAAAAAAGAGCGAGCTTATTATTATACTACTTTTCGTTCATGGAAAATCTCAATAAAACTTTGACCAACCCGGGAACCGCACCAGGGACCTCTAGATCGTACGGCACGTACTTGTGCCGCGAGACCGCGAGGCAATCTAAAAGACATTAATTATTCTCAAAGGGAAAATGCATCGACTGAACTCGTAAATGTAAGTCCAAACGTTTGAACTTTTTAAGATTTTTTGGATTTCTTCAATGAAGGCGCATTAAAACGTTGTAAAAGCACTTCTTTATCGCTTGGCGCAGGTGCATCAGTATTCAACAGGACTGTTGAAGGGAGCTGATAGAGTTAACGGCGTCCCCTACTATTGTCATACTTTAAATCCTTTACAACTCACGGGCGTCACCATTATTTGGGAGGGATAAATATGTACATTTATAGCTTACATTCAATGAGTTTATATTGTACGTCTTACTGCTGCGCACGAACATCTTATACAACTGAAAGGCCTTAGTACACCGCGTTGATTTAGTGCGGGTGGAATGCAGTGCGGTACTTCCAGAGAAGCCCAAAAACATAATTTCGAATAATTATAATCTTTAAGCTTTAAATCTTCACATAATAAAAGCAATTTGACATATAGGTAAATGAGAATATCCTGACCCCACAACAAACAATTATTTAAACTAGATATTACATAAATAAAGTGTAACGCTTTTGAGCTTCTATGGAAGTACTGCCAATGGTGTATTGTACATCCAATAAATTCCCTGTGTAAAAACCACAAGGACAACCCTCTCAAACAAACCCTCTCAGTTGTAGAGGAGGCCCGTGCCCAGCAGTGGGACGTATATGGGCTGATGATGATGATGATGTAAAAAACAAAAATGTAAGTTTTTTCATGTTATTCTTTTCCCTCCTGGGATTTTAATCTGGAATCATCGAGGTTTTGACTAGACAGACTGTTCACCTAATTTTCGAAACTAACACGTTTTTAAAATGCAATGAATACAGCTACACATTAAATCTGAATTTTAAAATGGCCATCTAGTATTTGTTATGAGAATCCCCGATAAAAAAATCAAGTCAGTGGTGCCAGTAGCGACATAAATTTAAAACTGAACAATTGCGCTGTGCTCATCATATTCTAACAAAGTGCACATTGTTTTTGATATCCGGTACAAGATAGGTTGAACAAAATGCCTAGTGATTAGATTGCGCGGAAATTTCGCTATCTCTTGTCTGTTAGAAGGAACAAATTGTGACTTTCGGTTTCACCGAAAGCGATCTCGAAACGCCACCTGAGAGTGTCATTAACGCTTAACCGGGCTTCTCAAATCATCACAAATTACCCATAACGCTTCGGACTGGTCAGGCACTGGCGTTGGAGCTTTAGTTAGAGGCTTAGCAAGACCGCAACGATGTGGAGCGGTAGAAATTATCGCTCAGAGTAGCCACAATTGCGCTGGCTGATTCAAATCCAGTTGAAGATACGTCGATGCGTGAATGCGACACACTGTAGTCTATAACTAGTACATACGTAGGATTAGGTGCACTTCCTAGTGGGCAACTCTTTGTTTCCAACTCCTACTTTTTCATAATTTTTTTGATTAATTTCGTTTCGATCTAAAGACAAATGAGGTTTAGCTTCAGTCACAATCATCATCATCATCAGCCCATATACGTCCCACTGCTGGGCACGGACCTCCTCTACAACTGAGAGGGTTTTTAGGCCTTAGTCCACCACGCTGGCCTAGTGCGGGTTGGCGGTCTACACACCCTAAGAAATTCCTAAGAACTTTTAGGTGTGCAGGTTTTATCACGATGTTTTCCTTCACCGTCAAAGTACGTGATAATTCATTGAGAATACACACATAACTTCGGAAAGTCAGAGGTGTGTGCCTGGGGTTTGAACCCGCGACCGTCGAGATTCTCGACCGCGTGCCTTAACCTCAAGGCCATCACAACTTATTAGCTTCAATTATTAGCTTCAGTGCTCGTTGTCAATAATGTGTGTCACTGTTAATCCTGGACTACGGGAGTTGCAGTGGCGAGTGTGTGGTGAGATAGGGAACAACTCTAAAATAGATTACTACTGCATATTTTACACCTTTCACGTTATTATCACTATCCGCATTTTATTATAGTACCAACAAAAATCCAATAAAATACTAAGCAATAAAAAAATGAAAAGGCATCAAAACACAAAGTTTATCGTTCAGTGAATAATTTCACAGCTTTGCCGAACCAATAGTAGCTGCAGTCAATGCGAGGCGCATAAAAAGCAAAATTCACATTTCATTCGTTTAATGCAGCACCTTTTGAATATCAAATGGTTTTTATTGAACTGAACTGTATCATAATACACTCAGAATTATTTTTCCATCGCCAGCTGAGCTATTTACTTTATTCCTCTTTCCAGGACATTAGGCAGAGCGAATTGCTTTTGTAAGTCAAATGGTATTACAGAAAGTTGGCTATTTGGTTATTAAGTTTATTCATTTTATGTCTTATATTGCATAGTACGAGAGTCACGATGAAATTGAAGACAAATCATGTTACTTAACCTTGGTCCTATATTGAGATACAAGTAGAAGTTGCAAGGCTTTTGATTTCATAACCGCTCAGATCTAAAACAATTATTTTTTGATAGCGGATTAAAGCTTGGGCATCTCTCGTTTGTTCCAAAGCTTGGTAAAACATTGGGATCTTTCTTCAATTAAATTTCCAGTTGCAGTAGGAAGTCTGAATATGTGCTGAATACACAACAATAACTTCACTTTATATTTGTGGGTCTTAAAGGCAGTGTTTGCGACATTAGGATATAAAGGATATTTCTACATGGCAAATTGGTTTCATAATCAGCCCATACACGTCCCACTGCTGGGCACGGGTCTCCTCTGCAACTGAGAGGGTTTAGGACTTAGTCCACCACGCTGGCCTAGTGCGGGTTGGCGGACTACACACCTAAGAAATTCCTAAGAACTTTTAGGTGTGCAGGTTTCATCACGATGTTTTCCTTCACCGTTAAAGTACGTGATAATTCATTGTGAATACACACATAACTTCGAAAAGTTAGTTTATGTATGTATGTATGTGTTAGTTATGATAAAATTAAGTGAGTGTTAGTATTAATTATCATGTATGCACGGATTATATAATGTGGATTCCGAAATCACGCCGCGCCTAAGCGCACTAACATCTAAATGTTAATAGGCGTTCTTAGTGCATTCCATGGTTAATCTAATTTCACACTTATAATAGCGGGATATATGTGAACGCCTTTGTTGATGATGAAAACCATAGAACAGTTGAATAAGACTATAAAGGAAATGCCGATCGTGCCGAACCTACGATTAGAATATCATATGTGTGTTTGACATGGCCCCTTCTTAGTAATTCGGGTTGCTTGTAATATGAAGACTTTTATAAACGTGTGACAACCAATAGCAGCCCTTCATTTTTGTTTGTAAAGTTTATCATTGGACGTGACAGAATGAAGAGATGACAGATAAGCGGCGACACTAGTACCTACTGATACAAAATACTGTCTATTTCTCTTCTAATGTTTATCAGCTTTCTGTGATGAAAACCAATAGCTGGTTTAAGCTATAATTAGGTTATGTGACGTTAAATGGTTGTTGAGTTTTCATAAGTGAATAAATAAATAGGATAATATAAATACGTACAAACTCACTCCTGTAATCCCCGAAGGGGTAGGCAGAGGTGCATTTCTGCACCCACATTTCGTTAATTGAATTTTAGTCCCACGTGATAGGGGCCGCGCCTATTGCACATAGCTTTTTACAGCTTTCTCAGTAAAAATATTTTGATAACATTAACTCATAGAATCTCGTTATGCAACTATTTACTTTATAATTTTCGCAGCACTCAGAGCGTAGATAATTTAGAAAAAATACGTACGTCACCTCATTTCAGCGATTCGCACGTAGATTTTCCAATAACAGATTCTCTCAGTTACCCGGAAAAGAACTTACGTGCACATATTTTTTGTGCCAGTAAATCGAGCTCTCGCCGAGTTAGTCTCCGCGTGTTCGCGATAATTCCGCAAACTTTATTTAATTTAAAAGTGTACGATCGAGGCCGTGGGACGCAGAGAGAATATGAGATACGAATGCAAATAATAAATACACCACCTGCGCTGCGTTCGGCTTTAGCTTGAATCGTGCTGTTTTGTGGTTTTTACACGTCCTGATTTGTATGCATTTGTTTTCTAATGAACGGGTGCATATGTTTGTTTCATCATCAGCCCAAATACGTCCCACTGCTGGGCACGGGCCTCCTCTACAACTGAGAGGGTTTAGGCCATAGTCCACCACGCTGGCCTAGTGCGGGTTGGCGGACTACACACCTAAGAAATTCCTAAGAACTTTTTAGGTGTGCAGGTTTTATCACGATGTTTTCCTTCACCGTTAAAGCAAGTGATAATTCATTGTAAATACACACATAACTTCGAAAAGTCAGAGGTGTGTGCCTGGGGTTTGAACCTGCGACCGCCGAAATTCTCGACCGCGCGCCTAAACCTCGAGGCCATCACTGCTTATGTTTGTTTATCTATGTAAAACTGCGTCAGTAGGAATGGAATGACAAATTATTTTATAATTAAGAGCTGGCTTATTTTGTCAATGGAATTAAAATAGTTCGTGCTTAAAAATGAAGAAAACTAAACAATTGAAGAAGTTATTAATTTTTTAATATAAAAAAATAAATAATAAATAAATACACCCAACAGTCACATACATAGTCCTGATCCCACACTAGGATGCAAGTCTTGTGTCGTGGGTATCAGAAACTACGAGAGACTTTTCGGTCTCACATACACCCAGACCCGAGACAAATATTTATGGATCACACAAACATTTGTCTCGGTGCGGGGATCGAACCCGCGTCCTCTCGTTTCGCAAGCTGGTGTCTAGTCAACTGCGCCACAGGGCTGTCACACAATATGACACTTGAGGATTGATGATGATGATGATTTATAGACATGTTATCAATTCCACTTGCAATTTAGTAAGAAAAATGTTTGCTGAATGTCCTTAAGCCAAAAAACATAGGAAGCTATTCCAATATAATAAAATCAGGGCTAATGGTTGAAGCAAGACGAGGAACCGCGAAGGTCTTCTACAGATGACAACAGTTTTAACCAGTAAAGGTGTTATTGAATGTACTATGCTAGAAACTGATCAATTCGAAAAAAGAGTAATAAAAAGTAATGGGAAAGAAAGTTATGCAAACAGTAATTAATAGCGTTTGAGTTGTTTAGAAGCTAACGCATAGTAAATTTATTGGTTCAGTTCTGTTTCATTGATCCAATGCTTTACGATAACTCGCTCGCGTATAGTGAATGCAGCCATTTTTCTTTTTCATTTATTGACAAACTTTTGTTTCATAAAGCACTTGGTAGTCTAAATCATCACTGTTAATAAATATAGTCGTCATGTGAATCATTCATAAAGTGATATAAAATTGTACAGACTTACATTCATACATATACTCATGCCTGCATACTCCGAAAGGGTAGGCAGAGGTGCATTTCTGCACCCACGTTTCGCCAATTTTGTCCCACGTACATAATAGGGGGCGAGCCTATTGCCGTTTTTCGAGCAAAATTCCGGACTCCGTGCTGCTACAGAGAATTTCCTAAAACACACAAAACACAATGGCACTTGTCTCTATCCAGTAATCGACCCCGGAACTTCTAGATCGCAGGGTACATATTTGTACCGCGAGACCACGAAGCAGTCGGATTAAATTGCCTGTCGAATGTTTTGTCACTTTGGGATGTATTGTAAAGTAGACCGATGGCGTATTAATTATATTATTGTAATGATAAGTAGGTACTTATTTAGGCATTACTTAAGCAAAAGAAATGGGAATGGCTATCAATACCAACATGAATAAGTGATTATAGTGATTTTCATTCTTCTTCTTTCTTCTTTCATTTAAGTAAGCGCTTTCTATATTAGTTTTATGTCTCCTTTCTTTCATTAGTAATGAAATGAAAACGGTGAATATTACTAGTTTTTGATAATGTAGGACATAAGAAAGAGGACAGGTGCAGGAGTTGTCAAGCTTACTCAGATGAAGCGTCTAATTTTGTACTGCACTATCCAATCCAATCCATCAGCCAATGGAAGTCCACTGCTGGACGTAGGCCTCTCCCAATGACTTCCACAGGGACCTGCTGGAAGCAGCCTGCAACCAGTGACGTCCCGAGACCTTACCGCGACGCTACGTGGCCTCCACTCGAGAACTTTTGGCCCCATCGGCCATCAGTTCTCCGCACTAAGTGCCCGGCCCATTGCCACTTTAACTTGCTAATCCGCTGGGCTATGTCAGTTACTTTAGTTCTCTTACGGATCTCCTCATTTCTGATTCGATCTCGTATGGAAACCCCGAGCATAGTCCTCTCCATAGCTCGTTGAGTGATACTGAGCCGTCTAATGAGGCCACTGCACCATATACTCAAACATTATTATACTAATATCGATTTCATATTGCTAACTCGCAGATTACAAAGTAGAAAATTGAGGTAAGTCGGACCCGGCGACTGGAGTAATTTATTGTGAACATTAAAATATTCATGAAAGCACTGTTATACGGCCCATGAAATTTGCAAAAATTAGTTCTTTTACGATTGCGCCGTGGTCTGCTAAAGGATGTTTGGTAATGTATGTTTGCATACATTGCGGGTTATTGTTGTTGTATTACGTCATGTTCTGGGCGGGTGAACGTAACCAACAGCCAAAAATAAAATCCTATCTACCTAATATTAAGTATATTCGCGCAACGGAATACTAAAACTTTTAAATTTCATGTAAATCTTTGTTCATCTGTAGTTCGTATTAGGGAATATGTACTTTTTCAATGATTTTGTTAAAAATTACTACCGTCACGACTAGCTCGATTTTCAAGTGGAATGAATAAGCGCATCTGATTGGGATGTCCGGGACTCGATTTCTTGGCCAGGTAAAGTGTTCTTGAGTTTGGAAATTTGTTCGGTAACGGCAAAAGGCTCCCATCTGACGTAAGCTGGTTTCCAAATTACACTTCTTCATTCTTTTTGCTTCTATATACATTATTTGTGCGAATCTGAACAGTTTAACTGACGAGACGTCATTGAAGCCGGATTTGCGAGTTGCCCATTAAGCCGATATCCACTCAGCAAAAATATCTCTCGCATCTGAAATAAAACAAGCGCGTTCGATTTCCTTAAGCGTTATACAATAGAGAACCAGAGGAAATGGCGTATTTGAGAAAATGGCAGTTGGATCTACGTGCGATTGCATAATGCACTCACAGCAACCGAGCTTCTTTTGTGAAGCAGCCTCCAAACGAGGACAAGCAACTTTAACTACGTCATCGAAATTCTTCTTATGATGTTTTTTTACTGCCTCGTGGTCTCGCGGTACAAGTACGTGCCGTGCGATCTAGAGGTCCTGGGTTCGATTCCCGGGTAGGGCAAAATGTTATTGGGTTTTTCCATTAGGAAATTCTCGGTAACAGCACGGAGTCTGGAAATGTGCCCGAAAAACGGCAATAGGCTCGCCCCCTATTACGTGGGACTGATACATACTTAGCCAAATGTGGGTGCAGAAATGCACCTCTGCCTACCCCTTCGGGGAACACAGGCGTGAGTTTATGTATGTATGTTTTTTTAAATGCTGTTGAAAAATAAAAATATTAAAGGAATGGTATGGCATTGGCATGGCTGTAGAAAGCTTGCTGCTGGCTGCTTTTCGAGGAGAGAGCGGTACTGATAATACAGTTGGAAGTCCAAAGCTCGCAACCATTAATGTACAAAATTACAACGATGGTGCTCACTGACATTTTATTTCTAGTTTTAAATTTTAACCGTCCGCCAGGTTTTTAAATCCCGGATGGTGGACATTCTCGAGAATCATGTAACAAATGTTTGTTAATGCTGACAAAAGTAGACAAACTAGTAGATAGTAAGGTATCGATTATTTTTACATTAGTACTAAAACTCGTTTAACGAAAATCGTGTTATAGCGTCATAGAAACCATAGAGGCGTTTGTTGGATAAATGACTGGAAACGCACTAATTTCTAGTTATTACATACATACACATACATAAACTCACGCCTGTATTCCCCGAATGGGTAGGCAGAGGTGCATTTCTGCACCTACATTTCGCCAGGTATGTATCAGTCCCACGTAATAGGGGGCGAGCCTATTGCCGTTTTTCGGGCACAATTCCAGACTCCGTGCTGCTACTGAGAATTTCCTAATGGAAAAACCCAATAACACTTTGCCCGACCCGGGAATCGAACCCAGGACCTCTAGATCGCTCGGCACATACTTGTACCGCGAGACCACGAGGCAGTCTAGTTCTAGTTATTATAATGGTAAAAGAAAACGTGGTAAGGTAATCAGTGAAGTTTACAGTCTTCAATAAGTTTTATTATCGATCGAGTGACTCCTGAACAATTAGTATATTTTATAAAAGCATTTTTTGTCAGACGGTCCTCAATATTTTTTGTCTGAAACACAATGAAATACGGGACCGCGTCTATTCAATTGAAAGCGAGGTTCGCCATTGTGAATATAACCGTCATGCCTTTACCAATTAAAACTTTGATAATTAATATTTGCATGTGTTCATTTTATTCTGACCCACCTGGTAGGAAGTTCTGTTTCTAAAAGCTAACGTTAAATTCAATCTGCTCCCAAATTTGTTATTTAATAATAGTCCACAAAGTTAGTATGCAGTATTAAATAAGCAGAGTTACTTTTGAAATATTAAAGCAGACAAAAAGAAAAATGTTTATATTAATTGCTTTAGAATGGACGTTGGTCCCCGGTAGATAGGATTATCAACATCATCATCATCAGCCCATATACGTCCCACTGCTGGGTTCGGCCCGCCTCTACAACTGAGAGGGACTACACACCTAAAAAAATCCTAAGAATTTTTAGGTGTGCAGGTTCTCTCGGGATGTTTTCCTTCACTGTTAAAGTACGTTATAATTCATTATGAATAGACGATGATACGAGTTTATATAACCCAAAAAGTAGGTAGACTTTTGGTTTTAAGAGTCATCAATTTTTCAATTCTATCAGAACAATTTTTTTTATTCCAAACAGGTGAAGACGCACAGTACTGTTAATACTTAAAAATTAGGTTCATAACTTCTCCAAAAATCTACGTTTGAAAACCTTCAAAGTAAGAATCAAGTTTAAGCATGATACGTTAATTATTGTTATAAACAATTCACCTAGATAATGTGGCTTGGGAAGGAAATATACATGGGTGAAGATAATTTATAATTAAGGCAATAAGTCGGCGAAGGTTAGGGTTACCGCGTCTGGTTTCCTACTGAATTAAAAATTTACACTGGTTTCTGCAAAATTTTATCTTACGTTTGAGCTTGAATAACTGAGGAATTGAAGCCCTAGATTCTATATGAATAATTAGACATTTTTGGAATGTCTTGAATGGATGAATTGAATACATACACATACGTACATAAGCTCACGCCTGTATTGTTACATCTACATATTTTGGATCTGGTTGTTTAATAAATACTCTTTATTGGTTTTCGACAAAATCATTGTGTCTTACATTGAATATAGGTGTAACATATGACTAATATTAATGTATTTGTGCTGTGTGAAAACAGACATCCCTGTTTTGAAGGAAGCGCACGTGTTTATCGGATCTCATAACGAGCAGTGGAATTGCCACTCTAACACAACAATTATACTGTGGAACGTTCGCTAACAAAATTTATTCAACACTGATATACTACCAAATAACTGCGCAGATTAATAAAGCTCGCAATATGACTACATTCATTGTCACGTGTTGTCAGATGTGTTGACATGTGTTTTTGGAAAAAGACGCCGTTTAAATGTTTAGGCATGGATTGGTATTTTATATAAAGAGGATTTTATTAATCATTGAGTGTGCCACGCGATATACATACATACTATGCATCAGTGGCGGTACTTCCATAGAAGCCCAAAAGGCCAGCTTGCCTTAAAAAAATCCGAATTATATCTTTAAGCTTTAAGTCTTTATTAAACAAAAGCAATTTGACATATAAATGAGAATCAGGGATGTTATGGAGCTCCGTAACCGTAACCGAAACTATCGGATATCCGAAATACAAATATATCCGTAACCGTAACCGTATCCGTTTCAGAAGTTTCGGATAGTTTAAGAAAGTCTTGTGTTAAGTACAAAATTGGTTTTTATATGAGTAGACAAAAAGCGACCAATATCGACTTTAATTTGGACATTCTTTTTATCAAGGTAATGTAGATTGTGCAAAATATAAACATTGTGATAAAAAAAAAACTTACAAGAGTGTCGCAAACAGTTATATTTTACTTCAAACTCATATCCGTAACCGAAACTATCCGAAACTAGCGGATAATCCGAAATAATTACATATCCGTAACCGTATCCGAAACCGATATAATTTAATTCCTATATCCATATCCGTATCGAGATCCGAAATATCATATCCATAACATCCCTAATGAGAATATCCTGACCCCACAAACTAAAATTTAAAATTATTAATAATAAAATAATAAATATACATAAGATAACTAATAATAAACTAGACGTTACACAATTAACGTGTAACGCTTTTAGGCTTCTATGGAAGTACCGCCACTGATATGCATGTTGCTTATGTGCTTATTTGCTCTGATGGCACACCTGCGCATAAATTTCTAGGAGAGATACGTTATACAGACGGAACTTTCGCAAATGAAGTACAGCCTGCACACTATGGAAGTTTAGGATCGTCTGGCACAAGCATATAAACACTTAAAAGAAGGCTCCAATATTGTAATATTTTTTTTTAAACTTGGAAATAAAAAAAATATGCGATTCGATTTCCGGGCGGAAAAAGTGTATGGGGTTCCATTAGGAAATGTTTAGTAGCCGCACAGAGTCCCGAAATAGACCCGAAAAGAGGTAATAGGTTTACCGTACAATAAACCGCAAGGGGGACTTAAAAAAATTACAAAATGTTGGAGCAGAAATGCAACTCTCTCTGCTTATCCCTTTGGCGATACAAGCGGGACTACATATACATGTATGATTTAAAAAGAGGAAAGATAGTTCAAGTGTCTGTTGAAAAGTAAACGCCTACGCTACAGGTCATAAGTGACCATTCAAAGATGTAAATATAGAATGCGAAACGAGGGCAAGTGTAATCACATCTGCTGTAATTTTTGCAATATGGGTCATGCTGATTACATTTTCTGGAGAGTTAGGCGTCGTTTAATAACTACATACGAGTATATTGAGTGATTTGGTACTATATATTAAGGACACGAGAATGACGTCAGGGCTTAATTTTTTATACATACCTACAAAACCTCACGCCTGTATTCCTCGAAGAGGTAGGCAGAGGTGCATTGCGGCACCCACATTTCGCCAGGTATGCATCAGTTCCACGTAATAAGGGGCGAGCCTATTGCCGTTTTTCGGGTACAAGCAAACTCGTGCTGCTACTGAGAATTTCCTAATGGAAAAACCCAATAACACTTTGCCCGACCCGGGAACCGAACCCAGGACCTCTAGATCGCACAGCACATACTTGTGCTGCGAGACCACGAGCCAGTAATTTTTTATATCATTTTTATATTTCTTTTAAGTCTTGGATTTTAACAATGTGGGGCGTTCTATCGAATTTTGAGAGATTTCAAATTGTAGAGAAGGTCCACCGCCAACAGTGGGACGTGTTAACTTTGATACAGATTTCTTTCGACTAGTTTGTACATATACATATGTACATTGTACATATAACGCAATGTTAAATAAAGAGTTTATTATTATACACCTCTAAGGGAATGTAAATTGTCAAAACATACATACATACATACATAAACTCACGCCTGTATTCCCCGAAGGGGTAGGCAGAGGTGCATTTCTGCACCCACATTTCGCCAGGTATGTATGTATCAGTCCCACGTAATAGGGGGCGAGCCTATTGCCGCTTTTTGGGCAAAAAAAAAATTGTCAAAACTTTCAATAAATATGGTACCAAAGAACTTCAAAAAATATTTATAACACAGATAATTCCTTCATCTATGCTAAGACCGAAAGCTAAAGATTTTTTTGTTTGGTTAAACGCGCTAATTTCAAGATTACTGGTTCGAACAGAACAATTCTACACGTGTTTGACCGTTTATCAAGGAAGGCTTTGGGCTATATAACATCACGCTACGAATAATAGGAGCGGGTCAGCGAAGTCTAAAATTTCGCATAAGGAGTTTTGGGCAAAAGCTAGTCGATTATAAGATTTTAGTAATAAATTCTTCCGTAACAAAAAATAATAAGGTGTATAGCTATTCTCTAAAATAGCAGAAACCTTGCGAAATAAAACTCAAAGGAGTTACATAAATATAAACCCTTTTTGCGGTAACTTAATATGTACTGCTTAATCCGTAGAAATTTAGGGATGAATGTTGCTCGTGCCTGATATGGAGGAAAATATCATGTTACATAATTATATGGATGTGAATTGAGGCTTTGTATATGTTATTTTTAAAAAAAAATTATATTTAATCTGTTGGCAAAGATAAATCTGGAAATAACGTTTTTTTCTTAAATAAATGTTGAAATATTTTATCATTCTTTAACAAAATATTTTTTGATATGTAGCTATTTATATGAATCTACATCAATACTCAATACAATCGTCTGGCACAAGCATATAAACACTTAAAAGAAGGCTCCAATATTGTAATATTTTTTTTTAAACTTGGAAATAAAAAAAATATGCGATTCGATTTCCGGGCGGAAAAAGTGTATGGGGTTCCATTAGGAAATGTTTAGTAGCCGCACAGAGTCCCGAAATAGACCCGAAAAGAGGTAATAGGTTTACCGTACAATAAACCGCAAGGGGGACTTAAAAAAATTACAAAATGTTGGAGCAGAAATGCAACTCTCTCTGCTTATCCCTTTGGCGATACAAGCGGGACTACATATACATGTATGATTTAAAAAGAGGAAAGATAGTTCAAGTGTCTGTTGAAAAGTAAACGCCTACGCTACAGGTCATAAGTGACCATTCAAAGATGTAAATATAGAATGCGAAACGAGGGCAAGTGTAATCACATCTGCTGTAATTTTTGCAATATGGGTCATGCTGATTACATTTTCTGGAGAGTTAGGCGTCGTTTAATAACTACATATATTGAGTGATTTGGTACTATATATTAAGGACACGAGAATGACGTCAGGGCTTAATTTTTTATACATACCTACAAAACCTCACGCCTGTATTCCTCGAAGAGGTAGGCAGAGGTGCATTGCGGCACCCACATTTCGCCAGGTATGCATCAGTTCCACGTAATAAGGGGCGAGCCTATTGCCGTTTTTCGGGTACAAGCAAACTCGTGCTGCTACTGAGAATTTCCTAATGGAAAAACCCAATAACACTTTGCCCGACCCGGGAACCGAACCCAGGACCTCTAGATCGCACAGCACATACTTGTGCTGCGAGACCACGAGCCAGTAATTTTTTATATCATTTTTATATTTCTTTTAAGTCTTGGATTTTAACAATGTGGGGCGTTCTATCGAATTTTGAGAGATTTCAAATTGTAGAGAAGGTCCACCGCCAACAGTGGGACGTGTTAACTTTGATACAGATTTCTTTCGACTAGTTTGTACATATACATATGTACATTGTACATATAACGCAATGTTAAATAAAGAGTTTATTATTATACACCTCTAAGGGAATGTAAATTGTCAAAACATACATACATACATACATAAACTCACGCCTGTATTCCCCGAAGGGGTAGGCAGAGGTGCATTTCTGCACCCACATTTCGCCAGGTATGTATGTATCAGTCCCACGTAATAGGGGGCGAGCCTATTGCCGCTTTTTGGGCAAAAAAAAAATTGTCAAAACTTTCAATAAATATGGTACCAAAGAACTTCAAAAATATTTATAACACAGATAATTCCTTCATCTATGCTAAGACCGAAAGCTAAAGATTTTTTTGTTTGGTTAAACGCGCTAATTTCAAGATTACTGGTTCGAACAGAACAATTCTACACGTGTTTGACCGTTTATCAAGGAAGGCTTTGGGCTATATAACATCACGCTACGAATAATAGGAGCGGGTCAGCGAAGTCTAAAATTTCGCATAAGGAGTTTTGGGCAAAAGCTAGTCGATTATAAGATTTTAGTAATAAATTCTTCCGTAACAAAAAATAATAAGGTGTATAGCTATTCTCTAAAATAGCAGAAACCTTGCGAAATAAAACTCAAAGGAGTTACATAAATATAAACCCTTTTTGCGGTAACTTAATATGTACTGCTTAATCCGTAGAAATTTAGGGATGAATGTTGCTCGTGCCTGATATGGAGGAAAATATCATGTTACATAATTATATGGATGTGAATTGAGGCTTTGTATATGTTATTTTTAAAAAAAAATTATATTTAATCTGTTGGCAAAGATAAATCTGGAAATAACGTTTTTTTCTTAAATAAATGTTGAAATATTTTATCATTCTTTAACAAAATATTTTTTGATATGTAGCTATTTATATGAATCTACAGTTGATTTCAATTGATTTGATTTCGTGAAAACTCATATCACTTCTTAGGTAGTAATTTAATAAAAGAATAACTAAATTCAACCCCTTCTTTACTCGTAAACATTTTACAGACTATTTATAACTAAAATAACTTACCTACAAGCATACACATGGTAAAATACATTCTCTAAAGAAATTACGCTCTCAACCCGTCATATTGCGCTGATGTAAACGTTACCTTGCTATCTTCATAATGGGGTAAACACTTCAGTGAGTTCGCTTACACATAAGCTGCAGCGTTGTAGCGTTAAGTAATAGCATGTATATCTTCTATCTAATATTTAAAAATTTAATATAAGGCGGGTAAAGAAAAGTTAAGCTAAGCTTATGTTTGGATGAGTGATGTGATATTAAGAATCGGTCGTGGTATTAATTTTTAACAACCCCGTGGCGCAGTTGGCTAGATACCAGCTTGCGAAACGAGAGGCCGCGGGTTCGAACCCTGCACCGAGACAAACGGTTGTGTGAGTCACAAGTATTTGTTTCGGGTCTGGGTGTTTGTGAGACCGAAAAGTCTCTCGTAGTTTCTGATACCCACAACACAAGACTTGTATCTTATTGTGGGTATTACCTATGTATGTGACTGTCCTATCTGTTCCACAGAAGTAAAATTTTAAGGAATGATGAAACCAGAGGAAGGACAGAGGAGGAAATCTTGTGTATCTTGTTTCGCCAGACTACAGAGCAGTTGACTATTAGGAATATATCGTCGCTTAGTTATTACACACATAACCTATGTTTGCGCGGAACAGTTCCTCAACTATTCAAAACTTTTTAAGAACGCCGAAAGGATCTTATTTAAAATTCATTTCATATCGCTGGGTAAGCTACTTCAGCCATAGAGAAACGTTTTGGTAAACGCAGTGCGAGCAGTACTAAATCCGGATGCTTGCAAAAGGCAGTGGTGCAAACTAGGTGAGACTAAAGTTGCTTGGAGTTACTCACAACTAACCGGAAAACTCCGGTAATTGAAACAAGTTGTATTTGATGACGACAGTAGGAGTTGAAGTTTATGTTTTATGCGATCCTGGTGAATGCCTGGTTTTGATATTGGAATACCTACATATATCCTCACGTTTTCTCCACACAGGTAAGCAGATATGTATAAGTCCCACGTAATAGGTGCAGAAAAGATTGCGATCTTCAAAATTTCCTAATAAAAATACCTTTGTCCGACTTGGGAACCGAAACCTACCGATTACAAGACGCATACTTACGCCCGGTATATGCTATTGGCATTTACAAGGATACAAAGAATCTTATTTTCTAAAAAAACAGTGCGCTAAATTTCATCAAAACATATATAGTTTGACATCTAAATACATAAATATGTATATAACTCAAAGGTGACTGACTGATTGATATAGTGATTTATCAACGCACAGCCCAAACCACTGGATGGATCGGGCTGAAATTTGGCATGCAGGTAGATGTTATGATGTAGGCATCCGCTAAGAAAGGATTTTGATTAATTCTACCCCCAAAGGGATAAAATAGGGGATGAAAGTTTGTATGAAACTTTGTCAATTTTAAGCCAATCGGGCTACGACTTTGCATGCATAAAGCTACTATGACGTAGGCCAACCCTGTACCCAACCCTGTAGTCTACGCGGACGAAGTCGCGAGCAAAAGCTATTCAGAATATAAAGGTGTTTGTCCGTTGTCGCGTTCACTACACTCACAGGCCGTGTTCAAGGTAGACATTTATTTGAAGCGAGAAAATTAACCAGTTGGTTTAATTCGGGGCATAACATAGTCACCAACATTCACGTGTCCTTCGTGTACAGTAAATTGTTGAGACCGTTGCAAGAACCTACAGTCTTCACAACTCCAAGTTTCGAACATAACTTTGCAAAATTTCACGCGTGGCTTGTCATATTGTCTGATTGCGCGGCCTCGGGCTGGTTGGTTCACAAACTTTTCGTTTACTTTGGCATATATTATATTCTATTAAACATGGGAATTAGGACAGGGTTCCAAGAAAAAACACGAAATTCAGGTCGCCTAGTAAACAAAAAAAATTTTTTTCGGAGTCAATTTGAAATTGTAATGGTGTTACGAGAATTGCGGTTGAGAACAAGAAAAATAAATGGCTAATGTGCTCCTTAAATCTAAAGGTAATGTTTGTTGCCTATATACATACGCAGTCACGTCTTTATTTCCCAAATGGGTGGGCAGTGGTGCATTTCTGCACCTATTTTTCGCCAATCGTTTTTAATCTCACGTAAAAGGCGGCGTGCTTCTTGCCGCTTTTAGGCACATTTGCAACGGCGTGCTGCTACTAAGTATTTGGTATATATTTGCGCCAGGAGATTAAGAGGCAGTAATTTTTGTCAACAGTACTATTACGAGTAGTATAAGTATTAAAATATGATTCTACAAAAAAGTACTTAGCAAAGTATGAAGAGAAGCGATTTTTTTCATCTCTCACATCTTCTTAATATCTCGTGTCATCAAATCACATCTTTTGTTCTTAAGCTTTACCATCAAATTTTATTTAGGTTTCTATTAATTAAAAGAGAAGAAAACATGCTGTGATATAAAATCAAAAGAGTGAATTTAATTAATTTCCAATATGTCAGCTGTGAGGTTTCTTAACATTGACTATGTTAAAGAAAAACATTTTCATTCCGAAATTCACCTTCACTTGAATGTTCGTCATGACTTTAATAAATTTATTCAACTTATTTTCACACAAATATAAAAAAAGTCATTTAATACACCAAATAAAAGGCCTGTTAATTAGTAAAGGAATTGAGAAAATATATTAAAAACTATTTTTCGTACAACCGGCATATTTGTATCGACTTGGGAAGAATGAGGAGAGCATTGTGTAGAGGAGGCCCGTGCAGCAGTGGAATATATAAGGGCTGATGATGACATACCTCACGCCTGTATTCCCCGAGAGGTAGGCTGACGTGTATCTCTCCACCCACATTTCGCCAGGAATATATTAGTCCCACGTAATAGGGGGCGAGCCTATTGACGTTTTTCGGGCACATTTCCAGACTCCGTTAATTTAAATACTACTTAACCATGCTTTGGCCTGCTCTATTGATTAAACTGTGAGGCATAATTAAGTAGTAGTTTCAATAAGACCGTATATCGTTTAAAATGTTATCGGTAGTATCACAGCTGTAGCGTATTTTGGTTTTAAAAACACGGGAGCACGGAAACTAATGAAAGCAATATGTCTGTATTCCAGTATTGTTTACGAGCTATTGTTTGCGGCGTCGCGAGCGTGATGATGTTTATCCCCAGGGATTTCCTACGTAGCTCAGATAAAAAGTACGCTATCTGTTCCGTACAACTTTGTTCTTACTAACTTCGGTTAATTATCGCTCATGTTGCGGGAAAGGAAATTATTGTAAGTAAATTGGAGAGACTGAAATGTCAAAAAAAACCTCAAGTTACATGTAGATTTAATAACTACATTAGGCTACATTCAGTTACGTTATAAATCTTTCTCCCTATCCACAATTGAAGACGAGATTTAGCCAGCATTAAAAATTATATGGGCTGCTATGTTGATACTAATTTAGCGGTTTAAAAAAGCATGCTAAATATAGATCCAAAAAATACCTACTTTGGGGATGAGAAGATTGCTGAGCTCCGATTTTACATATTCTTCGCAAGAGGATCTGGCGGTGAAAGAGGAAAGAACGAGAGAAGGGCCTCTACTAAGGCTTTATTCGAAAAGCCTAATGTGATTGGATGTACATACATATCATCATCATCATCATCAGCCCATATACGTCCCATGACTGGGCACGGGCCTCCTCTACAACTGAGAGGTTTGTAGGCCTTAGTCCACCACGCTGGCCTAGTGCGGGTTAGCGGACTACACACCTAAGAAACTCCTAAGAACTTTTAAGTGTGCAGGTTTCATCACGATGTTTTCCTTCACCGTTAAAGTACGTGATAATTCATTGTGAATACACACATAACTTCGAAAAGTCAGAGGTTTGAACCCGCGACCGTCGTACATACATATATCACCTACCTTTGATTTTCTTGTGGAGAATTCAAAGGTGCTAATTTTTTTTTCTTCACATATCCCTTTCAATTGGTATTCACCATTCCCAATCGCATATTCAAATTTCGACTTATGTAAATTTTTGTTCAACAAACCGTGAAACTAACGACGTCTCCATTAACATAGTTGGAATAAAAGACAAACCCGACTTAGAGTTTCAGGTGGGCGGGTAATTAGAAAATTTTGTTTGTCGACAATTTGTACCCTACCCGCATCGCTGACTATTTGAACGGATTTTTGTTTGTTTAAACTTACTTACTTACTATATGAACACGCAGGGATATTAGATAAGTGGGGAAACTATATCCGATAATTGTACACCTTATTCAAAGACTTAAATTATTTACCGTATATTTAAGAGTCTGTTATTTTTTATTCATTTTCAAAAGTCTCATTTAAAACTGCAATCATTTGCAGCAGTGATCAATTTCCGGTAAACTGCTTGTTGGTTGCCCGGAGCTTATGAAAATAAAACATTTGAATTGGATTTAAAGGCGGATATTTCATTAAAATGTATCTGCTATTAAACCTTTTCAAAAGAAGATGCAATTAATACCCAGTTTTATAATATTATTACATTTCCATTTGATCGTTATGGAGTTGAATTTGATGAATAACCCATTCGCCGCGCCAACTTCTGATTATAAATGAAACTTGAAATAGCCGACTCATTTCCGCATTTTAAGCAGTAAGTACGCAATCATTTTTATATAATTTTCTTTACTTTCATATCTTGGATGGGATTTAATCCCGGACATCTTCGCTCAAGCAACTTACTGACGAATCCGTCTCGCCGAGTGCTAGTCGAGACACGGAATTGAATCAAGCCGGTCGCAAACTACGGCTTTGCAGTAAACGATGTCGAGATTATATCGTATATTTCATTGGCTATAGAGATAAGATTTAATCGAGAAGAGTAAAAGATTAAACAGCATATATACAGTTTAAAGACATAAAGTAAGTGCTTAAAAGAAAAAAATGAATAACAATAACACCTAAAAACAACATTTGGCAGAATGTTGATGTCAGAACTTTGTTTGGGACTGTTCACCATCATCATCTGCCCATACACGTCCCACTGCTGGACACGGACCTTCATTGTAACTGAGAGGGTTTAGGCCTCAGTCTACCACCTAAGAAATTTCTAAGTGACTTTTGGATGTATATCCATCATAGTCTCTATACGATTATGTCCTGTTCCATGAATAGTCTGTGTACATCTACGTAATTGTGACGACTGATATGAGTTAATTGCATTCATTTCTCGTCAGTTGATGTATTAATTGGATTGCATATTAACATGTGCTGTCATTATGCCGTAAATGACCAATAAATAAAATTGATGCATATGTTGTATACAAGCTAGCTTCTGTTTAAGTTTTAACAGGTGTAAGATTAAACTTATATCGAAATTATATAGACAGGCCTTTAGTGCAGTTTGATAGATACCAATTTGCGAAACGAGAGGCCGCGGGTTCGATCCCCGCACCGAGACAAATGTTTGCGTGATCCACAAGTATCTATTTGTTTCGGATCTGGGTATTTGTGAGACCGAAAAGTCTCTCGTAGTTTCTGATACCCATGACACAGGACATGTATCCTAGTGTGCGGTCAGAACTATGTATGTGACTGTTTGGTGTATTTATTTATTATATTCAGATCGCTACAATGCAATACAAGTCTAAGTATAAAATTCTACCAGTCAGCTTAAAAATTATCTGCACTATTATAAGTCAGCGTGTGTGTGTGTGTGTGTGTGTGGAATAAAAAGAAGCTACATTTTTATTCTAAGGTAAGATTAAGCCACGACAAACAAAGCAGTAATTATCGTTCATCATGGACATTTTTACAGGCCGAACGGTCTGGCAAATATAATCTCTTGAACGTGACATAAACCAAGTTTTAGGCTAGATTGTTTTGTTTGCACAAAGCGTAGTCTTATATTCCCTCCTTACCCAGGGGTGACACTAAAGTCAAGGTTGGCATAACAAAAGGATTTTCTTGTTATAGATTTAGGCTCCCGAATAGTGAGTGGTTTATTTTCCTGTGAGCAATCAGAACACAGACAGACGTGTGGATTGTATGAGGGGAAGGAATAAGTCTTTGTGTGAAATTATTCCTGGTTGGTATGTTTCTAGATATTCTTTATTTGGAACAATTGTCAGTAATGAAGATTGTGAAATATCAAATACACTGCTATAGTACTAAAGTATCAAGTAATAGAATAAATTTTGGAGGTTTCACCTAATTCACAATGGCAGTTCTCCAGACCGGTACGAATATCTTAACTCCAGCATATACGCTACTCTATATTTTGTAGCATATTTAAATAATAAATAAATAATAAGAATTCTGTTTAAAATAATCAAAAGAATGAATTGAAAAGAATAATTATAACAAAAACGTAACCGGAATAAGAACAATTGGAATTCATACAATTATAGAACTGATATTTCTACTGACTTTGAAATTCAATATAATTTAATGTCACATTTGAAAAAGCTTATTATATAATTCTCTAAAGTCAAATAATTAACTTTATAATTATGTGAAATATACGTTTTGACGAAATAAGTCAAACGGCTTATTGAGGTAGCACAGAGATGTGACACAAAAACCAAAGGTATACACAAGAAAGTTATACCTTTGACGAAAAACCAACGCCTCGAGGCCTAAAAAAGGATAAATTTAATTTCACTTATTATAAAGTAAATTTGTTTCAGCAAGCGGGCGGAGGCGGTGTGTTTTGTCAAATCTTACAATTCGATGATTCGCGAAACGAAACACGAAAAGCGTCTAGCCTTGACAAAGTTTGGGCGCACTTAAGTTGAGATTAGATTTGCTTTATTCCAAATCGTTTGTCTTGTTCTCTTTTCATCAGAGAAGTGGAAGACGTTTTATGGTTGGCATAGGCAACGCCTGCCGTACCAAGGTTGAGCTGTTTTTACACAAAAAAGTGAATTAGAAAGTTCTAGTGTTGTTGGATTAAGCATTTTTTTCTGATCAAATACCAAATATCCATACCCTTATCACGGATTATTTTGTTTGTCTGAATTGAATTCTTCTACCTTCGTCACGAACTAAAACAGTTGGAGTTTATATAATGATTGCATTTCATTACTACATGGTTTAGCAACTTGGGCACATAGCGCGGAAAACTGATGGCCGATGGGGCCAAAAAGGTCTCGAGTAGAGGCCACGTACCGGAAAGCGCAGCGTGGGAGACGTCCCACGGGGGACACCCCGACAAGGTGGTCTAACGACCTAGTAAACGTAGCGGGACGTCACTGGATGCAGGCTGCTTCCAACATGTCCCTGTCGAAGTCATTGGGAGAGGCCTATGTCCAGCAGTGGAACTTTTTCGGCTGATGGACTGGATTAGATTGGATTAGCACCTTGTTCTCTATTTCAAAAGCCTTCAATCTTTTAACTGTAATGCATATGGGCCAGAGTTCGAGGTCGGGTACTTTACCGTTATTTGTGAGTGCTAGCAGCAGTACATTTTCAATGACACCTTTTAAAAAAACTGTTTTAGCGTGTTGCCAATTACTGGACAGTCTACAGGATTCTGTGTCGCTACAAGTAATATCCGTTAAAAGTCACAAAAACAGTTCTTGAGCCAGGAATCGACCTCAAGACTTAAATATCAAGCAATAATTTTTGCGCGGGATCAACGTCGCAAATATGTTAATGACAGGATATTAAACGGAGTAGTGAATGATAAAGCGCATTTGGCGTAGGCATTTCCTATTCATAAATTCGCGGCGGACGGTCCATTTTTCCCCAAAATCTATCGTCATTTTTACCTTCTGAAATTAAAATACCTGTG
Source organism: Hemaris fuciformis (assembly GCA_907164795.1). Taxonomy (NCBI): domain Eukaryota; kingdom Metazoa; phylum Arthropoda; class Insecta; order Lepidoptera; family Sphingidae; genus Hemaris; species Hemaris fuciformis. The sequence continues at coordinate 12,058,986 of OU015440.1, forward strand.
CCGTCGTTGGAATTTTTGGGAAGTAATCATGGGTCATAAGTCGTGATAGCCTCGAGTTTAGGTGCGCTGTCGAGAATTTCGGCGGTCGCAGGTTCAAACACCAGGCACACACTTCTGACTTTTCCAAGTTATGTGTGTATTTGTCATGAATTATCACGTACTTACTTCAACGGTGAAGGAAAACAGCGTGAGGAAACCTGCACGCCTAAAAAATGTTCTTAGGAATATCTTAGTTGTGTAATCCGCCAACCCGCACTAGGTCAGCGTGGTTGACTAAGGTCTAAACCCTCTTAGTTGCAGAGAAGGCCCGTGCCCAGCAGTGGGACGTAGTAATTCGGGTTGCGTGTAATATCAAGACTTTTATAAATGTGTGACAACCAATTCATTTTTGTTATAATTTTTTATCATTGTTCGTGTGATCGTAGTAGAATGAACAGACAAGCAAGCGGCGACGCATGTCTCGATACAAAATACTATCTATTTCCCTTTCAGCTTATCTGTGCTTTAGACCATGTAGTAACAAAAGGGAGTCCTAATTTGTTTCATCTCAGAAAATTAAAATAACAATTTAACAATAAATAGCTTGTCGGAACTACAAGACATTTGTAGGAAATATATTTTTTAAATAATGTTTTAGCGGTATTATAATACATTTGTTTCTAAGTCAAAAGAGCTAGTATAGAATTAAAATGGCCGAGGCAAGTCTAGCACAAGGCTTTATAATGTACCTATTTCTTTTGAGACGCGTTCATCATAAATGTCTTCATCAACCCATATGCGTCCCACTGATGGGTACAGGCCTCTTGTACAACTGAGAGGTTTTAGGCTTTAGTCCATCACGCTTGCCTAGTGTGGGTTGGCGGTCCACAAACCTAAGAAATTCCTAAGAACTTTTAGGTGTGCAGGTTTCCACACGATGTTTTCCTTCACCGTTAAAGTACGTGACAATTCATTGTGTATTGTCAATACACACATGACTTTGAAAAGTCAGAGGTGAGTCACCGGGGTTTGAACTCGCTATAGCCGAGATTCTCGACAGTGTGCCTAAACCATTACTAATTACCTATTTACCTCGAAACTAAATAAATTAACATAGGAAATTTTCAGATATTTAAAATAGAATGTAGCGGTTGTAAACTAAATTAAAAAGCAAAAATAGAACGCAAAATATACTTATTGCTTTTAAAATACCCGTCTGCGCAATATCATCGCACTTTTAGGCTCTCAACTGAAAATCGGCGCCGTAAAAGCTTTTATACTTCTCGCGGCAAATAAGCCGAGACCATTCCCTTTTACACAGCATATAAAATATTATTTATTAACGTTTTATGCATGTGTGTTGTTTATTGTTTTGAAACGATTGTAGAACCTTTTTTCGTGACGAAACTGTACCTACATTTTTACTTAAAATGTCATCGAGGACGTTAGGCAGATACGAAACAACGATTTTATACAATAAATAAAGGATCGCTCATTTAATAAATACAAATTATCATAGTAATTAGTTTCGTAATGACTGATTTTTTAAAAATAAATCAAATAGCTATAAAACAAACGTAGTAAGTTTAAAAAAAATCTTATTGGTTGTCTAATGTAAAATCAGTTTCATAATATTCAAACAATATTTTGTGGCTCAGGAATCGGCCTAGTGGTTTGTCTTTTCAGGCTGTATATGCAAAACAAATCCGTTAGAATTGTCCGTAGGCGCGTCTTAGATAACGGTCGGAAATGGATAGGCATCGAATTAGACGCGGACGTGCGTAAACATCTTGTGACCACCAAAGACAAGTTGTTCATTGATTGGGCGACGTGCCGATTTGTTGATGACGTCGAGATTGTCCGGTGCCTTAATTGTCAACAATACGGACATGTTCATAAATTCTGCACTACAAAATCCCCAACTTGCGCTTTGTGCGCCGGCGAACACGAAACTAAATCTTGTCCCCATAAGGCCGATGCCACATTTAAACCAATTTGCGCGACGTGTAAAAAATTTAAAAAACCACATGACCACCGCTGTGGGTCTCAGGAGTGCCCATCTTATAAGCATAAACTGCAAATGCTAATCCTTTCAACAAATTATTGATTATATAATGGATAATCTCACGATCGGACAGCTGAATTTACATAATGATAGGGCGGCAACGTCGGAGTTAAATATTTTAATTAATGAATATAAGCTTGACATTGTTCTCGTCCAAGAGCAGTACCAACACGCTCGGTTACGTACTAGACTAATACAACTAGATAACAGCTCACGAGCAGGCATTTACGTGTCGAGTTCTGTATTTACAGTCACATCAGTGCGTAATCTTATGACGTCACACTGTGCGGTCGCGGAGGTTACAACACCCTCAACTAAATTATACGTTGTGAGCTGTTATTTTCAATACTCGGACCCTGTGGGTCCACATTTACACCATTTGCGACATGTTCTGAGGTCTCTTTCGGGAAACAAAATTGTTGTTGGCGCAGATGTCAATGCGTCTTCCCCTCTTTGGTATGGCAAATTTAGATCCACCGATTCAGAGCGACGCTGTGCCGTCGAAGATTTTATTGCGGAATTAAATCTTGTAATACATAATACATCTGACGCACCACCAACATATTGCAGCCCTATGGGCGAATCTTCAATCGATGTCACACTTTCATGTGGAGACGTCCATATCGATAAATGGCGTGTTATACCAGACGCGTCTTGTAGTGATCATCGCCTGATAGTGTACGAGTTTTTACCTGGATTTACACGAGGACATCATAATAATTATTACAACTTTAAATATAAATTAAGAGGGGCTAATTGGGAGTCTTTTGGCTCGCTTTTTGCGCATCATACTAAGGATTTCACTCGCAATGAACTTTCAGCTGAAGCTTGCGCTGAAATAATGACAGATACCTTTACGTACTGTGCGGATATAACATTCGGTCGTTCATTTGTAACTGGTACTCGTAGATGTGATTGGTGGAATAATACCTTAGTCCACCTTCGTCAACTATTTCGTCGAGCGCGTAGGAGGTTCAATTCGCTTAAAAAACGGTTGTAACAATAGTAATTTACTTGAAAGTGCTTTTAACACTCTAAAAACAGCCAGGTCGCGTTATAGAGCCGCGATTATTAAAGCAAAAGGCGATTTATTACGAAGAGTTGTTGACCGTCTGAACGCTGAGGGTCCTTGGTCCCCTCTTTACCATGAGTTTAAAGCTAATAAATCAATTGATTCAGCATATATTGAAAATATAAAGGTTAATGACACATACACTACTGGTATTGAGGAGACCACGGAAACTTTATTAAACTCACTTATCCCGGACGATAGCCTTGATAACGATTCCGCATATCATAGTCAAGTAAGGCTATGGGCCTCCGTTTCACCATCTACTCCCGATTCGGATAGCCCATCTCTTAACGAATTTCTTGAAGTAGTTAGCTCCCTGCCTCTTAATAAGGCTTCTGGGGATGATAAAATTTCCAATAAAATGATAAAGGAGGCGTGTAAGTTGTCTAGTGTCGCTATAATGTGCGTTTATAATCGATGTATAGCTGAGGGCGTCTTTCCGCGAATTTGGCGGTGCGGTCTTATTAAACTCGTACCTAAAGGAGGGAATAAGCCCCCTGAAGACCCAAAATCGTATCGTCCAATAACGTTGTTACCGTCGTTAGGCAAGTTACTTGAACGTCTTATCGTGCCTCGCTTACTACCGGGCGGACCGAAATTTCACGAAAATCAATTCGGTTTTACGATTGGTAAATCAACCGTGGACGCAGCTTTATCGGTTAGGAGAACAGTTAACAAATCGGACCATAAGTACGTGTTGGGGATATTTTTAGATATCTCTGGTGCATTCGACAATGCTTGGTGGCCTATGTTACTTCTGAAATTAAAGTCTCGCGGTTGCCCAAGGAATATATTTTCTATGATTTATTCGTATTTTATCCATGGCACAACCAAGTTGCGCTTAGGTCACCACGCAGTGTCGAAGACACTGACAATGGGTTGTCCCCAGGGTTCCGTAGTCGGCCCTTACTTATGGAATCTAGGCTTTGACGACTTTCTCGCGATTCCTTTACCTCCATGTTGCTCTTTGATAGGATATGCGGATGACGGACTCTTGCTCATACAGTCAAATAGCAGATCAGGTCTAGAAAAGTTAGCAGACGCGTGTCTTAGTTTAATTACTCACTGGGGTGAAAGAAACCGTCTCTCGTTCGCACCCCAAAAATCATTTCATTTGCTGCTGAAAGGCTCTCTGAAAACCCCGCCGCGTATAAAATTTAATAACGTCTCGATCAAAAATAAACAGTCTGTTTGTTACCTAGGGCTTGTTCTAGAACGTAATTTCTCTTTTATAGAACATATAAAATGCGTCGGTGAAAAATCAAAAAACAACTTTTATGCCTTGACAAGGATATCAGCGTCAACTTGGGGTCTGTCGTTTAACACCTTAAAAGTAATTTATGGAGCTACATATTTGGGTTGCATTTGTTACGCTTCCCCTGTGTGGGCCGACAGGGCAACTGTCGGTGCCGTCAGAAGGAAATTGCTCCAGAGTCAACGTTTGGCGTTGATATTTTTGTGTAAGGCGTACAGAACTGTTAGTACTGAAGCTTTACCTGTTCTGGCGGGAGTACTTCCAGTCGACCTGGAAGTGCAACGTCGCGCCGCGTTATATTTTTCCAACAAGCAAAATATTGATAAAGATTTTCTTTCCTCGCGCGACCTTTTGAAAATTAGTCGGTTATTTAAACCATACCCCGAGACTTACTCGGAATTAATAGAAGAATGGCAAAATCGATGGAGCCTCTCTATAAAGGGGCGTCATCTTTATCAATATTTTCCTTCGGTGAGCGATCGTTTGGCAAAAACTTGGCTTGAGATCGATCATTACGTGTCGCAATTTCTGACGGGTCACGGTAATTTTCGTAGCAAATTATTCTCATTTAAGTTGGTTGATTCTCCTATGTGCCAATGCTCAACACATAATTGCGAATATGAACAGTCCGCGCATCATATCCTTTGGGAGTGCAATCTTTGGTCGGATGAGCGTAACTGTATGCTCAATAGTATGCATGTAACGTCTGGCGTTGTCTATTATACAGACCTTGTTGAATCCAGGAAGAATTTCCGTGCTTTCCAGCGTTTTTGCCATGCCTATTATTGGAAGTCTACATAACCGCTCGCACTTTAGGTCCAATTTAGTCAATAAAACTCATACAGTTTTTACCCGTGGTGCGTTACTTGCGTCTAATATCACTAAATGTAATTGTCTTTTTTTTTTATGTGAGGGTAAAACCTCATAGCTCAATGTTTTGTCACCCGCTTTGCTGTGGAGGGAAGTGAACAACTCTTTGTTTTTCAACTCCTCCTTATATTGTCTTTCTGATTAACTTCGTTGCGGGATTATGACAAATTTAGGTCCCCTTAGTTCCGCTGAGCTTCATTGCTCGGTGTCATTACTGTGCGTGCCGCTGTTGATCCTGGAGCACAGGAGTTACAGTGGCGGGTGTGTGGTGGGATAGGGACAAATATGCAAAACAAAATTGAGGAGAAGATTCAACGTAATAATTTTGGAGGAGAGATGACCACGCGTGCGGGCATTCGAAGCCACAGCTTTGTGGTCACAACAACCGCGGCTCGAACTAAAAAGTTCGCCTACTCCTACTTTTGCCGCACCATCAAGCTGTGGAATGGTTTGCCGGCTCACGTGTTCCCTCCTTCCTATGATCCTGGATCCTTTAAGCGAAGCGTGAAGAAGCATTTGTGCGGGCCGGCATGGTTGTGTCGACCAGCGGGTGACCATATCGTTTCTCGCTGGTCGGTATTATTTTCCTGGACTCCACTGTCCTTATCAGGTACAGTGGAGTCACTTTGCCGTGCCAGTATACAAAAAAAAAAACAGCTACAGAGGAGGCCCGTGCCCAGCATTGGGATATAGGTTGATGATGGCTGATTAATTTTAAATTAGATTAATAGTTCGTTAATTTTTCTGCAATCTAAAATGTTTTTGAGACATCATAGCCCGCAAAGGAAACAGCAAATAAATATGTAGGTTACAAAGATCACAGGAATCTACGTAATGCCAGAATAAACAATGTCAAAAACAAGGTATAATTTTGGAATCAGAGCACTATTTTGTGCCAGACAAATAAATAGGCGGTGAATTGACAATAAGATCAGTGTGCGTGACGTGGCGACCGTTTCAGGTATTACAACTTGCTGTTGTTGTAAAATATGGGTCAAATTCGAATTGAGCATTCCCATTTTTCCATCTAATTTATAAAATAATAAATGCACCAATGATTCCTTTGGTATTGTGGGTGTTCATAGGCGGTATTGACCACTTAACATAACATGGCTCACCTCGTTTTCCTTTCTCAAAAAAAAAGTTTAGTAAATTTTATACCGTAATTTTAATTATGTGATTTTTCAGTAACATAATTGATTTCTAATTGTACTATAATACAATTAATGACTGCCTCGTGGTCTTGCGGTATATGTAAATATGTGCTGTGCGATCTAGAGGTTCCGTTTCGATTTTCAGAGCGGGCAGTTTATATAAACAGCCCCGTGGCGCAGTTGGCTAGACACCAGCTTGTGAAATGAAATGAAATGAAATTGCTTTATTTGGTCACGTAGGCAATCAAATAGCACCTTTGACAAGTCAATACAGAAAAGAAAAATCTTTTATTATTACATTATAATTTAACTATGGTTCATTTTATATAATTTGTACAAAAATATTTACGGTTTTTTTATAATTTATTTTTAGTTTTCATCAGGAAATACATAAAATCTTATTATTATTATTTTAAAGTAAATAACGAGATGGACCCTGTGTATTTCCGAAACGTCACGTATTATTTTAATGGTACCACCGGATCCAAACGCGACCCTGACTGAGAAGACCCGGCGAAACAAACTCAGCGGGCTCACTTTACTACTGGAATTTACGCGGCGCGACCCACACCTGAGTAGATCCAGCGAGTCCAACTCAGTGGGCATGTATTTGGTCCAGTAAGGATAACATAATTATATTATATGACCTGCCAAATAAAAATTGCCTTCTTATTATTAATTTGCTCGCTTGTGAAACGAGAGGCCGCGGATTCGATCCCCGCATCGAGATAAACGTTTGTGTGATCCACAAGTATTTGTTTCGGGTCTAGGTGTTTGTGAGACAGAAAAGTCTCTCGTAGTTTCTGATACTCACGACACAGGACATGTATCCTAATGTGGGGTCAGAACTATGTATGTGACTAATGGGTGTATTTATTTATTATATTCAGATCGCTACAATGCAATACAAGTCGCCAGCATAAACATCGTATAAAAAAATCGTATAAAAAAATTCTACCAGTCAGCTTAAAAGACTGCCTCGTGGTCTCGCGGCACAAGGATGTGCCGTGCGATTTAGAGGTCCTGGGTTGGATTCCCGGGTCGGGCAAAGTGTTATTGGGTTTTTGCATTAGGAAATTCTCAGTAGCAGCACGGAGTCTGGAATTGTGCCCGATAAACGGCAATAGGCTCGCCCCCTATTACGTAGGACTAATACATACCTGGCGAAATGTGGGTGCAGAAATGCACCTCTACCTACCCCTTCGGGGAATATAGGCGTGAGTTTATGTATGTATGTATGTATGTGTCAGCTTAAAAGTTAAAGACTTGTATCTAAACGTGAGGTCAGAACTATGTATGTATTATTTATTCGATTGGGAAATTCAATTTCACATGAGAAGTAAAGGGTTACATGTAAGAAAAAAGCGAAACTTTAGACGGTTATAGATTAACGTGATCCTATTTGTTTACAAATTGTTTGGAATAGTTTTCAGTTTGTACCAACTTTGCAATCCCCAATTATAGCTTCTTCTTTAGGATAATTGAGTCTAACCCATTGTGCAGCGAAGCTTAAAGGGTCTATGGTAAAAGATATTTGTATAGTCCAAGCGCCGGAGCAAAAATGTAGGTAAGTTAAGCATCGTTCGGACCTGGTTTTTTTTTTTTTTGAATACGTTCATGGGTATCCCCTGAATGTAAATCCAAGTTGGCGCGGTGCGGGGGGGGGGGGTGTCACTTCAGCCGCCATCTTGGAAAACACGTTTTATCGAATATCTTGCGAACCGCGCATCTTACGACAAAAATTGTAGAAATCATTATTGTGGACAATAATATTTGCCATCTTTTTTATTTGAAACTTTTTTTTGTACAACGCATAGGTTTTTAATTATCAAACTTTTTACAATATGATTTTTACTAAATATTTAGTTAATGGTTAAAAAAGTTTGTTAAAAATTAAAAATAATGGTAACTGAATTGTAGAGCATAAAATTACCTATAAATTTTACCGGAAACTTTTTCCCGTAGAATTTATAGTAATAAAAAAATTCAGGTCCCGTACGTTGCAAAAAAAACCCCGGCGCTTGGCCTAGTATTGGAAATGCAAAAGTTGTTAATTTTCGACTTACTACTAGTAAATAGGATTCACGGTGATAAAAAGTGGACCAATATACTTTTGATAGAATTTTCTTAATCGTCACCTCATATTTTCAGAATCGGTTTGACTTTCAAAAAAATCAATACAACGGTTCTTGTTTTTTTTTATATTATCCATACTTTATTGTACATCATGAATAAATAGCATTTTTTTTCAAATGGGATTTAACACAAAAACATCTGTTGCTATCGTCTTCGTCACACATTTTACATCACTATTTCTATATTTTTCTGCTTCCAAAAACGAGGGTAGTTGCCGTTTGCTATCCTCTGAGTAGTGTAGTCGTTATGTTGCGATTATTGTATCGTCTCGGGAGTGTATATCCCAATATTAGTTGAATTACAGTGGGACAGTCATTGTGGCTTGATAAATGTGGTGTTCTCTGTGCGTTAATGTAGTGTACTATCTAATTTCGGGGTTCTTTGTGATGTGAACGATTTTTGTCTGTGTCAATTATATAAATTTCAAAGTGCTGTATCGTGTTTGTGAGTGAGTGGTGTGTGAAGAATGGGATATGTTGAAGTGCAGTGCGAGCCCAGGTTAGTAATAATATATTATATTCTTATATTATAAGTGCAACTAGGAAAGCTGCAACTAAGATGCCTTTTACAATTGCCCCGATTCCACTTTTCCATCACTTAGGCAATTTTGTCCAATTACAGAGCGAAACTACTATAAGATGTAATTAATAAAAAAGTGCATTAATCAAAGACATTTAATAGTGACTTGGTCGGTTTTTGTTGTTAGTGGTATGTTACTTAACTTCACAAAAGGTGTGTGTTTTTGACTCCACCATGCGCTTAATCTTAAGAACATCACTACTTCTGCTATTGTAATGCACACTAATGTTAAATTAATAATATATACTGGTTGTAGTTATTGGATTCTCAATAAGTATCGACTGTAGGAAAGTCCAACACCGCAAACGGACTTGGGTCTAGATCTATTTGACAGTTTAACATAAACTCAGACAGGTCGGCGTCTCGTCGAAGTTAGTGCAATTAAATACAATGACAGACGAACTACAGCCATTGTTTTGCAAATGGACTAGAAGGAATTAGTGACGTAATTTGTTTCGCAATTGTTACTGTGGAATTCTGTTATAAATCCTTACTAATATTATAAATGTGAAAGTAGGGATGTTTGTTACGCTTTCACGAAAAAACTACTCAACCGATCGTCATGAAACTTTCTAAAAATATTCTTGGAGGTATTAGAAGTAACATAGAATACTTTTATCCCGATAAAATTTTGTGTTCCTCTTGGAATGGGTATAGTTATAAACGCGATAATGACTTTATAGTATATCTTTTACGCTTTAACGTCTAAATCATTTGACCGATTTGAATGATTTTATGGACATAAATGTGGAGTAAAATATACTACAACTTATTTTCTTTCTGAACCCAACACTGAAGTCTACGCGGACGAAGTCGCGGACAAAAACTTGTATAATATATTCTGTTAAATATATTATCACGAAACAGCGTATATTTCTAAAGATTCACATGACATTTATTTGGTGAGCCACTTAACAGTAGCCATTCAGAGTAAATAATCTCGTAGAACTTAGAACAGGGTAGGCATAATGTGGATGTGAAAATACCTGTCTCTCTAGGGTTAAAGGCGTGATAATGTGAATTTATAAAAAATCATAGAAGGACAAGTATTTGTTGAACATTTAACATTTATCATATTACAAGTATCAATTTATAAGTAACTTGCCGTCAAAACGATTTGATTAACTACTTTACATAAGACTGAAAAAATCTATGAAATGACTAAGAATAATGGTTACAAATACTAATTTTTTCATGGTATGTGGGGTCGGAGCTTAATACATGAACATGTAACTCGTGAGAATAATAATTTTAGAATTTGGAACCCGGCCAGACATTCTACCAAACCAACATTTGTATTATTTTCATGTGATTCATATAAATTTCATTAAAATATTTTTTCATTACGTTCGTTATGAATCGTGAAATGTTATATATGGATGATTAATATTTTTAAATTTGCATTAATATAATAATGAATTAATTTTCCGAAATAAATAAAATAATTGATAGTGACAATCGTCTAGTCGCATGTTTGGCCTTACACTACTTAGAGGTCAGATGTCTGATCGAAAAGGTCTGATTTGATCATGCACAGTAAAGTACATAGGTCGGTTCTAATAGGACGTCACACTTATCTCTGACTATGATAAATAATCACAAAAAGAAAGTAACCTTTGACTACCAAAGTGAACTGAAAGTGACGCCAAAAAAAACACAAATTGTTTGAAGAGGCGTCCAGCGAATTATTGTATTTTTAAGGTTTTCAGGCCTTTTATATATAAAATATAAGTTTAACTTTTATTTGGCAGATGATAGACAGAATACGTTTTTACAACATGAAAGCATAATACAGTTTCTAGTTTATGTGTCTTAAACGTCGTTCATATCATATAGATAGATACTGTCTTTATCTCCTTAATTGCGTCTAATCCTGCACAAACACGCATTATCAGCAAACTTTACAGCAATATCTATATTCGGGGTATTTTATCTGTGCAATAGTAATAATATAGAACATCTAAACCCTAACTTTCTAGAATAGGAATCATAATTGAGCAAGTTGGTTGGAGTCTTGGGTGATTCCGCCGGGCGCTCGGAGCCTTCTCGTAGACTTGATTGAACCCTTACTAACATTTAAATTTCAATCGTGATATCCTATTGAATTATTTTGTCATTTTCGCTAATGAAAATGGGTTTGTGTGGCTTTTATGGATTTCTATTATGAGCTCGGCGCCATGTTTTATATTTTTAAAGTGAAATTATCACAACGATGCTGCAAGTATAATACTTACAATCTAGTGTTTACTGGCGAAAATAATTAAAACTGTCTCACCAGTCGATATATTGTGACGGTTCATGTGGATACATTTCATCAATCAGGTTGCAATATACACGGGTATAAGTAGTCCTTCTTATAGTCCTGGGTCAGAACGTGAAAAATCATCTCAGTAGGCCGATAGCTATCAGGCTATCGAGTGACGAAAGATGAATGTCTTTAGCCGCTTGATGCTCTATGTAGACAGCATCGTACTTACCATTTATCTAATTCAGATTATAAGAATTTAATATGAAAAGCCTGTTAGGTAGATATTCTAAAACAACAGACGCCTGAAACAGGTCATAATGATATGAACATCAAGCAAAATTCTTTCACAAGCAAACGTGATACTACAGCGATTCTACGTAGATGTGGAAGGCAAATGGGAGAATAGCTCGTGCGGTTCAATGTTGGGTGTTTATAGCTATAGCAAGAGAACTATCGTTCAGCGATATTACGCACACACCCATATTCCCTTGACAGAGGCTTGTTTGTATAAAGCACAGTCATTGGAACGGTTACGATCTACATATGGAGCAGGGACATAGTTAAGGAGCAAGGTTTGGGACCCATGGCTCCTATATTTTACTATTTGCTATAATTTCACGTAGGTTTTATAGAAATTTTTAAAGGAAATCTTGTTTTGCATTTTTTTTGAGAAGTCGTGATGGCCTCGAGGTTTAGGTACGCGGTCGAGAATCTCCACGGTCGCGGGTTCAAACCCCAGGCACACACCTCTGACTTTTCGAAGTTATGTGTGTATTCACATTGAATTATCACGTACTTTAACGGTGAAGGAAAACATTGTGATAAAACCTGCACACCTAAAAGTTCTTAGGAATTTCTTGGGTGTGTAGTCCGCCAACCCGCACTAGGCTAGCGTGGTGGACTAAGGCCTAAACCCTCTCAGTTGGAGAGGAGGCCCGTGCCCAGCAGTGGGACGTATATGGGCTGATGATTAATGAATGATGATTTTTTTTCTCAATTATGATGAAACACTATATTCTGGTTATAGTATAAAAACTTCGATAACTAAGAGGGTTTTTTATACATATAATTTAAATATTATAACAATAATAGGATGTTAGGTATTTAATCATGTTTGGTACAAAAATAGGTGAGTCAATGGGAAATAATATATAAGCTATTTTTTGTGACCAATGTAAAGTAATTTAAAACTGCGCCTGGGGGAAATTGTTAGTTAGAAATAAATATATTAAATTTCAGCTTTTTTGCGGAGACATTTCCAGACAAAATTTTGCTACTTGGAGTTTACTATCGGATAATGCCACTAAAACTTCGATTCGTCGTACGCTTTCGTCCTGAGACCAACAACACCTTATGTTATTTACTCATCCGATGTAAATCTTTAATCTAAGGAGTCACGATTTCGCGTAAGCATATAGTCTGACCTTAGTTATATATTATTATTTTTTGCCATATTATTCACATTTTGTTACATTTCCACTGCGTACGCACCTGTCCCGGCCGGGTTGCCAAATGTGCTCATGAAAAAGAGATCCCGCCTCGATACGGGGAATATGTAAATGATTTTTTTATTTGTATACGGTTCGAAGGACCTGTCTCGATGATTAGACGGGGCGGAATCGTGTTGGCACAATCGTCGAGTTTGATCGAAGACTTAATGGCGATAAGGACAGCTTTAGTGAAATAGGCCACGGCGTTGTATATTCAGGATGTCAATGGAACGTTCTCGAAGCTTAAATGGTCATTTTATTCGATTTTTAAAATTAGAATATAGAATAAACAGAATTCGTTGAATTTTTATTGATAATTTCTTCATTTTAATAATATTAAAGGGTGCCAAAAATTCTTGAGTAAAAGTAAACACAATTTAACTATAGATAACATTTATTTGTGCAAAACACTGAAATGCTAAAATTCTAGATGAATTATTCTTTCTAAAAATCTGAAGACTTATAATTTAATAACTTTGTGAAAATGGGTTTTTTTAAAAACCTTTAAGATAATGCTTTGTAAGTCGGAATGTCTACTAAAAATACTATACCAAAAGCGCTTTATTTTTTACCTTTTAATTCTGTGAATCATGTCAAGCATTCTTTATTACATTACATACAGACACACAAAACCCGCGGCGGGGACCGAACTCTCGTCGTTTTTTCATCCCCCATAATTAAATTCCGAATAAGCGCACGTGTACTCTTTGGTGTAATCTTTAAAAAAATAAACTTGTGTCAAAATATTTGATGTCATCCAAACATTTAAATTAACGACAACAAGTTCGACGCGGTTCAAACTTTGCCAATATGGCGTCGACAATATTATGGCGGAACAATTTTAATAATTTGCGAGTGACGCGGTTGGGCGCGTTTGTAATTTTTTTATGGCTTTGTCGAACGTTCACGCGGGGAACTTGGTGACTCGCATTTTCACGTTCAGTGTTCAACTTTCATAATATTTTATTAATTTTTGACTTACATTTTTTTATTTTCTTTGGAATTATATGTATGTTCTGTTCAGTTTTTGCTATTTATCCATATTCGTAAAACGCCTGCATGTCTGTAAAGGAAAAATATTTTTGAGGACCTTTAAAGGAATGACGTTTAAATCTAGTGATGGAAGCTATCGTTAAAGGAAAAAATGGAAACTTTACGTAACATGTTGTTAGCTAATTTTTACTGCTGGAATTATGCCATTAGCACATCTGGCAAAGCAACGAATAAGGTTCGTCGATGTTAAATCTTTCAGGTCTTCACTTGCGTTCTTTATTCAATTATTTGAAGGAAATACTGTCAACACCATTCCTATTATTGAAAATTAACAGCGTAGTGTTCTTAAAATAAAAAGAAAGAAGAAAGAAATAAACTCTTCTTTTTGTCTTTCTTTCTAGCGTTATTAAATGTTTTTTTTTTACTGTCTTCAACGGAGAATCACCTACTTATTACGGTGGTAGAATAACATACTTTATGCCTTTCCTTACACAAGAAGAAGTATCTATCTAACAAAAACAAATGAGGTTAGCTAGAATTTAGTTTAAATCTCTATCAGTCCTTGCACGATAAAACCATGATTATGTATGATAATACATTTTATTTCCGTCTTATCCACTTTTATGAAGGACTTTTGCTACAAAAAGTGTTAGAAAACTCGCGGATGTTTTTGTATAAAAAACCTTCAGTGTTCGCAAATTGCCTTCTAATGTAAATGCAGACATCTGAAACAAAGTTTTTCAGATAAATTTCGTGGAAAATTCGAGGACAACGAAAACGTTGAGTTCTGATTAAATAATTTGGCGTTCTTTTATGGTAAATGCGTACAAAGTGCTATTTGTACAATCATAATAGGCATGAATATTTACTAGATTGTCTCTTTGTTGTCGTGGTATAAATTGACACGTTCTGAGTTCGATTCCCAGGCCGGCTCGTTAACAAATACTCAGGCTGGAAATCTGCCCGGTAAAACGCAAGAGCCTCGTTCATTGTGACGTGGAATTTAGCTGGCGAAACGTGTGTCTAGAATCACTGGTGTACACCAGTGCCTACCCCTTTGGGATTGCAGACGTGAGAGAGTATATACGGGTCGGGCCCATTTCATCCGTTCGCTATTTACTTTATGAATACGTACGATTTTTCTGGGAAACATAATCTGAATGACAGCAAGGAAATTATGATGTGATTTATAACAAGTAAAGAAATACACATAAATCAGTGATTATTTCATACTATAAAAGCTTAGAATCCTTAGGAAAATCAATTCTTGTGTTACTTGGCGAATTATAAAAAAAAAAAACACCTAACAGTCACATACAAAGTTCTGACCCCAAATTAAGATACAAGACTTGTGTCGTCGGTATCAGAGAGACCTCTCGGTCTCACAAACACCCAGACCCGAGACAAATACTTGTGGATCACACAAACATGAGTCTCGGTGCGGGGATCGAACCCGCGGCCTCTCGTTTCGCAAGCTGGTATCTAGCCAATTGCGCCACGGGGCTGTCAAATTATATTTCTGAAACTGAAGGCGAGGTAAGCCGTGGGCTAAACACATTTATCCGACCGACCAGCGTAGACAAGGTGTAAAATCCATTATAGCAATGATTCGTTTTTCGCCATTAGGTCCTATATTAAAATAAAATAAACCTACGGTACTGTGTATTACTTACTTTTGTCTGATTAACAGCTTTATTTTTAACTTTGTATACATCGCCTTCTTTTGCTTCTTCAATATCTTAACTTTAACTAATACGAATAAGTTATTTCGCCCAATCATTTCTTTTTGGACCGGATATTAGCGATATTACAACACGGCTCGTTGGTCTAGAGGTATGATTCTCGCGTCGGGTGCGAGAGGTCCCGGGTTCAAATCCCGGACGAGTCCTATGCGTGATTGGTCTATTATATTAATTCACCAACAGATTGAATTATTTTTGGAAAATATTATTCATTATTGTTTTAATAAATAAAATGAAATTGTTTCTTGTGAAAAATATAAATGTAATATTATCATAACAACTGATATGTACGTTCGCTACAAAATTATTTATCAGTTTTCTTAATAAACAATAAGAAAATAACATTTCAAAAAATAGTAATTTATTCGTCTATTACAATACTAAATTTTCTATTATTAAATAATTTCGACTACAATCCAGAGCGATATAAAAACACATGTTATGATAATAATCAGTCTTCAGTCTAAAATATACCCTTGTAGACGGCAATCATAATGTGATATTGTCAATACTACATAAGGTCTTAACTATTCACGAAGATCAGACATCAATTTGCGTCTAGACAGAACTCAGTATAACCCAGATTAACTCACCACGTGCGCTATTTATTATGTTGTATGTTACTTATTCATAACCTTGAGGTTATTTATTTATTTTATTTATTTAATACAAATTACACACGTACAGGACATACAAGTAGTAAAAAGTATACAATGATAACGTATGAAATTAATTATTGACCCACAAGTAACAGTCTAAAATGGTCCCCTCACTAGGCAAGCCTGTATCGAGGGGTCCCATTGTATCGATATAATAGTATGAGTCTATCGTATTCGCTCACGAGTAAACTTATGACAATTAACCAATTATTTAACTTATTCTCTAATACAAAACAAACTAAAATCTATTTTTAAATCTATTTTTAAAAACTTACAAGACAACAATAACAAGACAACACATTTCCATACAACAAAGAGTTTAAGAGTTATCTATTTGGACCGCAATTAAATAAATAGAATAAAATGAAATTATATTTATTAAATCTATAAAATGTCAAATGTTCAGTCATTTGAAAATTTAGTGTACCACCCTGTTCGGAAGGCAGTTATCACTAGAGAAGAACGGGCAAGAAACTCTAGTGTTGCTCTGTACTTTCGATCAGAGGCCAATGCCGCACCTTTGTCGTCCATACTAATATAGCGTAAGCTATTTATTTAGTTACATTAATATTTAGGTATTAAAAAATAATCTGTATCCCGGATGCTTGGATAAAATTATTAAAAAAAAATGTCAAGGCATTAAAATGTATTTTGAAAAATTATTGGAAATGATTTTACTTTATTTGGTGAAAATAACAAACTATCATCTTAACTAAAAAGTTGCCAATAACCTCATTTTGAAGTTTGTATAAAATCGAAAAAAAAAACATTGTATAGTTTCAGTTGATGCCAAATAAAAATTCGGGAGAAACCTGTTTGTCTTGATTTCTTCAATAGTAAAGAGGGAACATCAGTATTGTCGTAGGGTTTTAAAAAATAAACTCAAATACCTACTACTTATCGAATTGAATGATGTTTTGGTGTGGAAATAGGACGTAGAAAAAAAAACATACTCTGCTTCTTACATAAAATTGAGCTCGAGAGGAGCGGGACCAAACCGCTGAGCACAACAGTTTTATTCGAGGAATTTAAGCACATTCGACGGTAGTATAAAAAGAAAAAAGTATAAAAAGAAAAAAAAAATTAATCACAGTCACAAACCATACAAATAACGTATAACATTACCTGTTGTCGAATACCAGAACATTTCAAATAACTCCTGTATACTTTTATAGCAACTTTTTAACTGGATATTCTATGCATCACTTTGACACATACGTAAGCCTCAAACGGACCAGTTTGCTCAAACATTTGATCCAACCTAGAGTCATAAATTGCCCGAACTGCGCCGGGTGTAATAAATGAAAGTTGAAAGGCGTGCTTCAGATTTTCATACGTGACATTAATCTTAAAGGCTGCTTTAAAGTATTCTTTTCGTGGCGTATTAGTCTATAAAAAAATTGAGGGTTAATGGATTTTTGTATGTGTTTGTTTGAACAGTGTGCACATCTAAAAGTCACACACATAATCTTACCCTGACATTGAGAAATGACATATGACTAATAAAAGACTACATGAGACTTGTAATGGATTCACAAAAAGTCTCACAAAAAATCTGACCATACAATTTTCACGAGGTAATTGGTCCTTCCGTAAAAAGTTTTAATAGGTTTCTAAACAATTTTAGTGCGAAGATTTTTTATACATAGATTTTATACTGAACCGTTTATAAAGGTTTAGCGGTATTGATATCCAAATAAATAAAAAAATCATTTCAACATTGAAGTTCCTTTTTATAAATTTTAGAAAAGTCAGGTGTGCCTGGGCATTGACCGTGCGCCTAAACCTCGAGGCCATCATCAGCCCAAATACGTCCCACTGCTTGGCACGGGCCTCCTTTACAACTGAGAGGGTTTAGGCCTTAGTCCACCACGCTGGCCTAGTGCGGGTTGAGCGAGGTTGAGCGAAGCCATCACTACATAAATTTATTTATATTAATTTTTAATATAAATTTATCATGCACAGCCTTGATGAGTATTTCTAGGTTCGTCTTGTGAATATTTCAAACATTCCATATTTAAAATTATTTTTTATAAATTGACATCAACAGTCACAAGTCCGTGACAATACCGTCGCTATTGTTTAACTAAAAGCTGAGACATAATCTTACTGAATCAAGACTGTATATAAACTAAGCCTGGTATATTCTCTTTGAGTTAATATAGCAGTGCCCTAATTTGATGCCGAGTTAGTCTATTTTGAATAATATCAGAGCTAGGACGTGTTTGCGAGTAAGTCAATTGGCTGTGTCGATATCCTTTTATCCTGCAGCCTGGATTTATGTACGTCTGTTTGGTTTGCATCTATGACAGGGATTATCATTGCTAGGTATAATTTGATATTGGGCTCGAGGAGTTTGCAATTTGATATAAATAATATTCAGTTTATGGGAATGTTATTGATATCAAGAGTTACGGCGAGTCATCCTCTGCTGAACATGGGACCCAGCAAAAGACTTTCAAAACAACCCGTTACAAGGGTTTCCATCCAGCGACGTCCTGCGATCCATTTTATCCATTTCATCGCAATCAAAAACATCATCATCATCATTATCAGCCCATATACGACCCACTGCTGGGCACGGGCCTCCTCTATAACTGAGAGGTTTTAGGCCTTAGTCCACCACGCTGGCCTAGTGCGGGTTGGCGGACTACACACCTAGATATTTTTTAAGAATTTTTAGGTGTGCAGGTTTCATTACGATGTTTTCCTTCACCGTTAAAGTACGTGATAATTATTTGTGAATACACTCATAACTCCGAAAAATCATAGGTGTGTGCCTGGGCTTTGACTCCGCGACCGTCGAGATTCTGGACCGCGCGCCTAAACCTCGAGGCCATCACGACTTATGATTAAAGGTTAGTGGCCGTTAAATTATTATGAGCGTCGATGCCTCGCAATTTCACCCCTACGTCAACGATTATGGTAAAACGGACATCTGCAATAGAATAGGGACCTCACGCTGTTAACATAGTAATGCCTCAACATGGCCAGCGATCCCGATGACATATAAAGTCTCCATTAAAGAGGAGCAGAGGATGATTCTATATTCGTAACATAGGGTATGTTATTTTAAACGCGCAGTCGACGCGCAGATGACGCGCGTATACGCGCTTCAATCGAGATTCGAACGCAACCTTGTAACCCTAGCACGGGGTGATTATGAAATGCGCATCTACTGCGCAGATACAGCGATACAGACGCGCAGTAGTCGTTCGTAGCTTCTACGTTTCAGATCAGTTGTACAATGGCGTCGTTTGAGACCGCATTGCTTACACTGGGGTTAGCACTGCTTTTAAAAAAGAAAAAACGTAAAAAATAGCGCATCTATTGGATACGCCGTGTGCCAGGGCCCTAACTGTGGGGAAAATCCAATGTCCTGCAATGGCACGCTGTGAGTCGCCTTCAATATACCTACATGGATCCTTTAAAAATCGACCACATTCTTGTATACACTACCGACAAAAAGTTTGGAAGCACCTATAATTTTTGTAAAAACAAATAGCAAATTGATAATAACAAATTTTATCGATGTTGTAATAAAATATAATATTATTTTAGTAATAAGAATATGGTTTTGTTTCATAGTTTAATTGTTGTTTTAATTAAGTACCTAATCATTCTTAATTAAATAATACTATATCTTATATTATTTCTAAAGTAATTGAGAGTATTAAAAGTGCTTCCAAACTTTTTGTCGGTAGTGTATATGCGATGAAACGCAAGGGACTATGCGTTACATAATTTAATAAGGAAGTCTTATTCCGAAGCATTCGTAAACATCCATCACAGACAGAGAGACGCCTGTCGTATAAACAGGGATTTTTGCTGACTGATCGACCTCACACTGCTCTGCTTTATGGGACTTACATCAATGATCAAAATTACTGAAGTCAACTTGCTAACAAGTATTAAACTGTATGATAAATAAATTCCTCTGCTTTAAAAAATGAGGAAAATTCATACGTTAATTAAAAAAAAATACGGCAAATATAAGCTTTAATGAGCTAAAGGAGCAAGGAATTGCCTGATTTACTCAAAATACACGTATAGAAATTCCCGAATTGTTTCCATTTATTTGTTAATATAAGCCGCCAAACATCATAAATGTTTTCTAAGTTCATAGTTACTCTGTTTTATAGCAATAAAAAATCTTCACGATTCATTACAAAGTGATTTTATGTAACAAATCACAAAGTATACATAAGCAGGGCTCGTCCGGGGTTTGAACCCGGGACCTCTCGCACCCGAAGCGAGAATCATACCTCTAGACCAACGAGCCGTGTTGTAACCATCCTAATATTGGCAACAAAAGGAATCTGGTCAGAGAAAAAACTTAGATTTATCAGAGGCTTTTTCCTAAACAGGAGTAAGTGAGGATGAAATTGCTGCATTTTGTCATAGCTTACAATTAGGCGAAGCTAGAAGAGGTATTAAAAAGTCGATGGTTGCCTATGTAAAACATCTATTGGTTTTAGTCATTCCATTTTTAAAATAGTTTGAGTCTTTTGTTGTAGCTAATTTTTTATCCTTATTTTGTACTTTATATTGTAAATAATTTTATAAAGTACTAGGTACATTGTGACAATAAACATTTTTATCATCTTTCGTTTTTTTTCTTTCTTTTCAATCATTTATTACCGGTCATCTATCATTTAATGTGCTGGTATTTAAAAACTTAAAGGAAGCATATCACAATTATATTGCTGTTTCCACTGCGCTGATGATTATAAAGCGCCATTGAGGTCACTATGTTGAGTCAATATTAAAGAAAATGGGTGCGTGTGCTTACTTACAGTACACGCGCGTCAGAAGTTATACTTCTTTGACATCATTAAAAAAATGCTTTTAATTGCATGCATATAATTAATTACGAAAATAATTTAATAATATTTAGTGTTAATTATGTATATTAAATAATAATATTTTAATTTATCTCAATAAATAATACATACGAATAGTCAACATCAATTATATTGGAGCACATAGGCAGCTTCAACCTGTTACTTTTGTGCTACAGTGATGCGCGCGCAATTTAAAATTTCACTCTCATAATTTTTTTCATAACTCGCCTAAAGAAGTATAACTTCAAAAAGCCTATTATTCGGGTAAACTTAAAGAAAAAAAACTATTATAACCTTACTCTTTCCTTGCCAATAGACACTCTATTTAGGGTACGATGTACCTACCAACAGGTGCTCGTAAATAGTATTCAAAGAAAAACATTCTGTAGTATACACAATGCTTAAATGTTTTTTTTTATTGAACAACTTTAGTATTAAATTTCTAATTTGAATATTTATTAACACTACTAATATTAACCAGTACTCAATTGCTACTCATGTCTCGTATATATTGTTTTAAGTGTACATATCATCAAAGCTGCAACACAAATGCCTTTGAGAGGCACAACATGCTCTGTTTATACAGAACCGAGGATCTGGTTTAATCACGTTTGTTGTTTTGTTAGATAACTCACAGTACTGAACTCCTGTTATCGCTATGATTATTGTTTGTAGGTTATGAAGCCTCGTATATATGTGAAAGTGAGTTTATATTGTTGTAATTTCACGCTTAAATCGCCTAGTATAATGCATATACAGATTTATTCTATATCGCTATGATTATTGTTTAAACGTTATGAAGCCTCGTATATATGTGAAAGTGAGTTTATATTGTTGCTATTTCACGATTAAATCGCCTAGAAGATTTTAATGCATGTACAGATTTATTCTAGAGTCTAGTTTTACTTGTAAAACTGCTGTTTTGTATTCTAAAATATAGATCATGTATACCAATATAAATAAATAAATTAAAACACCCAACAGTCACTTACATAGTTCTGACCCCACACTAGGATACAAGTCCTGTGGGTGTCCGAAACTACGGGAGACTTTTTCGGTCTCACAAACACCCAGACCCGAAACAAATATTTGAGGATCACACAAACATTTGTCTCGGTGCGGGGATCGAACCCGCGGCCTCTCGTTTCGCAAGCTGGTGTCTAGCCAACTGCGCCACGGGACTATATAATAATCAATATAATAATCCATTACCAACAATTGTTGTATAATTGCTGCGAATATTTCGTTTTTCTCTGGATCCAATTCGGGGATTGTGTCATTTGTGTGTAGGGATTTTACCTACGCCCAATGTTGGTTACAGAGGTAGGCGGAGGCTACGAATCTCCACTTTCTTCAAACCGGATATTTTACTTCATTTATACATTTTTGCGAGTTTTCTTAAACTATCATTTATACAGGAAATTAGTATACATTAGTATGTAAGCAAAATAGATATACGTAAATTATAATATCATTAGAAAGCAAGGAATAACAAACGAATAAAACGTAAGGCCTAACTCTGCTCAGTTGCAGAGGAGGCTTGTGCCCAGCAGAGGAACGTATATAGGCTGATGATGTTGATGATAAAAAATGATGATAAATTGTTTCAAACACAAATATTTGCAACAATTACCTAATCCATATGTCCCAACAGTCTCGCAAGTGGTACTGCTTTTGATGTTTATGCATCTATTTCCATTAAAAGTTGATAAAGTCGTGGACTAAGTTGTGTTTCTAAAATGACTTTTATCTTTTTTTACACAAGTGGCTCGTGTTCCGGAATTGGCCTATGTTGGATAGACATGCTCACTAAAATGTTTGAGCTTACGCTAGCGCCGTTTGTCGTTTGTCACTTCCCTGTGACATGGTTGAGGGGACGATAGCTGACACATGCGTCATAATCGTGAACGGCATTGCTGATTGTGGGGATTGGTCTGCCTAATCCACTTTTAACATTATTTATGGCTATTTTCTTTCGGTTCTTCTATCATTTGAGTTTTGCGAATCTTAATATATTAATATAGAACGTTGATAAGCTTCACCAGTTAATATATATTTGAGGTAATCAAATTTACTTAGTAATTTAATAAATGAGCGGCGTAAAAAATAATTTTCAAACACATGTACATTATATATTTTATTGCAAAATGGTTGAATCTTAATCCTGCATTTAATATTATGTGGATTAATAAACTAATGTCATGTCATGTCATTTGACAGCCCTGTGGCTCAGTTGATTAGGCACCAGCTTGACACGAGAGGCCGCGGGTTTAATATAATTTGTGTGATCCACAAATATTTGCTTCGGCCCTGGGTGTTTGTGAGACCGAAAAGTCTCTCGTAGTTTCTGATACCCACGCCACAAGATGCGTATCTTAATGTGGGGTCAGAACTATGTATGTGACTGTGTATTTATTATTATATTACTTATATGTTCACCTTACTCGTATTATTCACACCGCAGAAATATCTTGTTGAGAATTCTCAGGCATACAAATGTTATTACCATTTTCCTATGCTTATTTATTTCATAATAAATTACAATACACAAACAACTTCGAAAAATCAGAAGAGTGTTGAGATGATGTCTCGGCAAACATGCCTAACCCTCCAGGCCACAACGTACTTCGTAAAAGATAGAAGAGAGAAATAAATAGACTTCAATAATGAACCCATATTCACGACACAAGGTTTTCTTAGTGTAGGGTCGTCTATGTATGTGACTGTTGGGTTAATTTTTGTACGAACGAAGTAACAGTTAATAATTTCATTTAACATAAAAACCTTGGAGTTTGATACATCAGTTGCCATTACCCAGGGCTGGGCAAAATACATGCTTTGCTTTAATTGAAATACAAATTACAAAATACTGTATCGCAAGTAATTAAAATACGAAATACAAAATACATTTAAGTAAAGTATTTGAAATACAAAATACAAAATACAGTATTTTAGCTATTTTTAATTGAAATACAAAATACAAATTACAAAATACAAAATAATGCATATTTATTTGTTTTGGAATAGTTTTTTTTGAAGGCGGTTTTTGTTTTGTTATTGCAGGTCCTGATGAGCACAAACTTAATAATAAATGAAGGCTAAATGTATTTTAATAAATGTATTTTGAAGCCTCGAGTATTTGAAATACTAATTACAAAATACTTCGGCTTCACGTATTTGAAATACAAATTACATTTTAAGAAAGTAATTAAAATACAAATACAAAATACGTATTTGTATTTCAATTACGTATTTCAATTACAAGTAATTCAAATACTGCCCAACCCTGCCATTACCATTACGAAAACGATTCAATGAGTCAATCCAAATTAGAAAATGAAACATGATATTAAAGTCGTACCTAACTGCAGTAAATTAACAAAACTAGTCTAGAAAGTAGACATTATTCTACCACTTTTAACTTTGAGTTCGAACTCTGAATTCAAATTACTGTACGCTTGAGTGAACACAATAGATTTGAAAGTTGGCGTAACATAAATTTTAGTTATTCCAAAAGGTCATTCAGCTGGGCGGGGAAAGTCGTCAGCACATTCGGGTTTCAGTGACATAGAGAATTTTAATTTTTTACTTTTTATACCGTCACTACAAAGTATCCGAACTGGTTCCTGATAAGTGCAGTCGAAATAGAATGTCGAATAATTATGTGTTACTGGTACGGAAAAGTGACCAAAACATTATTGTAAGAATTTGAGCTATATTCTTGATTCGAGACTTTATGCTCGATTCCTGATTCTGGTGAAAAATAGCTTTTTCCATTAGTAAATTCCCTTGAAATTCTCTTCTAGCGCCACTCCCTAAAATACACTTGTAAAACTCGCCACTTTTACTGGTACGAAAAACATATATCTGTTCGTGGGTATAAAAAAATCTCTCTAGCTACTTACTTCTTTGCGAGTATATTTAAAATTAAGAGCTCGAAGACAGACCAATAGAATTTAACAGGAGTTATGTCAATTCCAGTAAAAAAATAAAAAAATAATAATAAATACTCCCAACAACAACAACAACCCCATACCTTGAAAATATGTCTTGTGTCGTTAGTATCAGAAACTACGAGTGACTTTTCGGTTTCATAAATAACCAGACCCGAAACAAATATTTGTGAATCACAGAAATATTTATCGGGGATTGAATCCGCGTACTCTGGTTTCGCAAGCTGGTGTTTAACTAACTGCGCCACTGACGCTATCAATTTAATCCTATTAAATTCTACCATAAGTCGTAATATTATTTGAATTTAAATATTTTTACACTAAAGATATTAAAGACAAACTTCGTAAAGGATATTATTAATAAAGCGCTCGGTAAAAAAATGTTAAGATGGGATTTTATAGTGAAATACCAACATTTTCATAAACTTCAAAAGACAATATCCGTTATTATGAGCCTTTGATATCTGAGATATTTCTTGGCACAGTTTAATCTGAGTATAACGGTTTCCATATATTTATAGCGGGGTATATTTTAAAGGCGATTTACCTTTAAAAACTGCTTTATTTAACATAAAGTCCTATATTATTACATAACAAATACATATGTTAGCTGTTTCGTGTGTAACACATGCTTAGATGCCAATCTCCAGAACAGACAATTTATGGTTCTTTTATAGTTACAAGGTCAAAAATCCACTAATAATTATAATTTATTTGCTCGCAACTCCGTCCGCCTAGACTACAGGGTTGGGTTCAGAAAGAAAATAAGTAGTAGCCTTTGATTGAAGAAATTTGTATATTTTAAACTGAGAAGTTACTAATCTTATATAGCCTGCATCTCAAAATCCTTTCTTAGGGGATGCCTACGTCATAGTAGCTTTATGCATGCAAAGTCTCAGCCCGATCAGTTTAAAATTGACAAAGTTTCATACAAACTGTCATCCCTTATTTTATCCCCTTGGGGATAGAATTAATCAAAATCCTTTCTTAGCGAATGCCTACGTCATAACATCTACCTGCATGCCAAATTTCAGCCCGATCCGTCCAGTGGTTTGGGCTGTGCGTTGATAGATCACTATTTCAGTCAACCTTTGAGATATATATATATATATTTAGATTAATCAGTAGAGCCCAGTTTTAGACCGTTCAGCCTACGTATACTTAGTCGGATCAGCACAACATTGCCTCTGAATTTCTGTGGAATCAACAATTACAATATTATATTTTACTTACGTCTCCACTTGGTTTCATTTAATGGCATGTTTGACTTTGAATCACCTATTTACATAATTAAGTAGTTTCTATAGGTCATAACTTGCACCATATACCATACTATACTCTTGCCCGTATTACCGTGATATGTAGAAGTCCATATCTGCACCGAAATATTTCCATTTGTGTTTTTGTTCCATGTAATAGGGGGCGAACCTTTTGCCGTTTTTTGGACTCGATTTCAGACTTTGTGCTACTACTGAGAATTACCTATCGGAAAGCCCAATAACACTTTGGCCGACCCGGTAATCGCACACAGGACCTCTAGGTTGCACAGAAATAAGAGAATTCTGAGTCATCGTCAGCATTAGCCCATATACATCCCATTTCTGGGCACGGGCCTCCTCTATAACTGAGAAGAGTTAGGCCTTAGTCCACCATGCCGGCCTAGTGAGGGTTGACCGACTAAGAATTCAAGATTCAAGCGTGAATGTATAAATAGCAATTTTGACGGTGCAAGATTTTAAAACTTCTAAAATATAAATGCAGCAAAACTTCTGTGATTATTTTCCTTTTGTCTCTCAGTCCCAATTCGATTTACTAAGCCATATACGAATTTTTTTGATATATATGAGTATTCTGCTCTATTGTCTTCTATTCTCCCACTGGTGAGCTCTAGCATCTATATGGTATATCTATATTGCTGGGACATCTACAATTAAGAATAATATAAATTCACGATTTCGTCGTAATTACAATAAAGCTTTAAGAAGTGACAAGTCATTATGAATACCCACACAATCTATAAAGATCTTGCCTCTGTACCTTTCATTCATATCGTGAGTGTCAATTCAAGGATTGCTTAGATCAAGCGCCAATTCATACACGTGATTTCTTGACAAAGAAGGTATACATAAAAAAAATCAAATCCTCTTAATCGCAATTTACTAAACAATGCATATTAATGAGCCTCGTGATGCGCAATGCGTGTTTATAGAACCATCAGCTGAGAGAAAATTAATAAAAAAGGGATTGATGAGTGTGCACTGCACTCTATTATCTGCTAGCAGTCAGGGACGTTTGTATGTGCTTAGTAAACTTTCAGTTTGCTTTTAGATCGTTGCAAATTGCAATTAAATTTATTAAAGTCAATTTTTTACATTAATCTACCAAAATACAAAATAGAAATTATTGAGACTTTTATAACTTTATTTACATCTTATCCGTAACAGGAAAGCCTTTAGCGAACGGAAATGTATAAAAAGATGTATTGATGTTGAATAGGCAAGAGGGATATGTCGGGACCGTAGCTTGTGGCAATAATCTCTTTTAACCCCTATGAAAAAGAGCGTGACTGTTGTGTTCTTAGATTTTTACCCATAGATATTTTGGATGATTAAAAATGAAGAGATACTTTTTAGTCTAAAAGATTTTTTATATTTAACCTTTCTTCCTCTAACATAAACTCTCATATAACAGTCTTTACCTCCAGCGATGAAACTTGATCATTTGTAATGTAAACGAGAATTGGTAGTATTCTACATATTTCAATGATTAAACCATTGTCATGTAAAGCAGTGGTTTGTTAGCTCAACAAATATTTCCATTAAGGATTGAAATTAAACCATATTATTGGAAAGAAGATTAGCATACCTATTATGGATTAAATACTGAATAATATTAAAGCTACTGAAGCTGTTTCATGCGGTACTTTGACGTCATAATTTGTATTGACATCAAGATTTTAGGCTGACACAATTATTTTAAGCAAGCAGAGGGAGTGACTAGTTACTATTCCATTATGTCTTACTAACAGTGCCATAAGTAAGTCATGATGTCCTCGAGTTTTAGGCGCGCGGTCGAGAATTGCAGCAGTCGCAGGTTCAAACCCCAGGCACACACCTCTGACTTTTCGAAGTTATGTGTGTATTCACAATGAATTATAACTTGCTTTAACGGTGAAGGAAAACATCGTGATAAAACCTGCACACCTAAAAAGTTCTTAGGAATTTCTTAGGTGTGGAGTCCGCCAACCCGCACTAGGCCAGCGTGGTGGACTAAGGCCTAAAACCCTCTTAGTTGTAGAGGAGGCCCGTGCTCAGCAGTGGGACGTATTTGGGCTGATGATGATGATGATGATGAATATTATAAGAGAAAAGATAATAATAATATAAGATAATAATATAAGATATTATATATATATAATATAAAATAATATAAGAATAGATTATTATTTATTAATAAGCCTATATGAGGTCAAATTTGCCTCAAGGCAATTGTCTTATTATAGCCCGGAAAACAGGGCAGCAAAATATTAATACCTAACTGATTATACATTGTCGATAACAGATATTCAATTGGTGGGTACCGGGTTTGATAAATGGGTTCTCATTGGTTATGTAAGCAGCGGACTCGGGGTCAATAGACCTCTGTTTTGGGCACGAAACAAAATGTTCTCCTGTTGTGGACGTGTTATTCGCCATTTAATTTATTGCGTAAAAAGGGTAAGAATTTTTCACTGTTAAAATCTGTCTGTTTTAGTAATACTGGCAATTTATAAAATTGGACAACACAATCGACATACATCTCCATACAACAACTAAATAAATAAATACATATGTATATATGTTTTTATTTAGCATTATATTTACAGGACAAACACACCAAAGTATCGAACTTCTAAGTATTTCAACTACTTTTATTACACTTAAGCTCCATAAACAACCCAAAATGTTATATATTTTTACCTTTCAATGTATTTTTTTTTTATGTTTAGTGTACAATAAAGTGTTAAATAAATAAATATTTCTATAGCCAAGCAATACCGTGATAGTATTTTAACATTCCTTTGTCACAATTCTAATCCCATTAACATAAAACTCTTCGAAACATAGCAACTAAATATTACAATTTTGTTTCTCCTGTAGTCGCGATCGTGGTTCTGATTCAAGTCCCTAACCTACACCTCTACTGACTGAAGTTTTGCTTGTATTCACAATGAATTATACCGCACTTAATGGCGAAAGAAAATATTGTACGGAAACCATCATAAGACTTTTTAATGATAAAAATCAGGAGTGTAGTCCGCCAGCCCGTGGTAGACTAAGGCCTAACCCCAGAGTTGCAGAGTAGGCACGTGCCCAGCGATGGTACGTACATAAATGGCCTGCTATTTTTTAATCTAAAATTGCAATTCTTGTTTCAGACCAATGTTTGTGATATCCAATACTGAAATGTGCAAACGCGCACGTGTTCAATTAAAGCTTACACCTTTAATGCAATATCGTCGACCAATAAACGTGAATCGGCGAATTACTGCGCATTACAACTACGATAATTTTTACGATACGATAATTTGCACAAATCGATTTATATATATATAAAATGATAATGATCGCGTTTTATAATATCTGTTTGAATATTTGATGTATATAAGTTGCTTTAAATATATTAACAAGTTCTTTTCACTAGCCCGGTAAAGTTAAATTGGTGCCAAATCCCTAAGTAAAGACTCAGCACTAGTCGATACAATTGTTGTATAGAAAAGTCGATTTTTACTGTGGCTAACAAAAACTGAAAATAAAGGAAATACGAATTCAGTGAGTAAATAAATAAATACAGTCAACAGTACAGGATCTTGCGTCGTGGGTATCAGGAACTACGAGAGATGTTCCGGTCTCACAAACACCCAGATTGTAAAATATTTGTGGATGAAACAAACATTTGTCTCGGTGCGGTAATCGAACCCGTGGCCTCTTGTTTCACAAGCTGGTTTTAGCCAACTGCGCCACGGCACTGTCAGTCTTTATATCTATTGTCTAAATAATATTTACTTACAAAGAAAGCCACATTATCCCTGACATTTATATTTTTTCTTATAGGAATTGATAAATTTACTTACCTATGAACTTTTCGCAGAATTCAATGATGTATTTGACTCACAATATCTCAACCTCAGATTTCTGTGAAAAGATTTAGCGCTTTTCAGTCTACTGAATTACGGGATGAGGGCTATTAGTAATTACATTGAATGAAATAGATATTTATGTATTAATCAGTGGCGGTACTTCCATAGAAGCCCAAAAGCCCAGTTTGCCTTCCAAAATTCCGAATAATAATCTTTAAATCTTTATTAAACAAATGCAATTTGACATATAAATGAGAATATACTGACCTCACAATAAACAATTATAAACTAGACGTTACAAAATTAACGTGTAACGCTTTTGGGCTTCTATGGAAGTACCGCCACTGGTATTAATGTAATAAATGAATACACGCAGACACTCTAAGTTTTCATTATCAGCCCAGCTACGTCCCACTGCTGAGCACGAGCCTTCTCCACAACTGAGAGGGTTTAGGCCTTAGTCCACCACGCTGGACCAGTGCGGGTTGGCGGACCTCTCAGTTTTGCCACTATATAAATACAAAAGTTTTGTGTAACATGTATCAAAAACTACAATTTTTTTATCAGGCCCGAGAAATAATATGTATAATTGGTCGATCATACAATTATTTGTCCTCTCCTCTCGTTTCACAGGTGGGACCACAACCAGATATCCTACGGTATTTTAATTAATGCTCAAAACAGTCACATATTTGTTATATATTTTAGACCAAGCTACAAGGCTTGTGGAGTGGATATAACAAGGTCCGACAGAGCTCTTTCTCACCAACTCCTAGTGAGTAAGAAATATTTGCGCGTCTAGTCGTTATTTCCGTGCGGTTTCTCACCAAGGGACCGAAAGTGGCCCTAAACCTCTTTGTGGGCTCCAAAAATATTTTTTTCGTTGAAAAATAGAACCCGCAGCCTCCACTTTCACCAGTCTCCAACCAACTACGTCACGAAGACCGTTTGATAATAGCTTTGATGAATGATGTTCTTCAAAGGAACAAACATTATCGGAGGAACCAAGTTGATACATGAAAAACCTCACAAAAGGTCTAAAAAGGTCTCACACTGCTTACTCATGCTTCCTGCTCCACATTGTCCGGTCAAAGCTCATATTTTCACGAGAAATATTGTAATGCGCGATCAAATCCAGCGTCATTACCGTTAATACCGGGTCGGGGCCACAAAATGTCCCCTAGGTATTGTTAAGCTGATACACGGGTAACACAAACAATTGTTTGCATACAGACGTCCCGATTTTGCAAAGTTTATGTATTTTGGATATTTCGCGGCTGAGCGTGTTTATTGTGAAAACAATTCCGATAGTGTATTGTTTCATGGCGAAAGGAAAATATGCTTGTATCTATATTTTACTTATTTATGTCCTACGTCTAAAAAGCGATTGTGATAACTTTAGCCTTAGAGTTACGCTTCACTGCCTCGTGGTCTCGCGGTACAAGTATGTGCCGTGCGATCTAGACGTCCTGGGTTCGATTCCCGGGTCGGGCAAAGCGTTATTGGGTTTTTCCATTAGGAAATTCTCGGTAACAGCACGGAGTCTGGAAATGTGTCCGAAGAACGGCAATAGGCTCGACCCCTATTACGTGGGACTGATACATACTTGGCGAAATGTGGGTGCAGAAATACACCTCTGCCTACCCTTTCGGCGAACACCGGCGTGAGTTTATGTATGTATGTATGTAGTTACGCTTCAAGAATTTCTCATATAGGTAACCTGCAACGAATCAGCGTGGTGTCCACCACCACAAGTTACCTTGGGGAAAGTCCCTAGCAAGTAATAAAAAAGCATATTATTTCAGGTATAGCGACTTCATCTCAATTTAAAATGTATATTAATAATTATGTAGTTGTAATAATCTTTAAATAAATAAATATACCTTACATAAATTAATTAATTGCCTCGTGGTCTCGCGGTACAAGTATGTGCCGTGCGATCTAGAGGTCCTGGGTTCGATTCCCGGGTCGGGCAAAGTGTTATTGGGTTTTTCCATTAGGAAATTCTCGGTAACAGCACGGAGTCTGGAAATGTGCCCGAAAAACGGCAATAGGCTCGCCCCCTATTACGTGGGACTAATACATACTTGGCGAAATGTGGGTGCAGAAATGCACCTCTGCCTACCCCTTCGGGGAATACAGGCGTGAGTTTATGTATGTATGTATGTAAATTAATAATATGATAGTACTTACGTAATAGTAGGTACCTTGCGTAAGTTTGTTATTATAGATAATAATAATAAACTTTAGTTGCTTCGCTATTGCTTCAGGTGACTCATTACTATTTAATTAGAAAATTGAGGTAGACGATTAAAAATAAAAACAATAAATAACAACCGTTACTTGTTTTTTTTACTATTATTTTTTCAACACAAATTAAAAAAAGGTTACCCTACATATTATATTTATTTTTGTTGAATTTAAAATCATCATCGTCATCATCAACAACCTTTCTCATGTCCACTGCTGGGCATAGACATCTCCCATGGCGCAAGGTGGCCGGCAGCAGTTGATCGAGATCAGATCGAGCCCAGTGGCGTGCCATAGAAGAGGCTTACGAATTTAAAATGCTTTCCTAAATTTCTAATTCTGGGGTAAATGCGGCTTTCGGGTTCATTAGCAGCGCTTCACAATTCCCGTTAGGAAATAAGATATTCAGTTTTAGAAATAGAGTTCGCTTTTCGGAACGGTGTTTAATTCGAATCGGCGAGCTGAAGCGGCGTGCAATATTTGTGCGGATCCTTAAAGTGGTTACAAATTTACCGCTTATTGGAAGAGAGGAAACTTTACAATGAAATTCGGATGTTAGCTGTAAAGTTTGTGTATTTATTTTGTTACTAGACTAGAATCGTGTTTGGTAGAAAATATCGCTTGACCGGTCGAGTGTGTCTGCGTTGTGTTCGACGTAGCGCGGTCAACTGCAATATTCGATTCCAAGACTTTGTTTCAGATGTAGTGTAAATTTACTCGATAAATTTATTTGTTTTATTTTATACTTAAATTACATAATGTACCTATATCTTGTACATTGAAATACCAATATCAAAAATTCAAACTACACAAAGTCAGCGCTCACGCATATACTCGTATAGTCGCCATGTGTCGAAAATTATATTTCATGTTTCCTTACCCCGTTGAGAATTTCTTTATTGAAAATTGTAATAGCACCTTGCTCGGCCCGGGAATTGAACTAATATACGAAATGTCTAGACAATACGCGACGATTTGTTACCGGAATCAAGGAGGATAGATTTATTCTATTAAAATATTAAGTTCTAAATTTAAAAACAGTTTTGAATACAGAATAGAATTTTATTGCAAACGCAATATTAAAGCTTAAAAATTGCCGATCTAAAAATATCATGCCTGTTCGTGAATGACATTTACATGTTCGGCCATGATGTCGTTTCGTTTAACATGTGAATGGCCATAGTTGTATTTTTTTAATAGTCCTGATTTATTTATAGTTTTTCGTTCCAAGTTAATTGTTGTTAGTAACTAGTATAAAATAATTAATTGTAGTTTATTGAACGTTAAATTAAAAGCGCATTTAGTTGGCACTTGGCATCAAACGGGTTCATTTAATTATGGATAACTCCAACGCGATAACTCCTGTCAATAAATTGTACGAAATACGTGTACTCGTCGGAATATAGAAAGTTTCATTCAATATAATGTATAGATTTATTGAGTAAATTGGCAGTTGATATAAGGTTGGAAGCCGATTGCAATAATATGAGACTTTGCTGAATATATTCATTCTGAAAATATTCATTCAACGAGACAAATATTGATTTTAATGAAGGGTTCATGGTATCAAAAACTTTTTTTTGGTACTAATACAATGGCTTCAATCGTGTGGAAGGTCCTAGTCTTAAATTGATTTGTTTGCTTTTCTCCAATAGGAAGTTCTCAGTCGTAGCCTGGAGTCTGGAAATATCTCCAAAAAACGGATATGGATTCGCCTTATATTACGTAAGACTTAAAAATACAGCAAGTAGGTACTCTTCAATATTAAATAATTAAAAAAAGTAATACAAACTGTTTTTAATTTGGCTTAGTGAAAGTTCAAAAGATGAAAGGGAACCATTTAAGTTATCAGCAAGTTAGCAGATCAATCAAACTATAACTTTATCGCGTTGAACGTGAATTTTAATCGACCTTTCTAACTCAGAAAAGGCATTGTAATTAAACTTCCTTTGCCGTAGTAAACGGCATATCGGGTTTTTATTTTAAACGAGATTTTCATCTAATCGTTCGTGCATGGCTTCCAGATTCAAAAATATTTCGCAGAGTTAGTGTGTTTTAAAATTCTCTTTAATCTTTCCACGCTGATGATTGAAACGTCTAATCCGAGCGAGGTAGAATGAATTCTGATGAGAGTATGCTTATTGCATTGTAAAGTTTTGATAAAATCAATGATTTATAGAATAAATACGATTCATAATTCAACGACTGCATTGTGATTTCTACTTATCATATAGTAAATATGGTCCGACGACTTGAGAAAGGTGGCGGGTAACGGATGGATGAGGGCTGCTCAAGACCGGGATGGTTGGCGCTTTCTTGGGGAGGCCTACGTTCAGCAGTGGACGGCGATAGGCTGAGTATATATATAAATATAGACTTATAAATTGTTTTCGGTACACAAATGATTTAGCTTACATTGGATGCTCGGTACGGCTGAGTGTCCGCAATTGTCACGGGCCATGCGTTTTCAGCCCACCGCCCTGACAATACGCCCAGCGACTTCAATGGCCCCACCATCACATGACGCGACTCCTAAACTAGGCAGGGGATACCGTGGCGGAATTCTTACGCCTTGAATCCACAGGTCGAATTTCCATTCTTCACACAAGGCTGTTACTGAGAATATCCCAATCAAAACATCACAATTTCAATAACGCTAACATCCACATCTATATGATATTCATCAACCAAAATAGGATTTGTTGCTATGCGTAATTTCATATAAATATTGACCGCTCCATTAATTAATTTTGTTACCAAGCGCCCAGTACATTGAATAACTGAGGGTAGCTCTTGGTTCTCAAAACTTCAGCCCTAAAAGTATTAATTGGAATAGTATTTGAGTTGTTTACAGATTTATTCCGAAGCCGACAACGTTTGATTGCTGTATTGGAAATGTTGATTCACTTTCCCTTTTGATGTTGATTGGCATTTATCGGGCCCGGTTTAAATCATCCAGGAGGTTCGTTTTGAATATTTATTCCTTTCAATAACATCGGCGTATATTTGTTGTGGCAATTAACAGTTCTCCTTTAATTTCCAGTTTTGTCTGTACCAATGGGTTCATTATTGAAGTCTATTTATTTCCCTCTTCTATCTTTTACGAAGTACGTTGTGGACTGGAGGGTTAGGCATGTTTGCCGAGACATCATCTCAACACTCTTCTGATTTTTCGAAGTTGTTTGTGTATTGTAATTTATTATGAAATAAAACAGCATAGGAAAATCGTAATAGCATTTGTATGCCCGAGAATTCTCAACAAGATATTTCTGCGGTGTGAATTATACGAGTAAGGTGAACTTATAAGTAATATGATAATAAATACACCCAATAGTCACAAACATAGTTCTAACCCCACATTAAGATACGCGTCTTGTGTGTTGGGTATCAGAAACTACGAGAGACTTTTCGCTCTCACAAACACCCAGACCCGAAACAAATATTTGTAGATCACACAAATATTTGTCTCGGTGTGGTGATCGAACCCGCGGCCTCTGGTTTCACAAGCTGGTGTCTAGCCTACTGGGCCACGGGGCTGTTAAAACTATAAGCTAATTTCTCTCAATTTTCAATATAAAACTTGTTAAGTCAGGACTATTCGTATAATTGTTGGAAGTATTTACACAGTAGTCGATTTATTATCAAGTAATAATAATAAATGCAACGGTTGGGATTTCAAGTACTTTTTTATCAACATTTTTGCAATAAATCTTTATTTCTTTCATCAAATTGAGTAATATGTATTACTTTTTGATTTTCTCTAAATTAATATAATCGAAAGCAGCTGACGAAGAAACAAAAAATTACAAATATTTTTTTTATTCATTATAATAGCTTAAGATTACTTACATGCATAGGTAGACACGAATTTTCTAGAAATTTTCTGCTTTTTGGCCACGTTATCTTAAATAATACTTATATACGTAGGAATAAACATGAAAGTTTATAGAGGTTCTAATACGATATGGGGTCGTTTTCTTTCTAGATAAACGTTATCTAGCGTTGACACACACAAATTGCACCTCCCGTATATTTCTTGTACCGAGCGCCTTAGAGTTCGCGTCAAAGAAAATTCTAGAGCAAAATTTATAAGAGTATTATTCTAAGCTGTAAATTAACTTAAAGGTTAATAAAAGTGTTAATAGTTTTAGTTTAGTTTATTTATTAAGTTTAATAAATTATTCATATATACGAAAATTTTATACGCAAAAGGCTACGAAGTAAATAATATTTGCTATAAAATAGTTTTTATCATTTATATACATACCCACGCTTACACCCTAGACGAGGTAGTTGGAGGCGAATTCTCCCTCCCACGTTTCTTCAGTCATATTTTAAAACCCACGTAATTGTAAAAAGGTAGTGATGGCCTCGAGGCTTAGGCATGCGATCGAGAATCTCGGCCGTCGCAGGTTCAAACTCCAGGCACACACCTCTGACTTTTCAAAGTTATGCGTGTATTTACAATGAATTATTTCTTACTTTAATGGTGAAGGAAAACATCGTGAGGTAACCTGCATACCTAAAAGTTCTTAGGAATTTCTTAGGTGTGTAATCCGCCAACCCGCACTAGGCCAGCATGGTGAACTAAGGCCTAAAACCCTCTCAGTGATAGAGGAGGCCCGTGCCCAACAATAGGACATATATGGGCTGATGATGATGAATCAATTGTGAGCGAATCCTCAGCCACATTTGGGCATATTTCTAGAAGTTCCTACTGAAAATTTCTTTATAAAAACCCCAATAACTCTTTGCATATGCCGGGAACCGAGTCCGGGAAATCTAGATCAATGCACCCACTTGTGCCGCGACACAACGAGGCATGATTACGTAATAAAGCTTTATATAAACCATCGCAAACGCTACGTGGGTTTCATGATACATTTTTCTCAGTTTATGATATTTTTAGAGCTCATATGAACTGGTAGTAAGCCCTATCTGTAAGCCTTGATGTTCTGCGGCTCATAAAGATCCGATCTCACCTCTACAAGGCTTTATAGTAGGTGAGCTATTTTGTTGCTTAGTTGTTACAGAGTCGTCGCAATTGGCGTATTTCCCTTTGATGACAGCAGAATTATTTAGAAGGTACGCAAGTATGAAAATTTGATTATTTCAACATTAACTTCGCAATTTCATTGGTAGGAAGTATTCAGTTGACACGGGAATTGTAGATTCATTGCCTTATTGGTTTTCTTAAAGTTTTTGGTATGGTAATAGGACACCTGTATATATTTTGAGACGTTAGCTTTCAAATTTAGAATAATAAAATAATATAGTAGTTTAGATTAGAGTGATAGTAAACGCAACAACTATGTGCATAGGTTTTCGGCAACAGTGGTATGGACTGTTCGTTCTAAAGTCCCAAGTTACTACGGCGTTGCTCTACCACTTATGACAGTATAGAAATAAACAGGAATAATTAAGTTAGTAATTGGAAAAAGATACACTTCATTATGAGAAAAATTACGATTGGTAAATAATTAAGGACCCATTTCAGCTTTCTGCAATGAAGAAAAACAAAACTACAGCGTGTGCTGAAGTACGGAATATTAACTTCATCGTATAAATTAATGTTTTTCTAACACAAGCGGTTCTTATTGAGTGAGAACGCAACTAAACGTCCATTATACCATGTTGTGTTTATTCTCAATAAATTATTTCTTACTTTAACGGTGAAGGAAAACATCGTGAAGTTACTACACACCTGTAAGTTGTTAGGAATTTCTTAGGTGTGTAGTCCACTAACCCGCACTAGGCCAGCGTGGTGGACTAAAGCCTAATCACTATCAGTTGTAAAGGAGGCTCGTGATCAGCAGGGGGGCGTATAAGAGCTGATGATGATGTCATTGTAGAGCCACTATGTTATGAAAAATCAATGTGTTTTGCCCTTCTTTAGACACCTGACAAAAATTATGCCGACATTTTCGATACCGCATAGGAAAAAGCTGTTATTCGTGACGGCCTCAAGTCTTAGGCACGCGGCAAGTCAAATTTCGGTGGCCGCGAGTTTTAACCCCAAGCAAACATCTCTCACTTTTCAAAATTATGTGTTAAGAATAATATCGTGAGTAGTTCACCAACCCGTAGGTACTAGGCAAGCTTGGTGACCGGGCGTCTGCGGCATAACGGTGGGCGCCTCTTGCTCACGTACCGTGGTCGCCCCACTCGGCGCGGAGATGGCCACCGGGGGGTTTTGGT
The DNA here is from genome assembly GCA_907164795.1 of Hemaris fuciformis. Taxonomy (NCBI): domain Eukaryota; kingdom Metazoa; phylum Arthropoda; class Insecta; order Lepidoptera; family Sphingidae; genus Hemaris; species Hemaris fuciformis. The sequence goes on from OU015440.1 coordinate 12,097,592, forward strand.
CGGTATGCCGGTTTGGGGATTTTGTTAGGGACCCAGCCCGGCTTTAACATCTGCGCGGACATGACGTCGCCACGCGCTGAGCTGGAATACCGGTGACCACGACATACGCTTCCTGCCTCCCTCCCCCACGGTTGGCGGGAAGTAGAGCCATAATCAACTTTCCCCACGAAAACAAAAAAAAGGTTGGTAGACTGAGAACAAACTAGTCTCAGTTGTAGAGGAGGTCCTTGCCTAGCAGTGAGACCTATATATGTATTATATATTGGCTGATGATGTTACTTAAGTCGTGATGGCCTCGAGGTTTAGGCGCGCGGTCAAGAATCTCGACGGTCGCGGGTTCAACCCAAGGCACACACCTCTGACTTTTCGAAGTTATGTGAATATTCACAATGAATTATCACGTACTTTAACGATGAAGGACCTAAAAGTTCTTAGGTATTTCTTAGGTGTGTAGTCCGCCAACCCGCACTAGGCCAACGTGGTGGACTAAGTCCTAAACCCTCTCATTACATGGCAACACCTGCCACGGGAAACATCAGCTCCGTATATTTAAAATCTTTTAAATTATTTAAACCACTATAAATTCAAATATAATTAGTACATTGTAAACTCAATAGTGCAACTACTAAGTACAAGTGTTATCTCAAAACAGTTTTGGTGAAAAGTGATAAAAACTCAAGTTAAAAAATGAGTCAACAAACTTTCTATAAACAAATACTGAACTAGTTCTTAAACCTAAAATATCAATATATAACTCCAGAATCATAACTAAAACAAAGTGTCAGTAAAAGTGAAAAATGTGTCCCATAGAAATAGTGCAAAAACTGTGAGAAACAATATTCGTGACGGTTATCAATATTGCAATATTCAAATTTTGAATACACCCGCAACGTTCTTTGTTATCGGCAGAACTTTCAATAAGAACAATAATTTCAACACGCAGCGCACAGTGTAAGTTGGCCTAGCGGTCCCGAGCGTTCTTCTAGGTGATAACGCGACAGTACCCGTGTTCAAACCCCACAAACTTAATATTTTTTCCGATCAAAATTTGTGTTGTGATTTTTAATTCTTGTGGGATAATAAAATTCGGACTATTCATACTTACATAGACAATTAAAAAGTTTACAAGATTTAAATTCATCTTTCAATATCAGTGGCTTAAGTATGGCAACAAAAAGTTGTGCAGGTTGCATGCAAACCTTTAAAGGTAGAAATGGCATCCAATGTCCCAACTGTAGCCTGTGGTATGACCTTATTTGTGCAAACATACCCGAAAAACAATTCCGATCGATGAGCATTGAGAGCAGAGGAGTATGGAAATGCCCTGCCTGTCTCAACAAACAACCAAAATATGATAATACAAATACACCCATCCGAATGCCACGACCGAACAGCCCCTGTCAGCGCGACGCATGCAATTCTCCAAATAACGACAACGCTTGCACGATTACTTCTGACACACTTCCATCTCCGTGCGAATCACCTACCCCAACTTGCAGTACATTAACAATGGATATTACTAGTGATTCACTTAGAGCTATGATTAGAGAGGAAATGGGCCGGGTATTACGAGACACAGTAAAAAATATAATGGAAGGACATTTTAACAAAATAAACGAGGCAATAAGTAGCTTACAACAATCATTGTCCTTTTTTAACGACAAGTATGAAGAGATGAAACACTTATTAGAAGAAAAGTCCGCTAAGATTCAAGAGTTAGAAAAGAGCAATACCCTTTTGGAGAACATTGTTAAAGACGTCACTAAGCGCATGAATCTTATGGAACAGCATGCTCGGGCTGATAATGTCGAAATACAATGCGTTCCAGAACATCGAGCTGAAAACCTAATTACTACTGTGAAGCAACTTGGAAAAGTAATTAACTGCAACATCAACGAGTCGGATATACAACACTGTACAAGGATTGCTAAAAAAGACCCACAGAATAAAAGACCTAGATCTATAATCGTCAAATTCAGTAGCACTCGATTACGAAATACATTCCTTGCAGCAGCAATCACATTTAATAAAATCAATAAAAAGGATAAGCTGAACACTGCTCATTTGGGAATTGGTACTGACAACCCCCAGCCAATATTTGTTGCGGAACATCTCTCGCCTGAGAATAAACTCATCCACGCTGCAGCCCGTAAGCGATCTAAGGAATTGGGTTATAAGTTTCTGTGGATCCGTAATGGCAGGATTTTCATGCGGAAAGACGAAACTTCAGACACAATTTTAATTAGTTGCTTAGATAAATTGAAACAAATGATTTAACAGTATATTTTTTAAGTTATGTAAAATTTATCTATCGTGTAATCTATTTATAATGACACTGTTAAATTCGGTTCTATTAGATTCTACTACCAAAATACAAGAGGCTTAAATAGTAGTATGGCAGACGTACGTCAACATTTATGCAATAGTGATTATGATGTTTATATTATGACAGAGACTTGGCTTACTAGTAGTGTATATGATTCCGAATTGTTTGGTGATAATTTCTTGGTCTATAGACGGGATAGGGAAACTTCTCCATTCAACAGTCAAAAAAAGACAGGAGGGGGAGTATTGATAGCGATTACTAAAAAAATTGACTCACGACGAATTTCTCAGTGGGATAGCAATTGCGAGGACTTGTGGGTTGCAATTAACATACAGAGCAACAACACTTTTAAAACATTAAACTTGTGTGCTGTGTATTTACCCCCACCATTAAGCAGACAATATTTTGAACATTTTATCGATAACTGCTCATCAGTAATGGACGTTAGTAGCAATAGTTATACCATAATTGTAGGCGATTTTAACACAGGCAATATTGGCTGGATACAAAAAGAGTCCGATGACTGCAACGCATTAACACCTTCATCTGGTGCCGGCTACTTTAGGGATATTTTAATCGATTTTATGGATTTGCATAACTTGAAACAGTTTAATCATATTAAAAATTTTCAACAAAAAACTCTTGATTTAGTTCTGTCTGATATTAATACCATCAACATCAATGAATGCATTGACCCTATAAGAGAGGTAGATAGATATCACCCTCCTATTGAATTTACCCCGTCCATCTATACTAAAACGAAAATTATATCTAAGCCTATAAAAAAATATAACTTTTACAAAGCTGATTACGAATCAATTATAGAACTGTTAGAGAATATTAATTGGACCGAGGAATTCAAATCATGTAGTGATGTTAACGGTATGGTCGATAAATTCTATATCGTAATAAAAGAAATAATCATGAAACATGTGCCAATTACTGTATATCATCGGGGAAAATATCCTTTCTGGTATTCTCCCGTCCTGAAAAGAATACTAAATCGGAAAGCCACATTACATAAAAAAGTTAAGAAGTATAAAGACCCACTTGACATCATAGAATTTAATTACTTACGAAAAGATTCCAACTTACTTTTGAAGCTGTGTTACAAGAAATATATTTCTGACATTGAAACCGCGATAACAAAACATTCTAAATACTTTTGGACTCATGTAAAAAATTTACGTAAGCATGAATCATCTTACCCGATGCAAATGTCTCTTCTAGACGAACAAGTAAGTAACACTAAAGATATATGCAATTTATTTGCCAAACAATTCTCTTCAGTGTATGAACCATCAAATCGTGATGATAAGTTTAGTAATGATCATAGTATTCACTCCAATATGCCAGAAATTGATAATTTAGTCATTTCTACTGACAATGTAACAAAAAAGCTTAAGGCGCTTGATCTCTCCAAAGGAACCGGCCCTGATAACATACCTCCAATTTTTCTGATGCGGTGTGCCGCTCAACTATCTATACCGCTTGTAAATATTTATAACGCATCCCTAAACTCCGGCATATTTCCAACTGAATGGAAGCGTGCTAGAATAGTACCAATTTATAAAAGTGGGAGACGCGAAATAATCAGTAATTACCGCCCCATTTCAATTCTGTCTACTCTGTCGAAGGTATTTGAACAACTGGTGTATCCAATTCTGTACAACCATGTAAAATTTTATCTGTCCGACGACCAACATGGATTTAGGAATAAAAAATCAACTAATACGAATCTAATCACCTTTGTCAGCAATTTATCAACAGCTGTAGATCAAGGTTTACAAGTCGATGCCATATATACAGACTTCTCTAAAGCATTTGACAAAGTAAACCACAATTTAATCACCCAAAAATTACAGATGTTTGGTATTACTAATGTTGCTTTACAGTGGTGTAGTTCATATTTAGAAGATAGGCTTTCTTCTGTTGTTATTAATGGAACAGAATCTATACCATTCGTAGCTTCATCGGGCGTACCTCAGGGATCTAACTTGGGACCTCTTTTTTTTAACATCTTTGTAAATGACCTTCCACATGTATTTAAAAATTCCATTCCTTATCTTTTTGCGGATGATTTAAAATTAACTCGTGTAATACAGTCAGAATTGGACTCAAAATTATTGCAAACTGATCTAGACGCCCTAAATCTTTGGTGTGCAAAAAATAAAATGGTCTTAAACAGTAAAAAATGTTACCACATAACATTCACGCGAAAGCGTGATATAGTAAAATCAGCGTACAATATACAGGGAACACCATTGAACAAAGTGAATAGCATCCGCGATTTGGGTGTCTATATGGATAGTGAAATGCGTTTTACTGAACATTATGACCATATAATAAGCTCAGCTCGTAAATGCCTTGGATTCGTTTTGCGTTCCTCTAAGGATTTCAAACTGCAGTCTACTACAATATTATTATATAATAGTTTTGTCAGGAGTAAACTAGAGTATTGCAGTACGGTGTGGAATCCTTCTTATCAGGCTCACGTGGCAAGGATTGAGAACGTGCAAAAAGGTTTCGTTCGAATTTTGGCCCATCGAGCTAAGGTTAAAAGATCAGTAAAATTATATGAGAACCGACTGCGTTTCTTTAATCTAATGTCTTTACAGGCGCGTCGGAGCATGTCTGACCTTATATTTCTTTATAAAATCTTAAATAATCATATCGACTGCCCGGATCTATTGAGCAAGATATGTATTAATGTGCCGCGAAGAGTCCCTCGTTACCGTAGCCCATTATTTAAAGCCCCACGTGCCCGAACCAACCTCGGTTTACATTCGCCTATAGCTAGATTATCATACAAATACAATGAAATATCAGCCAACTCTCTGGACATAGATGTATTCAATAACACCTTACCGAAATTCAAACGACTTATTACAAATACACTAGCTAATGATCTAAGTGTTGACGCCTCATAATTCTATGTACTGTAAATAGTCTTATAATTTTATTTTAGTAATATTTTGTTGTTTAATTTAAGTAGCATTTAATTTTAATTTTATTTTATTTATATTTAAGTTATTTTGATTAATAATTATTTGATTTCATTTGTTTCTCTATTGTCTGTTATTGCATTATTTTTAATTATATCCACGATTTTTGTTAAAATGTTATGTTTTGTTATGATTTTAAGTTTATGTTGTATGTTCTTTTTTTTCTCTATTCTTAAATTTTATATCTGATTATATTTCCTGTAAATTGTGCAAGCTGTGTCGTCCTATTATAAGATGCACAAACTTTTCTTTTTAATATGTTAGTTTAAGCATGTCATGTGTAATCTTAGTTTGGAGACCAATTTTAATAAAATAAAATAAAAATAAAATAAAATTAGTAGAGGAGGCCCGTGCCCAGCAGTGGGACGTATATGGGCTGATGATGATGATGATACGTAAAAGCTGACACTGCGATAAGTGAATGAAAAATGTTAAATACAGCCAGACTTGTTCTCGGTGTATGAGAAACTTTTAACGATAAACACATTTAACAGATGGAAAAGCTATTAAAAGTGAGGAGCGATGTTACGTAAATGAACTGTGAAATGCGCAGAAACAAATATGAATTTAATGAAGCGTATTGTTCTCCTTCTGCATGCCTTATTTCATACTTCAATGTAGGTCACATATATTTTATTTGATTAAGTTGTCGATTGTCTTTTGTTTTCTGACTGTCTCTTGTAAAACCTATTTTGGAATTGTGATGTAAATGTCAGTATTTAACGCATATTATATACGCGTAAGGCGAGTGCATGAAGTCTTATGACGAATGAAGTTCTTGATCGTGGAGTTATCGTGAACCGGAATCAGCCCATTTATGCCGACATAAATATGTCGAATGGTAACTATTGTTGATCAGAATTTTTACCCATTTTGTAGAAAAAATTAAATTATATCATTATTTCTTTTCAATTCCTATACATCTCTGGAGATTGTTAATCACTTTTAAAAAGTACTGTAGCTGCTTCCATTTCATCTATGGCTATTATACATACTCACTAAAATATGCAATATGATCAATGCAGTACAATTACATTGCAGTAAATGTTATAATAATATGCGTGTTGTCGGTACAGAGAAAAGATGATCGTCAGTCGTCGATTGAAGCAATTATGCGGGATGCCTCCAATACAATTATGCTGAAAATGTATTGATCTTAACAGGAAATGGCAGCTAACAATAATATAATTGAAATGACAAAGAAATTTATTTATGAATTCAAAAGTCAAGTTGCAAAACAAAAAGGTACAGATGAAAAAAATATGATGTAGTTAATTTACTGAGAGCGGACCCCGACGCTCTACACTCATTTTTTATTCATTATCGTAAATAAAATTATACGCCATGTCATTTCATTAGCGGATTAACATAAAGGGATGTCGGAGTTGCCACGCCAGTTTGAAGTGCAGAGATAAAGAAAAGTGTGACTTACGAGTCACCACCCTAAAGGAGTCTACCGGATTGTATGAAGTAAAGCTTCCAAAAAGTATGTCATTGACACTAAATTATTTAATGTGATTTATTTCCTAAACGGTATGTATTTTATATATATTTGAATTAAGAATTAAATAATTGAATAATAAATGCGTGAAGAAGCATTTGTGCGGGCCGACATGATTGTGTCGACCAGCGGGTTACCATATCGTCCTCGCTGGTCGGTATTATTTTTTTGGGCTCTATTGTGCTTACCATCAGGTACAGTGGAGTCACTTTGCCGTGACAGAATAAAAAAAAAACATTTCATAATTTTGTAAGATCAATAGGGCTCCTTCTTCTTCTTTTATAATTTCTATGCATATTGCCAACGGTATTACGGGGCCGTCGGGAAATTAATATGATCAAATATATCCAATTATCAATTTAACGCATTCAGCCGCTTTATAATGGCCAACGGTAGCAATTAAAAGTGATTGCAGTTGACATAATAAGCCCCTGTCGCAACAAACAAGCTGTAATTGTGAGGATTCATTTAATTCGCGACGGTTATGGGCTAATAAATATCCGCCACAGCTATTGTGTGAACATTTTTCCCGGGATGTATTATGGGTGCTGTTGAGTGAATAAATTGCTTATTTTATTGGCTTGATAGATTTGCCTTTAAAATCAATCAGATATTTTAAGTTCTCCGACTTTTCGACGTTAAGTGTGTATTCACAATGAATTATCACGTACTTTACGGCGAAGGAAAGCATCGTGAGAAATCTTGCACTACTAAAAGTCTAGGAATTTCTTAGGTGTGAGGTTTAAACCCTACGGTTATAGAGGAGACCCGTGCCCTACATTGGGGCGTACATATTTATATGGCCATATGATAATGTTGATGACGATGATTTTAAATCTGAGTGACGGTTTTAATGTATTCATTCACATACATAGTTCTCACCCTACACTAAGATATGTATAAGTGTGCTTAGAAACTACGATACTTTTGGGTCAAATAAATTATCCCAAAACAAATATTCGAAGATAAAATATATACTTCTTTCTCGGTGCAGGGACCAAACGCGCGGCTACTTGTTTTGCACACCGGTCAAACTATCGACACCTGGGAATACAACTGGAACTAAAGTAAAATCAAAATTTCCCTTAAATCAAACGAAATTTCCTTAAAATATCAAATTGAAGGAAAAAAAAAATAGGTTATTACTTATTAGTCCAATGAATTTTTAAGAATCTCTATTCTTTATATTAAGAGTAAAAATGTCAAATCGTTTTAAATTTTCTTCATGGATCAATATAAGGCGTCACAGCTTGGCATAACGTTTATCCTGAGAAATAACGAGATGCCTTGCTAAATCCGATAAACATTTTTACCGTGATGACAACAATTTCTCTGCTCTCACCCACGCAGTCCTGAAACAGGTGGAGTTTATGTCAATCAATAAACTGGTGTAGACGTTATTTTAGATGTAGTATGAATTAGATTTTCCAACATAATTAGGTTAATAAATAAAACCTTTTTTCATAATTTTGTATATTTTACGTCGCTTTTTATTTGCATTTATACAGTAGAGAGACCGTTCTAAAATCTATGAGTAAGTGCCTCACAGATTAGCAATATTTTGCCGGCATATTCTATAATACTACATAGCTGTGGGGCCCGGATCTGCCCGGGTGCAAATTTATAAAGATAACTCTATGTCCTCCATACAAAAAATCTTTCAAGTTAGTCAAGTAGTTTAGACGTGTAAGCATAACAGACTGACAAGCAGTTACTTTCGCATTTATATCATTAGTATACGAGTAGATGACGTCAGTAACAAAAAATCTCAGTTTGTTTTTTTCATTTATGATGGTTCAGGTTTAGAGCACTGGCCGAGTGTTGTTTGCTAGACTTCAAGTACCTACTGAAGAAATAACATGTATGAAGCTCATACATGTAATTTCTTTACTATATGTCGTATGATCGGAAATCACGCTGTAAATACATGACAAATATATTGGAATATTGCAAAATAAAGCTCATTTTCACTATAAACAACTGGGTTCTATGAAAAGAAGCGATACCTTATAATATCCGCTGGGGTAGCGAAACAAAGCGTTGTGAACTTCGCAATCCCCCTTCGATAGCATGTTGATCGGTTTGCAAATATTTGTTCTGCGGTATTCACGAATTCGTTTTCTTTTATTATTTTTACAGAATACGTCGAATGTTGTGTAACGGTTTATACGATTTTTTTCTTTAAAATGTTAGTAAGATATTCGTAATTGTCTGGAAAGTGTAAACAATGTCCACGTAATCCACTCAAAAGTAGAGGGTTATTAATATTTTAAAAGAACAGTGAACCGTTTTGTTCGAGCCTTTGGATTGCTAAGTAGTAGATTAAGGCTTTAGATTTACAAGTAATAATCAAACTTCAAGGAGCACTACCATCATGAAGCACCCAGATATAGCATCGGCTAATATATGTAGACAAATATCAAAATTTTAAGGAAACGTATTCTGTTGCAGCGGCAAATTGTGACTGTAGCGGGTATAATATTCAAAGCGAGCATTCACAACTCGTAGAATTTTCATCACTTTACTCCTAGAATCCTTGAACCGCGTCTGAGCTATTTATTATTCGTATGAACACATCCGCGCGCGAAAGCTTGTATGAAACAAGAGACGGCCGAGCATACAAAATATGAGCGGCGTCCCAGGGGTCACGGCTCATTCGCTGAATTATTAAAATGTCAAATGCACGTGGTTTGCAGTAAAAATGTTAGAAATTCATAAGCTTCCGCTCGGCCTACGGCAAGGATTTCATTTCTGTATATTAAAATTCATCCGTTGATTAATGCGTCACTTTATGGGGACAGTTAAAATTTTGTAACGGCTTTTGTTCTCAACATATTACATTTGGCATCATTAATAAATGAGTTGCGGGCGATGGAAGTTCATGCGGTTAAAAAATGGGCAACAGTGTATGAATGTGTAATGTGTAGAGATAATGCGAAAAATGTGGAAGCATGACTCACTAGGGGTTCACTAGAACCATACAAACATAATGGAATTATAAATTTTTAGTGCGTAATTTTTGTAAGGTTTTGGAGTAAAATTCAGCTTCCTAAAATTCAAATTAAATGGACAGAAAAAAAACTTTCTCTCTTATCCAGACGGATAAGTAAAAGAAACCAAGTCACCCAAAATATATTGGTCTTCATCTCCATATCATTATAATCATACTGTTCTCTGCTAGATACATTCTTACAATTTTTTCTATTTCTAAAATACTTTCGGTGCCGTCGACCTGCACCCAGTAATATCTTGGAGTCTTTATTAGACCGTTGTTCCCGATAGGTTGGACGTCCACCCACCATGTGGACTGACGATATAATTTTCTGATACCCACGACACAAGACTTGTATCTTATTGTGGAGTCAGGAATAGTATGTGACGGTTAGGTGTATTATTTTATTATACATACATACATACATTCACGCCTGTATTCCTTGAAAGGGTAAGCAGAGATTAATTTCTGCACCCAAATTTCGCCAATCGTCCCACATAACAGGGCGCGAGTCTATTGGTGATTTTCGGGTACAATACCAGACTCCGTGCTGCTTTTGAGAGTTTCCGTATGGAAAAACCCAATAACACTTTGCCTAGCCCGGGAATCGAACTGAGACCTCGTGATTGCATAGCATATATTTGTGCCGGAGACCACGCTTCAGTCATTGTCAATACGCTATAATAAAACATTGGTTTTATACCAACAGCTTTCTGAGTAGTTTTCCATATTTTAAAATGTTAAGTCGACGCGACGTCTGTAAACAACTGCAAAATGAAAATCTGTTGCCCGACGACAAATAATAATAACGCTAAGTGGATTGTCCTAAATTCATTCACTTCGCAAAGTGAGTGCCAGATACAATACAAATAAAACGAGAACCCTCTACACACATCCGAGACGTAAACTTGATCGTGCAAGTAATAGTCCCTTTGCGGCAACACAACAAAGGCCTCACAGTTGTCTTTTAAGCTTCGCTCCTTTTAAATAATTTATCTTCATACTTTTTGGCCTGATTTCCACAATTGCCTCGTTCAGTGAAATGGCCGAGGTTATTAATGCTAATCATTTAGCAGATATGCATTGTTGAGAAGTAGCTTGTTACAATATAATGGGTTTAGGGGATTTAATTGTTCTTTATATCTTAGGAAGCTTAAATATATATTATCAACATCGTCATCGTCAGACCATACACGTCCCACTGTTGGGCACGAGCCTCCTCTACATCTGCGAGGGTTTTGGCCTTAGTCTACCACGCAGGCCTAGTGCGGGTTGGCGGACTACACACCTAAAAAATCCAAAGAACTTTTTTAGGTGTGCAGCTTTCCTCACTATGTTTTCCTTCACCGTTAAAGGAAGTGATAATTGATTGTAAATACATACATAACTTAAAGACGCAGGTATGTGCCTGGGGTTTGGACCGACGACCGCCGAGATTCTCGATCGTGCGCCTAAACCTCGACGCTATCAGTACAGACGCTAATAACGAGATTAAAAAATAAAACCGGCCAAGTGCGTTTCAGGTCACGCATAGTTCAGTTCAGTTGACACCAATAATAATGATATTATTACATTATACTTTTATTTTTTATATTCTACACGTTTACTTATTATTTTTGTTCGAAGTTTTGCAAGTAAGCGCATTGTACAGGTCTTTCTCTAACTCCTGAACTAACAAAGCTATTTATGCCGTTATAATTATCTTTCGAAATTTATCACATGGACATATCATAATGATTTTTTTCAGATTTTTCGAGCCAGCCGTTTAACCTTTAGTGGGTAGTGGCGGTACTTCCATAGAAGCCCAAAAGCCCAGTTTGCCTTCTGAAATTCCTATTGAAATCTTTATTTAACAAGAGCAATTTGTTAAATAAAGACCCCACAATAAGCAAATACAAACTATACATTACACAATTAACGTTTAACGTTTTTGGGCTTCTATGGAAGTCCTCAACCTTGGCCAACAAATTGAGTCTATGGCACAAACAGCGTCCAAGAAATTATCAATTCTTTCAAAGGTTCGGCGGTACTTAAGCTCTGACCAGCTGCTTAATCTTTACACTGCCCAAGTTCGATCCTGCATGGAGTACTGCAGTCACCTCTTGGACAGTGCAGCCAAATATCATCTGGAAGCTTTGGACTCAGTTGACCGAAGAGCCCGTAAGTTAATTAACAACGTAAAGCTTTCAAATAGCAGACTACACACCCTTGAACATCGTCGTCAAGTAGCCAGCTTATCGGTTTTTTATAGGATGCACTTTGGAGAGTGCTCGAAGGCTCTTTTCGAACTGATTGAGCCATCTCCATTCCTTTATCGGACTACTAGGCGCAGGCAAAAGTTTCATCCATACGTTGTTGACATACCCAAAAGTCGAACTAAGCGGTTTGACAGATCGTTTTTGGTGAAAGTCGCCAGGATTTGGAACGACCTGCCTGGGTCTATTTTTCCTGATAAGTTGATCTCTTGAGCCTTTAAGAGTAGAGTGAACAGGTTTCTTTTGGATGGGCGTGTACCACCCTAGTCTTCATCTACACTTTCCATCAGGTGAGATGGAAGACAAACGCCTATTCCATTTAAACTATAAAAAAAAAACCCCACCACTGGGGAGGGGGTATTTGAACAAAAAAAAATACGCTTTATTGTTGAATATCTCGCTAACGAATACCTATTAAAGAAATCGTCTTAGCAACCTCAAATTTTTTTTCAAAGACCTATCTAATGAAAAAAAATATCCCCACTTTACGTGTAGGAGAGGTACTCCATAAAAAGTAAAGTTTAATCTTTCTAACATTAACTGTTTGGATTGTAAGCCGAGGACGGACGGACGGACATGACGAAATTATTAGGGTTCCGAGACGAGAACTACGGAACCCTATAAAACGCTAAAGCATGCTGGTGTCTTTATAATGATTGGAGCCTTATCCGGTTTATATTTAATGGAGCTCTTACCAACATGTTCAGTGCGGTTACAAACGGAGACGGAATATTCTAGCCATGAGCCATGACAACTACAGGCTTTTCTTATAACTATCTTATGTTTGTTCTAAGTAGTATGATACTGTTATTATAAAAAAAAAAAAAAAAAAAAAAAGGAATAGATTATGAAAAAGAAAACTTGTATATTTTTTGAAACCAATAATTATTATGAGTCGATGAAGTGACTATAGTCCGCCACTTGGTAAAGATTGTCGTCTAGATAGAGCATAGTGTTTTTAGAGATGCTAAAATAAGATAATTTTTTTCCTTCATTCTTTTTACTAAATAATATTTCAGGTTTACAGCATTATAACAATGAGAATTCTGACTTGTTGGCGTGGATGTTATTTTTGCGCATGTTTCGCAAAAACATTTCCTGTATTTGGCTTTAGGAAGGTCAGTAAACAAGGTTGGAATGTTTGTTTGCTTCTATGGAAATTCGCAGGAGAAATGAATTTTTATTTTATAATTGACTCAGTACATTTATTTCCCTAGTAGCATAAGTTGTTGTTCGAAGTCTTTATCTATAAAATTTAAAATAAATCCATTTCACTTCACTTTTAAGAAGAATAAACAAAGACTGTGAACGTCCTTATCTTGAAAATACTAATATTATTTTTTTAGAAGAATGAAAACGGGAAAAAACTCTGAACTTAATATGATAATGGAATCTAATTAACCATATTTAATATTTATGTACCTCCAATTTATAGGAAACTCCACCACTTAAGCGTTGCGAAAAAGACTGGTACCCGATTCAGTAGCCCTATCATCTAATAGTTACTAAACGAGAGGTGTTCTTGGGTTTGGAAGTATTATTGTAATTTTCATTAAACACCCTGCATAGGTATTTTCCATCAGAAATTCTAGGGTATATTAAATCAACCGACTCATAATAGGCACTTTTTTAATTTGCGTATATTACGGAGCCAGCATTAAAAACTTTTTTATTTGATCTTGAGGGGAAACCTGATTATGGCTCTACTTTCCGGCAGCCCTGAGGGAGGGGGATGAGAAGCGTATGTCAGGGGTGCAGTTGCACCCCCATTAGCTTGGTTCAGGCGCTCCGGTTGAAGATGGGCGGCCGCGAAGTACACAGGCCACAGTGCCGCCGCTCCTCTGGGGGTCACTTTCAGTGAGAACATGCTGCCCCCACAGCGCGCCCAGCGACTCCAAGGGCCCCTTTGAGTCGCTTTTTACGACAGGCGGGGGGTACCGTGGTGGGACTCTAACGCCCCCTTGCAACAGGGCAGAGCATTAAAAACTAATATAACATACATTAACATTAATTAACTCTTAAACTAATTCTAGGGTACTAGGCGAACACAAACTTAAAGCAAGTTCGCTACTTTGCGTATAGACGGCGTAAACACAGTCTTGGCAAAACTTGTCTTAAACTAAGTACCTGAAACTTCGCTTATTATTGTTTCCATTTCCTAAATGTAATCTCTTTTATTGTAAAACCACGGATGTTACCTCACTTAGCTTTATAATACAAATGATCGCCAAGTTTAAACTCCTCTATAGTGGTTTGAATTGCTTAAACTTTTTGAATAACAAATTTTGGTGGGAATGGTCTTGAATGGGAAGTAATATAATTGCGTTTTAATGAAAAGTGATACGTGTTTTATAGCAATGATTGGAATAGAATGCAGATTTCGCTGAGTCTTTTCACTGGCATGGCAGGTGGTAGGCATTGTGCTGTTTACAAGATACTTGCTACACAATAGCTTACGGAGGAAGTCCATAGATCATTTCATGAATGGAGAATGGATTTAACAAATATATTTTGTCATATTCTGACTGTGGTATGACTCTATTGACCACATTAATATTTGATTACGCTTTTTATTATAATGATTACATTTTAAGTACGGAGGATATCAGTTATGACGATCTAAAATACGAGTGCTTCTATAGGGGTTCCGATTTTTTTCTCATTAAACTCTAAATAGCCATGTGTTTATTTATATTTGCCTCCTATTACTTGGGGCTTAAACACATACCTAGCGAAACTTCGATGCAGAAATGCACTTCTGCCTATCCTTACAGAGGCATGAGTGTGTCAGTATTGCATTAACCAAAGCCGAGTCGAAGCGCTGGTTAAATATTTCAAATTAATCACGCAATATCAACAAATAAATGAGCAAATAACGTTCTGTGTACATTGTATGTTTTAATATTATGATTCACACTCTCAACATCCACTTCATTATGATAATTAGATTTAATCATGCAGGCTATTGGAACACTGTAAACTAAAATTACCATTTCATAAGTTTATTATTACCTATACTTGATAATTAATAAATATAAGCGTTCATTGGTTAACCGAGGTAACAAGGATCTGACGTAATTATTAATTAATTTTCGACCTTAATATTTAAATCGATATTTGCAATTATTTTTGTGATTTTTTTTTGGCCCAGCGTGGTAACTGAAGCCCGTCTGGAATATATGTACTTATAATATAGGCTAACGATGATGATGATAAATTTGTTTTTACCTGTATATAAAAGACTGATTGATCTATCAACGCAATGTTCCCACCACCGAACGCATTGCGCTAGAATTCGGCGCGCAGAAAGTTATTATGGCGTAGATATCAGCTTTGAAAGGATTTTCCATAAGCCTGCCTAATGGTCTCGCAGTACAAGTATGTACCGTGCGACGTAGAGGTCCTGGGTTCGATTCCCGGGTCGGGCAAAGTGTTATTGGGTTTTTCCAGTAGGAAATTCTCAGTAACAGCACGGAGTCTGGTAATAAGCCCGAAAAACGGCAATAGGCTTGCCCCCTATTACGTGGGACTGATACATACCTGGCGAAATGTGGGTGCGGAAATGTACCTCTGCCTACCCCTTCGGGGAATACAGGCGTGACTTTATGTATGTATGTATGTATGTCATCCCATAATGTGTTGAAACGGAGGTCAAAGTTTGAATGAACGTTGACAAAATCTATATTATCGCGAGCGATGCTGAAGGGAAAGCTTGTTATAGTATATTTTATATTTTTATTACATACATACATAATTTCAAGACGGTATTCCCCTAAGGGGTAGGCAGAGGTAGAGTGCATCACGCGCATCGCCAATTTTGTTGTTATCCCAAGTAATAGGGGGCGAGCCTATTGCCGCTTTTTGGGTACAATCCTAGACTCCGAGCTGTTACGTATTTAGAAAGTATTTTGCCCTACCCGGGTATCGAAACCTGGCTCAGGCAAAAACCGTTCTTAAGATCGCACGGCGTCTACATAATTATTTGTACCGCGAGACCACGAGGTTATAATAAAAATTATAACATTTCCCACAGACGGATATTTAAATTTAATTTATTCATTCTCGTATATGAAAGTAATGCTATTTTCATATTTTCATTCATTAACATAAGGTTTTAGGTGCCTTTAACGATTTCATTGTTTTACACAACATTCAAGTATTGAAGTATTTATTGTACACCAACCATTTTCCTGCTATAAGCTCTCTTGAATAACTGTCTTAATAGAATTATGTTTTGTGAATAGTTTACCCGACTGTAAATGTATTGTTAATGTAGGTACCATTATCAAAATGTACTAACGTTACCAGTAAACCAAGATACCGGAGTCCATTGTTTAAGTGACAATACTCCTTGTATTGAGGCACAATAAATAAATAAATTATAAATACACCCAACAGTCACATACATAGTTCTGACCCCACACTAGGATACAAGTCCTGTGTCGTGGGTATCAGAAACTACGAGAGACTTTTTTTTTTTTTGGTCTCACAAACACCCAGACCCGAAACAAATATTTATGGATCACACAAACATTTGTCTCGGTGCGGGGATCGAACCCGCAGCCTCTCGTTTCGCAAGCTGGTGTCTAGCCAACTGCGCCACGGGGCTGTCAATAATATTAATCAAATGGCTATAAAAATAATATTAAAAACAGTATTATAAATACAACGTCCATCATCAGCCCATAAACGTCCCACTGCTGGGCACGAGCCTCCTCTACAACTGAGAGGGTTTAGGCCTAGGTCCACCACGCTGGCCTAGTGCGGGTAAGCGGACTACACACCTAGGAAATTTCTAAGAACTTTTAGGTGTACAGGTATCATCATGATGTTTTCCTTCACCGTTAAAATACTTGATAATTGTGAACACAAACAAAAAATATAAAATACAGTTGAACAGATACAGATACAGAATATTAAAGACTCCAAATCTCCAAAACATTACGTTGATCAGAGAAAAAAATATCGATACGGGCATAATGTTTATCGGGTCCATTTATTAGCAGTAAAATCGGTTAATTTGTTTGCGGGGCCAGTAAACCGTTTTACTGCTGCGTAACATGATTACGCTATGGGGTTAACGGCACCTTCGGGATCGGGAAGTGATATGTGCGTTTTATTTATGTCTGCCGCGACCTTCTTTTGTTTCTCGGTAACGTGTTCACTGCGCTACACATCAGTCTTGTTCGCTGTTTCGATAGTAATGTAGTAAGTATACAGTAATCCATACTATTAGTGTCGTACAAGTCGTGATGGCCTCGAGGTTTAGGCACGCGGTCGAGAATCTCGACGGTCGCGGGTTCAAACCCCAAGCACACACCTCTGACTTTTCGAAGTTATGTGTGTATTCACAATGAATAATCACGTACTTTAACAGTGAAGGAAAACATCGTGATGAAACCTGCACACCTAAAACTTCTTAGGTGTGTAGTCCGCCAACCCGCACTAGGCCAGCGTGGTGGACTAAGGCCTAAACCCTCTCAATGGTAGAGGAGGCCCGTGCCCAGCAGTGGGACGTATATGGGCTGATGATGATGATGATGATGATGAATCCATACTATTATTTTATAATATTATAAATGTGAAAGTAACTCTGTCTGTCTGTCTCGCTTTCTTGCTAAACCTACTGAACCGATTATATGAAATTTGGTACACAGATAGTTTACAGCCTGAGAAAGGACATAGGCTAGTTTTTATCCCGGAAAAAAGGTTTAAAGGGGTTGAAAGGGGAAATAAAAGGTTGTATGGAAGTATTGTCATTTTTAAAGCTAGAAGCTTGAAACTTATTTTTTAGGTTGTTGATTAGATATAAATAAATATGACATTAAAAGTTTGTAAAAAAATGTACTTTTAAGAGGGTAAAATATAAATAGGGGTGTAAGTTTGTGTGGAAATTCGTCATTTTTGAAGCTAGAATGATGAAACTACTGTAACTATATGTAACTATAATTGTCTGTTACGCTTTCACGCCTAAATCATTTGGCCGTTGTGAACGATTCTTGATATGGACATAAATGGGACTCTGTGGAGCAAAATAGACTACAACTTATTTTCTTTCTGAACCCAACCCTGTAGTCTACGCGCACGAAGTCGCGGGAAAAGCTAGTGTATTATGAATGCCTTCAATATTAATTTTAAGGTGTGCGTGTTTCCTCGCGACGTTTTTCTTCACTGTCGTACTTCGTTCTTTAGTTTGATTAATCATTGTGAATGGGTACACATAAGCAGTGATGGCCTCGAGATTTAGGCGCGCGGTCGAGAATCTCGGCGGTTGTGGGTTCAAACCCCATGCACACACCTCTGACTTTTCGAAGTTATGCGTGTATTCCCGATGAATTATCACATGCTTTAACGGTGAACAAAAACATCTTAAGGAAACCTGCACAGTGCACACCTAAAAATTCTCAGGAATTTCTTAGGTGGGTAGTCCGCTAACCCGCACTAGGCCAGCTTGGTGGACTAAGGTCTAAACCCTCTCAGTTGTAGAGGAGGCCCGTGCCCAATAGTGGGACGTATATGGCCTGATGATGTTGATGATGATGACACACACAGCTACCCAGAGTCAGAGGTGTGTGCTTGGGGTTTGAACATGCGATTACCGATAATCTTTCGAGCTGAGTGTTGAACTGTTTTTCTTTTGTTTTACAATATCGTGGTCGGTCGAGGTTGGTCCAAGCCGCTTTTAGACGTAGCGCAGTGAAGGTATTGATGAGGTTATGAGTGACGAGTGATGGGAGGTTTTCTGCACTTGATGCTATTTTTGCACAGTATTGTCACTTTTTCATGACAGTATTTAAACAAGGTATAAGTTAGATATTAATTGTATAACTGCAAAATTGTAATGTGAATGTGATACTGTTGACATGACAATGAACTAATGATAATTTTGCACTGATTATAATTATTTTTTATTTTGAAACAAGGATATGTGTTGTGGCTGAAAGTGACCTTTTTACTATAGCGTGAGAATCTAAATTATGTGGCATGAAAGACATTAAATTAAGCCAATAAGGCCATTGTTATAAATGCGACGTAAAAATTTTGATACTTGACATAATGATAGTCACTCCTGTATCTGTATGTTGCTATCATTATAAAAACATATTTTGCACTCGTGTATCTCATAAATATGAACTATGAAGTTTAAGTAGGTTGAAGTAAATAGGTCGTACGTGTAAAAACTACGACGTGAAACAAAAAGCCCTAGTACCCCTATTAGGGGCACAGACTATATTTATCAGCTGACCAAAGGGACTTTGTAACTAGATTCCGCAAAGCCCGATCTCGGGTTGACGTTGATAAAGTGACACGTAAATACGAGCGCCGGGCCTAGTCCAATCGCAAAGGTCTAGGGACAAAATTAAGAAAATGCCTACAGTCGAGACGAATGGAAGCGATCCATCTCGCGAAATGCCCGCAAATATTCTTGTAGCCGACATTTGGTAAATACGAGAAAATATAGGCCAGGTGAGGAATATTGCTTGGGCGTTTCATCAAGGCTTATTTCTGTCTGACGTCAACATTTTTATTGTCCGTCAGATTATTTTCTACAATTTTGTTATTTGTGATATTATTATTTTTATTGTATTAACCGGCTTCAATAAAAAAGGAGGATGTTGAAGGTTCCTTCATTATTTGTTTTCATTGACTACTATTAGTTTGTAAGCCAGTACCTATATACATACTTTGGCATGAACTTTAAAATTATAAAATACTTTTGTCATTTCTGATTAACTAAATCAAAATACATATCAAAATAATAAATATTATTAGTGCTAAGTAAATTTACTTTTCCTATTTTTAAGTTTCTTGTTTGTAGTACTTTTTAAATTATTATTTTACTTAACATGAACAAAAAACTGCTCAATCGGTAACCGGGAAGTGGGTAAAATCAAGTCCAAAGGAGGCGGTTAAAAACAAACAAACATACAGGTGAAGCTAAAAAAAGCTTAGAGATATGAAAGGCAGCCATGATAAATATTTTTTTCAAGCAAAACCGCGCGTAACTGAATGTAATCGAGTATCAAAATTGTTCTATATTTAAACGTTTTCATTTTTTTTTATCCGTGTGTAGGCTATGCGGCCAGCATTCATCAAAGAGTTTTTGAGCCTTTAAAATCGTTAACTGTCTATGTCAACTCTGTGTACAGAATACATAAATAATGAAGTTTCGTTTTAAAACTAGTATTTGAAAATAGAAAATTGTGTTCTACTACCGTTGGTAACAAAAAATATGAATGTTTAAAAAGTGTAGCAAGTTTACTCATGGATACAGTTAAGCAATATAATTTTTTGAATATTATTTATATTAATTAAAAATAATGTAATATATCTGTCTCCCTTTAGTAAGCGTTAAGCATTTGTCTATCAGCTG
Source organism: Hemaris fuciformis (assembly GCA_907164795.1). Taxonomy (NCBI): domain Eukaryota; kingdom Metazoa; phylum Arthropoda; class Insecta; order Lepidoptera; family Sphingidae; genus Hemaris; species Hemaris fuciformis. The sequence continues at coordinate 12,118,045 of OU015440.1, forward strand.
GCGTAGTGTGGTTTTGAGGACTACACAATACTTAAGCAATCGTTTGTAAGAAGTCTAACGTATTGTCAGAAATCTAACCTTTAATTCTATGGAGAAAGGCTTTTGGCTCACATATTACCAGCTTTGAAGCCCTGCATAAAAGAAGGCGAGCTTTTTTCTTAGTTAGCTTGCAACCGAGAATTTCCATATCGAAAAATGTAATTTTACATTCAATCAATGAGACACTCACAAAAATACCACCGTAATTAAATGGCTAAAACGGATTATTATAAATATTTTTTTTCATTATATGAATAAAACCTTAAAAAAAAAACAACACAAACGCATTAAAATCTCCATCCGACGCACTTAGGCAAAGACAATACGGCGCTCCGCTCTATTTTTAAAGGAATAATTAATTTATTTCGTTTCAAAACCGCAATGGTATACGTACTAATTGTTTTTCGCTTCTCATATAACATAAAGTTTTTTTTCCTGCATCTAAAGTCTCCCGAGGATGAATATCATTACGAACGCAGCCCCGACTACAATGGCTCGTTCATTTATAATTCCGAGTAGACGCTCATGCATTCATTTCGTGGGACTAGTGCCTGAGTATTAGAATTTTCTAGCATCGTTTCTTCTTGGCTTAGGCTTAGAAGAATTGTAAAATTAGTTACCACTTGCTGAGTCATGCGTTGACATCATATTAGGTGTAACGGCATGAAAATTAGATTGTGTTATGTGTGTAAAATGAAATGAAATGAAATTTATTTCGTAAGACATGTACATTTTTGAGTATCGACAGGTCCCAATATAGGCAAGCCCGTGTCTTGGTACCTGTTTACGTAAAAGCAGTGACGGTACTTCCATAGAAGCCCAAAAGCGTTACAATGTGTAATATCTAGTTTATAATTATTTATTGTGAGGTCAGGATATTTTTATTTATATGTCAAATTGCTTTTGTTAAATACCGATTTGATGCTTAATGATTAATTATTCGGAATTTTGTAAGGCAAGCTGGTATTTTATGGAAGTATCGCCACTATGTTAAAGTAAATAACTTCATAATAAATTTGATTAAAATTCGTCCATCTTTTGGAGAGTGAAGATGTAAAAAGAATTCAAGCACTTAATTTTTGCTATTATTATATTTTTTCTTTATGGAAAAAAGGAGGCAAACGAGCAAGTGAGCAACGTCAACACCGCCCATGAACACCCATAATACCAGAGGAATCATCGGTGTGTTCGCGGCCTTTGAGGAAAATATAGGCTCTCTTCTTGAAGGCCCCTAATGTTTTTTACCTGATTACTTATTAATCATTTAAAGATTTTTGAAGTAAGTTTTCTCAGAAATACTAGACTGAACTAAAAAACAATAAAGTCATAGACTTTGATCTCAAATCGAACCCGGGACCTTACGAAATTACGCTGCACACTCCGTGGGAACGTCGAGCACCAGTCTGCTGCGTAATGTTATAACCGTTTTATAAAATTGTTATGGCAATTTAAAAGCTAAGATTTCGAGACAGTTTATAGCGTTTCGTGGAATTAGCTTCTCAACGAAAATTTCAAGTTGGCACTCGCGATTCTTTCATTTGCCAACAGAAACTGGACACGGGCTTAACGCAACGGCTTAATAGATATTTCGACCGATTCATAATGTTTAAAAACTCTTTGACGTCAAGTCGTAATGGCCTTGAAGATTAGGCGCGGGGTTTAGAAAACAGATCGGTAGTCGCGGGTCTATGTTTTATAATCCACTAGTTTACTTCTACGTTCATCTGTGCCCAGCGGTACCGTCATCAAATATGTATATTTTAATTACATACATACACATAACTTCACGCCTGTATGCCCCGAAGGTAGAGGTGCATTCATCATCATCATCATCATCAGCAGCCTTTCTTACGTTCACTGCTGGACATAGGCCTCTGCTATGGCACGCCACTGGGCTCGATCTTCGGCCCTCCTCATCCAACTGCTGCCAGCCACCCTGCGAATATCGTCACCCCACCTAGCCAGAGGGCGCCCTACACTACGTTTGCCGAGTCGCATTGCTGCACCTTAATTTCGCCAATTGTGTTTTTGTCTAACGTAATAGGGGCGAGCCTTTTGTCGCTTTTCAGGCATATTTCCAGACTTTGCTGCTATTGAGAATTTCCTTACGGGAAAACCTAATAATATTTTGTCCGACCCGGGAATCGAACCCGGGACCTTTAGATTGCACGGTGCATACTTGTCCCGGAAGACCACTAGGCAATTATGTTTATTGTGTCATATATTTTTTTATTTACTCATGGTAATGGAAATGACACGCCTGAAGTGGCGGTTCACAGAGTGTGTCGTTGTTACTACAAAAAATCACAAAATATGAAAAATCGACATGACATCGCAATAACAGCCGGGCAAGAGCCACCATTTTTAATTTACGTTATCTTTTTTTATTTTTGTATATCGAATGCAAAGGCGTCGTTCATACTGCCATCGACGATTCGTTTAGCAATATTTTTGTATGTGCATAAAATAAAAGTGATACAGAAAAATAAGGCAAATTACGTTAAATAACTGTAGCTTTATTTTATTACAGTTGTCCTGTCATTTTTTAATTCCTGTCAATTTTATTAATAGCTATAACGAATAATACTCGTCAAATTTGAATATAAATTTTAGATCCTATAATGAAAATGTGGTACAGTTGACTAGACAATTACAGCTTGCGAAACGAGAGGCCGCGGGTTCGGTCACGGCAACGAGACAAATGTATGTGTGAACCACAAATATTTGTTTCTGGTCTAGTCGTTTGTGAGAACGAAAAACCTATAATTGTTTCTGACGCAGCTTAGTGTGGGGTCAGAACTATTTAAGTGAATGTTGGGTGTATTTATATGTGTATATTATTATAAATTATTTAGTATGGAGCTCATGATGTAATATGACTACATAGAACATGCATCCGCTAGACACCTCAGGGATTGAGAATGTCTAGCCATTAAAATCCACCTTTGTCCATAATTCCGAATAATAAATAATCTTTAATTTTTAAATCTTTATTTTTCAAAAGCAATTATAAACAATACATTACACAATTAACGTGTAACGCTTTTGGGCTTCTATGGAAGTACCGCCACTGGCCTTAATGTATGTTATTCTAGAAAAATGCACGTAAATAAGAAAAATATTTCTTAAGCACATATTTAGTGTGTTTTATAATTTTATTATGCAAATTAACGGGTAAGTGTTCCTGCGAGTAATATTCAGAGTGGTTGGCGGTGCCTCAAAGTTAACACTAAGAAAAACTTTGTAAACTCCTGTATAATAATAACATGCATACATACATACATACGCACTAACGCTTGCATTCCTCGTAGGGGTAGGCAGAGGTGCATTTCTGCCCTGTGTCAAGGGGGCGTTAGAATCCCACCACGGTATTTCCTGCCTGTCGTAAAAGGCAACTCAAAGGGGCCCTTGGGGTCGCTGGGCGCGTTGCTAGGGGCAGCGTGTCCTCACTGAATGTGACCCCGAGAGAGGCGGTGGCATCGTGGCCTGTGTCCGTCGCGGGCGCCCATCCACAACCGAGGCGCCCGAACCAAGCTAGTGGGGATGCAACTGCGCCCCCGCATCTACGAGACGGCCGAGACATTTTCGTCTCGGGGGCGCATCAGGCGGCTGCGGCATCATTGTGGGTGCTTCTCGCCCACACACCGTAGTGAGTAGAGGTCCTGGGTTCGATTTCCGGGTCGGGCAAAGTGTTATTAGGTTTTTCCATTACGAAATTCTCCGTAGCAGCACGGAGTCTGGAATTGTGCCCGAAAAACGGCAATAGGCTCGCCCCCTATTACGTGGGACTGATACATACCTGGCGAAATGTGGGTGCAGAAATGCACCTCTGCCTACCCCTTCGGGGAATACAGGCGTGAGTTTATGTATGTATCTATGTATTTCCTTCATAAATGTAAAAAGTAGCTAAATTGTCGGGCAGTATGCACGAGGGTTTGCGTAGTTCAAAAAGCGATCCCTAGAGTACTACAGGAATGTGTGAATTCGCAGATATGAAACCTGGTTGAATAGAGCACATTCGTTAGGCTTTTTAGGGTATTGACGATTCGCACTCGGGAATATTTTTCAAAAGTAAAAGCCGATGTAGAACACGAACATTCGGAATTAAGAGTTCTCTGAGAGAAGTTAATACTGCGGTTTAAATCGTTTGATCGAAAAGTCTAAAGGTCGGATAAACGAGAAATAGCATGAAGTTTTAAGTTTTATTCTATGAGTGGGCAAGTTTGAGCCTTTTAGATTTGAGATTTTTGGTGTGATAAAGTAATGTGTTTCTGGTGCATAATGTGAAATTTAGTATATAATCTAGTCTACGTAAAAATCCCCGAAACACTTGCAAATTAGATCATTGAATAATTCTGATTTGTATTTTTATGTAAATATAATTTTACCTTAAATTAAATTACTTTATCTTACATTAACAAAAAAAAATTGTAATTTGTTTCTTTTGGCAAATTAATGTTATTCCGAAATTGAATAAAATTCCTAGAATGAGACTTCGTAATACAGTAACATTAATTTTTTATTACATTACCATTACTCGCTTTGATTTGAAGCTCCTCTAATTTAAAACTATAAATATATTATGCAACTGACAGTAAATGATCATATGGTTTTCCTATACGTTATGTCAATTTCATACGTTTTTAAGTGTTTTATTTGCGATTATGATTGTAGAATGTGACTTAGTCTGCGATCTTTGAACACGTATTTCACAGTTATATACGAGTATTTCTCGTGTGATGTCTAGGGTGCTACTACATAAACGCAAATTTGTAATCAAACATCAGAAAAATCACAATAACGGTAGTACTATATAGTTCCACGTTTATTGACCACGTTGACATTTTTTGAAATCTAATTTGATCCTGATCGAACTTAAGCTACGAAACATCCATAACTTCTTCCAATTTTAATCAAAACTTTAACTAAAAGATCACCTCGTTTTATCGCGGCATAATTAATGGTCTACATATTATCGAGAGGTAGTCTGAAAATCTGATTCAGTTTCCAGGTCGGAAAAAGCGTTATTTTGGTATTTCGTTGGGAAATTCGAAATAGCAGCACCAAGTCTGGTAAGAGAATATACCTACATATACCGTAAGAAATAATGTACGGTCTACATAAATAAATGTGTACACAAAATAATTTATTTGTGCTAAATTTATCATTTTAATTTCACTTGAAAGATGATAGGTAAATCAAATACCTTAGTTTTCTTTTTTCAAATCTACGTCTGCAAAATGGTCCTTTTTTCAACAAATTTCAACTAATTTTATTCATGTATCTCACGCAGTACATAATGTACGGTAAATATTGCGTATGTTCAATACAAGGAGCTGACTAAAACTCGTTTCCCACTACGGAACTCGTTTGCGCGGATTATCGGTACTTAACCGCTTCATAAAAATTCTATTAAGCCATTGTATTACAGTTACTTTTTGTGGAGTAATTCTTCCAAATTTTATTTGATATCCGGGCGCTTAAGGGCTATTAAATTTCTTATTACACCGTCGATATAATTATATAATTATTTATTATAACTCACTTTTGAAGAAATCATTAAGCGCATTTTCTAATCTGATTTTGACTACTTTAGAACACAACACACACAACGGTTTTTTTTTTAAAGAAGTTGCGTTATATTCAAATACCGATAACTACCACGTTAGCACATAATAATTACAGTTAAAAGTATTTTTTAGTTAGACTCACGAGAGACGACACGAGGTAGTCGTCATCTTACTAAACAGGGTATACACAAGCTGTTCCCAGAACGATACTCACTTGCGAGTACTAAGTGTTACTACGGGTTTTACACTAAATGTACTGTATTCTATCCATGTAGTTAATCTGGATACGAAATATATTTTAGACGCCAATACTATGACTTACTAAACGATATAGATCTCGCTAAACATCTTCTTTCTTAGGTGTGTAATTTCTTAGGTGTGTAGTCCGCCAACCCGCACTAGGCCAGCGTGGTGGACTAAGACCTAAACCCTCTCAGTTGTAGAGCAGGCCCGTGCCCAGCAGTGGGACGTATTTGGGCTGATGATGAATAAAACATTTTAACTCAAACCTCCGTTTAATTCAGCAATAACAGTGCACTTAAAACTACTACTCATTTTGAAATACGATTTTTTTTGAAGATATATTGACAGCACCGTGGCGGAGTTGGCTAGACACCAACTAATGAAACGAGAGGCCGCGGGTTTGATCCTCGCACCGAGACAAATGTTGTGTGATCCACAAATATTTGGGTCTGGGTGTTTATGAGACCAAAAAGTCTCTCGTAGTTTCTGATAACCTCGACACAAGACTCGTATATTAGTGTGGGGTCAGAACCATGTATATGGGTGTATTTTTTATTATTCTTATCTTACTGCGACATTACCCTTACAATTTTTTCCTCTTTAATTTTGTTTTTATTTCCGTAAACATTTGAAACCCAATTTTACTGTTTCAAGCGTAGTGTTAATAATATAAGTAAAAACGGTGCTTCCCATTTCTGTACATAGTTAAGTTGCGTCTTATTTCCATGCGGTCCACGGTCGCGTTCTTCAGCCAACTATGCTTTGTTTTTCGCACAATATGATGTTTGCTGAAATATTGAAGTTGCCGGTTGACCTATATTTCTGCTTCAAGCGTGCACATTTACGAGTACATATTCTTCAGTTGGAAATGCACTAGAATCCTGTTCTGTAGTTACTGAACAGGATGCAGTACATCTTACTGTTTTTATTTAAACTACGGCAAATGAGTATGCAGGTCGCTTCGGAATAGTGTAGCTGGCCATTAACACTTAAACACTTGGGCAACGTGTGTACATTGCTGGCCATTCAAATTTAAAAAGTTCGGATGGGTCTTCTGTAATCTTATTTACCGGATAATGCCTTGCCGCAAATAGGAATGGTATTTTTTTTAAACAATAGCGTGCTTATTATCTAGCTGCCAGTTTCACAGACGTAATTGTGTCTACTGGCCAATGACCGTAGTCATATCTGCACTCATTGCCAGCGTGGTGGACTGGAATATATGGGCTGATGTTGACACTTACCACCAAGCGTTGCCACTTCACTGTGTCAGTATAAAACGCAATCTCCTTCTTTATTACAACTGTGTCCTTTCCATTTGAAACTTCTCAAACAATAATAATAAAGAATCGATGTTGTCGGTTCTTGGTACTAGTGTGTAAGCCGACCCCTGGATAGTTGTCAGCGCGGCCGCGAGCCCCACACTCCTAAGCAGTGCTATTAAGATAACAACGGTCTATCCCTTAAGCGATACGCGCAATAATGTGGTCCTAAGTGATTGTGGATGGGCGTACGTAGCCACCGCGGTCCGGACAAAATTGCAAGATCGCAAATGTTCTCACGTTTGTTGACATAGTCCTCAAAATTTGGGCTGTGTTCGTCCGCGTTTGGTGAAGTAGTCTTTGGGATGTGTCATAGCTATTCTAGGCTTAGTTTTACCTACTTCTATTTATGAGCTTTTATCTGTAGCATTCCACATTTTCATCAACAGTTTTAAGTGCAAAAGTTTATGGTTCTTTAAGGACAGTCTCGTTAGTTTCATGGCACAAGTGTGTACTATATGAGTCCAGGATGACATTTCTGGGTTGGGAAAATTTTTATTGAATTTTTTTCGTAAAATTCGTCTCACTAGTGGAATCTAAAGATCGATGGGCCGACGAAATAAAAAACACAGCAGGCAAGGACTGGATGACGAAGGCGGCAAACAGGAAACTATGGAAACAGTTGGAGGAGGCCTTTATCCTTAGAGGAGCCATGTAGTATTGTAGTAGTATGATTATAATCTCAATGTAATTTTATGGCAATAAAAAGGCTTTATTATTATTTAGTGGAATCTGGAAATGTGACCGAAAGGATTCGAATAAGACGGACTAGGCCGCCACAAATGTATCGGCGGGTGAGAGATGATTATATTAGATTTTATTTTTATTTTGATAATAATGGCAAAAAAACATATGTGAGCAGGATTGTATATTACGTTAACAATAAACTTGTTCAATGTATTCTCAATTATATTCCTGTCTTTTCTGGTCCAACAACCCCAAAATGTAAACAGAACGTTATTAATTCTAAATTGGTATTGGCTATTAAATAATTCAATAAGCGGTCATACAGTTAAGGGGCACATTAATGTGCCCCTCAAAGCTCGCTCGTAAAATGGCAGCGGGCGATTACAGTTTATAACCGCAAGTTGTACCGGCCCTGTTATATTCTCATATGATACAGAAACGAAAATACACCCCAATTGAAACATACTAAATTTACCAATAGAAGGAATGGACGTCAAGAGATAGAAATTTTCTTCTATTTTACCAACAATAAAATATGTAGGTATATATAGAGTATATCTCCTTTCTAGATACTCGGTTTTAATTACCTATGCTTATCAATAAATGATTTTCTGTTCCTTTCCCGTGCAAGTATAAAAAACATGTTTTCAAAACCAATTACTTTATTATGACTGTAAACAGCACCCCGAACCAAAAAATAATGATTGACAACACCGCCATTATTTCTGCCAATTATTTTGACATCCGATATCTTTTATAATATTCTGTAATTTTCTTCAAGTCAACGAACGGTGTCTCATATTTTCCAACTCCTGACTTGTTTCAGGTTGCTTCAAAATTAATGTTTTTAATACCCCGAAGCGGGACAATGAACCAGGACTGGAAATTATTAACTGCTTTATATAGCACCTAAATCAATACCTCGTGGTTCGAGATTGCTTTGTTTTAAGAGTTCATAGTCCGGACGAAGGCGATCGAATAACGCTTCCGTAACTTATTGTTCATTATCGTTTGTTTAGCGAGCTTCTTTTGAGGTGACAATTAGTTACGAGCGAACCATAGTGTTATTACAAAGCTGCGCGCCTGAGTTCACAGGATATTCTGAAGAAATTTGGTCATTGACTCTTCTGGTTCCTTATATTTTCTTTCTTTTATTCCGTTTATTTATTTATTAGAAGCTTTAAATACGTAACAGTATAAAGGCGGACTTAATGCCATAGCCATTATCTGCCAATCTACCTTTGAGGATGCGGAGATGAAACGTGGTGTTATATTATATAGTTTTGTTACATATGTAATTCCTTATTCCTTTGTGGATGACGACGGAAATGAGTTTGAGATGAACGAATATTTCGGTTGTGGTTAGACCCTAAGTATTAAAAAGTAAGAAGGTAGATTTGGAGAATACAGTAAAGAGTAAATACTACGCAAGCTACGTCGTCAAATGGAGTTGGAATATTTAGTTGATATTTGTGTTTTATTTCAGCTCGGCCAAGTTACTATCATCATCATCATCATCATCAGCAGCCTTTATTACGTCCACTGCTGGACATAGGCCAAGTTACTATACTTCGATCTAAATAAAAAATAAATAAATAAATAAATACACCGAACAGTCACATACATAATTCTGATCCCACACTAAGATACAAGTCTTGTGTCGTGGGTATCAGAAACTATGAGAGACTTTTCGGTCTCACATACACCCAGACCCGAAACAAATATTTGTGGATCACACAAACATTTGTCTCGGTGCGGGATCGAACCTGCGGCCTCTCGTTTCGCAAGCTGGTGTCTAGCCATCTGTGCCACGGGGCTGTCTAATAGTCTGGCGAGAACTGTTTCTATCGGGTCGACAGAATTATGTCGGCCAATTAGTAGCGAATAGACAAAGGCAAATTTCGGAGCTCTACAGAATTACATGGATCTCTATGGCAAGTTTTAAACTATCTCGATACCGCTTCCTTTATTGGTATATAAGATCGAGGAATCCTGGGATGATTTGCGGGTCGGGCCAAGTGTTTTTTGTTTTATAAGCGAAAAAGTATAGAAAGTCCATTCCAGCAGTGGGGCGTAGAAAAGATTATATGGATACATAGAATTATCACATTAGTTAATAAACATAAAGATTATATATTGGCAAAGAAAAAAAAAGCAGTGATGGCCTCGAGGTTTAGGCGCGCGGTCGAGAATTTCGGCGGTCGCAGGTTCAAACCCCAGGCACACACCTCTGACTTTTCGAAGTTATGTGTGTATTCACAATGAATTATCACTTGCTTTAACGGTGAAGGAAAACATCGTGATAAAACCTGCACACCTAAAAAGTTCTTAGGAATTTCTTAGGTGTGTAGTTCGCCAACCCGCACTAGGCCAGCGTGGTGGACTATGGCCTAAACCCTCTCGCAGTTGTAGAGGAGGCCCGTGCCCAGCAGTAGGACGTATTTGGGCTGATGATGAAAGAAAAAAAAAACAATTTTAACCAATTATATTAATGCCATTAAGTATATCAAATACCAACTGGAACCGTAGACTTCAGGTACCTTAGCGTGTTGAAATTCCGCACTATTGCCGCCATACGTGATCGCCCACAATCCTAGTTCCGATGCAGTCCGCGATACTTATTGCGTTTTATCAAGTTTGCTGCCAGTTACGTGCGCTGAAATCGTTATACCGAGCTTAGTTGACACACTTCCACATAATTTCATCATTTATTGGTTCTATACATGTAATTGATATTACTATCATAGCATATATAGCATCATATATTCGAGTTAAATTCAACTTGTTTTACTCGTACCAACCCTAGTTTAATCTGTACTAATGCTCTCTTTTATTTTATGTTATTCTTGTTCTAGAGAGTTTAGATTTATTTTCACTGTTATGCGCTCGCTTAACGAAAATTTCGAAACAAAAATTTCCCCATTATAAATATGACTAAATATTATGATTTTTCATGGAAAGGTCACAAAAAAATGTTTTTATTGTTCCGGACTAACTTAAATTAGATGTAGACCCTATTGTTTGTCTTTAAGCGAATGTGTCACGTCTCATATATATTTTTTTCAACAATACAGCTCTATTACGTTCATTGAAGTAGTATCATCAATGATTTTTTAAAATTGATACAAAGCCTTGTTACATACACTCTGATGGGGTAAGACCGCGTAGGTTTTACCGCGCAGGTCAGAACATTGTTACATAGGTATACATAGCTTGGAGTAAATACACATGAGGTCCTGAGTTTAAGAAAAAAAAAATAGAATCAAGCATTGCGAAAAAATAAAGACAAAGACAAATAAAATAAAAGCGTAAAAATAATGACAAAGACATTAAACAAAAATTTGGTGACAGGCGTTTTCTTCAATAATTTATTATGTATTTCCTATTACATAAGAGAGAAACTCAGTTGTGTGGAAACGTGTTGAACATTATATTTAAGCTGAAATTTACCATTTTCCGTGATACACGAAATTTCTTTTACCCAGTAACGTATTAGATAACTTTTACCCCTTCTCTGGAAAACGGTTTATATTTTCATATTTTTTCAACAGAAGAGTGACAAAAAATTTGGTTCAGCTTTTACTTTACGACGCTACCGGTTTTTCCTTTTATTTCGATGCGACATTTTTATTTTAGCTCTTACATAATAACAAGCAAGCTTTTGAATATATTAAACTGTTTGTGACGGGGAGATGTATTAGAAAATGTCGGGTCAGCGTGGCATATTGTAATTCTTATATCTAGAACAAGAAATGGGGTCGGATGTTATCATATTTTATAGCTTGCCAATGCAATAATTTGAACTAGCATTGAATGCTAATCATGAAATAAAGAATATTTTAGGAAAGCCCAAGCTTTTAGTTTTTTAGTGTTCTAAATTTCAAATACTACATACATACATAACCTCACGCCTGTATTCCTCGAAGGAGTAGGCAGAGGTGCACAGAGGTGCAGAGGTGCATTTCTGCACCCACTTTTCACCAGGTATGTATAAGTCCCACGTAATAGTGGGCGAGCCTATTGCCGTTTTTCGGGCACAATTCCAGACTCCGTGCTGCTACTGATAACACTTTTCCCGACCCGGGAATCGAACCCAGGACCTCTAGATCGCTCGGCACATACTTAATACTACATAAAACTACAGGTTTTAAACTATTTCTAAATCATCATCATCAGCCCATTTACGACTCACTGCTGGGCACGGGCCTCCCCTACAACTGAGAGGGTTTAGGCCTTAGCACGCTGGCCTAGTGCGGGTTGGCGAACTACACACCTAAGAACTTTTAGGTGTGCAGGTTTCATCACGATGTTTTCCTTCACCGTTAAAGCAAGTGATAATTCATTGTAAATACACATGTAAATATGTATTTACTATAGATCATGTAAATGTGTTTTTACATGGTCTATAGACATGGTTTATTTGAATGTAATGTAGGACCAACATTTAAGCGCTTTTTGCCTCCTGGGTCGCACGATTTCTTTTTCGGTAGGGTATTCCCATTCACAGCACGAATCCTGGGATATATATGACAAATCATGTTTCTAGACGACACCTCTATTGCTTAGCTTAGAAAAGGGCGTGTGTGTGTGTGTCTATTTAAAAGTTCGATTTTTTATCGTAACCTTTTCAAAGTTTAAAACAAAAATTGAGATTCTAAGTAAGTACTTTATACATTTATTTCTATGCATTAAGCTACTTCTGCATGATTTTGAGTAAACTAGACGATCCCTTCCAATTGGCTTCACAACGCGCAGTCCAAAAACGTGATGACACTTTGATCCCTCGGATTGGCTGCACCGCTCGGCATTCGAATAAATAACAGACGCGCAATTTCTGTTTTCCTCTCGAAACCGCCGTAACTTTTTAATGAATTCAACTGTAAACTTTTTACATGTGCAATATTATTGTTGAAGCCATGAATTCTACGATGAAGAAATGAGACGATTTTTGTTGCGACCCACAGCTGGGCACGGGCCTCCCCTACAACTGAGAGGGTTTAGGCCTTAGTCCACCACGCTGGCCTATTGCAGGTTAGCGGACTACACACCTAAGAAATTCCTAAAAACTTTTAGGTGTGCAGGTTTCATCACGATGTTTTCCTTCACTGTTAAAGTACGTGATAATTCATTGTGAATACACACATAACTTCGAAAAGTCAGAGGTGTGCCTGGGGTTTGAACCTGCGACCGTCGAGATTCTCGACCACGTGCCTAAATCTCGAGGCCAAAACTACTTTTGTAAAAAATGTATATAAATATAGATATTTGTAGGAGAGCGCAGAGTTAGGAATCGCCCTTACATTTTAAATTGACAACATATTATTTTAACTTACTTGCATACTGTACTCGAATCGTTTATTAATGTACTTTAATATGACCCAATTGAATATCTGTCAATTCGAAGTAGTGTACGCGGAATATAATTTATAATATCCATTTTTCTCGCTGTATTCCCAGAGTTGTATTTGGCACAACGTTGCGCTTTCATAATGCGTTGCGTTTTCAATGGGCAGTCGGGGGAGTGAGTGTCATTAAAATGCGCCGAGGGAAATAATAATTATGATCACCCGAGATACACAGTTAAGTAAAAAAATAATTCAAAAACGCTGTGCTTGGCTATTATGAGCCGGCGAGGAGTTACAATTTATTATCGATATTTCGGCCATTTTTGCGATGGCTTGTTCATTTAGTACTTGACAATGCTTGTTGTAAATTGAAACAGAAGTTGCATCCTTGGAACGAAATTTCATAATAAATAATAGGAAACAATAAAAATCACATTGCGTGTAAAAACAAAAGAAGAACTGTAAGTACAATATACATATAGTAAAGTCATGATTGTCAACCTTAAATTAAATTCGAGTAAAAAGTTTCTACACATATGAAGATTTTGCTGGATGTTGGTTTGCAGGAAATTCTTATTCGTTTAATTAACACTAACTTACTGTGTGAAGATAAAACAAGCGTAAGTTGTATTTAGATTTAGAAATTTGAACAGGCCGAGTTAGTCACGTGGTCTGGTAACACTGGCTAGAATTTTTCAAGTTTTTACTTTTTTTTTCTTCTCCATAGTAGCTATGATTTTTTTATTTATAGAATGTACCGAGCTAGCTTCCAAAAGTGATCACTCCCTTTCATGAGAAAATATGAGCGCTGTGATACATTTTATTGTACATCGCAACGTCTAGCTATATAAGGGTAGTAATTGGTACACGTTTTGAGCGATTTATATTTTTAAAACTTTTCTAAGTACATATATTAGGATTAAGTCGTGATGGCTTCGAGGTTTAGGCACGCGGTCGAGAATCTCGACGGTCGCAGGTTCAAATCTCTGACTTTTCGAAGTTATGTGTGTATTCACAAAGAATCGAGGTAAATATGTAGGTACATACATACATATGGATTACATAAACGGGACGTATCCTGTATCGAACTCACATGCTCTCGTTTTACAATTTACTCGTTGTTAGAAGTAGTTGCAAGTCAGATACTATTTTATCTATCAGTTGTCACTTAATATAAACTACTATTCTTTTATTTATTTACACTTTTTACAATTTGTAAAGGTGGACTTAGGCAAAGGCATTCTCTTCCAGTCGAACCTAAGGTGAAGCAGAGATGAAATGAAACTGTGCGTAAATATTTTTCACCATACTATAATTATCAGCAAGAAGTATGTTTCATTTTACGTTCTTGATGTAGGTCGTCCTTAATCCAGACCACCTACTTTCCACTGTTATATATCAGTGCCAGACGTAATTATTTCGGAGACAAGACAAAAAAGTCACCACTTGTCTTTATTACGCATATTCTCCGCAGCCTTCGGCTTTTTATAGCAATAACATAAATTCTGAATAGCTTTCCTTTAGTTTAGGAGAATTGTTTATGTTGATACGTCGTTCATATGTGACGTGACATGATTTGTTGAAATTCTTGGCTCAAATCATGTTTATAGATTAAGTAGTGTAATTTTATTTTCTCAGTTGATTTTATTTGGGTATTCATATAATTGTATACACTCTCACTTGTATACGGAATCCCCCACACGACTTGCCCTATTCGTCATCATCATTATCGTCATCATCAGACCATATACGTGCCACTGCTGGGCACGGGCCTCCTCTACAATTGAGAGGGTTAAGGCTTGAGTCCACCACGCTGGCCTAGGGTTGGCGGACAACACACCTAAGAAATTCCTAAGATTTTTTAGGTATGCGGGTTTCCTCACGATGTTTTACTTCACCGTTAAAGTGATAATTCATTATGAATACACACATAACTTCGAAAAGTTAGAGGTGTGTGCCTGGGGTTTGAACCTGCGACCGCGGGGATTCTCGACCGCGCGCCTAATCCTTGAGGCCATCACTACATACTTTTATTCTATTCGTACTGAAGTTAAAGTCAATTTCATTGTGGCTCTACCATGTTACAATTTTAATTCATGCTCGCATGAACCTTATTTATTATTTAACTAGCTGTACCCGCGACTTCGTCCACGCGCAAAATTTATTTTTCATAAGAAAATTTATAAACTAAAAGTAGCCTAAGTTACTCCTTATTAAATCAGCTATCTGTGAGTGAAAGTCCCGTTAAAATTGGTCCACCCGTTTCAGAGATTAGCCGGAAGAAACAGACAGACAGACAAAACAGACACTCCAATTTTATTTATTAGTATAGATTAATTTGTCCGTACTTTATTTCCATAGCTCGTATTATAGTAACTCATAATTTGTGTAACTAAACGACGTATTTATTAGTTTGTTTTTCAACACAAACTGTTTGGTCGAAAGTCGAGGGCTGAGCATTTATTTAACGACAAACATAAAACTATTCATCCAGTCTTTGTGCATAAACAAATAGAACGGCTCAGCTCGAGTTGTTTGAATGTATTCAAGTAGCATTCGTGATGAAAATTAATTTAAACCGTGAACAATTGGAGTGGTCGTTGCTGATTTGTGGTTATGCGTAGTGCTCGAAAACGTGGTCAGGGAGGCATAATTAGTGAATGAATCACACCTGATACTGTGGTTATTGGCTTAGGATATCATTTTGGGGATCATTGGATTTTAAGACGGTAATTGTGACTATCTTGTCTAAGTTACGGATGAACCTAGGATGGGTAGAGAAAATCTATCTAGAATCTAGATAAACATTGGGTAGGAAACTAATTCAACCATTATTAATAATTTACAAATTAAAAGATTGTCTTATTAGTGATGAAAAAGGCTTAGTATGGCCTGTGACTGAACGTCTGGGTACCCATACCTGCAGTAATCTGCTTCGTGGTCCCATGGCGAGTGTGTGCCATGCGATTGAGGTCTAGGTTCAAATCTCGGGTCCGGTAAAATATTATTTGGAAATTCTCTCAGCACGGAGTCTTGAAAAGTGCCAGATAAACGGCAATAGGCTCACCTCCTATAACGCGGCGCTGATATATGCCAGGCAAAAAGTAGGTTCAGATATGCACCTTCGCCTACCCCTTCGTATTTAAGCCTTCACACTTCCCAGCAAAACGTGCGTTATCACCATACAAAGGAGAGTAGTATAGGTACTGAAGTTGTTATAGATAACACAAATGAAACTACTGATGCTGTGGGTTCTGACTAATTTTGAATGTGTACGAAACACAAATTGGGGCAGACTATACAAAACTTGTTAATAAGTGTTTGTTCAAAACATCCTGTTTTGCTTGAGTTCGAAACTTTTTCGATCTAAAATTGCCGTTTGTTGAAAACAATTGGCGGATAATAACTTCATATTGATGGGTTAAAAAGTAAAAAATAGGAGTGAGGATTAAGACTGGATAAAAGATATTTTCGTTAAAAGTAAAGTATGGAGAGATTGAGAAGTTTTGAATCACCAAAATTGGAAAAACTGAAGAATTTTTAATTGGTGTAAAATTAGATATATTTAACGATTAATATCATTGTATGAATAAATATGATAATGTGATTTTCTAATGTTAACTATAAAGTCCTCTCAGATGGAATTTGGGCGTTAAATTGTGCGATCTTGTGATCCCGGTTGCGATTCGTGCGGCGGGGAAGATATTATCAAGTTTTTCCAATAGACAATTCTCAGCAAAGCACGGCGTCGGAAAATTTGCCTGAAAATCGTTAATAATCTCCCCCACTATCACGTGGGATTAAAGACATAATTTTCGACACGAGGGTGCAGAAATATGAAATGATATTTACTAAATCTATAAAATGTCAAATACATCACTTAGATTCAGTCTATTCAAAATTTTGTGCACCACCCTGTTTGGAAGGCAGACATCACTAGAGAAGAACGGGCAAGAAACTCTAGCGTTGCTCTTTTCAATCATTACAATATTGATACGAAGACTAAGTTTTCCGAATTAGATATTTCATTAATACAATCTCAGACTATTGAATATGAGAATAACATTGAGTTATCTTAAATGAAGAAACTGTGAGAAATAGCTGTGCCCACCTCTTCTAGGGTACATGTGAATTTTTAATATATGTATGTATTTATTTTATTTATTTTATTTATATATACTTTATTGTACACCATGAATACATACAAAATTAATATTAATATTATTTATCATATTTTTATACAAAAAACCAAGTATGTATGAACATATAAAGTCCTGTTTTACAAAAAAACAGCTGATAACACAAAAAGGTAGACACATCACAATAAAAATCTCTGTAACACGAAATTGCTTCTAGCGTGTTGGATGAGCTCTCAGCCTGTCAACTCATTCATTTGTCAGTGGGCGTGCCAATGACCTTGTTCATGTGAAATGTATTGTTCTGATGGGTAATATCGTGGGAGGATATCACGATACATTGAGAAATTATGGATAGTATGGTTTAATAGGGGTAATAGATTCTTAACTAATGTACACGACAAAGAAGCTAGAGAAAATATACTAAGAAGTCCTCGTACTCTTAGGTCCCGCCTCGTATAATGAAGTGGTACTCAGTTCTTTTCTCGGATCAAGCAGTGTTATTGTATTTTTTCACTGCATTTTTTTTCGTAAGAGTATGGAGTAGGAAATGTGCCTGAAAAGTGACATTATACGAGACTTTAAAAACGTAGGTGGTGAAAGTGTAGTATAGATATGCACCTCTTTGCCTACCTTTTCGGAATTAAGGTATGCGTTTAGGTATGAATGTATGTGCCATGAGTGAAAATACACAAGGAATTCTTATAAATTTTTATATCTATCTTGATGGTGCCTACTTTGTATAAGTTATGAAACCCACCCTAGCGTCACGATCCCATAAATAATTTCATGGTTGGACCCATAAATCTATAGGACATGTGTGACGTCAGACACCATTTAATCCTTAATCACATTGCTGCAGATGCATCTACACATTTGGGACAAGTCATTACAACTTGGAGCGTATACATTCGTTACGCTGAACGCTGCAAACACCGAAATGACGTCACAAGTCGCTACTTTATCTTAATTCATGTGCTTTGCACATTGTGAAATGTGTGAATGTATGCAACTTTGTATAAAGGACCGAGTTTTTAATGTTATGTATATTATAATGAATAACCTTGTCAGATAATTTTAGTTTTGTTGTTGTTGTTAGATGTTGCATTCGTTGATATTTCTTTTAATTAATTTCGTTGCGGGGTAAAGACACAATAGTTCTCAAAGAGACACTGAGATTCAACAATGGGCGTTATTTCTGTGCGTGTCGCGGTTGATCTTGGAGTTGCAATGCCGGTTGGGTTAGATGTCTCTAGAAATTACTTCACAACAGTATTCATGTATTATCCAACTAGTTATTATGTAACATTTATTAAGACTATGAAGGATAAAAAGAAGGAAGGTAAAACAAGAACCCAAACTCATCGATTCCACGACTAACTAGTGCGTTACACCATTACTCATCTGAAAACAGTTTTTCAGTTGTGATCGTATTCACAGGAAGGTACGTTTTGGAAGGCTACACATAAACGATGCTAAAGCAGTTTGCATATTACTCGTACCAACCAAGCTACGAGCCTTTAAAGGTAATGCTGGGAATAGCTTCAAAGGTTTGGCTTTCCGAGTCATGGTACGGTAACTGGCTGTATTTTTACTCAACTGTTCCAAAGCTAAAAGGAAGGAAAAGATTTTCGCAGTATCGTTTTTTGCGTATCACTGTAGCGCTCAAATTAATGAAGTCTCAATTATGCGTTGGCGGGTTATACACGCGCACACACACACACACACACACGCACACGCACACGCACACGCAAGACAAGTCTATTGTCCATCGACACCCACAATTCCAGATTCCGAGCTGCTACGAGACTTATGTACTGGAAAAACGCAATAACACTTCGTATCACATAATGATCATTTTCATAAAAGCACTGAGAAAGGGAAAAGAAAGAGCAGTGATGGCCTCGAGGTGTAGGCGCGCGGTCGAGAATTTCCTCTGAATTATCACTTGCTTTAACGGTGAAGAAAAACATCGTGATAAAACCTGCACACCTAAAAAGTTCTTAGGAATTTCTTAGGTGTGTAGTCCGCCAACCCGCACTAGGCCAGCGTGGTGGACTAAGGCCTAAAGCCTCTCAGTTGTAGAGGAGGCCCGTGCCCAGCAGTGGGACGTATTTGGGACGATGATGATGATGACTGAGAAAGGGAAATAGACATATTAGAGGATCTATTGTTTTTATAAAACTTTTCTACCACATGATACGACTAAGTATCAAAAACACATGTACATACATATGTAAATGTATGTAGGTATATAAGACTGCCTTTCATCATTGCCATTCATCGCAGCTACTGTATCGCGCAGGGTATGACAGGGTATTAAACCAATAATGTAAAACGCACGTATTTATTTCCTGGAAGTAAATTCGATGTACTTAGGATCCTGACAATGTTAAAGGTTACGTGACGTCAAATGTAATTTTCCTGAAATTATGTTCAATTAACGTGTATATTTATAAGCCATATTACTAAATAATCATAAGACTGTTATAGAAAGAAACGACAATAATTACACAGACACATACATAACTTCACGCCTGTATTTTCCGAAGGGGTAGGCAGAGTTGCATTTCTGCACCAACATTTCGCCAGGTATGTATCAGTCCCACGTAATAGGGGGCGAGCTTATTGTCGTTTTACGGACACATATCCAGACTCCATGCTGCTACTGAGAATTTACTAATGTAAACACCCAATAACACTTTGCCCGAGCGGGGAACCCGGGACCTCTAGATCGCACGGGACATACATAAGCCGCGAGACTACAAGGCAGTAGTTATTTTTTCTATTAACAGGTTTGCATCCACCCGTACCATCTTAGTTATGGCGTTCAAGGAAACTTGTTAATCCTATCAAAGTCATTAAATCCCAGTGAATCGTGTTCCGTTAGTTATATTTGAGTAATCTATAGTATCTTTCAGTTGTAGAAGAGGCCCGTGCCCAGCAGTGGGACATATATGGGCTGATGATGGTGATGATGGTGATGATTATATATGCGACAACATATAGTATATATAGTCTTTAATCAAATTATGTTTTAGTATAACTAAATATTTAAGTGATTTTTGTTTTCCTAATAAAATAAAATAACGATCCCGTATTTGATTCCTGGATAGGGCAGTCTGCTATGATTTTCTGTTAAGGGATTCCTAATTGCAAAGTCGTAGTCTAGAAATGTAAGCGACACTACTTGACTTCCCACCACGTAGGATAAACATACTGATAGCAGAATATGTATAGAAAGAGAGGCATGAGTATATATGTACGTTTATTTACAGAGTTTAAAAGGATGAATGAATACGACGTAAATAAAACACCTGAACTTCACCTTTCCCACGACATTAATCACCTCCAAGTACATTCGGATAACTGTTAATTAACATTAATCCCCGACTAGGATGGACCGTCTCAGTGATGGGTGCGGTGCTCCTTTGTAACTCACTCAGGAAACATTTCATTTTCCCACAATTTCCTTTGACTATATTTTATGCTTCTTGTTTTGACAGCTATCCGACTGGAACTCGCTAAGTCGTATTATTTAACCAAATTAAGTTACAAGGCCCCCGTTTCTAGATTTAGAATCGTTTATTTCAATTTAATGAGATTAAATCTAGAAAGTCTTTGTTGGTTTGTTAACAGCAGTTGGAGATTGCTAAGTCGAGTACAAAATTTTAAATGAAAATTTGCTCACTGACTTGTTTAGCCTTAAGAGTAAGACGGAGCCTATTTAGTGTCTCAGAGCATCGTTCGACACCGGACAAAGTCACATTCGACAATTTTAGTCGGTAATAAAAATATAAAAATGTATTTATATAAATGAATGAATGGAGTGAATTTTCTGTGGATTATGGAATTCCATAATCATATACATTGATGTTCTTTATTTGCGGTTAAGAATCTAGAATGTGACTTTGTCAACGACTTCTAGTTGTATGTTTTTGTCGATTAAAAATAATATCGCGTGCTCTTATAGTAAAGTACTTCAGAGTTTCTATAATAACTCTATTGATGTATATTTTATTGTTATTCGAACTAATAAACAGATTGATTTTCTTACTGATCTTTAGGTATCGGTAAAGTTTTGAATTCGTAATTAGTTAAATTGTCAGCTTAATCTGAATCTTTGCGAAACATATAACAAATTTTTTTTCTCTTCCCCGTTTTTATAAGCCCTTTTACGTATGTGTTATTTTCATAGAGGTAGAGATCTACAGTATCCAAGCGATAAGGGTTGTAGTTGTCACTTACCAAATTGTTAATCCCTTATATTTTTACATATTTATGCAACAATAAAAGCGTAATCAAAGAGCCACAACAAAAATAGGGAGTATTAATATCTTAACTCTCTCATCCTACATTTATCACGGACACGAGCTAATGCTGCGTAAAGAGCCATCAATACAAGATCTTTGTAATATCGGAGTTCGTATCGACGTCGCAGAACAATGCTTATATGGCCACCATTCACATGAGATGGGCCGGACCCTTCTGTTGAAACGGTATTAATCATACGCTCGCCCTCAGAACGTGGAAGACAAAGCGAGACAAATTCATTGTGCGGATGCTACGTTCACTTCATTTAATATTAAAGATGTGGTTGAAAAACAATTCCCTTAGAATTCTTATCTTTACATTGCCTTCAATTGGTACTTCCGTTAAAATGCTGTTAAAAGATGTATTGAATAGACTAGAAAGATTTGTTACGCTTTATTAAATGTGTTTTCATGATTTAAATTATTGATTGCTAGATTACATTGTTATTTTTTATATGTATGTTAAAATAAATAGGTAGGTTTTTGTCAAAGGATTCGACTCATCCATGGCCACGTAGGGAGCACAGTTCATAGGGTGCATAATCGACCATAGTTACGAAAGCAAATAGATTTCCGGATCAGTATAATACACATTAATTTTTAAAAATAAACATAATTTTATAGACTCATAAAGAATCGTTCGCATTATTCAAAACTTTACTTGCTCCGCAATCACTTTATATATGCCAACTTTCACTATACCTATATTAAAGTCAGGTATTAAGTCAAAACGATCTCCGCAAGTTATAATACAAAGCGTATTATCCAAACGATTCAAAGTTCCTCCGTTGACAAACTACCAACCGATTCAGCTGAGGCGCCACCCCCGACAAACGTGGGATTAGACCTTTAATTTATTACCACGGAACGTTGTACGTCGGAAACGAGATATTCATTGTGTTAAAATTACAGCCGTCGTGAATCTTAGCCGAGCTTCGCGAGACATCGCTGAATAAAAATTTACTTGTCTTTACCCGGAAATACGTATAATGTATGAGTTGTAAAAGCGTTTCTTTGTAATCTCAATTTTGTATTATTCAGTTCAAGGATTTTTCTGTTTGTGCATTATCGACAGAAACATTTTCAACGTGTTTATTATTTTCCTGTCCTCGTTTTACACGAAGGTGTTACGTGAAGTCGTGATGGCCTCGAGGTTTGGGCACGCGGTCGAGAATCTCTACGGTCGCGGGTTCAAACCCCAGGCACACACCTCTGACTTTTCCAAGTTATGTGTGTATTCACAATGAATTATCACGTACTTTAACGGTGAAGGAAAACATCGTGATGAAACCTGCACACCTAAAAAAGGCTTAGGAATTTCTTAGGTGTGTAGTCCGCCAGCGTGGTGGACTAAGGCCTAAACTCTCTCAATGGTAGAGGAGGCCCGTGCCCAGCAGTGGGACGTATATGGGCTGATGATGATGATGATGTTACGTGAATTAGGGATGAAGGTACTTTTATTCCGTAACATCTATTTGTAACAAAAATACATTTTTTACCATTACGTAGTCATCACCAGTCACACAATGTTCACTGATGGACATAGGCCTTCAAGTACTACAAGGGCGATTCTGTTGGAAATAGGCTGTATCCAACGACATTCTTTGGGGTTTTCTATTATTTTTATCATAACATTAGTAATATATAATTATAAAATATGTTTATTCTGGCTCTTAAACAATATATTTATTCAATTATTTTTTTCAGTACCAATATGTTTTAAAAACCTCATAAACTTTCATCAGCGTTTGGTAAATAAGTCATGTACCAAAGATAAGATTTGTATTAATTTTGTTATTTTGTAATATTCAAAAATCATACCTCGAATAAATAGAAAAGTTATATACAATATGGTCTATAATTCTCCTTTTAGGAACAAACTGGTGCTTCTA
The DNA here is from genome assembly GCA_907164795.1 of Hemaris fuciformis. Lineage (NCBI taxonomy): Eukaryota > Metazoa > Arthropoda > Insecta > Lepidoptera > Sphingidae > Hemaris > Hemaris fuciformis. Next base: position 12,141,592 of record OU015440.1, read on the forward strand.
AAATTAACTTAAGTCAGGTGGTGTGAATGTCAGAGGGTGCCTAACTGTTTAAGGATGTCGTTGCTTCGGAAGTTTGTTGAAATTAACACTTGGAATTATTAAAGTGTAGTCTGAGTTTAGAGATAGTAGCTAATGTCTAATTAGCTAGTTTGTTGCGAACTGACTTTGACAATATGCGTACATTTTACATCAAATTTTTAACACCTATTTCCCGGAAAAATACAATTTTATCTTAAGTATCTTATAACATCGCGTTTTTATTAAATTTTCGCAGTCTCAACAATATAAGCTGTTAACTCTTCAAAACGTCGTGTAGTCAAAATTTAATTAAAAGCAAAAAAATCCGTACTTTTGATTTGAGAATAATTAAAAATAATGTAATAGTCTTTCTAATCCATTATTAAATAGCATTCGAACATTGCTTGCTATGGGAACCATGAATATCGTATTTGACAATTAATAATAACTCCATTTAATTGATAAATTATTCAAGAAAATGAAAGATCCTTGTAAGGTGATTTGAGAGATTATTTAATACATTAATATTCTATACACACGACAGTCGCTCTTATCGTTTTGACACCACACAATACAAGTCTTGTATCATAAGTATCAGAAATTAGAATAGACTTTTCGGTCCCACAAACACCCAGACCTGAGACAAATATTTGTGGATAACACAACCATTTGACTCGATGCAGGGATCGAACCCACCGCCTCTCGTATCACAAGCTGTTGTCTAGCCAACTGCGGCTCAGAGACTGTCATCTTTGTCCGTGTGTTGGGGTGTGTGTATCTGTTTGCCTTTAAATCTGCCAACTATATACGAGTATGATTTTTAGTGAGGGCCGATAAAAGTATTAAAACGAACCTGTGTAGTATGGGATAATAAGTTTTATGTCATAACTTTAAAAGTAGTCAAATTAAATTATTCTAAAGTCTGTAATTTTTTTATGAGATCTACTGGCACCATTTTTATACCGATCGAGAGTAATTTTTCCATCAGAGTTAAAGTTTCTAGCGTTATATAAACCAAATACTTTAGTTGATGCAGCTACTTGAAACTCTTGTTGAAGTTCGCTGAGTAGTTTTAACGCTATGCAAATATGTGCTCTACTTCGCCATATTACCTAACTTTATGACCTGGATGTCTCTTTGTACCGCAATGTCGTTTTAAGCAAGTCTGGTAATACGAAGGTAATTTATATACCCTTGACCTTAAATGGATAGACACTAGCCTCGTATCTTAGTGTGGGGTCAAAACTATGTGACTGTTGGGTGTATTTATTTAAATTTTTGTCAGCCATATAAATTTTTTTCGTGGGGGATCAATCTAAAACACTTCGAAAAAGATAATATTTGGTCGTTTCTCAAAATATTCTACAGTTAACACTGCATTCATTGTCAGATTCAAAATATAACGTTTATAAACAAAAAATATCTACCTCATAGGTATTACGTTACAGAAGCAACTTAACAGAAAAAACTTATGCGTGAATGTATAATAAGCCATTAGAAAATATGATAATGATAAGAAAACCGCTTTTCGCCAACGAGAAAGATCGCAATTTGAAATGAAAAACTGATAAACAAATGATAAACGTAATATTAATAAATCAGATCTTCGCTACTTAAAGTGCATATAATTTGTGATCAGTTATTTTATCACCAATTTTCCACGTCCAAATGATTTTTAACAAGTTTTTTAGATACTGGTGAAGTTACTGTCACGATACACGTACAGATGATCATTATGCCCAAGGCCTGAAAATTTGGATTTCTTTCCTATCTGTTCTTTTGACACCGTCCGTGACTCACTTAGCTAATAACCAGTTCGCAAAATACAGGCCGAGGTGTCGATTTCCGCACCGATACAAATGTTCGTGTGATCCAAAAATACCCGTTCCGTGTCTGGGTGTTTATGTGACCGAAAAGTCTCTCATAGTTTCTAATACCCACGGCACAAGAATCGTTTTTTTGTGTAGAGTCATAACTATATTGTGTGTGACTGTTGGGTGTATTTAATAATTTATTTTTCCTCTCAGTTGTAGAAGAGGCCAGCAGTGGGACGTATATAGGCTGATGATGATGATGATGATAAAAATGTGTAAATCCTTTCCCATAAAACGATCGTTTGTATTCACAAAATTCTCAAATCATTTAGTCTTACAGTAATTTTATTAAACAGCAGTCGTATGGAAATTTAGGCCAGTAATTTTTACTTGAACTGTATTCAACAAAAGGTAATTCAGTACAGAGGGAACGAAATTAGTTATTTATTTCTTAAGGATAGCAATATTTGCTAACTTACTACGACTCCGAAGTTAAACAATTCTATTTAAATGAATGGTGGTTAGTCCTTGAATTAATTGCGATCAAAGCTCAAACGGCCTGAACAAGTATTAAGAGATATTGTACTTTAAACATTATATAATTTAGGTTTCTGAATTTAGATTTTAGATGTTACGTTGATGTAAATAAGATTGAATGCTTTATAGAACGAGATCTTCAGTAAATAATTAACATTTATTATGAAGTATATTCGACTTTTGATGAAAATCTTATGGATACATATTTGTTTGAAATTTAGTTACTCAGAAACCGGCAAACCTAAAAGTTCTTAGGAATTTCTTATGTGTCTAGTCCGCCAACCTGCACTAGGCCAGCGTTGTGGACTAAGGCCTAAACACTCTCAGATATAGAGGTGGCCGGTGCCCAGCAGTGGGACGTACATGGTCTGATGATGATGAATGTTGTTTTCTTAGGTATCTTAGATCGCTAGTGCCTCGGAGTGTGTCCTTTTATTTTGTTGATTTTCACCTTTCCGCTAGGTTAGGTACTATATGTTTTACACAATTGCTTTGATCATTTCCCTTTGAATGGTTGCCCTTTTTCTAGATCTGATTTCTTATTTCTCTTTTGTGTAAGACATTCTTTTATAACATTATCCGAAAGATTTATAAATTCTTTTTAGTGTTACATGCGTATTATTTATAAGCTGACTACTATTATAGAGGTGCGTGAGGTTATTCAACACACTGTCTTTCGTCGTTTGGGAGATAAAGCTTACTTCAGAGTTTCCACGACGATAGCTCACAAGTAATTTTAAATAATATCTACATATTATATGCTTTGAGCTACAACTTTGAACTGATCTTTGTATTATTGTTGATGTATACATATTATATTGTGTACACGTTGCCCACCCTCGGATTTTATCCTTTACATATTTCCATCACTCGAGGTTTAGGCGCGCGGTCGAGAATCTCGGCGGTCGTGGGTTCAAATCCCAAGCACATACCTCTGACTTGGCGAAGTTATGTGTGTATTCACAATGAATTATCACTTACTTTAATGGTGAAGGAAAACATCGTGAGGAAACCTGCACACCTAAAAGTTCTTAGGAATTTCTTAGTTGTGTAGTCCGCCAACCCACACGAGGCCAGCGTGGTGGACTAAGGCCTTAACCCTTTCAGTTGTAAAGGAGGCCCGTGCACAGTAGTGGGACGTATGTATATGGTCTGATGGTGATGATGATATCTCCATTCCAAGGTTGTCTTGAAAAGATCATCTCGTGCGATAAAAAAACTATTTGTACTTTTATTTCAAAGTCATTTATACTATTATATTGGCCCATGTCTACCATAAAGTATCATAAATAAACGATGACAAGCGGTTTAATTCAGCGCAACCAGCTTCGATTTTTGTCTAAGTAATGAAATATGGTCATGTTATTAAAACACACGAACTATTGCAGTCGCGCAAGAGTTTTATATGTCCCATTTCAGAGAAAGATTATGAACAGGTACATTAAAAAGTGAAAACAAAATGAATGGAAGATACAATACAGACGGGAATAAAGGGACCCGACGACGCGTACCGCATCGACGTGATTAATACCACATCGGCATTGTATTACGGAGATTATTGCCCTTGTACAAGAATATTGGGAGTGGAACATATACTCGTACAGAATCGGCGATTGTTCGTGAATCTTTTGTGCAAATTCATATAGAAGGAATACAAAGTCGATTTGTGAGGGGCGCTTGAAGTTTATTCGTAGATACAAAATACAAATGCATATTCTGTAGTAATAAATGGTTGCGTAATTTATTTGTGACTTGTTTACGGTAGTAGGTATGTATGTGGTTTAAATAGAGTGTGAAATGATAAGAAATTACGGTTATATCTGTCAACATTGTTATGTAGGATATAATGTTGGTGGAAAATACAATAAAAAACTTATTTTTAAACGAGGCACAGTATTCAGTTTTCATGTACAGTTCTTGTTAACTCCGTTTATACAAGTTTTTTTCATAGAAAGTAAGTTCTCCCGGTAAACTTAAGTATAATCGATAATAAGGGTTATTTAAACCTTTTTTACTGACATGGTAATGTGTATTAACAATTATTGATGGTTAGTTCCAATAAAGCAAGAATAATAAAATTATGTATACATTCCTCTGCGGTTTGTGAAATGGGGCCCAAATAGAAATATTATGAATATTAACTAACAAGAAATGGTTTTGATTATAATTCTAAATGAAAAAAATAAATTAAAAAATCAGAACAAAAACCAGAGCTCCCAACAGGAATATTAAATGTTTTCATCCAGAAAACACTGAGCTTATTTATCATCATTTCCTAGAGCAAAATGCAAGACACTTTCCAGAACAGGGTTTCTCGGAAGCCCGTGTAACTGGTATTGACGTAGCGTCATTAAACTGAAATAGAACTACTATATTACATTTTTTGCATGCTTTACAAAAGTGATTTAATAAGAGCTTGTGGCTGCGAGGATGCGTCGACTTTAAAATTAGATTCAGAGAGAATGAAAAATATATGAAAAATAAGCTACTTTTAATATGATACCCGCACAATCATTTATTTTCACCAAAGAATTTATGAATTTCTTAGCCAATTTTAACATTTAAAATTACAATTTTTTTAAACAAATGTCGAATAAAACCGAACTTCGAATTCTATATGAGAATAGACTAAGAAATTATGTCATCATTGCTAGACATTAGGCACGTTCATAGTTTAGGTCTCAATCCTTTCATCATCATCATCTGCCTATATACATCCCACTGCTGGGAACGGGCCTCCTCTACAATTGAGAGGGTTTAGGCCTTTATTTTACTACTCTGAACTAGTGCGGATTGGTGGATTACGGACCCAATAAAATCCTAAGAATTTTTAGATGTACAGGTTTCCTCACGATGTTTTCCTTTACCGTTAAAGAACATGATAATTAATTGTTGATACAGACATAACTTGACGAAAAGTCAAAGGTGTTTGCCTGGGGTTTGAACCTGGGATCACCGAGATATACTCGACTGTGCGCTTTAACATCGAGTCCATTAAGAATTCATGTCCTAGAGATGAATAAAAACTAGTTCCAATGCCTGACAACGGGTCTAGGATCTTCTAAATCTACTTTAGATGTCCAATGACTGTCATATTTAATGGAACTAACTCTCATTTCATATGCCACTCGTACAAATTGAAGGCGCCAGTTCCTGCAATGAAAATATTATTAGTAGTGCCACTTAAGTGGGTACCCAGAATAAATTAGGGGCCAAGGATCCAACGTTGACCCTTCGAGGGTCGCCGCGTTTCCATATAATCACTGTGATTAAATCCAAAAGGACTCCGCTGGATTTGATGTAAATTTTGTTATTGTTCGTGTAATGGAACGAAAAAGTTGCTTGGGAGGGCAGATTACTCATGGAAATAGCTTTGATGCGATATTCCCACGACGACCATTGTTAATTTTTAAATACCTATTGTGTAATATAAAATTTAAATTCAATATAAACGGATTATAATTTGATTATGTTTACACATACTGTTTAACAGAAGGGGTAGGCAGCCGCCAATTTTGAAGTCTCTCGTATTAGAAAGGGAGGATTTTGGTGTTTTTTTTGGGCTGTGAAAAAAACAATTACACTATGGCCGACCCAGAAATTGAACCCGGGACTTCTAGGTCATACGGCACATACTTTAACTGCGAGAGTATAAGACTATGAAGCAATATAATTACTAATTATATCATAATACATTATTTATATTGTTGAGTGTATGAATTATAATTTTACATGACCATAGTTTGTTTCATTCCATCCACATAAGGAGAGTATATCTAAACCTTGTGGTCTCGCAGCACAAGTGTGTGCCGTGCGATCTAGAAGTCCCGGGTTTGATTCCCGAATCGAGCAAAGTATTGTTCTTTTTCTTCATCAGGAAATTCTCAGTAGCAGCATTAAGTCTAGAAATATGCTCGAAAAACGGCAATAGGCTCGCCCCCCATAATGTAGACGCAGAAATGCACTTCTTATTATGCATGTATGTTTGTAATCATATCTATCAAGTAAACTACATTGAGAAATTTCTAGCGGCATCGTACTTCGTTATTGATTGCAGCAAGTTTGACGTAGTTTCCGAACTTGCCTGAAAGCAACAACTGTTAATTATATTGTTACAAGTATTCCTATGTTCCACTAACGTCTTTATTCATGGCTATGAATATAAACCAACGTTTACTTAGTACTAAATATGCATCAATATAGCCTATATACGTTCCATTATTGGGAAAGGCCCTCTGCAACTAAGGTTAGGCTTTAGTTCATCATGCTGGCCTAGTCGATAGACTTACAATTCTTCTTCTTCTTATTTATTTATTATTTATTTATTTATATACTTTTTAGTACACTATACAATAATTTATACTACATGATTGAAAACAATGAAGACAATAAGTATAGGCACAATATGCGGTCTTATCGCTAGCTGCGATCTCTTCCAGACAACCTACGGGACCGGAATGAAAGGTTGTAGTTCAGGCAGTTGTCTTCAGAAATAGAAAAAAATAATAAAGAAATAACCAAATATATATATATATAAATAACATACATATAAATAAACATACATAAATATATAAAGATCATATAGTAAGATAACATTTAATAGAAGATCTTATACGAGTATCAGTAAAGTTTCCATTAGTAGTTTGCATGAATTAAAACAATACTATTAATAAATGTATATATAAATACTAAATACATACATACATATAATATACAAATTTACCAAAACAAATATAAAGTTAAGAATAGTGAGCTCTGAGAAGTGTTTTAAAAGTGGAAAGTGTTTTAGCCTTTCGAATTGTCAGCGGCAATTCATTCCACAAACGTGCAGCATGGACTGTAAATGAATTACTAAGAAATGTGGTGCTATGCTTAGGAATTTCAAGCGTCAGATTTTCTGAAGACCTAAGAGGTCGTGCATGTGTATCGCTAAGAAATCGGAACCTATCTTTAAGATAACGGGGAGCAGTGGGATTGAATAAAATTTGAAAGAGGAGCAGAAGAATACGAGTATTTCGGCGAAAGCGTATAGATACCCACTTGAGTTTAACACGAAATTCAGAGACGTGGTCATATTTGCGGAGACCAAATATGAACCGTATACAAAAATTCTGAAGTCGCTCAAGTTTTTCAAATTGGGCTTCGGTGAGATCAAGATAGCTAGCATCACCATAATCAAGGATAGGAAAAAGAAGGGACTGAACCAGCGCAATCTTTGTGGGAATGGGTAGAAAATTCCGCAACCTACGAAGCGACCCCGCAGCAGCGAACAATTTGCGACTAACTACTTGCAATTGCGTACCCCAGGATAAGTGTCTGTCAAAATATATTCCTAGGTTCTTTACTTTGTCGTTCCCTCAAGGCTGAGGGTCGTGACCACTATTAATAACTCCGGCCACAAGTTCTCTCCAGGCCGCTCTGTTCTCCGCGTGGCGCATGGCTGCTGGGATGTTCAGTCGGGTGCGTTCCCTGATAGTGTCCGTCCATCGGGCAGGTGCTCTACCTCTGCTCCGTTTCCCGTTCATGCGGCCTACTAGTATGAGCTTTTCTAAGTTATCGGGCTTCCGGCGAGCCACATGACCGAAGAAAGTGAGCACTCTCTGAGTACAAATACAACTTACAATTATAACGATGAAATTCCATCTGTACAACTTTAAGTTTAGGCTTAGCCCCGATGTCTACATTCACTGTTTAAGTGCGGGATAATTCAATGTCAATACCAACGTATCTTCGAAAACTCGAGGAGAAATGCCTGAAATAAGAACCCATAACTGACGAGATTTTCTCTCGACCACGCGCCCAATCCTAGTGGTCATCAAGAGTCGTTAATATTTGCATTGCTATGAATCACTCTTGGATTCTCCGAAGAGGTGGGCAAAGGTGCACCATTGCCAATAAATGCATTTCTGCGCCCACATTCACCAGATATGGTGGTCTATATCTGGTGGACCCACGTAATAGGAAGCGAGCCTTTTTCGGCTAAATTTTCAGACTTCGTGAATACTGAGAATTTCCTAATGGAAAAACTCAATAACACTGCTCGAGCCGGGAATCGAACCCGGGACCACTAGATCGCATCGCATGACAAAGATATAATTAAAAGGATTTTAAAACGTAAGCGGGGTTCAATTATCCTACTGACTACACTAAGCTGAGCTTGTCTCGTAGAAACACATTGCGTTATGATTTAATATTAACAAGAGATTTTTCTGGTTGTGCAAGAATAATCTCGAGACATTTAGTTGTTCTAGTGTTGGAACGCCACATGTCAGCTCCCGGCAAGTAAAGGATTATGCAAAGCAACCCACTGTTCTACATTCTTGCATATTCACATTGTAACAAAGAAAAATGTTTATAAAGCCTTTTTAGGTTAACATTACTGAATATTTGCCATTTTTAGAATATTGAGATAAAGAATGCATGAAGCTAAGTTTGTCTTCATAGTACTTTTAGTTAGAGAAAGCTGCAACTAAAGAGCGCGGTTTTGATTCTCGTACCGAAGAAAATCGTGATTTTAAAAATATTCGTAGTGGGCATAAATATTTAATCGTTCATGGCGCGCCATAGGAAGGCATCTGAAATTCGATTGAGTCGGGCACCTATTGTTGGGTTTTTCAATTAAGTTCTTCTCAGTAGCAACTCGGTTTATGGAATTGTGCCTTGTTGGTACTAAGCCCGCTGTAATATTTATTTTATTTATGCTTTATTGTACACCTAAATAAAAGTACAAATTAGGTATTGGTAACATTACAATAAGGTAGCGGCTCAAATGGCGGCCTTATCGCTATCGGCGATTTCTTCCAGGCAACCGTTAGATGGACTGGAGTGATCAGAAGCTTAAAGTGGGTGGTCACAATTAATGAAAATGTTGAAATTATAAAATTATAAGAATTAGTAAGTACTAATGTAATGTTATCCTTCACAAATAGCTCTACCCTTTTCTGCACAGAAATTATTTAATATGCAGGTGTTTGAAAGTCAGATAATTCCGCTTTAGTTCCTTATATCCACGATATAAGAGTTTGTACATAGTGTGAGATCAACAATATGTATGAGGATGTATTTATATTTCCGCTACATATTTATTATTTATTTATTTATAAACTCTTTATTGGACACTAATAAATAATGAACAAAACATTATACAGATAGAATGAAGAACAAGTAGCGGTCTTATCGCTTAAGGCGATCTTTTAGAGACAACTATAAGATGGACATAAACAAGTGATAGTAAGGGAGGGTAGTTGATGTGACAATATAATCATTATTTGATATTTCTCTCTATTTCTCTAACGACATCTGATCAACAGCGCAATTACTCCTTGTCTATAGAACACCTTATTATACTGCTGAAATCGCATTGAATATGGAGTAAGTCGTATAATTTACTGCATCTGCATTAATAGGTTGCCCAATTAATACGAACATCCATTAGGGAACAATACCTGAAAGCAGCAGAATTCCCTTTGAGATGTAAGTAGGTACTAATGTTCCTTGTCAGTATAGGTACTCGTCAATATGTAAGCTAAGTCCCATGCTCAGCAATGGGACGTATATGGGCTGATGATGATGATGATGATGATGTAAGCTTAACTAGAACGGTATCATTACAAACTATCATCATCATTCATCATCAGCCCAAATACGTCCCACTGCTGGGCACGGGCCTCCTCTACAACTGAGAGGGCTTAGGCCTTAGTCCACCACGCTGGCCTAGTGCGGGTTGGCGGACTACACACCTAAGAAATTCCTAAGAACTTTTAGGTGTGCAGGTTTTATCACGATGTTTTCCTTCACCGTTAAAGCAAGTGATAATTCATTGTAAATACACACATAACTTCGAAAAGTCAGAGGTGTGTGCCTGGGGTTTGAACCTGCGACCGCCGAAATTCTCGACCGCGCGCCTAAACCTCGAGGCCATCACTGCTTACATTACAAACTATATATAAATGAAAATAATGAAATTTATTTCATAAAAACATGTACATACTTTTTTGAGTATCGACAGGTATATAGGCAAGCCTGTAGCTTGGGTAGGTACCCAGAATAAACAGGTGTTTATTTACATTAAAGAATTAAATAGTACATTAGCTGAAAGCCAATACAAATAAAAGAAATAAATGAATTAATTAATACACCCAATAGCCACGTCACAATCGCTGGTCTCTTAGTAAGTTGAAGGGGCATTACCTTGTATCTTTTTCTTTGCTGTATCACGACTCTAGATTTTGCCAGCCCACGTGTTCACTCCTTCTTATAATATCGGCTTTATTCAACGAAGCGTGAAGAAGCAACTCAGCAGGCAAGCATGACGATATTGTGGTGAGAGATGTGAGTGTCCCTCCACTTGTTGCTCTATCATCAGATACGTTGCTGTCATTTTATCGTGCCAGTATATAAAAAAAAAACTTTTTTACGAGATGAATGCTGTTGAGCTGCAGTTTCAGCTACGAAGTGACTGAATGGGGTATGTTCAAGCCTAAACTAGCCTTCCAATCTGGCACGCTCGCGCTTAGATTTGGTCCCTACTAAAGCCTTCCCTGGTATACCGACTAAAATCCCTGTGTGGCCGCGAAGTACATGGGGTGATGCGGGACATAATAGCAGAAGCGTTCGGAGTAATCTAACAGTACCACCCACCGCACTATCTGATTTGTAAAATTCTATAATTCATTAAATAATAATGCGCCAATGCTAACGACTCATTATTGATGATTGCCTATGATATATGCCTATGATTGCCTACGTGACCAAATAAATCAATTTAATTTCATTTCAATTTCATTTCAATTTCATTTCAATTTCATTTCATTTCATTTCATTCTGTTCGGGCAATCATGGTAAGTTTTGACAGCCCCGTGGTGCAGTTGGCTATACACCGGCTTGCGAAACGTGAGACCACGGGATCGATCCCCGCATCGAGATTAATGTTTGTGTGACTGTGATCCACAAATATTTGTTCCGAGTTTGGGTGTTTTTGCAGTCACTTGTAGATTCTGATACCCACGACACAAGACTTGTTTCTTAGTGTGGGATCAGGACTATGTATGTGAATGTTGGGTTTATAGAAGATAAACGCCCGTGGCAGAAACCAGGTTATGCTTTCGGCCTTTCCCGAGATGAGCTGTAATTAAATTTTCCCTTTGATTTTACACCATCAAAAAAAATGCCCGCTAATTAGCAATATGTAGCAATGAACCAAGTAAAATGTTGTCCCTATATAACCATATTGTCCCTTTACTTTTACCAAGGATACTGATGGAGGAGTTCAGCCAACCAGTATAGCAGATCATATTCACGGTCGAAGATATTCGGGCAGGGACCGCCAGTAAACATTCAGGAATCGCATCAATTCTTCATTTATATTCATGAAGCATGCCTCACTTCTTGACGCGTTTCCCTCCATATATTTCTGTTATGGACGCTCATACGGCCAATATTCGGTATTCAGTAATAAATCGTTTTGTTGAACAAAAAAAATTGGATGGTATTTCATGCAGTTGACATGAATTAAAAAGAAAGTCAAAGTAAATTACGTACGTCGACAAGCGTCCGTCTGATATTGATGCCTTTGCACCAGGTTGTGTACTTCAATTCCTTTTGTGAAAATATTAACCAAAGCAAACAAAAAAAGGTTAAATATTTTATTTGAACCTAGAGAACAAAAAATAAATTATAATTTGTGACATAAACGATCAGAATTAAAAGTCCAAGCAGTATTTTCTTGTAAAATGGCGTGGACTTCTTGTTTAGTCGCATTACATTATGTGGTCTTCTTTGATCAAGTCAGATCCTTTCTCTCCAATCATAAAGCAGGGTTCGTTAGTATTCCCACTAGTTGTAAATTGGAATTATACTAGCATCTATCTCTCGTAGACTTTTCACCTTATGGACTCTCAAACGACTATCCACAACAGAATTTAAAGGGTCAGGTTCCGTCTTTGCAGTACCAACTGGATGATATGATGTAGCCTAAACCTCGATGCCATCACTTCTTCTTTTGACAGCCCCGTGGCGCAGTTGGCTAGACACCAGCTTGCGAAACGAGAGGCCGCGGGTTCGATTCCCGCACCGAGACAAATGTTTGTGTGATCCACAAATATTTGTTTCGGGTCTGGGTGTTTGTGAGACCGAAAAATCTCTCGTAGTTTCTGATACCCACGACACAGGACTTGTATCCTAGTGTGGGGTCAGAACTATGTATGTGACTGTTGGGTGTATTTATTTATTATTTTCTTCTAAAAGTAATGTACCGTAAGAATTTGTAGATTTTGAAACGATATTTAATTATACGCTGTAACATGTTAATGTAATGTCATGCCATGTGTGTCAGCACTCATTACGAGTATATCGTTCATTGAACTTTATGCAGTGAAAATTCGACTAGTAGATTTGCCTTTTTATACTCGCGTATTGATTGTACACAACTAATGAATTGTGGTTGAAATAGCGTCGATTGTCGAAGGGCTATTCTCTTACCAATCGACATTTTATGCCGGCCAATTTATTACGGCACGGGGTGAGGGAGCTCACACCTTATGTCTGACTTATGCTATCAGAGCGTATATGATTACAAGCCACAATCAACTGAGACGTGATAAATAAGTAATACTACCAACAGTCACACTCTTAGATTACGCCCTAAGTATCACAACTTTCATGACCGGTCCCAGAAAGTGCAAAAGATTTTACGTCTCACAGTACCCAAACCGAAAACATATGTTTAAGGCAGTTGCGGTACTTCCATAGAAGACCAAAAGTTTTACACGTTACCTGAAAGCAGCGGAATTCCCTTTGAGATGTAAGTAGGTACTAATGTTCCTTGTCAGTATACTCGTCAATATGTAAGCTAAGTCCCGTGCTCAGCAGTGGGACGTATATGGGCTGATGATGATGATGATGATGTAAGCTTAACTAGAACAGTATCATTACAAATATATAAATGAAAATAATGAAATTTATTTCATAAAAACATGTACATACTTTTTTGAGTATCGACAGGTCCCAATATAGGCAACCCCGTAGCTTGGGTACCTGTTTATTTATTTTATATTGTGGGGTCAGTATATTCTCATATACAGGGTTGATACGACCGAAGGGATTTTTTTTAACCTGCATATACTGGGTACCATTTTCAAGCTCTGTACTAAAAATCAATTAAATAGGAGCAATAGTTTAGTCATAAATCATATTTTAAGTTTTCGCTCCATTTGAACACGATGTAGCTTTTCTAACAGCTGATTACGTCTAACGGTAAATCCTACTCAAATCTACGCGTTGTTGCCGCTCTGTACAACGACACCACGATAACATACGTCGCGCGCGACGTTGCCAATTTGTACAGGTTTGTGGAATTATTTATTATAAAGGGTAGTTGGGTATTACTTTTATTTGTAAGATATTTAGTTTGTTGGAAACAAAAAAAATCTCATTTTTTGTATTATTAATTTTTGTGCCGTGTCGAATTAATACTAAGGACGTATAGTATACGTAGTGTAATTTAATGCCCATCTGTTGTATCAACCCTGTATATGTCAAATTGTTTTTGTTAAATAAAGATTTAGAGCTTAAAAATTATTATTCAGAATTTTGTGAGGCAAGCTGGACTTATGGGCTTCTATGGAAGTACCGCCACTGGTTTAAGGATGAGTCGAAAATTTGATATGATAGTGGACGTAAAACCACTACTCTCATGAACACTTTAATTTTTCCCTGAAACTAGTATAAGTGATTCCTACAATAGATAAAGCAATAAAGAGGGGCAATAGTTACATGCTATTTGCTTACTTTTTACATCTGCATCCGGAGACCAATTGTCTGCCGTAAAGCATATAGCGGCTGCGAAGAACTGTAGTGCTGCTGAGAACGTCTGCGGCGCTGCACCGGTGGAAGGCGAGAGGCAAGACGTGTCGCTGTAACATACACCAATGATTCAGCATCAGCCTATACACCTCCCACTGCTGGGCACGGGCCTCCTTTACAACTGAGGTTTAGGCCTTAGTTCACCACGCTGGCCTAGTGCGGGTTGGCGGACTACACACCTAATTCCTAAGAACTTTACAATGGTTACTAATACACAAAGATTAAAATACATAAACTTACGCTTGTATTCCGTAAGAGCTGGCAGAGGTGTATTACCTGCGTATGTTGTTTTAAATTCCTTGATTTGATTGAGCCTATTGCTGTTTTTTGGGAATTTTTCAGACTCCGTGCCGCTAGTTGGTATGTCATTAAGTTAAACCCAGCCAAACACCGGACATGCACCCAGGACCACTCGATCGCATTCCACAATTTTTTTTGTAGTTACTATTAAACAGAAAACTTTACAAATACAATATAACATTTAATTTTAGCAAGGGTAAAGTATTTTCAATTGGAAGTGTTTTTGTTGTAAAGATGTTTTGACTAGAATGTCTAATTACTACTTAATTAGTTTATTTTATTTTTCGACTTACCAAAACATAATGTTAAATCCATTCGCCCCTACGTTCTGTCTATACTAAACGATAGACGTAGAAGTATACTAAAATGCAAATTTGCATAGGTTTCTAGACTACATAAAATGCCAATAATGTGACGAAAATGTTTAAGAAGTACGTTACAGGAAATAGCCGTGATCATACATTATACTATTTGACTAAACAATTTTTTTCCCCCGCAGTATAAGTGTATCGTGCTAATCAAAAGGTTCCGAGACGAAAAAAAGTACTGAATTTTTCTATTAGGAAATTCTCAGAAGCCGCATGGGGTCTTGAATTGTGCTCGAATAATGGCTTTAGACTCGTCCGTTGACGCCGGGCTTATCAATATAGCTATAATATAGCTATAATATATAAATATATAGCTTCCCACTTCATTTTAAAAAAACATTTTTAAATAGTGAGTTGGTTTAGATTATAATAAATATATTATATAGAAGAACAAAAATTAACTATATTTTTAAAAAACTTGCTTTTCCTTATAAAATACAATAGTTATTTAGTAATCCAGTAAAATTAAAGCGTTGATTACTTCAAAGTGTACTGAAGCAACAACCAATTTATACATCGCGTAGGTTGTTGAAAAACAGCAGCGTGCGATAAAAGTGAGAAGAGGGAGCTCTGTGTATTATAAAAGTTTTGTTAGTTTTTTTTTGGCTACGTTCAATATTAAAAATTATATTACGTATGAAGAAGTTGTTAAAATTACAAACTCAATTTATTGTTGAGATAAGTTAGACGAAATTACATGCATATACTCGAGTCTGCACCCCCTGAGTGGTTGGTAGATGTGTATTTCTAAAACCACTTTTCGCCAGTTCTATTTAGTTTCACGTAAAAGGCAGCGTCCGCCAACACGCACTAGGCCAGCGTGGTCGAAATACAAAATTTTTCAGGTAAATAAGTTGCTCGTCATGGCCTCGAGGTTTAGGCACGCGGTCGTGAATCTCGACGATCGCAAGCTCAAACCCCAGGCACATACTTATGACTTTTCGAAGTTATGTGTGTATTCACAAAGAATAATCAAGTACTTTAACGGTGAAGGAAAACATCGTGATGAAACCTGCACATCTAAAAAAGTTCTTAACAATTTCTTAGGTGTGAGCCCGCTAACCCGCACTAGGCCAGCGTGGTGGACTAAAGCCTTTCAGGTGTAGGAGAGGCCCGTGCCAAGCAGTGGGATGTATATGGGCTGATGATGATGATGAAAAGGGAGCAAGCCATTAGCCGATTTTCTGGCGGACTATTTTTCTATAAATAATTTTATTGCTGTTGTCTGCAACTCTCTGTCTTCAAAAGTGTGCCTGGGGTTTGAACCCGCGACCGCCGAGATTATCGACCGTGCACCTAAACCTCGAGGCCATCACTGCTTATATAGGATGTATATGATCATATTGGTGTATATTACAAGTAATGATTTGTTTGTTTTGGACTGTCATCATCATCATCATTATCATCATCAGCCCAAATACGTCCCACTGCTGGGTACGGGCCTCCTTGGACTGTACTGTACTATATTTTTGCTTTATATTTTTAATTGTAATTATTCTGTATATTTATGAAATAAAAACAATAAACAAATTTATCTAACTGGAAAATGAACGTAAATTAGTTATGGGTTTGTACTTTGTATAAAACAAAGTATCGAATATATTAAAATGTATTACAGAATATTAACACAATAATAATTTTCAACCTTTGCCTAGCAGAGCCTTTTTGAAAAACAGCTACGGAAGACAGCTTAGGCTCTTTAGGTATTAAATTTTGAGCGCCTTAGTTCTAGTATATTTCACAAAAAAAAAAAAAAACTGGCTACCTTCGAGGCTGTCACGACTTTTAAGCTGGGTTTGTTGTCGGAATTTGTTAAAAAGTCGTAGATTTTTCTTATACCGCCACATTACACATAAAACTAATTAAAATGTATTTCGTAATGTCTATAATATTACTTCTTTTTTTTTTTTTTTTATTGCCTCAGTAGGCAGACGAGCAAGCGGTCCGCCTGATGGTAAGCGGTTACCGCCGCCCATGGACTAAAGTAATGCCAGGGGCACAACCCAGCCGCTGCCTACCGTAAACATCATATAAATAACCTGTATTCTGCAGATAAGTAAGTAAAATAAAATTCTAGATCAATAAAAATTAGTACTTTATTAAGGGCTCTAAGTCTCCAACTACATAAAAAATAAGGTTTAATGAGGACAATGAAACACAATTTTGGAGTGCCACTTTTGGTAACAAAATGAATTTATGCTACTTTCTTTTCCCAGATGAGTAACGTGCCAATAAACCGTCATACTTTCATTCTTCCTGACGTAGGTAATAAGACAACGTGTTAATTTATATAAATAAAATGCAATCGTTACATACATACTGAATGATCTCAATATACAGCTAAAACTACTAAACAGATTGAAAATTCGGCATGCAGTTAGTTATTATAATGTAGGACCTGCAATGAAAGGATTTTAGAAAATGCACTCCTAAGAGGAGACGCATGGATCCAAAGATAGTATGGACAATGGATGGAATGTAAGAAAGCAAAGTATGTATAGGGGTACCCATAAGAATATAAAGAAAAAAAAATCATAATAATTAAATAACAAGATAATAATAATATACTATATGTTTTTAAACATACATACACGCACACACACACACACACACACACACACACACAGACATACATATTATACAAATAGGTTTTAATCGTCTATAACGACTTATTGCTTCATTTTATGTACAAAATTGGTAATTGAGGACATAAATCATCTTATTTTACTAATAAAAAATCAAATAATAGTAATAATAAGACTTAAATAAATACATACATCCAACAGTCACATACATAGTTCTGATCCCACATTAAGATAGAAGTCTTGTGTCGTGGATATCAGAAACTACAAGAGACTTTTCGGTCTCACAAACACTGAGTACTGAGTGCATTCTAGTCGCTTTCTCGGCGCTCTACTCCAAAAACGGCCAATTTTACAGAAAAATGCATTGGACATTTTTTATAGATAATTTCGCGACATCAATTCTTATAATGACCTCTTTGACCGCCGAGCAATAGGTCGCTCTATAACTTTTTAGCCGGCACGATATCATTGTCGATTTTTCACATCTTCATTATAGCCCATTATAAAATTACTGGACTAAAGTGATTGTTACTGATGGCAACCAATAACGGCGTTTGGAGTCCACATTAATATTTGTGAGAGAGATCCTGTGATCAAAAGGCACATGTAAAATTTTATAGCTACTGAGTACTCAGATTGTACTACTATTTCAAGGTATATATGATTGTTTAAATAATTTAATAGACGCGTCTGCTTTTATAAATTTCAAATTAAAATAATCATCATCATTCATCAGCCAATTGAGGTCCACTGCTGGACATAGGCCTCTCCTAATGACTTCCACAGGGACCTGTTGGAAGCAGCCTGCAACCATCATCATCATCATTGAAACAGAAATGAGGAGATCCGTAAAGCTAAAGTAATTAAAATAAACTTGGTTGTAATTGTTAGATACAATTCCTTTAAAATAAAAGATGGCAAATATAATTTTTTTTATGTCACAAATAAATTTTTATTTGTCATCGAAAGTCAAAGTTCGTTGCAACTTCGTTGAAATTAATATTTATAAAAACAACAAAAAAAATGTGAGGGATACATCATCATTATCAGCCCATATACGTCCCACTGCTGGGCACGGGCCTCCTCTACAACTGGGACGGTTAGGGTTGTGAGCACAGCGTGGTAAGGTCTCAACGCTCCCAGTTGTGCGGGATACAAATAAACGATAATTATTTAATAGAGTCGCATTACTACAAAAATCCTTTTTCCGAATGCCGTGAATTTTTTTGATTACATTCGTTTCTGAAATATTTTATTGATTTTGGGACATTGTTGAGCAGACTTATAAAGAAAGAGAAAAAAAAGGAGAAGTATCTGATATGCCCATAGTGTGTAAGTTTTGCAGCAGATAAGTATGACATGAGTTTCTTGAATAATTTTATGTATTTTTATGATCTTCTTTGACCAAGTCAGATCCTCTTTCACCAATCATAAAACAGGGGCCGTTTGTATTACCACTTGTTAAGTTTGGCATAACACTAGCATCTATAACTCGAAGGTTTTTAACCTTGTGTACTCTTAGTCTGCTATCTACCACAGAATTCGACGGGTCAGGTCCCATTCTTGCAGTACCCACAGGATGATATACTGTAAACACCATATTGATACAAACACATTTCCAGTATTCGTCGCCGTCTAATTCAAATTCGTTACAGAGTGGCCAATCCATTCTAACTAAAGATCCACTAATTGATTTAAAAAACTCAGTATGCCTTATTTTAGATATAGTTTTAAGTCCAGCTACAGCTGCTTCTAGATCTAGAGGATCATCGAAATAATTGGCATATATAATTGGCGGGTCCTTGGGGTCTGTTGAATTTAATGTAATGTTTCCCATTGAACGTGGATGTAGGAGATTAAACAGGAAAGTATAAATGGTGTTATTTTTGTTTATAGCTGCAAGATGCTGTACTATAGAATCTTCGTAGTTGAAAACATTAGAGAAACCTCTCTGTATGGTTGATGAATTTTTCCAGAAAATTTATAAGTGACTCTGAAATTCTGGGTAAGTTGCGTTTTTATCGCGGGCGTAAAATGCAAGGATATCAGAAAAACTATTTTGTGCTAAATCACCAGTTTGATTGTACAAATAAGTAACGGTATCGTAACTTCTTTCAGCTAGTGTCTTTTCACGAGGTCCATCTCCAGCAATGGGTACAGGTATACTACAATGATCTTGTAGATATCGGCCAACAGGCAGGTCAGCTATGCATTGAATACCTTTCGACTTTAGATCCTCGTTAGGCCCAATACCAGACAACAGCAACAAATGGGCAGTGTTGATAGTTCCTGAACATAATATTACTTCACGATTTGCAGTGATACTCATTTTTATTCCATTCCTCTCTATTTCCACGCCATAGGCGGTTTTATTGAATTCGTTAATCAAAACTTTGGTGACTAAGGTCCCTGTCAAAATTTTCAAATTCGTACGGTTCTGAACAGGAAGCAAATATATTCTGTCGGAACTCGCTCGTATTCCATTATGTGCTGTAACTGTAATTATTCCAGATCCTAAAACATTTGCTGTGTTCAAGTCTGGAACATTTTTGATGCCTAGTTCATGCATAGCACCGAGTATATCTAAGGTCAGTGGTCTATAGGTGCTATTGAATCTTTGGATTGGCAACGATCCATTACGCCCATAGTTATCTCTTATATCGGATTGATCCAATAACACACTACTTTGCAAATTTTCTGCCTTTTTAAAATACTTAAAAACGGTGTCAGGATGCCATTCTTTATTGCCGGCGTCATACCATCTTTGATAGTCATGCCTATTGCCTCTCACGTATAACATTGCATTAATATTACTGCTTCCACCAAGCATCTTTCCTCTAGGCCAAATAATGTACTTATTTTTGTTGGCCTTATTGGTTTTGCCATTGAATGTGGTTCTATAACGCCAATCATATTCTGAATTAAACATTGCCTTGTCTTGAGCGGGAATCTAAAAATAAATAAATAAGAAAATAATATTTTAATTTATCGTATTTATCAAAAACCTTAAATAAAATGCTGTTTTAATTATAATACATATATGTAGATAGATATATCCTCTCATATTCTCATAGCGGATAGAGTTATTCACAATGATCATGCTTTAATACAAGCGTGGCATGTGTTTTTCATAAGGGTAGACGGGGTCTATTGAGTGCCACAATGATCATGATATATCTGTTTAGCTTCTTTTACGTCCATAGTCAATACGTGTTCCATTGAATAATATCATTTATTTTATTTACATTTATAATTGCTGTCGTAAGACATCTCTCGTAAACCCTCTTCACTCATCCAAACAGCCTCAGCATGATTCTCAGTCAGTTCAGTACCAAGTCGGTAGCAAAAGACGTTTCATACAACTTTGACGAATCAAGAATTCGAAAGGCATAGCTAAAGGTGTAACTATGAAATCTTTAGGCAATTTACATTTTTGAGGTATTTTATTAGATTATTCTTACTGACATACGTCAAGAAAGATATAATACATACTTGAAATTACTTACTTTGCTCTCAATCGGTGGAATATGACCAGCTTCTATGAGTAGTATTTTCCATTTTTTGTTTTCGCTGAGCCTGTTAGCAACAACACTACCAGCTGTGCCAGCGCCGACTATTATAAAGTCAAAAGCTTCACATTCTGTAACAGGAATCAAAAGAAAGTTTTAAAAAATTGTTACAATTTCAATTTAGATTTAATTGCAATTACAGCTTAGTTCTAACCAAAGTTCTGGGTAATTTAGTTTTAAGTGATAGGATGTGTAATTCGACGTACAAAAATATCATACACGCAAAATATGTTTATGTATCATATGCCTCCAATTTGTTACAATATCTTAAACAAGTTACAACAGGTTTTTTATTTTTCATTCTTTTAATTTTTGACGTCGTGGTGGCCTTGGGGACTAGACGAGCGTTCGAGACAGTCTCGACAAAGAAACGTATGAGGCTAGATACAATTATTCATATGGATATATAAGTACGTCAACGTGTATCGCGTGACGCCACGCAGACAAGTATTTATGCATATACGAGTATATGTGGTACTTTTTAACCGCAAGTAGGAAAATTTTACTGTATCTTTATACAGATGTTATAAATTCACAGTTGTGAAAATATATATTATATTATCATGAAAATAATTAATATGTGAGTTTTAAACTATTTTTAAACAATGAGAGCAAATGTGCCATATTATGTGTTAAAATATTCAATATTCTCAAAAAAATATTAATAAATATATTCTGCGAATTTTATAGTCTAGTATAATGTTTCCCAAACATTCTTCTGCCATGGCCCGGTAATTTTCACACTTCCCCTTCGTGACCCACCAGATACTTTTAAACCCAAGCTGGTCAACGCTTACGAATATTTACGATACGTCGATCGATAGTAGGTATTATTTTTAAAACAAGGCGGGAATGTTGCGACGTGGTATTTTATTTTGATAGCCCGGTACCGGGTCGCGACCTGGCAATTGGGAAACGCTGGTCTTGTATAATCTAGTGTTAGGTCTGTTCTAAATAATCAAGATAAGGAAATATGAGATAAAAAAAATAGGAGTGCACTTTCAGTGTCTGTATCATTAACCTCGCGGCATACATTTACGATCGAAAGGTACCACGTTCCATTTCCAGGTCGGGCAAAGTATTTTCGAGTTTTTGCCATTACAAAATTTACATCAGGGGAATGTGCACATACATACACACTAACCGTTTCTTCGGCACATTCCCAAACTCCGTGCTAGCTCCGAGAATTTTTTAATGGAAAATCCCAATGACAATTTACGCCCGGAAATCCACCTCAGATCTTATAAATCGGACTGCGCACAATTGTTCTGTAGGATCACGAGGCAGATTTATTAATAGTGTTCGAAAAAAAATTATCAGTCGCTATTCGTTGGTAATTGTAAATAAAATATAATGAAACAGGAAACAACTATGTTATGTTAACCCATTGCACAACAAAAAAATAACAAATTGATAAGAGTATGTTTATAATTGATTATAGAACGATAAGGTGGCATCAGTGGGTGGACCTGATCATGAATACTCGTAAAGATATATTTTTTTCAATACAGAAGGAAATTTAAAAAAGTATTAAGTCATAAAATACATTTGATAACCTCGAGGTTAAAACCCGTCGATCGCGGGCTGAAACCCCAGGCACACGTCTCTGATTTTCGAAGTTATGTGTATGTGTTATCACTTACTTTAACGGTGAAGGAAAACATCGTTAGGAAACCGAGGAAAAAGTTCTTAGGAATTTCTTAGATGTGTAGCCGCCAACCCGCACTAGGCCAGCGTGGTGGACTAAGGCCTAAACTCTCTCAGTTGCAGAAGAGGCTCGTGCCCAGCAGTGGGACGTATGTGGGATGATGTTGAAGTTGTCCGAAAACCCGCACTAGGCCAGCGTGGTGGACTAAGCCCAAACCCCTCCCAGTTGTAGAGACCGTGTTTATTAATGAGACGTATGTATGTATTTGGGTTTATTTACTATAATAGTAAATTCATTTAGTATAATAGTAGTTGTTTTGTAGAGGTTTCAGATCATTGCCGATATTCTTCAAACGAACTTATTATAAATACGGCGAAAAAAGGCGTAGGCAAAGGTATATTTGTATACCCAGGTTTCGTCGGCAACATTTTAATTATAAATGCTACCTTAGAGGAAGTTATTACTAAGTATGCCCCAATAGGAAAACCCAATAACAAGTTGCTCGACTTGAGAATCGAACTCAAAACTGTTTAGATCGCACGCCGCACACTTGTACCGCTGCACCAACGATGAAGTTTTCAAGTTACCATTACGTATTATAAAATTTATACTATGAACGAAGTTGAGTAAGGTAAGTAATAGCATATTAAAACAGATAATTACCATTGATATCTGCTTCCGGACGCCAATTATCTGCCGTGAAACATGTAGCGGCTGCGAAGAAGTGTAGTGCTGCTGAGAACGTCTGCGGCGCTGTTCCGGTAGAGGGTGACAGGCATGTTGTGTCGTTGTTGTAGCTGCAGACAATTTGACAGTTATTTACATACATACATACATAAACTCACGCCTGTATTCCCCGATGGGGTAGGCATGGCATAGGAGAGGCCTATGTCCAGCAGTGGACGTAAGAGAGGCTGATGATGATGATGATGATGATGTAGGCAGAGGTGCATTTCTGCACCCACATTTCGCCAGGTATGTATCAGTCCCACGTAATAGGTGGCGAGCCTATTGCCGTTTTTCGGGCACATTTCCAGACTCCGTGCTGTTACCGAGAATTTTCTAATGGAAAAACCCAATAACACTTTGCCCGACCCGACCCGAATCGAATCCAGGACCTCTAGATCGCACGGCACATACTTGTACCGCGAGACCACGAGACAGTTATTTAGATCCATACATATGAGTATATGTAGGGTATGTTCCGATATACACTGCGAACACTGTCCAGTGCTCTTACTGGTGAGAATTTCGTTCCGTTATGGACTGACAGCATACTGCCGCAGTGTTCTAGTGAAATATATGACGTCATTAATAGTCGCTATTTTTTTTTACTGTGAGCACTGGTGTTTTCGAGGTAAGGTGCTCTCAATGCTTTGATCACGTGATCTATTGCCTCCAGAAATAACATGACATGGATGTCAGACGACAGTATAATAGACTGCGTTCCATTTTAAAGAGTAACCAGTATAGCTTACTATAAAGGAACGGTTTTGCAGTGTACTGAATTGACGTCACACATTACTGTGTCCCAGTGTATTACGGAACACAGCCATAGTGTAGTAGTGAGATTTCACTCTAGTATCCATCTAGCATATGAGTAAAGATGTGTCATTGCTTTTGATTGGATTTCTGTTATGGACATGGGCATTTGACCTTAGAAAATAACATGGCTTTTTTTTTAAATAACGCCCAGGCGAATAATAATATAACAACTCAAAACACTGATTTGTTATGACAGACTTCAAAATCGTTTGTGTTAGTCGTTTGCAACTGAATGGCCAAATTTAATTAGTGCCATTTACTGCAATTATTTACACATATTGTTCTGACATCACAGTTAAATGCAATTGTGATTCGACAAACACTGAAGTTCTAAATAATTGTTGATGACACAAACATTATATGCGAATTTCAAACTGTTATTAATACGCGCCTATAATTAGTTAATTTTATTGGTTGGATACATTGGTGCTGTAAATCGAATGTACCTACTGCCAAGGTTAATAAAATCCAATAATTTAAATTAAATAACTGAATAACGAAAACTGTTAATTTCAAATTTTATTGATTAATTTATGAATAATTACAGTATTGATTAATTTTATTTATGAATTGCAGTCAAATTATATTACACTTTAATATTATTTAATTAAACTAAAACAATTTTTTTTATAAAATGAAAGTTTATAAATCAGGCAGGCAATTTAATTAAATAGCACTTATGACTATAATTTCAAAATATTTTACAATATAAACTTACCAGAACATTATTAATTATCCATGTGATTCTTTGCTCCGTCTGTGCTCTGTGACACGTACACGTGAATATGTAAACTCCACAAAACTGTAGTAATGAATGAAGATATGTTACAGACAGTCGGTATAATCATATGTTTTGACCAAAACAAGTATTTCTTATCGCTTTATATTGAACATCGGCAATTAACGATATAGATATAATGACGATATGTAAATGTACGCTGTTTGATCTAACCTTATGGAACGTGAAGATAGAATATAACCTTCAAGAGCTCCTTAAAGTAACGCGCCTGAAACACCTTAGTAAACAATACTAGGTTATTAGAATTAGGTTTGGTTCGCAAATACTTTTGTTTGGTTCCACAGCTTCGCCTCAGCAACTCTTTCCATTCCTCGAATCTTTTATATATGAAGCAAATCCCATTCTATATAGTACATCTGTCAGGTAGGTACTTATCAGCTGATTGTCTAGTTGCTCGTATGTGAAATTATTGAAACTAAATAGATCTTGCACCTACAAGTCAATACAAAATTAAAAACCTGTCTTTGCCGTTGCACGCTACATGTATCCATCGATAGCTGTAGTGACGCAAGTACCAAACATTCAGCGATCAAGCCGTTTATTGTACATATATCTAATTATGTCAACTGTCGTGGTTGAAGTGAGGAATAATTGTCGTCCTTTACGGCCATTCGATACACTACTTGGCCGCACTACACTTACCATTATGAGCTAGTGCGATCACTTTACATTACCAGTTAAGCAGTTTCTTTTATTCACAATTGACAATGAAATGGAAGCAGGCTGCTTTTGCCAGATAATCTGTAAATCTTTGGATGAGGTCTATGTCCAGCAGTTGACGTTTTCTGGCTGATGATGATGATGATGATTTACATTAACAAAAATATCTAAGGAGTAGAATCACGCCTTGGTCAGATAGTATCGCTTTAATAATGGGATGTTTCGATCATTGTGTCAGATGGCCCCATGCAAGACTTACAAGTAATAATAAAGGAAAACGCTGTAGTATATTCTAATTTTATAATGAATGAATGATGAATTAGACCTCGTATTCATCATCATCAGAGATTGTAATAGTTATTGAAATACAAAAGTGAATACAAATTGAAATACTTGGGAATTTCCAAGTTAGCGTACTTTGTTGTTAGACTGTGGCATATTCATACAAATAAAATTAATTGACGTTTTGTTTCCCTCCTATAACTTACTTTTATCAGTTGTCTGGTAAAGTGGAATTAAAAAAAAAGATCATCGTTTGGCGTGTTATTGCGACATCATCCATCCATCAGCCAATGGCGGTCCACTGCTGGACATAGGCCTCTCCTAATTACTTCCAAAGGAACCTGTTGGAAGCAGCCCGCAACCAGATGTCCGATTATGTTGATCTGAAGTACTATATATGTATGTACTTCTAAAAAAAAAATTTTTTTATTAAAGCAAATAAATCACTATTAGTTGTTGTTAGTCGCGGCGTAATTTAACATTAAAATCATTATGCTACACCACACTTAATGTGTATACCTAAAATAGATACTCGTTATCAAAACTTTAAAAAGTTTTACATACATACATAAACTCACGCCTGTATTCCTCGAAGGGGTAGGCAGAGATGCATTTCTGCACCCACATTTCGCCAGGTATGTATGAATCAGTCCCACGTAATAGGGAGCGAGCCTATTGCCGCTTTTCGGGCACATTTCCAGACTTCGTGCTGCTACTGAGAATTTCCTGATGGAAAAACCCAATAACACTTTGCCCGACCCGGGAATCGAACCCAGGACCTCTAGATCGCTCGGCACATACTTGTACCGCGAGACCACGAGGCAGTCTAAAAAGTAAAGTAGTAAAAGTTTTATATTTGAGTAAATAAATATAGCAGTTGATTTACTATTTAAAATGATAGGTAATATTTTTTTTTATTTGTAAATTCATATTCAGACTTTTTGAATTTTTGTCCCCTAGAAGTGGTGCGTATATAAATTGGGGACAGACAAATATTGCAGTACTTTCTGACGCCGAAATATTTGCGTGACATATAGTTGACCTCCCCTGCACGAATATTGAAATCCGTCAACACTGCATATTGATATTTGGCTTGAAACTTCAACAGAAGGATGATCGCCAATAGCCAAGCGAATGTGAATATAGATTTCAAACAAAAATACTTATTTTTTATACGTGTACGTGAAAATCCGTTTGTGGGCACGATTTTTTGTGGACTTCAACGCAAACAATTTGACTTTGTTTTATTTTTAGAGTCCTAAAAGATTTCCTGTGCACAAACACCAAAATGGAGTTTTATTTTTATGGTGCGATCCAAATAAAACTTTCGCCTGGCATAATGTCACGATGACTCAGACCACATCTGAGGTTGTTCATGGTTGGATATTAGTTCCCTAGCCTAGATTGGTTGCAAACCTTTGGTTTTTTGTGTAGATTACGGGTTCAGTTCATGATGCCTAAAGGCACAAATTGTTTTCCTTTATCGCTTAAATTCGTGAATTTTTGTGAAACAATTCAGTTTAATGACCTGATGTAATTAATGTCTTTCTGTTGTCAATAAAATATTGCTTATCACCAGGCATTACAAAGTGTTAACAGGTAATTTTATAATGTTTTAAATTGTCGTCTAGACATTTCAAGCTATTGACGACTTTTCTTACAACCTGCTTTGCAGACTTTGAACTGTTTGAGTTTTATAACATATTTAGTCTTAGTCTTTAAATACAATCTGAGTAGTTGCTATATCGTGTGTCGATACTAGTTTTCATGTCATCATCAGCCCAAATACGTCCCACTGCTGGGCACGGGCCTCCTCTACAACTGAGAGGGTTTAGGCCTTAGTCCACCACGCTGGCCTAGTGCGGGTTGGCGGACTACACACCTAAGAAATTCCTAAGAACTTTTAGGTGTGCAGGTTTTATCACGATGTTTTCCTTCACCGTTTAACTAGTTTTATTGGTTTGAATTAGTTTAACTTTTGGTTGGTTCAACAGTTTAGTCTTAGTATCCAAATTAGACCAGATTGACTTCGACTAGACCTAGAGGCAACTGATTACGGCCACGCGGCATGCTATGTGTGCGCCGTGCGATTCATAGGTCCCCATTCGATTCGCGGATTAGGCCATGTGTTCTTGAGTTGTTTACATCAGATCCCGCGCGGTTACTTCTCCACGATAATAGTAAAAAAATAATATTTGCATTAATATTTCAAATCATTACAGATTTTCTTCAAAATATGACGCGGTATTTTAAATGTAAACAAGAAGGAGAATTACATAAAAATGGAAAAGCACTGAGCGATGTTTTCGACCAGAGGCGAGGGAGTTTGAGTAATGCTGCCTGCATTACAGGACAACGCTTTCGTTAGCACCAGACGATCCATTTTTGCGTAAAACATTCAAGTAAAAAGAATATTCTAGAAAGCGCAGACAGGGAGGATCAGTATGAAATAGCTGAAATTTTAATATTAATACCTTGTCTTTATTTAATAACACCTATTTAGTTTCCATTCCGTTACCGGGCGCAGGCCTTATTCTCAATCTTTCGAAGCGTTAATTGTTATAAAAAAGTACCGGTTTTATTATTTACTAGCTGTTGCGTGCAACACCGTATCCGAAACTTTACACTTCAAAAGGAATATTTTCCCTGTTTTACATTTATCGCTGCTTCGCTCCTATTGGTCGTGGCGTGATGGTATATCTATATAGCCTTCCATTAATCTTTAAATTCGAACCTGTAGTTCCTGAGATTAGCGCGTCCAATCAAGCAAACTCTTCAGCTATTATTCTACTCTTCTTATATTCGTATAGATTTACACTAATTAAATATATAAAAGCAAAGGTCACTTTGTTTATTTTACGCTGTCCTGGTATCCATTAAATCGATTTTGATGAATTAAGGTACACAGCAAATAATGTTAGTTCAAACTTTTATCCCAGAGAACTTGCTTTCTGGTGTTTATCACATTACTTGACAAAATCCCAGGTCGAAAGCTTTTTGAATATATAGTACTGATGCGCTTACCTATCCAGTGACGTCACTATCCGCCGAACTTCACATGAGTACACTCGGATTTGGAATGCAAACACAGAAACTCGCTCTGGGGAATTTTCACAAATCTTTCGAAGTCATTGAACTATATTCTACTTATCTATCGTGTATGTTTTAACAAAATATATAACGTATGTTACACAGGGTGTATTCAAACCGTGATCGGAAACTAAGGCAGGTAATAGCTACAGTGATTAAAAATTCATTGGCGTTAAAAAATATCCCGACAAAAAATAAAGCATTTTGACGTTTTCCTAACAATCATAGATATTAAATGGATGTAGTTGTTAGGGGAAACGTATTTTTTTATTTTTTGTCGGGTTTTTTTTTAATGTCACGGTGTTTGTATTTACCGCAGCTATTATCTGCCTTAGTTTCCGATCACGGTCTGAATACAGCCGTTATATTTATGATTGTTGTTGATTATATAAAACTGCCTCGTGGTCTCGCGGTGCAAGTATGTGCCGAGCGATCTAGAGGTCCTGGGTTCGATTCCCGGGTCGGGCAAAGTGTTATTGGGTTTTTCCATTAGGAAATTCTCAGTAGCAGAAGTAGCAGTAGCAGAAGTTCTAGTAGTCTGGAATTGTGCCCGAAAAACGGCAATAGGCTCGCCCCCTATTACGTGGGACTGATACATACCTGGCGCAATGTGGGTGCAGAAATGCACCTCTGCCTACCCCTTCCGGGAATACAGGTGTGAGTTTATGTATGTGAAAAGATAAATTAGCAAGTAATATTTTTAATTATCACAAACATAGATTTTAAATCAGGTTATTGTATTTTTTGGATGTGTTAGAATCGAAGTTACTCGTTTTTTAACCGACTAATAAATTCGCTGCTGATGAATTTTGAGCCAGAATAGTATTTATCTAAAAGGCGTACATATCTCTGAAAGCAAACTATTTTTTGTGTACGACAATGAATTTCGGTATTTTATGCCGATGTCTTAAGTTGTAGCAAAAAGTGCCTTGTGATACATAAATATATAAACTAACGCCTGTATTCCCGAAAGAGTTGGCAGAGGTGCATATTTGCACCCACGTTTCATCAACCTTTTGCCGTTTTCAGGCATCTTCCCGACTCCACTACTAAGGATTTCCTTGAGGAAAAACCCAGTAACACTTTGCCAGACTAGAAATCTTACCCGAAGACAGCACGGACCTAATGTAGTATATATATTAATTGTATATTGTGTTAATAGTTGTATTACACGTTTTCATCGACTCTAAGCATCGTCCGTACAAGATCCGTTCGCCTTGCAGACAACCTTGTCTGGAAGAGGTCGCCCTTAGCGATAAGACCACCAATTTAATGCGCCTAATTTTTAGATATGTTTCCTTTGTGCTAATATTTATTGAGTGGTTTTAAAAATAAAAAATAGTTCGTTTCGTATAACTCGAAACGACGAGGCAGGGTATGTCATATACACTTTACGTGATTGTGTCGTAAATATTAGATCAGTTTGCGGAAAAATAAATTTAGCATAAAGAATAACCTTTAATCCCAAAAGTAATACAAATATTCTTGTGATAAACTATATTTCGATATCAAATAAGCATTGTGAGAATCTATTTATTTATTTATAAACTCTTTATTGTACACTAAGAAATAATGAACAAAAACAATACACAAATAGAATGAAGTACAATTGGCGGTCTTATCGCTCAAGGCGATCTTTTAGAGACAACCATAAGATGGACATAGACAAGTGATAGAAGGGAGGGTAGTTTATGTGTACTGTACGGGCTAGCACGTACATTTTTCATATTCAGCATTTTACGCGACAGCGATGCGTTTTGAGCAGTGCGTCACACGAACATAAAGCGGTCGGTCGCGCGTACTCATCCTATCAAATTGTAATCTATCATTCTATCATTAATCTATCATTTCTATCAAATAAAATCATATTTAAAAGTCTATCATTTCTATCAACCAAAGCTTGTACGGGTTTCCGTCTTAGCCCGTACATCTTTGTGGTCCTTCGAGCAATTTAGATTCAGTGACTTTGTGGTCCTTCGAGCAATTTAGATTCAGTGACTTTGTGGTCCTTCGAGCAATTTAGATTCAGTGACTTTGTGGTCCTTCGAGCATTTTAGTGTCCTCACGTGTGACCTGTGACTGTAAATGTGCTTCGCGAGTGAGGACTGAACCAGAAAAAGAAGCGAGCTATCAGTGGACATTGATTGTTAAATCATTATCATCGGAAGGCAGTGGGCAGATTTGTTGCAGTCAGTAAGCATAGACCAGCAGATCTAAACAAGTAAGATCTTTCCATTTTTTCATACCTCATCATGTCAAAGCCTCAGGTTCCTCTAACTCAGTGCCAGGGAACGAGTAGCAAAACAGAGGAAATGCTACGTAAGCAACAGAGTAATTTTAAGGCATTCGAGCATACTGTAATTAATATCAATTTAGAATCAGTAAATGAAAAATGGGAATTCGATCATTTGCTACGTGCTTTGCAATCGCGTTGGTCTATCATCGACACTATGCATTGGGACTTAGATAGTGAGCTGGGGGGTAGGAACCCAGATTATGAAACAACTTTTTTTAATTACGAAAGAAAGTACAATGATATAATCAAGGCGATCAATCGCAAAATGTGGGCTGTATCTCACCGAGAACAGTCGACACCTCATGTAGAAATACCGACGTTCGGCGGTAACTATCATCAATGGAGTTCTTTTAAAGATTTGTTCACTGAAACTATACATGGAAATCCTTCATTGTCTAATGCCCAGAAAATGCAGTTCCTCAAAACTAAAGTTAAGGGTGAAGCAGAGAGGCTAATTCAACATTTACCCATAACATCGGATAATTATACAACATGTTGGGACATTCTCAACAATAGATATAATAACAAACGTCTGATTTTCCGCTCGCACATCGATATATTATTAAACATCCCATTGGTGCAGCATACTTCCATAAACCACATAAAGCGGATTCATGACACAACATTAGAAACACTGAACGCAATCAAAAATTTAGGCGTCGACATTGAGTCCTGGGATCCACTACTTGTTCATATTCTAACCCAAAAATTGGACACAGAGACGCATAATGACTACGTCGCCTCAGTAAAGCAACCCCGAGAATTACCTGTCCTACAAGAATTTTTATCATTTCTAGAAAGCAAGTTTACAAGTTTAGAGTCTTCTAGAAAGAAATCTGATAATTCTATCAAAATCCAGCATAATCATAACCAATATTCGCCACAACAATTCAACAAATATAATCGAAACTTGATTAAGCAATCATTTCCAACGCATAATAAAATTTTTCCACAGCAACAAACTAAAAATAATAATTCATGGAAGTTTTATAAATGTGGAATTTGCAAAACCAATGAACATTGTCTATATTATTGTCGGCAGTTTTTAAATATGACACCACACCTTAAGCGGCAAACGGTATTGAAATTGAGTGTTTGCGAGAATTGCCTTTATTCGCATAACGATAAGAAGTGTATTTCAGAAAAAAGGTGTATTGAATGCAATGGAAGGCACAATACCATTTTGCATGAAGCATTTATAGATCACAATATCAATAATCGTATCACGGCAAAGGTAGCAACCGACGGAAATACCTCGAAATCGGAGCCTTCGCCGCAACTAAGGAGCACCTCGCACGTGTCACTGCAACGTGACATCCCGGAAGTACTGCTGGCGACAGCAATACTCAAGGTTCAAACCTGTGATGGGACTTTCGTTAACATGCGAGCTTTAATAGATCAGGGGTCTCAAACATCACTCATAACCGAACATGCTGCCCAACTGTTGGGTATGCCCCGAGTTCGATGTCGTGGAGTGATATCAGGAGTAGGAGCCAAAGAAAGCAATTGCAAGGGAGCTCTTTCTATCAAGTGTGTAGCCACAATCAGCAATTTTGAATTTGAGACAGAGGTGTATATCATGAAAAACCTTATCAAGAGGCTACCTAATTATAGTTTTTCTAAACCAGATTGGACTTATTTAGATAACATTACGTTAGCAGATCCTGAGTTTAATATAAGTCGCCCTGTTGATCTACTGTTGGGGGCCGATATTTACTCTTTGATACTACTAGAAGGAATCTGCAGAGCCGGCGATAACGTACCCATAGCTCAGAACACTCGTTTGGGCTGGATATTAACTGGGAATGTAAAAACATTGCAATGCAATGTTATTATTAATGATTTAGAGGAAATCCATAAGTTTTGGGAAATTGAGGATATAAGTGAGGAGTCGAATCTATCAATGGAAAATCAGAAATGCATGGAATTTTTTAAATCAACCACAACCAGACGTCAAGATGGGCGATATGAAGTACGTTTACCAATGAAACCAAAATTTATGGAAAATTTAGGAGAGTCAAAATACCGGGCTATAGCGCAATTTAAAGCGTTAGAAAACAAATTTAAAAAACACCAAACTATGGAAAAACAATATAAATTATTCATCAATGAATACCGCGTGCTCGGACATATGATACCAGCAGTAAGCAACATGAATCCGGAACGTGCACAATGTGTATTAACACACCATTGTGTGCAATTTAATGATATTAATAATAAGTTTAGAGTTGTATTTAATGCATCTTGCAAAACATCTTCGGGGAAAAGTCTAAACGATTTGATGGAATGTGGCCCAAATCTTCAACAAGATTTGCAGTCATTGATAATCAAATGGAGGCAATTTCAGTTTGCATTCACGGCGGACATTGAAAAAATGTTCAGGCAGATTTGGATACATCCGGATGATCAGCAGCTTTTGAAAATAGTCTGGCGTGACTCGCCATCCGAAACTATCAAGGAATATCAACTCACAACGGTCACATATGGGACAAAGGCAGCTCCCTTTTTATCTATGATGACCCTTAAACAACTTGCACATGATGAGAAAAATAACTATCAAGATAGCAATGCCATAGACGTATTGAAGGATTCGTTTTACATGGATGACCTGGTCCATGGGTGTCACAATATAGAGGAGGCAAAGAAATTACAGCGTGAACTTATTCGCTTGTTAAAGTCTGGAGGTTTTCATTTGCGGAAGTGGAAATCGAACGCAAAAGATTTGTTGCAAGATGAAAATGTAGAATCACCGCAAATTAGCGAGGACACCTTTAACTTTAAACAGTCAGAAAATACGAAAATCCTTGGGTTAGGTTGGAACCCACAGGAAGATGTCTTCACGTTTCAATCAACTTTGGAACCGACCGGTGAGGTGCAGAAGATTACAAAAAGAACTTTATTATCAGATATATGTAAGTTATTTGACCCACTCGGTTGGCTATCACCAATATCTACCAAATTAAAAATCATCTTTCAACAAGTATGGGCCGCAGATATCAACTGGGATGACCCACTACCGAATAAGATCTATCAAGAGTGGCTAAAAATTAGAGAGGATATTAATAACATACAACACATTAAATTACCTAGATGGATAAATGCCTCTGAAGGGGATAGTATAGAATTACACGGATTTAGTGATTCATCGTTGAAAGCCTACGCATGTGTAATTTATTGTCGCGTTAATAAGGGTGAAAAGTCATCCGTAGTTCTGTTAATCGGCAAAACAAGGCTCGTGCCAACAAGCAAAATAGTCACACTACCTAGACTAGAACTAAGTGGAGCACTACTTTTGTCAAAATTGATGGAAAAAGTTAAAAAATGCCTCGGAAATCCGAATATCAAAATCTATGGTTGGGTAGACTCCATGGTAGTTCTAGGTTGGCTAAACGGGGACCCAGCTAGGTGGAAAACATTCGTAGCGAACAGGGTGCGCAAAATCACGGAATATATGCCGTCCAAGTGTTGGCGGTATGTTAAATCAGAGGAAAATCCTGCTGACAGTGCAAGTCGCGGTATGTTTGCATCACAATTAAAGGAACATACTTTATGGTGGCATGGCCCCTCATGGTTACCTTCATTCTATGAAAATCAGCCAAAAGAAAACCCGATCTACCACACATGCGAAGAAATGAGAGAGATAGCACAACAAGTCAACTTATCGCAAAAACAATCATATGACGTCATTGACACACTACTGAGCAAGTATAGCAGCTTTGCGAAATCAACTCGTATACTTGCGTGGATGTTGCGCTCCATATCATTAAAATCGCAACCAAAGCCAACTTTTCTTACTATTACCGAGCTAAGAAGGGCGAAGTATATTTTAATCAAACATGTACAGCAACAAGAGTTTACGGAAGAGATCAAAGGTCTTCAGAAGCATAGCAATGTAGACTCTAAAAGCAAACTGCTTAATCTGAATCCTTATCTAGATGAAAACGGGTTACTAAGAGTTGGTGGCAGAATAAGCAATGCAAAGATAATCAAAAACATGCAACATCCTATTATCATTCCTCACAACGGATTACTTACCGATCGATTGATTGATCAAGGCCATCTGATGACCTTCCACGGTGGAACTCGCCTAACACTGGCATGGATAAGACAAGAGTTCTGGATCATTGGCGGCAATCGCGCTGTCAAAAAACGCATACATAACTGCGTTACATGCAGAAGGCATAATCCTATAAAAAATACACAAATAATGGGAGACTTACCTGAGTCACGAAGTAATCCGTCACGGCCCTTCAACCATACGGGGGTCGACTTTACCGGCTATGTGGACGTCAAAGCAAATAAAGGTCGTGGCATCAAGACGACGAAAGGCTATATAGCGGTATTTGTGTGCATGGCGACCAAGGCCGTGCACCTCGAACTCGTTTCCGACCTGAGCTCAGCTGCCTTTCTAGCAGCATTAAGGAGAATGGCAGCCTGCAGAGGATCTCCAACCCATATCTATAGTGATAATGGGACAAATTTTGTCGGAGCCAACAAGGCATTACGAGAAGAATACATCAACTTACGAAACACTCTTGACGACAATTTCTACCGAACTATCACAGATATGCAAATACAATGGCATTTCAACACGCCTTCCTGGCCGAGTGCTGGGGGGCTGTGGGAGGCGGCTGTCAAAAGTCTCAAACACCATATCAAGAGAGTTGTGGGAGAGCAGAAATTAACTTATGAGGAGTATTCCACATTACTAGCACAGCTAGAAGCCTGCCTTAATACGAGGCCTCTTTGCACTATCAGCGAAGATCCAGAGGACATGGATTACCTTACTCCGTCACACTTCTTATCAAGTGGCCCCACACTTACTATAATTGAGACTGAAAGAGACGCCAGAACGCGATGGCAGCTTACTCAGAAGATTTTTGACGACATCTGGAAACGGTGGAAAACCGAATACCTGTGTCAGTTATCAGCACGTAGCAAGTGGCGGCAACAACGAGCGAACCTTAAGATCGACGACATAGTTATCATTCAAGACGCTAACTTACCACCTGGGAAGTGGGCCCTCGGCAGAATCATAGAGCTGCACCCCGGCAAGGATGGCTATGTTCGTGTGGTATCAGTTAAAACCAAAAATGGGGTAATCAAGAGGCCGATCACAAAACTTTCCTTGTTGCCAGTTCACGAATATCAACAACCTGAAAACAATGCAGAGCAAAATAATATCATAACAAAGACGCCTAATCAACCTTTTAGAGGCAATGGAAATAAGCCATCGAAAGAAAAAACACAACGTCGGAGGGGAAAAATTGGCAATTTTATCTACATAGCTCTCATGTTTTTTATGTTAATCATTACACCATCTAGTTGTGATTACAAAACAGCACCTTTAAATAACAATCAAAGCATTTATTTCGACAAGATCTCCAACATGCGACTCGAACAGGACGAGTGGAAGCTGATCGTCTATTATGATATGAAGCCCTATTGGCAAGGATTTTATCTGCTTAAGAAATACGTTGATCATCTGGGCATCATATGTTCTAATACGACAAAGATACCACAGTGTGACGCAATCCTGATGCAATTACGTCACGGTAGCAATGAACTTGACCATTACAATAGCATGTTGCTTGATCAGCAGTTCACGGAGAACGTGCGACATAAGCGCGGTCTTATCAATCCTATAGGAAGCATAGCACGAGGCTTGTTTGGTGTCTTAGATAACGAGTTTGCTCTGCAATATGCAAGAGATATCGAACAAATCAGGCGTAATCAAAAACGTTTGGCTTCCTTATGGCAAAACAACACATCTATTGTTGAAGCAGAGAACAACATCATTAAAAGAGTCGAAAATGCGATGAACAGACATCACAAGGTATTTAATCAGCACCTGATCAGTTTAGAAAGGGGATTCAACACAATCAAGGATGGAGTTCAAGAATCACTAATGGCTAGCAGTTTTAGTGTGTCATCAATTATTGCTAACAGTGTCCTGATGAACTTAAAAACCATTCAAGAAACTATCGTGGATACAATTATGAACCTACACCACACAGGGTTCAACATTCACCTTTTAACACCTAAACAACTGATGGATCAACTTAATGTTATTATAGGACAGTTAGCAAAAGAATTGACGCTTCCGATAGATAATATTCAATCGGACTTATCGAAATTGTATCACTTACTGAAGACTAAAGCTAGAGTCATGCAGCAATTTATTATCTTCGAAGTCAAAATACCATTAGTGAGCAGAGACAGCTATGACATCTACAAAATCGTACCAGTGCCACAGCAGGTCGGTAGCAATATGATCAGCATAATTCCCATCGCAGATCTTCTCGCAATCAATTTACAAAAGGACGCTTATATTCCAATGACGAATAATGATATTCAAGCTTGTATATTTTACGACACAGAAACATATATTTGTTCTTTGAAGGGCCCGATTCATCAAATGAGATCCGATGAAAACCTCTGCATCAGGGATCAACAGTCCAATGGTTGCAAAACAGCATCTACTATCTGCACAAATCGTTGGATAGAACTCAACGAATTAAATACATATTTATATTTTTGTTGCGGACCGTGCTCCATACGTATCATATGTGAGGCTCAAGTTACGGCCGGACAATTAAACAAGGCCGGCGTTATCAAGCTCGGCGATGGATGCGTCATCAAAGGCGATACTTACACAGTTTATTCACATAAAAGGCTGTCCAGTACTCTGAAGATTTCAGCAGACGTTCTAAGAATCGATATCCCACCCATCAACAACATAATCAACTTATCAATACCTATTGGTGCAATCGATGAACAGTCTGAACATATTCACAAGGAGACTCAAGGTCTGGTGAAGGAAGTCCAAGAAAAGCTGAGTCAGATGAAGGGTGTAATGAGCATTGATGAAGATTCGGACAACGGGTTCTCATATCACGACGTGCATCACTACACGGTGATATACTTAGTGGTGTTCGCCCTGTGCACGGCAGGAGCCGTGCACGTGTGGCGGCGCCTTCGGCGCGTGCGCAGCGTGGCTCTGTCCGCGCGCTCGCCTCAGCAGCAGTGTCAGAGTGCTAGTGTGATCAGTGTAAATGAGCAATCGGGACCTAGTGAAATACAGCTCAATACAATTTCGGGTGAAATCAGTGCGCGTAAACAAAACAAGGCTACGTCGCCTGTGTTCCGCGAATCAATTTTTAGTGAAAATGAATAAGACTTTGTATAGACTATAGTGTTTGCGCGTATCTACTTTAACTGTGCTTTCGACTTATTATTGCTTCTTAAGTTCATACTTGTATCATTAGTTTAAGTCCACCTCATCTCACGCCACACATTTCAGCCCGGGAGCATGTACGGGCTAGCACGTACATTTTTCATATTCAGCATTTTACGCGACAGCGATGCGTTTTGAGCAGTGCGTCACACGAACATAAAGCGGTCGGTCGCGCGTACTCATCCTATCAAATTGTAATCTATCATTCTATCATTAATCTATCATTTCTATCAAATAAAATCATATTTAAAAGTCTATCATTTCTATCAACCAAAGCTTGTACGGGTTTCCGTCTTAGCCCGTACATGTACAATACAATAATTAATAAGAAAAATAAATAAATATGTATATATTTAATTAATTTACATTGCCCATATACAAATACATACAAAACATGTATACAAACATACATACATATATACATACAAACATACAAAATATACATATACATAAGAATAAGCGGTCGAAGCATTATTTTTTTCCAAATGACTGAGAGGAGTAATGATCTTTCACAAGTCGAATTGAGACAGTGTTTGTGCATGTCGTACTTGAACTGGAAGTGCATTCCACAACCGAACGGCCTTAACGGTGAAAGAGTTGTCCATGAAAGTTGTGGAATGCACAGGCATTTTCAGCTTTAAATTATCTGATGACCTCAAGGCTCTCTCATGTGATTCGTGAAGAAATTCGAATCGGACTTTTAAATAGGAAGGAGTGAGAGGATTATACAAAATATTGTATAGAAGGAAAAGAACGTGTGTATCCCGACGAAGTCGAATGGGTAACCACTTGAGCATAGCGCGGTACTTAGAAATATGGTCATATTTGCGCAAGCCAAATATAAACCTTATGCAAAAATTTTGAAGACGCTCAAGTTTGTTAAGTTGGTCTTCGGTGAGATCTAGATAGCTGACATCTGCATAATCAAGGATGGGGAGAAGGAGTGTTTGGGCTAAAGAGATTTTAGTAGCAGTGGGTAATAGATTACGTAATCGTTGCAAATATTTAGCGGAGGCAAACAACTTCCGGCTTACTTCACGGATCTGTGGACCCCAAGTGAAAGATTGATCAAAATATAAACCTAGATTTCTTACTGTGTCACTATAACAAATATTTACACCTTCGCAAGAGACATTAGGTAAATCAAAATAATTTATTTTAGTAACCATTTTTTCAGAATCGTTGGTGGGAAACGATTTTTACACGTTTTGCCTAGAAAAATATCGCCCCTACTATCGACAATGTTTTTATATAAACGAGCTGATTCGAATACCCACGACGCACGTCCTATGTTTATTTTTGATTTGTCATATCCACTATGTCATTTCGTGAAAATCGACGGTTCACAATATCAGTATATCACATGCCTAATGTATTCCCATGAAATACCCGTCGTGTATATATATGTGTATAACTTGTATCTATCTGTATTAGTCAATATACATACATGCGTTCAATTCATGGAAACAGCTACCTCTACATCTGCGATTGTCGCTCAACAACTACGACTAAGAAATATTTACTTAAATTGTAACCAACTCACTCTATGCTTCTGATCTCTCCAGTCCATGTAACGGTTGCCTGGAAGAAATCGCCGATAGCGGCCGCCTTTAGTAACATTTATTGTTACCAATACCTATGTTGTTTTTATGTATATGGTGTACAATAAAGCATTAATAATAAAAAACTTGCAGAAAATTCTCAGGTTTACCTCACGCCTGTATTCCCCGAAGGGGTAGGCAGAGGTGCATTTCTGCACCCACATTTCGCCAGGTATGTATCAGTCCCACGTAATAGAGGGCGAGCCTATTGCCGTTTTTCGGGCACAATTCCAGACTCCGTGCTACTACTGAGAATTTTCTAATGGAAAAACCCAATAACACTTTGCCCGACCCGGGAATCGAACCCAGGACCTCTAGATCGCACGGCACATACTTGTGCCGCGAGACCACGAGGCAGTATTCTAATATGCCTTTTCATAGGTTTTTTTCGCAATAAAATGTATTGAATTCTGTTGTTTATTAAATAAAAGCAAAGAAAACTTTGCTGGCTCTAAATTAAGTGTTTGTAATACAAAAACAATGGCATTGTTAGACCGAGGTTGTACCAAGCGGTTCTGTCCATAAAGGAATGGCTTAAATAAATGCGCAATAAATGGACTGAAAAACGTCGACGACCCCAAACGCCACGGGTTGTAGGTGTTAACCAGTGTACGCAGACCCGTGCCTTTTTATTACAATGTCAACGTTTTTAAATTGTGTTTGACCGACCACCCTTTGGCTGTTTTCTGAATGTCTTTTTACTGTTTAAAAATATTAATAATTTTGTGGTACACATAATAGGTTGACTTTGCTCAATCGGTTTAAATTTTCCGATTTTAAATCTGCAGCTTGACATGTGTGTTTTTAAATGATTACCTACATTTTATGTTTTTCTTAAGCTTTCAATCAAAACCATCATCCAATCATCCAATTCCAATCTATAAGCCGCTTATTTCAATATGTACCTATTTATTATTTCTTGCTAATTCATTGATGAAGCAGTGATGGTCTCGAGGTTTAGGTGCGCGGTCGAGAATTTCGGTGGCCGCAGGTTCAAAGCCCAGGCACACACCTCTGACTTTTCGAAGTTATGTGTGTATTCACAATGAATTATCACTTGCTTTAACGGTGAAAGAAAACATCGTGATAAAACCTGCACACCTAAAAGTTCTTAGGAATTTCTTAGGTGTGTAGTCCGCCAACCCGCACTAGGCCAGCGTAATGGACCATGGCCTTAACCCTCTCAGTTGTAGAGGAGGCCCGTGCCCAGTAGTGGGACGTATATGGGCTGATGATGATGATGAATTCATTGATACCTTAAATGTACGCAAAAATTGGGCAATCAATTCAACATTCCTAAGTATAGCAATTAAATATTTTTGAAATACTAGGCTTTGTGCAGTCAAACATAAAATGATTCATAGTAACGGATGTGTAATTAACGCTCAACTCTGTTACTAATTGGGATGTTTAAATTGGTTTGCGTAATTATTAAGCCCTCGATACAATATTTCAAATAATGGAATACGTAGAGGAATTCATCACATAAATAATCAAAACTTTTTATTTGTTGTGTTAAGAAAAAGCAGCAATAAATCAACGGGTATCTGCATACTTATTTACACACTGCTGTTACGGATGGCGAGCAAAATATTTTATTTATAGGAATATTCATTGTACTAGCGTTAAAAAGTGACCGCATTGGTAATAAATGCGCTGATGGTAAGTGTCGTGCAAATAATAATAGTTGAATCTGGAAGGAACTTTTATGATTTTCGGCGTTTCTGCCACACTTCAAAATTAGCAGCTCGCACGTTAAGACCCATTCATATATACACCGCACAAACTGATAGAAACCAATGTGGTATTTTATCACTCTATAAAAAAAAAGACAAATGGTTGAAAACGGATACGGTGAGCGCTAAAATATCTTTAAACAACTGTAAGCGCAACAAATTGATCTAATGACTGTTCAGAGGTCAGCGTCGCACTTACTACATTTATGTTGACATTAGAGGTAGCGAACAATCTCCATTTTGGAAAGCGTGTGCCTACACTATATGAGCCAGTAATAAAATCGGTTATTTATTCATAGTCAAGCAGTTGGATGAGCTCGGAAGCAATGTATGAGAAACGTTCCCGTAAAAAGTTTGCAAAGACAGCCGCACGCATTCTGCGACGACATTTACAAATGGATGTCATTATTTACACGCATCTGATTAAAGTTT
The DNA here is from genome assembly GCA_907164795.1 of Hemaris fuciformis. Classification (NCBI taxonomy): domain Eukaryota; kingdom Metazoa; phylum Arthropoda; class Insecta; order Lepidoptera; family Sphingidae; genus Hemaris; species Hemaris fuciformis. The sequence continues at coordinate 12,183,971 of OU015440.1, forward strand.
TCGCGGCGATTTGAAATGGCCCTGAATACAGGAGGAAGTTTCCTCGGATAACTTTACGAGGGAGGGATTTTCTGCATGGATGTTGTTGACAACATCCTTGTATCGGGAATTAATTCCAGTCTCACTAACATCCCAAATATTTGTTTCAATATTTGTGGATCACATAGATGCTTGTCCTTCACCTTCCTTTGCCTCCTCCTTCGAGGATACATGCAAGACCATATGTATATGTATATATTTTCGTCATTCATTCATCATCAGCCCAAATACGTCCCACTGCTGGGCACGCGCTTCCTCTACAACTGAGAGGGTTTAGGCCTTAGTCAACCACGCTGGCCTAGTACGGGTTGGCGGACTACACACCTAAGAAATTGCTAAGAACTTTTAGGTGTGCAGGTTTTATTACGATGTTTTTCTTCACTGTCAAAGTACGTGATAATTCATTGAGAATACACACATAACTTCGGAAAGTCAGAGGTGTGTGCCTGGGGTTTGAACCCGCGACCGTCGAGATTCTCGACCGCGTGCCTAAACCTCGAGGTCATCACGACTTGTATATATATTTAATGTAATGTATGTATTAAACATATACATTTATTTTAATATAGTAAAAACATACATCCAATAGACCAGCATGATAAATCATATATTTATTCATTCTCAAGGCAAGGAAACAAAATTCTTCAAAGCAGAAACACATAGAACACCAAACAAGAAATCCACAGCTAAAACATTGCAAGTTTACAAAACCTTTTAAGATAAACACGTAAACCGCTCGGTTATCAACGCACATCCCAGTTTCTCAGGTGAAAATATCAGTGGGTTTACTTGGAATAATTCTGTGAAAGAAACGATGCCGGCTTACGATATGTAGAGAATCACGCTCCCTTTGTGACTATTGTGGTGTTCAGCTCGCTCTGTTATCGTGCTCGCATGTTGATAAAATATGCACAGCGAACTCGACTATACACGGGGCAGAGGATTTTGGGCGGGAAAGTGTTTTTAACGTAATTTAAACATTGTTCTATGAAAATATTTTGAGTTTCCGTATTGCTGGATTAAATTTCATTTATGCAAAAACCCAGGCTCGAACAATTACTTGTAAGATATATACATGCTGCTCCGTGCTGGATTCGATCTATTCTTGACAGCCCCGTGGCGTAGTTTGCTAGACACTAGCTTGTGAAATAAGAGGCTGCGGGTTGGATCCCGACACCGAGACAAATATATGTGGAACGTACAAACATTTGTCAAGCAGTGTTTTTGAGTTTTCTCATCAATAAATTATTTATAGCAGCACGAAGTATTGTAACGTGCCATAAAACTGTAAAAGGTGCTCACCATGTTTCATGGAACTTCAAAAGTTCTGCTTACCTACCCGTTCACGGATACATAGTTTAATGTGTGATACATTACAACAGTATTTATTTACTTAAGAGGTGTTTAAGACGTTTGAAGTTTTTTAAAACACATAAAAAATTAATCTAAATGTTGTGCTCATGTTTTTGAACATGTATAAAGCCGAAACGTCTAGAAATCCCATGGCAACTTAACTATTGGGAACATGTAAAGGAACAGTATACGCATACACGAAATTCTTTAACCCAAGAATACTTTGAGCATACCATAAAATAAAACGATGAGCTAGATGCCACGCGAATACTTGACGTTGTTTCAATTAAATACCGTTTCTATTTTTCTATCTGTGTCTTGTCATCAAGTCATCAACAGCCCATATACGTCCCACTGCTGGGCACGAGCCTCGTCTACAACTGAGACGGTTAGGGTTGTGAGCACAGCGTGGTAAGGTCTCAACGCTCCCAGTTGTGCGGGATACTGGCCTAGTGCGGGTTGGCGGACTACACACCTAAGCAATTCCAAAGAACTATTCGGTATGCAGGTTTCATCACGATGTTCTCCTTTACCGTTAAAGTACGTGATAATTCATTGTGAATACACACATAACTTCGAAAAGTCATAGGTGTGTGCCTTGGGTTTGAACCTGCGACCGTCGAGATTCTCGACCGCGTGCCCAAACCTCGAGGCCATCACGACTTATATCTGTGTGTTACACATGGTCAAATATTTATTTTTATAATAGTGTTGTGTTATTAATATAGAACTATTCAGCTTTCGTTGATGGAATCATAAATACCTCAAGTTTTTTTTTTGTCAGTAAGCTGAATAGTTGTTCTAGTATTACTTCGATTTTCTTCCATTAAGATCTTGTTGTCTGGAAGCCCTCAATTCTCGATCTTTGATTATTTTTAGCATCATCATTACTACGACCAGCATCTATACCTTAACGTCAATCTGACTGAATCAACTGAAAATGAACCAGTCAAAACGGGTCGACTATAAGCAAGTGCACTAACAATTCTGCAGATAGGTAATAATAGTGATTGTTATAATGATTAATAACGAAGACATAACAATAAGATAAGAGTCTTGTGTGGTGGGTATCAGAAACTACGAGAGACTTTTTGGCCTCACAAACACCCACACCCGAACAAATATTTATGAATCACACAAACATTTGTCTCAGTGCAGGAATAAAACCCGCGGCCTTTCGCAAGCTGGTGTTTAGCCACGTGATTGACTATGCCAAGAACGCTGTCAATTATATTATCAATTTAATAATTATTAATTACGTTAGTAACGAAGCTTAAACTCCAACAAACCACACACAGCGCTTACTTTTAAAGCTAATGTTATATTTTATGTACTCCTTAATAAATAGGAAAATTATCGAAGCTCCTTAGCAGAAATAAGACCAGAGTTTTAACCATTCTTGTATATTTAGTTACGGAACCCTGGTGACAATCCTACATAACTCATTCACATGTTAATAGCACGCTTCGTTCGGCCAGTGTGTAATGTTCCCCATCTGTTTCTTAACATTATTGCATTCAGCTACAAGAAATGCATGTGCTTATAGGACGCGAAAGTTAATTTTAGCTACATTCCACATCTGTGCGAATGTGACTCCCTTCGGATTTAATTATAGGTTGCTGCAAATAAAGGAAGGAGGAATGCCGTCGTTGTTGGTCATATTAGACTTATGGGTTTGGGATTAGTTTTATACAAGTATTTGGCCCTATCCCACCACCCACCTGCCATTGTAGCTCTTGTACCCAAGGATCAACAGCGGCACGTACAGTATTGAGGCCGAGCAATGAAGCTCAGCGAATTTAAAAGGACCTAAATTTGAATTTTAGGTATATTTTAATTCTATTTTTTTTTATAGAAGTATGGTACTCTATTTTACTTCGCTTAATTTAAACTAAAGGCCGAGATAGGAGTACCCGTAAATGACATATTATGTGTATGATGAGAGTTATGAACGCTGAAGAAGCAAATGAGAAGGTCAGGATCGTAGCTCTCAATAGTCTCTGTTTACCCCTATGGGATTCAAGCGTGAGTTGTGTGTATGTATGTATTAATTTAAACATACATAAAAATACCCGACACGGGAATCTTACACGGACTCAATCATTCAATGTCGAACGATCGCACAGCACTCACGTGTGATGTGACGCGAGAACACGATGCATGGATGATAAATTATTTATTGGACAAGCAGATTTTATCTATATAATATTCAGCCTATCGCCGTCCACTGCTGAACGAAGGCCTCCCCAAGTAGGCGCCAACCATCCCGGTCTTGAGCAGCCCTCATCCCTCCGCTACCCGCCACCTTTCTCAAGTCGTCGGACCATCGTGCTGCAGGACGTCCCACACTACGTCTGCCTAAGCGCGGTCTCCACTCCAACACTTGTCTGCTCCACCGGCCGTCTGACCGTCGGCAAACATGGCCGGCCCACTTCCACTTTAGCGTGCTAATCTTATCGTGCGATTTTATCTATACTATAATATTATAATGCTGAAGAGTAGGTTTTTGTTTGGTTGAACGCGCTACTCTGAGGAACTACTGGTCCGATTTGAAAAATTATTTCATAGTTAGATAGCCCATTTATTGAGGAAGGCTAAATGCTATATAACATCACGCCACGACTAGCAGGAGTCTTCTGCACTGGTAGAAGCTAAATATTAGATGTTAAATGAGGCAAAGGGAAGCTTTTGCCTCATTATCACCATTTACATTTAAGCCCTTATTGGAGTAACAACAATTATTAAAGAAAACAATAATGACTAATTAAAATAAAAACTAAATACTTAATAAAATAAAACAATTGCAATTTTTGGAAAACACTTGCTATGAAAACACTTGAGATAATTAAGAGTAAGGGTAAGTGGCTTAACAAAAATAGATGGACATAGAAAATATACATCGTAGTGCATTTCGACGCAGACTGTTCTTCATAATTAAAACCATATATGAGCTTTGCGGGCGATGTAATGATATCGCAGTTCTGAACCATACATACATTTTCTCTACAAGGCGCGTCGTAAGTTTTTTGTTGTCACCGGGGCGTCGATTTTAATTACTTCCTACATTCCGGCCGGCCGCGACACCGGATCCTTCTGGCTTGAGTAAATTAAACAACGTTGTTGCATTTTGTGGAGCATACGTTGACTGGAATATGTCTTTAGCAGGGTGGCATTTAGATATATTCTTCTAAAAGGGAAAATACACTTTGACTTATTGCATTTATGTCTTGTTTTAGATAGACCTTGGTGTTCCGCTGGCATAATAAATTTGGAATACATTTTTAATGAACGTTGATTTATATTGGTTTTTAATTATCAACCATCTAATATAGGTCGAAGGTGTGCTTTTTCAATAGGGCTTAACATCAATTAAAAGCCATAATTATTCATTCGGCAACACCATATTATTTATTCATTATATAAACAGCCCCGTGGCGCAGTTCGCTACACCAGCTTGCAAAACCAGAAGCCGCGTATATTTGTGTGATCCCCAAATATTTGTTTCGGGTCTGAATGCTTGTGAGGCGAAAAAGTCTCTTGTAGTTTCTGATACTCACGCTACAAGACTCGCATCTTAATGTGGGATCAGTAACTAGCCTAATAGAAGCCTTGTTTAAGCTGATTCAGATACTTTATTTGACTTTACACCATTAATAAACATTTGTGTTTAAAAAATCGAACTAAAAAAATCACAACTATTTTTAGTATCAACCTAAGAATTTGCAAAATGCCAGCCTGTAGCAAAATCTTATATGCAATTACAGACAGCAATACGCTCGCGTAATGCTCAAATATACTAGTGCTCAGTTTTGACAGACGTGGAGCGGCCACACATTTGTCGCCTGGGGAAATAATGCCTGTTGGCTTTACATACAAAGAGACTGGCCCGAATATGAGCCGCTTCAGACCGGGTTCGTTAGCATGCCGTGCAAAACGATTGTTAGCGTGAACGTCCACTCAAAAATGGATTTAAGTGGGATTTGTTTGTAGCCGCTTCGAGTTAAAAACCTACATACATACATAAACTCATGCCTGTATTCCCCGAAGGGGTAGGCAGAGGTGCATTTCTGCACCCACATTTTGCCAGGTATGTATGTATCACACAGGTGCTCACCGGGCACGGCAGCTTCGGTGCGTACCTGTGTCGCATCGTCGGAGTGGAGGAGACCGCCGTGTGCCACCATTGTGGCAACTGCCGTGAGGACACGGCCTAGCACACGCTTGAGGAGTGCCCAGCCTGGGACGAGGAGCGCAGCGCTCTCGTAGCGGTCGTGGGGAGAGACCTCTCGCTGCCGACTGTGGTCGCCGCCATGGTCGGCAGCCGGAGGTCGTGGAAAGCTATGCTCTCCTTCTGCGAACGTGTCATTTCGCAGAAGGAGAGCGCGGAGCGGGATCGGGAGCAGACCGATCCCGCTCGTCGCAACAGGCGACGTAGGAGGCGCCGGGTCAACACGTAGCCCGGCGCCCAGAGGCCACACGGGGCCGCCGTCCCTACCTTGGCGGCCCCCCAGGTGTAAATAATATCTGCTTGGTGTGCCTCTTGGCACCGCGCAGAGGCGGTCCCGGTGCAATCCATAGCTCTGGCTTCAGGGTATTCCGGGGCCGCCTCGTTGAATGCGCTGATGGTGGCCGTCGCGGGGTTTTTAGTCGGTATGACGGCGCATTGATTTTGGTAGGGACCCGGCCCAGCGGCCGCCCGAGCACATCACGGGCGGTAACATCCATGCTGGGTCGGAAGGCGCCGGTGAGTCCGACACACCCTCGCCCCTCCGGGGCGGGATGGTCCGTAAATGGATTTTCCCCGCGTGAAAAAAAAAAAAAAAAAAAAAAAAGGTATGTATGTATCAGTCCCACGTAATAGGGGGCGAGCCTATTGCCGCTTTTCGGGCACATTTCCAGACTCCGTGCTGTTACTGAGAATTTCCTAATGGAAAAACCCAATAACACTTTGCCCGACCCGGGAATCGAGCCCAGGACCTCTAGATCGCACGGCACATACTTGTACCGCGGGGCCACGACGCAGTCAGTTAAAAACCTATGTGTCGGAAACAAATATAGCTGGCTAATATCCGCGTTGAATTTCGTTTATTTGCTTTCGATAGTTTTTTTTTTAATGCGGGATGCGGGCTTAGATCAAATTGGTAATTCCACAGCTTTTTTATAGCAATACCATTTCTACTGATGTTGTTTCTATCAGTTTTTCTTGCAGTATTTTAAAGATGATTACTCATTCATAAAATAATGTAGTAATAAATAAATACAGTCATCAGTAAGACAAATATGTTTTACAAAGAGATTAAAATCTTAATTATATTGTTGGAATCAGTCGACCGCTGTCATAATTATTCAGAGCTCTAATATTTGTCTCGATGTGAGGATCAAAATGTGGTCCCTCGTTTCATAGGCCGGCCTGTGACTACCCGTTCTTTGGATATTAAATAATCCAAAGCATACTGCTACACAAAATAATCAACATACATACATACATACATAAACTCACGCCTGTATTCCCTGATGGGGTAGGCAGAGGTGCATTTCTACACCCACATTTCGCCAGGTATGTATCAGTCCCACGTAATAGGGGGCGAGCCTATTGCCGTTTTTCGGGCACATTTCCAGACTCCGTGCTGCTATTGAGAGTTTCCTAATGGAAAAACCCAATTACACATTGCCCGACCCGGGAATCGAACCCAGGACCTCTAGATCGCACGGCACATACATGTACCGCGAGATCACGAGGCAGTCACAAAAAAAAATCAACTTAACAAAATATACATACGAGTATTATAAAAATAAGCACATTGTAGTTTGAGTATGAACGGTGATGTGCAAATAGATAGAAAAATACCAAAGAAGACTTTAATGAAGAATAAACATACTGCAGCGACGTCAAATAGAATTCTAAATATCAAAAGAGAATGATAAGTTTATGTACCAACGTAGATACTTTTTATAATAAAAATTCGTAGCAGATTTCTCACCTCGTAAATCGTGAAGCCATTCACGTGTAGCGTGAATTTTTCACTTTAGCAAATACGGCAATACTCATTGACCTTAATTTTTAGACCCTGAGAGGGAGCTCCGTCTGTTTCATATTTTACAATTTCTCGTTACGACCGAATTTGTTCGGAGCAAACGCTTTTAATTTTTTATGTCCCCTAGGCTCGCAAGAGGTGAAAGGGGCTAATTCCACTACTGAAAGTTGAATGAAAATGTTTATTTGCTCGCATTACTTGGTTTTAGCTAAAATTTAAACACGCTGCAGTTTATATTGTCAACAATGCATTAAGCCTGATTACTTTGTTCTTTGGTGAATAAAATTAGCAATCTACTAATGCAGTTGAATATATCAAAGGTAAGTTTCACAAATGGTTATGATTGATAATGAAGAAATTACAGAATGTAATTAATTTTATATGTTTATTTGGTAAGTAGCCCTGCATGATAGACTAAGTTTTTATCAGGCAGATATTTATTAGCTCGTACTCACCGGTAGGGCGTAAGTAAGACCTGACGATGATGATGATAACTTTATCACATCTCCGTGATTGATGGCTTGTATTAATTTTTTTATAAGTAGATTTGCATTTGCAGCGGATTTTAATAAATTTAAAATGGATAACAGGAAAAAATAAATAAACGTGTGAGATTTTTTAAACATTCAACTCTTGAGAGATTTTTGAAACAATGAATTTGATTAAATTCGATTAACTTCGATCACTCAGATGCTCGATTTATTGTTTATAAATTTATTATAGGCAAGTTAAGCGGTCATAAGCTTGATATATCATACACTTTGTGGATTTAAACTAATTACTGCCCCGCGCCCGTGGCAAATAGTGTTCAATCTTCCGTTCGCTCAGGGTGTTATTGGGTTTTCTGTCCGCAAATCCTAAGTAGCAGTCTGGAAATATGTCAGATAAACGGCGAAAAGCTAGCCCCTCGTTGCGTGGGACTTAAGGTGGCACATGCCGGTCTAAGTATAGCTTATGTATAATAAATATTTGAAGTATTGATTCGACTCCCTCACATTGTTCGCACGGCAAAAATGTGCGCTGTACAATCTAGAGCTCTTGGGTTTGATTCTCGGGTCAAGAAAACTATTATCAGTTTTTGTATATATGAAATTCCTCGTCACAAGGAGTGTGGTTAGTCTGTCTGGGTGTATGGGTTCGTGTTTGCGAAATGTTAACCGATTTAATAATGAAATTCCTAAGGATTTGTATGTAAAATATAAATGTGTACTTTATTTGTATTTTTTTACGTGTGTGTATGTGAAATCATCATCATCAGTCCTTATACGTCCCACTGCTGGGCACAGGCCTCCTCTACAACTGAGAGCGTTAAGGTCTAGTGCGGATTGTCGGACTACACACCTAAGATATTACCTTAAGAACTTTTAGGTGTGCAAGTTTTCTCACGCTGTTTTCCTTCACCGTTAAAGTAATTGATGATTCATTGCGAATATGTATTCACAATATACATAACTTCATAACTTCGAAAAGTCAGAGACATGTGCCTGGGGTTTGAAACTGCGACCGCCGAGATTCCCGACCGCACGCCTAAACCTCGAGGCCAACACTACTATGTTGTAATATTAATCGATCATACAAATGCTATAGACATACAGGTAGCTATTTAAATAAATATTTATCATCATCATCAGCCCATATACTTCCCACTGCTGGGCATGGGTCTCCTCTAAAATTGAGAGGGTTGGTAGGAATACGCAGGTATATTTCCTAGCAAAGTTCTCAACTTCTGATTCATTTTTCCTTTTTTTCTGTTTAAAGCAAATAAAATTTATTATTATTATTTTAATGGCAAAAGCATCGCTGTTAGGTCCGACGCACGCTTCTAGGTTACAAGAAAAAATATTGCGAAACAGAAACTGGATGGTTCAGCTCTGGTTTATTTTATTCGTCTTCACGTTGAGACGTGTCGGTTTCGCTCGTAATTACTTAAAAACATTGTGGCTCGCGGCCCCTACTACGGAACGCAGCTGCATCAAGTAATGTAAATACATTTTTCAATGCAAAAAGACATTATTTCTGATTCTTTCGCTCTCTCGTATTATATTATAAAATGTGTAAAGTTATGCCGACTCGTTCACAGCTTTTTTTTTTTTGTTCTCGAGGGGAAAGCTGTTTATGGCTCTACTTCCCGCCAGCCCCGGGGGGGGGGGGGGGGGGGGAAGCGTATGTCGGGGTCACCGGTCTTCCAGCCCGGCGCGCGGCGACGTCATGTCCGCGCAGATGTTAGTGCCGGGCTGGGTCCCTAACAAAATTCCCTAAACCGGCATACCGACCAAAACCCCCCGGTGGCCATCTCCGCGCCGAGTGGGGCGACCACGGTACGTGAGCGTGAAGCGCCCACCGTAATGCCGCAGCCGCCCGGTGCGCCTCCGAGACGTTATAGTCTCGGCCGTCTCGGAGTTGTAGGGGGCGCAGTTGCACCCCCACTAGCTTGGTTCGGGCGCCCCGGTTGTGGATGGGCGCCCGCGACGTACACAGGCCACAGTGCCGCCGCCCCTCTCGGGGTCACTTTCAGTGAGGACGCGCCGCCCCGGCAGCGCGCCCAGCGACCCCAAGGGCCCCTTTGAGTCGCCTTTTACGACAGGCAGAGGATACCGTGGTGGGATTCTAACGCCCCCTTGCCACAGGGCAGAACTCGTTCACAGCTGATCCTAGTACTTGACGTTCTTTTGTGGATAACAATAACGTGTATTACACCTCATATGTGAAGTAGCCATTGACTGAGTACAAAACAATATTTTACTTTTAGCCTATCTTATTTACATACATACATATATAACCTCACGCCTGTCTTTCCTAAAGGGGTAGGCAGAGGTGTATTTGGGCACCCACGTTTTGCCAGGTATGTATTACTCCCACGTAACAGGTGGCGAGCCTATTGCCGATTACAGTTCGATTTATTTTATATTGTGCTTTTAAAATCTATGCAGATATTTTATATTTCCTACGTTGGACATATTCATATCAGTTCCAAATCAATGCTGAATTAATAAGAATTTCGGTGGCCGCCAAATTATATTTTGATGTATTTACCAATAAAAAAACTGACGTAAAATCATCACATTACGATATTCCAGATATTTTTATGTTACACCAGGTATTGCGATTTTTTTAACAAGTTGAATGCTTAGTAGAGGATCTGCGTCTGTTTTCGCTTAATTACAAGGAAAACGGGAGGTTTGGTGTCGTTCTAAATCACGCTCATGACGAAAATGTACTGGCCGACCAGATTAATTTGGACTTCTAACGTAATGAGATCGTACTGTATCGATATCATTTAATGTGGTGTGTGATAGTTCTTGGAAGGCGCATTGTGGTATGTCTACTCTATTACATTATTTGTTTTAATGCTTTTAACGGAATGACTAGTGACACTGATCGTGATGAAAGACCAAGTTGTGACAAGATTTGATTGTCTTTTGTCAGGCATGCAGATGATATTACCTCTATTGCGCGCCTAAACCTCGAAGCCAACTCTACTTCTTGTTGTTAGTAATAAAAAAGAATGCACTAATGCTTGTAGTACTCAAACTTACGTTAATCTAGGCCCGTGATCATTAATTTACAAGCAACTAACAGCTTCAGCCTTGATTATTATCATAAATTCGTGCCCCGAAATGCTAGCGGTGTAACTTCTGAATCGTAAATCTTAAGATTAATTCAGGAGCAGTAAACCCACGTGGCATCATTCAGTATACGATGACAAAACGTTGGGATCTATCTCCATCGCTATTACATTTTAGCCCCGTACCTTTTTCTATTCATACATCGTTGTTAGGCAGATATTTTAGGTCCAATGAAATAAATATAGCAGTGTCAGAACGTTTAAGACTGAAAATATTACAAAATTCAGCATAAAGAGCATTGCATATTTATTGGCTGGAATTTGTGTAATATTTCTGTGTAGCAATTTATTTCTACATAAATATAGTCGTTATTGGAAAAAGATATTTCCACTTCAAATTCTCTATACAGTTGGTTTTTCACATCTTTAAGAAATTTACATCTCTTATGCTCACAATTCGGTCTTCAAAGCATCACATTAATATATCCTTGATCCTCATTTTACATCAGACTTTTACTATGGAATAAAAAAGAAAACATTCATGGTAGAAATTTTGCTCTACCAAACAATAGAACAGAGCTCTATTTGCGTATTTATTATACAGGCTCTCAGTGTGTAACAATGTCGAAACACATAAGAGTATGCTTCGCAGATTCTGGCACGTGGAACGTACCAACGACAAGATTTACTAGATTTGTGCGTTGCCTAACATTTTGTGGGTCAACAAAATATCTTGCTATTTGGTAGTTAGTCAAGGCACACCTTTGTTTAACGGTTCATATAGTTGCTGAAGACTACAAGAAAACAGGTACTAGTTTTAATATTACAAGCCTTCTTTCTTAAGGTATAACATTCGGGCAGTATTTTTTTTTTGACATGAGTTATTTAAGCATTATTTGATTCATTAATCTTATTCAATATCTGTTTTTTTTATTTTTATAAAATACTCGTGAGCAGCCACTTGTGTTTTTTTCATTGGAATATAGTATAACAAATCGTAAGTTTTATAACAAAAGTAAAGTACATATGTAAGTTTGCTTTTATCTCTAAAGTCGTTATAAACCATTTTTCAATTATGTTATTCGCGTTTGTTCCTGCATCTCAATTCCTATTTAAGTTTTGATGGTTTAAGAAAACGATTCTCACAAATAGTGCAATCTAGTAAAACTCGTGTCAAAACAGTATTATTGAGCGTCGAAACTGGTACTTAAGATATTAAACCGCGCACTTCTTAAAATATTTTCCTCCAGTCTTATAATAAAAAAGTTACGGAGCGTGAACTATTGACACAAGAGAAATGAACAGCTCCTTCGAGACGGTTGTCTTTGGCGCGGTGCCAAATTTTAATGACTCGAACGCTTCCCCAGCACGGAAATTATTTCCAAATAACTTCGTCCTTGACTCCTTTGCCAAAATAAATTTTAATATGCCGACGTTCACACCCGCAGTGGCCAACAAAGGCCGCTTAGATTTCGATCCATAGTTTCATTTGCAAAAAGGGCGTGCGTTTTTGAGTATATTTGGAGTTTGGTTTGGATTCTTTCTTTATAGAAGTGTGATAATGTAAGTAGAAGTATGATGTGTAGACCATGAATAAACTTTTTTAGAAAAAAAATTAGAAAAAGGGAAAATTAAAAATATATTTATCCAATATACATGAATATAAAGATATTTTTATTTATTATGCTTTATTTGACACCACAAGAACAGAATTAAGAAAAAAATAAGCTAAATTATTATAAAATATATGAGCCACAAAGGGCGGTCTTATCTTTATTACTGACCTCTTCAAGACAACCCAGAAAATATTAATGAATATGAAAAGGATGGTCATGGTTATACAAAAAAGGAATAATACAATAAATAAATACAACTCAAATATAATTAAAATAATAATAATAAAACTATAATAACTTTATATACACATTACATACTTATTTGTGGAAACGAAAAAAAAATTAAAAAGATTTTAAATAGTATGTTTCAAGACTACTACTTCCTGAGTATGTTAGGGCTGTACTTTACGTCCCGCAGTCTTTGCCTTCCTCGAATAAAAGCGTGAATACATAAAGATTTGCAACCATACCTAGTTTATTTAGGCCAATGAGTCTCACTGGGCGAATCAGTCACTGCTTGTACAATGCATTTTTACCAATACCTGCTACTGTTATCTCGTGGGACCATTACTGTAATATGTGCGCAGTAAAAATACGATACTTAAATCTTGATGAAACTTCGATCTTCCGAGGCGCGTTTCAATTTATATTATTATTGGTCTCGCGGTACAAGTATGTGCCGAGCGATCTAGAGGTCCTGGGTTCGATTCCCGGGTCGGGCAAAGTGTTATTGGGTTTTCCATTAGGAAATTCTCGGTAACAGCACGGAGTCTGGAAATGTGCCCGAAAAACGGCAATAGGCTCGCCCCTTATTACGTGGGACTGATACATACTTGGCGAAATGTGGGTGCAGAAATGCGCCTCTGCCTACCCCTTCGGGGCATACAGGCGTGAGTATATGTATGTATGTATGTATGTGGTTAAAATTAAAAACTTGATTGGGCTTAAAATGAATGAATGAATGGGAAAATTGATTTTTGGTTCATATATTCAGAAATAATTTGTTGCTGCCATAATTGTGTTAACTGATAAAAGACGGTGGTAGTCGTTTTCCGTCAGTTGACATTCTATTTGGGATAAACAACACTAATCAGGTGTGTTGTACTTTACCGTTTTAGTATGAGAAAAAAGGTGCGAGAAATTTTATTATATTATGTAAAATTAACCGGATGAAAATACATTATTATTTAAATTGTTTAGTGTTGCGAAATTATTATTGGCGAATGTGTTATATACTTTGAAATTTTATATTTCTACCGCAAATTAACTTAAAGCTATTGGATTTCTTTATTCTTATTCCCTTAACGCTTCATAAAGTTGTGTTGTAAATGAACTGTTAGCTCACATTGTTGCCCCCATTGTTACAATGCTGTTTACAACAATGTCCGCAAAACGTAAAAGCATGGCGAGTACTTTAGATTGATGAAGAGATTATCACTGCCATTTGACGACAACGTTGCAGTAAAGTAACGCTTTTAGCTTTATGCATGCAGTATTATGATTTGACAGCCCCGTAGCGCAGTTGGCCAGACACTAGCTTGCGAAATGAGAGGCCGTGGGTTCGATCCCCGCACCGCGGCAAATGTTTGTGTGATCCACATTAATATTTGTTGCGGGTCTGAGTGTTTGTGAGACTGAAATGTCTCTCGTAGTTTGTGATACCCACGACCCAAGACTCGTATCTTAATGTGAGGTCAGAACTATGTATGTGACTGTTGGGTGTATTTATTTATTGTATTTTGGGTACATAAGTTGTGGTGATTTCTGAAGCATTGTGGCCAGTTGAAACGAGATGCCGTGAGTTTGATCCTCGCGCCGAGTTGAATGTGTGATCAACAAAAAGTCTCTCTTTTTGGTACCAACTACAAAGAATTGAATCTTAATATTGGGTGATTGGGTCCCATATTTGTATGATATGTACATACATACATAAACTCACGCCTGTATTCCCCGAAGGGGTAGGCAGAGGTGCATTTCTGCACCCACATTTTGCCAAGTATGTATCGGTCCCACGTAATAGGGGGCGAGCCTATTGCCGTTTTTCGGGCACATTTCCAGACTCCGTGATGTTACCGAGAATTTCCTAATGGAAAAACCCAATAACACTTTGCCCGACCCGGGAATCGAACCCAGGACCTCTAGATCGCACGGCACATACTTGTACCGCGAGACCACGAGGCAGTCAATTGTATGATATGTATTCCGGGAATATTGGGTGTATTTTGTGATTGACAGTCACGCCAGTCAGGAGTGCGGTACGAATGAACGGGCTTCACCACGGTTTTACCTGTCTCACAGAAAATCGATTGCGAGCAATGCTATTGGTGCTCCTTTGATATCTGAGATTGCCATGTGACACCGTCATATGGTTTGCACCAGCCCGCCTTTGTTACCTACGTAAGTGTGTCGTTTGCAAGATTATTATTTGACTCAGTGTTGTTGACAGTTAGGAAATCCGACACAGGTGGATCTAATAGTTCTTTGCTTTCTTAGATAATCGCACCTGACCTTGTTGAAAAGTTGCGCAGATCAGCTAGGGGACTTATATTCAGTCATTAAAAATTCATTAAATCCAGAAAAGTTTATCCGTTTCGTTTTTGCCCTCTCTTCGCTATTGTGGGCGCTGACCTAGTGTTGCCATGAAAAACTCGCATTAGTAGCAATGTGGGCGTAAAAATCATTTGAATGGGAACATTTCGCATAACAGTTTTTGCAAGATTCTGAATAAAAACAGCTCGGATGGCCTGGAGCTTACATTGAAAGCCGCAGGTAAAAGGAAGTCAAGTTAATGGATTTTTTCTCGCTCTGCGGGTCTAAAGGGTTATTTGGTTCGGATTTGATTACCTCCATGGTTGCTAAATCCGAGGATAAGTAAGGTAACGAGGGTTGGCGTTTAGGAAATGCCTTGCTTTGTTCTAAATTAAAATGAAAACATTGTTTTTTATTCTCGTAACAATTATTCGCTTCCGTAAACATAAACATCTTCTAAGATTACATTATCATATTATTATTGTTGTCATGGAATATGGATAAAAAAATGTCTTTTTTGTTTGTTTCATAGTTTGCGATCCAAATTTGAGAGTGTGCTTAAGTCACACAAATTTTTTTCAGAGACAATTCGTGTTCATTTTCTATTCACGTTCCTAATCTCTTACCTTAGGCACGGCAAAGTAACAACATCACACCTGATGGACAATGTGGTGCAGCCCAATTAAAGTGTAGACTTGTCAAAAATGACTAGGATTATCTTTTATAGATCGACACAATCATGCGGGCCTGTTCTACTATATTTCAAGTTCAAATTGTGATTTGTCATTACGAAAAAACATTCGAAGAATATGGGGACAAAACTGAATCCTTTTCCGAGAATTTTCGGAAAAGTACTAAAAAACTAACATCGTCCACCGGGCGTCCCAAGTCATGTTTTATTTATTAATGCCTGAACCCTGAACGGACGTCAAAACGAACGAACCTTTTAATAGGAAATGCGACTTCCAGTTTTTGCCCTGAGGATACCGGCGGAGCAATGTCTTTTTAATAAGCTTTAGTTTACACGATACTGTCTACTACTGTGTGTATTCACAAAGAATTATCACGTACTTTAACGGTGAAGGAAAACATCGTGATAAAACCTGCACACCTAAAGGTTCTTAGGTGTGTAGTCTGCCAACCCGCACTAGGCCAGCGTGGTGAACTAAGGCCTAAACTCTCTCAATGGTAGAGAAGGCCCGTGCCCAGCAGTGGGACGTATATGGGCTGCTGATGATGATGTAATAGCTGTGATTGAAAACGTTCTTTCATACGTTAGTGTTGTTTTATCATCATCAATCTGTTGCCACCACTCATCACACACTATGTCTCGGTGCGGGGATTGAACCTGCGGCCTCTTGTTTCACACGCTGGTGATTAGCCAAATGCGCCACGGAGACTTTCAAAATATGTTTAGCTTTGTTATCGTTTATAATAAAGGGACCAAATACCACTTGCGATTTATTATGTCAGAATAAGAAGCAAATTCTATTTCAGTGAACGTAGCAGGTTAATAGGTGCTTGTTAAAGTTGCTATAATTTGCCGATGCTCAACTCAATACAACGGTGTTGCAAACAGCAGTTTTAGGTCACTGAATAAGTTATAACAGTGTTTTCTGATGCGATTTTGTAACACACCACACTAATTTCAGGGGATTTTGTTGGATTTTGTTGGTTTAGTTCGCGAGTGGATTATTCATGTATTAATTATTTAGTTTTATTAACATGTTGGTATTTTGTTTCAGGTAAAATAATGATATCGGTCTATTTATAAAGGTGTAAAATAGACCCTGAAATAATGAAACGAAAACTGGGACAGGTAATAGTTATTGATTAAGAAAGCATATTTTTTTTTTTCTTCAATTATACAATTAATTCTTAGTTTTCGATCACAGTTTGTTTACACTTTTGGTTCTTTCTGAGTAAAGACTTGCTCTATTGTTCAGGTTGGTTAGCAAGTTCCTTTTGAAGAGCTGTTCCGTGTCTGTCTGTCGTTCTTCATTCACACATGCATACAAACACTCACATCGTAGTACCGGGGCATTTTGACATCCTTTTTTATCTAGATTAGTTTATTTTAAACACACATTATGGAGAAAAAGTCTATTGCTCAATCATAGTGGTCATGCTGCTACAAAAACTTTTCAAATTGAAAAGCCTGCCTAACCCTCGAATCGATCTTTAGACCTCTCGATCATGTGCTGCAAATTTATGCTGCGGGACGAGACAATCTTCCACCAAAGTTAAAGTGCTTCATCATTATCATCAGCCCATATACGTCCCACTGCGGGACACGGGCCTCCTATACAACTGGGAGGGTTTAGGCCTTAGTCCACCACGCTGGCCTAGCGCGGGTTGGTGGACTACACACATAAGAAGTTTCTAAGAACTTTTTAGGTGTGCAGGTTTTGTCACGATATTTTCCTTCACCGTTAAATTGCGTGATAATTCATTTTGAATCCTCAAAGTGCTTTATTATTCATTAATACAAGTATGTACATGCTAAAAATACACGTTTGTGTGATAGGCCTGATTACTTGTCTCACTTAACTATGATTTGGCAAACCGCGCGACTAACTAAGCTATCGAGCACTTAGAGCACGCCGGTAACTAAGTCTGATGATATAATCATAGCGCTGATATGAATATATATTAGAATGTTATCTGATTCTTTCACATGTTATTATAAACAATAATACATACATAACCTAATACGTGGATTCCTGCCCACACATTTCGCCACGTACCTATATATGAGTCCCACGTAAGAGGCGATTGCTGATTTTTGGGACATTTCCAGACTCCGTTCTCCTACTGAGAATTTCCTAATGGAAAAACTCAATAACACTGCCTGATCCGGGAATCGTACCTAGATCGCACGATACATACTTGTGCCGCGAGACCACAAGGCAGGCTTACTTAGTTTTAGACTAAATCTATCCCCCTGATACATGATTTTTTTTTACCCAATTTAACAATTTTAGTTAATGTCCTTGACGAAGTATACGTAAGATATAATGATATTCAGAAAGCAGTCGACACATTATAATAAATCTTGAATTCGCATTTATACTATTAGCTTTGATTGTAAAACTCCGTACGTTAAAACTCACAGGTCTTATGTAATAAAATATACTTTAGGAAATTTTCATTGAGCTCAATGAAAATTAAATTTATTCTCACATAACATTTAAATTAGGGCACGCTGTAAAGGCATTAAAATGTTAATAAATAATGAACTGAAATAATTATTTTAGCTCCATTAAGAACCTTCGTGAATAATAATAATGTTTAGGTACAACTTGACTGTCCTTAAATTCACTAACAGCCAACCAAATATTTGTTGGTTATTCAAAAAAAAGTAAAATTAATGATTACTTAGATTACATACAGTTTTTTAGTTCAGTTTAGTTAAGTGTTAGCTTTAATAACAGCCACCCGTTTTATAATATAACAAGAATGCTAAACTTAGGCAAGTTCTTCAGAAAACAACCACTTGACAAAAGCATTAAAGTGAGATTTCTTTATTAGTGTTATTAACTGCATTGTTGTCTTTATTAAATTAATACCAGTCGACCAGTGGCGGTACTGTAATGTCTAGTATAATTGCTTAGGGCGCGTTCACATAGGACGTCCGTTTTACTGGATCCGTTTTAACGGATCCGTCGCTACTGGGGGTAATATTCACACAGCATTTACAGGACCGATTTTAACGGATCCGTCGCTACTGGAGGTAATATTCACACAGCATTTTAACGTACGGATTTTAACAGATCCGAAGCTACTCGACTTATTATTTACTGGACCGTTATTTTTTACTGGATCCGCGATACTGTATTCTGTGTGAACTCGCTCATACAACTACATACGCTAATAACATATCCGTTTAAACGGACCAGTAAAACGGACGGTCTATGTGAACACGCCCTTATTCCGTGGTCAGAATATTGTCATTTATTATTATTTGGAATTTTGTAAGGCTAGCTGGGATTTTGGGCTCCTATGGACGTACCGGTACTGATTAATACACTAGTTCGAATGTTATTTGTGTGTTTATTGGTCTTCTTTATATATTCTCATAAACATAGGATAGCATAGGATCTTTATATGGTCTTCTCTCCCCTCTTTCCAGGAATACTAGCAGTAAAATATATGTGTGGGTATTTTTCCTTAGATTGAAAATTTGCCACAAAACTGTTATGCTCCAAGCATTGTGTGTGCGACGATCAAAATTTTAATATCAATAAAACTGGATCAAAATAGTCATTAAAATATGGCGATTTTTCTTGTTTATTTTTAACTGTATTTTAATACAGTACAACACTGAACGCAAATAGTCGTTTTAAAATCCATCAGCGTTCTTATTTCGGTAACAGAAGCTAGAAGACGTTTTAATGGCCATAAAACGAATTTGTGTTATGCTCGAATGTGGCGGGCGCCTATTAAGGATTTTGATTGCCCAACTTTAATTTAGACTCGGCGATGCCTTATACGTTGTTTTGATGGTAAACGTTAACAGTTATCTGGGAGATAAAGTGTATTAAATTGTAGGATTTAGTAAATGTATGTACATTTTGTTTGTCACAAATGCAGAAGCAGAAAGTCTTTACTTCCGATTGACATTTGATGCAGCTAAAATATTTAGTTAGAAAAATAGGAAAGGTAAGGTTTCCTAAGATAACGCAAATGGTAGTCCTTGAAAAGTGAAGTCGTCATCGAGTCCTATATGTATTCGTTATAGTATTGTAAGATTCCCGTCCAACTCCTTGGTTAGTGGCGAAAATCTAGCAATAGTAAAGATTTCAGAAGCGAGGGTTATGAATTATAATATAGCTATATTATAAAATGCAGTGATGGCCTCGAGGTTTAGGCGCGCGGTCGAGAATTTCGGCGGTCGCAGGTTCAAACCCCAGGCACACACCTCTGACTTTTCGAAGTTATGTGTGTATTCACAATATTTGTTTATTTTAGCTATTTCCATAGCCTTATGTCGTATGGTATTCTTTTGTGGGGAGCCGCTGCGGATATTAACACTATTTTTGTTTTGCAAAAAAGAGCCATTAGGGCTATTTATAATTTAGGTCCCAGGGCTTCACTTAGAGAAAAATTTAAGGAAATAAATATTCTTACCGTCACTTGTCAGTTTATATACGAAAACTTAATGTACGTCCAAAAGAATCTTGATAAATTTAATAAAATTTGTAATGTACACAATAAAAATACTAGGAACAAATGTAATCTCGTTCAACACGTAACACGTCTCCGGAAAGTTAATAACTCTTTTATGGGGCAATGTATACGCTTCTATAACAAACTTCCGAAGGCTATTAGAGAGCTTCCCTTGACAATGTTTAAGAAATCAATTAAAGATAAGCTTTACAAAAAAGCATACTATAAAGTTTCAGATTTTATTGAAGATAATAAGCCCTGGGAGTAAGTAAATTGATCGGAGTTTTGTTTTGTTGCTACAGTTTGTATCGTTATGACATTTATAATGTAAAATTTAAATAATGTAATGAAAAAAATACATAATTATATTGCTGTTTTTAAAAGAAAAAAATGACATGTCGTGTTGCTGAGGGAGTTTCTTGCCGTTTCTTCTCCACAGCTATAACACGTTTCGAAGCGGCAATAGTTTAAAAAAATTAAGATGTGTAAAATTGACGAATCAAAAGAACTTTTAAAAGTCTATTTGAATAAAGATATTTTGACTTTGACTTTGACAATGAATTATCACTTGCTATAACGGTGAAGGAAAACATCGTGATAAAACCTGCACACCTAAAAGTTCTTAGGAATTTCGGAAGTGTGTAGTCCGCCAACCCGCACTAGGCCAGCGTGGTGGACCAAGGCCTAAACCCTCTCAGTTGTAGAGGAGGCCCGTGCCCAGCAGTGGGACGTATTTGGGCTGATGATGATGATGATATATTATAACCTTTAATTTCAAGTCGAGATGATTGTGACTACTACTTTTAAAAGCAGGAATAACGCGCAAAAGACTCCGATGGATTATACTCATATATCAATCTAACTGGTGAGACGCTTCCTAGCTATCTTTAAAGCAAAAGCCACGGAGGGAAACAAAGTGTAAACCATTTATATTTTTGATCCTGCACTTACATTTTCTTGTTTAGATCTAAAATATGGTACACGCCTCACAATCCAATCTCGACATCTTTATAACGTTATTTAAAAATTAACTCTATAACTGCTGCATACGCTACATTATCACTTGTACTCATTTCGGCCACATCACGGAAAGAATCAAATGTACCCGTCTCGTCTGAAATCCTGCAAGAAACGACAGGTTACTGCGCTAACGATTTAAGTTTCACACTGCACGTACCAAATTGTGCTTTTCGAGGTGAAGAAAGTAGTGAGAAATTCTTAGTACGTAGTTCGTACCGATTACCTGCTTTTTAGAGCGTACAAATGTGGGAATAGATCGATGATTGTAGAAAAATATTTATTCCCAAGTCATGATGAATGTAATATAGTAAAAGGACCTTCATTGGAAATAAATAATGTCATAAGAATATAGATTATGTGTCACAATCATGAACATCAGTATACAAGTTTGACAGACATCTTAAAGGTCCCATAAGGTTAATGCGCTTAGGCAGTTTCATGCTGAGTACTCACTGGGGAGTTTGCGAATCATTTTTCATTTGTTTTCATACTGTCACAATAAATAAATACAAAAAAGTAGCAGAAAAAAGTGAAACAAATTTCTTCCATCAAACGGTTTCGCAACGGTCTTTTCTAAATCAGATATTACATAGGCCAAATTTCCGTGGCTGTTTTTCACCTAGAGTAAAGTTTCACTAATCTTATTGATACATACAATAATCCCTGTCCCCGTTAACACATAGGCAGAGGTAGATTTATATATATTTCTTGCTATAAAATTGTTGTTGCTCTTAATTTACTGATGAAAAATTCCAATAACACTGTCCAAGCCGGAAATCGAACCCAATGCCTTTAGATTGGATACTATACAGATATACCGCCGGACCAACATAGAAAGCTTATCCTATAAAGTTCCCAAAAGATTGGCAAATATTCTCAATACTTCCGAAGAAGTAATCTAGTGAATAAATTGTAACCCGTCAAAAAGAAATTGTACGAATGAAAGCACCGACTCATTTGTAAATAGCCAAGAGTTAGAAACGTTTGTATTTTCAGCGTAATCCCTCAGCACATGAAAGGAATCGTCCATCTGACTTAGTAACATATCACTTGTCGACCAGCGAAGTGTAAATTAAATTACGGACACCGTCTGACGTAGTGCAAACGGGACGGATGAGTTACCCAAGTTTTCGATCAAAATATTTCGTAGACGAAATTGTGTTTTGTTTCCTTTATACGTTTTTGTTTTTGTTCTTTTAGTAAATAATAAATACTTCTGTCAGACACGCGATTCATCTTGACGTTACTTGTAGATCTAAGTCTCGTGTCTTGGATATCAGAAGCTAAGAGGCAGTTTTTGAGTTGACAAACCCTGGAGAAAAACAAATGAATGTGGTCCACACAAAATTTCACGTCGCTCAGATATTTGTTTCATAGGGACGGAGTACGTGTAGTTTTTTCCGGCATAAATTAGCTTTTATTTTATTTCATAAATTTTAAACTGCATTTGAAAATAAGTGATATCAAGGGTCATGGCGTATTTCTATATACAATCGTAAATTTCTCGTCATGCCATGGCATTATGTCGGTTTTATAAAAAAAATATTTCGATTTCTAACTATTACCGGAGCGATCCAAAGAAATCACCTCCATTCTTATATTCAACAAAGGGAGGTTGCTCGACGTAGAAATTGATAAGGTTATTACAAGAATAATAAGCCGCTATGACAGGTGCGAATCATAAAATGTTTCGTAAGGGAAGGAAAGGTTAGGGTATCGACAGTGTAAGTGGGCTGTGGTTTTAAATGTGTATTATATGTAGTTGGTTAATGAGGTCTATCACATTGAAAAAATGAGCAGAAGATTATTGTACATTATATATGACTATTTATGTAGTCATATAGATGTACGGTACGCTTATTACATATCATACATTTGTCACGTAACGTCAACTACAAGGTGTTTTGCCAAGCTTGGCCTTTTCTTTTCAAGTGGTAGGCCTTGGAATTAGGCTTTAGTGGTATTCTTGCTCAATAAGACATCTACTGACAAAAGCTGCTGATACGATTTGATACGATTAACAATATTTTAAGATGAAGACTAATTGTGTGACAAATAAATAAATTTAGTCTTGACGTTTCATAACTGGGATATACCAACTTATTTTTAATGCAGCACGCGTTAATGGATCATTACAGTGTCTTTTAAAATTTATAAACACAAAATTTCAAATAATTTAAGTTGTAGGCCTGAGCTTAGTAGTTACGCATGTACTTGTATGTATTGATTTGATGAAAATATATCGGAAGAATTTAAATCATGTTATGTTTAAACTACAATCCTCATCATCAGCCGAACGATGTATTGCTGGACATAAGCCTCTCCCAAAGACTTCCAAAGCGCTCTGTCGGAAGCGACAAAAAAGGAAATAAAATAAAAAGTATAAAAAACAACAAAAGGCTTTTATTTTCTGGTGTTTTTTTTATAAATATGTAGTTTTGGGTAGTACACAGTAAACATTAAATAACTTCCTGAAAATTTTGACATTCTTCAAAACTAGCATTTTCTACGAAATCAAATCCATGTCACCATTTATTACAGCTCCTATTTCTAAGCTGCATGAGATTAGAGTCACATGAAGTCGAAAATATATTATAATGGTTACAGATGAATCGGTCTCATAAAATCCTTGCTAAACCTTTCGAATAAGAAAGTTTTTTTGGAGCGAGCGTCGATAACAGAGGATTAAGTAAAATAGAGAGTTCAATACACTATTCGCATATTTCTCCGAACATATTTGTCTCCCGATAGTCTAGATACCTTTCTGAGTCTAGGTTTTAAAATATTTTTCGTGTAGGGACCACGCATAATTTATTATATAAGGTTTATCTTGGGATTATGTGACCGTGTTGCATTACTGTAATGATATTCAGACTTGAGATATCTATCTGTATTTTGAAGTTTTTCTCTTCTCGTAAAACCAGTTTTTTTGTATAAATAAATTCTAATTAGGTACTACATATTAAAATGTGGGGTCAGAACTATGTATGTGACTGTTGGGTGTATTTATTTTATTTATTATTATATTACAGATCCTTGCCTTTTATTAAAGATATAATACTCTCAACGTAGTAAGGCAAGTCATTTATATAAATGATGAGTTGGTGTCGTGGGACACCAGGTAGGAACGAAGTTCCTTCGGAGAATTATTTATAACATGTATATATATATTTAGGACAGAATTAACTTTTAAAAAGAAATATTCATACACACACACACACACACACACATATATATATATATATTTATGTCCATACCAAAAATCATTCAAATCGGTCAAATGGTTTAGACGTCACCGGCTGACCGGCGCGGCGCCTCGTACATCATAATTGCGCGCTTGATAATTTTTTCGCTGCGGTGTTATTTTAAAACAGCGATATCTTCTAAGATACTCATTGAAATCAAATGATGTAAAGGGCAAATTTCTTTTAAATTAAATACTTGTGATGAATAACGTATTTATTTGGATAAGGATTAATATCATCTTTATGAAAACACCTTCACAAATAATGCTTTATTTTAGAACTAATTTGGTTAGCATAAAAAAGATTATAGTGAGCCAACCTTAAATGATAGACATATGCTATCGCGGCCTTTTTTTTAGAACTTTTAAAGGGGAACAATTCTGTCATACATTATTTTAGCGAAATTTTAACCGTTTCCGCAGCGCACGCAGCGGAAGTTCTCAAAAGGAAATACAATACAAAAAATTATTATTATTATTAATTATTAATAAAGAATAAACTAATAATTACGTATTTAATTCTTTTGCACTGAATTATCACTGTCAATTGCATTCAAGTCACTTGCTGGTTCACTTGCCATGCGCACGCCTGCGCACGTCTCATTTATCGGTTTTATTCCACGCATTCTTTTTCCACGCATTTTACTATCACATTTTTTTCAGTTCGGTCGCGCAGCAAAATCCCTATCCCCTCCAAGCCTGCCGTAAGGAACTTCGTTCCAAAAATATGCCAACAAAAATAAAACTTGTAAAAAAAAAATAAGTCTCGCAACTCAGTTTTTCTACCGTAAAAATTTCTGAGATTCATATAATAGCAAGCCGGTTAATTTATTCAGTCCTTATTGTCCTTCTGCCTTATGTTATTACGTAATTAACTTACCTTACGACATCTTATAATGTCCATATCAATATTCAAAATCTTTTATATTTCAAATAAAATAGATTGACGGAATACGGGCGTGAGGTTGTGTACGATGTATGTAAAAATTTGGAAGCTTATTTAGATACAGACGTGAGGTTAAGTAAGTGAGTAAGATAATTATATATATTATGTACATACGCTGTATAGCCTCCTGAGTACTGATGTCCTTAATTTAGAACATCTAACAAAAAAAATATCTGTGACAGATAATAAGAGATCAATCCATTTTTTTCTCCATGAAACAAAACATACCTATATAAGGGTTTAAAAAAAATACTCCTCAATTGTGTATCATATCTAGAAGTACTTAGCCAAAAATCAAAATAAAATCCAGAAAAATTGTACTCTGGAACTCAGGAGGATAGGAGGTAAACTAAGAGGGTTTACGACTTAGTCCACCACGATGGCCTAGTGCGGGTTGGCGGACTACACACACAAATTCCTAAGAACTTTTATGTGTGCAGGTTTGATCACGATGTTTTCCTTCACCATTAAAGTACGTGTTAATTCTTTGAGAATACACACATAACTTGGAAAAGTCAGAGGTGTGTGCCTGGAGTTTGAACCTGCGATCTTTGAGATCCTAAGCCTCGAGGCCATCACGACTTGTATAATAAATACAATACATGTTTATATCTCTTAGATAATTCGTTCATCATTACTATTCATTTAATTTATATTTTCGCGAATGAACATAATAATTACTGAACTCTGATATACCAACAATAGCATGTCGACGAAAATGCTTTTAAATTACATTGTGTAAAACGTGTGCTGGAGGCGATAGTAACAAATTTCTTTCTTCACATAATTAAACGTTATTCTCGTGCAACATATATTATTTGGTGTGGTAAAAAGTTGTTTGGTTTTAAAATCGTTTAATAGTCGACTACAAATAACATTAAAATGAAGGTAAAATTATTTTAAAATACTTGTACGCACTACGCATTCATGCCAACCCGCACTAGGCCAGCGTGGTGGACTAAGGCCTAAGCCCTCTCAGTTGTAGAGGAGGCCCGAGCCCAGCAGTGGGACGTATATGGGCTGGTGATGATGATGATGATGACTACGCATTCACGCCATTGTTCCCTGAAGGGCTAGGCAAAGGTGCATTTCTACACCCACATTTCGCCAATCATGTTTTTTTTTTTAAATAGAGGGCGAGCCTATTGCAGTTTTTCGGGCACTTTTCTAGACTATGTGCTGTTACTGAAAATTTCCTAAAGTAAAAACGCAAAGGCACTATGCCCAACCCGGGAATCGAACTTGGGACACCCACACGCACGGTTAATACATACATTTGTCGAGGCCACGAGGCATTATTGTATTTTGTAAATATCTACTTCATTGTGCGAGTCACATTTGAAACAGTTGCTAAGGCTGAATAATAGAATAAAAATGATTAAACACATTCGTGTTTTATTTATATTTGTTAAACTAAGTCGAGCCAAGTAGTTACTGTAAGAATGCTTGAATTTTGTACTTGTACAGCTCACACATTACGCATTGTAGTGACTAACGTGTACTTGCTACATACAGACGGACTGTTGACCTAGCTGAACATAACAATATCTAAATTAAAGAAACGTTACAAAATTTTATGATCGCATTATTGGAAACGAATTATACGGTGGCGATACTTTCATGCCCCAAAAGCCCAGTTTGCCTTAAAAAAATCCGAATGACAATCTTTAAGCTAAAACTTTTGTTAAATCTTTATTTATCAAAAGCAATTTGACGTATAAATGATAATATCCTGAACCCAGAGTAAACAATTATAAACTAGACATTATACAATTCGTCGTGATGGCTTCGAGGTTTGGGCACGCGGTCGAGAATCTCTACGGTCGCGGGTTCAAATCCCTGGCACACACCTCTGACTTTTCCAAGTTATGTGTGTATTCACAATGAATTATCACGTACTTTAACGGTGAAGGAAAACATCGTGATGAAACCTGCACACCTAAAAAAGTCTTAGGAATTTCTTAGGTGTGTAGTCCGCCAACCCGCACTAGGCCAGCGTGGTGGACTAAGGCCTAAACCCTCTCAATGGTAGAGGAGGCCCGTGCCCAGCAGTGGGACGTATATGGGCTGATGATGATGATGATTATACAATTAACGTGTAACGCTTGCGCTTCTATGGAAGTACCGCCACTGGAATTGTAATAATTTTTGTTCTTATAAATCTGCATTTAATCTTGCTTATACTGCTACATACAATGTGTACAATGTACATACATACACTCATCCCCGTATCACCGAAATAGTAAACAAAAGAATACATTTGACAAATATATTTTTAAACTCATTTTCGACAGCTTTGTCTTAAGTCCCACGTTATAAGACCTATTGCCATTTGGGCACTATTCAAAATTTCGAGTTACTAAACTTTCTCCGACCAGACGATCAAATACGGGACTTCTCACTCGTACGCCGCACACTTGAAGACAAACGACGCATTTTCATGAAGATGTCTAAAATAGCAATAAAAAATAAACGCTTTTTGTGCATAATTATAAACGTTGTTAAAAATCTCTCTTTGTTATGTAATAGCTTCTGCCCGGAACTCCATATGCAAAACTTCAGACTTCAAAAGGTATTTTTTATCGTTTTTGTCACATTCTGCATAGCTTCGCTCCTATTGGTCTTAGCGTGATGAAATATAGCCCATGGCCTCCAACAATAAATGGGCTATTCAACACAAAAATAATTTTCAATACAAACCAGCAGTTTCTGAGATACGCGCGTTCATCTAAACAAACTCTTTAGCTTTGTTTATGAGTATACGTTTTTTTGCTGGCTAATGCCATAATCATTTCAATCAAACGCTACAAGACAGCATAGCTAATATACATATAATATTTTTTTATAAATAATATTATTCTAAGTTAATCAATAAATTTTTATCATTTTTTTTATTTTTTATAAATAATATTATCCTAAGTTACAAGTATGTGCCGTGCGATCTAGAGGTCCTGGGTTCGATTCCCGGGTCGGGCAAAGTGTTATTGGGTTTTTCCATTCTAAGAAATTTCGAAGAAATTTTCAGTAACAGCACGGAGTCTGGAAATGTGCCCGAAAAACGGCAATAGGCTCGCCCCCTATTACTTGGGACTGATACAAACCTGGCGAAATGTGGATGCAGAAATGCACCTCTGCCTACCCCTTCGAGGAATACAGGCGTGAGTTTATGTTATGTATTATCCTAAGTGTCTGCGTCATGCTTATTTCTGTCTCAAGGTTGTTCTTATATACATATGTAAATATACTTCAATTTGAAATAACTTAGAATTAATTTGGTAGATTCGTTCGTGCTCAGAGAACGTGGCCGTGCGTATCTTTCGAGGCGGTTCATAGATTTATTTTACGAAAATATGACCTATTTTCTTATAGTACGAATTAAAGACATCCTTTCAATACTGTCTAGTTTGTGTTTTTGAAGACGGATCATGAAAATAGCAGATTTATTCTTTCGATGCGTGTTTAATGGGCACAGTAAAATTAAAATTGTGTGTCTCATCCTGTCCATGTTGTATATGAAATATATTATGTTCCACTCACTTAAGTGTCGAATATGTTTTTTTTCGGAAATTTAAGCTACAAAAGAGATATGACGTCATCAATGAAGATGTCACACATCTTAAAAATATTTCAAAGCCTATCCTCCCCCGACAAATACATCCATTCTGGGCTTTAAATAACAAGCTTAATTATCTGTAATTCCGATTCTAAGAAGCCGTATATGACGTCACCCAAGTTACAGGACAAAACGCAAATAGTTTGCAAAGTGGACGTTCGACGCTCTCCTCAACCCTGTGTGTAATATCTGTGTGTACATTAACCAAGCTCGGTCTGAATCCCAACTATTCTGAACAACACGTCGGGAATTTTATTAGCATGAGTCCCCTCTCATTACTGTGCGGTACAGTTGCACAAAAGCCGCCTTTGTTTCACTCGCGATAAACTGTACAACGCCTTGTATAAGGATTCTCGTTCTATTAGTGCTCGTATTGAATTGATACCGTTTTAATTTATTAAACCTACGTTTTGTTTCACGGAATCACCTTGTGACTTAATTAATCGGCTTTGTTTGGTGTTGAGTTTTTCATATATAGGTAAATGAGGTTAATAACGTTTCTTGGCAGGAAAATATAAATTTTATATACTTTTAAAAGGCTTCTCAGAGCTCACTACTCTCAAATTTAAATGTCCTATTTTTTATTTTATTTTTATTATATTTATGTATGTGTATGTATATAGTATGTTTTTATATATGTATGTATGTGTATGTATATGCAATTTATATATTATTTATATGTATTTTTCCACAACAACTGCCACAACTACAACTTTTCATTCCGGTACCATGGGTTGTCTGGAAGAAATCGCAGCTAGCGATAAGACCGCCTGTTGTAGCTATATAAGTATATTATTAGTTCTTCTCATAGTTGCTTGTTATTTATGTTACATTAAGATAAGTTAGTTATTTATGTTATATTAAGTTAAGTATATTATAGTGTACAAAAAAGTATCTTAAATAAATAAATAAAATAAAATAAATTTTATGTAAAGACTTATGAATTTACTCTTAGACTGCAATATCAGAAAGTTTTTGAAAGTATCGATGTGACGCAACAGAAGATTATCTCGTAGGTCCCGCTGACCTTGCTCATGCCATGTATCGCAGTATATAAACAATAGTTTATGAGTAATTTTTAGGTTTTTTATATGGCTATAGCTTATGTTTACAAAGCGACAGGATAGCCATCTCAAGCCCCTTCGATTTTGAAGTGTAAGCGTGGACTCATCTTCAAAGATCTTAGGTGCAATTTTGTGCAATTCTTGCCTTATGATGTCTTTTACTGCCCTTTGCTCATTTGACAGTAACTAAAATATTTTACTAAGTAAAAAAAAACTTAATTGACGATTCAAAAGCACTTGTAAAAGTCTATTTGAATAAAGGTGATTTTGACTTTGACTTTGACTATGGTTAGACTTTGGTTGTTGAACTTTGAAAAAATCATTTAATTTATTTATGCTTCGTGGCCAGTACCGTACAGTGATATACCAATGAAGCGGAAAGTCCAAGTGCATGCGTGCGTGACGAATACCCCCGACTATCACTTTTCAGCCTCTCCCGTATGCCGAATAAGAAACTCAAACGCTTTCCCCTCGTCAGTAAAATACACATACATAATTAAAATATCTCCAAAGAAATTACAACATTATTTTAAAGCTCAATGTTGTTTTTCACCTCTTTCTGCTACTTCTGTTTCATGCATGTTCCAGTGGTGAAAAATAAACAAATATTTATCTAGATCTCGGTTTCTGTGCATGGAAAAATTGTGTAAACACTCCAACGGTGCAGAAGAAAACCTGGGGATAAATGAGATTTTTCTAGTATTAGTTTTGATCAGTTCATATCATCTTTTTGATATGCTGAAGTAGGACATATAAATTTTTCTAGTATTAGTTTTGATCAGTCCAGATCATCTTTTTGCTACGCTGAAGTAGGACATATTTAGTTTTGTTGATCCTTGGCATCATTTAAAAATAGACTCGTAAAGATTGCCTCCGACATTAAGGCTATCTTATAAAAGCGAGCGAATTGAATAAGGAAAACACCTTTTATTTATATAATGCGGATTTATTTGATTTGGTTCTGGAAATTAAAAAACAATCCGGCTGTAATGAAACCAGAAATTATATTAATAGCTGAAATAAAAAAGAAAATAATAAAATGATAAAAAACAACAAACAAGTATATAAATAAACCCAACAGACACATACATAGTTCTGACCCCACACTGTCACAGAAGTCCTGTGTTGTAGGTATCAGAAACTAAGAGAAACCAACTGCGCCGAGCTGTCAAATATGTAACAATAGGTAGGTACTGAGTCTAAGTATGCAATCCCGCGACTGCCGAAATGATGTGTCGATAGTTAGCCATCTTACGCTTCCAAGTACATATACAAGGATATCGAACAAACTTTTCCACGTTATAAAAAGCAAATAAATCTCAGCAATAAATCTCGCAGAACATTTTGTTTAAGTCGATGCGTCGCAATGCGAAAACGTATGTGTTTAACTGAAACATGTGATGTTTTTTAGAAATACATTTCCCTCACATGTACCAGCGCACGATCTTTTACTTTTATACTAAAAAGCGAGTGATTTATTGCCAACGATTTGCCTTCATACGTTTCTTTTTGGTGGATAGCCGAATTCTTTAACGGAGTTACTCATACACAATGTTTACTACATCGTTGTTTGATTGTCTATTCGTTGCCCATACATTTGCTACCATCGAAGCCATCAGTCAAACCAATATGGTGAAAAAAAACATAATGTACAAAATATAATTAGTTAGCCGTAGATATTTATTCATGCAGCACTGGGGCCACTTCCAACAGTTCGCTGTGATGATTGCTTGCGTGCAGCAGTGGACGCTCGTGGTTGAAGATGCTGATAATGGTGACGATGATAATGCTCATTTACAATCTCGATCGCCTCGTAACAAAATTAAGGCATGCGATAGAGAAGACCCAGGTTTTATCAGAATGAAATTAGACTTTTTCATAGGTTTAATGTTCTATAATGGGTTAAAGACTTGTTTAAAATATACTGCAGGGTTAAATAGGTTGTCTGAGATGTATACATATTTTTATTATTTCAGACGTGAGTACACATACAGTAAACTATATGAGTCTTCATAAATATTAGCAATAAACTATATTTCACACATTTGCCGGGGATTTTACTCTCAAACACAATATTTATTGTGACTACAATCGGTTTATACTTCAGATATTTTATGTTACTGCTCTGTTTATTACGAATATTGACGTTTTATATTTTGTTTATGTGTGTCACAATACTTTTATTTCCAAATTTCATTCTAAGAATTTAAAAATTACGCGTATTTCATGAATTTACGCGAGAATTAATTCCAAATAATAGGATAGAATTCATTTCACGACATTGGGACTCTGATCTCGTTAAAAATATCAGTGGCAACACAGTCCATTGATATTTTATAAAATAATATTAAAATTTCAACTTGCTTTGAGAACTTCTAGTCGGGTATAATTTGTTGAAATATATAAATAGGTACCTAGCAGGGATTATTATGTGGCCCTTGATTGTGATAACATTAATTTGGGTGTTTTGCTTTAGATTTTGATTTTTAGCCTTTTATGTTATTGTAAGTAGCTACTATTGAAGTACATATTGATGTACTGGTTCTTTTTATTACTATTTTCCCTCTTCTATTATATTTGGGCCCAGTATCCATGAGTATATTGACCTTCTATGGAAAAGGTCGAAAAAGATGGATAAGCACATGACAAGACAATAATATACTGCTTCATTAGTTGTTCTTCATTATTAGTTGGCTAGATATCAGTTTGAGAAACGAGTGGCCGCTGGTTCAATCCCCGTACTAAGGCAAATGTTAATGTGATTCACAAATATTTGTTTCGTGTCTGGGTGCTTGTGAAACTGAAAAGTGTCTCATAGTTTCTGATACCCACGACACAAGACTTGAACCTTAGTATGAGGTCAGGACTATGAAAGTAGGGTGTATTTATTTATTTAATTTGAAGTCGTGATGGCCTCGAGTGCTAGGCACGCGGTCGAGAATCTCGACGGTCGCGGGTTCAAGCCCCAGGCACACACCTCTTACTTTTCGAAGTTATGTGTGGAATCACAAAATAATTATTACGTACTTTAACGGTGAAGGAAAACATCGTGATGAAACCAGCACACCTAAAAGTTCTTAGGAATTTCTTAGGTGTGTAGGCCCCGCACTAGGCCAGCGTGGTGGACTAAGGCCTAAATCCTCTCAATAGTTGAGGAGGTCAGTGCCCAGTGTGGGACGTATATAATGGGCTGATGATGATGATGATGATTTATTTATTATTGATGCAGTTATGTAAAATAAGTAAACAATTAGACAGGCACATGCATCTTTACAATGTTATGCTGTTCAGAGGACTGGCACATCTATCGTCCTCAATTATATAGCTATACAAACTTTAAGCTTACACAATATAATGACCGTAGTTACCGACTCCCTTTTTTCTCAAAGCAAAGGGTATCCTCTCATACTTTTAATTCAAAATTGTTAGTTCAATGGCTTGTTAATTCATTGATAATGGATTAGCAGTCATAACTTTTTTACTCTTCATTAAGTCCGAAAGAGTTAAGGGCAAATCGGATTCGAATGGTCATGCTCGTTAAATCGCAACGAATAAGATTTTTTAAGCCATTAATTTGGGCTAATCTGGGGCGGTCGGGACGAGGTCGAATGAACTTTTCAATTGGGCAAATTCCATTACGTGATAGGCGTATAAATAACTAAATGCAGGGTTTGGATTTACAAACGCTTTCTCAAAGGAGTTTAAGTTACAGTCCATTACGTTTAGTCGACCATTCTGGTTTAGTTGATAATGATATGTTAAACTGTTGTGGCGTGTGGATTCAACGGCTAGATTTCTCAACAAACGTATTTTCTATATTAATATCAATATTTAATATTATAAAGGGGTAAGACTTTACAAACATACATACTCCATACGTAAAAAATAATTCCAAAAAGTACTTAATGGATTTAAATGATTTTTGATATGAATATGAATAAAAAATTGTGTTACATTACTGTAAATGAACAAACTTCATAGTTAAGTTGGTTAAACGATTGGAAAACAAAAGAACGCGGTTGTAATCCTCACAAAGGGAAATTATTTAATACTTACGCGTTCCAACAAATATTTGTCGAAGCGTCGACGCATCCCACTGTGCATCCAACGTAGTAGTAGTAATGATTCATTCTCGCTCGGAACGCCGGACCGAACGGAACTCTGTACTAAGTTTTTGAAATTACCTCCAGAAGGTTTTACTGTCACTATTTAAAAAACAATAACGCTCAAGAATCTCCGACATATTTATAAGTTGTTTTAGTATGTCAAATTATTTCGAAAAGTTTCAATAGAATAATTTTGAAACATATAACTTTTTCCAATAGTCATATTCTACATTTAATGCAATTAATATTATCTATATCAATTTCCGCTGTGTGTGTTACTATACACATAAAAAACTTGATTTATTTAACTGTCTACTGCTTCGATCATACTATAGAAAACAATTCGCTTAGGTATATCTTCTATTTCATGTCACAGTTCATCCACGGATAAGACCTTGGCTATCCAATCCGATTGAAGTAAAATTGGATAGGAGTGTTTATTTAAATGCTACGTTCTTCGCCAGTAAAGCAAATATTGCTAAGGATAAAACGACACATGTAGCAGGTCAAGAAACTCACATAGCTGTTGGCTACGAAGCTACTGTTGTAAGTATTTATTTAGGTCTCCACAATATTTCGTATGAACACTCCGGTACACTGACTGATGTTTGTGGTTTGCATACATTTTGTGCTTAAGTTGTATGCGAGATTGGTAGGTTAATATTAGAAGTTAGTTCTCAAAGTGATTTCATTCACGTATCTACAAAAAAATGAAACTGATCTTGATTTGACAAAGGATTATAGTAAGTCTAGAATCGTTTATTTTTCTACAAATGGAATAATTATTATATAGGTACCATTTTAACAAATCTCGCCGGTCGGCCACAAATCTAAGGCTTACTTCTTACTTTTCTAATTTACGTGGGTTAGTAGTCGGAATGAATTTTAACGCGAAAGGAATGGACTGTGGTCTAACCTCCCTAAGTTACAGGTAAAGCCCATACCGTTAGGCATGAATAGGTTGACGAACTAATATTTATACTAGTGGACCTGACAGACGGTGTACTGTACAAAATTTGTAATACGAAAATTGCATATTTTTGATTTATAATTTTTCCCAATGTAAACCATTCTAGAATCCACCTTGAACAAAGAAAATAAACTGTTTAAAATGTTGGGGCTATATTCTGATATGCGAAAAAAGAAATGACAGAACTCAATCGCAGCGCCACCTACCGGGTCCAATTGCAAATCTAAACCATTCCAGAATCCACTTGAACAGAAATAAAAAAATAAACTAAAATGCACTAGACCTAGTGTACTCTAGAGTGCACCATTCCTTGAAGAAA
The DNA here is from genome assembly GCA_907164795.1 of Hemaris fuciformis. Lineage (NCBI taxonomy): Eukaryota > Metazoa > Arthropoda > Insecta > Lepidoptera > Sphingidae > Hemaris > Hemaris fuciformis. Next base: position 12,219,559 of record OU015440.1, read on the forward strand.
TAATAGCAAGTCTGGATTATCAAAAACCAGAATGGCTACAGCTATAACTGTCTGTTTAAACAAATCTATTTACATTAAGATCCTTCTAAACATTACGAAGGGAACACAACAATTATTAGATTCAGTTGCGAGGCATGTTTTATTTTTATCGCTCAACCAAAACACTGGGACGCCATTTTTCGACCGTCCTCTATTTAGGAGGGAAAGAATTTGTTTCGCCGAACGTTCTATTTTATTATCTCAAGTTTAAACATGAGCGTGGTCCCAAATAAATTGACGGATAAGTCGACCTTTAGGCGAATTGTTGGATCTTTAAAGCATTGCTAACTGATTTTCTTTTATTTTGTCTTTCAGTTCCACGTGGTTTAACGCTTTTTGATTTATTTTGTATTTTTTAAACAAAAGATGAAATCCAATATAGCTTGAAATAAATTCATTGGGAATTTATCTAAGAATACAAATACCACATCTATAATTGTTTTGTCAATGAGTATTTATGCAACTTTATACATAAGTCATAAAATTATAAATCAATATCTAAATATGAAGTTACAATTTTGAAATGTAATAATAATCGTCATGCTGAATACAAAGACACATACATACATACATACATAAACTCACGCCTGTATTCCCCTAAGGGGTAGGCAGAGGTGCATTTTTGCACCCACATTTCGCCAGGTATGTATCAGTCCCACGTAATAGGGGGCGAGCCTATTGCCGTTTTTCGGGCACATTTCCAGACTCCGTGCTGTTACCAAGAATTTCCTAATGGAAAAACCCAATAACACTTTTGCCCGACCCTGGGAATCGAACCCAGGACCTCTAGATCGCACGGCACATACTTGTACCGCGAGACCACGAGGCAGCCAAAAATACAAAGAAAAGAAAGAAAAAGATTTTATTGCTTTCAATTCACGAAAATATACTATTAGCATCGAATTAGTCAGAGGGGGCGTGGCTTCATGGTCTAGCGACAGTGGCATGATCGATGACGTCACAGAACTGGCGCAGGAGGGGCGCCGTTACGAGTGGTGACTACGCGCGGACTATCGCCACTTTTGCGGAGACACTCACAGCGTTCACATCTTTAGGGAAAACTCTTGTCGGTTCATGATAGAATAATTTAAATGATATTTGATTTACTTTGTTATAATACTTACCATAGAATTATAAATTATAATAAATAATAACTAGAAATATATTATTTTGATGCTGTGATTATTTTTTTAATTAATAGTAGAAGTTATTTCTAAAAATACAATAAACAATTAGTTGCTATAATTTACGCAGTCAAGAATGATCCCCGTCATTCAGCTGCATGCTACAATTCCGGTTGCTTTACAACAAATTTATATTTTAATTATGTGATATTTGTGAATCTCAAGAAATTTTGTTTCCAATGCACTATCAGTACGTAAGTAATGTACAACGGACGCTAAGTATAACGTCGATGTCGTCAGAAAACACATTAACTCACGGGATCAATGCCAAACGCATTTTTTTCCTCTTGTGCTAATGATATTGTCATTTAAGATTTTTATGGGCGGTGTAATAAAAAAGTCATTTGATAATAATTTAGGTCTAAGTTATTGCTAAATGATGCTTTTAAATTCATTCAAAGATTTATGCTTGTTCCTGGATTTTTATTTACATTGATAAAAGCTTAATTTGTATAATTATTAATGGAAATTCATTTGGTTTTTTTTTTATTATTAAAAACACTTTTTTAACCACAATTCAATTCAATAACCACATACTTTTGAAAGTAAGCAGATGTATATTTCTACATGTCGTTTCACTAGCTATATTTTAATTATATTATACTGTATTTTATTGTAATGATTTTTTTCAATTAAATTTGTTGACTTCGTGCCATTAAGATAATTTCTTATCAGAAAAGCCTAATAACGCTCCACCCAGGACTTGAACCTGGGAACATCTGATAGATACTGCAATAATATTAAAAAAATACATTGCCATGCTTTTGACTTTTTAAAAAAAAGATTCAATATATTTAAACTTTTTTATTATAGCTTTCTTGAACCTAGAACCGAGAATATATTTCGAAAGCACAAACTACCGCACTTTTTTGCTCCAAACAATCCGACTAGAAACATTTCTGTACCAGAATTCGTATCGTATCCGTCGGGTTATCGTTCCAGTTTTATAGCCAGCTAAGCAACCACGCCTAGTACTTTGTGCTCAGTAAATTTTGTACAAACTTCAACATTAAGTTACCGTATGACCGCCCCGCGCACTGGAATCTTCATTACACCGTTATATCTTTCAATATTCGATGAATCCACGAGCATGTCTGCCTCCAGTGATGGCATACGGCCAAATGGAGCCTGCTGACCTCAGAGGGACATACGACCTTTTACCCAAACCGATATCTCCCATTTGAATTTATTTGCAATACAAGTCTGCTTCTGTATTTAAATAGACAAACGTTACAGTAGTTTCAAGTACGGTTGTTACTTAGCCATGCCAATGCTGCCCATATGAATATTTAGTTTCATTTGTCTCTTCACTTTAGTCAAGGGCGCCCAAGGTTGTGTACAGAAAATTATCCTCACACACGCTTACGTATGTGTTTAAGGCGGATATATGTGCTTACTTACTTATCTACTTAAATAGCGCAACAACCCAAAGTGAGCCTTGGCCTCTGACAAAAAGACTCTCCACTTCGATCTGTCCTGCGCCATCACCCGCCAATCCGATTGAAAGGATGAGGTCGAAAGGGACCTGCAGAATCTCCAGGTTGAGGATTGGCAGAAGTGTATTACTACATTTTCAGACTTTCTGCTGCTAATGAGTTATTTCCATGGAAAAATACAAAAATGTATCTAAGCCGGAATTTTATCTGAAAATCTCTCTTGTCGCATGCCGCACTACATAAAATGCTTTGATGAAAATTATCACGTCCAATTTTAACTATTCACCTTATTTTCACTTACCACACTTAAGCTTAATCTTCTTAAGAATCTCGTTATCGGTGGCAATAAAAATGAGGGTACAGCTCACGTTTGACTCCCAGGTCAAGCAAATTTTCAGTAAGCCTATCCATTTGAACGTTATTGGCTTGAAATCAGATTTATGTTAAGCATAAAATCAGTTAAGCTGGCAGAAATGTGTTCTATATAGTCAAGTTTAAAGAAATTTATGATCTCATAAATGTTCGCTAGCTGCAGATCCTTCTTAAAATGGGTATTCTTTTGCTGGCAATAGTGGTATATATAATCTTTCTAAACTCGTAATCACAATCACCTGCCTATAATATTTAAAATCGATCAACATGCGATCTACTTCTAGGCATTGGTCTCTTCTATTATTTTCCTTCACATACCTAAGATATTTTTTTTGTGAGAATTCTTTGAAACTCTAAAACTGTAGCAGGTGCTCATAATATTTCTATCACCGTTAAAATGCATTATATTTTATCAGCAATATACACATAACTTGAAAAAATATATGTGAGTCCGAATTGTAAAAACTGATTGATAACGAACGTTGAACGTTGAAATTCTCTGTACCTTTTTACATCAAAAATATTAATACTTGATTCTTCAGTCAAAATTGTGATTAGTGTTAGCACGTTGTAAAAATTACGCTTAAAATACATTTTTAAATCAAAGACGATTTCATTACGAGCGTTACAACAGCGATCACGATAAGACTATAAAATATCTTTGGAAAATTGGGAGCCATCTCCGAAAGTCACGTAGTCAACCTCTGACATTCAACCATCTTTTTAGTTCTCAGGGGATGTACTGAATTATAGAAAGGCCTCACCAAGGGCACACTGAGAAAAATTGTATGAACCAATTTAAAACTGTTCATCTACAGACATCACAAAATGTGACGGCAGTTAGTTTATTTCTACAAAGGTGTTTTAAAGTTTTTAATAATGCAATAAGTTAATATTTCATATATTGTTTTAAAACTCCTTTTGCAAAGACTACTTTCTCACGCATACATTAATAGACCGTGATGAACTTATTGGCGATAAACAAAATATGCTTCATTTAATCCGCCACTTAAAATTTCTAGAAGCTTTATAAGTAATTGTTTTAAATCAAAGGTCTAAAATAATCCCTTTCAACCACTGATGATGACTTACCTGTGCTGTCACACAGACACTCTCATTTAAAAACAGATTTAGAAAAAAAAACTTTATCATCACGTCCTTCTAGTTTAAAAAAATTAAGGCATTTAAAAAAAACCTTCACAACTAACTAACACAATATTAAGAACCCTTTCAAATGGATACAACCTCGTGGGTATTACTGATGTTACCAAATCTTCAAAGAGCGCCACTTAAGATATATATAACTCATGTTAAAGCTACGTAGTACAATATTGAGTACATGTAGATACATCGTGAAATATTTAATATCAACAAGAAACATGTGTAGGAGGAACGCCAACAATGAATTCATGTGGGATGTCGAAATATGGAAATAATTGATAAGTCTTATTTAATAGAAAATAAATTTTTACTTTGGTAAACCAATATAATGGATATTATATATTTAGGAATTTCTTTTCCTCCTCATAATATTCTTATATTTATGAAATCATTTTATATTTAGTTTGTTTGCTAGAAGGATTAGAAATATAGAAATAACTTTATAAAAGACTAAGGAGGGGCCTAGCTCCGGCCGTGTTTTGAATTTCGTGGACACACTACAATTTTTCGCGTTAGAAGTAGCTTATATTAGTTCCCAAGATCCCATTATTATCCATTCCAAACACCATTGATCTTTCAACATACGAAAAACAAACCATGCTTTTCAAACATTAATATAGAAAACGTGAATTTTTAAATATATCTATAATCATAAAAAAAATGTTAGCAGCACTGTCAACCGTTAAAAAGATATACTCGTATTTGTTGTATCGTGCGATCTAGAGACCATAGGATCAGTTCCCTGGTCAGATATATTATATAGTATTACTGCTTATTTTTTAAAGAGGATTCTGATTTGCAGCTATGAGTATGGAAATGTGCTTCAAATCTTTATAGACATAGATTGTAACTACTTATAGAAAAATAATAATCGGCAAACGTAATTGCAACATTATTTTTATATTTTATTTGGTTATAATTCTACATACTTGATAAATATCTTAGTCAATCTCGCCACGGGGCGAAACCTAGGATTTTTTTGAAAAATAATAAAACTGCCTCGTGGACTCGCGGTACAAGTATGTGCCGTGCGATCTAGAGGTCCTGGGTTCGATTCTCGGGTCGGGCGAAGCGTTATTGGGTTTTTCCATTAGGAAATTCTCAGTAGCAGCACGGAGTCTGGAAATGTGCCCGAAAAACGGCAATAGGCTCGCCCCCTATTACGTGGGACTGATACATACCTGGCGAAATGTGGGTGCAGAAATGCACCTCTGCTTACCCCTTCGGGGAATACAGGCGTGAGTTTATGTGTATGTATGTGAATAATAATACTTAGTATTTGTTCAAGAAGAAAACCGGTATAGAAAACTGGTGAGGGTGTAAAGGCATGAGGAAGCAGAAAAGACGTTATTAGACCCGATCAAAGATAACCAGAAGAGTTACATTTTGTTGACAGTGCACGTCTCTGACATATTTCAAGTGTTCGATTTAAAAATTTGAATATCCCAGATAGCCGGTCTAGGCAACCAGCCAAATTCCCTGAAAGCGCAGGTGTGCCGTCATAATGGACTCCCAGTTTAATGGCTCTCGACAAACCAAAGGGAGGGAAGATATGAATTAAAAAACTACTGCGACACCCAAAGCGAAAATACATTTATTTTAGAACGGTTTCAACTACCTTCGTATTTTTCATAGCCAGGGTATAAGGTATTATGCTGAATGGAAATTGGAAGTTAGGATTGGTTTGTGTTTTATGTTTAGTGACACGGAAGATTGGACACCAGGCTGTAAATTAGGAGCTGGAGTAAAAATGTATAACTGACAAATATTTGTTTCGAATCTGAAAAATTATAGGATCTACAACTCTCGCGTAATTTGTAACACTACATTGCGCAACTTGAAAAATAGACAAGTTTTTAGTGATATTTGGGACACATGCAAGTAAAATTTACAGTATTTTATCTTATAAATACTTGAATTAAACTTAACATTCTTTTTCAGGTCGAAAAAATATTTGCCGCGTGATTTCACCGGAACTCTTCAATGCTTTAATCAATTTCAATAGATTATTTCAAAAAACTTTAAATAAAATTATTTTTGTATCATGCAGGGTTCTGAAAGACTGATTAAAAAAAAAGAAATATCTGTGCATGTCGGAAACAAGTGTTAGAAAAAAAATCTATTCAAGTCATCAAATTAATAACTTATTACTTTTCCTTCTTTTTTCTTTGCCCAACCTGACTGGATACAGAAAAAAGATTACATAAATAATAAATTACGTAAAATACTTATAAGATTTTCTAACAATATAAAATTGTGTCTCTTGACTGTAGACGTTTTCTAGCAAGCTATGAGTTGATAAAGTCGAGGCAACGTGTTTGCCATTATGTTTCACAGCTTGGTGTAAAGATGTTTACCGTAGCCTTGTGTCTACTTCGACGGCAGGTAAGAACTGCGCTGGTTTAGCTTAACAGCATAACTTCGTTCAGACTTAGCTAAAAGAACTATCTTGTCCAGAGTTTTTATGTATAGAATTTGAATAGTTTTATTCTTCATTAGCGATTAGCCAGAATATTTACTTATTTCTTAATTCATATTTTGAAAGTGAAAACGAGTTTGTTGGTTTGTTTTACGTCGAGACCTTTGAAACAATTCTGCGAACGGTTTCAGTAGAAAAGGACATAGAGATTAATGCTGAGGACGAAATATTCTTTTATGCCCCTTAAATTACATGTATTTTCAAAGGATTACCAAAAAAGATTATATTGAGGCAGATTATGTATGTTTTTAATACACTATTTCGATACTATTTAAAGTATTATAAATTCCATTCATGCTAAACTGTCTCTGCAACAAAAGCCGAAATTTACTTGTACAATAAAGTTTCATTCCATACACAAAATGGCAAATAACATTTACTGCGACACAGTTTTAGGACATTTTGCAGCTACCGTTACCAAAGAGTTCACTGGTTTAAATTTTTAGTACCCCATTTAGCTCTGCAATGCTATTCCGGCTCACGTATCACCTATTTCCTACAATATCAGGTCTTTGCAGTGAGAAAGTTACTGCAGATAGCGAGTTAATAATGGGTTTTCTTGGCAATTACATTTTTTTTTTAAATATTAAAAAAAAAATAGCAGCACGGAGCTACACGGTTGGGCAGACGTAGGTGCAAAAATTAACTTCTAACTATATTTTGGTAATGTAGTTTTTTAAACAAGTAGGGAAGTTCAACGCACTTTTAATAGTGCATTTAATCATCAGCCCATATACGTCCCACTGCTGGGCACGAGCCTCCTCTACAACTGAGAGGGTTTAGGCCTTAGTCCACCACGCTGGCCTAGTGCGGGTTGGCAGACTACACACCTAAGAAATTCCTAAGAACTTTTAGGTGCGCAGGTTTCATCACGATGTTTTCCTTCACCGTTAAAGTACGTGATAATTCTTTGTGAATACACACATAACTTTGAAAAGTCAGAATGTGCCTGCGGTTTGAACCTGCGACCGTTGAGATTGTCGACCGCGTGCCCAAACCTCGAGGCCATCACGACTTCATTAGTGCTGAAATTAGAATAGAATAGAATAGAATAGTGCATTTATTAGTTCAAAACTTTTGACGAATATAGTTTAAGTGTATGCAAAACTTTCGTACTTACTAAATAATTGATTTATAAAACGATGTTATATAAAACGGCAATAAAGAATAGTTATATCAAAAAAATAAGTTTAAAGTAACTTGAATAAACTTAAACTTGAATTTGAATTTACATTGTACTGTTTTTGAGTTGTAAAATTCTAACATAATAATAACACAATTGGCGGAATGAGGGTGCAGAAATGCACCAATGCCTAACTTTTCTGGGGTTACAGGTGTGAGAGCGAATGAATGTATGCTTGAATTAGCAAACAACAAAACAGAACTTCAGGAAAAAAACGGTAGGTGATTCAACATAATTTAACTACGTGCACATACGCTCGTATTGTCCAAACTAGACCCTAATAGGCAGTAAACCTTAAACAAAATTAAGGTATACGGCAACATCGTGCGCAGTAAACATTCAAATTATACGCTAGGTCCCTCGCGTTTATTGTCAAATCTTTCCGAGGTCAGCGGGAATCATGACTCACGAATACTCGGCACTCAGATCACGTACGCTTAAAAAGGGACCGTCTAGAATTTAAAAGTTTGCCGTAAGATTGACGTTGTAGTTGTGGTATGATTTATTTCGAACAAGTTTACATGCTCAGTGCGATTTGAGAATTCGCCTTGATCAAAACATTTTGTACTTTTATAATGTAATACTGAAAATGTCAATCAATCAATGCACGTGAAGCCCTGCATGGTGTTCGGTTAGATTTTTAGATTTTTTATTTTTTATTAGAAAACTCTCAGTATACATAACAGATTCAGGAAATGTGCCCAGAAAAAGGTTAGCCCACTGTTACGTCTACGGAATTGGTTCTGACCTAAGATCATAACTGATGATGTTCGGGTGTAGACACAGATCATCTAGTCAACTTACCTTTTCGCGGATAGAAGCTTAATTATATTATGCTGATAAACAGAATTCTTTAAACGAAATAAAATACACCAACAAAAAAAATGCATTAAAAAAACACTACAAGCTATTGGCTCCTAATTAGAACTTCGATGGACGTACCAGCATTTCCTGAAGTTTTTTCATTAAGTACTTTAGTTCGAAGAGTCTTGTGCAAGCGAGTGTTATTGAGGATTTAAAGCTAACGTTGGAGACGGCATTTGTCGCTGAAGTTGTAGTTTCAAGAGATTCATTACTTGTTTGGCGAGTATTGGATGCAGAACACCGAGCGCTTTCAGCATGAACAACCACTGAATAATTGATTCCCATTATTAGTGCTACATCTACAATTGTGAATTCATTTGCTTTAGGTTTTTATTTCTATTTTTGAATTTATTATTTATATTCAGGGATTATTTATACATTCAGTCGTCACATAATAATTTTAGCTTCGGAATTAAGTTATTTTACCATTGATGACACAGCTGGGCTAAGAACAAGAGTATAATTATCTAAAAACTAAACTTCTCTAACATCTAACATTGGCAGTAGCTCAATTTCTGTGAATATGTACATGCCATTGATCATTCGGTGGTTATTTCGGAGATTTAGACAACATGAGGCGATTGTCGAGAAAAATACTACTTTTCGGACATTTTCGTCTCAGGTCGGCGTCTGATGCCTGTTCATTTAACTCTCCGAATGATAACAATGGCAACAATTACTATATTTTTGAAATAAATCTATCACGTAACGTTTCTATAGGCAACTTAATTGATTGGTCCGTATATCTACAAATTAATTAATAAGAAAACAGACAATATTTTTTCAAAGAATATGTTTTGTATAATTTTATATATGTAGTGTTTATCTAACGAACCACCAAGTTATGTCTAGTCTAGACTAATCCAGTTACTCCCTTTCACAGTTCGTTACTCCATTTTGTTAGGGTCAACGGGTAACTTGATATTTTACATGCTTCCAGCGTCCATAAGATTACGGCAGCGCTGAGTGTCTGATAACGTTTGACTCTCGCTGGAGCAAATGTTTGTGATTGGATATTTGTACCAAATCATATTCAAGAAGCATTGATTACCGCCACTGAGCAGTTCGAATATTTGCATTTTTTTTTGTAGCATTAACATATTTAAAAATGTGGAGAAAATGGAGTAGGACAATGATACCAGTCAAGTAAGTCCAGTCACAGTCAAGGAACAGGCTACAGAGAGTCTGTAGAATACAAAGGGTTGTAAGAATTTAATAGGAGGGAAGAAACACGTCGGTTAGAAATTTATTTTATACTTTCATATACCATGATAATATGTAAAAAATAAAATTTTGCGAATTGTTGATTCGAGCTCAGATGGCAGCGTCTGCGGAGCTGTGGTTTCGTAAAACATCATTCGAAAATAATATAAAATATATACCTATATGACTTTTAAATGTAAAAATAAATTATTATCACGTTATTAAGGCCTAAATCGTCTCAGTTGTAGAGGAGGCCCGTGCACAGCTGTGGGACATATATGGGCTGATGATTATGATCACGTTATGTTTGTAGTTCCGAAACAAATCAATATAGTTTTTAATACATAGATGACATTTCTGGTTTTGAAGCTGTGGATTATCGAAAGTCCTACGGGACTACGTTTTAGTGTTTAGATGTACTATAAAAGTTGAAACAGAGTTGTTACAAATAACAAAAACTCCACATATTAACTTTTATACATACATAAAATATGCAACTCGTCTAGAGTTATTACACTTTCGTATCAACATAAATCACACATTATTAAAGTTTCAACATCATTAAATTATTAGAAAGGCTATTAAAATTCAAAGAATAATTAATGCAGCAGCGATTTAGTAGAGATGGTGCGTGGGCAAACTCTTTGATATACTAGACAATTGATCGTGACTTTAACAAGGATTTTTAATTAAAAATCATCATTACATCAAGTTTGTTTCAAGAAAATCCATTTGTTTTTGTCTATTCTAAACGTAACAAATACATTATTTGCTATTGTGTGAATGAAAAATATTAACTCTTTTGATCTAATTGGTAATTGTACAACAAGAATATTTGGGAACGTGCTCTAAGCACGTGTTAAGGTAGCGGTCTTCGTTGAAGAAATTAATCGTAAATAATACACACAAATTGGGAACCGACACAACATTAATTTTTATATAAACTAGAAAAGAAAACATTTTTACATAGATTACATAAATTGGATTGATAAAATCCAGTATGAAATATAAAAATGGAACCAAAAAAGTAGGTATAAGATTATCACCGGCATTGTGTTATCGGGGATGGAGGTCCGGGCTGTGTCCCCGGGCATATTGTGGTCTGGCCCGGTCAAGCGCGGCCCGCAATTTAATGATTTTTATTGGATCGCCCTTCCTGTAAGAAGGGACAGGAAAATTTACCTGGCCGTGAAGCGCCCCGACCACGTACAATCACGTTATTGAACGATTATTAGGTAACACATTGAAAGTTACTGGTGCTGCGTTTGGGGAATTTAATTATGTCTCGGGTCCCTTGCTGGTGTAGAATGCGGATCCTTTTATATCGATATTGAACTTTTAAGTACTTTCAATACCTAGCTTTATAGATCATGATGTTTAGCCGCGACCTATATTTAGAATTCAAGTACTTTGTCTCGGTAGAAACCATTAATTCTCAAATGTAGTGCCAGTAAAATATCTAACGGATCATTTAATTTCTCTGCACTCCTTAGTTTTAATTTTGTGTGTACAATAAAGTTTAAATAAATAAATAATTAACAGAGAAACAAGGCATAAGCCTTATGAAGTATTTGACAGTATCATTCAAGTCCTTACTTTCGTTCCGTGGAGACAGTGGTTAATTGGAATAGTCAACTTTATTGTAATATTATTGTTATATTTTTTAGTAGTATAATTTAATACAATAAAATGAACAAAACAAAAACGAAATAAAAGAAACAAATGAAAAACACAGATCACTATCTTAATTGGCGATGTTACCTGTTCGGGCCGTCAGATATATACTAATGAGCAGCATCAGTTAGATCGGTCAGATATGCTATTTCAGTGTGGGATTACACGGTTCGAGAGAGCACGGTGTAGGCGACGCGTCACTAATTAACACATTAGAAGTTGGAAAAAATCCAAAGCACCATTTGCGGCTGCTGGAAATAGACGTTATTGAGCGAGCAGTTTCGTAAGATTTCAATTATCTCTAGATACAAATAACCGCACGATAGCAAAGTTGTTTTGGAGGAGTCAGTACAATAATAAATGTTTTGCAAATTGCCTGAAACTGGAAGGAGCGGCGATCTTAGAATTGGTTGTGGGAAATGGAGGTTGAAGGCCCAGGATCATAAATGACTCGAAATTGGACTGGCCTAATGGATGGAAATGGTCTAATGGACCAAAACCGGTTGATTACTTATAGCAGTTATTTAGGTCGCCTTGTCATGGTCATCATCATCATTAATCCCTTATACGTCTCACTGCTGGGCACGGGCCTCCTCTATATTTGAGAGGGTTTAGGTCCTGGTCCACCACGCTGGCCTAGTGCGTGTTGGCGGACCATACCTAAGAAATTCCTAAAAACTTTTAGATGTGCAGGTTTTATCACGTTGTTTTCCTTCACCGTTAAAGTATGTGATAATTATTTGTAAATACACACGTAACTTCTAAAAGTCTGAGGTGTGTACCTGCCTGGGGTTTGAGCCCACGACCGTCGAGATTCTCGACCGCGTGCCTAAACCTCAAGGCCATCACGACCTCCAATTTGTTGGTAGCTGGCATAAATTTGTTAGTATATTTAATGGTACATGTATAGTCTAAGAATTCCATTGGTATTCGGCATTAAGCTCGCACTCTGTGGCATGGTCTAAAAAATTATTTTCAGAGTTTTAGTGACGAATCTCAAAATACGAATATTTGAGTAACCCAAAAAATGTGCCAATTATCTTTAATTCTATTTGATCCTCAAAGTTCGATAAAACTCCAACTACTTCAAAGAATGGTGTAAATGCATAATAATGCTAATACACATAAGAGGCATTGTAGATTTCTCTTAATGGCTGAAACTTCCATAGCGAGCGCTAAGAAAGCCTTTGTACCTGTTCAAACACTCTCGCGTTCAGATTTGTCAACTTGTTGAGATTTCACATATAGGGGTTTTACAATCGCAAATATTAAATTATGCAATCTTTGTCATCATACATACATACATACCCTCACACCTATTTTTATTTATTTAACACTAATAAATCATCAAAAATAAACATAAAAAAAATATAGAACCTCTAGATCGCACGACACATAAGAGACCACAGGTGGTCAATTGTTCGGCTGCGGCACTATTGTGGGCGCCTCTCGCCCACGCACCGTGGCCGTCCCACTTGGCGCGAAGATGGCCACCGGCGGGTTTTGGTCGGTATGCCGGCATAGGGATTTTGTTAGGGACCCAGCTCGGCACTAACATCTGTGCGGACATGACGTGTCCGCGCGCCGGGCTGGAAGGCCGATGACCCCGACATACGCTTTTCGCCCCCTTCCCCCAGGGCTGGCGAGAAGTAAAGCCATAAACAGCTTTCCCCTCGAGAAAAAAAAAGGTGGTCAATTATTGTTATTAAAGAGACTATTTTTTGTAGACCGTAGAAATGAACGGCCTTGCTTTTGATTGCGAAGTCGGAGACAGGTGTTATTATTCGCCTTTCTGGTAGTAAAATATCCAGTAAAGGACATAGTGACTTATATCTATAAATTCCTTTCATACTACATAAATAGCTCAACATTCGTATTCAGGGGTACATGGTGTAAGTGAAAATATGTAGGTATCTATACATACCAATAAATAAAATTGGAGTGTCTGTTTGTGATATTGAAATAACCGCTTTTTAATAAATTTATATGGATGTATACACAGTACATATACCAAAATAACGTTTTTAACAATTTTTGTCTGTATGTCTGTTTGTTCCCGCTAATCTCTGAAACGGGTGAACTGATTTTAACGGGACTTTCACTGGCAGATAGCTGATGTAATAAGGAGTAACTTAGGCTACGTACATATAAATAAAATTTGAGTGTCTGTTTGTAATATTGAAATAACCATTTTTACTACATGTATATATATGAATATAATATATGTATATACGGTACATACACCAAAATAACATTTTTTAAAATTTTTGTCTGTCTGTTTGTTCCGGCTAATCACTGAAATGGCTGGACCAATTTTGACGGGACTTTTAATGACAGGTAGCGTATGTACTTAGGCTACTTTTAGTTTATAAATTTTCTTATTTAAATTAATTTTCCGCCCAGACGAAGTCGCGGGCACAGCTAGTTATAAATAAAGAAACTGTCAAATACATGTGTTTCAATGTTAGGTCATATGTTACACAATAACGATCTAAATTAAGCTTGACATGCTAACACTGGTTATTTATTAGTTGAACAATTTTTACATGCAGGAAAATATTGTAAAATATCTATGTTTGAATGAAATATAATATGAAAGGTTCAATATACAGCTACATAAAATTTATCCAGCGTCAAAAAATAAATTAGTAATTTTTAACAAGTTCTGTAAAGGCAGTTCTATACAAGATCTGTGTTCAATCTGTGCGAGGACATTAAAAGGTAAATTGGATTCTACAATAATATTAGCAGAGTTAAATTGAAATGTTATGTCAGAACCCTTAGCTTCAGGACTTGAATCAAGTGGATTTGGTCGCGCTAGATCAAATTAAAGGAAGATTGAAGTGCGTTATAGCAGTTTAGGTTACGGTATTGTGCATTTCAAATGAATTTACAATGAATTATCACGTATTTTTGCACACCTAAAAGTTCTAGATATGTAGTCCGCTTACACTAGGCCAGCGTGGTCGACTAAGGCCTAAAACCCTCTCAGTTGTAGAGGAGGATCGTGTTCAGCAGTGAGACGTAATACGTTAGTTGCGTTGGATTAATGATCACAGCTACACGTAAATCTGATGCCACGTACATGAATATTAATGTTGTCGATAGCTATTGAAATTGTACATTTTACGGTACCTCAAGCCATCATAACCAATATAAAATACCCTATTTGTCGATCACACATCACGTGAGAGCGAAGACGACAAAGCTCGTGTTTTGTCGGCATCGTTTTAGTGTTGAGATCTATCATGAAGGTCCAATTCCTAAGCACACTTTTTTGAACTTATGAATGTTAAATAAATATTACACACACTTTAGCAATGAACTAAATTTACGATTTCTCCGCTAGGGATTTATGTACTCGTATGTGACATCAGCCATCTCGAACTAAGACAGCTTTGAAGTTTAATAACTTCCCAATCGTAAAAAGTAATAGGGTAGAGTGATTTTTTTTTCTTAGCCTTGACAAAAAAATCTTACTCAACATGTTGAGATGGCCCAATCACTTTTAAAATTAATTACGATTCAAAATGATTTCTACCCCCAGACTAAGAAAAATAATTTTTTTCACTCCACTAATAACCATAGGTAGTACCTGGGCTCTTGAGTCAAAAAATCTCTAATATTACATCCATAATTAACAAATTGCTTAATTTTAACGCTGCACTTAGGACCATTATCATTATTAGATCAAGTTGCTGGTAGATTTTGAAAAGTAGTTCACATTTTTGGAGCGTATCGATGCTTTCAAGATAATTAAAATCTGTCCCCATGTGATTTATACTTACTTGCGATATTCAGGCGTTTAATATCAGCCGGGATTTCAATCACGCTTTTTAATCATGATTTTCTGAACACGTAACTGTTCTATATTGAAAGTAATTATAAAATACCAATACGATTCTTGGAATAACATATTGACACGGTAAAAGTTAATCAAAAGATTCCATTGTTATTTCATATAGGCCTATAATATTTAAATTTATGTACATACATACATATGTATGTACTCACGCCTGAATTTTCTGAAGGAGACGGCATTTTTGCATCCACATTTCACCAATAGTTTATTTCTGCTCCACGTAATAGAGGGTGTTTTATTGCCCATTCTTGAGTACCTTTTTAGACTCCAAGCTGCTAATGAGAAAACCCAAATAAAACAACCCGGGTTTTCGGGTCACACTTTGCCTGATCTGGAAATCAAACTCGGGACCTTTAGATTGCACTGTACATACTTGTACCGCGAGACTACGAGGCATTTATTTATTTATTTTTACTTCAACATATACGGCTAATACCATTTACACATATTGAAGAACTCTAAAACATCTATATACATAATACAATACTCAAATTACAATATACAAATTAAAAATAAAATAAAATATATCGCATAAAAACAAACAAAACATAACTATAACAAAACAAACATAAAGTCGTAAATAAAACTAAGTAACACTTTCACAATATTTGAGAAAGTATGGCATGTACTTATGTAATAATAGTGCTTGTACGTAGTATTAACTACAACGGAAACGGTTTGTACCATTCTATCAAAAACAACGAAAGACAATTTTTGTGTGATACACAAATGCTTATTTTTTTCCAATGTTGGTGTTTTGGGACAGAAAATACCTTCGTAGTTTTGATGCCGACAAAAAAAATTGTATCTTAGTGCGGGTTTAGAACTATGCATGTGACTGTGGTCAGCAACATCAAGTGCATAAAAGGAGCTTTGCGATGTCTTGTTCTTGTTGTTCGGCAAAATTTTTACGTTATAAAATATTATTACGTCTTAATGTTTTATTAAAATAATTTAAAAAATCCCAAAATTGTCTAAAGCATAGTAAGTATATCGGCCACAAATATTTTAGGAATGAAACATAAACATTAAATTCGAAAGAAAAATTCAGACTTTCTCGTAATTTAAATGTAATTACAGTAAAAAAATATTTTTTACCGTTACTCAGTGAAGGACGCTCGAATTACACAAAAAGTTCCTTCAGATTTTCAAATTATACGACGGAGCCTATAAATCGCTAGGCTTATGAAACTTTTAAAAAAAGACAGGAATCTTGAAGTATTTCTCCTGATTAGAATGCTGTTGTTTATTTATGAAAAACATACCCTCATTGTTACTAAAACAAATGAAGTTATGGATTTGGAATGATTTTGTCCGTCAGTCAAGCTTAAAACATTTCTAGTAAGTAATGCACGTGAATACGGGGACTTCCATAGAAGCCCACAAGCGTTAAACGTTAATTGTGTAATGTCTAGTTTATATTTGCTTATTGTGGGATATTTATTTAAATAATTGTTTTTGTTAAATAAAGATTTAAAGGTTAAAAATGATTAATCGGAATTTTGAAAGGCAAATTGGGCTTTTGGGCTTCTATGGAAGTACCGCCACTGGTACCTACCTATAAGATTTTAGACTACATGTTAAAAGCTATATTCAACGATGTACGAAATTTATTATTATTTCTTTTCATCTGCTATCCACGTCTTGCATCTGAGCAGTGGCGCTACTTCCATAGTTGCCCAAAAGCCCAGCTTGCCTTACAAAATTCCGAATAATAATCTTTAAGCTTTAAATATCTATTTAACAAAAGAAAGACATACAAATGAGAATATCTTGTATAACAGTAAACAATTATAAACTAGACATTACACAATTAATGTAACCCTTTAGACTTCTATGGAAGTACCGCCTCTGCATCTGAGCAGACTGTCTCATCTTTCACTTTCGTCTTTGACTATGCAGTATTGAACGCTGGTTTAGGATTACGATCTGTTATTAGACGTCCAACTCGCCTCAGTTTAGTTCTAAACTATTCACCTCTATGGATTCATGTTTTGGCATCTTCGTAAAGAGTTTCAGATACCGATAGACCATTGTGTATTCGCATCTCAGCCTGTTGAATGGTTTTCAAACTAGGTACGTCTTTGTTTGTAATTTTAGTAGATGGCTACTTAACATTGGATAGTTTTCTATTCACGTAGGAGTTATATGTTTTTCTCATTTATTAAAAAAAACACTGGCACGATCAAATGATTTACTCTTTACGTTATTATAGGATAAGATAATTAGTTTTTACGTATAGGAATTGCCAAATCTCTTCACTTCAATGACTATATAAAATTCATGATTTCCAATAAAAAATTAACAATTGCCGCGTAATTTTACATTCAATAACACTTTTTAAGAAAGAATAACACATGTTCTTATACAAGACGTTGAAGTGTTCGGAACCAATAAATACAAGCAATATCTGTTTATTGAAGTTTTTCTGATCGAACAAATATTGTAGCTATAAGCACATTACGTCACTATACGCTTCTAAAAACAAACTTCCGAGAGCCTGTCTGCGTCATATACGTGTCTAGCAACGGATACAAAATCTTAGAAGCTGAATTTTATAGTAAGAAATTGATATCAACAACTTTGAATAGGTCAGGTTTGAAAGGAACGAGTTATATATAATTTGCAATAGTCATCATAATGAAAGTAATATTCTTTTACCAGTGTGAGTCAGCAAAACCATTGATAAAATATTGATGAATGAAGAAAATTGGCTGGTTAAACAATGCCAGTTTGAATAAAAATATTATTAGAAAACCTGCATTTCTGAGAGTCCACCTTAGCCACTAGTATGACTAGCATCGTGAACTAATGCTAGGGCCTCCAGAGAGGAGAGGTGGCTCATGCCTAAGAGAGTCTTATAATGAGCTGATCTTATTAACACAATAGAAGGAGAACTACATGCAGTCGCAAAATGATAAGGTATTAAAATGAAATGAAACAATCTGCCTCCAGCTCTTTCAATCCAATTTAACCAGGTTATAAGAGTTAGCATGCATAATATTATAAAAACATTCTTATCTACCTCCACGTGAACGTCGCGGTACAATAACAAAGCGAAATGAACAAAAGTTGTTTTCTTTTTAGACTCGGCTACTCATTTTCTTGTCATATCTCCATATTTAAATTAAAACACCCGCGTGGCGTGTTTTACCAAGCAATGCGGACGAAGCGTTTTGGCTTAATGAAATATAAATATTTTTTGTTATAAAATACATTTACTTGATTTATGTTTAAAGCAATTTGTGGCGGTGGTTGCGACAGCGCGTTAATTATTTTGGATATAGCAAACGCGAAACTAGAATTTACTTAAAATGTGACGAATATAAAAGCGTTTCAGCATTAGGTATGAAATAATAACTAAGTATAAATGTGAAAAGGCGAAGATATAGTCCAATTGTGTTAATTTAAAAAAATATTTCAACAATATACTCAGCGCTAATGACAATGGAAAACGGGTAATGATTTTTTATATAATGATACGGAAAAGTGGCAATTAGAATAAAAATTAAAGGATGGGCAAGCAGAGGAAGGCTAAAGAATAGATGAATGTCAATGGAGTGTGAGAAGGAAGATATGAAAGAAAAAGGGGTGTTCGAAGGTATTAAAACTTTTATTTGGAAGGAGAAAACCTTCAGCGCCTACCCCAAATAGAATTGGGAACAAGGCAAGAGGATGATGATGATAAAGCCGGAGAAGTGACAATTACGCCTGAGAGTAAATGGGGATCAATTGGGCTTCCGACTATAAACAAATTTTTTATTTAAAAAAAAAACTTTTTTCAATTGACATTGTTTAAACATTTCTGTGTCCCTCGATTTGTTTCGAGTGTAGGTGTTTGAGAGATCGAAAAGTGTCTTGTAGTTTTTGACACCCACGACAGAAGTTTTGTTTTGTGTTTTTTAGAACACATACATTATGTGACTGTTGTATATACACATATATACTTGACAAAATCTAAATGTAAAAGCAAGTGAAGCAGCGTAAAAGTTAGGATTAATAGAGCATAGGGAAGCAGAGACTTGTCTTTATCATTCAGAAGACTTTAAGCTCGAACGCACTGGCTGGAACATTTGGCTTGCGATAAAAGCTCGCCGTAAGGCACTCTTGCTGTGCGAGTTTAAAACCAGACGTCGTAAAAAGCAACCTATTTAGGATAGATTTTACTCTTACACAGTCAAAGCAACTTTTCGTTAATATCCACGATCACAATGGTATGACTGCCTCTTTGTTCCGCTTCTGAGCACAAGCCTATTATATATAGATGAATATGTTCAGTTCAAAAATGTCAATTCTTGATGTAAATTTTTAGATCAGTTTTTCTCATGATGGTCTTAATGACTTTCTTGATAAAATTACGGATTATATTCAAGATAACAGTCGATTCTTTAGCTACCTACATCAGCTACCTGCCTAAAAAGTCCCGTCAAAATCAAAATCAGTCCACCCGTTTCAGAGATTAGCCGGAACAGACAGACAAAATTTGGTTGGACTTTATTTTGGTATATGTACCGTGTATACACATCCATATGCATTTATTAAAAAGCGGTTATTTCAATATTACCAACAGACACTCCAATTTAATTTATTTGTATAGATGTATAGATTGCCTCGTGGTCTCGCGGTACAAATATGTGCCATACAATCACGAGGTCCCGGGTTCGAATCCCGGGTCGGGCAAAGTGTTGTTGGGTTTTTCCATTAGGAAATTCACGGCAACAGCACGGAGTCAGGAATTGTGCCCGAAAAACGGTAATAGGCTCGCCCCCTATTACGTGGGACTGACATATAAATGGCGAAATGTGGGTACAGTAATGTACCTCTGCCTACCTCTTCAGGGAATACAGGCGTGAGATTATGTATGTATAGATTATAAGCCCTGGGAGTAAATAAATTGATCAATGATTTGTTTTGCTGTATCGTTTTGACATTTGTATTGTTAAATTGACATCATTTTAATGAAAAATTATGTATGAATGTTACATACTTTTGAAAGCAAAAAAATGACATTTCATGTTGCTGAGGGATTTTCTAGCGTTTCTTCTTCTCCACAGCGATAACGCCTTCTGAAGTGGTGGTGGCTAATTTAAATTGGCAATTCATGGTACCTACTTGTAAAAATCTATTATTTTAAAATATATAGCACAGAATTGTCTGAGGTAAGATGACTCGCAGACTGAGATAACCTCTCGGTAAACGCTAAGCCTAGATTAGGCCACCATAGTATATAAAAGTAAAGTATGCATTGCGTTTAACATTTCCGAGTTCAGCAAAAATTTGTAAAATAATTTAAACAAGCAGTAACTAAGGATAAAAAACCCAACAGTAAAAATAACAACATTTTAATTTAAAGGACAAGAAACATCTTTATTCCTATTCACGTTTTATGATAAGAGAAATGCAATTCGAATAAATTTTTGTAATACTATATGATTCAAGTAACATTTGCCGTTGGAACACATAAATTAAATCCCATTTTTACTTGCATCCAATGTTCCGGCGTTTCGGTGTCATAAATCAAGATAGCATTTTTTACTAATTCATGGCTGTAAACCGAGCTTAAAATTTTAAAAATGTTTTATTTCACTTCGTTTCTCCTCAGTACCCAGAACAAAGCCTCTGTTTCTTTTATTTGTGCCTCTTTGTCACAGTTTGTTTCCTTAATTGTTTTACGGTTGTGCAATTTGTCTTTTCGCCTACTGCTCTTTGTAATACAAGAGTTTTAAAACCTTCCGTATAGTTGGTAATCGTTTAAGTTATGCCACTGGCCACTTCAAGTTCCGTTTTTTCTTTTACTGTAATAGGAAGATAAATGACTGAGCTAATATTTCTCGGTAAAGACTGCAGAGTTTACCTTCATATTCATTTTACCCTGATTTATTTTAGAAGATAGTATAAATCATGATTTATACTATGTATAAATGTAGTAAAGACATGTCTTTACGCTCATACTCTCACGTTATGAGGGAGGTGGCTGGCCTATTGCCGTTTTGCGGACACATTTACAAAGTCCGTTTACTGAAAATTTGAAATGGAAAAACCTAATCACACTGCCTGAATTTGAATCTGTATACTTATGTACGTGTGCTGCGAGACCACGAGGCAGTCCAGATTAGAAAACGTAATATTTTTTTTTCTCGGATTTTTTTTTACCGTCAATTTGTTTGTAATCACGGTAACTATTATAGTCCGGTCAAATTAGACTAAAAAATAGGGGTGAGGTTACAAAAATTTCGGCTTGGCTGAATATTGGTAGGGTTGTTCAATAGGTACACTATTATAAAGGAAATGTGAAAAGTCCTCATCGATCAAGCACGTGCAAAAAAAATTACTCGGGGTCAAAGGTCACAAAAACGGGTTCATTAGGTACCTACTTGTCTTAATTTTCGATCACGGTCTTTTTACACCCCGTATAAGTATATCGTGTGAAATAATTCTAATTCTAGACTGCCTCGTGGTCTCGCGGCACAAGTATGTGCCGTGCGATCTAGAGGTCCTGGGTTCGATTCCCGGGTCGGGCAACGTATTATTGGGTTTTTCCATTAGGAAATTCTCAGTAGCAGCACGGAGTCTGGAATTGTGCCCGAAAAACGGCAATAGGCTCGCCCCCTATTACGTGGGACTGATACATACTGGCGAAATGTGGGTGCAGAAATGCACCTCTGCCTACCCCTTCGGGGAACACAGGCGTGATGTTATGTATGTATGTATGTATGTAATTCTAATTCCTTTGTTAATTCTAATGTCTAGTAATCTTGGGCGTGCATTTACATTTGGCGGCCTGCTGTTGTGAAAAGTCAAAGTGAGGAAAATAAAACATCTTTAAACTGTGCACTTACTTTAATTCTAAATCGATGTACCACATAAAAAGTTATCTGTACATATACATTCTTAATTAATTATAAAATATCATATAAACAAACATGATTTCGGATAGACTTACAGTCAGTCATATTTAGTACAAATTACTCGATCACATGACTGTTCTGACGGTAGAAAAAACTCTTTGGTTTTACTTTGGCTTAAAATCGCTTAAAACATCTTAAATCTAATGACAATGAGAAATAATAATGACATTACAGTTAATTATTATTAATAAATATCCGCTGCTATAAATAAATTGCTTTCCCGACGTCCATTTCACGTGAATCGAGTAATTCAACATTTATAATTAAAATCATATCTATAACACTTGAGCCTATTTATAAAATCATTTTTACTATAATTCAGTTGTATAGTTGTTTTCGTTACTGATAGACACAACTTACTAATAGTATTCTAATAATTTCGATTTAAAAGAAAACGTTCTGATTACGTCATGATATGAGACACACTTCGGAATACCCTGTACACTGTATACTTAAAAGATAAAATTTATTAAAAATTAGAGATCGCATTACAAGCAAGTGCTTTTTGGTAAATTTTGTTCCTAATAATATATGATTAGAAGTTTTAGACTCGTAGATCAACTGCGGTAGCGCGCGACTGCGTTGCATGCACGTAATGCAATCTCTACAAACAATAACATTCGAAACAGCACTAAAACATTTAAACCATTAGTTACTAGAATAATAAAGTTCCACAAACCAACAGTTAAATTATTCGACAATGGCCGACGCAATACCGTCCGTGTGTCTACCAGTTGAGAACAGTATTCAGTAGAATAGGAAAGTTTCCGATTAATATCACAGTTTTCGTATTTTAAAAGTAGGACAATACAAACTCCGCTAACTAGTCTGAACTATTTACACTTTGCTACACTTTAGTTAGAAACAATAGGTCCTGGACACATCCGAGCATTGGCCCTTGTCTTGCTGTCACCCAAAGTAGTACTGCGCGTTGGAATAACGATACAAACTCCTCGTGTTAGGGTCGGTTTCCACAGGCATTTGAACTCTGGGTAGGGTTTTGACCGCAACACCTCGCCCTAGCGTGCCATGCGGCATAGTTCGAAGTGGCATTTCTATTGGGAATTCAGCGACCTGTCCATACATATTGGCACTGACGTGTGGGTACGTATTTGGCACTGGACGACCGACGTATCTATTGATCTTTGGACTTACTGCTACATTAGTGAATTGCACTTCTTGTTTAAGACCAGAGTCGACGGAGTCCACAGGCCCCGATAGGCTGGTTATGTTAATGTCGTTGTCAACTTCAGATATGCTGTCGTTGAAGCCATTCGGGATTTCTGTAGTGGCTGACACGTCTGGGCCTTTGGGCTGCTCTGAGCCTTGCCTGTTCATGACGCATCGGATTATGCCGAGAATCCCGCAGAGAAGGACCACGACAGCAACACCAGCGATAATGTACACGTATGTGATGTCAAATGGATCTGTGAAAAAAAAAACATTTTTATTATCACAATCAAAATCAATTGACTTTACCTTTCCTCATAGTTTTTCAATGAGATTTTATGGTAAAGTACGGATATCCGGCAACTATCACAGATTTTTTCGATGTCATCCTTCCAACTTGTGGGTCATACTGCTCTTTTTTTCGCTGTCAAAAATTTTACAGCATATAAAATAATTATTACTTATTATCACGTCTTAGACAAAATGAAATGCCCCAGTTAAAATCTATTTATGTCTATTATTTTTGATTAATTTCTTTGCTAGGAAAAGAAGACCCTAGAGAACCTAGTAAAAACACCTGTAAAAATCCTTGTAAACCCTGCTAAAGTATGTTAAAGGAAACTAATATTTCACGTGTGAATTCTATTTACGAGCCTGTCCATTTTATTCTTTATGAAATTTATCCTCGTTTCCACAGACTTTGTGTTAGTTTTTTGATGGTTTAACAATCAAATCCCTTTGTACATAATATTATTATTGCGAGAATTAGTTTTTCTGTTTTTTACTCACACTCATTTCACAAATCGCTGGACCAATTATTATGAATTGTTGTACAGATATGTATGGAATTCTGGAAACTGTTACTTTAAGAACTACTTAAAGTGGGGTACTTTAAGAACCTCCAAAAAAGTATCTGTACATAGGTATGCATTGTTAGGCACGGACCACCTTGACAACTGAGAGATTCTAGGCCTTAGACCAGTGTGGTCACATGCTGATCTCATGCCGTTTAAAGGACTATAACACATAAGAAATAGACCAACCAATGTCATTTTATCTCTTAAACGACGTATTACTAGTCTCTTAGAAATTTGTTGTATCATACAAGTTGTTATTCTATCAAGAATGCGACACACTTTTGTGGCTCGTTAAGAAGAGTTATACACCTAATATAATGTAATTGAAATCCAGGACGATAAGAATTCCTATACACATAAAATAAATAAACCACGGGCATGGAATTTTTTTGACAAAAAGACATGTGGTATTTACTGTCGACAGGCGTTCGTCGAATTTATTTTCGCGTTCGATATCAAACGCAGAGGTTTTTCACTACAAAAAGATTAAGCCCACCCTATTGCTTTCTGATATGGCTTGACGTATATCACTGGTTTGAAAAATAGATCCAATATTTGAAGCACTCCAAACTAAGTCTATATCTATCGCTTATGCAGTTTAATTATTGAGTATCCATCCATCCATCAGCCAATGGAAGTCCATTGCTGGGCATAGGCCTCTCCTAATGACTTCCACAGGGACCTGTTGGAAGCAGCCTGCATCCAGCGTCGTCCCGCAAACTTTACTAAGTCGTCCGACCATCTTGTCGGAGGACGTCCCACCCGCCTGCCAAGCGTGGCGAGTATTTGCATAACCCTCATGATGAGGGAATTATTGAGTATACCAGTTCTTAATGCAGCTTGGTGCTCTGCATGAGTTTCCTCTTCGGTTGAGTAATCGGTCTTATATAAAATGCTCTCTTGGTTTGAGTTGGTGGCTTAAATAAACCTAAGGAATGCCTCGCGAAGATCTTTTGAATATGCCAGTTTCTTCGCGATATTTGACTTCACCGTTTAAGTGTGTAATTACCATGAATATTTAAAGAATACGCGAATAGTTTTGTTGTTTTCCAGGCATGTTTTAATAATAATTCCATTCTGGAATAAATGTATGATGTTAACAATCCCATAATTAAACTCGGAAAATATTGAGCGTGATGGCATATTTTATAATACAACTTTATGAGAATTCCGTATAAGTACGAATTATATTAAAAAAGGAATCATTCAAATCAATCATACTCTCTCTAATAAAAACACCAACATACTTGCTGTAATGCCTACTTACTTTTGAGGTAGATAATAATTTGCACATGTTGAAATGTCAACGGAACTACACAGAGTCTCGAAGGCAGTGTTGAGACGCTTAAACTATACGCAAATTGCCATAGTATTCAATAAAGGCCTTCGATATAAATAATTGTATCCACAACAACTATAAATTACTTCTCGTACACTTGCGTAGCAGTCTCTTGGCATTAAACTTTCGTGATATATTGGCACATGCCTTAAATTCTCCCCTGTGACACTTAAGCGAATAATTTATGACTAATCGTCCTTTAATGACTTCATGCAACTATATTAGTGTACTGTGATGGTATAATTATATCTACCAGTCAATATATGAAACGCAAGCTTTTGTTACTGTTGCATGTCTAGGTATCACAATCAATACATCACTGTGTTGGTCAAGTATGGACTGACATATTTCAAATATCCGATACAGTTATTTATTTTCCGAACTCTGTGTTACTACTGAGAATTTCCTCATGAAAACCCTGTAATATTTTGCCCGGCACGAGAGTCGAACTCCGGCCTCTCGATTGCCCGCAGATGCCTCAGGGCTAATCAGGTATAAGTGTTATTTTTAGCTCTAACCTCATTCTTTATATTACTACGAAATAGCTGTCAAAAAGACTCATAACAATCATAAGAAGTATTTTACCCTCTTTAGGCAGATGATGTCGTGGTGGGGACGCTGCATGGTTGTCCCTGTCGATGCTCGATACGTTAAGGCTGGTGGTGACTGAAGGCCTCTGTGGTGGGACAGCTGCCACAGCCGGCGCTGGTGGTACGGCCGACTCACCCCACCATCGGTCGTTGGACTCATCTGAAAAATAATTGTCTTGAGATATGTGGGATATGAAATAGTGATGACCTCCGTTGCGTAACGATGGGTTGCGGATAAGATTACTATTGAATTTTTGCTCTAAAAAAAAACAAAAAACTATTATAATATAATATTTTTAAAAATAAATTGAAGTCCTACTACCTCTCTACCGTCAAGTAGGTAATCTTTGTTATTGTAGTATATATATTATTTATCTTTGTAGGCTTATGTATTATGTTTATACTGTATATGTATGTGTTGTGTATATAAGTGTATGTGTGTATATACTGTATTCATATACCTATGTATAAAAATATAAAAAAATAAATATCATTTAAACACCTCCACAACTCGCTAATCACTCGGTATATTCCATTATGCCTGGTTGTCTAGAAGAGACCGCTTTAAGCGATAAGACCGCCGATTGTCCACTATATAAATAAATAATAAATATATTTAAGTTGTTTTTGTGTAATTGTTTGTTTGTTTAAATGGTGTACAATAAAGTGTTTTTTATCTTATCTTAATATTAATATCGCACGAATTGATTTATTTATCAGTACAAAAGTACTATCATTTACGTGGTAAAATACAATATTTATTGCGCTATTGTACAAAAACATGACAACGTGACAACAACGCATGACAACAAACGTCTTACGCATTTTCGATCAGGGTCACGTAATCTGACGCGAGTTCAATATTTTTTAACCATAATAAAATTGCACTAAAGAAGTTTTCACTTCAATAAGATTAGTAAGCATATTAAATTCTTTCGAAGGGATTCTGTGTATCTTAACATATTATGTAATAGATCGCAATAATATCGTGACGATATTCGCAAGGTGGCTGGCAGCGGTTGGATGAGGAGGGCCGAATATCGAGCCCAGTGGCGTGCCATAGGAGAGGCCTATGTCCAGCAGTGGACGTAAGAAAGGCTGCTGATGATGATGATGATGATGATGTAATAGATCTTGCCCGCGATTACGTCTGTTTCATGGTGTACATCAGAATTCATCATCATCAGCCCATATACGTCCCACTGCTGGGCACTTGCCTCAAATACATACTTATGTATTTGTACTAAATTCCATTAAATTTTATGCACCACTTTAGATGTAATAGGGTAACATAAAACACCCACGTTTGCAATAATAATATTAGTTATGATCAACTGTTGACTTTCTCGTGGTCTCACGACTCAAGTGTGTGCAGTGCAATCTAGAGATTCGATTGCCGAGTGGGATAATGTCATTGGGTTTTTCCATTAGGAAATTCTCAGGAGCAGCACGGAGTCTGAAAATGTGTCTAAAAAGGGCAATAGGTGCCCCTATTACGTGGACACATACCTGACAAAATGTGGGCGCAGAAATGCACCTCTGCTTACCATGTTTCTCTACTACGGAATATTTAAATCTGGACCTGTCGTCTGTCTGTTCTATATCGTCCGTTTCCATACATCATAGATTTTGTCTTACCTGACAAATCATATATTATCGTAGGTATTCCTAGTATGCATTGTTCGCCGACACGGGCTGTCTAGTACACAGTCAATTAATATTACGTAAAATATAGGTAATATATTTAAACTTGATATAGTGTTCATAAGAAAATATAATAAAAAACCAATAGCAAGCGATCGATTTCTGTACTTTTGTGAATTAGTTATTTTTAGAAATTTCATGATAAAAAATATATGTCTAAGCTAGAAAAATGATGAGATCATTTAAAATAATAGTACTTAAGTATTCAATTATATTTTTTATTATAAAAATATGTATTCTGAAGATTTTTTATAATCGGGAACGGACACAACGGAGAAGATATCATAGACAGATGGTATAGGTATTATTTAATCAAAAAACGCTTAAATGGAAACAATAAAATGTAAATAATAATAAAAAAAATGTACATAGGAAAACATTATTAACTAATAATCCAATAAATTAAGACCAACTAAAGTGTT
Organism: Hemaris fuciformis; assembly: GCA_907164795.1. NCBI lineage: Eukaryota > Metazoa > Arthropoda > Insecta > Lepidoptera > Sphingidae > Hemaris > Hemaris fuciformis. The sequence continues at coordinate 12,248,006 of OU015440.1, forward strand.
TTGAGTTTGAACGTCAGGGATTATCTTCTTTGAATAATAAGACAAGGCTTTAATGCAGATTTGCAGATCTTTTATCTAAGTATCAAAAAAAATCAACTTAACAAATTGCTACTTTCGCAAATTTATCCTAAGAGCTCTCCAAGGAATTTTCGCGACTGTTCTCCACTTTCTGACTAAGATAAATCTCGAGCTATGATAGTACATTTCACAAATATAAAAGACGAACTACCCTCGAAAGGTTTTTATTATGACATCGGATCCTTTACAACGAGGAGAAAGGAAATCTGCGATATTGGAAAACAGTGGATCGAGTTGGGTCGTGAAAAATGAATAGTGTAAAAGCACGTTTCATACATTTCCGGGACGTGCCCGCGCTCGACCCGCCACCGATAAAGGGATGCGTCACACACAAACACGTGGCTGGAATTTTGTTTGTGCGATAACATAAATAAGGTAAAAAAACAACAAATGTACAGTAAGTTTTAAAATAAAGGCTAAATATAAGTTTTGTAAATTCGAAAGTCACTGGCTGTTTCCGTGTCGCGGAATGCGTCGAAGCATGCGGGCAAAAGATTCATTATCTTTTTTTTAATTGAAGAGAGCTTCTCAAGTTCCCCGGTGGGTGCCACAGGGGAGCCCGAACTAGATATTTCGGGCGCTCTGGCCTTCCAGCTCAGCACTCGTAGAAAGCGCTCCCTTCGCCGAGTTGGGTCCTTAATCAAATCCTAAGCTAGCATACCGACTGAAACTTCTTTTTAACCATCATGTCTATTTGGGTTGGAGCAAGATATCACAGGACGTAAAACGCCCTGAATTGTTTCAGTTTTCGCTACCGCGAAGTCCAAACTTGTTCTCCTCAAAGAGCTTTTATTCACCCCCTTTGATAGTTTAATTTGCATAGCTTTGGTCCACATACAAATGACGAAGTAAATAATAAAAAAAAATAACTTTCAAAGTTATTCTGGTTAGAAATTTCGCTCAATGTCAACCAAAATAATATACTTAATATGCTTTCCTGCGTATCGCATATCTCGACAATTATACAATTAAACCCAATTCCAATACGGTTAATGCGTTTTAGGCCTATAATTCAGTCGCATAGCTGTACGTGAATACGGTTTCGTTCAATTAAATGTAACACCTACGCGAGCTCGGTCAATTAATTGCACCCGATTCGAATTTAAATCGTCGGCTTTCCGGAGCTGTGTGAAACGACTTTATTCTGCCATATTGACAGCGCGAAATTATATAAATGTATATTATTTTTAACCATCACAGTGGCAGTAAGTAATTCGCTCTTGATGACTGAAGTTGACCTTATTATGTTCGAGATTTTTTTTCCTTTTTATGCAATTCTCGTTTCGTGAAGTTATTGAAGGAGTATAAAGGCGAAATGAATCGTAGTACTTAAGTGCTTGATAAATGTTCGGAGTTAAAATTTAATTCAATCGCGTTTTTTACGAAATCGGGACTTTTAAGTGAAGTTTTAATAAGTAATTGGGTGGAATGCAGTATCACATTTGACTGCAGTACGGACATATTATGTAGTATACCTTATTAAAACTGGAATGCTTTGTTATGTAGAAAACTTATTTGTAAGAAAATTATTTAATAAAATTCTTAAGAAATACAATAAAAAAAAACAAACATGACGTGAAATACACACTCAAAACTAGTTATACTCAAATTCACAAATTTTTAAAGGTCAAATGCGTCGTTCAATCATAATTCTAGAACTTATAAACCTGCTTTCAACAGGGCTAAAAACCAGCGTACCTACTTCGATACATATTAACTGAAAACATACTTTATCCGCCAAAACACGTCTTAATTTTGTACATTGTAAAAATTAGAAAATAAACAATACTTGTCAATATTTTGTTTTTATCAATTTCGATTCATGTAGTTAATGTGTATATTTATGTACTGAAACCTCATATCCGGCATTGTTTTATGTTCTTGTGTATACTGACCCACTTTAGAGAGCTCTGATAGGGCGCACCGTACGTATTAAAACTCTATGATGGTGCTTTATTTGATGTAACCTCTAAACTAATGGTGATCACGTTTTACATGACGTATAAACGTGACGCTTTAATTTGAAGTCAAAATATCTAAAAAAAATGTCGAAGTATCTCAAAATTTTATGTGAAAATTTCACTTCCGGTTTTCTATAATAAATTGTATTTTACTAATAAATTAAAAAGAACACCTTTATAGTAATTGAAACAACTTTATTGGTATTTTTTTTAAATTTACTGATTCCAAACAAAACGTCCAAAAATATCTTCATTCAAACTTCGTCAAATCTTCAGAAGCCCATAACTAGGCAAAAAAGAGACGAAAATAAAAATGTGTGTAAATATTTTCATCTATTTACTGACCGCAATATAAAAAAAATCAAGATCTCATTTTTTCCCCTTTTCCTCTTGACGTGAAATGCACCGTATGTAGGTATTGTGTAAAATTACTTTAATGTAGATGAATCAGCGAATGTACAGAAAATAATGTGGTTTTATTTACACTGTATCCAATGATAAAATTGTAATCGTCTTTTTATATATAGGTACCTATATATTTTTTTAGTTTATAATAGATGTTATGGCGATCAGTGGGTGCCGTCGTTAATGTCCGAGTAGTAAACTTTGCGACATCATTATTTACCGTTATATAATTTTACATACATACATGCATAGCCTCACGCCTGTATTCCCCGAAGGGGTAGGCAGAGGTGCATTACTGCTCCCACATTTCGCCAGGTACGTATGTATTAGTCCCACGTAATAGGGGGCGAGCCTATTGCCGATTCTCGGGCACATTTCCAGACTCCGTGCTGCTACTGAGAATTTCCAATAAAAAACCCAATAACACTTTGCCCGACCTGGGAATCGAACCCAGGACCTCTAGATCGCACGGCACATACTTGTGCCGCGAGACCACGAGGCAGTCATATAATTTTAGTCCTCAATATTATACGTAAACAGCTAATATAAATCATAACAAGAGAATGTATAACCGTGTGCCAATCCACTTCTATCCTTCTTCCTTATGTATTAAAAAAACAACTAACAAATATATTGAACGGTAAGAGAATCTTCAATACTTTTATCATGAGTATTACATTTACTTTGATTTTATTATCATCGACCTGCAGAGGTCCCATACTGGCACACGCCTCATATAATGCATGTTATTAAACAAAGTATTCAGATTTCTCATCAAGAGTTATTAAATCACATTGCCGTGTCAGAATAAAATCAAATATGGTTTACGCGACTTTTGCTAGTGACCTCAAATGTACAATATATTTGATATATTGGACCGTTGAATGAAGCCAAAACTAGTATTAACCGGATACAGCCCGTATTTATATATCGATACAAAGGCATTCGCGATGAATGTGAATGCATCAAAAGATTGATGGCACTATGCTGACCAAAAAAGGTTTACAAAAAAATAGTAAACCATTTTTGCCATTTTCAAAAAGGAACAAACGAGATTGGAATCGATTTGATGTGGTACAGATATACTCGTATATCTATATTCAAATATATGTTAATGAACAAAGCCTAAAGGAGAATGCCCATAATCAGTATCGCATGATTTAAAGTTGTGCCACAAGTTAGTAATATCGACAATTCTTGTCTTTAATTTTAATGATTTTATTTCGTATTAGTTGACCCTACATTTGCCGGATTAAAAAAAAAAACAAAGATAAATAGTATTTCTATTTATTTACCTAATACCTACATTTTCTGTTGTCGTTTTATTACGCTGTGTTGCCATGATATAAAAATATATCAATTGACTTTTAATTTATTTGATCATTTACTATTAAGCAGAAATTACAATTATATTGTTTTAAGCTATCACTAGATCTTGTTTGTGGGTTCGCTAGCGTGAAAAGTTAATAATAAGACTTATTCATATAAAAGTAACTTACTCTTTAGCAATGCTCGGTGGTGGCTGCTATAGGTTTCCGTTTCTACTACCAAACGCAATCAATTTTAAAGCGAGGCACTTCACAGATTTTTGCTTTGCGCACATTGCTTTTATCAAAGCGCTTATTTGCAACAATCACATCAATTAATAGCTCTTTATTTATTTTCATTAAATGATTATAGCAAGTACGGCACTATTCTAATAGAGTATATTTTTCTCTGCTGTATATTTCTAACCATACGATGCATATCCTAACAGTTCCTAAAATGATTCCTAACACGAAAATATTTTCTGTGAAAATGATAATCATGAGAAATATTGATTATTATTCTCAGCCTATCGCCGTCCACTGCTGAACGAAGGCCTCCCCAAGTAGGCGCCAACCATCCCGGTCTTGAGCAGCCCTTATCCATCAGTTACCCGCCACCTTTATCAAGTCGTCGGACCATCGTGCTGCAGGACGATATTATATCGATTATAATAATAATAAATCGACTTATGCACTTGGCAACATTGAAATTGGTTGGCGGGTGGGATAATGTCATTAACATTATATTATGTTTATCAAGAACGGCCGTTACGTTTGTTTTTCGCAAAAGTAAACATATTAATGTTATTCGTTTTCCAAGTATGGTTCTCAGTTATATAATAAGTAGTGATTTTGACAAAGAGACTCCATATAGGTAACTTACTTTATAATCGAGATAGACTCCTTGTACAATTTATTGTGAAAAGTGGTTGTGAGACAGAGGCTCCTAGTATTTTAGTGTGACAAGTGATTTGTGATTGTGAGACAGAGCCTCCTTATATCACTGTATTATGGTAATATCAGTTCGCCGGTGTGTTAATTGTACACTTCGGCTACGTTTTGGACCTTCGCAGGCATTAAGAGAAATCAATGAAATCATGTACAATCTCTATATATGTGGATTTCACCCTCGCCGGTAAGTGAATTCAAAACTGTATTTTTATTAAATATTAAGTAATTTAAAAATGTATTACTATTAGTGTTTAAACTGTTGGAACTCTGACTTCTCTCTGGAGGTGGTGGCTACAACACACTCATTGTCAATGTAGCTACATTGTATATTATATTATATGTAAACACAGATATTTGGTTTATGCTCCAATGAAGATTTTCAGGTTTTTATTTTCAATACTTATTGTAAGGCCAGGTTTTAACTATTGTTACTGTGATTTTTATAACTATTCTAATTGCCTGCTTTAATGTGCTGTTTAAGACACAGTGATATACAATGCCAAACACTTAAACTGTTAGTACCTATTATTAGCTTTAACTTGGGAATTTCAGACATAACAAGTAATACACAATTAACTGATTCACAGAGGAAGTATATTACTAGCCTTTGAATTTAAATACAAAGTCTTATTGTAAACATATATTTTCACAGATTTCACGGGATGGCATTCTCTGCATGGAGTGTTATGCTGTTCTTCAAGTTGGCTCACTTCAAGATTCTATTTTAGAACATTGAAATGTATGTTTTGTATGTATGTCTCAAGGGCCTCATTCTTCATGTTAAATGAGAATTACTGTTTTTAACTTTTATGAAATATTTCACATTACTAACAATTATATCTATTTTTCAGATCTCACATCTAGAATGTGTGTGCAAAGCTTGTTGGATGGCAGCTAGGAGAACACTACAGCGACAATTACAGTATGATGCTAATCATTTAGTTCATGCTGAAGATGCTCCAATTAATTAATAGAAGATGTGCCAGTTTTACATATGTCAATACAGCCTATACACTAAGGGCAATCTCTGGTTACTATTGTAGCTGCTTAGTGGGCAAACACACAGTGGGCCATTGTGCCCACGTAATGACTATTGCTTGGTACTTGAGTTGGGGATGGCATAATAATATTACTACACCAGTACCATTCCTAGACAATATTTTAGAAGAAGAGAACATGGAATAATAATGATAATAAAACTTTACTTTGACTGCCTACTTATGTGGTTTTATTATACTTTGACCCTATAGTTACCATGGAACCCCGCAAATTATGCAAGTACTATTTAGTTTTATTGATAGGGTATGTTAATTACAACACTATGCACAAGTTTTCATTGTGGCACAAAAATATTTGTGCCGATACTAAGTTCTATAGTCAGTTGGGCATTGCCCTTTGACAAAAAAAGAAATAACTTGAAATACATGGGGACATACATGGTATAACAAGATACACAAAAACTAAAAAAGAGTCTTAGCAATATGCTATAATGTTTTTCTTTTATGAGGCTTTATTAACTAGGGTCCCAAATTTCAAAAATAAATAGGAAGTTCAGAATATTTTTTGTAATATAGGTAACAGTTATTAATAAATAGTAAAAAAAAAATACCAATCCTTTTTGTAACATCTGTCTTTGAATATGTTACAACTTAGCCCACAACTGACCTATTTCTTTGAATACACCCTCCAAATTCTAGTATCTTCAGGTATGAAACCTCGAGATGTTTTCCTTCACAGTAATAGCAGCAATAATTCAGAAGACCTTTCCACTCCCGACAGTAAAATAAACGTGCGATATCTCTAAAATGAATAAGCAATAACAAAATATGACTTCTAACCTTCACAAATGCAAACTTCATATAAGAGGAACTGAGTAGTTGAAACGTAAAGTTATTGCGCTGATATTTGACTTGGTATGTTTAAGTTTGAAACAAATTCAATATACGTCTAAACTTTACGTGCATGAGAAAAATATACATGTTTTATTAAGAATGATAAACGGAAGACTCTAAGTCAACATTGGATTGCGCAAAATTTCTATATCTTCGTATATTATTTTTAACATCGGATTAAAATGTGCAATTTCTCCTAGTTCTATTGTTTCTTCCTGTGATAGTAGACGTAAAACTTTAGTAAAATCAAGTGTTGCATTCACCATTTGATTTGAACTTGTTATTAAATAATTAAACTTCGTTGACTATTACCTACTAAACTATTACTAAATTGCATAACACTGAAAGAATGTTTAACATTCATTTACCTGTATACCAATTTCCATTTAGACAACTTTTATTGACAATAAAGTGGCAAAAGAAGTCGCAACATAAGCTATAGCACAGAAATATAATTTGTAGCTGAATTTTTAATGTATGCAAAACAAATTATTGTACGAAATATTCGGGCGAAATTACAAAATTAAACACAGCGTCTGGCGGTTCATCTCAATTACGAATCGTGCGCGCTTCCTGGCCATGTTTTCGAAGATTCGAAGATTCAGAGAGAACAAGATACTTATAACACTAATAGAGTTTGGATATGAGTCGTCACGGGCCCTCAAAGAGATCTTTTATCCCGTAATCCGTTTTTACACTGACAAAGCAAAGAACCGCCCTGACACGGAGCTAAACAAATCCCCGCAGATTGCACGAGTCCAAATTAAGAGAGGATTAAGCAAATTTCTTCGCTTGCTCCTTACATTTGCTCGCTTTGATACTATCTTGGATGATTTTATTATCGGGATTAGTTGATATTTTTATGACTGGTAGAATTAGCAAACGTCTTGTCAAATCTATTGGGGTACGACAACGAATGCTTGTTTTGTTTTGCTGATTTTGTGGCTTTTAAGTTCTCTTATGGTAATTAATAAAATTTCATCACGTTTATAATAATAAGAGACATATGGGCGACTTAGTTAAAATAAATAAACATATATTTTTTATTTAAAAAAGATCAAGGAATTAAAAAAATCCTTAGTTGATTACTTTACCTATGTTTGTCAAATCACCGAAATGCTGCAGCAAATTTGTTGTACTCAAATAAAAATGGTGATGGCCTCAAGGTTCAGCTACGCGGTCGAGAATTTTGACGGTCGTGGGTTCGAACCCCAGGCACACACCTCTGACTTTTCGAAGTTATGTGTGTATTATCACGTACTTTAACGGTGAAGGAAAACATCATGATGAAACCTGCACACCTAATAAAGTTCTTAGGAATTTCTTAGGTGTGTAGTCCGCCACCCCGCACTAGGCCAGCGTGGTAGACCAATGCCTAAATCCTCTCAGTTGTAGAGGAGACCCGCGCCCAGCAGTGGAACGTATATGGGCTGATGAGTGAGTAAATAAAAAGGGTAGTATTGTTAGGAAATTGAAGGATTGTCAATAGTGGTGCTACAATGAATATGTCTAGCCCCAACAAAACAGGCTCATGTCGTATGTGCTGTTTGTGCGTTTCAACATCATTCAAGATCTCTTGGGAAATAAGCTCATTTTTACCCACACGTTTCATATTACGAGTAGACACCTGAAACTAAAACCGTGTCACACAAAAAACGCCCCACTAGGTAACAGAGTTTAAAACACATTTTTCATTTTAACGCCAAGTTTTGGCTCGTGTCCGAGCACTGTACAAGAAGTGCTCTGTTGTGGCGAACAATTTGTCATGTCCTGAACAGGGACCTCTTGAAATAGGACAATATTAAACAGAGCGGAGCTGTTTCGACGTATATCTTTATAGTATACATCCAGTATATTGTTTGGGGCTGTTAATATTTATAGCTTTGTCAGTTACGTGGCAGTCAGAATAAGGTTGTAAATGATGTGTGTGATCCAATTGATGATTATGAGTTTGCGGTTAATAGACTACTCTACAAAATTTTTTTTATGGAGTACTTATTTTGAGATTAGTAAATCTTTAGACAATGTTTTTTTTTAGTGCGTTATCTATACTAGTATCATCATCATCAGCCCATATACGTCTCATTGCCGGGCAAGGACCTCCTGTACAACTGAGAGTATTTTAGGCCTTAGTCCACCATGCTGGCCTCGTGCGAGTTGGCGGACTCCACACATAAGAAATTTCTAATAACTTTTAAGTGTGCAGGTTTCCTAACGATGTTTTCCTTCACCGTTAAAGTAAGTGATGATTCATTGTGATACACACATAACTTCGAAATCTCAGAGGTGTGTGCTTGCGTTTGAATCTGCGATCGCCGAGATTCTTGACCGCGCGCCTAAATCTCGAGGCCATCACTACCATTAATATTATAAAAAGAAAATTTTAATAAAAATACTTTTACTATATATGTAGGTATAATGGTACCACCCCAGGCCAAACAACATATTCCAATAATAACGAGAAACCGAAATTCCGTTGTTATTTCTGATACCCAAGACACAGAGTTGATATCTTAGTGTTGGGTCGGAACTACGTATTCATCCCAAACCAGAGCGAGGCTTCGTCGTTAATACGTCTTAGGTTTCGGAAGCCTGCAACATAGGTACATATGAATATCAGGTCTCAATTTTCCTTTAAGGCATCATTAATCTACAGGCCGGGTTGCTGTGATCTCAGAAGTATTTAAACATTAAACGGTGAGTGTTAGAACAATGCGATGCTCTTGCTATTCATTTATGCATAGCGATTTGCTGTCGCCGAGTTCCTCGTAGTTCCGGGATGTTGTACCAATATATTTCCAGTGTAAAAATGCCGGTGGGACCACTTGAACTGAAACAAACTGCGTTATCTTTTCATTCTCTAATTGTAGAACTGTAGTGCAATAAATAAGCCATTGCCTTTTTCGAGCACTAATAACTTCTAGAAAGATAAGTACTATGCATATTAAGAAAACTACGTAGACGTCTTAGATTGTGAGATTGCTATAATTCTGAACTTTAATGAGTATTAAATTTTATGTATATTTTACAAAGGCACGGTATTGTGACGTAACCTGGTCGGTTGGTCAGTACAGTACAGTCCAAAAAGTCATCCACTGGCTAGAATCATGTACTATATCTCTCACCATCCAACACGATTCTTGTATGACCTACCTAAATGTGATAGAAAATTGAAAGTATTTCGTTTAGAATTAAAACCTAAACGGACTAAGTAAACTAGATATAGCCTTTTATTTTCTCAGAAAGTGTGGAAAGTATTTTAACGAAATTCTATTAAGTGAGAAGCTGTCTGATCGATCGCTTGAAACGGAAGCTACATAATTGTTCGGTCTCGCTAAGGCTGCATGACTACTTTGCAGCTTTGATAAAGTGCTCGACCACGCATCTCGAGATTGATTTTGGTGAGGGCGCACTCGCCCTTCACCCCCCCCCCCCCCCCTGCACTGTTTATGATCTTTATTATAAGTCACCTCTTAAATGATGATTACATGCACGGAATATTGCGGCGGAATATTTGATACTTAAAAGTTTTAACTGGTTATCAATAACCAAGGTATTTTTTTAAATCAAGCTCAATAAAGCAGGACATTAAATCATTGTTCAGGATGTAATAGCCTCAGTAAATATTAATGCAGTATGGCGTATTCGGAACACAGTTCAGAAGGGGCCATGAGGTAAATATTTGTTAGGTAAGTGATTTCACGCGTTCCGAACTGTTTTGGGAATATTTAATATGCAAACACTGGTTAATGAGGTCGAATTATTCGAATAATATTAAAGGCCAGTATTTTTGCATGAACAATCTGGCGCAGTTGGAGAGTAGCGAGGCTCTTGAGGTTGCAATAATAATCAAACTCATAATTAGAATGGTTTCTTAATTTAGCTGTTCATTTGCGTTTTTTTTTTTCAAATTTATTATCTTACATCTGTTCTAGTATATTGTGTACTGATAATATAAAAATTAAAGTGAGGCAGTAACACGTATAATATTCGCTATCCGGATACGATATCCTGCCAAGAACGCCGGCTACCCTTCGTCTTTCCGCGTAGATTTAATCATTCAATTACTTACGATCGAATATAGAACAAAGGTTTGAATGTACACCATTTCTGATTCACGGAAATTTACAATAATAAAACGCCTTAAAATGCAAACAAATCAAAACCCTTTACTGCACTTTTGCTTATTCAGACTGCACATTTTAGCGATCCACCAAAATGCATTGTTAACACGAGTTTTCCCGCACGGATGTTTGAAGTGTCGAAGGCAGCGCCACCTGACGGAAGGATTGTAAAATGTTATTCCTTAGGAATGCTTCTGAACGGAGCTTGCAAGATATGCATGCATAGTGGACCCCAGATGCGGAAATGCCAGAGCAAACTCGCCTCAGAACAATAAGAATGTCGGGGCGCTCTAATTGTCGCGTCAGGCATGTCGCCGAGTAGCGAGAAGCATTCTGAAGTAATACCGGTGGAGGAAAAGCTGGTGAAATACATGCATTATTTCGGCACCGAAATACTTAGAAATTGTTATTTATTGTATGGTAGTTCTACGTAATTGACGACACATTTGTCTTCATACATCTATAACCTTGTGTATTCCCCGAAGGTGTAGGCAGAGGTGAACTACTGCACCCAAATTTCCCTGGATATGTATCAATCTCACGTTATAGGGAGCGAGCTTATTACCGTTTTTCGGGCACATTTCCAAGGTCCATGCTACTACAGAGAATTTCCTAAAGGAAGAACCTTAACACTTAGCCCGACCCGGGAATCGAACCCAGGACCTCTAGATCGCACGGCACATACCTACTTGTACCACGAGGCAGTCAAACTAGTCAATAGCATCCTTTACTTATTCTGCTTGAAAAGTGGTGCAAATAAGGCTTGAGGTAATATTAGTTCCCTGCTTACCAATGGAAACAGCTTCCAGCTTATATTTTCAAAAAATATTTTGCGTGATCAAAGCATCGAATACAGCGGTCGCAGTTAAACATTTCAAAAATTCGTCCGTAGGCGACAAGAGGCCACTTCCATCATCGGTTTGCGAGTGCGTTTCATTCCAGTGTCACTTACAAATACAACGGACCCGCAAACAGTTTTACTTGAATTGATTGGCGCGACGGACGAAAACAATTTACGGACAAGTGGTTGTCCAGTGAAACATGAACTGCTGCTTTAATTTACCGTTGATTTTTAAATATTTGAAATTCGAATTTTATTGAAAGGTAACATTGGCCGTATTAAACGGATAACAATCTAGAAAAGGAATGAAGAATCATTTCAGCCTGCTGGCATGAATGCTTTTGTGTGACGAGAAATTCGAGGATCTGGGCACTTTATGCTCTATTTATACAACACCGTTTATAACGCAAGGTGCGACGTTGTCGTCGAAATTGAAATTGCATTTGATGGAAAACATCGCAAAATGATAACGATTATTTCTTATTACTTGACACAGTCTTACTAATTTCTAAGCACCACAGGTTAATGTGTAAACGCGACACTCCCGCGTGTGTAACAGCTTACCACCAGTCAACACCATAGACAAATTACGCTCATCAACTGCTTCGAGAAAGTGCTGGTCTAGAGACTGTCAATGTTAACGATTAGCTATTGCCCGCAACTCCGTATAAAAAACTTTAGACTTTAAAGGGAGTATTTTCCGCCAATTTTTACCATATTTTTCATTGCTGCTGCTCTTGTACTGATCGTAGCATGATGATATAGCCCATAGCCCTCCTCGATAAATGGTCTATCCAACACAAAAAAAAAAATTCTGTTTCGACCAGTAGCTACTGAGATTAGCGCGTTCAAACTAACAAAGAACTAACGCACTAGATGTGTCTTTTCTTCAGGACATCAATAAGCAGGGTGGGTAAAACCAGCCTTCTGCTCCATAAATTTTAGCTCCATAATCTTTAACTAAATGAATTGGATTATTACATTCTTATAACGATTTAATTAATATAAAATATGGACCATGGAGGATTATGAATATATGATACTTGACATTGCGAATGCGAACCTTGAAATTTTGTAAAAGGAATCTGTTGTTATATAAGTATGCAAATTTACATATACATACGCTATTCGTGGGGTAGCGTCATATGGATGAGATCACCCTTCTTTAATAGTTCTCAGCGCAAAGCAATTGCTACGCCCAAAAAAAAAAAAAAACAAATCCACAAAAAAATTCGTACAGCCGTATCCGTACAGCTTTTAAGAATGACACCTAAGATATACTGCCTCGTGGTCTCGCGGCACTCGTACTTGGCGTGCGGTCTAGTGGTCCTGGGTTTGATTCCCGGGTCGCGCAGTGTTATTTGGTTTTTCCATTAGGAAATTCTCAGAAGCAACACGAAGTCTGCCGACGTGCACGAATAACGGCAAGAAGCTCGCCCCCTATTACATGGGACTATACCTGGTGAAATGTGCGTGCAAAAATGCACCTCCTCACAGGAAATACAGGCGATAAAATATGTATAACCTACCGCTTCTATTTATCGTCAAAACAATAAGTCTTTTTCATTATTCCTAACTATTATTCTAACTACAAAACCTAATTTAGGAAAGAACACCTGTATTCTCTTAGCTAAGTAAAAACATAAGGCTTCCTTCGTCGCGCATTACAAGAAATCTTGTTGACATCAGTCGGATTTGCTCCTTATAAAGTTTATTGCAGACAGAACACCTTTATGGCATCGCCATAAAACTGTTCGACCCAAGGCAATTCATGAGATTGCAAACACTGGCTTTATACCCGCTAGTGGGTTGTTACTAACTCCACTTTCTTTCGTTGCTTTCAAAGCTTGTTTCCAAGTAATCACCATTGTGCTCGACATCAGATATTTAGTTTTAACTAGTTTTGAGGTAATACCGCTTCCGACTAGTTTTATATTCACCTCAGAGTTACTTTTAAAATTTCATGGCTTGTTAGCCACAGACCGTTTTGCCAACGCTGAATGCTTAATGTTGTAAAGGTTATGTTGTAGTGTGTTTTTGGAAGATTTCATTCAGTAAGTAGTTAGCGATTGTTTGAAATCTTCTACAGTTTGAAATTAATAAAGTAATATTGAATACTTTTACGTATTAATTATGAATTTGACAAAATAAGAAATGACATAAATAAGAACTTTAAAAAGTGATTACTTTTTTTAATAAACCAAAATTTGAACGAGGTAAAATCGAGGATGGCATTTGTCCGGGAAACTAATCATTTCTTAAGCTATGAAAATTTACGTTCATACTTTGATTAAACAAGGTAAAGTAAAATGGAGCTTAGAACGTTTTTGTAACATTGCGTCCAGGCGAATTTGAGCTGTGCCGCCTGTTGAATCACCAAAAATATTTCTAGAGAAAAACATAATCTCAAGATTTTGCCATATATTCCACTTGCGCCTCGAGTGTTATGTAAGTATTGCTTGTCCAGTTTTTGTAACATCCTCTCCACTTGACGTTTGTTTAAAAAACTAAAGACCACTTACCGACATCGTCGTGCTCAAGTTCGGATACATCGTGGGCCACCTCGTCCTCTTCGGGGGCACTTTCGTAACGCTCCTTCAAAACTGTCCGCGGAACTGCAATCAAACATGCACTTTATAATCCGGAGTTAGAAATTATTTTCTTCTGGCGGTCGCCTCAAGTGCTTTCATTAAGGGGATGTTAATTTTAGATTTTTTTAGGGTGCATCACGTTTTAAGTGTATTTTTGTGTTTTGAAATGAGGCAGGCGTACGGATTATATGAATTTGGAGTAGTTGAAAAGAACGTAACGTCTCTATTTAACGTTTTATTTTTTTAACAAATCCACATTTATTTCGGAGTTTGTTTATAAATTGCCATAAATGTCTCGACGGGAGTTGACGATGATGTTTACGATTATTTATGATGTTTAAGGTTATAATTTTCAATAATGTAAAAGTTTATGAATTCCATGCAAAATAAGGTCTCGCGGTACAAGTATGTGCCGTGGGATCTAGAGGTCCTGGGTTCGATTCCCGGGTCGGGCAAAGTGTTATTGGGTTTTTCCATTAGGAAATTCTCGGTAACAGCCCGGAGTCAGGAAATGTGCCCGAAAAACGGCAATAGGCTCGCCCCCTATTACGTGGGACTGATACATACCTGGCGAAATGTGGGTGCAGAAATGTACCTCTGCCTACCCCTTCGGGGAATACAGGCGTGAGTTTATGTATGTATGGTTAATTTTCTTTATTTCAGTACACTTAAAATAAGTTTAATTACGTATACATTTTTAACAACAATATCGTTTGGATTTAATATATGTCATCGATACTATTATAGAACTAATTTTTAAATGACCTATTAAACAACCCCTTGAAACCATTTATTGGAAACTGATTCTGCCTAGAGAGGATCATGATTTCGACAATCTTATTGAGCGAGCTGGATGTCCTGTTGGCTGTGCTATCAATATAACATAACATAACATAGCCTCACGCCTGTATTACCCAAAGGGGTAGGCAGAGGTGCATTTCTGCACCCACATTTCGCCAGTTTTGTATCAGTCCCACGTAATAGGGGGCGAGCCTATTGCCGTTTTTCGGGCACAATTCCAGACTCCGTGCTGCTACTTAGAATTTTCTAATTCAAAAACCCAATAACACTTTGCCCGACCCGGGAATCGAACCCAAGACCTCTATTTCCATTAAAAATATCAGGGAGTTTAGAAATTAATACGAAAAACAGAAAATGGTTCGCTATCTGTTATGCAGGCCATCAAATATTTCAGTTTTAATACTAGACGGCGGTGTATAGAAATACATTACTCTGAATGTATGTATGTACATACATATATGTCTGGATTAAAAAAGTTCCGTAGGATTTTTTTTAAACGGTGGTTACTCACTCTTATATTTTAAACATTGAAATACCGATAGACAATCACAGTACAATTGTGGCAATCCTTACAAATATCCAAATTCAAATGGGTGGAAGGGTTTTCGAGATATTTTATGTTACGAGTATTGACGGTCGAAGAAGCAGTCTGAATCGTAACGTAAATAGGCAATATTGGGCTATTGAATGTAAATTATTTCTATACAAAGCCCAGACCAAATTGCGAGAAAATAGGCTTCATTGCGTTTGCAAACAGGCTGAGCTGAACGGCTATAAATTGGCGAACAGATTGAATGGAACTGTCAAATTTAAATACAAAAAGAGCAAAATTGCTGAAATAATTGACAGTATACAATTTTTGGTTGAAATGAAACTTTTGTGAACTAAACAAAATATTATTAGACCACAGTATTTATAACCTAAATTAACATCCCACAGAGGGGAAAAAGATTGTAACCTACAGAATTACCTATAGTTACTCGTGGAAAAGTGTAGCGATTTTGGGGCGATTGATTATAATTTAATCTATGGCATAACTTGGGATATATTAATTTAGTGTAAAAAGAATTAATAGTGCTACCTATATCATCATCATTAGCCCATATACGTCCCACTGCTAGGCACGGGCCTCCTCTACAATTGAGAGAGTTTAGGCTTTAGTCCGCCACCGCTGGCCTAGTGCGGGTTGGCGGACTACACACCTAAGAAATTCCTAAGAACTTTTAGATGTCCAAGTTTCCTCACGATGTTTTCCTTCACCGTTAAATTACGTAATAATTCATTGTGAATACACACATAACTTCGAAAAGTCAGAGATGGTTTGAACCCGTGACCGCCGAGATTCTCGACCGCGTGCCTATACGTCGAGGCCATCACGACTTTTAAAATTCTATATTATTTCACTTTAATGCCATCTTATTTCACACAAAATATAAGTGAAATACTTATAGTTCATAATAATCTACTATTACGTAATAATTTTTTTTCGACATACATAGAAAATGGATAGCATACTGAAATCCTAGCAAATACTCTTAAATCTCAACATTACGCTATGAATAATACATAAGCGTATACTGCAGCAACTTGTCTTGAAAGGATAAATAAGGAAGCATAAGAAAACACTCACGTCTCATTATAAGACAAAACAGACATCAAAGACCGATTACAGTACCTTGCCTAATGGAAAAAATCTTGCACGAAAAAAAAGGTTTCCTTCTGAGACAAGGCTTCGCTTAGAGGCATATACTATTTTGCTTGATAATAAAATAAAAATGGAAGGAGTTTCGACTGTCCGTAGCTCGACCCGCATTTTTATAACTTGGATTTATTACGGACGCCAGTCAGACTGGAAATCATTGAACAAGTTCAGCTGGATGTGCTATGTCGATGCTATGTTTTTGTGTCACTATTCATTTTGTGAGATCATCGTTTTAGCAATCCATACTATTTACTGCTGTGTCCAAATATCCAATATAGTTTTTGAGTTTAATTTTTAGTTTATAGTAAGCCGAAAGGCTTACAATGCACAATTGCTTGAACATGAAAAGAAAAAAAATCAATGTGGAAGTTTTGTACAAGAAAACATTTATTATTGTTTTTTATCTACTATGGCTCTATGGTTGAAACGATACAGCGCTCGTATCCCTAAGCAAGGATTGTGGGGCTTAATGGATGCCACATACTTCAAAATTATGTTTCAGATATGCAGATCTCAAAGTTTCCCTTCGAAGATAATGTCAGGAGTTTATTTATGAAGATATTTAAGATTGTAAAGATATGTGTGGTCTTTCCAACAAGACATTGTAGGTAAATATTAGTAGTGATAGTCATTATCGTTCGTTCGCATTACAACGTGAAAGGCTTATAACACATAATTCAAAATATAAATGATATCACATAGAATAAAGAGAACGAAACACGTACTACTTTTAGTATTTGAAATGAAGAAAAATTTAAGAAAAATGTTTTGGATTTTAATTCCAGTATTCCAATCAGCGACGTCCCGCGACCTTTACTAGGACGTCCGACCACCCAATGGGTGGACGTCCCACGCAGCGCTGTCCAGTACGTGCCGTTTTCCCTGGCTACAGGCTGCTTCCAACAGGCCTCTGTGGAGAGGCCTATGTCCAACAGTGGACCTCTTTTGGCTGACAATGATTATGATGATGATTCCAATCAACGTAATTAAAATGAAACCTACATTCGAATAAAAGGTATAACGATTATTGGTTAGTCCGATAATTACAGTCATGTTGATACTGATGCCCACAAAATTTGGAATACCATGCAAATTGAAATCGTAACAAATAATTTCATTTATGTACGCATGAAAAACATCAGTTGCGATGTGTAAATTCAAAAGGCTAAAAGCAATTTATTCCAAACATTTCATAATTTATATTCAGTGGCTACAATTTTTTATTTCACCACGCGCCTTTTCTAGTGTCATGAAATGATATTAGTCTCAAATTACTGTTTCCAACTACCAAGAGTTGAATAAGAAATTTCACGAAAACCACGACTGTGACGTGTTTTATTAAAGCGAGTGAAGCACTTGCATTTTAACATAATTTGCAACACTGAAACGTAACAAGTTTACGACAAGTAAAACTCTTTAGTGACACTTTCGTGAATTTATGTTACGTTTCATACTAGGTCTTCGAATACATAATGAGAAACTGCGTAAACTTGTACATAAACAAGCTTTAGTGTTATGTCGTTTGGCATTTTACTGAATTGCAAATATGCGCCTAGTAAATTCATGATCATTAACCCTTGCGCAAAATCACACCCTTAGAAACTGGTAAAAAGTTAATTTTTTGAGAGCCACCTTGCTATTGTGTGGTTTGGTAGAAATATATTTTTATGCAAGTTTTTTCACTTCGTTACAACTTCACATTCTCTTAAGGTAAGTTACCTCTTAACTTTAAGGTAGGTCATTTAATTTGTCAAAGTACTATGACGTTTATTTGATCAAGTGGATCTGATCTTCGTGGACTTATTTGACGAGTTCAAATTAGTAGAACAAAAAATCGTCGGGATTTGCGATCATTTCAATAAAACATATACTACATAATTATTTTTCATTAAATATTATAATAAATAAGAACCAATTGTGAATACACACATAACTTCAAAAAGTTAGAGTTGTGTGCCTGGGTTTTCAACCCGTGACCATTATGATTCTCGACCGCGTGCCTAAACCTCGACGCCTTTACTACTTACATTTATAAATACGGTATGTTGCACTGTATGGCAAATAGTATTAACATTACTCAATATCTAAACGCCAAACTTTAATATACCGAGTAAAGTATAACTTTAAACTTACAACAATAAGAATCTTTGATACTTTCAAGAGAACGTATCACCGATATTCGTTCCATACAACGTATTTTATCCGTTGAACGTTAGTTCAATCTAACAAACACACATCTAAAAGGTTTTATCCACATTTATGGGATATTTTATAGATGTCCGGGCGGGTGAGGTCTTATTAAACGGCGAAAATGGGAGCTTTACTGCTAAAATTGTGTTACAATTTTTGGGTAAACATATTTTTGCGTAACCGCTGTAGTGACGTCAATTTATAATTTTTGCGCAAATACTCATGATGTCGTGATAGCCTCGAGGTTTAGGCGCGCGGTCGAGAATCTCGGCGGTCGCGGATTCAAAGCCCAGGCACACACCTCTGACTTTTCGAAGTTATGTGTGTATTCACAATGAATTATCACGTACTTTTACGGTGAAGTACCTGCACACCCAAAAGTTCTTAGGTGTGTAGTCCGCCAACCCGCATTAGGTTGTAGAGGAGGCCCGTGCCCAGCAGTGGAACGTACATTATGGATTGATAATGATGATGATAATGACTCATGATGCCATGTCATGTTGATGGGTCATGTCGGGAATAATGTGCGCCACAAATAGAACCTCATTTATAGACAATACGTCTGTATTGCCAGCCAGTTTTTGTATTGCTCTGTTGAATGACCCATGACCTTTGCTTAAGCGGGACAAAAGTTTACTGAGAATATGTCGAATTAATGTAATTAAACACTTGTTCTATCCCGTAGACAAGTCAAAAATTTAGAAAGGTACAAGTAGGTGAGCTGTTCGATTTTCGAATATTTTATTAATACCCTCGTAACGCATTTGTTAAGAAGCAAGTCTGTGACACGAGTGGCCGCGCCCCGAATACTTGTGTAGACAGAGTATGACCTAGGACGAACTTCAGAATTATTTGTGACTCTTGATTGTATTCATTTATGTTTATTGATCTATGTTTTAACAAGGTCTCGGGAATCGTTAATTAAATCAACAACCAGTGAGACTTTGTTACTATTTACAAAAATGTATAGGAAGAGAATAATATTAGGAAAGGAAAAATATACAATTCTGTAAAACATTGTCTAACTGCCGAATCGTAAACAAAACATCGTAACAACGGGCATTCAATAAATGTTCGACAAGGAAAATTTGGGAGAAAACAAAATAATAAAAAAAAACAACAAAACAAAACTTTTTGAGTGATCGGTGGAAAAAACATCTTAATAATAAAACTGTAGAAAGTTGTCTACCAGAGTTGTTTATACAAAACGGATTGTTTCCTAATTAAATTCAAAATTCCAAGCTTATTTACTTAACAAATTATTTAATAACCTACGGACGCAATAACAGTTTATTAAATGGGGATTTTCAAATGAAATAACGCCGACAGACGCTCATAAATATGAAAAGGTAGCGCTTGCTTGCGGCTTGGTCTATAAATGATGCCTATCTCGTTTCTGTACAGCTTCACTTAATATCTTGGCCCGTGCCTTACTTTATCATTGAAAAGGGCTACACGAGAATTATGCCAAGGTCAAATGGGTGTACCGAAACACATTTTAAACTTAATAAAGAGGCTTATTTTGCGTTAATAATTTTGTTAATACTCCCGTATTAATACTGTTGCTGGGTCGTCATAAGAATTCTCGTCTTTAGTCAGTAAATATAATGATATCATTCTGAATATTTAACTTTACTGCGGACTATTACGAGTTAATAGATTACACAACATGTAAAGACATGAATTCAATTGCCAAGAGAAAGACAGAGAAGTGTTTTTACTAAGAAAATCTTTAGCAGCATCATTATCATCATCATCATCAGCCCATATACGACTCACTGCTGGGTACGGGCCTCCCCTACAACTTAGAGGGTTTAGCAACAGCATGGACTAAAATGTACTCAAAAATGACAAGTTCCTCGCCACCAATTACTTGGAATTTTACTGCCGATATTTGGGTATAGAAATGGCCCACTTCTTTATAAAATGGAGTGTGAGTGTATTGTGTTATTTTTGAAGAATTCTCGGGCATACATCACGATGTTTTGACGATGTTCTCAAGATATTTTCATTCATAATGAAGTGCGACCGACCGCAAGCCTATTTCCCTAGACTATACTTTAGTCAATATATTCATGGTACAAATATTGTTTCCTATTAAACTAGTTTAGCTACTCACTCACTTAATAAGATACATATTTAATATCTTGTTTCGTGGAAAGAAAACTGTTATGTGTTGTGTTAAATATAGTACTAACATCTTTAACAGTTTTATGAATTCAAATTTTTACGAATAGAGTAGCTATATCTTTAGTTGTGATAATAAATTATCTTACAAAAAATACTTAGTTTTCAATTTAGATGTTAAGTACGTGTGAGGCGTTTTTAATTCATCTTGTCATTTTATTTTGTCTGTTAGGAAATTAGGAATTTATATTAATTTGGCCATATAAGTTTATTACGGTGGTATACGGTGATATAAAGTTATTACGTGTGTAGTTTAAGGTGAGTATATCTCGCGATGTTTTACTTGAGCGTTAATAATATTTTTATTAACAAAGTTTAATAATAATTGGTTGCTGTTAATTTGTATATTATTTAAAGAAAAATAAAATTAATTTTTTACCTAACAATAACATTATTTTAATACAAAGAAACGACACTCACCGCAAGTGTAGACGACTTTGAGGTACGTCCTGCTCCCAGGCCTGCAAGGCTTGCCGAACATATTGCTGTCGGCTGAAAGCACGCAACGGCGCTTCCCATGGCATTCGCGCATCGCCGTCTCGGTAGCGTACGGCTCCAAGCACGCTGGAGAAACAAAATATTCAAACTGTTGGAAATGTTATAATAAAACTGTTATTTCATCAATTAATAAAAAAGACCTAAATGCCTCGTGGTTTCGCGGCACAGGCACGCCGTGCTATCTAGAGGACCCAGGTTTGATTCCCGGGTCGGGCAAGTGTTACTAGGTTTTTCCGTTAGTAAATTCTCAGAAGTAGCACGGAGTCTGGATATGTGCCCGAAAAACGGTAGGCTAGTCCCCTATTACGTGGGACTGATTCATAGCTGGCGAAATGTGAGTGCAGAAGTGGAGCTCCGTGGGAATAAAGACGTGAGGTTATGTTTGTATATGTATGTAATAAAAGGACCATCAGAGGCCTGAATGTCTCGTCGTCTTGCAACTTAAGTATGTGACGTACGGTCTGAAGGTTCTAGGTCTGATTCCCAGGTCAGGTTAAGGGATATTTGGGATACAAGCATGAATGTGTATATATATTTATATAATTTTTCTAGATATGTATTGCTTAAAAAACCCAATGTTTTTAATTGTCTCGGACCAGTCCAAAGACCGTCGCTACAACTACTTCGTAGCATTAATTAGCGTGTGCGATCGGGCGTGTTTTTGCTTTGCCCGTCTTGTGAATCGAACTAGGGATAATTGTGACGCACTTAATTAATGTTTGAAATAATATATACAGGATTTATTAATACCGTGATCGGAAACTAAGGCAGATAATAGCTGCGGTGATTACAAACACCGTGACATAAAAAAAATCCTGACAAAATTAAAAAAAAATACGTTTTCCTTACAACCACATCCAAATTAATTAAATATACAGGAATGTTTACTCACTTTCTTCTTTCATCCCTCGTGGCTGCGGGCACTGTATGGAGTCGTACTCAGTGCGTCCGTACTGTGCCGAGTAGATCGCCACCCGCGAGTGAGGGTTACAGCTAAGGTGCAGCACATCGTTCTCACAACCAACTTTACTTCGGAATTCATCTGTTGAAGAAGATCATTGTAATATAAATTAACACATTTATTATCCTTGCTATTATTTTAAATGCGGAAGTTAAGTTGTTCTTACGCTTTCAAGCCTAAATAGCGAAACCGACTTCGACATTTTTGGTATCTAGATATGATTTTGGTATTTAATTGTGACATTACTAAATTATTTTTTTATGTCATATTTTATTTAAAAACACAAATATTTTATATGTATATTGCATAATATTATTAACCTATGCCCGCATCTCAATTATAAGAATAAAGATTTGATTTAATGGTTGATAAATTTAAACTAGGATAGAGAATCTCATGTTATTCTGAATATTATAAACTACGTGTGAAAAATATATTGCTTTGTCGGTATTTTTCAATAAAAAAATGTATTAATTAAATCATTATTTTTATAGAATTTATGCTATAAGAATATTATTTCTATTTGTAATTTAATATTAATTAATGTAGAATTGATTTATACAAGCGGGTGTGTAATGATAACGGCCTCTTCTGTTTCTCAGCTGTGGACGAATTTTACAAACCGCAGAAGTGATATTACAAATTTACAAATACTCCAAAAGATATCAAAAGCAAATAAAACCCATTTTATCAAAGCTGAGGTATAGACCAGACAATAGTCTCAACTTTACGGACAAAACATTCATCGATACCTAATCGATATTTCAATGAAGAAATTGTGGCTCGTCGTTTGAGAAATTAACTGATGCATTTCGATAGCTCGTCTTTGTAACCTTATTATTTTTATTACGTACTTATTAATGATCAATTGTATTTGGTAACTCCTCACATATTTTTCCATATCGCGGTAATGTGAAACTTTAATGAGCTTTCTTTAGAAAATATTGTTAATCTTGTAAGTTTAATGTTGTCGTGGTGGCCTCGAGATTTAGGCACGCGGTCGAGAATCATGACGGTCGTGGGTTCAAACCCTAGGAAGACACCTCTGATTTTTTGAAGTTGTGTGTATTCACAAAGAATTATCACGTACTTTAACGGTGAAGGAAAACATCGTGATGAAACCTGCACACCTAAAAGTTCTTAGGAATTTCTTAGGTGTGTAGTCCGCCAACCCCGCACTAGACCAGCGTGGTGGACTAAGGCCTAAACCCTCTCAATGCTAGAGGAGGCCCGTGCCCAGCAGTGAGACGTATATGGGCTGATGATGAAGTTTAATGTTATCATAAATTCCGTAATAGGTACGTTTTAAAAAGAATGTGTTATCATGAGACCATTTTTGTGTCATTTAATCAAGAGAAATAGCGAAATATTATGTATACGGCATAATGGATCTATTCGTCCAAATCTTGTACCTATTTAGGTTCAGTGTAGTGCGATCCTAACTTAGTTTTGACGAGAACGATTGTCTCGAACAACTCGACAAAATTAATCCAGCCTTTGTGTAAATGGTATACAAACAAAATACAATGTATTAAATTGGTTTTCCTTGAGATAGTGGCATAGCTGCGTAGCCGGTATGTTCATACCGCGTACAAGGTTAGATTCGGTATCAAGAAAACCATGCATGAATCAAATATCAATGTAGTGGTGTGTACATATGTATATTAGGCCAAAGTGAAGAACTACGACGCAAATAATGAAAAAAATCTGCGATAGAAAATAAAATTACATAAAATGTAGAAACAAAATTTAAACAAAATTCTGTTCAACTTTCATTCATATCAAAACATCGCGCCATTTCATCAAATGAACAAATATAATGTCAACTTAACATTAACTGAGCAAAATTTAATTAAATACACACAAACCGCTTTCGAACTTCAAGTAACGAGTAAATAGAAGGTCTAAACAAGGGTTCTCTAAGATTTTAACAAGTTTGCTTTCTATCGCTGTTTTCATATAAGATAAACATCAAGTGAAATGAACGGAAAAAGCAAATATTATGCAAACAGTAAAACTATAAATTTAAATTGAATTACATGGAAATTCATACGGGACGTGATTTCGTTCTATTGAAATTTCAATAACAATTCCGAGCTCATAGCGATATTCTAAGAAAATTCATATTGACAGACAAATAATTCTGATGATATGTACGAGTATAAATTCTGTTGTAAAGTACTCTACTAAAAGCAATCGGAAATAACAACGTTGTACACATTAAAATCTTATTTATTGGAGAGGTATTATTTCTGTAAAAGTTCTGTTTGTATCTCTATTTTGCATAACAAAGAAAAAATCTTGTTCGTAAAACAATAGGATCCCTTTGATGGGTATAATATTAACTTCTTTTAAGTGCTTTAGGATGAAATTTATTCTAGATTTCTTATTTCGTACATCTCAATTTCAAAGAGAAATTAAAGATTTTTTGCCTCTTTTTAAGCTAGAATCTTGATATTTTGAATTATAATTTAAAAAAATATATTTAAATTCCGTGATTTTTACAATGTGAATGCTTTAAAAAAATCTATTGTTAGAAAAATAAACCCTTTAATTCATTATCAGCCCATACTACGTCCCTCTGCACGGGCCTCCTCTACAACTAAGAGGGTTTTAGGCCTTAGTCCACCACGCTGACCCAGTGCGAGTTAGCGGATAAACCCTTTAATCCTTTAATTAAGCTGAACCAAAGTATAGCTTCTGATAGGATACATAAAACCGCCAATCATATCTACATATATCTTAATACATAGCTATGTATTAAGATATATTACATACTCGTATTCAGCCCATATACATCACGCTTCAATTAAGAGGAAGTAGCCATTATAGCGCTTAGTTGACTCAATAACTTTGAAAATTTTATTATTACATTAATTACTTATATCAAAATGAAAACATACATTCAAAAGTCAAACATATTAAAGCAGAATCACGCTCCAGCGTTCCTAAGCTTAGCCGTGCAGTTTCAAACAAACATATACGTAAGTTTAAAGTCAAAGAAAGATGATTCAAGAGTTTCACTTAAAACCAAGTTGGGGAAGCTTCGAGTACACAAAAGTCAGAAACTTACAGGGACGGCACTTATACGCTACTTCGACGAAACGCCTGGATCCGGGACACGGGTCGACCCCGAATGCCTTCGGGTTGGTGTGGAACTTGCACTGCCTTTTCTTCTGACACGCTTCCACGACTGTCTGCAACAATGAATACTACGAAAATTAATTAGCATGCCTGTTCCATTGCGATGAAAATAGGTGAATAGCGTCTATTGTTTTACACGCCTGTGTGACGAGCGACGGTTCTACTGACTGTCTTCACTCTCACAGAATACTATTTATTAGGCTGTATCTTTAGTGTAGTAATTTTTGCGATCTAAATTTATGTCTTTTATGTTTTTGGTACTGATTTTTGAAATGTGTCCGGGAAATAGCAAAAGTCTCGCTACTTATACAGTATAGACTAGTTACAGAAAAGTTTTGTGTGAAAATACAATTCCGTCTATCCCTTCAAAGCTACAGGCGTCAGTGTTAGTATGTATATAAAATAGGGCGAGCCTCTTGCCGTTTTTCGGGTACTTTTCCATAAATTGATGAGATTGCTGACGATAGAAAATTAAGAAATTAATAAAGTCAAAGATTATTTTTTTAATAAAGTAAACGTAAAATTACGCTAATAAACATAATTCCCAATTTGCGAAAAGAATCTGGCTTATTTATAAAGGGTATTTCCGCCTATTCATCTTCGCTTAAGGAGCGTTTAATGAATCCAAACATTTAATCAGGGCCCAGCTTTGTACTTCGCTGAATTGGTAAAAAAATATTTAATGAGAATAAGTGTTTTCCTTTGGAAAATTTTATTAATTAACGAACAGCGCTGCTTCACAACAATTTAATGTGAGAAAAACGTAATTCGACTACAGTTTAGCGTTTTTCCCAAATCATTTGACAGGTTTTAGCTGAAATTACAGCACTAGTAGAGATGTACGTGTACAAATTTAACAGATTTGAATCGAATATGTGGATACAATATTTTTTTTATACTATAAATAACGACGATCACCCTCTCCAGTCGAAATAATTATGTTGGCCTGACGCATAACGGATAGGCTTGTCCTTGTTAGACACTTGCGTATGACCTTATGGAGGGTTCTTAGTGGTAAATTAAACTCCGGAAATCTCAATCATTGAACGAAACAACTGTTTTGTTTCTAATAATAGTTTTGTTTTAACAGCCCCGTGGCGCAGTTGGCTAGACACCAGCTTGCGAAACGAGAGGCGGCGGGTTCGATCCCCGCACCGAGACAAGTGTTTGTGTGATCCACAAGCAATATAGTCAATAGTCGTGATGGCCTCGAGGTTAAGGCACGCGGTCGAGAATCTCGACGGTCGCGGGTTCAAGCCCTAGGCAGTAGGCACACACCTCTAACTTTACGAAATTTTGTGTGTATTCACAATGAATTATCACGTACTTTAACGGTGAAGGAAAACATCGTGATGAAAGCTGCACACCTTAAAATTGGGTGTATGTTAGACCGAAAAGTCTCTCGTAGTTTCTGATACCCACGACACAAGACTTGTATCTTAGTGTGGGATCAGAACTATGTATGTGACTGTTGGGTGTATTTATTTATTTAATAAATTTTCTTTGAGACAGTGTTAACACTTCGGTCCAAGCTGTCTGCAGCCTCAATCTTAAACTGAATTAATCATACTTCATAGGTACCATCAAGCGAGTTGTTATAACTTAATAAATCATAAATCTACAAATGTTACAACTTTTGTAAAATCAATTACAGTTATTAATTAGAGTAAAATGATTTAATTACACCCTATTTATAACCGTTTGCGCCTTAATGAAAATATTTGAGTTATTTCATTCCAAAAATTACTTTTCATTGTTAATTTGGAGAATTTT
This sequence comes from Hemaris fuciformis, assembly GCA_907164795.1. Classification (NCBI taxonomy): domain Eukaryota; kingdom Metazoa; phylum Arthropoda; class Insecta; order Lepidoptera; family Sphingidae; genus Hemaris; species Hemaris fuciformis. The sequence goes on from OU015440.1 coordinate 12,275,412, forward strand.
ATCGGGAATTAATTTCCATAGGGTTAATTAACGTGCCGAGCAAATAAGGAAGGAATGTTGAAAACCCTTTTAAGGGTTGTTTTTAAACATTTTCGTAGGCGTTTCTCAGGCGCGAACGTGGTTAGAATTCATTAGACGTTCATGATAATGGCAAATTTATATTTTTAAGTTGTGTCAATCGTCTTAAGTTCTTATATGGGCATGCGAAATAAAATATATTCTACCCATTTAAATATAATTTATTTAAAAACCTTTATTTATTCCGTAATAATAGTTACATTCTACAATTTATTTAAGCAACAAAAAAATTCTTATACAATATAAATAAATAAATACACCCAACAGTCACATACATAGTTCTGACTCCACACTAGGGCACAAGTTCTGTCTCGTGGGTATCAGAAACTACGAGACGTTTTCTCACAAACACCCAGACCCGAGACAAATATTTGTGGATCACACAAACATTTGTCTCGGTGCGGGGATCGAACCCGTGGCCTCTCGTTTCGCAAGCTGGGTGTAGCAAGCAATATGCCTATTAAATATAATTAAGAATCTTAAAATTTTTGTTATCAGTTTTTTTTATTATATCTATAACATTACTTTTGTATATTAAATTGACAACCTTGGTACCTATTGATTCAGAAGCTAGACTGTGAATCTGGCTTTGATTCCCGCCCCAATAAAAATATTTGTGAAGCCCATAAATATTTGTTTTCGGTATATCCGATTTAAAATCAACACTCGCCGTAAAGAAGCACTCAAATATGACGCGTGCAAAAGACAAGCAAGATAACATCGTCTTGAGCGCAATATCATAACCGTTCCTCATTAATTCATACCCAATTAAAACCACACCCTACTTACCAAGCATTTTCAAGTATAAACAAAATAATCTGCCGCACACGTTCAACGCTCCCGTTTAGTACTATGCATGCTATCGCAATGAGAAAAAAACGAACCGAGTACTTCTAAGAATTCTATCTTTATTGGGCACAACCTCACTATCGACATCTGCTCATAAAACCGCCATATTGCGTAAACATATCACAAAACGTCTCGTAAAAGCCGATGCGTGGTAAAAGATAGACAGATACACGTTCCGAGGGAATTACTCAATCGTCATTCTAAAACGCTTATCGGCTGTTCCTAATTCAAACACGATTTCCAACTTAAATCATTATTCATAAAAAGCCTGTATAATAAGTATTTTTTGGTACATGAAAATGTTGACGTAATGGTATTCTTCATGAAAGGTTTGAATAAGCGGGTAGGTACTGATTATATTCATCACCATCATCATCATCATCTTTAACCCATATGGGTGACTGCTGGGTACGGGTCTCCTCTACCATTGAGAGGGTTTAGGCCTTAGACCATCACGCTGGCCTAGTTCGGGTTGGCGGACTACACACCTAAGAAATTCCTAAGAACTTTTAGGTGTGCAGGTTTTATCACGATGTTTTCCTTCACCGATAATTCATTGTGAATACACACATATGTAACTTCGAAAAGTCAAAGGTGTGTGCCTGGGGTTTGAACCCGCGACCGCCGAGATTCTCGACCACGCGCCTAAACCTCGAGGCCATCACTGCTTAATTATATTGGCCAAGAGTAAACCACGTAATACTTTTTCCTACTCGAAACTTCTTGATCGTATAGCATAATCTGTGTCTTTTTCGCCTTACTTCAAGTAATCTAACATAATTATTTGCTATAAAAAACAGCAAAGCATGACGACACAAATATTTTAAATGATGACAACTAATCGTCATACTCGTAGACTAACCGATGGATTCTTTAATGTCTTTTAGTTGATCATCAAATGTGTATCCCATGCTTAGGCTAAAAATTAAGGCTTTGCAAGTGTTTCCTACCTCACAGAAATACACAGCACTAGCCCATTTGCTGCCAAGAGCAGTGACTCTAAAAACAACTTACTTACCTACCCCTTTAGTAGCGGTGGGCGATTATGAGATATATTAATGGAATCATTCGATTATGAAGATATCTCGAGATATCTCGATTATGAGAATTAGTAATTACTAATTAGTAACTAATAATTTGAATTCAAATTAGTAATTACTAATTTTAGTAATCGTATAGTATCTCGATTATAAATATTACTAATTAGTAATTACTAATGAAATCATTCGATTATGAACATGTCTCGAGATATTTCCAATTACTAATTTGCATTCGCGAGGAAATTTCTAAAAAAAAAAAAAAAACAAGACCCACTTCAGTCCCGACGAGATTAGTAGTTCTAATTAGTAACGTCATTCGATTATGAAAACAAATTAGTTATATACTAATTTCATAATCGATTATCAAAATTAGTATTAGTAGTATCATTCGATTATCAAAATCATTCATAATCGCCCACCTCTACCCTTTAGTACTGAAAATGAGCGTCACTCAAGTTTAATGCTCCAATATGCGCAACATACGTTATTCCAATAAATTATTCAAGGCGACATAATGCTGTGACGATACTACTAAGATGTTTAACATCCGATATTACGGGCTATAATGTGATATGGACCAAGTGGTTGTCAAGGGGAACGCTAGGAGCGCTATCCTCTTACGATCTACTTGTACCGTCAACAAAGATGTTTTGTTTGTACTGTTGCTTTAATACTTCATTGTTTGAGTTTATGTGCTTGCCGAAGCGCAGTGTATACTGAACAATGCAACATTGTTGATTTTTTAATGCATTTTATATTCTGTTTTTTGTAAACAATTCATTGACAGCTGAGTGGTTTACTGTTTCTATTTTATTATTTAATGTATCACCAAGTTACACAATATATTGCAACAAAAAATAAAAAAAATATATTGTATGTTTCCTATCGTCATCAAATAATACCTCCGTCATCACGATTGATGTCAGCCGTCTGTATCAATCAATCGGTCAAATCGAACAGGCTGGGTTTTTTGTTTCCTACCTACTAACTAGCTTCTTTTGTAGCATTTCTATATCGTAGTATAGATACGGGTCTTGCAAAAGGATATAGGCATCCGCAGAATTGTACTTTTATATCGTCGTAATTAAAGTTTGAATAAATAAGAATTGTTATAGGTTGTCATGGTGACCAAGGTAAAAAAAATATTAAAACTAGTAAATATTTTACAAAGATAAATGGTCTGGATAATGGCCGTAGACTTAGAGTTTCAAGTCCATGTGTTTTTAATAAGCTAAAGAGAGTTTACGATATTCAACAACTTAATAAATAGATATAAATATAATAAATAGGTAAATAACACGTACATCAAAATCAGAGCCATTGAAATAGACAATAGACGTTCCTGCTCCTGAAATTAATCTCTTTGAGATTGTCTACCTAGATAATACTGAAGATGGATGGAATTACGGCAAGAAAGTAGTATAAGAGTATCCTGTTTCACTGAGGTTAATACCTCCTTAATTAATGGAGAGTATAGATAAGGTACCTATACATATATGTATACGTAAGAGGTAGAATGTATGGTGGGAATTTTTCTGGGAATATTTATGTTTAAAGAAAAATATAAGCAGAAATAATTAGCACAATAGCATGAGTATTAGGTAAAACAGAAAATAAGTAAACTCTGTAACTAAGCAAATTATTCTTTAAATCTATATTACGTCATCCAATTACTAATTAGTTACTAACTTTGTTTACTGACTGCCTCGTGGCCTCGCGGCACGAGTATGTGCCTTCTAGAGGTCCTGGAGTCGATTCCAAGGTCAGGCAAGTGTTATTTGGTTTTTCCATTAGGAAATTTTCAGTAGCACGGAATCTGAAAATGTGTCCGAAAAACGGCAATAGGCTCGCCTTTCATTACGTGGGACTGTTACATACCTGGAGAAATGTGGGTGCAGAAATGCACCTCGGCCTACCCTTCGGGGAATTCAGGCGTGAGGTTATGTAGTATGTATGTTACTAGGTTCCTTACATACGGCACCGGTGATCGATCTGGCTTTGTGAGGAATAAAATATTATGATGTTCATGACTAATAAGCATGTGAGGACGAAGAAACATAATTCGGCGAATCCAAATAGAACTAGAAGAAACACAGGAGAAGAATTTTTACTGCAAATAGTTCTAGTTGGAAATTTAGTACCTAATGCAAAAAATTGGACATATTTCTATCAGAAACCATTTGACAAACCGACACAATTTTGCCGGATTTTTCGAAAACCTATGTATACGGACTGTTACTAAAATTACAGTTGCAAGTTCTTTTGTCGTTCAATATGTAAAATTTTACTCATAAATTTACCTAACAGGGATCGCTATTAGAACAGATGAGAACACGATAACAGTAACTAAAACAACTGCATCGTAATAAAACGTATGTGCAACGAATGGAATTGCTTTCTCCAGCACTTCAAACGAGACGAGAAAGAAGACCAAAACTAAAACTCAACAACACGCCAAATCAATCTTGCAAGATAAATATTTGCACGACAATGTGTTTTCCTCGGGGAACAATAATATTTCACGTTTTCACAATTCCGTATTTGAAATTTAAATCACACTACAGAATATTACAATACATGCAAAGTGATTCGATTCTGCAGATTCTCTTTTCAATCTGTTATTGCCTTGTTAACACAGTTTAAACTATTAACATAAACTGTGTCGTTTGGAAGTACTTTAGGGTTAAGATTTTTGTATCCATTCGTTTAATTTGAGTTTTTAAGATCAGTCCTTTTCCGGCTATGAACAGATTTGTATTGACTGATGATATATAATCATTACGGACTATTTAGAGCTGGTGAGAAATCCCACTACACCTCTATTTAATCCTTAAGATGCTGTAAATTCAGACGTGGCTTTAAGATATAAACGTTCATGGTATTAATTATATCATATTCGGTATTCCTTTGCTAAATTTACCGCCCTTCATAATAACCCTGAATGTGATCAACGATTGCTTTAATTACAATAATGATTCTAGTGACCATTCTATCGAAAATATATCCATTTTTTCGATAGATTTTCTATATTGTTGTAATTAAATAAAATAATTTTTAATTCACCTGTAAAGCACTAGGCCAAACACAGGAGGTGTCCCCAATAACTTCAACTGCAACTGGCTGGTACTCCACGAGCTCTGGGGTGCATGAGTTCTGAGTAGTGGACGCTCCATACTGCGCTACTTGTATACTAATTGTCGTCCCTCGAGGGCAAATGAGCGTCACCATCTCTTCGTCACAAGCCGCCTTCTGATGCGTCCTCAGGGTTCCAAGCAAGAGTTCTGGGGACAAAAGAAAAAACATTGCTAAATGACACGAACCTCGGCTAAAGTGGCTATCAGGACATAGATTATTACATGAAATCAAAGGCAAATGTGATCACCTTCTGTCATGTTCTATACATCCACATTCCACACATAAGTACGTTGCAAAGTTTTCATAAGAGATGCATCGTGGTCTAGCGGCACAAGTACATAAATGTATGTACCATGTGATCCATACGGTCGATGCGGTTTCGATGCTCGGGTTGGGCAAAGTGTTATTGGGTTTATCCATTAAGATTTTTTCAATAACAGCACGGAGGCGGAGAATACAGGTGTGAGGTTATATATGTATGCCAGTGGGGATTAAATTCAAAATAAGAAGTCGGTGAATAGAACAATCTCAATAAATAAATGAAATGCGCCTGCGAATTTCTAGCTTGTTGAAATCCTACCTCAGTAGAAACTGATTTTGTTCTCGCATTCTGTACATTTAGTGTTGTAAAATCAATAGCGCTTAGTACCTAATATGTAAATAGACTTTACTAACCACTCCCGTGGTGCAGACAGTTAGGATCTCGTTGAGCAAACAGACGACGCCAGCGTGAGCTATCCTCAAATTTTATTATGGTCTGGGTGTTGAGGAATCAAAATGCGATCTGCACATGTGGATTTATCTTTGTAAAAAAGTAAGAAGACAATTCAGACAAATATTATAATTGGGAATTGCGAAAGTACCTCTGTCTTTCTATCTGTTTGTTTGTTACGTTTACACACGTTAGGTGCTGGAACGATAAATGGTTTTAGCTATAGAGATAGATAGGACCTTAGGTAAGAATCTAGGGTACTTTTTATCCCGGAATAATACAGTTATCCCGTTGGACGACGACATAATTTAAAATTGCGCCAAGCAGAGCCGGGCCCCACAGCTAATGCATAAAAAAGGAGGTTAAAAGAATTCACCACTGAAAAGTTTTCTACGTCAACGCATCAAAAAATTAAGGTGAAGCTTCGCGTAAATCTCTGAGGTGCAAATTATTCATTCTTCTAAACTTTTCGTTGAAAATTTGTCAAGCAAAACTGTACCCCTTTTGTAAACCTTAACTGAATTAACATTCGGAAAGTTTACACCTGTATCGCGTCTGCAATAAAAATAAACTTCCCGGAGCGTAGGACTGAGTCTATATTGCAAGGGGTCTTTAGTACCGTACCACAAACGGCCCCGTCTAACATTCGCTAGCAGGGGTAAGTTTAATTTTAAGAAATTGTAAAACGTCGTGCTCCGTAAGTGTTATAGCAACATCGTAACAGAAACCATTAGTGGCCATTACATTTACAGCGTTAGTACCATTAAAGGTATTATAATATTATTCCTAATGGTGGGGATATTGTTAATGTATAACAATTTGAGCGTATGTAATGTGGTTTTTGGAGAACTGGGGCTTAGGCGGTGAAACGTACAATTCAGTGTATTTTCATATCTCTCCCGTGGTAAAATAACGATCTAAACGTGAAGGCCTATTACATTTTACTTCCAAATGTAGGAAAAATTAACAAAAGTTATCCACAAACGAAACACGCAGATATTTTTGTGATGTATTTTTTTATTTTAAAGGTTATACATCAATGATATCTTTCTGATATAAAATATGATGAATTTAATATTTACTACTCGATTACGCTAAACTATTTTTTTACCTACATAGATATAATAGCAAACCAACATCACACAGTAAATAGTAATTTTATTCTAAAAGTCACTTATTACTCTCTTTTACAATATTCCTCTTACTTTTCATTTTGACCTAATTGGAGTCCATGTAGCTGAAGTTACGGACAGAGATTTGCATAAAATAATATAAGGGGAGCCAACACTGTTACGGACATTGCGAGCTGACTGTTAGTATTTTCGTTTTCATATACACACATACATACTATATAACCTCACGCCTGTATTCACCGAAGGGGTAGGCAGAGGTGCATTTCTGCACCCACATTTCGCCAGGTATGTATCAGTCCCACGTAATAGGGGGCGAGCCTATTGCCGTTTTTTGGGCACATTTTTAGACTCCGTGCTGCTACTGAGAATTTCCAAATGAAAAAACCCAATAACACTTTGCCCGACCCGGGAATCGAACTTAGCACCTCGGCACATACTTGTGCCGCGAGACCACGAAGCCGTCAGGCAGATTTTAGTTTAAAATGAGGTATAAAAACGATTTTAAAACTTATCTTTAGTCAAATAATAATTTCAAAGCAATATTTTTTTTCGAAATTTTATAATATATTTTACTATATTTTAACACTGCTTAGAAAAAAATCACCTTTACAGTCAATAATAGACTTTGTGCATGGAATGTATAACTATCAATTTTATAGTATTAAAGTGCATTAAGTTCAACTTTCCTCTCGAACGCCAGTCCAACTAAAACCGCACTCGCGCAATAAAACGTTGTGAATCATAACACTGACAGCATATTATCCACTTACCCATTACACCGATTTATAATAGCCTATAAATTTAGTGCAGTTTGTTTACATTATTTTAATAACCAGGCGTTATCGTGAGCCCACACACTCATCTACGTGGGATAAAAGAATAAATATAGGCAGTGTTTGAGTTCGGCTTAAACAAGGGGTCATTAAGGAATGTCCTCTATATATAGGCACAGAATGGTCTCGTATTTCATAGTCGACGAGAGGCGTAATAGGTAGCACGTGGCGGGAAGATGCATTTATTGGGATGGGATGGATGAAAGTGGGAGCGATTATGCTGGTTTAGGAATATAATAGAAATTGGAAATGTTGATTGAATTTAATTATAAACGAGGTGCAATTTATATGAGATGTTTGTGATGGGGATACTTTATGTTCAATGTCATGTTATATCAGCGCTGTATATGTGTAAATGCTAACATTGAAAACATTATAGACGTGGTATAAACAAATTAATAATTTATTTGCTTTATGTTATCTATTGTGAGATATAATGAAATGTGGAAGTACTCCTTATGATTAAATTTATTGTATAGTAGTAGTGATGGCCTCGAGGTTTAGGCGCGCGGTCGAGAATCTCGGCGATCGCGGGTTCAAACCCCAGGCACTCACCGAAGTTTTATGTATATTCACAATTAATTATCACTTTCTTTAACGGTCAAGGAAAACATCGTGATGAAACCTGCACAACTAAAAGTTTTAGGAATTTCTTACGTGTGAAGTCCACCAACCCGCACTAGGTTAGCGTAGTGGACTAAGGCTTGAACCCTCTCAATAGTAGAGGAGGCCCATGCCCAGCAGTGGGACATCATAACTACCTTAAACTCTCAACTTAATAATAAATGTGTTAGAGAAAAAAAAATCAAATCCAACCTTAATTCCAAAGGAAAATATCAGGTATTTTGTAAGTAATATGATATATAAGTGGAAATTGCTTTGGATTGTGTTTATATTTTTGTTTTGTATTTTTTGATTGTGATTGTTCTGTATATTTCCCAAAAAAAATAAAATAAAAAAATAAAATACTGCTAGAAGACTACCCCTCAGTGGCCTTCCGCAAGAGCGAACAAAAAACCGATGACAATGATTTTTTTAGCAGTCTATTACTCGTATAAATAGCTGTCCCAAAATACATTGTACGAAACGCGGAGCATCTGTTCTGAGGTGTTTTAACATGCACCGTACTTAAGGGCGGGCTCACTCACGATATAATGAGAGTTGAACTTGATGAACACATGGTTAACGGCTCATCCGTCTTTGTCACATAAATGTTGGATGGCGCATTTAAGTGTCGCCATCAGATGCCTGCCAGCAATTTTGTTTCTACGAAACTTTAGTAATTAAGACAAACATTTAGGATATTTTTGTTCATTGTTTGAAAGGCCAGGAACTTGGTATAAATGTATGTGCCTAATTAAATTTTATATATACATCATGTTTATGAAGCGATGAAAGAAGTAAAAAGAAATTAAAGAACAATAATTGTAATATTTTCCACTCGATTCTTATCAATTTGATCGCAGTTAAAAGATAAGATTTGTAAAAGGTTTGTTTTGTTTTTCACACTGCATGCGTATTTTATAAAGTAGACTGGAGCTGAAGAGAACAGCTCCAATAAACATTAAAAAAGAACTTCCATTTTCAATACATCCCGTAAATAGTAACAAAGAAAATAGCAAACAATAGTGTCTTATGTACATGAAACACTTCGACGATTATTTCAATAGAACGAAACCTTATACCATAAATAGTAAGAACAGAAATTATGTGCGGAAAATAATAGTCGTGACGAGATGAAAGGTGGTTTTTGCATAAAAGGCATAAACTTCGTAATAAAAGACATAAAGTCAAAGAATATAAACGCGGAAAAAAGGGAAAAGCAAAAACAGAATTAATTAAGGAATACCTTAACATTATTGTTACTTTGGGCTGAATTTATTGAGCGACCTTTTTGGGGTAGCCGCCAGTCACCTTAACGATTAGAGTCACTTTGTAAGATTTGGAGAATTTAATTTTTACGCTTTCAAGCAGCTTAAGTTTTAATAAACCATTGTATTATATGAAGTGGCCTTAGATTAATTTTCAAAACGAACAAAATTTTATCAATTTGCAAATATCTTCGAGAAGTGAAATAAATTTCTTTAACCTATGGGACCTTAATCATATATTTTTTCCCATCTGTGTATGATACATCATCATATATGACTTATTACGTTAGAGCAAACGAAAGAAGAAATAATTTATTAATCACTTTCGTGTTCTGAAGTCTTTCCTTATATCAACGACGCATTGTAAAACAAAAATCTGAACAACAATCATAAATTGAAACTAAAGTTGTATTTTAGTGTGCGATCAGATCGGATTATGTGACACATGGGTGATTATAGTATACCGCAATTAAAAAAAAACAAGATCATTAAGGCGTTCAGACTCATATAATCGTATATTTTTTGATACTTCTTATATTAGCAATTTTTACCTGCTTTAACAAATAGAACAAATTTGTGTATTTTTATATTTTCTTCACAAAAGGGTATGAAATCTATCCATAACTCCGCGATGGAAAATTACCTCATAATCATACTGGCGACCAAAGCCAGCAGATATAGGTATATCTATATAGACAAATCTATTGGCATGTATCAGCCCATAAAATACTTTGCTTGTCACGGTCCTAATACATATTATATTCTTAAGAGAGGAATGGTCTACCAGGCTAACTCAATACGGATTGGTAGACTACACGTACCTGAGAAAATTCGTTTATTTTATACACGCGGGCTTTATCACGACACTTTTCTTTCATAGTTTTAGAATTGTGAAAGAAAAAATGTGTATGATGATTCATAAAGATATACACGTATATTACTTCTAAAAGTCAGAGATTATAACTAGCGACCGCCGGGATAGTGTCTCGACGGATGTGCGTCTAATCCTTAATCCTAATGCAAACATCACACGTTATGAATTAATTACCTATACAACGTAAAAGTCCGAATTTCGAGCGGATAGTCGTTGATGACGATTGCGTAAATTAAGGAAAAGTAGAAAACGAAGAAACTATACTACATATACATACATAAACTCACGCCTGTATTCCCCGAAGGGGTAGGCAGAGGTGCATTTCTGCACCCACATTTCGCCAGGTATGTTTCAGTCCCCCCGCCCTGTGGATCGGGGGCGTAAGAATTCCGCCACGGTACCCCCTACCTGTCGTAAGAGGCGACTAACAGGGGCCACTGGGGAGGCTGGGCGTACTGCGGGGGCGGTACACAACGGTGGCAGCAACCCTGAGATTTGCGGCAGAGGGCGTGACCGCTTGACTGTCGCGGACGTTCACAAGAGGTGAACGTCCAAAAAGCGTAAGTGGAGGGCATCTCAAGCCCTCCCAGTTTGGAGGAGTCCATAATCGGACGGTGCGCTAGGCGGAGGCGGACCATTTGGGGCGCTTCTCGCCCTGAGATGCCGCAAAACCGCCCTAAATGCGCGAGATGGTCACCGAGAGGTTTTAGTCGGTATGCTGGCGTAGGATTTTGGTTAGGGACCCAACTCAGCTAAGCGGACAATTATTGTTCTGCGCGCCGAGTTGGAAGGCCAGAGACCCCGACATACCCCTTTTCGGCCTCCCCCGAGGTACCGAACAGGGGAGCTTAAAGCGCTTTCCTCTCGTAAAAAAAAAAAAAAAAAAAAAAAAAAAAAAAAAAAAAAAAAAAAAAAAAAAAAAAAAGGTATGTTTCAGTCCCACGTAATAGGGGGCGAGCCTATTGCCGTTTTTCGGGCACATTTCCAGACACCGTGCAGCTACTGAGAAATTCCTAATGGAAAACCCAATAACACTTTGCCCGACCCGGGAATCGAACCCAGGACCTCTAGATCCCACGGCACATACTTGTACCGCGAGACCACGAGGCAAACTATACTACTGGTGTAGTATTAAAATTATCTCTTTCATACCAATGTAAAACGCTATTGAATCGTGTATAGATGAGATTTCCCCTGCTCCGACATTCATACTCTGATTTTATTGTCTTTTCCCCGTGTTATTCACTTCAGAAGGTTGGCAATGGACCAACTACATCAAAGTATTAGGTATGGATCGTCGTGGTAAGATCATTTACCACCAGGTTTACTATGCTGTTCGTTGGTTATAAAATGATATTTCGATATGTTTTTAAATTTTATATTACGCTTGGAATACGATTCAATTCAATACAATGATGGATATGATACAGTGGAATACTATAATTAATTTATTGTTTTTATAGTTTTATTCATTTAGGTGGGTGGGTTGCCGAAACTCGCCGCGCTTGGCAGGCGTTTCTATACATCCCTGTACCATAATGATCTTTCTGATATTGTGTATATTCAAATACCAAATTTTGGTCCCGTATGATATACGCAATCATTGAAGACTTTTGTTTTCAGTCCTTAAGGTATTTCGCACGAGAAAACCTTAAACACAACAATACATATAAACCCCATATGCAGACTTAAAAAGCATGGTATGTAAGTATAAAAATTCTTATACAAGACGAATAAATGTTCTCATTTTATTTTTGTAACACATCCTGCACCCTCAGACGCGATTGTTGGTAATTGAATGATGCCCTTTGTGTTTGAGTGGTCCCTTTTAAATCTTTCTCAACGTTCAATGAGTCACAACCCTATCGCGTTACGATATCAAAGCTTGTACTTTTTGTTAGCAACGCTTTTGACATGCCGCAGAAGTTTCCCGGCAATGTATACGGGAGTTCGAATTTTGAGAGTCATTGACCGAAGCCGAAGACCGACTTTCCGAGTTTGTCGAACTGCTTATTTCTTAACTAGCGTTTGCTCGTAACTTTGCTCGCGACAATTTTATTACCCTTACTCCTCAAAAGCTTTGGTCTCTTGTTTTATACCTTAGGGAGAAAATTTCCAAAATAGGAGATACCTTCGCCAAAATAACTATCTGCAGAATTTCAGAGCAATCCATTCAATGGTTTAACCTATGTGGTACTAGATCAGTCATATTTAAAAAAAAAAGCTTCTTAAGGCTATAAAACAGTCTTTAGAATTGGCGCAACGTTTCTACTCCAATAGTTTAAGTGGTAGGTATTCAGGCCAAACATGTGACGTTCCTTCTCTTTGTTTTATAACAACGAGAACTTAAAACTGGGTTGATAGAAGTTGAATCAAAGCATAAAGTAGTTAAACTTGTGCCAAAAAGCATAGTGCAACTAATTAGTAAGTCGTAATCTGAAGATTTATGTAACATTGGTTCTAAATAGAATAATTTTGGCTAACGAACGAAAGAAGTTCACTGACCTATTAAATTAAAAAAATTAAATACACCCAACAGTCACATACACAGTTCTGACCCCACATTAAGATACGAGTCTTGTGTCGTGGGTATCAGAAACTACGAGAGACTTTTCGGTCTCACAAACACCCAGACCCGAAACAAATATTTGTGGATCACACAAACATTTGTCCCGGTGCGGGGATCGAACCCGCGGCCTCTCGTTTCGCAAGCTGGTATCTAGCCAACTACGTCACTGTCACTATTAATTATCACAACAAAGCTGTATTCAGAATATGTAGATACATCGTCAGAAGACAGAGAAAAAAAAAATATAGAAGAAAGAAACTGTAGGACCATCAATAATAATATGTATCTCACCAAAGAAATACTAATAAATATTATTATTTTTCATATATTTTTTGTGAGACAGTGGTGTTATTCTAGGATTTCTGTTCATATTACAGTATAAATATTGTGTGTTTTACTATAATACACTATCCTTAAATATGATAGACGATAAAACTTATATTTCGGCTATCATCGACGTTTTTATTAATTTTAAATTGCCATCCTTAGATGAGTTTACAGTCTTCATGGTTACATTTATTTATTATTTTATTTTTAGCTTAAGTTACTCCTTATTACATCAGCTACCTGCCATTAAAAGTCGCGTCAAAATCGGCCCAACCGTTTCAGAGATGAGCCGGAACAAACAAACAGACAGACAGACTAAAATTGTAAAAAACGTTATTTTGGTATATGTACCGTGTATACTTCCATATGCATTTATTAAAAAGCGGTTATTTCAATATTACAAACAGACACTACAATATTATTAATTTGTATAAAGTATAGATTAAACGCTACAGTTTTTTCTTCCAAAAATTGTTGTTAACGATCCAATCTACACGATAGCTCCTTACCGTTTCTTGAGGCAACTTGACTTGTTGGCAATGTCATGAACGCAAAAAAAAATCCACAATCACTCATTCGACTCCAGGTAGGGCTAATCGGTGTTGCTTAGTGCTTCACTCGCGCTATATCATAAGATTAAATCGCATTAGTCGTGATGGCCTCGAGGTTTAGGCACGCGGTCGAGAATCTCGACGATCGCGGGTTCAAACCCCAGGCACACACCTCTGACTTGTGTGTGTATTTACATTTACACATAACTTCTTTATGTGTGTATTTACAAAGAATTGTCACGTACTTTAACGGTGAAGGAAAACATCGTGATGAAACCTGCACATCTAAAAGTTCTTCGGAATTTCTTAGGTGTGTAGTCCGCCAACCCGCACTAGGCCAGCGTGGCACTAGGCCACTAATGCCTAAACCCTCTCAGTTGTAGAGGAGGCCCGTGCCCAGCAGTGGGACTATATGGGCTGATGATGAAATCGCATTCCAGCATGAAAGACTAAGTAAGGAACTTACTATTAAAATAAAATAACATTAAATTGTTGTTATTTCTACACAGTCGTAGTAAATTATTCCATCAAATCAAATCTTTGGTTTTATAAATGAGTGAACCTAAAATGAATACCAAATTAAACTTATTTTTTTGCTTAATTATATCCATTTGATTCGTCTGCCCATAGCATGAAATACCTTAAAGGGTTGCCGAAACCTTGAAGGGACGACGGTTGTTTTAATGGTTACCTACACCATTTCCTTGGATCATCAGTTTTAGTCATTTATAATTTATTCAATATACCAGCGTAGGTACCGAACATTTAAAATAAGCAAAACGCTGGACAAGAATAAAATGGAGATTATGTGGATACATAAAGTAAGGTGAATCAGTCAACTAACGTATTCATAGTAGCGTAGTCATCATCAACCCATATACGTCCCACTGCTAGGCACGACCTTCCTCTACAATTGAGAGGGGTTAAGTCTAAGTCCACCACGCTGAAAATCCTAAGAATTTTTAAGTGTGCAGGTTTGTTCACGATGTTTTCCGTCACCGTTAAAGTAAGCGATAATTCATTGCGAATACATACAACTTAGAAAAGTCAGATGTGTGTGCCTGCGGTTTGAACTTGTGACCGCCGAGACATACTCGACCGCGAGCCTTCACCTCGAGGCCAACATCATAGTAACGTGCACTACGTTCATCCCGAAAATTATTAATTATTAAATTATTACAAACTCTCGTCATTCGTAACAATTATGTCCGCCCTGTTAGACCTCACTTGTAGCCTGTTCAAAACTAAAACGGGAACAGCGTCGTATGTTCGATTCAATTCACTCGATTCAATTCACAAATATATTTGCATTGTGAGCTTGCGGAATTAGTTTCGAAACCATTTGACTAAAAGGCTTGTGTAATGTTTGTTCGCAATTTAATAAACAAATACTATGTAATGGACAACGTACGCTTGGCATTTTCATTTTCACGATTTACAATTTTATAGGGGTTTGATCCAGTGGCGGTACTGCCTTAGAAGCCCAAAAGCCCAGTTTGCCTTACAAAATTCCGAATAATAATCTTTAACCTTTAAATCTTTATTAAACAAAATGCAATTTGGCATTGACTACCTCGTGGTCTCGTGGTACAAATATGTGCCGTACAATCACGATTTCGAATTCAAATCCCGGGTCGGGCAAAGTGTTATTGGAATTTTTTCATTAGAAAATTCTCGTTAACAGCACGGAGTCAGGAATTTAAAAGTAAGTCAAATGCAATTTGACATATAAATGAGAATATACTGACCCCACAATAAATAACTATAAACTAGACATTACACATTTGACGTGTGTGTTTTTGGCTTCTATGGAAGTACCGCCACTGGTTTGATCTCTTATACAAATCCTCTTTGTTTATACACACACTAGCTTTTGCTCGCGACTCCGTCCGCGTAGACTACAGGGTTTGGTTCAGAAAGAAAATAGTAGTCTATATTACTCCACAGAGTCCCATTTATGTCCATACCAAAAAATCATTCAAATCGGTCAAATAGACGTGAAACGTGTGCCGCCGCGCACCGGCCGGCCGGCGCCTTGCACATCATAATTGCGCGCTTGATAATTTTTTCGCTGCGGTGTTATTTTAAAACTGCGATATCTTCTAAGATACTCATTGAAATCAAATGATGTAAAGGGCAAATTTCTTTTAAATTAAATACTTGTGATGAATAACGTATTTATTTGGATAAGGATTAATATCATCTTTATAAAAACACATTCACAAATAATGCTTTATTTTAGAACAAATTTGGTAAGCATAAAAAAGGTTATAGTGAGCCAATCTTAAAAGATAGACTTATGCTGTCGCGGACTTTTTTTTAGAACTTTTAAAGGGGAATAATTCTGTCATTATTTTAGCGAAACTTTAACCGTTTCCGCAGCGCACGCAGCGGAAGTTCTCGAAAGGGAAAAAATACTCCCGATTTTGAAACATTATTTATTGCTGCTCCGCTCCTATTGGTCGTAGCGTGATGTTATATAGCTTATAGCCTTTCTCGATAAATGGGCTTTCTAACGCTGAAAGAATTAATCAAATCGGACCAGTAGTTCCGGAGATTAGCGCGTTCAACCAACCAAACAAACAAACAAACTCTTCAGCTTTATATATTAGTATAGATAACTCGACGCCTGCATTCCCCGAAGGAGTAGGCGAGGGTGAATTTCTAAGCCCACATTTCGTCACTTATGTATCAAGCCCACGTAATAGGGGGGAGCCTATCTCCATTTTTCGGGCTCATTTTCAGACTCCGCGTTGCTACTGAGAATTATTTCCTCTTTACTCGTTACTTGAAGTAAAACAAGGTCATTAGGATTTATTGTCGATTATAATTTTTTGTTTGTTGATTTATTTGATTGGTTGGTTGAACGCGCTAATCTCAGGCACTATTGGTTCGAATTGAATTATTTTTTTTGAGTTGAATAGTCCATTTATTGAGGAAGGATATAGGATATAACTATGCTGCAACCATTAGGAGGTGATCAGCAATAAAAAATGCAAAAACGGAGAAAAATATTCATTTTGAAAGCATACGGAGTTGCGGACAACAGCTAGCTAATAAATAAATAAATACACCCAACAGTCACATACATAGCTCTGACCCCGCACTAAGATCAAGTTTTGTGTCGTGGGTATCAGAAGCTACAAGAGACTTTTCTGTCTCACAAGCACCCAGACCCGAAACAAATATTTGTTTCGTTGCGGGGATCGAACCCGCGGCCTCTCGTTTCACAAGCTGGTGGCAAACCAACTGCTCTACGGAGCTATTAATATTTGAGTATTTTGAACGATCGTGGTTCAACAATATACAAACCAACTTCCCGTTTTGAAATTACTCACGAATCACGATATACATACATGAAATATGAGCTGTCTAAAATTATTTGGTTGTAACAGATGTCACGTCACAAGAGAAACGGACACATGTTCCGGTTATTGTAATTTATTGGACACTATTAATTACATCTTGACGTTATTAATCATTCAGTTTGTGATTGTTACTGGCCAAAATTCGTGTTAGTAGAAAACAATATAAAAAACATTAAAAAGTTTTAGAATCATTTTTTAAAAACATCTTATTGTGTTCCATTAATTGAGTTTTGTTTATACGTGTTCCGTATTTGGCCTCGAGGTTTAGGCGTCCGGTCGAGAATCTGGGTGGTCGGAGGATCATACCCCAGGCACACAACTCCGACTTTTCGAAGTTAATATGTGTGTATTCACAATGAATTATCGCTTACTTTAACGGCGTTGAAAACATCGTGAGAAAACCTGCACACCTAAAGGTCATAGGAATTTCTTAGGTGTGAAGGCCGCCAACCCGCATTAGGCCAGCGTGGAGGACTAAATCTAAACCCTCTCAGTTGTAGAGGAGTCCCGCGCCCAGCAGTGGGACGTATGTATATGGGCTGATGATGTGATGTGATGTAATGTTCCCTATTTAGGCATACTGTTTACCACATAAATATAACAAACATATGTATATATATTCACGCCTTTACCCTTGAATGATAAGCAGAGGTGTATTGCTCCACTCGTGTTTCACTCGTTTTGTTTGTTCACACTTAAAATTCCTTAATAAGCAACCAACAAACAAGGAAACTAATTTATCATACCAAAATGAGTCACCTAACACATATAAAAGTGTTGCCTAAAAAACAGTAGATTTACATAAGCGGAAATTAAGTGGCAACTGGCATTACGAAACATAATGTAAAGAACATTAATCACGACCCCATAAACGAAACAACACGAATCACAATAAGCACTATTTAAACTGTTACGAAATATTCTACCCCAATCTGCGTTTGTACTAACATAACTTTAGCTCGCACCAAAACAATAACAATCCTTTGAGGAATGTTTTGTTTTATTCATAGACATGGAAACAATGTAAATTAAAAAACAAATTAAATGTTCGTCTCGTTCCATTTGGTTGTAAATTTTAGTAATGGAGCAACCGACGTGGTGTTTCCTCAAATGTTTTTCTTTTCCCTTTTTATACATCAGATTTCATTTGAGCAATGCAAAGGATTTTTTTAAGTATTGCTATTTTCATACTGATGCCTGTATTCAGAAAAGAATAGAGTGAGGTGTGTTCATAAACCCATATTGTATATATTGTAATAATACAAATAGAATCCAGTAACTCTCGATTCCAGGCCACAGATTTACGCCGCCAGACAAACGAGGCAATTTAGTTAACTAGCCTTTTTAATACTAAATACTTACTTGACACGATCTGTTCCTTACTGTCATTTTTGATATAAAAGGTATATTTATCTTATAATTAATGGGCATTACTTTATGGGTGCTCTATAACACAATATAATCGGCAAGCCACTCAAATGGGAATCAAGTTGTCCAACTTTTTTGTTTTATCCTTGAATGTTTAGGCACGTATTCAATCAATTAATTCAGTAACTACTTTAGATTTGCCCGACTCTACTTTGTTTGTTTTTGTTAAGTCTATGAAACAGATTACCACAATAGATTAGATAAATGTAAGTATAGGTGATATGGCAAAAAAGCAAATAGAAAATAGGCAGCTTTGTGGTCACAACATCCGCGGCTCGAACCAAAAAGTTCGCTAACTCTTACCTTTGCCGCACCATCAAGCTATGGAATAGTTTGCCGGCTCACGTGTTCCCTCCTTCCTATGATCCTGGATCCTTTAAGCGAAGCGTAAAGAAGCATTTGTGCAGGCCGACATGATTGTGTCGACCAGCGGGTGACCATATCGTTTCTTGCTGGTCGGCATTAATTTTTTGGACTCCACTGTGCTTACCATCAGGTACAGTGGAGTCAATTTGCCGTGCCGGTATAAAAAAAAGGTGGCGAAAATCTTGGCGTCGACTTTGAAAACAGGGTTTTGTAAAACAATTATAGATACATACTTAACTTCACGCCTGTATTCCCGTAGGTATAGGCACAGGTGTTTTACTACACCTATGTTATTAACATAGGTCCCACGATGTAGAGGGTAAGTCATTTTTCGAGCTCAATTTCAAACTCCGTGTCGACACTAACAAACCCATCGACACTTATCTCGGCCCAGGATTCAAAATTAGGACTTCTCGATTGCGAACCGCATACTCATACCGCGTGATGATACTATGTTAATGTCATTATTAAAGTACATTCGATTCTCAGTGAAACAAAAATACACGTCAAAAATGGTTTCACACGACATGTCACGGTAATCATATTTGCCCTGCGAGCATCCATTTTCCCAAAGGTGTAAAAGCGCCGAAGAAACTCCACGAAGTGTTACATTCTGGGAATCAACTAGAGTGTAAATGCGATATCAAAAGGTAGGCTTGAATTTGTCGGCAGGCTTCATTTGCTTATTTATATTTGTAGTGCTTCGCCATACCATAGAGTAAATAGGTACTATCAACATTCAGTTGAAATTTTGCGATGTAAATAAATAGAGTAGCAATAATATGCATTGTTCTCATCCCAAACTAGGACCCTTGTGTCGTGTGTATCAGAATCTACGAATCTACTTTTTGGTTAGACAAACAACCAGATCTAAAACATTAACATATCACACAGATGCATATTTGTCACGGGATCGAACATTCGTAGTCTCGTTTCACAGATGGGCGTCTCCCGTACTAAGCAACGGAAAGCTGTTAAATCTAATTGTTGATCGAATAAATAATTCAGCCGCTAAGACAGTGATAAATAAAAAATACCTACATTAAAAACAAAAGTGAAAACAAACCGATCAAAAGAAGGTGTTGTTTATGCCTAACGTCTATCACTTTTAGCAACTGAAATACATTTCAATAGAAAATACTCTTGAAGCGTCGATGTTTATAAGTGGATATCAAGCTAAGTGAAGATTGATGTTTATTGCGCGTATAATACTAATAACAGTACAATAAAACAAATATTCAAAACATCAAAGTCCGCTGTCCCTTAAACGCGAAACAATTACAGTCCTTTTGAAGTCAAGTGTACGAAGCTGGATAATTTATATTCTGAGAAATCACTCAAAGAGATCGTTTTATGAGGGAAAAAACTGACACTACCAAGGGTTGGCATGACGTTAATGTCTTTGGAATGTATGGCTCATACGCTTCGTTTTACGATTGCAGTGAGGGTTACCCGTTGTTTAAATACCCAAAATTCCTGGATTCCCAGAATTTTTTAAGTGTTTTGACCATATTTTCGGCATTACCACTTTTTACGTCTCGTTAATGACTATGAACTATTTTTTTTAACAAAGAAATAGTTATTTTTAGAATAAAATTTTGATGTCATTGTATTGTAGAATTGTTATCATAAAATATTAATAATGGTTTTATTCAAAAAACTTGAGTGTATTTGAATAATTCACAAAACATATTTTCGTTTATTTACATAAAAATTCTCGACGCATAGATTTATTAAATGAAGTCATTGCTGTATAAATTAAGGGCAAGGAGTTATAGAAATAAAATGAAATTTTAGTTTTTGTTAATATAATTTTATTACATATTTATGAAAATAAGCAATAATCAGATCGATAATTATCGACTAAGAAGATTGGAATTTGTAGGCTCATGACGATTACCATCGAAGACTTTGGTTCACATGTTTATCGTAGTGTTCAATTTAAAAACAATATTATATTAGTCTTTCGTTCGAGTAAGTAATTCGGCGTAGAATAAGCCGACATGACCAGGTTAATAGTTTTGATCCACAAAGAAATGACGTGAAGCAACCCTGTTATAATTCGTTTCGTGCGTGAGATTTCCATAAGTCTCATATACGGTTTGAAAATCATCAATATGATCGACAACAAGATAATTTATAAGATATAAGAAAGGAATTGTATTATCGCTTCATTGGTAACATGTTATTTGGACTATACGGTGTAAGGATAAATATTACTGAGACTTTGCGAAAACTTTCGATAGCTCCTTTAGATAATAATATTAACATTTTTTTATTTATTTATATTTAAAAACACTTTATTTTATGTTAGTAAACAATTAACATAACAAAATATAGATAAAATCGCAGTATGATTGGTGGTACAGGATGAACATAAAGAAGGGATAAACTAGAAGGTAGTCAATGTGTACAGTATAATAACAAAACATTTTAAGTTGTAATAAAAACACTCATGGACGCGATTACACTGAACAGGGTTACTATGACACCAAATAATTCAAGACAAAGACTAGGCCGCCAAGTAAAACTAAAGCCTAAAGATTTTCAACTTGACAACCCTTATGTTAGTAAGTGGTCAGATAGTGGAACGCGTCCGAGCGACTGATTTACGCCTATTCCGTTGAAAAACATAAAGAATACAGCTGCAGACGTATTTACTGGTAATGGGACGTTCGGCTCATATAACTTTGGCTAAACATCTTTTAATGTTCGGGGGATAGTGATGTGGATTCCCACTTTTGGATATTTGTGGTTTTATACCACAGCTTATTTTTAAACCAGCTATTTTTATGGCAGTTATTAGGATAATGGTCGTTTTGTTCAACAATTTGGGAACAGTTTAAACACACTGTGTTTAACTTTATGGTAATATGTAACAAATACAATTTGGCCAATAAAATCATCCAAAATCGACCCAGGGACCTCCTCAACTTTTAAGATCTCTCAAAAGGGCTAATTATCTCTTAGTCCATTTAACCATGCTGGGGTAACGGACTCCCCATATTAGATAAATTTCAAGTTATCAAGTTTTGGGGTATCGTTGTCTCTTTTCACCATCGTTCAAAAGCACTTTTATCCTTATGACGAAGTGTCATACGTGCCTGTACTTGGGACCCTTGGCTGATAACATCAGAATTATTTGTGTGAATCAGTCGACTACAGTCTACTATCGTTCACCTATTCAACAAGAATCAGAGCATTAATACACTCATATTAGGTAAGCCATGACGTACACATTTCTTGGGTTCTTATATTTTTTATGTGTTGTCCATCTTCATAACTAATACCTTCAGGTCTTGTTTCAAGCACAGTTTATATAGACTTGTATTTTGCAATTTCATAGTTATTGGAGTCCTTGTGCTTACTTCCTTAAAGTTTGTGTTATACAGCCCGAAGCTAAGTGTAATAAATAATTGTTCGCCTCTCCTATTGTAGTTACAGCATTCAAGAGTTGCCAAACTACGAACTTGTGGGTTTGTGGTTTATTATTGTTTACAAAACAACCTATATGGAGCTTGTGTAAATTATGTATGCAATAATCTATGTAACTTTAAATTGAACAATTCAAGTCAGGTATAAATGTAGAACCATTTTTGTCAAGTACATTTCAAATGTAACTGAATTTTCAAGAGGCACTTTGCTATTAAAATTCTTTTGAAAGCCTTAAAGTGATTTTGTAATAAAACGTCTGCGTTTTCGATTTCAATTCGGTTATGAAGATTTGTAGTCAACAAATATGTTGATAGCCTCGGTGGCGTAGTTGGTTAAATTAATAGATTATGAAATTAGTTGATGCAGGATCGAATCCCACACGAATATAATGGTTTGTGTGAGTAATCATTTGTTTCCGGTCTCGGTGATTGTGAGACCAAAAAGTATGTTGTACATTCTAAAACCCACGTCTATATAGTGATTTTATTTGTTCGTTAGAGGCCTATGTGCAGCAGTGGACGACTTTTGGCTGATGATGAAGATAACGTAGTATCTATGGAGCTCATTTGATGGCTTATATTTTATCCAACAATGACGCTCAAAAGTTCTAAAAAACATGATAGGTACTCACGATTAAAAGATGAGTCCGGTCTTTTTATGTATGGAATTATTTAGATTCCTTTGCATTTTCGTCTTTGTGATCAAAATGTAAGACGACGTTTTATTCATGTCACCCTTTTCAAACCCCTATGAATAGTCAAACTGCCGACTTGTGCTCTTGCTTTTGCGAAAATTTGCAAGGAATTTTCACCCTTTTTAAATCTTTTGTCTTTTTTACAAAGAAATTTTTAATTTTAAAATGTTCTTCCTCTGTTATTAAACTTAACGAAATGTAATTAGGGGGGTTTGCTATTACTTTGTTATATGTATATTTATTTAGAATATAGTAGCGCCACACTTCTTCATCATAAATTATAAATGCATACACACATAGCCTCGCGCCTTTATTCCCCGAAGGGAAAAGCAGAGGTGCATTTCTGCACCCACATTTTGCCAGATATGTATCAGTCCCACGTAATAGGGGGCAAGCCTATTGTCGTTTTTTTGACACTACAGATTATTTCCTAAACCCAATAACACTTTTCCCGACCTGGCAATTGAACTCAGTACCTCTAGATCGCACGGCATACACTTGTGCCGCGTGACCACGTTGCAATCTAAATGATAAATAAATAATAAAAAGCCAACTCTACCAGAGCAGTACCTGAATCCGAAGAAAATTAGTTATAAGGTGATATAAAATATTTACAAACTCCATTCTTGTAATGGAAGATTCTCAACTAAATAGTCTTCCACAAAAATGTCTCATACTACTACAGGAATGTTATGAAATCCGTTAATAGAGTAATCTGTTCCTTCATGATCATCAAACACAATGAAAAATGTAGCAAGTATTATATAATATAACTTATTAATTTAATTTAGTTAATAGCAGTTCTTTTGATCTCCCTCCTGTCCCATTAACGAAGGGTCTGTCTTTAGACCGAGGACTGATAGGCACGGACCAAACATCAAATGGAAATTGTATCATAGGCCTTTGATATTAAACACGGTTTTTAGATCACTACGAACCGCATCATTAGTCTGTTGAAATATTGGCAGGATAAATAGAGAATGCAGTGATGAAGCAGTAATGGCCTCGAGGTTTAGGCGCACGGTCGAGAATTTCGGCTGTCGCAGGTTTAAACCCCAGGCACACACCTCTGACTTTTCGAAGTTACGTGTGTATTCACAATGAATTATCACTTGCTTTAACGGTGAAGGAAAACATCGTGATGAAACCTGCACACCTAAAAGTTCTTAGGAATTTCTTAGGTGTATAGTCCGCCAACCCGCACTAGGCCAGCGTGGTGGACTAGGGCCTAAACCCTCTCAGTTGTAGAGGAGGCCCGTGCCCAGCAGTGGGACGTATTTGGGCTGATGATGATGAAATAGAGAATTCCTTGAACAAAGTATTTCAAATGGGAGTTATAATTAACGCATGGGTCGCTATTGCATTACAAATCAAAAACTTCCTTTTATCATTTCTTGTTCTATTCACAGACGCTTCTTTCCTCGAAGAGATAAGCAGATATGCATGTCTGTATCCACATTTCGCCAATAGTCTTTTTTTAAGTTACAGGCGAGACTATTTTGATTTTTGGGAGCATTTCTAAAATAGAACTCGGGCCCTCTAGATGGGACTGCACACATTAGTGGCTAGAACATGAGGAAGTCATTTTCTTCTTTATTTTTTTTATACACTAATATTTTTTTTATTCCACCAACCTGCACTAGGCCAGCGTGGTGGACTAAGGCCTAAACCCTCTCAGTTGTAGAGGAGGCCCGTGCCCAGCAGTGGGACGTGTATGGGCTGATACTGATTATTTTTTAAACTATTTCTTCACTTGAACCTCTTTTGTATCGTTAAAACGTTCACAAACATAACTGAAGCTATCATAGTAACTAAATAATGATTCCTATCGACATGTGCTAAAGCCCTAAGATTTAATGTACTCGTATATTCGCGGAACTACGTATAAAGACCAACTCTCAAGTTAAAGCAGTGTAAGCCGTCTGTCCTCATTCTAGTCAAACGAGCACAGTCGTTGAATGAAATCAGAATCTGTAGAAAACACTTTGAGAACTCTGTTGAAAAGAGAAAAAAATCTTATATCATTACTATAAGATGTTATATTAACTTATTTAACTTTTGTGCAATATACACTTTATATTGATATTACTGTCAGGCTAGATGATAATGTACAAGATTACTAAAACGATTGTCCCTGGTTGGAGATAAATGAAAATGGTCATTAATGATCCTTAACGCTTAATGTCATTGGAATACATCCATTGTGGAATATGAAATTTTATAATTGAAATATTTGAATTAACTATCTAAATAATAGTGCCAGTAGAAAGACGTATTTGGACTACAAAAAGATATATCCCTTACCAGCAATTGATTCATATCATCATCATCATCAACAGCCTTTGTCACGTCCATTGATTCATATATTAATCAATATTAATGTATTTTAGAATACAATTAACTTGTCAGTATATGATAAGAACAAAGAAATCGCAAACAATAAAAACGTTATAAATTACTTAAAGTTTCGATCCAAATCAACTGAAGTTGAAACGAAAAGCGAACAAAATTAAACAAGAAATTACACTGAAGTAATGAACGCCAATGAGAATGGCGCACAATTCCACATTCAAACAAAAGCAGCAATCCATTGTAATAATTCAAACTTGCATGTATAACAAAAAGCGAGCAGTAAACTTGAAACAATCGACGCACGCCAACGCTCGCAGACTTTGCGAGAATTCTAATGTTTACAACGACGAAGGGGCGTGGGTATTGTTTATAAGGAGATCAAGTTAGGAACTCTGGTCCAATCACACATCCTCTAAAGGTTCATTAAAGGCTCGCGTGATGCGCACTCGAATCCAGAGAGTGAAGCCCAAGTGAATTGGATTCGATAATTAAAGTAGCTTCAAAAAGCATGCTACTCAATGCGCAATACAGGTCCCTTTGCTGTGGTCTTTCTAGCTTGTTTCGTCGAGGGATTGTTGTCGTGGTCTACGGATTGTATTATTTTTCAACGAAGAGTGTATTCTCAGTCAAAAATAGTGTAGATTTAAGATTGTTGTATTGTGAATAAATAAAAAAAATAATGTTCTCGGGTAATAATAAGGGTGCTCAAATCGTAAAGCATACATATTGTTTATGTATTAAAAAAAAATGTATTTTGAAGTTGTGGTCACTTGAACTGCGACAATCATCTCTATAGACATCATTGCTATCTAAGCTATTTTTATATTAAAAATAGTCAGACACAATGGGCATTGCTTTTCTTTCGAATCTAATTCTAAAAATAGTCCATGCACACAATACACATGATTTGATATTCAAATCGAAACCGCTCTAAACAAGTTGTCTAGTTTATTGTAAACATCTCTGTACATTTGGCAAAGTTTTTTTTACTTTGGCCAAATGCCACAAGCCTCGGGTGTGCATGGTAAACGTTCTCCGGATTTCGCATGCATTTCACACAGTCCTAAGGTTTTTTTTAGTATAAGTGTTGAAGGCCGCATAAAAATATTTATAACAGCAATTTCCGGGCTTGGCGTGAATTTAACAGTTAACTGACGAAAAAGAACCAAAAGGGTTTTGGAATGTTTCGCGCGGCTCTCGGTTTATTTCTGTCTTTATGTTGTCCAAACAGTTTTTTGTTACCAACTAGACAGTTAATGTGTTTGCATTAAAGCTGTTAAGGTTCTCATTTATGAGCTTAACATATGTGCGAGTTAAGTAAGGCATTGCGGCCATAAAATACTAAAGAGTCATAAAAGTTAAAAATAACGATTTAAACTAACCTTCTTATACTAATACTATAGCCAGATATTCAAAACAGAAACTATGCGAAATGCAATTTCAATGCAAGCAACTCGATGCCTGTTGCAGTCTACGATCTTCGTATGGTAAAGATGATGATGCGGGATATTCATTGGTGATATCTTTCGATACTTATCGGTATAAACAAATTTTAAATACGTTATGATAGATATAAAAAATAAACTCGCCTCCTCTCACGTAGGACTGGCGAAATGTAACCTGGAATACAGGGGTGAAAGTTATGTACATATATATGTATGATTGATATTAATGACACAAGACACTTATAAAAGGGTAGTCAAGGAATTCATCCTAAAACATGGCGGTCTGCAGCAAATTAACTTTGGATAAAAAATAATATAAACCAAATAATAAAAATAAAATACTACAACTGAAAAGTAAAACGAGATATATTTTTATTTCAGATAATGGAATCACAGCGGGATATCTGCAGGTAAAATCCAATATTACGAATTTTAAAGTCTTTACGATATTTGAATTAATTTAATGGAGAATAAAGTCATCTTTAACGTTTATTTTCTCTACTACGTAACATCTTCTTAATGCTGACTACACAACAGTACACAGGAAAGATAAATTCTCACGAAGCTAAGGAGCTTATTAGCATTGTCGCATAGAAAACTAAAGTGAGCCGCGATCTTCTGATTTTTTTTATTTTGAATCATTATGTACATCATTTTTTATTGAATCTAACAAAGAGCGCGCACGTCGAGAATTTTGGTGGCATTAACTCCACTTTTACAATCATTTTATAAAATGTAAATATGCCCGGCACTAACACCTGCGCGGACATGACGTCGCCGCGCGCTGGGCTGGAAGACCGGTGACCCCGACGTACGCTTTCCGCCCGCCCCTCCCCCGGGGCTTTAAAGTTTTTAGAAATTTCTTAGTTGTGTAATCCGCTAACCCCCATTAGGCCAGTTGGTAGACTAAGGCCCACACCCTTTTAGTTAGAGGAGGTCCGTGGCCAGCAGTGGGACTTAAAGTCTGATGATGATGAACTAAAAAAGGAAGTAAATTCAGCCTTCTAAGGCGACATTTACGATGGGTTGTATGGATAAATACTTCAAATACTGTCCCACCCATTGATCAAAGTCTTGAGCAATATACTGGAAATAATTTAATAGTCATGTAAAAGTTAGTTACATATTCTATATGTATAGGTTGCTATTACGTTATTAAAATATGTAACAATGTTATTCAAAATTCACATAAGTTGTGGTAACCCTACATGACCTAGTTACCCATCACATTAGTCTGCAATTCCTGAGTCGAGATACTTTGTTCAGGGTTGGTGGGTTAAGCGTATGTCTAATTTTAAAACATGCTTTTTTGTAAGTCTCCTATTAAGGTAAAGTATGTTAATAAATGCAATGTCAGTAACTTAGTAAAGGCTTAGTATTCCTACAATGATGTACCTAATCTACCAACCCACAATAAGCAAGCGTGAGGGACTTGGCCGAATACTGAAACGCTACTTAATCTGAGGGCGACTTATATTTAAGTGGATGTTATAATTTAAGCGGTATAATATACTTAAAAAATGTCATGTAATAGAACCTTTTGTGGTAATGTTGCCATTTATGGTTTAAGTGGGCATTAGTTAATCACAGTCTTAAAACCGATAAATGATATTTCAGTATACCTACCGCTTAAATTATAACAGCCACTTAAATATAAGTTTCCCTCAGATTAAGTAGCGTTTCAGTATTCGGCCATTAAGACTCGTGATTATTAATCAATCTTGACTCCGAAAAAAACTAAATAAGTTATTAACGACGGATTCCACTAAACATTATTTATGTTAGCATTATTAATTTTTGCCGTTTACTTATTCCTGTCAATCTTACAAATTTCACTTGGAGTGGAACGCATAGCATCAATATTATTATCAACAATAAATACGACAGCCCTGAGAGAAGTGGCTCTGCTCAGAACATTAGTGAAGCGATATCGAAATATTATTGGTTCCCGAGATATTTTATACGAGCACGGTATAAAGACAGGCATTTTTATATGTACAGTGCTATGTATGCAAAAATTGTGTCATATAGATAGTAGTGAATGCGATACAAATGGTTTGGATGAGGAGGTGAAACACAACCCACAAATAAAAGCGAGAGGTGTTAAACTTGGACGTATGAGATGTCTGGAGAATATTTCTGGAGTCAGTAGCACCAACTGGACAAATGTATAACATGAATGAATGCGGTAGAGGCAAAAAGTGTTAGAAACGCGGCTTATGGCAAATAATAGGCGCTACATGTGAGGAATAAAGTCGAGGGTATTTTCACATGTAAATATATGTAATGTTTTTTCTAGACTATTGTCATCCATTTTAATACACGTTTAGATAAAATGCTTTATTCTCAGCCTATCGCCGTCCACTGCTGAACGAAGGCCTCCCCAAGTAGGCGCCAACCATCCCGGTCTTGAGCAAGATAAAATGCTTTAGTAAGAGAATAAGAGGAATGACATGACAAAATCAACTAGAATTTCCATAAGTTCCACATGGTTGTTGTGCACTGCAGCATAATCCACTTTCTGAAAGTGGTGCGCGCTCGCAGTTAACTTTTCAACACCGCATAATTCCGACTTAAACTTTCGCGCCATGTGTCCGATTTATACAGTTAAAAGATTAAACTTTTATGTGTCGATTGCTGGTATAACATGCGGAGAAAAGACTGGTTATTTCTTTTTATTTAATTCCACTGGCGTGTTGTTTTATAAGGTTTTAAAAAGAAATCATGACAACATCGTAATGTTTTTTTTTATCAAGTGTATTTGACTTTTTAAAAATACATATTAAATAAGGTAGAATTATTTTCTGAAATTTCCAAAAATAAGTATTTTTCTATAAATTTAAATATGGTTTTAGTGTTTCATTCATCATCAGCCCAATTACGTCCCACTGCTGGGCACGGGCCTCCTCTACAACTGAGAGGGTTTAGTGTGGTTTAGTGTTTATTTGTAACAAATTTTCTGTGTAGACCGTGCAAAGCTAAAAACAGGCTCGTTTCTAAAAAAATGTGATTCATTCCAGCCGTTAGCAGTAAATTCATGCCAAGTAATGGAAATTTTAGATAATAAACACGTACGTAAAAAGGCAAAAAAGATAGTGAATGTCGCCTTCCAAGACACCTGCAAACGACGTGACAGCCTGAGCCGGGTTCGAGACTAAACTAAAATGCTCTCTCTAATCTGACAATTCAATAATTTCTTCTCAACGTAACTGACAATTTCATCCGCTGCGCTCGGTGATAGGAAAATAATGGCTTCGTGTATTTTATATAAAATTATAGTAACTATTGAATTTAATAAAACGATAGTATTTTTGAAGTATTTTGAAACAGATATAGATTAGATCTTGGAGACGTTTATAAGCTACTTCTTAGTAGGTTTAATAAAGTAGTCGCTATATGGGATCAACAAATTAATCCTAAGAAAATTATGTTGACAGAAATCAAAATGCAGCAACATTGCTTCAAATCGGTTTTCTGTAACGAGGCGGTTCATTTTGAGAGCAGTTCAATCTGACTACGATTCAGAATTACAACTTATGAATTCACCTGTCCATGGTACCTGTGCGCCGAGTCCAGAAAATTTCCGCACAACAGACTAAGCCTCATACATTATGAATTCCAGCTTCGATACTGCCATTTTCAAGGTCATAAATAAACAAAAGCACGTTTAACAATATGTAAATGTGATTCGATTTATCTCTCTTTGCGCATTCACGAATCCACACTAACGAGTGCCCGTATACTATGCATTTTGTCGGTGGCATTATCAGATAGCCGGCATTTTATATGTACAATTTTTTCCATACTTCTAGAGCGAGCTTTGCAAATCCAAACGACGATAACATGGTTTTAAATGTGCAAAAATGAATACTCTAAAAGCACAATATTGTAATGGGTATTAAATCAAACATGTCCGTTATTAATGAATTAATGTTATTGTATCGCTAGAATTATTTTGCATTTGTAATAATTGAAATAGTAGTTTTCTGATATGTATATAATGACATCTTAATAACACATTTATCCCCATAGGGATAGGCAAAGATCTTTTTTAAGTAATATAGGAAAAATCTGCTGACATTATTCTAGACTCAGAATTGCAGCTGAGATTTTCTCATGCAAATCGTATGCAAGACTTATCTAGATTTCACGGAACTTGTACCGCAGAATAAATAAGTCGTGTAATACGTGAGTATTAAAGTAAAGAATAAAGATTACTCGAAATATGAGCTCTAAAATTAGCTGCCTCTTGTTTAAATGTAGTTCCGACAAAATTGGAAAGCATTATTTCGTGCAGTGTAAAGTAATTAAAAATGTATGACAGCGGAGTCCATACGGCCGCGCCGGCTTAAAACGGCCTTCCTACAAATCGAGGCAGTGTGCGGGTCAAAGCCTAATTGAATAAAGTGACCCAAGCGTTGCCCAGCGTACGAGCGGTTGGAGCGTATTTTTGACTGAGCACCTGTTGAAATTAGATCAGCTTATATGAGCAGCATTTATGTTTTAACAAAGGAGTTAGTTTTAATATTAACATTGTCCCGTTTAAAATGTGTGCACAACAATATACGTAAGTGCACAATTAGGAACAAGGAAAAAAACATAAAATCTTAGAAGGTTATATTGTAAATAAGAATTTTAAAAAAATACTAAGGTATATTAACGTCCGTAAGCCGGTCAATTTTTACTTTTCGGGAAAGTGCAACTACTCCCCTTCCTTTGCTCGGCGGCTCGGCGTCGCCTGGCACGGAAGGCGTCTTGAAGCATCAACACGTGACAACAACCTCCCTGCGGAACGTGCCGGTACAGCGGACTCCAATAGTGGGGTATCAAAATTAACTGAAATAAAAGGATTGTTGAAATCCGTAACCTCCGCTCACAATTCTTTTTGGTGATTTTTTTCTTTTAATCAACCGTTATCGATTGGGAAAACAAAGCAACGTGCGCCTGCTTTGGTAATGAGCGGGCGACTGACGAGTGACGCGGCGCTGGCCGAGCGCAGTGAACCAGTGTAAAAAAATACGATTACGCGACAGTTCGAAAGTCGATTAATCGCGACGTTACAACATTATGCACTAGATTTAAGATTTTCGTAGTTTTTGACTCGTTGACCTTATATTATTTCGTGCGATCTAGAGGTTATATTCCAAAATGAAACAGTGTTTTCTTTTATTTTTTTGTATCCTTGTTTAATAATTCTTGTTATTTAAGGCTCGCCCGCTATTAAGTCAGACTTCAATCATAAATGGCAAAACGTGGACGGATGCACTTCCATCTGCTAATGAGTGTATTTTTTTTAACAATACTAAAACGCTACATTTCTCCTTATATTTTAGTAATTTATTAAGCACAGGTTGAAAATGAAATTACATGGCAAAACGCACTGCTCCCGCAGCGTGCCTAGCAAGGGCCCCTATGAGTCGCCTCTTACGGGCAGGGGATGCCGTGGTGGGATTCTAACGGTCCTTTAGAACAGAGCAGAATTGAGAGCGATCCTACTACCAGTATTTGTTCATATTAAGTAATTTTATTTCCCAATAAAACAAACAGTATCGCTTAGGCCAACCCGAAAATGCACGGCACATATGCAACGAGACGAAATAACAGATCTAAAATTTAATATATTGTAATCCGCCTGGGGATTAATTAATACCCAATATGTGTTTTGTATAATCAGTGAGAGTTAACTAAATAAACGTGTCACAATAATTTAAATTATTGGCATATAATTGAATAATGAAACTAAACAATATTAGTTTTAGAGCCTTACAGGTCAAATACGCGTTTCAAATTATGATATTTGTAATAATATACAAAACTAAATACGCATACATACTAAATTTAAATAAAATAAAATTATATTATTGAATCTATTATAAATGATAAATAAATTTGAATTTCATCACAGTTAAAATTAATACACAGATATTTACATCCCGAAAGATTAGCCAGAGCAAAGGCTGATGTGCATTTCTTCACTCACATTTTGCCAATTGTGTTGAAGTTTTTACCATTTTATGGGCACTCAATATTCCTACCGGGAAATTCGTAATGGAAAAACCGAATTACGTTTTTCCGACCAGGGAATCGAATCTTAGACCTCTAGGTCGCACAGCTGAGCCGCACCAGGCATTCCATTTCAAGAGGCGAGACATTATAAATTCTACATTCCAATCAGCAACAAAAATGGATAGTACAGTTAGTCATTACATTTATAGTAAAAGCTGTGAATTAACCGTTTAGCTAAAGGCTTTATCCACACTGCGAAAATGGCGTGCTTGGAATCGTTCAGTTCAATCAGTCATTTCCTGGCGTCTGCCTTTGCAACGTATGGGTGCAATAAACAACATACCTCTCTGAATTGAATGGGGGAAAATGGCGCCACGACATTTTGTAACTTTAACATAATACATACATAACCCCACGCCAGTATTCCCCGATGCATTTCTGCACGCACATTTCGCCTAGTATGTAATCCCACTTAATAGGGAGCGAGCTTATTGCCGTTTGCGGGTACTTTTCCAGACTCCTTGCTGCTTCTGTGAATGTCCTAATAGAAATACCCAATAACACTTTGCCCGACCCGGGACTCGAACCCGGGCCCTCTTGATCGCACCTCAAAATTAATATGTAGTTCCTTTACATAATATGACCTCACAGACCTTCTTAGAAATTCTACTTAGAAATCGTCAGATATATCATTTCATAATTTAGATTTAAAAAATATATTTTCTTAACTTTATATCATCATCATCAACCCATATACATAGACAGCCCCGTGGCGTAGTTGGATAGACACCAGCTTGCGAAACGAGAGGCCGCGGGTTTGATCCCCGCACCGTGACAAATGTTTGTGTGATCCACGAGTATTTGTTTCGGGTCTGGGTGTTTGTGAGACCGAAAAAGTCTCTCGTAGTTTCTAATATCTACGACACAGGACTTGTATCCTAGTGTGGGGTCAGAACTATGTATAATATGACTATTGGGTGTATTTATATACGTCCCATTGCTGGGCACGGGCCTCCTCTACAACTAATTAGTTTAGTTAAGATGCTAAGTTAAAATTAATACATATATAATACTAGTATATATATATATATAATATTAGTATTTTATCTTAGGGACTTGAAATATTTTAGGATAATATAATAATATTGTGTATGTATAGTATTGGGTTGAATGAAACATTTGTTTGCACGAATTAACGTATCTTTGGTATGAAAATAATTGTTTTTCTTCATCATGTATTCATAATTACCACTGACGCAGATTATTTTTCAAGATTGTTATTTAACACATATAGCAATAAGGCACATATTTATTTAACCACGTCATACCGATCAGTTGTTTTGTATATGGTACTATGTATTTATGTACGTTCTTTTATAGCTCATACTTTCTGGAATAACGAGCCCTCTTACAATAGCTGTTTGTTCGTTCCTAGAAATCACATTGTTTGTTTATATTACAACTATGTTCATAATGAGAGAGAAGCTTTCTGTCAGACGATCGGCGAAGTACTAAGTGTGTACGCCATTTGTAGAAGTTTGTACTAAGTAATGTATATTATATTTTCGTATTCGACTTGATAGATTGTTGATGTCTTTTAATTTAATCAGTACACTTCGACTACCTTACATTTCTCTTCCTGCATCTCCGTCCCAGGTTGCCTGTAAGAGATCGCCTTGTGCGATAAGGCCGCCCATTGTACTTTTCTAGTCCTCTGTACTCCTTAGTTTTAGTATTGTGTGTACAATAAAGTTTTAAATAAATAAATAGATTCTTGCCGGAATACATTGTCTTAATTAATCAGAATACGACAGTGATGTTGTTTTTGATGCCTCAATCCTTGGGCTATTTTAAATAGTAAATATAAGAATATAGGTTGTATTTTTTTAATATTGAATGACAGTCTACATTTACGCGAGTAATATTTTTTAAGGTTACGTTTCATTTTCAGACGAAAATTTATGTAGCAAGCTAGTGTACGCTTTCAAAATGATCAACTCGATTTGTAATTTTTGCTATACCCAATAATAAAAACCCACTATAAGAGGGTTCTCATATTATTATTTATCAAAAGTTATCTTTTTGCGTCAAAAAGATACGATGCAGACTCCGTTGCCATTCGCTCAGTAATAATATTACGAACATCGGAAATTGAAAATTTCTCCAAATATTATAGTAGGAAAAGCATTAAGTTCTGCTCCGTCTGTTAGAACTGAATGCTGTGTATACTTGGCTGCAACTAGGATATTCGCCGCGCTGGCTTTAAGTGCTAAGGCGTCTAGACCAATTTTTAAATGTCTTGGCATCGCTCGTGGGGGAATGATATTTTTCTGTCGCATTCCATTGCAAAATAAAAATATTTTCTACACTAGCGCAGTAAAGTGACCACCTACTTATAATTATTGCAGTGTGATATAAATTAAATTGACACAAATTTGCACACATCTGGTGACACTGTTATGTAATCATAGAACAGTTGAATCAGGTTAGAAAGAAAATAGACAGTATTTTGTATGGATATGAGTGTCGCCGCTTGTCTGTCACCTATTCATTCTACTACGATTACACTCCACCAATAATAAAAATTTAAAACACAAATGAAGGGCTGTTATTGGTTGTTACACGTTTAGAAAAGTTTCGATGTTACACGCTACGCAAATTACTAAGAAGCAGTCGTGTCAAACATATCGTAGTCTAATCGTAGGTTCGGCACGCTCGGCATGCTGACATTTTTCTTCTATGACATACTTTCTAGTCTTGTTCTGTGGATGTAATAAACCTCTGCCTACCTTTGGGGATACAAGCGTTTTAGAATTAAACCGGTACACCCCTTATAATTACAATAACAATCATACAAAGTCTAATTAAAATAACAATACCTCTTACGGCAACAGGCTTTGAGTAGTCAACCCTGCGCGGCTGAGATAACAACAGGGAACACACGGTACTAGGAAGGTGGAGGGGCAGAGGGTAAAGCTGAGTAATATAAACGTTGACGTCAGAAAACAGCTGGTTTGCGTAATATAGTATATGCTTAAATAAATAACTCAGGGTCTCGTTGAACTGGTGTCATGTAGGGATAATAAGAAAAACATTATTAATTGACAATTTCACCACACAACTGCAACTGGAGATCCTCTGAACCGGTGACACGTACTAAAGCAATAAAGCTCGGCGAGTCTAAGGGATCATAGATTGTCTTTAACCCGGAATGAAAATCACAAAAAAATATGCAGAAGCAATTGAAAACAAATAATTGTTCATTGCTAACCACAGCAAAACGGGCGGCAAATTTCGAACTATGATTACAAATATACACAAATTTTGTAGTATGCATTTTTAACACGATTATTGAAGTTATACTTCTTTAGGCGCGAAATAATGAGAGTGACATTTTAAGATGCGCGTGCATCACTGTAACACAAAAGTAAGACTTGAAGCTGCCTTGTGCTCCAATCTGTCAATCATATTGGATCAGAAAGGTTTTAATATGTTTCGGATCGAATATTTTTCAAAAAAGTTTATATGTTTTAGATTTTAAAAATGTAGAATAGTCACAGTAGAAAAAAAGGGATTGACTTATTTATTAGTTGTCAAATATTTATGAGTGCGTTCAAAAATGTAATATGTTGTGTAAACTAAGAACTATGTATGTGACTGTTGGGCGTATTTATAAGTTTTACTTCAATCGTGTGGTAACTTCTAACGCGTGTACATAATTTTTTATTGTATAATGACAACTACCTAATTAGATAGTGTTTTTACGACAACCCTTGAAGGCGTAAATTTAAATAGCATTCAACCCCATTCAACGTTTTCTTTCTCTGAATACCAATTATGCACGAAAATGTAACTGGAGCCGTAAATACATTGACAGAATTCCCGTAATCCGAAGTCCCCGCTTCGAAGTTTTAATCCAATATCGCTTGAGCAAATCAGATATTCGCAACTTTTCTAAAACATATTGTAACACTCATGAATATTTCACAAAACCGTCTTCAGAGACGTAAGTAAACTCCAAATGAATTCTAATGAACTTGTTTCTATTTTTAGATGGGTTTTTTAAACTTTTCATTCATATTTCGTGCTTAGATGCGTCTGTTATCAGATGATTTCTTAGTAAAACGTGATATTAGGAAGGCACACTTCGAATTTATGCCAGAACTATTCGATATTAGATTTAAAAATAGATTCTCTTCTAAACTTAATTTAAACTTCACAACGGTAGATTATACATATTTTAGTATGAGTACATCATATAAATCTATCTACCTTTGACTGCCTCGTGGTCTCGCAGCACATGTGTCGTGCGATCAAGAGGTCCTGGGTTCGATTCCCGTGTCGGGCAAAGTGTTATTGGGTTTTTCCATAAGGAAATTCTCAGTAGCAGCACGGAGCCTGGAATTGTGCCCGAAAAACGGCAATAGGCTCGCCCCCTATTACGTGGGACTGATACATACCAGGCGAAATGTGGGTGTAGAAATGCACCTCTGCCTACGCCTTCGGGGAATACAGGCGTGAGGTGATGTATTATATGTATGTATGTGTGTCTATATGTATGAGTACATCATAATGACCACAGAACAGCTGA
Organism: Hemaris fuciformis; assembly: GCA_907164795.1. Lineage (NCBI taxonomy): Eukaryota > Metazoa > Arthropoda > Insecta > Lepidoptera > Sphingidae > Hemaris > Hemaris fuciformis. The sequence goes on from OU015440.1 coordinate 12,313,069, forward strand.
ATAAGATAAGAAGTGAAAAGGCCAGTATTTTATATGGGGACGAGTGTCGCCGCTTGTCTGTCACCTATTCATTCTATTACGATCATAGAACCAATGATAAAAATTTAAAACAAAAATGAAGGGCTGCTATTGGTTGTCACACATTTATAAAAGTCTTGATATTACACGCAACCCGAATTAAAGTCTAATGGTAGGTTCGGCATGCTCAGCACGCCGACATTCCTTTCAAGTCTTATTCAACTGTTCTGTGATAATTATCAATTCTTATATGTAAGTCCCTTGTTTCGTTGTCTTTAAATCTGTAATCTTGTAACACAAACAAATTGATAAAAAAAAACATTTATTATATGTATGGTATGTAACCTCTCTATGCCGGTTGATCTCGCACCTATCCGGATTGTAAGGAACCTAATTCCTCTGGGCATGTTAGTAGGAGGCATGCAAAGTTACGGGCAACAGCCAGTAATAATTTGAAGAGCACAAACGCCCTTCAATGTTACGAATGAGGACAGTCCCCTTTCAAGAGCAAGGACTCGACAAAAGCGCACGTCATTATAATAAATTATGCAATTAAAAAGTTAGGCTTATCGTGAACGCTACAAAGCTTATAAAATAAAACGTGACGTTGACATTTTAAGCGAGCTCGTTCTATTCAAACATTCTCATTAGACATTACTCAAAAGACGTTAATACGTGCACAAGATAATGGAGTTAATGAAGCTCAAATAAAAATACTTGTAGATCTGTATTGTGCATATATATTCTATGATGTACGGCGGTAATTGCATGGTACTTGTATTAAGTCTGTACCGTAGGTGTGTGGTTTGAAATAGCGCGTAAGGTCAATCTTTCTTGGGTTGGATTCCCGGGTTAGAAAAAATATCATGTTTTTCGCTATGAAATTATTTGTTCTCTGTAATAGCACAGGGTCGTCCACCACACTGAGGTGAAGCAGGCTAGTGAGCTTAATATCATCATCATTATCAGCTCATATACTTCCCACTGCTGGGCACGGGCCTGCTCTACCATTGAGAGGGTTTAGGCCTTAGTCCACCACGCTGGCCTAGTGCGGGTTGGCTATACACCTAAGAAAATCCTAAGAACTTTTAGGTGTGCAGGTTTCGTCACGATGTTTTCCTTCGCCGTTAAAGTAAGTGGTAATTTATCGTGAATACACACATAACTTCTAAAAGTCAGAGGTGTGTGCCTGGGGTTTCAACCCGTTAACGCGGAGATTCTCGACCGCGCGCGTAATACTCTAGACCATCACTAATTCTTTACATACTTAACAAAAATAGATTTTTGAGATATGTAAGATATTTCTGATTACAACGATGCTTCCCTTTATCATTAAATTTTGTTATAAAAAAGATTGACGCCGTTTAATTATCTTAATTCACTAAATTGGTAGGCGTGGCCTGAAAAATAACTTTTCGACCGATTTTTATTCTTCTCGATTACTTTAATTAGCTTGATTTAGTTTGGCCCTAATAGTCCAAACAAAAATAATATTTTTTATGTATAGTACATATGTCAAATAGAACTATATTTACTGTATCCTTATCTATATTATATTATTATAATCAAACAACTTAAACGATTAATCTAACACGTATAAATCTAAACAATAGACAGTTTATATTAAAAGAGTATTAAAGTAATGTTTTATAGAATACAATAAACTTATCACCATATTTTAATAAAGATGTCCTTGGCCTCAGACAGTCTATTAATCGTATTAAGCCTTTATAAGTATGACTAAGATAAACAAGTTGAAGAGTCTTCAATCATCTTTCTGCCCCCATTCTATTTTAGTCCGTAGCAGTTTTCTTGCGCTTCCATTTTTCGCGGTCAGCCGTCAACTCTTCATATACGCCCTTACCAAATATACCCTTCTTCACATAATCGATCACTTCTTAACATATCCTTTGTTACTTTTTTGTTGATGCGTTTTATGCCCTTTCGTCAAAATCATCATCATCATCAGCCCAAATACGTCCCGCTGCTGGGCGGTATTACCATTAACAACAAACTGTATTTCTAATTCATCAATAACATATATTGCGTATAAATAATTACTTTTATTCCCCAAAGAGGTAGGCAGAGGTGCATTTCTGCACCCACATTTCGCCAGGTATTTATCAGTCCCACGTAATAGGGGACGAACCTATTGCCGTTTTTCGGGCACATTTCCAGACTCCGTGGTGCTGCTGAGAATTTCCTAATGGAAAACCCAATAACACTTTGCCCGACCCGGGAATCGAACCCAGGACCTCTAGATCGCACTGCACATACTTGTGCCGCAATCCTTATTCCTCAGAAGTCTATGATTCAATTCCCATGCTAGTCAAAGTGGGATTAGGTTTCCCATTTAGAAAGCTTTCAGCAATAGCACGGAGTCTAGAAATGTATTCGAATAAAATTAATCAGTTCGAACGATTACGCGGGACCTAAATCAGCTGGCGAAACGTGGGTGTTATACCTCTTTATACGGATTCGAATTGACAGGCATTAAAGGCATACAAATAAGGGTACAATAATAAAAATAAATACATACATACATACATAACCTTACGCCTGTATTCGCCGAAGGGGTAGGCAGAGATGCATTTCTGCACCCACATTTCGCCAGTATGTATTCGTCTCACGTAATAGGGGGCGAGCCTATTGCCGTTTTTCGGGCACAATTCCAGACTCAGACAGTGCTGCTACTGAGAATTTCCTAATGGAAAAACCCAATAACACTTTGCCCGACCTAGGAATCGAACCCAGGACCTCTTCATCGCACGGCACATACTTGTGCCGCGAGACCACGAGGCAGTCATAAAAATAAAGAAATCTATTAATAACTAGCGGCCCGTCTTATAGCTACGTTTAGTTTTTTTTGTCGTCCTATACACCCTTACTTCTCAATTCATCTTCATTGATATCACATAGTAACCCACTGCTATCCCTTCATACAACTTCAATTTAGATGTAATTTTTTAAATTATTTTCATAGGATCCTTTAACAAACTGAATTAAAATTTAAAAGAGTATCTATGAATGAAATCGGTAAAGTTTTTCTAAAGTTAAGGCGTGACCAAAAGAAAGATGTCTTCGCTGAAGCATAAATGCAAGGTGTGAACGTGCAGCCGCCTGTCTGTGAGCAGCTTAAGCTAGATGTTTTAGCAGAGTGTGGCACTATAAATCTCCTTCAAGCTTGCGGTTTGCTGTTTGGTATTGCAGCTTAGAATACACGAAAAGTTTGATGTTGGATTTGTGGAAATATTGCCATAAACATTAGTAAAATATATACTTTTAAACTTTAGTTCCAAATTTTATTTTCAAAAAATAAAATGAAACGTTAATAAAAAAATTGTTAACATATCATTTCGTTAATTAAAAATGAATTAATGTAATAAGTATTTATAAGCACACGGATTAACGCACTAACACTAGATAACGAAACTAACTAGAAGTGAGATGAAAATAATTGGTGAAATGTGGGTGCAGTAATACCTCTGCCTACCCCTTCAGGCAATGCGGGCGTGCGTGCGTATTTATGAATACGTATGTAAAAATGACTCATACGAGTAATTATGCTATAAAATTTTCTCAGGACTCGTAATGCGACACAGTCGCTATTGGCTATTAGATTAGCTATTAGTTATTCGCTTATTATTGAGAAAGTAAAGTAAATACAAGCATGAGGTTATGTAATTGTATGTATATAATGAGAAAGAAGGTGGGGAAATCGATCCGTTGACTGGACGCTATTTTGTAAACACATTATTGCTATTGTTTGTTCCAAAGTGTGTCACTAATGACCATTAATATTTAGAATTCAAGGAGGCAATTTTTAGATCTAATCCTCTATTTTACAAGATGATAAAAAGAATATCTTGGATACCTCTGTTAGTCAGTTAGTATAACTACACCCCTAACAAATTTTAGGTTCAAATAAGTTGTCTAGTATTAGTGAATTAATTGATTACGATTATTTCACATTGAAAAACTTTGACCCGAACTGACCAAGTCCTTAAGACAGGTAGCCTCACAACATAGCCAGTATAAAATCCTATTTTTCTTTAAGATTTAAAGACTCGGTGTTCAGTGCCCCGTGTTGAACAATGAGCTCCAAGAGTGCTCGAAGCTGCTCGTCGGTGTGTCGGGCTCGTTACGGACACGGTGGCGTCTCGGCTACGTCACGGCTCAGTGAGCATTTCTTTGTCACTTCATTCGGGTACAGGTGCACTTAGCAGTCTGTTTACAAGATTCAAGTTGTATTTGTTTTATTACGCTTTGAATAAAATAGAGCTGAGTTTATAGTTTTTTTAAGTCTCATCTAAATCATTTTACTTAATCTTATATCTTTAAATGAGCAATTCTTGTATATATATATATATATATATATATAATTGAAATCTCGGAATCGGCTCCAACGATTTTCATAAAATTTAGTATATAGGGGGTTTCGGGGGCGATAAATCGATCTAGCTAGGAATCATTTTTAGAAAATGTCATTTGGAAGAAAAATAACAAAAAGGAGGCGTTTGAGTAGTCTCAACTGAGAAATATGACTCTTCCTGACATCTATTGGCGAATAATAATACTATTTTTTGTGAGCAACTAATTGCTTTAACGACACAACAGCAGATGGCGTTGCTAAGTAACATTATTCATATTTCATCATTTTATTAGTAATTCGTACTTAAATATTATTTCCAAAAAACACAATTTAAAAAAATACAAAACCGAGCAAAGCTCGGTCATCCAGGTACTAATAATAATTTCTATAGTCGTGGTAATCTGTTTTGGAAATCATGTGCTATATTTTGTATTAAGTACTTTGTATGACGCAATATTATTTATCCTTGGCCAAATAATAATGAACACATCATCATCAACAGCCTTTGTCATGTCCACAGCTGGACATAGGCCTCTCCTATGGCACGCCACTGGGCTCGATCTTCGGCCCTCCTCATCCAACCACTGCCAGCCACCTTGTGGATATCGTTACCCCACCTATGAACACAACACACCTATAATTATTAATTTCCCTGTTCTTATTCTCTCATCTTCTTGTTGTACAATTTCTTTGTGAAAATAATGACAAAAATCTTCCAAGACTCTTTAAATAAACTCTGATAGATGAAATAATACTCTATACCTATATATAATTAAACCCTACATATCATAAAAATAATAAAAAGTAATTCTATAATTTATAAGATTCCTTCACTATAAAATTAAGTGACACGTAAAAATTCACGGAAGTTGTATGATATAAATCCATACTCGTAAGTACATATTCAATTGTTCCGTAACATAAATAAACTATCTGCTAGCAATAAAAAATAAGTTTCTTGTGAAATCCTATTGAAATATTATCTTTCATCACGAAATAAGTTTAACAAATCAATTCAAGAAATTAAATCATTTCATTGGAAATAAAATTTCCATAAGTCCCAAACAATAGAAACTGCGTAGGTGTTGAGAGCTTCTTAATTCAAACGTCTAGACTAGAAATAAACAAACTAATAAATGTCAACAAATTTGCCGAAAGTATTTGTTATACTTTCCAGATAATAAACTTACCTGCCAGAATTATTTCTAATCTGAATAAAGCATTACCAACGTTAAGAAAACATGTTTCATTCATAAATACGAAGTTTTATTGGGTTTTTCCATTAGAAAATTGTGAGTAGCACGGAGGTAGTAATAGGTTCGTCCTCTAGTATGTAAGATAAAGACACAATTGTCGAAATGTAAGTGTAGAAATGCATGTTTACCTACCCCTTCGGGGAATACGTCTGTATGACTCATGTCTATGAGTGCGTACATATCTAATATGTTATATATTATATATGCTTGGATTATAATATATTGAATAATATGTGTATAATAGTAATAGCGATGGTGATCGCAATGCGTTAATGCGTTTCTCTGGAAATTGAAATTGTAGAAGAAAAGGGATGAATAGAAAGAGGGATAAGCATTATTGACATATTCACTATAAAAACATTTTAACTTTTTAGGCGCAGCTTTTGGTTTATACTAGTTTTCTAGATGAAAGCGATACCACTTAAATCTAAATAAATGTAATGTCTACGAGTGACTTTTCGGTCTCACAAGAACTCAGGCCCGAAACAAATACATATTTATGGATCACGCAAACATTCATCTCGGTGCGAGAATTGAACCTGCGGCCTTTCGTTTCGCAAGCTGGTGACTAGCTAACAACGCCACGCGACTGTCAAATGTAAATGTACAAACAGTGCTTATAATAGTTAATTTAATGATTATATTAATTTGTTTTAATATTATGTCGACTATATAAATCAAATCTCTCTCTTTGAGTATGCATAGGAAATGAGATAATTGGAATTATGGAACGAGCTAATAGAAAAATTCCAATAATAAATTGCACTTTGCCAACAATTCTTCTCTGACCTGGAAGAAGGGATGCTGTTGTTATTGTTGTTATTCAGACCCATTGTCACAATCCCTGAGTTTTCAAGTTATATCTTTTCAATGGGTATTTGTTTTAAAACTCAACAACAATGTTTGAGGCCTTTTATTTAAAATTACGACTATTGTTGGCTCTCAATAGGCTTACTGCAGCGCTAACTGATACGAACAGCCGGATTAAACAGCCTCTATTAATGCAGGACTTATTAGAGCGAGAACAATTGTAGAAATTCTTTAATATTCATCTGGCTTAAGGACAGAGCTGAAGAAAAAAAACAACAGGGGACTTATTTTTACATAGGTTAAGTGCAGTGGTGGTACTTCCATAGAAGCCCAAAAGCGTTACACGTTAATTAACCCATCGCTTATGCCAGTGGCAGTACTTTCATAGAAGCCCAAAAGCCCAGTTTGCCTTACAAATTTTCGAATAATAATCTTTAAGCTTTAAATCTTTATTTAACAAAAGCAATTTGACATGTAAATGAGAATACCCCAAAATAAACAATTATAAACTAGACATTACAAATTAACGTATAACGATTTTGGGTTTCTATGGATATACCGCCACTGGTAAATGGTGATGTATTATGTTTTAATACATTCATGTATAAATGTATATGTAAATATTTTCACGCATGTATTCCCTGAAAGGCTAGGCAGAGGTGCATTTCTGCACCCACATTTCGCCGATTATGTTTTCAGTCCACGTAAAGGGGGAGCCTATTGTTGTTTTTAGGGTACAATTCCAGACTCCGTGCTGTTGACCCGGGAATCGAACCCGTGGACCTCTACATCGCACTACAAATAATTGTACCGCGAGGCTATGAGGCAGTCTGTTTTTTTAATCTGTTTTAATACTGAGTATGAAGAGCAAGTTTTGCTTTAGATTTTCATAATAACTAATTTATTAGGGATCGATGTTTTGTATTTGTTTTCTTATTATGGGTTTTGTCACTTTCAGGCTATTAAATTTTGTTGATTACTGCACCGGTCCAACCGCCGAAGGATTTTTCTACTAATGGTGCGATCAATAACCGTACTGCACCATTAAAGTGAGTAAGTGCATCGTTTATACAGAAATAACTCGTGCATTTGTAAGGGAAGTACGTCACCATTGTCATCATTATCAGGCCAAAGGATGCTGGGTAAATGCAGACTTAAAACATTTCACGTGAAACATCTTGAATTATCATCATCTAGCGATTAAAATCTTATGAGACCATCAGTCTATGTATGCGGTTGAATGAAGTATATTTACTCTTTTATTTCTTACTGGTTTTTAGAGTATCAAATGTTTTACTGTCTATTAAAGAAAATAATAATGTTTTATTCCTTTCCCTAAGTAACTATTGAATACAATTCTCGGGTGTCCCAACCTTTTTTTATATATATTTTCAGCCTATCGCCTTCCACTGCTGAACGAAGGCCTCCCTAAGTAGGCGCCAACCATCCCGGTCTTGAGCAGCCCTTATCCATTATATGCAAAAATAACTATAAATTGGGTTTTTCCATTAGGAAATTCTCAATAGCAGCACGGAGTCTGGAATTGTGCCCGAAAAACGGCAATAGGCTCGCCCCCTATTACGTGGGACTGATACATACCCGGCGAAATGTGGGTGCAGAAATGCCTACTCCTTTGAGGAAAATAGGCGTGAGTTTATGTATGCATGTAAATAAATATAGTATTTTAAATAAATAGACACATAAATCTGGCTATGACAGCACATTAAAACCTGAAATTAAATATATAGAGGCATTTTTAAAAGAAAAACAATCTCCGGTGGCAAAAGCGGCTTACACGTATAAAGACACATTAATCTCGGACTAAGAATGAATCTGAACTACCTGATAGCCCATAAAAAATAATTTATGGTTCATGTGATAGCGTTGTCGACTTTTACTAGGAATATCCATGTAAAAATTGATTTTGGGAGAAATTATGATCATAAGAGCTCTTGCTGCTTTAAAAGGTCTTTTAAAAGACATAGATTAACGTTTTATAAGATATTTATTGCTATGCTTGTTATTACCTGTGGCGTTGGTCACGTAAATAGCCTATAACCGTATCCGAAGTCTAGCTTATGTCTACTAAATTCCATTTTTATCATCTGAATTCATCAAAATCGATTCAACAGATACAATCCAAAAGAGAAAAAAACAACTTCACTCACATCACTTTCGTAGGTGCTTATAATTGTATGTCGGTAAAAATTCATTTATCAGTCCAATCAACATACATTTCGGTGTTAATTTAAAAACGAATTACCATCATCATCAGTCCATATATTATGTACGTCCCACTGCTGGGCACGGGCCTCCTCTACGTTATACAAAATTTACACGGCGATCATATCCTGAGAAAAAATTAACTCTACGATTTTTTCTTAGTTGTGACTTGATTTTAACATACCGCTTTTTTTCTTGTTATATTTTAAAATCCCTCACATATGAAAGATAATAAATTGTTATGATAGCGTAGAAAATATTAACGCATTTATAAAGCCAGTTCATTTACAACTGAGAGGGTTAAAAGGATATTAGAGCATAGTTAGCAGCAAAACATTAAACAATATATATAGTTCTAGTTATTATTATTTATTTATTTTCAAAATTTGCCAATTTCACAAATGCTGTAAAGCCTAATGAAATTATGTGTGTTACCGTGTATATTACTTTGCTTTATAACGTGCCAATATAAATATAGGTACACGACCTTTTCTTGGTAACACCTTTCGCCAATTCAGCATGGCAACACCGATGATTGACGTAAAGAAAATATACAAATTCAATAACATAAAAGTTCGGAAGGGTTTAATATAAATTTATGAGGAATATGTCAACTGTAACAGGAGCTCGCTCAAAGACACTTCCAGGAATGTAGGCGTCATCCCGGATGCTCCAAAGCGATCTTAATAACATGCCACTGAGTTGTACACTTACCTTTGCCTACCTTACACCCGTGCTTCAACTACTGTTTACTAAGCAAGAATAATCTTAGCACATATTACACATTTGTGTTCTATTTTTAAATATCGGTGTTGAAACTTTTTGGTAAATGGACCAAGGAAATTAATACTGTACAGCCTTATTTACATTAAATAATTACATCTTCTGTCTACTAATTCGTTATTGTTAAAAGAATATCAAAGTTATAGATTATGGAGTATCTTTTGCGTTGATATCTTTCTATTGCTTTAGCCTAACACGACAAAATTATTTATTATCCTTATACAATGTCTATCAAATGACGGCTTGTAGCGTGTGTTACTATGTCCTCGTCTACTTAGTTTATCATCCAATATACAATATTTGTTAATATGGCATGATAATAAATATTGTACATATCAAATCACCGGTATTATTGACGATGAAGGCAAGTCTAGACGAAAATCGCTTTGATCCACTCAGTTGAGTATTACTATACACTGTTTATGTACTTAAACAACCTCACAACTTATCCAACAATTAAAACTCTAAACTACTTTTAGAAACAATTAAAATAAGCGGCCGACCGCACTGTCAGACTTCCCGCCGAAATATCCAGTTCACTTCTGATAGCCGAGTGAGCAAAGGAAACTTAGTCTATGCAGCCACGTCAGTTATTGCAGTAAAATATTATATTCAATTCCTATTTATTTCATATATAAAAATATATAAAAATTTTGATTTGAATCTGTTTTTAGATTATAATGTATTTGATTTTAGTCATTTTTTTTGAAACACAACTTTTGTACATTATACAAACTTCACACGGCGATCATATCCTGAGAAAAAATTAAATCTACGATTTTTTTCTTAGTTGCAACTTGTTTTTAACATACCGCTTTTTTTGGTTATATTTCAAAATTCCTCACATATTAAATATAATAAAATGTTTTGATAGCGTAGAAAATATTAACGCATTTATAAAGCCAGTTCATCTACGTGATTAGGATTATTTTTAGTAGATTACTTAGAAGTGACTACAATTGAATAGAGAACTTGAAACTTCTTAAAACCGGATAAGACCAAATGTTATATAAACAACAGTACATTACACTGTGTATATGTAATTAAAACATCTAGATATTTGTAAATGGTTTCCCATATAAGGTTGGTATTTTTTTATGCATGTATACTTGCTAGTCATTACTTTTCCCGCGCATAAAGCTATTTTTATTACAAAAAAAAACTGTACTAGAAAAAGGTTTGCGCGTTTTGTATCTAAATTGTTCAAACCGCGTTCAAATGTTCGTTAATGTCCTGATATAGCCGCGAGCGAACCGTTATTTAAATGTCGATTTTTTGTAAAAAACCTAACGCCTTTTTAACGGCGGTTTTTGTTGCTACTTCTAGTATCAGAGTATCAATTGTTATGTCAGTCTCATTTGCCTTAAAACTGCTTGATCGTGGACTGCAACACACTTGCCTGACCCGTTCCGACAGATTTTATGCATCGAGTACTCCGCTGTCAAGGCGGAAGAAAATATTTTACTACCAGCTGCTGTTACTGTCATATTTATTTTACTGCCTCGTGGTCTTGCGGCACAAGTATGTGCCGTGCGATCTAGAGGTTCTGGGTTCGATTCCCGGGTCGTGCTAAATGTTATAGGGTTTTCCATTAGGAAACTCTCAGTAGCAGCACGGAGTCTGGAAATGCGCCCGAAAACGGCACTAGGCTCGCCCCCTATTACGTAGGACTGATATATACCTGGTGAAATGTGGGTGCAGAAATACACCTCTGCCTCGGGAAATACAGGCGTGAGAATATGTATGTATTTGACAGCCCCGTGGCGCAGTTGGCTAGACACCAGCTTGCGAAACGAGAGGCCGCGGGTTCAATTCCCGCACCGAGACAAATATTTGTGCGATCTACAAATATTTGTTTCGGGTCTGGGTGTTTGTGAGACCGAAAAGTCTCTCGTAGTTTCTGATACCCACGACACAAGACTCGTATCTTAATGTGGGGTCAGAACTATGTATGTGACTGTTGGGTGTATTTATTTATTATTATTATTATGTATGTATGTTATTTTTTCCTTTAGTAAGCGATCGCTAAAAAAAAGAAATACATTTTTATATAATAATGCTATGCAATTTGCAAGCATTATTAAGTTAGAGAATATTATTTCACGTGTCAATGCTCAAATGCATAACTGTGATTACGAACAATCCGCAAATCACATCCTATGGGAGTCCAATCTAATCCAATTGACGATAATATGATAATTGATGATAATATGCGTGATGATCTGCACGTAAATTCAGATCGCTGCAAGCTAAAAAGACCTTGACGAATTTAGTGAATGTTCTCGTAATTACCAGTGGTTCTTTTCGTTTAACTAAATACTTCAGTTGTATAAATATTTCTTACATACATATACATAAACTCACGCCTGTATTCCCCGAAGGGGTAGGCAGAGTTGCATTTCTGAACCCACATTTCGCCAGGTATGTATCAGTCCCACGTAATAGGGGGCGAGCCTATTGCCGTTTTTCGGGCACATTTCCAGACTCCGTGCTGTTACTGAGAATTTCCTAATGGAAAAACCCAATAACACTTTGCCCGACCCGGGAATCGAACCCAGGACCTCTAGATCCCACGGCACATACTTGTACCGCGAGACCACGAGGCAGTTTCTTATACTAGGCAAATGTGTTTTATGAACCAAAAGGTGGGTTTTCCCCAAAACCCTCTTCAGGGATTACAGGCGTAAGGCTATGTACATACGTATGTCTCTGTGTATGTATGTATGGAAGTGAAAACCTATTTTTATCTAACTCCTCCTGATTGTTTTAATTCCGGTTAATATCGTGACAATAGACCAGCTAAGATGCTATGGAAACTTATATATTCTTCTTTTTCCTCGTTCCCTCACTGCTGAGGATCACGACCAAGTAGAATCAGTTTCCAATGGGTGCGGTCATAGCCGGAGTGGACAGCACGGTGCATCGACCAACGAGTCCATAGTTAAAGAATTAAATATCAACGTAAGAATTTCTGCGGTCTGCCAATAAAGAACCTTCGTTTCTTTGGGCACATTATAGGATCTCTGAAGCACCATTAAGAAAGGCAGATCATCTTGGCCACAATGGACGGAAGGCATGCTCGTGGAACAGTGCCTACAAGATTATTTGACGCAGTGAAATCATTATTAATGCCTATTAAAGTAAATTTTACGAGCATACATTATTCAGCATATTTGACGTTGATATTAGTTTTTGATGTAGTCCAATCAACATTTTAATTAGATTTCACTAACAGCAATCTGTTCTGCATTATCTATCGAAATGCCACTCTCGTGTAATGTACTGTGACAAATCCATTGTTTGTACGTTTAATGTTAGTTTGTTGGCTAACCAATAATGTCCCAGTTAACAACAAGTAAACAGCTCTGTTTATTAACGTTACAAATGAACCTAAAATTGCAAGAACGCTAACATGCATAGAAGTCAGCCCGCAGTTGTGTTTCGAAACCTCGACTTTATTTCTAGTGACATATTAATATACACTATAACTTAATTCATACAATCATCAATTATTTTGCCGACAACAAATAATAAGACCCAATTAGCCGCTGGATGTAGGCCACTTCCGACAGAACACTGGAAGTATTTGGGAGTGGCCTATGTCCGGCAAGGATGCCTTTAAGCTGACGATGATGATGATATAATAAGACTCTGTTCTGTTCTGACCATATTTTTGTTATTTTTATGTGGTGTACATTAAATAACAATAAATAAATAATACAAAGAAGTAAGAGACGTTTGCGGTTGAATTTGACTCTTGGAAAATAGATGTATAACATTTATTCTTAATCTAAATGCGTAATGGAATAAAAATGAGAAGCATAAAAATTATTAAAAATATTTGTACTTTAGAGAAGAAAAAAAAATTGAATGCCCTATCAAGTAGTACCTAACGTCTTACGTTTAATTACCATGATCTAATAATATTTTTCGTTGAGTAACTCTCATTTTCAAGAAGCTTGGAAATGCCGGGTAGCCCGCAATTGTTCCGCACCGTAGTAAGTGGGATAGCTGGCGAAACAAACATAGCAATACACTGACATTACATGTATATATTTGACAATATTTTAACCTGCACAATCGCTCATCATCAAACGATTATTCAGAAAGCGCACGTCACGCTACGCTTGGTGCTAGCTGGGGCAATTCTACGCTCGACGTCCCTTCACTGAAACGACGCGATTTAAACTGTGTTGACTCATATGGCGCAGCTGAGAGATATAACGTAATAGACAGCCGCTGCGCTGTAGGTACGCATGCTTAGCTTACTGGATGACCTCATAAAACTTGAAAATACTTATTGGATACCCGTCGTAAGATAGTGCTTTATGAGCAAGGCTGGAGCGTTGGACACCGTCTTACATGTTGATATACATGGGCCAACTGGATCGTAAATGCTTGATGGAATTTATAAGGAGTCAAGAACTTGCTGGTTGTAGCGTTTTTTATTCAGGTTATAGAACATAGTATATGACGCATAAGAACAACTCAGCAAACTAAAGACTCAGCTACTAGAGTTTTGGGATAGAAGAAGTACATTTACTACATGATTTATGGTGGTACATAAATAAATAAGTAGACCTTGTGAATAATCGTGACTTTTTTTTCGTTTATACTTTATTTGAATTGCAATGAACCGATCATAAGGTGCTTAATATTTGACGAACCGAAGTTTGTTTGTTGAATCAAAGTTTGCTTTGTCCTAAAAAAAACACAAATCGACAACACGAAATAAACAATGTTATTTATTGACAGTGTAAAAATTCCTGTAAAATACAGGCATAAAACATCCAAAACAACAACAATAACAACAAAAAACATAAACCACAAAATAGGCAACATTTTATTCATCCAAAATTATAAATACTTGTTCACAAAACATAAAGCGAAACTTTTGACAGAGCTCGTCAACAATGTTCCAATAATAAAAATTCCACGTCGAACTACTTTGACAAGGGGATTAATTAAATTATTTTCCAGTGAATTAATTTTTGCTGCTGGCGCGTGTTCTATTTTTAAGTTTTAAAATTATAAATACTGGCATGGAACATTTACACGCCGCACCACAATAGAAACGATTACTATGATCAATAGCGATTATGCCGAAAAGCTATACGCGTATAGGCGGATAGGAATATCCTACAATATGATTACTATTGGAAGTGTATTGTAAGTGACTAACTAAATCTGCCGTATTGTACATTATAAATATCAACTGTAACCGCAAACGCGTGCGTGGAATTTATTCGTAAAAAGTAACGGTGGGTGCACCTATCATTATGTTGTACAAAATATTAAAAAAATGCCCACATTATAACAGCGAAATATGAATAACAATCATCTACATGACATTAAATTTTGTCCATAAATGTAAGATCGCATTTATTTTTGTTTTCAAAACTAATTCAGTAATTTTAGTAGCATACAAAAATCTACGTACGGTCTACTCGCACAGACTGAACATTTTATACTAAATATGGAAAAAATATCTCAGGAGAGAATGCTTGTGCCCAGTTAAGGGACGTATATGGGCTGATTATGATGAAAAAGTCTCAGTCAAAACTCATACATTACTCAAGTACATTGTATTTACTCGCCATCAAGCCACACCATACAGGAAACTACAACTTGATAGACGCGCCTTCATCAAAGTTTTATCTCATGACGCATGTCGACCACATCTAGGTATTCCGTTTGTCAGAGACCACACAATAGACATTACACATATAGGGAATACGTGATAAAGACACACGTACACTGAGACGCATTTCCCCGAAGGATAGACAGAGCAAAGATATAGTGTAAGAAGGTGTATTTCTACGCCCATATTCCCATAAAAAAATATTTTGGTACAGAATGTGACAAAGTCCAGTGTCGTGGGTAAAGCGAGAATATCATCATAATCATCAACAGCCTATATCACGTCCACCGCCAGATATAGGCCTCTTCTATAAGAAGCGAGAATATAACTCTTAGCAAATTAGCACTTACGCACAAGCTCAGGTCTTTATCTCCGAAGGGAGATGCAATGGTGTATTCCTGAACCCACGTTTCGTCCGTTATGTTTATTTTTTTAATCAAATGTTAAAAGGCTTTGTTGCTTCAGCGATTATCTCGCCCTGCTGTGATAAATTTTGAATTTTACGAAGTGATGACGAGCTTTTTGCTTGCTTATTTGTGCTACAGATAATTTTCTTATGGCGAACTTAAACCGTGTATAATATATGTCGAAAAATATCATCACCCTCAGCAAATATCTAGGATCTGTTACGTAATATATGATAATAAAACAACATATATTTCTACTCCACTTGCGCAAAACATGTTATAAACAAGAAGACTAAATTATATTAAAAAGTTCTAACATAACTATTGAAAAACAGACCTCTTGTTAACAAAAACGTAGATCCGTCTTACTTTCACAGCAAAAAAAAAACAGCTCACCGTATTCTGCGAATTCGATACGGCTATCGTAAATTCTATCTCCCCGTCTTTTTCTCAGAGGTGACTTGAATGAACGCCCCTCAGCGCAATCTTAAGATATTGCCCACTTTCCTTTTATCTGTCGTAATAATATTAGAACTATGTATGTAGTTTAGTCGGGAAAGCGACGGCTGTAACTGAGGTTTGCACCGTGAGACGACAAAATCATTGAGTAGACTATACCCAATGGAGGGTAAAATCTGGCAGTCGGTAAATACGACGATCGAAATGGAAAAACTAATTTTCATCAGTTGAAGAGTAATATAGACAAGGGCATCATAGTGGAAACTGACTAAGAATCTCGCCTATCAGTAAGTATGCCTTTGCAATGCTAGACAATACCGAAGTTAGGGATTGGATATTGGATTCAATGATGAGCCACAATAGCAAACTCTTAGTTTCTGATGATGACACAACACACTCAACTTTTGTTCTTATTCAAAATTCCCTATAAAATAAAGCCTTTAACCAATATTACAAGACGTAACTTTCCCGTATGATTTTTAAATTTGGAACACACAAATAGGTGAGAATAAATGCTTTCTACCACCTGAAGTAAGCTGCAATATCTTATATCAGTGAACATTTAAGTCACTGCGTTAAACTCAACAAGGTAATATTATTTGTGGTACACGGCTGCCCTGCGTAAACTTTTTCGTTTAACCACTGTTTGTAGAATACAAAGCCGCTGCCAGGTTACACACGATCCATTATCCTCCACCGTATGGATTATCAAACCTTCTCGTCACGTACACTTGAAAGAGCCCTTGATACTTGACTGTTTCGGCCATCGGAAGTGTTTAGGAGTTCTTTGGGCACTTTTCGATGTGTATATAAACAGCGCTGGCGTTTCGACAGCTCTGAGTGAATGCTAACTTTGGAGAGAGATTTTGTTTTTATTGTGTAGAAATTCGTTACATGACAACATTCAAATCGGATGTAAAAAGCTTTTAGCTGCCTGGGCTATTTTATGTATTGAAGATTATTTACGACGCGCAAGGTTACGTTTTGGAAAAAGTAGACAGAATTGGGTTTTCACATCTATGTTTCGCCAACTATATTAAATCCTTTATTATGGGTCATACTGTCATTTTTGGAGTACATTTCTAGACCAAACTATTGCAAGGATTTCGAAATAAAAAAATCCAATTACAATACTTGATAACCTTACATAAATTGTACTCAAAAAATAATTTCACAAGTTAAAAGCCTGAAATATATTAAGTGTACATTTCGTGAAATTACATGAAATAAAATAGCAGATATGTGGCCCTGTCCAATTTGCGTTTAATCCAATTTCAAGCAAAAAGGTCGACTCGTTGAACTCGAAGAAAAGTGGAATCAACGTTTATCTTGTACACTTGTTTTGGAAACCATTTTCTCAGACCTCCTATTTTTCTTCTGATTAGGTTTGGTCTCGAGTCTACCTTTTCAAGTCTCCAAGGGGTATAGTTTGGAGGCCAAGTGTTTTTATAAAATGTATCGCTTAAAAGAGGTAAGTCTACGTTTGTGGTAACCGAGAATACGTTATTAGATTGACTTGAGTTTACTCTGGGAATATTTATTAAACGGTATATAGTAATTGTTTTTTTTAAATAACTAAAAAGGATTATAATATTTTCCTAACTGAAGTACATATTATTAATAAAAGATTACATATAGTATCTGTTTGTTTGTTACATGGTGGGACTTTAGGTGCGATTATAGCCTTTTCTATCAGAAGGATTTGTTTTTATATTAGCTTTCATAAACATCATTTTTTTATAAAACAAAGTCACTGTCACATATTCTTTGTTAATGAGTCGACTGTCTTGGAATACTAAATTATTCTGTTAAGAGTATAAAATTTATCGTTGTTCAGCCCGAGGATTTTCAAGGTATGTTCATCTTCCGCAATAGATTTTAATCTTTCTGAAGACCTTCCGCATACCGACCAAATTTAATCCGACCAATTCCATTTTCGCAATCTTTCACAATATCCGCTGTGTCTAAGGCGTGAAATATCAGCCACGATTTATCTGTTCAAAATAACTCTGTATAATTGACGCCCCTGAATTATACAGTAAGGAACCCTTATATATTATTTATAGTTAAACTTTATCTTAAAGGTTTTTATTGTTGATGAAGTCGTAATGGCCTCGAGGTTTAGGCACGCGGTCGAGAATCTCGACGGTCGCGGGTTCAAACCCCAGGCACACACCTCTGACTTTTCGAAGTTATGTGTGTATTCACAAAGCATTATCACGTACTTTAACGGTTAAGGAAAACATCGTGATAAAACCTGCACACCTAAAAGTTCTTAAGAATTTCTTAGGTGTGTAGTCCGCCAACCCGCACTAGGCCAGCGTGGTGGACTAAGGCCTAAAGCCTCTCAGTTGTAGAGGAGGCCTGTACCCAGCAGTGGGACGTGTATGGGCTGATGATGATGATGATGATGATTGTTGAGAGTGTCTGCGAAATAAGTAGGTATCACATATTATTTTAATACGGATATCACATTTTTGGGGGGGACAGCCGCGTGGCGCAGTTGGCTAGATACCAGCTTGCGAAACGAGAGGCCGCGGGTTCGATCCCCGCACCGAGACAAATGTTTGTGTGATCCACAAATATTTGTTTCGGGTCTGGGTGTTTGTGAAACCGAAAAGTCTCTCGTAGTTTCTGATACCCACGACACAAGACTCGTACCTTAATGTGGGGTCAGAACTGTGTATGTGACTGTTGGGTGTATATATTTATTAATTATTTTATACCAAAATTCATCCAAATCGGTGCATTTATTACTAACTTTGATTTTCATACACAATAAAAGGATTTTGACACAATATAACGTAATTAACTTTATTTGTTCAAAAATCCCGACGTTTTATTCACCACATGCATATTGTGAGAAATATAAAATGGAGCCGCATTGTTCTACGGCTGGAAAAGCCGATAGCAGAACGTCAACATTGTGGTTTCACGCTTACATTGTAGCTGGTAACGAGGACGGTTTGTCCTACACGGTGTCATAATAAGCCACTGACAGATTCTGAAATGTCATTTGTAATTCAGTAAAGTAGCTAACTATTCACATGCAATAACCAGCGAAAATTAACTAGCCTGAAAGAGGAGATTCGAACGTCAGCAATCAGTTTATTATAAAAATTTAAAATATATTTTTTTTTGAAAATCTTTTTTTTTTTTCAAAAAATCATTTGACAGCATTAAATCAACTAAAGATTATTACCTTAAAATCAAACAAAATCTTCAACTACATGCATTCATGTTCAATTTCGTTAACACTCGCTACGATGACTAGTTAACTCTTTATTGTCATAGCAAACAAGACTGAATTAAGGAAATATTTTTAATTTCCACCTTAAGTCATCACACATCCTTAAAAAATGCGTCTTAAAACGTTTGTTGTTAATAACTTAATTCTTTTTCATTTATTTTTTTACAAATATCCTAATATCGGCAATAAATAAGCTAATAAACGACACGTTATAGGGCACGGGATTCCACTACCATTGTCAGGGCTTAAGCATTATTTATTTGGCATTATTACCCACACCAAAAAAATACCATAAAATTCCTATTAAAGATCTTTAAAACACGCAGATTTTAATTATTAATTTATTATTCATTAATAATATGTATATACAACTTGAAAAGTCGAAACGGAGTACACATATTTGTATTAATTAAACAGTGTGTTAGTTCATGAGATATAAATTCAACTTAAGTCCAAACAGGCTGACGTACGGTGGACAACGTTAATCGGACCTAAACCAACAAGCGTTTACATTACAAACTCGCTGTGTGATTACCCGTGTTGTTTTAGGCCAGCGTAACGCAAACACAATCAGTTATTATGTTTGAATCCCTTAAAAAATACAATATTTAGAATCTTGACTCGTGAATCGTGTCTCGTTGTCTCGCTCTCGGTCAGTGTCATTGGGTTTTTCACAAAGAAATTCCCAGTAACAGAACGGGTTTTGGAAATGTGCCTGAAAAAGAATAATATGCTCTTTCCCTACGTGGGACCAATTGGCCAAGTGTTTGTGCAGAAATGAACCTCTGCTTATCTCGTCGGGAAATACAGGCGTCAGTGCGTATGTATTGTTTAGAATGTTATGATATTCACATGCATAAAACTATAATTTTATCAAAGATAATGTTACTGGCCTTCTTCCTTAAAGAATTCTCAGTAGTAGCAGAGTCAGGAACATTAAAAGATGATGCCGCTAAAACGGCAATAGACTCGCATCCTCTCAAAACATAAGTGTAGAAATATATTACAACCTCCCTTCTTAAGATCGGGTACGATATAATCATGCGTATTAATACTCCTACTTTCCTTTTTATGCACTTCTAACTTTTCAAATTAAGATTATTCATGGCTATCCACAGGATATTGCGGTGAATATTCTTAAAAAAACTCAACTTCGATCATTGTACGGTCCCTACCCCTGGTATTCGAGTAAGTCGATTTGTTTCGTTTTATTTACGTTAACGCTGTCTTCAATTTCTATTGGTATATTTAATTGGTTTTCGTCTGGAAACTTTGTCTCAAAAGCTGAATCTTTAAAGACAATTTTATTTTAAGTATAGTGAATAAGATAGTGTTATGTGAAATGTTTCGATACGAGGAATAATAAATAACGAAATAAATAGAATATTCGATTCGATTCGACCTTAGTAATGGCGAAAGAAAACCTTTTGTGGTGATACACGCAAATAAGATTAACCTGTGCTTA
This sequence comes from Hemaris fuciformis, assembly GCA_907164795.1. NCBI lineage: Eukaryota > Metazoa > Arthropoda > Insecta > Lepidoptera > Sphingidae > Hemaris > Hemaris fuciformis. The sequence goes on from OU015440.1 coordinate 12,333,753, forward strand.
TACGACTACAAAGAAGTCGACATTATAATTGTTTTGACTGGAAAGTTTCAGCCTTACTTAGTTAATTAACTGAACTACGATTTAAACATGCTTTGTATCCTTTTCGTTTGCGTCACACTTCAATACAATAGAGCATGTATAAGCAGTAGTCAAATTAACTAAAGTTTTTAGTTAGAGAAATTAAGATAAACGGTATCTTAAATTTTTTCTTCAATCATAACTATGTGGACCGCGCTGCATTTTCACCTTTAGAAACTAACGCGTAGTGAAGGTATTTATTACTGCTATAACAGCTCTTATATGTTCCATTGCTGGACATATTAATATGTAAATATGGGATTTATGTTCCCGGGATTTGAAGACGTGGCCATTGAGATGACGTCTCAATAGGCCGCCAAATCCTTGAGGCAATCATACACAGTATATTTATGCTACTAATTATAGTTGTCAAAGAAGCCTAAAAAGTTGGTAGTCTTTAAAGTCAATATCATCATCATCGTCATCAGCCCAAATACGTCCCACTGTTGGGCACGGGCCTCCTCTACAACTGAGAGGGTTTAGGCCTTAGTCCACCACGCTGGCCTAGTGCGGGTTGGCGGACTACACACCTAAGAAATTCCTAAGAATATTTAGGTGTGCAGGCTTTGTCACGATGTTTTCCTTCACCGTTATAGCAAGTGATAATTCATTGTGAATACACACATAACTTCAAAAAGTCAGAGTGTGCGCCTTGGGTTTGAACCTGCGACCGCAGAAATTCTCGACCGCGCGCCTAAACCTCGAGGCCATCACTGCTTCAATATAACACAAGGTATAATGATAAATAATTATGATAATAAATTATTTATTTCGGATTCATTATAATCGATAATCTTATTGTTATTGGATGTACCTGACAGATGTACGATGAGAGGTCATCCAGTGCCACACCAATGCACTATCAGATCTTTGTCCCACATCATATTCAGTTCATAACATTAAAATTACATGGATTACTATTTTTAATAGGTATGTTTGTCATAAGATAACGAGCGGGCTTATAATGACGAGGGGTTAACGCGCTGAATGCGAAGGGATGATAATTAGATAAATAATGCTTGAGGAAAATATTGTTTGTATCTCAGGATTAAGCCTCAACACGTCTCTTTTAAAAAATATGATTCCATTTTATATTTTTTATTCTGTTAACCAACACCTCACTTTTTTCAATGGAAATTAAATTGCAATTATTTGATAAAGTGTAGATAAAAATTGCAAATATGAATGACACACTGACAAAAGCATGCATGCCCGAAAACTTGTACAAGTATTTTACTCTTGTGAGTCTGCCAACTCACATTACGCCAGGGTGCTGAAGAAATTTAACTAATTTTAGTAGTAGAGGGGCCCTTTAAATATATACGAATAGTCTAGCGGTTCTTATATGATGCTGCATCATTATCGCGTTTTGATTTAAACGTTACTAAATATAACTCAGTGAAATATTTGTGCCCAAACTTTCTTCTTTAATTAATATAGAAGAAAATATACAGTGATGATTGAATCTAATACTGTGTCAATGTCTAAATAAAACTTAAATAAATAATTAAACTAAAATTTAAAACTTAAATAATTAAACTGAAATTTAATAAATTTTTGTAGAGTGTGTTAACTGTAAAGCTCGATTGGTGCGTGTGGGTACAAATTTAATTTAATTCTTGCGAAATTTTAGCATAATCTAGAACTTTTATGCCCTACCGGCTATCAGTCTTCCGCACACGTGTCTGTCTACAGCAATTTCGATCCTTTAAGGTATTAATATTAATTAACAACTTCAGTTGTCCTCTCTCTTTGTTCCTCTTCATTTGTAATTTTTATTTAGGAAACATTTCGATCATTGGGTAACACATTTCATCGATACAGACATCACACGTAACATAATGACCTAAAACCACTGTATTGTTTTTGTTATGGTAATATAAATTGGAATTCAAATTATAATATGATTCTAAATTTCAATCTGCAACTATATTTATCTAACAAAGTAAGAAGCTGTCTTTCCTTTAAAATAGACACCTTCCTTTAAAAGAAACACGTTCACTTACCAAGATTATCAGCACGGTACAACGGAAAGGTGGCGACCCACAGCAAGACCAGCAAGCCGGTTTTCCGCTCCATGTTGGAAGCCACAGTCAGTTCGACACGCACACTTCGCTTAACACTTCCACTCGGACGAACATGACAGTTTCACACTGAGATGGAGCGTTCGCGTGATGGAGCAACGATTTGTGCGCCTTGTATGGTCTCGAGACACATCTGTAAAGAGATTCATGCGTTAACATTACTTAATACATTTATATACACATATAAATATATGTATACACTTCTCACTCACTTTGACTATAAGACTGGCTAAGTCATTACCATCATTTAAAAAGATGCTAAAAGATTATTACTTGTCTTACTAAATGAAGATATGTCTATTTATGTATGTATGTATGTTTATTGAAATATATATTTTAACGTTCTCTGTTATATACTATTATTAAATTTTGTACACTTATAACCTTTCAGTTCTGTTTCTACATCTCCATTCTCCATGCCTGGTTGTATGTAAGAGATCGCCTTGTGCGATAAAGCTGCCTTTTGTACTTATCTAGTTTACTGTATTTCTTACTTTTAATGCTATGTGTACAATTTTTTTTAATAAATAAATAAATATACTTATTAATACGTATCCCTAAAAGGGTAGGTTGGTATTTCAGAATACATGGTACAAATTTGTTTTTTTTGTCCAATAAAATACGCGGCGAGCCTTTGGCCTTTTATAGGACATACTTTCAGACTATCTGCTGCTACTGAGTTTTTCTTAAAGGAAAAACCTAGTAACACCTTGTCCTAGGACTCGTATCCTCTAGAGTTAGACCGCACAGTATTTGAGAGGGGCCCTGAAGTAGTGGTATCTTTACTATTAGTCCGTAATTAGCAGCAATAGTATTGCTAGTCAACAATTTAAAGGTGCTTAGTCCATCACGCTAGTACATACAAGAGAATTTTGGAGTACCCATCTGTTCTAAGAATATTAATTAATTTATTGGGTACCTTTGCTCCGTCAACGAGTACCAGATCAGAGTGTGAAGTACTTCAATTAACAGACAGAATTAACAACGTCCATAGCAATAAATGATAAGTCGTGATGGCCTCGAGGTTTAGGCACGCGGTCGAGAATCTCGACGGTTGCGGGTCAAACCCCAGGCAAAAAAATTATGAATTATCACGTACTTTAACAGTGAAGGAAAACATCGTGATGAAACCTGCACACTTAAAAAGTTCTTAGGAATTTCTTAGGTGTGTAGTTCGCCAACCCGCACTAGGCCAGCGTGGTGGACTAAGGCCTAAACCCTTTCAGTTGTAGAGGAGGCCTGTGCCCAGCAAAGGGACGTATATGGGCTGATGATGATGATGATGATGATAGCAATGAAATAGCTCGAAGATGCTACAATAAACATCAATAAAATTCTTGGTAAGCTTGAATGCCGTAAGGTTTTATATAGTTTATATTAATGCTCCAATGATTCAAATAAATACGCTACAATCCACATTTCATCCAATCCCATCCGAATCACTGCGTTCTACAAATGCACTCGCTAATAAATCCCGCTTCAGTAGTCAATCTTCATAAATAGGAACAAATATCTGTGCCACAACTACCACGGACTTTATTGTTGCGTTTTGCATCTAATTTCAATGGTGTTGAACGATTTTAACCCGTACAACGCTCGATTCAAATACCATTTTAGCTTGCATGTGTGTTTTGTAATATATTGCCAGTGAAGACACTGAAAGCTCTCATGTGCACCACCACTTTAGTACGTAAATTAAGTTTAACGTTCTAAACAAAGATTTCTTGTGCGTTGGATAACGTTAACTATTTTATTACTAAACGGCAATTAATAAATGTATACATGTTTTTCGGTTCTATAAAAAGGCAGCATTCGATTTACAGTTATTAAAGACATGTGGTGTAACATACATAGTTAAAAGATAAACGAAAACATTTGACTGCCTCGTGGCCTCGCGGCACAAGTATGTGCCGTGCGGTCCCGGGTGCGATTCTCGGGTCGAGCAAAGTGTTGTTAGGTTTTTCTATTAGGAAATTCTCAGTAACAGCTCAGAGTCTGGAAATGGTTCCGCAAAGCGGCAATAGGCTCGCCCCCTATTACGTGGGACTGATACATATCTGGCGAAATGTGGATGCTGGAAAAGTGGATGCACCTCTGCCTACCCCTTCAGGGAATACAGGCGTGAGGTTCTTTATTATGAAAAAGAAATAGAATCATTAAGTATCTCCAAATATTAGGACTTATGTACATACATCGATACTAGATTTAGGCGCAGATTCGCATAATTCATAAAGAACTAAGAGAGCTACGTCATTTAATATTGTAAGTCATTGTTTACAGACATTGTATTATATTAATTAACTTACTTGCTTTAGCAAAAATGGTTTCGTGTTAGCTGGTACCGTGACTTCTCCGTAGATTAAGTAAAATATTAATACATTCGATCTAAATGAAATATACATAGATAAATGTCAATTTATTTTCCTATAAATTGGATCTGTCACTGTATCGAAATTCATGCAAATCAGCAAAGTCGTTAAAGCAAAACTCAACTCAACTCAAAAAATATTTTTGCATTTCTTGACCCCTTACTTCTGAACCGGATAATAAAAATAACAGATCGCTTCCATGCATGCTATAAAAACAGTAACATTATTACAACTTCACAAAACAAAAGCTTCAAAAACGCAAACAGGGAAAATGTTTAAGACCCTTCTTCCGCACTACTCGTTTGCTTTTCCCAGAAAACTCGGGAACAATACACGATAACAACGAAAATATTCAGTATATCTTACAAATATTTCCTTATATCTATTGATCGAACACAAGCGGGGGAATGTGATAAGCGCTTCAACAAATTATACCTCAAGTTGATTGGGAAATAATTAGCTTAATTGGCGTCGCGATGGTCCTGGTTTCGACTCCCAAGTTGTGCATTTCCATTAAATTATATTAATATGTTCGGTAAGGTGACAACATAGCAATGTGCCGTTCGACCTAGGGGCCCAGATTCAATTCCGTGCCAGTATATGAAACTACAAGAGACTTTTCGATGTCATCACCACACAGTAACATAAAGAATTACCATGCATCATCATCATCAGCCCATATACATCCCACTGCTGGGCATGGGCCTCCTCTACCATTGAGAGCGTTTAGGCCTTAGTCCACCACGCTGGCCTAATACATATGTGTGTAACTATGAACTATTTCATAGTTATGTAACTATGAAATGTCAGAAGTGTATGCCAGGGGTTTGAATCCGCGACCGTCGAGAGCGTGCCTAAATCTTGAGGCCATCACGACCGAACGACGAATTACCATGCATGCCAATTCAAAGACCGAAAACACTTTTCTTGTATCCCTCAGCATTTAAAAAACCCGTCTGGCATTTTAGATAAATAAAATTTAAACAACGCAAAAAAAACTTTATTTCTAATATAACCTTATTACGCGTTACTTGGTAATAATTTGATAGTAAATGTGAATAGTTGAAATCCTGCAAAGGAAACATTATATTCTAACTTCAAAGAAACTATAGAAGAGATATTACCACAGATCAAATGGATATAATAAAACACGTGCAAAATTATACGTTCAATATCGTTAAATTTAATATTCAACAGAAGTTGAATAACCTAAAAGAAATATGATTTAGGGCTCTATTCATTTCGAACATCCAACAAAATGATTCGAAACCCGAGGGAAGAAACACAACATTACGTTAACACGTGTCTGTACGGTTCGACCACATACTAATATCCCAACTTCATGTATTAGAAACCGCATAGTCCAACCAACTACCTTTACGCACTATTATGCGGCATAGAACGAATAATGCGGACTACTTAATGTAGGTTGGGGAATAGAAACGAATGGGGTAAAATGAAATAATTTAGAAATAAGATCCTATGATAATTTTACTCGAAAGTTTTTTTTTATAGTTGAAATGGAATAGGCGTTTGTCTTCCATCTCACCTGATGGTAAGGAAGACTAAGGTGGTACACGCCCATCCAATAGAAACCTGTTCACTATTAGGTAGTATTTGATACGCGTCTGTGTATGTAGGTTTTATGTAAATTGTTGAAATTTTGGTCTACACATATATCAGCCCATATGCGTCCCACTTCAGGGCACGGGCCTCCTCTACAACTGAAAAGGTTAAGGCCATAGGCCACCACGCTGGCCTAATGCGGGTTGTCGGAGTACACACGAAAGAAATTCTTAAAAAAATTTAGACGTGCCGTCAAAGTACTCCATAATTCAATGTGAATGCAAACTTAAGTTTGAAAAATCAGAAGTGTGCCAGGGATTTGAAGCCGCGACTGCCGAGGTTTAAACTCAACCGCACGCCTCTACCTCGAGGCTATCACGACTTCTGCACACTGGTCTACACACTGAACTTATTAATTTATTTTACTCAGTGGTGGTACTTCCATAGAAGCCCAAAAGCGTAGCACATTAATTGTGTATTGTCTAGTTTATAATTGTTTATTGTTAAGTCAGGATATTCCTATGGCGTGCCATAGGAAAGGCCTATGTCCAGCAGTGGACGTAATAAAGGCTGCTGATGATGATGATGATGAAGTCAGGATATTCTCATTTATATATCGAATTACTTTTGTTAAATAAAGATTTAAAGTTAAAAGATTATAATTATTCGGAATTTTGTAAGGCTAGCAGGCATTTGGCCTTCTATGGAAATACCGCCACTGATTTTACTAAATTCCTAAGCGCCCCTGTTTTATATAGTGATACTCGTATGTGTTAAAAGTTAAACAATTAATCCTATTTTTCCTAGATGTAATGATATAAGAAAAAAATTAAGGCTCCTCAATAATAATTTATAGCCGTTTATCAAGAGTAGAAAGTAAGAATGTTGTTAGAATAATGTATTACTATTAGGCTCAATCGATAGAGGTATAATTTCGCTTAATCATATAAAACCATGCCCAGCGCTCACACAGTTTAAACTTAGATAACCATAGCTCGCCTTCCAAACTTGGCGTCGAGCTGAAATTCAGATTTTTACCACTATACTAAAGTCTGAGGCCGCGTTATTTAAATCAGCATCTTTTAATTCAGAACAAAGCACTACAGATGCTTTGTACCTCTAGACGTCTTAGTCTCATTTTGCAAACAAAAATCACTGTTTCCTTAGTAAGCCGACGCTAATTTCTCTCCGGGGGGAATAAAGAGGAGACTTGTTGTTTTTTCTCAAAACCCCTTGGAATAAATGAGGGCAATCGCAGCCACAATCCCGTTTTATACCCGAGACATTTAAATGTTAGTCACAATGGATGCTTCAAGACGGTTCCGTTTAGATGATTTGTTTTATTAGAAATATCCTTGAGCGAACAAAGCTGATGAGTTGGGCGATGTTCTTGACTGCATAGTATGTGCGATTTTTACGGGTTTGATTAATTTCCGAAATCAAATCGGTACATGTAGTGACGGATATTGGTAATGAAAACACATGTGGGCTGCGGTCAGTCGATACACCATTCGATAACCAGAAACAATTGCTTGTGACCAGTGTACAATCATCATCATCATCATCAGCCCAAATACGTCCCACTGCTGGGCACGGGCCTACTCTACAACTGAGAAGGTTTAAGCCTTAGTCCACCAACCTGGCCTAGTGCGGTATGGCGGACTACACACCTAAGAAATTCCTAAGAACTTTTATGTGTGCAGGATTTATCACGATGTTTTCCTTCACCGTTAAAGCAAGTGATAATTCATTGTTGTGAATACACACATAACTTCGAAAAGTCAGAGGTGTCTGCCTGGGGTTTGAACCTGCGACCGCCGAAATTCTAGACCACGCGCCTAAACCTCGAGGCCATCACTGCTTTTTTTTGCATTATTATTAGCGACTTCGAAAAGCTCAGCGGTAATTTAATTGTTTTCTTGTATCAAGATACTCCCGTAAGATTTGGCGGCGATGCCACACTTCCCACTCAAAACAACTGAAGTTTTAGTTTTTTAACCCATTTGAAGTTTTTTTCTGGGAAAGGACATTTCCTGATTTCTCCAATGGCATGACTTACATAAAAAAATAATCTAATATTTGATCTACCATGTTGACTTTGGCTAGTTATTGGACATCTGTTTCTAACCATTCATGCTAGCAAGCTTCCTCACGATGTTTTCTCTCTCCGTAAAGAAACGTGATAATTCATTATGAATACACAAATAACTCCGATAAGTCAGAGGTGTGTGAGGTTTGAACCCGCGACCGCCGAGTTTTTGACTTGTCACGAACAAAACTAAATTTTATTTATTATTAATGTCAGAGACGCATTTTTTGCCGCACGGCTAATATCTTATTGAATTCGAATCAACAAAGCTAAAAGAAATTAAAAGAAATAAAAAGAAAGTTTTTAATGGTTACTTAACACTCACTTACCGTATAGCTAAGTTGTAAAACGTGCATTACACTTGTGAGAAAGTTTTTCACATCTAAAGTTTTTATTGGACATATTTTTACTACACTTTACAGTTCATAGAGGTTTTAATGTTCTTTTGTCCCGATATAGTGTAGGTAGATTTTACGAGAATAGTTTTTTCAATCAATCTTAATAAATACACCCAACAGTCACATACATAGTTCTGACACCACACTAAGATACGAGTCCTTTGTCTTAGGTTTTAGAACCTACGACAGACTTCGGTCTCACGCATCCAGACCCGAGACAAATATTTGTAGATCACACATACATTTGTATCGATCCCACGGCTTCTCGTTTAGTGCTGCTGTCTAGCCAACTGCACCACGCACGGGGCTGTTTAATGTTAATGTCTCATTTAAAAAGTAACATTTTTGCTGGTTATTATTTTTTATTTATTTTATTTATGATAGAACTTTTTATGGTTTTATCATAGCATACATTTAAGCTTAACCTTAACCCTAAAAAGGCATATAACATATAATAGACTAGCTTTTGCCCGCGACTTCGTCCGCGTAGACAACGTGGGTTGGGTTCAGAAAGAAAATAAGTTGTAAACTATTTTACTCCACAGAGTTCCATTTATGTCCATTCCAAAAAATATATTTAAATCGGTCAAATGATTTATGCGTGAGAGCGTAAGAGACATATGTATAAAGTTATTCTCTTATTTATAACATATACTCATTCCCACGGGAACACTATATTTTCCGCTATAAAAAGTATCCTAAGTTACTTCGATGGGTCCCATCTATCTCCATACCAAAAATCATTCAAATAGGTTCAGTAGTTTCGGAGCCTATTCAATGCAAACAAACAATCAATTCTTTTCTCTTTATAATATGGCATGGTTAATTTTTATTTTTGTTTTATTATATATCTATCTCTAAACTAGTAAGTGCGTTTATTATATTTTACTTATTTATGTTCAATTTAATGGCAATTATATGTCGGGATCGCTCTATGTATGTACATATATGTATGAGCTCAGTTAGACATATAGGTATACCATAAATTTTATATGATCAAATCTACCGAATAAATAAAATATCAAACCAGTGCATTTTCAAGCGCAAAAAGCTGGGTTTTAGCCTGAGGCCCGCGTCTCGTCCGTCACAAGTTTTGCAGTTATATTTATTCGTTTAACGTAATGCGGTCTCGGTGAGTAACTGAAACTTCTGACAGTAAATGGGAATGGAGCCAATACAGATTCAACATGTTTAAATAAATTACAGTATAAAAGGATTACGTCTCCGTCCACGTCAGTTCTCATTACAAAGATTAAGCTTCAAAGTGCAGTTAAAATCGGTAAGCATGGAGCTATATACTACTTTACCGTATGCATATGTATATCGATTATATACTTAAGAGCCTGTTGGTTGGCATAATCGTATCGACTAGTAATCGATAATAGTCATCAATTATTATTGATCCAAACAGAGTCGCGACTAATAATTATTAGTCCCATTACAAAATATAATATTATTGTGCACATTTTTATTTGCGTTCGAATATATAAAAAAGTAAACCCAACAGTCGCATACATAGTTCTGACTCCACACTAGGATACAAGTCCTGTGTCGTGGCTATCAGAACCTACTAGAGACTTTTCGGTCTCACAAACACCCAGACCCGAAACAAATATTTGTAGATCACAAAAACATTAATCTGGGTGTGGAGATCGAAACCGCGGCCTCTCGATTCGCAAGATGGTATCTAGCTACAGGGCTTTCAAAGACTTAATCTAGAAATACTGCAAATCGGACTCTGATTCCTGTACCTATACATACTTTTTTAAAGGAAATATTTATCATCTGATTTTGATTGCGAGAATTCCAAAGTTAACGAATATATTTCCACATATTTTTTATGTAACTTCTAACAATCCCTTAAGGTCTTTAATCTTACTACAATACATATGTTAACTAGCATTACAAAGCCAAAGCGTAACAAAATGACAAATATGTATTTATATTAGTTTATGATTTGACTGCATTGTTTTGCAGAGTAATTTAAACTGTAATATTTTTAATCTTCTCTTTAAGCATGAACAAAAAATACGATTGGTCTTCAAGTTGAAGATCTTATAAAGATCTTTAAGTGAGCATTTGCAATTTACATTACGTCATTGATAAACTAAAATGAAAACGAATATACACTCTCATATTGCTTTTAAGATAGCTGACATTTCATTATAACTCATCATTTCTATGTACATAAGCTTTATTACGGGCTTTGTTTTGATAATATGAAGGCCAATTGAGGCCAGCTGCGCAATCTTACGTCATATCTTGTGGGAGTATTCATAAGTATTCGCAACTAGACCGATGACGTCTTCAGACATTTGATCCTTATTAGCTTCATTGTATTCTATGAGAAAATCTACAGATAATAATTATTGAATTGAAACATGCGACCGCACGTTGTTTCTAATAAGTTCTTCAAATTTTTAATTAACTGTTGCTAGTGTATATATTGTTTTAACATTTTCGCTGTTTATGCACCCACCTTTTTATCTCTGCATCACCCAAAGGTTGACTGTCAGAGAATGCCTTAGGCATTACTTTATACCTTTTTTTTATACTGGCACGGCAAAGTGACCCCATTGCACCTGATGGTAAGTGTAATGGAGTCCAGAAAAAGTGCCGACCAGCGAGAGATGATGATCTCCCGTTGGTCGACGCAATCATGCCGGCCGAAAACCTCTTCACCTATCTTGTGAAGAAGTTTGGGGGACTAATACCATGGTGAACAAAGGACCGACCGCGAGAAACCGACCAAAAAATGCCGGCACGGTCATCCTTTCACCATGATTGAAGCCCCCCCGAAAACCAGATGTACACTGGCTGATCCCGGAACGCGGCACACTTACATGTGCCACTATGGCGGGTTTTACGCCCTGTGTACGGTGGTCGCTATCTGGGCGGATACGAATATCCTACCACCAGCCACCAGATATATAATGTATAAGAAGCATAAATAAATAAATAATGGCAATCCGTTAAAGACCAATCTAGTGACCAACTCGTGGGCTTGCGGCAGAAGTACCTATGTGCCATGATATCTATAGGTCCTGATCTAGATTCTAAGGTCGGACAGAATGTTATTAGGTTTTCTATTAGGAAATTCTCAGTAGCAGAACAGAGACTCAAAATGATATGCAGCAATAGGCAATATTCGCCACTTCGTAACTCTTTAAGGTGGACTTGAAAAGGATAAGCAAAACTTGGGTACATAAATGTATCTCTGACTGTCTTTTCAAAGACACAAGCTTGATTCTGTACGTATGTTAAATGTCCTATAGTGTTTTATGCAAGCTTGTATGCTCATAGATGTATTTTTGTTTTCTTTACAGGCCCGCTGGAAGACTCAGCTGCTTAATCAACGGTAAGTTTTACCGATACGTTAATACACAGCATTCATAAGATTATTTGTATTTCGATGATCATTAAAACAGAAGGAAAAGAAGTCCAAGAATATCTCCTAATAAACCAAACGTGACAGCAACGCTTCAATCGGTTTACTGAAAGACATTGATGATGCAACCTCAGATAACGTGGTTCTTTTATATTGTAGTTCAAAGTAACACCATTAAGCCTAACCACAACATAATATAATTTGCCGAAGACTTAGAAAATGTGAACAATAATAAATAATTTATAATGCAAATATACTCTGATTCAGAAATATTTGTTCCGGACCATTAATATCAGTCACTTAAAACCTGCCTCGTAAATTATTTAACCAAGATAGATACGATTTGGCTTTTAAGTAAATTGGTATTTTGCGATTATTCTAATTAGAATGCGGCCCGTCTTAGAATTTTTATTGTAGAACTACCATAATCAAAAAGGAACTAGCAAAAGATGCACAAGTATTTAGAAGTTCGCGGCAAATGACTCCGCTGAACAAATATTTCCGGTTCTGGGTGTCGAAATTCGAAAAAATGTGAGGTATGTAAGTATTCATTATTTATAACACGTGTACCATAATACAAAATATTATAAAGTTAAAATGCAGTAACTGTTGGGTGAATTAATATACGAGTAAATATTTATAGCCAATGTATTTGCAAAAAAAATTATGTATGACGTTGAATTACTGTTTGACGGTTTTGATTATAACATGTAAAATAAATAAATAATTGTGTGTGCCGATCTTGTTGTAATATCTTAATTAATGTGTCTTTCGTTTATCGGAACCATTCCACTAGTAATTATTTACATCAAGCAGCTTAAATTTATATTTGAATAATAATATTTAAGCCTTCACATTCATTATTCCAAACCATTGAAATTTATGAAATTTATATAAATCCTCTTATAATTCATGCTATCCAATCAATTGATTCTCAATAACAAATAGTGGACATTCAATTAATTTTGAGGAATTAGGTTCAAAATGTCTGAACCACAACGCTCTGGTTGAAATTTGTGAATGAAACGAATTTATGTTAAAATTATTTCTGTGTAACAATTATAATTTGCACCGAATAACCACAAATTTATTTAAACAAATATAATTATTTTTTTGATCCGATCGCTGAAATAGGATAAATATATTTTGTTCAATTGACTAGAAAAACGCATGAATATGAAAAGTTTTGTTTTAAATATGCGAATATATTTTATAAAGTCCACCTCCACAAATTAATTCAATGATTAATATCATCAAAAAACACACCTGTTATATCCAATGTAGAATAATCACGAAATTTCACAAACAAAATCCAAGATCCATATTATGATCACGTCACATACACATCGCCAACACAGAATTAAAGGACTCTATTCACGGAAAGTTGACACATTTCGCCAGTACAGCGGATTTACGCGCGCAAGCTGTCTGCGGTTTCGCGAAACGCCTGTGTCTCGGACGAAAGCGCTCGGACGACTGGCCTATCATACTCAGAGATGGTACAGATTCAACGCGCCCGCCCTAACTGCGCAGCGGCGCTACCGACCTTTTATGACGTTTTAATATCGGTTTCTTTCTATATCGATAAGCTATTTATGTTTATTGCTTGATTTCAAAGAAAGATTAGAAAAGAAATAAAATAGTTGTAAAGTTTTGCCAAAGAATTAATAGCTTAGTTGTTCAGGTGTGAGTTTATTAAAAATCTAACTATGTATAAAATTTTGCTGTAAGTCAAAGTGAAATGTTTATATTATGGTATCATCACTTTTATCAAACTTGGCTTAAGTTTAAAAGAAGAAGTTAGTTTCTAAATAGTACTTTTACGAGACTCTACATTTTACCTTTCCAGGCTGCTTTATTAAATCTGTGATACTTATAAATTGGCGCGTAAGGTTTAGCAGTCCTAAGTTCGATTTTCCGGTTGAGTGGTTTGTAAAGTTTATAATTATACTTAGCGATACATGGATGTAGGAATACATCTTTGCTTCCCCTTTTGGGAGAAAGACTTTTTTTCTCAACGGTAGAGGCGGCCCTACAAGTGAGACATCCAAGTATTGATATTGTAAAGTGTAAGTATTATTTTAATGATAAATGTTGGCCTTCGTTATAGACTTAGTCTTTAACTAATATCGTAATTGTGAAAAACTGATTTAACGTGCCGTATTATCGGCAATCAATTGCAATCTCTGCTATAGATTAATAAATGCCGTCATAGCCAAATTATGAAAATCGAAATCGTTGGTTTATCCTCTTCTCAGAGGATTTTGGCATGCAAACGAGGTCGCGATTCATTTTAGACTCGAATTTAGGATCGGGAGCGCAAAAAATATCTATAATTAGAAACAGTATATAAATATCACGATGTTTCAATGTATACAAATAGAGAGTCCTAGCTTCGCTTAGTACGACATTCAATTCAATTTTAGTTGCCATATAAAAGATTAACAAAAATCCGCTTTTATTTATTGTGTTTTACGTCAGTAAGCTATGTTCCGGGACCAGTCAGTATTTCAGTAAGCTATGTGTATGGTATAGAACAAACCGCCCTACGTATTAAGTCTCCCATCAATTAGGATCCCAGTATAAAAATAAGCTGTCACAAGATGATTTTCCTTAATTATATCGAAGTGAATAAATTATATTGAAATGCTATACATCCTAAAAACAATACATTTTCAATCAAATAATTGAGTCATTAAATTTTATGCCACAAAATTTGACGTCTACGTGCTTACAAACTAAATTAATCTATCTGAATAAACATACCAATAATACTCGATATTATCTACGTAGAAAACAAACCAAAGGAAATCGTTCAGTAATAATAAATAATTTATTACAACTTCCATGATTTGCGTTCGATTAACCAAGGAACATCTATCATTTGTGGTACAAAAATAGATGTGAAGGAGAGAACAGTCGAGGCTCCCCTATTCTCACCCTCTCGACATAAAAGACGCGAAGTACGCAGTAATTTAACGGCAAACAAAAATAGAACATTGTCCTCAATCGACGGATAAGGATTCCAGATATTTTTTTATGATTATCCTGACTCTGTGCGTGTTTTCTTTCCTAACAAAAAGTTTAACAGTAAAAATTACATTATTCCTCTATGGTAAACGTTTTTACAATTGATATCTATTATCGTCTACGTCTCGACAACAAACTTCGTAGATTCTGTATGCGCTAAGTAAAGAACTCGGGGTATATGGGGTCTAAAAGGACATCACCTCGGCGGTCGCTTTTGTAAACCTTAGATTTGTAGAAGCTGTGCCTGATTTTTTAATGTATTTCCAGCAACTTTAACGGTAAAAATAGAAAACATCGTGACCAGCTCACTTCAAGGAATTTCATAGAAATGGAAAGTTCATCAACCCAAATTACCAAGTTTGGTGGACTAAGATTTAAATTCCTCAATAGTCGAGGAAGTACGTGGCCCTGTTAGACACGTGGCATCTGGGGCGTGAATTAGGACGTAAATAGCATAGGTATAGCCTGATATTGTTATATTTAAATCGATAGAAGTATTGGCTTCGAAGCTTAGGCGCTCGGTCGAATCAAATCTCGGTGGTCGCGGGTTCAAACACCAGGCACACCTTTAGCGTTTAAACCAAAATCTCTTAAAGTGAATAGTGTGACAAGCCGTTGCTTCTGCTTAGATAATTTTTTTACTGTTAATAGATGCTAAATTATTGTAATTTATAAGACAAGAAACACGCTTTTATCGAAATCTTAAACTACCCTAGAGATTCAAAGCACTTAGCTAATACGCCGTGAACAAATTAGGCAAATAATGTTCAGAGGAAAATTCCACATTTGCATAGACTTAAGATAATTTTATCAATTTTTAAATGTTGTAGATATTTGACTACGGAAGAGTTTGCGAGAAGAGGAGTACAATTTAATATAAAAGATAGAAAATCGACGTTTAGTTATAAATGAGTGGCTTAAGCCGAGATAACATGTATATGAATGCTGGACAAAGGTCACTCCCAAAGACTTCCAGGGCGCTCTGTCAGAAGCAACCTCCATCCAGCGGCTTCCCTATGCCTCGGCTTCTGGAAGTCTTTGAACGAGGCCTATGTTCTGCAGTGGAAGAATTTCGGCCTATGATGATGATGTGAGTGATTGTACTAGGTATTAGATGTATTTATAAAATTTATAAGAAATAAGAAGAAAGAAAGTAGTGATGGCCTCGAGGTTTAGGCGCGCGGTCGAGAATTTCGGCGGTCGCAGGTTCAAACCCCAGGCACACAACTCTAACTTTTCGAAGTTATGTGTGTATTCACAATAAATCATCACTTACTTTAAAAACAAAAAACATCGTGGGGAAATCTGCACACCTAAAAGTTCTTAGGAATTTCTTAGGTGTGTAGTCCGCCAACCGGCACTAGGCCAGCGTGATGGACTAAAGTCTAAACCCTCTCAGTTGTAGAGGAGGCCCGTACCGACCAGTGGGACATATAAGGTCTGATAATGATGATAAAATTTATAATTCGATACCAAGCTTTTGCTTGTTGTTTATATTAGAATCGCAGTAATGTGCCGGAAGGAAATAATTAGAAATGCTTATTTTACAATAAAACGCAAACAAATATTCATCACTTCAATATTAAATTGTAGAATTTAGTCTACAAGAAATACACCGACATTATTTTGTCAACTGACGAGTAATAATTGTATTTTTTTATTACTAGTCAAATCCCACTTGAATCACGCTTATTTCACAGAAATTTCGCGCTTTATTTATTTAGATTTTTTTATTACCAAATTCATAGTAATTCACGATTTTCTTAATCATTTAAATTGAATAAATACTTATTAAAATCACGATAATTATAAAGGAAGCTTTATTATTATAAGTAAATACAATTTAACCTAAATTAATCTTTGGTAAGCATCACTAGACGTTAGCTCTGAAACCCTAAGAATAAATAACTCCTTACATCATTAAACGATAAATCATCCCATTTAGTGGTTTTTCGTGTGCTTCCGACAGCGCTTTGGCCCGTCCGATGCTCGAGTCCCGACACCCGCCTGTCTCACACACTCCACCCAACTTATACAGGTGACATGGGAGATAGGTCTGTTTTTACTGAATTATATAGGATGGCTTAGTTAGCACGACGTTTGGGGATATTGCTGTTGCGAGAGTTCACTAATTTATTCTTATAATATCTTAGTTTAAGTATATGTATTTTAAAAAACGATTGTTAAATAAATGTACTAATCACGGGGCAAAAAAAAACAGTAAAACTGGGCATAAATAGATTAAATTAACTTAAAATATTGCTTTTCAATCTGACCAATTGAGAGAGCCGCGCATTTTTGTAATTATAAGTAGATGTGTATAAAATAAATTTATTATTTACTTTTGGCTGCGACAGCTGACCTGCAGCGAATTTTGAATTTAGTTCTAAGGAAAATGAAGCCTATATATACCTACATATTAGTGACAAAAAACAGTGGATGCCCGTGTCGTGCCTTTTTTAGTCCCTCTGGAACCTAACATTTTCCAGCGCAAACAAAAAGTTTCAGCGATTTAGGCGCAAAAGTTTGATAAATAAAATAACTTTTGCCATTATAACATCACTAAGTATTATTGAAAAAACTGTTTTATAAATAGGTTTCATCCGTTAAATTATCACACAACAGAGCCTAACACATTAAATCGTGATAAACAGATTAATAAATTTTTCTCGTCTAAACCGAAGCACCCTATAATCGAAGTGTTCACATCCCACTCGCATACGATTATAATTTAGTAATCGACACGGAACGCAATCGCTAGATTATTTTTAAATTGAAAAGCTTTCCAGAACCCATCGGATATTAACTTTCGCAATTATCCTATTGGTACATTTACCAATCCATTGTTTAATTAGGCTGTGTTTACATTGTATTCTATTTCTCCTGAATGATTCAGTGAACCATTTATACGCATGAAAATTGTATTGGTATTTTTAACTCAGGTAATGGTGGACGCCACTCGAATCAACCCGGAAAATGGGTTCGTTAGTTTTGTTTGGGCTGACGCTTTTGAACCGTAGTTTTTTTTTTGTTGTGAAGTATCAGTGTTGGTTTCGTTGGGAAGTAAAACGTGTGTGAAACAATATATTCGATAAACAATACAGCTGACAAAAAATATGTACGAATTAAAAAAAATACTTATACAATTTTTTTTATCTGGTTCAGTCTTATTCTAAGAGATAATACATAAGCACCATACAACACGATATTCCTTTTTCTTTTAATAATTCATTGAATTTAGTGAATGTATTTTCATTATGGACGGCTCTATTCATAAACAATTTTAGTTTCATTTCCTTTCATTTGCATAGCCCATGGATAATATAGATTATCCATCTCCTTTCAAACGCAAATGATTTGTAATTCATGCTAATCTGAAAATCTGTGCAATATCGTAGGCACGGTAATATTTCAGAAGCTTTGACTGGCACGAACATCTGCAATTAGTGTAATAGAAGCACGCAATGTTACGAATATTGCAGCTGATTGGCCGAAAACATATTCGAAATTTAATTTAATATTTATTTACCTTTAATGAGGTCAAAAAAGTTATTGATAGAACTTTTTGAACAAACTGTATTTATGCAATTACATAGAGCCTTCTAGTAGTTGGCCTCTTAACGCTCGTCTTATATGGATTAGACTTAAGATTAATATTACGAAGGAATCACAGATATGCAGATTTCTCCAAGATTTTTATATTGAAGTGGCAGTCTCGTTGGGTTCCAGGTCGAGTTTAGACTTATTGTTTTTTTTTTTGAATTGTCAGCGTTACCCTGTCATCTGTCTGAAAATAAGCAATCATCTTGCCAGTAGGTGGTACGTAAAACGCAGTCGATACATAAATTTCTGAACTCGAAGTATACGTTGCAGAGGTAAGCTATTATAAACCCCATTTTTGAATATGCAAACGTAATAGTTTTGGAAGAAGCCTTTGAATTTTACTTAATAATGCCCATTTAAGTAAAATGTGGTCGCTTGAGTGACATTTGAATCAATACATACATTATCTTTATATTTAACAATAATAAAACTATGAATTTAAGTCAATAGACCTTCTGAAAAAGCTATTGTTTTACATTTTAATACTCTTTCCCTTATATTTTTATATTCTACAAATATTACCACATTGTAGTATTTACAATAAATCATTTGAATAAACCAAATTTATTACAATCATCATCATCATCATCAGCCCAAATACGTCCCACTGCTGGGCACGGGCCTCCTCTACAACTGAGAGGGTTTAGGCCTTAGTCCACCACGCTGGCCTAGTGCGGATTGGCGGACTACACACCTAAGAAATTCCTAAGAACTTTTAGGTGTGCAGATTTCCCCACGGTGTGCAGGGTTTTATCACGATGTTTTCGTTCACCGTTAAAGCAAGTGATAATTCATTGTGAATACACACATAACTTCGAAAAGTCAGAGGTGTGTGCCTGGGGTTTGAACCTGCGACCGCCGAGATTCTCGACCGCGTGCCTAAACCTCGAGGCCATCACGATTAATTTAAATCTGATATATAAATGGGAATATCTTGACCCCACAATAAACAATCATAAACTAGACGTTACTAAAATTAACGTGTACCGCTTTTGAGCTTCTATGGAAGTACCGCCACTTCTATTTATACACATTTAATAATTGAGACAGGAAGTTAGATAATTTAAATTGTCTTCTACAAACCAAGATACTTTCTATCTAGATTACCGTCGAATGACGCCATATATTTTAGACGTCGAGTAATTTATTTAAGTAATAAAGCTTTGGCGGACTAATGGACATACGATTTCTAGCCACTGCAAGTCTTGTGCTCCAATCTAAGTAATCAACCTGATAGAGTTTGTGGAGGTGTAGTGGTAGCAGCATTTAATTGTTGCACTCGAGCCCTCCACTCAACTCGGGCACAACAAAAGTGAAGGATAAGCACAGTGTGAAATGACAGGTGAACACAAGAATGAAGAATGTTATTAAGAGTTTGAAAGATGATTTAATGATAGATGAAGTTTAACAGTATAGTAGAAGATAGTATGAAAGAAGAAAGAATGATACTAAGGCACTAAGATAACAGAAACTAGGTAAAGTAATTATAGCAACACAAGCGACGGTCATTAGAAGCACACGCGGCAGTTGTCGGCGGTTCACTGGCTCGCTGCGCAGGCGCATCGACGTCACCGCTACGCCGGCTGTCCCAAGGCGCATAAGCGGAGCGGTTGATGTAGCGATTAGTCGCCACATATACCACTTGTGGAGGTGTAGTGGTAGCAGCATTTAATTGTTGCACTCGAGCCCTCCACTCAACTCGGGCACAACAAAAGTGAAGGATAAGCACAGTGTGAAATGACAGGTGAACACAAGAATGAAGAATGTTATTAAGAGTTTGAAAGATGATTTAATGATAGATGAAGTTTAACAGTATAGTAGAAGATAGTATGAAAGAAGAAAGAATGATACTAAGGCACTAAGATAACAGAAACTAGGTAAAGTAATTATAGCAACACAAGCGACGGTCATTAGAAGCACACGCGGCAGTTGTCGGCGGTTCACTGGCTCGCTGCGCAGACGCATCGACGTCACCGCTACGCCGGCTGTCCCAAGGCGCATAAGCGGAGCGGTTGATGTAGCGATTAGTCGCCACAAGTTAATTAACATTCACTCCTTAATAACTTAAACAGTGTATTAATAATAATCAGATTACTATTTTCGTTTTTTTTTCTCATAAATTTTTGTGGCTGTGTTAATTATTTTTTTTCTTTTTTAAAGGTTTCGGGTTTTTCTAGAGAACAAGAAAAATCTCTAACAAACCTCTAAAAAAGAATTATTCATGTAAAAAAGACAAAGTCAACGTTTATAGAGCTTATTGTCGCTATCGAAAACATATTGGTATACCATCAACGGAAATCGTAGAACATTAAAGTCCATAATAAAATCTACTTAAACATACATACATACATAACCTCACACCTGTATTCCCCGAAGGGGTAGGCAGAGGTGCATTTCTGCACCCACATTTCGCCAGGTATGTATCAGTCCCACGTAATAGGTGGCGAGCCTATTGCCGTTTTTCGGGCACATTTCCAGACTCCGTGCTGCTACTGAGAATTTCCTAATGGAAAAACCCAATAACACTTTGCCCGACCCGGGAATCGAACCCAGGACCTCTAGATCGCACGGCACATTCTTGTGCCGCGAGACCACGAGGCAGTCTAAAATCTACTTAAAATCTCACATAATGCCTGAACTTAGCAAACTAACGCATTAAGCGACATTTGGACTGACTCATTGTCTTGCGGTACAAGTACGTCACGCGTCTACGCAATCTAGAGATTCCGGGTTCCATTCCCGGGTCGGGCAATGTGTTATTGGGTTTTTCCATTAGGAAATTCTCAGCAGCAGCACGCAGTCTGGAAATGTGCCTGTTAAAACGGCAATAGACTCGCCCTCTATTAAGTGGGGCGAAAACACAATTGACGAAATGTGGGTGCACTAATGCACCTCTGTGTACCTATTCAGCGTATACAGTGGTATGGAGGTATCATCAGCTCATATATGTACGTCCCACTGCTGGGCACGGGACTCCTCTGAAACTGAGAGGGTTTTTTAGGCCTTAGTCCACCACGCTGGCCAAGTACGGGTTGGCGGACTACACATCTAAGAATTTGCTAACACCTTTAATGTGTGCACGTTTTCTTACGATGTTTTCCTTCACCGTTAAAGTACGTGATGATTAATTGTGAATACACACATAACTTCGAAAACACAGAGGTGTGTGCTTGGGGTTGGAACCTGTGACCGCCGAGATTCTTGATCGTATGCCCAAACGTCGCGGTTTAGATGGCCTCAAGTCCATCACTATGTTTGTATGGATGTATGTATATGACATTTTACTAACATAGCCAAAACCGAGTAGAGAATAAACATAACTTATTCAAAGAAAAACTTACTTCCAATAGAGAAATAACATTGAAACCTTAATAAAATAAGACGTGAGCCTTTTTTAATACGCATTTAATCAAAGTTAAAACAAACGCCAGTACTGTTTTAATACAAACACCAGACCAAATTGAAGTGGAGAACACTAATTGAATTTTTATGTTCGCCGTAGTAGGGTAGTATTGATTAAGTGTTCTTGCTGACTGTACCATTTTTATAAATCTTATGTAAGATTTTTTCATCGTCTCTTACCAGTTTTATTATTTATGTATGTAAGTGTCCACGATTTTCTCGTTGAGTCGGAAATTGATTACAAATGAGACCGGGTTAGTTTCACGGGGCGATCAAAATGCTATGAGTATTTTCTACTACGAAATTTATAGTAGTAGCTAGAAGTTTTGACGTGGATGTGGGAAGAAATCTATATCCAATTCTTCGAGGATGCAAGTATAAAATTAAAATAAGATGCATGCAAATTTGATCTCTATTTCGCAGAGACCTACCACGCACTTCCAAGTAACGATCTAGTTTAGAGGATTTATTTGAAATTAAAGACACGTGATGAATAGCTTTAATGGGCGGACACATTCAAAGGGTACGGCCATCGATCTCCGTCGCGGTTGATATCTGCAGGCAGCTTACTGAATTTGTTGGCCCCGACGATAAGCTCCAACCCGTAATGAAGCCAGTTCAAGCGGAAAGCAATGCGATAAGGTCCGAGTGACCGCATCACTTATAAAACGTATTTATAATGTAAATAAAATTTTAATTATATTTATATTTTATCATGGCTCTATGAATATATATTTTATTGCCATTGTTTCTTCTATTTCCTTAGGTCATTAGCCAAGAAGCTTTAGTATTCAGACTTTATATCCATAGATGCCCTAAAAATATTCCCACGCATGTTTCAAAGTCGGAGGTGTGTGAAAAGGCAAGCTTCCTTTCTATTTTTTTTTTCTTAAAGAGTATATCAGCAAACAATTAATACTGGGCGAAACCTAGAAATCATATTTCAAGGAACTTTCCTCGTACTGCTACTGAGAATTTTCTTAAGAATAACTCAATGATCAATTGGGATTATTAATGCAATGGGATCAACGATAAATATCATTGAATATTGGTTTATTTTACTATGACAGTGTACGTTTGACGATTAATAAACTCCGAAAGTGGACCTCAAGACAAAAATTGCAGTAATTCAGATTTATAATTATGTAAACCAAACTTTAGCCTTCTTGCCAAATCAAGGAAACTATGCAATTGTGAACCTTTTAAAATGCATACCGTCACAATTTACTTTTAAATGCTATTTTTCTAATTAACAGAAATACTGAATGCAACTGGTGTATTCTTCGCTAACGACCTAGATGCTGTTAAGAGGTACAGTGATGAACTTTGTTGTCGGAACAATTAGTCCCCGTTAGTTCTTGTCTAAATGAACGTTTGTAAACGACTTGTGTTGTCCCTCGTAATTAGCAGAAAAAGTTAAGTCTTTCCACAATATTGCACTTGTAGCACGTTTCACTATTGCTTGGAAGCATTTATAAGTTTTTTCCTTTCCCTCCATCATCCTATTATTATTTTATTTCGATTATTATCTTTAGTTTCTGAAACTTTTGTTCTTTTGTAAATGCGTTCTTTCAATAAACTTAAATTATTCTAATTAATTGTAAGCAAATAACATCTTAGATTGCGCGTCTGAAAACGGCTTTCCTCCTCGGTGCACGGCAAGCGTGCGTGGCCAGAATGACCCTGATGGCCTCGAGGTTTAGGCGCGCGGTGGAGAATTTCGGCGGTCGCAGGTTCAAACCCGAGGCACACACCTTTGACTTTTCGAAGTTATGTGTGTATTCACAATCACTTGCTTTAACGGTGAAGGAAAACATCGTGATAAAACCTGCACAACTAAAAAAAAATTCTTAGGAATTTCTTAGGTGTGTAGTCCGCCAACCCGCACTAGGCCAGCGTGGTGGACTAAGGCCTAAACCCTCTCAGTTGTAGAGGAGGCCCGTGCCCAGCAGTGGGACGTATTTGGGCTGATGATGAAATAACATCGACAAGATGCGTATCTGAGACTTATGTATAAATATTTTCAATATCAACCGATTATGCACGATAGTATATTATACAACCACTATCAATGAGCGTTACTAACGCTGCCGCGGGTAGATGATTCTGTAGTCTCGATCCATAAAACCATTAGTGACGTCACATTGGTGACGATAATTTCCGTTTTTTACCGTACCATAAAACTGCATTTTACTAGCTCACGTGTGACTTACTTGCAAAAATCTTCTAAAAATATGCTGCAGAAATATTAAAGCAGGCTCGTCGCTTCTTCTAAAGAAACTTGACTAAATGATGCCGCAGTCACCATCAATTCCAGTGTTACCAAAACCTACTGGGTCAGAACAAAGAACTGCTTATATTTTTCCCTCTAACGTGCTGAAAGAAAACGTTCTAGTAAAGTAAAAAATACATAATTAAAGCCATAAATTTGTCCAATGTCACACGGCTAATACACTTTCATGTACGTCTCCGAAAATGTCCCAAAAAGGCCCCTGTTCCATAATGCCATTTTGACGTCACATATAAATTTCAACGGAGCTGGAAACGTCGACCCTTATCCGCAAGGTGTCTTGGCTAAGGAAGAGACTGGCTTGAAATATATCTTTTGCACAATTCAAACATGTGGTAGTGTCAGGTAGTGTTTTTGGACATTTTCATTTCAGCAACATGCAAGACTATACACATATCTGTATCAGCGCTTACTCCTGAGTTTTTAAATTTTAAAATTCTCAAACAATCTACATACGTCACACTGCTTGGCACGGGCCGCCTCTATATCTAATTAATACGGAAGATTTAGTAAGTAACCAATGAAGACGCATTCTTAAATGCGATCTAGAGGTCCTGGGTTCGATTCCCGGGTCGGGCAAAGTGTTATTGGGTTTTTCCATTAGGAAATTCTCGGTAACAGCACGGAGTCTGGAAATGTGCCCGAAAAACGGCAATAGGCTCGCCCCCTATTACGTGGGACTGATACATACTTGGCAAAATGTGGGTGCAGAAATGCACCTCTGCCTACCCCTTCGGGGAATACAGGCGTGAGTTTATGTATGTATGTGTATGCTAAATTTAAAAGAATGAAAGAAATTAACTTACACAAAGCAGTACCAAAACAGTTTGATCTCATAACTACAAAACGGTATCGCTTAAGCTCCAAAACGAGTTCTGAGCGTTCCTAAAGATCGACCGAAATCTCTTTATATATTTTTTGTGTTCCTCCTTGTGTTTTTCACGTTCCCTAAGCCAATTACATTAATCCCCTAGTATGTAAGTTGTACAGTATCAGGTTTACTGGGATGAAGATCTCTTAAGCCCGGATAAATTGGACGTTCACTTGACTATTTTTATAATTATAGATTGCTTTGGCGGTTAAAAATAAAACCCATCATAGCGATCAAGTCTCAAAGCGTTTGGGGAATCTTTTTAATGTTTTTTTTTTTATATACAAGACTTGTGGTCTCGTGGCACAAGTGTATCTAGTGCGATCTAGAGCTCCCGGGTTAGATTCCCGAGTCGAGCGAAGTGTTATCTTATTAAGAAGGAAATGTAGGTAAAGGACAAGGGATTTTCCTGTAGGAAATTCTTAGTAGTAGCATATCTCTCCTTATGGATAATAATTTTAATAATGCCTTCTCTAAGTTTGGTGTAATTAGAATTATTAACAATATACCTAGTGATGACTGGTAATGTTAGTTCTGTTGATTTAAAACCGAGTAATACTTTCGTTGTTACTAACGCCATCTAGGTTTCAGGACAGTAAATGTGTCTTCACAGAGGACACTAGTAAAGCAAATTACTTTCATACGAGAATATTGCACTAATAACATTATACATAACACATACAATTCGAGGCAATTACAAAAATATGACTTAAAACTCAAAATACGGCAAAAATTATTTGCCATGATTGAAAAATGTTGAAAAATTTATTAATGTATATTGTATATTATGAATTTTAACACAAATATTCAGTAGTTATGTGAAACGTAATTAATAAATATAATAAATAAATACACCTAACAGTCACATACATAGTTCTGACCCCACACTAGGTCGACACACCACACTCTCTCTCCACCTGTGTCGTGGGTATCAGAAACTGTGAGAGACGTTTTCGGTCTTACAAACACCCAGACCTGAGGCAAATATTTATAATTCACATAAAATTAACATTATTATTAAAATAAGAAAAAAATCGCCTTCAAAAGAAACTATTCCTAAACAATTTAACATACTTTAAAAAGTTAAAATATAATTGCGAATTATTCTATAACTAAACCCTATCAAAATTGGGAACAAGGCAAGCGACTGACGATGATAAAAGAAAATTCTCAGATATATGAAATTCCCAATCTCGCATCAGAAATCATGCTATGCCCATTCCCAGAATTGGCATGTGGATGGGGTGATTACGATGAATATTACATAACATTTACTTACATTTGATACTTGATAGACTGTGTGTTGCAGCTAGCTAAACACCAACGTGCGAAACGAGAGACTGGAAGTGTGATCCCTGCATCATGACAAATGTTGCGTGATGTACAAAAATTTTTTTTTGTTTTTTGATGTTTCTGACTGAGACCAAAAACTCTGTCGTAGTTTTTAATGCCCACGACACAAGACTCCAATGAGTCCCCACTCATTAATATTAAAAAACCCAATATGTAATCACATATTGGGTGTTTTAATATTTATTGCTACATAATAGTAGTATTAAAAAAATCGTACAGCGTGTTTATGATGAGAAAAAGAACTGTTGCTTAACACAAGTGTCGAACAACAAGTAACCGGTTGGTTGGTTGAGTTGATTGCCTCGTGGTCTCGCGGTACAAGTATGTGCCGTGGGATCTAGAGGTCTTGGGTTCGATTCCCGAGTCGGGCAAAGTGTTATTGGGTTTTTCCATTAGGAAATTCTCAGTAACAGCACGGACTCTGGAAATGTGCCCGAAAAACGGCAATAGGCTCGCCCCCTATTACGTGGGACTGATACATACTTGTGCGAAATGTGGGTGCAGAAATGCACCTCTGCCTACCCCTTCGGGGAATATTGGCGTGAGTTTATGTATGTATGTATGTAATCGTACAGCGTGTTTATGATGAGAAAAAGAAAAGTACTGTTGCTTAACACAAGTGTCGAACAACAAGTAACCCTATAAATTACTTATTCTTCAACCACGATGTATCCATCAGTAATTTTACATCACAAAGGCCACTAAATCTGAACCAATAGAATCTTACAAAGATACTGGGACGTAGATCCATTTATACTGGTTTTAATGTTCTGAGCAGCATTGATAGGATCATTGAGTCACGAACCGATTGAATTGGAATACCCGTAGATCATGAAATTCCGATTACCAGAACAGTAAATATTTGAAATTCTAATAGTATTACTTTAAGTCAATGTTTAAAAGAACTGGTTTTCTTGTCACGGCTTTCTTCCTAATGATTTGTATGTGCATTGATGATGTGCAGTTCATTTTTATTTTAAATCTGACATGATTTGTGTTTGTAAACTACGCATGCTACGCAATCCTATAAAAATGTTCTTTCTTGAGAATCCTTAAGAAAGTTTGTGCATAGTGATGCTGCAGATCTTAAAGTATTTTTCTATGATATGAAATGTGTTAAAAAATCGATTCTCTCCATCTTATTAATATTTTCCTGGCACGGCTGCATTTAACATTACGTTTCAGGGAGTTCGTTTTCCACAGTCAAATAACAAATAATACTTAGTGAATCAGAATAGGGCCTCAGACGTAAATTATAATTGGCTTTACCGTCAACGAAATAAGTGAGGAGGGCTATTCAAATGATTCATATGTATATCAAATAAAACCGACTACATTTTAAGTTGATAGTTTTGAAATATGTTATTTGATTTCACAGGGCAAAAACATAGTCCGTCAAAAAATGATAATTAAAAACACAATTGAAACATTGTACATAATTTAAGAATGTATTATTTATATAATTAACAGCGTATGATATAATCGTTATAAGTATTGATTTGAATTAAGTACGAATCGTTTTGTTGTAATCTTCCTTAACCAGATCTGATCCTCTTTCACCCACCATAACACTTGCAGCGTTAGTGTTTCCACTTACTAGTGTTGGCATAATACTAGCATCTATTATTCTAAGTTTATTACATCCATGTACTCTAAGACGACTATCAACCACCGCGGTCTTTTGATCTGGACCCATTTTAGAAGTACCTATAGGATGATAAATTGTACTAACCATGCTAACACCAATACATTCCCAATATTCGTCGGACGCCAAAGGTAACTCATTGCAGGGAGGAAACTTTATCCTACCTAAATATCCACCGATAGACTTAAAAAACTGTGTATTGGCGACTTCAGCTAATAATTTTAGACCCTGAATAACTGTTTTCATATCCCTTGGATCATCAAAATAATTTGTGTAAATTAAAGGGTGGTCTTTAGGATTCTTTGAACTTAAAGATATGTTTCCCCTTGAAAATGGATGGAGAAGAACGCAAATAAAATGGAACAATGCGTTATGCACGTTGTGTTCAACTATCGAATCTATTACTGACTGTTTAAAGTTACGTCTGCTTAATCCTTCTTGAAGTCCTGAGGAATTTTTGTCAGCAATTGTAAGGAATGCTTGTAATTCCGGATATGAGACATTCTTTAAAGTTGAATATAATGCTGATATATCAGCGTAACTGATGTAAGCAAGGTATCCTTCACGATTGTACAAATATCTAATATCATCAAAATACTTTTCTTCTTCGGTTTGTAATTTCGGTATATTTCCATATATTGTCACAACAGGCAAGCTAAAATGATCTTGCAGATTTTGTCCTACCATGGACGAATCAATTTTGCAGGTAACATTTTTTGATTCTAAATGATTGCGGGGTCCTATACCAGATAACATTAGCAACTGAGGAGTGTTAACAGTTCCAGCACTAACTATTACCTCGATACGAGCGTAAAATTTCATTTTTCTACCATTAAATTCTACGTTAACACCATAAGCAGTTTTGGTAGTGGCATTAACCAAAATTTTTGTTACAAAGGCTTTTCTAAGTATTTTCAAATTTTTCCTTTTTCTTATTGGAATCAAATAAGCTTTTGCTGTGCTTTGTCTCGTGCCATTAGTAGATGTAGCCCTAAAGGTTCCACCGCCAAAAGAATTAAGGGCGCTTATATCATAATTGCGCTTAAATCCAATTTCATCCCATGCAGAGATTATTGCTTCAGTAAGATTTCTGTATGGACTAATTAATCTATCAATGGCTAGTGGTCCTCTTCGACCGAATTCATTGCTTGATTTAGGATCACCTAAAAGTAGTTCATCTTTTAAATTTTCTGCTTTCATGTAATATTTATGCACTATATCTGGATGCCATTCTTTATTGCCAGCGTCAAACCATCGTTGAAAGTCTTGATCGTTCCCCTTTATGTAAATCATTCCGTTGGCGCTTGAGCTCCCGCCGAGCATTTTACCTCTTGGCCAAAGTACAGTTCCATTATTGAAAGCCTGGCTCGCTTTATGGTCATTAACTGCTCTATAATTCCAATCGTATTTACTGCCAAGAATCGGCTGGTCTAGCGCTGTAATCTAAAATAAAAAATGATATTATCAATATATTATACATTATATAATTCGTAAAACTGGATATAAACAATTGAAGGGTAGAGGAATAATATTACGAATAGCTTCAATGAACTAGAAACATTTACAAGTACTTACAATACTTTCTACTGGAGGAATGTCGCCAGCTTCCAAGAGCAATATTTTCCATTCTTTAATTTCACTTAGGCGATTCGCCACTATGCTTCCGCATGTACCAGCTCCAATTATAATAAAGTCGAAGGTTTCAAGATCTGTAAAGGTACAAAGTACTTAAACATAGAGTATTATTATCCTTTTGATAAAATTGTTTATAAAACTTTTGAAAACAATGCGAAAACACATTAGATGAACTTGAATTAATAAGAGTAATAATTATCAGAACATTATCATCAGACTATTGCTGAGCACGGGCATCCTCTCCTACTGACAGGGGGTTGGCTATAGTTCACCACGCTAGCCTAGTGCGGATTACAAGATACACACCTAGGAAATTCCTTATTATATATTATTATCCTTCACCGTTAAAGTACGTGATAATTCATTGTGAATACACACATACTTTGAAAAACCAGGAGTGTGTGTCTTGGGTTTTAAGCCGCGACCGCAGAGGTTCGCGACCGCTCGACTGACTGACTCGAGGCCTTCACGACTTATAAGCTTATATATAGCATATATAATTATATACAAATATTATGTTAATATTAGCTAGGTAGCTACGCAGTGTAAGTTATCAATATTTTCCTTGTTTATTAATATACAAGAAAAAAATACTTAGTAAATTGATTCCTGATGCCTGCAGACATAATATATTCTAGCGAACAAAGTAGAAAGCAAGAACATGTTAGCAGAAAGAAGGCTACGCGCCTGAAAATTAACGTTGCACGTTTCTATTCCTTTTTTAATATATTATAATTTCATAAACTCAGTTTCCATCATTCATCATCAGCCCATATAGGTTCCACTGCCGGACACAGGCCTCCTATACATCTGAGAGGGTTTATGCCTAGTCCATCACGCTAGCCTAGTGCGGTTCTTGTTGATTCATAAACTCACTTAATAATAAATCACTTCCTCCAGCAAAAACTCAGAATACATGAAAAATCATTGACTGAGTGTAAAGATTCTGCAGTAAATGAAGTAATGTTTATTTATCGCCAGCATTGTTGGTACTTAAGTATTATTACTGGGCTTTAAAACGTGGTTAAACGTTCCAATTATAGTTTAAGACGTCATGAACAGCTATGATTAAATGCAGCATATTATTTATTCGCATTCAATTGTTTGATTATATATTTTTTTCCTTTGTTAACAAGAAGGTATCTCTACTAAACAAGTTTACCAAACCTGTCAGACAGAAACAAACAAGTTTTTCTTATCATTTATCAACACCCACTTTTTTATTTTAATTAAGCAGATATACTGTAGGAAAACGGTGTATATCCTTCTTATGTGCATGCATGATAATTACAACACTGAGAGAACTCAGAATCAGGATGTCATGTGTGTCATGTGTGTTTTTTACGAGAGGAAAGCGCCTTAAGCTCCCTGTTTGGTACCTCGGGGGAGGCCGAAAAAGGTATGTCGGGGTCACCGGCCTTCCAACTCAACGCGTGGAACTATTGTTCACTTGGTTGAGTTGGGTCCCTAACCAAAATCCTACGCCGGCATACCAACTAAAACCTCTCGATGGCCGTCTTGCCCATTTTGGGCGGTACAGTAAACGTAGGGCAAATGCCCTTAATTGTTTCCCGTTGCAGCCCAGCGCTCTATCCAAATTTGGACTCCTTTGCGATAGAGGGATTTCAGAGATCCCCCACTTGGCCCTATTTTGGACGCTCACGTGGTGTGAGCGTCCGCGACATTTACGACGCCATACGCTCTGCCGCACATCTCGGAATTGCACCACTCTTGTAAGGGCGTATCTCCCCCGTAGTACGCCTAACAACCCCGATAACCTTTATTAGTCGCCTCTTACGATAAGCAGGGGATGCCGTGGCGGTATTCTTACGCCCCTAACCACAGGGCGGACGATGTCAATGACTGCTGGGCACGGACCTCCTCTTCAACTGAGAGGGGCTAGGCTTCAGTACACCACGCTGGCGTATTGCGGGTTGTTGGACAGCAGTTCCTATTAAAGTGTCTCATTGGTGGAGTAAATACGCGTATGCATTGTTATTCAGAGGTCTTGTCACTTCACGGAGACTAGCATAGTGCCCAAAAAACGATGATAGGTTGGCCCTTTTTTCTCGTAGAGACGTGAGTTTAGAAATGGACTTCAAGCATACAGACGAGTTTAAGTATAATATGTAGGCAAGTAATGCATAACAGGGTATTACTCTACCTGATTTGTTTATATTACTTTATATTTAGTATTTATTTGACTGCCTCGTTCTC
Source organism: Hemaris fuciformis (assembly GCA_907164795.1). Classification (NCBI taxonomy): domain Eukaryota; kingdom Metazoa; phylum Arthropoda; class Insecta; order Lepidoptera; family Sphingidae; genus Hemaris; species Hemaris fuciformis. Next base: position 12,365,771 of record OU015440.1, read on the forward strand.
TCGGGACACAAGTACTTGTCGTGCGATCTGGAGGTCCCAGCTTCGATTTCCGGGTCGTGTTATTGGGTTTTTCTATAGGAAATTTACAACAGCAACACGGAGTCTGGAATTGTGCCCGAAAAATGGCAATAGCCTCGCGCCCTAACATGTAGGACGCAAAAACATCTGTGCGAAATGTGGGTGCAGAGATGCACCTCCACCTATCCCTTCAGAAAATACAGGCGTAACATGTTTTGATGATATTTGGGTTGATGATGAATAGGATGTACTAAATACATGTACATACTACATACCACATACATCAGCTTGAGGAGGCCAATTTTCTCGAATCAAGCATGTAGCAGCAGCGAAGAACTGGAAAGCAGACGTGAATACTTGTGGAGCTGCGCCGACTGTTGGTGCGAGACATGATTCATTGAAACTAAAACGCAAAGAGGAAATATTATAAAGTATATGCAAGTACTAAAACATGGTAGTCACAAAACGTAATAAAATGACGTAACATCCATCCATACTAATATTATAAATGCAAAGGAACTTTGTCTGTCTGTCTGTCTGTCTGTCTCGCTTTCCTGCTGAAACTACTGAACTATTTATTTAAATGAAATTTGGTACACAGATAGCTTAGAGCCTGAGAAAGGACATATAGGCTACTTTATGTATGTGCCGTACAATCTAGAGGTCCTGGGTTCGATTCCCGGGTCGGACAAAGTGTCATTGGGTTTTTCCATTAGAAAATTCTCAGTAGCAGCACGGAGTCTGGAAATATGCCCGAAAAACGGCAATAGGCTCGCCCCCTATTACGTGGAACTGATACATAGTGACGAAATTTGGGTGTGGAAATGCACCTCTGCCTACCCCTTCGGGGAATACAGGCGTGAGGTTATATATGTAGTAAAAATAAATGGAAAAAGTCGATTAGAAAATGATGTAGAAACAAAGTACATGAAAAGTCCATGAATACGAAAAATCAAGAAATAAGTGAAAAAAGCGAACCCAGTAGGTATATGTGACTTATCACATAGTAATAATTACCTTAGTAATTAACCTATTTTGTTAAAAAAAACTTATACATAGGTTTACCTAGTATATTACTCAAATTTATATTCTGCGAAAAAAGGTGCAGTCACTGATTCCAAAAGATACGAAAAGTTACGGCGAATTCGCTCTATGGATATCATCAACTCCAGTGCGTAAACCTCGAAGTACTAAGGCAAATATTGAGGACCTACAAGTTGAGATGGTTGAGACACCTGTAGCCTTATCTTCTGAGAAAAAGAAAGATATTAATGCCATGTTGTCATAAATAGCTGCAGAAAGCAAACATTTTATGAAAACCTTTTAAAATAAAATAAAATTAAGTGTCAAGTTATGTGCAAGTAATATGACACAACGTTATGGCTTGCATAAAAATTGGCACTTAAAACGTTTTGTACTTTACATTTTTTTAATAAAAAAATGTTTCCGTATTTTGACAGAGAGAAATATTTATATTAAATTGTTGATAATAAATGATAGTTTGATATTACATTTTTTAATAATTACTTTGCTCTTTATTTTTCTAATAAAAACTTTTTTTTGTCTCCTGAAAATTTCATTTCTTGGCACTTACAACGTTATGGTTTGGCACTAAAATTTGTTAGCAAGAATAATATGCATAATTTTAAAATAGTTTTACTATAATTTATTGGTACTTAATAAATAAAAAAAAATGTGAATGAATATGAATACTATGAATTTATTTCACTTACGATGTAATTCAAGCTGAATATTTGACTTTTTAAAAACACAAGCCACAGTTCTGAACATAAGATCTATAATGCTAGGTTCATCAAATAGAGAAAATTCCCAAGAAAAGACATCAAACGAAAATTAAACACAAATCAAAAACATAAAAAAAAAAATACTCAAAACTCCATATTGAAGCATAATTTATACTTCACTTATTTTAATACTTCTAGGTTATACTAAGCAAACAATTCATTAAATATTGTTATATTACGAAAAACTCACCATGCCATTGCCGTAACAATGTGTGCCTACTTAGGCGCGGATAATAACTGCATAAGGAACGTGTTCAAGTATTTAATACGGCGATAAAAATAATAATTTATTGTATTGTCAGAGTAATAAATGGCACATTATCAAATTTGCAAAAATATAAATTTTATATCCAAAGAAGCGTTGTTTGTCTTATTTATAAATGTTTTGTATATATAAAATTTGGCTCGGTGATAGTGGCACAAATATGTGCTGTGCAATCTAGAGGGTTCAATTCCCACGTCAGACAAGGTCATTATCATGATCAGCCCATATACGTCCCACTGCTGGGCCTTCTCTACAGCTGAGAGGCGGTTAGGCCTTAGCTCACCACGCTGGCCTAGTGCGTGTTAGCGGACAGCTAAGAGAACTTTTTTTGGGTGCAGGTTTCCTCACGATGTTTTCCTACGCCGTAAAAGTACGTGATAATTTAATATGAATACACACATTACTTGGCAGAAGGCAGTGATGGCCTCGAGGATTAAGCGCGTGGTCGAGAAGTTCTTAGGAATTTCTTAGGTGTGTAGTCCGCCAACTCGCACTAGGCCAGCGTGGTGGACTAAGGCCTTAACCCTCTCAGTTGTAGAGGAGGCCCGTGCCCAGCAGTGGGACGTATTTGGGCTGATGATGATGATGACACACATTACTTCGAAAAGTCAGAGGTGTGTGCCTGGGGTTTTAACCCGCGACCGCTAAGATTCCCGACCGCGCGCCTAAACTTCGAGGCCATCACTACTTGTTCAATGTAATTATACCTCACTTTATTAAATATACTCTCCTTCTATTACGTAGGACTTAAAACAGTGTAGACCCTTACTGGAGACACAGGCGTGAGCGTGCCTATGTATAGACATACATGACACATGGCACAGACGTGCTTGTGCATTTTACAAAAATTGTTTTGAGGTACAATAAAACTTAAATAAAACTTTTTTGAAAACAATAGTAAATTTTATGTTATATTCTAAAACAGTTATAAAAATCTTAAAATAGGAACTGCACTTTGTGTAACTAACACTTACATATTTTTTTTGTTATAGTCTTATTTAATAAGGTCTGATCCTCTTTCAGCCACCATATATATTACTTACATTTGATAGCCTGCGTCTTGTTGTTAGCTAAACACCAACGTGCGAAACGAGAGGCCGAAGGTGTGATCCCCGCATCGAGACAAATGTTGCGTGATTTACAAAAAAAATGTTTTGGTTTTGGATGTTTCTAAGATCAAACAGTCTCTCGTAGTTTTTAATGCCCACGACAGAAGACTCCAATGAGTGGGGTTAGAACCATGTATGTAATGACATATTGGGTGTTTAATATTTATTGCTATGTAAACGCAGTTTTTAAAAAATATCGGACAGCGTGTTTATGATGAGAGAAAGAAAACTACTATTGCTTAACATGGGTGTCAACCACGATGTTATCCATCAGTTATATTACTTCACAAAGGCTACTAAATCTGAACCAATTGATTCTTACAAAGATACTGGGACGTAGATCGATTTATACTGGTTTTAATGTTCTCACGAACCGATTGAATTGGAACACCCGTAGATGATGAAATTCCCATTACCAGAACAGTAAATATTTGAAATTCTAATAGTATTACTTTAAAAGGATTGGTTTTCTTTTCACGGCTTTCTTCCTAATGATGAATATGAGCAGTTTATTTTATTTTAAATCTGACATGATCTGTGCTTATAAACTTCGCGTGCTACGCAATTCTTGAGAATCCTTAAGAAAGTTTGTGCATAGTGGTACTGCAGATCTTAAAGTGTTTTTCTATGATATGAAGTGTGTTAGAAAATCGATTCTCCTCATCTTATTAATATTTTCCCGGCACGGCTGCATTTAACATTACGTTTTAGGGAGTTCGCTTTCCACGGTCAAATAACAAATAATACTTAGCGAATCAGAAAAGGGCCTAAGACGTAAATTGTAATTGGATTTATCGTCAACGAAATCAGTGAGGAGGGATATTCAAATGATTCTGATGTACATTAAATATTGTTATTTTTTATATTTTTTCTCCATATATTTTTGTTCAAACAAGAAAGTGTAAATAAATAAATAAATAAATAAAACCGACTACATGTTAAGTTGATAATTTTGAAATATGTAATTTGATTTCACAGGGAAAAAACATAGGCCGTCAAAAAATGATAATTAGAAACACGATTGAAACATTGAGTATCATTACGAATTTATTTTTTATACAAAATTAACAGCGTATATGATGTTATCGTTATAAGTATTGATTTGATTTAAGTATGAATCGTTTTGTTGTAATCTTCCTTAACCAGATCTGATCCTCTTTCACCCACCATAACACTTGCAGCGTTTGTGTTTCCACTTATTTGTGTTGGCATAATACTAGCATCTATTACTCTAAGCTTATTACATCCATGTACTCTAAGACGACTATCAACCACCGCGGTCTTTTGATCTGGACCCATTTTAGAAGTACCTATAGGATGATAAATTGTAGTAACCATGTTAACACCAATACATTCCCAATATTCGTCGGACCCCAAAGGTAACTCATTGCAGAGAGGAAACTTTATCCTACCTAAATATCCACCGATAGACTTAAAAAACTTTGTCTTGCCGACTTCAGCTAATAATTTTAGACCCTGAACAACTGTTTTCGTATCCCTGGGATCATCAAAATAATTTGCGAAAATTAAAGGGTGGTCTTTAGGATTCTTTGAACTTAAAGAAATGTTTCCCCTTGAAAATGGATGGAGAAGAACGCAAACAAATTGGAACAATGCGTTATGTACGTTGTGTTCAACTATCGAATCTATTACTGACTGTTTAAAGTTACGTCTGCTTAACCCTTCTTGAACTCCTGAGGAATTTTTGTCATACATTATAAGGAATGCCTGTAATTCTGGATATGAGGCATTCTTTGAAGTTGAATATAGTGCGGATATATCAGCTGAACTAATGTAAGCAAGGTATCCTTCACGATTGTACAAATATCTAATATCATCAAAATACTTTTCTTCTTCGGTTTGTAATTTCGGTATATTTCCATATATTGTCACAACAGGCAAGCTAAAATGATCTTGCAGATTTTGTCCTACCATGGACGAATCGATTTTGCAGGTAATATTTTTTGATTCTAAATGATTGCGGGGTCCTATACCAGATAACATTAGCAACTGAGGGGTGTTTATTGTTCCAGCACTGACTATTACCTGGATACGAGCGTAAAATTTCATTTTATTACCATTAAATTCTACGATAACACCATTAGCAGTTTTAGTAGTGGCATTAACTAAAATTTTTGTTACAAAGGCTTTTCTAAGTATTTTCAAATTTTTCCTTTTTCTTATTGGAATTAAATAAGCTTTTGCTGTGCTTTGTCTCGTGCCGTTAGTAGACGTAGCCCTGAAGGTTCCACCGCCGAAAGAATTAAGGGCGCTTATATCATAATTGCGTTTAAATCCAATTTCATCCCATGCAGAGATTACTGCTTCAGTAAGATTTCTGTATGGACTAATTAATCTATCAACGGCTAGTGGTCCTCTTTGACCGTATTCATTGTTGGATTTAGGATAACCTAAAAGTAGCTCGTCTTTTAAATTTTCAGCCTTCATAAAATATTTACGCACTACATCTGGATGCCATTCTTTATTGCCAGCGTCAAACCATCGTTGAAAGTCTTGATCATTCCCCTTTACGTAAATCATTCCGTTGGCGCTTGAGCTCCCGCCGAGCATTTTACCTCTTGGCCAAAGTACACTTCCATTATTGAAAGCCTGGCTCGCTTTATGGTCATTAACTACTCTATAATCCCAATCGTATTTACTGCCAAGGATCTGCTGGTCTAATGCCGTTATCTAAAATCAAAAATTATATTTTCACTATTTACATTAAATAAGTCGTAAAACTGGATTCAGTTGAATTAGATTGTGGTATTATGAACTTCAATGATGCAGAGATATTAAGAAGTACTTACAACACTTTCTACTGGAGGAATGTCACCAGCTTCTAAGAGCAATATTTTCCATTCTTTAATTTCACTTAGTCGATTCGCCACTATACTTCCGCATGTACCGGCTCCAATTATAATAAAGTCGAAGGTTTCAAGATCTGTAAAGGGAAAAAGTAGATACTTGAACATAAAGTATATCCTCTTGATAAAATTGTTTATAAAACTTTCGAAAATAATGCAAAAACACATAAGATGAACTTGAATTAATAAGAGTGTTAAACAAAACATTGTCATCAACCCATATATGACTCATTGCTAAGCACGGGCATCCTCTCCTACTGAGAGGGGTTTGGCTATAGTCCACGACGCTGGCCTAGTGCGGATCAGCAGATTAAGAAGAAGATCAGAAGATACACACCTAGGAAATTCCTTAAAATGTTTTCCTTCAACGTGAAAGCATATGATAATTCATTGTGAATACACAGATGCTTCGAAAAATCAGAGGTGTGTGTGCCTTGGGTTTAAACCCGCGACCGCAGAGATTCTCGACCAAGTGGCTGAGCGCCTCGAGGCCATCGCGACTTTGCAATCAAAGTTCAGCTCATTTAAATATACGAGTAGACTACTACGCTACGCAGTATAAGTTTTCAATATTTTATTTGTATATATATGTAATACACGAGAAAAAATAATAACTTTATAAATTGATTCCTGATGCCTGCAGACATAATACATTGTAGCAAACAATGTAGAAAGCAATAGCTTGTTAACAGAGAGGAGGGTATGCGCCTTATTAACGTTGCACGTTTCTATTCCTTTTTTAATATATTGTAAGTTAATCATCATCATCATCATCATTATCAGCCCAAGGAAGTCCACTGCTGAACGTAGGCCTCCTCCAATGACTTCCATAGTGACCTGTTGGAGGCAGCCTGCATCCAGCGACGACCCGCAACTTTCACCAGGTCGTCAGACCACCTTGTGGATGGACGTCCTACGCTGCGCTTTCCGGTACGTGACCTCCACTCGAGAACTTTTTTTGTAAGTTAATAAGTTTACTTAATAGTAAATAATCACTGTCTCCAGCAAAGAATTCATGAAAAATCATTGACTGAGTGAAAAGATTCTGCAGTAAATGAAGTAATGTTTACTTACATACATACATACATAACCTGTATTCCCCGAAGGGGTAGGCAGAGGTGCATTTCTGCCCCCACATTTCGCCAGTATGTATCAGTCCCACGTAATAGAGGGCGAGCCTATTGCCGCTTTCTGGGCACATTTCCAGACTCCGGGCTGTTACTGAGAATTTCCAAATGGAAAAACCTAATAACACTTTGCTCGACGCGGGAATGGAACCCGGGACCTCTAGATCGCACGGCATATACTTGTGCCGCGAGACCACGAGGCAGTAATGTTTACTTATCGCCAGCATTGTTGGGCCCTCTACTTAAGTATTATTACTGGGTTTAAAACATGGTTAAAACGTTCTAGTTCTAGTTTTAGATGCCGTTAACAGTAATGATTAATTTTATTTTATTTATTTATTTGATATAATTAATTTTACACCACATATACAGAAATAAAAAATAAAATTAAGCTACCTTACTCGTATAATCTATTGTGCCACAAAGGGCGGTCTTATCGTTATTAACGATATCTACATTAAATACAGATTAAATACAACACATTTTTTGTGTGCATTCAATAGGGAACATCACGCAAAACTCGGCGCAGTGGGCGCCACAAGCACATACAGTAAACAAACCGCCATATTGCACAATCTCGTACTGAGTTATTTCAATGTAACAACTGGGTATTTACTATTCTGTGAAGATATATCAAAATTTTCATTATTTTTTTATTTTAACCATATATTATGGCATCCTAGGGCCATTTGAAAGTGGATGATCTAAAGAAACTGCTTTGTGAACGTGGTGAGAATTTGAAGGGGGAAAAGAAGTATTTGGTGGAAAGGTACGACAGTAAAAATAATTAACTGAATTGTGCAATTTTTTAATATTATTCAACTCAATATTAATGAATATATATATCAATATTTTTTTTCGTTTCAGACTTCAATTATACGGTAATAATAATAACTTTTGTAGTGTAAAACGTCGATATGGTGGAAGAGATAATGCAATCAAAAGTTTATTTACTCCATTAAATGAAAAATTTAGAGATATAAACTACTCTATATGGCCATAAAAAAATTATTTACTGTATGCGCTAGTGCTGCACTCTGGTGGCCGAATATTGCAGTATTATCCCATATTGCTGTGTGTAAATAATTGTTTTTAGTTTTCTTTTGCTAGCAAGACGGTACCTTTACTAAACAAGTTTACTAAACCTGTCAAACTAGTCTTGAAAAAACATTGTTATTGTAAACGAGGTTTTCTTATCATTTAACTACACCCACTTTTCATTTTACTTTAATTAAGCAGATACTGACAGCAGGAAAATGGTGTGTATTCTTATATTCAGCCTTCTAATAAATAGAATAGTCAGAGAACTGCTTATTTTTCAAAAAACGTATTTCTTTGACTTTTTCCGTTTCCGGCGTCAGAACTGTCAACACTGTAGTGATAAACTCCGAGTGAAATTAAGTGAAATAAAATAGAAAACGTAATTTCTGGTAGCTAGTATACGTTGATACAGTACTGGGACCTCTTGGTAGTGACTATAACATACAGTGAAGTGCGATTACTGCAATCTATAGCGGATCTACAACCACAATATCAACTATTGGTTTAGAGGTTAGAAAACACGAAAACAACAAATCGTTCACTCAATGACACTTGTCGTAAACGTCAATAAATTTGACATATCAAACAGTATTGCTAATTAAGAAAAATATTTCTACCATATTCTACTATTGCGTTTCGTTACGCGTAGATAATAAAATATAAGATGGAAAGTCAATTTCAAATCTTATTTGAAAAAATGAAAATAGAGATGCAAACTCAAAATGCTGAATTGAAGGACTCTATAACAAATAGTATTATGGAAATGATGGACGAGAAACTAATCCCTATTATAGAAGAAAATAAGAACTTGAAAACTAAAGTAGAAAATCTGGAAAAAGAAATAGACTTTCTTAAGAGGGCTGAGAAAAACAATAATATTATAGTATTCGGCTTAGAAGAAAACGAAAAATCCTCTTATGAACTAATACAAAAGCTTAAAGAAATCTTTAACCAAGAGTTGAATATCAAAATAGAAGAATACGATATCAACAAAATTTATCGCTTAGGAAAAAGAATGAGAGAGAGCAACAAACCGAGACCGGTACTGTGTTCGTTTATAAGCAACTGGAAAAAGACCGAAATTATCAAAAGTAAAAAGAACCTAAAAACTATATACATTGCGGAGGACTATTCGAAGGACGTGTTAGAAAAAAGAAAAGAGCTGCAAGCCAAGTTAATTGAAGAGAGACAAAAAGGCAATATAGCATATCTGAAATATGATAAGTTAATTGTTAAAGAGAACAACAACAGCCAAGAGAAAAGGAAAAGGGATAAATCCGCTTCACCTTCTTCAGATAATAATCAACCAAAAAAGCAACAAACCGTAAACACAATGAAGACAAATAGGACAAATGCTTTTGATTTAATGCGATATAGATCCAGCTCCCTTTCGAACATGCCTAATGCTAATAAAAACCAATAGCAACTAAAGATCGGCAAACGGAAACCAAAACCAACCAAAGAAACTGCTAATAAAGAAACAAAAAAGGAACGAACTCCCCCAAGCCGACTGGTCCTCGAGGGGGAAAGCGACCACAACCCTCCAACATCTAAAGACAACAGTCACCGAAAACCAGTAATTTACATAGCATCCCTCAATGTACTAACCTTGGGAAAAGAAGAAAATCTTACGGAACTGACATTTGCGCTAAAATCTATCAAATGGGACATATGTGGTTTGAGCGAAGTGAGAAGAATGGGCGAAAGTATTATCTGTCATCCAGACTATTTACTATACCAAATAGGGGAGACGCAAGGCCAATATGGGGTAGGATTTATTATTAAACAACATCTAAAACAATATGTGGAAGAATTCATAGGAATCTCAGAACGCATAGCGATTATGAATTTGAAACTACCAGGATATAAAAAACCGTGGTCTATTGTACAAATATATTCACCTACAGAGCAATCAAATTTGGAAACGATAAATAACTTCTACCATAATTTAAACGAAGCCATTCAAGAGCATACCCACAAAAACCTTATAGTCATGGGCGACTTCAATGGCCAAATTGGAGCAAGACGCCCGGGAGAAAACGCAATACTAGGACAATTTTCATATAGCAACAAGACCAGAAGCAGAAATGGGGAAAAAATTACAAACTTCGCGCTAGAAAACAAATTAACAATCTTAAATACTATGTTCAAGAAGAACCGAAAGAGCATGTGGACCTGGATCTCGCCAGATGGTAAAACGAAGAATGAAATTGATTTTATTATGACCAACAGAACCAGCTACTTCACAAACTTTACCGTCATTAAAAGATTTAACTTCAACACCAACCATAGGCTGCTTAGAACTGAGCTCAAAACAAAACAACCAAGGAAGATTAGACCGAGACAAGACTCGGGAAACATAAAACTCGACGAACAGCAATTAGAGCAATTATCAACAGCCTTAAGAGCTGAACTTAGAGACTTCAAAGAGAACACTAAGGAACTAGAAACCCAAGATAAATACAATTATATAGAGAATATCATCAAAACCCAAACTAAACTCATAGCAGATAGGAAAAGTGACGCAAAAGAAAAACTATCAACAGCCACTATAAAACTCCTGGAAGAAAGAAATCACCTTACTAACGAAAGAAGTACTCAAAACAGAAGACAGAAATTAGCCAAAATCAGCAAAGATATCAAGGAAAGTATCAGAAAGGATAGAAAACAACGAAGGATGCGAACGATCGAAAATTACATACGGAAAACCGGTGGAACTAAAAAAGCACTCAAAGAATTGACCGGCACGAAGAACTGGATCGTAAAAATGAAAGACAACCGAGGAAAATTCGATTATCACAGAATTGACATATTAAAAACAGCTACGTCATACTACAAAAATCTTTATCGAAACAACAATACGCAAGTTGATATCAGTCTAGTGGAAACCTCGAACACTCCCAGTATTCTCCAAGCTGAAGTCAGTAAGGCTATCGATACCCAAAAGAGTGAGAAAGCACCCGGGCCTGACGGCATAAGCAATGAAATCTTAAAAAATAGCAAAGAGATACTGCTACCTGTCCTCACAGATATATTCAATGATATCACGAATACCGAAATAATCCCACAGCAATGGACCGAGTCTGTCATCATCCTACTGTATAAGAAAGGTGATAAATATGACTTGGGAAATTATCGCCCTATAAGTCTTATGTCCAATGTATATAAAATTTTTGCTAAGATCATCTTAAAACGGATCGAAAGAACCCTAGACGAAAACCAACCTATAGAGCAAGCAGGATTCCGCAAAGACTACTCAGTGATCGACCACATTCACGTAGTGCGTCAAATTTTGGAGAAATACAAAGACTACCAACTCGCATACTACATCGCATTCATTGATTATAGTAAAGCATTCGATTCTCTACATCATGACAAAATATGGGAGGCGCTACTGGAACAAGGAATCGAGCACAAGTACATTCGATTAATAAGAAATATATATAGCTGCAGCAGAGCAAGAATCCAACTAGAAAAGAAAAGTACCCCTTTCAGAGTAGAAAAAGGCGTAAGGCAGGGAGACCCTCTCTCTCCGAAATTATTCTCCGCAGTATTAGAATCAATCTTCCGAAGACTAAATTGGGAACATCTCGGAATTAATATAGACGGTCAACTACTATCACACTTAAGATTTGCTGATGACATAGTGTTATTGGCAAAAACAGCAGAAGACTTAACCAGAATGATAAAAGAACTTGCGAAAGAAAGTGAGAGAGTAGGGCTGGCAATGAATCCGGAAAAAACTAGGGTGATGACAAACGGGTACAAACATACTATAGATCTAGGAAACACTGAAATCAACTATACAGACGAGTACGTATATCTAGGGCAGCTCATAACTCAAAAAGATCCTATGCAGAAGGAAGTAGACAGAAGAATTACAAATGGCTGGAAGACTTACTGGAGTCTAAGAGAGGCTATGAAAGATAAAAAACTCCATGTAAACCTAAAAAGTAAACTTTTTAACACCTGCGTACTACCCGTCCTTACGTACGGGTGTCAGTCATGGTCCTTAAATCAGGCCACCTCAAACAAACTAGCAACTTGCCAGTATGCAATGGAAAGGAGTATGCTAAACATTAAAAAGTCCGACAGAGTCAAAAAAATCGTCATTAGAAGCAAAACAAAAACTACCGATGTAATAAGCAAAATTAAAAGACTCAAATGGCGATGGGCTGGTCACCTGGTAAGAGGACACGACAAATGGAGCAAAAGGGTGACATGGTGGTACCCAAGAGAAGGAAAAAGGAAAAGAGGCCGACCACAAAAAAGGTGGGACGATGACGTGAGACAAGTGGCAGGAGTCACATGGAACAGAGTGGCTCATGAAAGAAAGGAATGGAAAAGGTTGGAGGAGGCCTTTGCCGACTGGCAAACAGATCTAGGAAAGATAACCAAGCAACAAATATTAGTTTAATTTATTTATATCTATTAAGTTTGATTTTAATGCTAGTTCTTTACATAAGTTTAAAAGTTCATTGTACTAAGAGATCTGAATAAAAGGCTATATTATTATTATTATTATTATTTATTTCTTTGACTGCCTCTTGATCTCGGGTCATAAGTATAAGCTGTGCGATCGATAGGTCCCGGTTTCGATTCCCGAGTCGGGCAAAATGTTACTGGGTTTTCCATTAGGAAATTCTCAGTAGCAGCACGGAGTCTGGAATTGTGCATGAAAAACGGCAATACGCTCGCGCCCTTATACATGGGACGCAAAAACATTTGGCGAAATGTGGGTGCAGAGATACAACTCCACACCTTCAGGATATACAGGCTTGAGCGTATGTATGTTTGTTTTTTTAGTAACTTGTTTTTATGATATTTGGGCTGATGATGAATAGGATGTACTAAATACATGTACATACCACATACATCAGCTTGAGGTGGCCAATTTTCTTGAATCAAGCAAGTAGCAGCAGCGAAGAACTGGAAAGCAGACGTGAAGACTTGTGGAGCTGCGCCCACTGTTGGTGCGAGACATGATTCATTGAAACTAAAACGCAAAGAAATTTAATGTACTACGTACCAGTACTAAGACAGGGTAGTAACAAAACTTAGATAATATGACGTAACGTAAGTAGTGATGGCTTCGAGGTTTAGGAGCGCGGTCGATAATTTCGGGGTCGCTGTTCAAACCCCAGACACACACCTCTGACTTTTCGATGATATGTGTATTCACAATAAATTATCACTTACTTTAACGGTGAAGGATGGACAAATACTCAGATCTGAAACTAATATTTGTGGATCGCACAAGTATTTTTCTCGTTGCCGGATCAATTATAAATCACCCGAAGTCACTGCTTAACCCCAATTTAGTACGCGATTTAAAAAAATGCATTCATCACCATCATCAGTCCATATACGTCCCACTGCTGGGCACGGGCCTCCTCTACAACTGAGAGGGTTTAGTCCTTATTCCACCACGCTGGCCTAGTGCGGGTTGGCGGACTACACACCTAAGAAATTCCTAAGTACTTTTAGGTGTGCAGGTTTTATCACGATGTTTTCCTTCACCGTTAAAGCAAGTGATAATGCATTAAAATATGAAAATTTATTTTACAGAAAAACTGATTAGAATAAATTATTGAATAATTGAATGAAAATGTAGGTAAATATTGGTCTTGGTGGTTTTTAAAAGGCTAACGGCATGTAAGAAAATTATTAATCGACACCTGCCATTCCCAATAATAAAATTATAAATTAAAATTATTTTTAAATGGATTCAGACATTAAAGTATAATAATATTTTTAATTTCATTTAATTACCATTTCCAAAATTATCCAATATTTTTTGATTTTATGCTAGATTCGCCAAATAAGATATAGATGCCAACAAAAGAATACAAATGAGAATCATTTATGACAATTATGGAGACACATTATATTATATACACATATTGGAGCAAAATTTATACGTTATTTAATTATTGTAATAATAATACTTCTTGGCTACTAAACAAATAACTCATGAAAGGATTGTTATGTTACGAAAAACTCACCATGCCATTGCCGTAACAATGTGTGCCTACTTACGCGCGGATGAGTAATGACTGCATAAGGAACGTGTTAAAGTATTTAATACGGCAATAAAATTAATGCTTTGTATTGTCGGAGGAAAAGCGACACATTATGAGGTCAGAAACAATTGCAAATTAACTAATTTGATGTTCAAATTAGCATTTTCTGTCTAGCATCTATTTATAAGTGTCGATAAAGGATTTATTGCTTTCTATTATTGGGTTTTTCCATTAGGGAATTCTCAGTAACAGCACGGAGTCTGGAAATGTGTCCGAAAAACGGCAATAGGCTCGCCCCCTATTACGTGGGACTGATACATACCTGGCGAAATGTGGGTGCAGAAATGCACCTCTTCGGGGAATACAGGCGTGAGTTTATGTATGTATGTAAATTTAAAGACTGCCTCAGTCATCTAGTGGCACAAATGTGTGCCTTGTGGTTTAAAGGTCCCAGGTTATATTCCCACATTAGGAAAAGTGTTATTAGGTATTTTTATAAGAAAATTCTTAGTATCCTCTCTCAAAATTACGTAGGACTTAAATCAGAGCTGACGAAACGTAAGTGTAGATATACTTTTCAGTCTACCCCTTACAGGAGACAGGCGTGAATTTATTAATATATTTATAATTAATATATTATGTACGAGTGATTTTATACTTTTCAAAAATTAATTGGATTAAAAAAAAACTCTTTTTGGAATCAATCATAAGTTATATTTGATGAATCAAAAAATAAAAAGTTATAAAAAAAACTTAAAATATCAACTCCACTTTCTATTACTAACACTTACACTTTTTTTTGTTATAGTCTTCTTTAATAAGGTCTGATCCTCTTTCAGCCACCATAATAGTTGCTGCATTTGTGTTCCCACTAATTTGTGTTGGCATAATACTAGCATCTATTACTCTAAGCTTATTACATCCGTGTACTCTAAGACGACTATCCACCACCGAGGTCTTTGGATCTGGACCCATCTTAGAAGTTCCTATAGGATGGTAAACGGTTGTAACCATATTAACGGCAATGCACTCCCAATATTTGTCACTCCCCAAAAGAAATCTGTCACAGGGAGGGAATTTCACTCTACCCAGATGTCCACCGATAGATTTAAAGAAAGTAGAGTTAACGACTTCAGCTAATAATTTTAGACCCTCAACAACTAGTTTCGAGTCTCTGGGATCATCGAAATATTTTGCGTAGATCAATGGCGGTTCTTTAGGATCTTTTGAGTTTAATGATATATTTCCTCTGGAAAATGGATGGAGATAAATAAGATCAAAATGAAACAACGAATAATTAATATTGTTTTCGATTATGGAATCTATTACTGACTGTTTAGTGTTGGGTCTACTGAATGCTTTTTGGAGGTCTGGTGAATTTTTGTCATATATAACAAGGAAAGTTTGAAATTCTGGATATGATGCATTTATAGTCACCGAATACAATGTTGATATGTCAGTAGAACTAATAAACGCAAGATGTCCGTCGCGGTTGTACAAATATCTTATGACGTCAAATTTCTTTTCCTCTTCTGTCTGCAATTTAGGTATCTTTCCGTATATAGTGGTGGCGGGGATTCTGTAATGTTCTTGCAAATTTTGCCCCACCATCGGTGAACTAATTTTACAGGTGATATTTTTTGATCTTAGATGCTTGCAAGGTCCTATACCAGATAACATTAGCAATTGAGGGGTGTTTACGGATCCGGCGCTAACTATCACCTCTTTGTGAGCATAAAATACCGTTTTATGGCCATTAACTTCAACTATAACACCATAAGCAGTTTTAGATACAGAATTGACTAAAATATTCGTGACGAATGCATTCATCATTATTTTCAAATTTTTCCTCTTTGTTATTTTATTCAAATATGCTTTAGCTGTGCTTTGTCTTGTACCATTACTGGTAGTAGTTTTGAAATTTCCTGTTCCAAAAGAATTTAAGGCGCTTATATCGCGATTCTTCTTAAAGCCAACTTCGTCCAATGCTGATATAATTTTATCCGACAGATCTCTATAAGGACAAATTAATCCGTCAACGATGAGTGGTCCTTTTAGACCGTATTCATTTCTTGCATCAGGGTCCTTCAAAATTAATGGATCTTTTAAATTTTCGGCCTTTTTGAAGTATTTCCGCGCTGTAGCTGGATGCCACTCTTTATTTCCAGCGTCGAACCATCGCTGAAAGTCTTGGTCGTTTCCTTTGACGTAAATCATTCCGTTCATGCTACAGCTACCGCCAAGCATTTTCCCTCGTGGCCACAAAACCGTTCCATTATTATAAGCTTGACTTGCTTTATGGTCATTAACTAGTTTGTAATTCCAATCATATTTGCTACCAAAGATATGTTTATCTAATGCTGTTATCTGAAATTGATCATCAATACCTACTATTAATATATTATTATTTAATTAAATCAGCAAAAACTTAAATAATAGGTATTAACAGGATTAGTTAGTAGAAAAAATGGAAAGTGGGCAAGGCATTCCATTACGCATCGATGTAAAATCAATATGTGTGTAAAGGGCTAGTCATTCTAAAATCCTAACAATCTCAGTCTTTTATAAACAAATTTGTTAAGAAACACTTACAATACTCTCTAGGGGAGGAAGACTACCAGCTTCTAGTAATAATATTCTCCATTCTTTTACTTCACTGAGCCGATTTGCTACAACGCATCCAGCCGTACCAGCACCGATTATGATGAAATCGAAAACATCAAAGTCTGTAAAGGCAAGTCATTATAATATAATTAGGTTGTAAATTTATGAAGGGAAGACTAATATCGAATCATTTTAATATGCTTTATTGTACACCATTACAATAGAAACAACATTGTTAACTGGTCACAACTCAATAAGGTAGTGTCACAAATTTTATAGTTTTTAAATATTTTTATTTATATATGTATTTATTTATTCAATTAGTACGGTTACACCAATAACACTAATCGATTACATCTAATCTAATGATCTATTACACGTACGTATTTGCAGTCTGAATTTTTGTAGGGTTAAGCAAAGTACCAGTTCTAAAAACTCTTTTCGCTAACTGAGAGTGAATTTTGAGAACATATTGGAACTCCGTGTTGCGTTTCCTAGTTGAAAGAATCAATAATATCTATTTTGCCCGTTCCAGGAAATAACAGAGACGTGTCAATCTCACAGAACTGATTTTTACCACGGGTCCAATGTAATAGTTATAAAACAAAATCATTTTTAAAAATTGTATTAATATTTTATTTGTATTTCAATATCACTAATTAAAAATAACATAATTAGGTTTCATTAATTACATGGCAATAATTTATTTATTTATTTGAAGGCCGGCAACACACCGATGATTCCTCTGGTATTATGGGTGTTCATGGGCGGTGTTGACCACTTAACATCAGGTGGCTCACTTGCTCGTTTGCCTCCTATTTTTCATTAAAAATATATATATATATTATTTATGATACTATTAAACCATTCCAAGGATAAGCCAATGGTTTATCTTTTTAGCTAGCATGAAAATTAAATATGGCATTATATCAAAATAACTCATTTACTTATTTGTCAACGACTTGATGCAAAAAAATTATTACCACGCTACAAACGTTTTAATGATTAACTGGTTATTTAAGGTTCAACGATATTACATACCGTCGACTTTTGATTGACGTGGCCAGTCTTCTTTGATTAAGCACTGAGCTGCAGCGAAAAATTGGAAGGCAGATGCGAAGACTTGCTGGGTACCAATAGTTGGCGTAAGGCACGACCCGCTGTAAAAATATTAATACTAACTATGTACTATCTTCGGTATATAGATAGTAAGTACCTCAGTATATAAAAGGTTAGTGTAACTGACTGACTAATCTATCAATACACAGCTCAAACCATGGAACGGATTGCGCTGAAATTCGGAACGCATTATCTGCTAAGAATGGATTTTTCTAAATTCTAAGGCGATGAAACCTAAGAAAATTTTGTATTGTAAAAGATTTTCAAGAACTATGCTAACGCGAACAAAGCTGCAGACTAAAGATAGTTTTATTATAAAAGTAAATATCTATCTAATTTTGAGGCCATATTAATGATATTTTGCTGCTGAATTGGAACCAGATACCAAGGCGGTGTTATAAGATATTCTAACCATCTATGGATTAAGCCTTATACTTCGCCGTAATAATATATTTGAACATGTTTCATATGTGTAATATGTATGCATGTAGATATTAATGAATAAATTATTACCTACTGAATTTAAACATACTCAAATGAAATGAAGGTTGTGCCATAGTTATGTTCTGCATACATAATTGAAAAATATTTGGCTTTACTACGATAAATATTAAACTAAGAACTATTGGGGGTACCGTATCTCAAATTAGATATTTTGTTTAGAATTAATATATAAAAGACTTGTTAAATAAAATTTAGCAAGATTTATAAAGTCTGAACCCGCTGTCATTCCATTTAATCAAACCACATACATAAGTAGTCAAAAAAATTATAAAAATAAAATCAAACAAAAATATAATTTAACGTGTCACATGTCCATTTTATTTCGGCGCCTGGCAATAATTCAACTTTGCGTATTTACCTAAAAAGCAAGGCGGAGCGCCCCGATATATAGACATCAGAACGAAAACCTTAAGATTTTTAATTGCGATTTTTGCCAAACTGCCTAGCAGTTTTTGCACAAATTTTGTACATTGTAGGAATACTGTCACGAATACGTGGTTTAAAAAATGTCATGATGTCTTCGCAAAAAAACTGTTCCAGAAATCGAACTCGGATCGCACGCCGCCGTAGCATGATCAACGATGCACTCCAATTGAGTTATATTTACGTAATAAGATTTACAATCATCATCGATCTCATATACGACCCACTGGTGGGCACGGGCCTTCTCTACAACTGAGAGAGTTTTAGGCCTTAGTCCGCCCACTTGGCCTAGTGCAGGTTGGCGTAATAAGATCAAATATAACAAAATTGTTATAAGAGGACAACTCACCATGTCATCGCTGCAGCAATGTGTTTCTATAATTACGGTCGATAAGTGAATGAATCCAATTAAAATATTTTATAAAAGCGTGAAATTAGATGCTAATTGAGATATATTTTTAATACAGATGATCATTATTCAGTGCATTTAGTTTTTTGCTTTTGATTTAGTAGATTTTGTAGAATTATTCTCTTATAGAAAAATAAAATTAAGTACCTAATCAATTAACTAACGCATTTTGATGGTCGAAGTCACGACAAAAGTTTTAAGGAGATATCGTTCGAATTAAACTTTTTAGCTTACAAGTGTGCCGTAAGAGAATAATTAAATGATAACTTTTAGAGAAAGCATGTGAACTAGGATAATGCTAGGACAAAAGAAAGAGTTTTTGCTAGTTTTAGAAACACCGGAATTTTTTTTGTACACTTCTGATTTTATATTTTATAGACTTATCCAATACTATTTATTTTTTGCACTAAAGTTGTATATTTTATATGTGAATACTTGATCCAAAACTTCTACTATATAATATGTATGACGTTAACAGCTTGAGATTGCGTCGTAGTCTCTACATGGGGCGAAAACACAATGGGCGAAATGTGGGTGCAGTAATGCACTTCTGCTTACTCCTTCGGGGAATACATTAATTAGTTTATAGAAATATAAAATTAAATAAATTGTAAAAGGGTAGACTTCGATCAAATATACACTAGATTGAGGATCGCGAACAAAATCACTTGTCTTAAGTGGCCGAGGTTGCTTATACTTACACATTTGTGTTTCGTACTAAAATGTATAGAAAAAAGTATTAAAATGTAAACAACTTCACGTAACAATAAACTTTAATTCTTTACAATAAGATTTAACATAGCTTATAATATATTTACATTTAAGACGTTATGTCATTGAAGAAGAGGATATAAAAATGCCATTTTAAAAGAAAGTCCGTTATAAATGAGCACAAATATTCTAAAATAAAACGACACGGTTAGGCAATAAGATTGAAAATAATTTTTGACATTCGGCGCTCACGCTGTTTTAGAACTAAATAGTTTTTGAAGCGTCCACTTCGAACAGAGTCATTATAGAAAGACATAGAGTGGCTGTTTTTTGTTATGTTTAGCCTTACTTCGTAAGTGTATAATATTCGGTTATATTTGGTAGCTAAAGTAGAAATCGTTGTTGATCACGCCACAGGTTTTTGTATCGAGAAATAATAATTAAAATGAAAACTGCAATTAAAAAAGTTAAAAGATTTTTTTTAAATATTTTTTTTTATACACCCAACAGTCACATACATAGTTCTGATCCCACACTTAGATACAAGTCTATTGTCGTGGGTATCAGAAACTACGAGAGACTTTTCGGTCTCACATACACCCAGACCCGAAACAAATATTTGTGGGTCACACAAACATTTGTCTCGGTGCGGGGATCGAACCCGCGGCCTCTCGTTTCGCAAGCTGGTGTCTAGCCAAATGTGCCACGGGGCTGTCAAATATTATAATTGAAATCATTATGCTCAGACATTTAGGTACGCACACACACTAAGTTATCCTTTTAATTACCATGAAATAAATTAAAGTAAAATAAATTTCTAAGACGCTTATTCTCTTTTTGTTAATTATGGTTTTTTTTCGAATTCCCCGAGTATAATTTTGCGGCACGTTGTCAATTGTTGTTTTAAGAATTTTTTTCTTGGTGTGTCACATAAAGATGTCACATCTGATATAAAAGCTTCAAGAGTTTTGAAAGAAACTACATCATTCTGAGGAATACCGCGTTTTCCTGCAGAGTCCACATAAGTAGTTTTTGTGGGTGTGGCCTGTAAAAACGAACTAGTTATGGGAAGGTTGATAAACTTAATAAAAAAAAATACAATTAATGTCGTATAAACATTCTTTATATATAATTTTATATTACCTGATTTGATCATTCATTTGTCAGGTTGGAACAATCACGTACTTGCACTTTATTTGCAAACTCATGAACCTACAAATTGCGAAATATTAATGAATAATATAAAACCTATATAGAAGACATAACCGTTGCATAGTATTTTAAATACTTTGTTGTATTTACCTGCAATTTAGGCATCGCTGTTTTTAGTAACCTACGCCTTTGTATAAGATCCACGTAATAGGGGACGAGCCTATTGCCGTTTTTCGGGCAGAAATTCCTAATGGAAAAACCCAATAACACTTTGCCCGACCCGGGAATCGAACCCAGAACCCCTAGATCGCACGGCACATAGGTACTTGTGCCGCGAGACCACGAGGCAGTCGCGCCTTTGTGTATTGCCCGTTATATCCATTTTATCAAAATGCAAAGAGCATATTATTGATTTTTTACAAGGCTTGTAAAATTCTTCTCCTCGTTCTCTTGCAACTTTTGATACCCATTCTGCACAGCGAAATGGATTGCTAGGGAAACTAAAAAAAAGGCTAGTTCTACTCAACTCCATTCTTGTTCCAGTATAACCAATTTTGGACATAGGTTGGCGCATTGTACCAAACATTGGTGAAACAATAATATTATTTGTCAATTTGCTCATATTTATGTCTAATTCTTTATTTGTATTTTAAAAATAAATATTTATTGACATAAACTTGCCGAAAAAAAGATATTCCCTCCGATTTTTTTGTATTCCGATGATTATTTTCACAACTTTTAAACGCGCACTGCGGCATGTTGACGTGTTAGCGTTGGCGACGATTGGACCATACTGATTTGAAATAAGACCACATTTTTTGTTGTGCTCTTATTTTTCGGGCCGTTTTTGAAGCGCTCATCGGAAATCTAGTATATATTTGATCGAAGAGGGTAGATCAATAGTAAATAATAAAATGTTACTGAACACTACTGTGACGGTAGTTTAAGATTGTTATTATCACAATTAGAATGTTATGGTGGGGTGGTCACTATATAAGCACGTTCAGTGCCAGCAGGAGCTGATTGCCGTATCATGTTTTCGGTAGAACAGACCTCTATCATGCACAATAGTGCTATATAGTAGCGTGTAATTGTTGTGTAACATGTAATTGTGTTAAAATATAGAGGTTGAGATTACAGTATGACGTTAAAAACTGTGATATCTCATGTGATATGATTCTAATGTGCTGAAAATATATTTTGAAAGATGTCAAACGATGTCGGTCAAAATTTTATTTTACAGCCTCAAATATTAACAATAATAACTTAATAAGGGCGTGCGGGCTACTAAATTCTTTTTTTTTTCATTTAGTGTAAAATTAATTAATTTTATCAAACTAATTTTGTTTGTATTAAATAATAATAAATTAAAAAAAAATACATG
Organism: Hemaris fuciformis; assembly: GCA_907164795.1. Taxonomy (NCBI): domain Eukaryota; kingdom Metazoa; phylum Arthropoda; class Insecta; order Lepidoptera; family Sphingidae; genus Hemaris; species Hemaris fuciformis. The sequence continues at coordinate 12,388,332 of OU015440.1, forward strand.
AATCTTCTTCTCTTAACATAAGTAAAACTGATTTAATGTTTAGTGTTTTGGCATCCCTGCAAAATATGTAAAACATGAATGGCCATCATAAAACGCAAGGCTGAATTTGTGAAATAAAAATATTTATTTTTCAAACAATATTCACGGAATTGGTTGCACAAATAAAATATAGAATGTTTGATACATTTCATTTTAAAACCTCGTAAAAGTGTTGCTTTATTTATAAGGCATCAATTCCTATGCAGAAATAAACGCTAACTTTCCCCATAGACATATTAGTATGGACTATATTACATATGTATGTAATATATGAGGCTATGTAGCCTCACGCCTATATTCCCCAAAGGGGTAGGCAGAAGTGTATTTCTGCACCCATATTTCGCAGGCTTGTATCTGTCCCACATAACAAGGAGCGAGTCTAAAGCCTATATTAATAAAAACCAACAATATATGGTTATTTGTAAAACTAACAACAGCGATGAGATCGGGATTCGATACATACATATATATTAGTGTGGATCATAATTTATTTTTCATTTTAAATATCTCCATTGTTATCACCAGACCACATTAATCCTATCGCTGGGCACCGGCATCAACTATTAGCGAAGGGCCTTTTCCCATCAGGCTGGCATACCACGGGTCTCTACTAACAAAAGGATGTCATTATTTGAGACTTAGGACGTTTGGCTTCTTCGTCATAGAGCATGAAAATTCAATAAGAATATTAATATAAATAATTATATGCGGTGAACACGATGGCGTCTCAATAAATCGCGTGCTATAATATTCATGGCATCACGCACTTATATTTTGTTGTACACTAATATGGTAATATAATAATTATAAATATAAAACAAGCACAACAACTTATTTAGTATAAATTCAATAAATGAATATTGTTATATTTAGAACTAATTAATCGCTGTTTAGATACTTTTTTCACATTTCGTTTTTTATTTTAATTGCTAATTCTGGACAATAACAAAAGACCTGGAAATATAATAACAAAACACCTTTGCTAAAACAAATTGTATTAAATCACAATAGACCGCGCAAAACTCGTACAAATGGAGCGTCAAAAAGTTTTATGGAATCGTGCCTTTATTTTGTTCGAAGTTACATTTTGAATATTGAAATGACGACGTTTTCTGCTCGCACATAAATATAACAAATTTGTGTTTCGGCGAGCATCGATCCGACACATCTTTGTTGTCGACATGAAAATTGTGAGTACGGGTATTGCGCTATTTCTGTTTCAATTACTCCTGTACTATTAGCCTTTTGACGGTTTCATCTTTATTGGGCTGCGTTGATTTCAACATTGCCTGGAATCATACAATGATATGTTTCAGTAGTTACTCAATAAATAATAAATATTAATATGAATTCTCTCCCTTGCAAAATTCACTCTCATTTATTTTAGAATTGGTTATAGATGGGATATACAACATTGTCAGGAAAAAATAAAATTTGGGGGATACTGCGGGAGGAATATAGTATTGAACAGTTGTCTAGGTTTTGACGTAAATAATTAAATTCTAATTTGATTACAGAACATCATTCTCGCAGTAATTGGGGTTAATTTGTTAGGCAAACTTGAGGCAGTGAGGCTCCATAAGCTATTCCAATTCATAGATGGCTTTAGATCGGAGCATAATCTACGCGGCTTCCTCCACGTTGGCAACGACTACGCAGTGTTTCTCCAAAAGCCGAACCCGCACGATAAAGTCCTTACATACGAGTTGTACGAAGCCAAAAACGTTCCAGACATAACTACATATAAGCCGAGACTCCTGGCTATAGCAAAAGTTCCCGTAGATTATATTAAGGAACAACTGAAAATATTCAGAGAGGAGTTGTACAAAGCGAGGCACGTTGACGACAATGTAGTGCCGGGGACGCAAGTGCAAACACTCCGCGAATGGCAGATAGAAAGGGCTCTGAACTTTCACAATGATAAAGGGGTTTTGGGCAACAAACTGCCTGTTTTGAGAACTGTTTTGTGATGTAAATATAGATAATGGAATATAAGAGTAAGCTTCATATTTACGCCAATTCTTTTATATTTTTAATTTGTCATTACTATAACTTGTTTGTTAAAACACATGACATGCTTGCGAAAACCAAGTCAAAGAGTATAAATACTACTTATGTATGCAAAGAAAATTAATATAAACACTTAGCATGGAGAAAGTTACGTAGAGTTTTGATTCTTGACAACTTTATAATGTCTTAATTGCGATATAAACTGAAGCCCTAAGCTGGGTATTTTCGCTTCTCATTTTCCCTTATTGGAACGTCAAGAAAAAAATCGAGACAAGATTTTTCCATAAGATAACCTTTATATCTACTAGTAGAATATATAATTTACGACACGCAGATTTGACATAATTATAATCGAATTGAATTATTATTGTAGTGTATGTAGTATGTATATCAAAACAGCTATATTTTTAGCATACTTTTTTTTGCTTTTTTATGTATTTTGATTTTTTATTATTTTTTATTATTTTTATTTTATTAATGATCAATTTTACTGTAAGCCGAGTAACACAATATTTTTAAACTTATCGAAGTAGCTTTATTATTTTAATAAAGAATTATAAATTAATTCGAAAATACAGCTACCCGAACGTAATAAACGACTCATTTCCTTATCAAATCTATTTTGGTTTCGTGTCAAAACCGTTTTACAAATTTGTTTAAAGTAAACAAGATAATTCTGATGTAAAATTCTTAACACGTCTATTTAAAGGCTATAACTGTGAAACTGCTGGCTCGCGTAATATTTAATACTAAGAACTTTATATCATCCACTGAATACAAAGTAGAGAAAGACGAAAAGTTCATGCTTACTTTTTAATCTTTTCTTTATTTTGGGCTTTTAACGGGCTTAGTTTGGCACAATGGTTGGCAGAACCAAGCTAAGACGAGCGTGAACTACATAATGAACTCTCCCAGTACAGTACATGTAGTCTTCAAAAAACCGACGTGAAGCAACAAATTTTATACTACATTTTCCAATAAAAGAGCAGAATACTACAGAAAATATTATCTAAGAATTTTTCTATATGAAAGCAGTTTTGATAAATAATTCCTGATATTCACTACTTGAGGCTCATTGACGATCATCCATCATAGCAATGGTTCCCGGTGTTGGCTCTGTTAGAATCTTGACCCCTACTATTGGTCCTTACTGAACCAAATACATGCCCACTGAGTTGGACTCGCTGGATCTACTCAGGCGTGGGTCGCGCCGCGTAAATTCCAGTAGTAAAGTGAGCCCGCTGAGTTTTTTTCTCCGGGTCTTCTCAGTCAGGGTCGCGTTTGGATCCGGTGGTAGCATTAAAATAATACGTGACGTTTCGGAAATACACAAGGTCCATCTCGTTATTTACTTTAAAATAATAATAATAAGATATTATGTATTTCCTGATGAAAACTAAAAGTATATTATAAAAAAACCGTAAATATTTTTGTACAAATTATATAAAATGAACCATAGTTGAATTATAATGTTATAGTAAAAGATTTTTCTTTTCTGTATTGACGTGTCATAAGTGCTATTTGATTGCCTACGTGATTAAATAAAGCAATTTCATTTCATTTCAAGACAAAAATGAAAACCTTATTTCACGTATTTATCTGTCTGTCAGATGGCATACTACTTATTTATTCCTAAAGAATATACATCCCACTGCTGGGCACGGGCCTCCTATAAGTCCAATAAGATAAGGCTTTCATTGGTATTGGGCACATTCTCTCCGACTTAATGCTACTAATGAGAATTTAACAATAGGAAAACTTCGATAAAAAAAAATTCGACCCGGTTCTTTGACATGACCTCTCCATCGGTTGCATCACACTTACGCCGCAGGGCCAATAATATGACTTCAAGACATACATACATATCGTAAGTATTTCCTGAAAGAAAATTCTTAGAAGTGCGGGCTCTAGCGTGATATACGACTTTGGTTATAACTGGCTATACTACTTTTTCTATTTACTGACGTGAATACATTTATATTTATATGTAGATATAAAGATAATGAGAACAACGTTAATTACTTTGAGATATATAAAACTGAATATATTAACTAAGTAATGTGTGGAATACGATAATTTACTCTGTTAACCTACAAGCAAGGGCACAACCTGCATAGCGTAAAAGTAAATACAGCTGTTTTATATTAATAGACATTTTCTCATTGTTTTTTTCAATAAGTTTACTAACTATGCTACTGTTTCAATACAGCTTGTATTTTGACAGCCTCGAGGTCCCGCTGAACAAGTGCTTGCCGTGTGATCTAGAGGTCCCGGGTTGGGCAAAAGATTTCTTGTTTTTTTTCCCATCAGGATACTCTTAGTAACAATACAGAGGCTGGAAATGCGCCCTAAAAACGGCAATTAACGGTAATTAGGAGGACCTATTCCATGGGACATCAAATTTTGTTGCGTAACATAAAGCCGAAAAGCGGTGTGCATACGTGCGTGGTGTGTGACACATACCTTACTGTATATGTATATGAGGTATGAGCTTTATGTAATGACAACAGTTCCAAAACAAAAAATATGAATCATGAGAAGATAACAAATTCTGACCAATTTGGCTTGACACAGTTCATGGGCCTACCGAGGATTGGCTTTACTGTTCAATCCATAGTTATTGTAACTTGACATAAATTAAATAAACATATAATTTTTTTATTGCAATATAAATAGAGCCGAAGTCTTTTGGATATTGGCACGGCAACGTTTTGTCATTAACCGTATCAGATGGTAAGCATGTTTCATCCCACATAGAACATCAAGTTATATGGTAAGAACTAACTAGGTTCTAAACATAATTACCAAGCAGCGGCATTACATGCCTAATAAAAACTAGCTGACTCTAATAAAAATTAAAAAAAAAAGACTTTAAAGTATACTTCGATGTTATTCACCTTGATACTGCAAAGAATTCTTGATTTTCAAGCGAGGTCAAATTACGAAAGAAAGTTAGCAAATTTAATCGGCCGCTTTTGTAACTCTAGGCTGTTAACTATTAAAACGCGGGCTAGCTAGAAATTTATTGGCAAACTAACCTGTTTTACATTATAATCTGAGTTAATTTAGTAGTTTTCATACCACATCGTATACCAAACTGACACCTTAGTAGGGGCGAGGCCTTCATTATAGCATAATTTATTGCTTTTGTGGAAAGGGTTCATCAACTATGACATCCAGGGTAGATGGAAAAAGGCATCATTGTTGTCTCTCATTACGTATTCTCTTACAATGTGTTCTATATTGGAATTGTGTAATTTTTTTCTAGACTGCTTTTCGTTTTTATCTAGATTTAATTTGTTTTAATAACCAGAGCTACTACAATGACTACTTTTATTTTAATAGGTAGCTCTGGAAGTCTTTAAGGGTGGTCTAATCCAGCAATGATAGTTTTATGGCTGATGATGATGATTTATATAAATAAATCATTTATGAATAGACATACATACGCACTTACATCTGTATTCCCCAAAGGAGTAGACAAATGTGTGTACCTAGGCTGTTTACACATTAGGAGTCTTACTTTAAAAACTACCTACCTACTATATATATAAATGAAGTCAGACCAAAGTATATCTGAATTGGTTGACTTTACCGCTGATTGCCGTCTACACTCGATCTTTTATATTTCCTTTCTCCCATCCGTTTCGAAGAGCTACGTTTCTGTTTCCTTTCTATAAATACTCGCGGACAGCATTCGTCAATTACTATCAAGTGGTCCGCATGCCCGTTCGCCAAACCTTGCAATTTAAAGAAGAATTTTGAAATAATTTTTCATATTTTCTCAACACACAATTTATTTGCGTAACGTTTCTAGCTGTTGTTATGATCTTATAATTCGGCAATATCCAATGAAATTTAAAGTATATATTAGTATTATTTGCAAAGTAATTAGGTATGTTAGGTTCTTTTTTTTCAGAAAGTCCTGCTTGCTAAACTGAAATGAAATTTATTTCGTAATACATGTACATTTTTGAGTATCGACAGGTCCCAATATAGGCAAGCCCGTGTCTTGGGTACCTGTTTATTTACATTACCGAGAATTACATACATATACATTAGCTAATGACAATCCAATTAAAGTGACACAGTTAATCATCTTAAAAATACGTTAACAAAATAACATGAAATAAAATAAAAATCAACAAAACAAAACACAACTATAACTATTTAAATATTATGTATCTGTATTGTATGAGTGTGTGTGTGTGTGTGTTTGTGGTAAAGTATTATATTCAATGAATAATTTTAAACATATCTTCAGTTTGGTCATACGTCATTTTACTTAGCAAGCTTTGCAGTTTGGATTTTGTTTCATACTGTGTGCAATTTAGAAAATTATACATTTTGAGCATAATATTATAAATTCGGGGCTGGATACTGTATGGGTGTCGTTGTGCAAAAACAGATTTTGTTGCAGGAATGGGAATCTTTGGTATACGCTTTTTATGTAGTGCAGATATATTACTGCGATTTTGAGCATTAATTTTTTGTACGACATTCATAATGAAAAGTTTGCGAACACTTAGTAATGAAGTTTCTGCGTATTCGTTTCGGTGGGGAAGCGGAAAGGTTTATTCAGCATTGTTTTTAATACGGCCCGCTGGACTCTCTCTAGGCCTAGTAGGTGTGTTTTAGCGGCACCTCCCCACACATTGATGCAGTATTGCAGCAGTGGTTGACATAAGGAACTTTGCGTTCTATTCTTTTCAATAATCTTGTGAACCTTATTTTCAAACCATTTCCCCCTTTGATATCAATATTTTTTGAATACCTTCATTGCTGCATTTTAAAACATGGGCAAACTAAAATAGGTAAATCAATTTATTCGCTACGACACTTCAATGGGACTTCCCAAATCTCTTAGATCAACTAACATTGCTTTGTTGACCAGACGTGCTCCAAAGGCATCGGCTAAGCAAACAAAGATCGCTCTACACAAGACATGGCGATTATTTGTGCATACTGACATGAATTGGTCATAGTATTCTCTATAGAATTGACGGAATCTTTATCAACAAAGAATCTTAGGCGATACCAGATTTCAGGCAGTTATAAATTAGTAATCGTCATAGTCTTCCGAAGTTGAGAATTCGTTTCTTTCATTTTTAGATTGGCAAAAAGCATTTGAAAATTTTTGTGGTGTTCGATAGTAGGGACATAATAAAAAAAAAATCTTAAATTTATTTAATAAAATCCAATTGTAATAAAATCTTAACACTATTTGATTTAGACACTACACGATACACAAAATATTACATCACCTAACAACCAGATTATAACAATTTAATATCTTATAATCTTAATATATCACATTTGTATCTACATCAACAAAATAATGAACGTAGAAAATATTTGCTACTAATTGCTGTTGGCATCGCTTCCAGTTATTTTGTTACTCATTAACCCTTTGAATGATATCAATTTCAATATAAACAGAGTATCATTATTTAAGAAAGTCTTGCATTAAGTAATGCCACAAAACTTTGTGAAAGAGGTTTAAATTTTGAATTTTGACATATTTATTTCCAAAGCGCTCTCCTAGAATCGAGAACACCCTTGTCCAAAAGTGGATGGTTTAATATTGGTTGCTTTATGATTTTGCTTTGGCAGAGCTATTAGTTATTATAGAATATTTATTTATACATAACTGCATTTATTGTGTCGATAGTGAGAGATATGCTAAATAGTTTACTTACTCTTAGATGCCAATGTGATAACATTTCCACGCTGCCAAGACCTAAAATGTTTTTTTTTCTCTTGTAACTATCCCCATAGGAATAGGCACAGATTGCTCAAGTGGTGTTTCAAGTGCCACGAAATAGGGAACCAGTCTATTTTCCGGTAAATTTGTGTGTGCTGTCAATTATATTTTCCTAGCGCTAAAATCTAATTACACTTTTCCATACCCTGGAACCGTACCCAAAATCTCTCAATCATGCACTAAACACTTTTGTGAAATCCAATGAGCCTATAGGTAAAATTCACAATATTCAAACCGTACTTGTTTATCAAAACGTGACGAAATACGGGGAAAAAAGAACATGTGCCTTCAAAAAATTTGATACGGATTAACTCGGAAGAGTTCTGAGAAATGAAAATGAAAACATGCCGCTGGTGATATCGTAGCTAAGCTAGAGTTATCAATTTTATAACAAAATAAATATAATGAAGCCTCAAACTAACGTCTATGAAAACAGCTCTCATAGTAGTTCTTGGTGCATGAATGAAACCTGCGGCTTCACATTTCTTTTACTTCGAAGCTGCTAGATTCGCTAGTTCTTGAACTGTACTTCAATGTATTAATATTCCATCCTTTTTTGTCTTCGCTACAAAGTGGTAGAAGATTAATTTAATTTTTCTAAACATTTCAGTACCTAATGAGTCATTGTCGTCTGTATTCTGGCGAGTATCGGTTGCGGCCATGACATTATTCGTAATGTCAATCAGAAACGATCCAGGACATTTTAAAATAAAAAACATTTTAAAATTTTGTAAAATAAAATGCACTACATATGTTTATTAACATCAAGCAAAACATCGTGTTACAAAGATGTGTTGCATGCACCTTTCATTTTGGTATGTTATGGCGGTTGTCTATCACACCGTTACAAATATATATATTGTTGTTTCGCCTGTCACACCAAGTGTGAGACTTCCAGCTTTCTAGCATCTATACATGAGAAAACTGGAATTGATATTCCGTTGAAAAAATAAATAAACACTTGAAGATACAAGCTTGTGTCGTGGGTATCAAAAATTATGAAAGATTTTTCTGCAATAATAATAAATAACAGACTCGAAAAAAGTATTTATGGATTACACAAATATTAACGCGGTCCCTCTTTTTAGAAGCTGGGGTTTAGCCAACTGCGCTATGGAGGCTATCAAAATTATGAAATGAAAACAATATTCGAATATTTTGTACTCGCTACGGTGTGTCAGGCGGTTTTTAGTTGTCTCCAAATGTTTGTATGACGTTTTTCGCCGGCGAGACGTAATCTCTGATCCCGGGAGCTCCATTAGCGGACTTTCTCCTTTTGGTAATAACCAGATGGAATTATGAAAGGACTATGAAAAAGAGGATTTCTCTTTAACTCCAGTAAAAACTCCTAGTATATTTTGAAATCTAAAGTGAGATGATGTTAAAAAAAGTGTCTGAAGCATGGGAAATATATTCAATGGAACTGAAATATGTGTATAGTTTATACGAAAGGTATTTTTGTCCGATCTTATTTATACCTAAAAGGGATGTCAAGAGTATAAATTTTTAATACAGTGTTATTTTTTAAAACACTAAAATAGTCAGTAAATATTTTTATATTGAATTAAAAAAATATTATCATGTTTTCTTCGGAAATAATGAGAGTTATCAGTCTCGCAACAACAAAACTACATCCAAGATTTACACAATTTTCGTTTTTAACAAAATATTCCTATGACGCAAGAATCGAACTCTCGTTCCCGTGTCCTGCAGCTGAACTGTTCTAAATAAAAATTAAGTAAAAATCCATAGTACTCCATAATACTGATATTAACCTCTCTGATACAGGTTTGTAAATCTTACACATTCCAAACCACAAAACCTCTTAGCACACAGTTTTTCTAAAACAATTTTTTTTTTCATTTTCGTTCTTATAGTAATACTCGCATGGTTCCAAAATCCAAAGGCAAGATTTTATCATAAACTATATTATACTCATATCATGCAACAAACCCATGTTCTTCATCGACATTGCCTTGTATTGGGAATCTTTCAATATTTGATTTCGTACATTCATGAATACAGACGCAATATGTTTCTAGATGAGAGAACGAAGAAAATTGCATCTCATGCTTATTTTCTCTATCGTCGTTCCATATGTAAATTTGTCGTCTGTGTAAATTGAAATCAATTTAATCAATGGATTGGTACTGAATGTTGTCAAAAGATCCAATGAATAGGAGGTTGTGAAAGCGTACGGCCTTTTAGAATATGAGTCAGATGTATTCGATGTCGTCGAAGCATGTTAAACAGGACAGGTTATTAATAAAACTACTTGAAAGGTAGTTTCAGGAAACCTATTACATTTACATTTTAAGTTCATTCCTCCGTTAAACATAAGCCAGTTAGGACTCACAATTTTCTATGTATTCATAAACTAACTGTTTCGCCGAAACTTCTATTTATAAAATGCTTTAACGAACAAGTGTATACAATATTATCAAAATTAATGTGATACTTCTATTATGATCTCTAGATAACGCTTCGATTCTTAGAATATAAATAATATAATTATCTCTAGATAATTCTTCGAAGCTTTAAACGCGTTTAAAGCGCATTTCGACGTTGCTGCCGTAAAATTTGTACCTACTAACTCTGCCAAATTTTGCATTCGTATTTTCAAGGAAGACCCTCGTCTTCCTCAGCTTCCGGCGGTCATCATTAATGAATTTTAATATTTAAATACATAAAGAAGGCTGTATATATTTGTATATAAATATGTATACTCATATAGCGAAATATTATGTAAAGCCCATTAATGTTGTACACAATACATCGACTATACAACATACATATGTATACATATAGTATACATATATTGATGACTATATGTGAAAGATAATTAGACTTTTAATATTTATCAATTGGTTATCCATTTAAATGTGCGAGAATGTTTGAACTAAGAAACTACTTAGTAATCTTTCTGATTACCAATTCATTGTTAGAAATTGTACACTTTGTAACTGTATTGTCCTATTGTATAAACGTCTAGAATTAAACTCAACATCTATAACAAAACAAGAAAAACATTTCCCTTGGTCGTCAACGCGACGACTCGTCTATTATTTGAGATTAAAAAAGCTTAGAATAAAGAAAGTAATATTAGCACAACTCGAGACAATAGCGACGTAATATAGCTGTTTAGAGAATAGAATGACCCGCTAGTTCTAGATAAAGGCAGGCTACAATGCATAAGTACAATCAGTTTCTTTATTATCAACAGCATATTATTATACAATATAAATAAATAAATACACCCAACAGTCACATACATAGTTCTGACCCCACACTAGGATACAAGTCCTGTGTCGTGGGTATCAGAAACTACGAGAGACTTTTCGGTCTCACATACACCCAGACCCGAAACAAATATTTGTGGATCACACAAACATTTGTCTCGGTGCGGGGATCGAACCCGCGGCCTCTCGTTTCGCAAGCTGGTGTCTAGCCAACTGCGCCACGGGGCTGTCGCATATCTTGTTACTAATTGCTATTGTCGAATTTTAAGTCGCAGCAAGCAAGCGCATTGTAGTGTGTTAAGATTTTATGTAGAATGTCAATGATTGTGTTACTTTGAAGCGTGAAACGTTTCTTGTAACTAGCAAAGGAGCAACGTTCTCAACTGCAAATGTGTCCATGCACGAAGACAACACGGCTAGGATCTCGAATTTTACTAGATAATTAATTTATGAGACGTCCTAAAGTGCTTTACGTACTCGTGCCTGCGTCCCCAAAGGGGTAGGTTTAGGGGTACGTTTCTGGTCCCACCTTTAGCTAGTTGTGTTTTGACTCTCACATAGGAGGGGCTAGCCTATTGTTGTTTCATAGACCTCGTACTGCTACTGAAAATTTCCTTACAGAAAAAATCCAGTAGCCTGACTTACCAATCTTGATACTAAATCGCATGGCACATTTTGTTGCCGCGGGCCTACAAGGCAGTCAGCTCTCCCTTTTCGATGTTTTATATATTTTTACCAGCCATAAGCCAAAAGCCAATTACTTATAGATTATAGACACAAATAGAAATTTCTTAGAAGCATTAAAAACCATTAAGACTTAATCTCAATCTTAGCAATTTTTTGGGAAGAAATCGGAATTTAAATTTTAAAATTATAATCAACCACTGAGAGATTGACCTTTTAAATTTCATAGTTTTTTATCGAATTTTCAGGAAGTTACTTAAAAGACTAGGTGACTACGTTATTAAATAAATTTTCAAGACATAAAATCTTATACAGCTAATACTTTTGTCAATAATCAATTAAACATAGTAAATGAGATTTTATACAAAAGATTTTGTATCCCTTGTTACGAGTACAATCTGATAGTAGTAGCTAATCACTTACAAAGAAAAAGGAATCGGTGTATTAAAAAGCTTGATACTAATTTATTTGCCACCTACATCAATTTAGTAGCAAGGGGCGTGAACCGGAGCTATTTGTCTTCTACTTAATACCGTGGCTGGACTTCCAAGCTAATTGAATTAGCCACGCCATCCTGGAAGAATGGGAATAAATATCCTTATTGTGGTTGTGATCCCTGATAAATAGGATTTAGTTGGAATTATGGAACGGACGATGCTATCTCATTACGACCGCTTTGATGTCCATTGCTGGTTCTTTCTGTAAAGGAATTAGGGATATTTATTACAGACATTCCTTATAACTGGTAATAACGCTGATAGCCAATTAGCTGATTGCAAAATGCGTTTTTTATGACTTCATTATTAGAAATATGCATATTTAGAAGAGCAAAACATTTTTTTTGTAAAATGTATTTTTATATCATAATTTTTTTTGTATCTTCTTATGAAAAATACTTTTAGCGCGTCAAGCATGCGTCGGTAGATCTTATTGGCTCCCCTTTAAAAAAAAAGCGAAAGAAAAAATTGCTTATATTTAACATTGCTGAATAAAGTTAATGGAAAGTCATTATCGATTCTCATATAAAATACCAAATCAGTTTGTTTAATGTTTTTGCATGTTTCACAACAATAAATGTTCTTGTTCGTATTTCCTTAACTATTATGTCCCACGTAAGTTCATCTCGTATCGAGGCCACTAATTTGTGTGTATTCGGTTTTGAACAAGACGTTTTAATCGTATCGGATAATAATGATCCTAACCACATACATACATACATAAACTCACGCCTGTGTTCCCCGAAGGGGTAGACAGAGGTGCATTTCTGCACCCACATTTCGCCAAGTATGTATCAGTCCCACGCAATAGGGGGTGAGCCTATTGCCGTTTTTCGGGCACATTTCCAGACTCCGTGCTGTTACCGAGAATTTCCTAATGGAAAAACCCAATAACACTTTGCCCGACCCGGGAATCGAACCCAGGACCTCGAGATCGCACGGCACATACTTGTACCGCGAGACCACGAGGCAGTCTGTTCCTAACCGTTCTCACAAATACGTTCAATTCGTACTGTCAGTTCTGAGTGTGGACTATTTTTAGTTTATAATATTATTTAATTAAGACAAATACTTTTTTATTTATGAATTGGTTTCAAGGAGTACTAATTTTGAAATCAAACACGGTCTAAAATTCGACTAAACTTAAAATTTTAAGCGTAAAAAATTAGGAAGGCTACTACCTAATCTGTTAGTATTATTAAGCATTTTTTTTTGTTAATACCAGCGACGTCAGCTAAGCCAGCGACGACGCTGTATCAGCTGACACGACTCGCCCGTGATGGATTACACCAATATTTTGTTCCGTCGTACTAAATTTCTCCTCCGTACATCATTACGGTGTCTGGTGATATTTAAGAAATAATCCGATAATATAGAAACCCAAGGCTTTGAATATGACACCTACTACATTTAAAATTTACATGTTTATCTTAAAAGAGGTTGTTCAGGCTCATTTCTAGACTTCGTTTTGCTATTGAGAATTTTCCAACGGGAACCTAATAATACTTGGCCGGTAATCGAATCTCCGGCCTCTCGAAAGCATAGCGCACACTTATAATGCAAGACCAGCGAAGCAGTCGACTTTTCACTTAAAATTTCAATTTTACTTTTTTATTTTTGTGCTTGTTACTAGTTTGAAATTTATTGCTTTGATATCATAATATTCAGTCTTTAGATTAACTTATTTAATTTATTATGAAAGTTATACCGATGTGTCACATTTATAATGGAAAAAATCTGTAAGATAAAAAATAGTCTTAAACTAATAATACCTTAATAAAAGCAGAATGTCTTGGTTGAACGCAAAGTTATTTTATTTTTTCCAACTTTGCCGATGGAGACACATTGAAACACAAAATAATCTGTTCAGAACATCCGTTTGCTTTAAATTTTTTAAACATAATATACTATATTACCTCACGCCTGTATGAAGGGATAGGTAGACGCGCATTTCTGAAGCCACATTTCGTCGGGTATATATTAGACTGCCTCGTGGTCTCGCGGTACAAGTATGTGCCGTGCGATCTAGAGGTCCTGGGTTCGATTCCCGGGTCGGGCAAAGTGTTATTGGGTTTTTCCATTAGGAAATTCTCGGTAACAGCACGGAGTCTGGAAATGTGCCCGAAAAACGGCAATAGGCTCGCCACCTATTACGTGGGACTGATACATACTTGGCGAAATGTGGGTGCAGAGATGCACCTCTGCCTACCCCTTAAGGGAATACAGGCGTGAGTTTATGTATGTATGTATATTAGTCTCATGTAATAAGGGGCCGAGCTTATAGTTATTCGGACTTATTTCCAGACTCCATGCTGCTACTGAGAATTTCCTAATGTAAAAACCCAATTAAACTTTGCCCAACCAGGAAATCGAGCCCGGGACTTCTAGGTCGCACTACACATGCTTTTACCGCAAGACCACGAGGCAATCTTATCATTGCACAAAAAAGGCTGAACATTCTGTAGATCTACTTTCAAATTTTGTTTCGTGCGCGCGTGCCCTGATGTCATTTTATTAGACAGCTGTAATCTCAGCGCGCTCATGAATTCAAATGTTAGCTTCCATTATTGCCTACGTTCTTACCTTTACGGAACACAATGTTCCCGCAACCCAGTTGGAGACGTTCATCGAAATGGAAGACTAAATTGGACAAGACTGGAACGTAGATATAGAGTTGTTTATAAATGACGTCATTTGTAGATAGGAGGTATATTTGTAGATGTTACTTTGTATTTGATGTTGGATCACAGATGGTATTAGCATTTAAAATGATAGTATTAGGTACGTGATTTATTTTTGGTCTTATTCATTGATTACATACATACATAAACTCACGCCTGTATTCCTCGAAGGGAATACAGAAGTGCATTTCTGCACCCACATTTCGCCAGGTATGTATCAGTCCCACGTAATAGGGGGCGAGCCTATTGCCGTTTTTCGGGCACATTTCCAGACTCCGTGCTGTTACTGAGAATTTCCTAATGAAAAAACCCAATAACACTTTGCCCGACCCGGGAATCGAACCCAGGACCTCTAGATCGCACGGCACATACTTGTACCGCGAGACCACGAGGCAGTCATTCATTGATTTTGTATCTAAATTAGCTGTCCGTATTTGTGACAAGCGACGCGTTGGACGTCCATCCATGCAGGCCGCTTCCGACAGAGCGCTTTGGAAGTCTTTAGGGAAGGCCTATGTATATATACGTCTTTCGGCTGATGATGATGATGATTTATGACATAATTGCGAAATCTTTATTACATATGAACATAGATGTTATGTAGGAGTGGGTTATAGGCTATTTTGATGGTGGAAATATCAAGGAATATAATTTTCGTCTGAGTCCCATAGGGTTAGGCAGACACTATGGATCTCCACTTTGCTTGGTGCAGAAATTAATTTAATCTATAAAAATATAAAACATATCACCTAACAATGTTTGAAGAAGGATATATTCGAGCTTATTACTTCTGATATAAGTTTCGACCGAACGAAAATATAACAACAAACAACACGTTATTAATTGGTGCTGTTAAAATGGGACATATTAGGATATTATTCTGAGATAGAAAATAATTCGCCATTTTCTTCATAAGTAATATTTACTAGATAAAATAAATGAGAAATTATTCGTCTTTGAACATGGAACACTTCTCTCGTGAAATTAACTTTCATAGCAGACAAATAGTTCTTTTATTGAATAATTTATTACAAAATCAAAGAAGCAAATAAAAATATGTATGTGTTAATGATTAAATTATGTGCTATTATTGTGACTTGAAATTGATTTTATCGAAATATTATTTTTAACATCCCATTTCCTTTATATTTATCATGACTACTAAGCGGCCTGTTCTTTAAAATATTGTCATTTTTCTAGAAATTTTAATAAAAGGCATGTAAGTCGCGTTGCTGATAAAGCTGTGATTTCTGGCGTCATTTACCAAAGAATACATCAAGGATGGTACAGATTACTGAATTGAGGGGATTAGCTGACACCGCCTTCTCTCCTATAATAGTTAATGGATAGTACGGAAACTATTATTTATATTCTTGTTTCATATTAAATTTTAGATATGGTCCGTAGGTCTGACGACAAAAATAGTGCACTTCGTAAAATTACCAAGACTAATCTTTAGAATCTTCTATTCGTATTTTCTTTTTAATTTGCTTGTTACATTTTATTGTACACCATATATTATAAATATAAATGAATAAAAATAAGATTTAAATCTTATGACGTAGGCATACATTTTTAAGATTGCCTTGAGCGATAAGACCGCTAATTGTACTATTTTTCCCTCTGTATTCTTGTTTTGTTCATTTTCTCAGTGTGTACAATAAAGTATTAATAAATATGTCGGAGAGTCTTGGGCGTTATTGATTTTAAATCAAACAGTCAAACTTATTCGGAAACAAACTTATTACAGAGCTCCGTTCGGTCCGGCGTTCCGAGCGAGAGTGATTCATCCCCGATCGGGCGGTTATTTATGTACCCTACGTTGGGCGCACAGTGAGGATGCGTCGACGCTTCGACAAATAAATAATTATGTTTCTAGATGACATTTGAATTTTAAATTGCAATCAAGTCTATTTATAGCGTCATAAAAACAGTTCGACGGACTCGATAATATTCGTAAGTCTATTTTTGGATTAATTTCACAGAATATCGGCTTTGTGTTTTTGTTCGAAGGTTACCCATTTTAATAATGAAGGATATTTGAGATTTTCCGTTACTTCCTACACGTTTAAAAACAGGTTCCGGTCCACGCAATAATAGAATTGAGAAATTCCTTTTGCTCCAAAGTTTAATTTGATTTTCCTTCCGTGACATGAGGTCACGTAGGTGTCAAACAAAAAGCTGATTACATTACGACAAGAAACAGTCTTAATGTATTTATAAATACTTAATAATCAAAACGCAAAAAAATATTAGTTCACTGGTATGAAATACATTTGTGAATACTTTATTCTATTTTACAGCTTTAGGTATTAAATCGGTAAACGGCAATACTGTTCTTTTTTTGTAAATTATGCCAGTCTTAGTAAACGCGGGTTCATATCCTAGGCACATATTTCTTAAAGTAATATTTTAATTCATAGTTATTTATTATGGATTTTTAACGATTAACGAAAAAATGTCTAGTAAACTTCTACTCGTATAAGTATGTTTATTTCTTTGCGTTGAGTTTCTTAAATAGATTTATGAAGTCCGCCTTCTTTCTCTGGGCAAGACTTGTAAGCAAAGACCGTAAACCTCTTTACCATAAAAAAACGACAAATGGTGGAAGGTTTACGACTTTCTGATTTTCATGTCCACTTGCAAAAGAATTTTTTTTTTTTTCGGGTTATGACATTAAGCCAAAATTATTATGGCGATCGGTAGAAATTCTCCACCGTTACAATTTATTCCTCACTATATACTAATCTTTTTTTCTTTTTTTTTTAATCTTTATTTTTTTTGTCCAGGCGAAATGTGGATGCAGAAATGCACCGCTGCCCACTCCTTCGGGGAATATAGGCGTGAGGTTATACGAGTATATGCATATTGTATGTTATTAAAGAGGGTTAAATCACTTACTGTAATTACCATGTTTGCTTGGCCACAGTATATAAAAATATCAACTTGAATATCAATCGAATTCAATGTTTCATTTGACCCAGACATAGTGGCATCACCTTGATCAATCAACGACCTACGCATAATTTATTATTTAGCTGAAACCACATTGTTTTTACTCTAGATGTAATCTATGACGTGAAATTGCTGAGTTATATTTATTATAAGGCAATTAAGGCGCCCGCGGTTTGGTCCGTGGTTATCGCTACACACATTCACGCTCGCGCTTGCATGCCTGATGGGGTGGGCAGAAGTGTATTCTGCACCCACTGCCATAGATAATTTGTTATATTTTTATATACACTATATATTAACAGCGCCGTGGCGCGTTTGGCTAGACACCAGCTTGTGAAACGAGGGCCGCGCGTTCATTCCCCGCAATGTTTGTGTGTTCCACCAATATTTGTTTCAGGTCTGGGTGTTTGAGTGACCGAAGTCTCTCGTACTTTCTGATACCCACGACACAAGACTTGTTTTTAGTGTGGGATCCGAAATATGTACATACTCGTACATATGTGACTGTTGGGTGTATTCTCTATTTAAATCTATATCTGAAACTAATCGCTGAGTGAGGCAGTGCATAAAGCAGTTCTAAACTCTATAGAAGTATTATAATTCCTCCCTCGATGTATGAAAACGTTACTCTCAACACTTGAGGAGTCTATTCTATTTATATTGATACATACATACGTATTCCTGCCTGTATTCCCAAAAGGGGTTGATAGAGAGCATTTCTGCAACCATATTTCGCTAATTATGTTTTCGTCCCACGATATAGGGAGCGAGCTTGTTGCCGTGTTTCGGACACATTTCCCGGCCCCGTCAAGCTTCTGAGAATTTCCTGATGGAAAAATCCAATAACGTATAGCTCGACCTGGGAATCGAAACCGATTGATGTCACTATATTATATGATAGGTATTGATGATAATAGTAGAATGGTGACTTTATTGCAATATTATTGTGTTAGATTAAAAATTCAAGGTCAAATAATTTTCTTTCTACTATATCATAAATTAGTAGTCACCTTATCATCAGTTTGAATAAATCTTGTATCTTCGGTATGAGAGATTGTCAGAGATAATTTGAAGTCACAAACAGATCTAAAATAAATATTTCTCGCCGAGATGGAGCCCACGGTATTGTGTTACAGGGCTCGATTTCCGATTCAAATATATAAAATAAATTTTCTTATTACATTCTTAAACAAATTTTTACTAAAACAAAAAAAAATGTATGAACAGAAAAACTCCACGCACGTACTTAACACAAAAACCCTTTTAAGTGTAATAATTAGCAAAGCCGTATCGCAAATTGAAAGAGTGCAGCACAAAAGCATTAATTATGGAGCTAATGCCGTAAGTGCTGCTCCTTAATTTTATTACAACGATAAAACAATAATTCAGCGGGATAGCATGACGGAAAATAATATCTGGGAAGCATAAAACAAAAGGAAAGTAATGATCCCTCGTTCTTTCAGCAATATTGGGAATTTCGCGAGGTGTGGCCCCGTTCCGTGACCGGGAATTTTACGATCGAATTAAATTAACCACAAATTTTAATCAAGTGGAGTGAGGAGAGGTGCTTAGCTCTGCTTCAGCTATATTTTGTGCGTGTACTTCGTTGTACAGGATTGAGGTTTGTTTTTATGAATGTAGCTTTTGATTGCAACTGGTAGGATCGACTGAGTGAATTTCATGCTAGCTCATTAAAATTAAAATTGCAAATGTGCGAGTAAAATTAAAAACTATTTAAATTTGTCTGTATTATTTAATTAACTATTTATTACACAATGAACTGTCTTGATTCTTAAATTTGGGCGTCGTTGCTTAATCAAGGTAATCCTGAATATTATTAATAGCACCAGCATTTGTACAAGCTTAGTTCAGGTAAATACATAGTAGATATTATGCTATTTTGTTTACCTGTATTAATACATAATTTTATCTATAATCTGTTGCCGCTGGATCGTTTTGTTTTGCTTACATTCACAATTAGGTATAGCATCTTCTATATGGTAGTAAGTTTTGCTTTTTTCGTTTTGTCGTGAGGTCGTCATTGGTACGATTGACGACTTCAAATCATCTGGTGTAATGATAATGTAAATGATAGTGCTGTAATCATACCGTAACCGATGCGAGACAACAGTTTTTCTTTTGCGTTTTGTTGGATGAATTATTCGAAGCATAATAAAACTTACTTCCCTTCATTTTCAGAATCTTCGTGTCTATTTTTAACAATTATGGCAACCCTCTACTTTTTCTAACGTTGGTGATTACCAAACAGCTAATAACTTAGTTCGAACCTTACACACCTCGATCGCACGCTACATAGTAGACAACCACCCTGCAGTCTGTCTGTTTAGTTATAAAATTCTTCACAGCCCGCACAAATTATTTCCCTAAAATATCCAAATAACAAGAGGCGTTAACATAACGAAAAAACTGCATTCAGCTAAATATAAAGCGTTAATTATACATCGAGAAAGTGTCGAGCAAAAAACATCTAAGAGGGGAGCTATATTTATCACTAAATCTGATGCTTTAACGCTTCAGAAACGCTTTTTTTTCTTTTGACAAAATGAAAAGAAATAATTAAGAGGCGAGACGAAGCGGAGTGTAATAAAACACTCCGCGTTGACTGACGAAATTCACTGGGACGCTCGTGTATTATACCAACAGAATTTTTAAGCTGTTCCTTAATGACACGAAACACCTGCGCTGTTGATATTAACACGCGCGAAGCATTCGGCCAGTTATTGTGGTGTATTTCATTCTTAAACGGCTATTAACAAGCGACGAGTTCGGATCGATTTAATAAATGAAAATTTATTAGCTTTACCACTGGAGTTGGTCTTTATACACGAATTATAGTCGGCCAGTATGATTTCAGCACTGTTGTAATTATTTGTTTGAAAAGTAAATATTGTTAATGGTCTGGGACTTCAAGGATTTAACTTGGAAAGCTTATCCTTTTATTTAGGACGCTATCATGTGATGTACATAGCTGTGTCATATTATATCTGGTGTCATAAAAGAAACCTAAAACAAAACACTGACGCACTTACAATACGATTATGAATGAATTTAGTCTCCTGAGTTAGTATACAAAGTGCACTTCAATACATCCCACAAGAGTATCCCAAGGATTTTTACCGTCCCCACGTAGGGCACGTGGATAAGTGTTTTAGCCAGCAACTAAGTGCTGGGAGCGTTGAAAATTTCATTTGCAAAGTGCGTCCATTACCAGTCATTTAACTTTGGCCGTTAAACTGCGGATGAAGTAAAATTAGAGCGCTGTGGTTACATCTTATGAGTGCTTAGCCGTGGCCGTGGTTAGCTTTGCAGTTAAAAACTAAAATTGAATTTGATAGCCAAGTTGAGGAACGTTCCGGAGCTCTAGTAGTTTGGCTCATACTTGGCTGCATCCAGCAGCTTATTGGCTTCTTTGTGAAGGGAGTATTCGTTTGTCTATTAAGTAATAGGCTTTGCCCGCGATTTATGACTTCAGAAATTCTGTTCTAAAATCCAATATACGAGTATAGTTTGCTCAGAAGCTTTATTATATTTAGTATAATATGAATCAGAGGATTTCTTTCTATTATACTAAGAGTATTTCATCCTCTAATATTAATAATCTGGTTTAGAGTAAGGCAGCAAATATTATTTAAGTATTTAAAATTTTACATTACTAAGATTTACATGTTAAAACATGGTGTCAGCGACCATTTTTTTTTTTTTTTTTTATGGGAAAGGAGGCAAACGAGCTAGTGAGCCACCTGATGTTAAGTGGTCAACACCGCCCATGGACACCCACAATACCAGATGAATCATTGGTGCGTTGCCGGCCTTTGAGGAAAATATAGGCTCTTTTCTTGAAGGTCCCTAAGTCATATCCATTCGGAAATACCGCCGAGGAAAGCTGATTCCACAAAGATGTTGTGCGAAGAAGGAAGCACCGTTTAAACCGCACCGTTGAGGAACGCCATTCATCCAGATGGTAGGGATGGAACTTCAATTTCTGGCGTGTGGTGCGGTAGTGAAATTCAGCAGCAGGTATTAACCCGAAAAGTTCATCAGAGCACTCCCCATGGTAAATGCGATAAAGGACACATAGAGACGCAACGTCTCTTCGCAGTGCTAGTGGGTCAATTTTGTCCGAAAGGATCTGGTTGTCGAACCAAAATTCCAATAAAATCTGTTTAGCAGTTTTTGCGTAAAAGAAAAACTTCCATATTTCGCGTTTATATTATCGTGATA
Source organism: Hemaris fuciformis (assembly GCA_907164795.1). Taxonomy (NCBI): domain Eukaryota; kingdom Metazoa; phylum Arthropoda; class Insecta; order Lepidoptera; family Sphingidae; genus Hemaris; species Hemaris fuciformis. The sequence continues at coordinate 12,410,443 of OU015440.1, forward strand.
CACGAAAAAATTACACTAGTATCGCTTTTGCAAAGTGTTATTCGGTCCAAATAGTGTTGTCTCGCAAGAAATAACCACCACACAACCAATTCCGATGACCTCTCCCCAGCTCTAACAATTTTACGGGGCTGACGTAAACTGGATATGCTCAATTTGCTCAAGCTGATTGCAAAAGGTACAATTAATACATTAAGGTAATTTTCACTTAGTGAACGCACCATAACAATTTTGCTTCACGTCGATTTTCTGAGAGATACCATTTTGATTTAGCCTTTTGTACAATAATCCACGCTATGACGCGCTTCATACATAATTAACATTTTAGTTACATAAGCAGTTCTCTACCAGATAATGCCCTAACGCATTGGTGCTATTGTAAATAAAGGCATAAATTTTTATTTAATCGTCGACCAGCCTCCTGTTTGAGCAGATCGAGGCTTACGAGAGTGTAATTACGTGGATGGATGGCCATCCGAAATCGTGATGTATGTTGCACATTAACTGCCTACATTACTCGTACTTGCATTATGTACTGACATTAATATATACATTCATAACCTCAGGCCTGTATTCCCCGAAGGGATAGGCAAAGGTGATTTTCTGCAACCACATTTCGCCAGGTATGTATCAGCCCCGCGTAATAGGGGGCGAGTCTATTGCCGTTTTTCGGACACATTTCCAAACTCCGTGTTGCTACTGAGAATTTCCTAATGGAAAAAGCCAATTACAACATGTGCGAACCGGGAATCGAACCTGGGACCTCTAGATCGTACGGCACATAGTTGTGCTGCGAGATCACGAGACAGTACACATGAATGTATAATATTATATTGTACACATACACAAATATCTACATTATGAAACAGATCTTGTATCGCGGCAGTGGCGGTACTTCCATAGAAGCCCAAAAGCCCAGTTTGCCCTTCAAATTTCCGAATAATATTTTTTAAGCTTTAAACATTTATTTAACAAAAGCAATTTGACATATAAACGAGGATATCCTGACTCCATAATAAACAATTATAAACTAGACATTACAAATTAACGTGTAACGCTTTTGGGCTTCTATGGAAGTACCGCCACTGTATCGCGGGTATCAGAAACTATGGAAGACTGTACTGTTACACAAACAACCAGATTGGAAATAAAATCAATCAGCTTATTACCTACTGTAATATACTCATAATATTATAAAGAGGAAAGATTTGTATTTTTGTATATTTTTAACGACCCCACACTAGGATACAAGTCACGTGTTGTGGGTATCAGAAACTACGAGAGACTTTTCGGTCTTACAAACACCCAGACCCGAAACAAATATTAGTGGATCGCACAAACATTTTTCACGGTGCGGGGATCGAACCCGCGGCATCTCGTTTCGCAAGCTACCTAGCCAACTGCGCCACGGGGCTGTCTTATAAAATATAATAAACTCAAAAACACTTGACTGATTTGAATATTTTTGATATAATAGTTATTTTTTTTTTTTTTTTTTTTTTTTTTTTTTTTTCAAAAAAAATGCTTCTTCACGCTTCGCTTAAAGGATCCAGGATCATAGGAAAGGAAGTTATAAATAGGACCTTGGTAAAAACATGTGAGTGGGGGTCCAACGCTAGGAAATTGTAACTAGTAACAATAATAATAATTTCAGTTAGTGGAAACACTGTCTCATTGAATGCAGTGTAAAATGAAATAATTGAAAAGCGCTTTTCAATAACGCAGCTATTATAATTAGATGCCCAAGTTTACACAGCTTTCAGCGCTTTATTATTGTTTTATTAATAAATTCTATACTACGGAACCATGAACAAAGTTAGTGGGCGACTTTGTTGGAAACCAGATTGAATGTATCGGTATATTGAAATCATTGTTACTTGGCTAATTTTAGTCTTTTGTTTTTGCAGTCTTTTGTTTATCGGTTATCTTAACGTCCTTCGTGCAAGAGTCACTTAAATGACCTTCAGAATATATAACTTACATACGCACTCAAAACTGTATTGTGGTAGACAGAGGTGCATTTCTGCACCCACATTTCACCAATTGTGTTTTTGTCCCGCATAATGAAGTCGAGTCTATTGTCATTTTTCGGTCACAACTCCAGACTCGATGCTGCCACTGAGAATTTCTTAATGGAAAACCCAATAACACATTTCCCGACCCGGGAATCGAACCCAGGACCTCTAGATTGCACATTCTTGTGCCGTAAACCACGAAGCAGTCATAAATCATACAAAATGTATTCCACGCGGTATAAGTTCAAATTCACGTTTCCATCGGCACTTTGCATTCGGCGGTGACCGCTCCCCTTTGGATAGGGAAATTCAATTTGCCGTACACAAGCAGAGTACTCGCGGTAAGAATGCAAGTGAAAATATTCACACGAGTTATATTGCATTCCCATTCGCTCTTTGAGGTGGGTGCCTCTAAATTTATGTGCATTTTTCCGAGTAGATAACATATTTGATTTCTATCGGTTGGCAAGTGTCGCGCTATTCGATAGCGGTTTCTGTAAGTCTGAATAAGTTAGGTGAAAATATATTTTCCCTTCGATATTTTAGTATTAATACAGAAATGTAAGGATAGAATTTTTGCTTAGATATTAAGCCTGTCCCTTTTTACCTACAAATATTATAAAGTGGAAGGGTTAGTATTACCTACTTTATGTTTGTAATGAATAAACTCAAAAACTATCTCAACGATTTAAATGATACCATGGAGCTTTTTAGTATCTATGTACTAATGAGTACATAAACCTGAAGAATTTGTTTGTTTGTTTGATTGAACACACTAATCTCAGAAAACACTGTTTCAAACTTAAAATATGAACAGTTGGTCTTACATAATTCAGGTATTTTTTTAATTATGCCACAATATAATATATAAAATACAACAAACAAATTATTGTACAACTTTTAACCCATTACTTCCCAAGCATCGAAAACATTGGAATTTTTTGATAATATTTATAAGTTTAGTTCTTAGTACACTGAGATGTTTTTTTTTATTCATATATGAAAGCGGAACATAATGCTCTTTATGATTCAATAAAAAACATCAATTTAAAAAAAATACATTAAAATCACCCTAACTTTTTCGTGTGTTTTTTTTTAGAAATAAGTGTAAATTTACGAATTTCATCAGAAACAATAAAAATAACAGCTCTAACAACTAAAAAAAAGTTGAATGTAGTGTACTAAAAATAGGACAGTGGGTGATATTGACATGACATATGACAGTGGATGGTGAATGGGTAAACACAGGCCCGCTAAACTATATAGGTACTAATCTAAAAATAACGTGGCTCTAGCTATTTTAAGAAATGCTTTAAAGACAGCAAATGCTCAACCTAGATATGTCCTAGCTATTTTTTAATTAGAGAAACAACGCAATAATCCAATGAATGCTCGGTTGTCTTAGCTCTGCATCAGGGCGGGAATGCGAAATAGTCACACGTTGTTATCTCGCTCCGGTGAGCACGATGCGAATGTCACTCGACATTATACCCTGTGACAATAATTTTAACTTTATGACCTGTTGACTTGTTTCCTGACACATATCTCTGTAGGGCATTTGATGAGACAGCTTTTGAAACTAAAGACCGCAAGTTTGATGCTTACATTGAGACAATTGTTTGTGTGACCCAATTCTGACTCTGACAAACTTATCTTGATTTGGAGTCAGAACAATCTATAACAAAATATGTTGGATATATTAATTTTTAGCAGACCTTATCTGTTCCTATCCAAATATGTGCTCCAATTTCTATCAGAATGGTCAAAATGAACATACTATCGCTTCCAAGCTCTTTTTCATTATCTTTTCCCAACATGAGGAAACCAATGTGACATAATTTTGGCCTACATCGGGTTCTACTAGGTCTTTGGGCGCATTTGGTTTATGTGAAATTACCATTCAATGGATTGAGCTGAGGGGGATAAAATATAATTTTATCTCCTTAACACTACTCTTTACGGACCATACATAAACAGGTGGCAGTGTTATCCATATGCCGAACATGCACCTCTGCAGTACTTCAAAGGAGGCTCTAGCAATTATAGCCAAGTAGAGACTGTTCATTCCAATCGTAAAATGGTCAGAATTGTGAGCTTGTTATAAATTCCCACGGTCAGTGAGGTAGCGTACCTGTAGCCAAGTGGAAGGATGAGGGTAGACACTAAACTGACATATTAAATTATGCCTTATGTCAAAGGGAAAGAGGGATAATCCTTAGAAAGATGCTCATTCCGTATTGGACGCCCGCTTTATTTATGAGTATTTTTACGGCGTACATTTATAATATTGTTGTGTATATAATCGCAAGGTGTCTGGCAGCGGTTGGATGAGGAGGGCCGAAGATCGGGCCCAGTGGCGTACCATAGGAGAGGCCTATGTCTAGCAGTGGACGTAAGAAAGGCTGTTGATGATGATGATGATGTATATTATACCTATATATCAATAATAATAACTGCCTCTTGGTTTCGCGGTACAAGTATGTGCCGTGCGATCTAGAGGTCTTGGGTTCGATTCCCCAGTCGGGCAAAGTGTTATTGGGTTTTTCCATTAGGAAATTCTCGGTAACAGCACGGAGTCTGGAAATGTGCCCGAAGAACGGCGATAGGATCGCCACTTATTACGTGGGTCTGATACATACTTGGCGAAATGTGGGTGCAGAAATGCACCTCTGCCTACCCTTTCGGGGAATACAGGCGTGAGTTTATGTATGTATGTATATCTATATGGTCTTTCGTCTCGCTTTCTCTCGCATCATAAAACTTTACACAATTCATTAATTCTAGATGCTACTGAGAATTTCCTAATGGAAGACCCAATCACTCTACCCGACCCTGGAATCGAACCTGGGACCTTTAGATACGGCCTGGTGATGCGAGTTCACGAGTTTAAACAAAGCAAGACAAAACACTGCGTAGTTAAGGTAAAACAGAAATAATTCATTGTTGACTGAAAAAAGCCATGCATACGATATCACGGACATTTGCCAGTTCCAAATAAAAATGAAATTCTTGAAATATTCTTATGAAATTTCATGGAATTCTCGTTATATCATATAGGTACTAATATTATGAAGCGGAAAAAAATATATTTTTGTATTGAATAATTTCAAAAGCCTAAGTGGCTTTTTAAATTATGTTTGTTATGGACATACATGACGAATAATATGAATCAATTGCGCCCGAACGGAGAGGGACCCATCCGCAATTATTAGATATTGATGACAATCAATGATCATTTACTAACAGATTCTTGTTTGTTTGTCAGGCTCTAAATTCAAAGGCTATAATAATCATATTAATCCGTCTATAATAATTCATACCAATATTTTAAATGCGAAAGTAATTTCAGCAGTCTATTACGTTTTCACTCCTAACCCGATGGACCGTTTTGAATTTTTGGTATAGAAATATATATTGGGAAAGCATTTAGGTTACTTTTCATCCTAGAAAAATTCAGTAGCAGCACGAAGTCTTTAATCGTGCTCCAAAAATGGCGATTTGTCGGAATGTTGGTGCAGAAATGCACCTCTGCCTACCTTTTCGAGAAATACAGGCGTGAGGCTATGTGTAGGTATATCGAACCCGCGACCCCTAGATCGCACGGCACATACTTGTACCGCGAGACCACGAGGCAGGCAAGTTAAGTAATGAGATTAATGTACTACAATAGTTCTGTAATGTCAGCAACTCTTAGTTACAACTAAGTCGTTAGGAAAAGTCGGGCATTTTGTACAACCTCGAAATGTACACGAAAAATATTTTTGCAGACATCAAAGAAAGAATAAAGGCATGTAGAAGGCATATCGCTTTATAGAAAGATTACGGTTAAGTGGGCAAAAATTCATGGGTTCTCTTTCTCTAGTGGACGAGAAATAAGTGTACTCGAGTGTGCCGTTTGATATGCGATCCGGATCACGATTTAAGTAATGTTTTTAAATAAATGAAGAAGTGCCTAGTGATCTCGCGACACGTTTGCGCCTTACAATCTAGAGACTGGGAAAGATTCACGAGTTAGTCAAAGTGTTGTTAAGAACATTTTAACAGTGTGTTAAGAACATTTTAACAGTAGCGCGAGGAAATGTACCTGAACGGTAATATGGTAACGTAACACTTTTGTCGATTATAATTTAGGTACCGCTCTTTTTAAGCCACTCAGATAAACATCCGTGGTATGTCTACCTGCACCGGCTTTCTTTATGAATAAGAAGCCTTTTGTCTAGTATAACTTGTGGACTTTCTTAGTGTAAATCATACGTTTTAAGCCCATATTTTTGTTGTCTGGGAAATTGACGCAAGCACAAAAATAAATAAATACACCTAACAGTCACATACATAGTTCTGACCCCACACTAGGATATACGTCCTGTGTCGTGGGTAACAGAATTTACGAGAGACTTTTCGGTCCCACAAACACCCAGACACACATTTGTTCACACACAAACATTTGTTTCGGTGCGGGGATCAAACCCGCGGCCTCTCGTTTCGCAAGCTAGTATCTACCCAACTGCGCCACGGGGCTGTTCATACTCATAATTAGTGACGTGTAAATCGAACAGCGACCAATTATCATCACAGTGTCAGTCGATTCGGTACAACCGAGTGCGCAATAATTTATTTTTCATGCCACAACGCCTCCGACAATCGAATTTAATTAAAATTAATAAAGCCCGCCTTTGAACGTAAACAGATGAATAGTTAACAAAAGGAACATTTTCTTTCAATTAAGGAAATTCCTTTGTACGCCTCTGAGGTACACAAGGTGTGCGAATGTTTGTAATTTGTTTTTTCAAGTACACTGCTTCAGTTGGATGTTGTGGGTGGTACTGAACATTTGTTTACCATTCGATTTAAATAAATAAATACACCCAACAGTCACATACATATTTCTGACTCGACACTACGAGTCACCACGTGTCAAAAACTACATAAATAATTTTGGATCACGCAAAAATTTGTCTCGTTGCGGGAATCGAACCCGCGGCCTCTAGTTTCGCATGCTGGTGTTTAGCTAACTGCGTCACGGACGCTTTTTAAAAGTTTGTCGTGAGTCTGGCACACTAGATAGGGCTTCGTTTCTGAGTCCGGTAAAATGCCTTTTCTTATTCCAGTAGTATACTCTCCAGCAGCTCAGAGTCAAATATCCCCGACATACGGCAACAGGCTTGATGTCGCAAAACGCTGGGGTAAACATAGACTTCTGCCTAACCCTTTGAGAAGGCAGTCGCGATGAGTATGTTGTATATTTTAATGTGATAAATAGCCTATTCAAAGGCGATCTTCAAAAAGATTACGGGAACGAATCTAATCCGACAAACACTCGTATAGTTTTTGGATTATTTACTTCGTGGTAGGCAAAATGCCTTAATACACACCCGCATGAGACTGAAAAATCTTTTGTGTCTAGTTCTTACAATAACACTTCTATCTTAGGTTACATTTGAAATACTATATTAGCCACTGTTGGTCGGGCCTCCTCTACAACTGGAAGGGTTTAGGCCTTAGTTTTAAACTTAAATTTATAAGATACAAATTAATATTCAATAGTTACTAGTCCTCGTTAAATTAACCACGACGCCAATAATATTTTTTTGGCCCATCTTCGAGCCGCTACAGCGAAAATCCATTATGGATTTACGATTTCCTTAAGACTTAAATAATGGGCCTGGGAAAAGGGAATTTCTTTGTTTTGATTACAACGCTTTTATCCGAGTATTTTACTATCGCAAACATCAGATTTTACATTCATTTTAAGACGTCTTGTAACAAATAACATATGCAATCTACTTGAAAGCTTGCGTTAAGAAAAACATATTTTTTACGTTTATTATAGAGTACCGGCTCGGATTCGCTTGATAATATTTTGTCTCTTTCCCTCTAGCCTGTTTTCATTTACCCTTCGATACTTCCTGTTCCATTTTTAAACACATTATCCAAGAATTTTAGGCACCTCCTTTCTCCTTTTATCCATCGGTCCTACCCAACATCTTACCCAAACATCTGTAAAACAAAGAAACTTGAAAAACACAGAATTTGAAATTGATGACAATCTTGGCGGAATAGTTCATTATAAACCCAGAAATGCAACTAGAAGCCGCGGTCTCAACTCCAACACTGAAACAAATAATAAATCAAATGTTGCGATGCTATAGAATGAAAAATGCGTATTAAATCGCCCACGTCTTTTTTAACTTGCAACTGAAAGTAAAAATAGTACAATCCAGAAAATCAACAGCCAAAAAGAGATATCTCTTACTATTTTACACAATCATACCGGTCATCTTGTTACCGGCTAGAAATAGGCTTGTCTGGGAACGAAATATTTATTTCTGGGACACTATGTCGATTTTAAGCAGTGATGGCCTCGAGGTTTAGGCGCGTGGTCGAGAATTTCGACGGTCGCAGGTTCAAACCCCAGGCACACACCTCTGACTTTTCGAAGTTATGTGTGTATTCACAAAGAATTATCACTTGCTTTAACGGTGAAGGAAAACATCGTGATGAAACCTGCACACCTAAAAGTTCGTAGGAATTTCTTAGGTGTGTAGTCCGCCAACCCGCACTAGGCCAGCGTGGTGGACTAAGGCCTAAACCCTCTCAGTTGTAGAGGAGGCCCGTGCCCAGCAGTGGGACGTATATGGGCTGATGATGATGTCGATTTTACATCTTATTCTCAGTTATTTATACACGAGGGAATATCAATATCGTACGCTACAGAAGTATATTTGAATCTCCATATTTTAGAGTCATGATGTGTCAGGGTTGGTTCGTATAAATAAAACTACTAAAGCTTACTTGCAATAGAGTCTGGCCCGTCCACTCAGCCTGATGTCCGGCGTAGTAGTGACCCGGTTTGAGTGGGGAACAGTGCTTATATTATAATTTATTTTCTCTGCCTTACAATTTATTATTAATATTACATTTATTTATTCATATACTTTTTTGTATACTATACAATACTATATAAAACATGACCGAAAACAATGAAGACAATAAGTATAGGCACAATACATGTACACTACATTATCCCACAATAATTTAATATTTTTAAAACATAAAAACCTTTTCGGAATAATCTTGGAATAACTCCGGCAGCTTCGGTGTAGCTTTAGCATCAACTTAATCCCAAAGATATAACAGCGTGGTACACTCATAAACATTCTGATCTTGCCCCTGTTTATCCACACGATAAATTCAAGCGTCGCCGGAATATTACCACGTCGAATCAGCAGTATATCACTCAGCACCGTCCATTACCTATTTCTGAATAGAACGCAGCTTTACCTAATTTATACAACAATTTTGAGAGCACCGGGAATAAACCCGCTATACTTTTATAGTTAAATTTATAGCTGGCTGATATTGTGATTTTGTGATACATGTCTAGCTTTACGTAACGTATAGTTTGTATTTTTAGCGTTCTATATTGATATCTCTATATCATCCGTATATTGTATTTTACACTGGTTCATTTCGGTAAATGTGACGGTTAAAGTAGCTCAAGTAGTCTGGAATCTAGACGGTGGATTCAGTGGAATCTAATAAAATTAAATACTGATATATAACAGAAGTTACGCGGTATGGCGTTATTTTAAAGAATACATAAATACACCCAATAGTTACCAGAAGCCATTACGCTGGTGAGAATTAAATTCAGCTTACCTAATATAAAAGGTTCCATTCTAACAAATAGTTCTCGTGAAAACAATCGAACATCTAGATAAACACCGGCTGCATTCAATAACAACCAGTTGCCGATATAAATTGACGATCGCATTAAGCGGTTGAAACTAACGAGCCGCGGTATAACTTCGAGCCGTCCCAACTTCAATCAATATCAAACTTGACTCGGCAAGTTTCCGACAACCGCATGATCCCTAGGGATAAAACTTCACCAGGATATGTCGACAATCTGGAGCCATATCCGGGCGCCCAGGACTCCTCCTGAACATGGCGGGGGCTATGAAATTTCCATGTGACCTAAATAGTTCATACGTTTCGTAACTAAATATATTCTGATGCAAATTGTTTTCAACACGATTTTGGTAGAAACTTGTTGAAAGTTTAGTTGCCACAAAGGTGTCTAGTGGTATTTTTGTATTTTAACTGCAACGACTATAATGCTGTAGACTTCGATCAATTAAACTAAAAGAGTTAGCAGTGATAAAAAAAAACTTGTTTGTGTGTCGAATCAGAAACAATGAGAAAATTTACAATTACACAACAAACAAATATTTTTCTCCGTTCGAAGATCAAACTGGTAACCCCCTGTTTCTCTGGCGGTTATCTTACTATCATGGCAACGTATACTCTTAAATATGGTTGTTTACTATTTCTGGTTATAAATCTACAGTAATTAACAATGCACAACCATTAACCGAAAACTATTCACTTATGGACTGAGGCCAAAACTATTACTTTTCTTGCTTACTTTGCTTTAACATGCTTTGAAGTTTTGTATTTAGAGACTTCCTGCGGCCTTCGCTGGTTCGCCTGTATACTTTGTGGGAGGACGTCCAATGTTACGCTTCTCAGCAGATAACCTTGATCGAGAACCATATTTACCCATCAACCGTTCGTGTTAGGAGCTATGTGCTCCGTCCATTGAAACTTTGGCATGAATTCTGCAGTTGCTGGTTTGGATCTGTAAATATCTTAGACATAGTATATAACACAAATACAGACACACTATCGCTTTATGCCTGAAGAAGTAAGTTGGAGCACTTTCGTACCCAAATTTTGCCTGTGTTTTTTAAATGCCTCATGGTGCCTGCTATAGAAAACGTCGGTTCACCTCCTATTACGTGGTTCTGGTACACTAGCGAAATGTGGGTACAGAAATGCACCTCTGCCTACCCATTCGGGTAATACAGGTGGGAGGTTATGTATGTATGTGAATCTATAAAATTTCCAATGTATTAAGATTCAGCCATTTCAAACTTTAGTTAGGGTGGTTAGCCCTGTTCGGAAGGCAGTCATCACTATAGAAGAACGGACAAGAAACTCTACTGTTTCATCCAATGATCTTACCAAATGAAGGGTCTGCATAACATGTTTTTTGAAGTTATTTAATATGGCACTTACTTTAAATATAAGACATACATATCTCATCAAAAATTACTATATGTATATTACACGCGGTAAAATATTTACAAAGTAAACATTATTAGGAGCAAAACTTTTACTAGGAAACGAGAGGTAAGTCGACATAAAAAAATTGCTAACCGTTCTTTGATCTTTGAAATGCGACAGAATTTTCTTGGCGGAATATTCCTTGGTAGAAGTATTGCTAATTGGTCATGTTAATGATTGTTAGCGTATTTGTAAATTAGCAATCGCTTTTCTTTATGTTAAACGGGGTTTTCACATACCGAACTCCTTTGATAACGCGCTTATGAACTTTTCTTGGCTTGCCTTTAAGAAGGGTAAATGCAATGCAATAATGATCATCGTTAAAGACTGCATCGTGGTCTCATAGTACAAGCTCTATGCTGGGCAACCTGGAGGTCCTGGGTTCGATTCTCGGGTCGGCCAAAATGTTATTGGGTTTTTTCATTAGGAAATTCTGAGTAGCAGCATTCTGTATGGAATGTATGCCAAAAATTTGGAAATAGGCTCGCCCCCTTACACAATTGGCAAATTGTGGGTGCAAAAATGCACTTCTACCTGCAATTTTGGAGAATACAGGCGTGAGGTTATGTATGTATGAATGTATATTACCTACCTAATACTTTCAACACAAAGAAAATTATAAAATAATGGACTAGACAACAGGAGGAGATACAAGACGGGGCTAGATGACTGTCTTCTAGTATTTACCCTTGACAAAACAATTTATGAGACAAAAATATTCCAGGTCGCAGTCAATGAGAACACCATCACCAGTACCACGACGGGGTGTTATGACTGTCCCACAAAAAAACGATAAATCCTGGTTACGTTTCATTTGGTAGTCTTGATTACGCGAGGTTTTGTTTGTAGTGGTCGGATTCGAATGCGCCCTTGTAGCACACTGCGCATGTAGTGCAAAACCCAATTCTTCAGGGATCAGTACTTATTCTAATATTCCCCTGCCTTCTTCCAACTATCTCTGTAGCATCGTATGCATATATGTAAGTCTTTGAATTTGTTATTATGAAAATTGCTGATTTAAAAAAATAATACGCGAAAACGCTTTTAGTATGTTTAAATAACAAGCAAAGAATCAAAGCAACTGCAAGACTGGCCACTTACAGAACTTGTATAAAAAAGAAACCTTTTAAAAAGTGAACTACAATTAAACCCTTGTCAAGTACACGAGGACACGTTTTTGCATAAGTTACGAAGCTGTTTTGTGAAGTTCACGTTTCAGAAGCGGCGAAGTTTGATTGAGATCTGCGTCCTTTACCTGGAATTTAAACGAGGGACTTGCTAAGTTATTAGAAAAGTTTCAACGGTCCCAAATTTTATAATAATAAAGGATAAATGCCAGATGGAATTCTAGAGGTTTACATCGGCGTCGATGTGGTTTTATTGTCGAATTGGAAACTTTTCATTGCGATTCAACTGGTCTATTTGAGTTTTGTGGCTTTGCGCTCCAGTCGTGTTATCTTAATCGATTTTTTTTAATCGTAGCTAGTTTATAAAATCTTTTGGGTAGTGCATCATGAAAAATGAGATCGTTTTGAATGAAGAGTAATAAATTAAAGACGAAGAAGTTCAAAGCTGACTATTTATTTAATACTTAAACTTTAACTACTAATGTTAAGATTTTAACTAATAGGTACCTATATTGTTTCAAAAAGTAGTGACATCGTGTAGTTTATACTATTTCCCTTTTGTTAGATAATAACGGTAAGATAGATACCTTACGCGACCAACTGTTGTGTCGTGACCGTGGATCAGGTCTGACGCCTGTGTTTGATAGAAATTTTGCCGTAGTCCACCGCGCTGCCCTTGCACAAGTTTATGGTGTTGTTCGACATAAGCAATTATAGTATTCATATCGACTAAAATGGCCTCGAAAAGACCACCAGGCATTACAATTATTCCGAGTTATACAGAAACGCATGAACACAAATCAAAGCGAGAACCCGAAAGCTGCCAAACGCCACAACAGCCGGTTTAACACCGTAAGGAGACATTTAAAAACATATCAATTAACTCATAATAACCACTAAAATAAACTTCAACTTATTGCTTAAATCTGTTTTATCTTTAAACGCTAAAATAGCAACGAACTAGATGCAAACTTTTTTCACGAACTTAAATCTACATATTTAAGCTCTGCCGCAAAGCTTTAAAAGTTGTCAGGCAACTGGCAGACGCTCGACAGCCAAATTTTGAAAATAAGAGATTATGTAACGTAATCCTTAACTTGGCTAAAACTATGTTCTAGTTTTTAAAGCACACTAAAGCTTAAGTACTAAACTGCTCAAGCGACTTAAGTCATAAAATTAAATGTTAGGAGAAAAATCATGACCTACTCGAAACATAGTAATTGACAGCCTACGTAGAGTAATTTGTTAGACAGTATTTTAAAACAAGATGTAACGGGTACCAGACCTACTCTGAGACAAATATGTATGTATTCCACAAATATCAGTTTCGAATATAAAAGTTTCATCATCATCATCAGCCCAACTGGGCCATCCTCTACAACTGGGGGATTTAGGCCTTTGTTCACCACGGTGGCTTAGTGCGGGTTGGCGGACTACGCTTCTCAGAAGTTCCTAGGAACTAGTGATGGCCTCGAGGTCTAAAAGTTTATTTTACCGAAAATTTTCTCCTCTTGTTACGACACAATATTTATATCATACCTCAAAATTTATATTATTTTCCATAAATCATATTTATTTATTTAAAACTTTTTTGTACTCATAAAAATAAGAGAAACATAATAGGAAATACTTACAGTAAATTAGATAAGTACAAATGGCGACCTTATCGCACAAGGCGATCTCTTCCAGGCAACCAGGGATGGACATGTAGGAACAGAAATGCAAGGTAGTTATAAGTGTACAAAAATAATTCTATATAACAGAGAACAATAAAATATATATTTATATAATATATATATATATATATATATATATATATATATATATATATCATAGGGTTATGTCAAAACTATACCAGTGTTATACTTCACGTTTGTAATAAAATTTCTGCAACTCGCGAGCTAACTTTAATACAACTTTGTAGGCTTTCTTTGTTGTTCCATCGTTTAATATTGAATTTCTTGCTGTCCAACTCTTTGATAAAATGTAACAGTTATTTTTGTGGGGATGTTATTGGATGATATGGAGTTTCTGAATAAGGCTAGGAAGTTAATTGTTATATTTACCTTCATTGAAAGATTAATTTTAACGTTAAAAAACAAGAACATCAGAATTTATAAATATTCTTATAAAAAAAAATCAATGTAATAACGATAACAATAACACTTTGAATTTTTGTTGTTGTTTGGTTTAATTAATAAAATAAATTATTCTATTAAATTATTACGTAATTGACGCCCTTTGAAATTAGACTATGATATTGATTTTTATGCATTTTAATCTAATAACACTTCATTTAACGCAAGGCTTAAAAGTTCAAGTCTACGCTTATAAAGTTTCAACCAGAAACCAATTTAAAAATAATTAAATTTACTCATACAACCAATGACGGATTTAAAAAATATTCCAAACTTTAATGTAAATAGCGGCATCTACCGGCATGTGTCGAAACTTTTTGCTCCAAACCAACCGCTTATGAAACTGCACTTGTAGCTGTTGAAGAAATCGCTCAACTATTTATAAAGTAATTAACAACGTCCTGGCGAAGTGTCAAGCTTGATCGTTGCCACAGTCGGCCGGCGCACTTCTCGATTCACATTGACCGGCAAACTTTGAGCATTTAGTTATAACTTGCAAAGTTCTCTTCGTTGAAGTGACCGCTATTATTCTTTTGCTTTGGAGAAAATGCTCATTGAATTTTCAGTATTGAAACTTTGTGTCAAAGCGTATTTCGCAAATGGTTTTTAATTCATACGGAGTTTTAAACTATGTATAAGAGTTAATAATTTTATACAGGGAAATATCAAAAGTTTATTTGTATACTACGGAACGATCTAAGAACACTTTAATAAAATTATGAATTAGATTGGTTGGTATTTCGAAAGACAAATGCTGTTAATATTCATAATAAAAATAAACTATTGTGATTTAAAATATAACGATAACGACAATAATGCAACATGTCGTGGCCACATATGTACATATGTATTATGTATATAGGTACTACATACTTACAAGTATATTCATACCTTGACACTCTCATGCCTACATGGGTACATGCTACATGCTTATTGCTAATTCCCGACTTAGTAATTTTACTATGAATTTCCTAGAAAAAAGGCATCATGCTTTGCCTTATCCAATAATTAAATCCAGATCCTATGGCTCGCATGTGACTTTTGGTTCCGAGTGATCAAAAATACATTTATTATTATGTTATCAGTATTAAAGATTTTCTTTAGATTTAAATAAAAACGAAATATTTTTTATTTCACAACTGAAATTCTTAGACTCTAGAGAATACTATCTGAACCAATAGTTTGCATCGGCTTCTTAGAATTCTTAGTAACAGTAAATATAATTCTTTGCTATATTGAGATTGATACCTAAAAGAAACTAATGGATAAAGTTTCTTATTGATTCAAGCCATTATGCCATTCCTTTTAAGTCAGACAAAGAACGACACTAGGGTATTGCTTTCAATAAACTAAACATACTTTTACTTCAAATACATACCACAATTGCAAAGACGAAATTCCATTACACAAAAACAGATTTCTCAGAATCCACACCCAGCGGATACAATAAAACGATCATTTCATTAAGGAACCCAATTTAATTCCCCGCGGCCCAGATATAAACACAAACAATACATTTTATTACTCCGCCTTTATGAATCACGTCTGCTTTCAACGTTTTATAGTAATTTAATAAAAACTCGTTTTAATCCAATTAATGAACGTCGCAAAATGACTTCACGGTGACTCGGACTAATTAATATCTCGGATTATAATTTAGCTTGGTCGTTTCCAGCCACCGGGACTTTGTTTTACACAACAATTGTTTTTAAGAAAACCTTTCGTTATAACACAAAAGTAATACAAGCGTTGTGAGATCGTTTAAAAAGCTGTTAAAATTGGTAATGTTAATTGAAGTGATAAAAAATAGTGCCCCAGAATTATGTAGATATAAATACAAATTGCTGCTAATGTTTATTTTTCTGAGACTAAATCCAGGCATTATATATATATTCCTTTACCCTCAAGAGACGAACAAGGCGTACCAATAATTGTGACTAGACGCCCTTACATTAATTTCTCCGCCACCCAGTACACCTCCGAGATAAAATTGCGTCTTTCGTTGCGGGTGCAGTTGCTCCTTTTGCTTAGTTAGATCTTTTTCTAACCCGCTAATCACACCAAGGTCATCTCAATCGCTTGCCACTATCTTGTGCCGCAGGACCGATGAGGCAGTCGGGAATTGTGTCAATATGTTATGATAATCCTTCCACGATAGGCACTTTAGTAATTAAGAATTTAATCAAGGATATAAATCTTAGCGACTTATAAAGTGAAACGGAAGGTATGCGTTCCCCACTATGTGAAATCTGGGGGCCAATGATTGATGCTCTGTTGGTTTAATTAATCTTACTCAAGACTCATCGGCTCTGCCTCTGCCTGATTGCGCCTTACACTAGTTACCACTTCGAATATTTGTCGCATACTCGATCATCAATAACGCTTTTAATGGGGTTAATTTTATCTTTGTAGTAGGTACATAGAGTGTTGATTGACCTGTCGCTAATAGAGGCAGTTTTTTTACATATCGAAAGGAATGTAAAGCAATTCAGTTATTATTTCACACGTTCGTGACTGTGCATGAAATCTGGGATTCCTGGGATTTTAAATGAAAAGTAGGATGTAGCCTTGTCTTCGGTATACCGTCTATGTACCAGATACCAGAGTTCATCAAAATCGGTTTAGTTGGTCGATTGGTGGTTGGGCTTGTCAGCATTAATAAATAATAATCCCGATCTGGCATTCATTAGTTAAGAATGCGTAGGAGGTCCATTGGTAGTGTGAAAGATGGAAACCTATCTACTATTCGTGTATCTACTATTCAAAAACGGTTACTCATTACATTTAAAAATATTTTTTTCTTGTTACGATGTCATTAAATTCTCATTTTATATTATAATTTCTATAAAATTATGTAATAATTATATTTATTAATACAACGTTATTAGTCGACAGTTCAAATAAATTAAATTGACGAAGTGAATTCTGGGAAACCGACAGAGTTTTACGTATTTCAAGCTCCACTTTTGCGCTGTTAATGAAATTGATTAAACCTAAAGGTCAAAGCTTAAAGAAACATTTTGCTACCTCCAATTTTCTAAAGGGATTTGATTTAATCCGACGCTTACTTAAATTATGTACTTTACAGTTTTGTCCACTATGTGGTTTTTTGTTACATTTGTGTGTGTTTTTTTTTAAATCACACATAATAACTGGCAAGACTATTGCCCTTTAAACTAAATCCCGTGCTGCTACTGAGAATTTTTCAAAGGGAAACCTAAATAACACTTTTCCCATCTCGGATACCTAATTCCATACCTTTTGATCACATATGTCGATTTTATCACGGAACCAACGAGACAATCATTAAATTTACCTACTTCTTAGACAAAAATATCGCTCAAACATGTACAATAAAAGTACCTATTCCAGAACCCTCACCATATGGGCTAGCGATGGAGCTCCATTGAAACCAGTTCGTAAAATGTATAAAGAATGCTACTTCTCAGTTCCTATCTATTCTTAAGTATTAATGGTTAGTTTCAACAGTCATAATATTTAACGTCCCGTTTTCTAAGCTGGAAAAATGTTGGAAGACGTGGGAAAAGTTCTAAGCTGACATAAGATGGGAATTAATGGAAGCTGTAATAGACAGACAGGTATCCTCTATCCCACTCAGGTGAAGCTACGCGATGCTATAATACAAGGTAAAAATAGATTCATAAATATTATGGTATTTTTAAAGTAGAAAATTGAAAGTTCATGGTAGTAGTAGTGCGAGATACACTTTTGAGAATAAAATATTGTATTATTTTTACTAAATAAAGCGTTGCTTGTAGAACAGAAAATGTAAAAATATAATTATTGAAAAAAAACAGTTATCCAAAAACCATTTTTCATTCCAATATTAACAACACCACATTTTTAAACATAAACCACATTTTTTGTCATGTAACCTAAAATATAATGTTTGGAATTTCGAAGACCCAAATTTTTGGTAAGAAAAGAACGGTGATTTTTAGCACCATAGCGCGCACACCAAGTTTTCCTGCTTTTCAACTCGACTTGATTTCTGATTTATATCAAAAGTGATGGGAAAAATAGAAGTGTTTTTTAATTTCCCTGAGGACATCAACGCTCTTCCCGCGTCGGACAGTAAGATCGTTAGCGTCTGCAAAAGTTCTATTCTCAGTGACCGGAATAGTATTTTATGCACGTATTATAGCTACGTTGCAAACTTTGCTTGTTAATTATTCTGGTGTGGACATAGGTCCTGTTTGAGAGCAGCCCTTTCGCTTGAAATGGAGATGCGATTACGTAAACTTCAGCTGAAAGGGAACTATCATCCTATCAGACTGTTTGGTAAATCGTGAATATTGATGGGTCATCACAGTGGGTGTTTACCTTTTTTGAATTGGTTTAGATGCGGCGGTGTTGTTGAATTTGGACCCTAATGTAAGCCCTAGGATTCCTTTAGATTTAGAGCCACTTAAGAATTTCCGATTTGAGAACATATTTCTAGTATTCGGGCTGTAACTGACAAGTGCCAAACGAAAATAGCCAAAAATGTTTTCACGGACTTCGGAATCGAACCGTTATAACCGTCCACAGAAAATAACGTATTTTTTGTTACGCTTCTTAACACTATACGTTAAAATAACGCGTTACAATGGTAAAAATAAAACATTATAAAGTTAAATATAACGTATTGCACTCACAAGCCGAATAAATTGAATTAAAATAAAATTGATTTCGCTTACTTAATATTCACCCAACATAGGTCGCATTTCCGTTGTGGAGATAGATGGAGATAAATGTTTTTTTTTATTCTTTTTTGTTTCTTTACCAAAAATCACACCACTATTTCAACTAAAAATAATAGTACTTCATTGCGCGCTGCCAACACAACAAATTCATGCTAAGTTTTATTGATATTCCTGAAGACGCAGTCAGAGATTATAGGCTCGATACGTTTTAAGTTTCTCATAGTCGGGGACGAGCGCATCGCAGTTTCTCATGCTCATATTCAGACTCCATAGGTACTCCTATTGAAAGTTTCCAAATGAAAATCTTAAGTTTTCCCGATCCGGTTATCAAACCTAGGACCTCTAAATCGCACGGCACTCACTTGCGCCTCGACACACGAGGCAGTGTATTTATGTTATGTTAATCACGGTGGTACAATTCCCCCTAAATTGTCTTAAGCGAGATAGATGCCGGACCAGTCACTATATACGGTTTATGTAAATGGAAGAACAAATTTATTCATCAAATTCAGTTGTTATGCACAACGCTAAGTTATAATTGTATTATGATTGATTTTGGGACTGAGAAAGCATTAGTCTAGTGACTGGAAACTGTTTTTTGGGCTGGATTTATAACTTAAATTCTGTATTAATATTTAACTCACAGACAATTTACTTAGTAAATTTTTAATGGTAGAGCCACGCAGCTGCTTAATTTAATGTATGGAACATAGTAACAACATTATATACAGTGGAGGAAGTACTGGAATATGAATTATTATGCCAGTTGTATTAAAGTTGTATCCTAGTTTTGTCTATGTCATAATGAAGCCTTTTTATTTTTACTTTGCAGATAAATAAAATCACTTCTATCAAGTTTCTTTACTTATAATGGAAAAATGAGCTAATTTATGAAACTTGAATAAAAATGATAAATTGACTGCCTCGTGGTCTCGCGGTACAAGTAGGTGCCGTGCGATCGATTCCCGGGTCGGGCAAAGTGTTTTTCGGTTTTTCCATAAGGAATTCCAATTGTCTTTTTCATCTGACGTAAAAAGGGGGCGAGCCTATTACCGTTCATCGACCACAATTCCGGCCTATGGACTGTTACTGAGAATTTCCTAATGAAAAACCCAATATCATTTTGCCTGAAACGGGAATCGAAGCCGGCTCCAAAGTGATTATAAAATGTTGTAACTAAGAAAAAATAAGTAGTGATGGCCTCGAGGTTTAGTTGCGCGGTCGAGAATCTCGGCGGTCACGGGTTGAAACCCCAGGCACACACCTCTGACTTTTAGAATTGATGTGTGTATACGCATGAATAACCACTTACATAAACGGTGAAGGAAAAACATCGTGAGTAAACCTGCACATACCTAAAAGTTCTTAGGAATTTCTTAGGTGTGTAGTCCGCCAACCCGTACTAGGCCAGCGTGGTGGACGAAGGCCTAAACCCTCTCAATAGTAGAGGAGGCACGTGCCCAGCAGTGAGACGTTTATGGGCTGATGGTGATAATGATGAAGAAAAGAATGTCTAATGAACGGAACCCAGCCCTTCACGTTGCACACTCTCGCTTAACCTCCAAACCAAAATATAACTACCAAATTATGTACATATCTGGCCCGTATCTCCGCTCATGTATAATGTATTAGGGACGGCCTAATATTGAAGTGTCAAGAATAGTTTAACCAAGCGAAAAGGCATGTTGGCCTTAGTTAGGAAAATGTATGCCACAGGTGAAATTTACACGCCTACGTAATCGCGTTTGTGTTTTACCTTATATTTTCGGTATTATGATAGTTTTGAAAATCATAGTAAGCAATTTTGGTATCTAAAATATTGCTACGAAAGGTACCTACCGAAGAGTTTGGCAACAGACTTGACACAAAAAATAAATTCTTCGAGAATTACTTTTGTAGACGCGAATTTAATAATCATGTGTTCTTTTAATAGTCAAGGAATGATTTACCTCATAAGTCGACTTCCTCCCGTCGATAAATTATTCAGAATACCCACAGTACTTCTAGGCCATGTGCTTTGGGTTCGATCCGTGGACTTGTGGTGTCTCTTGACAAAACAAATAACCCATGCATCCCCGTGGCACATTTGGTTAAAGAGCAACTGGCGAAGCGACAAATGTTTGTACACACACAACCTCACTCCAGTATTCCTCGAAGGAGTAGGCAGAGGTACATTTCTGCACCCACATTTCGCCAGGTTTGTATCAGACCTACGTAATAGGGGGCGAGTCCATTGCCGTTTTATGGGCAGAATTTCTAGTAAATAAAACTCAATAACACAACAAATAGTTTGTGTGGTCCGCAAATAATTATTTCGTTCTGAGTGCTTTAAAGACCGAAAAAGACTCTCCTAGTTTCTGATACCCACGACAGAACTTGTACTTAAGTGTGGGATCATAACTATGTAGGCGACTGTTGAGTGTATTTATAAAAAAATTAAAATATATGACTAAAACTATACGAATTTTAAATACTATCAACGAAAAAACTTAATAGTAAGGACTTCCCAACCCACTAAATACAAGTCAAAATCTAGGATACTGCTAGATCGAGTAAATATTAAATCTTACTTCTCGAAAATTCCACGGATATCTAACTCGTTAAAGTATTCAAATATATTTGGACGAGAAAATGTGTTTTTTGCAAGTTACTCGTATAAACAAGAAGTTTTCAAAATTCGTAAGAAAGTTTAACAACGTTAGACACAACAAAAAGTTTTCTACCGAGCGAATCGCCGGTGGGTGCGCGTGCCACGTTTCCATTCATTTCCTTCTGAACATCTTTTCAATCAATTAAAATGTTGAATATAAATAAATAAATACACCCAACAGTCACATACATAGTTCTGATCCCACACTAAGATACAAGTCTTGGGTCGTGGGTATCAGAAACTACGAGAGACTTTTCAGTCTGACATACACCCAGACCCGAAACAAATATTTGTGAATCACACAAACATTTGTCTCGGTGCGGGGTCGAACCCGCGGCCTCTCGTTTCGCAAGCTGGTGTCTAGCCAACTGCGCCACGGGACTGTCAAATATATTTATAATAAAAATATATTAATAATAAATTATAATATAAATATATCAAATATATGTATATTATTTTTTTCATTAAAATACAGGCAATTGTGTTATTCACTTTTAGTAAAGAAATAATGTTATTTTAATCATAAATATACTACCTTTTGGCGATAGAGCTGTGAATGTACGCACAAAACCACACATAGCTTCGGTTATCATTGTTGATGTGTCCCTTCCGCGTCAAGCTATCAGTGACTCAAATATCAATAATCATAATACAAAAATACTGTTAGTTGTTACCAACACAATAACACATAAGCGAAAAATCTCCAGCATCACATTCTGGAGAGATAAGAGGTCGTTTTATGGCAACTGTAAGTGCTTTCTGACCGTCATTTTCTTTTTCAATCGGGGGTAACAGCCCCCTAAGGTCGCCGGCCACCTGCGACCCACGCATGCTCAAATCAAAATAGCGAATGTAATCCGATTCTAACCTTGTACTATACGCCAAAGTTCATACATAAGTAGGGTAGTTGCGGCTCTCAATCTTGTTATTTTAACAAATTGATACCGTTTTAGATTACGTGTTGTCGTATTAGATCAACGTAGAAAAATACTGCTGCGATTCGTTATGAGTGAAATTGTCGGAAAGAAAATTTAATAGCGGCCTGAATAAACGTGTTAAATAAAATAATTAAAATTAAAAAATAGCAACTCTTAAATGCAATTTAATACTTATCTTAAAATTATATTTATCCCGATTGCTTCATGGTTTTCCTGAGTAAACTGTGCCATGAAATTTTAGAGATTTAGGATTACATCACTATTTATATTATCATCATTTTTACCATCAACTATAACTTACTACTAACGCAATTGACCCGGACAGTTATAGAACATCTTTATTACAATACAAAAGGACATAAATAAGGATTTAATATAACATCTTTCCAAACCAAAAATTTTGTTTTATTTGACACTCAGTCGAGCGAAGCTACGATTCGAGCATACATTTTCAGAACCACTGCTTTTAAGAGATTTCATTAAATGCTTTGAAGTCGGGGAGGTGAATAATGTAATTTAGCGTTTTGTATGAGGAACTCGCGCCGGTAGCTCACTGGGAAGTTTGTTCGCTATCGCGCTTTGTTCTCACGAGTTAATTTACTGTTTGTGGTGAAAAATAAACAAGCGGTTGTCACGTGTTATTTTTGCTGTTATTCTTATATAGCACTGAGAATTTAGGTGTGGTGACTTTGAAGACACATACATACATAAACTCACGCCTGTATTCACCGAAGGGGTAGGCAGAGGTGCATTTCTGCGCCCACATTTCGCCAAGTATGTATCAGTCCCACGTAATAGGGGGCGAGCCTATTGCCGTTTTTCGGGCACATTTCCAGACTCCGTGCTGTTACCGAGAATTTCCTAATGGAAAAACCCAATAACACTTTGCCCGACCCGGGAATCGAACCCAGGACCTCTAGATCGTACGGCAGATACTTGTACCGCGAGACCACGAGGGAGTCACGAGGCCCGACTTTGAAGAATATAGTCTTAAGGTCATATTTCTGAAATTTATTTTGAAATTTATTTTATGAAATTTATTTCGTAATACATGTACATTTTTGAGTATCGACAGGTCCCAATATAGGCAAGCCCGTGTCTTGGGTACCTGTTTATTTACATTACCGAGAATAACATACATGTAATTAGCTAATGACAATCCAATTAAAAGTGACACAGTTAATCATCTTAAAAATACGTTAAACAAAATATCATGAAATAAAATAAAAATCAATCAAAATTTCTTAAATAACACTCTGATCTACTACATAGACACTGACGCCCAGTATCCGAAGGCATAGGCAGTGGCAGATTTAACATCCGCATAGTGTTTTTAAGTCCCACGGAATAGGGAGCGTGGTTTTCAATAATTTTTTTTGGAATACTCACAATTTCGTGCTGATTTTTTCCAATTAGATAAACCCGATAATGCTGTGCCTAGCTTGGAAATCTAGCCCGTGAGCTCTCGATCATATGGCACACACATACCTCGGGGCCAATATATGTAGGTCCTACATAGGTCATTTTAAAATAACAGCTACGTTGTAACAAAAACTTTTTTTTTTTCGTATACCTAACTACCGTGTTGAGGTAATTGATTCACAGATTCCAACCCCCGTATCTAAAACTTTCCTCTCTGACCACTAACTAGAACGTTTTCCTCTACCACTTACTAATTTATTTATGAATTCCATCTTTATTGCACACTTGAGAGCAATATCATTTAAATGCATTACATGAAAATACAAATGGCGGTCTTATCGCTCACGACAATATTTTACATACAAACGTGGAATGGAAGAGAACGGTATAATAGTAAGATTGGTGAAAAACATTCTTAAACATTATGAATGTCATAAAGCAGTGATGGCCTCGAGGTTTAGGCGCGCGGCCGAGAATTTCGGCGGTCGCAGGTTCAAACCCCAGGCACACACCTCTGACTTTTCGAAGTTATGTGTGTATTCACAATGAATTATCACTTGCTTTAACGGTGAAGGAAAACATCGTGATAAAACCTGCACACCTAAAAAGTTCTTAGGAATTTCTTAGGTGTGTAGTCCGCCAACCCGCACTAGGCCAGCGTGGTGGACTAAGGCTTAAACCCTCTCAGTTGTAGAGGAGGCCCCTGCCCAGCAGTGGGACGCATTTGGGCTGATGATGATGATGATTCTTAAACATTTAGGGCGTTACTTATAAACATATTTGGCCTGCTCTATTGATTGACGTATGAGGTGTGAAAAAAAAGGCAAAGAATATTTAAGTAGTAGGTAGGTCAATATTATCTAATGTTTAAAAGTAAGGCCGTTGAAGTTCAGGCCCTGCGTGGATTCCAATTTTTTTAATATCAGGTCCGAGTATATTCACATCATTGTGAAAGAAGAAATGTGCAATTTAAAGATCTCAGGTTCGAACCCTACGCCGGGCGTAATGTTGTTGGGATATTCCATTATTAAGAAATTATATGAAGTAGCACTGTCTTTGAATATGTAAAATAAACAGGAATTGTCAAAGGGGTGCATAAATGCATCTTTGCTACACCTTTGGAAGCACAGGTGAGTGTGTATGCACACATATATCAATATTTAGTGGTGGACGAAATATTATATCAAGTCCATCGTAGCGTGAACACCTAACGCCATCTATTAAAAAGTGTTGGAAACTTTACGTACAGTGCAGTGGTCGGCAACGTTTTGGCAGGCAAGGGCCGCATGTGGCAAAATAAACTAAAGGCGGGCCCGCACTTGTCATATTTACCCTAGATTCAACGTAATACCTATGTATAATTGGTCATATCCCATAGAAAAAAAATGAAAATGCTAACTAATGCTAACATTCACGGGCCGCGCGTTGCCGACCGCTGCTCTAAAGCATTAGCACAACATAGCACTAAAATAATGAAATATTTTTTGTCAAACATTATTAATGTTACAACGTGTTTTCATCATCATCATCAACAGCCTTTTTCACGTCCACTGTTGGACATAGGCCTCTCCTATGGCACGCCACTGGGCTCGATCTTCGGCTCTCCTCATCCAACCGCTGCCAGCCACCTTGCGGATATCGTCACCCCACCTAGCCGTGTTTTAATATAGTAATATTACTTTCTTGTTAGTAGATAATTTTTGGACAATACTGCACTTACTCGTACTATCAGATGCGGTGTTGTCACTTTGCCGTGCCAGTAGAAAAAAATTCTAAATGTAGGCTACGTTTGAGAAGAGTCAAACTTTACTGATCTATTTCGAAATGATGCACTTTACAAAATCAATAAATTATTATTGGAAATTTTAAATACACCGACAAATTTAAAAAAAATGAGTCTTGCGCCCTTCCGAGCCCTTGACCTCCAACTTGAAGTCATAGTAAATCACACACCTTAACCTTATTGCCATTACTCACATACGCATAAGAAATCATCGCCGCCGTTAGTGGTCTACTAACTATTCTAAAAGCCTCCAACACGACATGTACATCTGTGATAACAGATTGTAAGCCATAAAGTACAACTGAGCTAATTTGACGTACTATCTCTTATCACATGGGCTTACACGAGTACGCGCACCTTCGCACACGGAATGTAGGAGACAGCGGCTTTATTATGGTATAAAGTTGCTGGATGTGAAAATTTGAGAATAGTAGTGATGCCCTCGAGGTTTAGGCGCGCGACTAGTCAAAGCTCGGCGATTACGGGTTTAGGCCAAAGGCACACACCTCTGACTTTTCGAGGGTATGTGTGTATTCACAATGAATTATCACGTCCTTTAACGGTGAATTTTTTATGTGTCCGCCAACCCGCACTAGGCCAACGTGATGGACTAACCCCTCTCTGTTGTAGAGGATGCCTAGCAGTGAAACGTATATAGGTTGATGAGGACTCATCTTCAAAACTTATAGGAGCCAGCTGGTAGATTGGTGTAAGGAAAGAAAACGTCAAACTTAAGGTATTTAAGTCCTAAGTCTTGTCCATCGGCTCTCAAGACCGCAATGCATTTACCCTCAGTTATTTGCAAAATGCCGAATCCAAGAAAATACACATGTGTCCTGAGACACATCTTTGCATTGTAGGGATCCCGGATTTGTTTCCTTGGTCGGTGAAAGTGCTATTCTATTTGGAAATTTTCAATAGCAGCACGAAGTTTAGAAATGTAGCCGAATAACGGCAATAGACTCGCCCTCCATTAACTGAGACTTATAGCACAATTAGCGTAACGTAGGTGTAGAAAAGCACTAACAAATGGTACAAGCGTGAGTGTATATGTATCATAACATCGTCTGAAGTAAAGGCCCGTGTCCTATCTAGACGAATCACATCCGCGCTAGTTCCAGTTTGATTGATGATGTGGCGCATCAAGCCGAGTGATGTCGGATCATCGTGTACGTGATTGATTACGGCAACGCCTTGAGATGTCCACTTCTTGACAACGGCCACTGTGGAACACTATTTCTAGACCTTGTTTACATCAACCTGTATATTCACTTTTCTCACTGTGTACGCTTGACACATAAGGGAGCCTAATCTTTAAATTAAACTCCAGCACTAGTAGAATTATCGTATATTTAATAATTACAATTACAATAATGTTGCTAGCAAGAAGGTCGGGAATGAATGAATCATATACAAGTAATTAGTAATAGAATGCCTGACAGTGACACTTTCTAACGTGCGGCTTGCTATCATTATTCTGTAAGGCGCTGACCTTAACACAGTTGAATATTATATTTTTCTTTGGCGGACAGTATGAAGTTAATGATAATTGAAAACAATATCTAGGTACATATTAACACTATACACACATACATCTGTACTCTCACATCTCATACTGTACATCTAGTGCTTTTGGCGTAAAACTGTGTATGTCGTATTAAAAATTTCAAACCATAACGTAGAATCTTAGAATGACTTGTACATTACCTATTTCATTATTTACCTACAATAACTTCTGGTACTGTAACTATACCTACATACATATTATTGAAGTTATACTTCTTTTGGCGCGTTAGGGAAAAATGATGAGAGTGAATTTTTTACGATGCGCGCGCACACCGACACCAAAAAGTTATTCAGAAAAAGTTTGTTTTAAATTTTAAGAATGTAGAATAGTGACAGTAATAAAAAGGGATTGACATATTTTTTTAATTTTAAGTAGTTTTGATTATTTTATTTATTTATTAGTATATCTATATTGTTAGAAACTAAAATTTAATTATTCAAATCTTTTAAAATGACTGTTATTTGACCTGATGCCGTAACTATAGTAACCAAATAATAAGACGCGTAAAAACTTTCAGGCCGATCAAGAAAATATACGATCTGTGTCGTTTTCCCGCGCTTGCTCTATATTCGCCAATGCAGTGTTGCCACCCACAATCTTACTAATATTATAAACGCGAAAGTTTGTAATAATGTATGGATGTCTGGATGTCTGGATATTTGTTGCTCTTTCACGCAAAAACTACCGAATGGATTGTAATGAAAGTTTACAATAATATAGCTTATACATCAGAATAACACATAGGCTATACTTTTTAAAGATAGTGTGTGAATTGTCCAAAATATAACGATAATTGTCAAGTAAGTCGGGAAAAATCTGCTATCTGCGGGCTATTTTGGCGTACGCGTCACGTACGTCAAACATTTTATGTTTATCCCGCCAATACGGTTAATGGTCCCCTCATATTAATGAACGTATTTAAATAAAGGTTTTGAATCGACAACATATATCCACAATATTCGAACAATTGCGCATTTTACATTTTAAAATGTAGAATAATCAGTAATGAAAAGGGAGTGACATATTTGTTAGTTGTCAAATATTTATGCGTGCGTTCAGAAATTTATTTTTAAACTCCTTGGTTTTACCTGGTATGTTATAAATGAGAAAATAACTATATTATGACTGTTACGCTTTCACGCCTTAATCATTTGACCGATGTGAACGATTTTTGGTATGGACATAAATGGGACTCTGTGGAATAAAATAGACTACAACTTATTTTCTTTCTGAACCCAACCCTGTAGTCTACGCGGACGGAGTCGCGGGCAAACGCTAGTATATATATATATATTGAATATTAGTGATAAAACTAATTTGAATAAACTGTTTTGAGTGCATTTATAGATTTGAGGTTAATTGTCGGTATGTATAATTTATTTACATCGTTAATTAATTATTACATTATTATCTAAAAAAATAAATTTTTATTTTCGTTTTGTTTTATTTCTGGTATATTAACAAATTTTATGTATAAATAAAAAATAATAATAATTATTTTATAATATATTATTATATTATTTAAGAAAATATATATTTATGTATGAAGTATAACTTCTAACGCGTGTACATAAGTACACACACACACACTTTTATTTATAAGTCTTACTGAAAGCATTTTAGTCATACTGATACAGACTATTTTGTCGTGTTCCAAGATCAGTCTGTGTGACCGATATCAGGTCACACAGGTCACAGTCGGCATTTTATTTAGACCGCACAATGTTTACTATCATGGGTGGTGTTGTCACTGCGCAAGCAGTATCTATAAAAATAATAATTAACGCGCTCACGTATTTTACCCCCAAAAGGGTAGGCAGAGGTACGTTTCTATAGTCTCATTTCGCCAATTATTTTTTAGTCCCAGTTATTCGAGCACATTTCCAGTCTCCGTGCTTTTACCGAGAATTTCTAGAAGAGCTCTAGATACTCGTACCGCGAGACCATGAGGCAGTCTTAATGATTTAATTAATAAATGTCAGTAATAATGTCAGAATAGATGTTAAATTATATACGAGTATTACGACTATCAGTACTAGATCTATTTCTTTAGTCTGATAAGCGCGCTTGACCACACCATACAAATAAAAGAAAAAGAAATTAAATAACAAAGACAAGGCTGTTTGTTTGGTCCTAAACACACAATACATTATATAAAATTTCATGATTTTAGGCATTATTAGAGCACGAAGAGCAGCAAATACAAACAGCAGTAATTGCGATATATTGTCTGATGTTTGAGTTGAGAAAGTCGGAATTTCAAGATACCTTGCTTTTAGTTTGGACATTCAGCAAACTGTCTTGTTGGTCCCGCGGTAAAAGTGGGCTGTGAGCGATCGGAAGGTTCTGTATTCGATTTCTGGATACATAAGGAATTTCTTAGTAGCCATACGGAGTCTCAGAAACACAACAGGCGGAACGTGGAAGAGAAAATATTCTTCTATCAAAATATTTTTTTTTCAACAATTTACTTTTTTTAATAAAATAAATCGTCGTTGCTGTAATTTTGTTGCATCACTTGAAATTTAATACAAGGCTTGTTTTTATTGCTCATAATAAAAATGATACATTACGAAAAGCCGTTACAATTTTATTCTTTAGTAGTTTATTTCAGAGAGTAAGTTAAATGTTGAAAATTCAATTTGATCTGAAAGACAAATATACTACGTGACCATCATCGTTAAGTGCTGTTAAGTAAAAGTCAAGAACTTTTTGTAAATCGTTTGATATATTTTGTCTGCTCTTAATTTATTTATTTACGTATATGACGACTGCATCGGCACAAGTATGTGCCGTGCGATCTAGAGCTCCCGGCTTCGATTCCCTGGTCGGGCAAATTGTTATTGGGTTTTTTCGTTTGGAAATTCTCAGTAACACCAAAGAGTCTGGAAATATGCACGAAAAACCGCAATAGGCACGTCTCTTAATTCTGGCGAAATGTGGGTGCAGAAATGCACCTCTATCTACCTCTTCAGGGTATTCTACCGTTGTATCATCATCATCTGCCCATATACGTCCCACTACAGGGCACGGGCCTCCTCTATAACTGAAAGGGTTTATGCCTTAATCCACCTCGTTGGCCTATTGCGGGTTGGCGGAATACAATTCGGGGAATACAGGCGTGAGGCTATTAGATTGAAGAAAATAATTTCCAAAAGATATCTTGCCTCGTGGTCTCGCGGTACAAGTATGTGCCGTGTGATCTAGAGGTCCTGGGTTCGATTCCCGGGTCGGGCAAAGTGTTATTGGGTTTTTCCATTAGGAAATTCTCGGTAACAGCACGGAGTCTGGAAATGTGCCCGAAAAACGGCAATAGGCTCGCCCCCTATTACGTGGGACTGATACATACTTGGCGAAATGTGGGTGCAGAAATGCACCTCTGCCTACCTCTTCGGGGAATACAGGCGTGAGTTTATGTATGTATGTAGATATCTTTTCAATATTACTGTGATGAGTGTGTTTGATTCTTGTCGCAAATGGAGTCAATTTTGATTAGTAATTTTGGACAAATTTAACCTTAATTCTGACTCGGTATTAAGTCGATTTCTGTATTTAGTTTAAACCCACTCTGACATGTTGTAGCAATTGTGTGTGCCACACGTGCCTGCTAGGCATCAAGTCACTATTACGTAAATCTTGTATCGAATCCCCTGCCGCCAAATGACGAACCCCTAGGGGTTCGCGTATCCCGCTTTGAGAAACCATGAAATAGATGATGTAGTTACTAATATCGGTCAATAAAGGAGACGTGTAGATAGAGTTAATTCTACCCTCAGTATCAATAATAAACTAGGCCAAACGTAAATACAATATTGATATCATAACAAAAGTCTAGGTATTCACATTCAAAAAGTTATTTTGTGTGAGCCGTGGCGTCCGAAGATCCACGTTGTATCATTATTTATTGTTATCGTTTCCATTCCGTAGTCCAGTACGTTTGGTTCGGATATCCGGCCCATGTTTATTTTACTTAAGGCTTGGATATTTGACGTTTATTCGGAACATGCCAGTGGGACAGTGGCCCATACTCTCGGATTACGGTAATATTGGGTCTAAAGGGTTCAGCAGTGGATGATATATCACGTTCAGTTAAGAACGAATCTGAGCACGTAAGTTGGACTGGCAAATAGAAGTTAAGGTAATTTGTGTGCTCAATCACAAATTATAGTAATAGTTAGTTAATATCATAAGTTAATCTCTCTTTCTTATTTAATAATTATATATAATTTTAATGACTGCCTCGTGGTCTCGCGGTACAAGTATGTGCCGTGCGATCTAGAGGTCCTGGGTTCGATTCCCGGGTCGGGCAAAGTGTTATTGGGTTTTTACATTAGGAAATTCTCTGTAACAGCACGGAGTCTGGAAATGTGCCCGAAAAACGGCAATAGGCTTGCCCCCTATTACGTGGGACTGGTACATACCTGGCGAAATGTGGGTGCAGAAATGCACCTCTGCCTACCCCTTCGGGGAATACAGGCGTGAGTTTATGTATGTATGTATGTATAATTTTAATGATTTGAAAAGATTGTAGCCTTTGACCACTTGATTTTGACTACTAATGTTACGGAGGCTCTCCTTGTTTTAATAAAAAATAAACTCGTGTTCTTATATCTGTGATACTCGGAGTGTTGTGTAGAAAAAAATTGTGTGATTTCGCATTAATCGACATAGCAACATAATTCTAACACTCATTGATTACGCCTGGAAGCCATAAGTAGCACCATTTCACGTGCATATTATGAAATGATCTACCTGCCTTAGTATTCTTTGAGCACTATGTCTTTTACTTATTTATCGAAGTTAAAATAACTACTACGGTGCGAGCTGATTTATATAAAAGTTGACATAAAGTAATATTCATAAAGAGAGTGTCCACAAATAAGTATTTGGTTGGTATCCTTTATACAAATAATCATCGTAGTTTAGTGTCATTCTTGTCATACTGTTGGATGTGATAATTTATTATTACTAAGGCCTTGATTAATATCTTAATTCAAAGGTTATAAATAAAAACATCAGAGATTTATGTATACTCGGCCTAAATAAATCGAATGCGTCACGGCAAATTGCTTCTAATCTTTGCATAAAATAGAGTAAGATAACTTTCAACGCAATTCTAGCCGAAATTAATTAAACATCGCAGAGTTCTGAGCCACGGAGGTCAAAGGACAAGATCAGAGGGTGAACGTCTTCATGTCAAATGTGCAACGACAAGTTGAACTAAATAATGCATAACTAAAGTACCGCGGCCGATATTGACAATTTCCAATCTCGTCTGGACGCGCCGAAATTTACAATATTATAAATTGAACTGTCAGTCAAAATAACATATTTAATATTTTATTCGGTATTTTTTAAAGTAAGACGTAATGTTTGAGTAAAGAAACTTTATGGATATGCATCATTTAGAAGTCATTTGGTACATTTAATAAAGATAGGTCTCGTAGTCTATTCTAATGTAATGAAGCTGAAGAGTTTGTTTGTGACTTTTGGGTGTATTTTTTTTTTGGTTGAACGCGCTAATCTCAGCTACTGGTTCGACTGTTAAAATTATTTTTGTGTTGAATAGTTCCATTTATTGAGAAAGGCTTTAGGTTATATATCATATACAGGCAATAAGTCTGGAGCAGGATTGAAAAATGTGACAAAAGTGGGAAAATATAGGAATATGCGGGAAACAGCTAGTTATTAAACATATAGCGCCTCTTTTATGGAAAAAGGAGGCAAACGAGCAAGTGAGCCACCTGATGTTAAGTGGTCAACAACGCCCATGAAAACCCACAATACCAGAGGAATTATATCGGTGCGTTGCCAGCCTTTGAGGAAAATATAGTCTCTCTTCTTGAAGGGCCCTAAGTCATATCTGTTTGGAAATACCGCCGAGGCAAGCTGATTCTACAATCAAGATGACGCCTGGAATCAAGACGAGCTTAACAATAACTTACTGAGATAAAAAGGTTGTGAGTTCGATCCAAACATGTACTAATACTTGTATTTTTATAGTTAAAAGCATTCATGAAACAAGAGAAATCATTTTCCTAGTCATAATTACCATTTCCATAACAGGTGTACAGGGTATATTCAGACCGTGATCGGAAACGAAGGTAGGTAATACAACATACAACCATAGATATTAGATGTATGTGGTTGTTAGGAAAACGTCAAAATTTTAATTATTTTGTCGGATTTTTTTTGTTATCACCGTAACCTTTTTTTTTTTTTTTTGTTCTCGAGGGGAAAGCTGTTTATGGCTCTACTTCCCGCCAGCCCCGGGGGAGGGGGGGCGGGAAGCGTATGTCGGGGTCAACGGTCTTCCAGCCCGGCGCGCGGCGACGTCATGTCCGCGCAGGTGTTAGTGCCGGGCTGGGTCCCTAACAATATCCCTAAACCGGCATACCGACCAAAATCCTCCGGTGGCCATCTCCGCGCCGAGTGGGGCGACCACGGTACTTGAGCGAGAAGCGCCCACCGTAATGCCGCAGCCGCCCGGTGCGCCTCCGAGACGTATTTGTCTCGGCCGTCTCGGAGTGTGTAGGGGGCGCAGTTGCACCCCCACTAGCTTGGTTCGGGCGCCCCGGTTGTGGATGGGCGCCCGCGACGTACACAGGCCACAGTGCCGCCGCCCCTCTCGGGGCCACTTTCAGTGAGGACGCGCCGCCCCCGCAGCGCGCCCAGCGACCCCAAGGGCCCCTTTGAGTCGTCTTTTACGACAGGCAGGGGATACCGTGGTGCGTAACCTGCCTTAGTTTCCGATCACGGTCTGAGTACACCTGTATACAGCACTACACGAAAATGACGTCACCAGTTTTAAAATGAATACGTACAAGGTAGTAAGACGCCACACGCTAATGTTATTTCATTATATTAGTTGCTATCTACTGCCTTTGCTCGCGTTAATATTGATGACATCAATTTAATATACTAATCAATTAATGTTGCTATAACCAAGGTTGCCGCCTTTGAGGCACTGCTTCAGTATTGTGTATGGAGTCTATACTTAGTGAGAATTTTACAATAGAAAAATCCAATTATCTCATGGTCTCGCGATGCAAGTAAGTGCCGAGGTCTTGGGCTCGATTTCCGGGTCGGGCAGAGTGGTATTGGTTTTTTTCACTGTCAGTTGCAGCACGGAGACTCGAATTGAGTTTAAAATACGGTATATGGCCTATTACGTGGGACGAAAAACATAATTGGGGAAATGTCGGTGCAAAAAGGCTAGGCTTTGCCTACCCCTTCGGGAATAGGGATGTTGACAAAAATTTGGAACTGTTTTCATTTTATAGATAAGAACGTAAATATTACGAAAAAATATACTTAATTTTTTTATTCATCAATTTTAAATAAAAAAACGACTTTAATTAGTTTAGTGTTTGAATTTCGCGCCTAAACGCTCCAAGCTGTCACCTGGTCTTGATGACGTAACAGTGTATTAAATACAACCAACTGCTGTTAAACTAGGGATGAAACAATACCATTAAGGTATCGATACTTCTACTCAATACCGTATCGGTCGTCAAGAATCGATACTTACTCGGTATCGGTCGGCAAGTATCGATACTTACTTGTATCAAATCGTTTTTGGAAAATTTAGAATAAAAATCTTAAAATATAATAGTATTTTTTATCAATAAGTACAAAATTATAGGATTTTCAGCCTCGTGGCGCAGTTGGCTAGACACCAGCTTGCGAAACGAGAGGCCGCGGGTTCTATCCCCGCACCGAGACAAATGTTTGTGTGATTCGCAAATATGTGATTCGGGTCGGGGTGTTTGGAAGACCGAAAAGTCTCTCGTAGTTTCTTATACCCACGACACAAATCGGTTAAAAATTTCTGCTGCTTCAAAATTAAGTTGCAAGATTTCATCCAAACAAACATACATACATACATTGCAAGTTAAATAAAATCTTGTAAAAAGTGTAAAGTTCCGATTTATCGAATCGAAAAAACATCGATGTTTTTTCAAAGTGGACAGTGGACACCCCTAGGTTAGACAACTTGTCTGTGATTCTTCATACATTGTGACGTAACGCGCTCCGATTGGCGTTTGCAGTCACGTGATATTTGGAATTATTTTAAACATTTTTAATTATTTTTAATTAATTTATTACTCATATTTACATTTACAAAATATGATTTTCAGCATTCTAATATTCACTGTTATGGCAAAAAAATAACTTTTCATACATTCGCTATTTATGTCAACATCCCTATTACTATACGTGTATGTAGAAAAATCAAAAAACGCTTTTACCAGCCCAGAAACCGAACCCGGGACTTTTTAATTCCACATTGCACATTTAAACCGGGACAGCAATCAGTAATGTAAATCATGAAGTTAGGTTGATTATTCAATTTTGTTAAGTGTAGGCCAATGACCTATCAATTGCTTCGAAACTGGCACCCGAACGGCCATTAATTTAAAAACCCATTGTGCACTAATCTATAATGACAAATGTTGCTGACCGCTGCATAACTATATATCGTGAATTTTATGAGCAGAATTGCAAGATACTTAAGTGTTTATTATTTAGTATTTTTAACATTTTTAAAAGGATAAAAGGCAGTTTAATGAACATGATCATCATTTCTTTCCATCTTTATTTTTCAATTTTGTACATTGGACAGCCCCATGGCGCAGTTGGCTACATACCAACTTATGAAACGAGAGGCCGCGGGTTCGATCCCCGCACCGAGATAAATTTTTGTGTGATACAAAAATATTTGTCTTGGGTCTGGGTGTTTGTGAGACCGAAATGTCTCGTAGTTTCTGATACCCACGACACAGGACTTGTATCCTAGTGTGGGGTCAGAATTATGTATGTGACTGTTGAGTGTATTTATTTATTTATTCGTTTACTTTGTCTTTATTTCTGAAGGACTGGTTTAAGTGTACATTTCACCACCCTTTGTAAGCTTATCGTAAGCCTATCGCTGTTTTTCGGAAACATTTTCATAGTGCCAGCATGACCATTTCCTAATATCAAAACCTAATAATAATTCTTTGCCCGTACTGGTAATCGAACCCAGAACTTTTCGACCGCACGCCTCATAGTCTTACTGCTGGACCCAAGAGAAATGATGAAGACGTAGGTAAACTTTTCAGTTGAAGTAGTTTAAAACAAATAGATATATTGGTAATAAGGTACTATTCAATATTGATCAAAGCTAAAGGTTTCTTGACTTTGTAAAGTAAGTAAAACTACATCATTCACTCCGTACTTTTTAATTTAATCTTATAAATAGTTTTAAACGAACCAAATTACAGAGTATAGAATTTGGTTCTCCGAGGTTCTGAATGAAACTGAGGTTCATTAATTGAGCCCGGGCTATTCACTACTCGCCATCTGGCCGTGTTTTAATATAACTTATAATAGTTTTCCCTAAGTGAATCAAAGTCTTCAAAGAACAACTATAATGATATTAGAAGTTTTGTTTTACACTTACGAAAATTTATACAAATTTTAGAGATGGTTTCTTATCTACTTAATAATCTTATGACCTTCATGATTAAACTTATAATAAAACAGGTTTATTCTATTAAATTGGATAAAAAAGGAGATTTATAGAAAAAAAATACTGGCTCGTAGACTCGCTGTACAACTATCTGCTCTACGATCTACATGTCCCGGGTTTGATTGCTGGGTCGAGCAGTGTTCTTGGGTTTTTCATGAGGACATCCTCAATAGCAGCACGGAGTCTGAAAATGTGCCCGAAAATCGGCAATAGGCTCGCCCCCTATTACATGGGAGTGATGAAATGTGACTGTAGAAATTTACCTCTGCTTACCCCTTCGAGGAATACAGTCGTAGGGTTTTGTATGTTTGTATGCTTGCTTAATTATTTAACATATATACCAGGTTATTTTATTAAATTGACTAGAGATTGTGATAATTATAGGAGAAAAAAACATCAAAGCCAGGTAGAAACATGGCTAAATAAATAAATAAATAAATAAATAAATAAATAAATAAATAAATAAATAAATACACCCAACAGTCACATACATAGTTCTGACCCCACACTAGGATACAAGTCCTGTGTCGTGGGTATCAGAAACTACGAGAGACTTTTCGGTCTCACAAACACCCAGACCCGAAACAAATATTTGTGGATCACACAAACATTTGTCTCGGTGCGGGGATCGAACCCGCAGCCTCTCGTTTCGCAAGCTGGTGTCTAGCCAACTGCGCCACGGGGCTGTCAAAAATACATACACATACAATGGCTGCGGATAGGGTGTACCCACTGTGTACAGTGGCGGTACTTCCATAGAAGCCCAAAAGCGTTACACGTTAATTGTTTAATGTCAAGTTTATAAATGTTTATTGTGGGGTCAGTATTTTCTCATTTATATGTCAAATTGCTTTTGTTAAATAAATATTTACAGCTTAAAGATTAATATTCGGAATTTGTAAGGCAAGCTGGGCTTTTGGGCTTCTATGGAAGTACCGCCACTGGGTACACGGTGTCTAGAAATATTGTCCGATGTATTAAGTATGGTTCCGAATGTAATCGACGTACGAATAAGCTTTGTAGCTCTACTCAGCTCATTTGGGACAAAAGACCATATAAATGCCGTGTAATGACGCTGGACGCATGCCAGTTCCTACACTCATTCGGGTCACTATGGAAGTCATTGGGCGAAGCCTGTGCACATGTATCTGTATTGGTTTAGCAGAGACCATTAGTCAACGGTTTGAAAGGCGTAATTGTCACCTTAAACATCTATAATACCGTACCGTAGATGCACAGCTTGAAAGCGTTTGCAAATACGAAAAGAGAAAGTAAAAAATGAGGTCTTCGGAATATCAGTCATAGGCATCCAAGACGTTGAGTAGGAAAATTCCTATTCAAAATTAACTACATGGACATATTTGTATGTATATGGCTACAGATTTAAAGCCATTTTGATCTAAGATTGAAAATTCCTGGTAAAGTAGTGATGGCCCCGAGGTTTAGGCGCGGTCGAGAATTTCGGTAGTCGCAGGTTCAAATCTCAGGCTTTTGATTTTTTTAAAGTTATGTGTGTGTTCACAATGAATTATCAATTATTATAATATTATTGTAACGGTGAAAGAAACCATTGTGAGGAAAACTGCACACCTAAAATTCATAGGAATTACTTAGTTGTGTAGTCCGCCAACCTGGACTAGGGCAGTGTGGTGGACTAAGGCCTAAACCCTCTCAGTTGTAGCGGAGGCCCTTGCTCTGCAGTGGAATATATATGAGCTGATGATGAAAGAAGCGGAGATTGTTTTTGCACGATGACTATAATATTCAATATATATATCAGTCCATATACGTTCCACTCCTTGGTACGGGCATCCAAAGTGTTACAAGAGATGAATAATCCGTATCACGTGTAATATCAACGGCGGTGCACGAAATAGTTCACTGTACTCGACACCTCACTTCCTCCATATCCATAAGTAGAGCCAACTTCAGCCCGCAAGTTAATAAACTGCTAACTTCGGCGCGAAGTTTCGTTACCTTTAGCGTTCGCATATTACTGAACACACCAACTGTGTTTTGTCAACGTTCTCGCTATACTCAAGGAGAATGTTTTATAAGATTTGGTATAATCTAGTTGTTACACTTTTAATGCTAACTAAAAGTATACGTTTGAGTCACAATGATGTAAGCTTTTTAGCTATCGATTCAAAGTCATAATATTCAAAATTATGTCATAATAAAAATTTGCATTCACTACTCATCGAGATAATCGTAACTGTTCTTATAACCCTATTTCGACCTCTAATCTAAAATCAATATAAATGTTAAAATTCAAAATACGTCTAATACTACTACTTAAGATTATTTGTATTGTCATGGTATCACTAACATATTAGAACCTATCATGTCTCATCGAATTCTCAATTTGAGCACAAAATAAAAAATATCTTAAGATTCGACAGACCAGATCTAAGTGGACAACTCTTGTTTTCCAACTCCTCCTTTATTTTGTCTTTCTGATTAACTTCGTTGCAGGATTATGACAAATTTAGATCCCCTTAGATCCGCTGAGCTTCATTGCTCAGCGTCAATACTGTGCGTGCCGCTGTTGATCCTGGAGCACAAGAGTTACAGTGGCGGGTGTGTGGTGGGATAGGAAAAAAAGACCAGATATTTATTTAATCGCTTCACCTAGAAATTTGGTCCAAGAAACGCAAAGTTACGCCGTTGTGCTGCCACTACGCCAATGAGGCGACAAATAAATAAACGAATAACAATATAAAAGCAATAACACACCGAATTACAAATAAATCAGGAAAACAAATATTTATTTTGTCGTCCAACTGGCGTGGAATGATGTAGGAAAAAACATAAACGCGACATGTCGAATCCTGGCGATAAGGAAAACGGCTGCCGCATCTCGGCTGCCTCTAAATTCATACAAAAAACGTGACGAGCGAACGGAATTAGCCGTCTGTAATAAATGGTGATTTGGATAAGGTAATAAATATTATATCACACGATTTTCTATAGATATATTAAAAGAATTCGAAATAGTTTGCCGATGTACAAATGGTTGGTTAATTTATCCAATAAGACCGTTTCGGTATGGCAAGCGTTAGTTCTGACGATTAAAACCAAAACAAACTGACTGCATGGCAATTTATAATAATAAATTATAAAATGCAAATCGTGAAGTCAATTCAGATCCTTCGATTCTCTCTTGACCCTCTGAAATTCATACAAGCATACGTTGCAGCTAAAACAACTTTAATTTTTTCTTTAAAGCAAAATGTATGAAATGCCCCTCAATACATTAAAAAACCATGTTAAGTGATTGGGTGCATATCGATAAATATGATCAAGCGTCTGCCAACGTCCATACCACGTTGAATACACCGGTTCTCGTCCGATCACCGAAGTTAAGCAACGTTGGGCGCGGGCAGTACTTGGATGGGTGACCTCCTGGGAACACCGCGTGATGTTGGCTTTTTGCACTTTTTCCATAACGTCTTGCTGTTTTTAATATATTTTGAAATAAATTATTGTGATTTATTATATAGATCTTAATGTCAGACAGATAACAAAACTCATGTCGTTTTGGTAGAAAATCTTAAGTCTGTAAGACTCCATTACAACTGGGCGTATTCAATGAAACTCCGTCTGAACTTTGTTAAGTTTATTATACACTTTTTATGTACAATTACACTGTGTCCATCTGACTTACTCCGTCTCGTCCTTATCCAACGTCTTTACTGTTCCTCCTCCCAATGGCCAATGGCCCTACTTATTATTTTCTCGACTTTTTATTAATTCTCAACTACCCCACTATTCTAATGACAGTGTTGCCATAATAATTACATTTTAAAACTAACTAAAATATTGTTTTCTTTTTATTTCTAATTCTAAGAAATATGTATATTTTTGTAAAACCTTACACTCGACCATCCTGACGACGTGTATGTCCTCATACACGCATCAAGTGATAACCTTACACAACGGCCGTCAACTAATGCCGAAAAACTAATTTTGTAATTTAATAAAATCAATCAAATTTGAATGTATCTTAAAAAAATAAAACCCCATTCAAAATATGGAATTACCTTGCAAATTAAAGCTATAACTTTTAAAAGATCTATGTACGCTATGTACCTTTCAAATATATATTCATGGTTCAAACGCCCATTAGTTTGCCCTGAACCAATCACTTCTTACCAAACCAATCAATTCTTGGTAGCTATGCTGCTTGCTATTGTCATATTGAACCGAATCAATCACTTCTCGGTTGTCATGTTGTTGCCTTGAACCAATCATTTCTCAAGGACTTTTCCACAACAACTGAACCAATCACTTCTCAGTTGTCATGTTGTTGCCTTGAACCAATCAATTCTCAAGGACTTTTCCACAACAACTGAACCAATCACTTCTCAGTTGTCATGTTGTTGCCTTGAACCAATCACTTCTCAAGGACTTTTTTCACATCAACTGAACCAATCACTTCTCAGTTGTCGTTTTGTTGCCTTGAACCAATCACTTCTCAAGGATTTTGTATATCATTCATTAGTCAGGGCGCGAACCAATTCAATTCTCGCTCCCAGACCTGCAACAAAATCTTTTTTTTTTTTTTAAGTTTGCATATCTCTCATTCATATAATTATATCATCACATCATTATACAATTATATCATCATATAATTATATAATTATATCATCATATCATCATATCATTATATCATCATATCATCGTATCATCGTATTATCGTATCATCACATAATTATATGATTATAATATCAACATATCATTATATCATCATATCATTATATCATCATATCATCATAACATATTATCATATCATCATATAAACATATCAACATAATATCATCATATCATCACGTTTCACTGCTTTGCACGGGCCCCCTCCACAAATAAGAAGGTTTAGGCCTCAGTCACGCTGGCCCAGTGCGGGTTGGACATATAACACCTCATTTTCACATAATATCAATTGATTTTCAACCATTTACAATTATCAGGTATTAGTTAAAATAACAGGTATCAAAAAGGTTCAATCTTAATCACATTTTTATTTTAACTATCATTTATTGGCATTGTATCACTCAACTTGTCCATTTGATTTTGGTGGTATTGCCACTGTATTTAAATCATGCAACCTTTATTAAGGCAAAATATTCTAAAGAGATGGGAAGTAAAACAACTATCTCTGTGACTAATCAGCCTACCAAGACCACTGAAGGTATAAAGTATGTCTTACAATGCATTAATCCGTTTTAGGAATTAGTTTTCCTTACGGATTTAATTTCACGGAAGGTGACCAATATGGAATATATGAAACAGCAAATCTGCTTTTTGTTTTGGAATTTATTTCTTAACAAAACGATTCACCCCTAAGAGTATTTTCTAGCCCTAAATACTTCTCGACACATTCTATTTGCCAGTGCGCGCCATTTGCGACTACCCACCGCATGGAATCATTGTTTTCCAAATACATTTATTGAACAATCTTATCGCGTATGATATAATTATTTCTTGCAATTCAATTTCGTCTCGTATCATTATGAATGAAGGAAGAATAGTGCGACCCCTACATAACTCTCCCAATTTAAGTGTCAAAAGCCAAACGTCATAAGTAATACCTAGGTACTTATCTCGGCTGATATTTATTTCACATGATTCTCAGTTATCTTTAAGGAAATAGATTACGCGATAGAGTAGGTCACAATAAAATTCATAAAATAAGAGCAAATAGCGCTTAGCGTGTTACGACCGCCTGACGGCGGGAACAATAAAAAAAAACAATTACAAAATAATCAATTTATTAAAAAAAAAATAAAATAAAATAAAAATTCTATATTTATGACTACACCCAGGGGGGTGGATTCTTGGCACAGGAAAGCTTTCTGGTCCCAATAAAACCCTATGTGCACTGGGGACTTAACTTCGGTCTTTCGATCCCGTGACGCGTGGAGGGGTCTTCGGTGATATATCGGAAGGCCCTCAGCCGCAGGGGTCT
This sequence comes from Hemaris fuciformis, assembly GCA_907164795.1. NCBI lineage: Eukaryota > Metazoa > Arthropoda > Insecta > Lepidoptera > Sphingidae > Hemaris > Hemaris fuciformis. The sequence goes on from OU015440.1 coordinate 12,453,397, forward strand.
GCTGGAGTCGGTGGGCAGAAGCGTTGCCCGTTGGTACAGTCCGTACTAGTACGTGCAGCTGTCGTTCACAAACGTACTGTGGACTTGCAGCTCGTAGTTCTCAATCCGAGTCGTGAACGTGCAGCTCGTATTTCTCAACCCGAACGGAGAACCCCCAGTTTCCTGGAACGCGTCGAAACGACACTTGTAGCGCGAAAGATCCGACACCCAGGCACTAGACGAGACCAGGAATGGGCGTCGGCATCTTTCGTGAAGCAATAGCGGAATGGAGTGGCGACATTTAGGTCCGGTTGTAAAAAAAAAAAAAAAAAAAAATAATAATTAAACGAAACATAGTTATATGTCAAATGCCAATATAATTAATAATTATTATTTAAATTACCCAACCCAGGATCAAACCCCAACTGTTTATATGCCGGACGATCACCATTCCATTACGCGATGAGTACAAAAGAAATAGTTACACTTAAACTTTTACACAAGTACAGGTTTAATTTTATACACATGAATACTACGAGTGAAACAATGACCTTCGATATTTATTTCGCCGGTACATCGAGAAATTTCTCTTATCTTAACATCACGCTAATCTAGAAAATAAATCTCACAGCTATGTGTGTGTATTACATTATTTGAACTAACAGGAGGAAATATAGTTTATATATAACTTTACACAATTATAAAAATTTAACTGGCTTTAAAGTCTAAGCAAACTAATACAATTATTCGGTGGCAATTTTTAATAGAATACTTATATTTAAATTTGGAAATATATTTTAAGATAATAAAGTTCTTATTAAGATAATACACCAGCCACCGATATTAACAACATACGCGTGGAACACAGTGGGAATTAATTATCGCGGCCATACTGATTTGGACTAAATTAATATTAGGTATAATAGAATGTTAATGAAGAAAAATACCGCGGCGAAACATATTTGAAACTCATCGGAAAAATAAAAAAGTAAGTTATATTTTACCAATTTTAAGATACTCACAGTCGCATTACGTTACGTTGTTATACCACTATCAAGAAATATATATAGCCATAGCAATTTTTGCACTATTAAAAGGTTGAAGAAATCACTTGTTGAATAGTAATCAAATTAATCCAGACACGAAAAACTAGTTAACAGCAACCAAGCCAATATTGGAATTAAATATATTAAACTTACCAAGGGGGTTGAAAATGATGCGATCCGCTTTTAATTTCTTTTTCGTTTTAGTATAGCACTGATTTTACTACTGTTTAAAAAATGCGAACTAATCACAACTCTCTGGCGTCGGAATTTCTCCTTCTCTCTCCGCGAATTCGTCCTTATATAGGTACATATCGGTTCGGTGGTGGGCCTATTTCCTTCCTGAGGCGACAATGCGTACTGTCAGATTCTAGATTGTTCCGTATGACATGAGACAGAGATATGGAAAGAACGGTACAACCGAAGCAAGACACGCCACGACTACCCTCTATATTTTTGTAAATCCCTGTGGGACTGAGATAGTAATTATAGAATCGAGCGAGATGGAATAGTTCGTAGGAAGTTGAACCGTCGATCGCTATTGTATTTTTTCTCGAAATTTCTGGCTGTGGCGTTTACTATCCGATGTTCTAGAAATAATTTGATTTCCGGCACCGACGAATACCTTATATGGTCGTTGTGATGATATCGCTAGTTAAAGCGCGCGGTTTGCATTCAATTGTAACAACGGGTTATTTGTTTGTTTGTATGTAGTTATTATTTGTATTTATTTTATGTTTATAAACTTGTTACAACGTAACAAGCGATTCGAGTAATCAAAGGACTTATGAACATTTAGAAGGTAGTCTCTTACATTCTGCACGCCATTAAATATTTTCTCAACAAGTATACTAAATTAATTTATTGAGTATGCTACCGGTTAAAAGACTTTGACTTCCTTATTATTTAAAATCCTCTTTTGTATGTCGCTAATACTCGGTCTCTGCGTTCTACTAACTCCTAACAAATAAGGACTCCTATCCATTCCTCTTCCTTCTATGATATATAATTCTTTTTCTATACCAGCTGTAAGACTTTGGAATGCATTGCCAATTTATATAAAGCGTGCCTTTTTCTTTCATATATATTTTTTTATTTTTTAAATAAACATTTATCTTTAACGTAATATATATTGCTGCTTATTGCTTATTATTATTTCTTGTATTTCAACTATAATTTTCAAATACTATTATTTAGAACTTATTATTTATTGTATTGTATTTATGTATATACAAAATTATTTATGCACCAACAAAAATTCTGCTATGTTCACCTTATGGTTGTCTGGAAAAGATCGCTTAAAGTGATAAGACCGACATTTGTACGTGCATTCTGTTTTATTAACAACTTATTAATTTACTGTCTATTTTAAAAACTTTATCAAAGCTAAACACTGTTAAAGCATTCTTTCATTCACGTGGAAATTCTATTACACTATACTAGACTTTGGCGCAACCCGGCTTAACTCCTCCACAGTTTACTTCATATCAGAGATGAATCAATTTTATTTCATAAAAATTGAACACATAAATAAAGTAACTGTAATAATATGTATAATACGAAATATGTATAATAAAGTAATAATACGCATTTTCGATCAACATTATCACATCTTCAAATGTGTATTTAACATCACTAAAGTTTGACCATGTATTAACAAATCTTCAATATATATTGACGAAACGTAGGCTTAATATAACGTACCAAGCCAAGAATATCATTCATCATGTTATGTCGGAAAACTGCAGGCGAATTTGCTAGCCCAAACGGCATACGCTTAAACTCGTATTATCCGTACGAAGTAACAAACGTAGTATAACGCTTTCTATTCTCCGTGACGGGTACTACACTAAACCGTAACTTACTGAGCTTGGAGGCGGTAATACTTAAAATAGTGTAAGACATCAATAAGTCTAGTTTATCTGTACGAATAGAGTTTCCACGAGCTGTAGCCGATTCTCTATAAACCTCATTAGAAATACTTGTAACATTATTTTCACGTTTCCCAAAGGTTCCCGTTAACGAGATTTTCCATTAATCCTTTCAGCACGGCAGACAAAATTCTTTCGCAATAAATATGAACAGTTACAAGGAGTTATTGTTACACTCTGATTAACGGAGTAAATATAAAAAACGCCAATTTACTAGCCAGTAGTCAGTAATATTCAGTAAATAACCTAACGCTAATAGAACTCTATAAGTGTAACTAACGCAATTCAGTAACTATATTCAAAACTAAGCTACACGCGTTTTTTTGTAAACTTATGACGTGTGGTTGTACCGTGAAAGACTGTCCTATTAGCATAGACTAACCTAACATCTACAACTCTACACAAAACTGGCATTTACGCAGTCAGTATTTGAGTCAAGAGTACATCTACCCCCTGATCGTATTGCATGCATCAAATTTTACCAAGAGTTTTTAGGAATCAGAAATAAGGATGTCCCTACTTACAGTTAAACAGAAATACCTTGAGTAAGATACTTCCTGTCATGTACTCCTAGACACATTGAATGCTGGTTTCTCATAGTAATTATTCTAATAGGTTCATTCAGTCTATCATATCCTCTGAGTATTGGCCATTCCTATAGAAAAGCGCTAATATATTTATTTATTAGGCTATTGCCTTTACTGCCACTCTTGCCACGTGAACCCAATTAAATTTAGCTCGCGGCTTTGGCCAATCCTTGGAATATCTGTACTGATATATGAAACATAGTCGTATCTCAACCATATACAGAAGCGCATTCATTTACTTTCTTCAACAATATATCTAATTGTTATTTTTATTAGTTATAGGGTCAAAATATAAAATAATGTTCTTGTGAAATTTAAAATTCAATTGATTATGCGTTCTGTGATAACGACTGATAATCTTGACCACGCTTCAAGAATTGTAATAATCTTAGCAAATCATTAGCGGAAAAAGAGGGATTACATGACCTGCTATGATCCGTGCGATGCTTGCGTTCTCGTTCCTCGTGTAGTCGTTCGCGACGAGACGCCGACCTCGCGATGCTCCTCTGACGAAGATAGTTCGCATTCTCAAAGAATCTCATACTTTCGCGGCAGCTCTTGTTCCAACCTTTCGACTAGTTGCCGCTCCGGTTCTAGCCGTTTTGCTCGGCTCTGGTCCTGGCGGCAGCGGCTGCGAGCACGGCTTCATTTCGGCGGCTCATACGGTTTTGTTAAGGCATTTTTATCCTGCTCGTTTTACCGTTAGCTCTGGAAGACTCGAAACAAGACATTATGGCTTAGTAGGTATACACCTGTTCAACTAAACTTGTTACATATACATTCATGAAGCAAACAAAATGAACCCACGAGCACATGTGAGATAAGGGTATATGTATATTTTTTTATTTTTATAAAATTTCTATAACTGATTGTTAATTCATACAAGATGCAATATATTTTAAAATATAAAAAAATATCAATAGTCCTAATCATCACTACATATTATAAAACAAAGTCGCTGTCTGTCCCTATTACTTAAATCTTTAAAAGTACGCAATGGATTTTGAAGCAGTTTTTTTTTTATTTATAGATAGAGTGATTCAAGAGGAAGGTTTATATGTATAATACATGCATAATATTTTAGAGAAACATTGATAAATTTAGAGGTTTCTAATGTGATGTCGTAAATAAACATTTTTGCACTAACATTGCAAACGTTGGCTGAATCCCACGAGATAAATCAAAATAATGTACTACAGTATTGTACACCTTAAAAAGGTCAATAAAAAGGTCCGCGATGGTATATGTCTATCTCTTAAGGATAACCCACAATAACCAGTTTTTTATCCTTTACATTTTACAGGAAAAATGGCTTATTTACAAAGTGATTTTAAGCAATACAGTATTAATCCTTATCCAATTAAGTACCTTAAATACATTGTCCATTTAATTTAAATCAATATGGTCCTTACAGCATGTAATTCAAATAAATATTTCCGAAGATATTACAGATTTAAAATGCAAGGACATAGCGGTTGCGGCGGTACCAGTAGTATATTTAGCATCAACATTGCATCGCTAGTATAGAAATATAACAGAAATTAGTATTAGTTATTACTTACGTTGGGTATCGGCACTTCTGAGATGTAAGACTCCATTACAACTGGGCGTATTCAATGAAACTCCGTCTGAACTTTGTTAAGTTTATTATACACTTTTTATGTACAATTACACTGTGTCCATCTGACTTACTCCGTCTCGTCCTTATCCAACGTCTTTACTGTTCCTCCTCCCAATGGCCAATGGCCCTACTTATTATTTTCTCGACTTTTTATTAATTCTCAACTACCCCACTATTCTAATGACAGTGTTGCCATAATAATTACATTTTAAAACTAACTAAAATATTGTTTTCTTTTTATTTCTAATTCTAAGAAATATGTATATTTTTGTAAAACCTTACAAGTCAAATGATAATATTGGATCATATATTGCTTTTTTAATGATCGTCATTTAATGCGTGCTAGCCCAGGCTAGACTACAAGCACATTCAAAACCAAATGTAGAAGAGAATGTACAACCATTCTAAAAGATCATAACGTAGCAATGCAAGTAATATTAAGTTACAATGTAAGTGTTTTGGAGAAATCTGTAAACTTGCATTAATTAATTAATAATAAATAAATAAATAAATAAATAACTATGCGGGTGTTATGCTTCTTGGTGGCTACATTGATGGATACAATACCCTGCTACTAATGAATAAATACTGCTTTGTTCAATATCTAAGACACACATACACACACTTACCCCTATATTCCCGGCAGGGATAGGCAGAGTTTTCTGCATCGACATTTTACCTTTTTTGGGCCCTCTTCCAGACTCCGTACTGCTATTGAAAATGTACTAAAACCCAATAAAACTTTGCTTTGAGATTTGAACCATCTTCTAGATCACACAACAGACACTTGCGCCGTGGGACCACGAGGCAATCAAAAGAAGCAAATGATAATGATTATTCAATATAAAAGTCAAATCTCTCTAATGCTGTACTTTTGGGATAAGACATTTAATTATACCATAGCTGGTGAGCTACGAGCCTCCCATATAGAGCTATCCCGGGAAAATTAATAATTCCCCCGGGATGAATATAATCAAGCATGGAGCTACGCGTAACAAGACCTCGTTATCCGCACTGGCCCCGATAGGTGAAAGGGCGTCTGTAAATACAAAACAGTACATAAGATCTTTTAATTATAAGGATGATTCAAACATTATCCTGTGAAAATAAAAAAAGGATATTTTTTGTGATAATTTGAATTGTGATATTTTTTTGATGATAGCGTCATGAGGTGTGGTCTCATATAAACATACATTGAAAATAACAAACATCGATATATTAAGCTTCGCAATATCAATTTTGGGCTAAGGTATCCTCATAACTCAAGGTTCAGTACTACCATACGATACCTACTCAACAGAAGAATGTGGGTAAAATTGTGTATTGATGTGGGATTTTAAGAACCTTTACCATAGAACAGACTTCAAATCGAAAAAAAAAATTGCCTGAACTATCACGCTACACCATGGTATGTCACGCTTCATCGAGAGATTCCGTGTTGTATTTCTGATAAATTATCAATTTCTTAATAAATAAAAAATAAGCATTATTTCGTATAAAACTGTTAATATAAATAGGACCGCTATTCATTACGTGGAGTTAAATAACTACTGAAGCAGTGATGGCCTCGAGGTTTAGTCGCGCGGTCAAAAATTTCGGCGGTCGCAGGTTCAAACCCCAGGCACACACCTCTGACTTTTCGAAGTTATGTGTGTATTCACAATGAATTATCACTTGCTTTAACGGTGAAGGTAAACATCGTGATTAAACCTGCACACCTAAAAGTTCTTAGGAATTTCTTAGGTGTGTAGTCCGCCAACCCGCACTAGGCCAGCGTGGTGGACTAAGGCCTAAACCCTCTCAGTTGTAGAGGAGGCTCGTGCCCAGCAGTGGGACGTATTTGGGCTGATGATGATGAAATAACTACTGAAACGCACATGTACAAATACATTACAATTTATACCTATAGGACAGGGTTTCTCAATCTTTTGGTTTCACGAACCCCTGTTAAAGTTTCCAGGTGATAGCGAACCCCTAAAGTCCCCTTAACTAATTAAATATCCAAAATGGAGTCAATTATAGAAGTAATTTTGGAAAGTTTTAACCTTTATTCTGACTCGGTATCAAGTCGATTTCTGTATTTAGTTTTTATCATGACCAGGTGTGAAAACCCACTCTCACATAAGTATGTTGTAGCCACTATGTGTGTCGCACGTGGTTACTAGGCGTCAAGTCATCATCATCATCATCACCAGCCCAAATACGTCCCACTGCTGGGCACGGGCCTCCTCTACAACTGAGAGGGTTTAGGCCTTAGTCCACCACGCTGGCCTAGTGCACTACGCACCTAAGAAATTCCTAAGAACTTTTAGGTGTGCAGGTTGTATCACGATGTTTTCCTTCACCGTTAAAGCAAGTGATAATTCATTGTGAATACTTCGAAAAGTCAGAGGTGTGTGACTGGGGTTTGAACCTGCGACCGCCGAAATTCTCGACCGCGCGCCTAAACCTCGAAGCCATCACTGCTTAACTGCTTAGTCGTCAAGTCACCATTACGTAAATCTTGTCATGAACCCCCGGCCGTCGAATGGCGAACCCCACTTTGAGAAACCGTACTATAAGATATTGGTACGGTAGAGTGTATGAGTAAAATTTGCAACATGAGCTAAACGATACAAATGAAACTAGCAATGCAAAAAAAATATCCATTTAAAGTAGGCAAATATTTTCAATACCAGCCGATATAACATTTTTAACTATACGGTTTTGAATGTTACAGCTAAATGGAATTTTCGATGTTATTTTATCATGCAATTTATTAAAGTTAAAAGAGTTTATTTTTATTTTTATAAACGACAAATGGTCGAATGCTTTTTTTTTTTTTTTTTTTTTTTTTTCTCGCGGGGAAAATCCTTTTACGGACCATCCCGCCCCGGAGGGGCGAGGGTGTGTCGGACTCACCGGCGCCTTCCGACCCAGCATGGATGTTACCGCCCGTGAATGTGCTCGGGCGGCCGCTGGGCCGGGTCCCTACCAAAATCAATGCGCCGTCATACCGACTAAAAACCCCGCGACGGCCACCATCAGCGCATTCAACGAGGCGGCCCCGGAATACCCTGAAGCCAGAGCTATGGATTGCTCCGGGACCGCCTCTGCGCGGTGCCAAGAGGCACACCAAAATATATTATTTACACCTGGGGGGCCGCCAAGGTAGGGACGGCGGCCCCGTGTGGCCTCTGGGCGCCGGGCTACGTGTTGACCCGGCGCCTCCTACGTCGCCTGTTGCGACGAGCGGGATCGGTCTGCTCCCGATCCCGCTCCGCGCTCTCCTTCTGCGAAATGACACGTTCGCAGAAGGAGAGCATAGCTTTCCACGACCTCCGGCTGCCGACCATGGCGGCGACCACAGTCGGCAGCGAGAGGTCTCTCCCCACGACCGCTACGAGAGCGCTGCGCTCCTCGTCCCAGGCTGGGCACTCCCCAAGCGTGTGCTGGGCCGTGTCCTCACGGCAGTTGCCACAATGGTGGCACACGGCGGTCTCCTCCACTCCGACGATGCGACACAGGTACGCACCGAAGCTGCCGTGCCCGGTGAGCACCTGCGTCAGCCGGAAGGTCGGCGCACCGTGGCGCCTGTCCATCCACTGCTGGAGGACAGGACGCACTGCCGCGACAGTCGCCACGCCAGCACTTGGACTCTCCAGCCTGGAACGCCACTCCTCCACGGCGGCGCTGCGGAGGGAGGCCAGCATGGCCTCGACCTCTCTTGGGGCCGGTCTCTGTCCGGATTGCCGGAACGCCTCCTCCCGCCAGAAGAACACTGACGCGAGGGCCTGGGCGTCCAGCTCCCAGGGCAGAGTACCCGCCAAAACACAGGCCGCCTCGTGCGAAATCGTGCGGTACCCTCTAACGATTCGCTGCGCCACCATACGCTGCGGACGACGCAGCAGGCGGACGCAGCGAAGGCCGAGGGAATTGGCCCACACGGGACACCCGTACAGGGCCATGGACCGCACGACTCCAGCATAAAGGCTTCGGCAAGGGAAGCCAGGACCATCAATGTTGGGCAGCAGGCGACCGAGAGCGCCCGCTGCCCGGACCAACTTCGGCGACAGCATCTCGAAGTGCGCACGGAATTTCCACCGACTGTCCAGAATCAGACCTAAGTACTTCATCTGGGAGCCGATGGGAATCCGCACGCCCTCCACCATCAAGTAGGCCTCCGGCGGTGGCCTAGACCGAGGTCCGTGAAAACACAGAGCCTCAGTCTTGTGCAGGGCCACCTGGAGGCCAAGTCGCCGAATCCTGCCCACCACGAGTTCGGTCCCGAACCCGGCGAGCAGGGCGGCCCGCTGTGGGGTCCTGGCCGTCGCTGTCACCAACGTGTCGTCCGCGTAGCAGACGACAGCGACGCCCCGAAGGTTGGCACCACGAAGCACCCAGTCGTATCCGATGTTCCACAGGAGCGGCCCGAGAACCGAGCCCTGTGGAACACCGCATGACACCGCCCGACGGTGCCACCCGTCGGCGCCCGGATACACGACGTACCTGTCGCACAAGTACGCCTGCACCAGACGCCGAAGGTAGGGCGGAACCTCGTGGTACCGCAGTGCCTCATTGATGCAGGCCCAGGGCATGGTGTTGAATGCGTTGGCGATGTCAAGTGACACCGCCACGACGCACTTGCCCCGAGACACTGCATCCTCCGCCTGTGCCCTGACTCGCAGAATCGCGTGTACCGTCGACCGGCCCCTCCGGAACCCGAACTGGCAATCTGCCAGGTCCGGGCCCGTGCTCTCCAGATGCTCGACGAGGCGCGCGTGCAAGATACGCTCAAAGAGCTTGCACACCTCGTCGAGCAGCACGATGGGCCGGTACGCCGACGGTGACTCTGCGGGTCGCCCCTCTTTTCTCAGCAGGACAAGCTTGCCCGTCTTCCACCGCGACGGGAAGCTGCCCTGCTGCAGGCACGCGGAGAACAGGCTGCGGAGCCTCGTACCCAGCGACTCGACGGCGAGCACCCAAACACGTCCGGGCACCCCGTCGAGCCCCGGGGCCGAGTTCTTGCCCCGCAGCCGAAGCACTGCCGCCTCCAGCTCTTCAGGCGAAACCTCCGGGATATCCCCTGCCGAATCCAACGACGATGGCGCCGATGGACGTGGCGCCATCGGTGGAGGAGTGAACTCCTCGGTGGCCGGGAACAAAGCCGCGACGACGTCCTCGACGAGGTCTGCCCGGAGACTCTCCGTCAGCGGGGGCGCCCATGGGCGGAGCTTGCTCAACGCCACACGGTATGGACGCCCCCACGGATCTCTATCGAGAGACCTCCGGGACTCCTCGTAAGCCGCGGCCTTTGCTCGTGCAATGGCCACCCGCAGCGCTCTCTTCGCCCCTCTGTGGAGGCCATAGAGCAGCCGCTCCTGTTCATCGTCGCCAGGTCGGCGGACCCGACGACGACGGTGCCTGGAAAGTCGGCGTAGCGCAGCCGCGCATGACGCGCGCAGTTGCGAAAGTTCCGCCGTCCACCAGTACACCTGACGCTTCGCCGGGAGGCGGGTGACCCGGGGCATCGACGCGTCGCAGACACGCGACATCGCCACCCCGAACCATTCCGCCTCCTCCTCGACCCGCACCGGTTCGTCTTGTACGGAGAGCCACGCCTGAACAAGAGCGGCCTCTTCCGCAGCCTCCACATCGAGGCGCTTAGCGGCCCACCGCCGGCCGCCCGTGAATCGGGTAGCGGGACCACCACCGGGCGTGGTAGGGGCCCGGGAAGCAGAGACGCTGTACCGGATATAACGATGATCGGACAGCGTCTCCTCATCAACCAGGACCTTCCAGCCCCGGACACGGCGGGCAAGGGCCGGGGTGGCGAACGTTATGTCCACCACCGAACCGCCATTATGCCGCACGCACGTGTCCTCCGACCCCCGATTCAGGACGACCAGCCCGATGGAAATCGCCCATTCCTCCAGGGCCCTACCCCGCGCATCCGTCACCGACGAGCCCCAAGCCAAGGACTTGGCGTTGAAGTCGCCGGCGACTAGCACGGGGTGGGACTGGCTGCCTTGCACCACCAGGGCCCCCAGGCGGACCAGAAAGCTCTCGAATTCCGCCAGGGACCTGTTGGGAGAGAAGTACACTCCTACGACCCAAATCCCCCCCAACAGGACCGCCACGCATCCCGAGCCCTTCGCTACTTTTTCGAAGGGCGGGGATCCGGCGGCGCCCCGAGTGATGATGGCCACCAAGCCATCCAGGTCCCCAGCCCAGTCATCCCGGGGAGGAACAAAGTATGGCTCGGAGACCACAGCCACTTGAATCGACCACTGCGCCAGGCACTGAATAAACAAATCCTGCGCCCTGGCGCAGTGATTGATGTTCGCCTGGAGGAAGTTATGTGCCATACTAACTATGGGCGATCTCCATCATCTCCGGGGTGGGCGGTTTCGGCCGCGCCACAACCTCGGATCTCGCACCGTGTAAAGAGCGGTGCGGGACGGAGGAGGCGACGCAAGCCTTAGCGCCCACCCTGTGCCCAGCGGGCTTACCCGCAGCTGCACAGATAACGCAGTGCGGGTCCGCTTGGCAATCACGGGCCTTGTGGCCCTCTTGACCGCACCGGTAGCAGATCCCGGTGCGGTCACACTCCGCGGTGCACTTAATCCTAACGTGCCCCCTATAGAGGCACCTGAAACACCGCAAGGGCCTAGGCTCCAAGAGCCGAACCCCAGCCGACACCCAGCCCACCAAGACGCGTCCTGCGCTGGTGAGCTTTCCGGCCGCTTTCGCCGGGCACCGGAGCCAAACGGCGCCCAGACCGGAGCGCTCGGCCCGAATTTCCCCCACCCGAATATCTTCGGGCGAGCAGTCGCCGAGCCGAGCGACGGCCGCTGCGACTGCCCCGGGGGTGACGGACTCGTCCAGCCCCGAGATGCGCAGCTCCGCAGTCTTGACGGGTCGGGTGACGCGAACGCCCTCCGACCCGGCAAGTACCTCCCTCATCTTGCTGATGAGGGAGTCGGCCCTTGCCTCCGACTCCGGCCCGGGCACCTCGAAGATGTAGGCCCCGGTGGCCCCTCGTCTGGCCTTCATACCGGCGATGCCCAGGCTAGCGAGGTCCACGTGAGTTTTGACCTCGCGCAGTACCTGGGCATACGTCGTGCCCCGCTCCAACGCCTCCGGCAGCACCGTCAGAGTGACGGCGGCTCTCTGCGGGAGGCGGAGCTGGGGCACCGGCTTGCGCGGCGGCTGTGTCGATTGGGGTTTAGGGGGGACGGTGTTTTGCCCCCTCGACTTCTTCTTTTTCCCCCGCTTCACCACCTCAGTCCATGGAGTTTCCATGGATGCGGGTGGCGGGGGGAGAGGACGCTGAGCTGGCGTCGGCAGGCGCGGTGCCACGCGCTTGCGGTTCCCCCGCTTCCGCTGACGCGATTGGCGGTCGGGATCCGCTGCGGGGGGCACGGCATCAGGACGCTTGGCAGCGGGCTGAATGCTGGCTGGAGGAGCGGGGATTTTGCGGTCCCCTCCTCCTCCCTTCTTTTGGTCTGCGGCCAGTGGAGGCCGGAGAATCGGCTCCGGAGGCAGCCTGAGCACGATCGCCTCGAGCCGAGCTTTCAGCATTGCGACCTGACGCAATGCTTGCTCGAGGCGATCATCTCCTGAAGAAGCCTCGGGAAATGGTCGAATGCTGAATGTTCGATTTTGTAGTTTGAAAAATATTTATTTTGTTCTACATTTATTCACAATTTGTAATAAAAATTCTGGTTTTATACTCAAATAAAACTAATAAACGAATTGAAACGCTATAATTTTTAACGTTAACTTTGCGGCGATTTATTTTGCTACGACGTTCCTTATATTATCATTAGTCCATATACGACCCACTGCTGGGCACGGGCTTCCTCTACAACTGAGAGGGTTTAGGCCTAGTGCGGGTTGGCGGACTACACACCTAAGAAATTCCTAAGAACTTTTAGGTGTGCAGTTTTCATCACAATGTTTTCCTTCACCGTTAAAGTACGTGATAATTCTTTGTGAATACACACATAACTTCGAAAAGTCAGAGGTGTATTCCTGGGGTTTGAACCAACGACCGTCGAGATTCTCGACCGCGTGCCTAGACCTCGACGCCATCACGACTTGAGGCCAACACAATCGTATTTATAGGGATTATAGAATCATCATACTGGCAGTTGACGATAATATCTGTCTACGAAACAAATCCTTTGGACTTAGCCACGAATTTATTTATATTTAAAAATAATTTTATAAATAATAAATATACATAGTTCTGACCTAAGATACAAGTCTTGTATCGTGTATCAGAAGCTACGAGAGACTTTTCGGTCTCACAAAGACAGATATTTGTGGATCACACAAACATTTGTTTCAATGCGGGAATGAACCCGCGGCCAACTGCACCACGGGACTGTCAAATCATGTCATAATGGGTATATCATCTGTCTAGCATAAAATAAATTTAAAATTAGAAAATATTTTAGCGCATATCAATATTTTGCTGATTCTTAAAAAATTTAATGTTCAAATTGATATGAAAATAACTTTTTGAAATGAAAGATTCTTATCGTTGGTAAACATATGTTATTATTTTTCGTTAAATCAATTTTGCTTGTGTACACATTGCGAAGCGAAAGTATTATTTGCAAATCAAAAAACTCCTTTGAAATACAATTTAAATAAAGTATATTTTTCTTCGCGCACATCGCAAACATTTATTCATAAAATCGGTTCTGTGGAATCCGTTAAAAGGAGTCTATCCAAACTCTTTAATATCTGTAATCAAATTGATAGACCTTTATCGTCTACCTTGAAAGCGAATGAAAGAGGTTAAGTTTATATTAAAACTACTTGGAACCAGAGAATAGACGCGTCGGGATCCGTATTTCCAAATCGATTTCTTTTACCGTCATAATAAAGTTGAGAATGAATACCCACTTTACTTAATATGATTCAACTGTGGTGGTGCTTGTAAAATACACGATTTTTTTATGGAACTAAACACGCGGCTACATAGTTCATTCATTATCATCATCTAAATCTAAAATCCCGATTTCTGTCAAAACCATCCTGCGTATTTTGCTCAAATTTTTACTTTGTTAGAGGATGCGATCTTGTACATTAAATTCATATTAATAAAAAATAAACGCTTTAACTGAGATTGCATTCTTGTAATATAAATGAATAAGTAGTGATGGCCTTGAGGTTAAGGCGTGTGGTCGAGAGTTTGGGCGGACACGGGTTCAAACTCTAGGCATACACCTTCGACTTTTCGAAGTTATGTGTGTATTCACAATGAATTATCACGTACTACGGTGAAGGAAAACATCGTGAGGAAACCTGCACACCTAATAGTTCTTAGAATTTTTTTAGGCGAGTAGTCCGCCAACCTGCACTAGGCCAGCGTGGTGGACTAAGGCCTAAACCCTCTCAGTCGTAGAGGAGGGCCATGCTCAGCAGTGGGCCTTATATGGGCTGATGATGATGAAATGAAAATAAATCGTTAAAATATTATTTTCAAACATTTCAATAAGTTCATATACAAATACAGCTGTCTTCGAGGAACCTGCCCCGAATATTTTACTGCATCTAATCTTAGTTGGTTTACGATGTGCTAATGGACGAAGCACCAAGTTTAAAATCGTAAACACAGATAACGGGTTTATGTTCTTATTTTCTGTTTATGCAAACTCTGTGGGGGGTTTATGGGACACCATTTGTTGTTAACGTAAACACTGGCCAATTAACAATTCTTCGCAATTAAAAATATCATAGGATCATACATACATATGTATTTCAGTGGCGGTACTTCCATACAAGCCAAAAAACGTTACACGTTAATAATTGTGTAATGTTTAGTTCATAATTCTTTATGTGGGGTCAGGATATTCTCATTTATATGTAAAATTGCTCTTAATAAATAAAAATTTATAGCTTAAAGAACTTTTGTAAGGCAAACTGGGCTTTTGGGCTTCTATGGAAGTACCAGCACTGATGTATTTCTATATTTCTTCACTATGCTACAAGTCCTGTGTCAAATTATTTTATCAGCCTATTTATCTATCATAGGTGAGGCCTACGTCCAGCTGTGGACGTAAGAAAGGTTGTTGATGATGATGATGATATATCTATGCCCCATTGAGGGGCTCAGGTGCCCTCTGCTTATACAAGACCTCTACGAAGAATTTCTTAAGTAAACGAATTCCACCAATCCGCATTAGCTTTTGTTAATCGAGGAGTCACATGACCCGCACAAGGGCGCGTGTGTGCTCACCACACTGTTATTATAAAGGCAAAACTTTGTTTGTTAGCTTCTATGTTTTTATTTCTTCACGCTCAAACGGCTGGACCGATTTCATAATTGGTCCAGTTGGTGAAATTTGCTATGGAGGTAGCTGAATCCCTGGGTGATGGGTGTCTCTCGCCACATAGTGCTGTTTTTGGACGACATCGTGCTTGCCATCAGAGTGAGTGTTGACACTTTGCCATATCCGTTAATAAATAAAAAAAAAATTGACGCGGGTTTTTTTATATAGGTATAGGCTTGGTCGTTGTGTATAAAACAAGCGATTTAAACGCACCCAGTGGGCAGCACTATTAAGGAGTAAATGAAGAGTCTGGTATTTCTCTAAAGAAACGAATTAAAAAGCAGTACAAATTCCAATAAAGGCAACAAAGCAATTTATTATTGTAACAGGAAGAAGGCATCGTTCTGAGCAGAAACGCACACTCAAAGTGAAATTAAGCCGTAAAGATTTCGAACTGTTGTTGATTTATTGTGTTTTTTCTCCGCTCACACTTCAAAAGTAATTTATTATTCTTGGCGGAAATCTTTATTTTGTTTATTCTGTTTTATCCTACGACGTGAATGACGTAAAGTAATTGCGTGGCTAATAACTCTTGGGGCAATGCCTTCTATTTTGACGTAAAATCTTGTACCAAAGTCAATTTATTTATTCATTTACACTTTCTTGCTTGAACAAAAATATATGGAGAAAAAATATATATAAAAATAACAAAACAAGAAGCGGTCTTATCGCTCTAGGCAATATCTTCCAGACAACCTTTGGATGGATAATTATCAACAGGAAAAATAAAGAGGGGTAGCATAAAGTGTATAGGACAAAATAATAGTGAAAATAATAATAATTGTATTTTTTAAATAAGTATAAAACATACACATCAATTCATATTAATACGCATATACCGATACTTAAATACATATATATTAAAAATAAGTCAATGTTACGTGAATGTTTAAAATATTATGTATATAGTATATTAGTTTCTATTCCTTTTGGCTCCGTAAGAATGTCCTAGTACTTATGTAAGAAAACTACAATTAAAGTATTGTGACGTGAGTGATAATAATAACTTTCTAAAGTTTTGTATGTATGTAACTGAACAACCACCCATTGAAATGATGAAAAAAAACATCGTGAGAAAGCTTGCTAACCTCAGCGTAGTCAAAAGTTATATTTAAGTATTTTATGTCCACCAAACCCCATACTATGGCAACGTAGGGTATTGAGACCTTTCCTTGTTCATTTTAAATTAATGTAAGTTTATCATTCAATACATTTCACAGTGAAGCGGTGATGGCCTCGAGGTTTAGGCGCGCGGTCGAGATTTTCGGCGGTCGCAGGTTCAAACCCCAGGCACACACCTCTGAATTTTCGAAGTTTTGTGTGTATTCACAATGAATTATCACTTGCTTCAACGGTGAAGGAAAACATCGTGATAAAACCTGCACACCTAAAAGTTCTTAGGAATTTCTTAGGTGTGTAGTCCGCCAACCCGCACTAGGCCAGCGTGGTGGACTAAGGCCTAAACCCTCTTAGTTGTAGAGGAGGCCCATGCCCAGCAGTGGGACGTATTTGGGCTGATGATGATGATGACATTTCACAGGTCATATATTTGTCATTACTATCATCAAATTACTGCCTTTTTGGTCCCGCAATATAAATGGGTTCCGTGTAATCTTCTTGCTTAATTTCAATTCCCAGATTGGGCACATTGTTATCGAGTTTTTTCTCAGTACGGAGTCTGTAAATTCTGCCTAATATGGGTATAGGTTCAAACGCTCTTAAACTGATATTAAAACATAATTGACGAATCGTGGGTCTGCAAAAACGTCTCTGTCATACTCTTTGTAAATACAGGTGTAACGCTTATCCTCAATTAAAGCACAGGAAACGCGATGGAAATATATTAAATATATCGTTTATAAAAAAACAAAAACGTCGCACCTCCATAACTTAATGAAAAGCAAAATTAAATTCTTTTTTATAAAACAAAAACGGACATTGAAATGCAAAACCGTAATAAACGAATCCAACGGATTGTTAAAAATTCCGCGCATGTTAATATACAGTCAATTACTTTGTTATCTGGCTTTTGTGTATACATACGCCTGTATAAAAGTACAATCGGTAGAATTACTAGTTAAGGTTTATTCTTTTTAGTATATTTTACTATCAATTAAGTCAAGTTAAAACCCCCACACCTCTGACTTTTCGAAGTTATGTGTGTATTGTCAAAGTATTATCACGTACTTTAACGGTGAAGGAAAACATCGTGATAAAACCTGCACACCTAAAAGTTCTTAGGAATTTCTTAGGTGTGTAGTCCGCCAACCCGCACTAGGCCACTTGTAGAGGAGGCCCGTGCCCAACCGTGGGACGTATATGGGCTGATGATGATAAAGTCAGGTTATTTTTTTTTTACTGTCATAACTAGCTTAGTTACAGCCACCAAATGGAATATACCATGCAGTACATATTACAGTATCGAATCACAACATTAATAACAATAATTATCTTTCACTAGTCCATACTGACTGGATACTTAAGCTGATCCTAGAATGCTCCACCTTTTTTACTGTAAAGTTGTCGTGTCGCGGCAATTGAGCTAGTTTATTTCCTTACCTTTCTGAATCAACCACCAGAGAAGGCTTTTTGGTAGAATTTATGTGGGCAAGGAACAAATATTCTTTATGGCCGCCATAAAAATCCTTATTATCTGCCCCGTCAACACTAGTACAAACAAGTTGGCCCGCAGTTTTTTCTCGTGTCTAAACTTTCATTTTCTCGAGTACCTTAATTATACGTTTGACCGACTCCGATTTTACTTAATATACTCAATAAGGAAAGTTATATTACTTTTGTTCAATTCCTTCTCGAACCGCTGATTAGGAAGGTGGGCCTGTTCGAACGCCTAATCGGCTTTTGTGATTCCAATACCGTATCTATTAGACTTTTCAGACTTACTAATTTTAGCCAGGTTGATTATCTCTCCGTCATTGTATAAAATGGTATGTATGTATTATTGCTATGTCAATAGGTCCCTGGTACCTAAATCATACATGAATGGACTGTAGTAATGCACTTCTGTCTACACCTTAACGAATAAAAGTGTGAATTTGTATGTGTCACACAGGTTAATTAATTGGTCGCAATTAATTTTTAGTCTTTCATCAATGTAAACACTAATTCTTGCATGAGACGTGATGCGTTTGCCTTTGTTTTATTTTTAATACACTAATGATGTTCATCATGTTCTCGTGCATGTCGTCATATATCACCTTTCTTATCATCATCATCAGCAAAAAGTCACCCACTGCTAGACTTGACCTCGCGCAAAGATTTCCAAAGCTGTGTTGTTAGAAGCTTCATCCAACAATTTCCCGCGGCCTTTATGAGATCGCTAGTTGAAATTTTTTTTTCTTTTTTATACTGGCACGGCAAAGTGACCCCATTGCACCTGATGGTAAGTGTAATGGAGTCCAGAAAAAGTGCCGACCAGCGAGAGATGATGATCTCCCGTTGGTCGACGCAATCATGCCGGCCGAAAACCTCTTGCGGGTAGACGTCCAATGCAGGGTTTTCCGGTACCTGGTCTTCACTAAACAACCCTTTATCCCATATCCCATCAGACCATTGATCATAATAAAATGAACAATTATTTATGTCAGCAGCTTGCTGCTACTCTCGTAAGCTTAATAGCAAAACTTTTAGTTGCGTAAAGTCATCTTACAATAAGACCAGGACTGCAGCGAAGCAAGACAGTTAAGTCAGACTTATGAAAGTGTTCACTGCGGAAATACACAGAACACTTTTGTTAAACATACGTAGCTGGGGAATAAATACAATTTATTTGGTAAACATTATGAGAATTTTTATCTTTGTTTCTGTGGTTGTGTTGCGGTAATGTTTAGCGGTTTCATTATCATAATTATTAAGTTTTACAATAGACTGATGCTTTAAGCGAATTAGTTTTAGTTAATTGGTCTAGTTTTATTTTTTATTTTATAACTTTCTATACTTAAAAGTATAAAGGCGGACTTAACCCTTATGTTAGTAACCGGGTACCTGGGTACCCAACACGGTGTATTTGTATGAATAGCTCAAAGAAAATTCAATATATTATTTTAAGCTCTCGAATCGTCGTTTTTTATCTTAAAAGAAAGCTAGTTGTGACTGCATTTAATTAATTTATTTTTTATTTTATTTTTTAAATAAGCTTAAACTTCAGCCATCGCCTCATTAGCAACCGGGTACCCGGGTACCCACAGTAGAAAGTATGGAAAATAAATTGAAAATGGTTTCTATAAATGGATGCAAGAAATATTTATTGAAATAATAAAGAAATATTACATATTTTTAAAAATTTATGACATTTTTTCTGACATTTAACACATTGTATTAGATTAATTGAGTACTCGTCACATACTGGCCGTTGACAATTGGCACAGCTCTTACGAGTCTTTCGCCGTCTTTTTATTGGCAATACATTACACACATGACAAGATCCTGTTACCTTTTTTTCTTCCGGTTTTATCTTTTGGAGCCGCTGGACCAGGATTTCCCTCGATTGTTTCTGCTAGTGCATGACCTAAAATACTTTCAACAGCAATCTTTGTTGAGAAGTGACGCATTACTTGCGGATTCGCCGTGCGGTGTTCAATCATCGGCAATGCTAGTGCTTCACTTAGCTTCCGCATAAATTGACGACGTTCTGTCGTTTTTTTAGCAATCATTTTATTATTTTCGTTATAAATTCTATATGATGCAAGTGAAAAAATGTCTAACATGTTGCCACATATCAAAAGTATGGCCGACTACCTGGAGTGCCCAAAAATAGTTTCAGATGATATTCACAATTCTATATATCATCAGCCCAAATACGTCCCACTGCTAGGCACGGGCCTTCTCTACAACTGAGAGGGTTTAGGCCTTAGTCCACCACGCTGGCCTAGTGCGGGTTGGCGGACTACACACCTAAGAAATTCCTAAGAACATTTAGGTGTGCAGGTTTTATCACGATGTTTTCCTTCACCGTTAAAGCAAGTGATAATTCATTGTGAATACACACATAACTTCGAAAAGTCAGAGGTGTGTGCCTGGGGTTTGAACCTGCCACCGCCGAAATTCTCGACCGCGCGCCTAAACCTCGAGGCCATCACTGCTTCTATATATTATTGTTTTTTTTTATTGTCACTAACTATACCACTAACTATTCATATTGCAGGAAAACATGTTAAGAATTTTTTTTCGTGAACAAAACATACAAAATTATTATTTTTACATCTGTGGGTACCCGGGTACCCGGTTGCTAAAAGACGTCGGTAAAGTTGGTTACTAACATAAGGGTTAATGCCATAGGCATTCTCTGACAGTCTACCTTAGGGGAGTGCAGAGATGAACCTTGGTAGGTGTAGTGAATGGTGATATCACCATTAAGTAAGTAATATTACTTAAGCATACCTATATATAACATACATAATATTTATAGATACAAATACTCGTACATAAATATAAACATACCTATATATTACTGTTACGTGTTCAAACACACCCTGCACCACCCGCCAGCTAACAACGTAGGTACAATAATAATAAAAGTAAATGTTACATAAAAACAAAAGTATAACCAATAACATAACATAATAAATTAATGTGAAATGGAACGTAACATTTATATCACTCAAATGTCAAAATTAAAGTGATATAGAAAAGAAAGAGAGAGAAGAAAAAAAAATACAAATAAAAAGTGGGTAGAGAAAAAATAACAGGCAAACAATAACAATTATAAATGAAAACATGTTAGTTGACGCTCGACAATATTACGGCTTACGCGTTTTTAAGTCCGAGCGCGATGTTTCGGCCGCCCCGTGATTTCGTACTGCCGACGACGATAACTCTGCTGTTTTCGGAAACTTAGTTATTAAGGCGTTTAGTTCGTCGACAGTGGTGACCTTGATGCGGCTTCCATCCGGGACTTTAATAACAATAATGCCGTCCTGAGTCCAGCAAGATCGCATACCAAAATACTGCCGACTTTTGCTAAACACAGTTTGTCGAGACTTTGTCAGAAACTCCTTGATGAATGCAGTTGAGCCTTTCAGCCTGGACTTGGCTCGCCAGACATCTGACCTGTGGCTTACATTCGCAAACCTAACCAGTATAGGCCTAAGCATAAGCATATTTAGCATGAGCTCCCTAAAAGTCCGGAACTCTTCCGCAACTCGAGCCACAGTATCCTTGGCAGTGCCCCCAGTGTGTAGTTGTGCTTCTAGTTGGGCCATCCGCTTCGAGAAACTGTCCTCCAGATTCTTTTGTGCATGTTGGATGTCCGCGAGTGTTGACATAGCGAGTTTTGAATACCTTAGTGGTTTATCTCAAGAAAGTGATGAGTGGTATGTTTTAGTGCTGGCAGATGGTGCAGAGCAGGATCACACACCGTTGCCCAAATGTGAGTACATGGAATGCACTGTCTGTACTACAAAATACACAACTTTTCAGAGTAAATTTACAATTTAAAGATATGTTATCATCATTTATGTTATCATGATATTTTTTGAAAGATGTAGAACTGGGTCTAAGCTTTTTTCTCCGGTGTCTAATTTATATAGGTATTTATTTTCACATTGAAAAGCAATGTAATAAAATATATTTTTAATGAGGATACAACATTCATCATAAGACATAACATCATAAATAATTCAATAAAGTTCAACCTGAAAAAACTGCTTGGATCCTCCATCCTTACCATGAAAAAACCTAACAAAATACCTATATATTTTAAATATGCATATCTACCATGCAAATCCTAACATATATGATTAACTATATAAAACAATAACTCAAAATATCTGAAACGATCCGATCCCAACGTAATTGAGTTAACTCACCCGGCGCAAACAGCGCATCCAACAAGTGTGAGAGCAGCGCTGATAGTTTCCCAACAGAACAAAACGGGTCTCACGTATCCGTGTTGTGATCGTAAACCGTTCATAAAAACTCCATAGCACGTCTCCGTGTGTACAACGCGATATCAGAGAAAGCTTTTCAGTTCGCGCCATTTTCAACTTTTAGTGTCTGTTTCCGAACGTGACGACGCTGTTGCGTTTGGATATTTCGTGCTTTATTTTTGTAGTGGGTCGCAATTTTGTCTGCTTTGTGTTCGGATATGAAAAATGTGTGATGCTATCAGCCTACTTACAGCGTCTTCTTTACAGTTGTGTGGCCTTACCACATTTTTGGGTGACCGCGCTTGCCTATTTTCTGTACAAATTCCTTCTGGAGGACACTTAAGCGTGCAAGTCCTCATGACATATATGTACAACTTTGAAAATTAGAGATGTATGCCTAAAAATTGAACCCACAATCTCCGTGACAGTAGAATTCGTGTAGCCCAAACATCGAATCCCATAGCAATTGACAAAATATTGCTCGTTTGTGTATAATTTATGTACGAACTGATAGCGCAAGAAACATTTTTGCTTAGGTCAATAAAGCGGGTATCAAACGTCACTAGATCGTCACTCTCGGACAAATGACGACGAATAAACCCACCACCACACAATCACATACACAATTCAGATCCCACACTTAGATACAAGTCTTGTATCGTGGGTATCAGAAACTACGAGAGACTTTTCGGTCTCACATACACCCAGACCCGAAAGAAATATTAGTGTATCACACAAAAATTTGTCTCGGTGCGGAGATCGAACCCGCGGCCTCTCGTTTTATAAGCTGGTGTCTAGCCAACTGCGCCAACGGGCTATCTGATAAAGAACTATTGTAACTACAAGTGTTCGCCACAGACTACTACGTAATTTATTTGTCCATAGACAAAAATAAAGTTTTTGCATACATTGTACTAAGAAAGAAATAAAGAAAGAAAAAAGTTTATTGGTTAACAAAAATACAAAAACAAAATATAAAATAAAATAGACATAAATCACTTAAAAACTATGTTTGTAACAAAAAGGCACCAACTCAGCAATATGCTGGCAATACAGCCAACGCTGGTCTTCCGTTGGGCCGTTGTTTTGGAATAAAAAGGATGATGTCACGGAAGACAAAAACTCCTTGTACAAATAAATAAAACAAAATAAAACATTCCATACGATTAAAATTTACACAAAAAGCACATATACACAGGCAAGGGCAGTTGCATAGACATCTGTATCCACATTGTCCAGGGAGCATAAGTTGAGCGTAAGTAGAAGCAAGTGTGATAGTATATAGTAATGTAATATATATAAACCAAGCATTACTTGAGAGAACTAGTTAAGCTCTTCAACTCCGTCATCCAAACTGGCACAACGCCGGAGGCATGGAGCAAGAGTGTGGTGGTTTTGTTCTTCAAGAAAGGCGATAACACCTTACTGAAGAACTACCGGCCCATCTCACTCTTGAGCCATGTCTATAAGTTGTTCTCGAGGGTCATTACGAATCGTCTCGCCCGAAAATTCGATGAATTCCAACCACCGGAGCAGGCCGGGTTTCGGAGGGGCTTTAGCACCGTAGACCACATACATACACTTAGGCAAATAATCCAAAAAACTGAGGAATACAACCAACCCCTCTGCCTCGCGTATGTGGACTACGAGAAAGCTTTTGATACCGTCGAGACCTGGGCTGTTCTGGAGTCCATGCAGAGGTGCCTGATCGACTACCGCTATATCCAGGTGATGAGAAGTCTGTACGAAGCCGCATCGATGACCGTCCAAGTACAAGAACACAGCACGAAGCCAATCCAACAGCAGCGAGGGGTAAGACAGGGAGACGTAATTTCTCCGAAACTGTTTACCAACGCATTGGAGGACGCTTTTAAGACGCTCGACTGGAAAGGACGGGGCATCAACATTAACGGCCAGTACATCTCTCATCTGCGATTCGCGGATGACATCGTCGTGATGGCGGAATCTCTGCAGGATCTGGAGGAAATGCTCAACAGCCTTGACCGATCTTCAAGACAAATAGGACTCGGGATGAACATAGATAAAACGAAGGTAATGTTTAACAGTCATGTTCTCCCGAGGCCTGTAGTCGTAGGGAATGCCACTCTCGAAGTTGTCCAAGAATACACCTATCTTGGCCAAACCATTCAACTAGGCCGGCACAACTTCGAGAATGAGGCAGACAGAAGAATACGGTTGGGCTGGGCGGCATTCGGGAAGCTAAGTCATATTCTCAAGTCGTCGATCCCTCAGTGCCTCAAGACGAAAGTCTTTAATCAGTGCGTCCTACCCGTAATGACATACGGAGCCGAAACGTGGACACTCACTAAAGGTCTGGTCCACAAATTTAAAGTCACTCAGCGTGCCATGGAGCGGGCAATGCTTGGAGTTTCTCTGGTGGATAGAATTCGTAATGAAGTCATCCGCCAGAGAACCGGAGTCACTGACATTGCCCGCAGGATTAGCACGCTGAAGTGAAAGTGGGCCGGCCATGTCTGCCGACGGACGGACGGCCGTTGGAGCAGACAAGTGTTGGAGTGGAGACCGCGCTTAGGTAGACGTAGTGTAGGACGTCCTGCAGCACGATGGTCCGACGACTTGAGAAAGGTGGCGGGTAGCGGATGGATAAGGGCTGCTCAAGACCGGGATGGTTGGCGCCTACTTGGGGAGGCCTTCGTCCAGCAGTGGACGGCGATAGGCTGAGAAAAGCATTACTTCATATAGCACTAGTGTCATGCTTAAGAGGTCCCTGAGATATTTGATGGTTAATTATAAAGTCTTTCAGCTTCAACTTCAAACCATTTATATATTACTAGATACATTATTACACATAAATATATTATTCTGATACATATTTAGCACACTTCCTTATCAAAATAATTGATGTAGATACATGAAAAAGCAACAAATTTTATTTAAGACACTAAAGTAAACAAATTTCAATTTTTCAATTCTATATTTAATAAAATATTAGTAACAAGTACCCACAATCAAATATGTAAACAACACCTCAAGTGCCCTTGAGTGGCGGACCTTTACCGAGGGCCTCGCATTAATCGTCCCTTCGTTATTTATCCTAAGGGACTTATTAGAGGCATCTAAGGCATCATAAGGATACAGCTTTACTTAGTGTGAATAAGGATTCGTCCGGGATGTGTTACCGAAGAAATAACCTATTGACTCCCGAGAGGCACATTTCCGCTCTAGGTATTGTGGGTGAAGGGCAGTGGCGGTACTTCCATAGAAGCCCAAAAGTGTTATACGTTGATTTGTAATGTGTAGTTTATAATTGTATATTGTGGCATCTAGATATATTCATTTATATGTCAAATCGCTTTTGTTAAATAACGATTTAAAGTTTAAATATTATTATTCAGAATTGTGAAAGGCAAACTGGGTTTTTGGGCTTCTATGGAAGTACCGCC
Source organism: Hemaris fuciformis (assembly GCA_907164795.1). Taxonomy (NCBI): domain Eukaryota; kingdom Metazoa; phylum Arthropoda; class Insecta; order Lepidoptera; family Sphingidae; genus Hemaris; species Hemaris fuciformis. The sequence continues at coordinate 12,479,195 of OU015440.1, forward strand.
ACTGGTGAAGGGTGAGAATACGAGAAATCGGGTTGCAATAATTATTACAGGAAATTATTTATTATGGTACTCTTCTCATCGAGCCTGTCCATAAACTCGAAGTAGTCTACATTCCGACTCTATCACTTAGAAAGAGTCACTCATTCATTTGTAAAGTTTTATACATAAAGACAATGTATCATCATCATCATCAACCCTTGTACGTTCCACTGATCTGCACAGGCCTCCCCTACATCTGAGAGGGTTTAGGCCTTATTCCACCACGTTAGCCTAGTGCGGGTTGGGGACTACACACCTAAGAAATACCTAAGAACTTTTAGGTGTGCAGGTTTCCTCACGATGTTTGCCTTCACCGTTAAAGCAAGTGATGATTGATTGTCAATATACACATAATTTCGAAAAGTCAGAGGTGTGTGCCTGGGGTTTGAATCCTCGACCGTCGAGATTCTCGACCGCGCGCCTAAACCTCGAGGCCATCACTACTTCAAAGACAATGTAACTGAATGAAAATTATGTAGTATCACACGGGTAGCCTGAGTACATAATATGCTTTTTCCTCGCTTTGTATCTTAAACATAATAACTTGATCTGTATTTTTAAGCTCTTTAAAGTTACAGAAAGAAACTTCAAGATATACTCGTAGGTATGCGATGGTATATTGGTCTTTTCTAAGATTTATTTTAAATAATATTGTATAATGCGTAAAAAATATCGTATTTCGAAGAAATATTAAATAAATATTGTTTTAACTTGAAGTAAATATATTTTTTAAATATATTTTGGTCATATTCTCTACTATACCCAAATTCCGAAATGTTTCTAAACCAAGCGTATCTTGTAAACACAGGTCCAATATCGCACGAAAATAAAGAAATAAATGTAATTGGTATTAAGTCTGCGACCCGTATATCATCATTATGAAGTAAATTAGGGTTGTAACACACGTACCGCAAGCTCGCATGTCACGGCCACAAATAGAGGCTTAGCTCCAATTTGGCTCACCGTACGTGTCCTTAGAGACCACGTCTGAACTATGAGTACCTGTTACTAGCGCCGCACTATCTTCACACCAAATTAGCCGTCAATTGTTACATTTCAGTAAATTAACTCTGGCTGTATAGTTCTAATCCGTATTCATTATATTTAAAAGATCGCACAAATACTGGCAGTTATCCCAATCGTAATTAAAACTTTTTTTTTCTTCAAAAAAGTACGATTTTTTTGCAAATGTCAGATTATTTTAAAGGTTTTATTTATATAGTATTCAATTCAAAAAGTTTGTTTGCGTAGTAATTTATTACTATTATAAAAAAAATATGTTTCATAGTTCAAGACACTTATTGAATGTTTGATAATAATAAACGTCCTTAGTGGGTCGAGGGGTAATAAAATGTTTAAATGGAGAACAGTTTATTTATTATGATATTTAAACTTCGAACAGTAAACCAATTTTATATGCGTTGATAATAGTTTAACCACGGTGAGCCTAATCTTATTTAATAATCTTGAATTTATAGATTTAATGTACAAATTGTACATATATTTTTTTCATATATATAGGTATATTCTATACATATTTTTTATAGGATTGTAAAATAATGCACTTCTGCACTGCCCTTTCAGACCGTCATGAAAAAATGTATGTATGTAGGTACGTATAAACGAATTTTTAATTGTGAGGATAACAATAAGTATTTTTAATAAAATTAGCACCAAAACTATTTTACGGATTAGGCACTCCGATAACCTGTTAATGAGATGGATTAACTAATTCTTGATCTGAATGATAAGACCTCTCTATACTATCATGAGGTGAATCGGTCTTTATGAAAAGATCTTTCTCCGTTCAGAGATCCGAATGTATTCATGGTCGATCCGTGTCTTTTACCACCAAGTGAGCCGCTTGCTCATATGCCTTCACTGACATAGAACGTGCTTATCTTATTTACATATCGCATTTTTTCCATCTACACCTACAGATTATAACTGCCTCGTGGTCTCGCGGTACAATCATTTACCGGACGATCTAGAGTTTCCGAGTTGAATTTCCAGATCGAGCAATGTGTAATGTAAAATGTGTAAGTTACTCCATAAGGAAATTCTCAGTAGCAGTCCGGAGCCTGGAAATGTGCCTGAAAAACGGCAATAGGCTTACCCCTTATGACGTAAGACATAAACAAAATTGGGGAAATGTGGGTGCATAAACCTACCCCTACGGGGAATACAGATTCCAAAGTCGTCATATAGGATCACGGAGCAGATTTTTTATTTAAACCAAGTAAAATTTATCACAATAACTTATAGTGCGACCTCGGGGCGAGAAACGTTTTCAAAACTTGTTGGAGAGGAACTTGAAGCGGTAGTACGGCTAAGTCACCACGTCTGGGGGGATCGTCAACCGACGAACAACTTGCGAAACTTCCACCAGGACTTATGACTTCGGACTTGTGCGCACAGACGTGCTGTGAATTGTCTATTGAGAGTTTTTATAGCATTTGAATTTACGGGGTTTTTGCGTAGCGACAGTATTTGCTTGTGGCAGAACCAGACCGTCCGGTCCGCTTGGATTGCTTGGTGAAAACTCGTCAAGCATAAATTATGCGTTTTCAGAAAAATAATATAATTATCATATTAAGTAATGGTGGCCTCGAGGTTAAGGCACGCGGTCGAGAATCTCGGCGGTCGCGGGTTCAAACCCTAGGCACACACCTCTGAATTTTCGAAGTTATGTGTGTATTCACAATGAATTATCATGTACTTTAACAGTGAAGTAAAACATCGTGATGAAACCTGCACAACTAAAGTTCTTAGGAATTTCTTAGGTATGTAGTCCGCCAACCCGCACTAGTCCACCGACTAAGGACTAAACCCTCTGAATGGTAGAGGAGGCCCGTACCCAGCAGGGGCGGTACTTCCATAGAAGCCCTAAAGCGTTACACGTTAATTCTGTAATGTCTAGTTTATAATTTTTTATTGTGGATATTCTCATTTATATGTCAATTTGCTAAGATTTGAAGCTTAAAGATTATTATTAGGAATTTTGTAGGACATGCTGTGCTTTTGGGCTTCTATGGAAGTACCGCCACTGGTACCCAGCAGAGGGACGTAAATGGGCTGATGTGAATATAATTACCGTAGGCTCAATGAGGACTAATAACTACCGCTTAAATCTGCCTTAAGTGTCAGCAATTTTAAATACACCCAACAGTCACAATTTTGTCTTTAAACACGCACCTAGTAAACAAAAACTTCAGTACAAATCACATCTCTTCATCTCTACAACGCGTTAAACAACATGAAATTATCTCTATTATCTCCTCACTGTTCTAAAGCAAGTCCGCAGCGAGATGCTACAACTTCAGCCATTACTGAAGGAATTCGCTAAATTATTTATCATGCAAAGGAAAACTAGCAGCAAGGTAAAGCTCGGTGTGAATTGGCCTAAGTTCTGCGAGAAAAACTTTGTTGATGAAATTGTTACGTAAATGTACTTCACGATTGTTCTAGAATATTATGTAGTGTACTTTATAGTGTAATGCACAGATTTTAAGGACTTTCTACTGTTGTAGTAATAAATGCGGTTAATAAATTATTAAGATAAATTTCATCATTAATTGTTTGTAAAAAGGCGAAAGATTTAATTTAATTTAATTTAATATGCTTTATTGTACACCATTACAATAGAAACAACATTGTTAACTGGTCACAACTCAATAAGGTAGTGTCACAAATGGCGGCCTTATCGCTGGTCATAATTTTAGTAAATTTAGAATTGTAAAAAATTGATGTACGCAAAAATTTCAAAATAATAACAATAAATAAATGTAATTAGAACTAATAATTAACTCAACAAATATAAGAAAAATATAATAAAAATATAAGTACGAGTAAACGGTAACGAGTAAATTTATACGTTTTGAACGGAAACCAGAACCAGAAATCGTGATTTCCTCGAGGTTTAGGCACGCGGTCGAGAATCTCGGCGGTCGCGGGTTCAAACCCCAGGCACGCAACTCTGACTTTTCCAAGTTATGTGTGTATTCATAATGTATTATAACTTAAGTACTTTAACGGTGAAGGAAAATATCGTGATGAAACCTGCACACCTAATAGTTCTTAGGAATTTCTTAGATGTGTAGTCCGCCTACCCACACTAGGCCAGCGTGATGGACTAAGGCCTAAACCCTCTCAGTTGTAGAGGAAGCCCGTGCCCAGCAGCGGGACATACATATATAGGCTGTTGATGATGATGATGATTGTAAAATAGCTTTCAGCCTTAAAAATCCGACAAAATCTCGGTAAACTTGGATTTTTTTAATGCCTGGCTTATTCCTTTTTAATGAAAAGTACATGAAGTTCTCTATTTTTCATGCATATAGGCTAAAAATGGCTTTATCACAGAAAATTACTGATTATAATTTAGTAAGGTGTCAAGCGCAGCGTGGGACGTCCTCCGACAAGATGGTCGGACGACCTGGTGAAGGTCGCGGGACGTCGCTGGATACAGGCTGCTTCCAACAGGTCCCTGTGAAAGTCATTGGGAGAGGCCTATGTCCAGCAGTGGACTTCGATTGGCTGATGGATTGGATTGGATTGGAAGGTGTCAAGAGACGCAAAACAAATTATCTTGTAATTAATTTCATAAATTAAATTAATAATAAATTACATCATTAAAGAAGCTGCTAAATCATAAATTAATCAATAAATGTAATTGAATAGATAATATGGTACAATAATATTTAACTACTGATCATTAAGATGCGTACCAAAGTTGTAAGCACGGGGATTACCGTTCGGAAATTATGTAAATTCCTTCCGAACCATTGGACCCTCGATTAAAGAGAATTTCACGTTTAATGAAATGTTTATCGAGTTTCATAATGAAACGTTTTCATCGATAGACCCATATTATTCGATCAAACGAGCCTTCTTTTCTCCCAAAATAGCGTTTGAGTTTATCACAGGTACCTGTACTATCACCTTACAGAATATCACTGCAGTCAACTATCTAAAAGAAATAGCAGCCCTATTATAGAGGATGTAAAAAGACCTGAAAGAGAGAAGAGAAAGACTGCCTCGTGGTCTCGCGGTACAAGTATGTGCCGAGCGATCTAGAGGTCCTGGGTTCGATTCCCGGGCCGGGCAAAGTGTTATTGGGTTTTTCCATTAGGAAATTCTCAGTAGCAGCACGGAGTCTGGAAATGTGCCCGAAAAACGGCAATAGGCTCGCCCCCTATTACGTGGGACTGATACATACCTGGCGAAATGTGGGTGCAGAAATGCACCTCTGCCTACCCCTTCGGGGAATACAGGCGTGAGTATATGTATGTATGTATGTAAAAAGACCGGGATTGAAAACTAAGACAGGTAATATGGTGATTACAAACACATTGACGCTAAAATAAATCCCGAAAAAAAAATGACGTTTTCCTAATTTCCATAAGTATCAAATGTATACAGGGTGTACTCAGACCGTGATCGGAAACTAAGGCAGGTAATAGCTACGGTGATTACAACCCCCCTGGCGTTAAATTCCGTCTGAAAAAAACCATAGGTATAAAATGTATGTGGTAAATGTGTGTGTTATGTCTTAGTTTTAGATCACGGTCTTGTAACATCTATATAATATTATTGCATTTTAAATTAATAATTTCACCAAACGCTTTTTTCTATTTTATGAAGTCAGGCTTCTCTGCTATTCTCTCGGTTTCAGCGTAGCGTAAGATGTGTTCGAAAGATGGCCATCAACTCGCATACTATCACGTCGACTTCAGACACAGTTAAAAAAGGCGTGATAATATATAATTGTTGTCCGAACCGCCCATCCCTGTAACCTATGGAAACCAATGTAATAGTCGTAAGGGAAAAGGGAAAGCCAGGGATTAATGATTTTATTGAGGCTTCGACAATCGTGCTCATTAATGTTGCGGGTTTTTATCCCAAATCGATTACTGTTTTCTTAAATAAAAAATATAATTTGAGTTTTTATCTTAATCACACTCACGCCTGTATTCCCCGAAAGGGTAGGCAGAGATGCATTTCTTCATCGGCATTTTGCTAATTGTGTTCTCTTCCTACGTGCGAGCCTATTGCCGTTTTTCAGACAATTTTAGAAGCCGTGCTTCCACAGAATTTCCTAATGGAATAACACTTAGCCTGACCCGGGAATCGAACCCGGGATCTCTAGATGTATATGTATATATAGTATGTGTATACGCGTAGGTACCGCGAGACTACGAGACAGTCAAACCATGTCGTGTCGAGTTTACCTTTATATTTTGTTTAATAGACTTGTAAAGCTATTACATCTATTTTTCTACTCATTATTATTTTAAGATTATAAATAACATCGTTAACTAATAATTTCATAAGTTATAGTTGTTAAAATATTTCACGTAGCTAAATGAGTTTCAGGCGCTTTTAGTAAGTAATTTTCCAATCTTAATAAATTAACATGCTATTAATTATTATAAGGCTAACGTTAAAAAAGGCACGACTTCGTTTTCACAAAGAATAATAATGCCTTATAGTTAATATATTTATTTAAGTTAAAAAATTATATTATAATAACGTGTTTCAGCCAGTCTAATTTTTTCTTCTTCTTATTTTCAAAATTTATTCTTTTTCGTTCTTATCCGCAAGGTCAAATGAGATGTGTGCAGCGTTCTGCATTTGAATTTGTAATTCAACCTACTGTAGGTACGTCACTTCTTTCGTTAAAATAACATACGTCGGCCTCATATTTAATTTGTAAGTAACAAAAAAATCAAATAATATGTTCAAATGACACATGCACTTTACAAGGTTAAATAGACATACATACATAAACTCACGCCTGTATTCCCCGAAGGGGTAGATAGAGGGGCATTTCTGCACCCACATTTCGCCAGGTATGTATCAGTCCCACGTAATAGGGGGCGAGCATATTGCCGTTTTTCGGGCACATTTCCAGACTCCGTGCTGTTACTGAGAATTTCTTAACCCTAGATTACTAAACTTACCTACAAGTGACGTTATTACTAAACATTCGTAAAAAATACGACAGCAAAATAAAACAGGATAAAGTTATGAATCATAAATTTTTATTATTTTGGAAATTACAATTACTTATTCTTTGGGTTTAAGAGATCATATAATAATAAACATAGTTGATTTTTTTTACTCTACACAGTTTTAACACATATTGATGTTGTGCGCCCTACACTATGGCTCTTTTACATTTTATGCAAAAGTTAGTTGTCATTTTTCTAGCCTTAGACGGACGCAAGGCACATGTTTTTCTAGAATTTAATTCTTGCATAATTGCCGCTTTAGGAATAGCTTCAATACCTAAGATATCTTTTATGAGCTCTTTGATATCTCGCCGCAATGTTGGTTTATCTTTTAGGTGAAATTCCATAAGAGCATCAGCCATTTCGAAAATGTAGTCGCGCCTGGATTTACTTTTTTTGTTTGTTTTTGCAATTGATGCTAACATAAATGACGTATGAGTTTATAATTATAATATTAATCATGTTATAAAACAAACAATGTCAGTCGTGGTCCATTTATGTCTATTTTTGCCTCGAATATTCTTATTGTGACAACCCTAGGATTATATAGCGTTTTGTTTTGATTACTTTGATCAGTTTTAATGTTCATAGAATCTCCAGAGTATGAAGAATTAGATTCTATATGCCGGTATCGCTTTCGTAACTGAAAAATAGGAACATCAGAATCAGTGCTTTCCACGATATCCGACATTATTGTGTATTCTTCTTCATTATCACTATCGGTCAATTGATGCTATTCCACTTCTAAGTTTTCTTTTGACTCACTCAGTATCTCTTGATGCTGTGTGCTCTCATCGTCATCTTCAGCCACCTACATAACTGACAAATTTCATTATCTCCAAGAATTCGAGACATATAAAACAATATTTTATTGTATATATATAAATACAATATATACATTATATTATATATATGTACTATTATAAATAGTTAACATATAAACATATATATCTATAATCAACACAAAATCTTTGTGAAAAGTGTTAAAAATAAGTACACTTACCTTTGCTCAAAACTCGCGCAAACACTAAACATTCGTAAATTTTACGACACATTAGTTATAACTCATTATAGCCTCTAAATGTGTATAACAAACTATGAACTACTCGTAATTATTCGAAAGATAAATCCTAGATGTATCATATAGAGTACTCTAATTTTGATTACTTTTATTACATACTATTTATTTACGAGTGTACTTAGCGTAATAACATCAATCTGTATTAGCAGTTCGCCTACCTTCCTCGACAAATAAATCAGACACAATAGCCCTCAATCAGTTTTTATTATTATTGATTGCATAATTTTTAGAGTTCGTGTTACAGTCGCCGCTCCCCTATTTAGCTTCTTGAGTGATAGCCACTGAAATCTCCCCTTAATATCCATGAGTAATGACAGCAAGCACGCGCCCATTACCGAGCATTTTACAACAAAAAGAATAGCGCGGCATAAACGCGGTTAATGACCCAACCATTAATTTTAAAGCATAGACAACGCAACACCATAAATAAAACAAGGTTCTTAACATTTTTTATTATAAAAAAAATATCAAAAAAGTTACATATTGTGTTGTTTCTTGGACATCTAATGAAGCAAAATATGCACAATTAAGTTCAACGTACGGGAACAATATAGTATGTAATAAATTACAGATATCATGAATGCAAGGTGCGGAATATCTACTTTATGCAAATTTAATAGTTTCGTACACGGTGCAAACTTTAGTGGTGATAAATATTTGAATGCATTAATGTAATGCTAATGCTAGAGATAATTTTATTAAATGAATTATAAATGAAATAATTCAGAGATTTTTGAGTATTTTATACAATTTTTAACAATATTCACATTTCAAATTCGTGCTAATCGTTTTTAGCTTTAAAAGCTTAACACATTCCATTGCTTCATTCAGCGCATCGGAAGGCCTTGGAAGCATTATTTAACTGTTCTTGTTGTCAGCCGTAATAATACTGTGAATTAGAATACGTAGCTAAACTCTTCGGGCTCATCATCATGTCATTTGCCTGATCTTCTTTACTCCTGCTTCTCGTAAATCTCGTTGGAATATCTCTGGATTGTGAAGGTACATAATCTACATTACCGTACATGCTTGCTCCAGCGATGGGATATATTGTAGATAAGGGTTTCATAGCTCGAATCGTACCCCTACTTCCAGGCAAATCTTTGTATAGAATCATGTCTGGATGCATAGGATCGTAGAACGTTCCAGAAATATGACTAACATCAACATCGTTGTCTATATCAGATATTGCATCGTTGAATACATTAGGTGTTTCTGTAGTGAACATATCGCCGGTTTTTGAATTGGTTTTTGCTTTATGGTCGAGGTAGCATCGAACTCCGACGAATATGGCGATAAGAATGACAAAAATTATCACTACGATCCCGATAAATAGGTACAGCTTGGAGCTTGATGGTAAATCTGGGAAAATCAAAATAATTCCGTTAATGAATTTGAATTATTGTGTGATGAACTATAAAGTTAACACACAACTTGACTTTTATATACGTAATTTTTAAAAAGAACATGTAATCATTGGAGATTATTCAGTAAAGTAAGCAAACAAAGAAGATAACAAACCTTCACTGCGTTCTATATTAGTTTCAGATGTGAAAATCGTAGTATCTTCAACGCTGTTCAATGGAGGTGTTATATTTTTCAAAGGCGGCTGAAGAGCAGAATCAGCTATCGGCGATCCGGCACTCGTTTCGCCCCACTTTTCACCAGCTTCCTCTAATAAATGTTACGATTTGATTTTAAAATTAAGATAGGTTGATGTATGCGTTCGTGTAAAAATCATTATGAAAATATTCAAAAATCGCTTTTGCATTACTTAATATGGTTCTTCTCCAAATTGATAAACCAGTACTGCGTGTTCATTTTGCTGTTAAATATGGTTTATATTAAAAATCAATATATCTGTAGAAAGTAAATTATTTAAAAATATAATATGTAATATCAGGTCATACAATTCCATAAGCTGGACATTCGCCGCCTTTAAGTTTAAGAGGTCTAAGCTTCCGTCCATTTTGTTAGGCTAGTACATATTATGTATGTATGTAGGTGGTTATCAAGAAATATATTCTTAAAACCTTTATGTATACATATTTGCTCAGGTTGCTTTCACAAATACACACATAACGCACAGGTTCTGCTTGGGATTCAAACTCAAGGCTATCAAGTTTCTCAGCAAACAGCGTAGGTACCAAATCCTCGAGCCGCTAAAACGTTTATATGTAATAGAACAAATTGTTATTTCTCTCTCACCTGATTCGTCGAATAAGTCATCGCTGATAACCGTTGTCCCTTTTATCAACTCATCCGCTTCGGCTGCACTCTCATAGCGTTCATTTATAATGCCTAAAGGAACTGTGGACAAAAATATTGCATTTATATACTTAATATTGCAGACTTTCACGTTGCGTTTTAAGATTTCCCAGTAAATAATTTTCAGTATAAGCAGAAGAAGTCTGCATCCAATATATATGTAATGTATGTACCGAAAAAACGTTTATAGGTTCGCTTCCTATTACATGAAACTTAAAAAAAATATTGGTGCCTACCACTACAGGGCTAAAGGCGTGAGTGTTTATCACTATGCTATCATATAATAAACTCTCTAAGTAAAATACATACATATGTAAATCCAAGACGATTATTTAAAAAAATAAAAAAAACGCGATACGGAAACGTAGCTTTTCATATTCTGGATAAAATTGAAAAGTAACAGAATGTGAATGTGAACAGCCGTTTAACTGCACCCCAGTTTAAGATTTTAAAACCATTATTGGGGTTAAAACCGAAAAAAAATATCACAAAAATTGTTGTCAAAAAAATCGATATCAAAAATTGTTGTTCTATTTTATTTTATTTTTTTATAGGATTATGCCGTAAGCCGTTTAGTGTTGTTATAGCACGCTGCCCACGATAAATTAATAGTCGTCTGAAATTATAGCTTATGAAATACGATCAAAATAGGGTTGATAGATAGGCAACTCTTTAATGCTACCCACATACAGCAATACACATTTCACATGCCTAAATGGAATTATAAACCAAAAGTAAATAATAGCCGGTCTTATCGCTGAGGGTGACCTCTTTTAGACAACCTTTGGATGGAATGTAAGAAAGTAAAGTAAAATATAGGGTAAAAAGATCTAAAGAATTAATTAATTAAGATTAAATAATTATAATTTTAATAATATTCTCGTATATGTATGTACGTATGTATCAGTGGCGGTACTTCCATAGAAGCCCAAAAGTCCAGCTCGCCTTACAAAATTCGGAATAATAATTATCTTTAAGTTTTAAATGTTTATTTAACTAATAAACAATTTTAAACTAGACATTACACAATTAACGTGTAACGCTTTCATACAGGGTGTTTCAGACCGTGATCGGAAACTAAGGCAGATAATAGCTGCGGTGATTACAACACCGTGACATTAAAAAAAAAGTTTTCCTTACAACCACATCCATTTAATATCTATGATTGTTAGGAAAACGTCAATTTTTTTATTTTTTGGCGGGATTTTTTTTAACGCCAATGTGTTTGTAATCACCGTAGCTATTACCTGCCTTAGTTTCCAACCACGGTCTGAATACGACCCGTATAAATAGCGTACATCAAACTTTGTTTTCACCATAGGATAAACTGAGCCTTGTAATATAAAAATAACGTATCTCAGCTAATTATTGCTGTTTATTTTAACAAATGCTCTAATTAGCACTACATAATTCACATTTCCTTATGGAAAAACCCAATAACACTAATACTTTATAATTTAAATGGCATGTAATTTGATTCGTATTGTTAATTTAAGCATTATGACGTTGGTAATAACTTCTTGCTTATATTTGTCAATTTATCGTGACCTTTAACTTTATGACTATCATATTATCTGGAGCTTAATATACTAATTACATTTTTTTTTAAATTGTCGATACTAACACGGGTGGATCACAAATAACATATTTTCGGATTATATGAGATAGAGGCATTAAAAATCTAAGAACTGAGGCGATGAAATTATCTTATTATTCAGAAAAAAATCATTGCATTTTAATTTCTGATACGATAATATTATAATATAACATCTATTCAACCGTGACGTTGGTGAAACTGTGTTTCCGGTAACAAATATCATCATCATCCGTACTACTGCAGCATACAAGCAGAATTTGCTTGAATAAACTTCACATGCATACACACCAGTGGCGGTACTTCCAAAAGCCCAGTTTGCCTTACAAAATTTCGAATAATAATCTTTGAGCTTTAAATGTTTATTAAACAAAAGCAAATGGACATATAAATGAGAATATCCTGACCCCACAATAAACAATTATAAACTAGACATTACACAATTTGACAATTGACAGCCCCGTGGCGCAGTTGGCTAGACACCAGCTTGCGAAACGAGAGGCTGCAGGTTCGATCCCCGCACCGAGACAAATGTTTGTGTGATCTACAAATATTTGTTTCGGGTCTGGGTGGTTGTGAGACCGAAAAGTCTCTTGTAGTTTGTGATAGCCACGACACAAGACTTGTATCCTAGTGTGGGGTCAGAACTATGTATGTGACTGGTGGGTGTATCTATTTATTTGTTGCGGTCTGTAATTCCCAGCTATGTTTTATTACCGCAACAGAGCATTAACTGGAACTCGTAATAACTGATATTTAATAAATGGATCCCATGTTTAGGCAAACGCGTTAGTGTTTAAGCCGTTTAAAGCTCCCATAATTCGGTAATGGATTTTAGTAAGCGCTTGCTAGCTGTGTTTGATAATGTGTGTGTTTCCACGTGAGTGATGGTGAAACTGCAGTATTTAAATTTGATTAAGGCTCAGATTAGAAAATATAGAGTGGAAAATAATAGTAAACTGTATTTAAGTATATTTGTGTATAAATATGAATTCATTTGTGTGTTTATATATATCTATATACATATGTATTTAGATAATTTTATTTTGTTAAAGTTTTTTTTCTATTCACTTTATGCTACCCTCTTACTTATGCTATTTTTCCGCTTCTATTATATCCATCCAAAGGCTGTCTGTAAAAAATTACGTACAGCAATAAGACCGGTGAAACTTTACATTAAGTTTCAGTCTCCGTTTTTTTATTTGTAATGAAACTATATTTTACAAGAAAAAGTATATATATAAATAAAACATAAATTAATAGCCATTCATCTAGTACTGAAACTTGAGGTAAATTTCTTGTATCGGCGAAACGGAAACTGAGCGATTTTGGTTTTAGGAACACTAAGATCCAAAACAAATTTTTGTGGACCGATTCCGGTGCCTCTTTTACCAAATGGCGTCTAATCGAATGCACCACGAATGCTGCCAGATAAGTGGATAGTTCTAAATTCGAAGCAGTCGTTAAATGATGCCATCAATTTTCAGTAACACAGCAACAGCACGCCCATTCAATCGGTCTATTGCCGCAGTAACTTTAACTGCTCTTCCGTATACAAATAAATCATATTTCTTCTCATGTATTAAATGGAGCAAGCATCATAAGGTCACAGCATATATTTATTTATTTACACTTTCTTGCTTGAACAAAAATATATGGAGAAAAATTTAAAAAAATAAAAAAAAAACAAAAAAAACACTCATCAGCATCAGCCCATATACGTCCCACTGCTGGGCACGGGCCTCCTCTACAACTGAGAGGGTTTAGGCCTTAGTCCACCACGCTGGCCTAGTGCGGGTTGGCGGACTACACACCTAAGTAATTCGTCAGAACTTTTTTAGATGTGCAGGTTTCATCACGATGTTTTCCTTCACCGTTAAAGTACGTGATAATTCTTTGTGAATACATACATAACTTCAAAAAGTCAGAGGTGTGTGCCTGGGTTTTGAACCTGCGATCGTCGACATTCTCGACCGCGTGCCCAAACTTCGGGGCCATTACGACTTAAAAAAAACCCACTAATATCGCTAAAATTATTTACAATTTAGAAATTAAAAAAATAAATCATGTTAGATATAATCAACATCCGTTCTTTAGTTTGCGGGGACCTTTAACGGTATCGAAGGGATAAACATTGAATGTTTGACAGGAAATGAGGTAGAGCAGTTTATATGGGAAAATGAAATTGTTGCTTTTACTATCTTCCTCGCAATAGTTAAATATTTTCTCACCGTTTAAGTCTTCCCAGGAAAAGACAAACATTTCAAAATCAGCTAAATCGGCCCAGCCGTTCTCGAGTTTTAGCGAGACTAACGAACAGCAATTCATTTTTATATTACGAGTATACAGGGTGCATTCAGACCGTGATCGGAAACTAAGGCAGGTAATAGCTTAGGCCATTACAAATCCCCTGACGTTTAAGAAAATCCCCAAAAAAAAACCTTAGCTATTACCTGCCTTAGTTTCCGATCACGGCCTGAATACACCCTGTATAGATAGATTACAGGAATGCGAAACAAATGCTTACCACAAGCGTAAATGACTTTCAGATAAGGTCTTGTTTGAGGGCTGCAAAAAGACTCGAACGTTCTACTGCTCGCTACAATCTGGCACCGACGTTTCCCGAGGCACATTTGCATAACTTTCTCCACTACGTAGGGCGTTGAACATGCTGAAAAAAATAAGTATTAACATCCAAATTCATTTAAAGTATTCGTGACTCAAGATGCTTGGATAAATAAGAATGAAAGGAGTTGAAAGGAATCATTATGTCTATAGGATTATTATCGATACTTTTATGATAATGTTATAAAGAAAAATATAAAGGTATTTTGTATTTTTGTGACAAATTATCTCAAAAACTACGTAACCGATTTGAATAATTTATGGTGTAGAAAAGATGGGACCTCCGGAAGAAACATAGGCTACTATTAATCTCGGAAAGTGTAGTGTTCCCTTACAATAATAGCTCCAAATTGTACCCGGTTGGGGCTAGGCCCCAAAGCTAGTATCATTTAAAAAAATATATCAATTTAAAAAATCGTTACTATTAAACTTTCAGACTGAAGTTGTTAGAAAAGTTTTTATCTAGAGACATGCAAATCGTCATTAAGACATAGAAGTTGATCTTACGGCCACTTATGTTATTAATTCTCTTTTTTTAATACATGAAAAAAAGGAAAAAAAAAAGCGAAAGAATCCATTCAGAGACCCATGCATGTGTTCATTATGCTAGTATTAAACATGGTCTATACGCCATATTTAAAAAAAATCTTTAACTTCCTATCTTATACTATTCTTCTACAATATCTCAAATCACAACTCCCAATAAGTAGTTATCATTTTTAATCCATTTACACTCAACGCTCTTTGCTAAGTTGAATAACCATTTGACAGTAGTGCCAGGCCCCCATACGTCCAATTAGCGTAACGAAAGTAACAAGTGCCATCAAAACTGTCCAACAGACAAACATCACAGCTATTTGGAACAACGACACGTTTCGCCCTTTCACCTAGTCATATTAACATTTTCCGCATGACGGCAGGGGTTATTGCATTTCTGCCCGTACCTTCGGACGGTATCACGTATGCTTTACTAATAATAAGTATTTTTCGTGACGTGACGTGATCAGAGCATACATATTTTACTAGTCTCGTCTAAGTTTTGGGATAGGGCTGTCACGTACTAAGCTATAACTTCAAAGAAATAATATACTCATATACTTCATATATGGAATTCGTAACATTTTCTTTCTCGGCTTACATAATTGATTACAAGAATTTACCAAGAACGATGCGAATACCGTAAAAAAATAAATTGTATTGCAAGCTCATAAACTCTTAAATGAGAAAAAATTCCATGCAAGATTCTAGTCTTACAAAAGAACAATAGCGAAATACTTTTATGTTGAGTAATAATCTAACTTATTTTACAACCGGTTACGTGCCTTTTAATGAAATAGCCCATTCCAAAGTAATCAACTAATCAAACTAGACTGCCCAAAGGTGGGGAGACAAAATCCAGGTAGCATTATCATCATCATCATTATCAGCCTAAAGAAGTCCACTGCTGAACATAGGCCTCCCCAATGACTTCCACAGTGACCTGTTGGAGGCAGCCTGCATCCAGCGACGACCCGCGACCTTCACCAGGTCGTCGGACCATCTTGTAGCATTATAGTGATGATTAAATCATAATTAACCTACAAATACGTACACACCTCGGTGAGAGGATCAAGTAGCTATTTTATTATTTTATTTTTTTACAAAAAACTTTATAAAAAAAAAAAAACAAACGAAAAACGCTTCTAATTCCAGTTGAGTAAATTATAATATTCTCCTTTTTATCTTCAACTCACATTCATCCGCCAATCCAGTTTTAGGTGAACAAGTGGTCTCGTACGCCGTCCGACCGTACTGAGCGTCAAATATGGCGATTCTGGAGTATGCGTTACAGCTGAGTTTCACAACTTCGTTCTCACAGACGGTGCGACTTCGAAACTCATCTGTAAAAAAATGACATTCAATAATCTTATTTTTAGGAACATATGCTATCCCACGACACACCCATTTTTCACAACGGGCTTATAAAAATAACACTCTTAGGGCGAAGTCGTGAGTTTTATCCTTTAAATTATTATTTCTTTGTTTTCAATTAACTTTAATCGTCATCATCATCAGCATTGGCCCATATAGTCCCACTGCTGGGCACGGGCCCCCTCTACAACTGAGAGGGTTTAGGCCTTAGTCCACCACGCTGGCCTAGTGCGGGTTGGCGGACTACACACCTAAGAAATTCCTGAGAACTTTTTAGGTGTGAAGGTTTCATCACGATGTTTTCCTTCACCGTTAAAGTACGTGATAATTATTTGTGAATACACACATAACTTCGAAAACATTAATAGTTTTACATAATAACTCTATATTAAAATCAGGGTAGTCAATAAATGAAAAATTCACCAAACAAGCAAATATTAAACAGCGGCCAAACAATGCGTAGAAATTAATGAAGATACTGATTTAATTAAACCGCCTATTGTATTTGCTCGGCTTGAAATCAGGGTGCGAGGTCCCTGATTGAGGTCGGTCACATAACCGCCAATGCTAGCCAGAATTATCTAATCAGGGGTCAATTACATGTTATTCACGGTGACCTGGCATACTTTATATTGGAATACTTTTTTTCTCATACTAGAACGGTATTGACATCATCAGCCCAAATACGTTCCAGTGCTGGGCACGGCCCTATTCTACAACTAAGAGGGTTTGAGGCCTTTGTTCGCCACGCTGGCCCAGTCCGGGGTGGCGGACTACACACTTAAGAAATTCCTAAGAACTTTAAGGTGTGCAGGTTTCATCACGATTTTTTTCTTTACCTATAAAGTACGGGATAATTCTTTGTGAATATTCACTTAACTTCGAAAAGTCAGAGGGGGTTTGGACCTGCGATCGTCGAGATTCTCGACCGCGTGCCCAAACCTCGAGGCCAATCGACTTCAGCAACAACACAACGACAAGACTTCAGTAAAATGAAACACAACTTAAAACAGAGTTCTTGGAAAAGGAACTTCGTCATACGTACACTGGACGACAAAAAATATTTGCTTTATTACTTTATGTTGTCTTCACCTATTCAAATCACACGTAACTAAAAGCTTCTTGACGTTTATCGGGATCATTTTAAGCCAAAACACTAAAATATATATTATAGGACAAGCCTAATTGAGTATACTCATCTTGGGAATTGAATCTCATTTCTCAATCAATAATTCTCGCACTATTAAATTTGATGCAACCGTTGCATCAAACACTACAAAGCGTATCCAATTAACTCAAGTCGTAGTCCTTCAACTACACTTTGAGACACAAACCACTCCTGTACTCCTACAGGAGTGGTGGATCTCCATCCAGGTGATTAATTATACATAAACATAGCAAAATGAAAGCCACTGCTAACCCCACAACACAATGAAAAGTAAACACGCTAACCCTTTCGCATCCATTAGTATGTAATCCGAAACCACCAATACGATAAAAGCATGGGCTCGAGTGTTCGTTTATCAATTAGGAGTCCGAGTGTTTTATACTTAGCGGAAGGGTATCGGTGGACTTAAGTAATATTAATGGTGCGGCATAGACAACCGCTCGAGGGTTATTTGGTGTTATTTTGTTTTCTATTAAAATTGTGTTTTGCAATATTGTTGGTATAGGGATGATGAGTATTTTATTTATTTATTTGTATTTTTTCTATTTATTAAACACCACAATAAAAACATAGACAAAAGAAAAAAATCACAAAATTATGCACAATAAATTGGCGGTCTTGTCGCTAAAAGCGATCTCTACCAGACAACCAGGCAATTTGCACGTATAAATGTCTTCATATGAAATGAAATGAAATAATATTTATTGAATCTATAAAATGTCAAATACAAAGGCGAAAGGTGCGTGGTTGTGGTTTAAACTCCAGGCACACACCTCTTTTGGAAGTGTGTATTCACAATGAATTATCGCGTACTTTAAAGGTGAAAAAAAACATCGTAAGGAAATCTGCACGCCTAAAAGTTATTAGGATTTTCTTAGGTGTGTTGTCCGCCAACCCGCACTAGGCAAGCGTACTGAAGGCCTAAGCCCTCTTAGTTGTAGAGTAGGTCCATGCCCAGCGGTGAGATGTATATGGGCTAATAATTATGAAATTATGGTGATGGAAAAAACCGAGATCTCCTTTCAAATGCCCCAGCAAGGGACTTCTTTTCATAGAACCAAAAATATTATACTAACTTAGCCCATGTAGTTAATAAAAAAAACAATCAAAACCGTCAATGATATTTTACAAGAGCATAACACATTCAACCTTAAAAGGCTAAAACCGCCATAAAAGCCCGCATTCTTCTAGCTAAAAGTAATAAGCAATATGAAGCACAATTTTCATATGACTAGTTTTACCGAGAAAGTGCAGCGCCATATTTTCCTTTACAACACTCCACCTAACAATATCGCAGGGGAGCGTTCACTTCGCCTACACCCCGTCCAATAATGAGCATGGACCGCACCTCGCCACTCCTGTACCACACCCGAGGCCAGTGACCTCGAAATTTATTAACTGGACGTAAATCACTTCAATACTTGTAAGGGCCCTCGTAAAATACGACGCGTCACGCGAGTTACGTATCTGATGGAGCGCTTGTTTCAATCCGCGTTCAATTCTTTAGTGTCTTTTACGACATGTACATTAGAGTTGAGGCTGCTTTCAACAGGTCGCGCTATAAAACTAGATGGGTTATGGTCTCATCATCTGCCTTTGGCAGTCCGTTGACATAGAGATTTTATAATGACCATTTTTACAGAAACTATATAAGCTGTGGAATTGTTTGCCGGCTCACGTGTTCCCTCCTTCCTATGATCCTAGATCCTTTAAGCGAAGCGTGAAGAAGCATTTGTGCAGGCCGGCATGATTGTGTCGACCAGCGGGTGACCATATCGTTTCTCGCTTGTCGGTATTATTTTCTTGGACTCCACTGTGCTTACCATCAGGTACAGTGGAGTCACATTGCCGTGCCAGTATAATTAGTTATTACACTCTTTGCAAGGCGTTTCCGCTCTTGAAGTTTCAACCAACGGAAGCTTATATCATAGAAATCGTCATCGGTGGATGTAAGTATTAAAATGTATTTTTGTATATAAATAATTTATGTCATGTTGATTATGATATATTGATTATGATATATACGTACAAATGACTTTATGGAGACTACGTTCGTAAACCGAGATGGTATGAATAGAGTTTTATCAGTATTGGTATGTAATACCTATTTTTTGTTCTTTTCATTCCATCCATTATTACTGACATTACATTTACCTGAAAAGTTTTCCGGACATTTTGAAAATGAGTAGTTTTATAGATTTTGATGTGCGTTTGTCCAATTTACTTTGCAACCTCATGTATTTGCTCGCGCCGCCATATTGGAAAAAAGGCAAAAAATACAGTTTTTCTTAAAGCTATTTTTTTTACAAAATCTCGATGACTCGTTAAACGATCAAAACATTTATATAAAAAGAAATAGAAAAAATAATTACATCGTGGATGTACAAGTTATTGTGATGCTTGATTTTAATATTAGGCCCAGGCAAAACTAGGTCGACCTCTTTTTATATATAAGAAAAAAATAATTATAACTGCTGATATTAAATAAAAATGTTGGTATTACTTTCTTTGAATATTTAGCGACAGCGATATCATAAAATAATGAAGTCTAATAATAATTTATGTACATATTTTATACAACATTACAAACAAACAATTCAATTAAGTTGTCTGGACTATTAATATACGTCTGACCTTGGGAAGTAAATTTGAAACATTAATTTTGGCAATATAATAATAGATCTTTCCATTAAGTAACATGAATGTGTTGTTTGAACAAGTTGAAATTTCATCGCATTTATTAAAATCATTATCATTATTATTATATTACATCATTGTCAGCCCATATACGTCCCACTGCCGGGCACAGGCCTCCTCTACTACTGAGACGGGTTAGGCCTTAGTCTACCACCCAGGCTGGAGAGTCCAAGTGCTGGCGTTGCGACCGTCGCGGCAGTGCGTCCTGTCCTCCAGCTGTGGATGGACAGGCGCCACGGTGCGCCGACCTTCCGGCTGACGCAGGTGCTCACCGGGCACGGCAGCTTCAGTGCGTACCTGTGTCGCATCGTCGGAGTGGAGGAGACCGCCGTGTGCCGCCATTGTGGCAATCTATAGCTTTTGCTTCAAGGTATACCGGGACCGTCTCGTTTTTGCCGATGGTGGCCGTCGCGGGGTTTTTAGTCAGTATTACGGCGCATTGATTTTTGGTAGGGACCCGACCCAGCGGCCGCCCGAAAACAGGCGGTAACATTCATGCTGGGTCGGAAGGCGCCGGTGAGTCCGACACACCCTCGCCCCCCTGGGGGCGGGATAGTCCGTAAATAGGATTTTCCCCGCGGAAAAAAAGGGTCTTAGTCCACCACGCTATCCTAGAGTTTTCCTCAAGATATTTCCTTCACCAAAGTACGTAATAATTCATAGCGAATACACATATAACTTCGAAATATCAAATGCCTGGGTTTTGAACTCGCGACCGCCGAGATTTTGACTCGACCGCGCACCTAAGGCTCGAGGCCATAACTTGTTCGTAGTCCATCGCGTAGTACCTACTTGAAACGTCACTTTTAAATTGCAGATATACCACAATATTCTTGGACTGCGATACAGATTAGTCACATATAACGCAACACAACATAAATTGACACAACAATAACAACAACCTTAATACTCCTATATCAGCCTATATACATACATCCCCCTACAATAAAGAGGGCCTTAGTCCACCACGCTGGACTAGTGCAAGTTGCCGGACTACACACATAAGAAATTCCTATAAATTTTTCCTTCACCGTTAAAGCACGTGATAATTCACTCACAAAACATCAAAAAGTCAAAGTGTGCCTGGGGAAAAGTAAAAGTCAAAGTCAAAGTTTGACTCGACCTCGCGCCTGAACCAAGAGGCCATCACTGTTTAACAAACTTAACATTGTACATAATTATGGAAACTAACCTAAAATAGATAAACCAAAAATCCTCCAAAAAGAATACGATAAATATATGAGTCACTTACGTGCGAAAGAGGAAAACTGGCTGATAAGTAAAACAAGGGAAACCAATAACTTGCGCCTAATGGCCACAACGGCTAAAGCTATACGCATAAAAGGAAAATATCATCGCAGTTATTCAATGTAATGTTTCTCTCTGCTGTTACTGCGGCATCGACAATTGAAATCGATTATGATACTCGTAAACGACGTTTAGCATATTCCTTTTATAGTTATCTTTATGTAATCTGATGTTTTTTGTTCCTTATACTCTAATGGTATTACATATTTATTTTAATTGAGCGAGTTTTATTTATTTATTTTATTTATTTATAAACACTTTATTGTACACTAAAAAATAATGAACAAAACAATATACAAGTAGAATGAAGTACAATTGGCGGTCTTATCGCTCGGGTTTGTAATTTCCTAGAAGATATATTCATTACCATTTTAATATAATTAAATGTCATCATCATCAGCCGATATACGTCCCACTGCTGGGCAGGGCAGGGCAGGGCTTCCTCTACAACTGAGAGGGTTTAGGCCTTATACATTATTGCTCCAAAAACAAATTTGATACTTACGGGGTCGACATTTATACGATACATCCACGTACATTTTGGCGAAAGGACAAGTGTCCTGAAAGTCAGGTTTGGGTTTTGTGCTGAACTTGCACTGCGGCTTCTTCTGACACGCCTCCACCACCCTCTGAAGCAGGGAGTACTGAAACAAAAATACATTTGATACCCCCGAGGCGCAGTTGGCTAGACACCAGCATATTAAACGACAGGCTGCGGTTCAATCCACGCACCGAGACAAATGTTTATGTGACCCATAAATATTTGTTTCGGGTCTGGTTGTTTGTGAAGCCGAAAAGTCTCTTGTTTCTGAATGTAGGGTCAGAATATGTACGTGACTATTGCGCGTATTTATTTATAGTTACTTAAGATTTTTTTTCACTTCAACAATATTTTAGTTACAGGTGGTTTGTACTTGTTTGCGGGTATCTGAACATCTGATCATACTGCCATAAAGTCAAAGCGGATTTTATGGATAGTTCAAAGTTATACAAGGAAACGTATATAACGCCAACATTTTTCTTATTAGTATAGAATTTTAAATTATTTTTATTTAAAATAGCCATGAGGCACTCGACTTTTTCCTGTCTCTGTATCCCATTTACTGATCTTAAAATCGTCAAAATTTTCCAATATTATGGGTGGAAGCAGTGTCGGATTAAGCAAGCGCGGGGCCCGTAGGAAATTCTATCGACGGCCCTTTAATTCCCTATGAGTTCTTAATTAAAATAGGTAAAAAAAAGATTCAATACCCAATTCTTTAATACGTTTGCATATCATCTATAAGTCACAATGTTGTGGGTAGTTGATTGTATAATTGATTGTAATTAAACGCCCGGCGAGGTTCTGATAACAGGGATGAGATTGACCGGGTTTGAATATGCGGAGCCGCACTGCCAACTTTTGCTACGTGGTTAATCCATTCCTACTTGGAAGCATAGCAAACACGCTTACTTGCTCATTGCACTTGCTTCATCATTATCAGCCCATAAACGTCCCACTGCTAGGCACGAGTCTCCTCTACAACTGAGAGGGTTCAGGCCTTAGTCCACCACGGCCTACATACTTCACATACCATATCATGGCTTACCTGAACAGAATTGGGTGTTTTACAGTTCTTCGCTATCTCGTGTTTCTCTTTATTCGTCGTGGCGGAACATGGTGAATCTTCCGCGTCTGCTGTCCCATACTGGGCGACTATGATGCTTATAGCAGTCTTTTTCGGACATTCTATGAATACCACGTCTTCGTCACATACTGGCCGTTGTATTGTCTTCAATGTGTCCAGTAAAAGGGCTGTGGAGAAAACACTATTGTTATTCCATTTGTTAAAGAGAGGGGGGGGGGCGTCAGCTTAGTTAGAATGGTTGTTGATTGTACATAATATATGTAAATGGGAAATTTTTATAGTTTTATTAGTGATAAGAAATTAATTGTATCTATTTACTTTATTTTTAATATTTGAGAAAAAAAAACACAAAATATAATGAATATTTCGGTGGATAAAATTAAATGTCTCGTGTTTTATTATACAGTTGGAGAAAGGTGGAAGATGTCGATACGTTTACAATCCATAATCATTATTATGCAATCGAGAACTAGGTAGGTGCCATGTAAACGTTACGTAGGTGTTAAACGTTAATTGTGTAATGTCTAGTTTATATTTGCTTATTGTGGGATCTTTATTTAACAAATTACTTTTGTTAAATAACGATTAAAAGCTTAAAAAATATTATTCGCAATATCGAAACCCAATCTGGGCTTTTGGGCTTCTATGGAAGTACCGCCACTGCCCCAAAGATATAGGCAGAGATGAATCACTGTACCCACGTTTCGTCAATTGGTATTAAAGTACTACGTAATAGGGGTGAACTTTTTGCCGCTATGTTACGTTTCTTAGACTCCGTGCTTTTACTGTGAAATCCTTTATGAAAAAATACAACATGACTGCCTCGTGGTACCTCGCGTCACAAGTATGTGCCATGCGATCTAGAGGTCCTGGGTTCGATTCCCGGTCGGGCAAAGTGTTATTGGGTTTTTCCATTAGAGAATTCTCAGTAGCACACGGAGTCTGGAAATGTACCCGAAAAACGGCAGTAGGCTCGTCCCCTATTACGTGGGACTGATACATATCTGGCGAAATTTATTTCGTTCTAATTGATTGAATTCATCATGAGTGATTTGTTAACGAAATACAAATAATGGGTATTTCTTTGTTAGCATATTTATTCATAATATTATGTTGATTGACAGCGGAATAATCTGCCTAGAATGATGTCTTATTTTCGGGTATATACTCATTACTCCTATTCTTTCTCAATACCTAATTATTTTTTATTTAAGGAACCGTAATAAAACCATTTTTTACAAATTAAATATTTCTATGTCAATATGTAATTATTTGTACATAAAGGCACAGCAAAGTGACCTTGGATTTTGGTGATAAAAAGGCGATCTGACATTATCTTGAAAGAAAATTACGACTATAACCAATATCGTCGGCCTCTTAAATCCAATATAGTAATTAAATCGTAGGTATGTTTGCATAAACTTGCTAAAGACACACATTACCTTGACAAATAGCAGTTGGTTTGCCAGTTAAAGAAAAAAAGATGAAAATTAGCCATAAAATACATTTCAGATACATTTGCATGTGTCTTGTAATGCATGAGATTCGTTTTTGAACGTCACGTGGAACTTTTAGCTTTAAACGCCCGCGTAATCTGCGACGGAGTAGGAAGATGGATTTACGGAGACACTGGGACGCATTAGAGACGAGCGTACAGTCAGATTATTTCGCTGCAATTTTGGTAGATTTACTGGGTAATTCATTTCGTTTTTAAAGAAATTTCACGAAGTTTCTGTTATTGGGTATTTTGTGTGATGCTAAAAATTTTATCGTGCTTTTCAAGGCACTTTATATTTTTCTCAAAGGTCCTTTCATAGAAAAGTGTTTGCACGTCTCATAATAAATCTTTCTGCTCGTTAATAAAATATTATTACATTAACAAATGTAGGTATGTATTGTATGTCTATTTGTAATATCTGATGCGAAGAAGTACTTGAGAAGTGAGAGTGCGACAGAATAGATGCGAGTAGTCAAAAAATGAATTTTAGTTTCAGTCGTAGCGTCGAGAAAAGGAATAGAGTGAGATGTAATATTGCGATTAAAAAGTCTACTAATTCCAACAAAATGTAGGGCCAGGCTTTAGTCAAATTTGACTACAACTGAAACTGTTTGACCAGAGTACCGTTGTCCCACAGAAAATCAATAGCTTATAAGCAAGCTCATTAGCAAGTTTTTTAACGATAAATGCTAATAGTTTTAAAATTAATAAATCCATATTAATGATATAAATGCAAAAATTACTCTGTTAGTTGTTCTGATATTGATGTACAAAATTTAGTAACTGAACTGTAAACTGGAACCTGGGTCTCAACTCTAGCATAAAATAAATCTGAAAATCACACACTAGTACGATTCCATATAATATTATGTTATTAACATACAAACTTTGCTCTAAGGGTAGCCGAAACTACTCGAAACTTTTTGCTGCCACAGTTTTCAGATTCAACAAACTTATGTTTGTGTATCTAAGCATATATAGGTACATTTGTCTTGCTGCGGCCTATTGTTATACTTGTAGCGTTTAGTGTGCGGTCCTAATTATAATATTAATACAATTATGATAAGACTGTCTCGTGGTCTCGAGTCCCGGGTCGGGCAGTGTAATTGGGTTTATCCATTACGAAATTCTCAGTAGCTGTACGGAGTATGGAAATGTACCCGAAAAACGGCAATAGGCTCGCCTACATACCTGGCGTAATATGGGTGCAACCATGCACCTCTGCCTACCCCTTCGAGGAATACATGCGTGAGGTTATGGATCATCATCATCATCATCATCAGCCTAAAGACGTCCACTGCTGTACATAGGCCGCCCCTAAAGACTTCCAAAGTGTTCTGTCGGAAGCGGCCTGCTTCCGGCGGTTTCCCGCACTCAATGCCTAAAGAAGAGAGTCTTTAACCCGTGTGTGTTAACAGTGATGACTTACGGCACTCAAACCTGGCCTCTAACTATGTGCCTCATAAGAAAGCTCAAGGTCACACAGCGAGCTATGAAGAGAGCTATGCTTGGTTATGTATGTAATTTTAATAATTATATTACTGAGCAATATTCTTAATATACTTCGCCGACCGCACTTAATATCCAGTTTTTGTAATACAATGCGTGTTCTTAGAATGAGCTACAACAAAAGCCAAGGCCTAAGTATTCAATAGGTCCGCGTAAGGGAAATCGGGTAAAACAATAGTCGATGGGACAATGCCAATGAAAGATGTTTTTAGATACCCACATAGGGTGAAGGAGGATTCATGTTCCATTGTTGTGGCGACTTATCTCTTCTGCTTGTGATTGGTTTCTTGTTACCAATGCCTACATTGTTTAGTTAAGAGTAAACATGATTACGCATTAAATCATTCTTAATATACATGAGTAGACTGCCTCGACATCTCGCTGCACAAGTATATGCCTTGCAATCTAGGCCCTGGGTTTGATTCCAGAGTCGGATAAAGTGTTATTGGATTTTTCTATTGGGAAATTTTCAGCAACGGCTCGAAGTCTAGAAATGTGCACGAATTTTTCGTGTATAATATATGGCTATAAGCTCGCCCCCTATTACGTAGGACAAACACATAATTATTTTAATTTATTATGTATATGTATGATCTATTTATAAATTCTATAAGTTCTCTTTTACACCAACAACCATGCTTCATCTCTTCATCACCACAAGTGAGTGGAGTAATGTCGGTGCAGAAATGCACCTCAGTCTTGTGTCGTGGCTATCAGAAGCTGCGAGAGACTTTTCGAACGAACACACACCCAGACACAAAATAAATGTTTGCGGATCGCACGAACATTTGTGTCGGTGCGGGGATCGAACCCGCGGCCTCACGTTTCGCAAGCTAGTATAGCCAATAGTATACCTATACCAGTATACCTATAGAAATAGTATACCTATAGAAATCAATATTTAGAAAATATGGTATTTTAGATGTAGTGAATGCCCAGGTATATTCCGTTATAAGAGACAAATTCTGCAAGAAAAACAAAGACTCATATTTCCCTTAAGTTTGCTTACCAATAGAACATTTTTAGATAAACACTACAATCTTATTTGTTTCACATCACGTATTTCAAGGCGGCACTGTGTCAGAAACCTTTACTTCTCAACTCAATCTGATGAACTTTTGGTGTGGACACAAGTCGGTCACACAAACATTTGTTTTAAAATTTAATCAACTAAGAATTTTTTGAAGCATGCGTACATATTAATGTTATTAGAGTTTTAATTTTAATGGAATATCTTTATAATTTATATGAAATAAATTATAATGACTGCCTCGTGGTCTCGCGGCTCAAGTATTGCGCTAGAGGTCCTGGGTTCGATTCCCGGGTCGGGCAGTGTGTTATTGGGTTTTTCAATTAGGAAATTCTCAGAAGCAGCACGGAGTCTGAAAATGTGCCCGAAAAACGGCAATAGTTCATTTTTCAACGGAAAAATTTTTGCTTGACCCAGGAATCAAACCCAACACCTCCGCAGTGACCAATATATTTGTGTCGATGCTATAGAAATTTTCACAACACTGAAGATATTCTATTGAATGCAATATTTATAAGAAAACTAGAGACTAAAGTATTTAATAACTGACTGATTTAATAACAGCATAAAGTAGGTATTTGCGATATTAAATAATGTGATGATAAACGCATGATGTTTAGTTCGCAAACTAACGATCTAGTGTTCTAAAAATAAAGCATATTTATAAAGACACGACCTCAATACGCTGGAAAATAAGATAACAAGGTTGTCTTTTTTTAACTCGCAATTTAAAGAAATTAATATTAATACAATGGGAACTTAACTTAGGTCATTTCGTCAATTTTTATTGTGAAAAATTAAAACATTTGTACTGTATTGTATTGTAAGGAACCAGTGTTCACAACTTGATCATCATAAGTCTCAAACATCAACAATGGCCTAACTCCAGTGAGGCCACCTTTTGAAGATTGACCGTCTACTTGTAAACGTCTAGCGTTTGAATCTACCGATGCTTGTGCCCCAATCCAGAGTTTTTTTATCCCTTTCTCAGATATTGGGAACTGCGCAATACTTCTTAAAACGACTCCACCGCAACTGGCTAATCTATTGTGTTAGGTTAGAAACTTCTATTCTCCTACTTCCTCACTTCCCATTGGACCTCATAAATCCTCATTCTGCGTTAATCCAAATAATTCCATTACACACTCGAGTCTTTTGTCTATATAGTGTAGATAATTAAAATTTGAATTATATAAGAACGAATATCGGCCGCCTTTCATCCATTTTGACGTTTAATAATCTCCTTGTCCAAGCAATAATAGGTAGAAATATGAAGAGTATTTTCATTTGAATGGAAGCTTTAAAACTCAATTCCATTCCGACGATACAAGACCCGGCAATATTTTGACATTATTAATGCATAAAACAAACTGAATGCTTACCAGTTCGAAGAGATCGGCGAAATGTATCCTCACCGTGAGATTTTAGTCTCAAGCAATTAGTAAGCCTTTAATGCTTCGCTTTAAGTAATGCCACATACGCAAAACTAAATATGTTCCTGTATTAATTATTTTCAGAAGAACCGAAAGGGTTTGTATGTTGGAATATGACTAGAATTTAATGATCTTAAATCAACACTTGTATAATTCATACGTGTTGTGATATTTAAATAAACGGTTTTAAGTTGCAAAACAATGGTCAATCATATAAAAGCTTGAGCCACTGTCCCAAGATGGGAAGAACTTCATAAACTCGACTCGCTGTCCCATAGGATAGAAAGAACTTAGTACATTTGGAGAGTTTTAAAAATAGTTTTAACAAATTGATTATCAACGACTTTCGTTTCGATGCAAAATTTTAAAACGATAACTTTCCTTATTGTAATTTTGATTAAATTAGTGCCCAAATTATCATAGAGGGTTATGAAAAAGCTGTAGATCGTATTTAAAAATTATATCAGAATTGTACCCGTAAAACTCATTCGAGCAACTCATAACAATAACATTCCTTTCTTAAACTACATTTTGTTAAAAGCAAAATTCAATCAGCTAGAGAATTTTAATGATTAAATTGGCGACAGAAATTGATATCAAACGGTATTTACATAAAACATGAACCAACAAGTCTAGTGAAAACGTTAATGAAGCAAAAACCTCATTAAGCTGCAAATTATTGACTTTATTGTGCCATATCAGTTGGAAACGCGACTCATCCAGACGGTGATTCTACGATTACGTGATACAACGAAACGTGCCTGTAACCTTTCAAAATTTTAAAAAGATTGAAGACTTTTAAAGTGAAGAAAATAATTGAAAGGAAACCTGTATACCTGTGTTTTGCGAAGCTAGGCATGTAAACAACGCAACGTTAAAACTGTATCATAAATTGTTAGAATAAGTTGTACTCTGTGGATTAGTTATAAAAAATCTTATCAAACGGTTTTTATGAATAAATAACTATTCCATCATAGAGGCCCTGCATGCATCAAGTCCTTAGCAACGTGATTTACATTTTAAGCACAAAAAATCAATTCTTGAATTAGGTCAACTATTCCATCCAATCATTGGATATAAAAAATAAACTAAACATGATAAAGAAGACGTGATATATGTGATTGTACGTGATGAAGTGATTATTGACAAAATATATAATTGTTAAAAAATATTTTATCCTTATGATGGCATTGCCCAAAACACAGGCGACAGATCTGTTTAATTTAGTTCCAGCGTTTCCCACAGGTTTTCAATTTTACTGCGGACTACAACTGAATTCTTTTAAGTTCTACTCTGATTCATTGAAACCAATCTTTTAAAAAAGTGTAATTTGTTTTGGATGAAAATAAAAAGAAGAATTTAGGATCTAAGTAGGAGATTGCATTTGAATTTGACTGTTTATCTCTAATAAAAAATTCGTCTCAACCCTACTTTTAAATTAAAAACATGACATTATTAATGGCGTAGAACTTTTTAATGGTGAATAGATTGACTACATTACAATTTCACCTACAAAATTAACGCGCATAATAAAAAACATAACAAGATTTTATACAAAGGCGGAGTTGATTAAGTCAGATAGCATGAAACTACCAATGGAGCTATTATTCCTATTAGTAGCCAGATTGCGATTGCCCATGAAACAGCGCCGGAAGATCCCTTTTCCTGCTACATCAAAATATGATCCAACGAAAATCGCATTATTCGTGAATGGCCGACGGGCCCATTTACTTGATAAATCACCTAACAACGGACTGGCAATTTATAATTCGACAACATTGACGATGTAACCTATTATTCTTACTTTATACTACATTGTAAGAATATCATTAATTATAATCGTCTTTTTTTAACAGTGAAAATACTGTCAGAACTCTTTGCGAAAATATTATTTGATATTTGACGTGAATCAAGCAGGTTAATGGACTGTTTTCCAATGTCTCTCAATTGACAACATTTCATAATCTAAAAAGTACGAGTATAAAACCAAATAAAAAAATCCTTATTTACCTATCTGAAGAACGTACATATTTTTTATTTTTATAAATCGCTAATTTCGAAAAAAGAAAACTAGAAATATGCTATGAGGTCACATATACAGTTGACTGTGATGTTATCCTGTGCCCATTCATTTTTATTAACTATAAATACACAAACGAGTCATGGATATGACCGCCAATATCCTGAAAGAAGGGAAAATTGTCAAGTTCTTTGGCTATAGACTTCGTATATGTATGTCAATAACTGCAATTTTCTACGGAAGTATGACGAATGATATTTTGTTATTTTGTGACCTAGTTAATTGCATGCTAACGTTAGGATAAGAAAAATTGTTACTAACACAATGGACTGTAGTCAGAAATAAATAAATTATTATTATAAAGTTCAAGTTCAAGTTAAAAATAAAGGTATGCAATTAACTCTACGTAAAAATGACGTCATTTAAAAAAAATATTTGGAAAACATGAATAAAAATGAGAAAAAAGAAAAATGAAATGTCAATTAGAAAAAATATATATCCAATAATATAACTAATAAACTAGAAATAACTTCGAAATTTCCTAGGTGCCTTAGACTGAGACTCGGCCTTGTAGATTATGTCACGGCAGTCGGCAACTGCCCAACTAACCAACATAATTCTAATCTAATATATACAAAACTTATACCTTCAGTAACGGGCTGGGTAACACAACCTCTGTAGCCTTATTTCACTAATTCATATTTTTATATTACGCCATATTTACATACACTTTATACAAGTTGTGAAGGTCAACTTAATGCCTAAGGCATTCTCTCACAGTCGAACCTAAGGTGATGGAGTGATAAGATTAGGCAAATGTTATCACAATGCCATTATCAACAATATATAGGTACATACACACATATATATACATTTCATACACTTTCCGTTTTTACTTAGCTTCAAAATTAAAAATCAACCCAAACTGAAATTGCGCGGAATTATAACCCACAAAATTCTCCACCTCTATTCATAGTAAATCCAGCCTCAATGCGTATTTACGTATGACATGAACGCTCTAAGCCGACACCCGCTACTTAGCTCCCAACGTCACGTATAACAAGATTGCCGCAGATTCGCTCATTCTGTATGCAATCAAACCACGAGCATGCATTCTCGGCATTGCAATTTCTGTTCCTGCATCTACTAATGCATTCGCGTACTTAAGTAATAAACAGGCTTCACACAAATCCTTTACCATTCGATATTCAAAATATTTGATTTGATATATTTCTCAATTTATTTGAAACTAGCTTTTGCCGCGTAGACTACAGGGTTGGGTTCAGAATGAAAATAAGTTGTAGTCTATTTTACTCCACAGAGTCCCATTTATGTCCATATCAAAAATCGTTTACATCGGTCAAATGATTTAGGCGTGAAAGCATATCAGACATATAGTTACATATACATAGTTACAGTCGTCTACACGTCGTTTCATCATTCTAGCTTCAAAAATCATGAATTTCCACACAAACTTTCACCTCTATTTTTATTTTAACCCCTTGAAGGTACATTTTTTAACAAACTTTTAATGACAGACAGACAGACAGAGTTACTTTCGCATATATAATATTAGTAAGGATTACAAACTGCCAGCGTCGTAGTGAAGTTGGCTTCACGTTGTAAAATGAGAGACAGCAGGTTTAATCTTTGTGTGATCCACAAATATTGTAAAGCCTAACTGTCTATTGTAATTTGTGGTACCCACCACATAATATTTGCAACTTAGTATAGAATCAATCAATTGATTAATGTTTGAAGTAATTAACAGAATTCATTTATTCCATATTTTAAAAATGCCTTTATTCTGGACCCTATGATTGGGCAAAGTATAATAATATATAAGTATATTTTGATGTTATTACTGAAAATATATTAAAATCTAAAAATTAATGGTTTAAATACGGTTAGTTATAAAATACACTTTCTGGGTGTGGGTGTTGTTGCCACCGAAAAGTCCCTCGTAGTTTCTGATACACGTGACACAATCTTTGATATAGTGTGTATGGTCAGAATTAATATGTGACTGTTGGGTGTATATATTTAAATTTATAACTTAGGTAAAACTACAGTTACTTATTTTCCATCTCTGCAACAAGACTGGAACTCAAAAATCTTAAAGTCAAATTTCGGATCAAAACTTTTGCTCTGAAGTTATATTTACTGTTGATGCGTGAAAAGGCCGCAATTAACACATTTATAGCACCCTACAGCGGGGTAATGGAGCGTGTGTAATAACTAGGTCACCTTAATAAGTCTCACCTGCTCGCTGTACGTGTAGGCACAGTGTAACATACATGACATTTGCCGCCAAACATTGATATGAAACACAGTAATGAACATTACGACCGAATTCGTAGTTCAATTAAAAAATTGTATAAAACCTTTTTGTGTAATTAAGCAAGCAATTGCTTATTTTTTTTAATCTATAGTGTATTCGAAAATCGAATG
The DNA here is from genome assembly GCA_907164795.1 of Hemaris fuciformis. NCBI lineage: Eukaryota > Metazoa > Arthropoda > Insecta > Lepidoptera > Sphingidae > Hemaris > Hemaris fuciformis. Next base: position 12,512,468 of record OU015440.1, read on the forward strand.
TTTCAGCCTGATATCTCAAGTTTTTAAATTAGTATTGTTAGGTATATGACGTACTCGCTTTTGCCCGCGACTCCGTCCGCGTAGACTACAGGGTTGGGTTCAGAAAGAAAATAAGTTGTAGTCTATTTTATTCCACAGAGTCCCATTTATGTCCATACCAAAAATCGTTCACATCGGTCACATGGTTTAGGCGTGAAAGCGTAACAGTCATATAGTTATTTTCTCATTTATAACATACCAGGTAAAACCAAGGAGTTTAAAAATAAATATCTGAACGCACGCATAAATATTTGACAACTAACAAATATGTTACTCCCTTTTCATTACTGATTATTCTATATTTTAAAATGTAAAATGCGCAATTGTTCGAATATTGTGGATATATGTTGTCGATTCAAAACCTTTATTTAAATACGTTCATTAATATGAGGGGACCATTAACCGTATTGGCGGGATAAACATAAAATGTTTGACGTACGTGACGCGTACGCCAAAATAGCCCGCAGATAGCAGATTTTTCCCGACTTACTTGACAATTATCGTTATATTTTGGACAATTCACACACTATCTTTAAAAAGTATAGCCTATGTGTTATTCTGATGTATAAGCTATATTATTGTAAACTTTCATTACAATCAATTCGGTAGTTTTTGCGTGAAAGAGCAACAAATATAGACATCCAGACATCCATACATTATTACAAACTTTCGCGTTTATAATATTAGTAAGATGATAGTATTCAACATATTATTAACGTCGACGATCAATTGTCACAGTATCTGTATATTTTTTCGCTGCTAAATAATGGCATAATCTGCAGACAGGCTAAACAAATCAATATCTTTTGTTTAAAGTTCCAATGACATGGAAAAAAGAGTTTTCGTTAATATGTAGTATTAATGCATTTGTTGTCAGCGCTTGCGAGGCTTTGGGTCAATGTTGTCAAGAACTGTATCTTAAAATTGTAGCTTCACTATTAGAAATGGTCAAGTAAATAAGAATAAATGAAACACATTCAATAAAATAAAAAACTAAGCATAAAAAAGCTATTTCAAGCTTGGTAACTTTATAGACAAGTTTTTGCCTAAGAATAATTCATAGCGACACTTTTCGCGACCGAACTTCAATCAAAAAAGAATAATATTAATATCGAACACCTGTGTCTGATAAATCTATCATCGTAAAGATAGACTTTCCTGCCGGAACCCAAGAGGCGATCGAAAAGGGGTGAAACTCATAAATATCACCCATGAATTATTTCTTTCGACGAGGTAAAATATAACTTAGTTTTTATTAACGACGGGGCTTGTAATATTCGAGGAGGTTGGAAAAATAGATTATACCTTGAGTTGTACCGTCGGAGTATTCTGAATCTACTCATTTGCAATGTAGATATTACCTTTTGAACTCACGTTCGATCATTAATAAATAATATTATGTAAATAAGCAATGCTTCCTTTTCAATACGAAATTAATTTTCGCTATGAAAAATTAATGAGTCGTACTCTTCATTATTAATAAGTAATTATGAATACATTATATTAAATATTGCTTATTTGATTGCTTTTTGACAACTTTAATGCCTTATTTTAAGCCGACATTATTCATTTAATTTGTAGATTTCAGCACAGATCGTGCTTCCGTGCGAAATTTTCATAGCGTACAGTCCTGTTATTTGAATAATGGACTCGCCCCTATAAACGAGACTAAAAACATATATTTGGCATTTAAAGTGTAGAAATGCAACTCTGCACCTCTTCTGGGATACAGGCAGGATGACATAATTGCAATATATAGATATTAAAAACAAGATCCGTACAAATACACATATGTTACAACTTTGTAAGCATCGTATTCTGATTTATTTCCACCCTAATCTTAAACGGCTATTGCTAAACAAAGGCAAACACCCACAGCGAGTAATTGATGTATTTCCCTGTAAATATGGTGGGCGTGCGTGACGCCACACCTAGACCATTATTAATTAAAAACGTGACAACTGCGAATTTAGCCCTTTGTGCGCCTTACTGAGTGAGGGCCTTATCCATACTCTGTATAAACCTTTCATAACTATTTGTGTCATTTTCTCTCGAATCATAATTCATAGTAAAAAACTACTTATATGAAAGTTTTGCAACGTTTATGAATTAAGGCTTAAAAACGCTGATAGTTTGCTGCTATAACTGCCTTAGTTAATATATCCTCTCCCCCCCTAAATTCCCGAAGGTGTATGTTTTGTTATGTCTTGTCTTGTTATGTCCCACTTTATAGGGGGCGAATCCATTGCTTGTCTACTTATCGTGATCACTCATTTTAATCGATTATTATTCTTTTAAGTTTTTTCAATAAGTATCATCAGCCCATATACGTCACACTGCTGGGAACGGGAACTCTACAACTGATACATATAATAAAATTAATAGTTTTTTAAGAATTCGTAAAAAAATATTTACTTAGAAGCATTAAAATATGTAAGCTTCTGGTTTGCCCTTTTATTTAGTTAGAGGCATTTGAAGAGTAAATTCGATTAAAAACAATTAGTCTAGTAGAAAAAAATATTGACACTATTAAAAAATAAGTAGGTACGCACTGGGCATACAGGGCATAGTTGAAAATTCGTATGAAGCTTCACCCTTAAAGTTAGAAATATGAAAATTCTTGTTTAGGCTTGGGAGATGTTGCCGGTGGGAAATCTGAGCGGTCTCCGCTAGTATTTATTCCAATACTTTATCAAGCGGTAAGTAAATAAACGTCAACTCTTAACACAATATAGTTAAATGGTTTAAAAACATTACAATTTCGAAAATTAAACCCTATTGGTTTTTGTACACGTCACTCTCAGTATCATCCTTTTTTCTTTGTGAAGACCACCAAATATTGGTTTCCAACTCCTCTTATTCATACCTTCGAAATTTCAGATTGGTCATTACCTCACAAAATTTTGGTCTAGTAGCTGTTCAATTTACTCATTTTTGAGGTCTGGTCTTAATTGTGCGCAAAGGCAGTCTAACGGCAACCTAGCAACAACATACTTAGCAATGTTTCAAAATTAATATTATAGTGCAAAACTAGTGTTATTAGTGGGTAACGTAATTTTGAAACTGCTAGTAGCTCTTGACTTATTTCTTTTTTGATTCGAGGTTTTGTATACAAACAATATTGGTCGGATTACTTTTAATAAATTTTTTATTTATTTTCTAGTACTTAAATTATGATTCGCCGCTGCCTATTTACACGTACATTTACTCCTACAAAACCCACTTAACTTTTACAGCATTGTAATGTAGCTTGGTCTTCCAATAAAAGAACAGTCACCAAGATAAGAAACAATTTGGGCGCCAAATGACTTTAAAATGAGAACTGATGTTGGTTCAATGTGGAAAAGTTTTTTTTTTTTATTTCACCTGTTCAGATATAAAGCCATCAATCACTTATCTCATATTTACATACGATATGAAAGTAGTGATTCAAAGTATTGACTTTGAATATAATTCTGGGTGTAAACTAACCGTGATCGAAACGAAAACTAAGACAGGTATATAGGCAGGTTAATAGTTATGGTGATTAGAAAAATGTCAATAAATTTATTTCTTTTTTGGGATTATTTTAGCGTCACACGTTTGTTATCACCGCAACTAATACCTGTCTTAATTTTCGATTCCAGACTGTTTACACCTTGCTTAATAAAATATATTTTTTACTATGTTTTTTCATCACGGTTTGCTTAACTTGCGACCGAATGATTGATATTTTGCAGTGACTGTAAAAAAGTCAAGCACATAGCGCACCCAAATAATATATTCCACAAATCTGACACTTCCTAAATTTCCAAGCTTATATACCATATTAATACCAAATGAATGTATATTTGTTTAATTAGTACATGGGAAAATGGTCATTAAATAGTCACTCAGCTGTCCTGACACATAAGGGATGAATTCAGACGGATTAAAATATTAATGATGTTTGGTATACCGCTCGCTGGTTACGGCTACAAGGGTTGCTCTCTAATTAAGATCACAATGGGCGTAAATAACCGTTTTATAAAGGAACAAAACAGTGGCATTACGAGTAAGTGGGTTGCGGTTCGCGTTTTTGCTATCGCGTGATTGTGGTCATTTATTTGCACGTCAGTTTCAATGAATATGAAAGGCGAAGGTGTGTTCATATTTTCAGTGCAATGAAACATGCCATATATATTACATTTATTTATGATGCAGTGATAACATTGAGGTGAAAGAACAAGATGGTTTTAATAAAATACTAACGGACGAAAAAGTGTCATTAGTTTACCATCACAAAACAGGCACGAGGTTTGAGTTTATTCCACAGATATTAAGCACACATTGAGAGCAGTTCTGAACATACCTAAAGTGGAAAAAGTAACCTTGACGGTATTCTTAAGATAATCAGAAATCATTTAATTAATAAATTTATGAATCAGCGCAATATTATACACTATTTCGTTCTTTTTTTTTATTATTATTTACCACCAAATTCGGAACGCAAATTTGATCAGAGTAGAAAAAGACTTGTCTACTTGACACTGGCTAAATGCAAAAGAAGTGCGAAGCAAAAAAAAAAAAGCCTTTTTTTGCTCTATTCCAAAAAGTTTCCAACTTAATGAATTCTTATAGTGCATTCATTAAATAAAGACATAATATGTATGTATATAGGCGCACCTAGACCTACATATACATAGAGGGGTCTGGGCCGAATTCCCATGAAATCCGCATCTAAGCATCCATAAAAAAATCAATATCAAATACATTTCTAGAAGTACGGGTTGACGTCGACGAGACACTTGGCTCGTAATTTGCCATAAACTCAAACCTAATTATTGGACTTGTTGCTGCGGGCCAATTTCAGCAATAAGCGCTCAGCACCAATTTAGCGTGCAAACTGGGTATTTCGTTCTCTCTATAGAGTTGAGCAGGTCAATAATTTAAACTTGTATTATAGAGTATGTTATTAAAAACAATTAATGCCCAATTCTATTTCATACATACATACATAAACTCACGCCTGTATTCCCCGAAAGGGTAGGCAGAGGTGCATTTCTGCACCCACATTTCGCGAAGTATGTATCAACTATCAGCCCCACGTAACAGGGGGCGAGACTATTGCCGTTTTTCGGGCACATTTCCAGACTCCGTGCTGTTACCGAGAATTTCCTAATGGAAAAAGTCAATAACACTTTGCCCGACCCGGGAACCGAACCCAGGACCTCTAGATCGCACGGCACATACCTGTACCGCGAGACCACGAAGCAGTTTATTTCATAATGGAAATGTTTTGTTTATCTGAAGTTTAAAGGTAAGACTAGATTTTTGCTGTATGCGACGATATTAATTATTTAAAGTGATAATATTATTTACACCTTTTGTGCTTTAAATATGAGACGCCCTCAATGGATGGAACTATAGATTGATGGTCAGTACAAAATCATACGTCAAGATATTATTGTAGAACTAAAGCGATCATATATGTGAGATTCTCGCATGGAGATTTTAATATGGTCAAAGATATTTACTTTCGGCAGTAGTAAAAAAAAATCATCACAAAACTTCAACGGGGTCAGAATTCTAGGTCACCGCTGTTTACTTTATATATTTTATTTAAAAAATTGTCGTATTTTTTAATTTTCGTTTTATTTCTGTAAATTTAATACATTTTAGTAGATCTTAGAGCTCAATTCCACTAAAATGATTCTGCGAGGCAATCGTATTACATATGTAAACTAAATTACATTTTTTTACAATTATAACTGATTATAATAGTTGAAATTATGCTTTATCGAATATGTTTTGTTTGTATTTTTTTTTTAAATAGTGAGCCATCTCTTAGAACCGACGCAATTAACTCTGGGGCCAAAAGGGTCACGACTGGAAAGCAGATATCATCAAGCATTATACGTCCACCAATAAGGTGGTGCTACGAATGCCAAATTGCTTAATGCAGGCCATGTATAATATAATAAAATAAAATAGGTCACACAAATAGGTTATATTGAACTATTAAATTTAGAACCCTTGTGGAATTTCAAAAGCTAATTTCATGTAAATATCATCACCAAAGTAATTACCAAAACACACCAAATAAAAATACCATTACTCATGCAGTCTTTAATGTGCTATCGCTGTGAAAACATATTACAAGCCTACACTTATAAGAAGCGGTGTAACAACCTCCCCTAGCATCATATTTACTATCATCATCATCATCATCATCAGCCCATATACGTCCCACTTCTGGGCATGGGCCTCCTCTACAATTGAAAGGGTTTAGGCCTTAGTCCACCACTCGGGCCTAGTGCGGGTTGGCGGACTACACACCTAAGATGTTCCTAAGAACTTTTAGGTATGCAGGTGTCGTCACGATAGTTTCCTTCACCGTTACAGTACATGATAATTTATTGTGAATACATACATAACTTCATACATGACATAATATATGCTATATTTTCAGTCTTTTTGTTTCGGGAATAGTATAAAAACAAAGCCCTCTTCTATTGGAAGACTATTGTATGAAGTAAAAGGAATGTGAATGAAGTTAACAACAAAGAAGGCGCACGCCCGACTCAATTGTTCAGTGCGACGGAGATTAAAGATTTAACAGACGTTGCGCTTCAACGCAGCGGGCGTAGTTTAATGCAATATAAATGTAACGTGTCCTTTATCCGTAACATCGCTCGGTACTTCACTTTTTCTCCTATTTTATCTGGTTCACAGCGATAGTTTGCTGTAGGTAGGCCCCCGCCTTAGGTATTTAGTCCACCAGTAAAATATTTATAAGAAGTTTAAATAAAGAACAACATTTTCATGAAACGAAAACACTGTTTTGGAGAAAACTGTTGTAAAGCAACAGTTTTGTGGGACGTTTCAAGTGGTGTGAGATTGACGAACACCCGATAAGCTGGAGGTAGAATACCCGTATGCGCTGAGACAGCTCCCACAGTACCTAGTGGGGAAAAGTAAATAAAAAAACACGCTTTTATAGAAAATCCAACTAAAAAATTGAAAATATTTTAAATACATTTGAATTTAAAATAGTGTAAATTAAAAGAAATATATTATGTTTTTGTAAAACAGCGCGTTTATTTAAATAAATAGTTTTTTTATTTGGGGCGTGGTGATTTGATAGTACAAAATATGTTTTGGCGGCAATTTCAAGGCCTCGAGGCTTAGGAACGCGGTCGAGAATCTCGACGGTCGCGGGTTCAAACCCCAGGCACACATCTCTGACTTTTCGAAGTTATGGGTATACACAATGAATTATCACTTACTTTAACGGTGAAGGAAAACATCATGATAAAACCTGCACACCTAAATGTTCTCAGGAATTTCTTAGGTGTGTAGTCCGCCAACCCGCACTAGGCCAGCGTGGTGGACTAAGGCCTAAACCCTCTCAGTTGTAGAGGAGGCTCGTGCCCAGCAGCATATATGTCCCGTATATGGGCTGATGATGATGTACATATAGGACAATTGACGCCTAATGTAATGGTTTAAGTTTATAGCTTTTGTGAAAAAACACTCGTAAATATGCAAATATCCATACGACGTTGATCATGACCATGATTACACATAAATATACGGTTATTATAATGTGGCTTGTGGCTAATACTCTCTGCCTATTCCTATAGGCTAGCATATGGCTAGCAAACAACTCGTGACGTCAATGTTATTTAATTACAGAAAAGATTCATTCGAGATCCTATCACCTTCCCTTATCGTCTAAGGTTCGTTCCCAATTACGGGAATGTCGTTAGTGAACTGTTTGAACTCACCCCCCCCCCCCCCCCCCCGTACATTATGTTCAACTCTTTGATTCATATAATTAATATGAATACGAGTAATAAGTACATCCAGCCGTCTCGTGTATATTTCTTATCTCGTATTAAGATAAAAATGTTTTGTCGTGGGTATTCCAATACCCTTGATCTATAAATAGACCCGTGGCGCAGTTAGCTAGACACCAGCTTGCGAAACAAAAGTCCGCGGGTTCGATCGCCGTACCGAGACAAATGTTTGTGTGATCCACAAATATTTGTGTCGGGTCTGCGTGTTGATGAGACCGAAAAGTCTCTCGTAGTTTCTGATACCCACGACATAAGACTCGTATCTTGTGGGGTCAGAACTATGTATGTGACTGTTGGGTGTATTTATTTATTTAGAGACTTTTGAACCAAACTCAATACATCGAGTCGGTACGGAGATCTAACACATGGCATACACAAACTGGGCTCTTATCAAATGAGTTTTGAAGTCTATCTATGAAAATTAAGGTATACATATAGCCCCACTAAAAAGATTAGTTTCTGACTTGTATAAATATCTAGTCTATATACAAATGTAACAAAAGGTCAAAACATATTAGGTCTTCTATTAGGTCTATTTAAAATAAGATCTAAAATTGATTATATAAAGAAAACTAAACACAAATATTATTAATTATAATAGTAACACAGAGTGCATCATTACTAACGTAAATAAATAAGAAATCAATTAGTGATTTACACAATTATTATTAATTATAATAGAAACACAGAGTGCATCATTACTAACGTAAATAAATAAGAAATCAATTAGTGATTCATTATCATGCAAAACTACATAGAGAAAAACATTTTAAATTATTCTATAAAAGAAAAAATAACTAAACAAAAGAAATTGTTTAACTTAACCAACATATAACACAATAAACTATGTACATAAAACATCAAACCAATCAAATAATATTAACAAAAAACGAAAACTAATATATTTACGAACAAAAAAGACATTGACAATAACTACCATTTACTAAACGTTACAAACGTAACAACCATGCATTACCGTATCATAAGCTATTAACAACATTAGGACGGAACCTTAGGCAATTAGCAATATATCACAGACCTAAATTATCCGAGTTTGAGCAGGAAGGGCCCAGTAGAAGCAGGATACTAAGCACAAACACACTATACATGTTCCAAAACTTTCAAAAAAGTTGGCCCGGATTAACCGCGAGCGTGACAGGTGACGTCACAACACGTGGTCAACCGCGTGACAGGTCGTGTCCGTTATCAACAAACGTGTGGCCACACTCAGTACGGACGTCCGACTGACTGACGCGGCGATACAACCGCCCTGCGACTATTGGACACGGCTCACGGCCGGCCCATCAATTTGGCTTGACGTTTCAATGAGAACCCTTCCTTATTTCCCCTAGAGAGAAATTAGGGTGTACCAGGCTGGTTATAATTAAAAAACGCGTATCGATTAACGCCGGCTTACAATTTCGAAGTTCGGGCTTTAGGTAAAGTTTTGTTATATAAATCGATTTGAATAATTTATTATTTATTTACATTTCCAATTTGACTTTAGAATACGACAGCTCGAAACCGTTACACGGATATTCGTCCATCTATAAATTTGTTATATAATCCTAATACAATAATTGAAGAGGTAATTTAGTTTACAAAAATGCATATATTCAATACTTCTCTAATATTTCACCCCATTGCCTTATTACGAGTATGTAAGACTGTGGCGGTGGTGATAATTACTTGATATAAATTTTATAAAATGATTTTGCATTTTTATTTATTTTTTGTAAATTTATCGCTAACATACTCTCATGCAATATTCCAAAAAGGCTGATTTACATTATATCTTCACTTACGTTTTATGTACCATGAAAAAAAGTATATTCTCGTTTTTAGAGCATTTTTCCAGGATCTGTATTAATATAATTTCCGAATGGAAAACCATTAACGCTTTATAACCCAGCAATCGAACGTAGGAAATCTCGTTCTCAGGAATATTGTATGGCGAGATCAACGTAGTAATCTTTTTCTGAACACAACGTTATAAGTATTCAAATAAATATGTATGAATCTGCGCGAACACTTATTATTTCGTGTATTATAACACTACCTTTACTGAATTTCATAAAATGTGATTCGCGCAACTAATACCAGTATCATAAGTAAACACCTCTTAGGTAATAACGGCCCCGTGGCGCAATTAGCTAGACACCAGCTTGTGAAACGAGAGGCCGCGGGTTCTACCCCGCACCGAGACAAATGTTTGTGTTATCCACAAATATTTGTTTCGGGGCTGGGTGTTTGTGAGGCCGAAAAGTCTCGCGTAGTTTCTGATTCGTATTTTAGTGAGGGGTGTTGTCTATGTATGTGACTGTTGAGTGTATTTATTTTATTATTTTATATTTATTAAGTTTCAAATACAATGTCACTATTAATATTGAATTCGCCAAAAATCTACTTTTATTATTTTCAATTATGTTCAAAGTTCGAAAGAACCCCAACTGAAATCTATAATTCGATATTATCTTAAATTAAGCGTGGATTGAGAATTGTAAGAAAGTAATTTTGTTAAAATTAGCAGATAAGATTCTTCAAGAATTTCGAACACCTGGAGCCCTCAATAATTGTTGTATTTTAAAAATTTAATCTGCCTAAAATACTTGACATTGGCTTTTCGCTTTTTTTTTATGTCTATCCATCTTATGATAATAAGAAATCGCCCAGTGCACTGTGCAAAAAGACCGCCTAATATACTTTTAATTAATGTTTGTTTTGTTCCATTATTTAACTTAATGTTTATCATGTTACAAAAAAAGAATAATTCCTACAAGTACTACTGTAAATCCATTATAATTTAAAAAAAGTAGACAAGTAATTTGAGATTAGCTTTAAAAGACACATTGAAGTTACAATCATCAGCTCTTTTTGTAACCCACAGACGCAATTCTACCCAAAATCCCCTTAACAGTTACGAGTAAAACAAATTAGGCCATAGTTATCCCAGTTAATCTTAAAAGAAGACTCCCGCATCGTTAATAAATTAACTACTTATATCGGTCTATAGAATCTCAGTAAACCTAGATCAAGTCTTAGAATACATATTTTTCCAACAATACGGTAGCTTACCTGCAGTATAATTTATCATTCGTACGACCGGAATCGATAACAAAAGGTATAACGGATAAAAAATATTATTTGTTACAGACGGTTGGGTTGGAATACCAAAATTGTGGCTCTCTTCAATCCTGATGTGATAAATAGGCCGTTTAACGTGAACCTATGTCATAATAAATTTGTTTTGTACAATAATGGTGTATTGAAACTAAAATATGACTAAACAATGACATAATTAACAAACAAAAAAAGACAACTGCTTTTTTGCTTCTCAGGCAGCAATTATTGAATAGAAGAATCCGGGTTTATTTTTAATTGTAAAATGAAAAGGTCGGGTTATATTTTGACGTTATTCTAGATAAATTCACAAGCATCTAAGTTGTGAAGAAAAACAAGAAAAGCACCCGACCCTGGAATCGAACCTGGAACACACATTTATGCCGCGAGTCGAAAAGAGAGTATCATTTACCGAATGACACGCAAAAAGATTCCACTGCGTCGATTTTCTATGAGACGTATTACCACATTCGAGCTTGCCTATATTTACAGCAGTTTAATCTGACTTCGGCAAAGCTCTTTTACTTACAAAGCACCTGGACATGAAGAAAATCATATCCCTAAGTACAGGCAAAATTGCATGCTCATTTACAAAGTTATGTTCGTAAAAGGATCTTTCTAGAATTTGCACTATATTGAAAATACTTTCTTTGATACAAAGCTATATTCTCGGGAGATACAGAAATATTTTAAGTAAGCATTTGCTTTTTGCTAAATTATCATAGCAGGCCATCCAAAACTGGTTTAGTTAACAGTACTATCTGGTTCAGTTTCAGTTTTTCATAGAAGCCCAAAAGCGTTACACGTTAATTGTCTAATGTCTAGTTTATAATTGTTTATTGAAGGGTCAGGATATTATCATTTATATGTCAAATTGCTTTTGTTAAAAATATTTAAAGCTTAAATATTAATATTCGGAATTTTGAAAGGTAAACTGGACTTTTGGGTTTCTATGGAAGTACCGCCACTGATCTGGGTCCGTGGGAGCTATTTCACAATAAATGGACAAACAGATGAGCAAGAAGAACATACAATTGAATTATGATATTTATTAATGGAATGAAAGATCGACACGTTTGTTCAACTCGAGTGTTTATTTAATACTGACTTACTTACTAAGACATCAAATATTACCTACACGTACATAGGTTACTTCACAATATAATACATGGGTCATTAACATTATGACTCACAATGGTAACACTGATCTCAAAATAGATTCTACAAATCAATTTCACATAAACTCCAGCCATAAAACGACAGACTGCAGATTTAAATGATGAATTCGAAACTATTAATTTGACAGTTTGTGGTCATAATTTAAATGCAATTGTGTCCAACCTAACATGTCAAAATATCGATATTTACTTGATATATATATTTAACTGAAGGACTTCATCATCCAACCCCCTTTCGGCCAAAATAAAAATATGTTCGGAAAAAACGCGATATCTCCATTCAGACAGGATAAAGAACCATGTGATATATTTCATAAAACGTTGCTTCATGAACTGGAGAGCTTTTGCAGAGTTTATTTAACGAAAAACCATTTTACTATTATTCCAGGTCGAATACTTTCCACGGATTTTTATTTATTTAAAACGTTTTTCGTTGAATTATTCGGCGTCAGTGTTTTGCTTTTACGTCGAAGAGATGTTTGGGATTTATTTGTTTGTCTAGTAATAATAGTAAGAAAAACATCGAATAGTGAGACATACAGCTGTGCCCATAAATAAGCTATAGGTACGCCAGAAATTTCAAAACCTGGTAAAAACTTTTTGTATCACAAACACCCAGACTCGAACCAGTATTCATTCAATTAAACCTGTGAGGAGAAATAAAAGAAGCGGCGCCTCGCTACCTAAAGTGGCTTCTAACTCATTGCGCTACGTCTATTAAACCCACATTTTTTGCCTCTCAGCAATATTGGTTTTGCCTATCTTATGGTCCAACTCGTTGTCTAGTGGCACTCGTTCGTGTTATTCGTTAGTGGTAATGCACAAATAATTTCAAAAATTCTTTAAGTATCCGAACGTCTGAACCTGATTCTTTTGATATAAAATAAACAGCAAAAATGTATATTGGATATGTCTAGACTGTAGTAGAAACATAATGTCATATTTGCGAACAAGCAACAGTTCCTACAGTTAGACTTTCCTATTTTTTCGAAAAACGAATTTCAGTTTGATATTGAAATCGATGTAAGTCTTCTTATCAATCACAATATGTTTCGTTTTTTCACGACATACAAGTAAAATAAAGTTGCAGTCAAAGTCAAAAATATATTTATACGCTGAGAAATGTTTTTGGTCATAAGACAATCTCCCATAGCTCTGGCAACCCTAAGGTATAGGAACGGGGCTGCCCTGTGGCAAGGGGGCGTTAGAATCCCACCAATTCTCTGCGTGTCGTAAAAGGCGACTCATTGAGGCGCTTGGGGTCGCTGGACGCGCTGCGCGTGCAGTGCGTCCAGAAAGAATGTGAACTCGAGAAGGGCGGTAGCACGGTGGCCAGTGTCCGTCGCGGGCGCCCAAATAAGGGGCACCCGAATCAAGTTAGTGGGGTTGCAACTGCACCCTTTAAAAATCTGAGAGGGCCGAGACGCTCTTGTCTCGGAGGCGCTCTGGGCGGGTGCGGAACAATTGTAGGCGCTTCTCGCCCACGCACCGTGGTCACCCCACCCGGCGCGAAGATGACCACCGGGGAGTATTGGTCGGTATGCCGGTGTAGGTTAGGGTTTGGTTAGGGAGCCAGCCTGGCACTAACCTCTATGCGGACATGACATCGCCGCGTGTAAGGCTGAACGGCCGGTGACCCCGACATACGCTTCCCGCCCCCCACCCCCAAGGCTGGCGGGAGATAGAGCCATCAGCTTTCCTTTAGAAAAAAAAGGTATAGGAATGGGCCATAGGTCAATTGATCTGTTTGAGTCGAATTTATCAGTAGGCATTGCAATTATTTGCAAATAGGCAATTAGTATTTTTAGTCAATGACTCAAGTCTGAGTTTATTTAATGACCCTTCTTGGTACGTAAGTACGTAAGTCTCGTAAGAAGTGTATAATACGATTACAGCTCATTACATCACCGATGAAAAGCTTTCAGTGTGAAAAAAAAATCAACAATTAATTTTACATTTTTGTCTCTAGATGTATTTATATCTGAAGCGGTAAACAGAGGTGTGTGCTGCTACTGAGAGTTTTTAATCGATATATCTAATACTTTTTATATACCGAGACCTCTCGATCGCACGCTTACACCTATGCTGCGGAACCAACGAGGCTGTTCTACAATTCCACTAATACAAATTCTATTATATATTCATCCACCAAATATGACAAATTAATTATTGATCTCATTATGAACATGAAATATCTGGTATTTTCACAAAAAAAAAACAATTTTACACTTTGTCTACAACTCAAATTCGTTTGTCATCTTCTCATCTCCAACTATTTGACAAAAAGGTCAACCTTGCGGGCTTCTACATATCAAATATGTGCGTCACAAAGCGCGCAATCAGAGAACTATTTCGATACAAAGGTAGCTTTCACTTTCACACCTCACGGAACTTTGACGTCTTCGGGCCCGTTAAAATATTTGTCCGGGGGCCTTCTGACGTCTTCTAAGAACCCGAAAGACCTTATGGGGACCGCTAGGTGTCTGGGAATGTGATATGCATGACTTGAAACAATAAAAATACGTGCACGAGTAACTCAGTCGGGTTGTCGGTAAAGGGTTGTCGCTCTGAGATTTTGTAGTGGATCCAACCTTTTCCAATGAATTGAAATCTAATATTATAAATGCGAAAAGGGATTGTTTGTTTGTATTTCACGTCTAAACCACTGAACCGATTTATATGAATTTTCGTACAGATGGGACTTTGCGTCGGTTGTAAGTCTATCGATTCGATGCATGACCAAAAGAATAATATCAGTGTCTTCAAAATTTTAGCTGGTATGGGCAAATGTGTTACGAATATAAAATTATTACCTTTTACACACATAATTCTATGCAAAGTTTTCAATTGTGAAGTCTTTCTCGGTGACGTCTTTTTTACCGAGAAGGAAGCTGGTTATATTCCTTTTAACACAGTTTTCAGAGGGTAAGGCAAGAAGGATACTGTAGGTTTCCGGTCTTCTAACCAGGCGTGCGAGACGTCTCATCCACGTAGGTGTTCACCCCGGGCTGGGTTCTATCTTAACGCCGGCTTCCCGCCTTAAATAACCAGTGGCCCTCTTCACGTTATGGAGCGCGACCAAGGTATGAAGACGAAAATAATAATAAAAAATATTTCATTGCATCTCTTTTTAGAAAACAAAACGCGTTGATAATATGATTTTAAAATGTCTTTAGTTTTTATGCCCACAATTCAATGAACGGATATACCAGTATAAAATATTAAATTTTTTATAGAAAGAAGTTGATCCAATTTAAAAACTATTTGGCAACAAATATTTTTCAATTATTTTACGGAAAAAATAAGCAATTATTGAGAAACAATATGATTCCGCAGCCGTCCTATCAGTGATCTTATTATGGTAAGACCCTAGATCCCCTAAATACAGGAAAGAGCATCTACGATAGACCACCATCTCCATCGATCCAGGCTGCGAGCTCGATATCACTTCAAGTCTATCCATTTCTTCTCGCTTCGGCCAATACGGACCGTCTCCAGGTCAACCACGCGTTCTTTTTTCCTGCAGATTCTAGACCAAGCCTCATCTGGAGATACATTTCGTATCTTTGCGAAAAGTGTTACCTATCCGATTCTATTTCTAACGTCTTATTTGGTGTTATAGATGTAATAAAATGGTCTACTTAAGGTGTTTAAATAGTAAAAAATATGTCCTCATTATGACAGCCCCGTGGCGCAACTGGCTCGACACCAGCTTGCAAAACGAGAGGCTGCGAGTTCGATTCCCGAACCGAGACAAATGTTTGTATAATCTACAAATATTTGTTTCGGTTTTGGGTGTTTGTGAGACCGAAAAGTCTCTCGTAGTTTCTGATATCCAAGACACAAGACTCTTAATGTGGGGCAGAACTATGTATGTGACTGTTGGGTGTACTTATTATACGAAAGAATTCAATCTCGTTTCCCCTTACAATCCCTTTTATGAATTATAGCAGGAAGGTAAACGTAAGTATTAGTAATAACACGAAAAAATGCTTCGTATTTTTTAACTATCATAAAAGCGACATGCGAGGGAACGCCTAGCAGAACAAATTCCATTATTTAATATAATTTAACATGACATTATGGGGTTCCCCATTTCATAGACTTTACCCCACGCGACATGCAATGGGTTTGCGTAATATAATTGACGAGTACTTTGTTCATGCTACATTAACTTTTTTAGGAAGTCAATAAGGTAAACGACAACAACAAAGAATGATATTAGTCTCAATGATTTTTATACTTAAAAAATAACTATAGAAGAAATTGTATTCTTAAAATGAAATGAAATCTATATAATGTCAAATACATCACTTAGATTCAGTCATATCAAAATTTAGTTTACCACCCTGTTCGGAAGGCAGTCATCACTAAAGAAGAACGGACGAGAAACAAAAAATATAATGTTAATAGAAGAAAGTAATTATAATGTAGGTAACTAACTTTTTAGCCAATCTGAAGTCTTGGGTCAAATTGTTATAGTTTCCTTCAATTTCAATAATGACGGTTCATTAAAATATAGCTTCCGAAATATAAATAACTCGAACCCACGACCGACCGTCTCGACAGACCGCGCGCCTAATCCTCAGCATCGTAACTTCAGCTCTCTATCAGTCGTGTATCTACAGATAAAAGTCATACATTTGTAACTTCGCTATCACCACTAAAGATGGTTAACCGCAACTTATGTTCTGACGTCAGACACTAACAGACTATAAACAGGTTATGGGCTATAACATCACGCTACCACATAAATGTGCGGAGCAGCGAGCGTTAACATCTATTCAACTGTGACGTTGGTGAAACTGTGTTTCCGGTAACAAATATATCCGTACTACTGCAGCATACAAGCAGAATTTGCTTGAATAAACTTCACACGCATACACACCAGTGGCGGTACTTCCAAAAGCCCAGTTTGCCTTCCGAAAGCCCAGTTTGCCTTACAAAATTTCGAATAATAATCTTTGAGCTTTAAATGTTTATTAAACAAAAGCAAATGGACATATAAATGAGAATATCCTGACCCCACAATAAACAATTATAAACTAGACATTACACAATTTGAAAATTGACAGCCCCGTGGCGCAGTTGGCTAGACACCAGCTTGCGAAACGAGAGGCTGCGGGTTCGATTCCCGCACCGAGACAAATGTTTGTGTGATCCACAAATATTTGTTTCGGGTCTGGGTGTTTGTGAGACCGAAAAGTCTCTCGTAGTTTCTGATACCCTCGACACAGGACTTGTATCCTAGTGTGGGGTCAGAACTATGTATGTGACTATTGGGTGTATTTAGTTACTTATTATTTATTTATTTAATTAACGTGTAACACTTTTGGGCTTTTATGAAAGTACTGCCACTGATACTCGTACACACGCTCACACACAGATGTTTGGTCAGAAGTACATGAGTCCGTAGCTGTTTTTTGGCAGATTTACAGACGTCATGCTGCGACTGAGAATTTCCTAAGTTTTACCCAATAATATTCCCAACCCGAGTATGGAACCCTCAAGACCGCTCTCACCTGCATCTTTGAACCACGTTGACTGGGAGTACTAAATGCCAAAGGCTGAAATAATAAATAAGCACTTAATAATCGCATACACAATTTTGTCACTATTAAGATGCAAGTCTCGTCGGAGCTATCAGAATTTGCGAGACTATTTTGTACTCACAGCCATTCCTTTGTAAATAACATAAACAGTTTGTCTCCGTGCAAAAGTAAAACTTGCAGCTTTTATTTTGCAAAGTTCTTCTTAGAAAGTTTTTCTTACCAACTATGCCAAGAATATCCGAGTAAATAAATTTTACTATTAAAAAAATATATTGTCTCGTCAGTTCCGCAGTAAATCATCATCATCATCATCATCATCAATCAACATTATACGTTCCACTGCTGGGCACGGACCTCCTCTGTAACTGAGAGGGTTTAGGCCTTAGTCCACCACGCTGGCCCAGTGCGGGTTGGCAAACTACACATTAAGAAATTCCTAAGAACTTTAGGTGTGCAGGTTTCCTCACGATGTTCTCATTCACCGTAAAGTAAGTGATGATTCATTGTGAATACACACATAACTTCGAAAAGTCAGAGGTATGTGCCTGAGTTTGAAACTGCGACCGCTGTGGTGGCCTCGAGGTTTATCCGCGCGGTTGTGAATCTCAGCGGCCGCATTAAATATTTAATGGAATTTACTGTAAAGACATTCACAATATTCCATTGACAAAAAATATTTACGCGAGTGTAGCCGCTGGAAAAGGATTTACGAAAAGGCTGGCATTATTGACTTTTTTTTTCTTCCCATTCGATTCGCAATTTGAATCCACCTGCGCTTATTATAGTCTGGATAATTTAAAAAAATGTAAATTCAAGTGAAGGTGAGTTTGGACCGTAGCATTTGGTGCTATATCGTGCCTGCCTTTCCCAAATGGCTGGGGGCTATCACTAAACGCTCGGTTATTTCCACAAATCGCTTGCCTTATTGCCCCATAAACATTTAAATCCGATACCATAATTTCCTTACTTTACGCCAGTGTAATTTCCGCAATTCCCTATACAAAATAAGAAGCTTATTTGCTAACACGCTTTAAAATACGTTAGATTGAAACCGTTAGCCAAATTATAAATATTTTCCAACTGAATTCTTCTTATTTTACAAATGCAAAAAATATACTGTATACACATATATTCCAATCATGCGAAACTCTCTAAAAAGATTAGGCCATAATCAAGCAGAATCATTTATATTTGTATAAAAATGAATGTTTGTCTGTATGTTATCGAACTCCTCTTAAACGGGTGGACCGATTGGGATGAAAATAATTGTGTGTGTTCGAGGGGATTCGAGAATGGTTTAGATTCACAATTGGTTTAGATGTCGCCGTTATCGTTATATCAAACGGCTGAACTAATTGGGATGAAATTTTCTATGTATGTATATTCCAATGGGTCCCTGGATGATTTCTAAACACATTGGACCAGGTAGATGGCGCTGCTGTCAGCATATCGCTTAAAGCTTTTCCAGGCAGGACGACATCTGCCAGGACAGCTAGTAGTTTATAAACAAGAAAAGTATATGGCACAAACTTTATATATATGTATACCTTTTACATGGCACGATTAATTGACTCGATCGTGACTACACATACGTGACTACATTAATAGAAATTGCAGTGCAGTCTAAGTAGAGGGTCCATTGGGAAGAATCCGCAACGATTATCCCTATACAAGTAAACTTGATGTAAATCATATATACTTTTTGGAACTTGACACACTTTCGCATGATACACTGTATTTAACAGCTGTTATCAATGTAGATTACAAGTATCTACTTTCTTACTGCGCCTCATTGACCTATTCCCTAGACAGACGAAAAGCAATTAGGTTTTCTATTAGAAAATTCTCAGAAAAACTTTCTGCTTTCATAATTAAATTAAAATAAATTAATAAATAATAATAGTACATTATTTATTAATACTAGACACCATAAAAATACACGAAAATGTAAGCATAATTCTGTATTATAGGTACAGGTTGTATTCAGACCGTGATAGGAAACTAAACCGGGTATTAGCCCAGGTGATAACAAACACCTTGGCGTTAAAGAAAATCCCGACAAAAAATAAATATTTTGAAGTTTTCCTAACAACCACATACATTTTATACCTATGGTTGTTAGGAATTTTTTTATTTTTTTATTTTTTGTCGAGATTTGCTTTAACGCCAGGGGGTTTGTAATGACCTTATCTATTATCCGCCTTAGTTTCCGATCACGATCCCTGTAGTGTTTTGTTCGTTTAAACTCTTCTCCTGTACATTAATTCCAAAATCATTCCCATTACATGCATTTTACCAAGCAAAAACCAAATTCTATTTTACAAAATCAGTTCCCCGCGACTTTTAACATTCAATTTCTCCATGTCCGCCGAACCAATCTTGGGCATTTCAAGTTGTCCTCAGCGTAGGAAATTGCAGGCACATCGTATTGTGTAGCTGACAGCTGATATCCTATCGGGACGCTAGCCAGCGCCACCTACAGCTCTGGACTTTGCTTTTACGATTTTTCTTATATAAAAGTCATTGAAAATATTTGCATTTTCGTTTGAATTTCTTATATGCATATATGCAGCCTAATTAATCAAGACTTTTTCAAACCCAGTGTTAAAATTACGAGAAGTATCGGGTTTCATTTCCGAGTCGGGCAAAGTTTGAATTTCAGTCAGGATATTCTCAATAACCTACCTACCTCAGTACCTACTGTTTTAGAATCTGGCCGGTTACAATTGGTTTGACTTTTATTGCGAGAAATGGGAGAACTTTCTAGATAAAACCTCTGCCTACCTCTTCAGTAGTAGAGGCGTAATAACACATAAGATTTTTTGTACATTTCCCATAAAGAAAGACGAGAATCGAAATAAAAATATCTCACAACTTACATACATACATAACCTAACGCCTGTATTTTCGAAGGGGTAAGCAGAGGTGCATTTCTGCACCCACATTTCGCCAAGTTTGTATCAGTCCCACGTAATAGGGAGCGAGCCTATTGCCGTTTTTCGGGTACATTTCCAGATTCCGTGCTGCTATTGAGAATTTCCTAATAGAAAACCCAATAACACTTTGCCCGAACAGGGAATCGAACCCGGGACCTCTAGATCGCACGGCACATTGCTGGTGGTAGGATTTTCGTATCCGCCCGGATAGCGACCACCGTGCACAGGACGTAAAACCCGCCATAGTGACACATGCAAGTGTGTCGCGTTCCGGGATCAGTCAGTGTACATCCGGTTTTTCGGGGGACTTCAGTCGTGGTAGGTGGATGACCGTGCGGGTATTTTTGCCTCGACTGATTGGAGGTGTATTGACCCATCGGCCAGGGAGACCCGTAGAAACGGTTGTCCCGCTGGCCGCCCGCGGTATAGTACAGGGGCCCAATCGTGGCTAACCACCTCGAGAGGCTGCCCCACCATGCCGCGCATAATCTTGGAGTAGGTCGTCGTGCCGGTTGGTGACCGGATATGGGGTCCCGGCGGCCTATTCCGGGAGGGTACGGGGGCCCTTCCGTCCGATGGATCAGTCTGCCTCCATTCAGCACTAATGTGGCTAATTTCCCGTCGCGATCTTCTTACTACCATGACATAAGTCCCCCTAGCTTCTTCACAACTTCCTTCCTTCACCCATGACAGTGCGACACATCAGAGCAGGTTCTACAGCGGTGCACAACCCCACCACCGCGTTCACAATGGAGTTCGCCAACATCCGCGGGCTCCATTCGAACATCAATGCCGTCCACCACCATCTAGAGACGGCCCGGCCTGCTTTGCTCTTCCTGACGGAGACGCAGATTCGTTGTCCGGCCGATCTATCGTACTTGCACTACCCCGGCTATTCGCTTGAAGAGAACTTCAAGCCTAAGGCCGGGGTGTGTTTGTATGCTCGGTCGGATGTCTGTTGTCGCCGTCTGCGCTGCATGGAGGATCCTTCCTTCTCCACTCTGTGGGTACACGTTGACCTCGGCTGTCAAAGTCGTGTCTACGTGTGCCTCTACAGATCTCATAACGGGGATGATGAGACAACCCGGTTATTCAACTACCTTGGCCAGGCGACAGACGCCGCGCAGGAGCAGTTCCCCACAGCGGAATTGGTAGTTTTGGGGGACTTCAACGCACATCATGAGTTGTGGTTGGGTTCCTCCAAGACTGACCATGCTGGAAGGGCTGCCCACGCGTTCGCTCTTACTCATGATTTGGCGCAACTGGTGAACCAGCCTACCAGGATCCCAGACGTGTCGAGTCATGTGCCTTCTCTGCTGGACCTTCTGTTGACGAGTCACCCAGCCGGGTATCAGGTGACGGTTGGTGCCCCTCTGGGTTCCTCCGACCATTGCCTGGTTGGGACGTCAGTTCCGCGCGCTGCACCTCCACTACCCGTGAAGGTTAAGCGCAAAGTCTGGCACTACTCGTCAGCAGATTGGGATGGTATGCGAGAATACTTCGCATCCATCCCTTGGCGGCAGCGCTGCTTTGAGGGCTTGGATCCTTCAGCGAGTGCCGACGCCATTGCCGACGAGATCAGATTAGGAATGGAATACTATATTCCTTCCTCTGAGATCGCCGGCAAAGGACGCGGACGCTCCTGGTTCAATCGCGAGTGCGCCGACGCTGTTGGTAATAAACAGGCGGCGTACCGCGCTTGGATCAGGGGTCGCGCAATAAAGGATCCCAATTTAAGCTCACTCAAGGCAGCTTATAACCGTGCCGTCAAGGCCTGCAAGAAGGCTTATGTGAGAGCGGATGCTCAGCGCGTCTCCAGGATTGGACGTGCCTTGGCAGACCATCCGACGAGCAGCCGTGCTTATTGGAGTCTTGCTAAGGCTGTCCAATCCAATTTCTGTCGTCCTTCGCTGCCCCCGCTGAGATATCCGGATGGATCACTGGCCCATGGGCCGGAGGAGAAAGCCAGTCTACTGGCGCGCCTCTTTGCGGCCAATTCTCGGCTCGATGACTGCGGTTCTCAGCCACCTACGCTGCCTAGCTGTGGCCACACAATGCCTGATATCCGTATCAGGCATTGTGATGTGAGGCGTGAACTGCAGTCACTCGACGTCCGAAAAGCCAGTGGTCCTGATGGTATCCCGGCGGTTGTCCTTAAAAAGTGCGCAGCCGAGTTGTCTCCTGCACTAACACGCTTGTACCGCGCGTCTTATCTTTCAGGTGTGGTGCCTCAATCTTGGAGAGAGGCTAATGTGCAACCGATTCCTAAGAAGGGTGATCGGTCAGACCCTGTCAATTATCGCCCAATCGCCATAACCTCAGTGATCTGCAAGGTGATGGAGCGGATCATTAACATCCAATTGGTCCGCTACCTGGAGGATCACTCGTTGATCAGTGATAGGCAATACGGCTTCCGCCGTAACCGGTCAACGGGTGATCTTCTAGCGTTTGCCTTGCATCACTGGGGGGAGGCGATTGATCGGCATGGCGAGGCTCTTGCCGTGAGTCTCGACATAGCCAAGGCATTTGATAGGGTCTGGCACCGTGGCCTTCTCTCCAAGCTTCCGGCATACGGTCTTCCCGGCAACTTGTGTTTGTGGATTTCGAGCTTTCTGCATGGGCGTAGAATGCGTGTCCTCGTCGACGGGCACGCTTCACAGCTCATGTCAGTTAGTGCCGGGGTTCCACAAGGCTCTGTGCTATCGCCCACCCTGTTTCTTCTGCATATCAATGATATGTTGCCGCTTGGCAACATTCATTGCTATGCAGATGACAGCACGGTCCATGGGCGGTACTGCAGTAAGCCACCAGGTTGCCGGGCGGATACTGAGAGTAGACGCGAGGAGCTTGTCATTGAGCTCAATCGGACCCTGGAGCTCATTTCCACATGGGGTACCCGGAATCTGGTTGAGTTCAATGCCAAGAAAACCCAGGTCTGTGCGTTTTCGTGCAAAAAATCCCCGTTTTCTCCTCTCCCCAATTTTCAGGGCATTTCACTCGCAATGCGGAACGGCCTTAATATCCTAGGTGTGGATATCCGCTGCGATCTTAATCCAAGGACTCACATCGAGGGCATTATATCCGCCACTTCACGCAGGGTCGGAATCCTGAACAGAGTGCGCCGGTTTTTCACGCCCGGTCAGCTTTTCCGCTTATACAAAGCGCAGGTTCGGCCGGGCATGGAATACTGCTCGCACCTCTGGGACGGTTCCGCCAAATACCTTCTCGATGCCTTGGATGGATTGCAGCGGCGTGCCATCCGCATTGTGGATGATGCAGACGTCACAGCCAACTTGGAGCCGCTACAGTTGCGCAGGGACATTGCCGCACTTAGCGTGTTCTACCGTCTGTATCATGGTGAATGTTCTGAAGAATTGTTTAAGCTTGTCCCATCCTCTCCTTTCCTCACCAGAACCACGCGTGCTGGCATGCGAAGCCACAGCTTTGTGGTCACAACATCCGCGGCTCGAACCAAAAAGTTCGCCAACTCTTACCTTTGCCGCACCATCAAGCTGTGGAATAGTTTGCCGGCTCACGTGTTCCCTCCTTCCTATGATCCTGGATCCTTTAAGCGAAGCGTGAAGAAGCATTTGTGCAGGCCGGCATGATTGTGTCGACCAGCGGGTGACCTTCGTTTCTCGCTGGTCGGTATTAATTTTTTGGACTCCACTGTGCTTACCATCAGGTACAGTGGAGTCACTTTGCCGTGCCAGTTTAAAAAAAAAAAAAAAAAAAAAAAAAAAAACATAATTGTACCGCGAGACCACGAGGCAGTGTATCTCACAACTTATGAAAGTTAATAGAGCGTATTAATCTTTAGGTGACCTACATATTCCGAGTTACAAACACACGACAGTTGTAGTCATGTTAAAATTCGAAATACATTGAATTTAAAGTTGTCCATATAAGCGGAAGTTACAACGAAACAATAGAAATACTAACAAAACTCGAAACAACGCTCGCGAACGCTCACCTATTCAATACGTACTAACTTATATCATTAATACACGTCCATTGTGCTCTGTGGCTTTATTTCAAATACTACAACTGCGAGTGTAATGTCAATGCAGAAGTGGACTTGTTGTCTACCATGTTTTAATCGCTGAAATGATTTTGGGTGCAAATTTGTTAGTACAAGTGCACGTGCTCTGCAATCTCAGGTTCTCGGGATCGACAGCTCAGGCAGTGTTATTGGGCTTTTCCATTAAGAAATTCTCGGTAGCAGGACGGAGCCTGGAAATGTGCCTCAAAAACGGTTAAAATAATTAACGTACAAAATTTTCTCTTCACGCCATCGATGTCTGTTTCTATTACAAAATCAAAGTAAAAATATAACAAGTGCAAAATAGAAGCAGTGTACGGTATGGAATAAGTTTTAATTTACGACCACAAAAATCAACTTGAATTTCTGAACTTTACTATACTTAGTAGTATTATGCTAGTGCATATTATCCAACGTTCTTATATAATAACATGGTACAAAGCAAAGCATGCATAGAACAAAGTATGGAACCAATCCAGACATTTCGTATCATGTCAACGACGCGACGACGGTGTGTCATATTGCAGCTACAATGTTTCGCGAACGATACTTCCTTGAAACTTACTGCTCCTGTCGCGATCTTTATTGAGAAATCAAAGTGTAATTTTACTTTTTGTTTGTTCATTTCTAACAGTAACTTTGGTTGTATGTACTTATTTAAGTAAGCATTTTAATATATCTTTATAACGATCATTAATTCTCGACAAATGAAAAAAAAATTGCTCACTTTAACAGCCCCATGACGCAGTTGTCAAAACACCAGCTTGCGACACGAGAGGACGAATTTTTGATTCCCGCACCGAGACAAATGTTTGTGTTTTACAAACATTTGTTACTGGTTTGGGTGTATGTCGAAAAGTCTCTCGTATTTTCCGACACCCACGACAAGACTTGTACTCGTATATCATTGTGGAGTCAAAACTATGTTTATAACTGTAAGTATTTATTTGATTAAAAACTAGTCCTACCTTTGAAAACCCGTATCAAAAACTCCTACTGTAATTTCATTCGTATGTACTATCAAACATATACTGATTTATAAGTATCTTTCTTTTACGCTTCTCTTATAGTTTCTTCTTTTTTCTTTTGTATATGTTAGTGTCTTTTAAGCAAAGATTCTTTAGTCCAACCGTAACATTTTACTCATATACACTTAATTCAAAATTACGAAAATGGGTTTGTTCTGGCTGCTTTGACGCGTAAACACTGAACCGATTTTGATAAACATTGTACAATATTTACGATTAGATGGGAACCTGGAGATAGTTACAGGTTAGGCTAAATCTAGTCCAGTCAGCTTAAAAATAGCATTTCATTCAAAACAATATACCAAAATAAAAAGGTTTTATTTTCGTGCAATTAGCAAACAAATGGACATCTGACCAATATAGTGCGTTGTATTGGAAACGAAATGTGTTGGTTTAGGATCGTTCGTGTCGCGCCGAGACGCGTCGCCTTTTTTGTTCCGAGTGACACCACTATAAAGCGTTATAAAAAAAACTTTCAAAACATGAGCATATTACCTTTTGGACATTAGTTTGTTTTTTCGGTTATTCCGAAATATAGTACAAATATAATCTTTCACGTCTGTATACTCGACTGCTTCGGCCACGGCGCAAGTATGTGCCGTGCGATCTGGAGGTCGGGAGTTCGATTCCGGGTAAGTCAAAGAGTATGGTGTTTATCCTTTAGAAAATTCACAATAGCAGTAGGAGTCTGGAAATATGTCCGAAGAACGGCAATAGGCTCGACCCCTATTGTGGGGTATTACTATTGGTGGGTACTGATAAATACCTGACGAAATGTGGGGGCATAAATGCACCTCTGCCTATCCCTTCGAGGAATACAGGCGTGAGGTTATGTAGGTATGTATATATATATTTTTTTAAAGGCAGTCCATTATCAGTCGACTATTTGAACCTCACACCACTTTCCAGCACAAAAAACGCTTATTCAAACTATTGAGCAACACACGGAAATACTTCACTATATGAATATCAAACGTGAATAATTTTTTTTCAGATAAAATGAAACCGGGTCATCTATTAAAATTTAAAAAGTTCCATTCATAAATGTCATTACTTATTTGACCTGCGTTTGACGTCACGTTTTCACGTTCCACATTCCGCAGATGTACTCCGGCACGTCCCGATTGAAATCACATTGAGTGGTTTTATGTTAATTAAGCTTTATAGTTTATTATATGCATGCTCCCACGCCTACATCTCTGAAGGGGTAGACAAAGATGTATTTATTTTATTTATTTATTTATCACACTTTATTGTACACAACAAAAATTTACAAAAACATTATTTAAAATTAATAAAAGTTGAAACAGAGTACAACAAATCGCTGAATGGTATTTCTTACAGACAAGCGTAAGATGGACTGGAATGTATAAGAAAATAGAGCGGGTGGGTACGTAATAAAAATATATAAAATAATATGAGTATCTTTTCAAAGTATTATCAGGTGCATTTTTAAGTCCCACGTGATAGGGAGTGAGTTTCTTTAATGGCACAATTCCAGAATCCTTGTTGGTGATAAAAAAAATCGTGACAAAACTCAAAAATACCTGCGTTGGACATTGATCACTGGAATTCTTGATTGCACAGCACATACTTAAACAAAGGAAGAACGAGACTTATAGTTTATTAATTTGTTGATATATTGTTTTAAGCCTCGACGCAAAAGTTTAAGTTTTTAGTTCGACGTATGTTTGTCAGAGACATCTAAGCTCTTAAACAAATGGGTCAATTATTTGAACCGATTTATTTGATACCCAACATTGCCTGTCCCGAAAATCGAACGATCGCACGACGCAAACATGTGCCGATTGTGATCTCTCCTATAACATACGCTGATTACACGTAAGTTCTTAAGAGGTCCACAAAGAGCAAATAATATCCGCGAGAAGTTGAAAAATTCACAGATCATTTGTCTTATACGCCCGATCATGATCGATGTCGCAAAGAGAAAAACATGGGAGGAATTTTTTGCTATGTCGTCAGGTAGTTTGGTAAAATTCGGGCGGGTCAGGTCAACTGAAAATGTTAAGCTTTCCGCTTGATTATTACGGGCATCCATCAATTTTTGTCAAATGGCTGATCTTATATCTTTTACAACTGCGCTGATTTCACACGCGCGGTGAATTTAAAATGGGTTAGTGGGGAGAAAACCGTATTTAATTTTGTTACTCATGTATGCATTTATTATTAGCCTATATACGTCCCATTGCTGGACAAGAATTACGTGGTTATGGTTAGGCTTTAGTCCTTCATCCTGTCCTAGTTAAAAATTTGTTAATTCATCTTGTATAAATCCAGTCTGAACTAAAAAGTTCACTTTTCTTCACTGGTGAAATTCATACTTTTTCTTTGCTGCTACAGGAATAACAAGGTAAATCAATAACATTAAAAATTTAGATGTGCGTTATGGGGAACATGAACCTAATCATCTAGGCTATCACACACTTAAAAATTGTTCAAATATCTATTCCAAAATACACAAGATGCATGCAGGGTAAGTAGGTACTTACCCTTATGCTTTTATACCGAAAAGAAGAGGTATAGACATTAATTTAATAAGCCCACATATAACCAGTTACTATACCCACATAAGAGGGTGCGAGCGCACACACCGTTTGCAGTCAAATTTCTTGCCGAATAGAAAAACCCAAAAACACTTTGCCTAGCCTGAGAGTGGAACCTGGGACCTCATCATCACGCTTGGTACGCGAGACCACGAGGCAGTCAAATGTAAAATTAACAGGAATGCGCTCAAAGCATCGTAGCATTCAACACAGGAAACAGGAGCCAAGCGGAAAATTCTCATTCTTCATGTTAATAATGCAAAAATCTCTTGGGAAAACTTTATGTTCGCCATAATCACCCTTTGACGTAGAAAGCCACTTTAATACTTTAAAGACAATTTTGGCTTTGCATAATTCATTGAATGCATCCATAACATTAATTTGACACCGAATATTTTACCTAAAAATTTGTCCTTGTTCTACGTTTTTATCGAATAAACGGACCCATTTTTCGAGCAATTTTTTTATAGAAAGGAGTTCAAAAGTTTATCAATCTGACTACGCATAGCCAAAACTAATTACATTAGAAACGTATAATTTTGATAGTAGCATAAGTTTATGACGAATATTACATATAGACATTATAGCATTCAATACACTATTTATTTTTATTTATAGATTAGCGTGTTCAACGAAACAAACTCTTCAGCTTTATATTTTAACATAGATTGATCTACGATACAAAACTAGTTCCAATATTTTCAAACAACGCAGCAAACATTAAAACGTACGTCATTTGTTTGTTGTGGTCTCGCCGCGACAGCAGAATACTATATTGTTAAAATATTTGCCCCATACAGTCCACGTTTGCTTAGGACGAGTAGTTCCTGACACAGCCCATTTCGTGAGCCATTCACAAAGTTAGTTCGCGTATTATCTTTACAGCTGTAATGCGGGACCGGGGTGCGGTTACCACGAATTTAAGGTCCCCACACTCGGGACCGCGGATATAAGTTTTGGTTAGTTTATAAAGCTCTGCGTAATGTATGTGAGAATAAACTTTTTGTTGTGTATGTGTATATAGTTTTTTTTTTTTTGTAGGTAAAAAGGTGATGCAGTGTTATTCACAGGGGACAGTAGATCAAATGTGGAATCTGAGATAAACTTGACTCTTAAGAATATTATAAATTGGTTAACATCAAATAAGTTAAATATTAATCTCAGTAAAACTAATATAATGACATTTAGATCTATAAAAAATAAAATAACAAATATGAATATAAATTACTTAAATACTACATTCAAGAAGTGGACACTACAATTTTTTTTGGGTTGAATATTGATAATACATTAAATTTTAAAGAACATATTGATGGGATATGCTCTAGGCTGAACACTTTACTTTATTTATTAAAATTGAAATTCATTTACTTTTACTTTGCATGCCTTGTGGGCAGGATATGGTTAATGCACCTTATTGTATTATAATATAAGAACTACGAGTATTTGTAGCCCATATACGCAAATAAATTATTTTAACTTTGACTTTGATGAATATGAAAGTTGAAGGATGGACAAACAGAGGAAGGCCAAAGAAAAGATGGATCGAGTGCGTGACTGAAGAT
Source organism: Hemaris fuciformis (assembly GCA_907164795.1). Lineage (NCBI taxonomy): Eukaryota > Metazoa > Arthropoda > Insecta > Lepidoptera > Sphingidae > Hemaris > Hemaris fuciformis. The sequence continues at coordinate 12,542,312 of OU015440.1, forward strand.
GTAAAAGAAAAGGGGGTGAATGAAGCCAAGACGGTTGATAGGGATGAGATAGAACAGGGCAAGGAAATGATGATGTGTATACATTTTTATCTTAGCATTGACATCGGTCTACTGATGGTACAGTGTGGTTCGAATTGAGTGCGATTGGCAAAAAAATATGTCTATCTCTCACTCATTAAGACAATTTTATCGTCCTTTCTTGGGGAGGCCTACGTTCAGCAGTGGACGGCGATAGGCTGAGTAGGTATATATATATGTATGTATATATTTTTACCAAATGAACTGACTTATCCTGGATGAGGTTTACACTTTATGGGGTCAGTCAACATAGACCTGGTGTTTACAAATACGTAGCCATTACACAATTAGGTTTTTGTAAATTTCAAGAAACCTAATTAAATAATCAATAGTATAGGTACCTACCAATTGTATCTACGACGTGTTCTTACCAAATAAGAATCTAGTAGAAGTGAGGAAATAAATAGACTGAAATGGTCAGCTTGTTACCTCATTGTTTCAGCGGCATAAATGTGCAGTGTGAGATAAAAAGTCCCGGGTTTTCCTCCTGGATAGATGTTAGCATTATTTATCCATAAGGAAATTCTCAGTAACTTGCGAACCGAGAGGCCGCGGGTTCCATCCCCGCACTGAGACATGTTTGTGTGATCTACAAATATTTGTTTCGGGTCTGAGTGTTCGTGAGACCGAAAAGTCTATCGAAGTTTCTGATACCTGTCGTGGGTACAAGACTTGTATCTTAATGTGGGGTCAGAACTATGTATGTGACTGTTGGGTGTATTTAACTCTCAGTTCTGGAAATACATATGCCCGAAACACGAGAATAAAGTCTAACAATACAACTGGCAGAAACGTGGTTTAAAAAATATATTGTATTACTTCACGTATACAAGCGTGACATTATGTTTATAAAACATAGCCTAAATACATTATATGCTTACCTTCTTTCCATAGCTTTGTACATCAAAAAGTGACATAACATTCTCTGACAATTTCTATTCGAAGTTTATCTTATCTGGTAATCTTTGGGCAAAATCATTTGATCCCTTCTGAGCCTCGTTCAATCTCAGTTCTTTCCAAATCGTGTTAAGAATAAATAAGGTCCGATTAACTGCTGATAAATGAGCACAAACTAGGCTGACAAATATACGAGCTTAAGCAAAACTTATTGAATAGATTAGTACAATCGTATCAAAGATTAACTTGAATGATATTATACTTGTAAATGGAATGGACTGACTTTTGATCTCGCTACACGAGTGTGGTGAGCGATTTAGGGGACCCGGATTCGATTTCCTGTAGGGAAAAATTGTAACGTGGTTTTTCAATTGGGAAATTTTTAGTATGGCCTCTGGTAATGTGCCATATCTGCTATATTACGTAAACTTGGCGAACGCGGATGTAAAAATGCACCTCTAACTACCACTTCTAGAATATTTAACGTGTGTATGTGTGTGTGTTGATGTGTGTCTATTAGAATATATATTTTAGATTTAACCAAAAATTTACGTAACATACTGACAAAAAAACTGCCGATAATATCATGATACTTATGACAACCGAATGTTTTGTGGAACATCGTGCGTCATGATTTTAGGTTATTATTTTTACGAAATGAAAAAAAAAATGTATTTCAAAATTTTATTCCACAATTCTTCATCATAAGTAAAATTCTAAGTTTAATCAAACCGAGGTGTTTCTTAATCTTCAAGACAAATTCTGTACCTCAGTCCCCAATACACACTATCGTCCAACTTCCGTCGTGCGAGATCGTCTTGTGAATGGCTTCATTCCGCCAAGAAGCCAGATTTCCCCAAGATTCCGTGGAATCCCTAAGAATTTCATTCAAAATTAACTCTACATCGAAAATGACGAAAGTAGGGTGCAAGTTCACGAAATTATACAATTGGTCGAAATTGAAAGTGTTTCTGAGCCTCTCTTTTTTAAATAACTTTTTAAGAGTATATTTGAGTCATTGTAGGTAGCTATCTAAGTGATGTATTTGACATTTATAGATTCAATAAATATTATTTCATTTCATTTCATTTCATTTAGGTACTGTTAAAGGTAACAATAACTTCGAGAAATTCTCCTATCCTTCACTAACTCTACACAAATATTTGTAAACCATATAAAACTTACTCGGAGATGTATCTAATCAAAATTGTGATCTTGCCTTCCATTGGTGACTTAATCAATTTCAAACACCAGTAAAATATCTGAAAGCAGTTTATCTGTGCCTAATTTTTATCAACACAAGATACCGTTCTAAACTTGGCACATACTTTCGCGTTCGAGGCGGCGTGACAAATAAACCTCCTAACCTCATATCTCACGCAGATAGGCCAAATCTCCCATTCTGTCACTACCAGTGCACTGAATCACCCACTTTGCAAACATTAAGCAAGTTTTAACTGCGCCTTCAGTCGCTTAGCTATGCGCTTAAAACTTTTTAGATTTTAATACCGTTATGATTTAGACGAAGGGAAAATAAAAGAATTGAAACGGTGTCGCTTTATTTCTTTGAGTGCAACTCGACCTTTTTGTTACAATGAAAAATTGGAATACTTAGATAATTCCTTTAGTACTTTGGCAGACAAATGGCAGTGTCTACGGTTCACCATGGTTATATCTTATAGAAGATTGTCAAATTATTTCCCACGATGAATTTCTTGAAAATTATTCCAGAGGTTTTCTAACTTACACATCGACATGATTGATATCCGAATTCCGATTAATGGTTGGTCCATAAGTAACATTGGAACATATACCAACCTCACGCCACGCGGCGCCACTCCAATCGTATTGCACTATTTTAAGTCTGTATCAAAGCTCCGGAGAGATTGATATGATAGTCATCATCATCATCATCAGCCCATATACGTCCTACTGCTAGAACGGGCCTCCATTACGATTGAAAGAAGTAAGACCTTAGTCCACCACGTTGGCCTAGTGCGGCTTGGCTGAATATACAACTAAGAAATTCAATTTTGGAGAACTGGTGTGGAGGTTCTCTTGTCATGTTTTACTTCACTGTTAAAGTACGTATAGTTTGTGTTTGCAAAGGACTTGAACCGTCATCAGCTAAGATTTTGTTTCGACCGCACGCCTAACCCTCACAGCTATCATGCTAGAATGTTTCAAAATACCAGGTCGTCCGTCCATCAAATTTATGAACGACGAGCACTGAGGGTACCGATTAAAATTTTTAATTCGAATGTGTAGCGGTTGCGGTTTCGCGGTTACTACACACTGACACTAGACAGAGAATCAGATTGGAAATAGACATACATACATACATAAACTCACGCCTGTATTCCCCGAAGGGGTAGGCAGTGGTGCGTTTCTGCACCCACATTTCGTCAAGTATGTATCAGTCCCACGTAATAGGGGGCGAGCCTATTGCCGTTTTTCAGGCACATTGCAATTTAAAATTTCCTTACTTGTACCTACTTCGATACCATAAACAACGTGAATTAATTCTGGAATAAAAATTGAATAATATTTATAATTTTAAAAGGTTTGATTTTTATTTATTATTCCACTATTTCACTTTCATCCCAAAATCATATTGCAAGAAATATGTTACATAAATATTGTGTCGCAGTGTTTTAGACATTCCACTTAACTTTATGTAAAAATATTGCCAAAGGTCCATTACCTAAGTAATCCCACTTGACGCCTCTTGACGCTCACATAATACATTATAAACGTAAACCTTTTATTCAGACTGCATGCCATTATCTAGCTATTTTTTACATTTTTAGGGTTCCATGCCCAAAGGGTAAAACGGGACCCTATTACGTCTTCGCTGTCCGTCTGTCACCAGGCTGTATCTTATGAAACGTGATAGATAAACAGTTGATATTGACAGGTAATGTATTTCTGTTGCCGCTATTACAATAAATACTAAAAAACAAAATAAATATTTTTTTAAGGGGTCTCCCATACAACAGACATGATTTTTTGCCGTTTTTATAAATAATGCTATGGGACCCTTCGAGCGCGAGTCCGACTCGCACTTGGCCGGATTTTTTGTTTATCTAAGGGAATTTTGAAGAAATTGAGATAATAATTGTGGTCCAAATGGAAAATCGAAATAGAATGACTGACTGAGAAATTACAAATCCAGTGAAGTCATCACGCGGACTTCTTTATAATTTAATGGTACATAAAGCGCAATCTTTGTAAGTTATTTAATAAATAATAAATAAATACACCCAACAGTCACATACATAGTTCTGACCCCACACTAGGATACAAGTCCTGTGTCGTGGGTATCAGAAACTACGAGAGACTTTTCGGTCTCACAAACACCCAGACCCGAAACAAATATTTGTGGATCACACAAACATTTGTCTCGGTGCGGGGATCGAACCCGCAGCCTCTCGTTTCGCAAGCAGGTGTCTAGCCAACTGCACCACGGGGCTGTCAATTTCAAATCAAATTTGTATGTACAGTATGTTATTTTTATGTACAGTAGACATAGAAACACCTATATCTATATCACACCTATACCTACTATGTACCTCTACGCTAACAGCATAATTTTAAAGTAAAACACTTTGCCCGACCCGGTCATAGACACAGGGGCATCTGGATCGCAAGTCTGACACTAATTTCGGCGTATTAATCATAAAATTAAAACGAAATTATCTATTTTGCTATGAATATTGTTGTTTTTGTAAACAACAAATTGAAGCAAAAAACACTGTAGAATATTATTACTAAAAAGCGACTTGGCGCTCGCGTTTCCGTTTGTATAAAATTCCAGGTATCCCTCGAGAAAACTCTCCGTCACAAATAAGATATTACTTGTTTATTATCAAGAGAATTGTTAATAATGGTATTATTTTTAAAACTGTTTCTATGTCTACTTTTTAAAAGAAAAAATTTAAGGAAAAACTGTGATAAGTAAGCAAAAAGTCGTGATGGCCTCGAGGTTTAGGCACGCGGTCGAGAATCTCGACGGTCGCGGGTTCAAAACTCAGGCACACACCTCTGACATTTCGAAGTTATGTGTATATTCCCAAAGAATTATCACGTACTTAAACGGTGAAATAAAACATCGTGATGAAACCTGGAAACCTAAAAGTTCTAAGGAATTTCTTAGGTTTGTAGTCCGCCAACCCGCACTAGGCCAGCATGGTAGACTAAGGCCTAAAACCCTCTCAGTTGTAGAGGAGGCCTGTGCTCAGCAGTGGGACGTATATGGGCTGATGATAATGATGATGATATTTCCTCACGTGATAATTTATTGTGAAAACACATAACTTCGAAAGGTCAAAGGTCAAGACAAGTGTGAGGGAGGTCAAATATGTATATCATTATATCAGTTAACATATTTGCCTTTTACTACAACGATTGAATTGCAATGCTTGACGAATCATGACGCAGCATCTTGACACAGGCCGATGTTTTCCTTTAACTAACGATAATTAAAGAAAGATCAAATAAAAATAATCTATTCTATTATTACAAGACCATCAGGAGTTATATATAATATATATATATATATATATTTTTTTTTAATTGGTTGGCCGTAGTGGTCTCAGAGATAAGTTGCGCGATCAAGACAAAATCTCGGCTGTTGCAGGCTCAAATCTCTGGCACACGGCTCTGACTTTTCGAAGTTATATGTGTATTCACGAGGAATTATCACTTATTTTATACATAGGTGAAGGAAAACATCGTGAGGAAATGCACACCTATGTAATCTCTACAACGACTATGTAAGGTAAATGTGTCAGCAGCTGGGTTCATGACCGAAAATCGTAGTTGCTGATACCTTCTACCCGATATTCGGCATCCTCCTTTCTTAAGGCCAAAACTCTTATTTCTAGATATATAGACTACCAAACCGCACTAGGCCAGCGTATTGGACTAAGGTCTCCCTTCCCTCTCTTCCCCTCTCAGTTGTAGAGGAGGCCTGTGCCCAACAGTGGGTATATTGGCGTGGTTACGTATATTGGCTTATATTGATAGATTGGTACTAACAACTCCGAGTATTTCGTAACATTAACAATGTTTCGTATACTTGTAACTTGAAGGATCCCCTCCCGATCAAATTTATATAAGGAAAACGTATTTTGCTAGCATGTTTGTTGGCGTAAGCCAATAGATCCAATTTTGCGTATAAAGCTTTACAAGGAGTATTCGATCGGTTTAAATGGGGCTCATTTTTTATTAGTACAATGTGTCATGTGTGGGACTTACAAGTGTTATACATACTGCTACAGTTACATTTAATTGCTGACTTATGTAGGGAGTTTTGGCCACCCGTACACTAAAATGAAACCATACATAACAATTTTAAATTGATTACAATCCCTAATGCTAATATTATAAACGCGAAAGTAGTATTTTGTTTGTCTGTTACTTTCTCGCGTGAAAACCACAAGATCAATTTCCGAATTTGACGCATTATTAAACTAATTTCCATCACGCTGACGTATGACAATTTTATAAGATTCGTGTTATTATTTTGACAGCCCCGTGGTGCAGTTGGCTAGACACCTGCTTGCGAAACGAGAGGTTGCGGGTTCGATCCCTGCACCGAGACAAATGTTTGTGTCATCCACAAATGTTTCTTTCGGGTCTGGGTGTTTATGAGCATGAAAAGTCTCACGTAGTTTCTGATACCCACGACACAAGACTCGTATCTTAATGTGGGGTCAGAACTATTTATGTGACTGTTGGGTGTATTAATTATTATTATATTACTGCAATAACTCTCAGATATATCATTCATATCATTCACTCGTAAACCATACTTATAAATATACTTTGGTATTGTTTTAGAAACAGATCACATTGACTTTGATTAAGGTGTTGGTTTCAACTTACAGGTCGAACCATTTTATCTTACTTAATTCTGTTTGTAATGTTAATTAGAAAAACATGAAACCAGACCATAAAACCTTATTTATATATTTTGTAATACGTACGTAAACTCACGCCTGTATTCCCCGAAGGGGTAGGCAGAGGTGCATTGCTGCACCCACATTTCGCCAGGTATGTATCAGTCCCACGTAAAAGGGGGCGAGCCTATTGCCGTCTTTCGGGCACAATTCTAGACTCCGTGCTGCTACTGAAAATTTCCTAATGGAAAAACCCAATAACATCCCAGGACCTCTAGATCTCTCGGCACATACTTGTACTGCGAAACCACGAGGCATATTTTGTAATAATACTGTTATTAATCTATATTGTGTTATAAACGGTCTATACCACAAACGCCACAATAAATCAGTGAATATTGAATATTTGCCAATATTCATTAATTTAATACCGATCTAATGTTCCCACACACTTGACCTAAGTCAATTGACTCGGAGCAAACACAGTGGCCAAACAATACAAGGGACATGACCTCAAGATTATTTGCTACTCACCAAATATCTAGATTTCGTGTTAAAATATTCATACACAAGATTTTGTAGCTATTTTTAAGAGGGGGAAGTTGATGAGCTCTCCTTTCAATATGAAAAAATAATCAAGATTTTTCGAAATACAATTACTTCGCCTTTAAATTATGAAAGAAAAAGTAAAAAAATAATGTTATAAACTATGGGAAATTGTGTTATCAAGTATGATGTAGATTAACTTAAATAGCAAAAGATACATATGTACACACAAGCACCCATGCCCGAAAGGGTAGGTAGAGGTGCATTTATCAATCTAGGTATATAAGTACATAATAATACTAGACTGTGCCATGCGATCTAGAGGTCTCGGGTTCGATTCCCGGGTCAGGCAAAGTGTTATTAGTTTTTTCTAATTGGATATTTACATACTGATTATTATCAGTAGCAGCACGGAGTCTTCAAATGTACCCCAAGATCGCCCCTTATTACGTGGGACTGATATTTACCTGGCGAAATGTTGCTGCACAAGTGCACCTTTGCTTACCCATTCGCGGAACACAGGTGTAAGGTTTAGTATGTATGTACTAATACTGCTAAACTGAGATCTTTGAACCCCTAATTAGGGCACAAGGCATCCACAATAGACCGCCATCTCTATAGGTTCAGGGTTGGGTTCTATGGTAGAATGTACAAAAGCATTTATTACTATTTGTTCTATTGCCATTATGGCAGTTATTTCGTGTCAAAACATAATTAAAATGCAAGTTAGTGCATACTAAATGCAGACTTTGCACAGTCAACATAAACATTGCAGCCACGAACACAACGACAAAGGCGCGCCAGAGTTGTAGTCTCGCGGCTAGGAATTAATTAAAAATAATATCTATTGCTTTAAATATAAAATTGGCTGTTTTTTTTATATATTCATATACTGAAAGAATGATGACTGCCTCGTGATCTCGCGGTACAAGTATGTGCCGTGCGATCTAGAGGTCCTGGGTCCGATTGCCGGGTCTGACTATGTGTTATTGGGTTTATCCATTAGGAAATTCTCAGTAACAGCACGGAGTCTGGAAATGTGCCCGATAAACGACAATAGGCTGGCCCCCTATTACGTGGACTGATACATACCTGGCGAAATGTGGGTGCAGAAATGCACCTCTGCCTACCCCTTCGGGAAATACAGACGTGAGTTTATGTATGTATGTATACTGAAGAATGACTATACTCAAACATATTCTTATTATATTAATGTGTAGGTAATGTTGTATTTCTGTACCCAAATATATTAGACACGAGCCTATGAATCGGTATCCATTCATAGGCAATTATAAAATTTGTCCTCATATTACGGAAAAACTAAATTTTTCAATAAAAAGTACGCTATGACCTTTCTCAAGGTCGTATCTATATCCATACCAAAAAGCATTCAAATCGGTCCAGTGGTTTAGCGTGAAGGTCTAATATACAGACAGCTACTTTCGCATTTAAAATACTAGTATGGATGGTATGGATTGGAATTTACCTGAACTGGAAAGGACTCCTCAATCGCACCTCGTATTACTTATACTACCGGACCAAAAAGGTAATAGTTGGTCGCACAGGACTGTTGAATATGATTAAAAAGGAAATAGACAGTACTTTGTATCGGGACGAGTGTCGCCGTTTGTTTGTCACCTGTTCATTCTACTACGATCACACGACCAATGATAAAAATTTCAAACAATAATAAAGGGTTGCTATTGGCGGTCACACATTTATAAAAGTCTTGATATTACTAAAAAGTGTTAGTGTCAAACATATGATAGTCCAATCGTAGGTTCGGCACGCTTCGCATCATGACATTTCCTTTCTAGTCTTAATCAACTTTTCTGTAGTTAATCGTATAAATTATAATAAAATAATAATGTTGATTGCTGACTTGTTCGTCGTATCCGACTCCTAGACAATGTGGGTGTATGTATGCCAAAGTTAACGATGTCTCGCGAAGGTGTGTTTCACAGAACCATTAGGTAATTGAACGGGCTGCTTCTACCAATAAACGAATGGGTTTTAAACGCCAGCCATTTTAAATTTACACCACTTTAAATTAATATTTAAATTGACTTTCATTATTTTTTATTAACCTTTAAAATATCGATAATGACTGCATTTTTTAAAATAAGATACGGGAAAGAATGTCTACACCATCCTTCAAGATATGCTTTTGTATTTAACGTCCACTGCTGAACGTAGGCCTCCCCAAGAAAGCGCCAACCATCCCGGTCTTGAGCAGCCCTCATCCATCCGTTACCCGCCACCGCCGTCGTCGGACTATCGTGCTGCAGGTCGTCCTACACTACGTTTGCCTAAGTGCGGTCTCCACTCCAACACTTGTCTGCTCCATCGGCCGTCGGACCGTCGGCAGACATGGGCGGCCCACTTCCACTTAAATACATATATCAATAAAAATCAAATATGAATAAATAAACCCAACAATCACATATTTAGTGGGTATCAGAAACTACGAGAGACTTTTTGGTCTCGCAAACACCCAGATTCGAAACAAATATTTGCCAATAACACAAACATTTGTCTCGGATTGATCCTGCGGCCCCAACCAGCTGGTTCTTAACCAACTGCGACACGGAGCTTTAAAATATGTAATTTAATTTCATACCATTAAGCATGTGCCAATGACCTAACCTAACTACAGCGAAACATTAAGAGTACCATCATTCGTTGCAGTAAAATGGTTACTGTTTTGGTATGATTACGGAGTGTATTTAATAATTAAGAATTTACTTCTATATTCCACAACACAGAAATAATGGCTCTCATTTTTACATGTTTTTTTTTTTACCTGGAAGAATATGTACTTAGCCACACATCATAATCATCATCATCAACCCATATATGCACGTCCCGCTGCTGAGTACGGGCCTTCGCTACAACTGAGAGGGTTTAGATCTTAGTCTACCACGCTGGCCTAGTGCGGGTTGGCGGACTACAAACCTAAGAAATTCCTAAGAACTTTTAGGTGTGCCGGTTTCTTCACGATGTTTTTCTTCATCGTTAAAGTACGTAATGATGCATTGTGAAAACGCACGTAACTTCGAAAAATCAGAGGTGTGTGCCGGAAGTTTGAACCCTCGACCGCCAAGTTTCTCGACCGCGTGCCTTAACCTCGAGGCCATCACGACTTAATACCAATTTGTTGATAACACATGGTAAATTTTTAATCTTTTCACACCTTGGGAATGAGTTAATTAATCAAACTGGCGTCCCGCCGGGGGTGGTGCGAATGCATTGGCTTTTATAATATTAATTGTTAAAAATGGATCGGTTAATTAATGCGACCCGGTAAATAACATATGCGCCACTAACGCGTCATTTGTTATTTCTTATCATTATTTTATATATTTGTATTTTCAATACAATATATTTTAAAATATTTTCGATAACATTATTAAAATCTAAATTATAAAATAAATTAAATTTAAAATATAATTATGTTTAATATTCCCATCGATGGCATGGCCAAGATCCAGGTCATCAGTGTTTAGGAGCCCAGAGTGAGGATCCGTCTTATGATGTGCGCCGTGTCTAATAACATTGTCTTCTTAATCTGGGTTTTGGCCTACCAACAAATCGAGAGCCTCTGCAGATGTTAGTTATATACATATGTGTTAGTTTTCTATTTTTTTTTTATTACATTCACAACTAGAGCAAAGAGAAAGTAGTCTCGAGTAATTTATTTTTCTTATACTTTGTTGTACACTTACGAACAGTAGGAAATCATAAAAAAAAAATAGTTATTCATTTTCATTTCATCAGCCCATATACGTCCCACTGCTGGGCACGGGCCTCCTCTACCATTGAGAGGGCTATAGTATACTCGTAATACTAGAAAAGAGTTCAAATGGCGGGCTTATCGCACATGGCTTTCTTTTCAAGGCAACCTTGGGATGGACATTCAAAAAGTATTTACTATAAATTACATTTCCTTGCTAGGCGTTAGGCTCGTTCATAGTTAAGGTCTCGGTTCTTTGTTCTCGGTTCTGGCCTAAATACGGTTAGAGCATTTCATATTTCTTCTTTCATACAAAAAGCTGGCATATAGTATCGTTTGCTAAAGGATGAACGTGGCTATTTTTTTATCAGTAGACACGTTTTTTTGGCCGCATTAGATTAATCCTCAAGTGTAGTATTGTCACTTTAAAGTGACGGTAAAAAAATGTAGTCATTTTATTTTTATTCACAAGTAATAAATAAAGTATGATTAATTAATAACATCAAAATGAGTAACCTGGCAAGTTAAAGAGCTCTCTGAACTTTGAACCATGGCATCAGTTTAACAGCCGAGGTCACTTTCAACTAAGCAAGCGCTTAAAAACATTACTACGTATTTAACATCAAAGAGATAATAAAAAATATTCATATTATATTTTTTTTGTATTTGATATAAAAATAAAATGCAGCTTAAAATGTGTTCAGTCAACATTGTGCAAATAATTTCTTTTGAAAAACGTCCATAAATCCTGCGACTCCGTTACTCTTAACACGTAAACCATTCTCATACAAAATCAGGGCTTATTAAGGCCAATTCACGTCGCCTTACCGAAATTATGTCTCATTCAGAAAAAAGACACCCTTTTCAACACGACAAGGCATCTGAATAATTTGTTGTGACAAATCATGGGGCCATTCAAAACAAGCGCCCGTCACGCCAAGATTTACGCTGCCTTTGTGAAACACGGCCCCAGTCGCGTTCGGGAAATTTCCAAATCCTTTTTCCTACGTACAAAAACGTGTTAGCTATTTATTTCTAGAAAGCTGCCTGACGTCTACCCGATAGTGCTATGTATTGTTGGATAAATGTTGTACTATTCTTTGTTCTTAGGACTTTAGGTAAAAAATATAACACATACGTAAACTCACGCCTGTTTCCCGTTGGGGTAGGCAGAGACTATAAAGCGCCAATGACACGTTCCAGACACACTTTTTTCGCTTCCTCAACTGACATTATCCCATTCATGCATGCATGTCGGATTCGAGGAGTCTTTATTTTACCCTTTTTAAATAAATTACCTATGTGATCTTTATAGATGCCCCTGGGTCGTCCTCGACTGATTTCACCACTCACTTGCGAATGCAACTTTGTCTACCACTTCGGGGAATAGCTAGGATGTATGTACAATATGTATGTATGTAAAGTCGACAAGGTAACTATGTCTCAAGTGTTAATAATAGATATCACTTTTAACTACATGGAAAAGTATGCAACACTTCCTATTAGCCTGACTCCTTTAAGCATTTCAGTAGGCCTGCAAAAGGACCCACCTCCCCCCCCCCCTCAAAAGCAAAAGGATAGTGAGCAACAAGCTATTTGATTGTCTTGACAGAAGGATCCTTTAAGCGAAGCGTGAAGAAGCATTTGTGCAGGCCGGCATGATTGTGTCGACCAGCGGGTGACCATATCGTTTCTCGCTGGTCGGTATTAATTTTTTGGATTCCACTGTGGTAAGCACAGGTACAGTGGAGTCACATTGCCGTGCCAGTTTAAAAAAAAAATTGTTTTACCGTCAAATGCACGCTCTACTCGCCGGACAATTCGCCGGGCAAAATAAAAGCTTCCTATCAGGTTATCCGCTTAATCTTTTTCTAGTTTAGAATAATAAGAAAAGTAATCAACGAACAACAGTAACCTTCACGGATCCCCCCAGCAGTAAGCTATTATATTATGAAAGATAAACTCTTTATCTTTCATATAAACTACCCTGACAGTTCCTGTAACCTGTTTGCCACCTTTATTTCCCCTAGGTACAGGAGACGGCACTTAGCATACTGAAATAAACACTGCCTTATTCTATGAAAAGTGTAACTTCTTTGCATTACATAAATACTTGAGTGGATTGCTACGGAGTGAAATTCGGAATACACTTTTTTATGGATTATATCTAATGGAGTAAAACCATATACTGAGAGCTACGTCATCGCTCAGGCATAAACAAGAATGACTCACGGGCGGTCGTCCCTCGGCGGTGTCGATTGCCCCCACTATTCTGTCTATAAAAGGCCGCCCGCTGCAGCGGAGTGAAGCCTTCATCGGTCGACTCGCGGACAGCAAACATCCGATTTATTGGGAAATAAAAATTTTGATTGAAGTTGATTGTTGAAATTACTTCTCAAAATGGATCCTCCAATAATAACGATGTCACTGCTATTCTTAAACGATCCTGGGCTATCTGCATCGTCAGTAATTGTAAAAGTTAACTAAAGAAAACTCAAAGTATGAGTTATCACCAAAAACCAACAGTTGTGACGTCGGCATTGTGACGTCACACATCTTAAAGACACTTCGAAGCCTACCCTGCTCCGACATATCCAACAATTAAACAACCGGGACTTTTGATCGGAAATATATAACCTCACGCCTGAGCTCCCTGAAGGGTTAAGCAGAGTGCATTTCTGAACCCACATTTCGCACGGAAAGGTTTTTAGCTTAAAAGTTCTTAGGTGTGTAGTCCGCCAAACCGTACTAGACCAGCGTGGTGGACTAAAACCTATCAGTTCTAGAGGAGGCCCGTGCCCAGCAGATTTACGTATAATATGGGCTGATGATAATTATTATTGGAATAATGTGGACATTAAATCCGTGGCGGTACTTCCATAGAATCTCGAAAGCTCAACATGCCTTACAAAATTCTAAATAATAATCTTTAAGTTTTAAATCTTTGTTTAATAAAACCAATTTGCAATATAAATGAGAATGGTCTTATTATTGAAAGAATGTGGACATTAAATCAGTGGCGGTACTTCCATAGAAGCATATAAAATACAACGATTTTATTATTACCTTAATTGTGACTGCGTCGTGGTCTCGCGGTACAAGTATGTGCCGTGCGATCTAGAGGTCCTGGGTTCGATTCCCGGGTCGGGCAAAGTGTTATTGGGTTTTTCCATTAGTAAATTCTCAGTAGCAGCACGGAGTCTGGAATTGTGTCCGAAGAACGGCAATAGGCTCGCCCCCTATTACGTGGGACTGATACATACCTGGCGAAATGTGGGTGCAGAAATGCACCTATGCCTATCCCTTCGGGGAATATAGGCGTGAGTTTATGTATGTGTGTATGTATGCTTAATTGTGTAAAGTCTAGTTTATAATTGTTTATTGTGGGGTGGTATATGGGGTCGGGTGCCTAAACCTTGACGCTATCACTGCTTCAATGCATACATGCATCGGTGGTTCAAGTAGTCCTTGCCTGTCACATTATTTACCCATATCAAATACTTTACTACATTTTATCCATACTATATTTACTATATATACTATATTATAATATTATAAATGCGAAAGTAACTCTGTCTGTCTGTCTGTCTGTCTCGCTTTCCTGCTAAAACTACTGAACCGATTTAATTGAAATTTGGTACACAGATAGTTTAGACCCTGAGAAAGGACATAGGCTACTTTTTATCCCGGAAAAGGGGTTTAAAGGGGTTGAAAGGGGGGATGAAATGTTGTATGGAAGTATTGTCATTTTTAAAGCTAGAAGCTTGAAACTTATTTTTTAGGCTGTTGATTAGATATAAATAAATACGACATTAAAAGTATGTAAAAAAATGTACCCCCTTAAAGGTAAAATAAAAATAGGGTTGAAAGTTTGTAAGTAAATTCGTCATTTTTGAAGCTAGAATGATGAAACGACGTGTAGACGACTGTAACTATGTATATGTAACTATATTTATGCTTTCACGCCTAAATCATTTGACCGATGTAAACGATTTTTGATATGGACATAAATGGGACTCTGTGGAGTAAAATAGACTACAACTTATTTTCTTTCTGACCCCAACCCTGTAGTCTACGCGGACGGAGTCGCGGGCAAAAGCTAGTATAAAATACATTACTTCCCTAAAACTGTTATCAAAATGCTTATATTTCAAAGTAGTACTAACTGTCGCAACGCAAGATACCCGTATGAATATAAATTCAACGGACAAATATTTTCACTTTTGCTCGCATTTGCAAAGTTCTTTATACCAAGTTGGCCATTCATAGATCACAGCTGACAAGTCACGTCTAGACTCTACTCCGTAACCCTTTGAAAACTTCAAAATAACATATAACATATGTGATGTGTTTTTGGTTGAATACTGTTATTTCGAGTAAAGAAAGTGTCTAAGAATTCTTATTTCGACCTTGTATTTAGAAGCTGCGTTTATCGAAGTTGTGAACAAAATCCAGACACAGTACATGTGTCATATACATATTTTAGCCAGTGGCGGTACTTCTATAGAAGCCCAAATTACACGTTGTGTAATTTCAAGTTTATGATTGTTAAGTGTGGGGGTCAGAGCATTCTCATTTATATGTCAAATTAGTTTTATTAAACAAAAATTTAAAACTTAAAGATTATTATTTGAAATTTTCTAAGGCAAGATGTGCTTTCAGGCTATTATGGAAGTACCGCCACTGATTTTACTGGGCTTGTATAAGTTATACTTCATGTATAAGTAACATGCATAACTTTACTGGACTCTGCCAAAACAACGTAGATTTTTTCAAAATATCGTCTTCATATACAATATGTGCTTCCTAAATAATTCAATTTCAAAATAAGAATTGTTCAATAAGTTATTTAATATTAATTGCGTACCATCAAACCGCAAACAAGCTAAAATTCAGATCGTATTTACCTGAAGAAAGCGCATTAAGTTCGCTCCAAAGATTTGGCAATATCGCTTCATCCTTTAATCTTTAATAAATTAAGACGGTAATACAAAAATACGTTATCGAAAAACACGTATATTATGTGAAAAATTCCCTAAACAACAATCCAACCATCCGTCAAACTACAAAACACGTCAAAATTTAACGGACTAGTGAAATATTACACGAAGTGATTGGAATACGCAGCGAATATTGATTAATGGTTGGTCCATTAACATTGGAACATATACCAACCTCTCGCCACGCGGCGCCTCTCCAATCGTATTGCACTATTTTAAGTCTGTATGAAAGCTCCGGACAGATTGATATGATAGTCATCATCATCATCATCAGCCCATATACGCCCCACTGCTGGGCACGGGCCTCCTCTACCATTGAGAGGGTTTAGGCCTTAGTCCACCACGTTGGCCTAGTGCGGGTTGGCGGACTACACACCTAAGAAATTCCTAAGAACTTTTAGGTGTGCAGGTTTCATCACGATGTTTTCCTTCACCGTTAAAGTACGAGATAATTCATTATGAATACACACATAACTTGGAAAAGTCAGAGGTGTGTGCCTGGGGTTTGAACCCGCGACCGTCGAGATTCTCGACCGCGTGCCTAAACCTCGAGGCCATCACGACATAATTATGATAGTAACAGCAGTTTATAACCAGATACTATTATTGAATAAGAATTTACGCCTTAATATTTTGATTTACTGATTTTTATTTGTTTATTTGCATTTTATTCAATGATTGTAAAAGTGGACTTTATGCCTAAGGCATTCTCTGCCAGTCTAATTTAGAGTGATGCAGAGATGAGTCACAGCAGGTGTGCAAATAAAATAATTATAAACATATCTACATACTTATATACATATGTATATTGTATGCCTACATATTTTTTATTATATTATTTAATTTCTATTTAAATATGATAAGGCGACATTAAGTCCGAGGTTCTTCGTTACACTTAGCAGTCTTTACTAACCGTTCAGGCATTAATTGGTAGCGATCTTGTGTTAGCAACAGACCTTTTCAAACAACATTAAGCTCTCCAAATACATGTATAATCCATCGCCACTAATCTAGGAGGCATAAGGAAAGATATGCAAATAAAAACAGTCAATTCATTTGCAGAACTTTTTAGTTTATTTACGCACTTATAAGCCGCTGTTAACACTCCGCTCGCTCCAACGAAATCTCGATACAAAAACTTGGAACCCGTTGTGTGACGTAGACAAATCGCCCTCCATATTCACCACTGTGGGGCCGCCTATACGCTGCTTTTCTATATAGGTATGCCATAGTCTAGTTGAATACAGCATTGCCGTAGTATTTTACAAGTTGGAGGACTTATTCCGATGGCCAATGCATGTTTTTCACCAGATTTGTGTTGTAACTTGATGATTACCCAACAAATATGTTAAAATGTACAATAAAGAGTCATCCTTTATAACTTTTCAAGAATCATGTTGCAGATCAACCCTTTATCTATAGGAGTGTTGAATATTGGAATGTATGCACCTACGTTGTCAAGTAAAGGAAATTATTGTGTAGAGATAATCCTGCATTTTTCTTAAAAAGTCTTATTTAATATGTGCGTCAAACTAAGGGCATAAATATAACCGTCCGATCGAGAATGATTAATTCTGGCTCGGAACGCCGGACCGAACGGAGCTCTGCGCTAAGTTTTTTAAATTACCTCCAGAAGTTTTACTGTCACTATTTTAAAAAAACAATAACGCACACGACCCTCCGACACATGAATGTAGTCACTTATTTTATTTACGTTTATAAGTATGTATATACGTATGATTATGGGTATATACTCTATGAATATACATATGTTTATTTTAAAAAAAAAAATTCGTTAGTAATTTACGATCTCTGATGAAGTTTTAAATGAATAAAACATAACTCAAATGTGACAACACGTTAGCCAGATACAAAATGAAGTACAATGTAGTAAAACTGATTATTATAAATCGATGAACAAGTTTTTGTTGTGTGAATTTGTTGAATGAATGCGTGTTTACGAATTCAATTCATGACTTATGGAATGATTTAATACATAATATTACAACTAATTTTTAATACGATTATATCAGAGTATTTATTAATGCGTAAATATTAACACTGTTGACTGCCTCGGGATCTCGCGGCCCAAGTATGTGCCGTGCGATCTAGAGGTCCTGGGTTCGATTCTTGGGTCGGGCAAAGAGTTATTGATTTTTTCCATTAAGAAATTCTTAGTAGCAGCACGGAGTCTGGAAATGTGTCCGAAAAACGACAATAGGCTCACCCTCTATTACGTGGGACTGAAATCATCCCGTAAGAAATGTGGGTTCAGAAATGCACTCTGCCTAACTCTTCGAGGAACTCAGACCTACTAGAATACGTACGTATGTAGTACTAGGCCTACCCCATCAGGGAATACAGGCGTTAGTTTATGTATGTATGTACATTTTTTTGTTGACTAGTTGCATTCGATTTTTCCTCACCTTGAAATGCAGTATAGGTATATGATTTAGTCTTCTCAATATTTTATTTAATAATAATGTCATAATTATAATACTTAAAGTAGCGTATCCAGTGATCATCCAATCCAAGCGCAAGGGGTAAAGACACCCGTCTCCGAAGTCGCACAAAGATTCACCAATCGCGGACGCGTCGCACTGAATACTGTTTTCTTTCCTTATTGTGTTATAAGATTTTCTCTTTCAATTCACTCGGATAGATACAAAATTGGAGTTCCTTGTCGATTTTGTTGTCTATTTGTCACCCTGTACTAAAACTCCTATTCCAGGCGTATTTTACTGTATTAAAGGATTTGTGTCGATTTTATTAAATTTCGAATCTCAGGCTTTCATTGTTCACATTAATCCATGCATATTTACATAAGAATTATGTTCCTTACACTCTGAGTGTGCTATGCTATGCTTCTACCATTGGATTGGGCGCGTAAGATTTCCACCACGGTATCCAATGCCCATCGTAAGAGGCGACTAATGCGGTGCGCCCCTACAATAAATAATTCTATGTGGCAGAGTGCATAGCCTCGTGAATATCGCAGACGTTAACACCAATTGAGCGTAAATAGAGGGCATTTCAAGTCCTTACAATTAAGTACTTTTAGATATGAAAATATTAATTGATTTTAACATAAAGATTTATTCGACCACGGATCGTAACTAACATAAATTGATATGACATTTAACATGAATTTGAAATAACAAAATGTTAACATTAATGAGGGTGAATTTAAAACACAAGACAAGCGTTGACGTTCGGACAGAGCTTCCGCACTGTAAACCGGCCGATGAGTGAGTGTCTGATGCTCAGCAGCCTGTTATATAGGCAGCCGACGTGATGTCATCGTGAGGTCGTCCTCAGCTACCCCCGAATTGATTTTATACCTAACAGTACATATTTGGACCGAGAATCGGGCGGCAGCGGGAAACAATTATCGTCTCATATATCTCGTACCGCCCAAAATGCGCAAGACAGTCATCAAGAGATTTAGTCGGTATGCTTGTTCGATACGAAACAACCCGTATCAATATATATTGTACATTCGACGCAGTAATAAAACACCTTCGCATTTTATCGGTCTGTCAAAGGCACTAACTCCTACTGGTGAATACATCATTATAAGTCCTATAGACTTAACATGCACATTTTCAAAGCAAGCGATTAAATAAACATCAATTCCGATGAAGTCCTAGGTTTTTTTCCCGTTTTCTTTCCCTTTCACTCGCTAGACTCTGCCCACTAGTTGCAGTGTCGTCGTGTTTTTGCTTCATCAATAAATTAGTTCCAATTTCAATTGAATCTCAGCATTCTATTTCATCGGTTAGAGCTCATCGTAATCTCATTGCATTAACTATATTTAGTGAGTTAAGGTTTTATTTGGTGAATAGGTCTCCGTTGTACGTAAGTGCACAGAGAGTAAAAGAAAATGATCTTTGATCTGGATAATTTTCAACGCCTTTCATTGCATTTATGATACAGATGATACAGTTCACATAAAACACAATAAAGTCAAGATATATATTGTATAGAAGTTACAGAAGGAGTGGAGACATATAGCGGTAAAGAAAAGTTCACAATTATCAGCTGATTAGCGATATTTAAAGCAACGTGGTCGGTGCGTGGCAACAAGTAAGATAAGGTGTACGCGCGCGATAACGAAGCTCAGTAGGAACGGATTAGCACGGAACAGGCCGGCGCTTTACATTTAGACTTCACTTACAGAGCACCTCTGTCGAAAGAGGGCTTGTGGTAGATACAAGAACCTGGGCATGAGCCCATCTGTTGTGGGGATCTATGCGACCCGTAAATACGGTGTCGATCATTGGGTTTGTCCTCGCGAGTGGACTGAAGGAGGCGGGGGACCGCGCTCGCCGCGTAACTGGACGCGGGGCGTACGCGGTCGCTAAACCTAAACCTAAAGACTGGCTCCTGTTTTACACAAAAGCTCTGCTTTTAGGGGGGAAGAAAAGCCCTACTTTGGGACTACCGGCTCGTTGCTAGTCAACGATCCGATAGTATGTTGGAAGCGATTTGAGGGGGATCCGCCAACGAAGAAGTCGTTAGCGGTGGCACTGCGTGGCCTGAGAGCTCCGGTTTCCTGCTATTTTGCCGACTACACCGCTTCGGAATGTATTATGGCTGTGGATAAGGCCGGCGCTGAGCGCGTCGTCGGGTATATATCGTGCGCCGGCGCGGGACGCGGGGACGAGCGGCAGGTAGCGGACCGCCCGCTATACGTCACCCATTGTCCTTACCGGTGCACGATCGCGGCCCCGGTATCTAATGGCGGACGGAGTGTCCGATATTTAATTTATTTAATTTTGTATATTGTGTATGTGAGTATGTACGTGAGTAGCCCACACATTTATTTGCAATAGGAATTAGAAATATTAGAGATCTACCCAATCTCACGTTCATATGTCTCATAGGTCAGAAAAGTTTTCTTGTTCCATAACGATTATCTGCAGCCCCCTTTCCAAAAAAAGTCATAGTAGAGCTTTCTGTGTTCATAACAATAAGCGTTCCGTTAAGCGCTAGAACGGTCACGTTGCGTTATTAAAAAATGCAGAAGACAATAAAAGACAAAGTCACAATTATCTTTATTCAAATAGACTTTTACAAGTCACAAGTCAAAAGGCAAAGTCAAAGTGAAAATCATCTTTATTCAAATAGACTTTTACAAGTTCTTTTGAATCGTCAATTTGAAACAATTGCCGCTTGGAAACGTGTTATCGCTTATAATTATTACTAATAAATTATAATTATAGAGACATAGTTATACCGGTCTTTTCGTAACCAAATACTCACAAGCTTTACCAGAACGATTGATCACACGAGTTCTATAGTCAATATCAACGCAGATACCCTTCTCTATAAAATAAAATTGTAAAAAAAACACGTCTCGTAACTCAGTTCCTCTACCGCAAATAGTTGTGAGGTCCATCTAATACCAAGTCTGTTAGTTTATTCAGTCTCTACTTAGGGGACCTTCTATCTTAAGTTATATCGTAATTAGCTAACCTATCAACATCGTATAGTGACCAGATCAATATTAAAATCTTTTATGTTTTAAATAAATAGATTGACTTGGCCATCGCTCTAAACAGTCTATTTTAATATAATATGTGTTACTTGTAAAATACATTATGTTTTCATGCGATGGCCAAATCAATCTTTAAAACATAAAATATTTTTAATAATGATATCGTCACTATAAGATGTTTTTGCCGTGCTCCCAGATAAATCCATACAAAAAACTTTAAAAAAAATCACGCTTAATGTGATAACGCAGTACGGAGAATTCCTAATCCTTTCCGATATAGACACACCCTGATTGGCAGCAAAATTAATATTGCTGTGACTCCGAGTAGCCAATCGGCAAAGTTAGATAGCAAGATTTAGTAGGTCAACGGTACAGTCCAACACCGAGAAAACTTTCTATAAGTAATACACCGTTCTCGAGACACAGCCAGATTGCTGCTAGATTATATTGGATGGACTCCAAGTCGGAGATGCTCTAATGCAATAAAACATTAAGTCACGTTTTAAATATACAACGGAAGAATTTCACTTAAAAGCGAGGACGGGTTCAAGTGGCTTCAATATTGGTGATTTTAGGGTATAGAATAAGTCGATTCATTGGTTTGGCGTGTAGCACGAGGCAGGTACCTGCGAAGTCTTCATATCAATTCTCGTAATGAACAATGATTTCAGAATGGTTATTTTAATACTGGCAAACTAAATTTTACATAATAGGCGGCTATTGCCACTTTTCAAGTCTTTTTTTGTCTAGAACCTGGAATTGAACCTAGGGCCGTACGATCGAACGCCGCACATTCTGGTTTGGGTCTGACCAAAAGTAACAATTAGCATTAATCAGACGCAAAAAGAAAGTCATAAAATAATTAATTCCATTAATTGAAATTAGGCTCCTTTGTTTGCAATGAAACTAGCCTTTATAAACATTGGCGTAATAAACAAAGATTGTCTAAGTCTTCAACTTAGAACGGTTCACGGGAAGCTTGAAGCCACTCGCAGTAGCAGTAAATATTGGGCTTGGGAGGCTCCCTTCTAAGAATTATACACTAACTCGATCTCAGTTACTTCGACTAACTTCCGCTTGGAAAGTGATGAGGGAACTCAAGCGTTTGTATTGGAAATTTCCTGCAATGTTTTTATTATTTATTATCATCATCATCATCATCAGCCCATATACGTCCCACTGCTGGGCACGGGCCTCCTCTGCAACTGAGAGGGTTTTAGGCCTTAGTCCACCACGATGGCCTAGTGCGGGTTGGCGGAAATTCCTGAGAAATTTTAGGTGTGCGGGTTTTATCACGATGTTTTCCTTCACCGTTAAAGTACGTTATAATTCTTTGCGAATACACACATAACTTCAAAAAGTCAGAGGTGTGTGCCTGGGGTTTGAACCCGCGACCGTCGAGATTCTCCACCGCGTGACTAAACCTCGAGGCCATCACGACTCCTCCATTCACACTCCACGAATTATTTATCATATTCACATGATAATAAAATGAGTGTTAATATATCATCAGCCTTTGCCCGCAAATTCGTTCGCATTGATTTTCTCAAACATCTAGCACGTCTATACACGTCACAACTGCTGGGCTTTTTCTACAACTGAGAGAGGTTTGTCTTAGTCCACCACGTTAGCAAAAGCGGGCTGATAGGCTACACTGCTAGAAAAATCCTCGCTGACAATTTTAGGTGTGCAGGTTTCCTTACAAAGTTATATTTAACGAAACAAACAATATACCTGCGTCATTTCATCTCTGCATCACCCTAGGTTTGACTGTAAGAGAATGCCTTAGGTGGACTTACCACCTATACAAAATGTATAAAGTGTAAATAAATATACACATTTAATAGGATAAACGTATACCCGTCCCCAGTATACAGGTAAGTGTGTCGCGATCGCTCTTAGTTTATAAATAAATACACCCAACAGTCACATACATAGTTCTGATCCCACACTAAGATACAAGTCTTGTGTCGTAGGTATCAGATACTACGAGAGACTTTTCGGTCTCACATACACCCAGACCCGAAACAAATATTTGTGGATCACACAAACATTTGTCTCGGTGCGGGGATCGAACCCGCGGCCTCTCGTTTCGCAAGCTGGTATCTAGCCAACTGCGCCACGGGGCTGTCATATATCTTGTAATAAATTATTTTATCGACTTGTGAAAAATATACACAAACCTGTAACTAGTGTTGTAGGTATGTTTGATAGATTAATTTTAAATAAAAATACAAGGAGTA
The DNA here is from genome assembly GCA_907164795.1 of Hemaris fuciformis. Lineage (NCBI taxonomy): Eukaryota > Metazoa > Arthropoda > Insecta > Lepidoptera > Sphingidae > Hemaris > Hemaris fuciformis. Next base: position 12,566,212 of record OU015440.1, read on the forward strand.
TTTTTTGTAGTTAATTTCATGACAAACAATTCTTATAATGACATCTATTGACCTCCAAGCAATAGGTCGCGAGATATTTGGGTAAAAGTGATTTTCGTGACCTTTATAACTTTTTTAGCCGGCACGATAGCAATGTCAATTTTTCACATCTTCATTACAACACCGTAATAAAGGTGTATACAAAAATTCAGCTCACTAGGAATTTTTCCGCTGATTGCGGTTTAAAATACCTAAAGTTAGAAGAACCAACCTAGACTAAGAAGAAGAAGAAATCTGGACTATGATCGTTACGTGAGGTGACTCTGTAACACGGCATACATTTCAGACTCCGTACCGAGTAATTCCTAATAGAAATACTCACTGATACTCAAACCCGATCGGATAATAATCTACGTAGCAAAAAACAACAAGGTTTATTTTTTACGAATTAATCAACAATGAATTATTCGCCCTACAAGCATTTTCAACAAAAACGGTGACACATTTTATCAAACAAATTCTACGTCAGCAACGCAACTTAAGAAAGTCCAGTTTTATTGCAAAAGTTCATGAACTGGGTCGATCAGTTGCCGGGGTAATATATCACCTCCTTTACTTATTGAATCTTCATTCTGAGCAAAAAACGTGATGGAATATTCTATGAGCATAATTTTCATCGACTGATCATAATAATGTTTTCTTGAACAGTGTGAAATTTCAAGTCACATAGCTCCAAAAAAATAATTTAATTATGTTTTCGTTTAGAAGCAACACTGGGTTTGGAGGTGTGCCCGAAAAACGACAATCAGCTCGATTACGTAAAACTTAATATATACATGTGGTCAAACATGGATGGAGTAAAACACTCGTCTGTATTGTGAATATGTACATATTTATATTATATTTATGAATGTATAATAATAACTGCTTAGCCCGTATCAACTTGACAACTATGAGAGGTTAAACCTGTGGTCGGCAACGGTATTGGCCAAGTGCGGGTTGGCGGACTACACACCTAAGAAATTCCTAAAATAGGTCATAATTCATAGTAAATACACACATAACTAAAAGTCAGAGGTGTATGAACCCGCGAACGCCGAAATTTTAACTCGAGTGGCGCGCCTAAGCCTTGAGGCCATCAAGTCTCTACTAAGTTATTTATGTTTGTATAAGAGATTATTTCGTAAATGACTTTCTCCACCCCTAGTAACACTAAAAGAAATACCGACACTTTAACTTTTTAATTTGGGCCAGAACTTATCCTTCGTATTTCTAAATACTTCTATAATTTAACGTAAATTAGCTATGAATTAGTTACACACATAATTATAAAGTGTAATTAACTCATGATTACAGAGTACCTAATTATCTCGTGCTCGCTCACTGCAATATTTCGCGATTATATAATTAACCCTCCATCGACCACAAAGAAGATTACATGTAGTCAAGGTTTAAATAAATTCAAGGTTACATCACTAAAGTTGTAGTCAGTGGTCTATTTCTACAACAGCCAGCTATGATTTAATCCTCACATAATACGAGGTTGCGCTTTTGACGTTTCCAGACTCCGTGTTGCTGCTGAAAATTTCCTAATGAAGAACCCAATGACACTTTGCCCGACCCAAGGAATCTCGATTGCCCAACACTTAAGCTAGGGATTAACGAGCTGGTGTTTTTAAAAAAACTATAATTTCACACACAATAATCCATTGGAAACGTTTAAATGGCGATATTTTCCCATTGTGATGAAAAGCTTGATAGCCCAAAGACGCCATAGAGTTTGACGGCTTAATTATCCGGGAAGCGACGCCCCTTTATATCGGAGGCTCAATTTAACACATTTTGTGGAGCTCGCACTGAATGAATTATTGGCCCAATTGTACCTCGCTTTTATTTTTATTATCGCTTTTATTGTTTGTTAATTGCATACGGTTATGTTATAATTGGTACCGTTTCATTCCATCAGGAGTAACATGAATGTTAATTAAATTATTTCATTCAGAGGTACCATAGATAGAATATATCCATAACATAGGCATTGAGACTGGCTAAATTATATCAATTAGTTAAGGATAATAGTATTTATTTATTTATATTCATATACACTTCATTGTCCACCAATAAATTTAAAAAATCATAGGAAATTAGATCTTCAAAAAAAGTGTTGGGTAGTCATTTCTTGCCAGATTTCATTCAAATTCAAACTATCAAGATCATGCCCTACCTGACAGCAGTCAGATGCATTATTTTCATTTTGCTCTGCCAGTATAAGTAAATTTTTCTCGATATTTTTAAATAGGTTTTTAAGTTGGATTTTAAGTATTTATGTTGATTGATATTATATATACCCTATCATAGTATCGGTTTTACTATGTTAGACTCTATTATGATAATATTGTTAATCAAGTAAAATTTAATATTGTATTCAACGGGAACACTTGGCACAACCAATACGTTGTAAGTAAATATTCGTAGCACGCATGCTACGCGCTACGCTCGGCTGTAATAATATCGAAATGCTACGAGAACCATATCGAAGTGCAATATGGTCCAAATATAGCAGTCCAAATAAATAAATAAATATGTATAATGTATATTGGTTGTACACAACAATAAATTATACATTTACACTAGCCTGTATTAGTAAGAACAAGTCTTGTGTCATAGGTTTACATACATACGTACATAAACTCACGACTGTACTCCCCGAAGGGGTAGGCAGAGGTGCATTTCTGCACCCACATTTCGCCAGGTATGTATCAGTCCCACGTAATAGGGGGCGAGCCTATTGCCGTTTTTCGGGCACATTTCCAGACTCCGTGCTGTTACTGAGTATTTCCTAATGGAAAAACCCAATAACACCTTGCCCGACCCGGGAATCGAACCCAGAACCTCTAGATCGCACAGCACATACTTGTACCGCGAGACCACGAGGCAGTCATAGGTTTCAGAAACTAAAAGAGACTTTTCGGTCTTACACAAACCAAGACCCAAAACCAATCTGGTTGGATCACACAACCATTTTTTCTCGAGCAGGGATCGAACCCGCGGCCACTCGTTTCACAGGATGGCCTAGCCAACTGCACCACGGGACTTTCAATATAGACTAGTATTAACAGGAAAAAAAAACACATCGTGAAGTCCACCACCGCACTAGTTGAGCTCAGGACTATATAAGCAGATATATATTCTACAAATGACTATTTACCAACACATTGAAAGTTCATCATTATAGAGATTAATTGCACGTTCGCGTGACATAGACGACACGGCCACGCGTAACCGCAGACGTAAAACACGCCGGTGTTAACATAACGGAAATTAAATTTTCGGTATATGTGACAGGTTAATTAAGCCCATTTTACATATATTGCAAAGGGAATAGCTGATACACATCGTCTACCACAGCTGTAATTGCAGTTCTGTCAATAAATGTCGAAGTACATAGAAATAAGAGGATTTGCTTAAAGAGAAAAAAAAGCAGTGATGGCCTCGAGGTTTCGGCGCGCGGTCGAGAATTTCGGCGGTTGCAGGTTCAAACCCCAGGCACACACCTCTGACTTTTCGAAGTTATGTGTGTATTCACAATGAATTATCACTTGCTTTAACGGTGAAGTAAAACATCGTGATAAAACCTGCACACCTAAAAGTTCTTAGGAATTTCTTGTGTAGTCCGCCAACCCGCACTAGGCCAGCGTGGTGGACTAAGGCCTAAACCCTGTCAGTTGTAGAGGAGGCCCGTGCCCATCAGTGGGACGTATTTGGGCTGATGACGCTTAAAGAGAAATAATTAACTGCCTCACTTAAGTGTGCCGTGCGATCTCCGATTCCCGGGTCGGGTCAAAGTCTTATTGAGAATTTCCATTATAAAATTCTCTTTAGCAGCATAGGGTCTGGAAACGTTTCCGAAAAACGATAATAGGCTCGCCCCCTTTTACGTGGGACTGATACATACCTAGCGGAACATGGGTACAAAAATGCACTTTTGCCTACCCCTTCGGGGAATACAGGCTTGAAGTTATGTATGTATGTAGAAAGAGTTAAATAGCAACCTCGAACCATCTCTACTGATTCACGTTCGGTCATCTGGTTTTTCAGCAGTCTAGTTGAACCGCACTTACTTGTATCAGTTTCTTGATCCTTTTCCATTATCCCATTATTTTAAAGTTAATTTCCCCTAGGTGCGTTAGAATACACAATTTTGAAATAAAGGTGTAAGAGAAGGCTTCAACTATTTTACTCCTAAAAACAAGTTTAAGTAAAAAAACATTTTACATCAAATTTCAATCATCCGACGGTTTCAAATAATTGAAGGTATTACGAACATCAATAAAATAACTCATTTCTTTTCTGAAGCCTTAAAACCCAAAAATTTAATTAAATAAATTTAATCGGTGCTTTCAACAAAAATAACGGCCCTTGTATTCATAGTAATTTATCTTCAGATCCCCTCGTCTGCTCCATATCGGGCTGCGGTCACGGTTCGGTGTCCCAGTTTAATTAAACATCTAAAACTAAGCCGTTCAACTATCAAAATAGCTTACCGCAGGAATTCTGCGGGGCGTGTGAACATTTAGGACACTCATGTTCAAGAATGACCTGGCGATAAGACCATTACGATATTTGTATTTGAGAATTTGTGTCATTCAGGATTTATCATATTTATATTTCTGATACCAACCATAGTTGGAACACCAGCTAGTGAGCGAATGATATCTCCAAAAATCTACAGGTTTGCTTAATTTTCAGAAACACATTCTATTACTCCATATTTTTGAAATTTAAGAAAAATATCAATATATAATTATACGTAGACCTATTTGCCATGAGGGATAAGCAGGTTTGTTACAAAAAAAATGCCCAGCTGCTTCTAAGAATTTCCTGATGAGAAACCTATAAATCACTGACTCCAACCTAGGAGTAGTAAGCACCTCTCAAGCACCAACGACGCAGTCAATAAAAAAAAACTAAGTAAATCATCCGCAAGGCCTCAACAGCCGAAAATAATTTAACAAATAATAGGTTTACGGAACGTAGAATATTGATACCGCCGTGCTTCCATCCTCATATTTATTATTCAAAAGGCTTTCAAAAGGATCATCTACCTTCGATAAATTATAAAATCCCGTTCAAACGTTTTATGTTGATGAAATGCAAATCGCCACACTTTATCTATCACGTCGTGATTGTGTTCACTCACAAAACACTACTTACGTATTCTATGTGTAATTTCATCTTGGATTATGAACAAAGCCAGTGGATCGGTCGGATTAATTGCTACATAAGTAAGGATGGATCAGTGTCACTCGCATAGTTCTAAGCTGTTAAGATATCCTGTATCTTGAATGTTGCGAATAATAATAGAACACCTAAGAAGTCCGGGTGTGATTTCGTGATGGAAAACATGTGAATTCGTTATGAGAGCCTTACAATAGAGGATGCTAGAAATCGGGAAAAGTGGTGAAATTTTTCTAGAAACACGGTCCCTGGCAGCTAGCTTTTTTTTTTTTTTTTTTACGAGAGGAAAGCTCTTTAAGCTCCCCTGTTCGGTACCTCGGGGGAGGCCTAAAGGGGTATGTCGGGGTCTCTGGCCTTCCAACTCGGCGCGCGGAACAATTGTCCGCTTTAGCTGAGTTCCTGGCAGCTAGCTAGGATATTGCCAGGAAGAGGAAGAAGATATGCCTAACAGTCACGAACATAGTTCTGACCGTGGGATCTGAATCTTACTGGAGTTGATAGAAATCTTGGCTCGTGATCATTAGAAACTACGAGTAGCTTTTTGGTCCCATAAAACCTTGGCCTGTAAATACGTATACGTAAGATATTCGTCGTAGAAATCTGACAAGTGTGTTTGTTTTGTTTTGCGTCGAGTTATTTCTTTACATCCCGACTAGGTAATAATAAATAAGGCTTTATTCTGTATTACAAATTATATAATCTGAGGTAGTTCATGAAGTTGCGATGGCCTCGAGGCACGCGGTCGAGAATCTCGGCGGTCGCGGGTTCAAACCCCAGGCACACATCTCTGACTTTTCGAAGTTATGTGTGTATTCACAATGAATTATCACTTGCTTTAACGGTGAAGGAAAACATATGAGCTGACGATGATGATGATGATGATGAGGGAATTCATTTTACTCATACATTTGTTTCCATTATAGATCAATCATCAAAACACATCATAAACACAAACATTAATGATAACATCATAGACGGAATCAGCCGACGGCATCCGAAATTAAATTACGCTTGCACGGAGTCTGTAATTAAATTATACTATTCTGCAGTAAATTGTCCGTGTAATCAATTAATACAAGTAATTAAGCGAAGCATTAAATTAATTCAATATTAATTAAAAGCTTCGATATAAATATAATGTTCAGTGTTGATTTTGTATAAACTTTTAACGTTGTTGATTAATCTGTTTATGGCAATTATGCAGTGCAGAAATAATCTGTGAAAAAAAACTCCTAGTCAAAGGGATTTTCGTTTAGGGTAAAATTACTGGCTGATAGCCTCGAGGTTACTCGGCACAAGTGTGTGCGCGATCTAGAGGTCCCTAGTTTCATTCCTAAATCACACAGTGTTACTCGGTTATTTCACTAAGAAATTGTCAGTAGTATGTTAGCACGGAGTCTGGATGGATGGACGAAAATTTGGATCCAGAATAACATCTCTGACTATCCCCTCGAGGATTATGGCTTGAACGTATGAAAGTACTAAAAACTTAACCAAAATCTGATATCGTGCAATTACATACATAAATACATACATATACTCACGTCTGTATTCCTCGAAGGGGTAGGCAGAGGTTCATTTCTGCACCTACATTTCCCCAGGTATGTATCAGTCCCACGTAATAGGGGGCGAGCCTATTGCCGTTTTTCGGGCACATTTCCAAACTCCGTGCTGCTACTAAGAATTTTCGAATGGAAAAACCCAACAACACTTTACCCGACCCGGGAATCGAACCCAGGACCTCTAGATCGCACGGCACATACTTGTGTCGCGAGACCTCGAGGCAGACTATGTTATTCTCATATTTAATATAACATTCTGAGATTGTATTAATGAACTGCTCTAATTCGGGAAATTTAGTCTTTGTATCAATATTGTACACTATTTCTTTATTGGAAAAGAGCAACACTAGAGTTTCTTGCCCGTTTTTCTCTAGTGATGACTGCCTTTCGAACAGGGTAGTAAAATTTGAAATGACTGAATCTAAGTGATGTATTTAACATTTTATAGATTTAATAAATATTATTTCATTTCATTTCAGTCGTCATCGTGCAATACTGAAGCTCAAAACTTAACAATACTGAGGCACGTGATTCAGATAGTCTGTAAGGTGACAACCCGAGTCTCCACCTCGAATATGACAAAGGTGCTTTCAAGCGTTGACGTAAGAAACACAATGCAAACGTTCCGCCGTGTGCATGCAGACATCACTCGAAAAAATCACTTTCATTTGTAGCGAGTCCACTGTCGACTGGCTTTCCATACGAGCGCTAGAAGCGTTCAAAGAGAATTCAAGCGATTACAACGTAGAAGCGAAGTCAATAAGCCGGCTTTTACTTCCACTGGCATGTTTTTCCAAAGCGTAAAAGCAACTAGTATCAACAACTTTCATTTGGCGTCTTTTGAGCAACTCGGTAAACTATGTGTAAGCGTTTAACTGTGAATAGAGATATCTGAAGTTGCTTTGGCTTTGCATGTTTCGTTATAAACTGTTTTACTGTTGGATGCAGGGTTTATCGGATCTCCTAAAGACGTTTATTGTTTTGTAGTTTAAAAATAATCAGTTTACGTTTTTTTTTTGTTTAGTAGCACACATAATTAAAAAGTCTCTCTTAATCTTAACAGTATTTATAGTATGTGTAGTGCTTGTTATTTTTTGTTATATATTTCAAAAACATTTGGCAAAACGTCAATTTCTATCGAACAATAATAAAATAAATAAATAATAAATACACCCAACAGTCACATACATAGTTCTGATCCCACACTAAGATACAAGTCTTGTGTCGTGGGTATCAGAAACTACGAGAGACTTTTCGGTCTCACATACACCCAGACCCGAAACAAATATTTGTGGATCACACAAACATTTGTCTCGGTGCGGGGATCGAACCCGCGGCCTCTCGTTTCGCAAGCTGGTGTCTAGCCAACTGCGCCACGGGGCTGTCGACTGTCACTGTAATCATGTTTCGTTCCGTACCAACCGGCTGAAATTTCTCCCAGATCTACATACAAAAATTTGTATCTTAGTGTAGTGTACAATTATGTACGTTGCCGGATGCATTTGTTATATATATTTTTATACACTTTCTTGTACATATTTATTTTATTACAAAAAAAGAAATGGAAAATCCTTACCTAATGTAAATTACAAGTGGCGGTCTTATTGCTCTAGGTAATTTCTTACAGACAACCTTAGGATGGATAATAAAACAGAGGAAAATAAAGAGAGTAGCATAAAGTATATAGAAAAAATGCCAAGAAAATCTTTGTTGATAAAATTATCTAATTAAATATTAATATTTGTCCGCCAATCCGCACTAGGCCAGCGTGGTGGGCTAAGGCCTAAACCCTCTCAGTTGTAGAGGAGGCTCGTGCCCAAAAGTGGGACGTATTTGGGCTGATGATGAAATAAATATATAAAACACAAATGAATTCATATTTACCTACATACATACATACACATGCATTAAAAATACATAAAAAAACACACACAAAATATATCTAAAACAAACAAACAGCATGAACTAATTCTAGTCATACAAAGTAAAATACTTTACTACATTGTTGTCTAAAAGAACATGTTCAATGAAGAACGTTTAACTCTTGATAAAAGCGTGGAGTACGATCAACGTGTTCGTGTGACGTGGGTCGGGTTCGGGCACCGGGCAAGAATCAAAATCTGAAATCGGTCCAAATCTTAAGTAATTCCTATGATTTGAAGATTACTTTAGGCGGACAGGTGATTGTTTAATGCGCCTGATTTGTTATTGAAGTTATACTTCTTTAGGCGCGTTATGAAAAAATGATGAGAGTAAAATTTTAAGATGCGCGCGCATCACTGTAACACAAAATTCAGAGGTTGCCTGCCTATGCTAAAGCCTATGTGCTCCAATATAATTGACAGATTGAAGCTGCCTATGTTAAATATACTTATATTTTAAATGTACTTATATGTCAAATGTATCAGAACGGTTTTAATATGTTTCGGATCGAATATTTTTCAAATATAGCATAAATAATACAATAGTGATGTAACTCAGAAAATGTGAAATAACTTTATTAACTGTTTTATTGAAGTTATACTTCTGTTAACAAGCAGTGATGGCCTCGAGGTTTAGGCGCGCGGTCAAGAATTTCGGCGGTCGCAGGTTCAAACCCCAGGCACATACCTCTGAATTTTTGAAGTTATGTGTGTATTCACAATGAATTATATATATAATCACTTGCTTTAACGGTGAAGGAAAACATCGTGATAAAACCTGCACACCTAAAACTTCTTAGGAATTTCTTAGGTGGTAGTCCGCCAACCCGCACTAGGCCAGCGTGGTGCCCAGCAGTGGGACGTATTTGGGCTGATGATGATGATGATGATACTTCTGTTGGCGTGTTAGGGAAAAATGATGAGAGTAAATTTTTACGATGCGCGCGCACACCGTCATGAAAAAGTTATTAAAAAAAGTTTATATGTTTTAGATTTTAAAAATGTAGAATAGTGACAGTTATAAAAGGGATTGACATATTTATTAGTTGTCAAATATTTATGAGTGCGTTCAGAAATGTAATATGTTGTGTAAACTAAGAACTATGTATGTGACTGTTAGGCGTATTTATAAGCTTTACTTCAGTCGTGTGGTATAACTTCTAACGCGCGTACATAAGTATTTTTATTAGCACGGCAAAGACCGCATCCGTGTCCAATATTTAAGTGTGGTGCAATTAATATATCAGTTTTTAAGGATAAAAATAGGAATAATAAAGAGGTTTAACTACAATCGTAAGTCGTAATACGTAATGAGCGTATCTTAATGTAATAAATGCGCAAATATTTGGCTTATTAGTGATATACTTACTCGTAAATTAGATTTGTTTACTATTATTTATTATTCAAAGTATGTGCCGTGCGATATGGAGGTCCTGGGTTCGATTTCCGGGTTGGGCAAAGTGTTGTTGGGTTTTTCCATTAGGAAATTCTCAGTAGCAGTATGGAGTCTGAAAATGTGCCTGAAAACGGTTATAGGCTCGCCCCCTATTACGTCGGTCTGATACATACCTGGCAAAATGTAGATGCAGAATTGCACCTCTGCCTACCCCTTCGGGGAATATAGGCGTGAGGTTATGTATGTATGTATGTATTCATACAATTTTTTATTGGTTTCCAACTTATCAAGAATAATTTACGATAAAACAGCAAAGAAAAATTATCTGGTGTCGCATTGTTAGTATAATGGAGAGGGTCTTCTTAATCCCAGTTTTCGGCTGTCCCGATAAACACTAATCTACGCTGACGCTTCCCGCTCATAGAATATACAGGCGCAATCACAACAACCATGCTTTTATCTTAGGTAAACAAAACTTACTTGGGGTATTTTTGCTTGCTTAGAAAATACATTGGATTTTAGCTACATCAGAGATAAAATTAGTGTACGCAAGTATCGGTAGATGGCACTTAAAAGTAAATTGAAACTATAAGGTGAAGTAATGAAAATTTATATGATTATTGTTGTGAGATAAAGTCTCATCATCATCATCAGCCCATATACGTCCCACTGCTGGGTACGGGCCTCCTCTACAACTTTTTTTATTTTATTTTTTTATACTGGCATGGCAAAGTGACTCCACTGTACCTGATGGTAAGCACAGTGGAGTCCAAGAAAATAATACCGACCAGCGAGAAACAATATGGTCACCCGCTGGTCGACACAATCATGCCGGCCTGCACAAATGCTTCTTCACGCTTCGCTTAAAGGATCCAGGATCATAGGAAGGAGGAAACACGTGAGCCGGCAAACCATTCCATAGCTTGATTGGCGAACTTTTTAGTTCGAGCCGCGGTTGTTGTGACAAAGCTGTGGCCTCGCATGCCCGCACGCGTGGTTCTGATGAGGAAAGGAGAGGGTTTAGGCTTTAGTCCACCACGCTGGCCTAGTGCGGGTTGGCAGACAACACACCTAAGAAATTAAACATATACGAGTTTAATTACATATATTATTAGAAATGATGCAGATAGAAATGATGACTACAACACTGCAAATAGAGAATCAAGTAGACGACTCTGTGTCTCTCATGCAAACTACATTCCTCTGAGATGCTTTTACACGCTATGCTTAAACCGATTTATATTATAAGATATAAGGAACACGGGTCTACAGTAATATCTATCCTTTGTCAGAAAAGAACGAGGACTTTACAAAGACTTATTTGGGGCCACTCGTTTGGAATAAATAAACAAACAGCTGCCCCAATATGGACTGAGCTCGCTTTTCCTTATACAGTGTGTCGCGCTGATTGATATCTTGATTGTATATTTACCTTTTCTCGTGTAAATATTTTTGCTAACGTCATAACTTCTCGCGGTTGATATATTGGCTTTGGCAAACAATTTTGTTTTTATATGACGCGTATATTAATGCGTGCGCGTCTCGGAGGGTACCTATATAAAAAAAACAGCTAATATCAACGACATTTAACGTTTCAAAGCATGGAGAAATAGCTGAAGCACAATTGTACTTTTTATTATACAATTTCTTTTTTTTTTTCATAAATTTATCCTGAGATAAAAGTAAAGGGGTAAAAGAGTCTTGACTCTTTAGTGTGAAAGTTAAAAGTAGAATACGTAGAGAATGGAAAAAGAAATGGTATATGTGACAATATGACGGCTGTTAAGCATATATGAAAGGAGAAAACAGTCTGATCCAACCCAAATAGATACCACTTACACATAAAATAATTGCATTCAAGAATATTGAGCACCCAACATCGGCTCTCTCCACAATTTATTTGAAAATTATACGCCTTTAAATTGAGTTCACTTGACTCCTCGAAATATTCAAGTGAGGATGTTATTCAATCGATATTGGGCTCTTATGCAAATCGTCAAGCATTTAGCTGGATATAATAAGAGTTATGTCAGTACAGAAAGCCCTTATGACTTAGTCGGTAATATAAAAATAACGGATTAAATTTCCAGATACGTGTGTATTCATAATTATTAATTATCACATACTTTAATGGTGAAAGATTACATGAGGAAACCTGCACACCTTAAAGGTTTTAGAGAATTCGCAGGAGCGTAGTCTGTCATCCCGCTTGGCTAACTTATTGGACTAAGGCTTGAATGCAAGAGCATTCAAATTAAGAAATTATAAAGGAGGCCCATGCCCAGTATATAGGCGATGATAAAGATGAAGTCGTGATGGCCTCGAGGTTTAGGCACGCGGTCGAGAATCTCAACGGTCGCGGGTTCAAACCCCATGCACACACCTCTGACTTTTCGAAGTTATGTGTGTATTCACAATGAATTATCACGTACTTTAACGGTGAAGGAAAACATCGTGATGAAACCTGCACACCTAAAAAATATCTTAGGAATTTATTAGGTGTGTAGGCCACCAACCCGCACTAGGCCAGCGTACTCATCAGTGGGACGTATATGGGCTGATGATGATAAAGATTCCAGATATTATTTTTATTTTATTTATTTATCTTGATGTCGAAGTCTTGTTCCAAACACTCACGTTTAATTTTGGCTATTAAAAAAGGAACTAGACTGTAACTTTTGTTCATATCAAATGTCGATTTTGTCGATGTCAAATGCTGAGTAAGTAAGAAATCTACTTTTTATGTGCTGAGCAAAAAAATTAAATAAAAATGTATTCCAAAAAATCGTAATAGAGTGTTTTAATACTAATTTAAAAATTCATATGAAGACTTATTAAATATTCCAGACGGAGAGAACATTTCTGAATCATTAGTATTGACGAATTTCAACTGATTTACAAAACTCTATCAAGAATTTACGCGTATATCTATAATCTATACATACAAATAATACATACAAATAAATAAAATTGGAGTGTCTGTTTGTAATTTTGAAATAACCATTTTTTAATAAATGCATATGGATGTATACACGGTACATATACCAAAATTACGTTTTTTACAATTTTTGTCTGTCTGACTGTTTGTTCCGGCTAATCTCTGAAACGGGTGGACCGATTTTGACGGGAATTTTATTGGCAGATAGCTGATGTAATAAGGAGTAACTTAGGCTACTTTTATTTTAGAAATGTTATTATTTTTATTAATAAACAATAAAAAAAAAATATAATGAAAAATGCAACAAAAAATACGGTTTATTAGTACTGAACCGACACCAGCTGAGAGCCTAAGATCTAAAAGCGTTATTAAGACGTTAAGGACCAAAAAATATGAGCTAAAAGAAAATTCTACCTCGTCAGTTTCTTACTAAGCTTTTCTGGAGCATTTACAGTTACACAAAACTCGCTTCTTATTCAAACATCCAGCATTTCCCGGTCCTCAGTCGAGGTATTAATATTTACGAGCGTTTTATTTTATTCGTTGAATTTTCAACTGGACTTCGAATGTTCTAGGAAATTTTTGAATAAAATATTAGTGCTGTCAGGAGATAAAAGTAGCTAAATCATTTTGAATTTCTTGTACCGAAATGGCTTGCAGTTGCTATGATTCAGTGAACATGGTATGCGGATACACACATAGTATATTAAAACTTTTTAAAGATATTATACATTATCTTATCACCGAATACATCGAGACGAAACCTGCACACCTAAAAAGTTCTTAGGAATTTCTTAGGTGTGTAGTCCACCAACCCGCACTAGGTCAGCGGCGTGGAATAATGCCAAAACCCTCTCAGTTTTAAAGTAGACCCGTTCCCAGTAGTGGGATACGTCCCACTGTGCCAATATACGTATTGGCCAAGGCCCGTGTGTATGATTTTTATTTTTTTATTTTCTTAAAGCTTAATTTAAGAAATCGAGAGACATAATTATAATAAAACAGTCACATATAGTTCTAACCCCACATTAAGATACAAGTCTTGTGTCGTGGGTATCAGAAACTACGAGAGACTTTTCGGTCTCACAAACACCCAGACCCGAAACAAATTCTTGTGGATCACACAAACATTTGTCTCAGTGCGGGATCGAACCCGCGGCCTCTCGTTTCGCCAATCTAGCGAACTGCGCCACGGGGCTGTCTAACTAGTATTCAACGCTTTGACATCTAACTCAATGTTAAATGCAAAAAAAATCAACATACCTCATGCTCTTTTTTAAAATCACACTGCACTCCTAAAAAGCCGGGTACAGTGTACGCGCGATGAGAAAATGACATCCCGAGGGACGGAAAAATCCTTCAACGTGTCCAGTTAAGTCTTCAGCGCGTTCTCTTTATTACGACGCGTTGAAATTAGTTCCCTTGTGGTCCAGTCTTATTTCTAGTTAATTTTAAAATACATACGAGGACAATAGACTGCCTCGTAGTCTCATACAATTGTGTGCCGTGCGATTTAGGGATTTTTAGGTTCAATTTCCGAGTCGAGCAAAGTTTTATCGGCTTTTTCGTTATAAAAATTGTCAGTAGCAGTCTCTGATTTATGCTCAAAAATGGCAAAAGGCTCTCCTCCTGTCCTATAAACTATAGTACATACCAGTGGCGGTACTTCCATAGAAGCCCAAAAGCGTTAAACGTTAATTGTGTAATGTCTACTTTATATTTGCTTATTGTGTGGTGTTTATTTAACAAATTGCTTTTTGTTAAATAAAGATTTAAAGCTTAAAAATTATGATTCGGAATTGTGGAAGGCAAACTGGGCTTTTGGGCTTTTATGGCAGTACCGCAACTGGTACATACACCTCTGCCTACCCGTTCGAGGATATAAGCGTTATATATCTTATGATACTTTGTGCCCCGGAAATATCTTAATGATTTTTTTTCATTCCTAAGCATTCTGCATTCCATACACCAAGGTGCGAAAAGGATTAAGAAGCCATTAACACACGTAATATAAAAATAACGACCCCTCTGGAAAGTAGAAGCGCCCCGTGCCCAACAGTGTAATTGTAGTGATTCGACAATTAAAACACATTGTAATAACTTTGGAAGCAGTGATGGCCTCGAGGTTTAGGCGCGCGGTCGAGAATTTCGGCGGTCGCAAGTTCAAACCCCAGGCACACACCTCTGACTTTTCGAAGTTATGTGTGTATTCACAATGAATTATCACTTGCTTTAACGGTGAAGGAAAACATCGTGATAAAACCTGCACACCTAAAAGTTCTTAGAAATTTCTTAGGTGTGTAGTCCACCAACCCGCACTAGGCCAGCGTGGTGGACTAAGGTCTAAACCCTCTCAGTTGTAGAGGAGGCCCGTGCCCAGCAGTGGGACGTATTTGGGCTGATGATGAGTAATAACTTTGTTTATCAAACTCTCGATTAGTGATGGCATTTTTAAAGCGTAGGTACCTAACTACGAGTCTCCGAAGTCAACATGTGGACATCCAAACCTCATTCATTAAGTAACCGCGAACTAAGAAACAAGAAACCTTATATTATCTAGGCTATTTCTGAAAATAATTTTAAGCAAGTTAATTCATTTAAAGTATATTTTTTTCATTAGGAAATTCTCAATAGCAGCACGAGTCTGGAAATGTGCCCGAAAACCGGCAATAGGCTCGCTATGCTGGGTGTAGAAAAACTCACTTTAGGCCTTTGGCAAATACAGGCATGAGTCTATATCAGTGGCGATACTTCCATAGAAGCCCAAAAGCCCAGATTGCCTCACTAAACTCAGAATAATAGTCTTGAAACTTTAAATTTTTGTTTAACAAAAGCAATTTGGCATATAAATTAGAATATCCTGACTTCACAATAGAAAATTATAAACTAGACATTACAAAATTAACATTTAATGCTTTTGGGTTTCTATGGCAGTACCGCCACTGGTCTATATGTATGTAAATTAAATTTTAACTTTATAGCTTAATTAAGACACTTAATAGAAAAATCGTGATGGCCTCGAGGTTTGGGCACGCGGTCGAGAATCTCGACGGTCGCGGGTTCAAACCCCAGGCACACACCTCTGACTTTTCGAAGTTACGTGTGTATTCACAATGAATTATCACGTACTTTTACGGTGAAGGAAAACATCGTGATGAAACCTGCACACCTAAAAGTTCTTAGAAATTTATTAGGTGTGTAGCCTGCCAACCCGCACTAGGCCAGCGTGGTGGACTAAGGCCTAAACCCTCTCAATGGTAGAGGAGGCCCGTGCCCAGCAGTGGGACGTATATGGGCTGATGATGATGATGATGAATAGATGATCCTATAAACATTCTGTTCTCCTGTTTTCAGGAGAACCCTAATAATAAATTATTTGTGAACTGTAAACTCCACGTATCTATATTTAAACACGATGAATGGCAAATAAGTCTACACAGTACGAATCAAGGTTGTATTTACAATGACAGTATTTACTCATTCAAATGACTAGAATCTCGACGAAGTTTCCTACTCCGCCCGAAGCTCCTTGATCGAATCCTTCACTTATACTAACATACAGTTAATTAAAGAGACATTACTAAATGACTAGACTAGTTCCGAAGAAGCCTTATGATTATTTTATTTTAATTATAAACACTGCCTTCCGCAAAATTGGTGCGGATATTCATAAAATCCGGGTTCGATTGTCGGATAGTTTGTTCTAGTTTTATACAACGAACATGATAGGCGAATTTATAGTATATATGTTTTACTGTTAAGAAATTCTCAATGGTTACACAGATTTTATGTGTATTAGGTGAGACCTATACATGGGGCTAAAAAACACGGTGGATTCGGGGATGTAGGCGTGGTAGAGTATATTATTAAGGCAGGGGGGCTTTGAAGTGTTTTTAAAATGTGTGGCGTCATCATTGTTGACGTCTATGTTGTTGGGTTCATGATAATTACTCATTTTTTGGGTTTTCCTTAGAAAAACTTCACAACTGACGAGGCAGATAGGCCAGTATCGTTAAGAGCGTTTACGCGCCACGCGGCTAGTTGAATTTCGGTAAACATGACCGCGTAAATATGAGCGTCGATAGTTAAAGATATGTAATGAAAATGAATGAAACAATGTTTATTGAGTCTATAAAATGTTAAATAAATAAATAAATACACCCAACAGTCACATACATACCAAAATACGACGGAGCGCGGATGTTCTTATATTATAAAAAGTTGTTGTTTTATTAAATAAATTATCATATATGGGTCAAAAAAATCAGTATTTTCACACAAACATTTGTCTCAGTCAATACAGTTATTGACAGTAATTTCTCAATATTTCGAATGCGTTAGATTTTTTAATACTTGAATAAGGGATCTAAATCTTAAAATGTCTTTCACTAACTATTTGCTTGGGGATTCAACAACATTTTATTTTGATCGAATATGTTATAAATAAATCCAAATTTTGAGCCTCGAAAATGACTCCTAAAGTGAATTTAAGAAAACCTACGTTCAGTTATCTTGTTATTTATCAAAATTCACACAAAAATCTTAAAATGTTCTTCACTAACTATTTAGATGACAATATTCCCTAAAATATTTGGTGATTAAAATGTTTGAACGATGAGTCTTTCATCATTCAAATTAAGGGGTTCGAAAAGTACTGTTTTTGCTCAAATTACACTAAAACTGCATGAACGCTCTTAAGAATAACAGTGACATCGTTATTACTGGAGGATCCATTTTGAGAAGTAATTCAAACAATCAACTTCAATTAAAGTTCCTTTTAATTTACCAATAAAGCGGATGTTTGCTGTCCGCGCGTAAACCAATGAATGCTTAGCTCCGCTGCAGCGGGCGGCCTTTTATAGACACTGTAGTGGGGCGATCGCTTGTCATCCACGTTTATGCAAGACAAGAACACGTGGAGCGATGACATAGCTCTTAGCGTATGGTTTTGCGCCGTTATATATTATTACAGAGTTTGAAAAGGTGTCCGATGAAATTGGATAGAGGTCAAACCAATTCATGAATGGTGTAATCTCAATATGTGCACAGTTAAAATAATATTACTGTAAAAGTCATTGAACAGTGGAATGTGAGAAATGAATACCGCCAGAAACCAAACCAAAATCGCGGTTGATATCTCGGTATATATGAATAAGTTAAACCTGTCGGTACAATTTGCAACGACTTATTAACCATACCCTTGGTGAAACTTCTGTTTTGGTGATAAATAATGGATGCTTTAAGGTTTTGAGTACAATTTTCTACATTGACTTTGAATGCTACTTTCTGCGATACCGAGATGGGGAAGTTTTTTGGCTGATGATGATGGTAGAAAAATATTCACATACATGCATAACTTCACGCCTGTATTCCCCGAATGGGTGGGCAGAGGTGCACCCACATTTCGCAAAGTATGTATCAGAGAAGTGCATATTGCAAAGTATCAGTCCCACGTAATAGAAGGCTAGCCTATTGCGGTTTTCCGACATATTATCAGACTCCATGCTGCTACTGAGAATGAGATGATAAAAATCAAGGTAAAATACCGAAATAAAATTCAGGGAAATTATAGGCCTTTTTAGACAATAAGTAACACCATCCATTGAGGAAAATGATTACAATTACCTCTCAATCATCATAATATTTAATAATCATATTTTTTTAAATGCATATGTGTACATATTACAATTTGCATACATATGTGTATATCTATTTAATTAATCTGTGTTTATATTTTACTATATACGTATGCATTTTGTTCGGGTCTACTTATTATTGTTTTTGTTTATATTACTTTTCACCTTTCCAGTTTTTATGCATCTACCTTTTAAGTCTGCATCATCCAATATACATATGTACGTTATTGTATAAAAAACATAAAAAAATTAATAAATAATGATGGTCTGCTCGACAGATATACAGTTGTTTACTGAAATGTCTCTAGTCTCTAGTTCTCATAAAGTGTGTGTCGTGTAGTGGTCCTGGGTTCGGTTCCGTATCGGACAGTCTTACTGGGTTTTACTATCAGTAAGTTTGGTTAGCAACACGTCTCTGAAAAAGGGATAATAAACTTGACCTCTATTACACGGTAAATACAGCAGGCATAAGGTGTGCAGAAGTATGAATGTACAGCTTATTAGTTACGCCCTTGTACTAATAAAGCCGTAATTTCAAGGCATATAAAATACATTAAAATAGAGGAGAATTTGTTAGTAAACCGCTGATTTGTTAAATCTAACAAAAAAAGTGTGTGTGTACTTATGTACACGCGTTAGAAGTTATACTAAAATTTTATCTTTCTATTATTATTCTACGTACTCATAAATATTTGACAACTAATAAATATGTCACCCTTTTTATTACTGTCACTATTCTACATTTTCTAAATCTAAAACAATATAAACTTTTTTTGAATAACTTTTCCGTGACGGTGGGCGCGCGCATCGTAAAAATTTACTCTCATCATTTTTCCTTAACGCACCAAAAGAAGTATAACTTCAAAAATATTTCAGTAGCCCAGTATATGTAGTTTTTAGACAACCCCATACAAATACTTGTCCAACGCCACGTTGGCGCCCTCAAGAAGGCATACGTAATCGTCGTCATCTATAATAGCTGTTATGCAACTCGTAACGCCATCTATCGGTACACAATTAAGACATTCTTCTGAATTAAATTCCTCTACCGTTCGTTCTTAGTATAATAACAGTTTCGTAAAGCGAGTCTACTTATGTTCATCTTGTTAAATCCAAATCCACGTGAGTCTTGATATTCAGTTCTCAGTAGAGTGTATTTTTCACGGCGAAGTTGTTGAAATATTCAGGTTCATTAAGGTAGGTCGCCACCAAGGCGCGGTCTGTGATGAATTTTTCTCTTTGTTATTTTAATTCTATTGTTACCTCTGTGGTGTCGCTTTTAATCTTATTATTGTTTAATTGCGTGCGCTCTTTATACATTCAGAGCTCATCTTTGTGAATAGTAATTAGTGGTTTTTGGTAATAAATGATACTATAGGGGTGGTATATGGTTTTTTATTGTCACGTTATCCTTTTTTTACTTTAGTGACAGATTTTTTTATTTAAAGGAAGAAAAGGTATTTTGTTTTCTATCACATATTATTATTGATCTAACTTTAAGGTACTAGAACAATGTTATCATGATTAATTCGAATTTAATGTAAGAGGCACGGGAAGACGCAACCGTCAGTACCACTACCAATGTACATTATACAGGGTGTATTCAGACCGTGATCGGAAACGAAGGCAGGTAATAGCTAAGGTGATTACAAACCCCCTGGCGTTAAAGAAAATTCTGACAAAACATAAAAATTTTAACTTTTTCCATACAACCATCGGTATTAAATGTACGCGGTTTGTATGGAAAACGTAAAAAATATATTTTTTGTCAGAATTTTCTTTAACGCCAGGGGGTTTGTAATCACCTTAGCTATTACCTGCCTTCGTTTCCGATTACGGTCTGAATACACCCTGTATGAATGTAAATCATAACATATAGGCAAGTCTATCACATAAAATATCGACTAGCACGAGACAGTACTCTTTCGTCATCAGACAAGAGTGTAAAAAACAAGGCACTTACCATCAGGTTGCCTGCCGTGCCCGTATTTTTACAACCATCGAGAAATCTCCGAATGAGATGTAACATTTCCTGGGCGTAACCGAGGCAATAAAAGCATTAGCAGTAACTCCTTACTTTCCGGAAAACCTACGTAAAAATCTATGGGAATGTATAAGCAGTGTAACATGTTACGATGTTTGGGGAAATGGTAAGCTATATATAAAAGTCTACCTTTATAATAGAATTTATACTTCGTAAACTGTAAATACTAAATACCTTTAAGAGGTATTGTATTGTTTCATTGTATTCTTAAAGATGTTGCTATAGCAACATCTATAAAATTATGTTTGGTGTATTACCTAATGGCGTTTAAAAATATATAAAGAAATAAAAATCTTATTCGGCTATTATAGGTACCTAGTAGCCAAGGCTAAGTGTAATTTTTAAAACATTTTGTTTAAATTTCATCTAAAAACTTTAAATTATGTACAAGTTAATGTATAAGGCAATAACACTATGAAAACGAGTAATTCTGAAAACAAAAATAATAAATTGCCACTGACTCACACTCTAGTAAATCGCGATCTTTAGCCTGCGAGTTGCTAATCGAATAGCCGACGAATGTGTCTCTAGTCTATGTAGCCGGTTAGTATCAGGCCGACAAAACCGTTTCAACGAGTAAAGGATCGCGCTGAATTTACTGTGCGGTCAATTTCCTGTCTTAGTTTAAAAAAGTGCATACATTCACACTCACGCCCGTATTTTTGTTCCATGTTTCTCCAACTTCATTATAAGACTCATATGATAGGGGGCGAGCCTATAACCATTTTCGTGTTATGATGTATTTCTGTGTAATGATGTACACAGAAATATTAAATTTAATTTAATAAATTTTAATTTAATTTAATATTTCTGTGTACATCATTGCACAGAAATATTAAATTAAATTCTAAGGGAACTTTCAGCCAAATTAGCATCGGTAGCAGCGCTAAGTTTGGAAATGTGCCCGTGAGCAGAGGTGATGTGAGCAGAGGAAGGCCAAAGAAAAGATGGATGGAGTGCGTGACTGAAAATATGAAAGAAAAAGGAGTGAATGAAGACATGACGGCTGATAGGGATGTGTGGAAGGATAAAACATACTGCGCCGACCCTAAATGAAATTGGGAACAGGGCAAGGAGATGATGATGATCACTATAATGTACATACTTATTTCCCTTGATCAGGTCATCGCTGACAGATTGATACACTCTATATTTTGATCACAACCACAAGTAATAATCAATGTGTGCGGTGGAGTAATTTGTTAGTTGCGGTCTATAGAGATAACATCTCGACAGTCGCACTGCAGAGGGCGCTGTATAATATCGGTGGATTTTAGGCCAGCGTGTTATAGTTGTAGAGGAGACCCGTGCTCAGCAATGGGATGTCTATACTTGTATGGGGTGATGATCATTATTTCAATATATACTGTAACTATGATGAATCAGCCAAAGAATTTTCTCTCCGAATAAATATTTCCAATACTACAAATGTATGTAGCCTATTCTTTATTGAAGGTCAGAAAAGTAGCTCCGGCTTCGAGTTGTGACGTCATTAGCGACAAGCAGCTATTATTGGCCACGGCCATTGTCATTTACTTATACTGTAGGTACTTGGTTGTAAGCAAGGTTCTGGCCAAATTGAGTATAAAGTGCCGAGAGGTGACGAACTCTCGATATACATACATAACCTCACACCTATACGGTAGGCAGAGGTGCATTTCTGCACCCAAATTTCGCCAGGCATGTATAAATCAAGTCGTGATGGCCTCGAGGTTTAGGCACGTGGGCGAGAATCTCGACGGTCGCGGGTTCAAACCAAAGAAGTTATGTGTGTATTCACAAAGCATTATCACGTACTTTAACGGTGAAGGAAAACATCGTGATGAAACTTGCACACCTAAAAGTTCTTAGGAATTTCTTAAGTGTGCAGTCCGCCAACCCGCACTAGGCCAGCGTGGCGGACTAAGGCCTAAACCGTCTCATTTGTAGAGGAGGCCCGTGCCCAGCAGTGGGACGTATATGGGCTGATGATGATGTATCAATCCCACGTAATAGGGAACGAGCCTATAACTGTTTTACGGACACATTTTCAGACTCCGTGCAGCTACTGAGAAGATTCTCATTCTCCATCAGGAGATCCTGATGGTAAAACCCAATAACCCTCCTCCGACGCGGGAGTCGAATCCGGGACCTCTAGAACCACAGCCCTTGCTTGAGCTACGAGACCACGAGGCATTCGACATAGACATAGTCACACCAAATTCTTACACTAGTAATATTTGTTGTTCACAGCCCCTGTAAAGTATTAGAGGCTTGTAAACAATAGGCCACGAGTTTAGACACGTTACTTAGATCCACAATTTTGAGACTGGGATTGAAAACTGTTATATACATACAGTTACCTTATACCTACAATAATGTGTGCGTCTGTTTGGTGTAATTATTTAGAAATTTATCGGATGACTGCAATATAAAAGTGTCGTACTACAGCAATTTAATTTCTATTCTGGTTCCAAATATAATGTAGGAAGGTAGTAATTACTAGAATGTTTATTATTAGAAAATAATTATGGCCCTTGATATATTATGATAGTACGCGGACGCTCAATGCTGTACTAAAATAAAACTGGGTGATTATTTTAATATTATTTATGATATATTACTTACGTCTACATACATCGTCATAATCAAACAATTTTATTACATTATTTATTTGTTTTATTTGGACAATATACAGAACAATTACAATTATAAATATAAAGCAAAAATATAGTACGCAATCCAAAACAATTTCCACTAACAGTTAAAACATAAAATTGAAGTAGTCAACGACTAATCAGATTATAGACAAGAAAGAGATAAATTAAATTATACAAAAACAAAAAGCATTTATACTATATTACCAAAACTAAACTAACACTTACTTACACTAGAAAAAATGAATTTCTTATAATTATTAAGCGACTTAAAAAATATGTCAATATCGGATAAATGTTTATTATAATTATATTATTAGTCTACATAACAAATATGTTAGATCCATAATTAGTTCGAGGAATTGTGGATTGAAACGTAATTTTTTTACACCCAGAGATACGAGAACAAATTATATTTTATAATAAACATAACCTATTATAATAAAGCCAGTTTCCAGTTAAAAAAAAATACCAGAACAATAAATTGACTATTGCCTAAGTAGAGCATCGAGTGGTGGGAGACTCTATACTCGAGAGATTGTATTTATACATAATTTACTAACAGTGGGGTCCTGCACCCGGGCGCAATCTAGAATTCCATGCTAATATTACGAGAACACATTTTCCAGGGATGAAAGTAGCCTATGTGTTAATCCAGAGTCAGCTACCTCTGTACCAAATTTCATTAACATCTATTACATTAAATTTGCGTCAAAGAATAATAAACATCCGCACATAGACACTTTCGCGTTAATAATATTAGTAAGTTAATAATAATATGATTAGCATTACATAAGGCCTAAACCCTTTCAATTGTAGAGGAGGCCCGTGCTCAGCAGTGGGACGTATATGGGCTGATGATGATGATGATTACATTAGTATTTAAATTGCAACAGTGCTATAATGTATGTTGCTATGAAGGTGAGGTAGGAAATGACCAAACCCAAGTTCATCGGAAAGTGGCTCCATATTTTGAATGTGAGAGGACGAGTTTCCAGGAGGTCCAAAGCATCGTAAAGACTTTTACGCATCCGTAAACCTGTAAATAATTGTTTTATATTATGCTTATTGTTCGAGATTATACTTTTAATACAATTTTAATATTAATGGCGTTTCGAAAGTCAAAATGAATGATACTAAATTAATATAACCATCGTTTTCGATTCAAGCCTAGGATACAAGTAAAATCTTCGTATATAAACCGCCCCGATCTAAGATGATCAACCAGCTGCCGAAATGAAGAATTAGTTAAGCTTAAAGATGCCTAAGACCTAGAATTGGGGAAAAAAATTCTAATTCTTCCATTAAAGATGGGGGACCTATATCCAAATTGGACTTGAAAAACTGATGACATGGGCTTATGACGATGAAAAAGCAAGATACGTGTCAGTCATAAGGAAAACTGGTATTTTTGCCTCTAATTGAATAATAATAAACATATTTACAGTACTATTAATATTAATTTTATCCCATAATACCTTTGTACTGAAGAAGCTCGTCAGCTAAAACTATTTTGCACTTGTCGATTGTGTTCGCCGACAACTCGATGAAAAAAGCCGGAATAAACATAATGAAGACTTTGAAAAAGATTAACCCTATTCGAGGTACGATGTGTTGTACGATCTAAAATTATATTAACATCATATACTTACTTTATTATTTAAAAATATTACGACGTAGAACATAAATCATCTGTAGACCAGAATTCATAAAATGTCATTACTGTCAAATGTAATCTGTTGAAGTGTGTTGTTTAATTCAGGAATAGTAGTTAGTGGTACATGCGAACAAATACCGATACAATAAGAACCAAAAGGCAAACTTGATACACAAAACTTAAAAATTTTGTTTTTCATCTCTTTCTGAAGGTTTGAGATGTAATGTTTTATGGCGAATAAGTAATTACAAGGACACCATGTTTTCTATTGGAGAATATTTTCCGGGAAGGCGGATGCTGGCGTCGGCCAATTAGCAAGAAAGAAAAAATTAAAAAATTAATAACAATTTTGTCAAAGAAAATTCAAAACAGAAATGTAATTCTTTCGTCCTTACATCATCGTTATTTTCAGTCAAACAATAGTATCAGTTGCAAAATATCCTTAAAGTCAATGATATACCGTAATAAATTACCTGAAATAGCAATAATAGAATTGCATACACGACATAATAAACATATATGTATATACAAACACAACTTCACGCTTGTATTCCCCGAGGTAGGCTGAGTTATACATTCTTGGAACCTCAGTTCGAAGTTCCTACATTTGGCCAGGTATGTAACAGTCCCATGTAATAGGGGGCGAGCCTATTGAAGTTTTTCGGGCACATTCCCAGACTCAATGCTGCCTACTATGAATTTACACTTTGCCACTTTGCCCGACCCGGGAATCGAACCCAGGACCTTTAGATCGCACAGCACATACTTGTGCCGCGAGACCACGAGCCATATTATAATTACTTCAAACTTTTATAGTATACATTAAGAATGAATGAGCTACTTACTGAAAACAATATATATTTACGCTGCGCTTTAAAATTAGATAGAATTGTTTGATACATATTAATAAATTTATTAATGATTTTTATTTTTTCTTCTTCTGTATGTTCGTCTGTGACAGAATTTAATTTTTTTTCTAATAACCTTATTTCATAATAAAGGAAATGAAAAATCATTATTATTGGAAAGTAAGCTGCGTGAATAATGTAATGACTTAGAAACTGAATCCCGACAGACACAGCACTTTGTATGTCGTTTAAAATTAATGCTACTAAAATTCTAGCTAATGAATAGAATATTGAAATTATTATTAATAGAATTGGAACACCAGTAACAAATTTTTTTTCACTAGTACTTTCAAAAATAGTTTTCACTGAAATACAATATTCAAAATATTTTTCTTTCTCTATAAGTGATATTACGATGTAAGTTAAAATTTGCACAGCTCCGCTCAAATTATGCCAAAAAATGGCTGAAGGAATTGGAAATTTTTCCAACGTCATTAAAAACAATGTTATATGCACCAAGCACCACCCAATACAATACATTTTAGCAAAAAATTTGATGACTTGAATGATGAATTTCGTAGTATAAGCCACGGCGAGTCTAATAGCCATGACAGTTTTAACCGAGCATAATGGCTTAAGTATTTTTTGTAGTATTTTCGCCATGACTGTATTCACTATTGGTGTCGTGGTGACTGCACCTAACTTAGGTTCAAAATGACGTCGAATATATATTGACAACTAAAGTCAACTTTGTATTAATATGATGTACGGTATAATATTAATCTAACTAAGGTGGTTATTACATGTATTGTACAGATTGTTTCAAAATGGCATGATAAGACATTTTATTTGTAAGCTATCCGCAAATCCACACTAGGCCAGCGTGGTTGACTGAGGCCTAAACCCTCTCAGTTGTGGAGGAGGCCCGTGCCCAGCAGTGGGACGTACTCGTATGTATAAGCTAAGTGCATAATAACTTAAGGCAAAAGGTCCCTTAAACAGGGTATGAATAAATTCATCGACTTGGTATCACATCGATCTCACAACCTTTTACGGTAGTCATTAGTCAACAAAAATTGACATCCATCTTGTCTAATTATTATTGGTTATTTAATTAAGAAAATAAAAAAAATAAAAAATTCTCGCAATAAATTTACCCAAAAATCTTCTTTACTAACTATTTAGATGACAATATTTCCTAAAATAATTGGTAATTAATATGTTACTACAATGAGTCTTTCATAAATTTTAAGGGAAAATTTTTAAATTTTAAGAAAAATACTGTTTTTGCTCAAATCACGCTAAAACAGCGTAAACTCTTAAGGAAGAGATATAAATTATTTTTTTAAAGATTTATATATTTTCTGAACCGATTTAAATAAAATTTGGTACTCAGATAGTTTACAGCCTGACAAAGGACATAGGCTTCTTTTTATTGCGAATGCTAGCTAGAATGACGAAATTTTTTTTCGCTTTTATATGGGAATAGGGGATGAAAGTTTGTACGAAAATTTGTAAGGTTTATGTGAATGTTTTATATATTTACGACAAGAGACAATGCAAGTAAGAAACTTGCCAAGCGCCGCGCCGTACACTATGAGCGGTGCGCTGCCGCACACCGGGTCTCGAGTTGTAGACTACAACTTATTTTCTTTCTGAACCCAACCCTGTAGTCTACGCGGACGGAGTCGCGGACAAAAGCTAGTTAATAATTCAATTTAATAGCAATTTCTGTAAAAAGAACGGTAAAATATTAACTTTACAATGTATCAGTGATCAAAGATATTTTTAGTTGCAATCGATGGCAGTTCTAACTGCAGCCATATTTCATTATGTATATATACATTATACATGATGTGCAAATTATTGCCCAGAGGATTTTAGGTGTAATTTTTGGTATCAAAAAATTCTCATATATAATTCACGTCCTGAAATTTCGAATAAATTAGAAGAAATAAGCACTCGTTATTTTGCCGAGTCAGACAATAAAAACAAAGGTTTGGGAAGGACTCTGAAACTGGAATATTATTTCTCAGACAACTCGTTCCCTCGTTTCTATTATTTAGTTCTTTAAGCGTACACGTGAAGAAGCATCTCAGTAAGCTGCTATGAAAGTATCGAGCGATAAGCAACGTCTTGAAACAGTTACCTGTTGCCAGAGGTTATTCTGGTACGTGTGTTTTTAGGAGCCTTGGGGTTTTGTTGAACGACAACGAATAGCAAACTGGTTAAATAAATTAAAAATTAAGCATTACGTTTCGTAAAATAAGTCAACGATAACATACTCCAATACCAATTAAAATTGTCATCATTTTCGGCCGAAACACGTCCACTGCTGTATATAGGCCTCCTCAATGACTTCCAGAGTGCTCTTTCTGAAGCGGCCTGCATTCAATGACTTCATGCAACCTATGTATATCGGATCGTCAGTATACCTTGTGGGTATCTAGTCATTTTTACTTTTAAAAATAGCATTTTAGCTAAAGACGGGAGGTATTAAATAATTGTGCAAAATACTAGCTAAATAAACATAATTTTAAAAAAATCAGATAACTCATTCGGCTTTCAAATGACTTTTTAGAACACTCTATACTCGTACAACCTCCACGCTTGTCTATTAATTGATTAAGGATACATAATACATGATATTACTATGAATGTAGATCCAATATAACGTTGTGTACTAACACAAAATGGACCAGTAACAGCGAAGACATAGAATAGTAAGACAAGGAAAATGTTACAAATTCTCTTAAATACGTTATGTTCAATTAAATTCGTTATGATTTTGAGATTCATCCTTGGTTTGTACTACGACATACATCCATCAAAAGTCGTACAATTATTTGGAAAAATATATTGTGTTGTGTGCTGTTTATTGTATATTACACTGTTTGCGATTTACATCAGAAATTATAATTTTTCATCACCAGTTTATTTGGTCAATTTAAATATTATATGTCAGATTGTATTCTACATTATAATATCTCTGACCATAAAGGAAAAATACTTTTTCAAATACTGCAATTCGCTTGAAAATATTGATGGCGATACAGGAGAACGAAAACTGATCAGCGGTATTCCAGTCGCATTTTTTATTACAACGGTGTCATATGAATCGTCTAGAATAATGTATACTAGTTCACAAAAAACAACATTCAGTGTTACGGATGTTATTTATCTAATATCGAGCTTTGTAGTAGTTCAAGCTTCTTACTACCCCACGATACTGGTATTTCAGTTTCTTAACAATGAGATCAGCAAATTAAAGAACAGGATAATATCTTTGAAAGACGAAACAACTGAGGAAGAAAAGATAAATATTATTGATAAATTTATTCATGAATATGAAAACTTGCTTGATATCCTTAAACCAACGCGCACATGTATCAAACTCGCAGTAAGTATAATATTGTTAAAAGAATAATTCGTTGGCAAGTGAGTGCTTAAAGTATTTTGAACGTTAATATTTCAGGTGGTGAATTTCACATTATTCCTCACGCATAGAATCTCATGCTGGGTATACTTTTATTTAATCGAAAATATACATGATGTAAGTACTGCATATATTATTATAACGAACATAATAGGTTATGTATATAGATGACCCAGCCAGGCACTAACATCTGCGCGGAAGACCGGTGACCCCGACATACGCTTTCCGCCCCCCTCCCCCAGGGTTGGCGGGAAGTAGAGCCATAATCAGCTTTCCCCTCGAGAACAAAAAAAATATGGTATATAGACATTTTGTGTTGCTGAAATAGTTTCTTGCCGTTTCATCTTCACAGTGATAACACGTTCCGAAACG
The DNA here is from genome assembly GCA_907164795.1 of Hemaris fuciformis. Classification (NCBI taxonomy): domain Eukaryota; kingdom Metazoa; phylum Arthropoda; class Insecta; order Lepidoptera; family Sphingidae; genus Hemaris; species Hemaris fuciformis. Next base: position 12,595,876 of record OU015440.1, read on the forward strand.
GCGGTAGCTTAAGAGTGACAATTCAAAAGAACTAGTCATTCCTAACTTTTATTAGATCGCAGACTTCGTGGTGCCGCGAGTAGCAGGTTCCATATTGAATCTCGTGGTACTATTCACACCAGCTGCTTTATTGGAGATATCAAGCCAAAAAATTGATGAATGTATAATAATTTTATCGAACGAGCTACTCGAATACAAAGGTATATATCATCATCAGCTTCAAAAAGTGTACAATAATGAATAAACTTTACCTGAAAATTTTCTGAGTGAAGATCATTTCTTATCAATTTAAATTATTAGTCTCACATTGCTTTGATAAGTGATCTTACTCCGTGACAGACTCCAGTAGTACTGCGATTTAAGAAACCTGTATCAATTAATGTATATACATACATATGTTTGTGCCACATACTATGTGGTATGTATGTACAGTTATATGCAATAATCTTATCAATTAGTCTATTTTGTTTTGTTTAATTTTTGTAAATTTATAATGATATTTAGACACCATTCTATTGCCTTGATCATTTTTCGAATATTCGAAGATTATTTTAAGCGATTAGACCGCCTATTGTCCACTATATATTATTTTCAGTTAATGGTGTCAATAAAATGTTTTATAAATCTATAAAATTAAATATTACTTTCCTTTCTAGATAAGAGGTTACGCACAAGCTTGTACAACGCGATCGACTATCTAACAGTTCGTCCTCCTACATTCACTCTATGGCCTCACTTTTCTATGAATCTGAGCCTGATAATTGCCTATCTGAGCTTCATCGTGACGTACATCATAGCTCTTTTACAATTCAAATATTAATGTGTGATTTATTAATAAATTGTGAACCGACTTACTTTTATTTTTATTTAAACTACCAATAATTTTATAAATGATCATCATCATCATCAGACCATATACGCTCCACTGTTGGGCACCAGTCTCCTCTGCAACTGAGAGGGGTTAGTTCATAGGCCACCAGCTCTTGCTTTAATCTGTGAACGGGAAGGCAGAGATGTACTTCTACAACAAAGTTTTATGTTTATATATGGAGAGTCCTGATCCCTCGACTTATATACTATAGCTATACAACATGGCAACAATCAGTAAACATGTTATATAAAAAAACAGTATTACTTCTGTTAAGTCGTGATGGCCTCGAGGTTTAGGCACGCGGTCAAGGATCTCGACGGTCGCGGGTTCAAACCCCAGGCACACACCTCTGACTTTTCCAAGTTATGTGTGTATTCACAATGAATTATCACGTACTTTAACGGTGAAGGAAAACATCGTGATGAAACCTGCACACCTAAAAGTTCTTAGGAATTTCTTAGATGTGTAGTCCGCCAACCCGCACAAAGCCAGCATGGTGGACTAAGGCCTAAACCCTCTCAATGGTAGAGGAGGCCCGTGCCCAGCAGTGGGACGTATATAGGCTGATGACGATGACGATTACTTCTATTAACTAATCGCTTACGTCATATAACTTCGAAGTATCGTAGTCATTAATATAGAAGCTTATGTCACCGTATTTGCTAAAACAAGAGAAACAAAAGTATCCCTTAAATTTGAGGTGAAATATGGTCAACTGTCTGCTTCTATTCTAAAGCTTACTAATAGATGAGGAATAAGTGGATGCGGCTGCACGGTTCCCTGAGCCTGGTAACTTTATAACCCTTCCTTTTAAGTCTGGCTCCTCTAATTTTTGGCGTTGATGACTGGTAATACCCTTCCCATACCAAGAATTCTAATGACCCTTATTGAACAATTGGCGAAACGTAGATGCAAAATTATACCTCTGGCTGAATTCATAATATACATACATACATACATAAACTCACGCCTATATTCCCCGAAGGGGTAGGCAGAGGTGCATTTCTACACCCACATTTGCCAGGTATGTATCAGTCCCACGTAATAGGGGGCGAGCCTATTGCCGTTTTTTTCATAATATATCTATGTAAAATTCTCCTTTGTAGGCAGAGACGTGCAAGTCTATACAACTCGTTGGACTTTTTAGAAGTTCGACCTCCAACTTTCACACTATGGACTCATTACCCGATGGATCTGAGTTTGGTAACCTCCTATCTGAGCTTCAACGCGACGTACCTAATCGCACTTTTACAATTCAAATATTAATGTTTGCTTCAATATTAAATTGCGAATCATTTACATCTTTGTTTTATTTGAGAGCTGCCTGAGAGCATGGGTTCACATAAATTTTGTTAATTTTGAAAAAAGTAATGGCTTCAAAAACATAACTTGTAAGAAGCATGCCTCGCAACTCAGTTTTTCTACCGTAAAAGTTGTGAGATCCATGTAAATGCAAATCCATGCAAGTCGTTAAGGAACCTTCTGTCTTAAGTTATTACGTAATTAGCTAACCTAACAACATCTAACCAAATCAATATTTAAAATCTTTTATGTTTTGAAAAATACAATGTATCTCACAAGTAATAGATATTAAATCATATTTGTTTAGTGAACACAGAACACTTTGTCAATGTTAAAATAAAAATTGTGAGTCATGAATTGGTGGTTTAATGATCATTAACTCAAGAAAAAACAAAAAAATGTAATTTAGCTATCCATTTATGACAGGAACCCCCAGTTTTTAATTGACTGGCTACTAAGTCATAACTCTTTCTTGTTATCAGCTATCAAATCTCTATTCAACTTTCTCCGAGTGCAGTGCCGCTCAAAAATAATATCAACTCGCGAAGAACTATTTATGTATTACATACATACATACATAAACTCACGCCTGTATTCCCCGAAGGGGTAGGCAGAGGCGCATTTCTGCACCCACATTTCGCCAAGTATGTATCAGTCCCACGTAATAGGGGGCGAGCCTATTGCCGTTTTTCGGGCACATTTCCAGACTCCGTGCTGTTACCGAGAATTTCCTAATGGAAAAACCCAATAACATTTTGCCCGACCCGGGACTCGAACCCAGGACCTCTAGATCGCTCGGCACATACTCGTACCGCGAGACCAGGAGGCATTTATGTATTATCGCACGAAAAGACGTGTCGGTTTCCTCGTCATGTTTTCCCTTGTCATTTAATGTTATTTTAATTCCCAGTCGCAGTCCAGATTCATGCAATATGTATTGATTTCTTCTTGTTAAAACTTTTTAACTGCAAAATAGAATCTGGATATGAACACATAACACACATAATTTCAAAAAGAAAGAAATCATTCAACGTAGCAAAGCTTAATATTTTTTTACTAAAATAAACATCATCAACGTATGTATATCAGCGAGGCCCTAAATTACCATTCGATCGTATGATAATTTGCTTTCGAAACACTGTACAGTGTATATAGCTGTGCATATACACAGTGCCTTACAACATATTAATTCAAAAATAGCATTGGTTATCGATTTGCTCAAAGTAGTGCCGACACGAGGCTAGATGCGAGGATGCCATTCTACAGCGGATACAATCATGGAAAATGTACTCCAAAAAAAAAAATATTCACTATACTTGGTTAAAAATATCATGGTTATTAGATTTCTTGCAGCGTTGTACTGTGATATTCAGTGGGGGTGCAACTGCGCCCCTCACAACTCCGAGACGGCCGAGACATTTTTTGTCTCGGAGGCGCATCGGGCGGCTGCGGCGTCATTGTGGGTGCTTCTTGCCCACACACCGTGGTCGCCCCGTTCGGCGCGAAGATAGCCACAGGGGGGTTTTCTTTCCCCTCGATAAAAAAAATATTCTGACATTCATAAAAAAAAATCTTTTAAAATCTAAAATTATTTTTCGACTCATTAGAAAAAAAAATTGCCACCATCTGAGTTGCCTGACGCAAGTTATTTGTCAAGTTATAATCTCAATAATAGTAAAGGAAAATCATGTTATTAAATTATAAAATATTATAAAATCATGTTATTGACAGCCCCGTGGCGCAGTTGGCTAAACACCAGCTTGCGAAACGAGAGGCCGCGGGTTCGATCCCCGCACCGAGACAAATGTTTGTGTGATCCACAAATATTTGTTTCGGGTCTGGGTGTTTGTGAGACCGAAAAGTCTCTCGTAGTTTCTGATACTCACGACACAGGACTTGTATCCTACTGTGAGGTCAGAACTATGTATGTGACTGTTGGGAGTATTAAAAAAAAAAAAAAATAATACTGTACTTCAGTAATAATATTTCTGAAAGTACAAGTGAAAGAAAACCACTGTCTCTAATAATATTTATAGCTGTCCTCGAGGCGATCATAAACAAGCTAGACTGGGGCAAACGAGGATTATACATACTCGTAAATGGCACCTACTTAAGCCACCTGAGATTCCTGGAGACCTTGTAATGTTATCCGAGTCATCCTCCCAACTACTGAACATGGTAGAAACCCTACACTTAGCTAGTGTAAAGATGGGACTAGAAATGAATATTACAAAGACTAAGACGTTATGATAGAATTCGTTGAAAAATATGTCTACCTGGGAAAAACTATAAGTTACGACAGAAAAAATAAAAACATAAAAATAGAGAAAAGAATAAAATTAACATAGAAAAAATACTGGGGTCTCAAGGACATTTTTAAAAGTAATTTACCACATGCCATTTAAAACAAAACTCAGGAATTCAAACCTCTTGCCATCTTTGACATATGGTTGCCAAACGTGGAAATTAACTATAACTAAATAAAACTAACACATACATAGATTTTAAGAAATGTAAATTTACTGGAAATATAAGGCTTTTTTTATTATTATTGCAATTTGGAGACTGGCCACATTCATTTCTCCAACACCTGGATTAAAATTATTAAGCGAAAAGTACCATTTGAAAAAATCTTTATCTTTTGTCTTCTGTGAGAATGTTTTGCAGGATATAACTTGGCAAATCCCAACTAAATAGTTGAAGTATATCGCTTAGGTGACTAAGGATTAAATTTACAAGTTACAATCAAAAATGACTTGTATACAGAAAACTACATACAACCGACAACGCAATAGATTTTAACAAGTATTCGCAGGATTTTCGACCGAGGCATGTCGGAGTACAAGCCAAACGCTAATCTAAATGAAAAATATAAAATCATTATAATAAATCATAATGAATTTTATAGAAAATAACCGCTATAATAAATTTCGTCACATTTTTATATTATATAAATTTTCGTATATTATAAACACTTGATTTTTTCGCTGAAAACTGGTTCACAATATATCGATTGGAAAGATTGTTGTGTATGGTTAATATGAGTGCTGGGTCGATCAATACAGAGGTACAAATATAGATGCTGTACAGTGTGTTCCATTATGTACTTTAACGGTAAATGAAAACATCGTGACGAAATATGCACACCTACAGTTCCTAGGAATTTCGTAGGTGTGTAGTCCGCCAACCAGCCCTATGCCAGCTTAGGGGACTACGATCTAACCCCCCTCTCAGTTGTAGGGAGCCATTGCCCAGCAGTGGGCCGTACATGAGCTAACGTTGACAGAGTGTTTCAAAGAAAGAACTTCAACAGAAAAAAAAATTGAGCGTACAATTTTTTAAGAAGACTGCGTATTGTCCAGTAAAAGTACGCGCGCGGTCACGAGTTCCTTTTAGGGTTTCTTACCTAAATTGGTAAGAAACTTATCGAGTAACTTATCAAGTTCCTACACAAGGTAATTTTCATTAGCACTTAGTCTGGTATTATGGTCTTAGATAGCGACGACTTGGCTACGATTCCTGACATAAAATTTTAAGTATATGCTCCTATAGCTATGCTCATTTAGCATAACAAATTAAATATTAATTGGTGGAAGAATTATATGATTTTTGTATACAAAACGCAGTGATTATTGAGAATCAATAGTTTTCAAATAACAAATTAAAGTTGAATAAATATTTTGACGATTTTTTTTCCTCTATTTAGGGGTGAAAAAAAGACAAATGAATTTGTAAATACAGGGTCATCATCATCATCAGCCCAAAGACGTCCACTGCTGAACATAGGCCTCCCCCAATGATCTCCACAGTGACCTGTTGGAGGCAGCCTGCATCCAGCGACGTCCCGCGACCTTTACCAGATCATCGGTCCCTCTTGTTGACGTCCAAATATAGGGTATGATGTAATTATTTAGTATTTCAACAAAAATTACCAACAAAACATGGTTTAGCAATATTAAACACACCATGTATGTAGGTACGGCTCCGACATACGCTTCCCGCCCCCCTCCCCCTGGGCTGGCGGGAAGTAGAGCCATAATTGGCTTTCCACTTTAAAAAATAAATTTAAATATGTACACGCGTTAGAAGTTATACTTCATACATAAATATATATTTTCTTAAATAATATAATAATATATTATAAAAAAATTATATTTTTTTTTATTTATACATAAAATTTGTTAATATACCAGAAATAAAACAAAACGAAAAAAAAAAATTTTTTTTTTAGATAATAATGTAATAATTAATTAACGATGTAAATAAATTATACATACCGACAATTAAAATCAAATCTATAAATGCACTCAAAACAGTTTATTCAAATTAGTTTCATCACTAATATTCAATATATATATATATAATAGTGTTGAGTAGTATATATATATATATATATATATATATATATATATTGTCAGAAATAAGTTGGTGTGGGTGGCAACACTGCATTGGCGAATATAGAGCAAGCGCGGGAAAACGACTCAGATCGTATATTTTCTTGATCGGCCTGAAAGTTTTTACGCGTCTTATTATTTGGTTACTATAGTTACGGCATCAGGTCAAATAACAGACATTTTAAAAGATTTGAATAATTAAATTTTAGTTTCTAACAATATAGATATACTAATAAATAAATAAAATAATCAAAACTACTTAAAATTAAAAAACTATGTCAATCCCTTTTTATTACTGTCACTATTCTACATTCTTAAAATTTAAAACAAACTTTTTCTGAATAACTTTTTGGTGTCGGTGTGCGCGCGCATCGTAAAAAATCACTCTCATCATTTTTCCCTAACGCGCCAAAAGAAGTATAACTTCAAAAATGTATGTAGATATGGTAAAACGTAGTTATAACTTAAATAGTCATTCGATCAAATTAAAAATATTTCCAACGACGACTATTGGGGAACTTTCGAGGTGGTTACCTATTTGTTAAATATAGGAATGATATTGTTAAATGCACTGCCTTGTGATCTCGCGGCACAAGTATATGCCGTTCAATTAGAGGTTTCGGGTTCGATTCCCGGGTCAGCAGTGTTACTTATTACTCTTACGTTCAAGTGCGTATGTATGTATGGATGGAATTGTTTTTATAGTACCTACTTTAAATAAATACACCCAACAGTCACATACATAGTTCTGATCCCACACTAGGATACAAGTCCTGTGTCGTGGGTATCAGAGACTACGAGAGACTTTTCGGTCTCACAAACACCCAGACCCGAAACAAATATTTGTGGATCACACCAACATTTGCCTCGGTGCGGGGATCGAACCCGCGGCCTCTCGTTTCACAAGCTGGTGTCTAGCCATCTGCGCCACGGGGCTGTCAAACTATACTATCTACTACCTACTATCATACTATAGAACTATCGTTCTTGAATGTTATAGTCCTGCATGTGAATATAATTTTTAACATTAACGACTGCCTCAACGACTCCACAACATAAATGTTTGGAATGTAGTCGAGCCGTCCCTTTGATTTGATTTTGAGTTTGATTCCGAATCGAGCACCTTGATTCAGTGGCGATACTCCCATAAAAGCCCAAAAGCGTTACATGTTATTTTGTGCAATGTCTAGATTACAATTGTTTAGTGTAGGTTAGGATATTCTCATTTATATGGCAAATTGCTTTTGTTAAATAAAGATATAAATCTTAAAGATTATTTTTCGGAATTTTGTAAGGCGAGCTGGGCTTTTGGGCTTCTATGGAAGTACCGCCACTGCCTTGATTGGGCTTCTACATAAGGAAATTTATGTCAATAGATGTCGCATTAAAATATATTTATTTACGCACCTGACACAGTCCTTATTAGAATTTTCATCAATATATAAACTCTAAAGAAACATGTTTTCCGATCGATGCATTCAAATACTCTAAATACCCAAGGCTCTATCGAAAACTCCCCGTGGATCGGTGGCAATTACGTGCTTATCTTCTATGCGAATTTTCCGAGTGACTTTAAATAGCCGTCATTTTCTCCGGCCGGCTTCGGCGAAATGTTCCGGCTTAATCCGCAAGTAACGGCAGTTATAAAGGGCATTACGATTATTGATGTTTGAACTGGTTCTTGTTACTGTAACCTCGCCATTAGCGGCGGTCGCAGTCGACGTCTCCGTCTTAGCAAATACGGTGGCATAAGCTTCTAGATTAATGACTGCGATACTTCGAAGTTATGTGACGTAAACGATAATAGAAGTAATACTGTCTTTTTATATAATATGTTTACTGGTTGTTGCCATGTTGTATAGTTATCCTTACTAATATTATAAATGCGAAAGTAACTCTGTCTGTCTGTCTGTCTCGCTTACCTGCTAAAACTACTGAACCGATTTAAATGAAATTTTGTACACAGATAGTTTAGACCCTGAGAAAGGACATAGGCTTCTTTTTATCCCGGAAAAGGGGTTTAAAGGGATTGAAAGGGGGGATGAAAGGTTGTATGTTGTGTAGAGGACTAAAACTATGTATATGTAACTATATGTCTGTTATGCTTTCACGCCTAAATCATGTGACCGATGTAAACGATTTTTGATATGGACATAAATGGGACTCTGTGGAGTAAAATAGACTACAACTTATTTTCTTTCTGAACCCAACCCTGTAGTCTACGCGAAGTCGTGGGCAAAAGCTAGTAGTAAATAAATTCTCAGTAGCAACACGTAATATGGAAATAGTCCCGAAAAGTACTTTATACTCTATTTGGCCAGAACCTTCCTTACATCCAATGACAGTATAGCCATTGCCTTGCCATTAATGACAAGGCCATGGCCGTGGCCAATAATAGCTGCTTCTCACTAATGACGTCACAACTCGAAGCCGGGTCACTTTTCTGACCTTCAATAAAGAATAGGTATATCTCTATGTACTATTGGAAATATTGATCTGGTGACAAAATTCCTTGGCTGCTTCATTAGTTACAATACATCAAAAATATGGTAGAAAGAAAAAAATGAAGTAAGTATAACAATATTTTAAATTACTTTGGCGACTGTTTTGCCAAGTAAATAAATACTTAAGCTTGTCACAGCGCTGCCTGAGTAAAATGTATTTTGATTAATTCCTTCGATTCCATTCCTCCTCAATAATTAATTAATTAAGCATTTTTTTCCGAACCTTCAAGTTTCTACTTGCTCTTTGTTTAAGTTACCAGGACTCTTCATATAAAAACAAAAACGTTGTTGTAGAAATACATCTCTGCCGTCCCGTTCACAGATTCAAGCACGACCTTACACATAAACTTCGTCTAAACCACTGTCTTGAGCACATACAGCGCGGAACCCATAGTTTCTATCAACTTTTGACAGCCAATTAGGCGAGTGTCTTGGACACACTAATTAAGACATATTAATTGTGGGAACCGCAGACGTGGCGGCTAAGTGATTTGTCTCCGCAGACGGCTTAATAAGGTCCAACAATATTATGCCTCCCGACTTTTGAAATATGTCTTTGTCGCAGGCCATTTTTGACTAGAACATCTTTTCTTATGACTCAAATCTTTTGTTTGAATATATCAGTGCCTGCCTCGTGGTCCCGCGGCACAAATATGTGCCGTGAGATCTACGGGTCCTGGGTTCGATTCCCGGGTCGGGCTAAGTGTTATTGGGTTTTTCCATTAGGAAATTCTCAGTAGCAGCACGGAGTCTGGAATTGTGCCCGAAAAACGGCAATAGGCTCGCCACCTATTACGTGGGATTTATACATACCTGGCAAAATGTGGGTGCACAAATGCACCTCTGCCTACCCCTTCGGGGAATACTGGCGTGAGTTTATGTATGTATGTATGAATATCAGTGTGGTCAAATGCTATTAAGTAAAAAATCAATTAGATCGTAATATAAGGCTAAGATTTTTTATAAGAAAAAAGTATGACAGTAGAAAAACACTACACTGTCTGATATTTATGATTGTTTTCATTTTTTGCTTTTAAGCCTTGATCTACACAAATGTCATGAAAATGAGAGACCTGTATTTTTAGCTGTTTGTAAAAAAACTCAAAAATAACTTAATCGGACCCGCGGCATCACGTTTCGAACAGGCACTGATAAAGGAATGTGATAAGTGCTAGTAAAAATGAATTATTCTTCATATTCTTACCAAGTGAAATAACACCCAACAGTCACATACATAGTTCTGACCCCACACTAGGATACAAGTCCTGTGTCGTGGGTATCAAGGACTACGAGAGACTTTTTGGTCTCACAAACACCCAGACCCGAAACAAATATTTGAGGATCACACAAACATTTGTCTCGGTGCGGGGATCGAACCCGCGGCCTCTCGTTTCGCAAGCTGGTGTCTAGTCAACTGCGCCACGGGGCTGTCAATAAGACTTCAATCTTGAAATTATACTGTTTATTATTTTTCCGAGCACATTACGGATTATACGTACATAAACACAAACCGACCTAAATGACATTCTGCGTCCCAAATAACCGTTTCATGGACAGAAAATATTTTTGTACCATCTATAAAAGTTAAGGGCGTACCTAAGGGCTCTTTTACTGGAATACAAACTTCTCTATCTCATTTGAATGGTAAAGGAATGAATGTTATCGTTATTTTTATGTTTAATTATGCTTCGGTCAATAGCGATGACGCGGGCAGTGTAGCTTTTTATCAGCACATCTGACACAATTGTTATGAATATGTCGATTCTACAGGAAATTTTGTTGGAAAGTATGGTAATTATGCTTCAACCCGTTTTGGTACATCATCATCATCATCAGCCCAAATACGTCCCACTGCTGGGCACGGGCCTCCTCTACAACTGAGAGGGTTTAGGCCTTAGTCCACCACGCTGGCCTAGTGCGGGTTGGCGGACTACACACCTAAGAAATTCCTAAGAACCTTTAGGTGTGCAGGATGATTCCTTCACCGTTAAAGCAAGTGATCATTCATTGTGAATACACACATAACTTCGAAAAGTCAGAGGTGTGTGCCTGGGGTTTGAGCCTGCGACCGCGGAAATTCTCGATCACGCGCCTAAACCTCGAGGCCATCACTGCTTTTTTTTGGTACAAGGAGTTTAAAAAATCATGTGGTTTTTTTTAATTGTCTGAAATTGATTGACCTTATTCAAAAGTAGCTCTAGGTCGCAACTCCGTATGCAAAACTTTATACTTCAAAAGATATATTTGTTCCCGTTTTTGCCACATGTTTCATTAGCTCGTATTGGTCCTTCCTCGATAAAATTGAATTTTTAAAATCAGACCTGAGATTAGCTCGTTTAAGCAAACAAACAAACTTTTCAGCTTTATAGTATTAGTATAGATTCTTTTAACTATTAAATTTAGGATAATATAGCGATGTGAGCCGTCTCATATCAAACCCAATGCGAGAAACGTAATTATTCGGTAAGTGTCAAAGACGTAACCTTACCTAGTTTTAAAACAACAATAAATGTGCAACTAATTAGTATAATTTTATTCCATTTATTCTATTCAATATACGCATTATACTATTTCATTTCATTTGATATCCTTTGCGCCATTTTGTATGCGGTTCCCATCATGTAATTAATTAATACAACCGATTTTGATAACCACAGAAATATACCTAATAAAACAGTTATAATTACATCTATACTCAGTTTAGAGTTACTTTACCTGTACATGATTTATAAAAGCATCTTACTTTTTTTAACACTAGTGACAATACACTAAGTTCTCGTATTATGTCGTGGACATTAAAAATTACAACAGACTTTTCAGTCTCACAAACGCCCAGCCCGAAACAAATGTTTGTGATTCACACAAAAATTTGACTCGGTGCAAGAATAGAGCCCGCGGCCTATCGTTTCACAAGCTGGAGTCTAGCCAACTGCACCACGGGACTGTCAATACTCTTTAATTCTTATTTTTTTATACAGTTCTAAACGACATTACATAGTATTTATATAGCTTTGTTTATGAACACACGGGAGTTTCCTGTAAAGGGTTGATGTTTACAAAAATATGCGATGGAACATGGTTTTGGCACAAGGAATATTTGGCTTTTTATTGATATATTTGACATAATCATTAGGCTGCCTCGTGGTCTCGCGGCTCAAGTGTGTGCTGTGCGATCTAGAGGTCCTGGGTTCGATTCCCGTGTCAGGCAAAGCGTTATTGGGTTTTCCCATTAGGAAATTCGTAGTAGCAGCACGAAGTCTGGAAATGTGCCCGTAAAACGGCAATAGGCTCGCCCCCTATTACGTGGACGTATGTATCACATACCTGGCGAAATGTGGGTGCAGAAATGCACCTCTGCCTACACCTTCGGGGCATACAGGCGTGAGTTTATGTATTTGACATCACTTCATCAAACTCCAAGCATGAATCCCATCAATCAAAATTAATTCCTGATATTTGCAGTTATAAATTGGGGCGGATGTAGGGCTAAAATGCTGGTATCGGGCGCTCAATTACACCCAAACAAACGAAGGGTCCTTGACGTCATGCTGAGTACCGGACTCTTCAGCTTGATGGACTGACGGACATCGCACCACCCGGCCACTCATCATGCCCGATCATGTCAATTTAATAATCATATACGGCTTAATAAGGTCGAGCGCTGGTCGATTTTCTGCTTATTTTTTTCAAAGGATTTAAATCGGTTTACAAGGCAACGGATTGCTATACATCCTATAAGGATTAGTCAAAAATATAATGATAGTACATAAACTCACGCCGGTATTCCCTGATGGAGTAGACAGAGGTGCATTTCTACACCCACATTTCGCCAGGTATGTATCAGTCCCACGTAAAAGGGGGCGAGCCTATTGCCGTTTTTCGTTATTTTGGCAGACTCCGTATTGCTACTGAGGATGTCGTTATGGAAAACCCCAATAATACCTTGCCCGACCCGGGAATCAAACCCGGGACCTCCAAATCGCAAGGCACATACTTGTACCGCGAGACCACGAGGCAGTATAATGATATTTCCATTCATATCTTTTCACTATCATCAGCCCATATACGTCTCACTGCTGGGCACGGGCCTCCTCTACAACTGTGAGGGTTGACGCCTTAGTCCACCACGCTGGCCTAGTGCGGGTTGGCGGACTACACAGCTAAGATATTCCTGAGAACTTTTAGGTGTGCAGGTTTCATCACGATGTTTTCCTTCACTGTTAAACTACGTGATAATTCCTTGTGAATGCACACATAACCTCGAAAAATCAGAACTGTGTGCCTGGGGTTTGAACCCGCGACCGTCGAGATTCTCGACCGCGTGCATAAACCTCGAGGCCATCACGACTTTATCTTTTCATTATAATTTGCAAAGCTTAAACATAAATCACAATGATAATATGTAATTTTATTAAACATCACAACGTGAGTAACCTTGTATAAAGATGGACCCACAAGATAAACTGCCCTTCTGTATCGGACATCTCTTGTGTTACTACGATTTTGTGCGAATTTATGTTAAGTACAATTTGTGTTCATAAAAGCTTTCTAATTAGCACATTTGGTAGATTCATTACTTTTGGAATCACGATGTAATATTCTACTATAGAAATAGTCAAAGTCAAAGTCAAAATATCTTTATTCAAATAGACTTTTACAAGTTCTTTTGAATCGTCAATTTTACACATCTTAATTTTTTTAAACTATTGCCGCTTCGAAACGTGTTATAGCTGTGGAGAAGAAACGGCAAGAAACTCCCTCAGCAACACGACATGTCATTTTTTTCTTTAAAAAACAGCAATATAATTATGTCTTTTTTTCATTACATTATTTAAATTTTACATGTCATAACGATACAAACTGTAGCAACAAAACAAAACTCCGATCAATTTACTTACTCCCAGGGCTTATTATCTTCAATAAAATCTGAAACTTTATAGTATGCTTTTTTGTAAAGCTTATCTTTAATTGATTTCTTAAACATTGTCAAGGGAAGCTCTCTAATAGCCTTCGGAAGTTTGTTATAGAAGCGTATACATTGCCCCATAAAAGAGTTATTAACTTTCCGGAGACGAGTTACGTGTTGAACGAGATTACATTTGTTCCTAGTATTTTTATTGTGTACATTACAAATTTTATTAAATTTATCAAGATTCTTTTGGACGTACATTAAGTTTTCGTATATAAACTGACAAGTGAGGGTAAGAATATTTATTTCCTTAAATTTTTCTCTAAGTGAAGCCTTGGGACCTAAATTATAAATAGCCCTAATGTCTCTTTTTTGCAAAACAAAAATAGTGTTAATATCCGCAGCGGCTCCCCACAAAAGAATACCATACGACATAAGGCTATGGAAATAGCTGAAATAAACCATTCTTGCCGTTTCCTCGTCAGTCAGACGTCTGATCTTTTTCACTGCATATGCCGCTGAACTTAATTAATAGTATTGTAAACTATGGTAAAATGTATTGAATTAACAAAACGCAAAATCACTTGAAAAGTTATAACGATTTATTACATTTTAGTCGTTTCTGATAGCTTGCTAAATACACCAAGTTTGCGGACAGTGATCTATCTAATCAGCTATAAAGCACTTGAAAATGTGGCTTTACCTAAACTATCTAGCTGGCCCTACTCGAGAAGACCAAACGAATAAATAAGGATGATCAATTATTTACCTATTAGGTCCCATGGGGCGAGCCTTTTGAAGGGCACATTTCCAGTCTCCGTAATTACATACATACATAACCTCACGCCTGTATTCCCCGAAAGGGTAAGCAGAGGTGCATTTCTGCACCCACATTTCGCCACATATCAGTCCCACGTAATAGGAAGCGAGCCTATTGCCGTTTTCCGGGCACATTCCCAAACTCCGTGCTGCTACTAAGAATTTCCTAATGGAAAAACCCTATAACACTTTGCCCGACGCGGAAAACGAACCCAGGATTCATACTTATGCCGCAAGACCACGAGGGAGTCTTCGTAATTTTTCCATTGAAAACCCGCAAGTAAAATAAAGTCATTACAAAAAATTTATGAACTCTAATTACTAGAATTTTCCACGCAAACGAAGTCATATAAGCATTTATTTATAAGAAATAAATATAATTAATACCCAAAACGATTCTGTGCTAGCTCAACGCGGGCGTACATAATTTAATTATCACAGAATTCGAGGAACTGTGCGAATATTTCGCTTGTCTGTAACAATTTTCCAGTAATTAAACGGTACTATTGGTATGTTGTTAACATTTAAAAGGTTATAATTTATACTGCCTTTGGAGAAATATCGTGCAGCATTGTATTTTCATTCATTGGTCCATTTGAAAATTATATAAGTACATAAAGTAATACCTACCTGTGGTGTTACTTTCATAGAAGACCAAAAGCCCAATTTGCCTTACAAAATTCCGAGTAATAATGTTTAAGCTTTAAATCTTTATTTTATAAAAAAAATACTTGACATAAAAATGAGAATTTCCTGACCCCACAATAAACAATTATAAACTAAACATTACACAATTAACGTGTAACGCTTTTGGGCTTCTATGGAAGTACCGCCACTGCTACCTACATAGTGCATACATATTACATACATACATACATAAGTAGGTACCGCCAATACATACATGCATACATATATACATAACCTCACGCCTGTATTCCCGAATAGGTAGGCAGAGGTGTATTTCTGCATGTACATTTCGCCAAGTATGTAGTTTTCCCCGATTAATGGACTATTCAACACAAAAATATTTTTCAGATGGAACCAGTGGTTTCTGAAAATAGTTCGTTCGAAAAGTCAGAAGTGTGTGCCTGGGGTTTGAACCCGCGACCGTCGAGATTCTCGACCGCGTGACCAAACCTCGAGGCCATCACGACTTCAAACACACATGTGCATGGTTATTAAGAAAACGTCAAATTTTATTTTTCCTCTTTTGGGATTTTTTAGGTTTAGAGTGTTTTTAATCACCTCTACTATTACCTGTCCTAGTTTTCGATCACGATCTTTATACAACCTGAATACTAAGTAATATATGTATTATGTACCAAGTTTCTCACATATTACAAAGGAAATGTGCCTAATGGACAAGTATTTGATTTTGTGTTCGTTTACACAAATGGTCAAGCAAGTAAAAGCTTATTTTACTAAGCAAATATCAGAGGAGTCGGCAACAAAATGCTTGCAAAAACATGTTTATTTTGTATTGAATTACTTAGAGTATTTATATTATTTAAATGTTCAGCATAAATTGGCGTTTGTGATCGAGCGATTCTGGGTTTGATTCTCGGGTCGATATGTTATATTTGGATTTCGAATAAGAAAAGCCGTATTTCGAAATTTCACGCAAACAGACCAAGCCTATAACCGCTTACTGCTAAAGATTGTAAATACACCCAACAGTCACATACATAGTTCTGATCCCACACTAAGATACAAGTTGTGTCGTGGGTATCAGAAACTACGAGAGACTTTTCGGTCGTTTTTGAAGTTATACTTCTTTTGGCGCGTTAGGGAAAAATGATGAGAGTGATTTTTTACGATGCGCGCGCACACCGACACCAAAAAGGTATTCAGAAAAAGTTTGTTTTAAATTTTAAGAATGTAGAATAATGACAGAAATAAAAAGGGATTGACATATTTTTTTAAGTAGTTTTGATTACGTCACGTACGGTCAAGACAGAGTCGAGAGAGGTATTTATTTTATTTTATTTATTTTAATTTACGTTTTTAGTTATATAACTCGCCCCTGCCTCTGGCAACTCCTCTTACCCCCCCCCCCCCCCCCCCCCCGAAAAACCGACACCATGAAGTTATTAAAAAAAAACTTATTGAAGTTATTACGATGCGCGCGTACACTGTCATGAAAAACCGACACCATGAAGTTATTAAAATATTATTTTATATTATTATATTATTTAAGAAAATATATATTTATGTATGAAATATAACTTCTAACGCGTGTACATAAGTACACACACACACACTTTTTTTTTTTAACGAAACACTCTAAGAACCCTTTATCTGATCCGGAAATCGAACCCGAGTTCTCAACACTGCAGGACTTAATTTGTAACGCAGATCAACGTGGGAGTCGTAGTACCATTTTTACCATAACTTTTAACACGAAACCAAAAAAAAATGTATGAAGAGATTTCATGTCGCTTTTAGACTAAGACTTCACATTTGCTGTCAGTGTTATAGGTATTACGGTTTGACAAGGGTGCGCTTTGGCCAAATATTCTATCAAATGTTTGACGTGCCGTGAATGTGATCAAGTTGATGTTTATGAACACATCCGATGATAGATTTGAAATGGGTTGATTCCGTCCAATTCTATTCCGAATTTGGAGTGTATTCAAATAGTCGGTACCTACTGCATATTCTGGGCTACTTTCAATTTTACTAAGGAAAAACAATGTTGATACTAAAGTTCGATAAAACGTACGTCTATGACAAAGGCTTACAGATATTACAAATACACGCTAGTTTTCTTTGTCATCATCATCATGAGCCCGTATATGTCCCATGGCTGGACACCGGCCCCTTACAACGGAGAAGGTTTAGGCCTTAGTCCACCACGCTGGCCCAGTTCGGGTTGGCGCACTACACGCCTAAGATATTCCTAAGAACTTTTATGTGACAATTTATTGTAAATACGAGTACACACGTAACTTCCAAAAGTAAGAGGTGTGTGCCAATAGCGGTACTTCCATAGAAGCCCAAAAGCGTTACACGTTAATTGTGCAATGTCTAGTTTATAATTGTTTATTGTGGGGTCAGGATATTCTTATTTATTTGTCAACTTGCTTTTGTTAAATATGAATTTTGAAAGTCAAACTGGGCTTTTGGGCTTCTATGAAAGTACCGCCACTGGTGTGTGCCTGGGGTTTAAATCTGCGACCGCCGAAAATCTCGACCTTAACCGAGGCCATCACTGCATCAGTGACACAGCGATATACTTATTTTAAAATACAAAATATCGTAAACAAATTGAAAGTAAGTAGATTTTGTCTAAAACAACTAAACTTAACAAACCTGAGCAGACTTGATAATATAATCAAATAATTACTCTTTTGTAGGATGAATAATAACAAGCTGAATGTTCACACTTACCTTCCCACGAACTCAATCAATTTGAGTGGGTGGAATAAAAGGCTCGTTCCAACGATGGCTCTTAAACAAAAACAAAAAGCATTCGTCAGTCAGAATCGGAGATGTACAGGAAAGTAATGAAACAACTATCGCCTTAACCATCTAATTATTATAAAATTTACTTATTGCTAACAACTTATGACTCATTCGTCGGGTCTTGCAAAAACGTGTGTTGAGCGATCTAAAGTTCCGGGATTCTATTCTATTCTTGGGTACGGCAATGTGTTATACGTTTTTTTTTATTAGGTAATTATCAGGATTGTCATTTATTTTATATTTCTCATTGTTCTACATGAATATCGACCATCAGAAAAGACATCAGGGAACAGAGAGTGGACCCCACGACGACCCAGAACAGACGTCTCTGGAGAAGAAGTATAAGGAGAGCTAACCACGATTAGAAATGGGAAAAAGCCAGACTAAGAAGAAAAAGTAGAAGAATGGAATTATTAACAGGAACAACCCAACACTTGTCTGCTCCAACAGATACTATTACATCAAATTTAATCAAACAACTAACAACGCTAGCTTCAGTGTTGAACCAACTTCCAATAGCAATGTTAAAATGAAGATCGACAGTGGCATGTGAGGTACAGAACTGGTGCCGAGACGGGAAAATGCGGTCGGGCAGCTAACGAGGACTCATTTGCATATCGAATAGACGCATCCACTGACGCAATTGTCGGCACCCATCACTCCGGCACAATCGATTGATAATTGTTTTGTCTGTGCGATCACGATACAGAATACAGATGCTACAAATGGATTGTATATTCTGTTTCAGATCCATGAGAATTTCAGCAATAATGATCAGTGTTAATCTATATTAATAATGGTGCCCCATCCCAGATTCCCATAAACTAAAGACTAAAAAGCCCATATACGTCCCACTGCTGGGCACGGGCCTCCTCTACCATTGAGAGGGATTAGGCCTTAGTCCACAGGGGTGCTTTTGCAGGAAACCTCCACGTGGTGCACCCTGGGCAACGACGGCCAGCATAAGTTGTTACAGATACTGACTAGTTATGCTGGCCAGCGGCTAATTCCTGTCGGTGGGGACTGGCGATTTCCGCCATTTTTGTAGTTATGTCCCCCACCGTTGCAGGGGCCCCTTCTTGGCCATCCCGGCTCTATTCCGGGTCATTCGCGGACTCGGATAGTAATCTCTTACTTCCGAGTAAGGAAATGGGCGAACCCCATTTCCACCGTTGAACTCGTAATCCGGTCGAACCTGTGGTCATGTCTCGCAGTTCGGCCGGCCCGAGGGCCTTGGCTTAACCGCCCGGGCCGCGAGGGAGGAAACCTCTATAAAAAGTTACCCCGAATCCCAAGCGGCGGCGCACCGTGAGGGGATGCATGGCTGATGGGAGGTTCAGTCTCTAGTGCGGCCCCCGCCAGAGTACCGGCCGACCCTTTTGGCGGGTTACGCTAGGCTTACCCAGATACAGGGGGCTCTATCTGGGCGGACTATTCTTTCCCCCATACTCGTGGGAACTTTATGGATACATTTAAAAAACCTCAAATTCTTTCGACGAAGTTGCCTGCGTCGGCTTATGCTGAGCAGGTGGAGGTTGTCGGACTTGTGTCCGACAACGGAGATGAAACGCAGGAGAAGTCGGGTGCGATGCCCACAAATGATGATTTTATGGAGAGACCCATCTCTGCTCATTCTGGGCATGTTCAGTCTGCTCCACGAGTCAGGCGAAGTAGTCGTCTTTGGATGCGATCGGTAAATTCGGACCGATCACGCTCAAGATCGCGTTCAGTGGCATCACTCTCCAGCGATGACGCGTTGGAACCGGCAGTCAAAATTATGGCACTAGATGGCCGCCGTGTCTATACTAAATATTCCGGTGAGAAGGATAATTTGGAGGTACCTAAAGAGGTATCGATACAAATGAATTTAGGGGAAGCGCCTTCATCTGCTCCCCTACGCGACCAGGTCCTTCGCGACATTGCGGCTCAAATGAGAAACGTCGCTGATAAGTCGGGAAACGTGAAAGCGACGCTCATTCGAGCTTTGAAGGATGCTAGTAAAAAACTAGAAGACGTAGTTGATGTGCCCGCATCCTCCGAGAAGGCGCAATTGGAAGCGGCCAACGCCCGTCTACGGGCCGAAAAAGAATGTCATCTAGCTGAAAATATATGCCTCCAAGAGAAGATTTCGACACTTGAGGCCAAAGTGGCTGAGATGGAAGAACGACTCGCAAACATCATCGCAGCGAGACAATACGACATGGAGTGTCGCAGCCGGTTACAACCAGAACCGCGACTTCGTCCGCCTTTGGCAGCTGATCGGAATAAGGCAGCTATGGTACAGCATCCAGTGCCATCAGCCGTTGGGCATCCTTTGGCACCAGAACCTTTTGCCGCTCCAAGGAAATCAGATCAGCCAGCTCCAAAAATTGCGGGTAAGAAAAGTAAAAAGAAGAGAAGAAATATAGGCGGAGAAACTGCGTTTTCTCCTATTTCGCAACATGCGCTATCCGGCTCACAAGCTCGGCCCATGCCGGCGCCGCGTGTAATAAATGCCGTGCACCCAACGACAAGTGCACCTTCTGCTCCTCTATCCAAAAGGAAGGGAAGGAAAGGAAGGCAAACCGCGGCCCCCAAGCCAATTTTAAGGGAACCTCGCCCGTTGCCTCCACCGCCTTCATCCATGGAGACACCATGGTCTCTGGTAACGCGGCGAGGCAAGAGGACCCAGCATGCGACAAATACACCAATATTTGCGCAACATAAACCGCAGCGGAAGCCGATGCCAAAACTTCGGCCTCCACGTTCCGCTGCGGTAACAATAACTCTGGCGCCTGCGGCTAAGGAGAGAGGCTTAACCTATAGCCGCATAATTGGTGAGGCTCAGGAGAAAGTTGATCTGGCTGGCATCGGCATCAGCAACATTAAGTGGCGTAAAGCTGTGACGGGGGCCACCATCATTGAGGTGCCGGGACCGGATAACCAGCTAAAGGCTGACTCCCTTGCCGCAAAACTAAAGGAAGCCTTCTGTGGGTCGGAAGACGTACGAGTCTCTCGGCCCATAAAAACCGCGGAACTGCGACTCTCGGGGCTTGACGAATCAGTCACCCCCGAGAAGGTCGCACAGGCTTTCGCTGTGGCCACTCAGTGTCCAGCGGAGGTGATAAAAGTTGGAGAGGTCAGACCAGACCGCTCAGGTTTGGGCGTGGTCTGGCTTCGGGCGCCAGTTCTGGCGGCTGAAAGAGCAGCCAGGACAGGACGTATCCTGGTCGGGTGGTCGGTGGCTCGCGTCAGCGTCCTTGAACCGAGGCCCCTTCGGTGCTTCCGGTGCCTTGATTTAGGGCACGTCCGGGAGTGCTGCACCGCCGAGACTGATCGCAGCAATTTATGCTACCGCTGCGGTCAGCCGGGGCATATAGCGCGGGGTTGCACCGCAGAGCCGCATTGCATTTTATGCGCAGCGGCCAGCAAACCTGCGGGGCACGCAGTCGGTAGCAAGGCCTGCATGGTCAAGCCTAGCCGCCGCAATAATAAGTATTGGAAACGCACTGCCGCTGGGGCCACGGCCCAGCCGCAGCCCGTAAGCCCATCGCAGGTCGAGAATGAGTCAATGGAGGTCGCCCAATAATGGACCTCAAGATCCTCCAGGCGAACATCAATCACTGCGCCGGAGCGCAAGATCTGCTTCTTCAGTCTATGGCACAGTGGTTGGTGAACGTGGCTGTGGTCGCCGAACCGTATTTCGTCCCGCCCCGTGATAACTGGGCCGAGGACCTCGACGGTTTGGTGGCCGTGATTACCCAGGGTGCCGCGGGCTCCCCGTCCTTTGAAAAAGTAGCGAAGGATCGGGGATGCGTAGCGGCTCTGTTGGGAGGTGTTTGGATTGTCGGAGTTTATTTTTCTCCCAACAGACCTTTGGCCGAGTTTGAGGCTTTTCTCACTCGGCTGGGGGCCCTGGTGTCGCAATGCCAACCTTGCCCGGTCGTCGTAGCCGGCGACTTCAACGCCAAATCTCGAGCTTGGGGTTCGTCGGTGACTGACGCTCGTGGCAGGGTCCTGGAAGGGTGGGCGATCTCACTCGGCCTGGCCGTCCTTAATCGGGGATCTGTCAACACTTGCGTGAGACACAACGGCGGATCGGTGGTGGATATCTCGTTCGCCACCGATTCCGTCGCACGCCGTGTCCGAAACTGGAGGGTTCTCGTGGGCGTGGAGACTTTGTCGGACCACCGTTACATCCGGTTCGACGTCTCTGCGTCCGCCGCAATTCAGTCTGGCGGCAGATTGAATGCTCCGATTGGGGGCGGCCTGCGATGGGCTATGAAGCGCCTCGATAGAGAGGCCTTGGAGCTGGCCGCTCTGGTCCAAGCCTGGCTTCCTGCGCCGGAATCACCGGTACGGGTTGAGGAGGAGGCCGAATGGTTCGGGGCAGCAATGACAAGCATCTGCGATGCAGCAATGCCTCGTGTCCAGCGCCTCCCTCCGCGGCGCCAAGTTTACTGGTGGTCGGCGGAGCTTGCGCAGCTGAGGTATGATTGTGAGGTGGCGCGCCGCCGACTCGCCAGACTCAGGCGCCGACGGATACGGCAGGTTGACTTCTTGGATCAGGAGCGGCGGCTCCGTGGCTTCTATAGAGAGGCCAGGAGAGCGCTGCGGGTGGCCATCAAAGAGGCGAAGACTGCGGCCAGAAAGGAGTTCTTGGGGACTCTGGACCACGATCCATGGGGGCGCCCGTATCGGCTGGTGCTGAACAAGTTGCGCCCGCCAGCGCCCCCTCTAACCCAGAGTCTCCGAACGGAGCTCCTAAGGGACGTGGTTGCCGCCCTCTTCCCGGCCACCGATGTCGTCATCATTCCTCCACCGATGCCGCCGAGACCTTGGTCGCAAACGACCGGAACATCTCCGGTGGCATCGTCGTCTGCTTCGGCAAGGGAGACCCCGGAGGGTCCTCCCCCGGGTGTGACACCCGGGGAGTTAGAGGCAGCAGTGCTTCGGCTGCGGAGCAAGAACTCCGCTCCAGGGCTCGATGGCATTCCAGGACGTGTCTGGGTGCTTGTAGTCGAGTTCCTGGGGGCGAGGCTCCGCGGCCTGTTTTCCGCGTGCCTAGAACAGGGCCAGTTTCCATCGAGATGGAAAACGGGAAAGCTGGTCCTGCTCAGGAAAGAAGGTAGACCCGCTGAGTCGCCATCGGCCTACCGGCCTATTGTACTGCTCGACGAGGTCGCCAAGCTTTTCGAGCGCATCGTTCACGCGCGCCTCGTCGAGCATCTCGAGAGGGTTGGCCCGGACCTGGCCGATTGCCAGTTCGGGTTCCGGAGGGGCCGATCTACCATCACGGCGATTCTGCGGGTCAAGGCACAAGCGAAGGAAGCGGTGGCCCAGGGCAAATGCGTTGTGGCGGTGTCCCTGGACATCGCCAACGCGTTTAATACCTTGCCCTGGGCCTGTATCGAGCAAGCACTGCGGTACCACGTGGTGCCACCCTATCTCAGGCGCTTGGTGCACTCGTACCTCTCCAATAGGGACGTGGTGTATCCGGGCGCCGATGGGTGGCATCGAAGAGCAATGTCGTGCGGTGTTCCGCAGGGGTCGGTTCTTGGGCCCCTCCTGTGGAACATCGGCTACGACTGGGTGCTCCGTGGTGCCAACCCCCGGGGCGTCGGCGTATTCTGTTACGCCGACGACACGCTCGTCACAGCGACGGGCGGGACCTTCCAGGAGGCCGCCGACCTCGCCGCGGTTGGCACTGGCAACGTGGCGAGGAGAATTCGGCGGCTGGGCCTCACGGTGGCCCTTCACAAATCCGAGGCCATTTGTTTTCACCGGCCTCGGATGGGACCACCTGATGGGGCCCACATAGACGTTGAAGGCGTGAGAATTCCCATCGGCAAGCAGCTCAAATATTTGGGGCTGCTGCTGGACAGTCGGTGGGAATTCCGCGCCCATTTCGAGATGTTGCAGCCGAAGTTGCTGCGGGTGGCAGGCGCTCTAACTGGCCTGTTGCCCAACCTGGAAGGTC
Organism: Hemaris fuciformis; assembly: GCA_907164795.1. NCBI lineage: Eukaryota > Metazoa > Arthropoda > Insecta > Lepidoptera > Sphingidae > Hemaris > Hemaris fuciformis. The sequence goes on from OU015440.1 coordinate 12,620,099, forward strand.
CGGGCATCCCTTGCCGAAGGATGTACATGGGAGTCGTGCGGTCTATAGCGCTATATGGGAGCCCTGTATGGGCCGAGTCCTTGAACAGGCGCTGCGTTGCTCTTCTGCGCAAGCCTCAGCGTGCGCTGGCGCAGCGGCTGATCAGGGGCTACCGCACGATCTCCCACGAGGCGGCCTGCGTTCTGGCCGGGTCCCTGCCGTGGGACCTTGACGCCAAAATCCTCTCGCGCTTTTACCATCAGCGAGAGGAGGCGTCAAGTCGCGGGAACAGACTGGCCCCGAGAGAGGTAGAGGCGTTCAAAGCCTCCCTCCGTACAGCCGCCGTGGAGGAATGGCGAACCAGGCTGGAGAATCCCAGTGCTGGTGCTTGGACCGTCGAGGCAGTGCGTCCTGTCCTCGACCAGTGGGTAGACAGGCGCCACGGCGCGGCGACGTTCCGCCTGACGCAGGTGTTGTCGGGGCACGGATGCTTCGGCCACTACCTGTGTCGGGTGGCACTTAAGGAGGAGTCGGCCGTGTGTCACCATTGTGACAACTGCCCAGACGACACAGCCCAGCACACACTGGTGGAATGTACAGCCTGGGAGGAGCAGCGCAGCGCTCTCCGCGCGATTGTTGGTGCTGACCTCTCGCTCCCGGTCGTCATCTCTTCGATGGTCGGGAGTCCGAGGTCGTGGCGAGCGATGCTCTCCTTCTGCGAGTACGTCATGTCGCAGAAGGAGAGCGCGGAGCGGGATCGCGAAAGAGTTGATCCCGCCCGCCAAAGACGTCAAAGAAGGAGGCGCCGGGTCAACAGAGACAATTAGACCCGGCGCCCTGCCCTGTGGCAAGGGGGCGTTAGAATCTCACCACGGTATCCCCTGCCTGTCGTAAAAGGCGACTCAAAGGGGCCTTTGGGGTCGCTGGACGCGCTACGGGGGCAGCGCGTCCTCACTGAAAGTGACCCCGAGAGGGGCGGCGGCACTGTGGCCTGTGTCCGTCGCGGGCGCCTATCCATAACTGGGGCGCCCGAACCAAGCTAGTGGGGGTGCAACTGCGCCCCCTAAAACTCCGAGACGGCCGAGACAACTGCGTCTCGGAGGCGCAACGGGCGGCTGTGGATTTACGGTGGGCGCTTCTCGCCCACGTACCGTGGTCGTCCCATTTGGCGCGGAGATGGCCACCGGGGGGTTTTGGTCGGTATGCCGGTTTAGGGATATTGTTAGGGACCCAGCCCGGCACTAACACCTGCGCGGACATGACGTCGCCGCGCGCCGGGCTGGAAGACTGGTGACCCCGACATACGCTTCCCGCCCCCCCTCCCCCGGGGCTGGCGGGAAGTAGAGCCATAAACAGCTTTCCCCTCGAAAACAAAAAAAAAAAAAAAAAAAAAAGGCCTTAGTCCACCACGCTGGCCTAGTGCGGGTTGGCGGACTACACACCTAAGAAATTCCTAAGAACTTTTTTTTAGGTGTGCAGGTTTTATCACGATGTTTTCCTTCACCGTTAAAGTACGTGATAATTCATTGTGAATACACACATAACTTCGAAAAGTCAGAGGTGTGTGCCTGGGGTTTGAACCCGCGACCGTCGAGATTCTCGACCGCGAGCCCAAACCTCGAGGCCATCACGACTTCACAGATTCCCATGGGCGCGGTAATTTTCTCTTTTTTATTCCACTCGTCTTCTATAAACCCAATACACCGCCATCTGTTAGAATCTTATGGAACTTACAGATAATTTAACAGTAATAAACAAAATTGCAACAAAAAAGTATTGCGACTATAAATTGAGATGTAAACTATCCTATCCCTCAAATTGGACAAAACTGCACACAGTATTCAAAATTAAAATCGGTTCAGTACTTAAGGAGTTCATCGCGTCAAACAGTGTGACTTGTAATCTTGCCCGTCCGGGATTCGAACCGAGGACCTCTCGATAGTTAGCTTATGCTGCAAGAGCAACGAGTAAGTTGTTTTATATATTATAAAGCCTCTTTTACACACTGATCATGCCAGCCCATTTGCACCAATCTGCCCAAGCTATCACATTCTGTTATCTGCATTCATCCAATTAATTTCCTCCCGAACCTCTCAATCCGAAGCTGCAGTATCAGAATTTTCTTTACAATATTTTTTCACAGCAGTTATTCAATAGAGGGGTTGTTAGCGCAGTAACAATCTATTCGTTATCAACTATTGCTCATTCACTTGCTGCGCAGAAATAACAAGAGCCGCCATATTTCTTTTGAAATATCTATCAGATATTTCCGCGTTCGCTGGCAATCTTTGCATTGGTCATTAGCGGCTACGATTTTGGAATGTGAATTTGTCTAGGCCGTCTGACCACACGTCATGCGATATAATTAAAAACGGTAATTAACATGTCAAATATACGTTAATAAATAAATTTGGAGTAGCTAAAACTTTAAAGCATTGATGGCCTCGAGGTTTAGGTGCGCAGTCACACTATTTTTGTTTTGCAAAAAAGAGCCATTAGGGCTATTTATAATTTAGGTCCCAGGGCTTCACTTAGAGAAAAATTTAAGGAAATAAATATTCTTACCGTCACTTGTCAGTTTATATACGAAAACTTAATGTACGTCCAAAAGAATCTTGATAAATTTAATAAAATTTGTAATGTACACAATAAAAATACTAGGAACAAATGTAATCTCGTTCAACACGTAACTCGTCTCCGGAAAGTTAATAACTCTTTTATGGGGCAATGTATACGCTTCTATAACAAACTTCCGAAGGCTATTAGAGAGCTTCCCTTGACAATGTTTAAGAAATCAATTAAAGATAAGCTTTACAAAAAAGCATACTATAAAGTTTCAGATTTTATTGAATATAATAAGCCCTGGGAGTAAGTAAATTGATCGGAGTGTTGTTTTGTTGCTACAGTTTGTATCGTTATGACATTTATAATGTAAAATTTAAATAATGTAATGAAAAAAAGACATAATTATATTGCTGTTTTTTTAAAGAAAAAATGACATGTCGTGTTGCTGAGGGAGTTTCTTGCCGTTTCTTCTCCACAGCTATAACACGTTTCGAAGCGGCAATAGCTTAAAAAATTAAGATGTGTAAAATTGACGATTCAAAAGAACTTGTAAAAGTCATTTGAATAAAGATATTTTGACTTTGACTTTGACTTTGACTTTGACTTTGAGTCGAGAATTTTGGCAGTCGCAGGTTCACACCCCAGGCACACACCTCTGACTTTTCCAAGTTATGTGTGTATTCACAATGAATTATCACTTGCTTTAACGGTGAAGGAAAACATCGTGATAAAACCTGCACACCTAAAAAGTGCTTAGGAATTTCTTAGGTGTGTAGTCCGCCAACCCGCACTAGGCCAGCGTGGTGGACTAAGACCTAAACCCTGTCAGTTGTAGAGGAGGCCCGTGCCCAGCAGTAGGACGTATTTGGGCTGATGATGATGATGATGATAATGAAATCTTTAGTGGACTCCCGTGTTCCAACGTCCACTACTCCAACTGAGCTGTAAATATACACCTCCATTCTTTTCTTTCTTAATTAAAAGGCGTAGCATCTACAAGCTATATGAAGCTCAAAAAGTAATACAACCGTTGAACTTGATGCGTCAGAACAGTACGGAGTGGCCATAAAGATATCTCGTATGAGAAAAATATTCCGCGATGATAAGAACTCTCGCCGGCGGCTAGTACTGCCGAAACCGAGTTCAATCACAGAGAATGTTGCAAAGCGTCTGTACATAACCTTATATTTAATGATACCACGATGTTGTCAGATAGATAAAAAATATTCCGAACATGGTTTGTTAAAACGAGAGATACTTAAGTAAAGAAGGTGGTTGGAGTACATACTCGTTTAGAAGTATGGTAAATTACCGTATAAGTGGTGGTAAACTCACGCTTGTATTCCCGAAGAGGTAAACACAGACAGATTTCTACAAACACGATTAGCTTGTGTCAAATTCCACGAAATGGAACGAGACTATTGCTATTATTCGGGAACATTTTTAGACTCCTACTCATAATTATCTAATGGAAAAACCCAGAACACTTTCCCCATTCGGATGTGGCGTACCTAATATTTAATTTATTTATTAAATATTTTTATTTATTAACATATTTAATATTATGTATATTTATCCACAGTTACACTCACACGCATTACACAACACATATACATTACATTACACTTACAGAACCCAATTTATTAAATGTGGAGTACATTGGAGACACTGCATACCACGGGTCGGGCGTAAACCTGTTTTGCGTGGCGACAGAGATAAGCGACGGCGCGCATCGCTTCAACTCATGCGCCGGCCGCGTCGGCCGCGCCGACGGACGCGGCCAGTCGGTACACCTCTCTCGCCCGTGTCACCTGCTACCTCGCAGCCTTATATCGTCCGCGCTTATCAGCTGTTTATCGTGTTTAATATATTGGTACTATTATATGTCTCAGCTCCTTCTGTACTTTCTACTTGTTTTTGACTATATTGTGTGTGTTCGTGATGAACAAAAGAAAATTTGGATTTTATATGAAATAGTTTATTTTGTACGTATTTTACAAAGGCTGTGTGCTTGCGCGTTACTTTGATACAACTGTACTGTGTGGAGTGAATGTGGGAAAAATGTTCGAGAAGCGAATGAGTGAATGGCTGCAGAGCGAAGATCATTTGATTTACAAGCTAATGATTGGTGTAGTGTATGGCTCAATATAATGCAAAATAAAATGCGCTTTAACTTCAATTCTATACGGTCGACATTCGGAAATCCGGCGTCGACAGTGTGTGTGAACATTTTCTTCTTGTGTCGTGTATATACTCTGACTGTGACTATTGCTGTGCTGTGAATAAACGCTTTAAACTGCTTGTGCTTGTTATTGCGCTTGCGCTTGCACCCATCCAGCACATCAGGCGCTGTCGCTACGTGCCCACAACCAGGCACACCGACGTTCGCCTATAACTAGCCACACATACAACCAGCTATACCTACATTAGCTACATCCTAGCTAAACGGAAATCGAGCTAGGATAAATCACACGGCACACTTGTTCCATAGGATCTGGAAACTGTCATCATAATTGTTATTAGGTTACATATACATTTAATACCTATGTGTCCTGCACACGAGGACCATTCCGAGGCGTATACTTTCGACTTTAAATTAAACGAAAGAATAATATTGATTACTATTAAAATAACATGCTTGATAGTTCTTCACAAGAATATATGATTTTTTGTACAGATAGAATAAGGTGAGTAAAACATTTTCCAACTTAAAGGAAGCGAAATATACATATTGTTATGTATATCATATGTATATCATATTGTTGATTTATACAAAAAAATCATGATTTCTAACAAAGTCGCACCCAATCAAAGAGAAGCTTCTAGAAATATTTCAAAGCTCAAAATTTGCACACTTATAGAATTTTGTTAAAAACTAAAGAGGTTTCAGGATCATTTTTTCTGACATTCAATCAGTAGTCAAGCAACCTTATTCTGTACTTACACGAGCTATCGTGTTCAATGTCAACCTAAAGAAGAAATTGTTCAGACGAATCGTAGCAGCGTTACAAAAAATGTCTAACATATTACTGACATTTTTGTTATTAAGTGTCGCAATACCTCAAATGTGATGCCTCATCACATTAACAGTAATGAGGATAAATCACAAATAGCGGGTTCATATATGAGATGGGAAGTGGGCATATTATGCGTGCAAATATTCCACACTCACCATCATCAAGTCTTTTTCACGTCCACTGTTTGACATAGGCCTCTAAAGCACGCCACTGGCCTCAATCTTTGACCGTCCTCATCCAATCGCTACCAGCCACCTTGAATATATCATCACCTCACTTGGTCAGAAGTCATCATACATTACGGAAAGCTGGTTATGGCTCTACTTCCCGCCAGCCCTGGGGAGCCCTGGCGGCGTCACGTCCGCGCAGATGTTAATGCCGGGCTAGGTCCCTAACAAAAATCCCTATGCCAGCATACCGACTAAAAACCCCCGGTGGCCATCTTCGCGCTGAAAGGGGCAACCACGGTGTGTAGGCGAGAAGCACCTACAATGATGCCGCAGCGGCCCAATGCGCCTCCGAGACGAAAATGTCTCTGCCGTCTCGGAGTTGTGGGCGGCGCAGTTGCATCCCCCATTGGATTGGTTCGAGCGCCCCGGTTATGGATGAGCGCCCGCGACAAACAAAAGCCACGGTGCCGTCGCCCCTCTGGGGGTCACTTTCAGTGATACGCTGCCCCCAGCAACGCGCCCAGCGACCCCAAGGGCCCCTTTGAGTCACCTTTTACGACAGGCAGGGGATACCGTGGTGGGATTCTAACGCCCCCTTGCCACAGGGCAGCTGCCACGACTTACCTGGCAAAACGAGAGCAAAGAATTCATCCCTTGCCTGTTCTTTCTAGAATACAGGCGAGCGAGTGTATGCATGATCATGAATAGCGGTGTTTATTCGTAGCAAGCTAAGATAAATAATAACAAAAGAAGAAAATACTCTATGTCAAGGAAATTGGTCTAACAGTCATTATATTTGTGTGCTCACAGGAAACATCCCGTTACATTAATTTCATATATCACCATAACACAAAAGTTTGCCAAGTACGAGCCGGACCTGCAATGAGTGTTCTGTATGTACAAATGGGACTAATAATAATAATAAATAAATACACCCAACAGTCACATACATAGTTCTGATCCCACACTAAGATACAAGTCTTGTGTCGTGGGTATCAGAAACTACGAGAGACTTTTCGGTCTCACATACACCCAGACCCGAAACAAATATTTGTGGATCACACAAACATTTGCCTCGGTGCGGGGATCGAACCCGCGGCCTCTCGTTTCGCAAGCTGGTGTCTAGCCAACTGCGCCATGGGGCTGTCGGACTAGCCTCTGTCCATAGGCATTTTTGGTTCTTATTTATTATAATGAATCAAATGACTTAGAAATTAAAGTTGACATTGCTTGATATTGAAATTTAAATCCTGTCTATTACTCTTTATTAATATATTCTAGACAGTAAAATACTGGCTATTATTGATGTTAGCTATTTATGGATATCTTAAAGACAAGATTTGAGGTAAATAAGGTAGATAATATTATTATATTACGCGATTCTAGTTCTGGTTCCGACACTTTCTATATCTTTCTTATTACTATAGATAGGTGTTAACTAATAATACATCAGTTACTTTTCAAATATTAACAGAAAATATTATCCACTGGAAAAGTTTTATCGTTTTTAGAACATTTTTATTTTTATAAAACGGACCAAAATAACTGCGTTGATGTGCCTGTCTGTACGGCCATTCAAATTAAGTTTGTGTGCCTCAAGTGGTAGGCAGATGTTTATTTGTGCACTTACTTGATCGTCAGCTATTTTCTTCATCATCATCAGCCCATATATATCCCACTGCTGGGCAAGGGCCTCGTCTACAACGGAGAGTGTTTTAGGCCTTAGTCCACCACCCTGGTCTAGTGCGGGTTGGCGGACTACACACCTAAGTAATTCCAAAGAACTTTATACGTGTGGAGGTTTCATCACGATGTTTTCCTTTATCGTTAAAGTACGTGATAATTCTTTGTGTATACACTCATCACTTCGAAAAGCCAGAAGTATGTGTCTGGGGTTTGAACCTGCGACCGTCGAGATTCTCGACCGCGTAACTAAACCTCGAGGCCATCACGACTGAGAGCGTGAGAGCTGTGAGAGCTATGTTCTTAATTCCCACAATATGAGAGTCCAGCCTACTGCCGTATTTCGAGAGCTGTATGTATGTATTAGCTGCTACTTTCAGTAACATTTATAGTATAGGTGTGGAATCAACCTAATGGAACCCTAAGAATTGCCCGGAAATCTCTCACATCCCCGTCACATCGACGTCGTACGGTACGTGGAAATCATGTTTCTCTGATGTATTATCTCCAATAAATCTAATTATGGTCCAGTTACGATAATTAATATCAGATCTATTCCGAATCGTTACAGCATCATTATTGTACGTCTTACTACCGAAAAGTGACCGCAGTATTCTATATCATTCTATATTATAAGGAGCAGTGGTGGTACTTCCATAGAAGCCCAAAAGCTCAGCTCGCCTTGTTCTACAAAATTAAGATTAATAAATCTTTAAGCTTAAAATCTTTATTTAACAAAAGCAATTTGACATATAAATGAGAATATCCGGAGCCCACAATAAACAATTATAAACTAGACATTACACAATTAACGTGTAACGCTTTTGGGCTTCTATGGAAGTCCCGCCACTGATGAGGAGATATAGAAAACTTCTGTGCCGACTCTATTGGGAATTGAAAACAGAGCAATATAGATAGTGACAATCGTGTTCAATTATTTTAGTAGTAAAAGTTCGATCCTTTTAATGCGAGACATATTTATGCGAGCTCCATTTTTTCATAAAATCAAAAGCTGTTAATATCATGAAAGTCATGATATTACACGTTGAAGTTACACGTGATCAGTTACCACCTTTCTTGAGCATTTGCGTAATCTAAATTAAAAATATTCAAAGGTCGTAAATTCACAATACAATTTTAAAACGCACCTTAAGTATTGTTCAGTCCATTCTCAACATCGTTAATTGAATTTGATCTGCTCTTAACTACTCCGCTCAAACAATAGGCTCTTTGATTACAAATTTGTAAATCTTTCACGAATTTATAGGCTCTTTAATGTAGATTCATTAAAATATTTTAGATGTGAATTCTAATTAGAATTAACATTGAGTAGGTACTTATTAAAATACATTTATATTTTTCTTTCATAGTATCTTCTATTCTTGCCATTTTGAATGAGCGAAGCGAAACGAGACCGAGCAACATTTATTAGTAAAGCCGATAGTTTCAACTGTAAAAAGTCCAGCATCGAACGTACATGAGCTGTTACAGTTTGTACCGAAAATAAAAACAACGGCTCCAAAATCCACGTTAAACTTTGCACTTGACGCATGCATCGAGCCGAGCTGAAACGTCAAAGCGATTTTGAAGTTGCCGCTAAAGGCTTTTTGCTCCATATCTGATACTTGGAAAAGTTCTGGTTCATGTTGCAAATGACAAACTATTGGAAACCAAAATGTTTTTGCATTTTTGCTCCGAGCTGCAATTTGCTGGCGATACTTTTAGGGTAGGTATAGTTTAGTATAGCCCGGGGTACGTATGCATTACAACCGTGGCGCAGTTGGCTAGACACCAGCTTGCGAAACGAGAGGCTGCGGGTTCGATCCCCGCACCGAGACAAATGTTTGTGTGATCCACAAATATTTGTTTCGGGTCTGGGTGTTTGTGAGACCGAAAAGTCTCTCGTAGTTTCTGATACCCACGACACAGGACTTGTATCCTAGTGTGGGGTCAGAACTATGTATGTGACTGTTGGGTGTATTTATTTTATTTATTTATTTATTTACAACAGATTTGTTTATTTAATAAGTTATTAAATATCGATACTGACTGCCTCGTGGTCTCGCGGTACAAGTATGTGCCGTGCGATCTAGAGGTCCTGGGTTCGATTCCCGGGTCGGGCAAAGTGTTATTGGGTTTTTCCATTAGGAAATTCTCAGTAGCAGCATGGAGTCTGGAAATGTGCCCGAAAAACGGCAATAGGCTCGCCCCCTATTACGTGGGACTGATACATACCTGGCGAAATGTGGGTGCCGAAATGCATCTCTGCCTACCCCTTCAGGGAATACAGGCGTGAGTTTATGTATGTATGTATGTAAATATCGATATTATCGATGTCCACAAACTCGCACTTGGCACATTTACCAAGCAGTGGCACGTGTAAGAACTCACATATAGACTACAATATTGTTGACGATTGACGATGGACTATTTGCGTCCATAGGCAAATACGTCGTCGTAAAAAATATAGTACAAAAAATGCAAATCGTCTAATCAAGAAAATACAGGCGTGAGACAAAAATTGCATCAACCAACGTTAAAAAATAACACTTCAGGAACTTTTAACTTTCCGGAAAGCACCGGAATCCCCGTAATACGGCACACCACCACTCCCGAACTAGACAGTACGAGTATATTAAATTTTAAAATGTCTACGATCTACGTGATTAATTTGACGTTTTATGAATCTAACAAACAATGCTCATTTCATTTTATTTTATTTTCACTTGCATGTCTATATGGCGAGCGTTACACCTTATTGATCGTTGATACTAGCAAATTAGGCCACCAGATATCTTCTGTAAGACTCCATACAACTGGGCGTATTCAATGAAACTCCGTCTGAACTTTGTTAAGTTTATTATACACTTTTTATGTACAATTACACTGTGTCCATCTGACTTACTCCGTCTCGTCCTTATCCAACGTCTTTACTGTTTCTCGTCCCAATGGCCAATTGCCCTACTTATTATTTTCTCGACTTTTTATTAATTCTCAACTACCCCACTATTCTAATGACAGTGTTGCCATAATAATTACATTTTAAAACTAACTAAAATATTGTTTTCTTTTTATTTCTAATTCTAAGAAATATGTATATTTTTGTAAAACCTTACACTCGACCATCCTGACGACGTGTATGTCCTCATACACGCATCAAGTGATAACCTTACACAACGGCCGTCAACTAATGCCGAAAAACTAATTTTGTAATTTAAAAAATAAAACCCCATTCAATATATGGAATTACCTTGCAAATTAAAGCTATAACTTTTAAAAGATCTATGTACGCTATGTACCTTTCAAATATATATTCATGGTTCAAACGCCCATTAGTTTGCCCTGAACCAGTCACATCTTACCAAACCAATCAATTCTTGGTAGCTATGCTGCTTGCTATTGTCATATTGAACCGAATCAATCACTTCTCGGTTGTCATGTTGTTGCCTTGAACCAATCATTTCTCAAGGACTTTTCCACAACAACTGAACCAATCACTTCTCAGTTGTCATGTTGTTGCCTTGAACCAATCAATTCTCAAGGACTTTTCCACAACAACTGAACCAATCACTTCTCAGTTGTCATGTTGTTGCCTTGAACCAATCAATTCTCAAGGACTTTTCCACAACAACTGAACCAATCACTTCTCAGTTGTCATGTTGTTGCCTTGAACCAATCACTTCTCAAGGACTTTTTTCACATCAACTGAACCAATCACTTCTCAGTTGTCGTTTTGTTGCCTTGAACCAATCACTTCTCAAGGATTTTGTATATCATTCATTAGTCAGGGTGCGAACCAATTCAATTCTCGCTCCCAGACCTGCAACAAAATCATTTTTTTTTAAAGTTTGCATATCTCTTATTCATATCATTATATCATCACATCATCATATCATCATATCATCATATCATCGTATCATCATATCATCGTATCATCACATAATTATATGATTATAATATCAACATATCATTATATCATCATATCAACATATTATCATAGCATCATATAAACATATCAACATAATATCATCATATCATCACGTTCCACTGCTTTGCACGGCAGACAAAATTCTTTCGCAATAAATATGAACAGTTACAAGGAGTCATTGTTACACTCTGATTAACGGAGTAAATATAAAAAAAACGCCAATTTACTAGCCAGTAGTCAGTAATATTCAGTAAATAACCTAACGCTAATAGAACTCTATAAGTGTAACTAACGCAATTCAGTAACTATATTCAAAACTAAGCTTTTTTGTAAACTTATGACGTGTGGTTGTTCCGTGAAAGACTGTCCTATTAGCATAGACTAACCTAACATCTACAACTCTACACAAAACTGGCATTTACGCAGTCAGTATTTGAGTCAAGAGTACATCTACCCCCTGATCGTATTGCATGCATCAAATTTTACCAAGAGTTTTAGGAATCAGAAATAAGGATGTCCCTACTTACAGTTAAAACAGAAATATCTTGAGTAAGATACTTCCTGTCATGTACTCCTAGACACATTGAATGCTGGTTTCTCATAGTAATTAGTCTAATAGGTTCACTCAGTCTATCATATCCTCTGAGTATTGGCCATTCCTATAGAAAAGCGCTAATATATTTATTTATTAGGCTATTGCCTTTACTGCCACTCCTGCCACGTGAACACAATTAAATTTAGCTCGCGGCTTTGGCCAATCCTTAGAGTATCTGTACTGATATATGAAACATAGTCGTATCTCAACCATATACAGAAGCGCATTCATTTACTTTCTTCAACAATATATCTAATTGTTATTTTTATTAGTTATAGGGTCAAAATATAAAATAATGTTCTTGTGAAATTTAAAATTCAATTGATTATGCGTTCTGTGATAACGACTGATAATCTTGACCACGCTTCAAGAATTGTAATAATCTTAGCAAATCATTAGCGGAAAAAGAGGGATTACATGACCTGCTATGATCCGTGCGATGCTTGCGTTCTCGTTCCTCGTGTAGTCGTTCGCGCCGAGACGCCGACCTCGCGATGCTCCTCTGACGAAGATAGTTCGCATTCTCAAAGAATCTCATACTTTCGCGGCAGCTCTTGTTCCAACCTTTCGACTAGTTGCAGCTCCGGTTCTAGCCGTTTTGCTCGGCTCTGGTCCTGGCGGCAGCGGCTGCGAGCACGGCTTCATTTCGGCGGCTCATACGGTTTTGTTAAGGCATTTTTATCCTGCTCGTTTTACCGTTCGCTCTGGAAGACTCGAAACAAGACATTATGGCTTAGTAGGTATACACCTGTTCAACTAAACTTGTTACATATACATTCATGAACACATGTGAGATAAGGGTATATGTATATTTTTATTTTTATAAAATTTCTCTAACTGATTGTTAATTCATACAATATAAGATGCAATATATTTTAAAATATAAAAATATCAATAGTCCTAATCATCACTACATATTATAAAACAAAGTCGCTGTCGCTGTCTGTCCCTATGTATGCTTAAATCTTTAAAAGTACGCAACGGATTTTGAAGCAGTTTTTTTTTTTTAATAGATAGAGTGATTCAAGAGGAAGGTTTATATGTATAATACATGCATAATATTTTAGAGAAACATTGATAAATTTAGAGGTTTCTAATGCGATGTCGTAAATAAACATTTTTGCGCTAACATTGCAAACGTTGGCTGAATCCCACGAGATAAATCAAAATAATGTACTACAGTATTGTACACCTTAAAAAGGTCAATAAAAAGGTCCGCGATGGTATATGTCTATCTCTTAAGGATAACCCACAATAACCAGTTTTTTATTCTTTACATTTTACAGGAAAAATGGCTTATTTACAAAGTGATTTTAAGCAATACAGTATTAATCCTTATCCAATTAAGTACCTTAAATACATTGTCCATTTAATATAAATCAATATGGTCCTTTACAGCATGTAATTAAAATAAATATTTCCGAAGATATTACAGATTTAAAATGCAAGGACATAGCGGTTGCGGCGGTACCAGTAGTATATTTAGCATCAACATTGCACCGCTAGTATAGAAATATAACAGAAATTAGTATTAGTTATTACTTACGTTGGGTATCGGCACTTCTGAGATGTAAGACTCCATACAACTGGGCGTATTCAATGAAACTCCGTCTGAACTTTGTTAAGTTTATTATACACTTTTTATGTACAATTACACTGTGTCCATCTGACTTACTCCGTCTCGTCCTTATCCAACGTCTTTACTGTTTCTCGTCCCAATGGCCAATTGCCCTACTTATTATTTTCTCGACTTTTTATTAATTCTCAACTACCCCACTATTCTAATGACAGTGTTGCCATAATAATTACATTTTAAAACTAACTAAAATATTGTTTTCTTTTTATTTCTAATTCTAAGAAATATGTATATTTTTGTAAAACCTTACACTTCCTCACGAATTTGATTTTCTGTGAGAAATTGGTAGGTAACCTTGTCGAGCCAACTCATTCATACCTAGCTGACTACGATGTGTAACTATTATGATGTCGATTAGAAGTACAAACCCTGAAAATCATAATCTTTTCTGAGAGATAAAAAATAATAAAAGCCTAAAAATATCTCAAAATAAGGACGTCCACTACACGGTATGCGTTCAAAATGAGAGTCAGAGATCTATTTCTCAGTAAACTGGCAGAGTAATCTTGCTGAGCTTAAGTCTATTTATGTTTGTATATGTATGTGTATATTATTATATATATACATAGCTATGTATTTATATTTTATATGAGTTTATATGTATGAATGCATGTATGCGAGTATTTAAATGTTTGGTCTACACTACAAGTTTCTTTTTACATAAGGTAGACTGTTAGAGAATGCCGCAGGCATTAAGTCCGCCTGTATACAGTTTTGTATATGAAGCATTATAAATAAACATCAAAATCCTGTCTGCAAGTTCGATATCATGCAAATCTCTTTGTTAGAACGTTTTTTTTTACAAGAGATCGAGTTTTACTACCTGTCGTGAAGTTGCCGTGTTGTACGTTCGCAAAAAATCCAAAACATTTCCAACAATATCCCTTGATAACTGTCTTTGAATTTAAATAATTCTGTAACATTTTACTCAACATTAAAATCGGGTGTCATGCAGCAATTTTTTTTTCATGTGTGATTTCATAGGTAGGTTACCAGCAGTAGGTTATCAGCAGACACTTTCAAATTTTTTTTCCGGAGGCAATCATAAATTGAGATATTTATTTGAAAGCGTCGCTGCCCTAATATTTTTTTATATTTCAGCGGTTTTGACGTAGGACCTTCTACCTTAAGCTCTTATTAAAGAAACCTTGGACCAAAACTTGTTTACTAAGACTATACTAGCACAAAAACGTTATAACACTTTACCCGACTAAGAAACTGAAACCGGTTAGAGGCAGTCTACAAAAATATCTTCGTTGCAGATGTAGATTAGCCGTAGACTTTAGATCATCAGAATCAAGTATGATTATTATTATACTCAAGAAGTCATGACTAGTCTATTCAGACATGAAAATTCTACAGGCCTAGAATAAAAAAGACATCGCTACCAAGTTTGAGCTTGTCGAAATTTCACCGGTACCTTACGGAATGAACTGTAATGTTCAGTCATTTGAATAATATTTGAGATGATAAATCTGGCAACTTTTAAAGTATCAGTCTGTTTGAAATAAAACAGGGAATAAATCAAGATCTTTTGTAAAACGACGTTAAAATGCTTATCTCACCTCTGTAGGACGTAATACTAAACTTGGAAGTACCGGAGATGGGTTCGAAGGTACAAAGATTTATTTAGGAGGTACAAGTCAAAGACTTTAATTTGATGCTTTTGCACAAGCGGAAAGTTTTCATACTGATCATATTATATGTCGCCGCGAAGATTATTAAACTAATATTTAAGTTAACTTTAGAAGTATTTAATTACCATTCATTGGTTAATTTAAATATCACCAAAAATCTGTTTATTCAATATAGTAAAGACACTGAAATAAAAAAATAAGGTTTAAAAATATTAAAATTAATTATCATGATTTGTGACATTATCAATTTGTTGTTAAAATACTTTGCTGATGACGTTCGCCAATGGAGGGGCGACCGAACCTTTATAAAGGCGAGTGTTGGGCGTGGAGCGCTCTCTCGCCGCTGGTATTGCGAAGGAAACATTGTGGGTAGAACCACTGTTGGCTTTATTAAAAATTATTTGTTGTTTGCTTATTTCGCTTTGATTATATTTCCCATAGTTTGCAATAAATCTAATTACAAATAGCAATCATAGTTACAAGCTAAATATTGCCGCATAATAAGTATTACGCGTAATGTAGTAAAGCAGAGCCGATGACCAAACAAAGGTCAACGGTTCTGCGTTTTTTTTAAATAACCGCCCTGGCTGATATTTGATATAGGTATAATATATTCAATGAAAATGTGAGAAATGTTTCTGGTTGTATATTTTATCATAATTATTACATTCCTGTAACACGATTTAAAGGTCCCGAGTTCGATTCCAGAGTCGGGCAAAGTGTTATCAGATTTTTCTATCAATAATTTTTAGTAGCAACACGTCTGGAAATGTTTTCGAAAAACGACAAAGTTGGTCCCCTATAACATGGGACTAAGAACATAGCAAATCAAAAAAGCAAGAAAGCAAAAAGTGGGTGTAGAAATGCACTTCTGCCTTCCCCTTCGAGTATACAAATGTGTGTGTATATTTGTAAAAGCAATCCTAATCATAAGAGAACACTTGAATAAAGTAATTCCATTTAACTCATAAAACTGCAGGAATAATTTAAAAGATAAACTAATTGTATGTTTAATGCACTTTTCTGAGAACAAGTACCTACAGCTCCTTGCTATTTGTTATTGTCTCAATAATGGTTTCCTTACCGCGTTGAAATACTGACTTATTTATAAACTTCCAGTAACAGCGGCGGCGCGGTGCTCTGCGCATTCAGGGGAAACTGCTTGTTTCTCTTGATTTTACCGTCTTATATGAGCAAATGTAATTTATAAATAACTACCAAAGAAGTGCCGCAGTTGAATAGAGGTCAGCTTCAGTCGCGGTACTTCCATACTCGTAGAAGTCCAATAGCGTTAGATGGTAATTGTGTAATGTCTAGTTTATAATTGTTTACTGTGGGGTGAGGATATTCTCATTTGACAGCCCCGTGGCGCAGTTGGCTAGACACCAGCTTGCAAAACGAGAGGCCGCGGGTTTGATCCCGCACCGAGACAAATGTTTGTGTGATCCACAAATATTTGTTTCGGATCTGGGTGTTTGTGAGACCGAAAAGTCTCTCGTAGTTTCTGATACTCACGACACAGGACTTGTATCCTAGTGTGGGGTCAGAACTATGTATGTGACTGTTGGGTGTATTTATTATTAATATTTACATGTCAAATTGCATTTTTTATAAAAATATAAAACCTAAAGATTTATTGAATTATTCGGAATTTTGTTAGGCTAACACTAGGCTTTTGTGTTTCTATGGAAGTACCGCCACTGGTCAGCTTGCGAAATGTTCGCCATACTAAAACTAATCACACTAATAATTTTAATTGGTAAATAATAAACGAAAGCGAATTTCAATCACTGGTTTGATGAAATCTCTTATATATAAGACTTAAAACAACTGTCACCGCGACTCATTTGCGAATGATCTTGGGTTGCGATCAAAATGTCCCCGATTTCCGAGTCAATGTAGTATTAATATTTTTTCGTTTTGAAATTCTAAATAATAGCACGGAGACCTTAAACGATACTAGGTTCGCCGTAAACAATTGAGAAATAGAAATGAAAGAAAACAATTGAGAACAATTGAATGAAAACAGTAAACAATTGGGAAAAAGTAATGAAAAGAAATATGTTTGTATCTTACTATAGTGATCTGGTTAATACTTCACTTGCTTAAACATTATAAAATAATAATAATAAATATACCCAACAATCACATACATAGTTCTGATCTAACGCTAAGATACAAGTCTTGTGTCGTGGGGCTCAGACATTACGATAGACTTTTCGATTTCACAAACACCAAGACCAGAAACAAATATTTGTGGATCACACAAACAATTGTCTCGGTGCGGGGATCGAACCCGCGGCCTCTCGTTTCGCAAGCTGGCGTCTAGCCAACTGCGCCACGGGGCTGTCATTGTAAGACTTATGTATTGTTGAAATACGCTTATTTTCTGGGCGATTGCTTACTGGTCCTGGGCAATCAGAGCTAGCTAGGGTCTAGACATCACATTCGACAATCCTAATCGTTAATAAAGAAGATAAATAATAGTTTAAAAAAACTAAAAAATACGCATTCAAAGAAAGTTGAACTAAAAAATTAAAAATAAATAATACAATACAATAGTTTAAAAAAACCCGCTTTTATAGAAAATCCAATAAATAAATAGAAAATAAATTTTAATTTAAAATATTGTCAAAAAATGTATTTTATTGTACAAAAAATGTGGGGTGCTTTTTAAGATATTATCAAAATGATAATCCATCTATTCATATCTGTCATCATGCACCCCACGCTTTTTGTACAATAAAATACATTTTTGACAATTTTTTAAATTAAAATTTATTTTCTATTTATTTATTGGATTTTCTATAAAAGCGGGTTTTTTTAAACTATTGTATTGTATTATTTATTTTTAATTTTTTAGTTCAACTTTCTTTGAAAGCGTATTTTTTAGTTTTTTTAAACTATTATTTATTTTTCATTTTTTAGTGATTATTTAGCAATAGCTTTATGATATTTACATCTCTATTAGCTATTGCATAAAGCTCGCTTGCTTGATGTAAGCGAAGAGTTCTTTCTTCTTCAGATTGTGAAGCTCGGTATTCGGCATTATGCTGACGCATTTGATGTAAGCGAGCAGGTCTTTTTTCTCCAGATTGTGAGGCTCTATAATTTTTCATATACTCTCTCCTGTTCTTCTTGAAGAGTCATGTTCTATTTCTTCACTAGAGAACTTTAAATATTTGTCTCTTAACTTCCGTCTCTTGTTGTCCAATCTCCTTCTCTGTGTTTTCGTTTCATTTACCATTGTTGTTTCTATATAAATAGGAGCAACGCCCGAACATGAATGCTTAGAGGTAATAGAATACAATAGTTTAAGCGGGAACGTATTGTTCACTGCCGTTAAGAACTCAAGTTGAATCTATGGACCTGAAAGAGTGCACGCTACTGCCCACAATTGTACATGAATCATTGCGCAAATATGTAATTCTCCGAGCGCATGACATGGAGTGACCGTTGACAATACGTGCTGTCACTTGCGAGTAGTCCTATGCTTATCTCAAATAATAGAACTTTTTAAAGTGAAACTTCTTTATCGACGTATGGAAGAAATTGGTCTTGACGCAGTCACTAGGGGTGTGCAAATATTTTAAATCGTTCGAATTGAATCTAATCGAATATTACTATTGGATTCTAAATTCGAATCGAATTTAAGAATTATTCGAAAAATTCTTTTCTTTTTATAATTATATAATAGGTATTCTCAATAAATCGTAAATTTTAAAAAAATAATCGAGGCTTTAAGTGATTTGTGTAGGTACTCTATTGTATATAAAAATATCTGATACTCAAAATATCACTAATATTTTTTTGTTGTAAGACTTTATGTTAATACTTTTTCTCTACTTATGTTAAAATCTGAAAAATTTACAAATAGTTCGAAAATTCCAAAATTATTTGTCAATTCGCGAATTATTTGTAAATTTTCTAATTATTCGAAAAATGACGAGTAATTCGAAAATTTTCGAATAATTCGAAAATCGAATATTAACATTCGATTCGGAACGAATAATTCGTAAGTTCGATTTATTCGCACACCCCTAGTAGTCGCTCCTTGACGCCAGTGTTCCCAACTTGGGGGTTTTCCCCCTAAATTTGGGGGGAAAAAACGTGGACTGGGATTTTTTTAGGGGCTTTATATTTTTAGGGGTATTTTTAGGGATTAATCCATCCCCTAAATGCTAAGTTTCTTTAATGTCAACATGTATGAATTGAAATAGTCAGAACCAGAATAAAATGAAATAATATTTGACGTATGAAATAATTTATAAAGACTATTAAACAATATTGCAGAATATTATTGTTTTTGTTTTTTACAAAATGTTATTTAGATAATTATCAGAAAAAATGCAAACAGTCGAAAAATTATGATACGAGTGAGATTCGAACCTACGACCTCGGCTTTACGCGCCACGCTCACATCCAATTTTTTCTAATTCGTAATGCTAATAGCTAATAAATTAGAATTGGAATGCCTAACATGAATGTGTAGTATTTTTTTATTTTTTTTAGGGGGTTTTCAAATAATTGTGGCGATTTTAGGGGTTTTTGACTTTACATTTAGGGATATTTTTTTTGGGAGTTGGTAACCCTGCTTGACGCAGTCACTCCGGGTCGCAGGTAAACAAAAAATCGCTAATCCTGGATATCCTAGTAAAGATAACGGGTCAAACTATTTGAAATATTGAATTGTCATCGGTCCTTAGTAAGGATGCCAAATTTCGAGTTAATCAGATGTCTTGAAGGGGGTCAAAATCATGTTCTAAGATTCCGTTACATACTAACATACTAACATACAAACATACTAACATACGTATGAAGCTAATATAAAGCGTATAAAAATACTTGTAATTGACAAGTATTATAATTATACTTTTTCATAAATTTTGATGTTCGATACTAGCGATTTCTATTGTAGAATGTAACTTTGTCTATGTCCTCTGGACGCCACAGTGAATTTGTCAATTAGACAAACAAAGCGTTAAACGAATCGATGACACCAATAAATGTGTCTGACAATGAATGTGATCCAATAAAATGTCATCGAGGTGGTTTCCGATGTGAAACTGACATGTGAAATCGACAACGGCTTTCAGTTAGATGAGTGAATTTTCATGACAGAATATGTGTGGGGTAATTCTGTGAATTAGAGATTTTCTTCAATTTTTCTGTTAATGTCGTAGTTCAGACATATAATATTTATTCTCTTTTATATTTATATTTTATATTAGGTGGCCCGGCTAACTTCGTACCGCCTAACAGTCTATAAATGTATTACACATTAACTCAATTTAATTATAATTTTATGTAAATATATATTAATGCGACAGCCCCGTGGCGCAGTTAGCTAGGGACCAGCTTGCGAAAAGAGAGGCCGCGGGATCGATCCCCACACCGAGACAAATGTTTGTGTGATCCACAAATATTTTTTTCGGGTCTGAGTACTTTTGAGACCGAAAAGTCTCTCGCAGTTTCCGATACCCACGACACAAGACCCGTGTCTTAGTGTGGGGTCAGAACTATGTATGTGACTGTTGGGTGTATTTATTTATTAAAAAAATCAATACTTTATTAAGATTCAAATACAGAAATAAAAAAGTACAAAAATCAAGTGAATCAATCGCGTGTCAGCAAGACATGATTTAATTAAATTATGTACATATTTGTGTAGCATGGGATGTACTTTTCATTCAAACACCTTGTGATATATATTTTTTTATCAGGCGCAGGAACAAAGAATTAATTTAATTTTCCAACACGTGAACATTATAAAATACTTAGATTTAAATTAAAAGACTATACTAATACTAAGTATGTGCCGTGCGACCTAGAGGTTCGGTTCTAATGCCGAGTCGGGCAAAGTGTTACTGGGCTTTCCATTAGAAAATTCAGAGTAGCAGTAAGGGGTATGGAAATTTCCCCGAAAAATAACAAGAGGCTCCCTTTTACGTGGGACTGATACATACTCGGCGAAATATGAGTGCAAAAATACACCTGCACTGCCTCGTGGTCTCGCGGTACAAGTATGTGCCGTGCGATCTAGAGGTCCTGGGTTCGATTCCCGGGTCGGGCGAAGTGTTATTGGGTTTATCCATCAGGAAATTCTCGGTAACAGCACGGAGTCTGGAAATGTGCCCGAAAAACGGCAATAGGCTCGCCCCCTATTACGTGGGACTGATACATACTCGGCGAAATATGAGTGCAGAAATACACCTGCCTATCCATTCGGGATATACAGGCGTGAGTTTATGTATGTACATATATATGAAAAATACTAAACGCTACGATAACAATAACTGCAGTTAACAAAATCTCTACTATAAATTTGCTTCATACAGCATAAACATCTCCAGTACAGTAATCAGGGCATTGTCTCACACGTCCTCCTTTAGCAAAGCCAGTGCTTTTAACTCGGCCGCAAATTCGAAACTCATTCCCTCGAAATGGATCGAAATACTCCCGACCGATTACAGCCTCGCCTGAATTAGAAGCGTGGAATAAAGGTAGTGTTCTGATTTCGTGCGGAGAACACACGCTGTAATCATTCAAATGCGAACGGGGCCGTCTCGCTTACGAATATTTCGACTCTCTCGTTAACAATGCGAATGAAAATATACTTTTTAATGGTATAGCCATAAATACTCTTACAATAAAAAATATATATATGTCGGAGGGTCTTGAGCGTTATTGTTTTTTTTAAATAGTGACAGTAAAACCTTCTGGAGGTACTTTCAAAAACTTAGTACAGAGTTCCGTTCGGTCCGGCGTTCCGAGCGAGAATGAATCATTCTCGATCGAGCGGCTATATTTATACCCTACGTTGGATGCACAGTGGGGATGCGTCGACGCTTCGACATATATAATATTACATTCGAATTTAGATTGAGTAGTGATGGCTTCGAGGTTTAGGCGCGCGGTTGAGAATCACACACATCTCTGACTTTTCTGAAGTCGTGTGTGTATTCACAATGAATTATCACTTACTTTAACGGTGAAGGAAAACATTGTGAGGAAACCTGCACACCTAAAAATTCTTAGGAAATAGAAATTGGAAATGGTGTACTGCCTTTACCCTTTGCCTTTACCCTCACGGTTGTAGAGGAGGCCCGTGCCCAGCATACGGAGGACGTACTATATGGGCGGATGTTGAATGTATAGCTGAACAATTTGATGGCATTAAGTAATTTATTTTGGTGCTATCCTTACTAACATGGGACTAAAACAATTATTGAAAAGTGGTGCAGAAATGTCCGTCTTCCTACCACTTCAGGATTAGATACGTCAGTGTGTATGTATATTTGTAATTGTGGCAGTAAATATTAAATAAATAACAGATTATCGGCGAGCATGACGGCGTTGCGGCTTCCCTCGGCTCTTCGCAAAAACTTGTAAGTGTTCCCGGAAAGACGCTGACAAATTGCTCCACGTTTTACAGGCACGATATATTACATTCCATACGTGTGTGTGTGCTGTAAATTCACAAATATACCGCGGAAATTGGTATCTATTTAATAATTTAACACGGGACATCTTCACAAGTAAAAGTTCAAAATTGTAAAGAAGTAGAACATCGGTAAAGATAATTTCAAGACATTAGTAAGTTATTATTATTGAATTATTTCATTAACTGGCTTATTGGTCCCGTGACGCAAGTGTCAAACGTGAGGACAAAAGGTCCCTTGTTCAGTTACCAGGTCGGGATAAGTATTATTGATTTTTTGAAATGTGCTCGAAAACCAGCAATAGGCTCGACTTATATGACGTGGCACTTAGATATCATCATCATCATCAGCCCAATACGTCCCACTGCTGGGCACGGGCCTCCTCTATAACTGAGAGGGTTTAGGCCTTAGTCCACCACGCTGGCCTAGTGCGGGTTGGCGGACTACACACCTAAGAAATTCCTAAGAACTTTTAGGTGTGCAGGTTTTATCACGATGTTTCCCTTCACCTTTAAAGCAAGTGATAATTCATTGTGAATACACACATAACTTCGAAAAGTCAGAGGTGTGTGCCTGGGGTTTGAACCTGCGACCGCCGAAATTCTCGACCGCGCGCCTAAACCTCGAGGCCATCACTGCTTAGGCACTTAGATAACACCTGGCGTAATATGGACTTTAAATACTCTTCTGCCTATCCTGTACCCTGTTTATACATATGTATATTATGTAGTTTATATACCTATACATGTAGTGTATGAGTTTGTTTCGCATGATTTTCCAAAAAACATCATTTACGATGGGAAATGGATAAATGTGAGAAATATATACTTATAATGCTGAAGAGTTTGTAATGTTGGTTGGTTGAATGCGGTAATCTCAGGAACTTCTGGTTCTAAATGGTTTTTTTTTTTTTTTGTCACGCTGCCAATAGAACCAGAGCAGCGATGGAAAATGTGACAAATACGGGGAAAATTATTCCTTTTCATGCCTTATGTTTCATATTCGAAGTTACGGGCAACAGCTAGTTTATGATAAACATATTGCATAATGGAAGCCCCGTGGTCTCGCGACACAAGTATATGCCATGCGATCTAGAGGTCCTAAGTTCGATTCCCGGGTCGGGCAAAGTGTTAGTGGGGTTTTCCGTTATGGAATTCTTAGAAGATGGTCGGAGACAGGAAATGTGCCGTAAAACGGCAAAATGCTTGCCACCTGTGGGACTGATACATAATGGCCAATAGTGGGTACAGGAATGCACCTCTGCCTACCCTTTTGCCTTCAAGGGAGTACAGGTGTGAATATATACACATACATAACCTCATGCCTCTATTCCTCGATGGGGTAGGCAGAGGTGCATTTCTGCACCCACATTTTGCCAGGTGTGTACCAGTCCCACGTAATAGATGCCGAGCCTATTGCCGTTTTTCGGGCACATTTCCAGACTCCGTGCTGCTACTGAGAATTTCCTAATGGAAAAACCCAATAACACTTTGCTCGACCCAGGAATCGAACCCAGGACCTCTAGATCGCACGGCACATACTTGTGCCGCGAGACCACGAGGCAGTCGAGGCAGGCGTGAATATACATATGTAATGTATAATAAAACAGTGAGGCACATACATGAAACCCTCCGCGCATTATCTCGCTCTTTTGTTTCCCTTCTGAGTTTTTGCCAAACAAATAATGGCTCTGCGGCAGAATCATTCGTCAAGAGCCGAGTACTTACGTTGCCACTAACCCTTGCCTTGGCTGAATAGTTAAAGGTCCCTCTTTATGTTCTAGAGAAAAATAACGTAACACAAAAAGGCCTTCTCGACACCCGGACGCGCTTGAATAATTTATTAAGAAAAACGTTCCGAAAGAAAGGTCCTGAGTGTTTTATGACTGGGGTTTTTTTTTAACTCTTATTATGCTTCAAATATAATACGATGTAATTGGGTTAACAAGAAACGGATTTATGTATTTGTGTAGAGTAAGCTTTTCATCATAATCATCATCAGTCCATATACGTCCCACTGCTGGGAACGGGCCTCTTCTACAACTGAGAGGGTTTAGGCCTCAGTCCACCACGCTGGCCTAGTGCGGGTTGGCGAACGCTTTTTATGTTTCTAGAAATTCTAATTATAAGTTATATTTTGGATACGGAGTTCGGCAATGTGATTTTGATTAGGTACGGTTAGAAATTAATTTTCTCTTCACCAAAAGGCGTGGGTTATTTTTTGAGCTTCATAAGGATCCCTTATTGAACTCTAAATATACTATTTATGAAACATTGTGATAATATCTCGTTCTAAAATATTTAAAAAATGGGTGCTGTATTTGTCTTAAGTTTTTTAATTACAAAGAAAAATACAATTTTTATAAAATTTATCCAGATTTTACACACTTCACATTTTAATTTGCCTTTTAATTAAAAATTTACTCGATCAAATTCCCTGGCAGGGGCTAGTGACTTCTTACAATTTTAAAGTGAGTACAAATTAACATAATCTCAAAAACTAATTTCCCGCGTTTCTTTTGTCATATTTAGTATAATGATTTTACGGGCGGCCTGATAAAGCTTTAAAAATTAAACGTTAATTTCGCCCGGCACTGCCTCAAAGGGAATATGGTATCAGCGACCGCTAATCATAATAATGGGATAACAGCCTAATGAACTCATAATATTTGGAGTAGTAGCAAGGTTTTACACGACCCGTTCGGATTCCGATGTATTTTTAAATCATCATGTGCAGGTTAAGAAAGTGGAAATCTTATTTCAATTTAAATTAAATATTATTTATTCCAATATGTTGTGTTACAACAAAAGTAGTTCTTAAAATCTATAACATATTACATAAATACTATTGACAAGTTTTCAAGAGACATCTCACACTAGGCAGAGCCTGTATCGTGAGATGTTCTTTAGTTACTCGTTTACAATGTAATGTCTCCAGTGTAATTTAAATGTAAAGTTTTAAATTAAATAACAAAGTGAAAATAAAAAACAAAAAGAAATTTAAATTTTTAGTTTTTTTAATTATATAGAACATAATGAATCTTATTTTTTAAAAGTGTTTTTTATTTTATTTGAATACAATTTAACGGATATTCAATGCGCGCAAGTCTACCGTCGCATTTCGGACATATTTATAGTCTCCGTCAGAATTTCACAACTTAAAGCCCGATAACATTAAGAAGTTAAGAACCTTGGCTTATATATAGACCCAACTCTGAGCTGGCGAGTCCAGGTATCTGCAGTATGCCAAAAAGTCACGAACTCTCTTCGCGCTTTATACCGTTTAAAGAATTTTCTACCGTTCAGGACCAAAACAATGCTTGTGCAGACTTTGATTTTCCCTATAATTGACTATGGTGATGTGTGCTATTTCGATCTGAATGCAGAATGCCTCAATAAACTTGACCGTCTTCTTAATAACTGCATTCGATTCATTTTTAACCTTCGGAAATATGATCATGTGTCTTCCTTCCGCTCCCAATTAAAATGGTTGCCTATCCGTCAACGACGTTCTCTGCGTGCACTTACTACCCTATTTTCTATTCTTAACTCTCCTTCCTCTCCCTCCTACTTAACTCCCCATTTTCAATACCTAGGTAGCTACCACACTAGAAACCTTCGCTCTTCAAGCAATCTTCTTCTTAAATGCCCTTCTCACACCTCCGATTTCGTCCACTCTTCTTTTTTCATTCAATCCATTCTCCTATGGAATGCACTCCCCCCCGAAATTAGGTCGGTTACAACTCGATTGGCATTTAAAATGAAAGTTCGGCAGCTGTTTTGTAATGAACTAAACAATACGTGTGATGTTTGATTATTTTTTCCCCCTTTTTATGAATTTATGTATGTATGTATATATTATATATTGCATATATATTTTTATGTATTGTATGTGTATCTGTAATTACCTATAATTATTTACTTATCTGTGTACTTATGTTAATATATATAGTTGTTCCATTTATTATTATTGTTGTATATTATTTCACCCTTTTACTGTTTATGCACCTACCTTTTATCTCTGCATCACCCAAAGGTTGACTGTTAGAGAATGCCTCAGGCATTAAGTCCGCCTTTATACGCAATGTGTAAAAAGCATAAATAAATAAAATAAATAAACATTGCCTGAGCCGAGAACCGAATCCAGAAACTAGATCGCACGCCTTACCTAATACCGCGGAACCAACAACGCAGTCTAGAAATATGTCGGAAACATTACGGAGTCGTAAAGCGTAAAAGTGCGTTCGTGGTTCCCTGTTCTGGATGAGGTTGTCGTACCCAGCGACGCTGAAATTAAAATATGAAAGAGGACTAACCTTATTAATCTTATAAACGATTTGCGTTATTTTTGAACCACTTACAGACTGTTCTACACACTTATTTCCCTAAAATACTCTCATTGACAGGAGTAATGTCTTAGTTAGCCTTAGCAACCGAAGCCGGAACAAAAGCTAGTATTAAACATGATCAAAAACGTAAACAAATAACAAGCAGTCATTAAAACTTCAAAATATTGAAACATTAAATTAAAACAGACATTACTTTGCACAAAATCCCATTCTCTCATTTAAACAGAAATTATGTGTACAATTATTTCAGCACAACTTTTAATTACGGATTCATTTAATGGAATATTTCGGAAGCGGACAGAGCTCTGTTGGTAACAAATTTTAGGCAAAGCAAAAATTAAGGGGCTATTATAAGCAATAATTTTATATAAACAAGCTTTGCAAGTATCCCGTAAGAATACTTACTCTTAGGCTAATTAGTAGAAGGACTGAGTACGTAATAATTTTATTAATTACGTTCTGCTTCACAAATTTCGTTTTAGGCACGAAAATATGAGTGGACTGACGGTCTCATAAAGATCACAGGAAACTTGGATGCAGGCCGCTTCTGACAGAGCGTTCTAGAAATGTTTTGGGGAGGTATTTGTCCAGCAGTGGACCTCTTTTGACTGATGATGTTGATGATACGCAACTGTGTTAATGTCAGACCAAGTCAACTGATGCGAAATACTACACACCGCCAAGTGTTGGATGATGATCACCGTATAGATGATGTTAATGTTTTTAATGTAATAATTTCTTTTTTAAATAGATACAGATCCTTTTTCAGATATTTTAGTAAATTACAGGTTAAATTACAAAAAAAAACAATAAAAATAAAACCTAAAATATAAACTAATAGAGTAAAAAAAGTATCAATATATATCCATATATCCATAAACATACATACATGCATTTATTGCTGATTATAATGTTGAGCAAATAAAAACAATTTGTAGGTACACAGTTTTCTATTATTCAGACTACGTTTATAATAATATCATCATATTGTTATTTTTATATTAACCTAAGAAAAACAACCCGATATCTCATGACCTCCAATAGAATATCGAGTAGCGGGATGGCAATCTCTCTGATAATATTCCTTTATTTACACCTACAGAGGTCGAAACCGGACGACACAATAAATGCCGACTCACTAATTTGCCTGTATTTCGATCAAAAAGCGCTGAAATCTATTCAGCCACGAAGCTCGTGCATTCTAGGCGAAATTCATTGGGGAACTCGGTACCTCGGTTCTTTCCACTAATTATTCCGAAAAGGCGATGCTGTGGGAAATGGGCGTAATAAGATCTTTTGTAATCTCATTTATTAATTTTCTTCGCTCATTATTTTCGTCTCTTTATGCCGGGCGCTGTTAACGTCTAAACAAAAAGCCCCGACGGCCGTTATTTGTATTTCAGTAGGAATTTTCTAAATCACAATACAAGTGCGATCTTTCATTTTAAAGCCCTGTGTTAAACAACGCAAGGTACATTCACTAATTTTATTTACTTTTAATTTAATTTTCTTTGTAGTATTTGATAGAAGTTTTGTCTTTGTTGAAAACTGTAGATAAGATGTATGACATAATAGACATATGACAGACTCTTACAACTTTTTTATATAAGGCGGTTAGTCTGCGAACTAAAGTTCGCAACAAAATCAAACCGAAGGAAAAATTATTCTAAGTGTTGTCAGTTGAAATGATTTTCATCCCCTTTTACATCGAAGCCAAAAGTATCTTTGAGAATTGTATAGACACTGCCGGTTATTGATTTAAAATCTAGTAACATTGTGCACAAAATACATAAGAAAAAACACTAAATGAAGGGATTTTGTCAGGTGAGTGGCTTGGATATCGCATTTCCTATCTCAATCGCTTATGTTTATTGAAGAATGATTCTAGAAGTTGGTACAATGGGAAGTTGTTCCAATGTTTTCAGTTTCCTGAGACCTCTAATCCTAAGCTTAATGTATTTAGAATAGAATGAATTATTAGCCGTTGCAATTTCTTGTTCCTAAACTAAGGTATATTTGTATCATCTATCTACTAGTAATGCTGGATAAATTAGGATTTCGTGCTAATAATAAATTACATGGTATTTAAACGATCAGCAGACACGAGCACGGCAAATTCAACTCTAAACTGCATTTCATTATGTATCATTTTTCCACACATTAGCAATAGATAATAGACTAACGTGGTGTAATTACGGACTTTAGTTCCCCTAATTTACTTACACATTAAATCCAAACCAAACTCGATAGCATTCGACACTAAATCCGCGGATCAAGACGAAGCGCATGGTATCTGCGTGAATTGTTGCGGAGACGCGTCCTTGCGCTTCGTTAATTATTGTAGACGTTGTTGACAGTGTTTTTAACGTGAGTCTAAATGGAAAATATGAATCCCACCACCCGGCCTTCACATTTACAACTTTTCATACTTTCAGAATGGGGAGAGCCATTTGTTACTCACAGTGATAATTTATTCACATAACCTTGTGTGTATTTCTTCGACGTAGAAGGATTATAACATGGTTTTGTTTTTAAGACTAATTTTAGAATACTTTTCTCTATGTGTTGTGGAGCAATAATTATAATATATTCAGATACAATAACACAACGGAAAATATTAATTTACTGTTGATAAAACATGTGGGACTTTTCGCGTTTATAACATTGATAGGATTTTTTGTGTTCTATAATTAAATAATTCTAATGAGGTCAGTGATGGCCTCGAGGTTTAGGCGCGCGGTCGAGAATTTCGGCGGTCGCAGGTTCAAACCCCAGGCATACACCTCTGACTTTTCGAAGTTATGTGTGTATTCACAATGAATTATCACTTGCTTTAACGGTGAAGGAAAACATCGTGATAAAAACCTGCACACCTAAAAAGTTCTTAGGAATATCTTAGGTGTGTAGACCGCCAACCCGTACTAGGCCAGCGTGGTGGACTAAGGCCTAAGCCCTCTCAGTTGTAGAGGAGGCCCGTGCCCAGCAGTGGGACGTATTTGGGCTGATGATGATGAGGTTTGATTATTTGCCAATCCTTATCCTTACTTAATATTATAAATGCGAAAGTAACTCCGTCTGTCTGTCTGTCTCGCTTTCCTGCTAAAACTACTGAACCGATTTAAATGAAATTTGGTACACAGATAGTTTAGTTTATTTCCTATTTAGTTATTAGGCTACTTTTTATTGCGGAAAACGGGTTTTAAGGGGTTGAAAGGGGGGATCAAAAGTTATGGAAGTATTGTCATTTTTAAAGCTAGAAGCTTGAAACTTATCTTTTAGGGTGTTGATTAGATATAAATAAATATGAAATTTAAAGTTTGTAAAAAAAACCTTTAAGGGGGTAAAATAAAAATAAGGGGATGAAAGTTTGTGTGGAAATTCGTAATTTTTGAAGCTAGAATGATGAAACTTTTTTATTTTTACTTTTTTATATACGTATATAAATGGGACTTTGTGGAATAAGATAGATTACAACTAATTTTTTTTTTCTGAACCTAACCCTGTAGTCTACGCGGACGGAGTCGCGGGCAAAAGCTAGTATTAAATAACTAAGAATGGAAAGTCTACTCTCAATAAATTTATTAAGTCCAAAAATAATTCCTAATTTCTGATGCCAACGACAACAGACAAGTGTCTTAATGTGGATTTATGCTGTGACAGTTGGGTATATTGATCTATTAAACTCACATACCAAGTTCTTGAAATCCTTTTATTTATAGAATACACGGTCCATATTAGTTTATATTCCCAGTAGGTGTGCGACAGGAAGCGCAATAGTGCATTCCCGAAACGCTATGTACGTGACACAAATGCTTAGACTTCCACGTCCAGCCGAGAGGTTAAACAAATATGTGTGCAAACTGCGCTTCTAAACATCTTTCAGTGAACGAGTCTGTGTTTTTAATATCGTCGACTGTTCCCTATTTACCAAATAACTTGTACATAATGTATTTTCTGTTGTTTTATTGTTTGTCTTTATACTTTGTACATACATTATACATTAATCATCATCATCAGCCCATACACGTCGCAGTGCTGGGCACGGGCCTCCTCTACAGCGCAGAGGGGTTAGGCCTTAGTCCACCGCGCTGGCCTAGTGTGGGTTAACGGACCTAAGAAATTTTTAGGTCTACAGGTTTCCTCACGATGTTTTCTTCAACGTTAAAGAACGTGATAATTTGTGGTATATTACTATACCTAATACAAAATATTTTACATTTGCAATTGAAATAATGAAGCATCATTTGTCAGTGACTGATCTTTAAAGCACTGATCGGATTGCGCTGAATTTCAACACGTAGATACTAGATATTATTATATAGTTGTCCATTAAGAAAATATTTTCAAAAAACAACTTATTAGAGGGATACAACGGGGGTCCAAATTTTATATGGAGAAGGGTTGTCACAATCTATGTTGACGCGAGCAAAGCTGTGGACAAAAGCTACTTTAACAAATGCTAATAATTTCAGAACAGCTGATAAGATGAGAAGGGAAATAGCCAGTATTTTGTATAGAGACGAGTGTCGCCGCTTGTCTGTCACCTGTTCATTCTACTACGATCACACGACCAATGATAAAAGGCTGCTATTGGTTTTGTCACATTTATAAAAGTCTTGATATTATTCTTGATTTGACTGCCTCGTGGTCTCGCGGCACAGGTATATGCCGTGCGATCTAGAGGTCCTGGGTTCGATTCCCGGGTCGGGCAAAGTGTTATTGGGCTTTTCCATTAGGAAAATCTCAGTAGCAGCACGGAGTCTGGAATTGTGCCCGAAAAACGGCAATAGGCTCGCCCCCTGTTACGTGGGACTGATACATACCTGGCAAAATGTGGGTGCAGAAATGCACCTCTGCCTACCCCTTCGGGGAATACAGGCGTGAGGTTATGTATGTATGTTGATATTACACGCAACCCGAATTACTAAGAAGCGGCCGTGTCAAACATAGGACAGTCTAATCGTAGGATCGGTACGCTCGGCATGCTGATATTTCCTCTCTAGCCTTATTCAACTGTTCTGTGGTTTTTTTATCCTGGTCTGAAGAGAAACTGCATTTGTATCTAATACTAGTAACCACCAAATAGAATTCAGATAAGGAAAAAAAAATACTGCCTCGTGGTCCGGCGGCACAAGTATGTGCCGTTCGACCTAGAGGTCCCGGGCTGGATGTTCAGGTCGGGAAAAGTGTTATTGGGTTTTCCTATTACGAAATTCTCAGTAGCAGTACGGAGTAAGTATAGAAATGTGCCCGAAAAACTTCAATAGGCTCGCCCTCTATTGAGTGGGACTTTACTACTGGGTATATTACTGGGTGGACACCGATGCTTACTAACACACTTGCACGAGTCACTATGACGGATTTTACACCTCACTTATGGTGATGGTTATTATTGATGCGAATCCCATCACTAGATGCAGTAAAAATATTTTAATATTCGCATTATGTACGTTTCATGAATTTTATTCCAGCAAACGGTGAGTTTTTAGTGTAAAATTAGATGTAAAGTGCCGAAATTACGAAATACCGCGCACAGAAACAGTTTTAAGAGTAAATAAGCTTCGTGGGGAGTTGAAGCGACTTAATGAAGCCCTTGTTTATGCGGCACTAAGTGGTTCCGTCCATGCGGCTGCTAAAATTCAATCCCATTTCGTTGATTTTTCGCTATTTCGAAACGATTTATATTATTTGACTTGCTTTTGCTCGTGAGTTTTCCCGCGAGGAATTTAAAATCGCCATGATTGAAGCAGTGATGGCCTCGAGGTTTAGGCGCGCAGTCGAGAATCTCGGCGGTCGCGGGTTCAAACCCCAGGCACACACCTCTGACTTTTCGAAGTTACGTGTGTATTCACAATGAATTATCAGTACTAGACATTCGTCTTCCCGTTGAGCAGCAAGTCCAGAGATCCTTACTCATGTTTTTCGGAGTCCCCAGAAGAAGAGGTACTTACTTACTTACTTACTGCAATGGCGCAGCGACCCAAAGAGAGTCTTGGCCTCCGACAATAAGGTTCTCCACTTCGATCTATCCTGCGCCACCTCTCGCCAATCCTCGACCTGAAGATTCCGCAAGTCCTTTTCGACCTCATCCTTCCAGTGATACCTGGGTCGACCAACTGGGCGACGACCGCACGAACGACCCAGATACACCCGCTTTACTGCACGATCCTCAGGAGAAGAGGTGCTAAAAGCTTTCTCTCAGGAATTAGAGCTAGCCCCTATAAAGGTAAAGTCACTCACGAAGCTAGTACTACTCAACAATAAAGCCTTTATGGATTGATATAGAAATTTATATTATTTCTTCACTCAGTTCCATGTCACTTTCATCCAGTCGTCTTTAAAAAGAATTACTTAAAAAATAAAACCACCATTTGTATTTTTCTAATGTCAATCTAATTATCCTACATTTAGGAAATAGCTTTCTAAAAAATGACTACTAATTGGTAGTAAATAAGAGATAAAATTAAATGCAGGGACAAAATAAGCTTACAATACAATTCGAGATCATATTTAAAGAAAAAGTTTTGGAACAATTTAAGTACTTATGTTTATATTACTACAGTTGTCTATACTTATAAATATATTATTTAAAAAAAAAACTCGTCTTCTTGAGGTAGTTTTTTTATCATTTCTCCCACAAATTAAAAATAAGGTGGTCCATCTTTTCAAAGACCTCAAAATACTTGAGTAAAAATATATTACCGTCTAAATTGCTACTTCATTTCACATTACCCGTCTTTCCCTTCTGGTACATTTCCTTCTAGAACCTTCACGTACTTCTCTTCACGTACTTTATTCAGATTCTCAGCCGCTTCATCATAAACATCTCCTTGCAGTATAACTTGGATTTCCCTCAAGCTCTTGCCTTTAGTTTCTGGTACGATAATGAATGAAAACACAGCCCCAATAAAAGAGACGAAAGCATAAAACCAAAACACTCCACACAGCCCTGCAAAGTCTTTCAAATTCTGGTAACTTTTCACCGTGGTAAAATTCAGTAACCCGCCCAGAATATTTGATAGCGTCATGGCTAAAAACTTCACGTTTATGGGGAATATCTCTGCTGTTATTAAAGCAACGACCGATTGGAATCCCAGACTCGACATGATACTGGCAAGGTTTATTCCGATGAATGGAATGTATCCGTACACGCCGTATTGCTCATCGCCCCGCCCAAACACTTGCTGTTTGAAGAAGTAAGCCCCGACTCCGATAAGGGATAGTCCCGTTCCGAAGTAGGAATAAATAAGGAGCGGGCGACGTCCGAGTCTGTCGACGAGTGCTGATGACATCACACCTGAAAGAAACATATTTGTTCAATTCGCCCCTAGTAGTATGACGCGCACCGCTAGTGCTTTTGAAATTTTAAATTACTGGTTGGTGTAAGAGTTTTTGATACTTTACACGCACACACATTGTGTCGATTGCGCACAAGTATTGTACGCATGTGTTAAGAAATCTAGGCTAGGTCCATAATAAAATCCGTATCCGTCCGTAAGTATGCCGGCATACCGACCAAAACCCCCCGGTGGCCATCTTCGCGCCGAATGGGGCGACCACGGTGTGTGAGTGAGAGGCACCCTCAATCTATGCCCAGGATTGCCATATATTTTTCAAAAATCAGTTAAAAACTGTTTGTATGAGCAAATAACCCAATCCTTTTTACGCACTGGCGACTAAATAATGCACATCTGTTTACCCCTACAATATTACTAGCATGAATGTGTGTGGGCTTTAAGCACATTAACAATAACACCGGTAAATGGTATGTGGTCATACTCACCGAGGACAAACCTCACGGCGCCGAATATGATGAGCGCGGTGGACACATTCAGGCTTGTATTACTCTCCTGGGTGATGCGGCCCAAATACTGAGCGATCGCGTTCGAACCAGACATGATTTGGGTCAATTTCAATCCTGGAATTAAAAATGGATATCATACAAACATCAAGCGTTGTATTCGTGACTTGAATACGGTTTTCATATTACTTCATAGTTATTTTTAAATACATCAAATTGAAACAGTGAAACTTATAAAAAATTATTCAGCCGTTTTAAAGATTAAATATATCAGCAGACAGAAATAAATAAATCGTATCAATAATAGAACAATAATAATATTGATGATGATGATGATTATATGATTATGTGGAGAGTCCAACGACATTACAAACGCTATACCTACTGTCACTTAGCCGTGCCGGCATACAAATTATTACATACCTAGGAGGATGATGAGCGCTTTCCTGTACTCTTTGCCCGTGAACAATTCTTTCAGAGATCCAGAACGACTCATCTCTTTCTTGACGTCCGAACGCATTTGTGACAATCTGTCTTCCAGAACCTGTAAACATTTTATTAATTTATTTCAATGTTTATATGCTTCAAGGCACTCTTATTCAATGTTGTTCAATACTTTTCAAAAGAAGTATTATTTTAGTGCCAAAAATTAATTCATTACGCATATACAGGGTGTCCCAGAAGTCGACAATAACCCGGAAACGGGGAATAGCCCAAGTCGTAATAGTTATCAGAAAAATATTTAAAAAAATATACCTATTACGACTAACTATTACGACTTGGGCTATTCCCCGTTTCCGGGTTATCGTCGACTTCTGGGACACCCAGTACCTATATACAGTCTTAAAGAAATAATTACTTATCAATTTTTTCTTTATTTTATTTCGTAAATTAATCTGAAATGTATGTGTTTTACCTCGTCTTCCTTACATTTGGTCAGCCGCTTCAATACCTTCCTAGCTTTATTGACCTCCCCTTCCTTCAGGTAATAATAAGGTGTCTCTGGTATACACCAACAAGCGGCGAAGAAACTAATGGGAAGAGCTAATATCGTGTAATTAAGATTTTGATAAGAGACGAGAGGACCAATAGTCATGACCAGAAAACATCCGAAGTATAACATGTATCTTAGCATAACAGTGAGACTTCCTCTTATTTCTTTGTCAGCGATTTCGGCTAAATATATTGATGAAACCTGGAATTAAAAAAAATATGATTTTCTGTCTGGATTGTGTTAAAAATCAGCCATGGAAACGTTAGAAGTATGGTAATTGAATCTTTTTATGGGGGCGACAAAGTCTATCACTAGACACAATTACAGATAATACTGTCGCATTCTGATAACTTTATGAGAAATTGATTCCAAAAATCAATTTTACTTCAAATATAACATACAAACACGACGTAAAATAACGTCGCACAAATCCAATCCATCAGCCAATGGAAGTCCACTGCTGGGCATAGGCCTCTCCCAATGACTTCCACAGGGACCTGTTGGAAGCAGCTTGCAACCAGCGACGTCCCGCGACCTTATTAGGTCCTCTGACCACCTTGTCGGAGGACGTCCTACGCTGCGCTTTCCGGTACGTGGCCTCCACTCGAGAACTTTCTGGCCCCATGGGTCATCAGTTTTCCGCGCTATGTGCCCGGCCCATTACCACTTCAACTTGCTAATTCGCTAGTCTATGTCGGTTACTTTAGTTCGTCGCACAAAACAGAAACTAAATTCTTCGTTGGCGCGATGCGTTTGACATTTAAAATTAAAAAAAAAACTGTATTTGGCCTCACGATTTGGTGAATTCATTCATTCCGTTCACCTAATAAAAATCGTTTAAAATATTACATACTAAAGAAAATAGAAAGAAAAGTAATAATGTAAAGCCATCCAAATTGTTTCAATGTAACTCCTAAAATACTTACTGTGCTAAAAATACCACCACCACAGCCCCATAATATTTTTCCGATATACAGAAGCCATACGTTCGCAGTTCTTGCGATTAAAACCTGAAATATGAATAATAATATAAAACTATGTGTAATGCACTTTAAAAAAATAACAGTACCCTCAAAACTTTGATAGAAAGCGTCTATTCTGTTTTTTATGTATTCTGCCAAATTTAACAGAAATATCGAAAATTTTGTATCAATTTTTACGGAAAAGTAACACAAAGTTTGTATGTTATGTACCTTGATTATTTTTTAATAAACTATATTCCGATGTATAATTCCTATAAAGCAGATTAAAAGAATTAAAAGCGCTGTCGCCACGTGCCCACAACCAGGCACACCGACGCCGCCTACTTTAGCCATACATAGCTACAAACTGTTACTACTTAGCTAAATGCATGTACGTAATTTAGAAGACGATTTAAGGTCCGAATTCTTTTCAAATTAAATATTAAAAATTCTTACACACATAAAATATAAATTAAAAGCTAGTTATTTCAAAATTTCTAATGATAGTTAATACCTACTACAATTCTCCTAAAAATAAAAGAGGCCTATAAAATTACCGTTCCGATGATGACTGGCAAGGCACTGCCGAGGATGGTGGCTCGTCTTCCGTACTTATCCGACGTAAACCGGGAGGCCAGACTGCCTGTCATAAAACCAGGAGATGAAATTGCGGCCATCCATGATAACTGGCCCTGAAATAAAAATATTTCAAATAGATAATTAAGTAAATTGAGGAGGTATTAGGCGAAAAACCCGCCATAGTGGCACATGCAAGTGTGCCGCGTTCCGGGATCAGCCAGTGTATATCCGGTTTTCGGAGGGGCTTCAGTCATGGTGAAAGGATGACCGTGCCGGCATTTTTGGCTGGTTTGTCGCGGTTGGTCCCTTGATCACCATGGCATTAGTCCCCCAAACTTCTTCACAAGAAAGATGAAGAGGTATTCGGCCGGCATGATTGTATCGCCCAACGGGAGATCATCATCTCTCGCTGGTCGGTACTTTTTCTGGACTCCATTACACTTACCATCAGGTGCAATGGGGTCACTTTGCCGTGCCAGTATAAAAAAAAAGAAAGAAGAAGGTAATAACAATCAGCTGTTTTTTTTATCAAATGACTGTTTTTTTAATCAAAAAATACTGGTCTCGCGATACAAGTATGTGCCGTGCAATCACCAGGTTCCGGGTTCGATTCCCAGAACGAGCAAAATGTTACGGGTTTGTCCATTTGTAAATTTTCAGTAGCAGCACGGAGTCTGGATTTGTGCCCGAAAAACTGCAATAGACTCCCCCCTATTATTACCTGAAACGAAAACACTTCTCGAAATATGGGTGCGGAAATGCACCTCTGCCTATCCCTTCGGGGAATACAGGCATGAGGTTATGTATATTTGTTTGTGACTCTTTATAATAGAAATAGATTCATGTCGAAGAATGTATAGGTGTTATTACCTCTGTAAGGTGAAAATTTGTTTCATTGTCGTGGAACTTGGGTATGACAGGAGTATTCCAATTCATTGACACGCCTGTAGTCACAGCCCCTATGGATACTGAAAAAAATATTTATTTTAGTTGGAACAGTAGCTACATACATATACATATACGCAGGCAAAGGGGGTAGATATTAGGTACTTAGGTAGGGGCCTATTACACCTTATATTGCTCAACGTATAAAGGAATTACATAGTTGTATTTAAATCAATCTACAGCTATACGTTTACATTATTTTTATTACCGCGTTTTTTGAAATGCGAAACGTTGTCCAGAATTTTTTATTTTTTTATTTATGTAAAAGATTTATAATTTTATTTTACACCAACAGATGGCGCTATCTCGAATTTCGGCTGCGCTACGGTTTCGTTATGTTCTGTGTTATGGCAAAATGACGTACAAATTAATTCCATCGTAAAGTCTCATTTTTGGAGTTCTAAATACACTCATACGTAACTTTGCTATATAAAGCATTGTAGGCGTTGTTCCTGTTTGAGATTTAACTTACTATGGCTGCCAAATAAAGACACCTTTGGATACCAGCGTCAAAAACCAAGGTTCAAAATACTTTCAATTGCTACATAAGCAATTCAATATGACCCTTACTGAGAAATAAAGATACTTTTAAATGCCGAGGTAATCGATTCATGATCATTGAGAAATATTTATCTCAAAAAAGATCCAATATTTAAATAAAAACAATTAAATAATAAACACCCAACAGTCATTCACATACATAGTTCTGACCCCACACTAAGATATTAGTCTTGTGTCGTGGGTATCAGAAACTACGGGAGACTTTTCAATCTCACAAACGCCCAGACCCGAAACAAAAATTTGTGGATCACTCAAACATTTGTCTCAGTGCGGAGATCAAACCCGCGGCCTTTCGTTTTACAAGCTGGTGTCTAGCCAACTGCGCTACGGGACTGTCATTAATAATAAATACAAATCCCACAAAATATAATCACAAAAAAAATGTTTCGGTGCTGGCATTGAACCCATGGCCTCTCCATTCACAGTCTAGTACCTAAGCTATTTTTATTTTTATTATTTCAAGTATTTACGTAAGTTGTGACCACCCACTCTATGCTTCCAATCTCTCCAGTCCATCTAACGGTTGCCTGGAAGAAATCGCCGACAGCGATAAGGCCGCCATTTGTAACACTACCTTATTTAGAGTTGCTTATACATATGTTGTTTTCTTATTATATGGTGTACAATAAAGAATAAATAAATAAATAAATAAGCTACTAGGCCACGGAGGCTGTCATGCTATAATAACGCCAATGAACCTAGCTCCAAATGCTAAATATATGTAAATATTAAACGACCGATGTTAGCATAGGTAAATATTTTACAACACTCGAAACCACTTACAAGTATTTGTTCTACATTGATAAAATCAAGAGCTATCTAATAAAGATAAACATGACATTGAACTCTAGTCTGACACATTATGATCGTGGAAGTGAATAAAGGCCTCTTTTAAAAGGCCTAGAGGTATAGGTGCGCGAACTAGTCTAAATATCCGCTGTCGCGAGTTCAAGCCTCACAAATCTGACTTCGAAGATATGTTTGTACATACATATATACAATTAATTATCACGTACTTTAATAGTGAAGGAAAACCTCGTGAGATCGTGAAATTGTATTTGTATTCAGCCAACCCGCACTAGGCCAGCGAGGTGGACTAAATCCTAAACCCTCTTACTTATAAAGAAGATCCGAGCCGAGCAGTAAGACATAATGATCATGAGATACATTTGCGCGATTAAAAAAAAGTCGGTTAAAAAAATATCTTCAGACAATCTATAGATACTAATATATAAAGCTGAAGAGTTTGTTTGTTTGGTTGAACGCGCTAATCTCAGGAACTACTGGTCCGATTTGATTAATTCTTTCAGCGTTAGGAAGCCCATTTATCGAGGAAGGCTATAGGCTATATAACATCACGCTACGACCAATAGGAGCGGAGCACCAATAAATAAGGTTTCAAAATCGGGGGTATTTTTTCTTTTTGAGAACTTCCGCTGCGTGCGCTGCAGAAACGGTTAAAGTTTCGCTAAAATAATGTATGACAGAATTGTTCGCCTTTAAAAGTTCTAAAAAAAAGTCCACGACAGCATATGTCTATCTTTTAAGGTCGGCTCACTATAACCTTTTTTATGCTAACCAAATTTGTTCTAAAATAAAGCATTATTTGCGAAGGTGTTTTCATAAAGATGATATTAATCCTTATCCAAATAAATACGTTATTTATCACAAGTATTTAATTTAAAAGAAATTTGCCCTTTACATCATTTGATTTCAATGAGTATCTTAGAAGATATCGCAGTTTTAAAATAACACCGCAGCGAAAAAATGATCAAGCGCGCAATTATGATGTACAAGGCGCCGGCCGGCCGGTGCGCGGCGGCACACGTTTCACGTCTATTTGACCGATTTAAATGATTTTTTGGTATGGACATAAATGGGACTCTGTGGAGTAAAATAGACTACTATTTTCTTTCTGAACCCAACCCTGTAGTCTACGCGGACAAAGTCGCGAGCAAAAGCTAGTCGGAAATAAAATACTATACGAGATCATTTACGAGTATACATTAAAGTAATCCTAGTAACTAGATAAGACTAGGTAAGAGATATTTGATACACATATCAGATAAAAGGAGCGTGACGGCTTAGTTGGTTTGCTGACAGTCTGTCAAGATAGCCTCAGATACAAACGCCATCGATATCGATTGTTATAATATATTTGCTATATTTTTCTTATAGATTAGTGTAATTGGCGTAACTGATACTTTGGCGGTAATGAAGGCTAAAGAAATCCCCTTCCGAAACGCCGATATAGGTGTTTTTTTCGAAACAGTAAAATACCCATTGCCTATTCCGTAACCGAAACGTTATGTAAAAGTTCATAATATTTGGTTGTACATGTATTTATAGTATATGGATACTTAATAAATGATGAGACAATTCGTTTAAAATTGAATAGA
This sequence comes from Hemaris fuciformis, assembly GCA_907164795.1. Lineage (NCBI taxonomy): Eukaryota > Metazoa > Arthropoda > Insecta > Lepidoptera > Sphingidae > Hemaris > Hemaris fuciformis. The sequence goes on from OU015440.1 coordinate 12,661,340, forward strand.
ACAGCAATGACCTATTAGATAGTCCACCACGCTGGTCTAGTGCGGGTTGGCGGACTACACACCTAAAAAAATTCTAAGAACTTTTAGGGTTTCCTCACGATGTTTTACGGATGGATGAGGGCTGCTCAAGACCGGGATGGTTGGCGCTTTCTTGGGGAGGCCTACGTTCAGCCGTGGACGGCGATAGGCTGAGTATGTATGTATGTATGACCTATTAGACCTTGTTATAGTTATTTTGTGTAGAAAAATAATGGAAACATTGAAATTGATACAAACTATTATTATGATAAGACAAGTGACAACGTGCTCGCACACATATTCGAGCATTTAGTCTTCCTGTTTGCTCTTTGTAAATACAACTGCTTAGCATATTAAGAAGGTCACTAAAACCTATTTGTTTTTTGTTTAAACCTCTGATGCTACCTATATTTTGGCAATTCTTATGTTTTCTCGAAATTGAAAATTTGTGAATGTCGTGTGTCGTTGGTTCCCATCCACAAAGAAAGGAAAGTCTGTCTTAGGTTTTGATCCCGGTCTATTGACACCCTGTATGCTGTTTTCAAACGTAAAAACCTTAATGATAATGCTTAGATTTGACAGCCCCGTGGCGCAGCTGGCTATACACCAGCTTGCGAAACGAGAGGCCGCGGGTTCGATCCCCGCACCGAGACAAATGTTTGTGTGATCCACAAATATTTGTTTCGGGTCTGGGTGTTTGTGAGACCGAAAAGTCTCTCGTAGTTTCTGATACCGACGACACAAGACTCGTATCTTAATGTGGGGTCAGAACTATGTATGTGACTGTTGGGTGTATTTATTTTATTAGATTTACTTCCTGATATTTTAGCCTATCGCCTACCTATACGTTATCAGCCCACATACATACGTCCTGCTGCTAGGCACGGGCCTCCTCTACAACTGAGAGTGTAAGCCTTAGCCTCCACCACGCTGGTCTAGTGCGGGTTGGCGGACTCCACACCTAAAAAAATTCTAAGAACTTTTAGGGTCTCCTCACGATGTTTTTCTTCACCGTTAACTTACGTGATAACTCATTATGAATACACACATAACTTCGAAAAGTCAGAGGTGTGTGCTGGGGTTTGCACCCGCGACGGCTGAGATTTTTGTCACGACCGCGCGCCCCAACCACGAGACCATCACAAATATAGACCGCATTTGTACCAAACTATTCCAATACCAATTCCTTGTTGTAGAAGTATAATAGATACGTGATAAGATACTAGATAAGTTTTTGATTTCCTTGAGGATAACGAGCGTTATAGCAGAGATCATCGTGGCAATCGCGAGCTCTTACACGAGCGCCTCTGTTTATCGAAGGTTAAAATACAGGGTAATACAGCTATCAGTTGTGGTACTTCCGTAGCAGTCCAAAAGCTAATTAATTAATTGTGTAATGTCTAGTTAATAATTGTTTATTGTGGGATCAGGATATTCTCATTTATATATCCAATTGCTATTTTTAAATAAAAATTTAAAGTTTAAAGATTATTATTCGGAATTTTGTAAGGCGAGCTGGGCTTTTAGGCTTCTATGGAAGTACCGCCAATGATACCAGTTGGATTTTTGAATCCCGCGGAAAGAAGGTGAGCTTATTGCATATTTCATCTTGTAAAAACTTAAAACACTAAGACCGACACGGAATTTAAACCCCAGTCCTGGCACCTCGCACACTTATACCACGAAACTAATGACAATGTTCATTTAACTGTGGATATATTTTAAATTTATGACTGCCCTGTGGCGCAGTTGGCTAGATACCATCTTGCAAAACGAGAGGCCGCGGGTTCGATCCCCGCATTGAAATAAATGCTTTTGATGAAGAAAAGTATGTCGTAGTTCCTGTTTGAACTATGTATTTGACTGTCGGGTGTATTTATTTATTAAATAAACATAAAATAAAAAGTCCTTCGCAAAGATTTTCGCAGGAGTTTAAAACCCTCTCAATACATTCTGTCTATATTCCTACACTTCATTTTTTAATTATTTTTTTAATTTTAATGTTGGATTAGTGTGCACCGATAAATTAGTATACACATGATCACCGAATGTACGGTACTTCGAGCATCATGCATCTCTTTTGACTGGTAATAATAATACTTGATGAAGATGATAATGGTAATAATTTCGTGTCTAATTTTACAAACTCACCTACAAACGCCGTTAGATACTGCAGTTTCCTGTTACCGCGCTCCATCTCCGTATCATTTGACACAATATTGCACAGCACTTAGTCACATTTTACAAATTACAAGCCAAACGCATCGCAGTAATGCTAACGTTTGAATATTAAAAACATTTTACATAGATTCTTTTAAAATATCTCACTTGAGATAAAGAACGTATAGCTTATCAGTAATGGGCGACGAATCATTGTTTGTCTTCAAATTTCACGTAGAGTATTCGCTATTTCCGTATAAGTAGGTTATCATTAAAATTTCAATCACCCAAGGTTCGACTGGCAGAGAATGCCTTAGGCATTAAGTCCACCTTTACAATTATGTGTTTAATTGTAAAAAACATTAAAAAAAAAAAAAATTTTTTTTTGCGTATTTATGTGTACTCGGGCATTGGAAGTAGCGAGTCTTAGAAAACTACCGTAGTCTATCAGGCTGAACTGATTGATAACTATGTAAATTATGTTTCTAGTTTGGAACATCACATTTTTTCGATATCTAATTAACACATTACATATGTACATACACAGACTCACGCCTGTATTTGCCAATTGTGTTTTCATCCTCCGTAATAGGAGGCGAGCCTTTTGCCGCTTTTCGAGTAAATTCCAGACTCCGAGCTGCTACTGAGAATTTCCTAATGGAAAAACCCAAGAACACTTTGCCCTACCCACGGATCGAATCCAGGGCCTCTAGATCACCCGGCACATTCTTGTGCTGCGAGACTACGAGGCATGTTTGGTCGATTAATAAATATACCGATCTTCACTTTAAATTTCCTAATTTTGTACGTAAGTACGTAAAGGTGTCACCAATTTGTGAATGCGTCGAATAGTAAAAGAGATTGAAAGCTGCTGGTCTAGAGTTTCGGTTTGACAGTTTTAGACAACACTTCATTGTTATAAGCACAGAACAGTTATAAGATTAGAAGTGAAATAGACCGTATTTTGTATCGGGACGTGTGTCGCCGCTTGTCTGTCACTTGTTCATTCTACTACTATACGATCACACGACCAATGGCAAAATTTCGGCTATTGGTTGTAACACATTTATAAAAGTCTTAATATTACACGCAACCCAAATTACTAAGAAGCGGCCGTGTCAATAATAGGTTCTGCACGCTCGGCATGCTGACATTTCCTTTCTAGTCTTATTAAACTGTTCTGTGGTTATTAGCAAGAGCATTGTCATTTTCTAAACACGGCCTCCCATACATTTAGTACAGTTATAGGTATCTATACAGTTATAGTTAGCAGTTTGAATATCATCCATCACGCACGGTTATTACGGCTTGGTAGATTCCTTCCACAGATCTAAGAAAGACTATTTAACCTTGACCTTGTCCTCAATATACAGGGTGTATTCAGACCGTGATCGGAAACTAAGGCAGATAATATCCAAGGTCATTACAAACCCCCTGGCGTTAAAGAAAATCCCGAGAAAAAATAAAAAAAATGACGTTTTCCTAACAACCACATACATTTTATACCTATGTTTGTATGGAAAACGTCATTTTTTTTATATTTTGTCGTAATTTTTTTAACGCCAGGGGGTTTGTAATGACCTTGGCTATTATCTGCCTTAGTTTCCGATCACGGTCTGAATACACTCTGTAAATTCCTTAAAAATAGTCTTCAGTTGCCACAGATCAGGGCACAGACATTGCGTCGGCTAAATTAATATGAAGCATTTCGTCACCGCACAAGCCCGTGTTAAAAATATTATTAAACTACAGTCTTCTGCCTGGCGTCTTCTAGTACTTGCTCGTAAGTAGTCAACATTATGAGCAGTGGCTCATAATGGCTCAGTTACGCTGGTTTTCGACATGGTAATTTTTATGAAGTACGTGCATAACAGAGTTCTAAATGAATTAAGAGAACGCATTCTACTCGATTGTTCTTTAAGAACGTGTTTTGAAATACTGCACGCGTACAATATGAATTCTAAACATAGCATGGAACATTTTGATTACATCCGCGCGTCATGGAGATATCGCCGCACAGGTAGGATACTGAAAAACTGTCGTTTACTACTCGACACCATCCTGCTGACTTGATCAGTTACTTTCTTTGGCTTTTTTAAAAAGTTTAGAAAGGAAACACTACTTGTTTCCATTTCCAGGAAAATATTTCTCAAATCTAATTGAGCATAAATACTGCTGTGACTCATGATTCATCTGTTAAATATCAACTAGTTTTATATAAGTAGCGATGGCCTCGAGGTTTAGGCGCGCGGTCGAGATTCTCGGCGGTCGGTCGTTCAAACCCCAGGCACACACCTCTGACTTTTCGAAGTTATGTGTGTATTCACTATAATTTACCATTTACTTTAACGGTGAAGGAAAACATCGTGATGAACCTGCACACCTAAAAAAGTTCTTAGGAATTTCTTAGGTGTGTAGTCCGCCAACCCTCACTAGGCCAGCGTGACGGACTAAAGCCTGAACCCTCTCAATTGTAGAGGAGGCCCATGCCCAGCTGTGGGAGGTATATGGGCAGATGATGATATCAACTAGTTTAGTTACAAACCATCCTTTTAAATTTTAAACACTGCAAGAGTCCTCATATTTTCAGAGAATATCTAGTAATGGAGTTCAATTGCTTAAACTCGATGAGTGTGCGCAGAATGCCATTATTTTAACCCATTAACTATTATAGTTACCAATACGATACGAATCGTTTCGCTTCATCTTTCATAAGTACTGTTATATAACGGCATGTATCACTCGACTTTGAGTGACGATAGCGCAAAAAACGGGGGGTTTTCAAGGCTAGAGTGAAAAGGCGTGTTTTAACTACTCGTGTCATAAATCTATATTTAAATATATGGTGAGATAACATGCAATGTGTTACGAGATAAGTAAAAAAACATTATTTGTAATCGATGTGGTGGAGACCGTTTTGAAGTCTGCAATAAGTAATTTTTAAATTTAGCACCTCTTTTAAACGAAAATTTATATCACCGGTTAGTCTACATTTGTATAATGAAGTTTATCCAAAATCATCCTGTTTATATTTTACTTATTTACGACAAATCTATTAATTATTATACTAATATTATAGTATAAGTATAGTTTATTTGTTAAATAGTCTAGATATCGAAGGTTATGTCATCGCCATACGACTAATAAAAGTGGAGCAGCATTAAAAATGTGTCAAAAAACGAGGAAAAAATATTCCTTTTGAAGTCTAGAGTTCCACATACGGAGTTGCTGGCAACAACTTGTTTTATTTTATTATATAGTCCCGATTTGTTTCATCTCACAGGTGTCTAATCTACTATATAAAAATAAGTCGGGTTTTCCTCCCTGACGCTATAACTCCAGAACGCGCGAACCGATTTCCACGGTTTTGCATTCGTTGGAAAGGTCTCGGGCTCCGTGAGGTTTATAGCAAAGAAAATTCAGGAAAAATTTCAACAGAAAAGCGGGAAAATCTTTTTTCACATACAGCGCCATTTTTCTCATATAAACTGTTCTACCTAATATCCTGTCAGACATTTTATATTTATCCCATCAATACGGTTAATGGTCCCCTCAAATTAAAGAACGTATTTAAATAAAGGTTTGGAATCGACAACATATATCCACAATATTCGAATAATTGCGTATTTTGGATTTTAAAAATGTAGAATAGTGTCAGTAATAAAAAGGGATTGACATATTTATTGGTTGTCAAATATTGATGTGATGGATAAAAACGGGACCTTAAAAAAGGACATGGGCACCGTTTTTTTTAATTCAGTAAGTGCCATTTTGGGCACTTGAGGAACGATTTATAGATTCACTTATTATTTATTTTTCTGCACCCAACGCTGTAGTCTACGCGGACGGGTCGCGGGCAAAAGCTATAAAAATATAAAAATTGCGATTACAAAACAGGTGTTGTTCGTAGAAGGGTGAAAATTTGGGGCTGTATGTATTTTTCAATGCTGAATCATAAAAAAATAAAAAACTTAAAAATGTCCACAAAATAAAAAAATAACTTTTGGATTGGACCCCCCTTAACACCTAAGGATATAAAAAGTAGATAACAACCTATTCTCAGACTTACTGAATATACATATAAAATTTTACTCTATACAGATTTTGGCCATATTTTTTTGTTTAAAAATTAGAATGGCCAGTAAAAAAATAGAGGTTCATCAAAAAGAAGGGTGAAAATTTAAAATTATAATAATTTATCAATGCTGAATCATAAAACATAAAAACGTTAGGTCAATAGAAAAAAAAAATCATACCCCTAAATGTTAAACCCTTAAATATTGGGCGATTCTCAGACCTACCTACGATATACACATAATATTTCATAAAAATCAGTCGCGCCGTTTCGGAGGAGTTTGCAAAAAAACACCGCGACACGAGAATTTTATATGTATGGCAAAACAACGTTTGCCGGGTCAGCTAGTATATTTATATTTATCCCTACTAGTATGTCATGTTCCTTTACATATATTGGTCTTCCATTAAGTTCGGTCTTACTGACGCTCTATTGTTGGCATAATTCAAGTTTAACGTCTCGCTAACCTTCAATTGTTTTTTGTGAGCTCTCTGAGAGCTCACATTTATTTACTGTTACATCGCAGTCAATGTGAACGTGAATGGACTAATAGTCCATTGTCCAGTGTACATAGTATGTAAATTTAAGAAATCAAGGACGTTATACTAAGGTTCAAAGTTCGAAGTTCCGAACATAACCATGAGTAACATGACAAGCACTTTTAATCATACTACTGTATTAGATTGATATGCCTGTTAAGATAAACTGAACTGAATATTTAATTTAACGATTAGTATTGAATTGTTATTACATATTTTTTTAAAAAGCGAAAACACTGCCCCTTTTCACTAAACTGCTGAATCAGTTTTAACTGACGCATAATACCTATATCTATGTTATGATTTGATAACCGCTTTTAAGCATAAAAAGAATATCAATGACAAAATACTGATTAGTAATTTTAAACTCCAATTGTTTGTTGGGATTGTTGTTAGACAGTCGTGCACTTTAATCAATACATAGAATAACCCATAGAATCAATCACAACAGAAATCGACCATGCAGTCGACACTGCACTGTCACATATATCTGAGTTATTTAAAATTCGTTTTGGACCTAACTGTTAGACTCAATAATAATAGTTTCTAATTCCCGCGGCATTAAAATTGTACCGTAATGTAGTCAGGACTATCGGCGTAATTTTATTTAATAATATTATTCTAATACACAGAACTACACTTGAGTATGGCCGATGGCGGCTGCGGGCCAACTGCGCGGGCGCGGGCCACGAGGTCAACTGAGCGAGTGAGCGATGACCGAAAAGAACGGATCAAATGAATCGAATTTGCAAACGATTTCGCGCGCTTGCTCTAGATTAAAATTGCGTTGAAAAATATGTGTTTATTCTAATAATTATCCTTATTTTGGGGCTAAATATAATTAAAACAATAAATCCTTTCATAATTTTTATTATTTGCATTTTACACTTAAAGATTTTTGGTGTAATAAATACACACATTTCGTAAATATATTCACAACCATTACTTCACAATAACCTTATACATTATAGTACAACTACATCGGGAAGTTATCGAAGTCTTAGATTTCCTTGAAGTGGAGTTAACACCTTTGAGATGTTTATCACATACAAATAAATAGATATATTGTTGCTATTTTAAAAAATATGGAGAGAAAAATAACTTCAATCATCTGTATGCAGATAATTATTTTTAACCATTAGAATTACACTGCTATATATGTAATCAACCATACAATCAACAATTGCGTATAGATACTTCTATCTCTAAGGTCATATGGAATTATTATAATTGAGCATTATAATGCCTGTACACTTAAATAATTATTTCTTACAAACATTTTTTCCAGTACACTTTGTACATTTTTGCTAATTAAACCCACTTGGGATGAAAAACAATTGAGTCCTTACAAATAAAAATGTTATAATATACCCTTATTATTACGACAACTGCATAATACTATCTATTCAGTGGTACTGCTTCGTCGTGTTTTTTCATGTCATCTATTTTTGTAACTTTAACATCATTGACAAGTTTCTCATCTCTCACCATTTGTGAAACTGTTTCACCATCTTCATCATAAATATTCCCTTGCAAATGGATTTGTATTTCTCTTAAACTTTTTCCTTTCGTTTCAGGTATTATCAAATATGTGAACACAGCTCCTACGAAAGACATCGTTCCAAAAGTCCAAAACACTCCGTAGAGACCGAAGAAATCTTTGACGATTTGATATCCTTTAACACTTATGAATGTCAGAACCGCTCCCAATATATTTAATGTGGTCATCGCGACTGACTTAACGTTTAAAGGGAAAATCTCAGCAGGTACAACGAAGATTAATGTATCAAAACCTAGTGTAGAAATGACGTTGAAAGCAATGATCCCGACGAACGCCACGTACCGAAATGGACTTGAGGATTCATTTTCAATGCCAATAACTTCTTGAATGAAGAAGTAAGCGCCGACAACGGTTAAACACATACCAGCGCCGAAGAATGTGAGAATTAATAACGGCCGTCGTCCTACCTTGTCGACGAAGACAGACGACAGGACACCTATAAAAAAATATCCATAAGAATTAAAGAAAACTTAACTGAACAATTGAAAATAATATATTTACTAGTCTGATTATGTCTATAGTGCGAAAGGGCATAATATTCGCTCGGATACAGACCACCGTAAGCACCAGTGTAGGAATCATCCAGAGTAGCGAAATAAGCTGCAGTCCATATCAGCTTTAGTACATCCAATTTTGAACCTTGGATATTTTTGCTAACTGATTAGAGGTAATCATCATTATTTTATTGAGTGTCGTGCCAACCATCGAGCTCCACTTTGCCAAAATGAAAATAAAAACCTATTTTAATATTAGTTGAAACTATAAAAATCTCGATGACATAATATATTATAATTGTTATTCATGCTATGCTGGTAAAGGTAAATTATTGACTATTTCTTACCAGACACAAATCTGACAATGCCGAATATAACCAATGCGGTGGACACCTTCATTCCAGATTTACTCTCTTGCATTATACGGCCTATGTACTGCATTATCGGTATGGATCCTGACATTATCTGCGAAAATCTTAGTCCTGTAAAAAAATATACATGACTAGGGTAATACATACAATCATTTTATTTTAATCGAAAAAGTGTTATAAGGCAATCGGAAAATGTAGTAAGTAATGACAATTTCATTTTGATGAGGTAAGTGATTATATCGAATCGATTCCATTATATTTCTAAAACTAATAGTGGAAAGGGGTGAAATTTCTCAAGTTAAGAATGTTTAACATTTCGCTGGAGCTAATTCAAGTTTCTAAGTATTTATTTCATTCATAACAATGCTTACTTACCTACTGCTATAATAACAGCTTTTCTATATTGTTTGCCTGTGAATAATTCTTTTAAAGATCCCGAACGACTCATTTCTTTTTTAACATCCGCATTCATAAGAGACAATTTATCTTGTAATTCCTGTAAATAATAATATACTTGAACGTTGATTTCAACCGACCCTCTTTTAAAAAAAAAAGGTACAGACGGCTGTTCATGAAGGAAAATTACTTTAATTACAAATCGTGTTTCTATTTTCCTGTCTGCAATTTTATTTTATGAAACATCTTCTACAGCGGTTCTCGTGTTAAGTGACTTACAATGTATAAATTACTATTGTAATACTCGTACTCGTAATATATTGATACTAAAATTTCCGTAATCTAACAAAATCTCAGCAAACTCAGATTGAAATTAGACTTTTTCAAAAATAGGACTCCTGATATATGAATATGATGTTGATGAATATTTGCAATTACCTTTTCGCATTTATAACCATTTAATCTCATCAGCTGCTTTCTTGCTTTATCAATTTTGCCTTCTTTGAGAAGATAGTAAGGAGTTTCGGGTACCCACCAGCACAAAGAAAAGTATAAAGCAGGTAGCACTATTAGCACGTAATTTAGCTCAGTAAAGGACACGAAGGAACCAATGGCGAAGATTAGCAAAGCTCCGAAATTGAACAGAAATCTGTTTATGACAGACAATCTGCCTCTTATTTGTTTATCAGCTATTTCTGCTAAGTACATTGATGATACCTGCAAAAAGTAAACAAGATGACAATTAAGATTTACTCACTACTTCACGCGTGTATCCCTAAAGGCAACGGCAAAATGCGGCATTTCTGCTCCCACGCTTCCATAATTGTACTTGAAGTTCCTAGTAATAGAGGGCAATCGCCGTTTTTAGGCAAATTTCCACTCCAATAGAAAGACCCAATAATAAGTAGCCCGAGCTAGGTGTAGGATAGGTCCTACACCTCCAGGTTCCAAGGAACCTCTAAATCGCTAGGTTCATGTTGTTTCGGGTGGAAGACAAACTAGGCCCCGTATAGATTTCCTTAACATCACTTCAGCGCGTGCTACTTTCGATCCCGGTGTAAAGGAATTGCAAGTTGTAACAATCCTTTTCTGCTACCAAGACATCTAAATTTCGAACTGATGACCTTCGACATCCAAAAAAAACATTCGTACAAGCGTCCTCTGTATACCATCGAAAAGTTGAGTAAAATGTTGTAACTGTTCTCTAAAATTATGGAAGCTACCGATAATTGCTACTATTGCAATTAGTTCATTTCATTTCAAATAAATTTCATTTCATTTCATTTCAATTGCTACTATTGCAATTAGTTCATTTAGTATATTGGTGAAAACTTTTAATTGGCCTTTCACAATTTTCAAATTTGTTTAGCTGTAAGGTTTCCTTTGAGTAAAGAAATAAAATAAAAACATAGAAATAGAACTCACCGTTGTAACCATGCCCGCACCACAGCCCCACACATATCGTGCAGCATACAACATCCAGGCATTAAATGCGTTCATTGCAAATATCTGAGGAAAAATAACAACGAATTAGTCTTAATACTGAGTCTCTAATACTAGATTACATCGCCACATGAAGAAAATATCAACGAACGTAAATCGATCGGTGCAAAACAAAATTATGTCATTCTGCTTGTACCCAAAAAATGCAAGCGGTTTCTGTTATTAAGTATACAAAATCATATAGTTATAATTATTCAACTTTATTTATCTAAAAATTACCTTAAATTATAACGACAACTGCGATACTTTTAAACACCATTAAAAGTATCGCAATTTTATTGAATTGATTTAAATAGTCGAAAATAGATAATGTCGTTTCGAGTTAGTTTTCAAACGTCATCGAGATCCCAGTCGTGCAATTGAAAGCTTACGTACTGTGCCAATAACAAACGGGAACGCACTTTTCAGTAAAGTCATGCGCCTGCCAAATCTGTCGGAGACGAATCGTGCTGCCACACTCCCTGTCACCACTCCAGGCGACGCCATGGCCACCATCCATGATATTTCGCTCTGGAAAAAGAAATATTCACAGGTCTCATCATCATTATCAGCCACAACATCTACAGCTGGACATTAAGTAAGTTGTTAAGTATTTTAAGTTTGATAGCCCCGTGGGCCGTGATATAGTTTGATAGTTTGACAGCCCCGTGGCGCAGTTGGCTAGATATCAGCTTGCGAAACGAGAGGCTAAGGGTTCGATCCCCACACCGAGACAAATGTTTGTATGATTCACTAATATTGATTTCGGTTCTGGGTGTTTGTGAGACCGTAAGTCTCTCATAGTTTGTGATACCCACGACAAAAGACTTGAATCTTAGTGTGGGGTCAGAACTATGTATGTGACTGTTGGGTGCAATTATTTAATTGTTTAGTTTACGTCTATATAAATAAACTCCATACTTACATCGGTAATGTTGAAGCTGATTTCATGATTGTGAAACTTCGGTAAAACGGGTGTAGTCCACGAGAAGGACACGCTAGCAGTCACCGCGGCTAACGAGACTGGAATTTAAAAAAATATATCTTAGAGTGTAGAGAAATTATCCCGAAAAAGATTAATAAGCTCGCCGAATAAGAAAAATAATAGTTAAAAAAAACTAAAATACACGCTTTTATAAGTAAACCAAAATAAAAAGTAGAAAATATATTTTTTAATAAGTCAAATTAAGGATAGAGTGATAAATAAAAGAAATTATTTTAATGTAAAAAAGCGTGGGGTGCTTACCGATGACAGTAACAAGGTACTGAACCCTTCTATTTCCATCATTCATTTTTCACAATTTTTTACTTACAAATTCATAACATAACTCTCCGTGGCTCTCTCACAGCTCCGTGGCGCAGTTGGCTACACACCAGCCTGCTAAACGAGACGCCGCGGGTTCGATCCCCGCACCAAGACAAATGTTTGTATGATCCGCAAAAAATTGTTTCGGATCTGGGTGTTTGTGAGGCCGAAAAGTCTCGAAAGTAGTTTCTGATACCCACGACACAAGACTAGTCTTAATGTGGGGTCAGAACTATGTATGTGACTGTTGCGTGTATTTATTAATTTATTACTATAACTAATTAAATATTGAATGAACACCGACACTACCACACGTCTACACACATTTCGTGTTGATAGAAACTGTTTTACAAATCCGATCTATCTTATCGTTTGAGAAACACGCTTAAGCTAAATAAGTAACATTCGTTCGCGGCTTCGACCGAAAATTGGGACGTCACTCCAAATCATGGACTTTTTTTATAAACATAGTAGGGTACAGACATCTTACACGACCAACTTGTAATATTGCCTATCATTAAAAATTCACCGTTCCTTTGGCCATATCTGTTATAATTTCCCCAAATTGAAATTGCTTTATTTGGTCACGTAGGCAATCAAATAGCACTTACGACAAGTCAATACAGAAAAGAAAATCTTTTATTATTACATTATAATTCAACTATGGTTCATTTTATATAATTTGTATAAAAATATTTTACGGTTTTTTATATATAATACAAAATACCGGTTTACCCCATAATTACGTATGAAATTGCATTTTCATCAGAATCCGAACGGACTGCAATATTTATCAAATACAGCATCATAACATGATGAACATGATTTATCAAATACTTTAAATAATGAAACGTATTATCTCGACACAGGTGTAAAAAGTATTTTACGGCACTAAAATTTAAATTAACTTTTTTTAAACATGTCAAAAACTACGTGTCAAAATTCTATATTATTAAATAAAAAATACACCCAACTGTCACATATATAGTTCTGACCCCACATTAAGATACGATTATTGCCATTCATTATTGCCTACATGATAAATAAACGATCATTGCATACTAAGTGCACTAAGATCTTATTCATCTCAGTTGCAACGATGACCCGTGCCCTGGACTAGGACATGAGCTGATACAGGTAGAAGAGAATAGAACGCACCTGACGAACTAAAAAACGGTATAACATAAAGCAGGTCTTGTTAGTTGGTTATACCTTATAGTAATTTCGCAACGGAACGCAATGTTCCATTTTTTTTTCATTCCTAAATTATTTTCGACGGCTTCGGTACCGTCCCTTTTTTATAAGCTGCTAATTATAAAAATATGTTGTGTAATAACTTGACAGCTTTATTGGGAGTAGCACGGTCTGCTGAAATGGTTATGGCTCGGGGCAATACAAACTTTTTACCTTTTACTTTGCTGACACGTAATTGGTACGTTTTTTTTTACGCTTCCTGTATATACTGTTGGCTTCTACTTCGTAGGTATGTGAAACTTTAAGACTTCAAAAGGAATATTTTTTCACCGTTTTTTCTACATTTTTCATTACTGCTCCACCCGTATTAATCGTAGCGCGGTGATATTATAGCTTTTAGTTTTACTCGGTAAATAGACTTTTTAACACGAACGAATTTTCTTGATTAGAACTAGTAGTTCCTAAAATAAGTGCGTTCTACTAAGTACCAGAAAAACAAACTATTCAGCTTCATATAGGTACATAAATATAGATATAACCGAATTTTCCTACATACAAATGAAAGTAAGTCTTTGTTTTATAGACTTAAATTAATTAATTTGTAGTCATTTTAATTAGATTTATTGATTAAAAACTGATAATTGTCTTCAGTAGCTATTTGTGTATATTTTTTTCGTATATCTTTAGTTATATTTTTAATTTTTATTCTTATAGGTAGGAATTGAGTGAGACTTACAGGGATTAATAGAGTAATATTCGTCGGATTATAATAATAATAACATTTATTCATTAAAAATATTTACGTTACAATTAAACAAGCATAGTAGCTTTCATTATTACATTTAGAACGTTCATTAATCAATTCACTTGTCATAATTAATTATTTATTTCTATACACTTACACTTTCACTGATAAGCCAGAACAAACAGACAGACAAAAAGTAAAATAGGATATATAATTTAATATACTGTATATTAAATTCATTTAGGGATAAAAAAATACATAATTAAACATTTCAAACCATAAAGAACAGGCATTTTAATTATTTTTCCTTATACATATTAATAACATTGTTTATCCTATTGGACCAAAGATTCTGATAACAGATGCATTCTTGTCCGTATAGTGCAATTTCTATCACTATGTCATGGCGCAATCTTTAACCTGTAATATTTGTGATAAGATAGAGCGTACCACCAATCTCAATACTACGCTCATGTGTTTGTTACTATAACTTATTTCTCTAAGAGTCCCATTCATGGACATCCTTATTCCTTCCCCTATTAATCTTCTTCCTCTAGGTGCAATGGGTTTTAACCAAGAAAATAATGTTTCTTTATTACAGCTTCGTAAAAGCAATAATACTTTTATTATACACTTTACACATTCTCCTCAGCATCGTCAGCCAAAACACGTCCATTGCTGGACAAAGGACTCCTCCAAAGGCTTTCAGAGCAAAATTTACACTTTTTTAATATCAGCACTAAGTCTAGGTAAGGTAATGGCACTAGTAGTAGACCATGTACCTGTAGTTGACCACCAATGCACATAAACAGATAAAATAAGAATTCGCGGCATATTTTTAAACTAATTCCATATTGAGTAGTCAGTGCTGTCATGTGGTCTACGAAGCGCGCAAACTACGACTCCATTATTTTCAAATATTAAAAATAGCCTCCAGTTGTTTGTTGATTGACGCACCGTAAATCTATTATTCGTTTTTTTGTCATAATTTTCTTAAGGATTGAAAAAGTTTGAAGTTAAATATTAACAACTTTGTCACCTTGTTGATGATAAGTGTTTTGCTTTTCTTATTCGTTAGGGATTAATTGAGGTAACAGGGTATTTAAAATACGAAAATTTGTTTACAAGATTGAGATGTGGGGGTGGTCCACTACTGATTCCGTTTTAGCACGATTTTCTAGTAATTGACCAGGATGGTCAACTTCTGATGAATTTCTGTATCATGTAAATGTACTGTACGGAATAATATATGAAGGGCATCATCAATTAGAATTAACTATTTTATTTACTTTTACAATAACTTAATTTTATTTAGTAGTTGACCACCTTTATTGTAAGGTACGATCAGTTACTAAAACCAAATTTTCACCTTGTAGATGTCTGGGAAAAGGGGTACATTCCTAAATTATACTGAAGCTGCAATGCTCTCAGCAGTAAATGTCGTTCGTCTTCATAAAACACCCATAAGAACGGCTGAAAAAAAAAATCCTCTCACAATAATGATGGTGTTTTGGAAACCACAATGGAACCATCGGCAACTGCGGTACATATTACTGTTGGTGACGAACTAGTGCTAGTGACGATCCCAGGATCACCAGCAATTAGCATTGCTGATGACATATTTGAAACCACTCTAGATCAATTTGACATCATAGGTCCTAACGATATGCTTGAAAATATGCGTAAACTTTCAACTACTGTTGTCTGATTAAGAATCTGACAAAAACCTCGGCAAAAAGTAAATGTTGAATTTGTCATATTTAAGTACGGCATTGAGGTTTAGGCACGCGGTCGAGAATCTCGACGGTCGCAGGTTCAAACCCCAGGCACACATGACTGACTTTTCGAAGTTGCATATGTGTGTATTGATAAAGAATTATCACGCACTTTAACGGTGAAGGAAAACATCGCGATGAAACCTGCACACCTAAAAGTTCTTAGGAATTTCTTAGGTGTGTAGTCCGCCAACCCGCACTAAGCCAGCGTGATGGACTAAGGCCTAAACCCTCTCAATTGTAGAGTAGGCCCGTGCCCAACAGTGGGACGTATATGGGCTGATGATGATGATGAAGTACGATAATAACTTTTATCCCGGAAAAGTACTTAAAGCTATAAAAAAAAAACAGCTACAATATCATCGATGAAAGCAAATGGTCGATTGTGGAAATGGCCAGAACATTTATTAACGAGCGGGGGATGTTATTGTTATTATATTTCAAATAAAACGCAAAGTTGTCTTAATTTGCCTTCTTATTTGTTAAATAATTAAAAAATCTGAATGGTCAACTACTGATGCAAAACATGGTCAACTACTAGTTTTTAGGTGGTCAACTACTAAATCTCTTATATTAAGTTTTATTTTCATTTTTTTACTTGAATGCAACCATTGTACAAGAAAAAATACTAGCTCGTTTCGTTAAAAGACTTGCACAGAGTTAACAAAACAAAACACTCATTGAATTCGAATGATGATTAAAGTTAGGCATTAAAAAAGAAATTTATGTGTCCTTAAGTGGTCAATTACTAGTGCTATTACCTTATGCGTCTAAAAATGGCAATAAACTTGCCCCCTATATCATAAGAACTAAAAGAAATTGGCGAAGCGTGAATTCCTAAATGCACCTCTGCCTACCTCTTTGGGAATACCTGAATTTGTGCATATCTCTTCACAATCAAGGTTAAATACGTTTATATACAAACTAATATTACCATGGTTTAAACGGAAAACGGAGTTTTCTTTCCCGCGCAACACTTTTGTGGAATCAACTTTCCTTGGCAGTATTCTCAAACGGATACGACTTAGGGACCTTCAAGAAAAGAGCCTACATTTCCCTCTGAGGCCGGCAACACACCGATGATTCCACTGGTATTGTGGGTGTTCATAGGGGTTGTTGACCACTTAACATCACGTTTGTCCTTTCCCATAAAAAAATATGTAACACACACAGTTAAAGAAACTTGTTTCCAACCGAAGTGTAATTACGGAGGTAATAAAGTAGTCAAAAACTATTTGAGCATGAGTCATATAAAACCTGTTTTAGACTGGAGTTCATAGTTTCATATTGAATTGCACCACAAATGCCTCATTGTCTAGTTTGGTCGATATCTCGGGGAAACTTTACCAACTTTTTGAATGCAAACCAGGGCCGTAAAAATCACTTAAATTTAAGTAAGAACAGTCACGTTTTCAAGAAGGATTAAAAAGAAAAAAAATCATTCATGGCTACTTGAATGTGATCGAGTAGGTAAGGTAGGCAGTGGCGATACTTCCTTAGAACCCCAAAAGCCCAGTTTGCCTTACAAAATTCCGAGTAATAATCTTTAAGCTTTAAATATTTATTCAACATAAGCAATTTGACATCTAAATGAGAAAATCCTGACCCTACAATAAACAATTATAAACTAGACATTACACAATTAACGTGTAAAGCTTTTGGGCTTCTATGGAAGTACCGCCACTGAAGGTAGGTCATTGGTATTTTAAGGTAGAGAGTTGCCCCACGATGCCTCGCCCTAGCCAAGGCTTTGCGAACTGCTTCTACACCTACCTATATCGCATTCCTAGCGTTGTAATCCAAAATAGAACATTTTTCAAAATTTTATAAAAGGCCGATTTTATTAGCTTCCTTTTACTGATTTAAGTGTAAATGAATATTTAAGGTACTTTATAATCAAATTTAAAGGAATTATGACAACCTATGAAACTAATCAAGATACTGCTTGTTCATCATAGTTTGAATTTAAAATTACGTTATTGTATTATACGGTATAAGTGATCGGCGTGTGACATAGAGATCCTAAGTTCGCGGGTCACTTTTGCGAAGGCGAACATAACAGGCGAAACGTTTCTACAGAAACACACCTCTGTCTACCCCTATACACATATGTGTGTGAAAGTATGTGAACATAAATAATTAGTCTAGACTCTAGATGGACTGACACTCTATCTTGGCTAATAGCAAATTATCCATAGAAATAATTCAAATCGTCACTTAAAGGAGATAAAAGAATATACGAAATTGATTGTTCTTACGAATTTCTTAGGTGTGTAGTCCGCCAACCCGCACTAGGCCAGCGTGGTGGACTAAACCCTCACAATGGTAGAGGAGGCCTGTGCCCAGCAGTGGGTCGTATATGGGCTTTTTAGTTAGTTAGTTAGTTAGATTGTTCTTCAATAGGTGGAGTACCTATCGAAATTTTTATAAATTATTATTATACTTAAATACTGGTGATATTTTGTGACAGTATATTAAACAATACAGCACAAACATATTTTGGGAAACAATATTATTATAATAACGCATTAAAACATGCACATTTCTTTATATTTTAAATACAGGAAACGATACGGTGTGATAAAAGAATTAACACAACTTAAATGAGCAGTACATTCTTTATTCATAAACATGACTCCTATTCTGTTTACTCTTATGATAACATATATATTACAAATATTGGTGGGTGAAATATACTTACACATGATTATACAAACCAATATAATAACAGTGCTATAATATACACAAAAAATGAATAATACATTTGAATCTTTATATCTTTAATACTACATTTACATACATAACCTCACGCCTGTATTCCCCGAAGGGGTAGGCAGAAGTGCATTTCTGCATCCACATTTCGCTAGATATGTATCAGTCACAGGTTTTAGGGGGCGAGCCTATTGCCGTTTTTCGGGCATATTTCCAGACTCCGCGCTTCTACTGAGAATTTCCTAATAGAAAAAAAAAACAATAACACTTTGCCCGACCCGGGAATCGAACCCAGGACCTCCAGGACCCAGGGCGTATCCTATCATATTAACCTATATTTAACTTACTCTCACAGCTCACACACTTAGCCCTCACACTTCTTGCTGATCCTTTTTTTTTTTTTTTTTTTTTTTTTTTTTTTTTTTTCGCGGGGAAAATCCATTTACGGACCATCCCACCCCCGGAGGGGCGAGGGTGTGTCGGACTCACCGGCGCCTTCCGACCCAGCATAGATGTTACCGCCCGTGGTTGTTGCGGGCGGCCGCTGGGCCGGGTCCCTACCAAAATAATTGCGCCGTAATACCGACTAAAAACCCCGCGACGGCCACCATCAGCGCATTCAGCGAGACGGCCCCGGAATACCCTGAAGCCAGAGCTATGGATTGACCCGGGACCGCCTCTGCGCGGTGCCAAAAGGCACGGCAAAAGTATGTTAATTCCTCCTCGGAGGCCGCCAAGGTAGGGACGGCGGCCCCGTGTGGCCTCTGGGCGCCGGGCTACGTGTTGACCCGGCGCCTCCTACGTCGCCTGTTGCGACGAGCGGGATCGGTCTGCTCCCGATCCCGCTCCGCGCTCTCCTTCTGCGAAATGACACGTTCGCAGAAGGAGAGCATAGCTTTCCACGACCTCCGGCTGCCGACCATGGCGGCGACCACAGTCGGCAGCGAGAGGTCTCTCCCCACGACCGCTACGAGAGCGCTGCGCTCCTCGTCCCAGGCTGGGCACTCCTCAAGCGTGTGCTGGGCCGTGTCCTCACGGCAGTTGCCACAATGGTGGCACACGGCGGTCTCCTCCACTCCGACGATGCGACACAGGTACGCACCGAAGCTGCCGTGCCCGGTGAGCACCTGCGTCAGCCGGAAGGTCGGCGCACCGTGGCGCCTGTCCATCCACTGCTGGAGGACAGGACGCACTGCCGCGACGGTCGCCACGCCAGCACTTGGACTCTCCAGCCTGGAACGCCACTCCTCCACGGCGGCGCTGCGGAGGGAGGCCAGCATGGCCTCGACCTCTCTTGGGGCCGGTCTCTGTCCGGATCGCCGGTACGCCTCCTCCCGCCAGAAGAACACTGACGAGAGGGACTTGGCGTCCAGCTCCCAGGGCAGAGTACCCGCCAAAACGCAGGCCGCCTCGTGCGAAATCGTGCGGTACCCTCTAACGATTCGCTGCGCCACCATACGCTGCGGACGACGCAGCAGGCGGACGCAGCGAGCGCCGAGGGAATTGGCCCACACGGGACACCCGTACAGGGCCATGGACCGCACGACTCCAGCATAAAGGCTTCGGCAAGGGAAGCCAGGACCATCAATGTTAGGCAGCAGGCGACCGAGAGCGCCCGCTGCCCGGGCCAACTTCGGCGACAGCATCTCGAAGTGCGCACGGAATTTCCACCGACTGTCCAGAATCAGACCTAAGTACTTCATCTGGGAGCCGATGGGAATCCGCACGCCCTCCACCGTCAAGTGCGCCTCCGGCGGTGGCCTAGACCGAGGTCCGTGAAAACACAGAGCCTCAGTCTTGTGCAGGGCCACCTGGAGTCCAAGTCGCCGAATCCTGCCCACCACGAGTTCGGTCCCGAACCCGGCGAGCAGGGCTACTTCTTGCTGATCCTGACATGTTATATCCACCCATGCAATATCTAAACCGTTCGTCCGGGGTAATATCCTATCATCTTTTAACACCTTGAAATCAAATTACATGAAACGTATTGTACTTCTAAATTCTAATTACAATCAAAAACTTTTGACTCCCTTATAATACCAGTGGTTAGTAAATAACTTATCACAAGACAGTTTAAACACTTCAAACTCATACCATGTCAAATTAGTTTTTATTTTTCGCTAAATCAGTCATTTCCGTAGCTTCGTTTTTATCTTCTCCAGTTACTCCATTAAGTACAACCTTGTTCAAACTCTCGTCAGCGTCGTCGTAAATATTACCCTGTAATTCGATTTGTATTTGCCGTAAGCTTTTGCCCTTCGTTTCTGGTATCACGAATATCGTAAATATGCCTCCGAGAAGCGCTGCTGTGGCGAAATACGCGAAAATTCCGTACAGCCCTGTCAGATCTTTTAATTGTTGGTACCCCTTTACCACAACGAAATTCATGCAACCACCGAAGATATTGAGGCACGTCATCGCAATAGATTTGACGTTTATGGGAAACACTTCAGCAGGGATGACGAAAATGAGAGAATCAAAGCCAATAGTCGCTAAAACATTGCTGACGTTGATTCCTACGAAGGTGATGTAGCGGTAAGGACTCGTCGCCTCGTTGTCAATGCCGATGACCTCTTTAAAGTAGAAGTACACTGCGACTGAGGCGAGGCAGACACCAGAACCGAAGTAGGTGCATATCAGCAATGGACGGCGTCCCAATTTATCGACCAGGAACGAAGACAAAATACCTGGAATTAGAATTAATATTATTAAATTTACAATAAAAGTTTTTGTGTGAACCTTATCTGTTGCTCAACTTGAATTCAAATAAACGTCATTAAGGATGTACTAATTCAACCGCACGTAAATGTTTGTTGATTGAAAAACTTCAAAACTTCATGATACAGCAAAATAGAATTTTAAGAATAATTTTAATAAATATTAATCATTGGATAATCAAATTCTTACTACTAATCCAGAATGTTCTTTGATTTAAAAAATATTTACCCATAGCAAATCTGACTGCGCCAAACAAGATAAGCGCAGTGGACACTTTGATATCCGCATTGCTCTCTTGTACGATACGACCCAAGTACTGTTGGAGCGGAATAGACCCAGACATAATCTGTGTCAACTTTAAACCTGAAAACAAATATTTATGCTTGAGAAAATCTTGAAAACCTAAATATGTTACCTGTTATATTAATACGTCAGGATTACGAGAACGTGCCTTTCAAGTAATGACTAAAGACCATATCTCATAATTATCTACACAACCAGAACAATGGGGGCGAAAGAAAAGGGTTAGAAAGAGATAACTGTAAATAATTTAACTTGACAAATTCATGGGCATTTGAAGTGCAATGTGCAGCATAATTTAGAGTACTCGTATATTAAAATAACTCTTTTACCAAAATAATTGCAATATTCTATTGTTTAGCTCGATGGAATTCTAACAACTCCACACATAAGACCAAACCTATTTAGAATTAAAAACTATTTATTCATACCGTTTTTGCGTGATCTCATTTCTACCTTACCTTATATATACATACACTTACCTACAGTTATGAAGATTGCTCTTCTGTATTGTTTGCCAGTGAATAGCTCTTTAACAGTGCCCGATCTGCGCATTTCTTTCTTTACATTAGACTCCATAAACGCCAATTGTTCCTCCAGAACCTAAAAAATATAATAAGAGCAATTAAAGTTAAATTAGTGCGACATTAATATTAATTTTAGGCGCCGTCAACATCTGCGACTATTTGGTTAATTAATCATTTGCTTGTAAAAAAACAATCCCACAAACAATTTTCCCTACAAACCAAGATCAATAATGCACATAAATTTGAGAATTTTGTTTATCTTTTTATCAGCAACGTAATTAATCAGAAAGAAATTAATTAGGAGAGACTGAAAAATTTATCCACTTTTACCACAACAGGTGATTTAAATATTGACATCGATATTAACTTGTACATGGATTCTAATGTGCGTGCTTTACTGAGCTGCTAAGTGTAGTTGAGTGAATAGGCAGACTATTTAGACAGCGTGTCCGGCTGGACAAGTGGCTACTTATTACGGCGAATGCACGAAACAACTCACCTTAGGATCTTTATAACCACGCAGCAACTGCAGCTCTTTTCTAGCAGCATCCACCTTCCCATCTCTCAGGTACCAGTATGGCGTCTCCGGTATCCACCAACAAGCTGCGAAGTACCCCACAGGCAGCGCCAGCATCATGTAGTTCAGAGTGCTGTACCTCACGAACGGACCCACAGACATCACGAGGAAGCTGCCCAAGTTGAACATGAACCGGTTTGCCACGTTGAGCTTTCCTCTTATGTCTTTATCGGCTATCTCTACGAAGTATATTACTGAAACCTGATTGAGGAGGCAAATTTTACGATCCGTTCATTAACTCTTATTAGTTGAAATGCGATAAATGTATGTGTGATGCTATATTTGTTTCGAGTATGCGTGTTTGTGAGATTAAAATGTCGACTGTAGTTTCGTCAAAGATACCACACAAGACTCATATGTTAATTTATAATTCACAGGGTTAGGTGGAGTCTATTCAATGCCAAAAACTTCATATCAAACACCACACTTTCGCTTCTACGTCCATATTTTTTGTCCTGTATTTACTTTATTTGCTCTTTACGGAGAGTTTCATTAATTTGTTTTGAATACAGCTGATAATTGAAACAATTCAATTAATCAATATAACTTTGAATGATAAAACAAATGTATGTTATTAATTTTATTACATACCGTGACGAAAACGCCAGTAGAACATCCCCATATAAATCTGGTGACCAAGAGCATCCACGCGTGGTTGGCGCAGTCCACTATGATCTGAAAAATTTAATACCTTCGTGGAAAGATAAAATCACGCCTGAATTCCCTGAGAGGGTAGGCAGAGATGCATTTCGCCAATTGTGTTTTCGTCCCACATAATAGGGGGCGAACCCATTGTCATTTTTCAGGTGCAAATTCCAGACTCCGTGCAGCTACCGGGAATTTCCTAATAAGAAGTCTCAATAATATTTTGCCCGACCCGGGAATCGAACCCGGAGCCGCTAGATCGCAATGCCCATACTTGGGACGCGAGACTCGCGACGCGACGAGACGCGAGGCAGTCGGTTATATTATAGCTAATGGAATAATAAACTCACCGTCCCTAAAAGCATAGGAATAGCACTGCCAAGAATGGCGGTTCGCCTGCCAAACTTATCTGCGATGTGACTCGTCACCAGACTGCCAGCCATGTATCCCGGGGACGACATGGCTGCTATCCATGATATTTCCTCCTGTACACCAATATTTACAAAGATATACATTTACATAGATACGTAGATTTAATGAAGTAGGTACCACATTTTTAAGGCTCGAAAAGTAGGGCCTTGATCGGGAATAGTAATGCTATTTTTACAAACTTTTATTTAACTTTTTATGTATGTACATATGTATATTTTTGAGAGAAATTTTGCAACTCAATTTTGAAGCAGATATCTTCAACCGATTAAGCTGAAATTTTGTATACAGGGTCGGTTTAGACGACAATGCATGGTTAACTTTGTGACGTCATTCTTAATCCAACATGGCGGCATATCCTAGATGGCGGACTAGTTACTTTTAGTGCACTTCTATTCTTAAGTAAGGATACCAGACAAGAGTGTTGGCAATTTTAGATATAAATCTAAACATATGTAAATTTCAGCCCATATAACTCCCATTGCCGAGCACGGAGCTTCTTTACAATTGAGAGAAGTTACACCTCAGTCCACCACGCTGTTGTAATGCGGGTTGGACATATGTATGTATGTACATATAGTTACTGCAAAAAAATGTCTGTATATTAAAAAAAAATTACACATAATGACGACCACTGAAGTGTAGTTGAATAGAGGGCGGTTATGAATCAAGTACCTATAATTAATTAATTTATTAATGGTCTAGTACTAACAACTAACTTGTAATTATTTCTTAAATTATTTCTTAATTTTTTCCTATAAGTGGAAATTGCTTTGGATTGTGTTTATATTTTTGTTTTGTATTCTTTGATTGTGATTGTTCTGTATATTTCCCAAAAAAAATAAAATAAAATAAAATAAAATAAATTAACGAATTCGTTTCATTCAAAACCAAAATTAATTATAAACATACTGATTACTGTCTATTGGAAGTCTTTGAGGGAGGCCTATGTCCACAAGACTGATGATGGTGATGAATATATTTATATTTCAACATTTAATAAAAATTTATCTTTTTTTCATAAAATTATCATAACATAGTCTTCGTATTTTATGTTTCAATTAAATATATGTATAAATAAATGTTACACATTTCAACCGTGACTCCGTACGTATGAGAACTGTAAATTGAAACATATAACAATATTTATGTTTACGTAACAACATATAGGTACATGGCGCAACATTCGCTAATTTCCTATCCGCGGCCTTCGCTGGGAATTCGGATACGTTTTGCGAAGACAATTGTGACCAGCGTATTGTCACTTCGTCTTGCTAATGAGGGCGTTATGGGAATGACGTCACAACGAGAACGTCTGTGACTAGCAAATTACTACACAATTATTTTTTATATTATTTACACCCAACAGTCACATACATATTTTAATCCCACACTAGGATACAAGTCCTGTGACGTGCGTATCAGAAACTACGAGAGACTTTTCAGCCTCACAAAAATCCAGACCCAAAACAAAATATGTTTGTGGATCACACAAACTGTTTACTCGGTGCCGGGATCGAAACCGCGGCCTCTCGTTTCGCAAGCTGGTAGCTAGCCAACTGCGCCACGGGTAGTAGGTATATGAAAATACTATTAATTTTCATCAAAGAAGTCTTTGAGTAAACATTTCAACTGTCTTTACGATTCTTAGATCGTGTAAAGTGTTATTGAGTTTCCCATTGCGGAATTCTCAGCATTAACCGAACCCGAAATTTCGAGGCAGTAAATACATTAAAATAATAACAAGGAAACGAAAGTTCCTTTAAACATTATAATTCTTGTTTGGTCTATCTAGATCCTAACTTATACGGTCTCCTTAATCCTCATTTATTGACGAGAAGTAAACGCGTCGATCTCACCTTTTCAGATCTCTAGGAAGCCTAAAAGTACGTCGTAGTCTCGGGCCTTCAAGTTCGGCACGCCACAGCCGTATACTCGCACAAATATTGAGACTAGGCTGGGTCCCTAACCATAGTAACTAAGAAAGCAACTCTTTCGGTCTGTCTATCTGTTACGCTTACACGTCTAAACCGCAGAACCAGATTAAATGAGTTTTGATACTATACTTTATGGATTACTTTTGGGAAAGGACATAGGCGTACGCAATTTTATAAAAATACACTCAAGATAAGCCAGGCCCCAAAGCTAACATAGTACCCTAAGAGCATTCTCCCGCTAAGAGAATCACGACCACCTTACTTCAGTTACTTCGAAGTCAGCTTCATGGTCGTGGAATTTTGGTATCATCGGAGTGCTCCAGTACACCGACACACCACATCCCAATGACGCCAAGGAAACTGGAAATAAAATCGTTTTTCTTTGAACGATAAATACACATAAGTGTGGTTGGAACGGACATCAGAGACTAAAACTATTCGACCTTAACGATACTACGACTTAGTAACCAAATATAACAGCAGAGTATTTAGTTACCAATAGTCTACATTTATACGAGTATTGTAATGAGAAAATATTATTAGGTACTTATTCGACTAATTTACACATATTGGAGTGTAAAAGTAAGCTCAAAAAATGGCTTATAAATATGAGTTACAATGAAACTTTGCTGTTTGGTGAATTAGGTTTTATTAACAGCAAACATGCATACACACTTAATACTTACATTCACACACATTGTCATAGAAACACATTTGTACATACTTAATTACCGTAGTGAATATATGCACGTACTGTAATGGTTTATCGTTTTAGGAGATAGTAATCAAGAGAATCAATGACCCCCAAGTTACAGGTTTATTCCTAGTTTGGGAGTCAATGAGTCATAAAATTGCACACTGAGATTGTACAGCCCTCATTATATGTGTTTTGTAAATAATATGTTAGGTATATTGTAATGTTTTTGTACAAATAAATAAATTTTATTATTATTATTTAGATATTTTTGGCATGTACCCATTTTTTTTTAAATACCCATAATAAACAATTATAAAAAATGTTTTTTTATAATTGAGTTAAGAAAACAATAAAAACACTGCTTCATCCGGAGGTCGAAACCGGGGCCGTTCGATCGCACGCACTAATATTTGCCACGGAACTAATAAAGTAATTGAAAAACATACTATATAATAAAAAATATTAGATTTATTGACTTATAAAATATTATTTCTATTGAAGAAACCTTTATTATTCCACTAATTAATCCACAAAATATTACCTGCCAACAACACCAAATATTGGATTTTCCTGCTATCACTGTTTTCTTCCATTATTATAATATTGTCATAAAATTCATACAAACGACCACCACCGATACTGTTTAAAAACTACTATCAATGTTCTATTTGACTGAAAATTAGCATGCGAATACGATTTCCTCACGACCTTAAATTACACACGATTTTTAGACGCGATACGTACCATGAAACACTGCTGAAGCTATGGACACACGTGACTGTTCCAAACTTTGGTTGGGCGAATTCGATGAAAATCTCAGTTACTATCTATAGCAGTCCACTACTAGAAATGACCTCTCCAAAAACATGTCACTGAATACAAGTTTATTTAGGTTTTCTTATTTGGGTAGTTCTTCGGAAATGAGGGAATTTTCCTCATTAATATGGCACAATTTTTTTGAAGATTTTTACTAATTTGATAAATTAATTCGTTCAAAACAATATAATATATTGAAGGCACCAATTTCCACCAAGTGTTTGAGATTATAAGTTGAACCGATATGAAGTTTACAAATTAACCCATCCTTACCCAACATTGCGCAAACGCAACATTTCATTTTTTTTTTTTTCATATATATAAAAATAAATCTACGATTTGCGAGCCAGTCTCTAGAAGAAGAACTAAGAGATGGATTACAATTATTTTTAATGTATTTTTGATACTAATACATTTTATTTTTAATTTTCAAAAACAGCTAATTGAGTCATCTCAAAACTTACAGATTCATCCAATCAGAAAACATATTAATTGAAATAATGCTATACTTTAACACTGTATAAACCTTAAGCAATATCTTATTTATGATATTAAATAAAAATACCAACTAAAATATGTCGTCTGTTAACACTTTCCTGTTAAGAATCAGGGAAAATGTTATTGGGTTGAAAGTTCAAATCTGGAAATGTTATATTGTAACGACATAAAATTTCAGAAAACACCTCTGCCTACCTTTCCGAAGATAAAGTTGTATATGTACTATATGTGACGTTACTGTTGAGGACTTACGCTCTTCTGTATTCTTTGGCCACTTGGCAAAAAAGCGATTAAAAAATTGCCAAAATTCAAGTTATTGCAAAAAAAACATGAAATAAAACCCTGAAAAATACTATCAATAATTCTTTATTATAAAAATAAAAATATTCGCTTAAAGCTAAATACGTGATCATCAAAGTATATTTATAAGCAGTCTCTTTTAGTAGTAAAAACAAAACGTTTTAAACAGTTAACAATTTTTAAAAACTTCGAGTAAAAAAAAACATGTGTAATTTTATTTTAGTACTTCCATTTACAAAATATGTATTTCGTATTTGTTCTTTACTCTAGCCTTGCCCGCTTTATATATTAGTCTGCCTGTCTGTCTGTTTGTTTGTCTCCTATAGCATCATCAGTCATTATAGGTCCCACTGCTGGGCACGGGCCTCCTCTGCAACTGAGAGGTTTAGGCGTTAGTCCACCACGCTTGCCTAGTGCGAGTTGGCGGACAACACACCTAAGAACTTTTAGGTATGCACGTTTCCTCACGATGTTTTCCTTCATCGTATAGTAAGTGATGATTCATTGTGAATACACACATAACTTCGAAAAGTCAGACATGTGTGCCTGGGGTTTGACCTGCGACCGCCGAGATTCTCGACCGCGCGTCTAAACCTCGAGGCCATCACTACTTTTTACTGTCTCGTATTTATTTTATTCCTATTTGAGTTGTGACTGGATTAGTTGTTACGGGATTAGCAGAGCAGTGTAGAAAAATAATGGTGCAAAGTCAGACAAAAAGTCCCATAACTGCAAAAATATTTAACATTTGTGTTTTCACGTTATCGTGATATGAATAAACATTTTATAACAATATTTATATGCAAATAAATTCCGAAAAATCAGGCTGCACTAGTAAAAAATCGAAGGAGAGAACAAAGAATAATAATTAAACGCTTATCATAAAGTTAAGAATGGCGTTAAGACTCCTTTAAGAGAAACTTAACATAAAAAAACTATCATAACTAACGGAAATCTTGTACTTAATACAAAACTATTAAAAAAATCTTATAACTAAATAAAATTTTTATGCCTCGTCATTGGCCTGAGTTTTACAATTTTCCCTCAAATATTATTTAAGGGAATTATAAATATCAAACCACGTCTTTACATTAAGCCATGCTAAAGCACTATTGAGATCTATCTATCCAGATTCCACCCATCCATTTTCAACGAATTTTATTTCCCACTTACAACAAAGCAACAGTCTTTAAGCTTTAAAAGCCTTCCATCTTAACCCCTTAACAAGTACTTAACTTTTCTATACATTTCCGTCATACATTTAGATGTATGATTGGTTTAGACCAACCAACGATAGGATCGAATTAACTAATTCAATAATTTTATAATACACAATATTTTTCGTGTATCTTCCAAGCTCATAGAATAATCATCGAAAATGTTTGATATAAAGTAAATGCTGATTACGCTAGAGGCGCTGTGTGTCTTGACAAATACATTAGAACACGAGGGTAGATATAAAAATAAATGCTAAATATCTCAAAAAAGTCATCTTAACTTCCTAAACCTACTCTGTATCACAGACTAAATATTTTTGGTTTCATTCTTTAATTCCACCTCTTCTAAAGGAATTTCAACAACGTTTCTGGTAGCTTCATTATGATTGAGCATCACTGAGGCATCTTTACTCACATCGCCTTGTAGCATTAACTGTATTTCTCGTAGATCTCTCCCCTTTGTCTCAGGAACTAAGATATACGAAAACACACCTCCTGCTATGCCTACAGCAGAAAATATCCAAAACACGCCGCACAGTCCGAAAAGGTCTTTCAAATTCTTAAAACTCTTGGCCACTATGAAGCCTAACGCGCCGCCGAATACGCTGAGTGACGTCATCGCCACAGCTTTCACGTTCAATGGGAATATCTCTGCTGGAATGACCGACACTAAGGAGTTAAAGCCTATGGTTGATACTACTGTAGATACGATTATGGCTACGAACGGTACAAACCCGAATACGGCCATGAAATCGTGGTTAATGTGCATGACGTCTTGGAGGAAGAAGTACAAGCCGACTACGGCGAGAGATAGCCCTGTTCCGAAGTACGAGTAGATGAGGAGAGGCCGCCGCCCCACCCTGTCCACGAGCACTGAAGACATTATACCTGGGAATAAAAGTATTTTATGGTAGAGTCGATGAATAAGTAAGGTTAATTTAGTTTAGTAGCTTGTTCTAACGCCGTAGGTCTTTAGACACGACATATTGGCACGAAAGTGTGTCAAACGGGGAAGCATAATTATTTTGACTTGTTAAGGACGTGCGTTGACAATTTATGGGGACCTACTGCACATACCAATCATCAGCTGCTAATGAAAAAATACTCAACTACCCTACGACAGATAAAATATACTATTATAATAATACTGTTTTTCTTTATGACCTCGAGGTTTAGAAGCGCTGATGAGAATCTCAGCGGTAGCAGGTTTAAACCCAAGGCACACACCTTTGTCTTTTCGTATTTATATGTGTATTCACAATGAATTATCACGTATCGAAACGGTGAAGGAAAACATTGTGAGAAAACCTAAAAGTTCTTAGAAATTTCTTAGGTGTGTAGTAGTGTAGTCCACCAAGCCGCACTAGGCCAGCGTGGTGGACTAAGATCTAAACAGTTGAAGTGGAGGCCCGTGCCCAGCATTAGGACGTACATAGGCTGATGATAAAATACTGTTTTTGATCATATCGTTATAACACAATTAAACCTTACTTGTCTTGCGATGATGATCATGTCTTTATTAAAGTTTATTACTGACCCACAACGAATGTGACGGCTCCAAACACAAGAAACGCCGTCCCATCGTGTTCCTTCGGTATGTTGCTCTCCCTCATTATGAGGCCCAAATACTGCCGAATGGCCGCTCCTCCCGAAAATATTTGCGTGACTTTTAAACCTATAACAAAAAAAGTCGATTATTAAAACGCAAACATATCTATTATTAGATATTCGCTTATCATCCCGGAAGTCAAACTTGCTATTGTATCTATTTCAAAGATATAGTTTTTTTATTAACTTCATACCAGTGGCGGTACTTCCATAGAAGCCCAAAAGCCCCGCTTGCCTAACAAAATTCCGAATAATAATCTTTTGTCTTTAAATTTTTATTTAACAAAAGCAATTTGATATGTCGGAGCAGGTGAGGCTTCGAAGTGTCTTTATGATGTGTGACGTCATATTGCCGACGTCACAACTGTTGGTTTATGGTGATAACTCATACTTTGAGTTTTCTTTAGAAAAACTTCACAATTACTGACGAGGCAGATAGCCCAGGATCGTTTAAGAATAGCAGTGACATCGTTATCACTGGAGGATTCATTTTGGGAAGTAATTTCAACAATCAACTTCAATCAAAATTCCTTTTTATTTCCCAATACATGGGATGTTTGCTGCCTGAGCGTAGACGGACGAATGCTCCGCTTCGCTGCAGCGGGCGGCTTGTTATAGACAGAATAGTGGGGGCAATCGACACCGCAGAGGGGCGACCGCCCGTGAGTCATTCTTGTTTATGCAAGAGCGATGACATAGCTCTCAGTATATGGTTTTACGCCGTTAGATATATTAATGAGAATATCCTGACCCCACAAGAAATATATACTTTTGAAGTAGCGCCACTGCTTCATACCTGATGAAATTATGAGCGCTTTGCTGTATTCCTTTCCCGTGAACAATTCTTTCGCGGTGCTGGATCTCTCCATCTCTTTAGAAACATCTTCCTTCTTCGCGCTTAACAGGTCGTCTAATTCCTGAAAATATATTAATAAATAAAATAACTCCTCTATTCTCCAATGTGCTTGCACAATATTTTTCTTCATAACACTTTAAAGGACAATTTGGAAATCATCAAGGAAAAAAAGAAAGCTTGATACTAAAATAAATCAAGGAATTTCGGCCGAGGATGCTTTAACGCACATCTTTAGACAAAATAGGGGAAACTGAAATCAGGATATATAACATCTTACAGTCTATAAGTCGTTTCGTGTCTTACAGCCATGATGGCTTCGGAGTTTAGGCACGCGGTTGAAAATCTCGACGGTCGCGGGTTCAAACCCCACAAACCTCTTACTTTTCGAAGCTATGTGTGTATTCACAAAGAATTATCACGTATTTTAACGGTGAAGGAAAACATCATGATGAAACCTGCACATCTAAAAGTTCTTAGGAATTTCTTAGGTGTGTAGTCCGGCAACCCGCACTAGGACAGCGTGGTGGATTAGTCCACCACGACTTAAACCATAGACCATAGACTTAAACCCTCTCAGTTGTAGAGGAGGCTCGTGCCCCGCAGTGGGACGTATATGGGCTGATGATGACACTCTATAATGCGACACAGCAGTACATATGCTTACGAAGGAAAAAAATATTTAGAAAAAACACTAATTACCTTTTCATCTTTGCAGCACTTTAGTTTTATGAGCGATCTCCTAGCTGCCTCCACTCTTCCTTCCTTTAAGTAATAATAGGGCGACTCGGGGATCCACCAACACGCGGAGGCGTACAGAAATGGCAACACGAGTATGGAATAATTGATAGCCTCGTAAGATATAAAAGGCCCTATGGACATCATCAACAAATTGCCCAAATTGAACGTGAACCTAGTGCATACCGACAGAGTGCCTCTGATTTCCTTGTCAGCTATTTCTGCTAGATATATTCCGATGACCTGGTAACAAAAATAATAATAATATATACATACATAAACTCACGCCTGTATTCCCCGAAGGGGTAGGCAGAGGTGCATTTCTGCACCCACATTCCGCCAGGTATGTATCAGTCCCACGTAATAGGGGGCGAGCCTATTGCCGTTTTTGGGGCACATTTCCAGACTCCGTGCTGCTACTGAGAATTTCCTAATGGCAAACACTTTGCCCGACCCGGGAATCGAACCCAGGACCTCTAGATCCCACGGCACATACTTGTACCGCGAGACCATGAGGCAGTCATATAATATATAATAATATATACATACATATTTTCACGCCTGTATTCCCCGAAGGAACAGAGGGTTTAGGCCTTAGTCCACCGCGCTGGCCTAGTGCGGGTTGGCGGACTATACCCCAGGAAATTCCTAAGAACTTTTAGGTGTGTAGGTTTTATCACGATGTTTTCCTTCACCGTTAAAGTACGTGATAATTATAATTTGTGAAGTGGACTAAGGCCTAAACCTTCTCAGTTGCAGAGGAGGCCCGTGCCCAGCAGTGGGACGTATGTATGACGTATACGGCTGATGATGATGATGATGATGATTCCCCGAAGGAGTAGGCAGAGGTGCATTTCTGCATCCACATTTCACCAGGTATTTATCAGTCCCACGTAACAGGGGAGAGCCTTTTGCCCTTTGGCGGGAAAAATTCCAGACTCCGTGCTGCTACTGGGAATTCCCTAATGGAAAAAAAAAACACTTTGCCCCAACCGGGAATCGAAGCCAGGACCTCTAAATGTCATAGAGTCATGTGTGATGTAAAGAGGAAGAGATATATAGAAAAACGGTATCATCAATCAGAATAGGTAAAAAATACTAGTAATCTAATACCAAAACTACTGTACTGCAGATTGTTAAAAAAAAACAACTTACAGTGCTCAACATTCCCGTGCCACAGTTCCACAGCAGCGTGGTGATGTACAGCATCCAAGCCTTTTTTGCGAAAGCTGCTATGAACTGAAACAAAAAATATTAGGTATATATATATATATATATATTTCAACGGCCTCAGTGGCACCTCATGGTTAGTGCACCACCATCCAAATACAGAGCCAAATGGACAAAGTTACTAGTATTCCTCACCAATTGAAATATTTACTCCAGCCAATGAGCACTGTTTTTTCACACCAAACGATTTTTTTAAATAAATACATACATAACCTCACGCCTGTATTCCCCTAAGGGTTAGGCAGAGGTGCATTTCGCCAGGTGTGTATTAGTCCCACGTAATAGGGGGCGAGTCTATTTCCGTTTTACGAGCACATTCCCAGGCTCTGAGTTGTTACTGAGAATTTCCTAATGGAAACCCAATAACAATTTGCCCGACACCGAACCCTGGACCTCTAGATGGCACGGCACGTGGCCACGAGGCAGTCAAATAAATATACCTAGGAACAATAAAATGCTTACCGTCCCTGCTGCTATGGGAATAGCACTTCCCAAAATAGTCGTCCGCCTTCCCATATTGTCGGAGATGAAGCGAGTCGCGAAACTCCCAGCTATGAAGCCAATAGGATTCATACCCAGCATCCATGATATTTCATTCTGGAACAATGGATTATATCGTTGTCAATAAGAGGGACCGCTGTTAATACAAACCGGTTACTGCCTTAAGACTAAAAGGAATTCGTAACCCAGGAAGAAAACCTCGGCATTATTATTCTGCATGTCTAGAAACGTATATTAACACGTTCGCGCGAGCAAGCCGTTGTCTCGGAGTCAGCGGCGGCCTTAGGGGGTGGCGAACGGGACAATCGCCCGGGGCCTCGCTCTTGCAAGGGCCTCGCGCAACTCAAATAAAAAAAAAGGATTTTTATTTATTTTTAATTTAAAACTGTTGATTTTGATCCTTTAATTATTCATATAGGTTATAACATAGCGGTAAATTAAAATAAAGTTAGTTAACTAATTCATTCATTCAAAACATTATTGAAAAATTCATTATGTAGTACTTGAAAAGGGCGTCGAATACTTTTCACAAAGGACAAAGGGCCTCGCAAAGACCTGCCGCCTGGAGCCTCGCAATGGGTAAGGCCGCCTCTGCTCGAAGTGCTTAGATTGACACGCAATTTTCCTATACTATAATGTACGACTTCATAGCCAAGATATAGCCAAGCTATTTTCAACTCTATGCTTAGGCTCATCTTTGAACCGTCCATCCGGTCCCAAGTATAACAGACAGACTGACAGACAAATTTACATTCGCATTTTTATAATAGAATAGACTATATTGGTCTCCAAGGAAGAGTTTTAAATTTTTGTTAGGCAAACATTTGTTAATAGTAATAATAGCAGACATTGTATATATACAACACCTTATTGATAAACTTTAATTAAGTCTGCCTTGTCTAATCATTGCTCTATTGAATGACCAGTAACATTAATAAATAAATAAATACACCCAACAGTCACATACATAGTTCTGACCCCACACTAAGATACGAGTCTTGTGTAGTGGGTATCAGAAACTACGTGAGACTTTTATCTCAGAAACACCCAGACCCGAAACAAATATTTGTGGATCACACAAACATTTGTCTCGGTGCGGGGATCGAACCCGCGGCCTCTCGTTTCGCAAGCTGGTTACTAGCCAACTGCGCCACGGGGCTGTCATCAAGTAACAGTCAACGCTTGATATGTTGCTTTTGATTCCCATATTTGTATTAAAATAAAACGTGGCTAATATATAAACGTTCTAATAGCATCGGAACTAAAAAGAACGTGATATTACGTTGTGTCACCTCACATAATCACCGAAAGGACTTCAAATGACGAACGTGCTTACTTATTTGGGTCCACCAACGATAACGCAAAGTAAGCCCATTGTTCTGAGCTAAAATACCATTTCAATGCAACAAGCATTTGTAACATAAACATAGAAGCTATTGTACTGGCTACATTACTTCCACGAATCTATCCGTACTTCCTTTGTATGATGGCTGTGAGTCTCGAAAAAATTTAAATTATTTTTCATTGACAATATTCGTTGGTTAACAGGATAGAATCCTCAGTTGATTTTTGTAATTGTTGAAATTTACAACAATATGTGTAAGTAGTGATGGCCTTGAGGTTTAGGCACGCGGTCGAGAATCTCGGCGGTCGCAAGTTCAAACCCAGGCACACCTCTGACTTTTCGAAGTTATGTGTGAATTCACAATGAATCATCACTTACTTTAACGGTGAAGGAAAACATCGTGCGGAAATCTGCACATCTAAAAAATTCTTAGAAATTTCTTAGATGTGTAGTCCGCCAACCCGCACTAGGCCAGCGTGGTGGACAAGGCATAAACCCTCTCAGTTATAGAGGAGGCCCGTGCTCAGCAGTGGGACGTATATATGGTTTCGAGATTTAGGCGCAAGGCCGGGTCAAAGTTCGACGATTGTGAGTTCAAACCACACACCTCAGACATGACTTATCGAAGTTGAATTATCACGTACTTCAACGGGGAAGAAAAACATCGTGAGGACACATGCACACCTAAAAACTGTTAAAATTTCTTAAGTGTGTGGTCTGCAAACACGCACTAGGCCAGCGTCCTATGCCCAGCAGTGAGACGTATATCGGCTAATGCTGATGATATCTTTTTAAGTAAAAACATACATACATACATAAATTCACGCCTGTATTCCCCGAAGGGGTAGGCAGAGGTGCATTTCTGCACCCACATTTCGCCAAGTATGTATCAGTCCCACGTAATAGGGGGCGAGCCTATTGCCGTTTTTCGGGCACATTTCCAGACTCCGTGCTGCTACTGAGAATTTCCTAATGGAAAAACCCAATAACACTTTGCCCGACCCGGGAATCGAACCCAGGACCTCTAGATCGCTCGGCACATACTTATACCGCGAGACCACGAGGCAGTTTAAGTAAAAACTGCATCCAAATTGGTTTAAAGATGAATTTATAATATTTTTAGAGATTCTTCAATCCTACCTCCGCTTTTTTTTATCCTGAACACTGTTATAGTACATCAGCATTCACCCATGGCGATAACGTTTGTTATATATTGAGGCGCCTACTTACACTGGATATCTCCACGCTGGTCTCGTTGTCTTGGAACTTGGTGAGAACTGGAGTGGGCCATGCTGACGTCACGCCCAAAGACACGAACGCCAATGACACTGAAATGAATAAATACACCCAAAGGTCACAAACATAGTAACCAACACCCAATAATAAGATGTTGTTACCGAAGTCTGTCAAAAACTGCGAAAGACTTTCTAGTCTCACAGAAAAACATACCCTAAGGCAGGGGCGTAGCTACCGCCGTATCAGCCGTATCAATGATACGGGGGCCCCGGGGTACAAAGGCCCCGTAACGTATAATATTTATTTTAATTTAATACAATCATTTTGTTTAATTTTTGTGAAATCTTTACCCTTCATTGGGGCCCCCAGCTAATTTTGATACAGAGCAAGGCACGTTACGCCACTGCCATAAGGGACTAGTTTTGGATCACAAAATTTATACTAATGCGGGGATCGAACCCACGACCGCCCTTTTTACAAGCTGATGTCTACCCAACTCCGCCACGAATACTTTCAAGATAAAATCTTACATACTTGTAACCATTTAAGTACAAAGTAGATTCAATGAGTCAAGTCAGTACTTGCAGTCAGCTCCGGACAGTTCCAGAGCTAAGGGATATAATTTCAGCGTTGGACAGTGTATTAGATTTTTCCTTAAAACCACGTTATCTGTGTGAAATATAATGATTTCATTTACTATGTAAACCAATACAAGTGCTGTACCATTCCGTATCAATGTTTAGTTATACATTCCATGCAGCAACCGTAATCCAATTCCATACTCGACATTTTTAGTTACACCTACAAGTTAGACCTAAGGTTGTTGCACTTTAAAATACCATATTTAATTTATTAGTCTGAGATCCTGAAGTGGCTAACTTTTTGTTAGTTGTTTTTGTATTACAAAATTGTTATTATATTAAGAAAGCATTCGTGGAACAAGACACACTTGTCTTCAAATTTCCTAGCAAGAAAGTTTTAGTCATAGTTGAGTTAACTCTGTTAAAACTCAATCAGTACCATATGATACAAAGCGTACAATTATAACAGTAAAGTGATTGTAAAATTCCTAAAATTAGAATAAACCCACAATGTTAACGCTGAGGGAATTTCTTATCGCTTTTTCGAGCGGCAGCGATAATATACAGTAAAAAGACCATGATTAAAAACTATAGGTTCATGTGATTACAAACACATTGACAATAAAATAAATTCCACAAAAAAAATCTATTTCCATAAGTATTAGATGTAGGTACAAAAGCGTAATTTTTTAGGGAATTTTCGGGGTCTTTTTACCTGTATAACGAATAGGAATTAGACAATAAAGTCTATTTTAGAAATTACGTGTTATGATTCCTAATTCCTGGAAATATACTTGATAAACTACAATAGGCTCGCTTTCCATTAGTTAGCTATACAACATGGATATAAAAATAAACCTCTGTCTACCCCCCCAAAACTACACACAACCCATTACTTCCCAAGCATTCAGCAAGCAACATTGGAATTTTTTGATGAAATAATATGAGAGAAAAACAAAATGTATTTTTTTCGCGATATATTATGAAGTCGGATCATAATGCTCTTCGTTAGTCGGCAAAAATTATTAATTTGAAAAAAATATTATACATTACAATCATCTTAACATTTTTTACAGCGAAAAAAAATATTTTATTAAAAAAATTGTGTGAAATTACGAAATTCATCAGAAACAATAAAAACAACAATTAAAAAAAGGTTGATTACAGTGTTCTAAAAATAGGACAGTGGGGAGGAATAGGTTAAGGCGCGCATTACTATTATTTAACATGGTTTGTTCCTCAAAGTAATATAAATAGTTCAATATAAGGCTTTGCAAGTATGTATTGCGGTTAGTATGTAGGCATTGACATCATGTTTACACATTAGCCGGTACTTTGTACTCAAACCCATCAGATAAACGGTAAAGTTCGAATGGACACGTAATTTCAAAATGTATTACAGTTATTATTTAATTTGTAATATTTATTGTAGGCGATGTCAATCAATTTGCATTCAAATACTCACCGCTAAATGTGATTAAGTACTGAACTTGGCGGCTCTTCTCCAACATCTGAAAACATTAATAACCTATTACAATACAGAATTAATTTTCCCACCAGTTCCCCGAATTATTCGTTTCCTATCATCATCAGCAGCAGCAGCCATTCTAACGTCCACTGCTGGACATAGGAATCTCCTATGACACGCCACTGGGCTTGATCTTCGGCCCTCCTCATCCAACCGCTGCCAGCCACCTTCCTATATCGCAACTAAAACAGTTTTCAATGTAGCATGTTATCTTATATCTTTTATCTGTACCTCTACACCTGAGAGGGGGGCCTTAGTACACCAAATTGATCTAATTCGGTTTGCACATAAATTCTCCTTCATACCAGTTACTCCTTCATGCCTGCCTCATGGATTCGCAGCACAAATATGTGCCTTGCGGTCTAGAGTTTCAGATTGAGTAGTGGTCATTGGTTTTTCCATCAGGAAATTCTCAGAAGCGCGGAGTATGGAATTATGCCCGAAAAACGGCATTCGCCGCCTATTATGTGGGACGAGAACACAAGAGAAAAAGGCAATATAAAAACAACCGATTTCTACTGGGCACACGTGATAGACTTAGCCCTAAGTGTCACAGGAACTTGATTATTTACATTCAAGACTAAATTAAATTAATATATTAACAAGTTGTGTTGTGTTGTTGAAGTCGTGATGGCCTCGAGGTTTAGGCGCGCGGTCGAGAATCTCGACGGTCGCGGGTTCAAACCCCAGGCACACACCTCTGCCTTTTCGAAGTTATGTGTGTATTGAATTATCACGTACTTTAAAGGTGAAGGAAAACATCGTGATAAAACCCGCACACCTAAAAGTTCTTAGGAATTTATTGGGTGTGTAGTCCGCCAACCCGCACTAGGGCAGCGTGGTGGACTAAGGCCTAAACCCTCTCAGTTGTAGAGGAGGCCTGTGCCCAGCAGTGGGACGTATATGGGCTGATGATGATGATGAACAAGTTGTGTTATACAATCCGTTACAATATAACACCACAACGGATGATGATAAAACTTTGATAAACCAACAAACATTGGTTATTTACAGGATGTCAGATTACGCAAATATATTAATTTACAGAGTGTGCTCTGTGATCATTTTTTTAATAGAAAGCGCGTTACGTTTCATGATGGTCTTCTGTCGAACTCGGGATATATTAAAATAATATAATTATATAAAAATATGTGTATTGGACTATTTATTCTATTATCTTCTGATAAGATTCAACGAATAAATACAAACACATGTATATAAAAAAAATTATATTAAACACATACTTTCTTTCGAAAATATATTTTTTATTTTTATCGATTATCGATTCTTGATACTCAATTATCATTACTGTTATCAACAAAAAATATTTGTATCAAGGCAATTACGTATTGTATTCTTTCGAGACTGCATTCGGGGAATAACTGCGAGAGTTGTAAAACCGCTACTTACATAGGTACTTTCCCAAGCCGCGAATAAGGACCCTTACAAATACAATGCCACTCTATTACAATTCTCGGGCTATAAATATTCATAAACGGAGCCTATTGTTCAATCCTAAACTATAGAAAACTGATACGTTTCTTATAAAGGCAACTTCACTCACTTTATACTAGCGCGGCGGTAAGGTCCCGCTTTGTCTCATCTATAGTCGGATTTTTAATTAGACGAAGCCAACTGACAGTAACTAATGTCACTTTGTAAAATAATGTTGCAATATTTAAAGTAATAGTGATGCGTTCAGTTCTCATTCAATCAGATGAATGAACAATGAGTGTGAATAGTTAATCATTTTAAACTATAAAAGAATATTATTTCCATTTTACAATAAAATTGTATAAAAGTGCTGTGATATAAGTTACTAGTAGTGTGCCATTAAACCGGTTTTTGACGGCTTATTACAAAGCGCGGCACGGCGACTAGTGCCAACACCGATCAACGCCGCGGGTGTCGGTCGCCATTTTGTTTGTCATTCGGCTCCTAACCTCTGGTCTGATAGCACGAATGTTTTTTCTGCGCTCACGCTGTTTAGTTATTGTTTTTGTTAAGTTTTTCGTTACGTTGTGTTTGTGGTAATTGTTGTGTTTATTTGTTGCTATATTGTTTCGTACAAACGATATGGATCCTCAACCAAGCACGTCAAGCCAAAGCTTGTCTCCAAGAAAGAAGAGACCACGGATTGCTTTAAGCGTTACCGAAAAACTCATGATACAAAACGTCTTCAAACACGTATTTGAGGAGAAAGCTGCTTCACTATTACCTATTGAGGCTCCCGGAAAAAAGACCGTGTTTCGAAAACAGCTGACATTTTGGGAATTGGTGTGGTGGGTGTCTCATATAATTAAAGAAGAAGACAAAATGGTCTCGACGACATGATCGACAATGTTTCAGACAGATTTATAATTAATGTGACCGAAAGCGATAGTGATGATTTTCTATCTGATGATGAATAAAAACAAATTATGTAATAAGCGATGTTTTTATTTTCATTACCTACTTATAATTATTATATTTTATACATCTATAGTTTCAACTACATGATGTATTGAAAATAGGACAGTCTTACAAGTTTCCTCGCAATATTTTTCTTAATGTTTAAAACACTCTGTATTCAGTATAGGTAGATACTATAGGAACATAGTCGTCGAAAACTCGTTGGTATGTACAAAGCACGACTAAAATTCGAACCCCGTACCGGATATCGGCAGTTCGGCACACTAACTATTCACTAGACAATCGAGGCAATTTCATTCATTAAGGAGTTTTTTCAATCATTCACTTTGTCACAACACTATTTTTATTTCATCAAAAACTGACAACACAGTAAACGTCAGTTGACTTCGTCTAATTAAAAATACGACTATAGGTACCAACTACCAATACAGATTTTTAACGTATTCGAGTTAAAGGGAGCCGAAAAAACAACATTCTAAATTAGACTTAAATGATCACGTGCTTTTACGATTTGTGACATACATACAATATACATACATAGCCTCACGCCTGTATTTAATTAAGGGTAGTCAGAGGTGCATTTCTGCACCTATATACATTTCGCCAAGTATTATAAGTCCCAGTTGCCAGGTAATAGGGGGCGAACCAATTGCTGTTTTTCGGACACATTTCCAGACTCCGTGCTGCTATTGAGAATTTCCTGGTGGAAAAACCCAATACTACATTGCCCGAACCAGGAATCGGACCCCGGACCTCTAAATCGCACGGCACATACTCGTGACGCGAAACGAGGAGGCAGCCACGAATTGTGACATCATGTTTAAAAAATGAATTTGTTATGAAAAAATGGTCTTTATAAATAAGTATAGCCGCACGCAATAAAAAAACGCCGGATAATCTGATATGGCCCACATCTTACTAGTTGATTTTAAGATGCCATCATCTTAATCTCAAAGAATAAGTGCCTTATGCAGTCGTGCAGACTTGATTTCGATTACCCTCGTGTAGTGTTATTAGTTTTTTTCATTAGGTCATATTAATAGCAGCGCGGAGCCTAGAAAACTGCATGAAAAGCGGCAGTATGCCCTTACTACAAAGGATTTTAACCAGGCCTGCCGATTCGGCTATACAGGCGTAAAGTTTTTCGCTCTGTTGTTATCACATAAAATGATATTTAAAAAGTAACGTTCAAAGAGAGTTACTTACAGAATTGTGATATTAAAAAAAATGGCATTTAGCGTTACATGAGCGAGTTGTCTTATGACTTATACTGAATTAAGCAGAGGCTATAAATATCGGCATAAAAAATAAGTGAATACGAATTTAACCAATAGGTATTCATCGTGACCAATTGCCGCAGATTGTCCAATCAGAAATTGTCGCGAATTGTCTCCCAAGGGTATTAATTAGGAGTTTAATAATAAAATGCCACATTATTAACAGTATTCAGTTAAAAATAAGCTATTAAGCGTTTTAAGAACTTGGAGTCGCAATAAGTCGAAATTTTATGTTATGCTTTTCTCCGTACAGAAAATTGTTGATTGTAGAACTTCTAAACAATCGTATAATTACTATAATTCCGTAAATACCAGAAATAAAAATGCAGGATTAAAAAAGACAAATAATGTAAACAAACTTTGAGGTTATGTATTATATACAAATAAAACCGCTTACAAACTCCATGTCTTTAACA
This sequence comes from Hemaris fuciformis, assembly GCA_907164795.1. Lineage (NCBI taxonomy): Eukaryota > Metazoa > Arthropoda > Insecta > Lepidoptera > Sphingidae > Hemaris > Hemaris fuciformis. The sequence continues at coordinate 12,704,554 of OU015440.1, forward strand.
TAAAACCTAAATTTTATTTAGTACTTGTAATGTCTTACCTTGTAGTGGACACCTGAGTTTTGAGTCAAACAATACTACCATCGATGTTTACTTAATTATTAATTTAGATATACCTATTTTAACAAAGTATTTCTATAACATTACACAAGTAATAATGAATTAACGTGGCTTTAAACTTGTGAAAAGCGCGTTCATTGCGGTTTTTTAACCGTCAATTAAGATTTCAAAGTTTAATTCTAATACGAAAAAATTGAAGTATTTTAGAACTTCCTACATGAAACACAACTGACAGCTAAGCACTTGCTACAGCTATGAGCTAACTGCAAACTGCAAGTGCAAAGTGTAAAATGTCACTGTCAAAATATATATTCGTATTTCGTAGAGTTGAATTTATATGCAAGCACACCTACTGCGTAGGTATATCAGCATTTCATTCATTCCACTTAGGGTTCGTACACATTAGTAAGAGAGCGTAATTTATTATTGTTTATTAAACTTGCTTTTAGGTGAGTAAGTGAAATCATAACGACTCAGCTCAAGAATCGGGGGAATGAAAGTAGAAAATTAAATTAATCAGAATAATAGGGATCAAAAGTTCTGACTGGTAGTAATAAAATCGTTGAAAAATATAGAAATGATTTCAAATAAAACAAGGCGTCTTTATCTTCGGAGTGAATGTATAGAGGACATGTATTTAGGTTGCTCCATTTTTCCTGTGGCAACTGAATATAAAGGCCGATTTAACTAACTGGCTCAGAGGCGCTCGCTGAGACTTAGAAGTCGCTTATTAGTACGACTATTCTGGAAATACCTTTAATAGCGACAATTGCTATCGATATTGACGCTCTCATAAGGCCTTTTCAGCCACGGTTGCAAGTGCATTGTCAGCACTCAACAAGATCATTTTTAGTAAATAGCATCGAGGCCAACGTAAACACTGAATTACAAACTATATCACCCTAATAGTACTGCCTAAAGTATCTAATCCTAAGTCTTACATACGTTTTATTTAGTCGTTTGTGATCCACTCTACTATCTCAGACGAAAATATGTATGTCCCTGAAAAGTTTAAGCTTCTGCAATTTTCAGTTTTTTTTTCAATAGTTGGCAAAATCTTAATCACAAGCAAAGTGGCGTGCAAAACCCAACTGAATATAGTGTAGACCATAGCCATTTTAAGTCTTATTCGTATTATAACAAAAATCTTAAACTGTGCAATAAACTTATGATTTATCCGTAGCCTTATTAGAGCTTCGCGAAGTAATCAGTGCTTATTAGTATTTTATGTTCTTACCCCAAAAATATGATTGGCCTTCTATCTATGGTATACAATTTGTTGTAATCGAGAATAGTTTTTATATCTTTAGTATAAAGTTTAAAATTAAATAGTTATTCCTGAGGATGTGTTGCCAACAGTTTATACAAAAACTTATAAATAAATAACTGCTTTTGGATTAAAACAAACGAGAATTAAGTATTATTCATAAATTTAAAATTTTGTTTCGGTTAAAAATATCAAGTTTGTTATAATAAAATGAACGAAAAATAGTTAGAATACTTAGTAATTACCTATAGTCACTGCCAGTCCAGGTAATAGCAATAAAAAAAATTATCTCTGGTCCAAACTCCAAACCATATGTATTCTGTGATGTGAATCATTCACTCGATCACTCTTTAAAAACTAGTTGGCAAAACTGATCTTTTGGAAAGTGTCGTGTGGCAGGGACTCGCGTAAATGTTGAGTTTATAGAAACAACCCAAATTCGACACAAAACAACAATGTCAGAACATGTGCTACCGGCCGAAGAGCCGATAAGATTCGTAGCACCAATAATTCAAGACAACCCTACAGGATGGGGTCCATGCGAAATGCCGGAGCAATTCAGGGACATGCCTTACCAGCCGTTCAGTAAAGGCGATCGCTTGGGCAAGATTAGTGACTGGACCATGGTACAGGATAAGAAATACCAGAGTAAGTTTAGACAATTACGTGCTTGCATCTGTGTTCTACACAGCGCTTAAAATTAAGTATATTTTGAGGTTATGATGACGTTTGTTGAATCCGTGCTGAGAATCTGAACATATTGACTAAAAAATGCATAGATTACATTCATTGTACATGTTGTGAATTTGAAAACAATAATTACATAAGAAATATTTTAGATGGCACCACACAATTTGTATCCTATCAACAATCGTCAGTACCCAAACACCATGCCCATATTGTTACAATCAGGGCTGCCAGCAAATAAATCGCAGCTATACGGTTTAGTATCTGCAATTATACGAAATTTGATCGCATTATACATAACCATTCTGTAATTTAGCTCTTGTTTTTTTTTTAATTTTACTTAGATAAATGGTCGAAAAGTCGAGATTCGAGACTCTTTTTTAGAATCTCAGTTACCTTACCTAGATAAATGCTCGAAAACTCGAGACTGGACAGTAGTTCTTGTTTTTATTTTTTACTTTAGTTACCCTAACTTTTAGACAGTTTGATTTCATTCCATAATATGTTTTTGTATCATATTATACGAAATGGTCATAGATACAATACACCATCCGATTATACATATTTTGTATCCAATTATACAATCTGGCAGCCCTGGTTACAATATTCTATTAAAGCTACAATTACTATTAAAACCTAGAATCTCAATACCATTCAACGTTTAGTCACATCCGTTTAAAGTACTTTTACAATTAAATCTTTGAACTAAAGCTATTTAAAATGGGTATGTTTGCTGACATGAATAGATAGCTGTTCAAAATCATATATTGGAATAGTAAGAACTGTGCTGACCGCACACTGATTATGCAGGATTGGCTTAAGATCAAAATAAGTATAACCAAAAGTAAGTATATTTTATAATATTTCAACAGAGACTTAAGAAATAAATATAGTTCCTGTTCTTAGATTATATACACAATATTAAGCATCTTGGTCTGACCTTATTGTTAAATCTTTTTTTTCTTTTGGTAAGGCTTAATCATCTTTTTTAAAAATTAATGATAAATATTCTGTTACATCATGTACATTCAGAATTTATTACCTATTTTATTTTTGTATGACATTCCTTAATAGCTTCAAATAAATTAGTAATGTTTTTTGTTAGTCTTTACTTTTTAAGCAATCCAGTGTATCTGACTTATATGTGATTATGGCAGCTACTAATTGAGTCGGTCATTTCCCTTTGATGTGGCTGAAGAGACCAATAGATAACTAAAGCACCATACTTGTGAACCCATGCCGTTTATGTAGACTGGTCGGCCCAATTCACTTATAATATTAGTGATAGACATTGATCCTCTTTCTTTACTTTTTAATTTTCTTGATTCTGAATAATTTCTAAATAAAATGGAATCTAAATGATGCAATTCACATATTATTGACTTAATAAACAATTGATTCCCTCATGATCTTGCAGCTCAAGTATGTACTAAGCAATTTAGAGGTCCTGGGTTCAATTCTCAGGTCGGGCAAAGTACGTATTATTGGGTTTTTCCCTTGGGAAAATCTCAGTGGCAGCACAGAGTCTGAAAATGTGCCTGAAAAACGTCAAGTGGCTCGCCCCCTATTACATGGAACTGATACATGGACCTGGTAAAATGTGTGTGCAGACATTTCTAGGCAGAAAATCTGCCTACCACTTTGGGTATTACAGATGTAAGGTTATCTATGTTACATAAACTACTGTAATATCGATTCATTCACATTTTTACAACTTAACAATATTTTTGTATTTATACACTAGCTTTACTATTATAATTATTATAATTGCAGATAAGTATGCATCACAGTTCGGCGCTGGTTCGTCATACGCGTACTTCCACGATGAGGATGAGAGTACATTCCACTTGGTGGACACTACGAGAGTGCAGAAGCCTCCGTACCAGCGCGGCCGTGGTCGAGGCCAGCGCGGTCGTGGCGCCAGGGGCGCGCGCACTCCAGGTGGCATGACCACTTTGAGCAAGGTATCTACACTGATGCTATGAATGAGAAAGTCTATCTGTCTGTCTGTTTCTTAAACTTTCATGGCTTTGCCAACAAATTTGTATAATTTGGACCTTGGAAAAGGACGTAGGGCACTTAATTTTATGAAATTGCGTCCAGCTAATTTTGTAATATCTTATTGAATAGGGTTCTCAGGTATATAGTCTTTTCACTGTTATGCCAGTGTAAAAAAACACAATAATAACAACCACATACATCTAATATCTATGGTTGTATGGAAAACGTCAACATTTTTATTTTTTGTCGGGATTTTTTTTAACGCCTTAGTTTCCGATCACGATCTGAATACACCCTGTATACATATTTGGCCACCCAAATTTCGACAGCTTTGTTTTAAATCCCACATACAAAGCTATTGTCATCTACAAAACACAATTTCAGAGTCTCGGTTTGTTGACTGCTTCTCCAAATAATACGGCCAATATACAACTTGTAATCACGTTTAATCCTTCTTTTTCGTTTACAATTGTTCCGTGACTATCGTACACAACCGTCCGCCATTTCAAAATCAATGTTGCCAGTTATATCTTTTTACAAATCAAATATATTGTTCATCAATTTACATTTACACTTTTATATAAAATAATGAAGTGATTAAATTGAGATAATTTACAAACAGACATACATATATGATAAAATCTGTTATCATAAAATAAATTCAGGAATTTGCAAACACGCATTAATGTTGCCAGATTATTTTTAAACAAATCAATAAATCAAATATTTGTATACATTAAAAAAAGGTAATTTAAAAACATAATATGGTGAAACCTGTAATTGCTAACAGACGGCCGTCCTGTTAAAGAAATGCCCCATTTCTTAAATAGTCTCGGCCATTCTACAATAAGTGTATGGCTCTATACAATAAAAATAAAATAATCACAGTGTGTACTAAAGTGTAACATAAAAAAAAATACATTATGTAGCCTGACCCACAAAATAAATGACATGAACATTTAAAATCAAATGATTCCAAAGTAATAAACTCTAGTAACTGCTTAGAAATACAGAACAAATAGGAAAGTTATATGCATTATTATGATATCCAAAAATGTATATAGGTATACATTTAACATTCACCAATAGTCTAATCAACAAAACAATCATTATAAATAACATTTTGGATAGTCAAACAAGGATGCGAAGTTACTTCGAACTGCAATTGCTGCTGAAGATATGGTCCACCACTGTCAGTCAATATAGCTGGATAAGTCGCCGCAGGCTGCCGTTTGCCACCCGAGGGACACGGTCTGCCTTACAGCACTGTTACACACTTAATTTTGCTCATTTACTGCAGGCTGCCGTTTGCCACCCGAGGGACACGGTCTGCCTTACTGCACTGTTACTCGCTTAAAGCTGCTCATTTGCTGCAGGCTGCCGTTTGCCACCCGAGGGACACGGTCTGCCTTACAGCACTGTTACACACTTAATTCTGCTCATTTACTGCAGGCTGCCGTTTGCCACCCGAGGGACACGGTCTGCCTTACTGCAGTCTCACTCGGTTAAAATTCTTAGTTCACTGCAGACTGCTTTTTGTCACCCGCGGACAAAGTGGATACTTCAAGGCTAGCCGGTGACACCGATTGCACCGGTCTGCCGTCTGCGTCTACAGCGTACCTAAGCTGTAAACTATTAGGATAGGGATAGGGATTTTGAGGTAGGACGTAATGGGAGTTGACTTTCACTCTCGGAATCACTACTGGTACCTTCATCATCACTGCTTTTCTCACTGGTAGGAGAGGATTGGAAGGTTATCCATGGTTTTAGTTGATCTGCTGGGTAAATATTTTTATACTCTTTCCGTGAGTGACCATCAATACTAGTAACTTCATACCGATCTTTATCAAGGACAGATGTAATTTTAAATGGACCGCGAAATTTAGGAGCTAGTTTCTTGCTTTTGCCTTTTTCAGGGTTATGGTTGGGGATCATAACTAAATCGCCTTTACCGTATATCTTTGTAGGGGCTCTAGTTTTATCGAAATCAACTTTCATCTTGATTTGACGTTCTGCTATAGTGTTTTGTACCTTTCTTCTGACTTCCTCTCTTTCGTCTTCTGATGCTGGTAATGTAGGCTCAACAGCTCCTCGTATGATATTTTCGTTTTGACTAGTCGTTCTATTTCCGAAAACGACTTCTGCAGGACACTTTCCAATACCTTTGTTGATTGTATTATTTAAACTCCACTGTAATTTTCCCATATTGAGATCCCAATCCTTCTCATCTAGACCGTGATTCATAGAAGCTAGCGAATTTAAAATTGTCCTGTTGTATCGTTCGATCTGTCCGTTAGCGCGAGGTGTCGCTACGGCATTCAATACGTGCTTGACACCAATCAATCCTATGAAACTTTTGAATTCATTGGAAGTAAAACTCGAGCCTTGATCGGATATAATAATTTTCGGACAACCAAAAGTAGCAAATATTTCCTCTAATACTTTTATAGTCGTTTTAGACTTTAGGTTTTTAACTGCCTTCACGATAATAAATTTGCTGAACCCATCAATCACTCCAAAAATGTGCGTATTACCACGTTTGCTTTTCACAAATGGCCCTAAATGGTCTATATGAATTGTATGAAAAATTGTCGGAACTTTAGGAATCGGGTGTAAAAACCCTGATTTCTTACCAGGCATCTCTTTATTATATGCGCAATTTATACATGATTCGACATACTTCTTAACAAATCGCTTCAGTTTGGGAAACCAATAATCCGCACTAATCTTTTCCAATGTCTTGTCTAAGGAAAAATGCCCTGCTTCGTCATGGTTAAGCTGACAGATACGCCACCGTGCTCCATGAGGTACTACCCATTTCAGCTTTCGGCCCACGCGTCTGTATATTTTTCCATCGCGGACTACATAATTATTGGAAATGTCTTTGAGGTCCTCGGTTGACGTCTCTAAAATCGTCTTAATATGCTTAATCCGCGGATCCGTCATTTGTACAGTGTGCAACCAGTCATTAGTGGTTATTTGTAAAATCTCAATCTCCTTGTATTCGTGGGTACACTCCAATGGGTTTCGACTTAAAGCATCTACATGTTGCATGTTGTGACCTGGTCGATATTGGATTGTGAAATTGAACTCCTGCAGCATAAGCCACCATCTTGCTACTTTCGGTAGTAGGTCACGCTTCGTGAGGGTGGAGCGTAATGCATTGCAATCAGTTACGACTTTGAATTCGATCCCAATCAAAAATACTCTAAACTTTTGCAACGATAAAACCACTGCCATAGTCTCAAGTTCATATGAGTGCCAAAACTGCTCCTCGCGTGTGGTTTGGCGACTAAAATACGCTACAGGTCGTAAAGGGTTATCCTTATCGGATCTTTGAAGCAAAATGCCCCCAACTCCAACTTTGCTAGCATCACAGTGTACTTCAGTCTCATAATCGGCATCATATAATGCCAGAATTGGTCTGGTGACAAGTTTGTCTTTTATACTCTGGAATGAGTTTTCTTGTTCGTTTCCCCAGTGCCAACGGACGTCCGATTTGGTCAAACTGGTCAAGGGTTTGGCTAGCGTAGCAAAATTATATATAAACCGCCGGAAGAAACTAGCCAATCCTACGAACTGCCGTACTTGATGGACATTTGTTGGTGTAGGGAATTCGGCAACTGCTTGTGTCTTTTTAGTTCCCGGTCTTAAACCTGTCTCGGATACTTCATAGCCCAAATAATCTACTTCTGACTGGAAGAAGAAGCATTTCCTCAAATTGAGTGTAAGGCTGGCTTGCCGCAGCAATATCAATATTTGTTCAAGTTTTTCAAATGCTTCAGAAAAGGTTTTTCCCGCCGATAATAAATCATCAAGATATGGGATAGCCAGTTCAAACCGTTTGTTACCTAATGCCTTATTTATCATATTTTGGAATACCGCAGGGGCGTTAACGAGCCCAAAAGGCATCCTAGTATACTCATAATGCCCATCCGGCGTTACAAAGGCTGTCACATGTCGAGACTGTTCTGAAACCGGTATTTGATAGTACCCAGATGCCAGGTCCAAGCTAGTGAAGTAACATTTTCCGCTTAGTCTGTCTAGCTGGTCTTCAATCAGAGGCATAGGGTAGCTGTCTTTCACAGTCTTTTTATTCAGGGCTCTGTAGTCCACGCATAGTCTATACTCATTATTTTTCTTTTTTACTAACACTATAGGACTTGCGTACGCCGAGGTGGACTCTCGAATTATTCCGTTATCTAATAGGTTACCTATCATTTCCCTAACAACAGTCCGTTCGCTGTAAGGGAGTCGATAAGGTCTGTAAGCAACAGGTGTATCGTCGTTAAGTCGAATTGTCATTTCAGATATATTGGTGCATCCTAACTCTCCCATATTAAGTGCAAAGCAATCCCTATATGAGTTCAAAAGTTTAAGCAGCTGCAGCTTTTGTTCTTTAACGACCTTTGGACCTACATTAATCATGTCTAGAGGAATAGGTTCGATGCGATCTTTCGAAGCAGATGGAATAGATCCAGTATCGTAAATACTGTTAACAGGCACTGATGCCAGCTTCGTTTTGTGCCAGCTGTTTTTAGGTAGCTTGAGAGCGCGGGCAATTAGCCTACCCTTTGGAAATACGAAAGGGACTCCTGACAAGTTAACGATTATGATATTACCCACACCATTATTAAACTGGTATATTCCTTGTAGGACACTATATTCTTTGTCCTGTTCCATACAAACATTCCCTGGTATAAACATAAATTCCGAATAATTTCTATCTAATGTGTGTACCGTTATATCCATAAGTCCTTCGACAGTAACTTCATTGGAATTAATGATTCCCACCCGTTCTGCACTTGTATTGTCAGTATACAATGTTAATTGATTGCTGGTCTTGTATACAGTAACTGTTGGCAATTCCGTCAAGGATTGGCCTATCATAACATCAGTATGTAGTAACTCATCAGCCACGACATAGACGTCTATATCTGCCTTAACTGCGTCTATTTCTATTGTAACAGAAGTTCGTCCTATCGGTGTAACGCATCCATGGCCAAATCCTTTTAACACTGGAAGCTCTGTTTTGTCTAACAGTAGCGCAGAACCCACTGCAACCTTGTTTTTGATAAGTGTGCATTGACTTCCGAAATCAATATAACTAGATCTCTTAACACCATTTAGACTAATAGTTTTGAAATATTTGTCATTCACGTTATCCTTAACCATAGCTACATTTAGTATATTTCTCGTATCTGCATCTAAATTATTTTTTTCACTAATGTCCTGTGTTAGAGAATTTGCGGGTCGTTGTGAGCATTCTTGTATACTATGACCTATTCGGTGACACTTTTCACATCTTTTCAGTGGTTTTGGGCAGTTGATAGCAACGTGACCAGCTTCAGAACAATTGTAGCAACGTGTGTTGCGTTTTCCCCGAAAAGTGTCTGTATTGTTTTTTAAAGTCAAGGAACTCCGGTCACCGTTATCAGTTTTATTATCTTGAAACTTATTTTTATAATTCTGTTTTCGAGGTGGCATGGTTACTCTTCTTGATATTCTACGTAAATATTTCAGAAGCTGTGAGGGATGCTTAAAGCTGGAACCCTGAGCATTTAATCTAATGCTATTATCATAAATACCGTTTATAACGCAATCAACGGCATTACGACCTACGATTCCGCACATTTTGACGAGCCTAGCCTTATCGTGATAATATTCTTCCAGTGTTTCATCACGTCTACTTTTTCTCTCAAGCATTTCGTAAAGACGGTCTGCGTAGTTCCTGTCGTCAGGAAAGGTTTTCAAAATTTTACGCTGCCATTGTTTCCATGTTAAATTTACAGAACTTCTACTTTGGTACCACCGTTTAGCGTTGCCCGACAACTTAGGGATTGCGTAATAAATTATTTGCTTATCGCTCCATCCGTAGACTCTTGCCGTCTGATTCACCTTACGAATCCAATCATCAGCCGTAAAAACGTTCGCGTCGGGATCAAAGTCAGGCAAAACATTTTGGGCTCCCTCAAAGCTATTCGAACCCTTTCTATCTAGGTATCTGGCAAAGTTCTTAAGGAAGCCATCATCATTACATTTACTCCGCGATTTTCTTTTAGTCTTCTGTTTATCCCGCCTTCGTGTTTTTGCTCTAGAATGTCGCGCGGAACTATCAGAATCCAGGGAGGTATTTGTCATCGTATCCGTGCTAGAACTGGTACACGAGACTTCACGATTTCGTTTCATATCATTGTTACTAAGATCTTCGCTAGACGAATTAATTGGTCGAAGATACTTGCGCCGTGACCGACTTCGGTAAGGTTTCCGTCTCTTTCCAAGATTACGCAACGCATGGTCACGAGACTCATGCGATCTTCTTTCGTCAATATTCATTTCCAAAGGTGGTGTAAAACTTGACCGTACCGACATAAGTATTAGGGTGGTATAGGAGACTATCTTTGTTAAATTGGATAGGGTATGTAAATTAGGAAGAAAAATATAATCATCTATTAGTAGGGTACACTATGTTATATCATCGTAAAACATAAAAGTTGAAACAGTATTTTAATTTCTGTTTGTGAATAAATAAATTAATTAATCAATAGCGAACATATTGTGCAGGTCAGCCGAACTAAATCACCGATTGCGTTACTGCACATGTGTTTGTTCGCTTGAAACTATTGACAGTATAAAACTCACTATTTTTCGTACAAATCGTCGCAAGCTATTTGTCGTGTTTCTTTTGACTAGGCACAACCGGTTCGCACCGGGGAGTATGAATCATCAAGTATAGTAGTAAACTAGATATGAATTTATGATATAAATCTACCCACCGATCTGTGTGCCACACAGAACGTAGACCATAAAATATTAAATAAATGCAATTCATTGTACATTAGGGATCATTACAATGGGGTGAATTTTTTAAATTATTTTCACGTGTAGGTACTCAACACATTAAAACCAATAATATACCTAGAAAATATGCTAAGATCGCACCAACAATTTTATCATGTTAAATATTATTTCATGCTTTCACACGAAATTTCTTTTTTTTGAATGCATATCTCAAATCTATGGCGATTGTGCATTATATTTAGGCAAAATAAAAGTTAAACAATTAGTACATACCTCGGGCTTATCTCAAAAGTTCTTACCACTTCTGATTGTTGACTGCTTCTCCAAATAATACGGCCAATATACAACTTGTAATCACGTTTAATCCTTCTTTTTCGTTTACAATTGTTCCGTGACTATCGTACACAACCGTCCGCCATTTCAAAATCAATGTTGCCAGTTATATCTTTTTACAAATCAAATATATTGTTCATCAATTTACATTTACACTTTTATATAAAATAATGAAGTGATTAAATTGAGATAATTTACAAACAGACATACATATATGATAAAATCTGTTATCATAAAATAAATTCAGGAATTTGCAAACACGCATTAATGTTGCCAGATTATTTTTAAACAAATCAATAAATCAAATATTTGTATACATTAAAAAAAGGTAATTTAAAAACATAATATGGTGAAACCTGTAATTGCTAACAGGTTGTACTAAGCCATTATCACAGGAACATGGGCCGACTTGTAACCTTTCGATCGCATGCGTTATTTAACGCCACAGCGGCAACAACACTCAGTATTTTAAATCAAAATATTTTTTATTCACAGCAACGCGATCGCAAGTTGGGCAAGAGATGGGGCCAGCGTGGTGCGCCGATGAAAATCCGCGATGCATCCGTTACTGTGCGACCCACGTGGGTCACTATTGAAGACATGGACTTCCCACGTCTTGCTAAGCTTTCCTTGCCGGGGATTAAAGAAGGTAAAACATTTTATATTTTTAAAAAGAGATTTTATTAAGATTTAGTTCTGGGGGCATTTCACGTGAAGCGGACAAGCAAAAAAAAGTGAGGTCTTGAATTTTGTTTATATTGCGGTCAGTTATAGTGTTAATAGATGTAAACATGCATACACATTTTATTCTCGTGTGATGCTTATTTGCCCAGTTATGGGCTTCTGAAGATTTGACAAAATTTGACACAAGGCTTTTTTGGACGTTGCGGTTGGTATCAAGAAATTTATAAAAAAAATATAAATGGAGTTGTTTCAAATAGTAAAAAGGATGCTCTTTTGAAGTTTTTAGGAATTTTTTTATTTTAATTTTTTTAGTATAGAAAACCGGAAGTCAACATTTCATATAAGATTTTGACAAACTTCGACCACTTTATTTTTTTATATTTTAACTTTAAAGCGTCACGATTACACATTATTCACCAAAACTTAAAGAATGGGATCACCATTACTTTAGAAGTTACAACAAATAAAGTACCATCATAGAGGTGTAATACGTACGGTGCGCGCCCTATCTAGAGCTCACTAAAGGGAGCCAGTGTACACAATAACATAAAACAATGCCGGATATGAGGTTTTATACATAAATATACACATGGACTACATGAATCAAAATTGATTTTGAAAAATAATAATAACAAGTACTGTTTATTTTCCAATTTTTACAATTTCATTGTGGGAACTAAAACTTGTCATTTTTATCATATGCTAACTTTTTATTTTATTTAATAAATAATTAAAAATAAAATTAATTAAGAATAGCGTGAACACTTAGTCCCATGAATGGTAATCGTCATCGTCGTCACCGTCATCAGCCCATATTTTAATTTTTTTTATTTATTTATTTAAGCAAAATTTCTGACAAAAACAATGAACTATGAGCTATCTTATGAACTAAGTTAAAGACTAAAAATTGAGCATATATGTACGTCCCACTGCTGGGCATGGGCCTCCTCTACCATTGAGAGGGTTTAGGTCTTAGTCCACCACGCTGGCCTAGTGCGGGTTGATGGACTACACACCTAAGAAATTCCTAGGAACTTTTAGGTGTGCAGGTTTCATCACGATGTTGTCCTTCACCGTTAAAGCAAGTGATAATTAATTATGAATATACATAACGGCGTAAAACCATATGCTGAGAGCTACGTCATCGCTCTTGCATAAACAAGAATGACTCACGGGCGGTCGCCCCTCTTCGGTGTCGATTGCCTCCACTATTCGTCTATAAAAGGCCGCCAGCTGCAGCGGAGTGGGCATTCATCGGTCGACGCGCGGACAGAAAACATCCGAATTATTGGCAAATAAAAGGAACTTTGATTGAAGTTGATTGTTGAAATTACTTCTCAAAATGGATCCTCCAGTAATAACGATGTCACTGCTATTCTTAAACGATCCTGGGCTATCTGCCTCGTCAGTAATTGTGAAGTTTTACTAAAGAAAACTCAAAGTATGAGTTATCACCATAAACCAACAGTTGTGACGTCGGACATCTTAACGACACTCCGAAGCCACACCTGCTCCGACATACACATAACTTCGAAAAGTCAGAGGTGTGTGCCTTGGGTTTGAATCCGCGACCACCGAGATTCTCGACCGCGCGCCTAAACCTCGAGGCCATCACTGCTGGTAATAGCAGATTCAAAACATTTTATTAGAAAATCCCTTTCTTGTTGAATACTTAGAGTAATTATAGAGTTTCAGTCAGCGATGATTTTGCTGATTAATACTAAATATACATACATATTATAGCTGAATGTAAAGTTGCTAAACGTTTCAGGCTGCTATTCAGACCATCACACGGCCCCTTTCCATGAGATGTAGCATGAAAATTCTTTTAATTATATTTAATGAACAAGTGCTAGTTCCTACAATGAAATTGTGAAAATTTTAAAATAAACAATACTTGTTAAAAAAAAATTCAAAATCAATTTCGATTCATGTAGTCCATGTGTATATTTATGTATACAACCAAATATCTGGCATTATTTTATGTTATTGTGTACACTGGCTCCTTTTAGTGAGCTCTAGATAGGGCGCACCGTACGTATTACACCTCTATGATGGTACTTTATATGTTGTAACTTCTAAAGTAATGCTGATCCCATTCTACAAGTTTTGGTGAATAATGTGTAATCGTGACGCTTTAATTTAAAGTTAAAATATAAAAAATTAAAGTGGTCGAAGTTTGTCAAAATCTTATATGAAATGTTGACTTCCGGTTTTCTATACTAAAAAAAAAAATTAAAATTTTCCTGAAAACTTTAAAAGAGTATCCTTTTTACTATTTGAAACAATTCCATTAATATTTTTTATAAATTTCTTGATACCAACCCTAACATCCAAAAAAGGCTTGTGTCAAATTTTGTCAAATCTTCAGAAGCCCATAACTGGGCAAATAAGACCACACAGACAGACCACACACCAAAATCACACGAGAATAAAAATGTGTATGCATGTTTACATCTATTAACACTATAACTGACCGCAATATAAACAAAATTCAAGACCTCACTTTTTTTGCTTGTCCGCTGCACGTGAAATGCCCCTCTGATGAATGTGGGCGAGATTTTTGAGTCGCCAAATACTTCTGGGTCTATGTATTACATTATATTGCTCACTAACGTTTAACTGAATTACGATTGAAAGGGGCTCCCTAAGGATTTCCTTGTGAGCAAAACTCTTAGGAGAGGGTTTCCTCAAATTAATTATCCTTTATTGTTAGTGAATTCACACAATTTGTTTTTCAACTTTGAAAAGTCAGATATATGGGGTTACAGGTTAAGTCGACCTATTCCCGTTAGGGCGTATAGTTTACTTTTTTTTTTATACAGGCACGGCAAAGTGACCCCATTGCACCTGATGGTAAGTGTAATGGAGTCCAGAAAAAGTGCCGACCAGCGAGAGATGATGATCTCCCGTTGGTCGACGCAATCATGCCGGCCGAAAACCTCTTCACCTATCTTGTGAAGAAGTTTGGGGGACTAATACCATGGTGAACAAAGGACCGACTGCGAGAAACCGGCCAAAAAATTCCGGCACGGTCATCCTTTCACCATGATTGAAGCCCCCCCGAAAACCGGATATACACTGGCTGATCCCGGAACGCGGCACACTTGCATGTGCCACTATGGCGGGTTTTACGCCCTGTGTACGGTGGTCGCTATCCGGGCGGATACGAATATCCTACCACCAGCCAATTACATCATTTCTAATTGATATGACTATGAGACACCCTATCCTAAATCTAACCGTTTTTGAGATATTTGAATTTAATTGTTTTTTACAAAAAACTCCCGATTTTCGGCTATCAGCTTAGATATTTTTAATATGTAAGTCTTATTATTACTATTATTTAGTTTTTCCATGTAAAATAAGATGCTTTATGCCCTCAATAACCAATGTTGTACATAAAACGAATAAATAAATCGTTGTAGACGATTAATACTTAGAAACTTTAACAAACATTTTGAAAGTTTATTTTTCTCGAAAGAATTATACTCACCAATTATTTTATTTAGTTTATGCCCTATATGCCTGGTATTCCGAACTGATCTATATTATACATGAGAATTGAAAGAAATCAATTCTTATTTGTTTCTTTAACGATTATGCACAGTGACACTATTAATTTTGTGTTCCTGAGTTATAGACTGAATATTTCGTTTTTAGGTGAAGATATTGTGTGCTGCGGTACTCTGGAGTACTATGACAAGGCTTACGATCGTGTTAATGTGAAACACGAGAAGCAATTGCAGCGTATTGACCGTATCTTCCATACGGTAAGTTGTGTTTATAATTCTATTTACCTTGATGCCCATCCATGCTTTGTTCAAACTTCGCACTCCACTACACTGTTTTCATTATCTTGGAGGCGTCGCATTTAATACTAAAAATGACCACTTAACCGGTTTTACATTGCCAATTTACACAGAAGACCAAAGTTTTCAGTGTCCGAACCGGAAGGTCTCATTTCACCAAGAATCTCTCGCCAAATTTTACCACGACCCAAACCATATGAATAAACCAGACCTTATTTTTAGTAGCAATAAGAGCAATTTGATAAAATTTTATTTATTTATCCAATTAGTATGGTTACACCAATTACACTATGGATAACAACTATATGTACACTCTATACAATAAAGAACAAAAACACTGCAGAAAAAAAAGAAAATTAACATAGCAAAAAATTATAGGAGAATTAACAACATAAACTTTTTATAAAATCCAATTTAAGAAATATGAAAATGGTGGAAATATGTAAAATGAGTTTGTATTGGCGTAGGTGACTACCACCGACGACCCTGTGATCCGTCGGCTGAGCAAGACCACGGGCACGGTGTACGCCACCGACGCCATCCTCGCCACCATCATGTGCTGCACGCGCTCCAACTACTCCTGGGACATCGTCATCGAGAAGATCGGTACGTACACATCACACAACGCTTGTGGGACCAACGCTTTAAAATCATTACCACAAATGATAGATATTATCAAGCTGTGGAATATGGTTCCAGCTTGTTCCTATGATCTTTGGTTTTTAAGGGTAAAGTAAAGAAAAATCTTTTCGCTGGACGCATCCACATGTCGACTTAAAAGAGAAATTCGTATATCACCAGATCACGACGAATTCGAAAAAAATTGCCAAAAGCTAGCTGCATTACCAGTCACACAAAATGGTGGACAAGGGTAAACAAGAGTGGGCGATAGGAGTATAGTCGCGTCAGCACTAATCTAACTCTAATCACCATCATCATCAGCCTTTCTTACGTCCACTGCTGGACATAGGCCTCTCCTATGGCATGCCAATCACTAATATCAACATATATTAAAAACTATCAAATTTCATTAAGATAGATTGCCTACTCCAACTGTGCCAGCAATTTCCATATAGACTATGACTCCAAACTTATTTATGGCTTATCTCAGGCGACAAGTTGTTCCTGGACAAGCGCGACAACACGGAGTTCGACTTGCTGACGGTGAACGAGACGTCGGTGGAGCCGCCCGCTGACGACGGCAACTCCATCAACTCGCCCAGGAACCTCGCGCTAGAGGCCACCTTCATCAACCATAACTTCAGCCAGCAGGTAACCTTTCACTACCTTTATCTCTGTATCTGACAACTAATATGAACACATAATTCATATTTTGTACGTATGTATATATTTAGTTATGTATAATAATTATATAAATATATTTTTCTAGGGTACTTGTATGTCCTTTTTGTATAAAATAATATAATCATTGTAAGCACCGCCTCATATATTTAGTCGTATTCCTCTCCCTACCTGGTTGCCTGGTAGAGATCGCTTTTAGCGATAAGGCCGCCAATTTTTGTTACCTAATTTTGTTATATGTTTTTGTGTTAATGTCTTAATTTGTGGTGTAAAAAATAAAGAGTTATTATTATTATTCCTCTGAACTGAGAAATGGCTTCCCGCATCTACTGCTGATCTTATAACAAGACCTATGGCCAAAACTAAGAAACATTTTTTTTTAATAGAGGGTTATGAAGGTTTTTGCATGAAGTGTGTAATGGTCTATTGGGATATTGTGTGTACGAGATGTGAATCCTTATCCGAGTCCGATCAAAAATCACATGTGGCTATTAATTTGATGAGCACTTACACTAATAGTGAAGAAATCTCCATATTCAAAGAATACATTTCTTCAATATTTTTATTTCTATTTTGGTATGTCATGTCTGCCAAATCACATATGTGAAGTTACAGTGGTATACATATACAAATCCTAATTAAATAACCTCTAAATCAATGCACCTTAATTGTAAAATTTAATGTATCATATCAGGTGTTGAAGTCCGGCACAAACGAGCCTAAATTCAAGTTCCCCGAGGCGAATCCATTCGTTTCTGAAGAGGAAGATGGCGAAGTGGCCTCCGTCGGCTATCGCTACCGCAAGTGGAACTTGAACAATGGTGTTGTAAGTATATTTCTCCTGTGATTTTTTTCTGCTAAGTGAAGAAATTGTTTAGATGGTTTTATCCATTATATTGATCAACGCAAACAACTTGGATAAGCCAGTTTATTCCTTATCTAAGTTTCAAAGAGGCTACAAAAACTGTATCAATTGATCAATTATCAAAACGAAAATAATTAATAGTCAATCAGTCCATAGTATTTAACTGCAAATGACGTCAGAAACTTCATTCACATGATTCTATGGAACAACAAGTAATGGTGTTAAATCTCTGGCTGTTGAATATTGAACAAAATCCGATGAAGAAATATACGTATATTTCAGGTGCTGGTGGCGCGGTGCGAACACGACGCGGTGATGCAGGGTCCGCAGAACGAGACCCAGTTCCTCAGCATCAAGGCGCTGAACGAATGGGACTCGAAGCTGGCCAACGGCGTGGAGTGGCGACAGAAACTCGACACGCAGCGCGGCGCCGTGCTCGCCAACGAGCTCCGGAACAACTCCTGCAAGCTCGCCAAGTGGACTGTGCAGGTACACACATACACATGTATTGGCGGTACTTCTATAAAAGCCCTAAAGCCCAACTTGCCTTACAAAATTCTATAAATCTTTATTTAACATAAGCAGTTTGACGTATAAACGAGAACAACCTGACCCCACAATAATACTAGACTCTATAGACATTACACATTTAACTTGTAACGGTTTTGGGCTTCTATGTATGTATGTACCACCACTGACATGTATATGTATCTAAGGTAGAAATAAAATATGTTAAATTCAGAGGTTTCTACGTAAACCTTGTGGGATTATAAAACATGCTTTTACATTTGTTTGAATTTTGACAATAATTCGTCTATTTACAATTTATATATTTTATTACAAGCATAGTCTTAGGAAACACATACAAATGGCCTTTATCTCTGGGTTTTTTTTTTATTTTTTTATTGAGGCACGGCAAAGTGACCCCATTGCACCTGATGGTAAGCGCAATGGAGTCCAGAAAAAGTGCCGACCAGTGAGAGATGATGGTCTCCCGTTGGTCGACACAATCATGCCGGCCGAATACCTCTTCACCTTATTGTGAAGAAGTTTGGGGGACTATCAATCATGGTGATCAAAGGACCGACCGCGACAAACCGGCCAAAAAATGCCGGCACGGTCATCCTTTCACCATGATTGAAGCCCCCCCGAAAACCGGATATACACTGGCTGATCCCGGAACGCGGCACACTTGCATGTGCCACTATGGCGGGTTTTACGCCCTGTGTACGGTGGTCGCTATCCGGGCGGATACGAATATCCTACCACCAGCAAACAGACAACTATTTTACAAGACCAACGGCTCTAATGATTGAATTGGTTGAAGTTAATTGGATAGTATTGTTGCAGGCGCTGCTGGCTGGGTCGGACCAGATCAAGTTCGGGTACGTGTCGCGGTCGCAGGTGCGCGACAACTCGCGGCACGTGATCCTGGGCACGCAGCAGTTCAAGCCGCACGAGTTCGCGGCGCAGATCAACCTCTCCATGGACAACGCCTGGGGCATCCTGCGCTGCATCATCGACATCTGCATGAAGCAGAAGGACGGTATGATACTATACTTGATTTCCTATTTTACTCATCATCATCAACTCATATACGTCCCACTGCTGGGCACAGGCCTCCTAGAGGAGGTTGAAGACAACAGAGAGTTTAGGCCTTAGTCCACCACGCTGGCCTAGTGTGAGTTGGCAGACTACACACCTAAGAAATTCCTAAGAACTTTTAGGTGTGCAGGTTTCATCACGATGTTTTCCTTCACCGTTAAAATACGTGATAATTCTTTGTGAATACACACATAACTTTGTAATCAGAGGTGTGTGCCTGGGCTTTGAACCCGCGACCGTCGAGATTCTCATTCTCGATCGTGTGCCTAAACCTCGAGGCCATCACGACTTTTCAATTTTACTACTGAGTTTAAATGCAACATAGTCTCTAAGGTATCGGCTCAAAAGGAATGACTAAGTGAACAGTCTTTGTATACATATTAAACAATTAGTAATTTTTATGAGTGTCATTTACAAAATTACACTAGATTGTATAATTCAATTCCAATATGTATTAGATTTAATAATAAAATAGACATCCAGATGTATGTGTGGTAAAAATTCACTACCTAGGTTCGTTTATTTATAGAATTGATTAGTGAGTCATTTTTAATTCTGTCCTTGATAGAAATCTCTTATACAGATAAGATTGCTATATCATTGGACTTGTTCATAGTTTAACTGATGCTTAAAATTGAATCAGTTGTCACTAAAGCTATGAGAATAATAATTAAATGAATTGAATGTTTTTGCAGGAAAATACTTGATAATGAAGGATCCTAACAAGCCGCTGATCCGGCTGTACGATATCCCGGACAACACTTTCGAGTCGGACGCTTCGGAGGAGAGCGGCGACGAACCCGCCGACACACCCTTCGCACCCCTATACTCCTACGGGAACGCCAAGAGGATTTAGACACATCCGCCATATTTGTTCCGAAAATTAAAAAATTATAAAAAATCCGCAGTCACGATAAAACGCAATAAGATTACAGTGTCAAATATGTTTGTACTTTTATTCAACAGATTACAATTTTATAGTCACAGATTAAGCTTATCATTTATCACTCAACGTGGCAAGAAAATATCACACGAGATCACAGTTAGCCCACTTATGAAATTATGAAAATATTCTATTGTGCCTTAGCAATAAAAAATTGTGTACAAAAAATGATGAGAATATGTGACACTTACAGAAATATGGCAACAAATAAGAACACGCTTTAGAATAATCCCCTAATAAAACATAAACATAAATTGTTTTTTCCTTTGTAAATATCAATACTGCATAATTTAAATTTAAAAGATATGATACAATTATGTACTTAAATAGTCTCGTTCTTGCTTTCATAAAATATAAATGGAATATCATAATAATAATATATACAGAAATATGATGTAAATAATGAAGTTCACGCTAAAAACCAAAAGAGTATACAAAAATATAATGAATAATTGCGAAAATATTAATTCAAGTTGAACTTTCGCTCCTATATTCTCTAACACAATGGTGTCTATTTATTTTTGGATAAAAGGGGGTATTCAACATCATTGTTCATTATATGCTACTAGGAATTATTGTATATAATGAATATATTGTATGCAATACCAGTGTACTTCATATAGTCTAGAAACCAGATAAAATCTAGTCATGCCATTACCATACAATACTACCTACTGATGGTCTTTTACACTAAGAAATGTATACTATACTACGTTCTTATTTTTTTTTTACATAGTTAAGGCATTTTTTAACTATTTAACAGTAACATTGCTTGTTACGTTATAACTGCTAAACTAATTTTGTGGATAATACACAAACATTTGTCTCGTTGCAGAGATCGAACCCGCGGCCTCTCGTTTCGCAAGGTGGTGTCTAGCCAACTGCGCTACGGGGCTGTCAACTTAATTTAATTAATTTTTATAAAAACAACCGGGTTTTTGAAGAAAAGTACAGAAAATACCCTCTTTCTTAATATTTTTGAACACATTTTCTAATATTTCAATCACTTATTGGTTTCACGATTCGTCTTTTTCACGCAGCGCTACGCCTTCAGGCTGTCGCTCCACCATATTGTCTTGCACCTCCTCCAGCGTCTTATCCTTAGTTTCCGGCACGACGAAGTATATAAATATCAAACCTATATAACCTATGAAGGCAAACGTCCAGAATACTGTATAGTGACCGAACACATCCTTCACGCTTTGATAGCCAAGGGTGACCAGAAACCCTAAGATACACGCCAACATAGTCGCGGAACTTGACGCCACGCCTTTTACATTAACTGGGAACAGCTCCGCTTGCATCACATACGGCAGATTGCCTGTGCCATTGGCGTAAAATATATTAAAACTAATAATACCTATTAAAGGTAACGATGATAATGACGCTAAAGTATTCGGATCGTTGATTATTAATTTATCAACTAAATAAAAGTATAATCCGACTATAGTCATAGATATAGAAACCCCGAGGCACGATATAAACATGAGTATCCTGCGTCCGAAGCGCCGGGTCAAGAATGTTGCACATATACCTGAAAAAGAAGAATTAATATCAAGTTTATTTAATTTAATTATTTTGGTTAGAAGACAAAGGATTGCACCTGAATAATCATCATCATCAGCCCATATAGTCCCATTGCTGAGCACGGGCTTCCTCTACAACTGAGAGGGTTTAGGCCTTAATCCACCACGCTGGCCTAGTACGGGTTGGGTGGTTGCAACTAAATATGATTCGGTAAAAAATAAAGAATTTTTTACGGCTTCAAAAAGAAAAAATAATGTTAGTATCGAAGACCACTTAAAACTTATAAAATACACATTACTGAATAACATTTTTTAATGTAAAAATACTTTTAATTTCCTTATGGAAATACCCGACTATGAAATATACACTGCACTGATTGCAGAATGTTAAGAAATAACCGTAACGATTTCTTAACAATCTATATTAGGTATATTTTAACCATACTGAAATAAACAACGAATGCCAGTGGCTTGCCGGTATAAAAATAATATGGCTGGCACAAGCGGCTTACAATTCACGTTCATCATCAGCCCATATAGGTACCTACGTGCCACTGCTGGACACGGGCCTCCTCTACAACGGTGAGAGGGTTTAGGCCTTAGTCCACCACGCTGGCCTAGTGCGGGTTGGCGGACTACACACCTAAGAACTTTTAGGTGTGCAGGTTTCATCACGATGTTTTCCTTCACCGTTAAAGTTTTTTTTTTTTTTTTTATTATTGTCTATCTGCAACTTGGCGATCTGTGTTGACACAATAAGCCAATAAGTTGGTAATAAATTGCGATTATGTCATTAAGAGCACAAAGAACTCCTCAGCGTTCTATAATCAAATCTAGCAACCAGCGAAGGGACATCATGTCGCTTTAATCTCTTGTGTGAGACACTTCCTGAACCCTGCAATTTGGAGGCCAGTTCATTGACGTGGGTGGATATTCGAGCTTGATACTTTTCACTATGTTTAGCAATCTCCTGCTTGACTGTATTGATGTTTAGATCCTCATGTATATATTTGTTGCTCACGTAGTATGGTATGTTTAACATGGCTCTCAATGTCTTGCTCTGAAATCTTTCGAGAATCTCGATATTGCTGTTACTAGCAGTTCCCCATAGTTGAATACCATATGTCCATATTGGCTTTAATATTGTCTTATATACTGCAATCTTGCTTTCACGTGACAAATGAGACTTCCGACCTATTAGCCAATACATTGTTCTTACTTTAGTGTCCAGTTGTTTACGCTTAGACCAGATGTGTTTTCTCCAAGTTAATCTTTGATCAAGATGCATTCCAAGGTATTTGGCATCCTCAGTTTGGGGAATATCCTCATTGTAAAGTTTTATAGGAGGGCAAGTCTGTTTTCTGAGGGTGAAAGTTACATGGGCAGATTTGCTTTGGTTGGCTTTAATGCGCCATTTATCTAGCCATTCTTCAATCTTGCAGATGTGAGCTTGTAGTTTTGCTGATGCTATTGCTGGGTTATCATGGACAGAAAGGACGGCTGTGTCATCTGCATATGTAGCAGTAATAGTATCGTCTTGTGTAGGCAAGTCTGCAGTATAAAGGAGGTAAAGTATTGGGCCCAAAATACTTCCCTGTGGCACTCCTGAAAGAATTTCTTTTAAAGCAGAAGTCTCATTCTTGAATTTTACCTCAAAACATCGTTTGTGGAGGTACGATTTCAGTATTGGGAAGAGTGAATGAGGAAGCAACTTTTTGATTTTGAACAGAAGTCCATCGTGCCACACTCTGTCAAAAGCCTGACTGATGTCTAGGAACACAGCAGAGCAGAATTGTTTATTTTCCAATGTACGGCTTATAGTATCCGTTATACGGTGGATTTGTTCAATAGTTCCATGTTTTTCTCGGAAGCCAAATTGGTGAAGCGGCACCACTGCCGGTAAGTAGTCGCGCATCCTGTTCAACAGTATCTTTTCTAGAAGTTTCCCCATCACAGAGAGAAGACTTATCGGTCTGTAAGAACTAGCTTCGTGAGGTGGTTTGCCTGGTTTGGCTATCATTATAATTTGCGCTATTTTCCACTGGGCAGGAAAGATGTTAAGCCTTAGGCAGGCGTTAAAGATTGCTGTTATGTACATCAAGCCCTTCTTAGGAAGTTGCTTTAGCAATTGTGCATCAATTAAATCGTATCCAGGTGCTTTACCATCTTGTAATTTTATTATTACAACAACGCCGAGCCTCGGGCGGCGGTCAACTAACCCGACACTACTGGCCTAACAAGCCAGTCTTCCGTGGGTATTAGGAAATGAATAACCACGCCCGCAACCGCTTTATTGCGATCGGGTGTCTTGGCTTCATTGCCTGGACAGAGAGGAAGACATCCTCTATAAAATAATTACCCCAATTCCACGGTGGGATACGTGCCAATGGAATGCATGGCTGATGGGAGATCAGTTCTTAGCGCCACCCTCGACGGATCCGGCAAACGTCGTTGTAGTTAGCCTTCTTGGGGGAATGGGCGTCACCCCTCAAGTGACCTTTTATATCGACCCTACTCGTGGGAACAAAAATGAACATTAACAATGAAAAAGAAAATAAAAATCAAAAGATGATACAACAAACGCTTCATACAAGTTTATTTAAACATAATAGGAGTTATTCCCTGGGCGCGATACCTGATGATATATCGACACAAAATATTACAAACAAAAAGTCTAATACAGATATAACACCAACTAGCAGCAACCGAAATACCGAACAAGACAACACATCATGGCAAAATGATCAGGTACCTATGAAAAGGAAAGCTGAAGCGAGTCCTGAAATCAAGTACAAAAACAAAAAAGTACTTAAAACAACATACGCAGTCCCAACTCAAAATAGTTTTGAAGCCTTGGAACTTTCAGATGGTACTGAACCTCCTAAAGAGCATAAAGAGCCTAAACCACCTAAACCAGAACCCATATTTGTCACTGGAGTCTTAGACATAGGGAAATTAAAAGACCTCCTCGCAACTATTGAAGACGCTGATAAATATACGATGACAACACTAAGATCAGGTCATATAGTAAAAATAATGCCAGTAGATGTAGATACTTATAAAAGTATAAGAGCTAGTTTTATAGAAAAAGATGTGAGTCACTATACCTACAGACTGAAAAGCGAAAGAGCTTATCGTGTAGTTCTACGTGGCCTACACTCATCTGAAGACACTGAAGTTATAAAAAAAGAACTTCAAGAACTCGGACATGAAGTCAGGCATATAATGAATATAAGACACAGAAACACAAAACAACCATTGCCCATATTTTATGTGGACCTTGAACCAAAACACAACAATAAAGACATCTTCAAAATTTATAAATTGAATCACGTCAAAATCTCATTTGAAGCGCCATATAAAAAATTTGACGTCCTACAATGTAAGAGATGCCAGAGATTTGGACATGCAAAAAACCAATGCAACCGACCATTCAGATGTGTTAAATGCGGTGATGATCATCCCACATCAAGTTGTCTAAAGAGGCCTGATACTGAAGCCACCTGCGCAAATTGCCAAGAAAAGCACCCAGCAAGCTACAAAGGCTGCACGAAATACAAGCAATATAGAGACTTAATAATGAAAAACTCCTCTAACAGAAACAGAAACACTGAACAAAAAACTAAAGAACTGCCAAACTTTAAAATTAATACAATTGAACAAGAAAATAACCAAGACAAAAAATATTCGCAAACAAAATACACTACATATGCACAAGCAACAAAGACCAACATCCCAACAGGAGCGAAAACTGACATCAAGAATCCGAAAATTTTTGTCGAAGTACTGGATGTGATGTTTGAAAAACTTCAAAACATGATGAATGTTATGTTAGACAACATGATGGACCGAATGATCCAATTAATTACAAGTCTTATAAAACACCCCTAAACTTAAGGGTAGTTACCTGGAATGCCAATGGACTGACCGAACGCAGACTGGAACTTGAACTTTTCCTAAAAACTGAAAAAATTGATGTGGCTTTAATTTCAGAAACGCGTTTTACCCTTAAATCTAATTTTAATTTGCAAAACTTCAAAGTATACACAACAAACCACCCTTCAGGTAACTCTCATGGTGGAACTGCAGTTATTATAAAGGATAACATAAAACACTATCCTCTTGAAGAATTCCAAACTGAAAGGATACAGGCTACCTCAGTCAGAATCCAAGATGACAAAACGGAAACAACATTATCTGCAATTTATTGCCCACCTAGGCATCCTATTACCTCAAATGATTTTATAAATTATTTCAAAACACTAGGTAACAGATACATCTCCGGGGGTGATTGGAACGCAAAACACGTTTACTGGGGCTCTAGACTAACCGCACCACGAGGCCGCCAACTATATACAGCTATGAACGATCTCAATCTGAACTGCGCTTCACACGGAAACCCTACATATTGGCCTACAGACCCAAACAAAGTGCCAGACTTGCTTGATTTCTATATTATCAAAAATATATCGCTAAGTCAAATAAGCATAGAGGAATGTATTGACCTTTCATCGGATCATACACCTGTTATAATTAATGTCATGAGCAAGGCTGTCCAGATTGAGTGTCCTCAAAGACTGTATAATATTAAAACTAACTGGGATATCTACAGAGCCAAAATATCAGAAAACATAAATTTGATATCGACACTAAATAATACGGATGTTGTCGAATCTACTATTGAGTCATTTGTCAAGCTTATCCACCAAGCTGCTAAAGACTCAACACCTCCAGTAAGACCGAAAATTAGTTGTAATTCTTTTTATTCTAAATTAATTAAACTCAAAGTACAAGAAAGACGGCAGCTGCGGAAAATATGGCACTTCACAAAATATCCACAGGACAAAAAAGCCTTCAACAAGGCTTCGGAAGAACTTAAAAACATGATCTCCCAAACAAACAATGATCGCCTGCAAGATGAACTGTCTAAATTAACCCCTTACGTAGACACTAACTACTCTTTGTGGAAGGTAACAAAAAAGTTCAAAAGACCTACAGCGCATATACCCCCTATAAAAACCAATGAGGGTAAGTGGGCAAGAACAGATCTAGAAAAAGCCCAAGTGTTTGCCGAGCACCTTAAATCTGTATTTCAACCACTTTCTAGTAACGACTCAGAGCATGACAGAGAAGTGAGCGAATACCTACTTTCACCATTGCAGATGTGCATGCCAATAAAAAGTGCTAGTCCCAGAGAAGTACATAGAGAAATAATAAAATTACCGTTAAAGTACGTGATAATTCTTTGTGAATGCACACATAACTTCGAAAAGTCAGAGGTGTGTGCCTGGGGTTTGAAACCGCGACCGTCGAGATTCTCGACCGCGTGCCTAAACCTCGAGACCATCACGACTTAGTGCAGGTTGGTTGACTGCAACTGAATACAATTCGTAAAAAAATAAAGAATTTTGTACGACTTCCAAAAGACAAAAATGTGTTAGTAGGTATCGAAGACCACTTAAAGCTTATAAAATATTTACTGAATATATTTTTTTTATGTAAAAATGCTTTAAATTTCCTTATGAAAATACCCGACTAGGAAATATAAACTGATTGCAGAATGTTAAGAAATAACCGTAACCATTTTTTTACAATCTATATTCTATTTTAACCATACTGAAATAAACAACGAATATCAGTGGGGTCACTGACTTTACGGCATAAAAATAATATGGCTGGCACAAGCAGCTAACAATTCACGTTATCAGGAAACATGCGTTTTGTATTTGTCTTGCGAATCCATGTGATAATGCAATTGTGGCGATACGGATGTACGAATTAGGTAAAACGTCTGTCTCATTGGCAACGCGGCGTAAATTGACGCATGCGATTAAGAAGTTCCGTGTTTGATACCAGAGTAGAGCGAAGTGTTATTGGGTTTACCGCTGAGGTTCTTATCCAGTTATTATTAATAGCCCATACATTAAAATTTTATAAATACACCCAACAGTCACATACTTAGTTCTGACCCCACATTAAGATACGAGTCTTGTGCCGTGGGTATCAGAAACTACGAGAGACTTTTCGGTCTCACAAACACCCAGGCCCGAAACAAATACTTGTGGATCACACAAACATTTGTCTCGGTGCGGGGATCGAACTTGCGGCCTCTGGTTTCGCAAGCTGGTATCCTGCGCCACGGGGCTGTCAATTATGTAAAATGTAACTTTATAAAGTTGCGAAACATTTTGTAATACATGCCTACTTTCTAAACGGTTTAGTTTTAACCCCATCATTAGAATACGTTACTTTATTAGGTACTTACCAGCCAATATCTGCACAAAACCATAAATTATGCTCGCTATCGGGCCGGATACGAAATTGCTTTGGCGGAATATCACTTCAACGTACGATTGGATCACCAAAATACCCGTCATGTACTGCAAAATTTTTAAACCTGAAAATTAAAATTACGACAATGTTAGCTCATGCGTTTGTGACTTCTGATTTGGAAGCACATAATTGTCCATTTTTCACCACAGTAGGTATTAATAGGGAAAATTGGGACTGTCATACTATGAGGGATCATGCTGATATCTGATGATTCTGATCTCAATTCTAAAGGGGAAAAGAACGCGTGACATAAATTTGACGTACCTAAGCGTAAAAAAGAAGGTATGTATTCACAAAACGTTTCCAATACCATGTTCAAAATGTTAATATTGGTTAATTTTAAAATTCTCTTAAAACTAAATGGTATTTATTGTGGTACCTAAGTCTTAGTCTTAAAGATGAATTTAACAAACTACTCTAGATAATAATAATAAGTCATTCTTTAGTAACAGACATCATAATCTCTAAAACAAGACTTATTGTCTAGGCCACTATCGCCTAGCTTACATTATCAAACAGAGATACCAGATTGCAAATATTACGCCAAGTACAAACGCTATCGTAATATTTGCACGAGACCATGCAATAACGATACTGTAAAATAAATAAAGATAAAAGGCATGTTACCAGCTGCAAGTTTTAAATTAAAAAATAATCGTAAAAAATCTACATAGATTTGCTGTCTATCATTTGAAGCATGGTAAATAAAATTGAAGGAAAGCATGTAAATTTATTTTCTATTACTCCACGTAATTCGGATACTCCACAAGCAGAAAATATAAATTGTAAAACTTTTTACAACTGCCTTTCTAAAATTCTTCTCAATTATTAATGTAGTCATTTTGAGATTCAATATAGGTAATAATAATAAAAATACACAAAAATCATATTGGTCCTGTGCATCAGAAACAATAACGGACTTTCCAAAAACGCAGACCAGAAACAAGTAGGTATTTGTGTAATTCAGAAACACTTGTTTTACCGTGGGGATCGAAACCGCGGCGGCTGCTTTCACAAGCTGATGTCTAGCCTACTACGAATTCTCTCCAAACGTCAACAGATCTATATAATCTTTGGTTACAATGAAAATTACCAACGACGAGACCCCTCTAATATAGAAAAGATTGGCTTGTTACACTCGCTTATTGCAAATAGGCGGACTTGA
Organism: Hemaris fuciformis; assembly: GCA_907164795.1. Taxonomy (NCBI): domain Eukaryota; kingdom Metazoa; phylum Arthropoda; class Insecta; order Lepidoptera; family Sphingidae; genus Hemaris; species Hemaris fuciformis. The sequence continues at coordinate 12,733,935 of OU015440.1, forward strand.
CATTTCTAAAAACCAAACGAAAAAATAGACTCGATAAAATTAAATGCGAAAAAATCGTTATCAGTCAAAGAATAAAATTAATTAATAGACATTTATAACTTACCCAAAACAATATACACAGCTTTCCTGTACTTCATGTTAGTGATCAGTTCTTTGAATGTGGTTTTATTCTCCATGCTTTCCTGCACGTGCACACGCATTATGCCCAAATTTTCATCAATAGCCTGAAACATAACGAAATATATACTTTCCCTCCGTGTCTGCGATTCCATTTGGTAGTAAAATCGTTGCCTATACCTACTATATATTACTCTCATTGTTGTAATTAGGTACTTGAGGACAATTTTTTTAATGAGAATAAAGCTCTAAGCTCTTCTTTCGGTACCTCTGCGTGGTAAATGACCGGTTGGTTGATTTGATCCCTAATCAAATCCGACGCCAGCATGCCTACTTAAAACCTTTCGTGGCAGTCACGTGCAAAATATATGACGAGAATTGCCCTGAATAAGTCTATATTGCCACCCAGACCCAGTGCATTGTCCATACATGGCCTCAAAGTTGAAGGGTCTTGAGACATAAATAACTCTAAATTTCTAATACCTACACTTGATTCTTTAAGTTTTAGATAATATTTGTTTTGTTAATCTTTTAGCAGTTTTCATTGTTTACCTTCTCATCTTTGCTGGGATTCAGCAGTAGGTACTCCTTCTTAGCCGCATCAAGCCTGCCGTCTTTCAAATGAAAGTACGGCGATTCAGGTATCCATAGACAAGCGAGCACGTAGCAGACGGGTATTGAGACCAAGATGGAGTTGAGCGCTGTGTACGACACAAACGGACCGACACCGTACATAACAAGACTTCCGAGGTTGTTCATCACTTGCACGACCATGCCGAGGGATGCTCGTATCTCTTTATCAGCTATTTCTGTTACGTATATCATTGTTGCCTGAAATAAAGTCATACCTACATAACAATCACGATGCGCATACGCACTCACGCCTGCATATGTTGCCTCATGTTGGGCTGCTGGGAAAAAGCATTTTCGTGCTACACTTAATATCTTTGTATCCTTGTAAGCCGTAATGCGACGGACATTTTTTTCTTGGAAAACTCAATACCCTTCCCGACATACCCGGGACAGTTTAACTAAGAGTTCCACTCGTGAGACCACGAGGCAGTGTTATGGAAATGTTAGACAACAATAAAAGTAGGCGATAGACTATATTCATTTTTCAGTAAACCAGTAAGTCTCTTGACGGTAAACATCCAGGTCGCCCATTAGGAAAATTGTTTATATTTAAATGTTATTTACGTAGAAAATAATGAAACGCTTACAACAACACATTAATTAAAGGGCTTAAAGTCGCTCTAATCACTATTGTGTCAATATTTTCTTTTTTTTAATGAGTTGTATTTAACTTAGGGCTATTTATGTGCGTGATTAGCTTGTGTCTACAAATATTTACTATTTAATTTCACTATCAAGAGTCGTTTATATTTAAAAATAATATCATAATTAAGGCACAGGTAAACAATAAAAAATACATTGGAACTTACCACGGCGATGATACCAGTCGCCAATCCCATCAAAAATCGAGCGACGTACATCACTTCAGGCATTCTTGTGATAATCATAAGACACTGAAATCAAATTCATGATCATCATTATAACCTTATCATGTATCTTGTTTCCTAAATTTTAAATATTGTGTGTATTCACAATTAATCGTGACGTCATTACGTACGACTTAAACAACGTTCAAAAATTAGCATACCAAAAAGATTCCCTAAAAGGAATTTATTTGTGTGTAGTCCGCTAACCCACGCTGGGTCAACATGGTAGATAAAAGCTTGTATATGGGTTAATATGAATTGTTTATTTTAAAAAGTTTATTCTTCATTGTTACCTACCGCTCCTAGAAGTCCTGGTAACGAGGATCCTATTAATGTCCATCGTCTTCCAACGCGTTCGTTGAGCGTCTGGCCAAAGTAACAACCCAACAGAGCTCCAGCCGAATGCAGAGACACCACCCATGATAATTGGGCCTTGAGGAAAAAGCATATAACTATTATACCTCATTACCTCATAAAGGCGTGAGGAAGTTGCTGGATACAAGCTGCTTCTTAATAAACGGGCTACGATTTTCGAAAGCCGAAAATGATGATATGATGAATGATGATTATGCTGCTACTTCAATATTATCTTCTTGTCTTTATGCACTCCTGGCCTGGTATTTGACATTTGTAAAAAGTGTCGGTCAACTTTTCGTCTTAATTTTTTCCGTCTAGCCCCCTTTCGCAACGCGCGATAAGGAACTTCGTTCCAATAATAAAGAATTTTTGAGATATTAAATAAATAATCGATTGATCTCCGAACCTTCATCTATTTGTGATTAACAAACAGTAATTTTCAATACTGTGTTACTTTTGTAGTGCCATATCTGAAGCAGTCTTAATATTATCACACTGTTTAGTTTCAATTAATTTAATTTGTTTTCATCAATTACAACGGAACCATCGTTACAAAACTGAAGGAACTCACAAGAATAAATATTACGTATATACCTACTAATAACAATTAAATGAAATATGACATATAAGCAAACAAAACATTAGGTACAACCAGCAATAACAAAGAATATAAAGTATAGAAAGTGCGTTAGAAGGGCAGTGTAAGTTAACAGTTTCATTTCTCATGATTACAACATGGAATTCTTTATTCGTAACTTCGTAACAAAAATAATATGTAGTTTGAAATTTTTGATAAGACGTGCCACTGCCGTATTGTGAGTGGAGAGCGAAACCCGCTCAAATAAACTTATAATACGTTTATGTCAACACATTGCACCTGATACATTTTCTAATAAAAACTAATTTTTTTTTACACTTAATATTATATTTTCAAGTTTTAAGATAGTTCCATTCGTGTACTTACGTCAGTAATTTGCACATTTGCTTCACCGCTTTTAAACTTTGGAATCGCCGGCGATGACCAAGCTAATGTCGCACCCGTAAACATGAATGCTAATGCCGCTAAAATTAAAAATAAAACGATGTTATTTACTATAAATAAACATTTTTAAAACTCCCGCCAAAAATCGTACCGCATATTCCTGCTAGATATTGTACTCGTCTATTTATTTTTTCGGCCATTTTTCATATTATATTTTATTATTGGTAAAGAAACAAAAATATTATAGACACATTATCACACACGATAGTATTAAACGATTCTTATCAAATATGCACACTAGAATCTTGTCTGACTCAATTATTGTGACTGCCCGGCGGGATCGTAAAAACATGACGTGATGTCGTGATAATAACAGAGCTGTATGTAAATTGTTAACGTATGTTTGTGTGAAAGATATGCGTGTACGCAACAGGTGGTCGGAAATAACACTACTCACGGTAACTTCATTCTTAAATGCGACATCTTCATTTGCCCCAATTACCTACAAATTCTTTTTCTAAAATAGAGTAAGTACATAAACACTACACATGTTATTAAAGTTACTATTACTTATGTATTGTTATAGATATGTAAGTGTTAAATTTTTTACTTCGGGCGCTATCATTCCTAATGAGTGAAAACACGGTTCGATATTATTAAAATATTGTAACTTAATCTAATTCGCACTATCATCGACATCGTGTAATTGGTAATTACTTTAATTCAAAAACATTAGTACCTAAGTAATTCGAAAATGTAAACATCCGAAACATTGAATGGGTAAAAAAAGCAAGTATACAGATAAACCTAGGAAACGGATTTAAATACATTCAAGTCTCATCATTTCAGTACAACGTTAAAATTAATTATTTAAAAATAACATAAATAACTGAGTTACATGACAAAACGTTATATTCTAGTCCATGCAAGTTTCATGTGTGTCTGGACATCCAGTATACATACTTTATGTATCTGGATAATATATAAGAAATTAGAACCACTACCAGGGACAACTTATCGCCGAAACGTTATAGTATCATATATACATAACATACATACACACTCATGCCTATACCTGCTAAAGTGTAGACATAGGTAGGTGTATCTCTCTACCCACGTTTCATCAATTCCCCGTAATGAAGGGCAAATAATAAGTCGTGATGGCCTCGAGGTTTAAGCACGCGGTCGAGAATCTCGACGGTCGCGGGATCAAACCCCATTTACACACCTGACTTTTCGAAGTTATGTGAAGGAATACATCGTGATGAAACCGGCACACCTAAAAGCTCTTAGGTATATCTTAGGTGTGTAGTCCGCCAACCCCCACTAGGCCAGCGTGGTGGACTAAGGCCTAAACCCTCTCAGTTGTAGAGGAAGCAGTATGAAACGTATGTAGGTATATGGGCTGATGATGATGATAAATAAAGGGCGAGCTAACTGCCGTTTTACGGGCACATTTCCAGACTTCGTATTCTTAAGAGCGTCCTAATGGAAAAACCCAATACCACTGCCCGATCCGGAAATGGAAACCTTGACCTCTGTCACTTGGCTGCATTTACATTCCATTACTGGGCACGGACCTTCTCTACAACTGAAAGGGGTAAGGCCTGGTGTAGTACCTACGGGTTGGTGGACTACAAACCTCAGAAATTTGTGATTAATTTTTAGGTTTCTCACAACGTTTACTTTCACTTGATAAAGACTTTAAGTTCATTGTGAAAACACACATAACTTTAAATCAGTCAGAGGTGTGTGTCGAAAGTTTAAATCTGCGAGCGCCAAGACTCGACAGCGCGTCCGGCGCCTTAGTCTCGCAGCAATTACAACTTTATACCTAGAAATTGTGTGGTAATCTTTACGTCTAAAAGGTTTCCACAAGGAATTTCTTAGGTGTTTAATCCGCCAATCTTTACAATTCAGCGTCCAGCAGTGGGCCAATATCAATAAACATATACAGGGTTATTGGTTAAGTCGACCTATATCCATTGAGGGCGTATAGTTTACATCGTTTCTGACTTATTTGACTATTTGACACCCTATCCTAAATCTAACCGTTTTCGAAATATTTGAATTTAATTGCTTTTTCCAAAAAATTCCCGATTTTTGGCTATCAGCTTAGATATTTTGAAATGTGTAAGTCTTATTATTACTATTATTTGATTTTTACATGTAAAATAAGATGCTTTATGACCTCAATAACCAATATTGTACATAAAATGAATAATTAAGTCGCTGTAGACGATTAAAACTTAGAAACTTTAACAAACATTTTGAAAGTTTATTTTTCTCGAAAGGATATCAAAAAATATTATTACGGCACCTGCTTTGCAGATGTGCCTAAAAATATCTACGTTTTATAAGCTATCCAACGAGGTACAACAATCCAGGGTTTTATTAATATTTGGAGAAAAAACTTAGTTTAATAGGCTATAGTGGAGGCAAAAATAAAGTAAATAAAATAATTAATGAGTACAAAATACTAAATTTATTAAACTTTCCAGATATTTTGTTACATCTTAGTATAAATTTTATGTTTATCATGTCTGCCTCATAAGCAGTGAAGGCCTCGAGGTTTAGGCGCGCAGTCTAGAATCTTGGTGGTTGCGGGTTCACATCCCAGGCACTGACTTTTCAAAGTTATGTGTGTTTTCACAATGAATTATCACTTGCTTTTACGGTGAAGCGTTGGCGTTTGTGTGCCTTTGTGTTTGAACCCGCGACCGCCGAGATTCTAGACTGCGCGCCTAAACCTCGAGGCTTATGAGGCAGACATAATGAACATAAATTTTATACTAAGATATAACAGAATATCTGGAAAGTTTAATAAATTTAGTATTTTGTACTCATCAATTATTTTATTTAGTTTATTTTTGCATCCCCTATAGCCTATTAAATTAAGTTTTTTCTACAAAATATTAATAAAACCCTGGATTGTTGTGCCTCGTTGGATAGCTTACTAGACTACTAGCTACTAGACTACTTAGATTTGACTTTCAATTAGTCAAATTGGGAACCTGTTCACAGAAGATCAGAAGTATCACAGCCAATGCAGATGTTTTACATACATATTTAATATGATTAAATTCTAATTTCATTATGTAAATAGAACTTCAGACCATGAAGTCAAGGTCATGTAATAAAACTGGTTAATTTAAATTCACAATATAATTTAATTATTTACAAATTATCTTTTTTAACATCTTCTGGCATATTTTCTATAAGCTTTTTAAATTGCATCGCTATCATAGGACTGTCCGTATAAATATCTGATATTCCATATGGAGGTAATATGCTAACATTTCCAAACATTATTCTGTCCTCAACAGTTGTAACTGGTAAGAAGTTTGACTTCAACCATTCCATTAGCTGCATTTTTCTTGAAGTGTCTTTTGGTGTGGCAGTATGCTTTATACTCATTGGAGGCTCAATATTTGAAGGTGCAGTGTGCTCAACTATATTTAATATTGCATGCCCAGGTATAAGTGTACTCTTAAAACCATCATCTTTAATCACCAACAAAATTATGCTGAAAGAAAAGAATAAATCAAGTGTTGTAGAATAGTAAAAGTTGGTAAAATTGATCACTAACCAACTATGCAACAGGTGAAACACTAATGACAAAAATTTTCATAAGACATATTACTTTAAATACTTTTAACAGTTAATATTTCTTTGGGATACAATGAAGCTAAAAGGATTCGCCATTCAACCACCTTTGGTTACCGCCACATGAGAGTAGCCATGAAAACAACCGCAAATAATACAAAGGCGTGTTTTAACGCAAGGTTACTAACCTATGTGTAACAGGATCAAAACAATTGAGAAACCCTTCAAAAGAACAGCTCTTTATAAGCTCTACTTTAACATATTTATCAATTAGGCTGAGTTGGATTTTAGGATCATCTCTGAAAGTACCGGTACCATTTTCACTTTGAATATCTTCCATTTTAAATCATAACAGAGTTATCACTAATTTGTTCTCTCTCTATATATAAAACAAAAAGTTTTAACACATGTTTTAAAAATTCATTTCGTTAGAAATCGTAAACCACAGAGTCAGACTATATAAAAATATTTATAATTTATAAACTATAAAGTGACGTCACACTAACAGGTCTGACACCTGCACAGATTATAACAGAAATATATTAATTACTATTTAGTATTTACTATACCTGAAAAAAAATACAATGGAATTATAAATCGTCACAGTATTTAATCCAAAATAAAAAAAAACTATGGTAATAGGTAATTATTTGCATGTTCCAAATCGTTATTTCATAAAATAAATTTTACCATTAAGTAGGTACATACATACATAAACTCACGCCTGTAATCCCCGAAAGGGTAGGCAGAGGTGCATTTCTTGCACCCACATTTCGCCAGGTACAATGTGCAAAAATACGTACTTAATAACAAATAATAAAATTTTTGTACCACTTGTTCACTATTCAAATGAAACAATTAATACTTTCTTTGAAATAACTGAATTGCTTAGTTTATCCCATACTAATATATAATTAATAAATATATCTACTAATACTAATAATACGCTGGTATGCTACGACAAATCATTGTTATAGTCGCTATGGACTATGGTTTAAATTTAACTTAGTTTAATCATGTAGGGGAAGGGGGCATGATGGGGTACTTAAGGGAAATCACATAAATACAGCATAATTACTATGTTTATTACTTTTATTAATTTACGGCACGTTACGTTATTTATCTAACTATGGTTTGGTACAGTCTTTGCAAAATCAACTTATCACATTTGTCAATAATTAACCATTAATTGGAACATTGTAAAAAAACATCTTGCCCCATACTATGGGGAAAGATGGGGTAATAAAATTTGAGCATGATTACGAAGCTAATTATTCTCACAAAACACACAATTTCCTCCGCATCTTTATTATCCACGTCCAGCAAGCATTGTGAGCCCAACGTCCACAGAGCTACCAACATGTCAATTTCAAAAATTGCCATTTACGTAATTTCATATAGGCAAGTGGCATCTTCATCATTGCACCTTTGTATTTTTGTGTTTGTGCTTTTTTGTGTAACAAACCAATATTACGAGTATTTATTTAGGAATTTAAATGAACCCAGGCCCAAATTCCATTTAGCTCCAATGCCCCATCATACCCCGTACGCAATACCCCATCTTGCCTCAAAAGGTGACTTTGAACAAAAAAAAGAAACTACAATAAAATGTTTAATGTATTCGTACAAACAATAAACCATATCCAAATAAACGACACTAGTAATAAAATATCAAAAATACATAAATCTGGAGACAATAATTACCTTAAAATAATGACCTTTGACCTTACACAAAATTATATTGACGAAACGTTAAAACGGTTTTCCGTTTGTAAACAAAAGACGCCTTGATTACCTCTCACGATTTATTTCGCGCTGATCGTTGGTCGCATGAGACTTATTATTGGCTTATTGCGTTCTATTCACAAACGTCTAGTTTCTTGTATTTGTGCGGTACCCCGTCTTACCTCGAGACCTCATCCCCCCCCTGACCCTAGGTAGTTTGCTATAAAAATCCAAGTAGAAAGTTTGAGTAAAACTTTTTTTGATATGGCAACAATTAGACAAATGTCGGGGAAATCCCATACTTTATGAAATGTAGAACAAAATATGACCAATTAAAACAAACTTATTAACGTAATACCGTAATAATAAATAAATGTTATAATGGAATTTTCATTATTTATAAATTTATAATGAATTTATAACGAAAGATACCCGTTTAATAACTTAAAGAAAATGCTCGGTTTTCATAATGTATTTTATTATGTAAATAGATAATATGTAAATCTAATACAGGAGGTATTGGATTTTGTTGTCCTGAAAGATTTTGGTCGTACGCAATGGCACTCTTTACAACTTGATTTATTCGAACTCACGGCCAATTCGAAGCAAAAAACGAGTTTAGTCATGTCAAATGTCATTCATCAATGCATAAATCATCAATCGGGAAATCATGAATGAAAGTAATAATAAATATTAATATTATATTATATTAATATTATCATTTTCCCAAAAGCGAGGACTAACTTGGCAACATTATTCGTATATATATATATTCATAACATCCAAGTAATTATATCAGAGTTCCACAAAGATTAACATTCACAATCACATCAATGTGAAGGGACAATAGTACCCGATTCACACTGGTAATGCTACAAAGTACTTGATAAATAACTGGAAGTTATTAGCGATTATATTGTGTAATGTTTAGTAGTGCTTCTTAGTAACGACGGAATAATTAGCTGGAAAATACAATTTCATCAGAGGTGGGTTTTATTATACTCGTAGAATAAAAAATATGCTTTTTATTATGCTTTCAAAATAGACTAAACATTCTTGTTTTTTGTCATTTTTCCTTTGTTCACCCATGCTCTGAGATTAATAATTCTGCTTTCAATAAAATATGAAATATTTAAATATCTTTCTTTTGCAATTAGACGATGCTATATTCTCTTAAAAAAATATAAACAACGACAATACAATAATTATTAAACATCAAACTTTCACACTGAACTATTGATAATGTTATTGGGACAATAAAAATTGATTCGAGTTAAATTTTAAGATTGCATTTTTTTCAGATCACAAATATAATGGCTTCAGCAAAGGCAAAGAAAAGGTAAATATATTTATAAATATGTAACCAAAAATTTTAAATATGTTAAAAATAAAAACCATTATTGGTATGTTTAACATTTTGAGTCGTTGTTAACATCACTCCAATACAATATGAAAATTCAACAATACTCTAATATATACTGGATCGTGGTCTCGCGGCACAAGCATGTACCGGGTTCGATTTCTAGGTCAGGAAAATTGTTATTGGATTTTTTATTATAAATTCTTAGAAGCAGCTCTGAGTCTGAAAATGTGCCTGAAAAATGGCAATGGTTACGTTACGTTTGAATGATACATACATACATACATACTTGTGGAAGTGTAGTTGCAAAAATGCACCTACCCTTGCGGGAAATACAGTCGTGAAGCTATGTTTATATATTTTTAACAGAATGGACAGTGGAATGGATTTGCCGGAATGTCCTGTATGTTTAGAAAATATGTCTCCACCAATATTCCTGTGCGAATCTGGACATAGTGTCTGTCATACTTGCAACGACAATCTCAGGACTCCGCATTGTCCCGTATGCCGGGAGAAAATGACTAAGATGAGAAACTGGCAGCTTGAGGACATGTATTATAAAGTAAGAATATATTTTACTATCCAACAAGTTAGGTTCTATTTATTCATTCAATATCAAATACATAGTTATTTACCCATAGTGCGTTAATTTAACTAATTGTAATTGTTTTTTTTTTGTCAGGGGAAACCTCATAGTTCAATAATTTGATTTCCGCCTTGCTTCGCTTTGGAGGGAAGTGGACAACTCTTTGTTTTCCAACTCCTCATTTATATTTTTTCTGATTATCTTCGTTGCGGGATCATGACCAATCAGGTTCCCTTAGATTCGCTAAGCATGAGTGCTTGGTGGCAAATCTTTGCGTGCCGCTGTTGATCCTGGGGCACAGAAGTTACAATGGCGGGTGTGTGGTAGGATAGGGCCAAAAAAAACCCGATAAGTAAAAAGTTGATAGCTGTTATAGAACATGATGTTTTTGTCACCATCGGAAATGTCTCTAATGTAATAGATATTAATCGACCGTAAATTATAGACACTCTTTTTTGACTTACTGGCTTCAAATCATTTAAATGATGTTCTTAAATTAATTAGCACAAGTATATAAGTAAAAGGTACGTCTTCCAATTTCAACAATAGTTAAATGGAAAGACTTAGGAGTTAGGACTGTCAAAAGCGCAGAAACAAAGCCACCGGAGTGAAGTTGACCTGTGAAAGTTTGTCCAATTAAATAAATTGATGGTTTAGCAAATAAAAAAAATATCATCCTGCGTTATTTTGTAGAAATTTCTGCCTGCGCACCTCGGGAATAACTGTACTACAGAAACACCAGATAAGAAAGAAGCAGACAGTGCTTCCAGTGGAAGTGCAAGCACCGTTCCTGACAATATGGTAATTACTTGGAAATATTTTCGTCGAACTTCTCTGATAAGTCTAGTTTTCGATATTTAATTGAAATCGTAAACTTCTCGTAATTCGTCAGAGATTTTACATATATATATATTTTTTTAAATCTCATTTCAGATATTAAGAGTGCTAACATGATTTTGTCACTCCTGTGATTCGCATAGTGATAAATATTTGTATACTGTGATGAAAATATGATTCAGTATACGCTGTTACCTGATAAAGCGATACTAAATAAAGCCCCGATGCAAAGATTAAGTAAAAAAGAAAGTAAATACTTGCATTTAAGAACATTGCATAATTCCTTTTTTAAGTTTTTTATTCGAAAACTGGTCCCACAGACTACTGTCGCTATCAGGGGCCAAAAACGTTCTAACATTTTGTAACCGACTTCAAAAAAAGGAGGAGGTTATCAATTCGTCTGTTTTTTTTATGTTTGTTTAACTTTTGACTGAGTGGACCGATTTTGATGATTCTTTTTTTAATTGAAAGCTGATGCTTCCAGATTGGTCCCATTTAAATTTGGTCCAGTTGTGATAATAGCTTCCATTAGAAAACCACAAAAATCTTAAATTTTCGCCAATGTGCGTGACAAATCGACTAATAACTCAATATCATGCCTACCGATTTTGATGAATCCTTTTTATTATTGGTTAGGATGTACTTCTAGGGTAATTGCATGAGAGTTTGGTTATGTTCTAATTATGGGATCCATGACAAAGTAACGGAACTCTTCAATTCTTAGCAGAAAACTAACGATACTCGGCCGAATCTTTATAGGCTATCCGGATATTTGAGTCACCTACCGTAACCTCTTTATGGTCAAGTAATTGTCCTAGTCAAATATAATATATTGTCAATGGAACTCGTTAACGGCGTACAGTATGGATGCGATTTGTGGCCGAATTTCTAACTGTCTTGAATCAAATTGTAATGCGCTTACGTTTGTTGCTGCATTGCAACATGAAGCAAACGATCTAATTGCATTACTTAAGGTGTATTCAATGTGTGAAGCGGTGGTAGCCGAGTGTGTGGTAGAAACACACTTTTTGGAATAGGTTTTTTTGAAGACGGTTTTTGTTTTGTTAAAAAAAAATTGGCATATATTATGCGGCTCCTGGCCGTAACTCTTTCAACGTGAAGTTGTTTTCCTAACTCTAATACCATTGCAGATACACTAACTGTTAGTGCATTTTACTGCAGCAAAGTAAAATTGTTTATGTAAATGCTATCAGACGGAATTAACATGTTTTATTTCTCATCAGGTCAAAGTAACCTGTCCCAATAGATCAATTGGTTGTACGTACAAAATGCCAAAGATTGGGTTGGATTTCCATCTTAAGGAATGTCCGTTCAGAGACATAGATTGCCCACATGGCGCTGTATTTGGAGGATGCTTTTGGAAAGGTAAGAATACGCAGTTAGAAAACCTTTATGAAATAACAGCTCCTGGATATGATCACAAAAGACTTGTGTCGTCCAGCGGGTGACCATATCGTTTCTCGCTGGTCGGTATTATTTTTTTGGACTCCACTGTGCTTACCATCAGGTACAGTGGAGTCACTTTGCCGTGCCAGTATAAAAAAAAACTTGGGTCCTAGAGGTCATAAATGTAGTTAGTAAAGTTTCAGTGAATTCTTTATGTAACTCGTCAGACATTGGGATGCTAATTATAATTATCTTTTTGCCCAGGAAAACTAAAGGAAATTATGGAACACTTCAAGTATCACCACAACAATCACTGTAATGTTAGTTCTGATTCCGATATTTATCTCGAGAACATAGATTTTAAACACAACAATCGATATTTGTATTTGGTGGCACAAAACCAACTACTGTTTGTAATAACCGTGAAAATTGATATTTTGAAGAAAACCGCATTCTGGACTGTTCAGCATATCGGCAGGAAGGCTGATGCGAAGCAGCATGTTTACGAAATTAGATTAACCAGTCTTAAAGATAACCGAAGGAAACTTATATTCACTCACCATTGTTTTAATGACTTGATAAAAGCAGATGAAGTGTTCTGTCAAGCGAAATGCACCGTCGTACCATTTTTTGTGTTAAATAATTTCGTAAAAGACAAAAAACTAACATTTAAATTCTGCATTAATAAACTTCCGTCCACATCTGAAAAGTAAAACTATAAATAAAATATTTGCACGATTAGAAGGGGTACTCACTGTGTGTGACAAAAATGGTAGAGATTTCGCCATCTCTTAATTTATATATTGATAGAACGCCTGAGGCTGAACTATACCTCTTCTGCGCTCAATCTTTCTATTTTATTTTACCTACCTGAAAAAATGGGCCAATGTAATAATTAAATGCGCCATTTGGTAAATAATACGACAAAACAAATTATGTTGGATTGCCAATGTAATTTAAAAAAAAAAAAATTATAAAATATAAATAAACGTTTAAAAAAAATTATATACCTAACAAGAAAATGATAATTATGCCTCGTATTGTTATGTTGCTTCTTAGAAAAAATATAAAAAGTAGTTTTGACCCATAAGAAGCAAAATCGTTTTCTTGCCGTAATAATGAACAAATTTTGTAAACCTTAGTTATAAGCGCCTAATTTAGAATTATGTATTTAATAAAAAAAAAATATTGGTTATCATTGGTTCAATAAAAAAAATTGATAATTTGGCAATGCCACACTTCATTGTAAATATGGTTAATAAGCGGTTTGCAAATATAACATTAAGTGCCTTTTAAGTCTCTCGATTTTGATACACTGGCCTGGCTATCATAGGCATACATGTACATTAGTAAAAAGTCATTTACTTCATGATATATTATATGGCCTTTTTCCAATTAAATTACCTACTATTGAATGTGTAACATGGACATTAAGAACAATTAATTTTCATTAATAATAATGAAATTCACATGATGTATTAATTATAAAAAATAAAATAGATGAACAAAAAAATCAAATAATGGTTCAGCAAAAGCCAGCATTCAAGTCCCAGTATAACAAGGTGGATTATTCACCTTATGATGGTCTCTTTGGCACTTTTTGCAGATACAAAAAAACCTCTTTCAAAACCTGTGTCAACAGACCATTAATTTACCATATTAAATCAGTAACTATTACAAAAAAAATGTTTGGTTTACCTTAATAAAATGGCTAATAGATTAAGGTCAATTTATAAGGAATAGTTACTCTTTATTCTATGGCAAAATTGATAGCTTAATGTATAAACATAATCAATTTAAATGTTGTTTTAATAAAGACTATCAATTTGTTTATTATTATATATTATAAAACTGTGCTTAATTAATTAAATTTCAGTGGATAAAATCCCACCACTGAACATTTTGTAATGAAGTTTTATTTTATTAATGTTATAAAACTGAAAATAAAAATGTTTTGTAACCTTATGTCTTGTTTTATTTTAGCACCCACACAATAAATTATAAAGTCTAGAAACATGAAGTTTCCCTATGTTGTTAAAGAAAATTGTTAAATAATTCTACTACCTACCTACCTACTGGTACTGCAGATATGAGGAAGAATGTTGTTTCTGGCCTATGAAGACACCAAATATAATAAAAATAATATCCATACTATTTTTTTATGTGCAAGTAACATCCTCTGTCTCTTACGCTTTCACACCAAAAACCACTGCACACTTAGTACACGAATATAAGGGATTTTGGAAGATGCTATTTTGTACTTTAATTTTTTTCCAGCAAAACAAGGTTCAATCGCTAGTACAATACTGTATGGTAAGTAAATGGAAGTATTTATGATACAATACCAAAGCAAATCACAATAAAAAAACTTCTATTAGTTACATAAATCTATGAAACAGTTGCACCTATTTTGTCAAGAATTTCACAGGCAAATAGCAGTTAGAAGAATTATTTAATTGCTATTATAGTTACCTATTTAGGCACTAGGGCCGCGTTATAGTTATTTAATAAAAAAAAGTCGTTGGCTAGGCATAAATGTGCAGTACTTCAAGAACAACTTCACATTAACGAAATGTTTTCATTTCCAAGGACCAAACTAAACTAAGTAAATATGGTTATAGAAGTAAATTTTGTATTCAATATTATTTTGTATTCAACAGAGAAAAATAAGATGAAACGGGAAGAACAAAGATGACAATTGGGATTGACAACTACAAGAGAAATTTAAAAAACATCATTACTTTTTAAATAATATAGTGACAGACTAAATTTTTTGTATCATTGTGATTATTAGATAATTATAAACTCAAATATGAACGGAGGCATAGAAATACGTACCTACGTAGTGATTACTTTTATTTTAATATTCCTCTTAGGCCGCTTTGATCGGTAAGCTTTAGTCCAAAGCATAGGTCCAAACTTTAAACGACTCTCTTCATCCAAAGAAATGCCAGCAATTTCAAATCAATATTCACAAATATATATTTTTTATATTATTAGGTATCTAGGTATATGTGACCTTACCATATTTCTTATTTAACGAAAGAGAATGTAGCGCCATCTATATTGGCATCTTTGTTCATTATTAACGGGGAATCAGAGCTATAACAGGTTGATTAACCTACTTCTACTTGGCGAGATGCCTAGCACTGTAATTTATCTTTGATGCTCAATATTTTATTATTTCTAAAGATGGTGATGTATTCATGATTAGAAATGTTAAGCTATTGCATAGTTTCTATCGCGGGCCTTGAGCGTGGAGACCGAATCCATTTGCTATCTATCGATGAATAGCCGAACTTTTAATGACTTTTTGAAATATCACGCTTGTCTCTTTAGTTCAGCATTTCACCTCTAAGTGGCATTGATTGTATCGGCGTAAAAATAATGCATAAATAAAATAAATAAATAATTATAATTGCATAAGTTGATAAAAATGCTATGCACAATAGCTTTACCGCGGCAGTCACCGAGTGCCACACGTCTTTTTTTTATTTTTGTAACATTATTATAAAATCAAGTTTTGGGAGACCATAGGCTAGGATTATATTATATGGATATAGGTCAGAGATTTGATATTAATGATTTTTTTACTACATAATGTAACACAAAAACATATTACACATGCCTGTGTTCCCGAAGGGTATTTTTTCACCCATTCTTCACAAAATGTGTTGTAAAATCATACTTCAAATTTTTTTTTTTTAATCATTAAAAGTTGTCACAATTGGCAATAGAGTAATATTTTTTTCAATATTTATGCAAGGTCGCCTTGGATGGCATCTGAAAATCTGAATATACTATCTATAATATATATAACGTGTTTTAAAAATATCCCATACCATAGGCTATGTTAGACTGGCAACACCAGACAAAATCTTTGGAATTACCCTAGTCGTGTTTGACACATGATATACAATAAAACCAAAGCGCCAAATGTTACCACGTAAAAATATATACCGAAAATTAGGTTTTATTTTCAAGAAAAGTATTTTTAGCATCAATTACTATTGAACATTCACAAAATGTTTTTTACTTTGGGTTTTTAGAAGTATATTTTTTATTCACAAAAATTACATACAAAGCTGTAGACCGGTAAAAATGTACTAAATTCTTTTAGAATCTTAATCTTAGAGAGAGAGTGAGAGAGAGAGAGAGAAAGCGAGGGAGTAAGACACTTCATTCGTTTGTTACACTTTTAGGTCTACATCGACGAACCGATTTTGTTGAATTTCGGTACTGACGTAGATGGGATATGGTATACTTATGTATAAGAATAGTCATTCTTTCCTTCATCACAAAAATTATAGGTTCCTGTGCTATTACAATAAAACAAATTAGAGGTTTTTAATTCTCTCTAAGCCTTATTTTGACGTTTGTATAACCTAAGAGGCATGTAAAAGAATTATATGTAATCGTCATAATTGTGTTTATCAGCTTTAAAACTTCCTAAAACGGATACTATTGTAACTTGTGAAAGTGGCCTGTTTCCAGGTGACTTTTTTTATCTCTATATTAAACACCAAGGAATCAAGATTCTGAAAAAAAGAAAAGAGATATCTTATCTTAATTACGGATATTAAAAACTACAAAAAAAAATTTCGAAGTTATACAAACAACATTCATACAAACAGATATTTGTGGTAAAGACTCGGGCAACGTTTACCTCGGTTCAGGGCTCAAACCTACGTCGTTTCGTTTTACTTCAGGCACCCATATACTCTACTAGGAACTTTTGAAGTAAATCTATAGGAATCCAATACAACGACGCGTAAAATTGAAGCAAAAATCTGGCAACATTAATTTGTATACATATTATCTTCCCCGTATATGTGTATATAACGCCCCAACTGACGATTGAAGTATTTCAATTGAGTTCTGTCTGAGTTCGTTCACTCATTGTTCAACTTCAGTGTTTACAGGGCATATGCAACAGTGCTTTCTTAATACAATTATTGAAGAGAGTTAACTTTTAGTGTGTTACTTTAGGTGAGTTAACTTATTTAATTTTTGCTTTATTTTTTAAATGATACATTTTGAAAATCCTTCCAAATACCAATGGCCGCGTAGTGTGTGATCTTGCAATATTGTACCGAAGTCAATTTCAGTAAATAAGGCGTGGAATAATAATTTATCGGTAAAATTTCCTTGCAATTATCTTTCAATAGATTTTGAATTCTAAATTTAGAAGTTGTCAGCATTTGTTGCATAGTTATTGGTAACCTCTTATTTAGTCGTCTTATCGTGTACGTGGCGTTAAAAAATACTTTTTTGTATTTCAATAACGTAAAGAACATTAACCATCGATTGCATTTTTTTTTTTTTGTATAAATGCCTAGGTACTATATTTTTATTGCCCGATCTTGAAACGGAAGAGAATTGAAAATACTCTTTGTCTATATTTTATGATAATTGAGTGTTTTTTTATATGATACTGTTACGTACAAGCTTATTATAGTGAATAATATTAAAACTTACAGTAATACATTAATCAGTGGGTAGTGAAAATCTTAAAAATGTGACTTTGTTGGTATGAATTTAAAATGGTGGCCGGCGTGTAGTGATATTGCCGTGGTTTATATAAAGACAATGGAGCAATATCAATCCTGCTAATGTTCCTCCAATGCTATACTGATACTAGCAAAGCTCAGAAGTATTACAATAACATTGCACTGTTGGGTGTATTTATTTATTTTATCATCCGAATCACGACTTTTTGCACACTGCAAAAGTTCAACACAGTAGTGTTATCTCGAAATTATTTCCGTCGTCCTTGGGATCCTTCACTTTGTGACTTTTCATCTTCTAATAACGTCACTGTTAAAGTGATTTGATCGCCTGCTCATTAAATTACCATAAAATAATTCTTAAAGTCATAATCATTAAACATTATTACTTATCACGTTGCTCGAAATATGAAAATTCGTTTTATTTTTATTTAGATATAATTATGACGTTTGAGAGTTCAGTTTATTTATTCCTAGACTAGTGCTAAACCTAACCGGATATCAGTCCATTTCAATAGTAAGCCAGGAGAAGTTAATTCATTAACCCAAGGACTTTTATTGCGACATATTGGAATAATCATGATCTAAAGATCATTGCAATATCGTAAGCTCCTGGGCCAGGGGTGGATGTGGCTGATCATGATAAATCCTATAGTATACTTATTACTTAATACCATAAAGATTGCTTCCGCGTAATTATTTTCGTAAACAACTTTCATGTAAACATGTTTAAATGTTTTAAATCCGGACAGTTTTAAATCTACCTTAATGACTGCTGTATGTCATAGATAAAAAAAATTGGTAACAGCTATTATTAGTAAGTACTAATAGTAACTCAAGAAGCAAAGTACGGCGTTTGTATTTAAACGAGGTACACATGTATAACAACCACTACTTTTACAAATCTATAACATGAAAAGTACCTAGGTACTAGAGATGTAATTACTATTGTATTGTACTTCATAAATACGATAACGTGCTCTACCTACGTGTCGTTTATGTACCAACACAATTATATGTACGAACGAAGACAATCCTTCATTACAAAGTATAGATAATATTATTGTACCGTCCACTCACTCGATGTTAAGCGACGACATGGCTTATCTATATGTATATAAACCTACGTACGTCTCACTGTAGGGTACGGGCCTCCACAATGTTAGGTGTCAGATAAGGTGTGGTGTAAGGTTTCATAAATTCTTAAGAATTTTTTGGTGCGTAGGTAGTTTTCCTCACGATGTTTCCCGTCTATTGCACATGGATCAACTACCTTATTAAAAAACGGATTAAAAAGTTATTTAATGTGGCGTTCTAGGGAATAAAGTATCGATTAACAAAACAAATATCTAATGTATGATTATTCCAAAGAAAAAAAAAAGTCTTGTTCATGTTTAAAGACTTGTTAATTTATTTAAATTATTTTCTTTTTTTTCAGATTGCAATTAAAATGGCAAAAGTCAATTTGAAGTAAGTGTCTATTTCTTACATATTATTTTTACTAAATGTCATGGACGATGTTTTGCGCGCAAAAATAGAACAATGATGACATAAAAAGTATCTGAAAAAAGTATATGAAAATAAAATGCGGGAATTATAATCGATCCAAAATCGTGGTGATTTTTTAACGTTTCCATCGCTTCTTTTATCAGGTCCCTAGTGCAATTTTCATCATATGCAGACATATTGACAAAACAATGTAAATATGCACTATTTAACCCATAAGGGAAACGGTGACGCAAACAACAACCGTTGGGCTCGTACCTTTTGGAACTCAATGAAATTAAATGATCGATTATTAATTATTTAGGCAATAAAATGGCACTAATCGCAAATTACAGCGATAACAAAATAGTTCAGTTATTTACGTCTCAACAATTAATTATTATTTTATTCACCTTTTTGTATAGATATTAATTATGTAGGGCCCGAGATAAAAAGTAGCGTATGTTACTTCCGACGGTCTCATCTTTGTGCATATCAAAAATAATTCAAATTGGTTAATCAGCTTCAGAGTTTACTTCTTATAACAAACCTTTACTCATAATTTTATCTAATATTTTTTTTATATTCTTTTATTTTGATTTGGATTCTGCTTATTAAATTTTATTCAAAGAAATCCTTTGCATCTTCGAATAAACTATGCTATTATAACAGAATGGCGGGATCGGTGGAGCTGCCCGAGTGTCCGGTGTGTTTGAAAACAATGTCGTCGCCGATATTTCAATGCCAATCGGGCCACAGTCTCTGTCACGAGTGCACCAATAATCTGTGCCCCCCTTTATGCCCAATATGCCGCCAGGGCATGACCCAGATGAGGAACTGGCAACTCGAAGAAATTATAGCTAAGGTAAACGATACGTAGATAAACATACATAGAACAATTGTTCAAGGATATAATAAAAAAAAATTCGTCAATTCGTACATACATACTTGTTAACCAGGGACATTTACATAGCACAGCACATACGTGTGCCGCAAAACCACGAGGTTATCAAATCTATGTAGCTTTACGAAGAGAAAGTAGAGACTTCAACTAAATTATTTTTGACCGTGTTTTTAGGCTAAGGTGTCCTGTCCTAACATGTCGATTGGTTGCGTGTATACCATGCCAACAATAGACGTGGAAAATCACCTGAAGGAATGCATATTCCGAGACATCGAATGTCCAATAGGCAATGTATTTGGGAAGTGTTCTTGGAATGGTAAGTACAAGTGCATCTGCACTTTATTTTGTCTCATTTTCTGTGCTTGATAGTCTACGCCTTCTAAAGCTATATTGTTCATATCATATCAACTTGTGTATACACATTCAAAATAGAAAACAATAAACAAAATACGCAAAAATATATATTTTTCGTGAAGAGTTTCTGAGCATGAGGACGACGACCAGCGAAATTATGCAGCCAATCTGGTTTCCTATTACGGCTGCCAACCTAACTATAATAACTATAGACTGGATTATATACGGATATGCAACATAAAAAGCTTGAAATATGTATGCAAATGCTAATTTTTAGGTAAAGGTAATAAGGTAAATTAGTTTATTTGGGTATGCAGACTTTGTAACCGTTACTTTTACTCTTATTTTAACAGAGTAATTTAACAAGAAGTAGAATTCTAAGACAGCTTCGTAATGTGTCATATCCGTAATAAAAACGGCGCTTTTGGCGCCACAGAAATTAGTTTACTGCATTTAATGTTATAATTTTTCTAATATATACATATAACCATATTTTTTTACAGGTAAATTGGCTGATATAATGGCGCACTTCAAAGAACGCCACCCTAATAACTGTAACGTGAGTTCCGATACTGAGGTAAATCTAGAGAACATAGATCTTAAAGAGGACGAACGATATTTGTACTTGGTGGCTCAAAACAAGTTGCTCTTCATTATGACAATAAAAATTGACACCTTGCAAAAAACAGCCTATTGGACTATTCAACACATTGGCAGCAAGTTTGTAGCAAGGCAGCATATCTACGAAATCCACATAACTAGTAACTACGACAGCCGACGTAAGGTTACGTTCACAGACCACTGTTTCAATGATGCATTAAAAGCAGATGAAGTGTTCCGCCAAGGAAAATGTGCCGTTCTAACATTTGATGTGTTAAACCATTTCATAAAGGATAAAAAAATAACTTTCAGATTTTTTATCAAGAGACTTCCATTGCCGCCTAAAAACAAAACAGACGGAGATAATAATAATGGAAAACCTAATGGTCCTAAACCGAAACAAGGCGGAAAACCGCCTGGACCTAAAAAAGAAAATCCAAATAACCTTTCGGGCTCTACTAAGCCTGGTCCCGGTGGAAAAGCTAAAAATAAGGCCAATGCCTAGTTACGTCTTGACAAGGACAATTATATTAGATTGTATGATAGCAGGAATGATCCGAAAAAAATGTACCTATATGTGCAAGTACATACTATATACAATCGTATGTCACGCACAGTATTTATATACATCTTCTTGTTTTCTGCATTCACTACAATTAAGTTCGCGTTGTAATGTTGATGAATGATAGGTTTAAAATAGGGACATAATTTTATGCAATAATTCATGCTGACCAACGTGACTTTGTATTAGTTCTCGGTAAATTCAAAAGCGTGACATACCCCTGCAAAATTAGATATTTTATAGTTCTCCACAGGAATTTCTAAAGAATAAAAGATCTATCAACCATGGTAGCAAAATTTGACAGTGCTTAGCTATATCTTTAGCCTGACATAGAAAACAGTTCAAAATTGGTATTAAAATTAATAGCCGAACAATTAAAACCGCCCATGATGTGAGATAATAATCTATTTGAATATTTTTCGTATGGGAATAAAACTAAAAACTGGTAATTTGTAATTCCTTGCACAATCTGTATAATGTTACTAAAATCATATAATTGACTGATTTATGCCATGCATATTCCAAAAATATCTAAGTAACTAAATTTGGACTTTGCCGAGCACATAAAAAATCACGTTGTTATACTATGAAAAAAGTTGTGGCCCTATTATATAAACACATCACCGCCAATTTACCACGTACTACTTATTTAAGATGATTTCTTTAATACTTAGAATGCACGAATTTAGAAGTAACAATACATACATGTTCGGATCATACTTGAGTCACAATTTTATAAGTCTTTACTATACGTTTAAAAGGAATTCGAAATAATTTTTGGTTACGTACGCCTTAACGGCAAATTACGTGATAGGAGCGAGAAACGCAAATGAACCTGAATGATCTAAAATGTCATTCTTTCGATTGTTGCTCTTTGCCAGCACTATTGTAACGAGATCTGCATTTCGAAACGCTCTTAATTGAACCATTAACGCATAACGGGTTTGAAATTCAGATTCCTCCTGCAAATGAACCCGGAGCATTGATTTGCGCCGATTAAGCAAATCCTACTTGAATGGAAAACTTGCATTTTAGAAATGAAGTTATTCTTTCTAGGGTAATGAATTAAGCTTTTATGATGGCAAAATTCAACTGTTCATTAAGAGTTATTCTCGTTTGTGCAGTCCCATTCAATAAACAGATGGTGGAGACAACAGTCTTATTGTTGAACGTCAATAAACAAACATTAAATTTGTCGTAACGAATACTATATAATAATAAATTAATTTCTCTGTTTTCATCTGCCTACTAGTATTGCACCCCCATTGCAATTTTTGATTCGTGTCTTAAACGTAATTAATAAGAAAGTAGATTTTCGTTCACAAAATTTTTGGTTCGCGAACTAAGCTCTGTTAAACGTAGACGTAGCTGGGAATAATATCCATGGCGTTTGAGAAAAAGTTTTTTCAAGCAATCCCATGTTTGATATCTTATTTTCCTTTTGCTGGGGATTATCTGAGAGGGTGACTTTTATTTGGGGACTATGCCCGGTGTCACTATTATGCTACAAAATTATGAAGGCTAGTACAGTCTATATCTTATATGAATTAGTAATCGTCCAAACGGGAAATAAGAAAACATTGGCAAGTTTATATAAAAAGTAATATTAATTATGTTGGATTACATGATATGGATTAAAGATTCTGTGTTGCAATTTAAATAATTATTGTGGTAAAAAAATATTGAATATTTTGTCTGTGCACTACACCGTAAAATGTACAAGTCTCCTTAAATACCATATGAGTTTCCTCTTTACTGTTCAGTTCATTCATATCATTGAAATCTTTATTTTAGATTTTTATCATTTAGCGTTTAACTAGATTATATTTATATATCCTTTCACGTGTGATTTGAATACTACACGATAGTATTTCCGCTTGAGCTTGCGCCGCATAATCGAGAGTATTTTGAAGCTGTATTTGTGGGCATGACCCCATATTTAGCCAACACTGGATGGTCACTGCCATTAGGTACTAAATTTATCTTTGATCAAAAGTGACTTTATTTTAATTATTAGTAATGACAGTCGTGGTCTCGCGGTACAAGTATGTGCCGTGCGATCTAGAGGTCCTGGGTTCGATTCCCGGGTCGGGCAAAGTGTTATTGGGTTTTTCCATTAAGAAATTCTCGGTAACAGCACGGAGTCTGGAAATGCGCCCGAAAAACGGCAATAGGCTCGCCACCTATTACGTGGGACTGATACATACTTGGCGAAATGAGGGTGCAGAAATGCACCTCTGCCTACCCCTTCGGGGAATACAGGCGTGAGTTTATGTATGTATGTAGTTATGACATTATTGTAGTAAAATAGAATCACAATATAAAATTATATTGTTTTTGTAAGTTAATAAGTATACTTTTTGTAGAATTCTTTTTTTAATAAATATTTTGTAGATTTTAATATCTGTGTTTGATATATTTTTACTCCCCACCATTTGAAACCTACTCCGAAAATTGTACGACATTTATTTTTATCGAAGATTTTCTAAAGAGCTTATTGCCGTACAGAAAAAAATAACCAAGTTACTCTTTTCGGAGGGAAGTATTTTACCCCATACACCTATGTGTCCCACAAAAAATGTACGGCATGCTAGAAAATATTATCTACTCATGAAGTACTCTGAAGATAATTTAATTTTATGTTGTTTCATTTCATCATCATTTATATATAACGGCGTAAAACCATATACTGAGAGCTACGTCATCAAGCATTCATCGGTCGACGCGCGGACAACAAACATCCGATTTATTTGGAAATAAAAGGAACTTTGATTGAAGTTGATTGTTGAAATTACTTCTCAAAATGGATCCTCCAGTAATAACGATGTCACTGCTATTCTTAAACGATCCTGGGCTATCTGCCTCGTCAGTAATTGTGGAGTTTTACTAAAGAAAACTCAAAGTATGAGTTATCACCATAAACCAACAGTTGTGACGTCGGCAATGTGACGTCACACATCTTAACGACACTTCCAAGCCTCTCCTGCTCCGACATCAGAAGTGGGATTACCTGCCGCTGCCGCTCAACAACCTGATGATGTGAGGGAATTGCAACCTGCAGTCAGTTAACCGTATCGGTGAGAGAAGACGACAACCCAGAGACCGACGCTTCAAACATTCTGGGTATTATTGTTTTTTTTTTATCTAAATTCATAACCACACCAACACAAGTATCACTGTGTACACAACAACATAAGTACCACAGTGTACGCGTCGAGAACCTCCGAGAACCCTACATTAAAACCACAAAAATTTAATGCTTAAACATAACATAACTCATGTAACCAGGGCTAACGATAAAGCAACGCAAGTTGCTTATACACACACTACTCAGAAGAAATTCTTTTTATTCTTGCAGATCGACAAGGACCTACGACAAAACAACGAGACTCGCCGAGAATCCTTAAGGATGTAAGGAGATCCACAATTTAGAAGAATTAATAAGGCAGCAAAGCGGTGCAGAGCGCGCACCGCCTGTCAGAATGGCCGTAACGGCGTAAAACCATATACTGAGAGCTACGTCATCAAGCATTCATCGGTCGACGCGCAGACAGCAAACATCCGATTTATTTGGAAATAAAAGGAACTTTGATTGAAGTTGATTGTTGAAATTACTTCTCAAAATGGATCCACCAGTAATAACGATGTCACTGCTATTCTTAAACGATCCTGGGCTATCTGCCTCATCAGTAATTGTGGAGTTTTACTAAAGAAAAGAAATCAGAGTAGCAATTCCAAACTGCAGCCCTGGTTTCAAAAGCTATGCTCAGAAAAGCAAGCACACTTCTCACACTAACCAGCCAGTTACATAAATATCTCTTTTTATTTTTGTACTTGTTTTGATTTCGTTCTTATTTAATTTTGTAATAAAAAATATAAATGTTCAAATGGTGTTTTTCAATTCAAATGGTCGCCAAAAAATAGCAAAGTCCAAAGGGTGTCACAGTAAGAAAAAGTTTGGGAAGCCCTGGTCTAACCAATTTATGTTGAGCCATAAGTAGGACAAATGTACTTTAAACGAATAAAACTTCATATAGGTTTTCCCTTTTTTATTCCTTACAAACTAGATGTTCATTTCTTGGCCTTGGCTTCTCGCTTAGCTTTCCTTTCAGCAGCCCTAGCCAGCTGCTTGGCTGGCTTCAGGTTACCTTTTTTGGAGAACCTTTGATTCCTCAAGAATTTAGGGTCCATCTGAAAAATAGATAAATTGATTACAATTGTTATTTATATCTATGGATGCATTTGAAACAAAAGTTTTCAATTTTACCAATTTCTTAGACTTATAGCATTGTAAACACCACACTATAGCAATATAATAAATATTTAAAATAAGATAGCAATTTTTATTAAATAATACATATATCTTAAAAAAATAAATTCTAGGCCTCATAGTGAAGTTTCAGAAATCCAATATGAATTTGGCTATTACACAAATATAGTATCAATGGTGGACAAGTCTTAATGCTCAACAAACACATTTCACAGGCATATTCATGCATCATCATCATCATCATCAACATCAACATCAAACTGTAAACATCCCATTGCTAAGCATGAGGCCTCTTCAACAATTGAGAGGTATTAGCCCTTAATCTACGCGGGTACTAGTGCAGCAGGATAGATAGCTAAGAAATTCCATAAAAATTTTAGTTGTGCAGGTTTTCTCACTATGTTTTCCTTCACCATAGAAATATGTGGTAAACTATTATTAAAAATTGCGTGCCGACGAAGTTGTGATCCACGGTGGGTAACTTGTAAATTAAAGATATATATTTAAATAATAGCCACATAGAAATTGTCACAGAAAAGTCAAGTTTACATATGTTGAAATAGACAAAATTATTTCTGCCGCACTCTATAGATATGCATGTGAAAATTATTGGATCAGTAAGTTCAATGAGAAGGTTAATAACATTTACATTATAAAACAATACCTACGCAAAAAACTCATCAACATGGGCATTATTACGAATGTAACATCAACTTACCTATAACTTAATCAAAATTGTATTGAAAATCTAACTTACCCCCAAAGTAGACTCGTGCCTGACCTTCGTAGGTTTTTTGATACCATTTCTGTGCGCCTTGCGGTCTGAAATTATAAAAGCAGCCCTCTTGTTTACGTGTTTTAGAAGTCGTTGGTACGAACTCAGAATGTAAACAAACTTGTAAAAGCATACTGATTTATGTCTTATCCACACTGTTACGTGTGTACTCTAACCATTCCTTTCTATATTTCGTATTGGTTATAATTTAAAAGTATTTACTCACTTTGGTTGTGATTTGTATGGTTCTTTGACTTTGCCATTTTGTATGGGTTTTATATCTGAAATATGAAATAACTATAAAATAACACGTATAAACAAAGAGCAAACAATAATCACTATTAATGTTTATTAACTATATTACGATTTCACAGATATCTTTGGAATAAAGTTTTATTTCAACAAACACTAACCTCAAAAGAGCAAAGAGGGAAAGAAAAGGATAGTTGACACTGACAGTTGCCTTTTGAACGTCAAATAATTTGTTTCCTTCGTTTAGTTCATTTTTTCAGCATTTAAATAGTGCTATCTTTATTAGCACGCAAATTGTCTTCAAATTTATTTTGATCAGTCGACTACAAAAATGATTAAGTTTTCGTTTAAAATATATTTTTTTTTAAATCAAATAAAAATACATTAAAAAGGTATAGTTTTGCGTAGGTATTTGGTGGATTACTTAATTTTTTAGCTCTAAAGCAAAATATTAAGGTAATATATTTTATTTTTTATAATAGACAGAAACCCAGCAATTGAGTAATTCCATGATTTAAAGGATACTGTATTCATTCTCAGCCTATCGCCGTCCACTGCTGAACGAAAGCCTCCCCAAGTAGGCACCAACCATCCCGGTCTTGAGCAGCCCTTATCCATCCGCTACCTGCCACCTTTCTCAAGTCGTCGGACCATCGTGCTGCAGGACGTCCTACACTACGTCTACCTATACTGTATATTATGTATTAATTTGTTAATTGTGGATGTATAGATCACTGATCTTATGCAAATTTCTTAACAACAAAAAAACTAAATGACATACGGGTGGTGACGTTTCACACTCATCTGACACTTATACAAATATTGCAACTTTTAGCATTTCTGAGATCTGTCCTTTTTACACCTTCATGTATTTGATATGTGATAACTGATACTTGCTCTTACTTTCATTATCGGGTGCGAAATCATTTTTGTGCTGGAACAAAACAGTAGTCGTGTGTCGTGGTGTACAATGTACATTAAATTTTCATATGGAATAAATAGTTAAATTAGAAAATTTAGTAAGTGATTCAATTTTAATTATGGTGGTTTTGGAAGGTGATGCAGGAGACGTGAAACCCTTGCCCACCGATGAAGCAGAAAAGGATGGAGCTAAGGCTGCTAATCTTCTTACGTTAGAAAGTATCCTTTACAAAAATTTTACTAAATCAGAATTCATTATTATTTCTTTGATACGCGAATCCTGTTTCTTACTGTGATGTTTAAATGAAAAGACTTCAACCCTTTTACTCTTCTAAGGCTATTTTAATTGACCGAACATTCAGTTATTGATTGCTGGAACATATGATCCTTCTGTCCTCATATTTTCGAGAATTTATAAATAATGTTATAATATTATGTTAATATAAAGTATCATATTTAATGAAACTGAATATTTTAAAAAAATATAACACTAGAGAAAAATGGATATGCACAGCTTACATATTTAGTGAAAATAAATTAATTATGATAACAAAAGAATAAAACAAATTATAGTGTTACAAAAAAAAAAAAAAAAAAAACTAAGGTACTAAGTAATGGTTGCTAAGAAGCAGTTGTGTCGCAGCTGCAGACAGTGGTTAATTATTAAAAAAACTCTTCAGACCATGCAACATTAGGCTAAACTGTACATTACATACAATCAGTTTGAGAGTTGAAAATTTTATGTTGGATAGATCTTGTTTTTGTTAGTCTAATCCTAAAATTTCAACTTGCAGAAAGTCATAGTAGTATAGTAGTACATATAGTATAGTACATACATAGTAGATATAGATTTAACTATAATTGGACTAAGGCCTAAACCCTTGTTAGTTGTAGAGGAGGTCTGTGCCTAGCAGTGGGACATACATGAGCTGATGATGATAGATTTAGAATTTTCTTAGTGCAATGATTCCTTAATCAGTTGTTAAGTCTTTCGTATAACCAAGGACAGTCAACAGCAGCATGGCCTTCGTCATGCAGACTTCCAACGCTACCGTGGGTACTGTTCTCGGCGATTGAGGAGATTGCGCAAAGTGCTGAAGATACCGCAGGTTATTGTGCTTTTCATTATTATTTATAACATTGTCTGATAATTAACGGTATCCATGGCTCAGATAACTAGACACCAGTTTGTGAAAGGAGCGGCCACAGTTTCAATCTCTGCACTGAGAGAAATCCACAAATATTTGTTTCAGGTCCCAGTGTTTGTGAGACTGAAAAGTCTTTCATAGTTTCTGATAGCCTCCACTTGACCTTAGTGATGAGTCAAAACTATTTAAAAGATTGCTGGGTGTATTTATTAATTAATTATTTATTAGTCTTTGAATTGATGTTCTGTGGTTTATAATGATGTCAAATTATAGTCTTTAAGTTTGTGAAACCATATTGATAATATTGGATTCTTATTTAATTGTACAAGAACTTAAAACAGAAATGTTGTTTATACAAATCCCACATACATTTTTTTAGGGCGACAGAAGGCATTACCGCCGCCGTGACGTCACCACAACGCACTTGACGGGAGCAAATGCAGAAAATCGCTTGCTTTACATACCGCTGTTGCAAGCTGAGAGAGCGTGGGCGCATGCAATGCAACTGAGACAGGAAGCCAACACTGAGCCCAGGAAAAAATTCCATCTCATCTCCCGTTTGAAGAAAGCTTTTTCTCATGCTCAAATGTTGTTGCAACTCTGTGAGGTGAGTTATATTCGTATATCTGTTGTATACACGGCGATGATCGATGATGAGTTCGCGATTTCCGATGCGATGAACATATTGAAGTGCACCAACCCGCACTAGATAAATCGTGCACTAAGGCCTAATTTTCATCTGTCACTGCTTTACAGCGTTAATATATCTGGGGGCACGGCAGTGCCCCCGCCAAGTCGAGCAAAAAAGCGGCACGGCCATACTATTATACTTTTCTCGAAGCAACTCAGGCCATTTTTTATAATTGGCACGGCACGGCACACTGTACCTGATGGTAAGCACAGTGGAGTCCAAAAAAATAATACCGACCAGCGAGAAACGATTTGGTCACCCGCTGGTCGACACAATCATGCCGGCCCGCACAAATGCTTCTTCACGCTTCGCTTAAAGGATCCAGGATCATAGGAAGGAGGGAACTCGTGAGCCGGCAAACCATTCCACAGCTTGATGGTGCGGCAAAAGTATAATAAACCTAGAAACCTGAATTTTCAGTCACCAAGCAAGCATGGTATAAACTCTGTATATTTTTAATTTCATTCAATTTGAACCAGTAGTTTAAGAATTATAATAACTAGTCAAACTTCGCGGTTTTGTCACTCACTGACTCACTGACTGATCATCAAAACTCTAAGGCACTTCTAGCCGACATAGAAGCTTCAAATTTGGAACACAATTAGTGTTTAGTGTATAACTAAAGGAAAAATTATAATATCTTGCAATTTCGGTCTAGTTTTCTAGATTCACAAACTGCATAAATAACATTGTAATCCCATATAAATATATAGGATTACAAAGATACATGTACATTTGCAGTGAATTGTTTATGGAATAAAAAATGGTATAATAGGTGTAGATAGATAAGTAGTGATGATATTGAGGTTTAGGCGCGCGGTCGAGAATCTCGGCGGTCGCGGCTTCAAACCCAGGCACACACCTCTGACTGTCGAAGTTTTGTGTGTATTCACAATGAATCATCACTTACGTTAACGGTGAAGGAAAACATCGTGATGAAACCTGCGCACCCAAAAGTCCTTAGGAATTTCTTAGGTGCGTAGTCCACCAACCCGCGCTAGGCCTAAAGCCTCTCAATAGAGGAGGCCCGTGCCCAGCAGTGTGATGTATATAGGCGGATGATGTATGTACATATGTACCAAGCGGGCTGATGTTGCGTGTGTAGAGCGGGGCGTGCGACGCGCGCACGCAGCTGGAGGCGGGCGCGTACGCGGCGTGGCTGGGCGGCGTGCTGCTGGTGGAGCTGCAGCAGTGGCGCGCGGCCGCCGACAGTCTGCAGCGCGCGCACCTCGTGCTGCACAACCTGGCCGCCGCGCTGCCCGAGGACGAGCGCCTCGTCTACAAACAGAAGGTGCTCACATACCTCTCCTTACTGTCCTCTCCTTACTCCCCATAGAGCCCTACATACATCTTTTGATTATCCTTTTGCCTTCAGTAGCGGTACTTCCGTAGAAGCCCAAAAGCCCAGCGTGCCTTACAAAATTCCGTATAATCTTTAAGCTTCAAAATGTTTATTTAAAAAAGGCTTTTTGACATATAAATGAGAATATCTTGACCCCACAAACAATTATAAACTAGACATTACACAATTAACGTGTAACGCTTTTGGGCTTGTATGGCAGTAGCGCTACTGTTTGCCTTCATATTCTTGCTTTTCTTCTTTTAATATTGACTATTGTTAGCAATAAACAGTACATAATTATATAGTTTTGTTTATTAAATTGTAAAATCAGCAAAATATGCCCTTTTCTATATAAGACCTTATCATACAAACGATACGCAATCACAGTTCTAAAGCAGAAAATTGACGAAATATAAAAAGTCACTTGTTATGTGTTTTCTTTATATCAGTCTATGGGCATGGTTATGGTGCCATAATATGTTTTTTTTTTATTAAATACTTAAAAGTGGTAATTAGTCTTATTAATTGTGACGTCTTAACTAACAAGCCTCTAAAACACAGATGAAGATTATTATTTTCGATTGTACACACATATTTGATACGTATTTTGCTGCAGCTGGAAGAGTTGAAGCCCAGCCTGCGTTACTGCGCGTACAACATCGGTGACGAGTCGGCGGCCGGGGATCTTGTCGCCATGCGCGGACAAGGACTCATCGACAACTTGGACTCTCTTATGGCGCAGGCCAAGTTAGTATTAAATATAATTTTCAAATAATTAATATGTAAGGTTCGACTGTCAGAGAATACCTCAGGCATAAAGTTCACCTTTACATGTTATGTATGAAGGGTAAATAAATAATTTCAACTAAGATGAACTCAATGTAAATAATTGAAATGCTTGGATTTCTGGACATATGATATGGAAATAATATTTTTGTAGTATATTTGAATTATTAAATCGCTAATACATTTCCAGAGAGTCCCGTTCCGGCATAATGCATGAAGTGGAATGGCGCGGCCGCCGCGTCACCGTGAGGCCCGAGAAAGTGCGCCTGTTCCTCATCGCGCTGCAGGACCTCGACAAGTCCGTCGCCAACGCCGAAAATGTTCAAGCTAAAATCGACATCCTAGAGAACATCCTCATGGACTGCAAAGACGCCATATCCGCGGTCAAAGACGAAATTAAAAACGACCCCAAATTGAAAACTGCGTCCGAAAGCCAGCTGTCCGGCATCAACTATTTGTTGTCGTACTTGATGTACTTGCGTCTGGCGCGTACCGTGGATCGGAACAACTTGCTCGTACAACAAGCGGAGGAGGCGCGCAAGAACAACGTGCCCATCGACGGGAAGAAGGTGCGACCCCACGATCTGACCAGATTGTACGAGATCATACTGCAGAACTATACGGAGTTGCAGCAGTTGCCCGGCTTCGAGAACGATGCCGGTTATCAGAAGGAGATTGAGATACAGATGAAGGCGTACCGCGCGTTCCGGTGCTACTACATAGCTCAGGTGCTGACCGGCCTCCGGCGTTTCAGAGAAGCACTAGCCATGCTGGAGAGATGCAGCCTCTACACCGCAGAATCTCTCGCCATTAAACTCGACGACGACAAGCTCGTAGAGAAATTGAAAACTCTTAAGCAAGATATAGAAAGTTGCAAGTTCGAGGTCCACGCAGATTCTGTGTTGGAAGACGATGAGGATGATGAAGAGAACAAGTACACGTCCAGTGGCAAATCGTACAAAGACAAGAAACCGCTGGTGGACCGTCTGGACGAATATCGCGAGGATACTCAGGTGCTGACGAAGAATCCCAATATATACAAAATACCCCCATCGATGGAGGCTATACCCTGCAAGCCTCTGTTCTTCGACTTGGCGTGCAACTTTGTCGAGTTTCCGAACCTCGACGACAAGACGGGTGCGGCTGATAGTAAGAAGCAAGGCGCCGGTCTCACTGGCCTCGTCAAGGGCTTCCTGGGTTGGGGCAAGAGCGACAAATAGAATGGTTTCATCATTTTGTATACCTGTTGAGACTTTCTAGTAACAATAAATATATGGACCATTTAAAGAATGTTTTTCATTAGTACCGGGTGGTAAAAATAAGCAGTCCCAAGATCCCGTTTAAACCTTACAAAAATTCGTTCAAAATTGTCTAATAAAATATGCTTTCAGATTATTAATACAGTAAAATCTCCTTATTCGCGTTTTCACTATTCTCGGATTTAAAAAATGCGACCTAATTCCTATATTCGCGGATCTAATAGGTACATCGATACATACTTATTAATAAAAATGATTGCAATAGGTATCCAATCCAATATCCCTTGTAAACGCGTTCAATCAAATCATCAAATGGATTAAAAATATTATAATAGACCTTATTACAACCATGCGTAAAGTATGTTGTTAAACGATATCGCCGCTGCATTGTTTCGTCCTTTTATATAATCGCAAAATGAAGATTTGACTGAGACTGACTTGAAGGAAATGTAAGCCCTTTAAAGAAGAAGCTTCAGCAAGCACTAGAAACGTGAAATTTAATTTTAAAAATCTTGTGAGGGTTTAAGAATAGCAATTGAGCTCTACGAAATCCCCAAGCGCTAGGATATTTTGCTCTCAACATGTACATATTTATGCCATGCTAATAGATGGCATTTTAAAATAATACAAAAAGACTGTACGTACCTTAAAAAAATGCCAATCAATATTTTAAAGATGCTCCACTAACAATGACCACTTGAGATACGAGTAGATTTAAAGTTGCGCATTTCCGCAGACAACTTACGATTTTCAAGATATGGAGTATTTTGATGAAATAGATAAAAGATAATCTTCAAGAGAAGATAAAATATGCAATGCAATGAATCTTATTGTAACGTAGCCGTAAGAATTTTTAAAGAGTTTAAAGTGTTCACTTTACTTTTGACCCATATACAAATTTTGTGTAGGTCTTTATTCCAATAGGATAATACGTTGTATTATTCTGCGACCTATCCTGTGTCGTGAAAGCTGTAAGGTACAAAAATTTACCAATCTGGTACAGATTTAAAAAATATAGAACAAATTTCAAAAGTCATATTTGAATTCTAAGTAGTGATGGCCTCGAGGCTTAGGCGCGCAGTCTAGAATGGCAGACGCAGGTTCAACCCCAGGCACACACCTCTGAGTTTTTGAAGTTATTGGTGAATTCACAATGAATTATTATGTACTTAAAAGGTGAAGAAACCTGCACACCTCAAAATTCTTGGGAATTTCTCAGGTGTGTGGTCCACCAACCCGCATTAGGCCAGCGTGGTGGACTAAGGCCTTAACCCTCTCAATTGATGCGGAGGACCATACCTAGCAGTGGAACTTATGATGTCAATGTAAAAATCCTGATGTATTTACTATTTATATTATTTTTATAGTAAAAATGGCGCGTTTTTGCATATTATGCAATTGCGTATTCGGTTTCCATTAGGGCATCAAAGTCGTGCCGACAAGTGAGGAATAATCGTGGTCGGTTCTTGCTAGTCGACACTCTACTTAGATCGCACTGCACTTCCCGTTAGATTTCACTGCGATAAATTTTCCCTTCTGGTATAAAATATGATGATTATCGATCATTAGTTATCAGAGAGTTATTGGTTTGGCACGCGGTCTACATCAACATATAAAAAGACCTGAAAGGGATTTCTAAGCTATGTGAAGTCTATCAACCCACGCCAGGCCAGCATGGTGTACTCAGTCTTAACGCTTCTCTAGCGTAGAGAAGGCCAGTGCCAAGCAATACGATGTATTTGTATACATCATATATTGTATAGTCTCATATGCAAGAAAAGGTTAACAATTTGCTTAGAAACGATTACTTATCTAATTGTCATCCTTTTTTTATTAACCCATTACTGCTCCTTTGGCTTGGTGCAATCCTATGCTAAAGAAGAAGTAAAATAAAATAAAAATGTCTGTCAACAGTTTTCTTTCTGAAGCCAAGAGCAATGAATAGGTAGATTTTCATTTTGTATGCATTTTTCTATTTGCGACAGTAGAAATAATAATGGACAATTATAAAACATCTTTCAATCGATATGTAGTTTGGATCAAAGGAAACGACTCGTAAAGTAAATAAATAATTTATTTTAACGTCGTTGTGTGCACTAGTGGCCTTCATCGATAGTCATAGTGTAGTTATCCGGTTCGTATTGGTGGTCGACATAACGTGTCCGCAGTAAGTGTTTGTAAACAAACGCTGACTTTCTCGGAGTCCGCGTTCGCGCTGGAACTTCGAAGTCTACTTCATACAACCCAAATCGTTCGCTGAAAGTAAAGTTTAAAATGGAAGTTATTTAATAGCCGTCTTGGTAAATTATTGAAGTTACTGACTATTGGCTTGGAATTTTGACTGTGCTGCTTTTAACATCAAGTCCTTTTAGTAGTCAATGGTAGTGTTGATCCAAAACCCAGTTGCACTATTTTCCTCAATCACAAAGCATTAGAATGAAAACAAAATTGACAGTTTAAAATTTTTACTGGACATAATCTGCAAAAATAAAACCACAAATAACAGCAAATTACCTGTATCCTTGCGACCACTCGAAGTTGTCCATCAAACTCCATGCCATGTAACCTTTCAAGTTAACTCCGTGATCGATGGCGTCCAAAGCGTTCTCCCAGGCTGCTCTGTAGTACCGGATTCTGTCGTCGTCCTCAAGGCCTGCACGGGTGGACCAGCCGTTTTCAGTCACATAGATTTCGGGATCATTGTATTTCTCTTGCAGTTGAGTGAGTGTGATGTACAGACTGTTTGGCATTTGCTGTAAAAAAAAAAAAAGTTGACATAATTGACTTGGAATTCAAAATATTTCTTTCTTCTCCTACTTGTTTCTATTAGTATTCCTGGAATATTATCTCAAAATTGAGAGCGCTTTTCGCCACGTTAATTCCTTGGTCAGTTCTCCAGGCGACAATATGACCGTATACCAGCACAGAGTAATCTTTTTATGCCGGCCTAAGATTTGGATATTAAACAAAGTCCAACGCTTAACGAATGAGGTCAATATAGGACCTACGTGATCTCCATGTTGAGGATTGGGGGGAGATGGGGCAGGACAGATCGAAGTGGAGAGTCTTATTGTTGAAGGCCAAGAGTCACTTTGGATCGTTGCGCCATTTATCTGCGCAGAGAAGATAGTTCTTCTAGATGACCTTTCGGCCTCCCTTGAGTATCACACCGAAACAATGGATTTGATACTTTACCGATAACCAGTTGGATACTGACGTCGGCCAGTCATCGGGGCTGTGGTAATTTGCTTGTAAGTCGTCATAAAACGATGGTATGGCACTATAAGATTCTTGAGTTGCTGACACATAAGATCCGCCGTAATGGTTCACACCGAAGAAGTCGCTCGTTCCACGGACGTATTGTATTTCTTCTTCGCTATATTCTGGAAGGCGCGATCGTGGATATCCTTGTTGGAAACTTTTTAGAGCAACCCTTTCAGAAAACTCTCTAGGCAGTCCACCCTCTTCAGAAAAAATTGGATCTGCATATATACCGACCTGAAAATATTAAGGATTTCTTTTTGTGTGGCGCAGAACATACAGATACAGATAAAACAGATACGACAGTAGACAGTGGTGTATTAAAACACTCACGTTTTGATAGGTCCCACTTATTTAAGGGCGACTCTATTGCCGTTTTGTTTTTAATATTTCCAGCCTCAGAGTTGCTACGGGGAATTTTTCATAAGAAAAGTCCAACAGAACTTAGGTAAACTCAAGATCTCTTAATCGCATGCTGCCTACACGCTAGTGAGATGGTCACATACTCATAAAGACCAGGTTTCATAGATACCCATTTATTTGATATATTCTAATACATGCATAGAAAAATAAATAAAGTGTAGTCATACCTGACCCTGTTTGACTATTTCCGTTGCTAATTTATCCTCCTGAGAGTCAGTCAGGGGTAGATTTGAACTCACGCTAATTGTTATACCACATTTGCCTTGTTGAATGTCTTTAAATTCATTCACGTATAGTTTATATGCCCTGGCGTGAGCCAACACAAGGTGCTTAGCACAAATGTAGTCGGCAATACCGGAAGCGTTCAACATCGGAGCCCTGTAAACACCACCGTAGCCATCCGCACATACTTCTCTGGGCTCATTAAAAGTAATCCAAAGTTTAACTCTATCACCAAAATGTTCAAATACAACTCTGGCATAATCTTCAAACCAGTCTGGAAGCAGTGGACTAGTAAATCCTCCTAATTCTTGCAGTTTCTGTGGCAAATCCCAGTGGTAAAGTGTCACCATGGGGGTTATGTTGTACTTTAGTAAATCGTTTATTAATTGGTTGTAGTAGGCTACTCCTGCTTCATTTACGTAGTTTGCAAATCCAGTAGGCAACAATCTAGACCATGATAATGAGAATCGGTAGGCGTCTACGCCTAATTCTCTCAACATTTCGATATCTCTTTGATAATTGTGGTAGGAATCTGCGGCTATGTCACCATTTGACATGTCCACGATTGAATCTGGTCGATTGTGAGTGATATAATCCCAAATGTTTTCGCCTTTTCCTAAAAGCAAATGAATTTAAGAATATATCCTAGTATGCATAGGTATATACGTACATTATATTTTGTACATATCTAAAAATTACCATCTTCGTTCCAAGCGCCTTCAATTTGATATGCAGCCGTCGACACGCCAAATAGAAAATCTTCTGGAAACTGTCTACTTTGCTTAGTAGCTGCATTGCAATTCGCTATTAGAATACTGCAATTATACACGAGAGCGCATTACCAATGTAGTTAATTTCAATGGGATTACCACTTGAACATATCACTATTATACTCGTATACTTAAATAGGGTTTACTTAACAAGTATAGCCGGATTAACAACTTTTGTAAACTCGACAAAACTTTCGAAATGGTATTTAGTTCATATAATGTAATTGGGGTTAGTAATTTACCATAGTAGTTTCTTGTTGCATAATAGATCTCTGAACAATTGAGAGTTACCGATAGAGTCATCTTACTACGTGGATTAGACACTTTATTTCGCATGATTGTCAGAAACATAATATAGGAATGTAAAATAATACATATAGGTACTTTTTTTTCTAAATCTAAAATCTTTAAAAAAAAGAATGCAAGTACTGATACAACTTAAATTGAATTGACAACTCTTTTCATAAGCTGGAAAGGCAGAGCCCCTTAGATAATCGTATTCTAAATATTCCAAGAAGTGCCCTTTTTATCGAAGAGAAAGTTCATTATGGCCATACTTCCCGTCAGCTCTGAGGGAGGGGGACGGGAAGCATATGTCGGGGTCACCGGCCTTTCAACCCGGCGCGCGGCGACGTCACGTCCGCGCAAGTGTTAATACCGGGCTGGATCTCCAACATAAGAAGCGTTCATATTTGACGACGACCACGGAAAATCTCGTAAAGTTGGTATACAATTTATGCTAAATGAGGCTATACATACCTTAAAGCAATTCCAAATAACATCATTGTATATTTTTCACAATACCACCGCTAACGGCGACCACTGGATCGAAAGTTGAAGTGTCTGTATTGCCATTGTAATATAGACATGGACACCACTTGAGACTGTCAAGATACGTACGAGTAGAATTATGTTGATATGGATATATGATAAATGTCAATTGATAAAAGATGCAGGGTTAACTGTTATAAAACTGAACTACATTTTTCAAGCGTTTCGTGGGTTTATGAATCCCATTTCTTTTAATTCCGTCTGGGGTGGTAACATTTCGCCCATTGGATTGGGGGCGTAAGAATTCCGCCACGGCATCCCCTGCTTGTCGTAAGATGGGTGAGTGGGGGGCATCTCAAGACCTTTCAATTTTGCGGAGTCCACATTTGTTATACGCGTCTAGTTGGAAGGCTAGAGACCACAATATACCCTTTCCGGCCTCCCCCGAGGTGTCCAAAGGGGAGCTTAAGCTTTTCTCTCGTTCTAAAAAATGGAGTGGTAACATTGGCTCTTTTTTCTTTGAAAATATAATAGTTTGTATTAATTAAACTGTTTGAATTTCTGGTTTAGGGTTAATAAAACGACTGACGTACAAACAACAAAAAATATTTTACAAAAATCGAAGTAAACTTTAAGTTCAAAAAATACAAAAATAGATAAAATTTAAACTTTGAAACAATATATTTTATATTGTGTAACATTAATATTTTACAAAATCACTTTTTATCTAAGAATTACGATACTGTGACTTAGACTATTACAAGAATCATTCTACAAGTGAAGAAATGAACGATCATAAAGTATATGCAAAAGTATTATTTTTCACAGCTACGTTCAGATGTTCCTATTTTGCACATACTAAATCGCACCAGCGTAGATTTTGCGGATTTCCATTGGTGATTGAACAGGTGAGGCAAGACGGAACATGAAGGGTGGTGGTGGACGAGCGAGAGAGCGGCGCGAGAGGCGCGAGGGGCTAGCGCGGCGCGAGCGGCGGCCAGTGCGCGGCGTCGTGCGGCGCGCGGTCGGCGGGCGCCAGCAGCTGTCCGCACACGGCGCACACGTGCAGCGGCAGGTCGCGGCCCAGCGCCAGCTCCTGCTGCTTGCGGATGTCGGGCAGCAGCGCCACCAGCTCGGCGAACACTCGGTCGAGGCGCGCGCCCAGCGCCGCGCGACAGTGCGCCGCGAACTCCTCGGCGCCGAGGATGCCGTCGCGGAAGGCGCGCGACGCCACCTTGAAGTCTTCGAGCACGTGCGCGCCGCCCAGCGCCTCCGAGAACTGCTGCACCAGCTCGCGGTTGCGCCGCTCGAACTCCGGCGGCGGGATGTACTTGTGCGGCGGCGCGGAGAACGTCTGGCCCGCGGAGTTGGTGAACGTCATGCCGTCGCACGGCGGCCGCGGCTTGAACCCGGGCGGCACGCTGCCGTTGGGAACCTTCTTGGGCGCGTGGGTGGCGTCGTTCCACGAGCCGGGCGACGGCGCGGGCACGGGGTCGCCCCTGGGGTTCAGCGGCGGGTAGTCGCGGGCGGCCAGCGCGAAATCTCCGTTGCCGGTGTTCCTGTTCTTCTCGGAGTTCACGGGCACGGTGGATGACGTCTCGATGGTTTTGATCTTTTTGTCGCCTCGTTCCACATTTTGATTGTTGTTGACGTTCACTTCCGTGAAAGAGGGATCCCGTGCGTACCTCTTGTCGAGGCCGTTCACGTGGGGAATCTCTCTTGTCGTGGTTTCAATCAGATTCTCTTTTTTACTATTTTGTTTCTTCTTCTCCTTCTTATTGGATTTGGTCTCGCTGTGTGGGGCCGCCTGCTGGGGCGGTGGC
This sequence comes from Hemaris fuciformis, assembly GCA_907164795.1. Taxonomy (NCBI): domain Eukaryota; kingdom Metazoa; phylum Arthropoda; class Insecta; order Lepidoptera; family Sphingidae; genus Hemaris; species Hemaris fuciformis. Next base: position 12,774,537 of record OU015440.1, read on the forward strand.
TGTGGTGGACTTTGAACGGTCTTCTTCATCTTTAACTTGTTGTTATTGACGGGAAGTGTGGGGAAATCGGCGACGGCGTTGAAGGCCGGCGCCCGAGGCTGGGGCGGAGGATCTGGTTTGGCAGGTTTGGGTTTCTCCTTAGACTTGGAGACTGTGATCCACTGTGGCGGCGCGGCCGGCGCCGACGTGGACGACAGGGCGGGGAACGCCTCCGAGCTCAGTTGGGGCTTCTTCTGATGAGATTGTGTTTGAGCATTTTTAATAGCTTGCATCTCCTGGCTGTTGACCATGGAGACCTGCACAAATCAATATTCATCATTTTGTGCCATTTGTTAAAAAACTTTTTCAAAGTTCATTCTAACAAACATCTTTTTTTTATCATAATGAAAATGTATATATGTAAAGATAAAAATCTGATAAAGATATTATATTAATACACTTTGGTATTATCTTAAAATGTATGACACGAAGCATCATATCTGACGACGTAATACCGACCGATTGAGCGAAGAGCAATAATTTAAAAAGTTCAAAAGTATGGCCATCTAGAGGATCCGAGTTACAACATATTATTGCCCTTTTTATTTGGAAATTATCAGTATCAGCAAAGATTCTATTAATTAAGTAGAACTTAATTGGCGAACCAGAATAATTACAGCATGCGTACAGGCGTGCGTATGCATAGTATGGAAATCATACCTTGGGCGGTTGCATAGTACTGGCGCCGAGGTTGGGATGGTCGTCCCTGGGGATATTCCCACCCAGCGACGGAAAGTCGTCATCGATGAGCGACTGCTTCTTCTGCTGCGGGATGGAGATGCGGTTGCCGCTCGTCTGCGTCAGCCTGAAGTTGCTCGCGCTCGCCGGCTGACTGTGCAGCTGGATCGACACGCTCGGCTTTGCTGAAAAATCAATTGAGTTCGTTTGTTATTTAATCAAGTTGTAAATTATTGATGGCCTGAATTATCACGTATTTTAACGGTGCAGGAAAACATGGTAAGAAAATATGTATACCTAAAAATTCTTAGGAAATCCTTAGGTGAGTAGTCCGCAATCCCGCAATAAGACAGTGTGGTGGACTAGCCCCTCTCAGCTGTAGAGGAGGCCCGTGCCCAGCAGTGGGACATACATATATGGGCTGATGGTGAGTGTACTCACTATTCCTGACGATGGTGGCGGCGACGGTAGCGGGCGTGGGTGTGGCGGGGGCGGAGGCCCGCGGCGCCGCGCGGTTCCCGCCAGACCCGTCCAGGGCCGGGAAGTTCCTGTCGTCACGCACCAGCCTGTCCGACCCTGCACACCAAGGAATTTCATATCATCGCCATTATATCATACTTAATGATATTTTTTTCGCTATTCCAAGTAAATTAGATGTTGCCAGTATATCCGTATGCGAATATTTAGACTTTAAAAACAGTATTTTTCCCCGTTATTACCTTTATATTCTTCATGATGATGCTCCGCTCCTATTCATCGTAGCGTGATGATACTATGGCCTTTCTTATTAAATGGATTATTAAGAGCGTTTACGCGGTTTTAGTGTAATTTGAGCAAAAACGGTACTTTTCGAACACCTTAAAATTTATGAAAAACTCATCGTACAAACATGTTAGTTACCAATTATTTTAGGGAATATTATCATCTAAATAAGAGTCAAGAACATTTTAAGATTTTTGTGTAAATTTTGATAAATAACAAGATAACTGAACGAAGGTTTTCATAAATTCAATTTAAAGTCATTTTCGAGGCTCAAAATTCGGGTTAATTTATAACATATTTAACATTTAATCAAAATAAAATGTTTTTGAATTGGAAATATCCACAAGCAAATAGTGAAAAACATTTTAAGATTTAGATCCCTTTTTCAAGTAATAAAATATCTAAGGCATTCGAAATTTTGAGAAATTACCATCAATACAGTATTTTTTTTGGCCCATAGATGATACTTAATTTAATAAAACATCAACTTTGTTTTAATATAAGAACGTGTACTTGAAAACGTACAATTTTTGTTTTGAAGAATTTTCGCTTATTTATTTTATTATAAATATTTTAAAATGTACTATAAACCGCTGTGCTCAGCCCGGTGCAAATCAGTCCTCCGTCATTTTTATTTTTTTCGATGTTTTCGCGGTTATCTGACTGTGTTCCAAACAATGATGATGATCAGTGATTTATAAGTGATGTATTTGACATTTTATAGACTCAATAAACATTGTTTCATTCATTTTCATTGCATATCATTAACTATCGACGCTCATATATACGCGAGTCATATTTACCGAAATCGACTGGCCGCTCTTAACGCTCTTAAACATAAAAATCCTTTTTCAATTTGTACCAGTAGTTCCCGACGTTAGTTCTTTCAACCAACAACTACTCCGCTTGTTTTAAAATTGAATGTAGTTGCGAGCCTTTGTAGTGCGCTGTAAGAAAGATTCGACCTCACTAAATACGAATAATCTGTGGTTCTCGTGAAACCGAATATATGTACTAAATTTTAAGTTAATTTTATGATTAGTTCAGTGGCGGTACTTCCATAGAAGCCCAAAAGCCCAGCTTGCCTTAAATAATTCCGAATAAGAAACATAAACTAGATATTCCATAATTAAATACAAACAACAAAATATTTTATCCAAAAACATAAAATTACGTATTTTTGCCGCGCCGCCGTCCGCCATGCAGCCGCGCGCCAAATCCCGGCCCATATAATTTCAAACAAACGAAACGCGGGCGCACGAACGTCAATAGTTTAGAGTAAACATCAATATTGAACATAATAATTATATCTATCTCCCTCTATCTCGTGGGCTTTAAATCTGGCTTCACTTTACTAGTTCCATCTCTTTCGCACTACGTCGAAATTCCCATTGGATTTTAAAAACATAGATATAACCAAAATGCCGTTTATATAGCAATTAGTATGGGCATTAGAATCCCGCTTTCGCTCTGAACTACGTGCACGTAGTTCAGAGGGAAAGTGGGAGTAGGGATGTCGGAAATCCAAAAAATATATATATCGTATCGATATATTTTAAAAATATGTACCTATATAAATAAATTTAAAAAGTATCGATATTATGGGTATGATTTGAGTACGTACTCAAGAATACGCGCGCATTGATAGTTGTAGACCTTTTCAATACTTAGAATTTTATATCGAAATATTAAATATCGTTCAAAATATCGATATTTCTTCAACAAGCCTAGTCGGGAGTGCGGTGATGCACATTTTGTTTGTCAAGGTCACACGTTGTCAATTGTTTAAGTTTAGTTGTCAGTTGAATTGTTACTAATATTGAGCGAAAGAACCAAGTTAAATAGAATTTGTTGTGGTATTTAGAATATTACTACAGTGATTATAAAAGATAAGTGATGTTTATTGTTAATCCTTGTGGCGACTTAAAGTGTGTGCGTGTTTTGCTCTTCGAAGATAAGGTAAATTCATTAAATTATACTGTGAAAAACGGCTCGTAACTTGTCCAAAACCTACATAATTGCCAGACTCGAGTATTTCGAAAATTGTTAAAAAATATGAGCGAAGTTTAATAGATCCGAGTAGTAGTACACAACTAATTGAATAGTTGAATGTTCAAATACGAAAAGGTTATATTATGTTTGTGTTGCATATTTTATATAATGGTTAAAATGTTTGGAATTCTTGTTGTAATGATTTAAATAATTTATCTGCTTCTTGTAGAATGCGTGCAAATTTACAACACCACATACTTTGATTTCTTTTTACAAATATTGTAAACAACGCGTTGAAGTATTTATTTCTCGTTTTCGAAATTTCAAAACTCTCGCGTTGATCATCATCGTATTATTTCTAATCCATATTATTTGTCATTTTGTTCAACAAAAAAAACTTGCATTCAAGGTCATGACATGAAAATTTACTTACGAGTATAGGTAATTTTTAAAATTTGATTCTTTACGTTTTAATTATGTGGTTTGAAACCAAATCGAGTCGAGTTATTTGTCTAATAATTTTCGCCGACATTTTATGGTTTTTGGTACCTATTACTAGCGACAAATTATTTCTTTGTTGTGCAAGTACTATTATATACCTAGTATGTGCCGTGCGATCTAGAGGTCCTGGGTTCGATTCCCGGGTCGGGCAAAGTGTTATTGGGTTTTTCCATTAGGAAGTTCTCAGTAACAGCACGGAGTCTGGAAATGTGCCCGAAAAACGGCAATAGGCTCGCCCCCTATTACGTGGGACTGATACATACCTGGCGAAATGTGGGTGCAGAAATGCACCTCTGCCTACCCCTTCGGGGAATACAGGCGTGAGTTTATGTATGTGTATACTTACATCAATATGTCAAAATCTTGTATGTAAATAATTTGCGGTAGGTATATTATTTATTAGATCTCCGACTTTCTGGACCAAAAAATACACAATAAAAACCGTAATAAAAATTTGGGCTTGCCCAAGCTAGAGACCCTAGGCACGCCACTGGATTAGTTATTAGAGACCTAGCTCAGTATTCACATCTCCACGGTTCGGTATCTAAGGCCGGTACTAACATACTTATCATATACACATCCGTAAATAATGTCTTGAACAACAGATTGGTTGACTTTTAAGTAATTGAAGAAGGTTGTATTAGTTTCATAAGTGAGCAGTAGTGTGTACCTCTGTAGGAGCGGCCGGAGGGCGCGAGCACGAGGTTGGCGGGCGTCGGCGCGGCGGACAGGCGCGGGAACTGCTCGTCGCTGCGGGTGTCGATGCTGCGCGCCGCCGCCCCGCCACCACCCCCCGCACCGCCGCCACCGCCACCGCCCCCCGCACCGCCCGCGCCCTCAAACACACTGCCGCTCTCCACCTCGCTAGACTGAACCTCAGCGCGCTCCCTGGTGTACAACAGTAACTATGCTTTGGAAAATAGTTTCTTCTATGATCTTTTTTTTTGGGTTCATTTGTATTTGCAATCAGCCCTAGGGGGCCGTTCAAGTAAGGGGGTAGGGGAGTCTAGATGATGATTACGTCATCGGTAGTTAAATCTATTTTTTTATTTTTTAAATTATAATTTTAACATTATAATTATAATATTTAAAAGAACAATACATGAATTGAAAAATGATTACGTAAGCATGGGGGGAGGGGGTAAGAGCTTTGCTTACTTTTGCTGACAAGGGGGATGGGGGGGTAAATCCTTATCCTTACTAATATTATAAATGCGAAAGTAACTCTGTCTGTCTGTCTGTCTCGCTTTCCTGCTAAAACTTCTGAACCGATTTAAATGAAATTTGGTACACAGATAGTTTAGACCCTGAGAAAGGCTACATTTTATCGCAGAATTATTAATCATCATCAATTAATAAAGAGACTGTGATAAATAACATTTCTAAAATATTTTAAAATAACAAAAGGAAACTAGCCATTTTAATTGTACGATTAGAAACTAAGAATACTAGGAACTACTGTTAGCTTGGCTGAGTTGGGTCCCTAACCAAAAATCCTACGCCGTCATACCGACTAAAACCTCTCGGTATATACAAGGCGATAGATGCCCTTAATTGTTCCCCGGTGCCGCTCGGCGCTCTGTCTAAAAGTGGACTCCTTTGTGATGGAGGGACTTAGATGATCTATGTGGGGGATCCACATAGATTAGTGGCGGTACTTCCATAGAAGGCCAAATGAGCAGCTTGCCTTACAAAATTCCAAATATATTTTTTTAAGTTTTATATCTTTACTTAAAAAAGCAATTTGATATAAAAATGAGAACATACTGACCCCTCAATAAACAATTATAAACCATACATAAAAAAATTACGTGCTACTTTTGGACTTCTATGGAACTACCGCCATCTCGGACCTATTTTGGACGCTCAAAGATTATTTCTAGTTGTAGTGTACCTGGCGCCGCGCTGCATGCCGGGGTGCGGCGTGATGTTGAACTGCAGCGCCAGCGTGCGCGCCTGCCGCGCCGCGCCGCGAGTCATGCCGCGCCCGTGCGCCGTCGCCTTGTGCGCTAACACACACACACATACCACATTATTACATTGTTTATTAATCAACCTTTCAGCAGTGACCAGTCAAAACGAGCAAGCGGCTCACTGGTACTGGGGGGCCATCCTTAAATACGTCACACGTTAAGGGGGAGGGAGGGAGTCGTCGGAGTGTGACAATGTGTGACAAGGGGTGGGAGGGGACCTAAATATCGTGACGTCACAAAAAAGAAACAAGACCTACTCTCGACTTTTCGACCATTTATCTAGCTGGGGTAACTAGGTAGTTTAAAAAAAACTTTTCGACTTTTAAAATATGTGACGTCAAACTAGGGAAGGGGGGAGTCTTACAAATATGAACAGCTGTGACAAGGACGGGGGAGGGGTCAAAAAATTATGAATTTCGTGTGACATAATTTATGGACGGCCCCTGGTGATATTAAAAACATGTTAAGAAATTCTGACATGTCTGTATACCCGAAGGTGTAAGCTCAGACTCCAGTGTAGCAGTTAATGAAACCCAGATAAAAAGGACTCGCTATTGCCGTTTTAGAATACATTTCCAGACTGCAAGTTGGTACTAAAACCAAATAACTCTGGTCGACCCGGGAATCGAACCCGGAACTTCTCGATCGCATAGCAAGCACTTGAGCTGCAAGAACGACGAGTAAATCACTCACCCTTCACGACAGCAATTGCAAATGCGAGTTCAAATAAATTGAATGGAAAGGGGGTGGGGGGGAACAGGAGAGAGGTTTGTAAACCTTTGAGATCAATTTCACTCCTGAAGACAGCCGTGAGGTGTTGTTCGGCGCACTCTCCCTCCTCGCACAGATAATGATCGGTGCGGAAGTGATGCGCGAGCGCAGAGTGCGACGCGTAGTACAGGTTCCGTCCGTCGGCGTCGCACAGATGGCAGTAGAGGTGCTCTTTGCGCAGGTGCCGGTACAGTTCGTCCGCGTCCATGAACCGCTCCTCGCAGAACTCGCAGAGTGGGTGGCCCCTGTACATCAATACTGGACACGCTTAATTGCTATGTCTAGCGACTGTGACACTATCTAGCGTTGGAGACATTAACCCTTAATTCGACAGGCTATTTTTATAATTTTATTCGTAAGATCATTACAAAAAATTGAAATGGTCTAGAAAAAATACTCGAAACAATCTACCTATTTCAGTTTCCTGAAAAATGTACATCCATTATAATGGATATTTTCAGGCCAAATTCTTGGTATTTTAACGAGAAGTAGGTATACTGTACGGTGTCTAATTAAGGGTTAAAGTAACGTTGTAGGTATTAGGTGTTCCGGTTACTTTTGTGGGAACGTGTCAAGTAGTTGTCGCGTCACGTCGGTGCAAATTACTTAGATATTCGATGTTTTAGCTTGCACTTTAATTATTCGAAGTCAATCATTTATAGTAAACCCGTGCAAGTTTTTAGTGTCATTAAGTATGGGATGCGCTAAAAATCACTTTCGTAATTTACTACTGTTTCTTACTGCATTACAATGCACGCCCACACGTCGCAAAAACTGTAAGAGATACACTTTCAGATCTTCAGAGGGAAGTGTTTTCTGCATGCCGCAAATTCACCAGATTGTGCTCTTTCTGATTACCATCTATTTCGATCTATGCAACACATACTTGCAGATCAGAACTTATCAAAAAATCATATGTATCAAAAAATGGATCGATGAATGGATCGCTTCAAAAAATGATCAGTTTTTAAATTATGGAACCCATTTGTTGCCCGAAAAATGGCAAAAGGTTGTAGCTAGCAATGGAGCATATTTGATTAAAATTAATTTATCTTTTCTATAATACAAAAGTATTTCGTTTTCAATATATATCCCTCAAAACTAACAGAAAGACCTAATACATACATCAATATTTTAAATGTATAATTAACTCCATCTCGATTAAAAAAAATATTAACATAAATAAATAAAATAGAGGTTAATTAATTAATTAAATTAAATTGTTACAAATTCATTGTATTTTATAATACTCGAAAATAGATAATTACGTTGGAATATTTCTGTATGTAAGACCGGCTGTCGTCGAACGCTTATTAGCTTGTTGCGATTATCTAATAGTTACTTGAGTATATGTAGGATAGTAATTTAATAAAAATATATAAATGCATAGACTTAAATTTTATACTAATTAAATTTTAATTGTTAAAAAATTCTAAAATCAAAAGCAATTCTTCTAGCAAATATTTATTTTAATACATTACAGAAGTAAGAAATCCTAATGCGTCATAAGCTGGATTTAAAATTAAAATCTTTAGTATTACGTCACGTAGTCCTATACAACCGAACGCATATATAGGTACATAACCACGATAAAGCAAGCTCAATTCCAATGACTAAAACAGTAGGTAGAATAGTCATTCATAAATTTAATGTTCAAATTAAATAACCATTTATTATCCTCATAATTGTAATTGTAACACTATTACGCGTACAATGACTGCATCGTTATGTGATTTTTACAACTCATATGATAATTATTATTCAATAATAAATAACTATTTGTATTAACAAATCATTATTAAGTCTCTTATTGCAATAGATCATTATCTATCCTTGTGAGGACATCCTTAGACGTTATATCTAAACCATAGTTTAATTTACACCTTGAAATTATAATCATTTAATGTTATACTAAGTGGCACCCCACTTAGTCAGCTTTTGGTCACCCTTATTTGTTATTATTTTCGTGCTTTCATTAGAATCAATTTGTGCCACCTTTAGCTGTATCTTTGTCAAAGCTCCAATTATTATTTTTTCAGAAGGCATCATCGTCAGCAAAAAGACGTCCACTGCTGGACATAAGCCAAAGACATCCAGAGCGCTCTGTTACCGAACAGAAGGGAGTGGCAATTCATATTCTTTTCAATTTTAGAAGTTCATCTTTGAAAAACAATTAAGAGAGCCAGCGAATAATAAACACCAACAGTCCCAAATGCGCCTAACGCCCACATAAAGGTTTTATTTTGTAGATTGATATAATTGGCTTTTTCTTTTTCCTCAGAACCGCTGTCGAAGGAGCGCGCCGTCTTCAAAGCACGAGGCAGTGAGACAAAATCATTATTAAGTCTCATCTTGCGATAGAAAACGAACCTTGTGGGGACATTCTTTGACGCTTTATCTAAACCGTAGTTTGTAATTTACCCCTTAAATTCTGAACCTTCAGTCAAATTAAACCGTTGAACAGTAGGTAGCGGTACTTCCATAGAAGCCCAAAAGCCCAGCTTGCCTTACAACATTCCTAATAACAATTTTTAAGCTTAAAATCTTTATTCAACAAAAGCAATTTGACATATAAATGTGAATATCCTGACACAATAAATAATTATTCACTAGACATTACACAATTAACGTATTACGCATTCTCGCTTCTATAGAAGTATCGCTACTGACCTTGAAATAATCAATTAATGTTAAATTAATTCGGGTAGCTTTTGATCGCCCTTATTTCGTGCATTCGTTAAATATTGTATTCTTCTTCTGTTATCGAATTGGCGATATTTTCTGCCATAGAAGTGGTACGTTAGATAATTTTAATTATTACATTATAATCGGAGGTGTTATTTGTATGTCAACATGTTTCACTCTGAGATAAGATTTTTTTACGTCTGCTATAACCGGTAAGATCCCGCCTCAAACTTGACATCCCATTGATATTAAAATACAATAAAACATAGATATATTTTTTTAAATATAAAATAGAGTGATAAATCACAAGTTTATTTTTATTTATCAATATATTTTTATTTATTTTTATGCTTTAACATATTTTTTGTTGGTGTAAAATTAGAATACACAGGGTATATATGGACATTAATAGGAAACCAAGACATGTGATAGATCTAGTAAGTACGTGTTTGTACGTGTGTACGAAAAAACCACGAAGAAAAGTTCTTTTTTTAAAATAATCACATATCAGATACACAAATAAGTAAATTATTCATGAAAATAAAACACTTTTTACCCCATTTTAACTACCGCTATCATGTCTTTAAAATTATTTCGTATGGTGTTAATATTTTTTTTTGTGATGAATACGATCGTTATCTTTCGTCTCATTACGCTTGATGATAAAAATTATGTATACGTTTATTGCATCTTTATTGTAACATAAATAATAGATAAGATATTTGCTATCCTCTTGCTCGTAGGTACATAATTATAACTCGTTAACTCTAATAAACCGTGGCTTGTTAAACCGCAGCGTCCAGCGTGGTGGACTAAGACCTAAACCAGTTGTAGAGGAGGCCGTGCCCAGCAGTGGGACATATGGGCTAATGATGAACCATGACTAGATTTGTCTAGTCGTATTTGAACCGGTGTTTAAATACTATTGTATCAGAAAACGTATGTGGTATACGTCCAAAGATTGGGGACTGACCTATCAATCTTTTCAGAGAGGTTAAGGTTCCATCAGACTAGCCTAGTGCAGGTTGGTTGGCTTCACATAGCGAAGAAATTTTTGTTAAGAGAACTCTTTAGATATACAGTTTTTCTCGCGATATTCTGCCTTGCTTTTAAAGTGCATAATAATTTATCAAGAACGCCAACGTATCATTCCAATACCAGTACATATGTATATGCTCTCATTTTTATAGAACAGAAGTTGACTAACTCCTCATAAAAAGATAATGGTATTCACATTAAAAATTTACTTATTTAACTACACAACTTCCAGACAAATAACACCGTTAGGACAAACTAAATTTTCTCCACAAAACTTTCTGCTAACGGGGCTCCTGTACAAATAAGACGGGGTTAGGCTTTAGTCCACAACGCCGGCCAAGTGTGAGTTGGTGGACTACTACACACCATAGAAATTTCTAAGGATTTTTAAGTGTGGAGATTTCCTTCGTCGTTAAAGTGCGTGACAATTCATTGCGACACATAACTTTGAAAAGTTAGAGGTGTGTGCTTGGGGTTTGATCCTGCAACCACCGAGATATACTCAACCTCAATGCCATTAGGATATTGGATTCAATATACAGAGAGCATATTAAAGGTGGAACATAAAATTACCTGTGTGATGTGTCATCCAAATCGCCTTTCCGTCGATGGTGGGCCAGCTCTTGACGAGTATAGCACTTCCTCTCAATAGTGAAAATCTATAACATTTTAATACAAGCATTACTTATCAGATAGTGGAAAAATATACCCTATGTGACATAGAATTGAGTTCATATTCACTTGAATACTTATTGACAACTCAACCGAATCTGTGTTCCCTAAGTCAGTTTTCACTTCAGGAACCAATATAGATTATGAATGTGCAATTTGTCTTATAAACTTACATCAGGAAATTACCCATAGCAACACGGAGTCTGCAAATAGAGGTGAAACTATGCAATTCTGCCTATTCATTGGGAGATGCAGCCATAAGCGGTTATAGCTTTAAAAGTAGTATAATGGGTGTATGTATATATGTGTCATAGAATGGAAAGACTATACTATGTTATTTGCACAGTAATCCTATTTCTAGGCACTGGCAGTACTTCCATAGAAGCCCAAAAGCCCAGTTTGCCTTTAAAAATTCCGAATAGTGATCTTTTAGCTTTAAATATTTATTTAACAAAAGCAATTAGACATATAAATGAGAAAATTGATGACCCTATAATAAACAATTATAAACTAGACATTACGTAAAATCAACATGTAACGCTTTTGGGCTACTATGGAAGTATTCTATGGAACCACTATTTGTAGGCGTCAATAATAGATTCTATTGTATCCATTTTAGAAACAAGATAAAAAAGAACCCCCCCCCCCCCCCCCCCCACATGATATCAAATGTGTGCACTGCATGGTATATGTTTTTCCCAGCTTTTTTTTTCTCTAAATCCTTTTTCTAAAGTCATTAGGGCATTTATATGTTCTTTAGAGATTAATTAGAGTTATTTAAGTACTGTTTAAATAAAGTATATTTAATTTAAAAAAAATCACAAACCTTTAGATGCTTGACACATAAATCACAGAAATATCTTTCATGGACTTTCCTCATGTGGTCACTGAGCATTGTGAATGTCCGGAAAGGTGGTAGATTATCACAGACTTTACAGCAGTTCTCCAACAACCGTTCATACGCATTCTTGATAGCTTCACTACAAAACACAATCTTAAATTGCCTTTCAAATAGTCTATCTGGGAATGCCTTGCTACAAAGCTCTTTGTAAGATTGGATGGATTCTGTGAAAACAACCTGAAACAAAAACATATTAGTTAGCATGTCATATTTGCATATGAAAGTTGATAGCTTGAGGTTTAGGCTCATGCCTGTTTTCAAATGCCAGGCACACATTTCTGACTTTTCAAAGTTTTGTGAATATTCAAAATGAATATCACATACTTTACAAGTCAAGGAAAACATTGTGAAGAAACCAACACTGCTAAAAACTCTCAGGAATTTCTTAGGTGTGTAGTCTGATAAACTATACAAGGCCAGCATGGCAAATAAGACCTAAACCCTTTCAGCTGTAAGTGAAGCGCATATATAAATATGGTATATAAATGGGCTGATGATGATTGATTTATTATGTTTTGAACCTGTCTCAAAAAAAAGCTTGGTAGTCAAAAATTTTGGTGGTCGCCTCTGACTTTTCGAAGTTATGTGTTTATTCACATTTGCGTTATGTATTATCACATATACATATACGCTTCGGCAAGTTATACAAAAAACCGAGGAATATAACTTGCCGCTTTGTTTAGCGTTTGTGGACTATGAGAAAGCCTTTGATTCGATCGAGACCTGGGCTGTGCTAGAGTCTCTCCAGCGGTGCCACATTGACTGTCGGTACATCGAGGTGTTGAAAAGCATATACAGCAACGCCACCATGTCGGTCCGAGTACAAGATCAGAGCACGAAGGCTATTCCACTACAGAGAGGCGTGAGACAGGGAGATGTCATATCTCCGAAACTGTTCACTGCCGCGCTGGAAAACGCCTTCAAGCTCTTGCAGTGGAAAGGATTCGGCATCAACATCAACGGCGAGTATATCACACACCTTCGGTTTGCCGACGATATTGTCGTCTTGGCAGAATCGCTGGAAGACCTTAGCACTATGCTCGAAGACCTCAATCGAGTCTCTCAACAGGTGGGTCTTAAAATGAACATGGACAAGACGAAGATCATGTCGAATGTCCATGTTGTGCCCACCCCGATCGCAGTTGGGGGCTCGACTCTCGAAGTTGTAGACGAATATGTCTATTTGGGACAAGTGGTCCGGTTAGGCAGGTCCAACTTCGAGAAAGAGGTCAATCGTCGAATCCAACTCGGTTGGGCAGCGTTCGGGAAACTACGCGACGTCTTCTCGTCCAAAATACCTCAGTGCCTGAAGACGAAAGTCTTCGATAGTTGTGTGTTACCAGTGATGACATACGGCACTGAGACGTGGCCTCTCACTATGGGCCTCATTAGACGGCTCAGAGTCACTCAACGAGCTATGGAGAGGGCTATGCTCGGGGTTTCCCTACGAGATCGAATCAGAAATGAGGAGATCCGTAGGAGAACTAAAGTAACCGACATAGCCCAGCGGATTAGCAAGTTGAAGTGGCAATGGGCCGGAACTGATGGCCGATGGGGCCAAAAAGTTCTCGAGTGGAGGCCACGTACCGGAAAGCGCAGCGTGGGACGTCCTCCGACAAGATGGTCAGACGACCTGGTGAAGGTCGCGGGACGTCGCTGGATGCAGGCTGCTTCCAACAGGTCCCTGTGGAAGTCATTGGGAGAGGCCTATGTCCAGCAGTGGACTTCGATTGGCTGATGGATTGGGATTATCACATACTTTTATGTTGAAGGAAAAAATTGTGAGGGTACCCACACATCAGAAAAGTTCTTAGGAATTTCTTAGGTGTGTAGGTGTGTGTAGTATGCAAACCTGCACTAGGCCAGTATCGTGGACTTAAGCCTAACCCCGCTCAGCTGTATAGGGTGCTGCCCAGCAGTGGGACATATATAGGCTGACAATCATGATTAAAGGCCTTAAAAAGATTACTTTGATTACTAAGTTTATTCTCAAAAAGAAATGTTATGCTTTGCTCAGTCAAGTGCCCTAAGATGAAGTTCTACATAATGGGTCTTTAACTGAAGAAGATGTTACCAATATTTATTAGTGAGGCTTATCATGTGCAATACATTTACATTTTTTTGTTTCCTTTAGCATTTACTTTTTTATTTTTTGATTAACAGTGTCACCAATTTTATATGTTCTAAAAATATAAAAAAATATTAGTTAATAATTTAGGGGAAGAAAGCACATTAACTACTTGCACATCACATTTGAATTCTTTTACTTTGTCTCCTCAAAGTGACAACATTACAAATGATAAGTATGGTGTTGCTAAAGTAGAGCATATAGATGCTCTTGATGAAAGAGTTTAGTTGTAATAGCTTCATTTTATTTGATTGATTTGTTAGACAGAGCTTTGCAACTCAAATACAAAAAAGGGTATATATAATTGATAAAATCAAATACAGATATATTACTAAAATTGTATGTTTGTGTAAAAACAAATTTTTTGATAAATTAATACTGAAAAATTCATATACATAGCAAACATTTTACATATCTTATTCTGAAGTTGCAGAATTTATACATTTAATAAAAGCATATTCTTTAAAGTATTGTGTTTTAACATCACTGCAGTCGTCATTTGTTCTCCAATTGGATTAGTTTGAATGTTGATGATATTATTTGTTGATACTTTTGAGGATTTTACAGTTGCTAAGGAAGTTATAGTGAAAAATCACATAATGCATAGATCAAATGTATTGTATTTTAAAGTGTCTGCTTATGATTATAGAAGTGTAGGAGTGTGTTATAAACATAACTGCAGCATCATACTTAGTTAGTAGTTTTTCTATGCTAAACACAGCTAAATCTGCAGTATTAATTAAAAAGTAACCACATCAAAGATTTTTAAAATAACAATAATTTATAACATAAAAAGTAGGTTTTGAGTGCAATTATAGTATAAAACAGTTTCAATATATGTAACTCTGGCATGCTTTGATAAATATTTCACAACTATAATTGATGTTGTGAATTTATGATGGGTTACTACATTTATTCATCATTGCAACTTACCCTTGCAAGGTCTTGACGGCAAATAGGACATTCATTTTGCAGGCAGAGAACTCTCATGCGAGTAGAACACTCGAAACATACGGGATGGTCGCATTCACCAATAGAATAATATAATACGTTCTTGAAACAAACTACGCAAGCATTTTCATTACTCTGGGTCTCGGCCATTGTCTACGTCTGTCGTAAGTCAAAGGTTCTGGAACAGCACACGATCAATTTGTCTAGTATATGCAAAGATCACAGAGATAAATATAGGGAATAAATACGGCACCTACGTACGTAAGAGAAAAGGAAGGACGAAAATTTCGCACAACGGAGATGACAGCTGGATTAAAAACAGTGCTGCCAATTAAATAGTAATTACATTAATCACGCATTAAGAAGAATTTTCATTGTAGAAACGATTTTTAAAATACCTTTTATTTCTAAATATAATAAATATTAAGTTGTTAACATGTTTATTATATGAGCCAATAAATATTTTACTGCTAAAAGCGGATCTTCTTGTATTTTACAACTACTTAGGATGTAATTATCTTTAGGTAGGTACTCAAAATCATTTTAAAATACCTTAAAATCAATATAATTAATCTTTTAGTTTATTATAGTCGTTAAATATTTAAAAAAAACTTGAAATCTTGTAGTTGTATCTACCTATTATGTATGTTCCTACCTGTATCCTAATAAAATAAAAAATCACTATCAGCTCATTCGTTCTTTACTTTAATTCATTCAATCTTTGCATTATCTGTGACGCTCACGACAACGGTTTAAATTTGAACATTTTAAATTCAAACTATCTTTTGTTAATATATCCGTTTAAACCCAAATATTGCGCTAAGTGTGCTTTAGTGTTTTAAAATGTGGAGTTTGAATTGTGTAATAATTGTGTTATAAACTGTTTCACGCATAAAAATGTATTTCCAGGTAAGTGTCTAATTTATTATGACAAATTCAATCGAAAACAAAAAGTATGTGTATATAGTTTCATCTTACAAAAAAATAACTTGTAGATAGAGAATACTCCGGAGCATATAAGAAAAGCTCGACGCCCAGCTCCTGCTCTTCAAAAGTCGCCGAAAGAAGAATGTCCGCGTCTCATTTTGGCTCCGTTCTCAAGACCACCTCAAATAGTGTTCGACAATGTCCTCATTGGGGGTGTTTGCGAGAGAACTTTGGAGGTCGAAAATCCATCGAAAGTCGTCCAAAGGGTGCGTTTGTTGTTTGCCAACTTGCAAAATTATTTTTATCGTAAGGCCTACTTTTCCTCATCATTATCCTCTTTTACCATCAGGATCTAATTATTGTAGTCCTTCTAGAAGATATTTGTTGTAGAAACGCATTTTTTGATCTGAGTTTGTTTAAAATTTACATTTAGGACCTTGGTTTCTTTTGTTAATATAAATTTTCACTACATTTAATTTTACTATATTATAAGTTCATACATTTTAATAAAAAAGAAGTGAATATTATCATTTGTCATGTGAATTGCTCAACTAACTGTATTTAACAAACAAATCTTAAGGCTGGCCTTCGTGACATTCCTCCCTGCTTACATTTTCCACTTTCCCCTTTATCTTGAAACTTAACAACTTTCATTCATATCATATATTGATATCTTAGTTATTCTCAAAGATTTAAATTAACATTGATATATATGTATTAAAGAATTTGGATGATACAAGCAGTGATGGGCTCGAGGTTTAGGCGTGCAGTCGAGAATTTCGGTGGTCATAGGTTCAAACCCCAGGCACACACCTCTGACTTTTCGAAGTTATGTGTGTATTCACAATTAATTATCACTTGCTTTAACGGTGAAGGAAAACATCGTGATAAGACCTGCACACCTAAAAAGTTCTTAGGAATTTCTTAGGTGTGTAGTCTGGCAACTTGTCAATAAAGGATATAATTATAAAAATCTTCATTGTTCCATCAATCATTTTCAGATAACACTAGAAAAAGCTTTGCCCCCTGGACTGATTATACATTTACCGGAAGAATGGCTGGAAGTTGAACCGAACATCATCTACTCCTTGACAATGACATGGGCTCCAATGCAGCCAACTGCTAGCAGAAGCACAATTCGTTTTACAAATGACAACAGAGGAAGATATGATGTGGTTGTTGTATTGAAGTCTGTTATGGTAAGAATTAATGTGTTAATTACTTTATTAACTTGAGCCATATGGTACAATGAGTACAAAGTACTTCACTTCACATAAATTTTGATAGCTACCATTAAGCAGTTGGCATGTGGATATACTGCTGTGAACAATTTCTGTACTGAGACAAATATTTTTATAATTAGCTTATACTAGTTTCAGAACTGTGTATGTGAAATGAAAAATCACATCTCTGATACCTATCACTTAAAATACAATGCTTTTGGTGTTACTTTTTGTAAGTGATTTATAAGGCCACAATATTGGTAATTAATTTTTGGTGAAATTCTGTTCAATGGAGTGAAAAACCCAGTCACCAACACAAAAACTAACAACTCACACATAAAATGTTAACTAGCTTATTCCTTATTATTTTCAGAATATCAAGGGAAAAGGCAAACAACCTAAAAGTTTGAAATTAACACCAGGAAAGTTAAAAAAGAAAGTGTTAAAAAAGTCGCCAGTAGACATTTACAAAAAGAAAATGAAAAAGACTAGCCCTCACAAATTTTTACAAACTTATAACAAGGAGAATATTACATCAATAAATGACTATTCTGTCCTGTCTACCCATAGTAAAAAATGCCCCTTTGACTCGCCTACTAGCGTAGATTTGGACTTTAATACATCTGAAATATTTTCAAATATGAGAAAACCTAATCTACAGGACACCTATGACAAATCTTGTAAAATTACAAATAACTTCGATGTGCCCCAAAATATATTGAAGCCTTTAAATAAACAAACATTTGACGAATCGGCATCAGATATATTTGATAAGGTAGTGTTTACACCACTCAAGAGTTTAAAAGGTGGAAAAGCTGACAAACTTGACAAAGGACCTAAGATTATTTTAAGTGTGAATTCCGAAAGCGATTTCGACGACAGCTTGGACTTAAACCCTAACAAAGAAAACGAGACTCACTCTATTATTAGCATAACATCAGCGCATCCAAATAAATGGCTAACGGTTAATGCACATTACGAGTCACAGTTTACTGAAACGCCGACAATTCAAAATAAAAAACAACCAAACACATCATCACCAAAGGAATTGAACAACCCCGACTTCTCTATAAATACGGAATTTTCGCGAATTAGTGACTTGTCTTTCTTCCCACAAAGATTCTCTACTGAAAGGAAGTGCTTTGCAAAAATTAATAATGACACACACGATATAATACCTGAGGTCAAATTGAATTCCGACACATATACAAAAGAGTCTCCGAATACCCTAATGGAACCTAATTTTGGCCAGTTTGACATGAAAGTACCTCACTATTTTATGAAAGACCAACAGCCTAAAATGTGTAGACAGGCGCTTTTCAGAGAGTATAACCAACAGAGGGAAAGAGAGTATAATCAACAGAGGGAAATGCACGATAAGTTTTATTTGAACCAGTGTGAAAATAACGTATGGCAAAATCATCACAAAATGGATGCAAGATCGCCTCCGAGATCTTTAACGCCTCCTCTCCAGTCGATTCCCGAAGAAAGCGCACAAATCTCTGATATTTACGTTCTAGATAAGACTGATAAACAAATGTCTACATTCACTATTAACCGTACTTTCGATAAACGTGATGAAAAATTTGCCCCTTCAGCTCTGAGCAGGCAGTCGTGGTCTAAGAAAGCAGTAAGGGCCGAACCAGATCTTTGGAAAGTTCCTGTAACTGTACCTAAAAAATCTTTGAAACCTAGAGCTTCGTTAAAAAGTAAAGAATCATTATCCGGCCTCTGCAAGCCTAATGTAACTATTGATAGTAATCAAAGTATAAATCAAAATTTAACAGTAAACATCATTGGAAATGTGTATTCTCAGTCTGCTACCGTTGACCCATTCTTATCTACTAGCTATTTCTACGATGAAGAAGCGGTTGAAAAATTCGAAACAGAATTTAAAAGGTGGTTGAATTATATATTGACGCCACCCGCAGATCTAGATAGCAATGTTGAGCAAAAAATTGACGTCGGCAAGGCGTGGATAGAGAACAGGAATAAAGAAATACCAGCAGCACCTACAAAAGAACAAGTATCGAGTGTATATCACAATAGCCATCGCCTTGAAGGTCTTCGTAGATCAGCTAGAAACTTGTTACTCAGTACAGACATTGCCCAAGTTTTCTTGAAGCTGAACGCTCAAATTGAGAAAAAGCTTATTGCCATACGAACGGACCGAAATTTACATTTAGATATTGGCTTACAAAAAGTTATAATGGAGTTGTTGCTGTCATACAATCCTCTTTGGCTCCGAATTGGATTGGAAGCAATTTACAGAACAGTTCTTCCACTAAAATCGAACAGTGATATAGAGGGCTTGACGACATTTATCATTCAAAGAATGTTTAAAAATCCTTTCCTCAAAAACAAGCACTCCAAATCATCGGCACCTAATATGCTTCTACCTGCGTATATGGAAGCAATTAAGAAATTCACTTTGAAGAAATTTTTCATGCTCGTATTCTTCTTGGACCAAGCCAAACAGAAGAAACTCATTCCGCATGACCCATGCCTGTTTTGCAGAAACGCTATTTGTAAAGAAAGTAGGGAAATCGTCATAAGGTTTACGAGAGAATTAATAGCTGGAATTGGCGATATTACGAAACACCTTCGACCCCTTGGCTACGTTTTAAGTCACAAGCAATCCTATTTAGACGAATACAAATATGCAGTGCACAACATAGCTGTTGATATACGAGATGGTGTTAGATTAACTAAAGTTATGGAAATAATTTTAATAAAAAATGGTCTGTTAAATCAATTGCGAACGCCTGCCATATCGCGGTTGCAGAAAATTCACAATGTTAGTGTTGCTCTAAACGCTTTGAAAGAATCAAATTTCGTTATTTTCGGTGATATCACTCCCACCGATATCGCTGATGGCCACAGAGAGAAGACCTTGTCATTATTGTGGCAAATAATTCACGTTTTCCGTGCACCACTCTTCGAGAAAGCCGCGAATGTAATACAAGCTTGGTGGAGGAAGAAGTACGAAGTTATTGCAGAGAAGAGAAGGGAAGAACAAAGAGTGCTACAGTTACGAAATGAGGCAGCGAGTGCCATTCAGCGTTGGTGGCGTAAAATTCAATATGATAGATTGGTGGAATGGGAGATGCGGCGGATAACAACCGCTACAATCGTTGTTCAAAAATACTGTCGCATGTGGTTATGTAAAACGCGTTACCGTCAAATGAAACGTAGTGTGTTGAGGATTGAGAGATGGTACAGGTCCGTAAAATTAATCAGAGAGGCTAAAGAAATGTTACTACATTTACGGCAACAAAGAAAACAGCTTGAAGATAAATCTGCTACATCTATACAAAGTTACGTTAGGCGCTGGTTGTGCATGAGACAATATAGATCGACGGTGACCAAAGTGATAATAATCCAGAGCCTCATTCGGCAGTACCTTGTAAGAAAAAGGTATTTGCTGTTACAAAAAGCAGCAATTTACATTCAGCAAAAGTTCAGAAGCAAACAACTGATGAGAGCTAATATGAAAGAATTTGCAGCTAAAAAGCGATGTGCTATTATTGTACAAAGTTATTATAGGATGATGAAACAGCGTAGATGTTTCTTAAAACTAAAAAATGCAGTCAGTATAATAGAAGAACGTTACATAGCTGTCTTGAAAATGAGATCAGAACGAAAAATATATTTAGAATTAAGAAAGACTGTGATTTCAATGCAAAGTCTTTATAGAAGTAAGAAATGTCGTCAGGAGTATTTGAGGCAAATTCAAAGCATAGTTCAACTACAAAAAAGAGTCAGAGCGCACCTACTTATGAAAAAGGAACGAGATGATTTCCTGCGATTAAAAAATGCAGCGATAGTTCTTCAAAAATACGTCAAATCTTATTTGATAATGAAGAAAGTTAGAAACGATTATATCGCAAAACGTAATTCAGCTATTCTCATTCAAAGATATTACAGGTCTTGCGTCCTCGCTAAAACTCAATGGAAATCTTACTTTGAGCTTAGATCTGCAGCAATTACTTTGCAAAGATCATACAGAGGCTTAGTTTTGATGCGGAAAGAGAGATCTCGTTTCCTAACCCTGAAAACTGCAACCATAGCCATTCAAAGACACTATAAGGCACAGAAGATGATGAAAATACAAAAGGAGACATTCCAAAAACTTCGTAACGCTACTTTAGTGATACAAAGAAGATATAGAGCTCAAAAAGAAATGAGAAAGGAAAGATCTAAATACCTGAAACTACGACGGTCTTGCATATGTATACAACAGTTGTATAGAGCTAATGTTAAGATGAATTTACAAAGAAGTGAATTTCTAACGAAAAAAGCGGCCGCCGTTAAAATACAAGAGTGGTTTAGGAGCGTTAAAATCCGAAAGCAAGTAAGACAGCAATATGAGCAGACGAAGAACGCTTGTGTGTCTATCCAAAGGGTGTATCGATCTTACATTATTACGAAGAAATTACGCACAGAATACATTAAACTCAGAACTGCCACGATTTGCATCCAAAAATATTATAGATGCTATATAGAAATGAAAACTGCGCGAGAGAATTTCTTACAATTAAAAACGGCGACTGTGTCTATTCAGAGATTTTACAGATCGCATTTGGAAATGAAGAAACAAAGACAAACATTTTTACTAATGAAATCTGCTGTGACGACAATAACAAAGTATTATAGACAATACAAGGAATTTAAAACGACGAGACAAAGGTACCTGCAACTAAAAAATGCCGCGAGAGTTATACAAGCTCGCTATCGAAGTTTAACAGCGATGAAAACGCAAAGAAATATGTATTTAAAACTTAAGCTTTCCGTCATAGTAATACAGCAACGATATAAAGCACTTATTGCTATGAGAAAACAACGCATCCAATATTTACAGCTACGAAATGCCGCGTTAGTCTTGCAAAGAAAATATAGAGCAAACAGTCTTATGAAAATAGAAAGAACTAGGTATTT
This sequence comes from Hemaris fuciformis, assembly GCA_907164795.1. Classification (NCBI taxonomy): domain Eukaryota; kingdom Metazoa; phylum Arthropoda; class Insecta; order Lepidoptera; family Sphingidae; genus Hemaris; species Hemaris fuciformis. The sequence goes on from OU015440.1 coordinate 12,796,716, forward strand.
GCTTATTAAAAACGCTTGTATATCAATCCAAAGGTATTACAGGGCGTATGTGATGACTAGAAAACAAAGGCAATATTACACAAAATTAGTAAAATCTACTATTCGTATACAGAATAAGTATAGGGCTCAGCTTGCAATGAGAAAGGCAAGACAAGAATATTTGCAACTTCGGTCAGCTACGATCACAATACAAACAAAATACAGGGCTAAGATTCTTATGAAATTAGAGAGGACAAGATATTTGCTTATTCTGACTTCATCTGTAAGAATTCAAAGGTATTACAGAGGGCATGTTGAGACCAAAAAGCAAAGACTTGCCTATTTGACACTACAAAAAGCCTCTGTTGTTCTGCAGAGGAGGTACAGGGCGTTGCTTTCAATGAGGCAAGCGCGCCACGAATATTTGCGGCTTAAATCTGCTTCTATAACCATACAGACACTTTACAGAGCAAAAATCCTCTTGCAAGCAGATAGAACTAAATACTTGCGCGTTAGAACAGCATCTGTGGCTATTCAGAGATATTACAGGGGTTATTTAGAGACAAAAAAGCAAAGGCAATGCTATTTGTCTCTGAAATCAGCCACAATTACCCTCCAGAGGAGGTACAAAGCATTGCTAGAAATGAGAAAAACGAGGCATCAATATCTACAATTACGATCAGCTACGGTGTTGATACAAGCACTATATAGGGCAAGGATTGAGAGAACTAGGTATTTGGGGATTTTAAAATCGTGTATCACAATTCAGAGAAGGTATAGGTGCTATGTGGCGACGAAAATACAAAGAAAGCAATATTTAGAATTAAAACAAGCTGTAATTGTGCTCCAAAGAAGGTACAAAGCTTTATGTGCGATGAGGAAGGCGAGAACTGTTTATTTAGATTATTTGAAGGAAAAGAAACTCCGAGAAGCCGCTGCGATCTGCATACAGAAGAACTTTAGACGCTACTTGCAGCAATCGAGGTATAGAGACTATCGCACTAAACTTGTCTTCATACAACAGATTTGGAGAGGAAAATTGCACACAAGACTGACAAGATGTATGTTCTTACAAAAACGCCGTATTGTAGTAAATGTCCAGGCCATAGCCAGGGGTTATTTGGTGAGGAAACAAATGAAACTGCAAAAGGAAACCGTGATTAAGATGAGAGAAGAGCAGAGGCGTAACTGGGCTGCTTCTAAAATTCAGGTACGTAATAAGTCGAATAAATATTTTTTTTGCATAGATTGTTGTTGTCTTTGGGAGAGGTCTTTGTCCAGCAGTGGACATCTTTCGGCTGTTGATGATGATGATGATGTTGTATTGGCGGCTATACTGCTACATAAGATCATGCGTTCGACGCCTGTAACAAGACGAAATATGTCGTCCAAGTGTTAGACAAATCTCAATTTGTCTAATGTCGGCGTTAATATAAATGGTAGTTCTTATGTATATCATGAATTGCATTCGTTATTATACTTTGGTATTATGTGATAAAAATGATATTTTTACAGGCACTTTTCCGCGGACATAGAGCCCGAGTAGCCATGACTCATGACAAGCGCGTGGCGGAATTGAGACTGCGATGGCGCCTGGGAGGCTTGAAGTCTGACCAAGAAACGATGAAAGAGCGTAATGAGGAGGTCATGCACGTGCTGCGTAACATGTGCGATATAGAAACGGTTATCAGAGCGTTCCAATCACTTGGTAAGTATGGAATATTTTTTTACATATCTACTATTTGCACTCCAACACACATATTTGGGCCCAAGCCTACTAGTAAGAAAATTAGATCTAAGGGCACGACTGCGTTGTGATGTAGAGTCATAAAACGCCGTATAAGAGGACTTGGAAACCTTTGATGTCGCTGGCACTTCCCACAGCAAGCAAAAGGAACAGCAAAAGCCAAAGGGCTACCAAACTAAGCTAGTGTGGGTTCAACTGCGCCATCTATCTCTGAAATGATTTGTGTCCGGTGTCACCTAACAAGCGATGGACGCTTCTAGTCCACATATGGTGGTCGGCCCCTTTGGCGCACTGAAGCCCAAAAGAGAGATACCAATATAAAAAAAAATAGCAGCTTGGCACAAGGATTTTGTGTGCTTAGGAAACTAGCGTGACACGAACTTAATACCAAAGAAAATTGCGAACTTAATGTGGAATAGAACCTATCTGATTTTCAAACAAATATTAAATGCTGATGTTGCTTTCAGAGCTGTTATCGGAGGTGTTTCCCATGATGTACAACGACATCGCCGCGTCTATCGTACGCCGCGTGTACGCGTACATGTCGGTCACTAACAGATCCATTTCCAGCATAGAAGTGTTGAAATCTGCCTCGGCTGTGTTAGTTAATTTGACGCGATACAGAGTAACTGGACCGAAAATTTATGCGGTAATTGCGATAAAAATGAGTAAATTAAATATAGGTACATAATGGTGTATTTTTTTAAATAATTATGGTTTTTTTCAGCGCCACCGCATCCCAGACATACTAAAATTCATGTTTCGCTTTAGTAACAGCGAAACACAATTATTTTGCATACTGGCTACATATCTGTGGCTCTTCGCCAAATATGATGATGTTAAAGAGGTAATTTTTTTTACGTATATTTGTTCCACAGCATAAATGATAATTATGTACATAATATATGCAATAAACAGCTCCACGGTTCGATTCCTAGTTTTGTCGATAAGACTATATTTCTGTAGTGACGTGGAGTCTTGATCTGGAAAACGGCTTAGTTGATGATAATGACACATAGGTGTAGAAATATACCTTTGCTTACCCTTTAGGCAATAAAGAGGTGATACAGTAATTAAATAAATATTGATTGAAGCTAAATTTTGATCACATATTTTATTTCCAACCAGGATTTGAAGGAATACCTTCACGACGGCGAAAATCACAAAATGCTAGTCACCATAAAGAAGAACATAGACAGGATGAAGAGGATGGCGTGCAACGTGATGAAGAACAAACCGACGACAACGCCCTCTAGAGCTAGTTTGTCACACCAATCTTTCAACCAGAGCTTGTGCCGCTCTGGCAAGAGCAATATAATACTGCCTGCATGGGAGCCGGACTATGGCATCACCAGAGCTGACAAGCCCAGATACTTTGTAGACGCACAGCAAGCTATCGACTGCCTTTTCTGTACATACTCGTTGTGAATGTAGTCTGTTTACTTATAGTAATATATTATGAACTAGCTTTTGCCCGCGACTCCGTCCGCGTAGACTACAGGGTTGGGTTCAGAATGAAAATAAGTTGTAGTCTATTTTACTCCACAGAGTCCCATTTATGTCCATATCAAAAATCGTTTACATCGGTCAAATGATTTAGGCGTGAAAGCATTACATATAGTTACATAGTATATACATAGTTACAGTCGTCTACACGCGCGTCGTTTCATCATTCTAGCTTCAAAAATGACGAATTTCCACACAAACTTTCACTCCTATTTTTATTTTACCCCCTTAAAGGTACATTTTTTTTACAAACTTTTAATGTCATATTTATATCTAATCAACAGCCTAAAAAATAAGTTTCAAGCTTCTAGCTTTAAAAATGACAATACTTCCATACAACCTTTCATCCCCCATTTCAACCCCTTAAAACCCCTTTTCCGGGATAAAAAGTAGCCTATGTCCTTTCTCAGGGTCTAAACTATCTGTGTACCACATTTCATTTAAATCGGTTCAGTAGTTTTAGCAGGAAAGCGAGACAGACAGACAGAGTTACTTTCGCATTTATAATATTAGTAAGGATAATACTCAAGGATCTGACCATCCAGGAATCATATAGTGTTATCATACTATATATTATAGATAGAAGTCGTGAGTATCGGAAATTGTAGAAGAATTTGCGGTGTTATAATTTCTGTGACTTTATCAGCCTTATAAAAGGTATTTAATTTAACTACTTCTCAAGCATACTTTGTCTTGCTCTATCCATTGTCCTTTCCCATTAAAGAAAACGAGACAGAGCATGTTTAACTAATGCTTAAATCAACTAACATTTATAAGTACCTAAGGTGTAATGAAATATGAATATTTCTTATTCCACTGTCGACGTTTAACCTATTGACGCCATGGAGATTTCTTCATAGTAAAAAAAAAATTGTTTAAATAACGAAAACATAGATTTGTTCTGATTAAGTTCAGACTTCTGTCTAGTTGTAGTAATTGTGTGAAGTTGTTAATATAGTCTGAATAAAATGATCATCATCATCATCATCAGCCTCTTTTACGTCCACTGCTGGACATAGGCCTCTCCTATGGCACGCCACTGGGCTCGATCTTCGGCCTTCCTCATCCAACCGCTGCCAGCCATCTTGCGTATATCGTCACCCCACCTAGCCAGAGGGCGTCCTACACTACGTTTGCCGAGCCGTCGTCTCCACTCCAGAACACGTTTCCCCCAACGGTCATCAGTTCTGCGACAGATGTGACCTGCCCACTGCCACTTCAGCTCGCTGATCCTTCGGGCTATGTCGATAACATTGGTTCTCTGTCGGATGGCGTCATTTCTGATCCTATCCTTCAGAGAAACTCCTAACATAGCCCTCTCCATAGCTCGCTGAGCGACCTTAAATTGGTGGATTAGTCGCATCGTCAGTGTCCACGTCTCGGCTCCGTATGTCATGACTGGAAGGACGCACTCGTTAAAGACTTTTGTCTTTAGGCTTTGAGGTATGGGTGACGAGAATAAAATGATAGTTTAATATAATATTCCATTTGTTTTACGACATTTTTATGTAGCTACGTTTGTTATTTATTATAACGCTTTTTAAGAACTGATTATGGGTACAGGTTTTTTCATTAACGCGGCAGTTTAAAAGCTCACTCAAATACAACTCTTGCTTTTATCTCTGTGACAAAAATCTTTTTAAGTCATGAAAACACAATTAAAATTACATCGACGTGAATTTTCCAAAAAAAAATATGCTTCTAGTTGGTATATAAAATCTGCACATAAATAAAATTTGTAGTGTTTCATTATGTTTTAAAAGCAGGTTATTAATTATTAATATAATATAAATATAATACTTTTAATATAATATAAATATAATTTTCCGTTGCTATTTGAGTGAGCTTTAACACACTGCACTGTCATGATAAAGAAGTCGTTTGTAGTATAGTCGCCTTTAACACTTCGTGTGCTGTTAACAATTATGATTATAATGTATTTTATTGAATATAATAAATGTTTATTAACATTTGTACGTTTGATTAATAACAGAAATACCTACAAACTGTTTTATAATGGCTTAAATTCAAGGGGATTCATAGATGGTTTTGAGAACTCTTTAGTCTTGGCCGCTTTCTATGACTTAAAAGATAAAAATGTCGGTAGGGTAGAATTCTGATCTAGACTAAAGCAGGTTTCGACCACCAATGGCCGCTAAATGAATACATTCGTCCAAACTAAAATTGGCAGCACGATGGTCCGACGACTTGAGAAAGGTGGCGGGTAACGGATGGATGAGGGCTGCTCAAGACCGGGATGGTTGGCGCTTTCTTAAGGCCTACGTTCAGCAGTGGACGGCGATAGGCTGAGTATACATATATAAACTAAAATCAACGCTTATATGTAAAGACGAAAGTAGTCGTAGATTCGATGCAAACACATCTGAGTCTGAGCTGTAGTTCTGAAGATGCGAAAATCAGTTTGTTTAATAACTTGTTAAAGTCAAAGTCAAATTATCTTTATTCAAATAGACTTCTACAAGTTCTTTTGAATCGTCAGTTTTACACTTTTTAATCTTTTTTAAACTATTGCCGCTTCGAAACGTGTTATCGCTGTGGAGAAGAAACGGCAAGAAACTCCCTCAGCAACACGACATGTCATTTTTTTTTAAATAGCAATAAATGTCTTTTTTTAAATTACATTATTTAAATTTTACATTGTAAATGTCAACGATACAAACTGTAGCAACAAAACAAAACTCCGATCAATTTACATTACTCCCAGGGCTTATTATCTTCAATAAAATCTGAAATTTTATAGTATGCTTTTTTGTAAAGCTTATCTTTAATTGATTTCTTAAACTTTGTCAAGGGAAGCTCCCTAACAGCCCTCGGAAGTTTGTTATAGAAGCGTATACATTGCCCCATAAAAGAGTTATTAACTTTCCGGAGACGAGTTACGTGTTGAACGAGATTACATTTGTTCCTAGTATTTTTATTGTGTACATTACAAATTTTATTAAATTTATCAAGATTCTTTTGGACGTACATTAAGTTTTCGTATATAAACTGACAAGTGACGGTAAGAATATTTATTTCCTTAAATTTTTCTCTAAGTGAAGCCCTGGGACCTAAATTATAAATAGCCCTAATGGCTCTTTTTTGCAAAACAAAAATAGTGTTAATATCCGCAGCAGCTCCCCACAAAAGAATACCATACGACATAAGGCTATGGAAATAGCTAAAATAAACCATTCTTGCCGCTTCCTCGTCAGTCAGACGTCTGATCTTTTTCACTGCCATATGCCGCTGAACTTAATTTGCTTGCCAATTGTTGGATGTGGGGTCCCCACTGGAGTCTTGCGTCTACCGTAATGCCCAGAAATGTAGTAGACGCAACAGGATGCAGTTCTTCACCGTTAATTTGTACAGTGGTTTTTAATTGCTTAACATTGGGCATTGTGAATTTTAAACACTTTGTTTTTTCGCATTTAAAAGTAAATTATTAATATCAAACCACTGAACAACTTTACGAAGTGCATTGTTTACTTCGTCAAAATTATCGAGACGTCTTTTTACGTTAAATATAAGAGATGTATCATCCGCAAACAGCACTACTTATATCGTTTTTATCCCCTACGAAGTAAGGCAAGTCATTAATATACACAAGAAACAGAAACGGCCCAAGAATTGAACCCTGTGGGACTCCCATGGTAACCGACGATCCTGGAGAAAGATTTCCATTAACGACAACCCTCTGAACTCTGTTATTCAAATAGGATGTCAGAAGATTGAGAGCTCCGTTTCTAATGCCATAATGGTGAAGCTTCCTGACAAGAATATCATGTTTAACACAGTCAAAGGCTTTGGACAAGTCGCAGAAGATGCCAATAGCATCCCGCGACTCTTCCCATGCCTTGAACACAGTTTTTAAAAGTTCAACCCCTGCATCGATAGTTGATCTACCCTTAGTAAATCCAAACTGTTTTTTTTTTTTTTTTTTTATTCTGGCACGGCAAAGTGACCCCATTGCACCTGATGGTAAGCGCAATGGAGTCCAGAAAAAGTGCCGACCAGCGAGAGATGATGGTCTCCCGTTGGTCGACACAATCATGCCGGCCGAATACCTCTTCACCTTATTGTGAAGAAGTAGTTTGGGGGACTATCAATCATGGCGATCAAAGGACCGACCGCGACAAACCGGCCAAAAAAATTGCCGGCACGGTCATCCTTTCACCATGATTGAAGCCCCCCCGAAAACCGGATATACACTGGCTGATCCCGGAACGCGGCACCCTTGCATGTGCCACTATGGCGGGTTTTACGCCCTGTGTACGGTGGTCGCCATCCGGGCGGATACGAATATCCTACCAATATCCTACCTAGTTATTTTTATTGAAAAAGTTCAATAATTGACTATTGTGTAATTAATTTTACTTAATATTGTACTTAATTATACACAAGGAGTATTTTTAATAACGAGAGTTTACTATTTGGTTCCACGACATGCGAAATATGCAACGTACGAATTGAGAGATCCTGGATTTGTGAAATGTGTATTTTTCATTAGGAAATGTGATCCGTAAGTAACTAAAATATAGTAAATGCGAGTGTAGAAATACATCTATATCTATTTCTGAAAAGATAAATAATTCATGTGTGGCGTCACGCAAGTAGTCCTCCAGATGCACTACACATGTATGTATAAAACCTAATTTATTCATTTCAGTTTAGTGTGTCTAAATTAGATCTCGAAGAATATCAAGTTTCTCTACTGGTGGATGAACATGTCAAACCAAAATTATGTTTAATGTCCATATCATTTACACCTACTTGGGGACAACACTAAGTTATTCATTCGAGAAATTATGCAATTACCCTTATTCAAAATACTTTTAGCGTCTCAAGATTAAGTCGGCTGTATGGAAGTTGGTTCCTTAGCAGTTTACATTTTTAAGTCAATATTTGACATATAGGTATGTTATTCCTCCTAGAAGAGGAATGAGAATCGAGTTTAAATCGATTACAATTGACATTAGATAATGGATTCATAAAAACCGAGGACTAAGAGTTCGTAAAAAATGTCATATTTTTAACTTATTCAGATCTGAGTTCAGGCTTATTAAAAAATAATGAGCCCATCTAAACTAGACAAGTATAAGAATTGAAGGCAAAGACTGGTTATGAAGCCCTTCGGAAAGTGGTTATATTCATAAAGTCTTCCCAATTTGTAGATAATAAACATTAATCTGTGAATGGAATTAAGAATTTTTATCGATGTTGGAAAGTTAAAAGCCAGAAACACCTGATCGATTCGTTATATACTATCGATCACAAAATCGATTCTCTGTATATTGCACCTCATGTCGCCATCCTTAGCAAGTCAATGACACTTGCGGATGCGGTGGACCTGTCAACGGATTCTCGAATCCACAATTTCACATTCAGTATAAGACTATAAGATTATTTTAGCGTTCTATTCTATGTGATTTTGTTTGATGACTACAAAAATAAATAAATACATAAGGTCTTACGTAAAATAATATCCTGGAGTTGAATAACATGGATGAATTTGTGAACTACTTATTACTTATACTAGTCGTACTTCCAGTCATACTATTTATCAACCTGTGGGCAGGGATCGGATGGGAATTGTTTATAAACAATTGACTTAACGAAGAAGTTAATGCATTTTGTGATATTTAAATAATCTTTAACAATTGACCAAAGTACTAAATAATGTTCAATAAATAAGGAAACAAATAAAACTCCAATGTCTTTTATTGAAAACAATTATAATAAAATTTTCTTACATCAAAATACAATAAATCACATTTTTGTCATAATAAAATATACACAAACATCAACAAGTGATAAATTATTTTTTGGGTTTCTAATACTGACCCATAAGAATAAGACATTTACACCAATTAGGTATTTAATTACTTATTTGTAATGATAATGTTTTTCTTATATAGCAACTAAGATTGTCAGGCAAATAATCAAATAGTATGCACTTTATACATACAAAATATTTAAGTAATTTCATTAACTACATACTAGATCACATATAATCCACCAAGTTTCTAAAATCAGGGCCATTTGCTGACAAAATATGGAAATACATGTTGTTTGATTCACTAGGGGTAGTAATTCTGTGGCTCTCATTGCATGTTGTTGTTACTTAGACAGCACTGCACATACAATTTGGCCTAATTTGCCAACACTTGCGTGAATGCTATTTATGTATAACACCAATTTGAACTTTTGAGATATTGATGCAATTTATTTTCTACCTACTGACAATGTAATGAACTTTATTATTGGTATTCCTGTTTAATACTTGTCATATCCTTCGAGTTACTTATGAAATACCATCAGAGGATTAAAAGTTACTTTAATGATATTTTTAAAAGAGTCTCTGGTAATCCAACAAATTAAACATCAAAACACAGTGTTTTGTTGGTGTGTCAAGTTGCAACCTGTTTCAACGATGTATTTCTATATTTTAAATTAGTGAAGATTTGTCAAGATAGGCATTTGTTGGATTACCGTGGGCATTGGATTACTGTGTGCCCACTGTATTGCCTTACTTATATAGGTTAGTTATTTTAACTACTACATAAACAGGCTTTGTAGTATTTTTCTAATGTTACAGGTCTCAATAGAACAGGCCCATGTAAGCTTTAGTATTAGTTAAATTATCTAACATTTATAAGTATGGGCTTGTGCTCCAGATCCTAGTCCCAGTCTTTGATAATGATAACTTTAATTAACCATTATAAATTCCGATTCAATTGACGACATCAGAAGTCCAAAGACAAAAAATTAACCTTTTTTTTTCTATAAATTGGTTTACACTTGAATTTAACAACATAAAACATCACTTGTTGAAACTACTATAGAAAAGGCTATGTCATGGTCCAGGATTCAGCTTTATTTAGGCAAATGGCATAGTGTTGTAGAATTTTAAGAGATAATCTTATCCAAAATATTAAATTCATTGCACTGTATTGTAAATAATATGTTAAAGATGAGTCTTTTCCTTGAGTCATGTAAGAAAGGTTTAAAGTCAAGAATTTGGGAGCTATGTTGGTGAGATGGTGTGATGAATGAATAGCTACACAAAAATCTAAGTTGAGACTGTGTAAGTAAATAAATAAATAAATACACCCAAAAGTCACATAAACAGTTCTGACCCCACACTAAGATACAAATCTTGTGTTGTGGGTATCATAAACTACGAGAGACTTTGCGGTCCCACAAACACCCAGACCCAAAACAAATATTTGTGGATTACACAAACAATTGTCTCAGTGCAGGGATCAACCTGCGTTCTCTCGTTTCGCAAGCTGGTGTCCAGCCAATTGCGCCACAGGCTATTAAGGATTAGATTAATTTTAAATGGGTACAATTTTTTTATTGAATTGTAATGCTTTTCTTTTGTAGGGAAGTATTATTAAATATGTTTTATACATACATATATACCAGGAAAATACAAGCTTAAATTCAGAGGTAAGTTGTGTATGAATGTCAATAAGAAATGATTTTCCTCTACTTATACACATCTCACTAACTTTCTTCCACATTGCCAAATTTTATAGTTCTTTAAAATGCAACCTTAACATCGAGATATTTCAATACACATTACATGAAAAATAATTTAATTATTTATTATTACTTAAACAATAGATTAAATGACAACAGTCATGACTAAATTCATATTTTAAACATAAGAACAGTTTTCCAATCAACTAATTTTGCTAATATCTCCATTGATGATTATCATTATTGATTTCCTTGATTATATTTCACTGGAAAGTATTAATTCTTCCATTCCCATGTGGCCCCTGTGCCTCCACACGCGGTATCTGGCTATGTCTTTCCTTGTCACCATACCTACCACCTAAAAATATAAATATTTATTATTAAATTCTTATTTGTGTGAGAATATGTTTTGGTTTACTTCATACTAACGCTATCTAGTGATTAAAATATAAACTAGAATAGGAGTGTACCATAGATAATTTTTTTTTAAACCTGCAACTTGTTTGTTTTATTAATTTGGAGTTGTGACTTTCTATTGGCGATTGTGATGGACGGTTGTCACTATATTAAAACATTTTACGATTTTCAGAAATACCCAAGGTCCATGAATATTCCTATTTTATGCACTAATAAGAGACAATATGTATTTAGTTAAATAAATATTATTGAATCATCTAATAAAAATGACATTAAACCAAACCTAGTATGCAAATATAAATAACTGAATATGATCCTTTAAATGGGCTTATTATTTACCTACACCACTAATAAACCAAAATTTTACAAAATTATCCCTTACCTGAAAACATCGTGAGGAAACCTGCACATCTAAAAGTTCATAGGAATTTCTTAGGTGCATAGTCTGCCAATCCGCACTAGGCCAGCGTGGTGGACGAAGGCCTGAACCCTCTACGTTGTAGAGGAGGCCCGTGCCCAGCAGTGGGACGTATTTTTTTATTTTTTTTATACGAGAGGAAAGCGCCTTAAGCTCCCTGTTCGGTACCTCGGGGGAGACCCAAAAAGGGTATGTCGGGGTCACCGGCCTTCCAACCCAACGCGTGGAACTATTGTTCGCTTGGTTGAGTTGGGTCCCTAACCAAAATCCTACGCCGGCATACCGACTAAAACCTCTCGATGGCCGTCTTGCGCATTTTGGGCGGTACGGTAAATACAGGGCGAACGCCCTTAATTGTTTCCCGTTGCCGCCCAGCGCTCTGTCCAGCAGTGGGACGTATATGGGCTGAGGATGAAGATGATATCTTACCTCGTTAACATCATTGACGATGGGCAAGTGTCGCAGCCCGAGTGCTCTGAACAGTCTGAAGAGTCGCGGCAGTGAGGCGCGGTGAGGCAGCGTATACGGCGACGGGTTCATGAACGGACGCAGGTCTATCGTGCATGTCTTCTCCCAGTCAGATATATCCAGCTAGAAATATTTAATGGATTCTTTACATCCATACTTCCGTGTATCTGTGAAACCTTCTCCTTCTTGACCTATTGTTTCAAGGCACAAGTACAACACCGACTCAACTTTTTCCTGCATAGGCACATTGAAAGGGCTAGAGCAGAGTTTCTGAAACTATTGGTTCCACAAACCCCTGTTAAAGTTTCCAGGTGACAACTGACAGCGAACCCCTTTAGTTTTAAGTAACCAATTAGATTCCCGAAAGAAAATAATTTTTTTTTTATTTCAAAAGAAATATCTTTTTAATATAAATGTCATGGTTTAGCTTGTTTCTTGTCGCAAATGGAGTAAATTTTAGAAGTAATTTTAGAACTTTTTAACCTTAATTGTGACTCGGTATCAAGTCGATTTCTGTATTTAGTTTTTATCATGAGCAGGTGTGAAAACCCTGTTATGTTGTAGCCACTATGTGTGCCGCACGTGCCTGCTAGGCATCAAGTCACCATTACGTAAATCTTGTCGCGACCCCTCTGCCGTCGAATGGCGAACCCCACTTTGAGAAACCCTGGGCTTGAAAAAGCTTGAAAAAGGGGGTTATTTTTTTACTTGAATGTTATAACCGGGATTTCGTGAAAGTATGTAATTTACACAATACCAGAACTTAGAGAATCGTAGCCAGATCGGGATATTATTCTTTGCTGATACACTATTAAAGCAACACCCAAATCGTTCAAATGCGGTCTATTTAGTTTTACTTTATTAATTGTAAGCGCATTGATAATTATTTATATGTATGTAGTGAAGTTAGCTACAAGTACTGTCGGTACAATGTATGCCGGAGTTTTATTTTGGAAAAGAGCAACACTAGAGTTTCTTGCCCGTTTCTTGCCGAACAGGGTAGTAAACTTAATTTTTAAGTTCAATAAATATTATTTCATTTCAATTAGGTATAAATGAGTTAGCTTCCGTTCTCCTATGTTTTAATGACCTTTTAGCGATTACTGACCTCATCAATGGAAGGATATCGTGGATACTCCTTCCTGAACATATTTGAGTCGACGTTGAAGTTGGACCACGTGGTGTTCGCGTTCTCGTTGTAGATCTTGTTCTGCAGCAACACTATCAGTTGAGATCGTAGTATTAAGCCTCTCAGACGCTTGTAAGTCGTCACTTCGGACTGAAAACAGAAATTATATTATAAGAAATGGGTCAAAACGGATTAGTTAGCAATTGGTAATTATTTAATTTCATGTAATATTGCCAACAATGGTAAAGTTTCTAAAAGTATTTTGTAACGTGTTTTTAACGTTTTCTGTTCGTGCTTTACGCTAATAAAAGCTTTATAATATGAATGTAGTATGTAATGTACATTTCAATTCTACAATAACATACATACATACATACATAATCTCACGCCTGTATTCCCTGAAAGGGTAGGCAGAGGCGCATTACTGCACCCACATTTCGCCAGGTATGTATCAGTCCCACGTAATAGGGGGCGAGCCTATTGCGGTTTATCGGGCACATTCCCAGACTCCGTGCTGCTACTGAAAATTTCCAAATGGAAAAACCGAATAACACTTTGCCCGACCCGGGAATCGAACCCAGGACCTCTAGACTGCACGGCACATACTTGTGCCGCGAGACCACGAGGCAGTCTATTTTTTTTTCTACAATAACATTTAGAAAAATGTTACAAACTTAAATTAACCCTATTGATACTCACGTCATCAGCAAGCGGCGGGTCGACGATAGGGAATCCGTTATAGGACACCAGTTTCAGGAGCTCGACGATGTGACCAACGTTCTCGACAGTCCTGAGCGTGAACACTGGGTGCGACATCACCTCGGACGCGTAGATGTTGTGCGCGAGCGGCGGCGGCTCCCACGGCAGCAGCGGCACCGCAGACAACTGGATGTGGATGTCGTAGATACCCTGCAGTGGGGAAAAAAGTTTTTATGCTGGCAACACTGATGGAACTGGCGATGGCCAATCAGCGACCGCTACCGCTGGGGTTTTGGTGATGGAATATGCAGTTCCTTAAACCAGGGTAGTAGATATAGTTGAATTGTAGGATATCCAAGGTTATAAGAAGGTGGAAGTAATAAAATATGGTCAATACATTTTTTGTATGGAACAGTTGATTTAAATTACTTTGCATATTATTATTTTTTTAATCTAGAGCTTTGCTCCACGAAAGCCCTTTTTTATGGTAGTGCATAGAATGCAGAACATTAGCAACTTATACAAAGTTAACGCTATTATCTGGTCTAAGTTTATCTCCAAAATTAATAAACTCTTGACGTCGATTTATGCGATATACCGGCTAGACCTGAATCAATCATTACACACAATTTTTTATCGTTCTAACACAGAAAAGTGACAGTCCCACACCCGAAGGTAAGAAAAATGTTGTTCAAATAACAAGTGGCAAAAGACCCCCGTTTCTACAATCGCTCATGCAGTCTTGCTGGGATGCTTCTACACCCTGCGCTTAAAGGACCCATAACAAGATGAAGGAAATACGTAGGATGGCAAACTATTTCACAACTTCATAATTAATATTTAAGTACAAATTGCATTGCCTAATACAAGTTTTGCTAGTGGTGATTTTTCTTTAACTGTTGTATATATTTAAAATATAAATTAAATGAATTAAAATTATTCAAAAATTGTGACTTGACATCTCGTTATTTTCCTGTGTTGAATAAATTTACATCTATGTATGATGTAAATTTATTTATTGTTTATGTAAATTTATAGCGATATGCAAATCAATTGTTCCTCAAAGAGTAGATTAGTACAATCGGAAGGTAATAGGAATTATTCATGTTATGAAATTGAATATGTAAATTCAAGGTGCTAAAACTTTCTAACACGTTTTATAGGCACAGTTCTCTTGCAGATTGAATTTAGATTATAATCAGAAATGACAGACTGCTTCGTGGTCTCGCGACACATGTACCTATGTGTCGTGCGATTTAGAGGTCCCGGGTTTGATCCTCGGGTCGGGTAAAATGTGATTGGGTATTCCATTAGGAAATTTTCAGTAGCTGCAGAGGTCCGGAAATGTGCATCCGGATTGACACATATGTACCTGGAGAAATGTGGGTGCAGAAATGCACCTCTGCCTACTCCTGTGTAAACAGGCGTGAAGTTGTTTATGTAGGTATTAGATAATAATTTTTATACTATTCGCCTCAATCCACTAGTATAAAATATGTAGCTAACCTTGACAAATGCAATCTTTCCTCTATTATATATTCTAGCCTCTCCTATCTCTATCTCTATTTTAACCTGCTGTTTTTAATATGCCACAATAAATGTGGTGAGTCTATTGCCGTTTTAGGATCACATTTCTAGACTCCGAGGTATAATTGAGAAGTTCAAATTACTAGATTTTTCCTAACTCAGCACTCAAACATTAAATCCATAAGCCTAACGAAGCAGTCCAAGATGCTTATGCAATATAATGGCATTAATAATAACCTCATTGAAGAAGTCTCCTGTCCACTTGGCGACGACGAGCGTGATGATGATGGGCAGCGCGTTGGAGATCTGTCCGGTGGTCTCGATGATGATGACCGTCAGCGAGATGGTCATGCGCACCACGCCGCCCAGCTGCGCCGCCGCGCCGATCAGCGCGTACTTCGCCGGGTTGATCGTCTGCGAATGTTACTTAACATCAGTAATTCCCAAAGTGGTCCAAGTGACGAGAGACTCGACGGGGGTCTACGTTGGGCATGACAAAAAATGGGGGTCCACAATCGTAAGCGGGGTCAATGAAAATTAATTTGGTTTCGAACTATAATGTTGGCTTGACTTCTCCTATCAATATAGGCAGATAATATTTTAAGAAGCTCAGCGATTGTTACTTGTAAAAACTTGCATATTCGATAATCAGTACAACGCCTTGTTTTTTTTTTAGTATTAATGTAGCTGCAGGGGGTCCACCGGATCCATCAAAATGTTGAAAGTGGTGTATAAAACAAAAGAGTTTGGTAACCTCTGCTTTACATCAGCAGAATGACAGTGACAATGATTATAATGACAGTGACGGAGACAGTAGTAAAGTGTCATTAACGGCACCTGATGATGAGTAGAGTGCGTTCGTAATAGGGTGCTGACCGGTGAAGTGTGCAACTGTTGTTGAGTGGAAATAAATAGGTTTCTATATGTTGTGTGTTGAACGAATTACGGACGCCGATAGAGACCTCAGCGTGAACCATAATTCTACAAAAGTATAACGGTTATAATGATTTATTAATTATTTATGTGTTAATTAAAAAAGGCTACAACTTGGCAGATTGGGGATGAAAATTACGGGACCTGTAAATTTTTTGGTGATTAGCAGCTCCAAAAAGATTCTACCTTAGGGATAGACAGAGAAAAGGTATACTAACTGGAAACACAGCACTAGCCATCATCCGCAGTAGGAACATGCAAGCTTTCTCATACACCATCACTTTAATGACGAATTAATTAATCTAACTTACATTTGAAGGCAGCATGTACTGAATGAGTATCGCCAGCAACCTGCCCCAGGCGGCGCCAGTGAGTAGATTCGGTATGAACAGGCCGCTAGAGACTGCGAGGCCAAAAGTCCACGTGGATAGCAGGAAGTAGCACACCACGAACAGGAGTATGGACCACGGCTTGTAAGAACCTATGGGGTCGTGCAGGAACGAACGTACAGAAGCCTCTGGTGTTTGGAACCATATCGCTGCCAGGGCATTGTATTCACCGTCCGCGCAGTATAGCTGAAATATTAAAAAAATGCCCAAAAATAATATAAATCGGTCTTCGATAAAAATTCTCTTTACAATATAAGGAACTGTGTAAAAAAAATTATCGTACCCTAAATAGAGCGAGACAGACGGTGTGAGTAGTAGCGCCATCTACACAATTAAAGCTATTGTTAAGATACTGTTTTGTTATTGGCCGAGAACAGGTGTTTGTTACGGCTCGCACCCTCTGCTCGGGTCAGCCATATAATTATGTATATATTTTGCAAATTTGTTATTGGGTACGTAATTACCAAAGAAGGATTACCTATTGTAAAAATCATGAAATACAATCATCAAATTTGAATTGGAAACTGGATTTTATTTTGCAACTCCGCAAGAACATTTCTTTGTGTACGAGGGTAGATATGGTTATTGTAAATGTCATATATTACATTAACATGGCCTCGAGGTTTAGGCGCACGGTCGAGAATCTCGACGGTCGCAGGTTCAAACCTCAGGCACACACCTCTGACTTTTCGAAGTTATGTGTGTATTCACAATGAATTATCACTTGCTTTAACGGTGAAGGAAAACATCGTGAGGAAACCTGCACACCTAAAAGGTCTTAGGAATTTCTTAGGTGTGTAGTCCGCCAACCCGCATTAGGCCAGCGTGGTGGACTAAGGCCTAAACCCTCTCAAAGGTAGAGGAGACCCGTGCTCAGCAGTGGGACGTATATGGACTGATGATGATGACATTAACAATCAGAAGTATTTCGTTGCGGGTCACCAATTCCCCATTGGGACTCGATTTGTCATTTCTACTGTTGATTCTGGTGTACAGGAGTTGCGGTTGATACATGGTGGAGTAGCCTCTAATCTTCGCCTCGCAACGAAATTAATCCAAAGAAGACAAAATTTGGAAGCATATGTAATTACCTACTTCCCTCCATGGCTACATCGTGAGATAAAATTTTGGAATACGAGACTTGCAAGACGTATGTATATAACTGGATAAGCCAGATGTGAAGCACCACATAACATGCGTGGTTTAATAGAGAAATATCTCAACAGCGAAGTTCGATCACGGCACCGAGACAAATGTTTGCGGATGGAAGTGTGTAAGATTTATCATCACAAGATTCGGTGCAAGCATATATAATTTTTTTTAAATAAATACACCCAACAGTCACATACATAGTTTTGACCCCACACTAGGATACAAAACCTGTGTCGTATCAGAAACTACGAGAGACTTTTCGGTCTCACAAACACCCAGACCCGAAACAAGTATTTGTGGATCACACAAACATTTGTCTCGGTACGGGGATCGAACCCGCGGCCTCTCGTTTCACAAGCTGGTGTCTAGCCAACTGCGGCACGGGGCTGTCAAAATTTCAAATTGTTTCGACTTGTGAGATACACGCATAATCGTAACTTGCAATTTGATTCTCTACTTTCAAACACTCACTATCAAGTTCTATTGAAGCAATTCAGCAGTGTTTCTTAAAGAACTATACAGTTGGCTAGACACCAGCTTGCGAAACGAGAGACCACGGGTTCGATCCACCGAGACAAATAACATGGCAATGACAAATGTTTGTGTGATCCATAAATATTTATTTCGGGTCTGGATGTTTGTGAGAGCGAAAAGTCTCTCGTAAGTCAAGTCAAATTATCTTTATTCAAATAGACTTATACAAGTTGTTTTGAATCGTCAATTTTAAACTAAACTATTGCCGCTTCGAAACGTGTAATCGCTGTGCAGAAGAAACGGCAAGAAACTCCCTCAGCAACACGAAATGTCGTAGTTTGTGGCACCCACGACACAAGACTTGCATCCTAGTGTGGGGTCAGAAGTATGTGACTGTTGGGTGTATATATTTATGGAGGGGGTGCAGACCTGCAGCGGCACGCGCGTGGGGTCCTCCCCGAGCGGGCGGCAGTCGTTGAGCAGGAACATCATGAGGAAGCCGCACGTGGCGCTGGCCGCCGCCACCAGGCACGCCTCCACCACGCGCACCCACGCCGCGCTCACGTACCTGCACGCACACATCATCATCATCATCATCATCACCAGCCTCTCTCACGTCCACTGCTGGACATAGGCCTCTCCCATGGCACGCTACAAGGCTCGATCTTCGGCCTTCCTCATCCAACCGCTGCCAGCCATCTTGCGTATATCGTCACCCAACCTAGCCAGAGGGCGTCCTACACTACGTTTGACGAGCCGTGGTCTCCACTACAGAACACGTTTCCCCCAACGGTAATCAGTTCTGCGACAGTATGTGACCTACCCACTGCCACTTCAGCTCGCTAATCCTTCGGGCTATGTCGATAACTTTGGTTCTCTGTCGGATGGCATCATTTCTGATCCTATCCTTCAGAGAAACTCCTAACATAGCCCTGTCCATAGCTCGCTGAGCGACCTTAAATTGGTGGATTAAACACTTCGTCAGTGTCCACGTCTCGGCTCCGTATGTCATGACTGGAAGGACGCACTCGTTAAAGACTTTTGTCTTTAGGCTTTGTGGTATGGGCGACGAAAAGACTCGACGAAGTTTTTTAAAACCACCCACGCACCCACCCCGTCAGTATCTACCCTCACATACATACACACAGACATACACCCCAGTGGCGATGCTTCTATAGGAGCCCACAAGCGTTATACACGTTAATTGTTTAATAATAATAATAATAATAAAGCCCGTTTATTTCCAATCAAAAAAAAAATTACAAAATACAAAAAATCCTTACATCTAATATAAGTATATGTTTTGTTTATGTATATACTATGTGTTTATGTATGTATATATAGAAATGTGTTTTTCTAAATTTTTATAATAATATATAAATAATATGAATTAAGTGTCGCCGTTGCAGTCTTCATCATCAGTGATTGGAACCCCAAATTGGGTAAAGGCCTCCTCCAGCTTATTCCAGACTCCTCTGTCCTTGGCTTTCCTTATCCATTCCTTTCCCGCAATCGATTTAATATCTTCTATCCATCTTTTTCTCGGACGCCCTCTTTTCCTTTTTCCTGTTGGTCCTTCCCATGTCGTGATCTTTAGGGTCCATCTTCCGTCAATGTACCTTGCAATGTGTCCTGCCCACCTCCACTTCTGCTTTAGGGCGTACTGTAGGACATCGATAACTTTTGTTTTGCGTCTTATCCGTACGCTTCTCACTCTCTGTACTCGTCTTATTTTTAGTATACTCCTCTCCATTGCTTTCTGGCATGCTGCTAATTTACTTTTTATTTTAGTGTTGTATGTCCATGTTTGGCATCCGTATGTGAGTGTAGGCAAGATACACGTATCTAGGACAACTTTCTTAAGGTGAAGAGGAAATTCTCCTTTTAAGATTTCTTTCAGGGACCAAAACTTTTTCCAGCTTTTGTTGATTCGTCGTTCGACTTCTTGTTCTTCATTTCTATCTTCGAAAGATACCTGTTTCCCTAGATAAATGTAGCTGTTCACATATTCAAGCGGGCTACCATCCAGGTTTATGACGTTCGAATAGCTGTTAGTCATTATTTTAGTTTTGTACTCGTTCATTTTGAGACCTACTTTTTCACTTTCTTTATTTAAGGTGTTTATCATTTTTTCTAGCCCTCTGCATGTTTCAGCGAATAGGACTATATCGTCTGCGAATCGAAGATGAGTAAGTTGATCTTGGTTGATTTTTATTCCTTCCGTCTGCCATTTGAGATTATCGAAAATTCGCTGTAGTACTAGTATAAATAGCTTTGGTGAGAGGGGGTCCCCTTGTCTCACACCTCTACAAATTGGAATGTCAGGACCTCGCACTTCTAGTTTGACTTGACTAACGCAGTTTTCATAGATGTTTTTCAGTACTCTTATGTATTTTCCGTGTATTTGGCATTTGTTCAGACCTTGCCAGATTGCATCATGAGAAATCGTGTCGAAAGCTTTGGTGTAGTCGATGAACGCTATGTAGAGGGGTCTGTTCATCTCTTTGTATTTTTCTATAACTTGTTGTAGCACTTGTATGTGGTCGGTTGTAGAGAATCCTGAACGAAATCCCGCCTGCTCTATAGGTTGGTATTCGTCAATCTTAGGGCTTAATCGACTTAGAAGGATTGAGGAGAACAGTTTGTACACACTTGAAAGGAGACTAATGGGGCGGTAGTTGGCTATGTCATGAGGGTCTCCCTTTTTGTATAAAAGAATTATGTCGGATCTTTTCCATTGCTCCGGTACCTGACCTGTGTCGAGAACTTTGTTGAGAAGATACGTTAGTGGACGAACTAACATGACCGCGCCTGTTTTTATCATTTCATTTTGTATACCATCAGGACCCGGGCTTTTATCTGCTTTGAGTTTTTGAATGTGTTCGGTGACTTCCTTCTCAGTCACGTGTGGTAGATCGCTGGTGTCAGACGAGCCACTCGTCGTATTTTCTGTTGTGGTACACAAAATTAGATTTGATGGTTTTTCATATAGTTGCTTGTAAAAGTCTGTGGCGCAGGTCATGATATCCCGTCTTGTTTTACTTTCTATTGATTTAACTTTAAGGTTTTGTATCCAGTTTTTGTGCGTAGCCAGTTCTTTATAAGCTTTACTCGTACTTCTGTATCGTTTTAGGTTAGTCTCAATTACTTTGTTTCTGTAGTCTTGGTAGTCCTTACCGATTGCTTTGCTTGTAGTTTTGAAAAGTCTACTTAATTCTTCTCTCATTTCTTTAGTTTTTGGTTTCATCTTCAGAATTTCAGTTCGTCTTGCAAGAAGAGATCGAGTGGATTCGTTAAGTATTTTATCGTTAGTTGTCAGTCTATTTTTGTTGGGTTTGCGTGGAAGGCTGGTGATGATAGAATTGATTATTTTATTGTAAGAAGTTTGAACATCTTCTTCGTGCTGTGATTCTAGCTGAAGCATGTTGGTTTTGAGGTTTTTTAGGTACGCCGAGATATTCTCATCTGTTTTTAACGCTATAGGATGTATTTTAAACGAACTTCTGCTTTTCTTGCGTGGATCTAGAAGATATATACCTCTAACCAAGCGATGGTCAGATCTAAATCCGAAACCATGCAGTACTTCCACATTTCGTATCCTCGAAGGTTTGTTCGACAATATAAAGTCAATTTCATTTCTCACTTTACCGCAAGGAGAAAGCCAAGTCCATTTTCGATTGTCTCTAGCCTTAAAAAATGTGTTCATGATAGACATTTTATGTTCTAATGCATATTGAATTAGTTTTTCTCCTCTTTTATTTCTGTTACCGTATCCGAATTTTCCCAGGACAAGGTTGTCAGTGTCATCTAAATTTGGCTCGCCAATTTTCGCATTAAAATCCCCAATAACAAGGACATTTTCAACTGCCTTGTCTTGAGCTGTTTGTAGGGTTTCATAGAATGAGTTGATTTCTTCGTCTGTAGCTTTTTCAGTTGGTGCATATACTTGGATTATTGTGAGACTATGGTCGTCGTATTTTATCTCTAGTGAAGCGACTCGTTCTGAAAGGGCTGAGAAACTGACGATTTTGTCTTTGTGATATTTTTTTATTAAGAAACCGACTCCATTTAGTCCGATCGTTTCACCTTTATAGCAAAAGATATAGTTTTCGTGTTCTTCGATTGCACAGCCCATTCTTCGAACTTCTGCTAGTCCAAGTATATCTATTTTTATTTTTTGCAGCAGATATGTTAATTCGATCATTTTTTGTGTTGATGATAGAGATCTTACATTTAATGTTCCAATATTGAGAGTCCTTTGAGGTTGTTTTATCCTTCTAATTACTTTTTCGGTGCTTGCTGGAGGGTTGTGGTCATTTTCCCCCACGGTGACCAGTCGGCTTGGGGGAGCATGGTTGTTTACTGTTGTTATGTTATTCCTTAGTGTATGTTCTGTTTTCCGTTTCTTCGTTAGTTGCTATAATTTGTCGCTCTTTGAGTGGGTAGGATAGGAGTTTGATCTGTTTCGCATTAGGTCGAATGCGTTTGTCTTATTTTGATTTGTGATGTTTTGCTGTTTCCTTCGCTGTTCCTGAGCCGATGGTGATGTTGATAGCTCCCTTTTCCTTTTTTCGTTGTTGTTATTTCTTTCTTTTACTACAAGCTGATCATATTTTAGGTAAGCAACGTTTCCTTTCTTTCTTTCTTCTAACAATCTTGATTGCAAGTTCTTTCTTTTGTCCAGCACTTCTTTTGGGTAATCGTCAACAATATATATATTTTTGAGCTTTTTCTTGTTTTCCATTATTTCTTGTTTCTTCCATCCGTTTATGAATGAAACCAGGATGGGTCTTGGTTTGTCGTTGTTAATTTTATGCCCAATACGATGAATCCTGTTCAATTCTGGTTTTTCTATGCTTAGCTGTATATCAACTTTAAGTATATTGTTTACATTATCTAATAATTCCTTTGGGGAGTGTTCGTCTTCTCTTATACCGAATATTATTATATTATTGTTTCTCTTTTCTCGTTTTAAATTTTGTAACTCTTTTTCTAAACTTTCCACTTTTTGTTTCAAGTTATTGTTTTCTTCTATGATAGGTTTTAATCTTTCCTCTATTTTTTCCATTATAAAATTACTAATTTCGGAGGTTTGGTTATTTAATTCTATTTTCATTTTATCAAATAATAGTTGAAATTGTTGTTCCATTTTTGAAGCGTGGATTGGAACGTATTTAAATTAGTAGAATTTTTTTGTTAATACTGGCAACACTGCAACGGCTATGATTGGTTGCGTGGTACTTGACAGTGACAGTTGTCAACAGACGTTTATAAATAACCGTCAACAATACAAACAAAGTTCTAACCTTTGTAAATTTAGCGTTGTGGTATGCAGACTACTCCTTGGTTTTCCGCAGCTATATTCTTGTTATATTAGTATCTTCGCTTGTACTTGTCGTTTTTTCACAGTTTAATGGTGATACGTAGCTTATATCAATTTTTAAATCAAAAAAAGTACGGGAGCAGTGTAACAGAGATGTTGACTTTACGAGCACCGGAAACGGAATTGTTTAATGTCTAGTTTATAATCGTTTATTGTGGGGTCAGGATATTCTCATTTATATGTCAATTCGGAATTTTGGAGGGCTAACTGGGCTTTTGGGCTTCTATGGAAGTACTGCCACTGACATACATTTGTACTCTAGCTTTTTCACCCTTGGAAGTAGGTTGCTACAAACTACTATCATAACAATTCTTGCCTCGTCTACATTCATACATTTCCGACGGTTAAGAATGTTCCTGACATTCTCCTCTTCCTTTATATGTACACTGTTATCCCAAATTTGAAATATTTCTCTATGCGAACACGCCAAGAGACGTAAGGCATATTATAAATTAAAGTAAGTGATCAGAGTCCGCCTACCCGCACTAAGCCAGTGTGGTGGACTAAGGCCTAAACCCTCTTAGTTGTAGAGGAGGCCCGTGGGAGCGGGTCGTATATGGGCTGATGATGATGATGAAATGAGTGTGCGTACCTGATTCTAAACACGGCAAGTTTGTAGTTGATGTGGTTCCAGAGCGCGCCGAGCATGCCGCCCACCGCGCCGAACAACATGAACACCGGCAGCTCGTAGAACTGGAACGGAAACGGTTCCATCTTGCCCAGGTTCAACAGACCTGAGGGTAGGACACATTTTATCTTGAAGCGATAAAAATACTTATCATCTCCTTGTCCTGTTCCCAATTTCATTCGGGGTCGGCGCAGTATGTTTTATCCTACCACACATCCCTATCAGCCGTCATGTCTTTATTAACCCCTTTTTCTTTCATATCTTCAGTCACGCACTCCATCCATCTTTTCTTGGCCTTCCTCTACTCGCCCAACCATCAACTTTCATATTCATCACCTTTTTACCTACGTATGAATCATCGCTCCTCATAACATGTCCATACCACGACAGACGGTTTCCTTTGAGCTTTTCTATCACAGGAGCTACTTGCAAAGCGATAAAATACTATTTACTTAAAAGTAAACCTCTTTTGCTGTTTATAAGGCTATGATGGCTTTAAGGTTTAGGCGCGCGGTCGAGAATCTCGGCGGTCGGGGGTCATAGAGACACATTTTTGTTTTTTCCAAGCTATGTTTGTTTTCACATTGAATTATTACTTAGTTTAACGGTGAAGGAAAACATCGTGAGGAAACCTGCACACCTAAAAAGTTTAAAGGCTATGATTTCCCAAATTTTGTGAATTAGATTTTATAATGCAAACATTAATTTCATATGCGTAAAGGTCTGGATGAGTATTTGTGGGTCATATCAATCTTGGTTCGTGCCCGAAAACCCCGAAATTATTCAAGGTCAAGAACCTAAGTTTCTTAGTATGACATGGGCATGGGCATAAAAAGAACGTCATGCGATAGCAATCAATTGAATTCTGATATATATCCTATTTTTTGGAGTTTTTTTTGCCTAAATCACTAAATGACAGTGGTAATTTTCGTTCAGGAACAAAAATAGTTTAGTACCTGGATAGCTCAGCTCCCCCGGATGTCCGTGGTAAGCCGACAAGGCGCAGTTCAACGTGAAGGTGGACACTACGGTGCCGAAGAACGTCCGCCATGTCAACGCCTGGTTCCAGAAACTCGTGCCTTCCTCCAATGAGAACAACACTCCACCTGCGTACAGCGTCTTATGTATCAGAACAGAGAGTAGTCAAATTTATCTTATGAACAACATTTAGGAAAAGTGCCCCTTCTTTTTTATTGAAAAAATAAAATAAAATCATATAGATTGAGTTCAAATTGTTACTAGCATTCAAATGTTAGCATCCTATCGTTCAAATATATCTGAGCTGTCCAGAGTGGTCGAAATCCTCATGATCATCATCATCAGCCGATATACGTCCCACTGCTGGGCACGGGCTTCCTCTTCAGCTGATAGTCGTTAGGCTATAGTCTATCACGCTGGCTAAGTGCGAGTTGGCGGAATGGTTGAAATGATTTAAGCAAAATATAAAACTCGTATTTTTGAGTTCAGTTTAAGATATTCTGCAAGTCTGTCCTATGGTCACTGGAAAACTATCTCGTTCATTACGTCATCAACTGCCATTGTTTAAGTATGTATGCAACATACCTATTGGCGCACCGAAGGCGGCGGACACTCCGGCAGCCGCGCCGGCCGATACGAAGTCTCGTTTCTCGTGGTCTTCTCGGAAGTATTGGAATATCTTGAAGTCCTTGTTGAACGTAGTGCTTTTACCTTGGGATATGCCCGCCGCGACCACAGCCCCGCTGTGGATCATCGGACCTTCCTAAAAATATTTCGATTTCTATTTTGAAGCATTATAAACACATTTTTCCTAGATTTGGAATAATATTTATGTATGAAATATTTACTCTTAAAATTTGAAAACCATTTTCACAAATTTGGACAAGGATAATATAAACCAAAATGCAAAAGCGTAGGTACAACCCCAATATTACTCATAAGTGCTAGATAAAGGCATGTACATGACTTTCCGTGAACACAAAACAACTTGTCATTGTTGGTGTTTCATAAAAAAACACAAGCTTCATTAATTTTTAAGTAGGACTTTATACGGTTTGTAATAAAATAATAAATAAAAACATATTAAAGTCACATATGTACATAGTTCCGATCCTACACTAAGATACAAGTCTTGTGTCGTGGGTATCAGAAATTACGAGAGACTTTTCAATTTCACAAACACTCAGACCCGAAACAAATGTTTGTGGATTACACAAACATTTGTCTCAGTGCGAGGATTGAATCCGTGGCCTCTTGTTTCACAAACTATTCGCTTTCAATAAGTAGAGTTTTTTTATTTATTAAATATTACCTTCCCCCCAGCCAAACCTCCAACCACTGCTGTTATGACGCCGAATGCTTTCACGATCAATGTCTTGATGCGCACAACTCTTGGCACTTTGACGCCGTTGAGGTAACATTTTACTTGCGGTATTCCACTACCGGCAGCGACTGGCTGGAAATTATTTTTTAAATAACATATCTGTAATATCATAATTTTTTCACACATAAAATGACGATTGGGTTCTACTAGACGAGGCAGGGGCGAATTAAGTCCACCGACTTTTCGCCAGTAAGTAATTTGTGTTTGATTTAACGCCCCCGAAATAGAAGGCAAGTCTTTTTCTGGTACATTTCCAGACACCGTGCTGCTACTGAATCTTTCTAATGGAAAAACCTACTAACACTTTGACCAAACCGGTACTTGAGTCTGGCACTAATAACTTTTTCGAGTTAACCTCTAATTTATATATTTGCTTTTGCATCATTTAATTATAGGACACCTCGAAAGGATTGTTTACATTTAAATACCGGTTCATTGAAAAAATAAGAAAACATGTTTCTTTTTACTGATTATAAATTAAATGTAATGTTTATTTACGAATTTTATTTCTTTTGTTTAACAACCTTAAATCGATTTATAAGATCATAAAGCTTTGTTTAACTTTATTATAACCTTTACAGGTCATCTTACATCTAGATTAGATGATGCTGTATATAAGTAGCAAAACAACTAAAATATCACTTGATAGGACGCGTCACCCTAACTTAAAGGTTAAAATACAATAAACTAGAACAAAAACAAAAGATTAATGACTCACCTCAACAAATGCTACTAACATAGATCCCATAAACACGATACCCACATTGGACAATACCCACAATAAGTACGGAATGTACAGCCTGTCTTCTAGCACATATTTATCGACAGCTGATGGTGTAAAGTTAAGGAAATATAATGATATTTAATAAGTAAATATGTAATTTTGACAGCCCCGTGGCACAGTTGGCTAGACACCAGCTTGCGAAACGAGAGGCCGCGGGTTCGATCCCCGCACCGAGACAAATGTTTGTGTGATCCACAAATATTTGTTTCGGGTCTGGGTGTTTGTGTGACCGAAAAGTCTCTCGTAGTTTCTGATACTCACACACAGGACTTGTATCAGGGGGTCAGATCTATGTATGAGACTGTTGAATGTATTTATTTATTTATTTATATCCATGCATGTAATGGTTACAATGTCACTTAATATGCTGATGGAAGGCTAAACTTATCCGTTTAAATAGTGACCAACGAAAATAATTTAAAGCCTACTGCTATGTTATGTTACGGCGATTCAAGTGGTCTGAGCTCACCGAGAATCCAAAACTACTAATAACATCAGTCGACGAATAATTAACCAGCATTGTACTAAATATCATAGTATAGTGTAGTCAATCACAGTGAAAAATAAATGTTCAGATTTTTAGATGTCGTGTTACAGTCCTCTATGCGGCGAATGTAGTTTATATGGTTATAATAATTTTTAAAAGCTTTTTTTCTATTGCGATTTTTTCCTCTTTTTTTCGGGCGTAATAGCCCCACCTGTGCTCACCTAAATTCGACCCTTACTTAAAACTAAGATGCTAAAGCTAACGCATATGACAAGTAAAAGGATACATTTCTTCAGTGCCTTGTATTTAATACCGGAGAATTCTTCAATGCAAATATCAATAACAAATGCAATGAGAGCTGTAATGACACCAATCAGTAATATTATGAACCAGCGCAGTATGTCCTTCCACACTATGAAAGGATACCCTCTTTTCCTCTCCTCATCCAGTAGTAGATGGTTTTCACATGTGTCATAGTCTAAGCTCTGTAATTAAAAATTAGAAAAAAGTGATGTATAAAGTTGTGATGGCCTCAAGATATAGGCACACGGTCTGACTTTTCAAAGTTAATAAAAACATTGTTGGGACATTGAAATTATTTCATAATTATTTTAGCAAAAAATAATTTTACTTTTAATTTAAGAGTAATAAGATTCTAGTTCAAATTGGAAAATATTACAACACACCAAGTTGATTAAAAGGGTGCAAACATTATTTTTTAATTTATGAATTGGTTTTATTTATATTATATAGTATTGCGAATTAATCCACATAAACTACCAAGTAACTTACCTCATATTTGGCTGAGAGTATATTCATGGATCCAGGCTCTATCTTTTGCACTGGATGTCTACGTCTGACTCCATGGCTGCCATTTAATTCATCATCTTCATCATCCTGTGGGTGCATTCATATTATTTATATTTTATTTTCTTGCTTTAATAATTTGTTCACTGGGTCTCCTGTTTACAGAATAATAAATTTACCTGACAGTCACTTGGCCAAAGCGTTTGTAAAATCAAGCTTTCTGGGGAATTATCCATAATTTGTTTTTTTATTCAAGTTTTAAATTGATTGGATAATTTAATGCAGGACTACATGGTTGCCCACCTGAAGATACTTAGACTAAATGGATATTAACAATAACAATATTGTCAAAACATATTTTGTACCAATACTGCATTGAATAGCAATAATTGAATGAAAAAGAAATAAAATCGGAAATAAATGCTTTATTTTATGGTAAAGGTTACCAAGCAATATGAAAAGTAAACAAGCAATATGAGTAACAAAAGCATCTAAGCTTTTTTTGTAAGGCCATAACATAAAAATTTATTACAATGAAACATAATTTTTGTATATATAGTCATAAACTATTATCTACTATAAGTAAACTATGACAACATAAAAGAGAAGAACCAGTATTTCATTTAAAAACTTAAGTTAAATTTAATGCTCATTTAGTATATTGTGTAAGTATTATGATTAACAATCATATGCAAATCCACTTGATTTAAATTTAAAAAACATACTACTAGAATACAGACTACTACTTAATAATAAAACAACTAGCATTAAATGTGTTAAAGAGGTATTATAAAACCATGGACAATGGTATTCATTAAACAACATCATCAGCTCCATATACATCCCACTGCCCGGCACGGGCCTCCTCTACAACTGAGAGGGGTTAGGCCTAGGCCACCACTCTGGCCTAATGTGAGTTGTTAGTTCATTAAACATCATTTTACAAAAATTATGAGAAGTATTAATTAGATATAGCTGATAGGTACATAGATAGCTTTAAATCATATTGTCCGGAAATGTATCATTGTCCATCTTTGTGTAACATGTTGTTATACATTTGACAAAGAAAATGACCTGATGCCAATATTATTAGTTATTAATTAATGACACAATGACACAACAAGTTGTTATATTCATTTATTGTGGGGTATGTGGCAGTTACCAAATATAAATGTTTACTTAAATGTTAAAATGTGTAATATTAAAGTATAATAAATGCAATATTATTATTATAAAATGTTTCATGATTCAAATGAAATACACAAGAGGGACAATGGAATCATAGGGACTTTAATAATTACAATTTTAATAATATTTACTTACAATAATTACAAATAATACACAAAATATCATAGTTATTCCATTATAGACTACATAAATCTACATGCCATCTAGTGATAGTACTTAAAATTGGCCTTACATGACCTCGTTTTCACAGATATAGATAAAATAATTTCCTTTACAGATTCGCCACCCACATTAGGGGCGTCTATTGTGACTTTTACTTGAATTCATATATTACCTCATACTGAAATGCCTTATTAAGCTGCGCACCAGTCGACGTGCTAGCTTCTTCGTTGCTGACCAGCTGCGCAGTGTCAGAGGTCGTCTCAGTTTCTTCAGTAACTGATACAGAAGAATTACTCATTTTCCTCTTTGCACACTAAACACTCAAGTTTCACACAACAATAATAGCCTCCATTCATGTGGAAAGTTTTATGATATTAGATTAATAGACAAATATTCAATCTATTTAATTCAATCAATAATTATTAAACATTTATTTGAGAACAACTTATATTGGCAACAACTTCGCAATATCTAATGAATAAACACAAAGCACGATACGATAATATTGTCAATACTTGTATGTCAGGCTGACAAATTGTCAGTGACAAACCCAGCTGATTTTAATTATTTTTTTAACGAATGGACTATGGATATTAGCATACTATATAATAAATAAATAATTGTATAGTATTATTAATTATGGGATTTCTAAAATTATATAGTAATATAGGTAAGAAGTAGTGTTATGATAAAAATAAATCAAAAATAGTTTTTAATTAACTGTTTCATCCAAAATGTTCCTATATTAGTATATTTAAAAAAAAAAATGTCGTGCTTTTACCAAAAAATATTTTTTTTTATAAAAATAAATATCTTAAATAAATAATACGTTCATTTAATTTGATAGATTAATTTTATTAAGTGGAAAAATAAAAATGGCTTAGGGCTTAAAATAAATGTGTAAGAGCAATTCAATATACATTAAGTATTTTTTGCTTCAAATACGAGAATACTTAGAGTAATAATCACACATTATTAGGTATAATGTAATTATTAGGTATGAAAATTTGTATTGTAAATATGTAATTAGAAAATGATAAATTAGATTTAGTTCAATTATTAGAGTAAATAACGTTCTAATAGTTATACTGGAAAGTTATCTTCTCTGAATAATTGGAAGAACTGATTTTTATATTATATAAATATTTAATAAACCCCGATAGTGTTTATACATATGTACAGATATCCTAAACTTTTTCAAAGTCAAAGTCAAAGTCAAATTATCTTTATTCAAATAGACTTTTACAAGTTCTTTTGAATCGTCAATTTTACACATCTTAATTTTTTTAAACTATTGCCGCTTCGAAACGTGTTATAGCTGTGGAGAAGAAACGGCAAGAAACTCCCTCAGCAACACGACATGTCATTTTTTTCTTTACAAAACAGCAATATAATTATGTCTTTTTTTCATTACATTATTTAAATTTTTCATTATAAATGTCATAACGATACAAACTGTAGCAACAAAACAAAACTCCGATCAATTTACTTACTCCCAGGGCTTATTATCTTCAATAAAATCTGAAACTTTATAGTATGCTTTTTTGTAAAGCTTATCTTTAATTGATTTCTTAAACATTGTAAAGGGAAGCTCTCTAATAGCCTTCGGAAGTTTGTTATAGAAGCGTATACATTGCCCCATAAAAGAGTTATTAACTTTCCGGAGACGAGTTACGTGTTGAACGAGATTACATTTGTTCCTAGTATTTTATTGTGTACATTACAAATTTTATTAAATTTATCAAGATTCTTTTGGACGTACATTAAGTTTTCGTATATAAACTGACAAGTGACGGTAAGAATATTTATTTCCTTAAATTTTTCTCTAAGTGAAGCCCTGGGACCTAAATTATAAATAGCCCTAATGGCTCTTTTTTGCAAAACAAAAATAGTGTTAATATCCGCAGCGGCTCCCCACAAAAGAATACCATACGACATAAGGCTATGGAAATAGCTGAAATAAACCATTCTTGCCGCTTCCTCGTCAGTCAGACGTCTGATCTTTTTCACTGCATATGCCGCTGAACTTAATTTGCTTGCCAATTGTTGAATGTGCGGTCCCCACTGGAGTTTTGCGTCTACCGTAATGCCCAGAAATGTAGTAGACGCAACAGGATCCAGTTCTTCACCGTTAATTTGTACAGTGGTTTTTAATTGCTTAACATTGGGCATTGTGAATTTAACACATTTAGTTTTTTTCGCATTTAAAAGTAAATTATTATTATCAAACCACTGAACAACTTTACGAAGTGCATTGTTTACTTCGTCAAAATTATCGAGACGTCTTTTTACGTTAAATATAAGAGATGTATCATCCGCAAACAGCACTATATCGTTTTTATCCCCTACGTAGTAAGGCAAGTCATTAATGTACACAAGAAACAGAAACGGCCCAAGAATTGAACCCTGTGGGACTCCCATGGTAACCGACGATCCTGAAGAAAGTTCTCCATTAACGTCAACCCTCTGAACTCTGTTATTCAAATACGAAGTCAGAAGATTGAGAGCTCCGTTTCTAATGCCATAATGGTTAAGTTTCCTGACGAGAATGTCATGTTTGACACAGTCAAAGGCTTTGGACAAGTCGCAGAAAATGCCAATAGCATCTCGCGACTCTTCCCATGCCCTGAACACAGTTTTTAAAAGTTCAACCCCTGCATCGATAGTTGATCTACCCTTAGTAAATCCGAACTGTTTCCGATGAAGTAAGTTATTTTTATTGAAAAAGTTCAATAATTGATTAAGTATAATTTTTTCAAATAACTTACTAAGAGTTGGTAAAACAGAAACAGGTCGAAAATTTGAAGGGTCTGTGGTATCACCAGATTTAAAAAGTGGTATTACCTTACTAAGCTTCATCAGGTCAGGAAACACTCCAGATGCGACGCAACGATTGAACACAGCTGCCATGTGAGGTGCTATAATATCGATTATAGAGGATATAGTAACCACTGACATTCCCCACAAATCTTTAGTCTTTTTTTTATTAATTTCTTTAAAGGCCTTTAAAATATCATAATGACTAATTGCTGTAAATTCAAACGATGCATCACATTGAGGAACATTATCTTCAAGAAGTAACAAAGCAGACCTAGAAGACGACTGAAGATGTTGAGTAGTTACTATTGGAATATTGCCAAAAATCTTTCAAATTCAGCGGCCACTTCAGTGTCTTTTGAAACAATGTCATTATTAACTTCTATACTAAATTCTTTGTGGTGTGCTGTGTGCCTTCCCGATTCAGAATTGATAATGCTCCAAGTGGCTTGTATTACATTCGGGGCTGATTTAATTTTATTTTTAAGATGCATTGATTTGGCAGCGGAACAAACTCGTTTAAAAACCTTAGAATATAATTTTACATAGGTAATAAAAGCCGGATTTTGGTTAAACATTCTTTGATTATATAAATCATACAATTTCATAAAATCATACATTTTATAATTTTTATTATCATAATTTTGATAATGTTATCATTTTATCAGTGCGTAATCGAGAACAGACTGATATTGCGCACACACGTGCATAATGTTCACAGTTTCATACAAACAATAGATATCATCAATGTGTGTGTAGCTTGCTCGTTCGTTTGGTTTTGACAATCGCGATGTGATGTATTCTACATCATCGCATGCTGAGTTATATTTTCAACAAAACATTTTAATTTTATTAATTTACTCGATTTATTTCTAAATGTTTTCTTTCATCGTGTCAAGTTTTCACAGTTTTCATTTCTAAATATGTGTAATTTGCCGCCGAAGTTCCATTCAGTGTGTCGCCTTTGTTTATCATTCTGTGGCGATAATTGCAGTGATGTTAAACTTCCAATTTTTGATCGTGATAAGGATAAATCACGTCTCTCCGAGATGATAATGACAAATCTGTCTATAATGGTAATGATTTTGTATAGTACTTAGCGGTAATGGGCAACAAGGTGGAGTTTTCTCGTGTGAAAGTTTAGCGTAAGCGTATGAGATTGTGGATGCTGATAAGCGCCATTAACTTTCTCGCGGGTGTTGGGTATTTTCGCGTTGTGATATCATATTACGGCCCACGCGTCGAGTGCTCGACACTATGACTAATGTCATTCGTGGAAATGATATGCGAGCGTGTGGCGGCGAGGTGTGTATCAACCGCCGCGCTGCCGACTGGTGACCGCCGACCGCCGACCGCCGACCACCGCTGCTGATAACAAAGGAGCGCTGAGATCTCCACTCGCTTACCTGGCCAGGGATGCCCTGGCGCTGCAGCCCTCACATACGCGCCTCATAGCATAGCTAAACTCTACACATCTTATACTTAATACACTATACACAGCTATTTTGGGTATTCAATATTTTCTAAATATAGATTTATATTTTAAGGGAATCAATCTGCAGGGGGAATGTTCTCCCACTTCTGTCACACAAATGTTGTTGAATGCCAGTTTTGTATTTTCTAATGTGTTTGTTATCAGATTGCTTTCAATGAGTCATCATTTATGATTATGCTTGCAAAAGGTCACTGGCCACATCATCTCCATTACTGACTTTTGTGTTGTGGTGTTCATATAATGTTATGAAATGTATTTTTAGGTATCTCCTGAAGACTTGCTGCCACAGGTTGTGTGTGGAAGTTGTGCACATAAACTTGATGAGTTTCACACCTTCAAAGAGCTATCACACAAATCTGAAAGACTTTTGGAACAGTTTCTTCAGTATGCTAATTCACTGTCAGGTCCTAAAGAGGTAAGTAACATTATGTAGGTATTATTCATTCAAGGTATCAAATAAATATTCACCTGACTGTATAAATATTTATTATCTGAAAAGTATACAGTTATGTGTATATACATTTATTCAATAACTAATTTACAATGTTTAATAAAGCTAATTTTTAAAAATAAAAACACCTTCATATCATGCAAAACTTGCATCGGCATTCAGGTTGATGTAACGGATTGGGTGTGCTCGAATTGATTTGTTGTAGAATGACTTAATTGCATTGACAAGCAGGCCAAGCAACATGCCAATTACTACAATCATGGCCACTCCGAGTATGCTCCACAATACATGTTTTGGCTTTAAATCTGAAAGCGAGAAACTCTTTTTTGGTGCAAATGTGGTGTCCAGGGTTGGACAGAATGTTATTGATATGTTTGTTATGTATTGTCCACTCATTTTCATTGGTGCTGCACAGCTGTAAATTCAAACAGAGTAGTTTACAATAAAATGCTATATTAATAAAACAAAGTTGAGTGATGTGATATCATAGCTTATACTCTCTTCTATTACTTTTTAAGTAAATAAAAAAGTTAGTTAAATTATGACAGAATTATCAAACTTCAAAGTCTAGTCAAATAAATATTATATTAAACTTACTATGGGATATCTCCTGGTTTAAATTTAGCCCCTGCTCCTTGTTTAGTGACAATGTTTGCTAGATCACAATTGCACAACCAGCTATTTCCAGACATCCCTAAAGTCTCCACCTTGCTCCATGGCATCAAATCTGTTGATAGTTCACTTAGGTTGTTGTCATCCAAATATACCTGTTGATAAAAATGTAATTGGTGATTATTAAATTTATAAAAAAGCCATTTAACAATGATAGTAAATAAATCATACATTTTGTGCTCATACTTATTAATACATGAGTATGTTGGGATATTAGGAGTAATGCTGGGTGCATGTTTTCTTATAAATCAACTTACACAATTAAAAATATATTTGTAAAACTTTTCCAAATTATCTTCCACTTCCCCATTGAAAGTTATTCATTGAAAATTTTCAAAATACAATTAATATTATAGCATTGCAATGTATAGTTATAGTACTTTTGTTTTTGCCATCTGTAGCTCCTAATCACCTAGTAATGAAAGAGAAATACTAATGAAAAAGATTAGTAATAATCAAAGTTCTAGGGATAAAATGAAACAACTTTTTGTTGTGAAGTCAATCCAATTTTTTTTCCACTTTCGACTTCGAGGTCAAATGACTTTGCGATACGACAATATTATAGCCCTTTCCGGCAATATGCAAGCTATAAATGCTGTTACCTAATTTAAACTTTTAAAACTTAATAAAAGAGTGCTTGTTCAACAAATAATTGTTTCGGATATATGTGTTTTGTGAGACCGAAGAATTTCCCGTAGTTTCTGATACGACGAAAATTTTGTATTTTATGGGGTCAGAATGATGTGTGTCACCGTTGGTTGTATATATTTATTATATTTCCTATACTAAATATATATTAGAGATTTGATTAGTAGTTTATATTTGTGGCCAAATCTTCTGGTAACTCGTATGATAAATTTACGCATATTATAAGTAGATTTCCGTTTTGATGAGGCTAATTTACGGGATAATTGTATTAAAAAGTCTTTAAAACGCTTATGTCCGCGAATTTGTATGTGTTGTTTGCCTTATTTATACATTTTTTTTTATTCAGAAGAAGCCATAATAGTTTCTAAAAGTCGGTATAAAAGCTTCGTAAGACTTGCATAACATACAAGTTACGTCGTGTTATATTTTTAAATAATTTTATAAACATTTTATTCTTTACATAAATACATAAAACAAAGACCAATAACCGAAATCCATACAGTAATTTTCACGTAATGAATACACAATACCGGACCTCTAGCATTTATTATATAAATAAAAAAAGGTTTTTCATAATTAGTATACATTGTGAACAAACTATATATTTCAATTTCTGTGGTGTATATAAAACATAATATATTTTATAACATAACATTTTTTCTAATAAAATAATATAGGAGTTTTCATTATTCATTGAAAGAAAAGATTGCACAATCAACCCAACATATATTTCCCTGTTTTTATTTGTGATATTTCCTTTATAGTTTCCTGATGGTAGGATATTTATTTTCCTAAGGATTTTTTCAGTTTACAAGTAGTAAACTAGTCATAGAAGTTAGTCGATTAACTTAGCACACACATTGTGTGCAGGTCACTAAAATTACGTCAACTGGAGATACATAATCGATTGTTCGCCATTCGGTTCTATGTTTGGACCACCAGTACCAGTTGCTTAGATTTCTATAAATA
Source organism: Hemaris fuciformis (assembly GCA_907164795.1). Classification (NCBI taxonomy): domain Eukaryota; kingdom Metazoa; phylum Arthropoda; class Insecta; order Lepidoptera; family Sphingidae; genus Hemaris; species Hemaris fuciformis. Next base: position 12,833,895 of record OU015440.1, read on the forward strand.
AATTTGTTTGTATAGGCTATGCAGATGTGATTTATTACAATAAAAAGAAGTAAAGATTTTTTCATAAGGACTATTTGAATGAAGCTTTCTGGTGAGGCCAATGGAGTGTTGACAAACAATAAAAAAAAAAACCGATTCGATCTAAATTTAGGATAAATTTTGCAATTATTGATTGATTGATATCATAACATGTGCCGAAATGATTAATCAGCTGACCCCGTTCTTGTGACTGTCATGTAAGCACGCGATCTGGGCCAAGTTGTATTGCACTTTTATATACATTGGTGATGATTTAAATATCAGATGTCAAACTCAATTCACACGCTAGTGTTAATGCTATAGGCCAGTTATCTTACCTAGATGTGAGTTTTCGTCGACCATAACACATCTTCTTTATTTATGTAATCTTGATTCAATTTACGTTATTACCTCCGTCACGCGATATAGTGATATTGTTATGTAGCTCGCACTTATAAAATTAACAGCTATCAACATTTTTTTTCGGTTGTAGACTAATAATAATGACTGCCTCGTGGTCTCGCGGTACAAGTATGTGCCGTGCGATCTAGAGGTCCTGGGTTCGATTCCCGGGTCGGGCAGGGTGTTGTTGGGTTTTTCCATTAAGATATTCTCAATAACAGCACGGAGTCTGGAAATGTGCCCGAGAAACGGCAATAGGCTCGCCCCCTATTGTGTGGGACTGATACATGCGTGGCGAAATGTGGGTGCAGAAATGCACCTCTGCCTACCCCTTCGGGGAATACAGGCGTGAGTTTATGTATGTATGTATGTACTAATAATAATCTATTTTTTTAAATAGGCAATATGCATTTTATCTATCTTTGTTTGCCAGTAAAGTTAGGCCTTTCTCAGTATCATGTGAAGAACGATAAACCTTAGTCAACTACTTTGCGGCTCTGCTTGTCAATGCTGTCTTTAAATTAAACATTAACATTGAATTTTACGTAAAGCCTGAACTTAAATCGCTAGTCATTATCATGATCATCCAAAAGTTGTCCACCGTTGAATATAGGCTTTCCCTAAAGATTTTTGAGCGTACTACTTGAAGCGGCCTGCATCCATCGGGATATATATGACGATTTAACGATGAGATATAGATATATCTAGGTTCTGAGCTGTCAAAATCTTTGTTATGTAGATATATAAAAGTCGGGGGCAAAAGTTGGTAATGCCATAAAAATAATATGTTCTTACAAGATGTTTTATTCCGACATTTCCGTTACCAGATTGGCCAAAACTCTGGCTTAGATTTTTAGTAAAAAAATCATGATTAGTCTGCGATTGGATAATTTCCAGGAAAGGATGACGTCAGAAAGGTCATTTTTCAAAATGATAGCCAAATTTTTCTACGATTTGTATAAAGAGAAATGAAAAATATTCAAATGGTATTTACGACATATTTGAAGTTAATTAAATATTTTTTTGGATTCAATAAATGCTTCAGGCTTCAGCGAAATAATGTTTGGTGATATACATATAATTAACCGATGTTAGTCATTAGAAGTCATTCGTCCGTAGCGGAAACTTCCATATGAAATATTAAGTATAATCGATATAAAAAATGAATGCGGACAATAATTTTACACGAACACGTCAGTTGTTGGTAAACTATATCTCGTACTTGTTAAACCATACTACCACGGCCTAATAATAGAAGCACAGTTACAAAATAGTAGTGTCGTCATCATGAATAACATTATTCTTTTGTGGAAAAACAGTTAGCGATCGATGCGATGATTGTGTTTCAGTATAACTGATACACTGCAGCCGCAACAGCACAGAATAATGTTGATTATTGTTAAGTATATAATTTTATTTAACATTAGATTAGAATAAGATTGTTAATCTGTCACACGGCAGCACTTAGAACTTAATTTTGTATTATCTGTATTTATTTTTGTTATCTGTGTACATCTGATTGGTCGTTTATTGTTGTCAAGAATAAAGTTACGTTGTGCAGCAGAAAATCTCAATTTCATTAAATATACTCTGAATCCAGTACAATATCAAGAATCAACAGGTTATGGACCCAGGAAAACGCTTGAAATTGAAGATCAGTAGAAAACAATAATCTTTTGGAAAATATTTGGTTTGAAGAAAACAAACTTCAAAATGGACACGCGGTCAATGAGCATGGAAAAATTCGACGGCAGCAATTTTCGTCAATGGAAGTTCCAAATCAAATGCGCTTTAAAAGCCAAAGGTATCAACATAGCAGAGCCAAAACCAGAAGAAGGAAACTGTTCTACATGGTTAAGAAACGATGGAATGGCGATGTTCATAATAACTTCAAACATGGACTTGAAACAAATAACTTTAATAGAAAATTGTGAAACCGCCAGTGAAATAATGTCAAAACTCGAGTCTATTTATGAACAAAAAAGCGAATTGAATAAAATGATGATACATGAAAGATTTTATCAGTATAGAATGTCACCCAACGACACAATTGCTCAACATATTTCTAAAGTCGAAAATCTAGCAAAGCTATTGAAAGAAAGTGGTGAAAACGTGAGTGAAACAGCAATTATGACCAAAATACTTGGTACTCTGCCTGCAAAGTATAGAACACTTCGTCAAGCTTGGTTGTCGTTAGACCCTTCAAAGCAAAATATTATAAATTTAACTGCCCGCTTACTTGATGAAGAAGCAAGTTTATCTTGTGAGGAAGAGCAAGAAACAGCCTTGTTAGTAACTAATCCTAAAGAAAAAAGGCAAACCAAACCAAATGAACACAGCGGTAATGCTCCAAAACAAAACATACATACCAAACATCGCTTTCAGTGTTACAATTGTGGTAAGCGAGGACATTTTGCCAAAGAATGTTGTGCTCCAAAACAATTTACAAGAAACCCTGGCAATATAATGGCATTTAATATTAAAAAAAAAAATGAATTGAATGAAGAGAATATTTGGATCTTAGACAGTGGTGCTTCAGCTCATATAACCTACAATAGAAGTATATTTACACACTTAGAAGAATGCACTCAAAAGTCATTAACATTAGGCAATGAACAGCTGGTTGAAGTATGTGGAATTGGAAAAATAATGATAGAAAGGTTTGTCAATGGACAATGGCACTCAGGAATATTAAATGATGTACTCTATGTTCCAAGTATGAAGAGAAATTTGTTTTCTGAAGGTGTTATAATGCGTCAAGGTTATTCACTTATCAAGAAAGGAAATAGTGCATTAATTTATTTGAATAGAGAAGTGGTGATGACTGCACAAATCAAAACAAACAATTTATATGAGTTGAATATTAAAACTGTTGTTCCTGTAAAATGTAATTTAGTACAAGACTGTATAGATATGAGAAAGTGGCATGAAAGACTAGGTCACATAAACTTGAAAGAAATTAAAAACATGAATACAAACAATGTGGTTGAAGGTTTGAAAATAAAAGGTGACACAGAAGAAAACTACACTTGTGAAGCATGTGCATATGGGAAGCAACATCGACTACCTTTTCAAAAATCTTCAAGGTGTGAAATACAGCCAGGTGATCTGGTGTACAGCGATGTGTGTGGCCCAATGAGTCATGCATCAGTGCAAGGTATGCGCTATTTTGTATTATTCAAAGATGCCAAGACAAGCTACAGGCATGTGTATTTTATAAGAAATAAAAGTGATGTATTACATTATTTTAAAATCTATAATGCCATGATCAAGAACAAATACATGCACAGTGTGAAAATTTTACACACTGACAACGGAAAAGAATATGTCAATACTGCATTTAAGGAGTATACTGAAAGAGAGGGCATAATACATGAGTTCACAGCACCCTACACTCCTGAACAAAATGGGCGTGCAGAGAGGGAGTTCCGAACCATAGTTGAGAGTGCCCGCTCTATGTTATATGCTCGAGATGTACCATTGTATTTATGGGCTGAAGCAGTTAATACAGCTGTATATTTACTCAACAGGACCTCATCTAGTCAGTCTCCCAATACAACACCTTTTGAATCGTGGACTGGTGTCAAACCTCAGATGAGTCATGTACGGGTGTTTGGAAGTGAAGGATATGTGCATACTCCAGATCAGCTAAGAAAGAAATTAGACAGAAAAGGTGAGAAGATGATATTTGTAGGATATGCCAACAATAATTATAGAATGTTCAATATAAAGAATAAACAAATAAAAATATCAAGAAATGTAATTTTTGATGAGGACAAAGCCCCAGAAATAAGAAGAAATATATCAACAATTCTGATAGATGAAGACAGATGTACTGAGGGTAATGAAACTGAAATAGATACACAAGAAAATAATGAAAATGTCAATGACACTTTATCAACAGAAAGTACAGCTGAAAGTCTGCACAGCTATCAGGATGATGATGACCCCAGTTATGAACCTTCTCGAGACATAGAAGACCTTGAAGAAAGACAAATAAATCTAAGACCTAGAGTCAACAGAAATTATCAAGCAAACTTTGTGGAATTTACAGTACCATCCACATATGCAGATGCCATGAGGGATCCTCAAAAGGATAAGTGGTCTAAAGCCGTGAATGAAGAACTTGAAGCACATAAAGAGAATAAGACCTGGACGATGGTCAAAAGAACAAATCAAAGAACTATCACAACTAAATGGGTCTTTGCCATAAAGAGAGATGGAAATGGAGAGATTACAAGGTACAAAGCTCGTTTATGTGCACAAGGATTCAGGCAAGTAAAAGGCATTGATTATGAAGAGATATTTTCACCAACGATAAGGTATGATTCCATTAGAATTATTTTTTCTCTGGCAGTCAAATATAATTATGTAATCAAACAGTTTGATGTTAAAACAGCTTTTTTAAATGGTGATCTGGATGAGGACATATATTTAGAGGTCCCAGAGGGAGTGTCATTAAGTAAAAAGTATATATTAAAATTAAATAAAGCTCTCTATGGTCTTAAGCAAGCATCCAGATGTTGGAATAAAAAAATTTACAAATTTTCTAAAAGAATATGGTTTCATACAATCTCAGGCAGACAATTGTGTTTATGTAGGAGAATTTAATGGCATCAAGGTTTTCTTACTAATTTATGTAGATGATTGTCTAGTAGTTTCTCAAAATGAAGATTTAACTAAGCAAATTATAATGTATTTAAAACAAGCTTTTAAAATTAAAGAATTAAATTTAACCTATTTTGTGGGTATCCAAATAGTGAAAGAAAGTAATTACATTCTAATTCATCAAAGAAATTATATTGAACAAATTATAAAAAGATTTAATATGAATGATGCCAATCCTGTAAAAACTCCATCGGATGTAAATGTAACAATTTCAAATAATGTAGATGATGATATTGTAGACTTTCCTTATAGAGAATTAATAGGTTCACTGTTGTTTTTATGTTCTGTTTCACGTCCAGACATTAGTTTTATAGTTAACTTATTGAGTAGATATGTAAATTGTCCTAAAAGGCAACATGTAAATGCTGCTAAACGTGTTATAAGATATTTGATTGACACCAAAGATTTATGTATTGCTTACGGAGAGAGCAGCAGTCTTGCTGGCTATTCCGATTCAGATTTTGCAAGTGATGTAGAAACTAGGAAGTCCACTACTGGATACATATTTTTGTTAAATGGGGGACCAATCACATGGTCCAGTCAGAAGCAGAAAACTATTGCTCTCTCTACAACAGAAGCAGAATTTGTGGCTGCTAGCGAATCTGCCAAGGAAATTATATGGTTGAAGCAAATACTATCTGATCTAGGCGAACCAAATAATTGTACTACTTTATATGTAGATAACCAAAGTGCAATTAAGTTAATAAATAATCCCGTTTATCACAAAAGAACCAAACACATAGATGTTAAATATAATTTTATAAGAGAGAAAGTAGAATCAGGTATAATTAAAATCAAGTATATTTCCAGTTCCAATCAATTGGCTGACATCTTAACAAAATCATTACCAACTCAGGCATTTATATTCTTAAGAAATCATTTGTTATTAAATATAAGTAGTTTTTCTAGTTTAACAGATTGTGATGATGTATGAAAATAAAATTATAGAGAGGGTGTTAAGTATATAATTTTATTTAACATTAGATTAGAATAAGATTGTTAATCTGTCACACGGCAGCACTTAGAACTTAATTTTGTATTATCTGTATTTATTTTTGTTATCTGTGTACATCTGATTGGTCGTTTATTGTTGTCAAGAATAAAGTTACGTTGTGCAGCAGAAAATCTCAATTTCATTAAATATACTCTGAATCCAGTACAATATCAAGAATCAACAATTATGATATGTGTCGGGACTTTCCTTCGCTTAATGCGTTATAAAAATATTTTATACGCCTTGTACAGACTATAAAATATTGTATTATTATTACTCTGATTTAATCTATGATATTGTAAGTGTCTTCGTCAGTCTGCAGTCAACTTAGGATGTGTGTTGTGGCAAAACTCTCTCAAAGAAAAGCGATGTGAAAACTTTTTCTTTTCTACTTACATTCGGATTGTGCGATTGTAAGAGTTCAAATAACCTTCTTCATCATTCTTCTCATTAACTCTACTCATTGTGAAATTGTGGCATTGCAACTACGAGTAAAAACATTTACAGCTGTGGTATTTATTCGTGGGTGGTCGTGATCACTGACCATCAAGTGAAGTGCTACCTCATATGAAATACCTTTCCAATAAATGAACAAAAAAATAATATCGTAACTTTATGTTATAAGAACATGTCTTTTCCTTGAAGATTGTTTAAAAGTTGACTGTAATGGTTTTGTTTACGAGATTATAGTGATTGCATTGTTGAGTGTCTTATCAAATGACCTTTTGTAATTTTCCAGCGGAGATTCCATTCATGGAGTTAGCTTGATTAGCGCTTTGGTGAGCAATACCTTAGTTGGAAAAAAAAAGAAATTCCTAAGAAAGTAGTAGAGGGTTCTAATCATGGTCGCATTGATTCCTTGTATTTAAGTAGCTAATTATCTATAACTGTATCGGTGACGGAAGCGGTTAATAAACTCGCATGCAATGCAAGTAGTTTAAGTACGTTAGAACCTCTTTTAACTTATGAGACGGCTGTGCCCAGTGTTGGGATAAATAGCTGCTGATGTAAAACAAGACTTAACGGTCTTTCATAAACCACACGATCAATACCGAATATTGGAAACAATAAAGACCCACGGTGTTAGAAATTTCGAATAACAAATCAGGTTACTATCACTCGAAACTTGAGTCATCTCTATAGTAAAGTAGGTATAATGTCCCAGAATAGAATTACTTAATCCTACAATGAACGCCGGATGTGGGTTGGATGAGTAACAATTTAGTTAGCTGAGTTTTTGATGTATCAAGTAACAACTACAAGTGTATTTGTGACCTTAACTCATTCATACGGATGTCCGCTTTCATAGTCAATGTAACGTAACTGGTAAATATGAACGCAAGGCTTCGATAAAAACTTTTAGAGCATATATTTTCAGATTGTCTAGTAGAAATACTTTATCATTACTGTTTGTATCCGTCCAACTATGCAACGGGCCTCTAATATGAGTCGGCTTTTCATTTCTAAGAAATTCTATGTGGAGATCTCTTGGGTATGCGGAACTTATAAAGTTTCACTACATTATTAATGAGCTACTGATAATACGCTATTTGCACACATATGTTAAAAACAAAGATCAACAAGAATAAGAGGCAGGCCGCCCTGCTTGGCTGCTTACGTAAACTTACTTTTACTCAATAATTTATCAGGATTAATTCGAAAAATACATTGTTATTATACTTTTATTTTTGCGTACGTGAGATTGGCACAACATCTTGAGTGATTTTCCTCGTGTAACCGCTTTTTAAAAAAACTTTTAACAATTTAAAAAAAAATATTTTTACAGTTGTATTGATCGACATGATCAATTTCTCAAACGGAGCATTGAATTTAAGGTCCTTACTGTTCACACTATTCAATGCCCATCTCATAATTATATCAATAATCCAATAGTCCTAGTATAAACTTAAAATCCTGATTCCACTCAAACATTTACATAAAATGCTTAGTACAGAAACATTACATTCTCGCGGACATACTCCCAGTCGATTTATAGACACAACGTCGAACTACTCTCTATTATTCAAACAGGCAAAATTCTGATAAAGATTTTCTTTCCCCGGGACCTCTTATAAAATTGCGATTCTTGAGAGAAAATCAGACTGCACTTTGCAGCATATGAAGATTTAAAAGATAAAATGATAAATCGATAGTGTATGTGTGTAGTATTTTTACTAGGTACTTAAAAAAACTTTGCTATAGGCTAATTACTGCGGTTCACAGTCATTGACAGGATATGGCAACTTTTAAAGGTTATTGTTCTCGTTTTTTTTTTGTTAAATCGCCTACATTTCCAGCAAAAATTTTATTCCATGAATACAAGAAACTAAGGGAGACTGTTGGTCTAATATACATAATGAGGGAAACATTTTTTTTGCATGGTGAATGGATCGAAGTCTCTGTTTATAGGCTGGCTTCTAACAAATATGTCTGCTATTTTGGTCCAATTCCTTTTGAACAATCACATTCGAACTTTTCTAGAAGACAGTAGAGCTAGTAAACCTACCTCTTTAAGTGTCCATTTGTCCTTCAATCCTCTGAAAGCATTGTGACTTATGTATCTCAGATTTCGGTTGTGACACAAGTGTAGCACCCTCAAACTCTTCAGTGGAGTGAACGTACTCCGTTTTACTTCGTCTAAGTAGTCGTTCTCGCCCACCTCCAGTTCCAAAAGGTTTGATAGACCTGTAAAGGGACGATTATTTATAAAATACTTTGGTCCGGTATAAATAAAAAACCTAATTGTGAATAATCACCGCTGCCCTTTTCTTCATGACATTAGTTAATCCTGGCTTCCAAATTATAATGGAAAAAGAAATTAAGGAGAGGAGAAGCGTACTGCATTAAATGTTTAATAATAGATAAATTCTTCTGAACTAGCAATCTATCCAATGATAAGCTATCATTTGTACTGATGTACCTTTCCCCTTCGCTCGTGTGTTGGCGACCTGCCATGCATGGAAATAGGCAAAGATAAAGGATTGCATGTGATAGTAGTTATGATTTTTCCAGTAATCTCGTTCGCCAAGCGAAATGCGATAGGTAATTCTTTATTTCATTTTGGTTTTAAGGCATCAACCCGGTCGGGCCAACCCAGCTATCGCTGCGAAGTAGAAATTAATGTTTGATGAGTTTTATTACGTGAAAATGATGAACAAATATTTGTTTACAATACCGTAGTATTTGTTATTTGTGTGACATAATGATTATATCACAAAATACATTAACATTCGAGCAGGTAAACGCGGTGTTCATTTTAAATTAATCTATAGTACGTCATTGTCATAATTCATTATTGAATCAATGATATAAGTTGTAGAGCCATGTTGTAATCAGTAGCGTAGAGGCAGCACGAGGTAATAATCTCTCGTCAGATGAGTCACTTGGCGAGTTTGCGGAACGAATAACATAAAAATCTTTAGCCAACCTTATGAGCAAATTAAGATTGACAATTGAGATTATTATAATACACTATAGCTTCGTTGGTCCTATGGCTTAAGTGTGTCCTGTGGAATATTATTGAGTTTTCCTATAAAGAAATTCTCAGTAGCAACATGGAGTCTGAAAATGTGCCTGAAAACAGCAATGACTTTTCTCCCTATTAAATGGTGTTTAATACAACGGACGAAACGTGGATGTGGTATACAAACTCTCCCCACACTTTCAGGGACTTTATGCATCATATTATTTTAATTGAGATAATGTTTGTAATGTTCCATTAAATACGGGACTAACACAACTCAAAATTTTGATAACTACGTTCAAGTAGATTGTGGAACTGATAAAATTTTAAAAAGCAAGCGAGGCTATAGTCGCTCAGTGCACACTCACCGATGAAGCTGTCGTCATTAAGCTCCACAATGGGGTTATTGTTGAACGTGAGGTACTTCAAGGTGTTGCCGACGAGGCTGAGGCTCTCCGGCACCGTCACGAATTGATTGCCCGATAAGTCTATCTGCTGCAACTTGGTCAGATCTTTGAACGCGTCCAATGGTATGCTGCCGATCTCGGTTTTGGACAAATCTAAAACCTGCCATTGAAATAGTCATCAATTCCGATGAGATTACGTTTTATAATTTCAACATTTATAACGTCAATTTGTTAATTAATGAAGTTTCTATTAGGACCCCAAAGCGTGCTGTTCATATCATACTGTACACAAACGTTCAACTGCTGGGCACCGGACTTTCTACCGTTGAGATGGGTTAGGCTTCAATCCATCTAAATTTTTATTTCCATAGCCAAAGCATAGGTACAAGTGATTTATTAACGCCGAAAGAAATATCTAAATGTTCTCAATAACTTGAAGGATTCCCGGAGTCTATTAATCCACGTGACGTAGTGTAATGGATGGACGCCTTCTAAACCCAATTCAAGTTAATGTGGAAAGTGTCCTTATACGTGACGGTGATTGCGCAGAAGTTTTGTTCTTGTTGCTTTTTATGACGTCATTGGTCATTCAACATTGCACAAACACTCTTTGGCTGACACAGACAAAACCTATGTCTATATGATGTGCTTATTAATGCATAATAATTAGGAATATTTTCAGAGAATGGTGCCATCAATAGCGCAACACTGATGTTGTTCTTTTGGTCTGTCAAACAGCTTGTTTAGTGATCCAGCGTCGGCTTGACATGTTTGATGTTAATTTTTATTATTTAATGGCATCAATAGTTATTTGGGTTTATAAGTTTACAAAGTTATAAGGCATAGAATTTTTACGCGTCATTTAGTTTTTTTTTTCAAACACATACGTGTGAGTTGACGTATTTAATTTGAGGAAGCTTTTTGGAATTTTTGGATAATTTTTGCTGTGGTGCTTAGAATTATACGGCTATTGATCAAAATACGATTATCATTAGTATTGTGTCGATTAAAAATACCATTATAATTAAGATTTATTGATATAACTTAATTTTGTATGACGGCAAACGTTTTGTGTCTTTGCCTTGACACGTGCTTTGCATATAATTATTATTTATTAACTACATATTTATGCAATTTCGATATTCCATCGACTTTTTCAAAACGTGATTATTATAATTCTCTTTTACGGTTGAGAGGTTGAAATTAATCTTTTAAAGATAGTAGTAATTTTTTTCATGTTTTTAATATGAGTAATGTGCACGCAGTCATTGCCAATTTACCGCCAAACATCATCAGCCCATATACGTTCCTCTGCTGGGCAAGAGCCTCCTCTACAATTCAGAGAAGTTAGGTTAGGGATTACCGCCATTATTCGAGGTAAAACAAATACCTACATCAAGAAATACCTATGCATTGAATAAATGTGCTTACCTCCAAATTCTTTGCACTGGCCAATGCAAGCAAAGTGACATGGTCTAATATCTCTATAGGATTGTTGTTTAGATACAGTCTTGTCAAATTGGGCGTGAAACGGAACAAGTATCTGTCCAGGGAATGGATTTTGTTGTGGCTCAGGTTGAGTGTTTCCAGCGCGATGTCAGCGTACATTCCATCATTGTAGGGCCCTTGGAATATTTCGCTCCTCAGTACATCACCTGAAACAAACACCATTAATTGTTATTCAACTTAAACAATATAATCAGTCTGGACAGCGTTTGTGCTCTGCGAACCGTATCTTCTTGAGTTCAATTTCGAAAATTGTGATAATTCTTTTTTCATAATTATATTCAAAAGTATGTAGAGAAGCAACTGCAGTCTGTAAACTGTGGTATTGCTAGACGCGTCACCAATACGCACTCACGTACGTCACGTAGTCCTCCAACCCGCACTAGGCCAGCGTGGTGGACTAAGGCCTAAACCCTCTCAGTTGTAGAGGAGGCCCGTGCCCTGCAGTGGGACGTATATGGGCTAAAGTTGATGTTGATGATCCTTATCAACGCGTCGTTTATAAAATACTTGACTTCTTAGTCCATATAATAACGTTCAAACGTTTGAATTGAATTGATGTAACCACTATCAACAGTCTTTGGAAATATAAGAGTGATATCATTAGATGATTTAGTCATCATCATCATACCTTATTCATAACTGTGCAGTCTTTTGTCTATATACCCAAGAAGAAAAAAAACGAGACATGTAGGTACTGCACAGATTTTTACGATTTATAGGGACATAATAGACCTTTAATGTCTACCAAACCTTATCATATCAGTGCGATGGATTAAGCTCCCATCCTTAGTAGTAGCGATTCGAGTGTAACAATGAGGCAATGCATTTTACAGTGCAATAATGCAAATCATAATTATGTTTAGTTCAGTTCAGTTCACCTGCAGGTGGTAATCATCGCGTCACCTTATATATTGCACAGATAAAATTTTATCTCGTGTCGGATCTGTTGGCTAACTGTTATAATTATGGCCATAAAATTAGCTTCCTTTGTTCGTCATTTTCCGCTTGTTTTCGTTGAGCAAAGACGTTATTATTCATAGAGACGAAATAGGAACATGATACCGCACCGTCGAGACGAAGCGTGACCGATTTTCGTTCTTAGTTTCTTCACAGCCGATAACACGGATTATGTATGCTATTTTTACATATTTAATCTCGCATTATCTTTTAAAAATAGTTGTATATTTTTTTTTATATAATATAAATATTTCGAGGTATTCAATATCATTCATCCTTGCTATCTCTCGATGCGTTTAGTTTTGTTGTTTGGTTATCAAGTCGTGTGGCCATAAAAATAAGTACTTCAACAGCAAGGTTTACTTTGTATTGAGAAAAAAGCGAAATAACAGTACTAACTACGTAATAGGGGGCGAGCCTATTATAGTTTCCCGTGTACATTCACCTATTTCAATTTCCTGAAGGAAAACCTACTTACCTAAACGTTGTTCGACATGAGAATTGAACCCTGGAAGTCTCGATCGCAGCCTTAAATTTATGCCGCTAATGAGATGGGACCAACGAGAAAATGACGAGGCATTTAAATTCCACTCTTACTCCGCCATAGTTATGGCGTGTCTCGCGTCTTATGTACTGTAGTCATTATTCGGGTCGGCATGAAACTTACCAAAGAATTGTGGGTTCTAGTAATCTTATGTCGTACTTCTATGAAACAATGGCACTGCTACCCTGGTCAAGCAGACCATTCTTATCCAAGGCCAAATTGGCTATGATAGAACTCTACAACTTATAACATAAATATATTTAATATAGTTAGCTATTAATGCGCGCTCACTACAAAACATGTTGTGAGAACGATTATTTGCAAGGACTGTGATAAGCGAGAATGGAAATCTAGCGCTGTCATGATAAAAGCATCCTACAAATGTATACGCCTTCAGTTATTGTTTTTTCTTTGTTATTTGGTTTTCTTTGTTCTAAGTTCTGACATTGTAATCAAATTGAAAATAATGATTGGTAATGTTAACGACATTGTGGTATTGACATGAAAATATGTAAATAAAATAAATAAACACCCTACAGTCACATACATATAGTTCTGACCACACACAAGATACTAGTCTTATATCGCGTTATGTCGGTGATGGAACTACGAAAGGCTTTGATCTCACAAACACCCAGACCCGAAAAAATATGTTTCAGGTAATTTTTAACATTAATGTAATAACATTCTAATAAGAGCAACACTAAAAAGGAGGACCAGATAAGCATTCCGTGCTTAACACACAGGAAATGCCATAATAATCAGCTACAAGACGTCTCTTGTTGGACATGGGCTTAAATACATAGTTTAAATGTCATGTTTTAGGTAGTACGTAGGCAGATAGGTCATCATCATCAGCCCATATACGTCCCACTGCTGGGCACGGGCCTCCTCTACAACTGAGAGGGTTTAGGCCTTAGTCCACCACGCTGGCCTAGTGCGGGTTGGCGGACTACACACCTAAGAAATTCCTACGAACTTTTAGGTGTGCAGGTTTCATCACGATGTTTTCCTTCACCGTTAAATCAAGTGATAATTCTTTGTGAATACACACATAACTTCGAAAAGTCAGAGGTGTGTGCCTGGGGTTTGAACCTGCGACCGTCGAAATTCTCGACCACGCGCCTAAACCTCGAGGCCATCACTAGGCAGATAGGTAGTGACGTACAAATACCAGTACTAGTCGAACGCATATTGATTATTGTCAGATAATGATTACAGTGTCACGTCATCAGTAGAACAAAGCAACTAGTTGTAGGGAAGTGATGGGAAATCAACAATAGGGAATGGTTTAGAAATCACGAAGCAGAAAAACCACGATTGTCCGAGAGCTAGAAGCAAGTTTTGTCACGTTAAATAGGTTTAATACTGTGGACTACGACATTTTGCTAAATACTTTATGCTCTATTAACATATCTCCAAAGGTTATTGACTGGTTTCGTAGTTACTTGATGGGCCGCCGTCAGCGTATACGTATTGAAGACGCAGTTTCTTCTTGGCGTAACACGTCTGCAGGCGTCCCTCAAGGCGGCGTTTTATCTCCTTTACTTTTCGCGCTGTTTATTAACACCATTTCTCACAAATTAACTTCGTCCTACCATCTTTACGCAGATGATTTGCAAATTTACTGTCATGCGCCGTTAGACACAGTAGCTGAGGCGATTGCTACTATAAACAAGGATCTCGTAAGCATTAGTGATTGGAGTGAGTCGCATGGTCTAAAGGTAAACCCCACAAAAACCCAAGTCATTGTTATTGGCAGCCCCAGGATGGTCTCAAAAGTTCAATCTTTACCCAATGTTTCCTTTAATGGATGTGTTATCCCATTAAGTGATAAGGTGAAAAATTTAGGTGTTATTTTTGACAAAACTTTATCCTGGGGCCCCCAATTACAAGAACTCAGTAGAAAATTGTTTGCAGCTGCGGGGTCCTTGAGAAGATTGCGGAATTTTCTACCCATCTGCACGAAAATAACACTTGTGCAATCTATTCTTTTTCCACTCCTTGATTATGCTGATGCTAGCTATCTCGATCTCACCGTAGCCCAAATAGATAAACTTGAGCGTCTCCAGAACTTTTGTATCCGTTTCATATTTGGACTTCGCAAATATGATCATGTTTCTGAATTTCGTAATAAGCTCAAGTGGCTATCAATTCGCTTTCGCCGAAATACTCGTATTCTCTCACTCCTGTATTGTATTCTATTCCACGGCAATACCCCCCATTACCTCAAAGAGCGTTTTCGTTTCCTATGTAGCACACATGCTCGATCACTTAGATCCTCAGAGAATTTGGTTTTGGAAATTCCGAAACATAACAGTTCGTTCCTCAGTAAATCTTTCACTGTTAATGCTGCTCGGTTATGGAATGAACTACCGGAGTCAGTGAGAGAAGCAAAATCACTTCCTATTTTTAAAAAGCTTGTAAAGGAACATTACTTGTCACAGTCATTGTAAATGGTTATTTGTTTTGTGATATATGTATTTATGTATGTACATAGTAGTATATTTCATATGTATTTGTATTGTTGTTTTCTTTTTATATTATTCGTATGTAGTTCGTGTTTAGTTTATTCGTATCAAAATTGTACGTCACATATATTATTTTATATATAAGTAGATATTATTATTACCCGCTCTGTTTTTCTTATACTTTCCAGTCCATCCTACGGTTGTCTGGAAGAAATCGCATTCAGCGATAAGACCGCCATTTGTTCCACTCTTTTTCTTACCTATTTTATTCCTAATTCATGTTTCTGTATGTGTTGTGGTGTACAATAAAGTGTGATAAATAAAAATAAATAAAAATAGGTTCTCTCATCCAGGAAGAAATTTAGATCCCAACAATACAATTGTGTAGAAGTAACTGTAAGGTTATGTTTGTTACATTTTTACAGCTAAACCTACTCTATCGTAAAAAAATGCCAACTTATTACTGTTTATTTCATAAAGAGGGCTCGGAAGAATATATTTATACTTAAAAACAAAATTAAAGGCGATGGTGCGGGGGCGCGGATAAGAAATATACAATGCGAAGTGTAACTTAATTTTATGCAAGCGAAGTTTGCCCCAGCTGCTGTCATGGGCTTATGACATGTTTTGACATCAAAACTAGAGAAATTACAATAAATTAGAACACTCATCCAAAATTTCTTTTAGCTATAATACTTTATGGTAAAAACAGTAGAATAAAGTTTCTGTTTTCTAGTTTCTGGGGAGATTTCTAGTATTTTTGGACACATTATTGCCTTTTTCTTTGATCCTTCGAAATTTAAGACGCGGCACTCATAACAATTACAAATTTACATAATCTCCACAATCTCCGCCTTCAAATTTCGTGCTCTTCGTTCAGTCCAATCACCAGATAGATAGGAGCATATATTATCAAAATTTAAAACCAATACCATAAGTTATAATAAAACAACAAGCTCCATAATATATCCATCAATGAACTATTTTAAATGTGTTCTCTTATACCATTTTGTTTACAATAACTCACGCGTAAAATATGTATAGGCAATATTGTTATTAACGTATGTTTCAAAGAAACGGATATTTTTATGATCACTTTAATGTATTACGGAGTTTGTAAATGAGGTCCGTGCATTATTAACCTTATTTTTCCATTTATTCGTTGAAATCCGATTACGTTATTAAGCGCGTTATTAAGATGGTATTCGATGTTACAAATATAATACGACTGATATGAATATGTATGCGTGTTAGAAATGTTGACTTATCCGATATGGTATATGAAATACGGCCGTGTTATGTTAGGAAAGAGCGTGTATGATAATTATTTACTGTCGAAGCGAAAATTTATATTTGATTTCTCATGCGGTCGGTGTAACTGTAATATAAAGCATAAGATGGAATTATTCTCTAGAAAGTTCCGTAATGCGATTCATGTTTTTTATTCATATATTAAAAATGGTGAAATCTTATTAAACATGAGCAAATAAGAATATATATATTATTAATCAGTAGCTAGCCGATCTGGATTTGTCTTGATTCAATTTAGGCCCCATTGCACGTCTCGTGAAAGATGTAGAGTCAGATATCTAATATTTGAAGAAAATAAATGTTTATACTAAATGTCTCTTTAAATGACTAAATCGTTCTCATGCAAACTTTACAAAATAATGTTAGATAGTTACTTATCATATACATAACTTCACGTCTGTGTTCCCCGAAGAGGTAGGCAGAGACCAGAGGTGCATTTCTGCCCTCACATGTCGCCAATTGTGTTTTCGTCCAACGTAATAGGGAGCGAGCCTATTGCCGTTCTTCGGGCACAATTCCAGACCCCTTGCTGTTACTGAGGATTTTCTAATGGAAAACCCAAATAATATCTTTCAGATCCGGGAATCGAACCGCGAGACCCCGAGACAGTCACTTAACATAGACAAACAGCGGCACAACAATAACATAACATCACATAGAAATGTAAGAAAATATTATTGTTAGTGTTAATGGATCAGTCAAAATTACGATTCTCCCACATTCGAAAGCAGCTTATTCATTTAGGCTTTCCCGGGTTGTTAAACTAGTTGTACTGTAGCGTATATCGAGGACTATCTCCCTGTCATAAACTTGATTGTTGGATATTCCTCCGCTTGTTACGTTAGATACTTTTATGATACCTTTAAATTACCCTAAACATGAATACATTAAAACATTTTACCTATAATTTTACTGGCTCACACGTTTCCTTATTCCTATAAACTAGCCGTAATGTGTAGAAAACATTATATCGGCGAATTGCGATAAAATAATTATCTTTATCATTTCGGTGTTCTGTGTCAGCTTATGTCATGTGCTAAAATTCATGTTGTATTGATGAAGGAGAAAACCATGCAAAACTCTTCCCTTTTCATATTACTGTGATCTTGGCCTTGAACGAGTACTGGCTGTGTCAAGTCAACTTGGTATATAAGCATCTGCAGGTAATCCGGTTTCAGTGACGTTAAACACTTTATAATATAATGCGTTGTTATTAGTGCGTGTGACGTCTGTGATGACATTTATGGATTATCTTTGGGGTTGGAAGAGCTATTTGATTGATTAAGATTAAGAATTTTAGTTCGTAGCTTGGTTTTGTCGAGCTGATAACATTCTAACTAAATCATATCCAATTTCTCGAAGTCATTTGTACGTAAAGTCAGGGTTCTCCCTTTACATATTTATTCTACCTAAGAATGCCCACATTAGTCCAATATCTTGCTTGACTATTAAAAAAAGTGGCTGAATATTTATTCCAACTCTTTCATAATTAATCTTCTTTTTGACAATTTGTTTTGCGTTTAAAAGATTGTTTTAATTGTTTTGTTAAGCTTTGGTACATTGGTAACATATGAACTTTCAGCTCTGTAAAAGTAAGCTAGCTCTTCTACAACGTCCCATTTATCTCTGTCAGAAAAATCATCAATATAGTGTGATATTATGTAACAACAGGCCAGTAGATTTACTTTCGCATTTATAATATAACTTATGGTCGTGCACTTTGTTGGCAAAGAAAATCATCTAAACGAAATCCTAATAAAGTTAAGTAACAATTTCTAACGCATTTATTTCCCTTTCTAAAGTTAATGCATAATTGTAAGGGTTATCGTGGTTGCTGGACGCACCATCTTCAAATACGATCCCAAGATGGGCGGTAGAGTGCTTGGTCTCATGACTATTCCGGTCGCTTGTACAAAAGTCACAAAACCCTTAAATTTTATGAAGTCCGATTCACCGATGTATTCTATGGTGGATGGAACAGAATTCCCATTACTGTTCTCAACGCTCGTGATAAGCACCAAAAGGTTGTTCGTATGCCGTCATAGGATTTTGATAACAGACCCACGATCAAACGTTTGGTACAATTGCATAGATTTTAATTTAGTACAATCAGTGGCGGTACTTCCAAAAGCGTTACACATTAATTGTGTAATGTCTAGTTTATAATTAAATAAATTGCTTTTGTTAAATAAAGATTTAAAGCTTAAAAATTATTATTCGGGATTTTGTAAGGCAAGCTGGCTTCTATGGAAGTACCGCCACTGAGTACAGTATAGTCGCTTCAAAATCATTATAGGTAATTGTAATTGAAAATGACATCAGCTGTTTCGAAACAGTATAAAAGTGGAAAACGTCAACAGATGATATGTACACTTCGTTAGTAAGTGAAAGTTGTAGGTCGACTGTAGTTTACTATAGCGGTAATTATATAATTATCGCTATGTCCGTAAAATTTCGATCGTAGCTAAACAGTTTCGCCGTTGTACGATACTTTCCTGTTACAAGATAATGTAACGGGACTTAAGTAGCTTGAGATATTTGTGAATTATGAACTGTTTAATATTTTTACGAATATATGAAAGGATGGATCGCGTAATAAATTCAAAATAACAAATAACATTGAATGTTATTTGTGGCACTAGATTAAAGTAGCGATAAAAGATACTACTATATAATTTTTTTAATATTATTTCTATTCTGCCACATATATATTGGCCAGCTTGTACATAATACAACACCATAATTGCATGTGTCACAATGTTGAGTGACCACTTGGTACCGTGGTCGCTATCAGGGCGGAAGCATGTTCTTTTACTTTTTTCGAACTTTTACAAAGTGCAGTGCAAGAATTGTGATCAATACTTTATTAAATAAGTCATAGTGAAAAATGCTACTATTGTTTATAAAATCATCTCTTGTCTTATATGAGATTAAGTATGTATTGTGAAGCTGTTTCTTAGATTAAGTAAAAACTTTAAAGTTTTAAATTTGAAAATGATCATTCAAAATTTACAATATAACGGACTTTTCGTTAATCGAAGCTACGGAGGCACCAAGATTTTTATCAAATATCCGTAGAACATAAACATTTGAACTATAGCGGAAATCTAACTAGTCCGTCGCGTTTCTAGCAGTATATTTAGCGGAATACATTGATTCATTTCAGATTAGGTCATTTATTTATGAATTATTGTTTTACAAAACTTACCTGAGATGCGATTGTCGCTCAAGTCCAAATACACCAATCTGTCAATGTTCCCGAACGCATCGTCTTCGATTTCAATGATCTTGTTCGATTTGAAAATAATTGCAATCCTTGTGCCCGGCACAGGCGCCAGCTGAGTCACGTTCGTGATGCTGTTGTTGAAGAACGTAATCAACACGTAGCCATCTAAAACAAAAATGAATAATATCAACAAAATACTATGATCTATGTCTTTAAGTTGATCTATTTCCATGGCTTTGCAAGAGATTGCAAATGTTTATCGTTACGATCATCGTAACCTTATTTCGCAATGTTTGGTTGGAGCAATATGTTCATGTAGTTGTAGTACTTTTGGCTCATGGGTTTTATCTCTATAATAGATTATTGGGCTTTAACGAAATACGTCAATCTGTTTCGAGTATTTTTTTAAAACAGCTATGATTGTGGATGGAACATCGGGAAATCTCTTTTTCAATTTTTGTCATCACATTGTGACATTGTCATCACATCACAGTAGCGCTGCAATTGTTGATATCAGGAGTCCTTTATTGCATTAATTAGGTGTTAATTCATATTTTAGTTGTGTCTTGAATGTTGTCATTATCTTTATAGCTCTTTAATCTTACAGTAACAGCTGCTTTCAGTAAGATTTGGCAAAAAGAAAGCGTAAAGTTGAAAATATGAGAAGATTTTTTGTTTGTTTGTATCATCATCATTTACGAAGTTCAAAATATTACCTACATACATCAAGCTAATCATATAATAAATATTATAGTATTTATTTGAGGAATTTTGGTAGTTGATCTATGAGCGTCATAGAATCTGTATTCGGGTAAATGATTAAACAAAACCTATTATTCTTTTATTAGTTATACAGGAAACAAAAAAATGGTATGGTGATTAAGCGTATGGACAACTTTTCGTGTTTAAAATGAGCGAATATACATGTATACATATATGCGAGTATTACTGGTTTACTGGTTGACATGTCCGTTTGATACAAGTCAATACAAACTTGTATTATGATAACACCGGTTGTTGAGTCTTTTTTGTTTTAATATTTGTCTGCGATTTATCTTAATAAATATATGCAAACTGCAGTAAAAAAACACCAAGGCTTATGTTTGATGAATCAACAGATAACAGAAGTTTGTTACCATCTCATTCGTTTAGGCAACTTAATAATAGTGATTATTATAAATACATATATTGTGAAAGTTGTTTAAAAGTTAATGGCGCGTGAATAATCATATATAGAATCTTGATCAATTTATCCTTTTGCGTTTATAGAATCAGTAATATCGCAGCCTACTAAGAAGTCAATTAAATAAAATATGTCACTTTATATTAGAAATCTTAATAAGCTATTTATGATGAATCAATGCTTAATCATATTTGCTTTTATGAAGCCTATCTAAATATAAAATACAAGGACAGTCTTTAACGATAATACGAATAATGTAATGACTTTTTAAATGATATCCGTGTAGAAATGTAACTTTTCTTAGGGTGGCATTACTCGTATAAATATAATACCACTAAAGAAACTCGGAAATAAAACTTAAGAGAAATAATGTGTACTAGATTTCGTTACGCATCACGTAAAGTTTTTTGATCGTATACTCCGAATAGTTGTTTTTGCTTCTGTGACGTCAAAAGTATCTATATACACCGCTGTATGTTATGGGAAAATATAAATGGGCTTAGTCATGACGTATTCTTTGTCAATCATCTACAAAGTTCTTTATAAATAAGTATTATTTCAAATTTAAATCTGATTAGGTACGGGCATTGTACAACTGCGAAACGTCATACAAAAGTACGTGCGTGATACACTGACATAAAATGAACCTGTTCTGAGTAGTGCATTACCTTCGGTCAAATTGGTTATTTGTTCTGGCCATTCGGGTATTGTTCCAATGTCTCGACGCGAACAGTTGAGCGTCAGGTTGGACGAGTCCTGCACGGACAGTTCACAGGGCGCACCGTGTGCATCATCCACGGCGTTGTTGGGCGACACAAGCATGCACAATGTTAACAACACCTACAACAAAGGAAACCTATTACTTATGTAACGCGCATATTCCCATACTATGAGGCACATCAACACCCCTTCAGCCGGCAGTCCCACCACCGCGACGGCACTCACGCTCACTCACTTGGCATATCGTAAGGAAGTACATTTTTCACCGTATTAGAAATGCTACTGCAAGAACACCTTTAAATCTCAATAACTTTTTATCTTATCAGCCAGGAGGCAACTGATATCACGAGTGACATGAAATGAGCGAACGCCTCATTGGCTCGAATGTTTATTTGTGTTATCGTGCAACAAATATGGAGCGACTTTTGTTCAAACATTGACTTTTTATTTTTAGGAAATCCTCAACATAACGGCGGCAAAATTAGAAGAAATAATCAAGCCCCTCAACGATAACGAGTACGCGACGAAAAACAAATATGCGGAGATCGGCTCTCCGGACTCAACGGAGGAAATGAAGAACCTCGAGAGTCGGCAGGCGGCGGTTACACTACTGCAAATCAAAAATTACGACCCTACTAAGTATGCGGTCAAACCGGAGGAGGAACCGCGTATTATGTTCAACAGCGTGCCGAGTTTACCGCCCTCGGAGCGAGCGAGCGAGGTGATGCACTGCAATGCCGTCATCGATATTATAAGCCAGGCGGTGGCGTCCACGCAGAGGGAAAACGAAGAAACGCAAAAATACTCACCAAACTACACGAGCGTGATAGACAGGACGCACGTCACGGGCGCCAGCGACGGCACGTATTCACGCGATTACACAGACGACCAGTACAGCGTGTACGCCGTGTCACAGACCGCGACAAGCCCTTGCAGCAACGAGGAACATGACAACAAGGAGATGGATCTCTCACTGTACGGCTCCGTTAAGAACGAACCCTCGGAACAGACAGAGCAGCCCGAACGAGACTCCACGCACGCATACTTTCACAGAGCACTGGCACACAGCAAGACTAACTTCGCGGACGAGTACAAGCAACACATATACGAACAGTCACTCAGCAAATCGAAAATGACAAAAGACAACGCCTCAGTGTATGAGGAGTGTAGTCAAAGCAGTAGTGGGTCAGATCCTGACAGGTTACAAATGGATATATCTCAGATGTCGCAGGTGAGCGATGCGCTTCATTTGTCTGTTAATATGAGTTAATGAGTCATATTACATCTTCATGTCAAAAATGTCCTTACTTTAAACATAAAAGAGTTTTAAAATTGGATGAAACTTGGATGATGCTGTGCATCCCTTTCTAGCTACATATCCCCGATATCCCCCTCGCCACCAGATTTAAAGTTAATACTATTTTTACTTTACGTGTTTTCAGGACGACCCTGAGGAGACGCAGTCGGCGCGCTCAACCCAGTCTTCCCCCCAGCCCCCGCACGAAAATGAACAAGACAAGGAGTCGCTATGGCAGGCTCTTCACAGGCAAAATGGTGAGCTATGTTCTTCATAAGTATTACTACGAGAGTTTACTGGTGATGAGGTAACGCGGCTTGTTTTGACTACTCAGTAAATGCAACTCCTGAGATGTGAGCTACATCTGCGCAATATGTAACATAGTATATCATCATCATCAGCCCAAATACGTGCCACTGCTGGGCACGGGCCTCCTCTACAACTGAGAGGGTTTAGGCCTTAGTCCACCACGCTGGCCTAGTGCGGGTTGGCGGACTACACACCTAAGAAATTCCTAAGAACTTTTAGGTGTGCAGGTTTTATCACGATGTTTTCCTTCACCGTTAAAGCAAGTGATAATTCATTGTGCATACACACATAACTTCTTAAAGTCAGAGGTGTGTGCCTGGGGTTTGAACCTGCGACCGCCGAAATTCTCGACCGCGCGCCTAAACCCCGAGGCCATCACTGCTTCATAGTATATATATGTAGTAATACATAACATAGTGTATATAGTAATAATACAAGTATTTATATATTCGCTCAAGTTTCTCTTCATACATTACGCAGTAAATGGACATGTCGCGTATATTGTTTGTGGGTTGATGTACATATATGTATGCTGTAGTTGATTTGCGCATTTAGCATTTTTCAAATTTGCGACTTTTATTAAGCGTATATAAAAGCAAGATTAAATGTAGTTCTAAATTTAACCTTTCCAATATTATACATGCGAATGAATGCTTGTTATTTTTTATACCTACAAGCCTCAACTGCTCAATGGATTATGATATAATGTTTTTGTCAAAAGTTATTTTTCAATATTACATGTTTACCCTACATACATACATGTATTAGCTTTATAGTCGGGTAAAGTTCTCACGAAAACGTACTGTGGTATCGGTGTACCACGAGTACTCATACCACTTGGTAGACATCACGAGTTTTATGCATATTGCATATCTGAAAGTATCTATTGTCTTCTCACTTTAGTAAGAAGATTCGCGCCTTGATTACTGTATCGCCATGATGCGCTTTTCAAAAATGTAAAAATACCTCTTCTTACGTTCTCCACCAGCACGTAATTTGGAAGATCTTATTGTAAGAAGCGACTGTGACAGAGACAAGGCCACAATCATGGTCCGTCTTGAGGTTGAGCCTGCGGGGCCAACTGCTATAGTACTCCTCGCTCCTCGGAAATAAATAAATACACCCAACAGTCACATACATAGTTCTGATCCCACACTAAGATACAAGTCTTGTGTCGTGGGTATCAGAAACTACGAGAGACTTTTTGGTCTTACATACACCCAGACCCGAAACAAATATTTGTGGATCACACAAACATTTGTCTCGGTGCGGGGATCGAACCTGCGGCCTCTCGTTTCGCAAACTGGTGTCTAGCCAACTGCTAGCATAATCTAACATGCTGATAAGGGGCTATTCCAGTATTACATAAGCGTTTTTATACAATTATTAAATCCCTCCCCTCTTTTCCATATCAGCAAAAGTAAATGTCTTACTCCCCCCTCCTATGCTTTCGTAAGCTATCATCATCATCATCAGCCCATACATGTCACACTGCTGGGCACTAGCCTCCTCTACAACTGAGAGGGTTTCGTAAGCATTAGTACATATAATTTATTTCTAGAAAGTGGTTTGGGATAGAGAAATTTCACAAACATTTCACCATCATTTGACCAAATTGGTATAAATAAATTATTAGACTTTGGTTTTGTGATTATATCACCATCCAAGCGACCATCCAAGCGAAGAAACACGGGAAGGAACCCCCCCCTTAGTGTTTACTGCATACGTAATACTTGAATGGGTCCTAATATTGATGCAACTGATATTGCAGGTTGCAGTTGCTAGGTTATTAAATTTTGCATATCTAGTTGTTTCCATAAAACTTATTTTAAAATAATGAGGCATATAACGTAAGATTTTATGATGCTTTTAGTTTCGAAATGACGCATAAGTACGAAGTATACAACGAGTCATTTGGACATCGTCTATTACATATCAGTATCTAACATAGTCTATTCTGACAATTTAGAGAGATAATTCGTTTAATGTATCTCTGGAAGTGCTAAAACAATTTTAAGAAATCATTCACTCATAGACGAACTACTGAAAAACTTGTTTACTTTTAAAGTTATGTCATAAAACTTACTGCATTTAAAAAAAAAACATTTAGAAAGTACAAGTACGAACTACGAAATCTTCTGTTTATTTATTGGTAGATGTTGCACGCATATCTGTATGCGAATCTTTACACTAGGGATATTATTCCCCGTTTTGCCGCATTTTTCATTGCTACGCCGTAAGTATTGGTTGTAGCGTGATAATATATAGCCTACTTCGATAAATGGACTATTCAATATAAAACAATTTTACAATTTGAATCAGAAGTGGCCGAAAGAAATGGCCTAATTACGTTTTCAACACTTTGCCTTCGATGAATCAATTTTTTGCAGAGGTGGATGGGAGCTTGTAGTATTTTATAATATTTATTTTTTATAAAATTGAACTCGAGCTAAGCTGTGCCGAGTTATTTAAATAAATATTACATACCTAGGTAACAAAAAATATATTATTTGCTTATCGCTTGCGGAATTAATAAGTTTATCATGGGTATATCGATCAATCGTGCCAATGATCCTCTTTGATATCTTATACTATTGATTGATCTAACCTAATTTTATATGGTGTCTATTAGAAGATATTTTTTTAGAAAATGAATACTAGAGAGAACTTATCATGAGTCCCTTATCAAAAGAATTTTGCAAATCATAGTAATGATAAAAAGAGAATTAAAAATATTGTGCGATAAACTCGTGACACTTAGTAATATTTCAGCGAAGAAGTTAATGTTATAGCATAAAACTTAATAGTGTTTTATTTAGGCTCGATCAAGAAAAATAACATTAAAATCTGTTTCAAAGATTTATGCGAACGGAAAAACAGACAGAAAATATATTTTGTTTTGTTTTCACCGTTCTAGTATCTTGTTCTTTAATGATTTATCGTCATCATCATCATCATCTTCAACAGCCCTCATCATGCTATAACTGGCAGCGATAAGATTAGGTCAATGTTCCATAGCCTATTTTTTTTTTATTAATGGGAAAGGAGGCATAATGAACTAGTGAGCCACCTGATGTTAAGTGGTAAGCACCGCCCATGAACACCCATAATACCAGCGGAATCATCGGGGCGTTGCCGGCCTTTGAGATAAATATATTTCTCGATAATATCTTCTCACAGAAAGTTGTTTGAGGTCCGCGTGTTGTGACACCCATCTCAGTACATCAAACAACAAAATCATCAAAATCGGTTAAGGCGTGAAACTTTGTTTTCCAACGTTTAGGTAGCCTATTAAGAATACGATTGGTAAATTAAAAATTTGTTAGTAACGATACATTGATACATCGATCGAAGTTTCAGGTAACTACTGTTTCATCATATCATTATCATCATCAGCCCATATACGTCCCACTGCCAATTCGCACGGGCGTCCTCTACGGCTGAGAGGGTTTAGAGCTTAGTTCACCACGCTGGCACAGTGCGGACTACTTCTGTTTAATACATATGACTAATAGCATGGTTTTTTACAGGCCGCACCGGCGAGGCGACGCAGCTACTCAGGAGGTTGATTAACAGCAAACACCTCGGGATGACAGTGTCTCCACTCACCACTTCCACGTCACCTTTGCCTTCCACGATGCAGCAACCAGTCAATGGGGCCGTCTCTCCGGTTAGTCATATTTTCTTTATGTTGTCAAATGTACTCATTTCATCTTTGTGCCCTTTCATTCTGCTAACCACTGGTTAACAATTCTGCCCATCGATCTAATATGTGCTTTCTAATTCACATAGGGTGTACCGCTTTAATTTATAATTATTTTGTATCGTGTTTATGCATGTTTTTCTCGCCAATTTATCAGTCTATTTGGTATGTGCCAATAGATCTTGGTATCACTGTCGAGTTTATATGCTTGATACAAGCAATTGCGACATCTATTGCTGAAGCAGATATCTATCTGCTTAAATTTTAGTAGCTTATGTTTCGCTTATTTATATATTTTAATGAATTTAATCATAAGATATAATAATAAATAATAAATACACCCAACAGTCACATACATAGTTCTGACCCCTGTCCTGTGTCGTGAGTATCAAAAACTACGAGAGACTTTTCGCTCTCACAAACACCCAGACCCGAAACAAATACTTGTGGATCACACAAACATTTGTCTCGGATATTACTTACTATCCATCTAATTGGCGACCACCACATAGAATATTATGGTAGTGTACTAGTTTTTGGATTGCGATTTGGGGTCGATCAGGACACAACTGTTTTCATCTGACTGGCATGATCTTGTCGACTGGCGGAACAAAATCATAGCTTTGGAAGTCGATATTATGTAAAATATTGTGGCCTACTGATTTTGAGGTTTTTATAATACTCACTAATATTATAAAATCATGGTAGAACCTCTTTACTGCACTAGTACGCGTAAACCGCTAAATTAGTTAAGATGATACAAAGCGAGATGGTACCCTGGAGAAGGTTTTTATCTTAATAAAATTATAGTTATAATTTAAATCAGCAGCTTAAAGTATTTATTATGCTAATAACTTAAAAGTATTTGGTGTCAAATAGTTCTCAAATCCAACCAATGTCCTTATCACCCTGTCTGATATAACTCATTAGGTATGAAAGAACTTTACTGAAAATCGTTATTCAATTTCGTTGTTGAAAAATGAATGGAAATTAAAAGGAAAACTTATGACTTGGCTAAGGTTAAAAATAAAATTAGCTAACTATCTAAACTCTTAACAATCCATTTTATGTGGACGTGGTGGGTAGGAAGTAGGTACTCAAATTTTTAATAACTACTTTTTGAGACTAAGACGCCTATATAAACAAAATGTCGTAAAGTTATACAGAAAAAAACTAAGCCTGTACGTTGATTCATAATGTTTCTCCAGCTATCGACTGCGGCCTCGATGTGCGACTGAGGAAAACGAGTGCTCGAAGATAAAGCGCTCTAGGATCTTATGGCCCATAATACCTTTTATTGTTTACCTTCCCACTTAATAGGCAGTCGTTTTCTCGATACGTCTTTTATGACTGCAGTTTCCTCTCAATTACATCAAGCAAGTTTTTAGTAATAATTGATTACGATTATGCTGTGATGTGTAGTTTTATAACTATTCTGTTCTCCTCCTCTGCCATTGAAAACAGGTAACATTTAACCCAATGTGCTTGCGAGGTCCTACGTTCGATTCCCCGGTTGGGCAAAGTGTTATAGGGTTTTTCCATTAGGAAATTCTCAGTAACAGCACAGAGTATGGAAATGTGCCCGAAAAACGGCAATAGGCTCGCCCCCTATTACGCGGGACTGATACATACCTGGTGAAATGGGGGTGCAGAAATGCACCTCTGCCTACCCCTTGGGGGGATACAGGCGTGAGTTTATGTACGTATGTAAATTGAATAAAAAACAACCATATTACCGACCTTACTAAAGGTACTTGTATGCCAGAAGTTATGAAGGACTTAACGATCATGTAAGCACGATTCACGATTATCAAAGCAGACCATAAGCTAGTTTTTGTTATTAAAACTAAATTTATTCAGACATAGCACCTGACGACTGCAGGTGCGTTTCCAATAAAGTCGTCAATCTGGCTTGAAATTCTTCAGTCGGTATCTGTCTGTTTAAACCGTGATATGCCGCAATTCTGATACGGAATCCACCATACTCACAAGCAAATGTCGACGATTTTTATTATTCCTTCTTTGCGCGATCGGGGAATAATAAGTAAATAAAAAACAAATATTAACAATTATAACGACTTCTCTACAAAATGTCTCGAAAATATTTGGATGGTGTCACCTACTTGTAAGGCATACCAAATTGTGTTAGCGCATATAATTAGTAGGAAGCAGGATGTGCAGTGCCTAAAGTCTTCCGCGTCGTTAATTTACGCGCCGCGGTCACGCGTTCTTTGATGTATACCCGTGCAGTGCTCACGAATGGTTGCATACATCACCAAGTTTCAATTGGTGGGTATGTCGAACCCTAAATGAAATTTATTTTAAAAAGCTGTTCCCCGCAACTCCAAATGTGAAACTTTAAATTTCAAGATAAATTTTGCCATATTTTTCATTGATGCTCTGCTCCCTTAGGTCTTAGCGTAGTAAGATAAAAAATTGACTATTTAACAAAAAAGCAAATGGAGTATTAAAAATATCAATAGGAACCAATAGCGAGCTTAACGCGTTATATTAAACAAACAAACTCTTCAGAAGAAAGAAACAACCAGGGAGAGATAAGGTTTTTCGTATAGATGATTAAACCTTGAGCATGAACATCGGAATATGTGAACACCGTCACAGCAAACCTGGCACAAATTTTTTGTTATAATTTATCATTTTTCTCTTTTTATAAGAGCACTGCACTCAATGGTAACTGCAGTCCAGTCCAAATAATAAATCGCATTATTCTATTACAAATAAAATACATTATCTGTGTATAAATAGCCAGAGTGATCATATATTTTATTCATTGTGTTATGTCAACTGCTAGAAATATATATTACCGTAAATATGAATAGGTGATCATGTGTTACGAGCCATTGTTATCAGTGACTTTGGGGAAGTTTTCATTCTCTCCAGATAATGACTATTCATGATTACACTGTCACACTAAATGTCCTGTTTTTGCCATCAATTGGACGTTCATTGTTTTCTACCACCAGTCCAATTTCAAGTTGCCAGTGTAGATTAGACAATTTGCATAACAATGTATTCTAATTCAATTGCGAGTGGTGTCTTTAGTATTTTGTTGGATTTTTAAAATGCTCGGCAGCATGCAACTGTTACATCACTTTCTTCACAATCTATTTACATAATTGTGTAATATTCTGCTATTGTTTTAACTAGTGTTGAGATATTAGCTTTGAAACTCGCCATCATGGCCTAACTAAGTAAGGATCTGAATTTATCATTTGGACCAAGTTTGTATAATTGTTTCGACTTGTGAGATACACGCTTAATCGTAACTTGTAATTTGATTCTCTATGCACTCACTATCAAGTTCTATTGAAGTAATTCAGCAGTGTTTCTTGAAGAACTATACAGTTCGCTTGACACCAGCTTGCGAAACGAGAGACCACGGGCTCGATCCACGCACCGAGACAAATCGTCGAGGAATCAGCAACACGATACCATCGTTGGATTCGTATTTTCAATTTTATAAATTCAAATTTTACATACAATTTTTCTTTGAGCAAACAGATTATGTCATTCATCATAGATATCGAGAAAAACTTCAGTTGATTAGGCCTTGATGGACGAAAGAAATCTGTTTTATTCTCTCTCCTGAAAAGTTGTGAAAAACGAGCTTGGTGGTGTTGCTGATTCCTCGACGATATGTTTTTGTGAGTCACAAATATTTCTTTCGGCTCTGGGTGTTTGTGAGACCAAAAAGTGACACTGTAACACTCAATACATATGTAAGTAAATTGATCAGAGTTTTGTTTTGTTGCTACAGTTTGTATTGTTATGATATTTATAATGTAAATTTGAAATAAGGTCAATTAAAAAAATTTGCTATATATTGCTTAATCATAAAGGAAAAAAAAGACATGACATTTCGTGTTGCTGAGGGAGCTTCTTGCCGTTTCTTCTCCACATCGATAACACGTTCCGAAGCGGCAATAGTTTAAAATTGACGATTCAAAAGAGTCCGGGAAAGTCTGTTTGAATAAATGTATGTCAACATCTATACTAATATTATAAAATTGAAGAATTTGTATGTTTGTTTGAACGCGCTAATCTCAGGAACTGGTGGTCTAAATTACAAAAATCTTTCAGTGTTAGATAGCCCATTTATCGAGGTAGGCTATAAGCTATACATCACGCTACGACCAATAGGAGCGGAACAGTAATGAAAAATGTGGCAAAAACGGGGAAAGAATATTACTTTTGGAAACTAATGTTTCGAATAAGAAGGAAAGTTTTCTTAAAGAATTCCCATCAGATAAAGAAACTAAACCAACGTGGTGGACTAAAACCAATCTCCTCTTACAGTGAAAACACACACACACACAATTATTTTATTATTATGTAATACATGTCGTGATAAGCTCATATCTCTAACACTTAAGTGCTCGCATTTGAGTATAATTTAATTTATCAATTAATGTTTGTGTGTTTTGATAAGGAGCAGTCGAAGTGTCTTACATTAACTTATAATATTTTCGGTATAAAAATATGCCGTCCATATATTCTTTATTTTAATCGCCTGCCACTTCTTTAGATTCAAGTACTACCATCGAAATGTGTTATCACGACTGTGTGTTTGATTGTTTGTAGTGTCAGTTATTATTATGTACTTACGATGAATGTAAACAATTGTCGAGTCCTCAATATGTACCACATGACGATAACTTTGTACACAGCGTGCTCATAACAAACTAATATATAGTAAGTGACATACACACTATAATAAGTAAGCTATACAATAGATGAGTATGACGGCGCGAGCACTATCACGCAGGCTTCTATGGCACTTGTTATCAGTAGTCGCGAGGCCGGCACAATTGTCCACCGCCACAGTCAAGTTCACACTGAGCTTCATCTGACTATAATACGTGTTGACATAAATTAGATTCTTTATATTCATCTTAAATGTTATGTTAATCTTGGAGGTAAATAGAGTTTTCCTCACGGCGCCGGCGTCCTGCTCGGTGCACAATTATACGTGAGCGGTGCGTTATCCTTACTGGTATTTTGATTTGATTTTTTTTCGTCTGTTCGAAGGTTGAATGTACGATTTGTTTAATAACAAATTGTACGCCCGTGTTTATGCGTGTCATTATCACCAGTATCTTTAGGGCTTATGGAGTTACATCGTTTTGTATTTAGGTTTCAGTGTCTGCATTATGGATTTTATCCAGAAATATTCTGCACAAAGCTTTAAAAAAAGACACTATATATTCAGTTTGCCTAGTAGATTCAATTTGAAAACCGTTATTTGGTGCCGCGGAACGCTCACTGCTCATTCGCTTGCAATCGCCGTTTGACATTGTCATACATTAGGCTTTACTGTATGTACAACACGATGTTCCAACGCAAAACATCCAGACGGAGTCAAATAATTGTAGCCTAAACAAATATAGGTCGATACAGAGATAAAAAAATCCTTATTATATATTTAACACTGATTTCAGATAAAACACTTAAACCGCTGCTAGTCAGTGTTAAATTAAACCTAAAAGTACTTCCCGACTGTACAAATAACCCAGTTTCGTGGCCCAGTCTCTTACATTATCAGCAAATAGGCACACCTGTGTATCAGTTTTCTCGCAAGTTATTAACTCATTACTGTACATAGATGCGGGCGTAATATCATAGTAACTACATCCATTCATATTTTTCCTTATTTATCTACAAGTAAAACGACATGACGAGTAGTGATGGCCTCGAGGTTTAAGCACGCGGTCGAGAATCTCGGCGGTCGCGGGATCAAACCCCGACTTTTTGAAGTTATGTGTGTATTCATATTTAATTATCACTTACTTTAACGGTGAAGGAAAACATCGTGAGGAAACCTGCACGCCAAAAAGTTCTTAGGATTTTTTAGGTGTGTAGTCCGCCAACCCGCACTAAGCCAGCATGGTGGACTAAAGCCTAAACCCTTTCAGTTGCAGAGGAGGCCGGTGTCCAGTAGTGGGACTTGGTGGGAGTTGTAAGAGGACTCAGTAATTCAATTTAATACTTATAAAGAAAATCTATGAATTTATGAAAATTCTAAATAAAACCTCTGATTCTTAAAATCCTAGGCTAATCTCTAATATACTCATCATTTTCGATTCGTGTTGACTAATTGTTCGACATAGTCTCTCTCAGTTTTCACCTTATATTTCATCGGTAGGTACATCAAGAACCATATGTCTTAAACCGAAAGAAAAGCCCTTATCCTCTTACCATTTATATCCATACTGACACTTGTCTGTTGTTTACCTAATAGAATGTCAACGAAAATGAAATGTTCATGATTATTTTCAATAGATACAATTACTGCAGCTCTATTCAGGACTAGATACTTACATGTTGACTCTCGCACCGGCAAACGTGAATATTGATAGAGACAAACGGCACAACTGAGGGCGATCTATGGCCAGCTGTGGCTTAAATACGGTGTTTTTTATTATTCTTAATTTTTTTTAGGGACTTTGAATCACTTCAGCCATAGAACATGACATTAACATACATAAATAAATACACCCAACAGTCACATACATAGTTCTGACCCCACACATTTGTTTCGGTGCGGGGATCGAACCCGCGGCCTCTCGTTTCGCAAGCTGGTGTCTAG
Organism: Hemaris fuciformis; assembly: GCA_907164795.1. NCBI lineage: Eukaryota > Metazoa > Arthropoda > Insecta > Lepidoptera > Sphingidae > Hemaris > Hemaris fuciformis. The sequence goes on from OU015440.1 coordinate 12,867,684, forward strand.
CCAACTGCGCCACGGGGCTGTCAGTGTAACTGTGTGCATTAAAATTTTTGTTATACTTTTGCAGAACGGCGAGTGGCAAGGTTCTGGTCGCGGCACGAGCGTGGCGGGAACGGCGCGCAGGAAACAAAGCTTCCCGGCGCGCGCGCAGCCTGTCGCCGCACACGACGCGCCCAACACCGCCTCCTGGCCGCAGGCGCCTGCCGACAATGTAAACTATCATTTAACACTGTTATTTGTAAAAATCGAAAGTAATCATTATTAATTGAACTTATACAACATCATCAACCCATATATGAAATGAAATTATATTTATTGAATGTATAAAATTTCAAATACATCACTTAGATTCAGTCATTTCGAAATTTGGTGTATCACCCTGTCCGGAAGGCAGTCATCACTAGAGAAGAACGGGCAAGAAACTCTAGTGTTGCTCTTTTCCAATCAAGAGATAGTTTAGATAGATTGCTGGTGGTAGGATATTCGTATCCGCCCGGATGGCGACCACCGTACACAGGGCGTAAAACCCGCCATAGTGGCACATGCAAGTGTGCCGCGTTCCGGGATCAGCCAGTGTATATCCGGTTTTCGGGGGGGCTTCAATCATGGTGAAAGGATGACCGTGCCGGCAATTTTTTGGCCGGTTTGTCGCGGTCGGTCCTTTGATCGCCATGATTGATAGTCCCCCAAACTTCTTCACAATAAGGTGAAGAGGTATTCGGCCGGCATGATTGTGTCGACCAACGGGAGACCATCATCTCTCGCTGGTCGGCACTTTTTCTGGACTCCATTGCGCTTACCATCAGGTGCAATGGGGTCACTTTGCCGTGCCAGAATAAAAAAAAAAAAAAAAAAAAAAAAAGTTTACAATATTGATACAAAGATTGAATTTCCAAAATTAGAGCAGCTCATTAATACAATCTTAGACTGTTGTATTGAATATGAGAATAACATAGTCATCTTGAAAGGAGAAACTGACAATATAACTAGGTTAAATTATATATTTATGGACATGCCACTGCTGGGCACAGGCCTCCTCTATAACTGAGAGGGTTTAGGTCTTAGTCCACCACGTTTGCCTAGTGCGGGTTGGCAGACTATACTAAGAACTTTTAGGTGTGCAGGTTTTTCTGACGTTTGTGCCAACCAAATCTATTGTAAAATTTTGAGATAAGTATTACAATATACATACATACATAATCTCACGCCTGTATGGGGAATACCGAGGGTGAAAGGGTAGGCAGAGGTACATTGCCGTTTGTATACTATAATATAGTTAATTATAATTTATCGAGATCCCCACTCCTGTTTGTTGAGTGATTGATGTGGTTGTGACGCTGAGTGTGGCAGCAGGAGGCGAGCGAGGGGTGCGCGGGCGGCGGGGGCGGCGCGCGGGGCGCGGCTCGCGTGGAGCTGTCGTGCAGCAACTGCGGCACGCACACGACCACGATCTGGCGGCGCGACGCGCGCGGCGAGATGGTGTGCAACGCGTGCGGCCTCTACTTCAAGCTGCACGGCGTGCCGCGCCCCACCGCCATGCGCCGCGACACCATACACACGCGCCGCCGCCGGCCCAGGCACGACGGGAAACACGCCAGGAACAGTCAGTCACCATCACTACTTTACATTTAACTACAATCAGTGGCGGTACTTACATATAAGCACAAAAGCCCATCTTGCCTTAAAAAAAATAATGATTAAACTTTAAATCTTTATTTAACTAAACCAATTGAACATATAAATGAGAATATCCTGACCCCACAATAAACAATTATAAACTAGACATTACAAATTAACGTGTAACACTTTTGGGCTTCTATGAATGTACCGCCACTGACTACAATATCAGCCTATTTAGGCTTACAATATCAGCCTATTTTGAATTTCAAAAACCAAGATCGTCATGATCAGCCCATATATCTCCTCGGGTCTCCTCTACAACTGAGAGATTAGGCCTTAGTGGACAACGCTGGCCTAGTGCGGGTTGGCGGACTACACACCTAAGAAATTCCTAAGAACTTTTAGGTGTGCAGGTTTCCTCACGATGTTTTCCTTCACCGTTAAAATAAATTATAATTTATTGTGAATACACACACACTAAACTAAGATAATTCCTTTTAAAACGGACCAACTATTAAAAGCTGCAGGAGATATATTAATAATTAGAAAACGAGGATATTGAAAAACTTAACTTAAACTTTTTATCTTTTATATTGTATTCAAACAAACATAAATCTAACAGGCTTTGGTTCTATGGTTTAAATCGGTTAACAAAAAAAAATTAAATAAATTCAATATTAATTATTGATAGAGCCGATATATAACGCATTATATTGTGTGCAGAGTCTCGTCGCAGCGGTGGCGCGTGCGGCGAGGTGTCGGAGGGCGGTGGGGGCGCGGGCGGCGCGGGGTCGGGTGGTGCGGGGGGCGCGGAGTGCGCGGAGGAGGCGGTGCTGGCGGCCCTGCGGCGCCAGCTGCAGCCGCACCTGCTCGCGGCGCTGCACGCGCACCCCGCCGCCGTCAGGAGACAGGTCACCCCACTAACACATACCCCACTTGTAATACCCCAACCCCACACCAATCGTTTTGGTAAAACATCCTAAACTCTATCTCCAGATCTGTTTACTGGACTAGAGCCTCTGTCTTCTTCTTCCACTCCTCTCTTTCGTTTTCCTCATCGCACCACTCCTCAATGAATATCATCATACCCTGTTCCCAACTCTATTTGGGGTCGTCGCAGTATGTTTTCTCCTTCCAAACGTCTCTATCGGCCGTCATGTTTTCATTCACCCCTTTTTCTTTCATATCTTCCCTCACGCACTCCACTATCTCTTCTTTGGCTTTATCCATCCTTCAACCTTCATAATCATTACTTTCTTTAATTACATAACATAATTCTCATAACATGTCTTACCACGATAAACGGTTTCCTTTCAACTTATCCTCTATCGTATTCATCCCTCACTCCGTCAATCCGAGTTAACCCACACATCCATCGCAACATTCGCATTTCAGCTGCATGCAGTCGTCTTTCGTCCGTCTTCTTCGTAGACACTCCGATACACGTCCAACACTCCGATCCATACAGTATGACAGGTCCGATGATGGACTCCACTCCTCAATATCAATAGTTCGATAAAATGAACCGATCGCGTCTCTAACTTCTTGTAACCTCGTATAAATTGATAAACAAACAACTTAATTGCTGTATGTTCGAGCAGATGGGCCACAACGCCCCGGAGTACGACGAGGCGCCGCTGAACCTGGTGGCGAGCCACGTCACCGCCGCCGAGGAGACGCGCTGACTGGCCGCGACACCGAACCCGCGCGCCGACACACACACACAACTATACACTACTCCCAACAGTCGGGAGTTCAACATCTTGCAGTAAGCGCATGTCGATGAGAATGTTTGATAAAATATGCTCAAATAATATAATTTTTTAAAGCCCAAGGCTTATGTGATTTAATAGGAAGTAAACCAATTGTGTTTAATAATTAAAAATAGAATTCACAAATCGATTTTATCAAACGGTCACTTCGACATGGTCGATACAAATAAAGTCTCCCGACTTATCGTAGATTTAGCAAGGCCAGTGTTTGAAAGCAATAGTTAAATTAATAAGGAGAATATACTTTATTACGGTTTTCCAATTCGCTGTGGTACATTCAATATAATATAAATATAAATTCATAATGTGGACCACATTCGCATAACAATGTCGATATTTTTGAGTGACGTGCAAATGTGTTCACATAACACTTGTTAAGTAAATCACAGTGTCTGAAGGGCATTGTGGTGCGATAAAAATATGTTAAGTTAATTGTGAAACAGTGATGCCAGTTGTCGATTCCTTAGTGCCTGTATAATGTATAGGAATTGTACCACAGTCGCATTGAAAACGAGTATATACCGCGCGTATTTATTCTGACATGTGATATGTACGATTGTCAGTCTCGTGTAAATGAGCGGTTGTAAAAGATAATGTATTTTCGTATTCGACGAATCTTTCGCGGTTTTCTTTATTCGTACTGATTTTATTGTCGATGTTTATCGTGGTTGTGCGTCTTCTGTCTCTCTCTGACACGGGTTCGTAGAATGAGACAAAGGTCGTGAAATAACTGAAGGGGACGCATAAATACGTGCTAATTTGTCGTCAAGAGGTTCGTATATGCCAGTTTGGTGATTGCAAGTTGCGAGGCGCGATGCAAGTATTGTTAGGTCTTCTCATATTGAATTTATATTGATCTGAATACGAAATCTCATAGGTTTGTAAACCTTGCCTTAAAATGCTCTCTTGAAATTATATTAACGGTTACCTAATGCAGGACACAAGTATTCATTTAGGATTAGGGCATATTGTAAATTTTATTATTTTACGTAGCGGTTAATGTAACGGTAATGTTCAGTAAATTATAGTTATCTAATTTATTTCCCACTTCGGTCAGTATTTACAGTGTAAGTATTTTTTTTTGTATTTCTGTGGAGTATTTTTTTTAGTTAAGATAACAAGACGTGTTGAGAAGCAATAAGTAAAGCATAGGGCAGACGAGTGGTGTTTGCGCCGTCGAGTTTGCCGATAAAGTTACGTGGAATATGAACGTGTTGCTACCGTACATTGTTTAATGATCGATTAGCGCGAACATATCTTTGGGCTTAACTTTTTAATGGACAAATTACTTTCCAGTACATAATATATAACGTGTTGCCTTCCATCACGTATGTACATACATAATTATATGGTAAAACTTGGCATTATTATATAATAGATAAAAAAGATTTATTTTAGTAATAAATATTTCAATTCACTGAACACGTATTATTGGGCATTTTGGAAGTAAAGTGTAATCGATATCGATATATTGTGGCATTAGTAAATTTCGTACCGGTTTCACCTCATGATGGTCAGTGTTATTTTGTATATATTTATAGCAGAAGCATTTACGTTTTCTCTTTCCTCGATATGGAGTGTTTTGTTATTGCTTCCGTTTATGTTAGAACTGTACGATCACCGTCCTTTACTCGACGTCTCTACTTAATTTTAGTGTTAGTTTGTTTGTTATGGAAACCCCACGGGCCAGTAAACGCAGCTGTCTATGAGACATTGTGATACTACTTAGCTAGACGACCTGCGCTCCCTCCGACGTGCAGCTATCCTTCAGGACTCTTGCTTATCGTATTGGTAAAGCTTTAAAATTATTGAGATTATTTATTCATTATTGGGATCCTTAGTGTCAACCTAGTATGTATTTAGTGTCGCTTACTTATTACTTCAGATTAGCTGTCTACCTTGACAATAATGTTTCATGAATTTTTATCATGGATAGTGTAACATACGTAAATCTTAAGCACGCTCTCTCGCATCCCTAGCTCTCTGTGTTGATATTATTTTAACAAATAATCTCGCCAACGTGTGATTATTTTTAACTATATATATATTTTTTTAATTTAATGTTTCGATTTATATGTGGATATGGAATGAATACTCATAATTCTGTTATATTTATTTATTGTGCACCTACTTACTGTAACAGTTTACCTCGATATACTTTTTTATGAACTAGGTTGTCATTCTTCAACGAATGTCGAATAAAAAGCTATTTATGTTACGAAATTATTATCATTATAAGATATATCCTTCAATCCAGTCTTCTGTCGGTGAAATGGACAAAATGTGTAGTTGAAATTTTTGTGTCAAATGGTGACTAACAGTTTTGAATGTCCACTAATATTGCTGCTTGCAGTAGTGATACAGTATTATTTTATTAAATTCTACTCTGTACATTTGTCTTAGGTTTATCGTATTTGTATTTACGTAGTTTTTACATAGTTGACATCGTTATATGATTTGGTGGGTTGTGCTGTCGCCACTCGCGGTACTCGCGGTAGAGGCCGAATCGGGGCGAGTTCACGACGCGTTACATTTACAAGTCCGTATAGTATTGTTTGAATTTGTGAGAAATAACGATCAGCTATGTTGTTCGATCTTCCAATTTGATAATTTATTGTACTTTAGTTTAACTCGTGGATATATCGGTATTAAGATTTGATGAACAATGTATATCGTCATGTAGTTACTAACCTCCCGGTTGTGTTGTGTGCGCTTCGCTCTAACAAGCATGTGTTTGTGGTTTCGTGCGGTCGGCGTGCGAGCGCCCCCACCGCCGCATTATTATAATTTATGCTGGAATCGATATACTTCCACAAATTCCATTCGACATAATTTTAACATCGTTATTCGATTACTAAATAAAGACTGACACACAAACACTCTGATGACGTCTTCTTGTAATACACAATTCACTCGTCTCTATGCGAAAAGGTATTTTAAATTAATTGTGATATATGTATTTTATTTGAGAAAATGTTAGTGTGTGTTTCCGAAAAGCAATAACATTGTGATAAGTGGTGGTGAGAATTGTATGCAAATAACATATATACATAGAATGATTATTGTCAATTAAAAATGATGTTGCGCCGGATGGAGGACCCGCACTCTGGAATAAAGCAATAAACTAATGTAAGGATCATTTGTAAAGAGCAATATTTTAATGTCGGCGTGTTGGTCCCTCACGCGGCGCACCACTTCGATAATTATTTAAGCGTGTCTATGAAGTTTCAACTCGACTATTACATGATCTGTAGACAGATATCACGTGTATTGCATCTGTAATTAGGTTATATTGAAAGACGTATGCATAGTACGACCTGAAGCAATATTTTCCAATATAGAAAGCTTAATGGACCATTTGTTGTTGTTGTCAAATTACATAATTGTACGTATATATATACATAAATAAATATATATAGTAAGTTTCAGCATAAATTATCCGTTTGAGATTGAATAGTGATTACAGAACAGTGGCTGGAATACTCATTGTGAAAACATTAGTTATTGTTGTATAGATGATAATAACGTGACTTACGCAGGGATGGATACTTAAATTATTAAAGTTTTAACTGATATATTGGCTATGTAGTGAGTAGAATATTTTTTTACAAATAAATTATAGCAGCCAAAATGGTTTTTATTTAATCCTTCCCCTCCTACTTTCCCTTATGAAATATTTTTTTCTGTGGTGTAATTGAAAGCATTATTTATAACACATTCTGCTGAAATAATCCATATTTTTAAAGTGAAAACTTCTTTAGCGGCGCTGTGTACTTTTTTTGAGATGGGTAAAAAATGTTAACCTCGCGTCAGATCACGTTACCTTGATCGAAAATGTGTAAGACATGACAGACATGCATTATGTTATATAAATTGTCATGTTTGTGTACGATAGCGTAATCAATAGTGTATTTTACCACGTAAATGATAGTACTTTTATAACCATTCCAAAATATTTAAAAATGCACAACGTTAATGTTGAAGTTTTCACTTCTGCCGGCACTACCGGCGTGCCACCCGTTTTTTTTCTAAATAATAAATCTTATATTTTTAATAAATAATCAAAAATCGTGTAAATGAGTAGATATTTTATTCCCTCCAAATTTTACATCAGGTTTACAATTTTGGCACATGTATTAAAACTATCAGATTTTGATTCAGGACTTAACTGTTCCGTATTTATTTTAACTATCAAGTTAAAATAACTACCCACACTACACTAATGGCTGGGCAAACTCTCATTCGATAATCAAGCTGGCCTGATACATAGTTTGCCAAAAAATCATGGCGTTTTACATTATCATGGTGGTTTCTTCACTATTATCAGTCAGCTATAATTTCATACCGATCTACTGCATAATCATTATCGTCCACTATGTTATCATATCATCATCATCATCATCAGCCCAAATACGTCCTACTGCTGAGCACGGGCCTCCTCTACCATTGAGTGGGTTTAGGCCTTAGTCCACCACGCTGGCCTAGTGCGGGTTGGCGGACTACACACCTAAGAAATTCCTATGAACTTTTAGGTGTGCAGGTTTTATCACGATGATTTCCTTCACCGTTAAAGCAAGTGATTATTCATTATGAATACACACATAACTTCGAAAAGTCAGAGGTGTGTGTCTGGGGTTTGAACCTGCGACCGCCGAAATTTTCGACCGCGCGCCTAAACCTCGAGGCCATCACTGCATATGTCATCATATAATAAGTATCTAAAATGGCTTTCAACATTATCATAATACTTGTCTACTACATAATCATAGAAGTTTGTTATACTATCATATACTAGTCAGTGTCACCTATGTAACAATGTTGATAAACAACCCTCCCAATTGCAGAGGGGGCCTGTGCCCAGCAGTGAGACGTATATGGGCTGATGATATACTGCTGTAGTATCATATGCTAGTCTACTACAAAACCATACTAATCATATGATGTTTGTTACCAGGGTTGGGCAGTATTTGAATTACTTGTAGTTGAAATACGTAATTGAAATACAAATAAATTAAATAAATAAATACACCCAACAGTCACATACATAGTTCTGATCCCACACTAAGATACAAGTCTTGTGTCGTGAGTATCAGAAACTACGAGAGACTTTTCGGTCTCACATACACCCAGACCCGAAACAAATATTTGTGGATCACACAAACATTTGTCTCGGTGCGGGGATCGAACCCGCGGCCTCTCGTTTCGCAAGCTGGTGTCTAGCCAACTGCGCCACGGGGCTGTCCAAATACGTATTTTGTATTTGTATTTTAATTACTTTCTTAAAATGTAATTTGTAATTTGTATTTCAAATACGTGAAGCCGAAGTATTTTGTAATTAGTATTTCAAATACTCGAGGCTTCAAAATACATTTATTAAAATACATTTAGCCTTCATTTAGTATTAAGTTTGTGCTCATCAGGACCTGCAATAACAAAACAAAAACCGCCTTCAAAAAAAAAACTATTCCAAAACAAATAAATATGCATTATTTTGTAATTTGTATTTCAATTAAAAATAGCTAAAATACTGTATTTTGTATTTCAAATACCTTACTTAAATGTATTTTGTATTTCGTATTTTAATTACTTGCGATACAGTATTTTGTAATTTGTATTTCAATTAAAGCAAAGCATGTATTTTGCCCAGCCCTGTTTGTTACACAATCACACTTGTCCGCTACATTACATGACTAGTCTACTATGTACTCATACTGGATTGCTACACATATATGCTTTACAAAATCATATTTTTCAATATCATATCAATCTAGAAGCCGTATTATTATACCAATGTAGTACATACATACATACATACATACATACATAAACTCACGCCTTTATTCCCCGAAGGGGTAGGCAGAGGTGCATTTCTGCACCCACATTTCGCCAGGTATGTATCAGTCCCACGTAATAGGGGGCGAGCCTATTGCCGTTTTTCGGGCACATTTCCAGACTCCGTGCTGTTACTGAGAATTTCCTAATGGAAAAACCCAATAACACTTTGCCCGACCCGGGAATCGAACCCAGGACCTCTTGATCCCACGGCACATACTTGTACCGCGAGACCACGAGGCAGTCAATATGTCGAATATACAATATAAGACCGTAATGAAACTCATATATTGGGGTATACATTTATTGTCCTAGGTGATGGTGACGAGGGGTCGCTTGACGGCCAGCCTGGTGCGGCGGCGGCGCTGGCGGTCGCGCGAGGAGGCGCCGGCGTGGTGGAACAGCTGCTCGCCCGCGCGCGCCTCCTCCTCGCGCCGCAGCCAGCCCAGCGCCTGCACGTTGAACCCCACCATGTCCTGCACACAACACCACGCGGGTCAAGCTGGGGTACTGATCGCTGCAAGTGGGGGCTCACCCAGTGTATCATCATCATCATCATCAACCCATATACGTCCTACTGCGGGGTATGGGCTACTTCACCACGCTGGACGAGAGCGAGTTGGTGGACTACAAGACTTAGAACTTCCTTGGTTTAGGTGTGCAGGTTTCCTTATCCTTAGGATGTTTCCTTTACCGTTAAAGTACGTGATAATTTGTTTTGAACACACACAGGATATCTAGTGCATATCCGATAAGTATTAAGCAGAGATTTGACTGTTGAGAGATAGCAAATAGATGAGGCGTCGTAGTTATTTTTATTAGTCGATTTTTGCAGACACCTGGAAACCTACTTAAACATCCCTACTTTCTTCCTTATTTTATTATTTATATCTATGTTGCAAATACTGTTGATGTTTGTTTTAATCCTATTCCAAACGTTTTTTAATTATTATCACTATCCACCAAAAAAATATCTTCCGAAGATTAACTTACCATATCTTAAATTTTTTTGATTTGAATTGATATTAGTTCACGTTGTAAATGATGGTGATCAATCCGCTGAACCTGCTTAAATCCCTGCAACACTTCCCACATCCATTCCATCCATTCCACACCCCCCCCCCTCCGTCCTACCAAAGAGTACACTGACCCTGAGCTGTCCGATGGCCATGGCGGTCTTGGCCTGTATCTGTATGAGGTGCTTGAGCAGCGCGGTGTTGGCGACGAGCGGCGCGTGGTGCAGGCGCAGCAGGGTGAGCGCCAGCGCGCACGCCAGCTCGGCGCAGTCGCCGCGCTCCAGCAGCGCCGGCAGCAGCCGCACCACGTCGCACGCCGCGCTGAACGGCAGCAGCATCAGCGCTTCTTCCAGCTCACTGGACGGGAAATTTCACATTACACTCCAACCATAGGAAATTCTCAGAAGCAGCACGGAGTCTGGAAATGTGCCCGAAAAACGGCAATAAGCTCGCCCCCTACTACGCGGGACTGATACATACCTGGCGAAATGTGGGTGCAGAAATGTACCTCTGCCTACCCTTTCGGGGAATACAGGCGTATGATTATGTATGTATGTATGTACTCCAAACAAAAAGGATTCAAGAGTAAAGGAGAAAAGAAATTGGTTTAGTTGCTGTTTTTGTCCAACTAATTTGCTTTGGAACAACCTACCGACTTATTTTTCGTCTTATAAAGTATTTTAAATGTTTCTAGATGGTTTTTCGAAACGTTTAAAAACAAATGAATAATCCCGCAAATACAAGAAGCATACCAAGATTATTGGAATTTATATATAGGCGATAGATTAATCGTATCTGCACGCTATCAGTGTACAGTGGAACAAATTTGAATAGCTACATTCACCAACATCTCATAAAGTTGTACTGCCAATAACCTTGCTAAATAACAGCTATTTCTTCATCAGATAGAAACTACTGCCTCTACAACTCCCCAAAGCTCTTTCGATCCCAAACACAATTATTACCTAGAGCGCACTTTCTTGATGACTTCCACTAAGAAATCTTCAGGTGTGGAGCAGTTGTATGCTGCCATCAACAGTGGCGGCTGCACAGCGCGGCCGCGAGCCTCCGCCAGTTCGCGCTTGTACTCCGCCCCCACTTGCAAACACTCAATTATCGAGTCCGCCTAATATGGAAAACGTTATCAAAATCAGTACAGTAGTTTCCAATATACATATATTCGAGGTGTTTTGACCTTAGTAGTAATATGTAACTTACAGCTTTCTCAGCTCCAATGGTTTTCTTCGTGGGCATAATTAAACCCGGTAGTCCTGGAACCGGTGCCTGAAATGTTTAAAAAAAAAAGTTATAGGTTACCGACGTGCATGTTTGAGGAGGATAATGTCAGTTCAGGAAGCAAAAGAAATGAGTTTGGACCGTGGCATGGGAGTTCTATTGTAGTGTTGGTAAAATTATTTTTCAATATTTTCAATATCTGTATGGTGGTTATCTCTGTAGCACATATTTTAACGTCCACAATGTCTATATGCCTCGTGAGTGTTATAGATTTGTGTGAGTGTTATATTTTCAAATAACGTTATTTTTATGGAACAATTTTTATTAATTGCACCAGCACTAATTACTACGGTTGTCTCCCAGAAGTCCACATTGGAATTTCCTATAGCACAATTAGAAGTAGTAAAAAGTATACAGAATGAAAACAGACCGTGATCGAAAACTAAGGCAGGTAATATTTACGATGATTACAAGCATATTAAGACTAAAAAATCCCAAACAAGAAATATTTTTTTAAGAAGTTTTCGTAATCTTGTTTACTATTTCCTGCCTTAGTTTTCGATAACGGTTTGTTTACACCCTGCATAAAATATAAATTGGTAAGGAATAAAGATGATGTGAAGATGATAAGGATGACGATGATGATAATGAAGATGATGATAATGATTATGACGATAATGATGACGATGCAAATAATGATAATGATGATGATGTGAGAACATGATGTGGTAACGGTACGTACATGTTGTTCCCCGGTGGCGAGTCCCTCCTCGGCCTCGTCCTGGTCCCCCAGTACGATGGGTTCGTCGGTGCGCGCGTGCAGGCGCAGCGCCAGGTCTGCGCCGCACGACGCCACGTGCAGCCCGCCCGCGCCCACGCACAGCCCGTGCACCGCGCCCGTGTGACCCTGGGTCAATATTGGTTAAATATGTCCAATTGCTTTTGTTTAATAAATATTTAAAACATAAACATTATTATTAGGAGTTTTGAAAGGCAAATTGGGCTTTTGGGCTTCTAAGGAAGTACCGCCACTGATCAACTATAATAAATAAATACACACAACAGTCACATACATAGTTCTGACCCCACATTAAGATACAAGTCTTGTGTCGTGGGTATCAGAAACTACGCAAGACTTTTCGGTCTCACATACACCCAGACCCGAAACAAATAATTGTGGATCACACAAACATTTGTCTGGGTGCGGGGATCGAACCAGCGGCCTCTCGGTTCGCAAGCTGGTGTCTAGCTTACTGCGCCATGGGGCTGTCGAAAATAAATGTAAAAATCCAAAACGGCACTCACATTCAAAGTGATGATATTGTCGTAGGTGTCGGCGTCCCACTGCTTGAGCCTGCCGTCGTTGGAGGTGGTGAAGAAGTAGTGCGTGGACGGCACGAACTGGAGCGCCGTCACCGTGTCGTTGTGCGCGAATATCGACTTGTGGCAGTCGCCGAAGTCCAAGCCCCAGATCTTCACGTTGCGGTCCGCCGACCCGGTCACGATCAGGCTCGAGTCGTAGCTTATGTCCAAGCACATTATTGGCAGCTTGTGCCCGTACAGGGATAAGTAGAACTGAAAATGATTTGTACTATTTATCACATAGGTGTTGGGACTATTGTTTGACGTGGGAACACACATTTCAAGACTGTCATGATTAATATGACTCGTCATTTAAAAAAAAATAAAGTCTAGCACAAAATAAACAATAACAGCCTTACTTATGTAAGTTAGTTAACATAACTACTATTTAAACATGCAAGTTACGTTTTCTTTGACGTCTGAGTTTAATCATTAGAGCAAGCCAAAGCATGCTTAAGCAGTAGTTAAATAAACTAATGTTTATAAGTAAGCCTGTTATTTATTTTACTGCCATTTTATTTTAATTAATTTATTTTATTTATGTTTATATCGATATATGTAACTATTCACTTGGGCAAGCACAATAATACACATATGTATATTATATATGTACCGACGTTTTCATATTATTTTAATTGAAAAATTACATTTTAAACACATGCGTCACCTTGAATGTGTCGAGGAAGAATACTTTAGCAGTAGAGTCCATGAGGCCGACTGCGATGAACTTGTTGTTCGGACTTATCTTCACTGTAAGCACTGGCTCTTCTAATTCCAGCGTTCTCGTGTGAAGTAACGATAGCACCTGTAGAATCGATATTATTTATTATTAATTTTGGCACTTAAAAAATATTTAAAAAAATATATTTTGCACTGTTGCTTGCAACTGCAAAATTGCTTGCAATCAGGACCAAAAATCAACTAAAAATTCAATGAGATCCTCAATGAAGCAAATATATAATTGCGTAGTCGATAATTTATAAGAAATCACAAAAATATCATAATGCCTTATTTTAATCAAGAGTATAAAATGAAATAAAAAAATGTGTTACTTTAGCTTTAGATGCCCCATTAGGATCTTTTATTAATTCGAACTGCCACAGCTTTACGGTTTTGTCTGCGCCCCCAGTGTAACATCCTCGCTGAAATGTAAGATTTAATTTTAAAATCTCACAAGATCTCCATGATATCAGAGGAAGTGACGTGCATAACTTATAATAAGACATGCTAACTACCATTTCTCTGTATGTCTTTTAAATCTTTTTGCATCTTTAGCACGTAAATCATCATGAATGTTATTAGTTTCATAGTAATCAGTGATAAACATAGACCTGCGCGAAAAAAAAATATTGAACAACTGGAAACGATCTTTAGTCATTAAAATTTTATTTACATTGATTATATTACTTTTATTTTGCCTTTCCATCTAGCGGTACCGAATTGGATTTCCTCGTCGACCAAGTGTTGTATTGTAAATAGGGCGTGCGTGCGTGCGTGCGTGCGTGCGTGTGCGTGTACGCGTGCGCGTGCGTGTTTGTGTGCGTGTGCGTGTGTGTGCGTGTGTGTGCGTGTGTATGCGTGTGCATGCGTGTGTGTGAGTAGTACCAGATCAGGGCAGAGTCCGACGCTGGTGCAGTTGTCTGTGTGCGCGCGGATGCGCTCGAGCACGGTGGCGGCGGCCACGTCGAGCAGCAGCAGCGCGCCGTCCGCGCACGCCACCAGCGCGTGTCGGTCCCCGGGGGCGAAGCACGCGGCGCTCGGCCGCGCGCCCGCGCCGGGGATGCTGCGCAGGCACGACTGGCTGGCCCTGACAACCACAACACTCAAGTATACAACTACATTGTGCAATCTGTCGTGTCAGTCCATACGAACAGTCGCAAATGCTTCGAGTATTAGGTGAACGGTCGTACAAAACCTATGAGTTCGCGAGTTCAAATAAAATGTACTTTTTTCTGTGAAACAGCAGTATCAACCCAGTCGTACTGGCACAACCTACTGCAATTTTACGTGGCTGAAATATTACTTTATGTCGTAAACTTAATTACATTATTGACACGGCACTAACAACTAAAAGACCTAATATCACTTTAATAAGATCTCGCAATGCTCACCTGCTCCATACTTTAATGGAATCGGCCGACGCAGACAGTATGGCGAGGTTGTCGGAACTGATCGCCACACACCGCGGCTCCCTCTGGTGGCCGGGCTGGGTGATTTCCTTCAAACACTTCACTGGAATACAAATAACTACATAAGATACAACAATTTCTAGGCAGTGGCGGTACTTCCATAGAAGCCCAAATGCCCAGCTTGCCCTACAAAATTCTGAATAATCATCTTTGAGCATTGAAACTTTAGTTAACAAAAGTAATTTGACATATAAATGAGAATATACTGACACCAAAATGAATAGACTATAAACTAGATATTACCCACTTAACTACCGCCATTAGTTATTATGTCTTTTTTTTACGAGAGGAAAGCGCCTTAAACTCCCTTTTCGGTACCTCGGGGGAGGCCGACAAGGGTATGTCGGGGTCACCGGCCTTCCAACTCAGCGCGTGGAACTATTGTTCACTTGGTAGAGTTGGGTCCCTAACCAAAATCCTACGCCGGCATACCGACTAAAACCTCTCGATGGCCGTCTTGCGCATTTTGGGCGGTACGGTAAATACAGGGCGAACGCCCTTAATTGTTTCCCGTTTCCGCCCAGCGCTGTTTCCAAATGTGGACTCCTCTGCGATAGGGGGATTCCAGATATCCCCCACTTGGTCCTATTTTGGACGCTCACATGGTGTGAACGTCCGCGACATTCACGAGGCCATGCACTCTGCCGCACATCTCGGAGTTGTGCAACTCTTGTAAGGGCGTAACTTCCCCGTAGTACGCCTAACAACCCCGATAACCCCTATTAGTCGCCTCTTACGACAGGTAGGGGATGCCGTGGCGGTATTCTTACGCCCCCAACCACAGGGCGGGGTTATTATGTGTCTAGTCGTACCCTCGTCCGCGTGGTTGACGTTGGTGCTGTAGAGCTGCAGCGTGTTGTTGGCGAGCGTGGCAGCCAGGCGCAGCTCGCCCGACGCGCCGAGCAGCAGCGCCGACGCCTTCAGCTTCGTGTCCAGCTTCACGGACGGCAGCCGCCGGACCTCGTCCGACAGCGTCAGCAGCTCCGGCACGTCCGGAGTCTCGGGGTCCACTTCGCCGTCCTCCTTTAATTTGCTACATACGCACAATTGAACGCAATTAATATACAGGGTGTATGGAGACCATGATCGAAAACTGAGACAAGCAATAGCCACGGTGATTACAAACACCGTGACATTAAAAAAACATCCCGAAAAAAAAATATGTTTTCCTTACGACCACTATTGTAGTAATTGTTAGGAAAACTTTTTTGTCGGGATTTTTTTTTATGTCACGGTGTTTGTAATCACCGTGGCTATTGCCTGTCTTAGTTTTCGATCACCGTCTTTATACACCCTGTATATAAGCGAAAGTTTCTGAGTGTCTGTATATTTGTGTGTTTTACGTCTTAAAAGCTAGGCTAATTTGAATGAAAATTGGTATGAAGGCAGCTGATACCCTGAATGAACGCACGGGGTACTCTTTCTTCCGGTAAATTATATTTGACGCGGATGAAACAGTGGGTGAAAAAATCAGACATACGATCAACAGGTATGTGGAAAGACGTAGACAACCCCACATAAATCTTGTTTTGAACCCACGGCACGGACCTGCTCTACAAGGAGAGAGAGAGGGTTTAGGCCTTAATCCTCCACGCTACCCTAGTGCGGGTTGATGGACACTTAAAAAAATCCTAATTTATATCAGTCACTTCATATTAATAACTTACGCTAGTTTCTTCCTTTGTTTTTTGATCCGCCTATCCATTCTCGATTTGGCCTCTTCGTCGGAGCAAAACACGAACATTTCGAAAACAGAGTCAGTACCGTAACACCCTAGTACGGTTTGTCCTGGATCTGCGCAGAGCCTCACCACACGCCCTTTGCCGCCTCGAATCAATTTGCCTACTTGGTGGCACTGCAATGCCTGAAACAATTTCATCGAAATAGATAAGACAGCCCCGTGGCGCAGTTGGCTAGACACCAGCTTGCGAAACGAGAAGGCACTCACATTGTGTGATCCACAAATATTTGTTTCTGGTCTGGGTGTTTGTGAGACTGAAAAGTCTCTCGTAGTGTCTGATATCCACTTTTTACATGTTCATAATAATTCGCAATACAAACTAAATTCATATTCTAACGTCTTAGCAACTTCAATAAAAATATTCTTTAAGATTTCTATCAATAACAATCATATATGTATGTCTCAATGCTGGGGACGGCCCAACTCTACTCTGGGTTAGGCATTAGTCCCTCACGGTGTCTTGTTACAGGTTGGCAGACACTAAGAAACTCCTAGGAACTTATCAGCAGGAATCCTCACAATGTATTCCTTCCAAAAGCCAGAGGTGATTCGACCGCGCGCCTTAAGCTCGTGACTATCACTACTTTACATTACGATTTATTATTTAAAAATACATAGCTTTAATAATTATTAAAAAAAAATAACAAAAATAAATGGGTGGTTGTTAAAATACCTTCAACTTAAACATTCGCGTTTGATGGCAATAACTATAAAAATCAAATTTAAATTCTCTACATGATAACTAGCTGAAAATTACTTACAGAAGTATCTTCAACATCATCTGTTTCTTCTAGCTTCACTATTTCGAGCTGCCTGGCGAGTTTCTCTTCGTCTTTGATGTCATCAGTCCAGTTGAGTTTCCATACGCGCAACTCATGGTCCATGCTACCCGTCACCAAATACCTTTCTTCTTTCATCAACACGGCTGACCATACCTGTGAGCCATTTTAGATCACATGAATGCTTTTTACCTGCCTCACTGGTCTTATGGCACAAGTGTGGGTTTATTTATTTATTTATTCTTTATTGTACACCATATAATAAAAACAACATAGGTATAAGTAACTCTAAATAAGGTAGTGTCACAAATGGCGGCCTTATCACTGTCAGCGATTTCTTCCAGGCAACCGTTAGATGGACTGTTGGGGATTTAGAGGAAAATTAAGTTTTTCCACTAGGCAATTCTGACTAGTAGTGTGAAATGGACTGTGGTGTGGGAATGTGTGCCTTATCTGGGACTTAAAACACTATTAGTCTAATATGAGAACAGAAATGCACTTTTGAATCAGAGCCTAGTGTATTTGAGAATATCAAAATAATACAAACCTCCATCTGATGTCCACCAAGTGTCTTGAAGCAATGTTTAGTTTCTATATCCCAGAACTTTACAAATGTGTCTTTGGATGAACTGATAATGCAGTTTTTCCCATTTATAAAGAGGGTGCTGGTGATTTCATCTTTATGTCCGCTGAATCTAGCTTTACCTGTTTCAGACACAACATCCCAGAGAATCACTTCAGTGTCCTGCAATACACCAGTGTTTATAGAATATTGCTTAGTTATGTATATTTTTTTGACTTATTCGTGAATTTCATAAATAGTTAAGATGTGTAATAAAGAAATTCTACACTTTTAAGAAATTCTTAAGAACTTTTATTAATGTACATTCATCGTTCATCATTCATTATGAACACATAGACTTGTCATAAATTTTGAAAATGAAACTTCTCTAAGAAATTAAAAAAAAACTTTTTAGACTTTGTCTTTATTCTTACCTTGGAACCAGACACAAGCCTGTGACCCAGATCATCATACTGCAAGCTTGTAACTGCAGACTTGTGACCAGCGAAGACACAAACCACATCATTGTTAGTTAGCTCAAACACATTTATATTGCCATCCACATATCCAACTGCTATGTGATTGCCTGTGGGACTAGCTGCGATCTGTGAGGCCACAACTTTTTCACCCGCCAACACTTGTGCCTAAAAAATATGTATTACATTCAAAATATAGCACATTTTCTCGGACTATTAATATATTTTTTTTCTTATGAGGATAGTGTTGTATGTAATTGAAAAGACTTGTGTTCAGCATTGGACTGCTACAGGCTGCTGCACCCACATTTCACTGACTGAGTTTTGAATGCCACGTAATAAAGTGAGTCTTTTGATTTCGTGCACATTTGACTGTGTGCTGTTAAGGTTTTGTTCTGAGTGGAAAAATATTATTCACACTTTATGCCACCCGAGTTTCGAAATAAAAAATCGAAGAAATATCTAGATCTAAAGCTACACATTTAAACAGTGGGATTAAAATATAAATCACTTTTATTCTATTTTTATGGTTAACATCGAATTTTAAGAGTTTATAAATAATAACAACTGCATAACTAGTTCTAAAATATTCTAGGGTCCCTCATAAATTGAGAAGCCTAAATTCATGATATCTTTTAAAAAAATTGGGTTTATTACCTTTTCTCCGAGTCTCATATCCCAAATAATAACATGTTCACATGCACCAACTGCTATGTACCTGCCGCTAACTCCATTTAAAGATACATGGGCATTATTGCAATTTCCACTGGCAATAACATTAAAGACACCACTGGGAACATAACGTAAATATTGCTTTGTTAGACCCATTTTATATTTTTCACGATTTCTCTGCTACTAAAACTTAACCAATAATCAATAGGTACTACTTGGTGCCAATATACCACAAAACCCACATTTCTTTGTTATGACATTTGACAATACAGATTAAAAATGAAGTCATTTTGACAGGAAAAAGCGTTTAAATAATAATAAATCTTTATTCGTTAAAGCAAGTTTTTACAATAATTATTAGGTACAATGTCTATAATTATAATAATCTTCTTTTAAGTATTTCTTTACTTGTGCCAGAAGGCCCTATAGCATAATGTGCTACATATTATGTACCTACCTACCTATCGAAGACCATACGGTTTCTTTGTGTTCGGTGTCGACTAAAATTAGTAGGTATACCATTACCTATTGGGCTTTATGAAATAATTTTTCTTTTATAAAATAATATGTTTTGTTTCTTTTAAAAATTATATTTTAAGTAGGTACTAGATATATGTTTTACACATAATATATATAAAATATTTATGGCACAAATATTAATTTACTTAATAAAAGCACCTAATATTGTTATACTTTGATATAACTAATATTAGGTAGTAAATAAAAAAAATATACATTTATAGGCTCGTCAACAGCACTATTAGATTCAATGGAAAAAAAATGTTTCTAATTCAATTCTACCTCGATCGTATTGTATTTTTGTCTCTGGCCCGAGGTTCTTGGCGACGGATTTAATTACAATATATGAATATATTCGAGAATTAGCAACTCGCAGAAAATAAAGTACTTTCCACAGAAGATATTGAGTATTTTTAATTTTATAATAAGTTAATAGTATACAGCAATAGAAAACACAAAGTTGTCATCAGGTTATTATGTTACTCAACAAAACCAGGTTTATTGTTTTTCTTGTTGATCCAATGTGACGCCCTTAATCTAATACATGCTCTGTGTGTGCGTGAATTGAACTGATAATATAAATTAGTGTCCGTTGCAGGCTGGTGGGTTTCACGAACACATCTCGTAAGGGCAATATGGAGGGGAATTCCACGTCGGACATAGTCATTTTGAGCGGTAATTCGCACCCCGAATTAGCGGATTTGATTGCAAAGTGAGTATCAATATTACTGCTTTAAACCTGTTCTATAAGGTTTTATATTTATGACCCATTATATTTGAAGATTGAGGTTAAGTGATATGACCTCAATCTGATTGTTTTCTTCGTCATAAAAGCAAATAGTGCCGGTCTACTGAAAGTTTGACACTTAAGAAATAAAGCGATGTAACTTTATTTCAATGTATTATTAAATTATATATATGGAACTTTTTACTTATATGTATACATAAAATGACACTGGTGGGTTTTAAATAGGGACAATATTTGTATTTCCTCTCCAATTTTATAGGGATCACTTTAAAACTAAAAAACCCTTATTTTACTGTTTATTTAATTGTCCATGCTTTATATAATTTAAATTTTGACCTGTGTTTCCATATTATATGCTGTACAAAACATTTACACACAAGGACAAACCTACATATATACAAATGCTTCTTTACCTACATTGTTGATGCCTACTTTTCTTATTAATCTTCCATTATTGATCAACATCTCCTGTAAAAGGCAAAAAAAATAATCTTGTACGGTTTTGAAACAATATTTATTTTAAATAAATAATATATAATTTCTGATTCCAAATGATTAAATTTTATCTAATAAATTTTTATTGCTTAACATAATGTATTAAAGCATATAATTTTTAAATGATTTGTATGGTCTGTGAAACTAGTCACTTTTATGCAAAATATTAAAAAAATCAGTATATATTCTACCAAAGAAATTGAAGAATGAATTTTCTTCTCAACTATGTATACATTAAGAATTTAAACATATAAGTAAATGTACACCCCTTCTTCTTAAAAATTATAGTATCTAATGTTTTTGAATTTCTGTTAACCCTGCGGTATATTTGCAGCCGTCTTGGAGTGCGTAAAGGAGGATGTTCAGTGTACCACAAAACAAACAGGGAGACCATGGTGGAGATTGCAGACTCAATCCGAGGAAAAAATATTTATATCGTACAGACTGGAACTAAGTGAGTAAATTTGGGTTCATCATTTGTTAAGTGTCACCTTAGGGGCATTTTGTGTTCTTGGATATGAATATGAAGAAAATTAAAAATAAAATTTTACACATTGATGTGAATACAAAAACTACTACTATACCGGATGCAAAGTATTTTAAAAATAACAATTCCTAGAACAGTACAACGGGCTTTTGTTTTCATAGTATGTTGTACAAAAAACTTAATGTGAAACAACTATTGGTTTTGATAACAAGCCCATTTTTTTAACATTACAATCTAGAACAGGTTATTTTTGTATGTGTAAAGTATTACAGCATCCATTTATTAAGTGAGTTTAAATAGAATGATGTCCTTTAAAATCTTAATACCTTTCATAAAGGAAACAAATCAACGATTTTTTAAATCTAAAGATGTAAACAATACCAAGTTGAATTATATTATGTTAATAAATTTTGTGCATTATTTACATTTACAATAAGCAACTTTTTTTGCCATTAATTTTGTTCCTGAAGGTATCTTTGTATATATTGTATAATATTCATATTGGTATGATAGTTTAATATACATTTGTTATGTTGAAGTCAGATGTATTATAGGAAGCTAAGGATAGCCTGTTTTAACCAAATAAACTACTGAATGATTGGTAATAGTGATGATGATAATAATGAAAAAACTTAGAAGTGGTTTACAATGAAATCGCCTTAGAAACTAACATGTTTGGGACCACTTGCTGATTACAGATTATAATCAATGATTGTAAATATTTGTTAAACAGAGGTCATTGGTAACTTGAAGTGTTATTCACTTCTATATTATATGTACTTGCTTATCTGTTAAATAAAATTCCAATGAAATAATGTATGACTACGGTGGTTATAGTCCACATATAACCTTGCCAAGCTTTAAATATGACTATGTGATAGTTTGGATCTTTTACAGTATGGATGGTAGAGTTAATAATAGTCATTTATTTTCTTTGATTTCGCGTCATAAACTTGATTTAGAAATTGAGGAATATTTGCCTTCTAATAATAGATTAAGTTACTGATATTATTAACTATAAAAGTCTTGTCCTGGAGCTCAATACCTAAAGATTTTTAATGTCGCAGGTTGGAAGAATATTGCATACAGGGAGTACCCTCAATTTTTATTGGATTGTTCACCCTATGATTAGAAGTTGATTCGATTTTTTTATTTTTAAATCTATTTTTTATACTATATTATATTGTTCTGTTTTCAGAGATGTCAACAACAATATAATGGAACTGTTAATAATGGCCTATGCTTGCAAGACTTCTTCAGCAAGATCCATAGTTGGTGTGATTCCATATCTGCCATATAGCAAACAGTGCAAGATGAGGAAACGAGGCTGCATTGTCACCAAATTGCTTGCAAAAATGATGTGTAAATCAGGTTTAACACATATCATAACTATGGACTTGCACCAAAAAGAGATACAAGGTTTTTATGAATGTCCAGTCGACAACTTGAGGGCATCTCCTTTCCTACTGCAGTATATTCAAGAAAGTGTGAGTGAATTTCAATTCTATAATAAATTTCAATCATTCTTAAAATAATCTTCAATAATTACTAAAACTAGTTAGACTTTTAGGAAATGTGTTTTATTTAAAACCATATTTTATTACATTTTATGTCTTAAGTGCTACTCTGTGCCATTGTTGCAATACAAAATGATTATTCAATAATGGTATGTTTTTGAAGATGCCTTATATATTGTGCAAAAAAAAATATTTTTTCTTATTCATGCCCTTTATAGTGATAAATTACAATGAGTGTCCACAGTAATAGTAACTGTTTTGTCAAAAAAACTACATGGCGTTAGAAAGTAACCCGTAACTTAATTAAATAATTTAATATTAGATTCCAGATTACCGTAACTCGGTGATCGTAGCCCGCAACCCTGGCTCGGCCAAGAAGGCGACGTCTTACGCCGAGCGTCTGAGATTGGCCATCGCAGTCATACACGGGGAACAGAAGGAAGCCGAGAGTGACGAAGTAGATGGGAGATATTCTCCACCTTGTGTACCCAGGTAACTTTACACCACTATAATATTCTATACTTAACAAATAAATTCCTCGTTCGCATAATGACCTCATGGATTAGTTCATCACAGAATTATCGAAGTTTAAATGAATTATTGCGCACTTTATAAGTTAAGAAAAACAACGTGGCGAAAACCGCTCTTTCCATTTACTGTGGACTATAATAAATGATATATGATGGTATTAGCCTCCAACACACATTTACAGTTCTAAGAATTTATTTAATCACTTATCATTTATTTCCATAGTGATCACAGATCGCGTACAATGGACGTGTCTGTAGGAGTGCCAGCACATCCCGCCAAAGAAAAACCTCCCATCAACGTGGTAGGAGATGTTGGCGGAAGAATAGCTATCATGGTGGTAAGTCATAACACATTGTTACTAGACTGCTACCATAGACGCCAAACTGTAACATTATTATTCATATGCGTTCAATTATAGGGTCATTTTCAATTTGAGGGCCAAAAACATATAAGATGATTTTATTCTCATGTTGTAATTGCTATCAAAATTAACATTACTATTAATAAACAAGTTCTTTGAGGCACTAATATGCTCAGTATAACAAATCCCATACCTCTATTAATTACGAAGATATACCCATAAAACTAACTCAAATCTCAGAAGTGTGACCTAAGCCATAGTTTATTTTTTTATTAATTGCTTCATAAATTAAAAATGTGTGCTGAAAACTGCACCTTTCATTTTCCATTGTCTAATATAGTTTTCTAGGAAGAATCTTAACGATTAAAACAATATTAAGTATGAAAAAAACAGTTTTACTGCTAATTAAACTGATTCTTTTAAATATCTGTATTTTTGTTAAAAATGTGTTTTATTTACAAACAAACGCAACCGTGTAATAAAAAACACGAATTTCTCAATAATATTTTTTCATGAAATTTATGCCTTTTTGGCCATCAATTTGAAAACGACCCTATAATTGCTGGTGTTTTGTCCAGGATGACATGATAGACGACGTACAATCGTTCGTGGCCGCGGCAGAAGTGCTGAAGGAATGTGGTGCTTACAAAATCTATGTGCTCGCTACTCACGGCTTACTCTCGTCTGACGCTCCACGCCTTATCGAAGACTCGCCGATAGATGAGGTGGTCGTCACGAACACAGTGCCACATGAACTGCAGAAAATGCAATGCAACAAGATTAAGACCATTGACATATCAGTGCTGCTGAGTGAGGCGATCAGGCGCATCCACAACAAGGAGTCCATGTCGTATCTATTTAAAAATGTCACCCTTGAAGACTAATGTATTGTTTTTCCATGGTGTTAAGTATTATGTCACTGTTAGACTTTTATAATTCTACTTGCCTTACACTACTCATTGTTTGCTATGAATCCTTTTTGAATGTAATCTGCATTTATTTATGAAGAAATATCTGATGTCCTGAGAATATTTCATTACATACAATCTAAAATTAATATGTGAATTTAGTTACAATGATGACAGCCACTGTATTTATGTGTTACAAATTGTGTTAACAGTGATAGAAGAGTTGTATAGTTATAACAGTCAAGCAGGGTTTTATTAAGTATTTACCTATATTGCATTATTCCTTATGTTTACATAAATAATCTGCTATGTTTGTAACTTGCCTGATGAAAGAATATCTAAGGTCACATACATTTTTAAATGTTTTAATAATATTTTAAACTTTTATTTACATTAATGGGTGACATCTAATCTCATGTGTACTTTCTTATCATGTTTAGTGAGGTTAGTTCAAAAATATAACGAATGTTAAGACTGTTAAACAAAACCAAAATGGATCTGTTACTCTAAAATATTTGTTGATTCCAAAGTGCTTGAAATTGAGAAAATGTTTGTTGGATTTTCAAATGTTTGTGCAAATGTTGGTGCATACTTTCTACTTATATCAAAACTCCGGTTGATAGGGTAAGTAATATTTGTGTCCGATATTGGATAAATTGAGTAATTTGTTTCCATATATGGAACACAAATTTCTTAATTTCTGCACCAATTGTTTGTAAACTATGAATTTACCTATCGAAAAAATATGGATATTAGACACAAACAAATTTTGTGATTGAAAGAAAACCTGATAGTTCTTAGTTACATATTTTTATATAAAAGTTGTAAGTGTGCGCCAGAACTCATGTAATACACGCGACTCTGCCCTTTCAAGTTGAAAGTTTATCGAAATTGATATGTTAATATATGTTATTTTATTATTATACTGCACTTGAAATTTTATATTATTACTTAAGAATAGATACAATTTAATGCTAAGTAGAGTCCAAACTTTTCGCCTATTTAAGCATTTTTTATCATTGAAAGTTTGTTAAAAATGATAAACATATTTACATTTAAATTGGATATTGGTATAAAATTGAGAATAAAACCTAGTGTAACTCATAATTGACACATGTAACTGTTACAATATGCATGAATGTTAAATGCATGGGCGCTTTACAATTGTAATACAAAGGTAAATAGATGTAAGGATAGAAACTAATTATAAAGAAAACGTGAAATGTGTATTGCATATAAATGTAGGCAAAAATATTATATATACTTAATTAAATTTGTGGCATATTTGTTTTTTTACTTGACAACTGCATTCCTAATATTCTAATAAATAAAGAGTAACCTCTTACCAGTTACCTTACTTCTTCTGATAGTTATTAGTTACTAGAATACTAGGTATATCCCTGACACGATTGGCCGAGGTAAAAATTAATTCCACGGATCTACTGATCCCACAGATCACCATCGCATCTCAATCAGTTTGATAAATTTGATTGCATTTGCAAACAATTAAAGTATAAAATAATTGTAAATATTTGGCAGAATGGTTTAAGTTACTTATGCTTCAATCTAAAAAATATATGTCAGAATGGCATTGACATTAGTTTCCTTAACTTCTTCAGATTACAGTTCCACTTTAGAGGAACCTTCTAAAATTACAAATAAATGTACGAAAATTTGTAACCCAACATGCTATTTTTAACATGAAATAAAAAAAATACATAGTTGCAAAGTGTCCCATAATAATTAATTCGTGGGAGTGTTGTGTTTCAGAAAAACGTGATCCTCAAAATATTGTTGATTTGTATGAGCCGGAGTTTTTATTAATGAGAATTATATAAATAGGAATAAATTGCCATGATATTTGGATTTCAAAAGACTTATTAATTGATATACCAATTGATTTGATTGAGACATACTTACTGAAAGTGGTGTACGATAAATAAAAATAAAGTTTTGAAAATTCTGAGGTTATGTTTAAACTTTATTGAATTATAATTTTGTTACATAAATTTGCAGAAGTTTATAACACAATGTCGATTTTTAAACAACTGTTACGTGTTTCTCATAACACATGGACGTTTAAAAGGGCTTTCGCTAGTAGGAATATATTGAAGTTAAGTGAAAGAGGAATGTATCAGGATATGTTCCCAAATACATCTGGGTAAGACATTATTTATTCTACCCCAGCAATAAAATATTAAATTCTTTTTATGCTTTTAAATTTTTCATATTTTCTAATATATTAAAAAGGGAACACTTGTATTTTTGTATGTTTGTAATAAATAAGCTAAAAAAGACAAATGATTTGAATGATTTTTGGTATAGGTATAGATACGGCCTTGGGTATGGACATAGGCACTACTACTTTTACTTTATATACCAAATTTGAGAATGTGAATTTTAGATTGCAATTTGGCAAATCTGGATCCTACTGCTAGTAATTTACAATGATATAATATTAAATGCTGTATATTGTTGTACTAGCTTTTGCTCGCGACTCCGTCCGCGTAGACTACAGGGTTGGGTTCAGAAAGAAAATAAGTTGTAGCCTATTTTACTCCACAGAGTCCCATTTATGTCCATACCAAAAATCATTCCAATCGGTCAAATGGTTTAGACGTCACCGGCCACCGGGCAAGCATACTTTTTCGCTGCGGTGTTATTTTAAAACTGCCATATCTTCTAAGATACTCATTGAAATCAAATTATGTAAAGGGCAAATTTATTTTAAATTAAATACTTGTGATGAATAACATATTTATTTGGATAAGGATTAATATCATCTTTATGAAAACACCTTCACAAATAATGCTTTATTTTAGAACAAATTTGGTTAGCATATAAAAGGTTATAGTGAGCCAACCTTAAAAGATAGACATACGCTGTCGCGGACTTTTTTTTAGAACTTTTAAAGGGGAACAATTCTGTCATACATTATTTTAGCGAAACTTTAACCGTTTCCGCAGCGCACGCAGCGGAAGTTCTCAAAAGGAAAAAAATACCCCCGATTCTGAAACTTTATTAATTGGTGCTCCGCTCCTATTGGTCGTAGCGTGATGTTATATAGCCTATAGCCTTCCTCGATAAATGGGCTTTCTAACACTGAAAGAATTTTTCTAATCGGACCAGTAGTTCCTGAGATTAGCGCGTTCAACCAAACAAACAAACAAACAAACTCTTCAGCTTTATATATTAGTATAGATAACCCTTTCAGTTGTAGAGGAGGCCCATGTCCAGCATTGGGACTCATATGGGTTGATGATGATGATAATATTGTATACATTTCAGGAATGACATATTAAAATTATTAAGTAAGGCGCCACAGTGTGTGTATGCTGGTTTTGATCCTACTGCTAATAGCTTGCATGTTGGGAACTTACTGGTGATAATAAATCTTCTCCATTGGCAGCGTGGAGGACACAAAGTTATAGCATTGGTAACAATTTGTACTCAAATTTTTCATTTTTTTTAACCCTCAACAGTCACATACTTATTTCTGACCCCAAACTAAGACAAATGGGACATTTATTCTGTTCTTCTTATCTCACTGGAATAAGAATTAAATTGTCCATGATGTCTAAATGTTTACTTAATAATGTATTTTTATTTCTAATGAAGTTCTTATTAAATAAATAAATAAACTGAACAGTCATAGTTTTAATCCCCACACAAAAGTACTAGTCTTGAGTATTGGATATAAGCGAGTGTCTAACTGTGTTGTAGCACTATCAATTCTTATTATTATATTTTATTATTATCAAAAGGAGTAATCTTTAACATAAATTCCTTTCAGTTAGGTGGTGCAACAGGTCACATAGGAGATCCCAGTGGCCGAAGTACAGACAGAATAGCTTTACAAAAATATGTTATTCAAGAGAATATAGCCTGTATCAAAAATAATCTTGAAACAGTCTTTGAAAACCATAAGAAATATATATGGACAGAAGATCCTGAGTTGCTTCAACCAGTGAAGTAAATTTGTGTGTCTCATTGGTTTACATGTTTTAGTTATAAAATTAATTTGCTTTAAATAATTCAGAAGTCTTAACAAGAAGCTACTTTTTCTGCTCTTTTTTTTATATATAAAAATCCTAATCATACAGTTATCTCGTAACTTCCTAACAAGATGTAACAAATCAACAAGTTTAAAAATATTAATTTAGTTTACAGAATATGTTTATGATAATTTCTCCCATTGCAGGGTAGTTAATAATGAAACATGGTATAGGAACATTGACTCCATTCAATTTGTGAGTGAAATAGGTAGAAACTTCCGCATGGGCACAATGTTATTAAAGCAAAGTGTGCAGACAAGGATCAACTCCGAAGTGGGAATGAGTTTCACTGAATTTGCGTACCAGATATTCCAATCATATGATTGGTTGCATTTATTAAACGAGTATGACTGCAGATTTCAGGTGAATATTAGTATTCGAAATATAAAATATTATTAAGATTAACACTATATTATGAGATATGATTAATACAACTGTGAAATATTCCACAAATTTAAACATAATAATAATGTTTTATTAAAAGAAATAAGAAACTTACATACATACATAATCTCATACCTGTATTCCCCAAAGGATTAGACAGAGGTGCATTTCTGCACCCACATTTTGCCAGGTATGCATCAGTCTAAAGTAATTTTTTCGGGGAACATTTCTAGACTGTTCTGCTACTGAGAATTTCCTAATGAAAAAACCAACACTGCCTGACACGAGAGTCGAACCCGAGACATCTAGATCGCACGGATAATACTTGTGCCACAAACCTTGAGGTAGTCCATATAATAAATACATAGTAATGAATTATTGCAATATAATATGTTTTATTGTTTGTTATAGATAGGGGGCAGTGATCAAATGGGAAATATATCAGCTGGTCATGAACTTATCAGTAGAACTGCAAAGAAAGATGTGTTTGGTAATATATTTTTTATTTTGTTAATAAATGTAAAGAGCTAATAGTCTAACACAGTCCAAGTCGGCCACTACTGCTTGACATATCTGGCATACAAGCATGAGGAAGTTTTGATATTGTTTTTTTTTGTCTATAGGTTTAACACTGCCCCTTGTAACGACAGAAGAAGGCGACAAATTTGGAAAGTCTGCTGGCAACGCCCTCTGGCTGGACGCAGAGAAAACTAGTCCGTACAGCCTCTACCAATACTTCATCAGAACTAAAGATTCAGATGTAGAGAGATTGTTGAAGTTATTCTCCTTCTACAGCCTGGGAGAGATCAAAGATATTATGTTCAAGCACAAACAACATCCAGACCAGAGGTATCCACAGATGTGTCTGGCGGAACAACTGACGACTTTAGTTCATGGAAGTAAGTTATATTATGATAACAATTTTTACATACATATATCCTAAACTACCATTGAAAGATGTAAAACTCTTAATCCAGCTGTTATAGAAGAGGTTTAATAGACACCAAAAAGATTCTAACTTGAGTTATTCAGTTTTGGATATTTTCTCAAAGCATTTTTGTGCGTGAAAATTTTATTACCTAACACATATAACTTTCAAAGTCAGAAGATTAGATTAGCCGCGACCAACATCCTACTTAATAATGGATAGCCACGACTAAATGCTCGCATAACTTCGTGCAAAAAATTATGCATTCATATTAATTGTAACTCCTTGAAATGTTATTAAGAAGTCTGCATAATTAAGATTACGAGTATTTCATAATTTCTTTTATTTATTTATTTTTTCACAGAAGAAGGCTTAGCTCGTGCTAAAAAGGCAACGGAGGCGATCTACAGTAAAGACGTGAACAGTTTGACAACACTGAGTTCTGCCGAAGTGGAACAAGTGTTCGAGGGCGCGTCCGTGGTCTCCTTGTTGCTGTCTCCCGGCATAACTGTACTCGAACTGGGAATGAAGGCCAAATGCTTCCCCACTGAGAGTGAGTTCAATGTTTACTAATAAGTAAAATAGTATTAGTAGTAGTATTTATTAGGTTATACTAGACCCAAATTTGTGGTGGATAGTAATTTACTGAATTATTTGACTCTACTATAAGAATAGTATTCCTTCATCAGGATAAAACAATTAAATGAAGCATATATTACTGTAACATATATTTTAAAATGTTTCAATCGTTCTTGATCCTCATTATATACATTTACTTGCTATATTTTGTTTTAGACGACGCTATCAGAATTATTCAAGCAGGCGGGTTCTACATCAACCACCAAAGAATGAAGAAGATTGACGAAGTGATAACGCAGTCCGCTCACATATTGCCTAACCTCTTATCGTTGATTAGGGTTGGCAAACGAAACTATTACATTGTTAAGTGGCAAACGTGAAATAATAAAATTGTTTTGATGTATCTCTGTGTCTATTATTATTTTATATGATTTTCTTTATTCACTCAGTAAAATGACAGAAATACCAATATGAGAGTTATGTGAATTTAACACTTAGCACAAATTTCTTATGCTTCATATAACCATGAAACTGTGATAGACCTTAAGACTAGCCTGAACTAATACTAGTCATTTTGTAAAGCAGTAATCTAGCAATATGGAGACCCCTGGTCTCTGCTTACCCTTATGGGATAGAGGCGTGACTGCATGTATAAAATAAGGTTTAATATGAGAGTGAGGCGTGTAATCTATGTGTACTAGGGTATTATATTTCGTGGGGATATTTGGTTACAAAAACACTAGCATAGTTTTAGCATATTATTATTCCTTACAACAGAAGCTTGTATACTTGCAGTATAGCATAATAAAATGCATATCACATAAAACATCGTAATACTATATAACATACTTACGGCTAAAATAATGTTCACTGTAATAGCATTGCTAATGTAATGTACTATCGGATCATAAATATCATAAAAATATGGCTAGTCATAACGCGTGACATTTGTGCGAGCGAGAGAGCGTCGGCATCCTGGCGGCCCGCCCCCCGCCTCCTCCACTCGTATCGGCTAATATCACAAGATCAATTGCAACCTCTATCTACGTATCGTATATCATTTACGATGTTTCATAGTCATAGTATTCAAATGCGTAAAAAAGCTTAATTAGTGGCGCGTAATCGATATGTCTTTTTGGAATCAAATATAAATCGTGCACGTTATGCGACACACGTACATACAAAAGCACGCTCATTATTTTGGTAATGGAGATATCTACACCAGACATCTGATCGTATCTCTAGAATAGTTTTACAAAAATAAATACATAATACTCGTTACATGCAAAGAAAAATATAAATTTATCTTTTCCTACATAGCCGAGAGTTCAGAAGAATATGACGAACATCAGTCTCCAGCGGGCGTAGAGCCCCGGCCTCCTTCACATCAACACTTCGCCGCGAGCGAACCTCAGTGCGGCCGAACATCAGAGGTCCGTGCTCTCGTGCTGCGTCGGCGACGCAGGCGCGGGGGCGGGGGCGGGTGCGGGGGCGGGCGCGGGCACGGGCGGCGGCGGCGCGGGCACGAGCGGGCGCGGCGGGCGCGCGGGCTGCGGGCGCGGCGACGGCGCGTCCGTGATGCTGCCCTCCGACTGCGACAGCTGGCGACTCGCCACGCTGAGGCTCTTGGGCTCGTCGAGCTCCGCGTCCTTGCCGCCCGAGCTGTGCGTGCGCTGCACGGTGGCGCGCGCGCCCTCGTCCGGCTCCGCGCCGCCCACCTGGATCACGGTGGGCTGCTGCTTGTCCACGGTGTAGATGTGCGTGCGCTCCAGCACGGTGGGCGTCATCTCTGCGTCGGAGCCGGAGCCCCTGGCGGCGCGGAAGCTCTGCGGCCGCAGCGTGGCGGGCCGCTCGGGCACGGCGGGCTTGTTGCGCAGCGTCACGTCGGCGACGTCGTCGGCCGGCGCGGGCGCCAGCGTGCGCGGCGCCGCCACCGGGCGCGGCGGAGGCTGCGCGGGGGGCTGGCCGGGAGGCTTGGCGCCCGCGGGGGCCCGCGCGGCCGGCGCTCGCTCGGTGGGCAGCGAGGCGGGGCCGCTGCTCACATCGCCCAGCACCTTCATGCGGCCCACGACGCCGGTCTGCGCGGTGACGTTCTTGACGACGAGCGTGGTCTCTGCGGGTCGCGCGTCGTACTTGTCCTTGTCGAGCTCGAGGCTCTGTCGGCGCGCGTCGGCGAGGTGTTCCCGGCTGCCGCTGCGCGCCGCCTCCTCCTTGAGCGCCTTGCTCTGTCGATATGTGGATCGGTTAATGGTCTGCACTCCGGTTATCACTTTCCCCGTGTCGGATATGACGGGCCGCGGCGGCTTGGCTGGTTTTTCGACGTCGACCTTTGCGGGCGTCTGCTGCTCCTTCGGCGGTTCGACTGTAGGCTGGGCGGCGGGCTCGGGCTTCTTATTTTTGTCGGGGGTAAAATTGGGCGGCACCGGGGCGAGGGGTTTGTTTTTTCTCCTCGTTATGGGCTTCGGGCTGCCGTGCGGCGGACTAGATTGATCAGACAGCGAACTGTTCGACTGGGCCTTCTTGATATCATTCTCCAATAGAATCATGCTAGTGTCGTGGCTGTTGCTCCTCGAGTGACGACCCGCAGAGTCACCAATCTTGATCTGATGGTTATAATCGAACATGGACTTGCTCATGTTGTTGTATTCGCCGTTCGACTGGTCCTGACTGAGTGCGACCGTCTGGTTGCATCCCTGAACGAAATTGGGACTGAAACCGTACTCACATTGGTCGGGCAGCAAGTCCTCTTTGGTAAATGAAATAAAAAAGTTGACGTCGTCCTTGAAAAACCAGTCGGCGTGTTTGATGAGCAGCTCGACGACACAGTTGACGGCGGTTGTGATGTTCATGTCGAAGGTGCTCTCGTTGGCCGCCCACAGCAGGTTGGGGGCTATGACGATGGCCAGGTTGGACGGTGTCATTTTGTTGGTACTTTGATTTTGCGTCAAGGTAGACAAGAACTTGATGATGTATCTGAGGTTCTGGAAGTTGGCGTCGGGCAGCAGGTGTATGCTCTCCCACAGCGCGTTGAGGCGCGCCTGCTCGCTGGGGTGTCGCGAGGCGCTGACGAAGTGCTCGTACAGGCGGAACGTGAGCAGCGGCTCGGGCAGCTCGCGCAGGTAGCACTTGAGCACGGACGCCACCACGTGCACGTCGCGGTAGTCGCGCGTCAGCGGCACGCCGAACAGCCCCGCGTCCAGCGACAGCTTCATGCGCCGCACCTTCGACGTGCCTGCGACACACCACAGGAACATCAACATGGGGGGGGGGGGGGGGGTTTGGAGTCCACAATCATTATAAAGGTGATTTTGTGTGTTATTGATAAGATATAAGGGGGAGAATAAAGCGTTGGTTAGAATGTAACAGTTTTTTTTATGCGAGGGTGAAACCTCATAGTTCAATGTTTTGTCACCCGCTTTGCTGTGGAGGGAAGTGGACTACTCTTTGTTTTCCAACTCCTCGTTTAACTCGTCTTTCTGATTAACTTCGTTGCGGCATTATGACAAATTTTAGGTCCCCTTAGTTTCGCTGAGCTTTATTGCTCAGCGTCAATACTGTGCGTGCCGCTGTTGATCCTGGAGCACAGGAGTTACAGTAGCAGGTGTGTGATGGGATAGGGCCATGTAATGTAACGCATGCTATAAACAGATTGAATGTAATGCAATTTAGACACTATAATAAGCCATTGCTCATTTGGAGTTATAGAAAATCAACTCACCGCCAGCAATTCTAAACAGTCCTTCTTCATTTAGCGCTAGTTCGTGTAGTGTGCACACACATAATTCTATAGGAAATGCAATAGTCCGCCCCGTCACTCGCAAGTGCTCCTCTAGGGGATACCCAAATACTGGTTTTACGGAGCTGTCATCTGAAAACAAAAAACAGTTGATTGTTTAAGTATAATGTAGAGAATTATAGTAGTCTGCCTCGTTGGTCTTGCAGTAAAAATAGGAGATAGATTCCATTGAAATTTTGTAGTAGTCTGGCGGTAAGAAGTGGTACAGCCACGAACTAATTTGATGGCACCCCGGTACTAATTAATCAAATCGACTCGAATACGACCACAGTCTTATATGTATAAAGCAACGCTTTAAGACTGCTCGAGCCCGGTTTGTTGACAGCGATGCCGACCACTAGATAGGGATGTGTAAAACTCCCTAGTTTCGTATAAATTTGGACGAGACTTATAACGGAAGCATTTTAAACTGAAAACGATACAGGTTCTGCATTATAAATGTAGTTTTACTAAACAAGGCAGTTTTTAAATATAGTATAACAAATAGAAAGCTAAGCCTACGCAATGCAGATATGGAGAAGCCTAATAAACTAAACTAAATATGGTTACCACCTAATATTTAACGAGATTATTAACATATAATAAAGGTTGTAAGCCGTTATTTCGGACGCCTTAAGTGGTAGTTTTTGGCACTTTGCCAATACAGAGATTGAGTTTGATTTACTTACACACAACAAGCTGTTGTCCGCAATTCCATATACGATACTTTAGACTTCAAAGAATTGTTTTTTTTTTTCGTTTTGCCAAATGTTTCATTGCTGCAGCGCTCCTATTCATAATCAACATGATAGAATAGCTCACAGATGGCAATTTTTGCAACTTAGTTGACGCTTATCGTTATTTTTGGATTCACAAAATATCTTTACAAATTATTGCCTATGTGTTATTCTGACGTGTAAGCTATATCATTGTAAAATTTCATCAAAATACAATGAGTAATTTTTGCGTAAAA
Source organism: Hemaris fuciformis (assembly GCA_907164795.1). Classification (NCBI taxonomy): domain Eukaryota; kingdom Metazoa; phylum Arthropoda; class Insecta; order Lepidoptera; family Sphingidae; genus Hemaris; species Hemaris fuciformis. The sequence goes on from OU015440.1 coordinate 12,903,198, forward strand.
GAGTAACAAACATCTATACAATGTTTCGCGTTTATAACATAAAATAATATTACACATATCACACGATATACCAAATCGTTTAAAAAGCTAAATATTCAAGTTTTGTTTATGGTCATCCTTTCTCCTGCTCAATATTTATTTCTTAGGTTTAATTACTGTAACGCGTTCGCAGAGACACGATTAGGGCGGTCGAGGAGGTCACATCTGAATTCTAGAAATAATGTACTCGCACTCGAAATTCGCAAAAAAAATCGTGGAGAAAGCTGTATGCCACAGGAATAATATTTTAAATACTGCATAAATTGAAACAAAGTATTACTTAGTTGTGAAAGACGTAATCAATGTTTAAGGTTAAATGTTTACAAATACAATCGGATCACGCAACGTGTGGATTTATATAACGGTTATCAACATAACTACACGTAACAGTTTTTCACTAGTGTTCACTCAAGTGATCAAATCGAGCGACTTATGTATTTACTGGAGTAATTTAATATTTAGCGATTCGTATCTAATAATTTTGTTGTGTTAGCTATGATAATATAATATCGTTGTACATACATTCATACAATTACGCCTATATATCTAGAGGGTATTGTTTCAATATTTTCGTCAGTTTAAATCTGATCAATTACTTTCCATTCTGTATAAATAATGAAACTATTTTTAATACTATTTCTTGTGCAGCCCCGTGGCGCAGTTGACACCTGCTTGCGAAACGAGAGGCCTTAGGTTCGATCCCCTCACCGAGACAACTGTTTGGGTGCTCCTCAAATATTTGGTTTGTGTCTGAGTGTTCGTGAGACCGAAAAGTCTCGTAGTTTCAACCCACGACACAAGACTCGTATCTTAATGTGGGGTCAGAACTATGTATGTGACTGTTGGGTGTATTAATTTATTATTTATTTTTAAAAATTAAAAATGTGTGTACAAAACTCATAACCAATAAAAGCTTTCTAAAGCTGTAAGAATAAAGATTCATTAAATTCATTCAGTTAATTGTTATGTGGTATGACCCAATAAAAGGTTGAGAGCCCCAGATTGAAATAAGTAACGCAGACGAGTGTAGTCCAGCAGATGTTTATTTATACACCGAGACAATTGTCACTAATTGTAACAGTAATTAGCGGTACATGCCGAAGCGTTTAATGCACTTACAATGCATTATGAAGTAACTGATAAAGTTCATTACTTTATTACCTAATGTATAATAATTAATCTACTAACCGAGCTATTAGTTAAAATATAACTACGACAAAAAAAGAAGCTAAAAAAGTATAATACAATATTTTCAGGACACAGGATTAAACAACATTACTGAAGAAGCAAGATAATGGACACGTAGACTCTACCAAGATGCCTTCGTTGCAATTTGACAATAATGTCATACGATACGATAATATAGTGCACAATTATCAGTGTACAGAGATACATATAGCGTATAACCAGAGGACGATCAAGACGCTTCGTAGGATACCTCATTTCTCCAGTTCTAATTTAAAGTAGTTGAGGAGCTAAGACACGGTGTCTCCCGGTGACTTGACTAGTCTCTGTCACCTTGATCTGCGAGTGGCTGAAGCTTTAGGGAGCTTTACCACCGCAAACCAAAGTAACTGACAGGACACCAAAAGGAGAACTAATGGTGACATTTTATGAAGGCTAGGACCTTTAGTAGTCCTGCCTCGAGCTGAGCTTTAAAAGCAACGCACTGAAGGGATTCTGGTGAGTTCTACTCGAGATCCCAGAGTTCCTTTTGTTGTGCTGATGGTGGATACCATGAGGTTTTAGCCGGTAGAAATCCGGCATACCCCGTCTGCTCTCCCTAAGGCAGACGGGGATCCAAGAGGATTCTCCCCATGAGAAAAAAAAAGGATACCTCATTTTTCCAGTTCTTATTTAAAGTAATTGAGGAGCTATGAGGGAGCAGATGAACATAGCCTGTCAAAATCATAACGCTCCATTGGTTTTGCCGTAGTCGGGTAAAAAGTACTTTTAAAGTGTGCAAATTAGCCGTATTTCAGTAGTAAGTTGTCGGAATAATATGCTCCCTTTTTGCAAACAAATAACAAGGCTCTGTGGTAGTTTAATCTACGTGTGGGTATTAAGTTATTTACACACACACAGTTGTTGAAGAGACAGTTGATATGCGTTTTCCATAGTAACGCGTTCGATGACGCCTAATCAAGTAGCAAAATGTGTTGGCTGTTGAGCCACTAACAGATTTTGTAACAGAACATCTACGTTACTTGGTTACAAAAACGACTGAACGAATTCGGATGAATTTCGCCACAGCGGTAGGTAATAACCAGAAGTATTATTTAAGCAATTCTGTACTCCAGTAACATTTTTTTTACCTACAAATTATTTATTTGAACTTTACTTTCCGGTTCAAATAAAAAAACACAAGAATTGATATAATACCAAAAAAATATATTGTCACATGAGATTTTCATCATCCATTTCCTGTTTCCAAAAACAATTACTATAATATGCTAATAATATTATTATTCATATGTATGATATATAAGTACTTATTTGTAGATGGATATTCGGAAACGAGTTTCCTGTCATTGTTTAATCATATGAGCATCGATGACGATGTTATGGAACTGCACAGAACAGAATGCTGAGAACATTTCTGTATCAACAAGCTGCATAGCGAATAAGCCTATACGATTTTTAATATTTTAAAAAGAAGTTATCCATATTAATGACGTGCTGAAGCATTTCGAAAAACAACAAAACTAAACAGCTGATCTCAAAATGCGACTCATATATTAAAGTCCAGCTTGTCTCACAAAATTCTGAATAATAATCTTTAAGCCTTAAAATTTTATTTAATAAAAGCAATTTGACATATAAATGAGAATATCCTGACCCCACAATAAAGAATTAATAAACTAGACATTACACAATTTACGTGTAACGCTTTTGGGCTTCTACGGAAGTACCGTTACTGATATTGGGGTGTTCGATAGTCGCTATCCGGGCTAATACGAATATTCGGATATCACATGTTTTACTATTATATAAATATTAAACTCACTTATAAACCTCTCCAATTCTGGCACGGTGTCCTGCAGCGAGTGTAGCGCGGACTCGTGATACGCTCGCTGTAACTTCACGTATTGCAACAACGTATGCGCCAGTTGGGCCTCCTTGGCGACGAGCGCGAACATATCCGCCGCTAGGGCGTCCCGCGCCGCCTCCACCTTCGTCCCAGCTTCCTCTAATTCGTCTTTCGCCGCGGCCAGCTTCGTGGGGTTCTCTTCTTTTTGCCTTTCTAAATGCTGTAATGATTTAATATACATGTAGGTATAATACCATAGAAATGTAATAATTATTAATTATAATTAATTTTATTAATTGCTCATTACTATAATACGTTAGACTCTAACTCTTTTTAACTAAAAGAGAGGACGCTTGCGCATAAATTTAATTCTTCTAATAAATACTTCTTTATTCACCAGCTATGTGTGTTACATATGAATGAATGTGACAACATTTATTCACTGGAATCGCAGAAAGTATGTCTACTATGAGAAATATATAGAATCAGTTACAAATTATGCGTGTTTTCCCTCCTTTTTTTGGTTTATATTATTCCTTCGGCACGCAATTTTGTTTACGTAAATCCTCTTAGCATAATAAAGCTTAATAAAATATCTAATATAAATAATATCAACGAACGAGTAACTATTATAGATAGACTGCCATGATAGTAGTTTCTTTTAAAGATTAAAACGAAATATTAGCATCGAGTATTTGAGGAAAATTTTGTGCCAATATCAAATTTGATACCCAAAGCATTGGTTTATCATTTGAAGGAAGTTGCCATATTATTCGATTATTCACACTCTCAACGATAATAATCTTTGTTGATAAGCAATATTGACATGCTAGTGTAAATAAAAATGAAAAGTTATCAAATCTACTTTTGTTTACCTACACACTATCATAGCCACCAGTTGCTTTGTGTTAAATCAAAAAGTAATGCTAATTTATTGATAACAATTATCGCATGTAAAATTTCAAAACACTTGACAAATTCATATGGATGATTCATGGACTATTTTGACGTTTACATTACACATAAAATTTTGTGTTTTATTGTAGTTGAAAAACCTACGAAGCCTCAGTGGTAGACGAGGTCCGTGCCCAGCAGTGGGACGCATATGGGCTGATGATGATGAAAAACCTACATGAGCATGAAAAAGGTTTAGAACTATTGTGTTAATAACGATAATTATCTCTCGTTAATATCGAGCTTGTTTTTAAGGATAAAGCTTAGCTCGCCTGCTCTCCTGTCCTCGAGGGAAGGGGGTAGGATGCGCATGCCAGAATTATCAACCTTCCAGAGGCTCGTAGATGTCATATTTGTGATGGTTTAATTGCCGAGCTGAAGCGCCAGCGAAACGATATCACATTCGTCGACTTATCAACATATTTCTAACATTCGTTTCTATTTAAAATCAGGATTATGATACATGTCAAATTATACATAAGAATATTTGATTTTGTTATTGGGTTTTTCCATTAGGAAATTCTCGGTAACAGCACGGAGTCTGGAAATGTGCCCGAAAAACGGCAATAGGCTCGCCCCCTATTACGTGGGACTGATACATACTAGGCAAAATGTTGGTGCAGAAATGCACCTCTGCCTACCCCTTCGGTGAATGCAGGCGTGGGTTTATGTGTATATTTGATTTTGATTTCATAACACAACTCTACATACTCTTTCTCATTCAATACACCATGTCTTTTTTAATTTAAGTTTTAAGAGCCCTAATGTTCAAAACACAGGGATTTTGATAGTGAGGTGTTTGTGTGCTTATTTTATTACTAGCTGTTGCCCACAACTCTGTATGCGAAACTTTAGACGGCAAAAATAAAAGGCAATTTTTGCCCTGTTTTTGACACAATTTTTTATTGACACTGTGTTCCTATTGGTTGTAGCATGATGATATACAGGCAGGGCTGGGCAAAATACATGCTTTGCTTTAATTGAAATACAAATTACAAAATACTGTATCGCAAGTAATTAAAATACGAAATACAAAATACATTTAAGTAAGGTATTTGAAATACAAAATACAGTATTTTAGCTATTTGTAATTGAAATACAAAATACAAATTACAAAATAATGCATATTTATTTGTTTTGGAATAGTTTTTTTTTTTAGGCGGTTTTTGTTTTGTTATTGCAGGTCCTGATGAGCACAAATTTAATGTCCAATATTATAAAAGTCTGTAAATTTCGAGGCTTTTCCATCATTGCACTCTCGCCTCGCACTCACACTCATGATCGCTAAATGAAGGCTAAATGTATTTTAATAAATGTATTTTGAAGCCTCGAGTATTTGAAATACTAATTACAAAATACTTCGGCTACACGTATTTTAAATACAAATTACATTTTAAGAAAGTAATTAAAATACAAATACAAAATACGTATTTGTATTTCAATTACGTATTTCAATTACAAGTAATTCAAATACTGCCCAACCCTGTATACAGGCTACAACCATCCTTAATAAATGGGCTATCTAACAATGAAAAAAAGTTCAATAAATTCAGATATGACCCCACCTACAACCACATGCTTTACCTCTATAATATTAGCACAGATTACCAATGTTGATTTTATTTGCAGTATGATTTATTTATATTAGACCCCTCAATTTTATAACAGAAGACTAAACACAATCTGGCTAACAGAAACAGTATACAAGTTCTGTACCTATAGGGGTCGACAGCTCATGTATTTGTGAGGAATATATTCTTTATCAATGAAATTAAAGAATGACATTGTGCATCATCAAATCACATAGTTAACTTTTAATATTACACAGCACAAGTAATTTTGATTCAGCAACTGACTCACAAAAGATTATAAAATTATGAAGAGTGAGTTATCAATTGATCCAAATTAAAAACTTAACCAATTAATTTATGGTAATTGATAAGATTTTCAATGAATTATTTTCATTCATTTTCAGATAATTAACACCTTGCTAATTATATATTGCTATAGGCTATATTGCCTATAAGTGTTCTTTCCAATCTTTTAATATCCTCAAGTCACAAGGGGGTGTCATTATACATAAAACACTGTTCCAATCTAAATTAAAAGATCTAGGAATAACTTGGGCAACTGTGGTGAATCATCTACACATTTATCTTTAGAATGAACTAATCAAATTCAATTATTTAAATATTTTAAATTGGTGCAATGTGTCTTTAACTACTGTCATGTTTATGAACATGACCTTGGCAGGCATTTTGACAAGATCTATAATCTTATTACATATACTGTTAACAATTGGGCATTTTCCTCGTGTTATTCTTGTCAAAGATAATTCAGATAAACAGCATAATCTCAATTCTTTACTGTAAAAACTATATTTATTGTAGTAGGGTTTTGATATTTTTTATACAAAATGACAGGTGTATTTGATATGTCACTCACATTATATCTGCTTGCCGCTGTCTCCTTTTCATTTATTAATCTGCTGAGGTGTTTTTTAGCTTTCATTATTGTTGGTAAATCCTGATCACTAATTATAGTCAATGGTGTACAAACAAGTTGCTCAACTTTCAACTCATGTTCAGCTATTTCATTTGCTAGGAATTTTTCTGTTTTACCTGTACAGACAAATATGAACAGCTTTAAAAAATTATGTAGAAGATATTTACTAGTGGCAATATTGCATTTGGGGAAAAACTGTGTGGGGACAGTAAACAGACCACAGACATAATAATCTATTGTCCCACTTTTATAATAACATTGTGTATAGTACAAGCTTGCTTCTTAGAGATTGAAAGGAAAGTCTAAGCCACAACATCAGAATTTGCAATTCATTTTATTACACTGATACTTTCTACACAGTGAATAAAATGATTTCCACTTATACAGTTGGTTTATTTTCCATTGTTTTGTAATTTAACTTCACTTATTTGAGTGCAATTCAAAACAATTTATGAGGAAATTATGAATTATGTGTATAATTATAATATTAATATAGATAATAAGACAAAACCACAAACAAGCTTGGTTGTACTAAATTGCAAATATTTGTGATTTCACAGGAAAGTTGTTTTTGTATTATTGTTTTTTTTTTATTATATTATGTTTTGCCTTTTTAAACCTTTGTGATTGATCTTGCATATTTTTAACACAATGATTTTCATTTCTTTATAAAAATAGCAAATTTATACATAAACTTACATAGTTAATAAAATAATCTCACCAGATAATCTAATGTTTACTAGTTTACAATTGATAATAATAGTGGATTATATCAAATAAATATTTAATAACTCACCACATTCATACAGAATATATTTTAAAATACTGTCATCATCATCAAAATTACTGGCTTCACACATGGAAAGCCCTAGGAGGTATTCTGGTAATTTCTTCAGCCTCTTCTCTCGTGCTGCAGGATCCTGACCTTGTGTATTGCCAGCTCCTGTTGATATTCTTTTGCTAATGAGCTGTAAGGCATTTCGGAGGTGTTCAACCTTTCGGTCGGCTGTTTGTAATTCATCTGTCAGCGTCTCGCCTTTGCCAGACCTACGAAAAATTAAAAAAACATGACGATTGCATTGCAAATTTTTATATATAAAAAAATCGAAACATCACCTACATTGGTGGTTGAGCGTATAAAGTTAGTGATACTGTGAAAAAAAATCCAATGTCTAAACTGTTATATTGTAAAGTGATGTGAGAATCTTATCTTTAGTTAAGATAAAGCAGTACGTTGGGGTAAATACCTTGAAAATGTTTGGTCGGCGAGTTGCTTCACTCTATAGAATTGCTTCTTCATTTTCACTTATTCGTCTAGATGATATTATTTATAAGCCACAAGGTCATTGGACTCAATCATAAAATAACAAAACGATCAAGATCTCGCTAAAAGATCGTACTTTATGTCAGTACGTCAATGAGATCATCCTCGGCAACAAAATACGTCCCGCGAACATGTATTTAACAACATATCTAAATAATCCACTAAGGCACTACATTTCCATAATTCACACACATCGCCCGAAATACACTATTATTAATTTTATTTATCAATAAAAATTTAGCATTAAAAATTCGATGAATCAGAAAAATAAAATAGCCACAGACAATAACAGAAAAACTATCATAAATATTTTTTTTACTTTTTAATTCCTCCTTCTAGAAGGCAAAAGACACGGCCATACAGCCTATTCGTGCACAATGGGTATTGTATCTACCGATGCATATTTTTTAAATAATGTCCATCCTTGTAGGTAGATACCTATAGTGATACGGCAAATTGACAATACCGTACGGTCTACATTATGGTAAGCTCAATGGGGTCCTAAAAGAGTGTTGGCTAGGAAGATTCGATTAAGAATGCCGGGTATGAAAAACTGTGTAGGTAAATTGTGTGACTTACTGAAGAATAAAATTATACTGCATGCTTAAAAATAAAGTAATAATTGAATTTTATTTTTCTAGGGATATACCTCTATTTAGGAAAACCAAAATAACACCTTTCACTATCACTATCACTGTCCATTAGATAGAGTTAAAATAAATGTCTCTGGATTAACAGACAAAATAATTTGTAGCACCGATTATGGACTCTGTGCGGCTCTGTGCTACATTACGTCACACTGACAATTTGACTACTTATTGACAGATGACAATTGTTCTAAATGTCATTTGTACGGGTGATGTATTTATTTACAGTTTACGTAGCAAGACATAAGACAACAAAAAAGTAGGTACTTCTCAGCTTGTTTACCTCACATTACGTTGGTGGAGGGAGGTTTGAGAAATACACGTATTATCATTGCAAATAAACGTCAATATTGCAGTTCACCTGTGTCGGTCTTAGTGTATTGTCGTGTTTTATGTAATAGTATAAATATAATTTATTTACGTATAGAAAAAAATAAACATTAAAATGGAACGAAAATTTGTAAATGTTATCCTACTCGGATTTGGTTTTATGTTCGTGTTTACGGCATTTCAAACAATGGGAAATATTGAGGTAAGTTATTTTACATTTAATTTAGGAGTAATAATTTTTTACTTATTTGACAATAACTGAAAATGATTAAAAATGTTATTTTTTTGCCTTTCGATGCCACTTGTGTAAGACTGATTTCACTTGTTTTACAGCATTAACACATTGAATTCTTTTCACTCAAGTGTCAATGCCATACAATTACTTCAGTAGCACTAATTTCTCAAAATATATTTATTTATAACATTTTTTAGTTACACACCTAATACCATTTTTATATAGTGGTACAGCTAAGTACCAATTTCCTTTTTTATTTTATTTGGAAGCTATAAAAAAGATGTTTAATTATTTGGTAACAAAAATTAAAATTTAGGAATATATTGAAGTTTTTAAATGTAGCTTAAATTATAGTAGTTACTAAATATTTAAGTAATTTTATTGTCTGTTATACTCATATATAAGAGACAAAATAGTTATATATATATATTTTAAATGTTATTCCCAAAGTTGCTATAATCTGAAAATAGAAATCAGCAATACAAATCATGCCAAATAAATTAAGTTGTTAAACAAGCATTGAGTTGTAATTGAAAAAAAATATCCTTTTTTTATTAGCTTAATAAAAAGTATGAAAAATAGCAAAATGTATCAGTGCAAACAGCAGCATGTAAGAAATAAAGAAACAATGATTGTATGAATAGAAATAAGAAAATAAAAATATACAAATATAGAGTATATTTTGGTACATTAAAATTATGTATCAAATATATAAATTATAATGGAATTATACAATGGAAAATTAATCAAGTGCACTTAGCAAGTTGTTTATTTGCAATTCTTTAGCTAAATAAAGGATTGTTTGCACATTTTTAAAACACATTATGGTTATTACCCCTTTGTCACTTAAACATGTTTGCACAATGATTATATGTAATCAAAGAAATTTTATAATGTACATACTTGAAACTTTTTACTTTTATAACTTCTTTATAAACTTCTTAGCCTCAAGATTTATTGATACTGTAACCAAATTTTATAAGTAAAATAATTGATTCCTAAAATATTTTTTATATAAATTATTTTTATGCTATCTTTAAATATCCAGTTTGGTGAAAAAAAAAGAAAAAGACAAATTGTTAAAAAAAAACAGGTAATTGTGATGGCATGAAGAGTTACTTTTTATTTAAATGATCCTCATGTGTGACTATTTTGAACCCATACCATTATTAAATATTCTTTAGATAACATGTCTTTGGAAGAAGTTAAAGATACTTCTTATTGGCAAGTAAATGTATACATGACCAATTTGGAACAAAAAAAACAGCAACTCTTGGGATCACAAATAGTCCAATTTGTGTTCCATTCCAACCACACGAAATACAAGAAACTTAAAAAAATTGTGCAATGGTGCTGTACCAATTTGTCCCCATTGCAAAATACCTACCATATAATACATCTATAAAATATTTTTCATCTTGTTTAAAAGCTTCCAACGATTACGACCTTGGACATGATTTGGTTCAAATAAAAAAAAAATAGTTCGCGTCAATGTCTCGAAGTACCCTGCAGTTGATTAGAAAGGAGCACATTCCACGCGTGCGCGGCGATGTAAACCCAATGTCCGACCTTGAAACTATTATTCTAATACATTTTTAGTGTAATACATTATGATATGCGAAAAGAAAAGTTACTTTACTAGTTGCGAAAGTTACGTTAACGATTACGTAAATTTTATTTGACAGATTGGCAATAATTTTGGATTACGTATTTCGTTTCGGTGTTTTGTAGGTGTTCACTAGTAGGTTTTATGAAATAGCGAATTACGTTATTGTTATGTGTCTCTGATTTATTATTGAACGAATGTTAAGGTCCCATTACAACAATAGTTATATCTCCTTTGTTTACAATCTAAGACGTACGCGACACAGGAAAATTAACCATTACCTACATGAATATTTTCTAAGTACGTATTTATTCTAAGTATCTTGGGACAAAGTGGTAAATCCATCCATCGATCCATCGAGATTATGTTCTAGAGTGTTATTTAGTCAACTGGTGCTTGTAATCGATTTTGGACCGCAATGTACTTACAGGCGCTCATGCAATCAGTTAGCTGCTCTAGAATAAAAATCCACGGTTGAGGACGTCCTCAACCGTGAGTTAATATAAGTTAGCAGTCTTTAACCAACCAAAGTAGCTTAATATCGATTGTAATTCGTAGGAGTTGTAGGTTTAAAAAAATATGGAATTGGATACTGAGCAATAAATTACTACCACTTTTTAAAGCTTGAAGACGCGAAAGGCAGATGGCAGATCCGCTTCCATTTAAGCTTCTTTCCGCGCTCTACAATTGAAACCATTTTTTGAGCAAATTTCATGGCAGAAAATAGTCAACACAAACATAAATTTTATCTACCTTCACTAGATTACCTGTGTGGTGGACAAAAACCTGTTTCCTATCACAGAGAAGAAGAGAGAATGTTAATAGACTATAAATATATATCTTCCACAAGTTTTCCACAAGCATGGTTGTCATTTGCAGTTATTGCCCTGCCATTGACTTGCACAATCTATTACGTCACGTGAAATATTTCAAAGTATCGTTCAGGGATTTTCTTATATCTCGAGTATAAGATGTTGATAATCTCTTGATGGTTTAAAAAAAAATTACTTTGCTATCGATATTAGTTGTTCGCTATGCGATGCGAAAACGTAATAGTGACGATTCAAAAGCACTTGTAAAAGTCTATTTGAATAAAGGTGATTTTGACTTTTGACTTTGACTTTGATGAAAATTTGTTAAAATAAGTAGCAATGCTCAGTGTTTCTGCAGCTATTAGACATGCTCCAGCGAACGGATAACTAAACCTCACCACGATTTGCTTAGAAAGCCGTTACGACGCATTTTTCTTATTACGTGTCTATGGGACAATAAATAAAAAAATATTGTAAGTATAGTCCTAATTCTGAGACCTAAGCAACTCTTGTTGTCAGAAATACAAGAAAATTGCAACCACAAAGTCGGAAATATATATTTTGTTTTACGAAAATTGGTTAAATCCAAGACAATTTTTCACATATAAAAATTACAAAAGTTTAAGACCACACATTTAGCTCATTTTTAATGCCGAATGCGCATCAAGAAGGCTAATTTTATAAAATAAAAGCAATTTCACCCATGAATATCCATATTTTATCTTGGATTTATAACGAAGGGAAGAAACAAAATCAATCGGTGTTGATCTAGGAGCTATCTCGCATGCTTGACGGAGCACGAAAGCATAGCCACTTGAGGTCCGTTTGATACACTTGATATAGATCGATCGGGTCGGCTTAGCATACTGCAGTCTCAATGGATTAAGGCGTGCTTATACGACATTCTAAAAGTACTGCATCGTGAAATTTGAGGGAAATATTAACATAGTATTAACTGGTATTTAGTTTTTGTAAAAAAATATCATCTCCCGTTAGTTGTCATTGTTTATGGCAAACGGTATTTTCAGTTTGTCTATGACCTCAATTTTTGTGGCTAGACTGAATTAGCCGCAAGGATAAAGAAAGACTTAGATTTTAGAAGACATTTTTTGAAGATGTCCGTCTAGATATGGTATAAAGGTTGGACAATATTTTCTATTCTTTTTTAGCTCTATTAATTTTTAAACTTACTCAAACGACTATAACACAAGTTATATTAATATTTTATAGCATCGTCCACTTCGATGTTTTCTAAATCCTTTGTTCTGTACGATGTAATCACATAAAAACGTCTGTTTTCTGTGCATAAAATACGACGTTAGGAATCGTACAAAGCTTTTCAAAGGTACATGTAGACAAAGGAATATTGCAAGCGAAGAATACTAATGGAAAGTAAGTTAAACTTGACATTTTTCTACTCGCATACCGTTCGAATTTCAATATAGTCATTTCAATATAGTCACGCTTTGTGTTGTTACCCAAGTGGGTACGATTTTATTGTATTGACTTTATGATCTTCAAGAGAATGTTCTTAACAAATACGTCACTAAAATATACTTGATGATTTATTAAATAAATTTTGGTGTAATTATTACTAATTTAATATAAATAATCGGCCAATGTTTGTTATTTTGACTTTGCACAAGCATGTGCCGTGCGATCTAGAGGTCCTGGGTTCGATTCCCGGGTCGGGCAAAGTGTTATTGGGTTTTCCATTAGGAAATTCTCAGTAGCAGCTCGGAGTCTGGCATTGTGCCCGAAAAACGGCAATAGGCTCGCCCCCTATTACGTGGGACTGATACATAATACCTGGCGAAATGTGGGTGGAGAAATGCACTTCTGCCTTCCCATTTGGGGAATACAGGAGTGAGGTTATGTATGTATATTTTATGTATGTTTGTTATACGAAAGAAAAATTTATGTTTACTAATAGATATTCGATTGGTAAAATTAAATTGGTGTATTTTCCGGCCTGTTTTTACACTATTTCGACCATGTTGTACTTCTTTAAAGTCTTAGTACAAAATCCCGGATATTTACTATAAATAGAGAATGTATAAACTTTTAAGTATCATTGAGCTCTCGAAGGGCAAATAATGACATTGGTCCCATTTTTAAAAGGCGTAACGTGTGTAATGATACATAAAGAACGCATTTAATTATTTTTTTTGAAGTAGACTAGCAGACTTGCCAAACTTTGACGGGCGCAGTGTTGAAAGACAGTACCTTGTGTCGGTCCAAAATACCATAGATATCTCCTCTCAATTTCATTAAAATTAGTCCAGGTTAATCATTTAAAGCAGCGGTCGGCAACATGCGGTCCGTGAATGTTAGCATTAGTTAGCATTTTCATTTTTTCTATGAGATATGAGGTGTTAGGTAGAATCTAGGGTAAATATCACAAGTGCGTCCCGCCTTTAGTTTATTTTGCCACATTGCGGGCCCTTGCCTGCCAAAAGGTTGCCGACCACTGATTTAAAGGATAAGAAGGTCAATACAATAAAGGTTTTTTAGTTGGTCATACAGATCTATTTTTGGAAGGATCGAATCTGGTAGCATTTATTTAAGTTAACTGTTCGGCCAAGATGCTAATTAGTTTATTACTCATAAGTACTTAAATTTGCACCTTGGAATACCATGTATGTAAAGGATTTGAGAGTTAAGTGCTTGCACTTAGCCGGCTATGTTTACAGCTGTATTGAAATGATATATTATTGATGTTGATATTAGCTATATTTCGCTAGGAGGAGATTAAGATGTATTTCTGTATCCTCGCAAACTGTGTATATTTAAATTTCTAAGTAATAGGAGAGGTGGCGGAAGCAACAGGCTCATTTATAGACGCTGTGCTTTTTTTTAACTATTTATCAGATCCGGGAATCGAACTCAAATCTTCTAAGTGGAAAAAAGACTAAACAAATTAACTATATGTAAATATGTATAAAGTATCTAGTAGCCTATCGCCGTCCACTGGTGAACATAGGCCTCCCCAAGAAAGCGCCAACCATCCCGGTGTTGAGCAGCTCACATCCATCCGTATTTACTATATACATACTATGTTTTAAAATTAAATAAGTGTTTTATTTAGTGGTCAATACCTATTTATTTATTTTATGTATATAACGGCCTAAAACTATATACTGAAAGCTATGTCATCGCTCTTGCATAAACAAGAATGACTCACACTCTATAAAAAGCCGCCCGCTGCAGCGGAGCGAAGCATTCGTTCGTCTACGCGCGGAAAGCAAACATCCGATGTATTGGGAAATTATAAGGAATTTTGATTGAAGTGGATTGTGAAAATCACTTCTCAAAATAAATCCTCCAATAATAACGATGTCACTGTTATTCTTAAAAATATTGGGCTATCAGCCTTGTCAGTTGTGAAGTTTTCGTAAGGAAAACCCAAAATATGAATAAAAATCATGAAACCAACTATTGTGACGTCGAGAGTTGCTGACGTCACACATTTCAAAGCGCTTCCTCCTCCGACATAGGTATATAATGCGCACAATAACCAATTACTTAACTATTGACAGCCCCGTGGCGCAGTTGGCTAGACACCAGCTTGCGAAACGAGAGGCTGCGGGTTCGATCCCCGCACCGAGACAAATGTTTGTGTGATCCACAAATATTTGTTTCGGGTCTGGGTGTTTGTGAGACCGAAAGGTCTCTCGTAGTTTCTGATACCCACGACACAGGACTTGTATCCTAGTGTGGGGTCAGAACTATGTATGTGAATGTTGGGTGTATTTATTTGGGTGTATTTATTTATTGAAATTCCTCAGCATTGATTTCACGTGTGTGTGCATGTTGTTTCACATCCTTCATTTACTTGTATCCTGCGATTTATTATTTACTATTATCTGGTAGTTTGAAAATCACCGCGCAATTAATGTCTTATGCTTTTATTAAAGTACATATATGAGCATGGTAAGGTAATTGGACAACTGAGAGAGTTTAGGCCTTAGTCCACCACGCTGGCCTAGTGCGGGTTGGCGGACAGAGGAGGCCCGTGCCCAGCAGTGGGACGTATATGGGTTGATAATGATGATGAAGGTAATTGGACGACGGTACTAAAAACACTACAACTGGAAAATCGCGTTATTCTATCTTTCAATGTGATTGCCAGTCCAGTAGCATTGAATAAATAAATAAATAAATACACCCAACAGTTACATATGTATGTAAAACTATGTAGTTTTGACCCCACATTAAGATACGAGTCTTGTGTCGTGGGTATCAGAAAC
Organism: Hemaris fuciformis; assembly: GCA_907164795.1. Taxonomy (NCBI): domain Eukaryota; kingdom Metazoa; phylum Arthropoda; class Insecta; order Lepidoptera; family Sphingidae; genus Hemaris; species Hemaris fuciformis. The sequence continues at coordinate 12,918,931 of OU015440.1, forward strand.
TACGAGAGACTTTTCGGTCTCATAAACACCCAGACCCGAAACAAATATTTGTGGATCACACAAGTCTCGGTGCGGGGATCGAACCCGCGGCCTCTCGTTTCGCAAGCTGGTGATTAGCCAACTGTGCCACGCGGCTGTCAAATGAAATACATACATATAACAAATACAATGAATACTTACATACATAATATATATAACAGTCACACAAGGTCCTAATTATAAATAGACACAAGTTTTGTTTCGTTAGAGTTGAGTTACCTTTTTAACCTGTTTAACCTCAGTCAATCTAACTTAATAAACATTGATAACAACATGTTTTGACAGATTTTAATACATTTTCTATATATTTTTAAGTCCTTGTTCAAGACTTTTTTCATGTTTTTCTTCCTTTAATCTGACTTTTTTGTCCGTTGTAATTAGTACTAAAATAAACTTCGTTCCTAATGATGACTTAAGTTTCCCGAGATAATAATAATCGAATATACTCTTAATAATATTAATTGATAACTCTTAATTTATGAATTGGTGGAATATTTATTATAACCTAAATTCGTGTTCATTGCGAATGTAATCGACCTCGTCAGAAACTAAAGCCAAGTTCGCATTTGCTTACTTAAAAAAAAACTATATTTACTACATAATTAATATTTAAATTCATAGGCAGTAGTAATATTAACGTATGCAATATGACCAATTGCTGTATTAAATATGCAGAACACCAACAGATAGGTATGTAGGTACATGGTTTTGTCCTGTTTTTTTTTTTGGCACAAATCACCTTTTCTGATGCTCGGTGAGCTATAGCTATTTAAATGTTTTGAATAATGGTTGCAATACGACAAAGGAAACAAAATTTCATACAGCGATTTGCAACGGAAGCGAGCAACAATTCAGTAGCGTGCAACAGTTACAGCAACGGACCATGAAAACGTCTCTTAAGAATAAGGGCCGATGCGTTTATATAAATGGAAAAGACCAGATCTGCTGCAACTTTACCTTGTTTATGTCACAAGAAACTGTGTCATTGATAAAAAGTACATTATTATATTAATTTAAGATTTTATGTCACGTAATGGACTTGAATTATTGTTGGACGGCCCAGCGGGATGATGACACACCCCATTTATGGATAGGATTTGCTCATATTGTGATCTTGTATCAGATTTTAAATCAGCGTAATAAAATACGTATAATCCATTCTGTACGCTTTCGATGACGATTACTTAATAAAATAATTTTTTTCTTAAATCTTTTAACATTTACAAGTACTTTAAATATCGAAGTAATCTATAACAATACTTAGGAACGACGTTAGGCTAATATTAATTTTGGCCAGTTATTTGCACGTGCTTCTATAATTGGGAAGGGAATTTGTAACATAAAAACACTTTCGGAATATTTGTGGATGACTCAGGTATGCAGCTTACCTCGGTATAAATATTCGCCATTGAACGATGTTCCAATTAGTCTTGTCCAGGATCCTCTATCTTCAAAAGCAGTAATGCATTGATATATAGTTTACCAGATTTTTTAAATGATTGTATATCTTATTATACCAGAATTTTTAACCTAAGATCCTATAACCTTCTTACTACTTTAAACTGTTAATCGCCCTCCCAATTTATAGCATACACTAATTTTTCTATACATGAGGTTTTGAAAAGGCTGTATTGCGTATTTTTTGCTTAATATTTCCGGATTCAATTTAGATTACAATTAATAAACGCTTTGAATTGGCGCTCTACTCTACTTCTCAGATGAACGGTTTGCAGTTTGTCGTATCAGTATCATAAAATCTCTAGATTATGCAATGATATCACCTACGAGTATATACAACCATAGTTCTTATAAGTCTTAAACGACAATACAAGCAATTGGACCAAACAATGGTTGCGTAACTCGAATTGAGACCTCTGAGTTCCGTTTACTGGGTGGCTCTCGTTTATGCAACGATTCTATTCTCGGTTTAAGGTAAGTGTCTATTAAGTAAGTGAAATATTTTTAGGTCTCTATTGCAAAAAAATACCCAAGTCCACTTCCACACTCATTTGTGTCTTCGATATTATCCGTTTAAACTGAACTTAAATATAATCCAAGATTGCTAGTGTTATCTCTTTGTAAATATGGCAGTTATGGGTTATGTATTGTATCACTATCATAACGTCTGAATAGTTATGAAAATATTTTTGTCTTCTTTGGTTTATGGATTTAGCAGTCGGTTGCTTTCAATTTTAATCAAATACCTAGTTAATTTTTAAATGGTTTCAGCATATCGATCAATTACCCCAAATTCGCTATGTTGTTCCGATCTCAGATCTTAGAAAATGTAGTTCATGTAGATGAGGATTGCTTTAACAAAATCGAATCTATTTTACTCCTTTTGTTTTTTCAGACAACCTTTGTAACATAAACGCCCGGTTATAACTGCTTTATGCCTGTCCTCAATGGACACTAAGCACTAGAGTGTTTTGGCCGCTGAACTGTATGGGCTTGCCTTTAAGTGGTACGGATTTTATGAGTTCAACATTCTCTTTGTTAACTATCGACGTATTTACATCCACACTTGTTACTAGAATGCGGAGTTTAGAATTGGTTATTATTGTTAGAAAATTGAGACTATATTTTTTTATTGGCTTATCTAAATTGCATTTTTTTATTATTAAATCTACATAGGTAAAGAACTTTTAATTCACCAAAGCTTACATATACTATGATCATGCACGGTTATTATTATGAAGATCCAATAAAAAATCATCATTATGTCTGGAAAGTTTTAATATTTTGATTTTAATTACCCATAGATTATAATACAAATTACTACAACTACGATCAATTACAAACTTGTATAACCCACTCTGTAGGTTTTGCAATTAATTCGTTTCTCGGACAAATATTGTTTTAATCATCTCTGCAGATAAAATAATAGGTATATTACATTGGTCATATAGTTTTCAATCGATGTTTGTACTGACCCTTTATAAACTACTTATATTCGATCTTGTTGTCCTTCCCAGATGCATGTTATTATTTTGGGTTCACGATTAATTTTAACTTCACATTTTCCTTATCGATTACGCAATGCAGTTTCATAATCGATGTATCGTTTTCTTAATTCTCGGGAGTGGCTTATGCGTAACCCGTTCATTTTAGCGAAGTAACTATACAATTACTAGAACACTGCAACGGTTTCGTAAATCTTTGCGGACATTGCATTGCCGATTGGCCACTAATCATTTAATTTAATTAGTTATCACGCGAAGGGAGTCTTTGAAGGTATATACGAGTAGTTTGTGTCAAAGGGGTTTTTAGGTTTTGTATTTATGAATAGATAAACATTATTGTTTTTCTTCTTATTTCTGTATTATTATTTCATAATGTTTAATAAAAAAAAACTATAAAAAGAAAAGAAAAAACAGCCTATATTTTCCTCAAAGACTGGCAACGAACCGATAATTCCTCTGGCATTGTGGGTGTTCATGGGCGATGATGACCACTTAACACCAGGTGGCCCACTAGCTCGATTGCCTCCCATTCCATAAAAAAAGTTGTTGGGTCTCTTTTACCAAACTCTTGTAAATTCTTAGTAATAATTGTCCACTTTTCTCTTTCAAAGATAAATTAAGTGATTACGCACTACTTGTCGTCAGGAGATTCAGGACAATCTAGTGCGTACTCCAGGTTTTGATGTTGATAAATAGGCTTAATAAGTAAAAACATCTCACTAAAGTGATTGAAACCTGAACTTTTAAAAGTGTTATATTTTTTGTTATTTATTGCTCTGCTTGTTTACAAATAGATTATATAAGTGGTGTAAGTTCATCAAACTCCGCTCAGGTTTGGCGACTTGCGTCGTAGTAGATATCGGCTATTCACTTTACACAATGTATCGTTATAGTCATGACTAGCTCTTTTCTGGTTACGACTGGCGGGCAAACTATTTTAGGCTATAGTGTGGAAGACTCACAGTCAAAGCCGTGTCCGCCTGCTCATATACTTACTCCTTTAAATTATATAAAAAAGGAGAAATTTAAATACTGCTGATAATGCCAGAAATAAAAAAAAACACGTGTAATCTAAACTTGTCTGTTTTGTATTGTAGAACACTTTTTTATTGAAATTCATTTACGTTTGAATTCACGACTAAGAAGATAAATATGTTTATAATTTATATGTAGGTACACAATAACACAAAGATTGGGCATTATAAATACTTAATGAGACATAAATAAAATGATTATAAATTGTTATTGAAGAAAAAGTAGGTATATGCTAACCGGCTTATTAAATTTTTATGGCTAGAGAGATTAAACGCATTTTAAAAACTCGCATTTGCAACTAATAATTATTTGAAAAAGTCGGTAGCTAGCCGGTACACATATTAAAATACTTATTAATCCAATCAATCCATCAGCCAATGGAAGTACACTGCTAGACATAGGCCTCTCCTAATGACACCCACAGGGACCTGTTGGTATAAATATTAAAGTAAAATCCTTACTAATATTATAAATGCGATTGTAACTCTGTCTGTCTGTCTGTCTGTCTGTCTGTCTGTCTGTCTGTCTGTCTGTCTCGCTTTCCTGCTAAAACTACTGAACCGATTTAAATGAAATTTGGTACACAGATAGGTTGGAGCCTGGGAAAGAACATAGGATACTTTTTATCCCGGAAAATGTAGTATTCCCGTGGGAATGGGTATAAGTAGCTCTGTCAATATTCTGCTTTTACGCCTAAACCGTTTGACCGATATGAATGAAATCTTTTACAGACATAAATGTGATCCTATGAAGTAACATAGACTATATTTTATCCCAAGAATATGTAGGGTTCCTGTGGGATAAGCCTATAAAGTAACACTGCCTATGCTATGCTTTCACGCCTAAACCATTTGACCGATTTAGATGATTTTTAGTATGGGGGTAGATGGGACCCACCCAAGAAACATAGGATACTTTCTATCCCGGAAAATGTAGTATTCCCGTGGGAATGGGCTTTCACGCCTAAAATATTCGCCCGATTTATATGAATTTTGCTGTGGACTTAAATAGAACCCTATGAAGTAACATAGACTATATTCTATCCTGGGAATATGTAGGGTTCCCGTGGGATGAGCATATAATGTAATGCAAAAGTAACGCTGCCTGTGTTATGCTTTCTCGCCTAAACCATTTGACGATTTAGATGAGTTTTAGTATGGGGGTAGATAGGACCCACTGAAGCAACATAGGATACTTTTTATCCCGGAAAATGTAGTATTCCCGTAGGAATGGGCTTTCACGTCTATACTATTCACCCGATTATAAATGGGACACTATGAAGTAACATAACCTACGTTTTATCCCGGGAATATGAAGGGTTCCCGTGGGATGAGCATATATTGTAATACGAAAGTAACACTGCCTGTGTTATGCTTTCACACCTAAACCATTATGACTGATTTGGATGATTTTTGGTATGGACAAAAATGAGACCTTAAAAAAGGACATAGGCTATTTCTTTTAATCCTTATCCTTACTAATATTATAAATGCGAAAGTAACTCTGTCTGTCTGTCTGTCTGTCTGTCTCGCTTTCCTGCTAAAATTTCTGAACCGATTTAAATGAAACTTGGTACACAGATAGTTTAAACTCTGAGAAAGGACATAGGCTACTTTTCATCAAGGAAAAGGGGTTTTAAGGGGGGATGAAAAGTTGTATGGAAGTATTGTCATTTTTAAAGCTAGAAGCTTGAAACTTATTTTTGTTGATTAGATATAAATAAATATGACATTCAAAGTTTGTAAAAAAAATGTACCTTTAAGGGGGTAAAATAAAAATAGGGGTGAAAGTTTGTGTGGAAATTCGTCATTTTTGAAGCTAGAATGATGAAACGACGTGTAGACGACTGTAGCTATACGAGTATTTCTGTTACGCTTTCACGATTAAATCATTTGACCGATGTAAACGATTTTTGATATGGACATAAATGGGACTCTGTGGAGTAAAATAAACTACAACTTATTTTCATTCTGAACCCAACCCTGTAGTCTACGCGGACGGAGTCGCGGGCAAAAGCTAGTAAATAATAAAATACATATTAAAGTAAAATAAATTGAATTGCGTGCCTGATGAAAGCACGATACATTATTACTCGCGATCATAAATCATTTGAGGTTACCCAACTCCGACCTAGTCACTTGTAATCCATACGTATTAAAATGCGTATGTATCATTGTTTTTCTATATCCGATAAATTCAAGGATGCGCACGCGCAATTTAGGTCAAACAGATCGAACGTTAAGATATTACCTTTTCAAGGATTTTTTTCAATGGCGTATAATGTGCGATCGAGATTACTTTGTGTCGTATCGATCCGAATCCATAATACATTGATAATTTCGAAATTACATGTATGTACATGGGTCACGGTTAGTGTTATTGTCAAGTGATGTGATGGATCCTCTGAATGCTGTTGCTAGGAGCACTAGGATTGGCAATTTTATTACTTGTATTCCTTTTAATGTTTAAATATTTTTGAACATTTTAAGAAGCAGTGATGGCCTCGAGGCTTACGCGCGCTTCGAGAATTCTTCGTCGAGAATTTCGACGGTCGCAGGTTCGAAACCCCAGGCACACACCTCTGACTTTTCGAAGTTATGTGTGTATTCACAATGAATTATCACTTGCTTTAACGGTGAAGGAAAACATCGTGATAAAACCTGCACACCTAAAAAGTTCTTAGGAATTTGTTAGGTGTGTAGTCCGCCAACCCGCACTAAGCCAGTGTGGTGGACTAAGGCCTAAACCCTCTCAGTTGTAGAGGAGGCCCGTGCCCAGCATTGGGACGTATTTGGGCTTATGATGATGATGATGATTTTTGAACATTACAGATTTAATAAGAACACCTGAACGATAATATGGTTTTCATTAGGGGATCAACGCCTTACAATTTACATTTAATAATTAATTGGACCTGAACCCTATAAAGGAAGTTTAAAGCAATAAAATTTTAGGGGACAATTCTGATACACTAAGATACAAGTACCTAGTCGTGATGAACTCGAGACTTAGACGCACGGTCATGAATTCTCGGTTATATTGCAAGGCCTGTACATCTAATAAATATAAACACCTTAGGAATTTCGTAGGTGTGTAGTCCGCCAACCCGCACTGGGCCAGCGTGGTAGACTAAGGCCTCTCAATTGTAGAGGGGGCCCGTGCCTAGCAGTGGGACGTATATGGGATGATGATGAAAAAACAAGTATTATGTGGTCATATAAACATCTGGCCCGAAACCAATATTTGTACATCGCAAATTACATTTATACAGCTAAATGTGATATTAAATTTTTACTTATGGATTTTCATACATAATTGGCCGAATACTGAAACGCTACTTAATCTGAGGGCGACTTATATTTAAGCAGTATATACTTAAAAATGCCATGTAAAAGAACTTTTTGTGGTAATGTTGTCATTTATGGAAATTTAAGTCGGCATTAGTTAATCACAGTCTTAAAACCGATAAATGATGTTTCAGTATACCGCTTAAATTATAACAGCCACTTGAATATAAGTCGCCCTCAGATTAAGTAGCGTTTCAGTATTCGGCCCAATATAATGTATATTTTTAAGGCGCGATGAAGGTTATGTAGTATTTATTATCGAACCAAATGAAGCATTGAAGCAGATACTGAATATATATTTTTATTACAATATTTTAACACGTTTAACTTTAATTTCATTCATTTCCATTATTATTTCTTTGATTGTTTTTTTTTTCTAGTAATCTAATGTTAACTTTTATGTATGTATGTACGTTTAACATGTATGTATTGTGTACTTCTGTAATAGTTGAACATATCAGAATGTTACAGTATCATTAAATATGTATGTCCAATTCACCAATTGTTATATGAGTATAGCGTTGGTGAACCTTGATTAAATAAATCATCATCTTTAACCCATATACGTCCCACTGCTGGGCACGGGCCTACTCTACAATTGAGAGGGTTTAGGCCTTGATAGATTATTATTAGCAAATTTAGAGCTATTCATTAAATAGACATTAAAATCACGCCTTTCACCTTTGCGGTTTGGAGACCAAATGTTATCGGTTTGCGTAAATTCCACTAACACTCGCACCGTATAAGGGGATCGTTAATTTATTATTCAGTCTTGGCCAAATATGTTAATTTCGATATAAATTTATAACATTAAGTAACCATTATCACAATATGGGGAAATCCATGCACAAACAAACAATAAATCCCAAATAAATACAATTATCTAAGAAAAACAATCGTGCCATTACTGTAATCTCTCTCGTACGTATATATGTACATACATTATTATAAAAATGCCTATTATTAAACATAGATATATAAACAAGATTAGCGTGCTTAAGTGGCAGTGGGCAAGTCACATCTGTCGCAGAACTGATAACCGTTGGGGGAAACGTGTTCTGGAGTGGAGACCACGGCTCGGCAAACGTAGAGTAGGACGCCCTCTGGCTAGGTGGGGTGACGATATCGATATCGCAAGGTGGCTGGCAGTGGTTGAATGAGGAGGGCCGAAGATCAAGCCCAGTGGCGTGCCATTGGAGAGGTCTATGTCTAGCAGTGGACGTGAGAGAAACTTGTGATGATGATGATGATGATGATATAAACAGTCACGCCTGTATTCCCGAAGGGAGAGGTGCACTACTGAACCCACATTACATCGGATATTATCTCCTGCCTAATTGGTGTTTACGGCTACTGAGAATTTCCTAACGAAAAACCCAAAAACATAAATAATTATAATAACTATTAATAACTTTTGCTTGAGCCGGCAACCGAAACCTCCATCACACTTATGCTGCGAGATCAAAGGAGCACCTGAGCTTATAACAATAAACATAATTTGCGTTCGATTTTTTTTTATTAGAAACAAAATAAATATAAAGTATCATAAATGGTAAAACACCTTAAGTGTTAAGTTTTACATAAAGTCAAGGTCTATAGTTATATATTTATTTAATTACCGGTATCAGGAAGTAATAGCGACTTTTTACTCTGCAGCATATTGCTTCCTAAGTAAACGCTAACCATATTGGTCTTAAGCAGGTCGCGTCTCTGCTTACTGCTTTCATGCTCCATGTTTATTTCATCTGTGCTGAGCATCCTACACTATATCTGTCTTGACTACTTTTTTTGAATATTTATCACAAAACAATCGTGTTTTTTTTTGCGATTTTCCATATAGATCCAACGTTTCGACAGTACTGTTGACGGCCGAGCGTGCCTTGCGAAATTCCGGCCTTCATCGATTTTATGTAACCCGCCAATATCTGTTGTTAATGTTAAGGATGTTGTTTCTCATTTCGGTTATCCTCCCACGTTATTGCGTTAGTAGATGCAGTCGAGCCGGTGAAATCTCACTGTTTTGGGCGGAGGCAAGGTTATAAATTCCAATTTTACGATGTTCAGGTTTTTTTTACTTTAAATGTAAATATCTTTTAAAGATATTACAATAATTGTATTATAAATTATTATAAAGAGTATTTTATAGTTATTTGTAAACTCCATATATCCCATAAAATTAAAATCAGCGTGGACAAAGTGAACAGATGGAATGACAAAAATTTGATTATTGTAAATATTTATTGTGAAGGAAAAAGCCTTAACGAAGCCTGCACGCCTTCTTAAAGAGAACTCTTGTTCCTAACAAGGTATTCCATAGGTATGTGAAGTTCGCCAATCCGCACTAATCCAGCATGGTGATGGGTGCGTGTGTTACCTTATTGATATTAGAGCAGGCCAGTGTCTAGCAGTAGAACGAATATAGATAGACATACGAAATACATAGATTTAGATTAATACAAATCTTGGTGATTAGTCTCGGTCGGATTGGGACGGATTATACTGAGGACGGTTTTAGATTCAATCTCGGAATGCGTTCTAAGTTCTAATCTTTAGGTTATAACTGTATTTTAGGATTTTTATAGGCGATTTCACCAAGTATAACTAACCCAAAAGTTTAAGAATAACCAATGTAAAGCATTAAAAAATATTTGAAATGTTCTAATAAAATATAAATATATAAATAATTATAGTTCGAATTTATAAATAAATGTTTAATTAAATAGATTACAAATCGTTGATCTTCCTTGATCTTTCGATCGCACGAAACTGTACCAAGGTCTCGTGTTTAACCTCAGAATTATCTAATCTCGTGTTTTGTTCGCAGAAAACCATACTGGACAGTATAACGCAGGATGACAGCTCGTTCACTGGCGATGGTTACACCTCCCTGGCCATCATATACACGACCCTGGCTATATGCAACTGGCTGGCGCCTTCGATCATCACGATGACCGGCCCGAGAGGGGCCATGCTTATTGGAGCTGTTACGTATCTGTACGTATGCCTTTGAAATAAATGTTACTAGAATCGTCACGTACTTTAACGGTGAAGGAAAACATCGTGAGGAAACCTGCCTGAATCTGAATTGCTGAGTTAATTAGTCCGCCAACCCGTACTAAGCCAACTTGGTGGACTAAGGCCTAACCTCTTTCAGCTATAGAGGAGGCCCGAGCCCAGCAGTGGGTCGTATATGGGCTAATAAAGAAAGTTTTTTTTTATATAGTAGCCTTTCTAGAACATAAGTAGGTACATATGTACCACTTTTTGTTATTCGGGAACACTTAAAGTTCTTTAAGTGCATAGTTTTAATGGTGTAGGTATGTCATAGCTATACATACATACCTCTGATTGTTTGAAGTTAACCCCTTACTGCATCGTGGTACATATATGAACCAACCGATATTGCTTATATTTCACAATTGAATACATATTTAATCGTTTTCTGCATCGTGTGTCTTATTTGTAACGTAGAAGTGTATGCGAAATCGATTTTAATGCTTGCTGTGAGCGGCCAGTCGAATTAAAATTTACGTCGAAGTTTTCAAAACAAGTTGTGACAGGTACAGTGAGTATTTTGAATGTCGCAAATGTAAAGTTAGTTTATGTTTGAATAACAAGAGAAATTATTTCCATCTGTTCCATACGTTGTAACTATTTTAAAATAATTTTAGAATTTGCCTTAAAAAGTATGTTGTATGTATGTAAGCATGTTTGTTGTGCCATATTAGGACCAAACCAAAATCATTAAATATAAAAAAAAGTGTCTTTTTATTTATTATTTTCTATCGCATATATTTTTTCGACTCAAAACAAAAAATCATGCAGCAAGGGGTTATGTTTTCGTAATAAAATATGATACACTCTTTGTTGCGGTGAAGGAAATATTCCAGAACGCAACGCAATTGCTTTGGTTAGCTGTGGCTGTGGTTTCTCTTTTTTTGAGATCCTAAAGAGCATTCACTTAAATGAGCTATAAACATATTTTCAAATAACATTTAGCATTAGTTTGACTGCCTCATGGTCTTGCGGCACAGATATGTGCCGTGCGATCTAGAGGTCCTAGGTTCGATTCCCGGGTCGGGCAAAGTATTATTGGGTTTTTCCATTAGGAATTTCTCAGTAGCAGCACGGATAAACGGCAATACGCTCGCCCCCTATTACGTGGGACTGATACATACCTGGCGAAATGTGGGTGCAGAAATGCACCTCTGCCTACCCCTTATGGGATTACAGGCGTGAGTTTATGTATGTATGTATGTACATTTAGCATAAAGAATTCAATGGTGTGAATTCTAGAGTTAATCATGCAATATGTACCTAACTTCATACACTTTCTGATCTGCCCTACTTGAGGAATTTGTAAAAACATCGAAAAAGGTTCCCAAATCAAGGCACGCTATAAAAAAATGCGAGGAGTCACTTTCGCGTTTATGCTCGTGGATATGGTTATCTGTGTATGTAAACACCAAATCCGCAACTTTCCTGCATTAAGAACATCTGTTATTTTGATAATCAAAAGACCTTTTTTGTAAAGAAAGTATGGGGGTAAACAAGAAATGCGTTGTCAACTCGACTTGACTTGGTGAACCAGGTCACAAATGTCTAATCACAAAACTATATTTGATGATTTATTTCAAAGGTGTGATTTTAAATGTATTAATTTATACGTTAGACAAAAGAGTTTAGATTTCATACCTTGAATATTGCTAGTGTCTCAGCAATCAGCCTTTATTCATAAAATTCAATTAACTACTTCAGCATTTAAAAATCGGTGTTCAAAATGAGAGAGGGAAAGAAAAAATTATGGAAGAGTTAAAATATTGATGGGTTTATAGGTCGCATATTTTCCAGTAATTTTATACTTGTAATTGAACCAACACACCCAGCTCCAGACGTTTTCACACAAAGTCGTTTTACAATCTCTTAAAGATTGCCGGAAGCACGCCAATGTTTTGTTGTTTGATGATCATAATTATGATCCATACTTTCCATCTTCTCCCAATAAGATTCTTGTCAAAACGATGGCATGCCGGGTGTCTAAATGTCACAACGATATAGAGGCTAAAGATACAAATGACAATAAATTGCCCCTTATCGCATGACATAATGTGTTGTCTCAATCTAAGCGCGTGCAATAATGTTGTCTCCGCAATATCACGTGGACTCTCTGGCACTTTATGCGAATGCCATGTTAATTGTTAACAACTGTGTAAAGGAGTTATTAACTGGAATGCGAGCGACTCTAGAAGACTTGATGCGTTTTTTCTACTTTTGTCCTTGATTTTTGTTACTGACGCGTGATGGCGAATGGACCAGGTACAAAGCCCCGGCTTTTTAAAATTATCAATGTATTATTGAAAGCTGAACTAGGCTGGCACAGCCTATGGCCTAACTCTTTTGGCGTAGCGGAAGCCCGTGCCTGGTATTGTGACACTACTGTACACTACGAGTATATCCTACATACGTTATCATCATCATAATCATCAGCCCATATACGTTTCACTGCTGGGCACAGGCCTCTTGTACAACTGAGAGGGTTTAGGCCTTAGTCCTCCACGCTGACCTAGTGGGGATTAGTGGACTACTCACCTAATAAATTCCTAAGAACTTTTAGGTGTGCAGGTTTCCTCACGATGTTTTCCTTTACCGTTAAAGTACGTAATAACATACATAACTTCGAAAATTCAAAGGTGCGTGCCTGAGGTTGAACCCGCGACCGCCGAGATTCTTGAACGCGTGTTTTAACCTCGAGGCCATTACCACTTTACTTTTGACACACGGCACATTTCCATACTCTGTGATGACGAACAAACTGCCTTTCGAATTTAGATAGTATTCACACCACCTATGGTATTGTTTGTTTACATTGTATTAAGTAACATATTACGTCAATAAGAAGCACATTAATACCTTCCGAATATGTAATATCTGACCGTCATACGATGCACGAGAGTGGGTCATTTATGTTGTGTAACCATTTTATACTCTAATACTTTTTACAATGTGTCTGCTGTGAGCGACCAAGACAAAGTTTCTCAAAGTGGGCTATGACGCCCCTGTGAGGGCGCTGGGGGTGTGCTTGGGAAAGGTATGAGATAATTGGAATAAAAAAATAAAATGGTTGAAAATGGCAGTAGAAACCTATAGTGTATGAAATAAGTATTGCATAAAAATTATGAGAAGGAACGAAAGTATTCTTGTTACTTATAAACTTTGCATAAATGTGTGTTAACTAAGCAGTATTTTTCTTCCTCTATCGAATGTGCCGAGAAAACGTTAAATATGTACTTATACGACCTTTATATTGTCCCTAGGGTTTTGAATCCATGACCTTGTACTAATGAAATTAGGCGTGGGTTAAGTTTTCGATGACACTGCTTGATCATCAATATTAACATAGGAAACGTTTTGGTAAATATTATTTTCTTAGATTGTGGATTTGTGTTGCTCCATAGATTATCCTGATTTAAAAACCCCCAAACTTAAGGTCGCCTTCTCTGAAGTGTAAGTTATGTCAAACCATTACCTACATATGGGAATTACTACAATTATTGACAACGGCCATTTATAATATCGTCTACACTTTACCAAAAAAAGAAAAATAGACACATACATAATCACGCCTGTATTCCCCCAAAGATTAGGGACAGGCAGAGGTGCATTTCTTCACCCACATTTCGCCTATTGTTTTCGTGCCACGTAACAGGAGGCGAGCCTGTTGCCGTTTTCCGTGCACCATTCCAGACTCCGTGCTGTTATTGAGAATTTCTTTAAGGAAAAACCCAAACACCTACCCGGAAATCGAACCCCGGAGACTTGACCTCAGATCTTCCGGCTCCCAAGGGGCATATACTTTGAGGAACACTGGCTTACACTATGTGTGTCGTGCAGTTGGCTAATCAGCAAATCAAGAGCAACCCGCATTTATGGCTCAACCTATCTAGATGGAATCTTACATGCAAATAAAGTACCGTTAAATTACCGTTTTATGATTTATTTACAATCTTTCATTCGTGGTGGTAGGTACATAGAAATTGTCAGACACGTGTATGTAATGAATGCTACTGTTTCCTACTAATATCGCAATAAGGAGGTTGGTAAATTGGCAAACGATTTTTTTCTAAAACATTGTCGCTTTTCTCCCATATAATTGCCTTCCCTATGTGAACTAGAATCGAAATATCGACCGAAGTGTGTGGTCTTTCGAAATGTGCCAATATACACTTTAGTTTAATAGACCAAACAGAAAAGATTATTATCAAATGACGTCCTCAGCCATATCCGTTCAAAATAACGTCGATGACTCCACGTGTAAACAGTGCAGTTTGGTCTTTCGCTCGATTTCATCGTAAGAAGTGCGTACATATTTCTTTCTTTCGTGGGGCCTTTCAAGCGAAGCGGCTAGAATGAACGCTCTTACTAACAAGCGATGAACGCTAATACTTTTTCATTAGCTCAAATTTGATTGTATTTGGATGCCAGCTGGACAATTTTTTTTACGGGTAGGTTAACCGTACTGAATAATTGTATCCGTGAATTTAATATTGTAGATTATTTATTACTCAAATATCTTTATTTTCCCTAAAAACCCAATTTAATTTAATTTAAGCCTATAGAAACTATGTCTCTAGCAGAAACTAATTTTATGTAAAGGATAATTAACTTTCAATAATCTAGTAATTGGATGAAAGTTGTTGCATGTTTATCTAAAATGGTGCTAATAAAATTTAATTGAAATTTCTACAGCTCTTTATTTCCATTTGAAAATGTTTAACTATTATGACAAGATCAATCATAACGTAGGCTTTCCTCTACGCTTTTAATTATTACCACTTTCTATTTTTTTAAATAATCATGATAAGAAACATCAAGTCCGCCTAATGATTAATTAACATATTATGAATGTTAATCAGAAATTTCCTTATAATCATTCAGCCTCTATAAATCATTGAGTTACTGATATCGTTGCTGAACTGTGTTTTGAGCTACTGAAAATCAGATATACTGTGTCCGTGCAATACGTTCTACACGGTCCCAGGTGACTAGCGACAAGAAACTTTCACTGAACAATTGTTTGTACAGTGTACTTCGTACGTAGTGAACCCACAATACGCAGCTGATGTCGTTAAGTGGATGTATGTAGATGTGAGAGTAGTCTCTGTATTAACACCTGATTGGAAATTTTTGGCCACAGTGTCATACATTAGGCGTAATGTATGACACTGTGGAAGGAAAACCGCGTGCTCAAACTCCGAGACGGAAATTTATGTGATTGTTACTAATATTCCTGGTCTATGTTAGACTGGAATTCTTAGTTGTTTCAAGTTTTTGAGACATGTATTTTATTATGAAATTTGACTGTGTGTAAACTAATTTCGGAAATTACACACAGAATACAAAAAGGTTAGGAAAACCTGAATTGATAATAAATTATGATAACTAGTAGCGTGTTCGGTATTGTGCAATTTCTAATTTATTAACACATTAAGCGTTTAAAAAATATACCAACATTTCTTTTTGGAGAGACCAGCAATTGATATACCTAGAAGAAGAATAGATTAATTCCTGGTTTCTTGCTCATTGAAAATTTCTTTTTTAAAATCTTATTTTAATAGAAAAGCTAACATGTAATTGTTATTATTATTGTTTATGATACATTGGTAAATAATACCATATAGTCATAAATAAATAGCTAGCAAGCTTGGATAAGTGAACAAAATCGATATGTTATTCTCGTGGCTATGTGAAGAATGTGACGCAGTGCATATAGTACCCGGTGATGCAAATACCCGCAGACCACAATAAACGCGGTGAAAGGTTTGTCGTGCCAAGTTGTGTCGAGATAACGCTTTGTACAAAGCGTAATCTATCAATAGGATAGAATAGGATCAAGATATCTTGATCCTTTCGTAGAGCATGACTTACCATTGTTGGAACCCTTTCTATGTTGTATTTTAACGAATTTAATGTAAAAAGACTTGCTGATATATTATTAAAAAATTGTGGAATATGTATGTATGAAGATTAAGAATTGTTTGTATTCAATGACGCAACAAACTTGCCATATTATATAAGAGATGTGGTCATAGTTCGCCATTCTCTTCTCGCCAGTTGACATTATTTCTAAAACACCGGATGCCATTTGCATTGTGTATGTAGTTATTTTGTTAGTATAAAAGTTCTAGCTTCAATCATCATTGCATGTAATGTCTCTGATTTTGCGATGAATCACGTTCAATACGCCTTCAAAATAAGTTGTATTGAGTAGTGCAAGCTATTGGTCTTTGGCGACCTTCTCGCATCGCATACAGGTGCGCGATTGGCTGGCGTTTAAGGCGTGTCGTGTGGGAATGCAATCGAAAGTACAACTAGTTCAAGGGCATACGCCAACTAGAGGTAAATATGGACCGGTTTTAAAGAGGAACTATCAATGAGCACGTAGCCTGCAGGAGCATTGTATGCATCGGTTATTGCACTTCTCTGGTAATATCAGTCGTTGACCAAGGCGGATGTTCGGAGGTTCACGTTTGCGTTGGCCATATTCAGAAGCGTAGCGTGCCTTGGCGGGGCCCCGTATAAAAATTTGTTTGGGGACTCTTAGGAAGGCTAAAGATTTTTCACAAAAGAAAAAAAATACATAAATTTAAAAGAAATATTTATTCATCATAATTATTTATCTGTCATTTTTCCAAATTTATTACAAACAATTCAAATTAATATACACTCTCCTTGCCTTTTTTTTCGGCAAATTGATTTATTAAATCATTTATTGCTGATGATGACTTCAGTTTTACCGACTTTTGAACCCACGCTTTACGCGGGAAAAAAAGAAATTACATTTTAACTTTTGTCATTTCTGGAAAAAAAATTGGGAAGTTTTTATTAATTTTTGCTTACACACGTTGGTGGCCCCCGTATCCCGGGGGCCCCGTATAATTGATACGGCAGATACGGCGGTAGCTACGCCCCTGCCCATATTACTGGTGCTTTATATATATTCTTACGGAATTAATTGATAGATTGGAATGCCGATCCTTGCAATCATTCTTGTTTTATATATAGTAAAATTGATTTGTCATCATCTGTAGCCTGCCTTCGGATTGTAAAACCACATGTTCTTATTAATCTTCGACAATTACGTACAAAATATTTAAATTTTCGTTACGATTGTAGTCAATATTTCATTCGTAACTTATGATTCGTAGGCGTATTACTTAGTGCCACAATTTTTTGTACTAAATAAAGTTGAGCGTAGTTATACATGCCTACAATCTTACCGAATAAACTAGGAAAGTTTTGTGAAAGTCCGGTATCGTGCCTCACTGGAGCAACATGGGATTTGTCACTGTCGACAGTGATTTCCTAGTAGTTAACCTAAAACATAGGAATAACTTGTATTAAAGTAAAGTAATAGGATTTTAATTTCTTAGGTGTGTAGTCAGCGTGGTGCACTAAGGCCCAAACCCTCTCAATTGTAGAGGAGGCCCGTGCCCAGCAGTGGGACGTATTTGGGCTGATGATGATGATGATGAATAGGATTTAACAAATTGATATTTATTGATGCTGATATTTATTGTTTGAGCTGTTCTCAATTTCTTTTTACTTCTTGTTTATGGCACTCGTACGTCGAGAGAATCATTTAATGATATAAAACACATTTTTACTTATTTTACGATAAAGGTAGTCCTATGTAACCCGGATAGTCATATTATATATGTGTATGTACGTACTGTTTTTAGTTTAACACAAAATTTATATTTACAAGTCTATGCAGACAAAGTCGCGGGCAGTAGCTATAAGTTAGACGTTAGACTATCGTAATTGAAGATAAAACTTGAACTTCGCCCGGTACTTGCTGATTTTTTTAGTTTAAATAAAAGTAAAACACATATACATGTAGTATTATTTAGCATTTATAAACCACTTAGGTTTATCAGCAATGCTAATATTGTCTGCAGTAAGACTTCAATTGTTACATTTTAAGTATAAAAAGAATCAGAACACATAAATAAAACAACAGGAGTTAAGTAAGTATACGTACACAATAATGAAGAAATAATGTTTAATAAAATATGTCTTCAACTCATATAATATAGAATTTACTGATCAGATTCATGCTCAGATTAATCGAGATCTAAAGCTCTCTTGAGGGGTTCAAAAATCTCACAGCCTAACAAATCTAACAAGCAGTGGCCAGACAATACTGAATAGGTATTAAGTAATGAACGCGATACCAGTAAAATATATACTATATACTAGTATATACTAATACTAGTGACTGTTGTTCTATTTGTAGTTATTATGGAATGTCCAGGACCCGGCGACAATGAACTCGCCCGGTGAGTCCCGTTACAATGGCAACACATTTTGAATATAAAACACATACCCGGTATTGTACACTGTTTAAGCTCGGCCGATAGATTCGTATTCAATAGCCTTTTTTGAGAAAAAAAAAAGGTAAATGATCTGGTAATAGTGTAACGTGCTTTGAATTTTGAATTTGGAATCTGATTGTTTTTTTTTTTATTTTTTTATTTGGTATAGATAGGACGTAAATAAATCGGTTCCTTGTAATAGGAATTGTGAATGCGATATAAATAGAAGTAGTGCTGATACACAATAGAAGTTCTGTTGAACATATTAAGTAATTTATAATCTTACTGATGATTTAGGTTAATTTATTTGAAAATTTCATAGAATATTTTAATTTTATGATGACTTCCAAATTTTTAATTAGATTATACCTAGTCCATGTATTCCGATTCGCCGTACAGCCACCGCAAAGATGGAGTTTCCTTCATTTGTCCCGAACGAGGGCTATTTTTCTTTTTAAATTTACTATTACCTGATGTCGTTTCTTGTCCTAGTTTTTGTATGTAAACATGGATTAAATCTATAACAATATTAAATACGGTAAAAGATTTAACATTTGTCAAAATTATATTTTAAAGTAACGTTAAAGTTCTTTATGACCTGGATTAAGAACAATTGAAGTAAGAAATAAATTTAATACCACCTGGTATGTGTATACTGTATGTGTGTATAAGTCGCGATAGCCTCGAGGTTACGGTCTAGAATCTCGGCGGTCGCGGGTTTAAACCCCGGGGTACACACGTACTTTAACGGTAAAGGAAAACATCGTGAGGAAACCAGCACACCGATTTTTTTAAAGAATTTCTTATATCTGTAGTCCGCGAACCCGCACTAGGCAGCGTGGTGGACCAAGGCCTTACCCCTCTCAGTTGTATAGGAGGCCCGTGCCCAACAGTGGAACGCATATGGGTTTATGTTGATGAAGTATCCGAAATGAATAGATTTATTAAGTAACATAGCAGTGCTAAAACAATGATAGTAATATTTGTTTACTCGATTGCAATTAGAACGATGCAATCAATAGCAATCTGGGCCACACGCAGTTGCTACTATATACTTTTATTAAAGTGTATGCCGGCGAATAATTCGAATAGTCATTCAGACGTCCATCGATTCACATTCACGTGTTTAGATATGGTATTATCTAATGAGGCAATTTAAATACGTTTCTGTGCACCTTTTTATACCTTTTTATATAAAATAAAATAAATAAATAAATACACCCAACAGTCACATACATAGTTCTGATCCCACACTAAGATGCAAGTCTTGTGTCGTGGGTATCAGAAACTACGAGAGACTTTTCGGTCTCACATACACCCAGACCCGAAACAAATATTTGTGGGTCACACAAACATTTGTCTCGGTGCGGGGATCGAACCCGCGGCCTCTCGTTTCGCAAGCTGGTGTCTAGCCAACTGCGCCACGGGGCTGTCAATTATATATATTAATGACATTAATGATGTAGGTAGTTTAAAAAACGTGTTATAGGACTAGTATAGTAATAATATTATATTTATTTGACTATATTAGTTTTCAATATACGCTCCTTGCTTACCACGCGTTTACTCGGGATTCACACACTAAAGAAAATCCTAAAGAGAACTTTTAGTCACGCAGGATTCCTAATATGGTTTTCTTCTCCATAGCAGTATGTGATAATTTTGGATATGCACATCAAATTCATGGTGTTCTAAGTGGCTGGAATTTAAACCCGCGACGTGACATTGTCAAGCTTCAGATGCTCGAAGCCGTAATGCTCTCAGACTTAAGTTATGTCTTAGGTATGAATTCTACCAATTCAGCCAGAATATCCACGTTACGAAATCACTGTTAACTAGGGACGTCTAGCGGTGAAACGCATATGGCCCGAAGAACATAAAACTCTAAAATGCATCGCTATGCTTCATGTGTTTTTGAGGCAGAAAAGATTCTTGTAGTTTCTGATACCACGTTACAAGTGTTGTATTTCAATGTGGAATAAGAATTAGTATTATGTATGTATTCCCTAGTAGGGTCACATCATGAAATCGATTTTCCCAGAAAGCAAATCTAAATGGATGCTTTTCGAATCTTAAATGAAATAGCGTAGTCGTTTTTTAAGCATTACGTCCACTTGTCATCAGATGAACCCTTTGTTTTATCACTGCCAAAAAATAGCGCAGTAAAATAAATGAATGTAAAATAAAAATACAATATTTAAAAATAGGCAGTTACATAACTATAAAACTTTGCTGGTGGTAGGATATTCGTATCCGCCCGGATGGCGACCACCGTACACAGGGCGTAAAACCCGCCATAGTGGCACATGCAAGTGTGCCGCGTTCCGGGATCAGCCAGTGTATATCCGGTTTTCGGGGGGGCTTCAATCATGGTGAAAGGATGACCGTGCCGGCAATTTTTTTGGCCGGTTTGTCGCGGTCGGTCCTTTGATCGCCATGATTGATAGTCCCCCAAACTTCTTCACAATAAGGTGAAGAGGTATTCGGCCGGCATGATTGTGTCGACCAACGGGAGACCATCATCTCTCGCTGGTCGGCACTTTTTCTGGACTCCATTGCGCTTACCATCAGGTGCAATGGGGTCACTTTGCCGTGCCAGAATAAAAAAAAAAAAAAAAAAAAAAAAAGTATTCTAATTAAAAAAATCACTGATAAAAACACGTAATGGTACTTTAATGCTAATTCTGTAATTGTAATAAGAATTATATGATGATGAATTCACATTTTAATACATTAATTGGTTTTAAAACTATTTTTAATACTATGTACCTACTTAAATCTGTTTTTTTTTATTCTACGTGTCATTTTTAAGGAAATTAGAGCACAAGATTCGAATTTTAAAAAAATCTAAAATTTTCGACGCTCGAGTAGGTACCTAATGTAGATACGATTATTGAGAATATTGTTCTATTAATGTACACAAGAAAAAGCTTTCAGCCACAGTTTTTATTGTTATTACGTAACTTTTACCTCATGCATAAATTAAATAGTTTTTTTTATTCAATCGATATTGTACGGAGTAGGTACTCGTATTTGCTAAAAAAAGTCGTGTGCGAAGAGTTTGTGCTAGACAATCTTGGTATCTGCATTGAGGTCAATGCTCGTTTTGTTGTCTTTGACGGCTACTACAGATATTTTGTATCGCGTCCTTCTAAGTGTACATATTATACCTACTGTAGCATTTTTCTTTATGTTGAGCCATCTCTAAAGTGGTGCCGATAACCGATTTATTAAAAGCCAGATAGTTTTTGGACTTTATGATCATTCCCGTTAGAGCCATTAACCTTTTTAAAATGTATCATTTTTAATAAAGACTTGAGACGAAGTGTATTGATAAACGAGTCTCTCACTTGGACAAGAAACTTGCAATCTATGCAGTGTATATGTGTTTCACTTTTTGGCTTCATCGGGTCATAGCAAACTGAATGGGTTGACGAAGACGAAGAACATTTCGGTAAAAAGTAATGAGTATGAAAGTTGGAGGTTGAACAGGCAAAGGAAAGTCAATGAAGAGATAGATGGAGTCCGTGAGCCGTGAGGAAAGATATGAAGGAAAAGGGGGTGAATGACTATATGATTAATGAACGGCTGTGTTTGGAAGGAAAAAACATACTGCGCCGACCCCAAATAGAACTGGGAACTGGGCAAGTAATGATGAAGCAAACTAAAAGGGAATGCTCCTCCACAAATTGATACAGGGTTATTTTTTTATTTTGTCCTCTAATAAAATGGTTATAAAATCGGAAAGGTTTGCAGATCCCACCTCAAATCTTTTTTTATTTTAAATTATCTTTGTTTTATTGCGTTAAGAGACCATGCTCATAAAAAATAATACTTAGGTATGTCCTTTAGAACTCACGTGTTCATTACTTTTAGATATTTACCAGATTCATGAACTGGTTTCTTTCTATAATAATATCGTTTGGCAATCCTTAAAAATGTTAATATAAACATAGAATTTAAATAGGAGATTTTAATTTATGAAATGGATTGAAAATAATTTATTGTATCTTTAAGATGAAATGATTTAAAATCACCACAGTATGTACCTATAGCAGCAATCGTTCGTATGAATAGTGAACTTTTATAGGCAGGGCCGGGCGGCAAAAGGTTATAGTCATCTAGTGACTAGCTCGTTTGTCAGAAACAAAGCTTTGATATTTTACTGTTTGGGTATATGAAGTAAGTGTTTCCAAAGAAAGAACATCATTTGATCTTAAAACGAACAGTATTTTCAATATATTTTTTTTTAAACTACTTCACTCTTGCTTCCTAGGTTTCTAAGTTCTTCGTAGTAATATCTCCATACCCATGGTGGTGTCCTATTGTGTAAAGTTTTTTCATTGATATGACAGTCTTGTGACGTAATTCTACTGCATCAGCCCATACCCGACTTCGTGCTAAATAAGTGCGGCTATCCTCAACAGTTAAATGTGTAAAGTATTAGTCCAAAACGCTAGTCTAGTGCGGGTTGGCTCTTCTTGCGTTTTGAAGTTGCCGTTTGTCATCAAGGCTTTGGAAATCGTTATTAGATTTATGTATGGTATGCAAAATCGTCCATCCACACGCAACGTCTTTCAAACCGACAAGTAGTTTAACCAATATGATTAATATTCGTTCAGGATGTTTTTGTGACGCAAAATGATCAAACCGGATTTCATTATTGACATTCAACATCCATCGTTATTCGTTATTCGTTGGCGGACTACACACCTAAGAAATTCCTAAGAACTTTTAGGTGTGCAGGTTTCCTCACGATATTTTCCTTCACCGTTAATGTATGTGATAATTATTTGTGAATACACACATGACTTCGAAAAGTCAGAGGTGTGTGCATGGGTTTGAACCCGTGACCGTCGAGGTTCTCGACCGCGTGCCTAAACCTCGAGGCCATCACGACTTGTTCATGCCGAATGCTACTAGATTATTCATTTAGGAAATTTTCAAGTGCAGACCGGGGTTTGGTAATTTGCACGAAAACTGGCAATAGGCTCGTCCTTTATTTCGTGGGATTTAAAACACAATTGGCGATACGTGGAGCTTCAGGCGTGGGTCTGTATACACATTATAGAACGAGCCTATTGCCAGTTTTCGTGTACATACACATGTGAGATCTTAGTTGTTGTTAGTCGTAACTTTATTTAGAGCTTAATGAATTTACAATACGGTGCATTGTTGTCATTTTGCCGTGCCAGTTCGAATTTGTAAAATGCTTTGCAAAACTTTTACCTACAACTTTTCATAGCATATTCACAATACGTAAATTTACTTCAACTTTATTGTTAAACTTCAATTTGCTGTTCCAAATCATAACTATTTATGTTAGAATAATTTCGCTTCGCATTGCGGACTCCTTTCATTGCTTATCGTAGAGTACGTAATCACACCGGCTGTTTCCGCAACAAAGTACACTAGCATAATTAGATTGCGTAGTATTTCTAACTACGGTTTCTTTGTTCTAATAATTTACTTTATACGCTGATTGGACACCTCCG
Source organism: Hemaris fuciformis (assembly GCA_907164795.1). NCBI lineage: Eukaryota > Metazoa > Arthropoda > Insecta > Lepidoptera > Sphingidae > Hemaris > Hemaris fuciformis. Next base: position 12,943,185 of record OU015440.1, read on the forward strand.
TACTTACCATCAGGTGTGACATTGTCCTATCGTCTTCATAAAAAACTTATGCTATGTCATTAAATGGCTTTCAATCTTTGAGCCACATTTGAAGATCACCATCTTCAATTCAATTCTGAAAGTAGTTTTAAGGACTATCGTATTTTGAAAAGTATTATTCTCTCCATAGATTATTTATATTGGGTTAGTTACGTAAATAAAATGAGGGTATATTAATCACATAGACTATTAAATGATAAGAATGATATTAGACCAAAACTACAAATTTGTGGATCTCGTTTCTAAAGCTAGTGTCTAGCTAATAATTATTTATTAACGTTAAAAGCGATGCAAATAGCATTGCAAGGACATGAGATGCAACTTTTGATAACAATGGATTGTTAATACATATTCTAATCAAATTAAAAATTTATGCAAATTTTTTATGTTAAGTTTTTGTTATAAATACGGTGCAAATGCCCTCCGAATTTATGTTTAAGTATCGTGGACTTCCCTATATCAAGATGGAGATTTAAAATCATTCAGAGACCCTTCTCAATTTGTTTTAACGGTAATTAAATAAAGGACACTGCTCTTCATATTTCCTATTCGCTATTTATATCTTATCGATGACACTGCTTCCGTTCAAAATAATGAAACCCCGATAAATTTATCCCTATAGCACAATTTTCAATGTCAACACCACTGCCAAATATCATGCGCGAACTTGTCACAATAAAGGTAGACGTCCACTGATGAAAAAACTTCCCATTACGACCATTTGATAAATGTTACACTAAATTATGGTTACGCTGTAGTCAATCGATATTAAAATTTTGATGGGTCAACTTAAGCAAGTCAAAGGCTGAAAAAAATCAATTGCAGCCTTTGAAATATGAGAAGAAGACAATGCTGGTCAGTGAAAATAAAATAACCTAAAACGCGATGTGTTAACGTAAGCAACTCAAAAGCTGCAAAAATCTGTTTTGCTTTTGAAACAGGAGAAGACACTGCTGGTCAATGGAAATAAAATAACCTAAAAGGCGGTTTTTTTACACCGACCTGTCCTTATCGGGCTGTGACTCAAGCAGAAACCCCTGTAGTGGTTTGCTTCCTATGACATAATAGAAACGCTATAAATTATTATTTTAAGATTTTTAGTACATTCAATTCAACAAGGAAGCCTCCTCGCAACTTTTAGCCATATTATATTATGTTCCATAAATTTTATGTATTTGTATGTATATTGTACGTATATTGTATGTACGAAGATATAATTATTATTGCCATGGTACAAATATAATTATTATAGAAATAGGATAGCTTATGGTGGATGCAAACTTCATATAATAATCTTTTATTGTTTTCTTGTTGCAGGTTCTTCATAATCACGTTCCTGTTTCCGCGCACGTGGCTGCTGTACGTGGCTAGCGTTATGATCGGCGCAGGCGCAGCCGCCATATGGACCGGCCAGGGCAACTATCTCACGCTCAACAGCGACGCTGACACTATATCGAGGAATTCTGGAGTCTTTTGGGCTATGTTGCAGTGCAGGTAACAACTTTATTGAAATGTGTTTCTTTTGAAAGGATGGACTTCAAAAAGCTCGGTTGATGTAGTAAATGCGGAATAGTTTGGAATGGCAGGAATTGCTAGGATTCATGGATTGACACCAAAAACTTGAGTTTTATGAGTTACGCATGTATTCATAAGGAGTAAAGCACGTTTAATGTGAACAACATTGTTGGGGAATCTAAATATCTTAAAATTATGACTATATCAACGATAATTTAACATAATTATAAATTTAATGAATAATAGAAATAAATGTTAAACCGGTTTAAAACCAGATGGTTATGTGTTAAATTGAATCAATTTAATTATAGCTTATTTTAAATAGCCGTTTGAAAGTGGTGGAAAATGCCAAATATTAAATGGTTAATCCACATGGCAAAATGTATTTTGTACCAGTCGCTTCCGAGAGAAGTCTTCCGAAGAAGGAGACCACCTATGTCCAATAAAGGACGCTCATGACTGTTGATGATAATTATAATGACGTCGACTTATGTGAATATTCCGGTACAAATATTAGAATTCGCTGGTTTTCTTGTGCTAATCAAGGTCTTACTATCTAGCCTATTTACACAGCATCGTGCTTATCACCAGGTACGATGTTGTCTCCATCAGCAATTTGAAACCATCCGTCTATAAAAAAACCTTATACTGTATCCATATATCGTCTTCTCTAGCATGTTCTTCGGCAACCTGTTCGTGTTCATCAAGTTCCAAGGCAAGAGCCACATCGACTTGGAGACGAGGAACGTTGTGTTCGGCGCCCTGACCGGCGTGTGTGCCGTGGGCATCGTTTTCCTGCTTCTGTTGCGTCCCATCAGGCGCGCTCCGCCGGCTCTCGACGATGCCAAGGTAAACATCACACATTTTGTACACGATGTCCCACTATACGACTTGTAAATGTCATTGCTTTTAGGTGCTTTGCAAATGCTTTAATGCAGATTATATGTGCAATCGATTAAGTTAGTAGTCGATTAAGTTATAAGTCGGATTAATTTTTTTGACTTTCCATCCATTCTGCAACTCCAAAACATTTGATTATATGCAAATATATATGAAGTCTAAAGCATATATTAACCATTTCTTACCGCATCTGTATCAATCTGTGGCAGCAGTGTTCTCCACATTCAGTATACGGTTGCGAGAAAGAATAAAACTATCTCTCGCCAATGGCTACAGTTAATAACTAGAGAATTGTTGAATTGTTGTTAATGTATTTAACATAAAGTAGAAAGATTACAACAAGCAATAAAATCAATTTTATGAACGTGTAGTGATAAATAAATAAATAAATACACCCAACAGTCACATACATAGTTCTGACCCCACACTAGGATACAAGTCCTGTGTCGTGGGTATCAGAAACTACGAGACACTTTTCGGTCTCACAAACACCCAGACCCGAAACAAATATTTGTGGATCACACAAACATTTGTCTCGGTGCGGGGATCGAACCCGCGGCCTCTCGTTTCGCAAGCTGGTGTCTAGCCAACTGCGCCACGGGGCTGTCTATTGTCTGCAGTGATGTGTAAAGAATGTCGTTGTAACTAATGTTGTTTACGTCGATCATTTACCCCTCATCGACACGAAATACTCTACATGTCGCGAACTGTATTACGCATCTACTAGACGACACATATAGCGTACAATATACAACATATTAATGTGATTTGTTGTTTTAAATGATTTTTTACGCTTAATAAAGCTTAACATAAAAGAAAACATACACATATGTATATTTCTGCACGGTCCGCATGATAAAAACGGAGATTATTATTTTTAATTTTACAAATATCGATTTTTATCTTTATTTTCATATGAATTTCTATAGGTAGAATTATTTTCGCTTTAAATGAAGTATAGATTGTAAAAATTATTTTTAAAAACACTTTGAATTGATAAGACTTTTCAAAATATACGCAATTTGCTGAGGAAGTTATTAATGCCAGACCTACTCTTGTGCCAGTAACACGTTTCGAAGCATTAGCAGTATTCATTACATAGACTTAGACTTTATGAATAAAGGTATTTTAATTTGGTCACATAATGGCAACCTCAAGATACGCACAAGCTCTTATATTTTTCTCTACAACTTTATTTGCTAATTTTTACATTTGCTCTGAATGGCATTAAAAGTAATCTAGCTGTGTCAGCACAATAAAACAATTCATGTTACCATTTTAAAGGCAGTTTTCACTAGAGAAAAACAGTCAATAAAATCTGCTGTTGCTCTTGTTAAATTTAGTTTATTCTACAATAAATTATTCAGATTACTAAAACACAAACGGCAGCATAATTGAAAAATCATTTACTCATTTAAAACGATACATATTTTGGTAATTTGGCCAAATTCTCGGCCACGAATTGATTAAGTTTCGTTGATCTATGTATGTGCGTTCGTTCCAGGTTGAGATAGTAACTCACGACGCGGAAGGACCTTTGGAGGCGTTCAAGGGTGCGCTGAAGTTGTTCGGCACCAAAGACATGCTCTTGTTGAGTATCACCTTCATATATACCGGTAATTGTACTATTTATGTTCAGATTTTTATTTTTTTGGAGTATTTTGCATATTAAGATAGATTGCGAACTGAACAGTTCATTTTAGTGCTATAGTAAGTTATATATCAAGTCAGACTCCGGGACGCAGTTGGATGTCAGCTAGTTTTGAAACGAAATCGCGGGTTAGATCCTCGTTCCTAGTTTTTTTTTACATGTTTCACATTTCTTTTTTATGTTTGGGTGTTGTAGTAGGTAGTTGTGCCTTCACAAGGGTTAAGTATTGGCTCGTTACGTCACCAGCAGTCAGGGTAACACGTGCGCTCTCGCCACCGGCTCGCACAAGACTGTGTCCCCCAGTACCCGTGTTCCCGAGACAAGTATACAAACACTACAGGTGTATGTGAGACGGCCAAGTTTCTCGTAATTACCCAGGACAAAAGCCAATCTTCGTGCGGGGTTAGAGCTATTTAAGACACTGTTAGGTGTCTTTTATTTGTATCGACTGATAACGATAACATGGTTTATTTGCTCTCTACATTTAATCCAGAGGTAGTCTGTTAGATCGGTCGTAGCGATAACACCCACCTATTATCCGCGTATTGTTTTATTGCACCTTTTTGTGCTAATTAATGTATGTGGGTGTGATACACAGTTGTCTATGTATCGAGTATGAATCCTCCTTACTTTGTAAACTACATAATTATGGTCTTCTATTTAGAAAATAAAATTTATAAAATCTATTAATTAATTCTCATTTAAGACCAGTACTTTATCGGCCTAGCCTAACGTGACCATTTATTTTTTTACTCAAAACGAGACATTGGTTTATTTGTGTCAATTAACAAGTATTTAATGAAAAAAAACCCAGTACTTTTCTAAACTTATTTTTTCGGAACAGTTAGTTTGAAAGTTACGAATTAAAGAACATAACTACTCAAGATGTTTAGTTATATTTGTATTTATTAGAGGAACAAATTTGCTTTAATATAGCAGGTGATGATTTTAAGTAAGAATAATACTCTTGGCAGGTTTTTTTATGTTCACCTTAGTTATCAACCAAGTTTGTAACTGAGTTTTCTCAGATGTCCACAAATTGTTCATCATAGAAAATACTCTTTCTACTGGTGCATTTGTAGCAGGTAAACATAAAATATATTCAATTAAAATAGAAAAGGTTTTATGCTGAATATTGTTGGCGTGAAAAATTTTAAATATCTCCATCCCGGCCGGCCAAAGCAATCGCGTTCGGCAGAAAACGGGACAATTTTGCGTTCCAGAGTTCATTTCGGGGACACCGGGACATGTAATTATAAAAAGGGACAGTCCCGTTCAAAACGGGACGTATGGTCACGTTAGCCTAGCCTCACCCAGGCGTAATTTTATAAGAAAATCAAGTCTTTAAAAATCCAAAGTTACATCTTTACCAAAAGCCAACTATGTTAGTTAGCGGTTTGGGGAAACAGATAAATTGAGAAAGATAGAAAGAGTTACTTTCGCATTAATAGAATTAGTATCGACACATTCAAATCTTTCGTCCAGAATTAATTTGTAAAGACAAAATAAAATAAGAAACTTAAAATTCCACCTGCGTTCAAAACAAGTTATCAAATAAATATACTATAAATCTACATTCTAATATAAAAAAATAAATGGATCACGTGTTTCAAATCTGCATAACGAGTTTCCTTATTGTTAGCATATAAAGAAAAAATACTTGTCAAAGTCAAACTTATTTATTTGAAACAACGGATTAGGAATGTCATTGGCAGCACGCAATGCATCCATTTTAAAATATTTTCCTTTCATTTTTAGATTAACGCATATATCCCCAAGAGTATGGTACCTATATATTATATACACTACCGACAAAAAGTTTGGAAGCACCTATAATTTTTGTAAAAACAAATAGCAAATTGATGTTGTTATAAAATATAATATTATTTTAGTAATAAGAATATGGTTTTGTTTCATAGTTTAATTGTTGTTTTAATTAAGTACCTAATCATTCTTAATTAAATAATACTATAATCTTATATTATTGCTAAAGTAATTGAGAGTATTAAAAGTGCTTCCAAACTTTTTCATCATCATCAGCCCAACTACGTCCCACTGCTGAGCACGGGCCTCCTCTGCAACTGAGAGGGTAAACTTTTTGTCGGTAGTGTATGTTGTACCTACGCTCCAATTCTAAATTGAAAAGCCCAATAACACTGCCCCAATCTAACCCGGGGCCAATTGTATGTACGAAATAAATATGTATTATTTTTTTTTTTTTTAAATATCCATTGAGGGACTGTTCAAGTATTACGTAAGCAAATTTTTCATAATTATTGTTTACCCCCCTCGTCCCCAATGTCAGCAAAAGTAACCAAATATCATATTCCCCCCTCATATGCTTACGTAAGCATTAGTATACATATTTTTTGATCTGTTCTAGTTTCTTTTTTATTCAAGAAATCGGGACAAAATTTTGTAGAAAATCCGAAATAGAAAAATAAATATTGCTTACGTAATCACCATCCAGATCCCCCAATCTCCGATGTCATCAAAAATAAGCAAAGGGAATACCCCCCACCCCCTTTTAGTGCTAACGTAAAACTTGAATGGCCACTGATGAATAGAAGATCTATAGCCTTAACTGGCTACTTTAGAGATAAAGTCATTAATAATTATAATCAAATTGTCACATAATAAGTTCCTTTGAAATATTAAATGCATTGTTTTTGAATTTTGTTTTGATTCACTATGTCTTAATCTGAAAACTTATTTAAAAATATGATATTGAAAACTCGCATTATGTTTGCAGGTATTGAACTGTCGTTCTTCAGCGGCGTGTACAGTCCCAGCATCGGGTTCACGCTGCAGATGGGCGAGAACGCCAAGCAGTTGGTCGGACTGTCTGGTGTCTTCATCGGAATGGGAGAGGTGCTCGGTAAGAATAGAATATTCAAGAAATAGCAGCTGATGTTTGAATGTATGAGAAGTTTTATTGTCCGTACTGTTATTAGAACTTCATTATTTAAATGAAAAATCACATTTTTTAAATAAAAGTGCTAATTTAGATAATTTAAAGTTGTAACAGAATTTCATCCGGTGAGATATACGAGTAAATAGAAATTAAAGTTCTGAAATCCAAATTCTGAATTATGATATCAAAATTGCATTTCAACTAGGCGGCATTCTTACGAAGTAGTTTGTGACCTTGTGTCTTTAATGTTACGTCACTCATATACATTTTGGTTTTCAATTGTCTCTATCTCATGTAGATAATTTAATCAGAGATTTGAATCAGGGATTCAAAACGATTTCACTGTTATCGATATTTAGAAATAGATTGAAACTATTATCCTGTTTGCACAATATCGTTGGCGTAACAGTGTTCTTGATAGACAAAGTACATTTCGAAATCGATCAACTATTTGTGATACTTAGATGTTGTAATAGAACTAGATACCACTCGTCCTATCTTAATGCTTGACACAATTTCTAATGTTTACAAGGATAAGTGTTAGGTGATTAATGGAGATATTAAAGGTTACACTACTAAAAGTTATTTAGCTGAAATCAAATAAAATAAAAATAATTCTTGGAACATGAATAGCGCATAAAATCATTAGATGTCTTTCCAAGAACACTTTTTGGATGGAATGGATTTTATGTAACTTATCTCAATCGTACAAAACCATCTGGTTTTGTATTTATTTTGCGTTAATAAGAATAATAGAGCAGAACTCATAAACAGAGGGTTGTTATTGTTGTTTTATCGAAATAATATCAACGAATTTCATAAGTACTTTTTAATGTATTTTTGTCCGTTGCAATGTGTAAAAGTCTTACAGGTTTTTCGTTACTTGAGATTAGCTATCGTAATTTAAGCAGTGATGGCCTCGAGGTTAAGGTGCGCGGTCGAGAATTTCGGCGGTCGCAGGTTCAAACCCCAGGCACACACCTCTGACTTTTCGAAGTTATGTGTGTATTCACAATGAATTATCACTTGCTTTAACGGTGAAGGAAAACATCGTGATAAAACCTGCACACCTAAAAGTTCTTAGGAATTTCTTAGGTGTGTAGTCCGCCAACCCGCACTAGGCCAGCGTGGTGGACTAAGGCCTAAACCCTCTCAGTTGTAGAGGAGGCCCGTGCCCAGCAGTGGGACGTATATGGGCTGATGATGATGAATTTAATCATCTTATTTATCTTGTATCAGTGATTCTGAGTTGAGCAATGAGTCGATGCATATATTAGGTACATAATTTCCGGCATTAAAATAAACCACTTATGTCTAATGTTCTTTTCTTTATTAAAAATACTAATCTCATCAATGATGACAACAATCACTTAGAATAAAAGAAACCCTTTATTTCAATGATTGTTTATGTAATTCCAGGTGGCGCTCTGTTCGGTATCCTGGGCAACAAGACGACCCGCTGGGGCCGCGATCCGATCGTGATCATGGGCTACGTCATCCACCTGACCAGTTTCTTCCTTATCTTCATCAACTTGCCGATGGTGGCGCCATTCGGGGACACCAACGAGATCTCGTACATCAACCCCTCGCCGTACCTCGCCATGTTCTGCAGTTTCCTACTCGGCTTCGGTGACGCGTGCTTCAACACCCAGATCTACTCCATACTCGGAGGAAACTATTCCGATAACAGCACGTCGGCCTTCGCCCTATTCAAGTTCACTCAGGTGAGTTACCAACAGCTTTTCCCGGTTTTATTAAGGCATATTTTTTCTCCCTACAACTTATTCAGTTCATTGTTTATGATTTTTGAAAAGCGTATGGCCCATTTAAAGACAATGTTATGTGACAAAGGAAATCTTCGTTGTTTTTAACAAGGAATTTCTTAGGTATGTGTAGTCCCTGCCCTGTGGCAAGGGGGCGTTAGAATCCCACCACGGTATCCCCTGCCTGTCGTAAAAGACGACTCAAAGGGGCCCTTGGGGTCGCTGGGCGTGCTGCGGGGGCGGCGCGTCCTCACTGAAAGTGACCCCGAGAGGGGCGGCGGCACTGTGTACGTCGCGGGCGCCCATCCACAACCGGGGCGCCCGAACCAAGCTAGTGGGGGTGCAACTGCGCCCCCTACAACTCCGAGACGGCCGAGACAATAACGTCTCGGAGGCGCACCGGGCGGCTGCGGCATTACGGTTGGCGCCTCTCGGTCACGTACCGTGGTCGCCCCACTCGGCGCGGAGATGGCCACCGGGGGGTTTTGGTCGGTATGCCGGTTTAGGGAATTTTGTTAGGGACCCAGCCCGGCACTAACATCTACGCGGACATGACGTCGCCGCGCGCCGGGCTGGAAGACCGGCGACCCCGACATATGCTTTAAAGTTGATAAAATAATTTGAAGATAACTTTTTTTAGTTGTAGGGTGTAGGGTATTAATTAGGTAATCGAGTTTGCACGCGGGCGTTGAAGAAGCTAGCGGCGAGCCTGCATGCTGGGCTACCTTAATGATATAGTGGAACTATTGTTTAGAACGATTTGGAATTGTGGAATTGTAATTGATCCAAAGTAAGGGTTGTAAAAGGGGGATGACGTTAATTTCCCATTTGTGTTCAGTCTCTGGCGGCGGCGGTGTGCTTCTTCTACTCGTCGAAGGCGCTGCTGTCGGTGCAGCTGGTGGTGCTGGCGGCGCTGGCGTCGCTCGGCACGGCGGCCTTCTGTCGCGTCGAGTGGGCGGCGCGGGCGCGGGCGCGCGCAAGAGCGAGACAGGCGCTCGACGACGACAAGCCCTCGCCCGCGCACTCGCTCGCCGACAACGCGCTGCACTACGACTGAACCACTGAATACTCCACACAGGTATAGCACAGATTCTTTTCAAAAAACGAACGGGTTTCGCTCAGGTTATATTCAAAAATCGAACCGGTATCGCTCAGATTATATTCAAAAATCGAACGGGTATCGCCCAGATTATGTTCAAAAATGGAAGTTACTTTGTATTTTGAATAGTTAGTTGTTTTGTCCTTTCTTAGTGACTCAAAGTTACATTCTATAGGCCAAACATCTCAATAACCAAATAAAATATATGGAATTGACAATTCGCTAAATCACGCACTTTGGCTTATAGAATACGACCTCTTGGCAACGATGGGTGTCTTTGGTACATAAATAGTAATTCGTTGCCGTCAAACGTTAACGAACTTACCGGTACACATTGCACCGTTGCCAGACAGACTTCAACGCAATTTAAACAAAATCATTACAAAAATTCTATTTGATGCGTCTTTCGGGAACGATGTTTTGGCTGCCGTTTTTGTTATAATTCTATATTGGACGCCGGCAATGATTACTAGCATCGTTTATCAATACCGTTGTTAAAAAAAATTGTCTCAAATTTTGACATCACATATTAAATGTACATAACAATTAATATACATTAAATTTAAAATTTAGGTGATTAAATTTAAGGTTTATGTATGTACAAAAAAAACATTTTAAATATCTCATTGTATGATCAGGTCATACAATATGTGTTGCCGAAACAAATATAATATTGAGCAGGTTTTATACTAATATGACCATAACTGGTTCATTTGTGACCTATGAATGTATGAATAGAAAATATTACGCAAATGACTTTTAATCTACTCCAGCTTTTACTAATCGTCATCTCTATTAATATTGTTTTATTTAAGTGCAACTAAATTGGATTTAATATCCGATATTTTTATTTGTAAGTTTTAATTAGGTACGATTGAGAAAAGAGATATATCATGTTTACAAAATTATTTATGTTATAAAAATAAAATTTTATTAAAATTATTTGAAATCAAGACATATTACGTAGTTAACATATGAAATCGAATTTATTCACAGAATGTGATGTAATAATGTAAAACAACTATTGATATTTATGTATGTACATTTGTAAGCATTTAGGCCAGAAAAAAACATTTCAATTGATTTAATAGTAGGCTTACCATTTTTCTCCAAGATGTAGCATTTCTAAGAAAGATATTCCATAACTAATATTAGTTAAAATTTCCACAGTGCTAATAAGATGTTTATTAAAATTCTCAATGGTATGAGCTATTCAAAGTATATAAATATGAGTAGTTACACCCATACTGTCTCACATTGTTTTTTTTATATAAATGACATATAAATGATATTGCGTAAATTTATTTTTGATTATTCATATTTACGCATTTTGATTTCTAAAATACAAATTGTCTATGGCCTTATAACACGCCATCCTCGAAATGAAATCGGTCCCGTCGTTATCATAGATTATGTGACTGCAAAATAATATTTTGTTAAATTATTATATATTGGATACTCCAGTTGGACAGAGTAAGTTGATGAATAAGTAATATTGTTATACAATGTCATTATTGCATGTTATTCACTGTTACGTAATGGAATGAAGTCCCGAAATATTTTTATTGTACAAAATTAAAGAATTTATTTATAAATTGACTTGAAGTGGCATTTCGTTCATAGCGATGTTATCACCCCACAGGACACGAATGCCATTAAGATTATTTCAAGCACCATATTTTATAACTCAAGAACTAATTTCATACGAATATCCGTCACTATAAAAATATATATATCGATGGTTGACAAAATCGAATAATTGACTGATATAAAAGAGTATCGAATATTTTACGGCAAATCGTCAGCACTAATTCAATCGTATTTGATGTAGATATGTATGTTAGACACGTGAATACGTATTCCAGAAAATTTTACTTAATAAAAAAGTATTACAGTTTTATTACTCCACAGATTTAGTTGGAATTATGTGTTGTAACGATGCAGTACATATAAAATACGATTGGTGACTATGTGTGGCTGTGTGTATAGTAGGTAATAGTAATAAGGTTTTGTTGTATAATGATTGCATCAAATCAAATGAACAATTCATTCATATACGATTCTCAGGATAATTCTTAAGTTCAACTTTCTTAATAGCTTTAGTATTGTGACAATAGAAATTTAATTGGTTCTGTTTATGTAAACTATTGTGGGAGTTCTTTAGTGTTTGACGACCAAACTGGTCTTGAGACTAAGAACCAAAAAGCTACTAGCGTTGAAGGTCCGATTTTCTATCGATCAATGTTGATTCGACATACAAATACGGTTTGGTTTGCCTGTATGTAATATTTATATCTATAAAGGCGCCCGCGATGCGGGAGCAACCCTTGCCAACTTGACCCACTTAAGGTGCGAATTCTTCATAGGCTGTCCGTAGAGTAGATTTATATGGGTTCAGTACTTTTTCGTTAATAGTGACCGTAATAGTTGCGCATTTTCGAGAATCAGATAAGTTAATATATATAGTTGTTCCATTTATTATTATTGTTGTATATTATTTTACCCTTTTACTGTTTATGCACCTACCTTTTATCTCTGCATCACCCAAAGGTTGACTGTTAGAGAATGCCTTAGGCATTAAGTCCGCCTTTATACGCAATGTGTAAAAAGCATAAATAAATAAATAAGTATTTCTTTACTGCCCAAATGATTTCATTTGATTTGATGCAATAATTCTTTGTATAATTGACAGGTAAGGTGCTGTTGATAGTTTTGTCGCCGATGTATCTTGTAAATACCCACTTTGTATAAATCACGGAATGTAGCGATATAAATAAAAATATGTATTAACACCTGAACGCGACAACTCGACAGAGAAATATTAGTTTAATTATTACTTTATGTACATTCAGAAATCGCGCCAACGGGATCTATATTTCGATTTTTATGTATTCATTCTCTTCAAGACTTGCGGATGACTTTATTCATTGAAAATAAGTTGATACGTAATTGGTCAAAAACTCCGTTTATATATGTAATTTGAGGCGAGTGTGACCAATTATACATGAAATCTGTACCTTTTATCATAATAATATCAAAATTCATTAATTGTCGATACTGTATCGATAAATATCATTTATCGACATTATGTTTCTTAGAGATAGGTATACCAATTTTTCGAATAGATTTTATAAGCTGCATTTTAATTTTATACATTCCATTTATTTTCGTTATGTTCTACTATTATACAATTGTTTTATTGATAATTCCTTTAGAGTCTAATTTTAATTTCTATGAGGGATGTAAATGATTAATATTATATTTGCAGAAATATTGTCTTGGATAATAAATATTATGTAAAAACTAAATAAAAATCGTGAAAACTGAATTCACTTATTTAATAAGACTTTTGTCTTCATGAGTTTTTAATTCAGTGTAATTAAAATATTTGGGTATAAAAGGGGTTGACCAACTAATCATTATTTTAAAACTATCCGATGGTAGTATTTATAACCCATAAAAATGACTTCTTGGGTATAATTCCAAGTTTATGGCTCATTTTTTATTAAAGTTTGAAGATACACATCCATATCGATAAAATTTTAATATATGGTAGCGATTCTTTTTTTAATGCAAAACATTAGTCTAACGACAAACTATCACGTAAAAGTAAATTTAATCATTTATATCCACAAATTTCTTTTGTAATTAGCTTTTCAGCATGTACTAAAAAATGTCTAAGCTAAGCCTCTTAAACCGAATTATTTTTGTTTGTAGCATATTGTACAGAAACGTAAAACTTCAATAGCGTTAGTAAACAACTGAAAATATTTTTGGTTAATCTAAATGAAAATGTAGACACATTTTTCAGTCTCATGTTTTGTATATATCTTTGTTTCATTTTACGCAGCTGTTGTGAATATAAAAGAAAATATTTGACATAACTGTCTAGTCATGAACACTACATACTATATTTGTCGATTACCAATTTCATTAACCAATAAATATGTAAAATTAAAAAATATATTTATAATAAAAATATTTTAACATGTTTCCATATTATTTTCATACCATATCCTTTATACCTTTCCTATACCTATTTACCTCAGTAAATTTAAGAAAACAAAAGGGTAACATCACACTACACTACATCATAGAATTCTATGTTTTTCTTTGTGTGAACTTACAAAATATTTTATTACTTCCATCTTCTAGTTTTGTTCATTTGAAAGCAATACCAAATTGCTCCAATCCCTACTAAGATAAACTTATCTGTGGTGCTTTTCATCAATATATTTCACAGTATTAAAAATACCCAGATACATAGATGCTCTGTATGTCAGGTCTTTTTCTAGATCGTGTGTCGCCTGCTATGTTATTAATGGGAACGGGGGAGTCTATTCAAGTCCTCACAAAGTGCTGCTACTGAGAATATCCTAATGAAATATGTAATAACAAAAAACAGAGGCTTTTATCCAGTTGCAGTATATTTACAAAATGAGGAATTAGATTATATAAATACTTTAGGCTGCAGTTTGTTGTTAAAGTTCCTTTTCTGCGAGTATACATGATTCCAATTTTTTATTTCCTTGTGCCATGGGTTTGAAAAATGTAAGGTATTAAACATGAAATTTCACAAGGTTACTAAGAAGTTAATGTCACTTATCATTCTGTGAGCTAGCCTGATTTGTTTAACCAATGCAGAAAAAAATTGTTTACAATATATTATTTTTTGTGTCTGCTGCAATTATTGGTTAAGCATGGTTTATCAATACCTACAACATAAAGTCATCAATGTTATAAAAGAAATAAAGTATATTTTAAGAATAGCTTAATCTTCTAAATCTTAAGTAATTATGTGAAAATAAATGATTCACATTTAAGTAAATACACCAAACAGTCAAAAATAATACTGCCCCTAACTAAGATACAAAGCTTGTATTGTGGGTATCAGAAAGTACGAGAGACTTTTCGATCTCACAAACACCCAGACCCGGAACCAATATTTGTGGATAACACAAACATTTGTCTCAGTGCGGGGATCAAACCTGCAGCCTGTTGTTTTGTAAGCTGATGTATGGAGGTGTCATTTACAATAAAACTCAGACACTAGAGTTTTAATTAATTTATAACAACTAACACAATAAATAACACTTTAATATCACTCTTTACTATTTTCTTTATCTTCTGTATCACCCAGTTTGAAGTCCATTGGTTTGTCGTAGCCCATAATCTTTGCATAATGCAGGGGGTCATTGAAATGCCTTGCTTCTATGAAAAGGGGTACTCCTTTAGCATGCATTGTCGTAAACATACCAGGAACATCGGGAACATGCACATCTTCTGACTTGAATTCATGCTGAAAAAAACAGTTTGTTGTTCAGAAAAATATATACTTTTAGTCATGATTCTACATTTATTATTATGATATGGTTCAGTACTGAATTTATTAGAATACCAAGAAACTACTACTTTTTTTTTATGAATAGGCAACAATGTTTTTACAATGCATCAGCTGTAAATGTGTAAGTAATGTCATTTTCTAGCAATTATGCTTTACTTTTAAGATAAGTAATTGCAAAATTTTTGGGTACATTACATAATTTAAAATAAAACTTGACTCTCAAGAACACTTAAATGTTTTATTGATGTGTAAGGACATGTAATTCAATTCCAAATTAAAGCATACATACCTGGTTTCTCGCGAGGAAGAAATTAATTGTAGTAGCTTTGTATGTAGATGTATCAGGGTCATAAAGGATTTCTGTTACATATTTTTTTGTCACTAAATGCAGTAAAATCGGTGTGATAAATGTAAAGAAACCAACTACGGAGCACAAAGCTATAAGTATAGAAGTGCTTCCTATACTTGCCGCTTCTCTAATTATTATAGGTTGGGCTATAAGACCCGCCACACTGGAGCTCAGTGAAAATACTTTTACACTCTTTATCTGTGGTGTTAGAGGCCCGTAATACACTTTTTCCAACTTGTCATTGTGATTTTCTTTCAATTTTACGGCGTAATGTCGAGATATTATATTGTGAAGCGCAATACCACATTTTAAATTTGATGTGTTTTGTATGCTAATTTTTGGCTGAATGAATGACTGAGTGTGAGATACATAACTTCGTACACAGATACGAAGCATTTTGATATCTTAGCTCTAATTTATTAATTTAAAGCAATTATGAATTAAAATTAAATCTCCGTCTTCTCAATTCTTATTGACATTCGCCTTTTTAAGTAAATGACATTGACATTCACAGTTCACACTAAGTGGCAAAATAGACGAAACTTACAGCTCTGAGCTTATTATTATTAAAAATCAAAGATTTTTCTTCCACAAAACTACTATTTAAATAAAAGGATGTTTGCGTAAAACGTTGGTTTTGTTTAAATCAGTAAACTTTGAAATAATAAATTAATTTTAAGGCAATTTGTTTTAACCTACCCGACAGTAAAATCTGTGTGCAATGAAACGTAATTTACGTTTCATTATACTTATTTCAAATATGCAAATAATTTAGTAATTTGAACAACAATAAGTTTGATACTGATACCATAAATTAAAAAAAATGTCAAAGATGATTTGAGAAAAGAGCAGTTAATGAAAAACCAGCGTTATTCAAATTAACTCCTTAAATATTTTACACAATTAATATTCGAGATTCGTAAATAGTGCAATCTATAAGACCCCGGTTCGATTCCTAGGTCAGTCCGTGTATTTGGGGATTTCCATTAGGAAATTCTCAGAGAGAATAGAACTTTGCAGCGAGTGTAGAAATATGTCTGAAAACGCCAATAGATTCCCTCGGTAGAACGTGAATTTTAAAAAACAGAGCTGGCGAAACGTGATTGCAAAAATGTCTCCTTAGGCAGGAGACTTGAGTTTTTTTATTTTAATTAAAAAAAAATGTCTTAGTTGTAATTCCCATAAAGTTTACTTTAATATAGTGATAAAAGTATTAAATCATAAAACTGCATGTTTTATAGGGCAATTATCGACATCGTAACAATATCCTGAATCGGTGTCGAGAACTGTGGGTTCGGGGCAGTCGCATCTGGAGAATCCACATACGGAGCCAACTAGTCTCTGCTCCGGATGATCACAGGTCTTCTGAGCCATCCAATAGGAGTGATTGCAGTTACTTGTTTCAACCACCATCCATTCCGGGCAATTTTCTACACCTGAATAACAAACTTGTTATATAAATAGATACGTCTGTATTTCCAAAGCAGTGCATAGTGGTCGTGCCGCCTAGACTGTCACAGAGAATCAAATTGAGACAACCCTGTTTTATTTCTTTCGGCAAGTACCTATTTATGTGATTTGGCAGTACGGTTAATTTTCCCGGACGAATTAATAAGGGGAAAACTAAAGCTTGGTTAAGAAACGTATTATTAATGTTAGTCAATGCTTAATAGTGAGATTTATTCGGATTTCATTTCCCCCTTGACTTGAATTACAATTCATTTTTATGGTTTTAATTTTTGTCCGGGGAAAACTAAAGCTTGGTTAAGAAACGTATTATTAATGTTAGTCAATGCTTAATAGTGAGATTTATTCGGATTTCATTTCCCCCTTGACTTGAATTACAATTAATTTTTATGGTTTTAATTATTGTCAACATAATTAAAGAAAAAAGATAAATAGGCAACTTATTGTGTAGCTGCCTAAACTTTTAAACTTTTACTTTTATTAGTAGGCATATTTAACATATAGGTACCTATCTATTGGCATTTGCCAAAAGATGAGAAGCGTATGCCTATTGGTTAAATAGTTCCTTAACTAATAAAAGTGTAGATAAGAACAGTTTCAATAAATGTAATATACAAATACACGCGAAAGTAGATAAATCATTTCTTAAAACAAGTATACGGGCTGTAACTTTACTCACATGTGTTATTGTGCCAGAGACAATTAAATATGGTGGATTTTTTGTAGCACAAAACGCACGGCCAAAACATTAACAATGTCCACCACATCGTTCCGGCTGGATTAAAAAATTCATTCGGAATGGTTTACATTGTTTCACAATTACACTTGTAGAGGGGATGTTTATAATATCATGGCAGATACAATAGAAGGATGTACGAACTGACAATAACATTTTTGTTTTATGTTTTTGGTTTATAGTTCATGTGCGGAGAGGTTAAATCGAGCGAGACTTTTTCCGTCTTTTCTAATAAGACATGAAACGAATTAAAAGTGGTATTGTGGCAAAAGTGTGTAGCGTAATATTGAGAACTCCTAGGTTCGATTTCTGATTAGAGCACAATATTTTTTATAAGCAGATAAGCAGTGATGGACTCGAGGTTTCGGCGCGCGGTCGAGAATTTCGGCGGTCGCAGGTTCAAACCCCAGGCACACACCTCTGACTTTTCGAAGTTATGTGTGTATTCACAATGAATTATCACTAGCTTTAACGGTGAAGGAAAACATCGTGATAAAACCTGCACACCTAAAAGTTCTTAGGAATTTCTTAGGTGTGTAGTCCGCCAACCGGCACTAGGCCAGCGTGGTGGACTAAGGCCTAAACCCTCTCAGTTGTAGAGGAGGCCCGTGGCAGGAGTGGGACGTATTTGGGCTGATGACGTTGACGACGTTGACGTTGACGTATTTTTTTTAAGCACAACTGTTTTTTTCACTAGGTAATTCTTAGGTAATTAAATACGGAGTCTAAAAAGGGCAATAGCCTCGACTTCTCTCATGTGGAGCTTAGCTTCTGCCTACCCCTTTGGGGAGACAGGTATAAATGTGTTATATGTTTTCGCACACCTAAGCCAAGATCAAAGATCAGCAATGCGCGAAATGATCTATATATGTATTATGTTTACCAGAAAATTAGGGCTTGCCACTACGCACCTACCGAACGCAACAGGTTTATTTCGCATTTATTCTGTCATCTGTGATTGTCTCTTTAGCATCACCCTATCTGGAAAAGTAGGTACCCTAAAAATGGCGATAGGCGCGCCCTCAACCTGTTTATCATAAACAAATGCTGGCGAAACATGGGTGTGGAACCTTTTTCCAACTTTTCGAGGATACCATGAATGTATGTATGTACTTGCAAGACAGCGCGGCGGTATCAACACAGAACAGCTAAGGTATTATTCAACTGTTCTGTGGGTACCAACGTAGTCGAGTCGGCACACGACACTGTAACAAAATGTTTTTTAATCAAAATATGTCGTAATTTTCGTTCTAAGTTACAATTACGAATGAAGACAAGAAGTTTCAGATTATATTTCAAATTACATAATGATATTGACACTGCAAACTAATTATCCAGAACGCGATATTATTGCAAATGGTAAAAAACGTAAAACAGTATTAGATGTTATTGCAGGTGCTATAAATATTAAATGCAAAGTGCTTATTAAACGAGAGCGAGGTCAAATGAACCTAGCACCTGGGCAAACGACCTTTGCAAAGTGTATTTCCATTTTGCCGTGGGAATTTGTTGATGATATGTGACAGCGTTGGTTTTACGGCACAGATGTATGCTATGCGATCTGGGGTGCCTGAGATTGATTCCCGGGTCGGGTATAGTGATAATTAGTTTTGTATTAAGAAATTTTTAGGACCTAAACGGAGTTTGGAAATGGGCACGAAAATCAGCAGTTAAATCATTCCCTATTACATTGGACTTAAAATACACCCGGCAGAAATGCACCACTCCTTACTCCCGTTGGGTATACAGACGTGAGTGCGTAAACAGAATATGATTTTGAGAATGTCGAAGAACAATTTAAGTGACAAACAATTAATATGTAACTATGAATTAAATAGTCTTACTTCATCATCATCAGCCCATATAGGTCCCACTGCTAAGCACGAGCCTCCTCTATAACGGTGAGGGTTTAGGGTTTAGTCCACCACGCTGGCCGAGTGTGGGTCTGCGGACTACATACTTACCTAAAAAAATCCTAAGAACTTTTATCTGTGCAGGTTTCCTTATGAAATTTTCCTTCACCGTGAAAGTAAGTGATATTAAAGTAAGTGATATTAATAAGCCAATGTAACACCTTCTTCTTCACCTATGTACCACAATAAAATATTTTGAATTTGAATTTGAATTTGAATTAACAATGAATATTGTGAATATACACATAACATCGAAAAGTCAGAGATAGTTTCCTGGGGTATGAATCCGCCACCGTCGACTTCGAGGGTATCCCTACTCCTAGGTAATTAAATCTTAATAACCAATATATACTTAACCCATTTTTAGCTAAATAATATTGCATCATAACAACAGCAAAAAACCTATCAGACGCCGATTGGTCACGCAAAAACTGTCACCACAGTCCACAAAAGGTATTCCGTTCAAACATCCATTTGGCCATTTTGCGTCGTAGATAAGAGCGAATCACCGGCCTAAACAAGCGCGAGGGTAACAAAGCATCTATCTGTCGACGTTCAAACATTACCTATTGATTTAGTTTATCTGTGGACAAACATGAGGATGTGTAGTACGTGAGTGGATTCAAAAGGGTCCAAAGTTAATCGTTGATAACGCTGTTTATGTGTTACCGGCTGGAAATCGTTTTATGAACGATTCTACTTAGTACAGTTATGGAGTGGCTACAATGGCTTTATACAATCACAACCGACGTTTTGCTTTTATTTTGTCACATTTTTCGTCTTCCACATTTCCAGAATCTGCTATCATGGAGAAATTCCTAATGGGAAAATCCGATTACACTTTGCCCCAACTAGAACCCATGACTTCACTGTCAGAACCGGGTACCGAACCTTTAGATTGCACAGTACATGGTCCAAACGGGCAGTTACAATGTTATACGAGTATGTAAGGTGTATGTAGATGTCATCGTAAATACTTGCAAGTTTGTCGCGTTCAGGAAACAGACATTAGCTATATATACTTATTCGTTAAGCATAAGCCTGGAATAATTGTGACGATTGGTTTGTGATTATTTACGTTTGTTGTAAGTGTGTGGTTAGTTTGCCAATTATCTTTCACCTGTTAAAAACCTATAAAAAAATTAAGATGTGTGTATGTAAAAAATAAAATTGATTTGATTCTATAACACTCTTTACGCAAGAAGTTGTATGTAGTAGAAATGTTGTTTATACATTTGTATAATCATTGCAAAACTATTACAGAACATTCAAATGCACAATTTTTATTCGATTAGTAATCGGTTATAATCGCATGCTCAATTAATCTTAGCCAGTATTTGGACGACCCCGATTGAGTAGTAGATAAAATATGTTGTGAAATTATAAGGCAATTTTTTTCTTGGGGTTTGAATGACTGAGTATTAATATGAAATTACGAGGAATATAAAAATTAGGACTCATAACGGAAAAGGCTGATGCGATGCGATACGCTGATGCTTGTAATATCCGAACTCGGTGCTGCTACTGGAAATTCCTTATAGATACATTCAAAAACACTTTGCCCAATGCGGGAATCCAACCCGGGACCGGATCGCACGTCACATAGGTACTAGTGCCGCGAGACGACGAGCCAGTAACGGGATAGAATATGATAGTTATGTCAATAAATAATTATTTTTCCAAACTTATATTCAATTTACGATATTGCTAGAATGTTTAAATAAATCGCCAAAGTTTTGTTTTAAGTAAAAATATATATGTATACTTTGTTATCATAGAACTCTGTGGCTGAAGTCAATTATGCAAACCAAGCGCCATAGATTCTACAGCCGATAATGATCTATGCTTTCTCTTTCGATCTATATTCGTTTAAAGCCAAACTATGGCAAAGGTAGCAAAAACGTTATTCCATAATTGACCATTAAAATTTCTGTTATCCCAATAAAGGTAAAAAGTGGGCAGGGACCACTAGAAAAAATTAAAAGGAAAGGTAATTATACGGTTAGACGCAAATCTACTATAAACAGTTCTACCTGTCTAACAGAGCTGTTTCATAAACGATTTGAACGTAGATAATGCGGTTAAAACTAAAAGTGGGATTGCCCGAGGTGCTATGGGGTAAAAAAATTGTTGTGCGTGCAATTCTCGACTTCAATTGTAATCGGAAATGTAAAATTTGATTGATAGTCTCCATAGTGATGTTGGTAACAGTTCGGATGGCGAAGTTAGACATTGCAATATCGATTCCTATATGGAGAAAAGCATTTTTGCGTTCCAAAATTATTTGTGGTCTAGGGGTTTCTGAGACCAAAAATTATCTCGAAATTATGAGATTCATACATGACTACTACTTGATATATTTCTATCAAAGTAGTTAAAATATCACAGAACAGCTGAATAAGATTAGAAGGGATATAGACAGTATTTTATATGGGGACGAGTGTCGCTGCTTGTCTGTCACCTATTCATTCTACTATGATTACACGACCAGTGAATTACACACACATTAAACTTCGAAAATCAGAGGCGTGTTCCTGGAGTTTGAATCCGCGATCGCCGAAAAATCCCGACCGTGCGCCTACACCTCGAGGCCATCACGACTTTTCATGTAACCACTGCTCCTAAATGTAAAGCTGTGGAGAATAAACGAAGAGTCAATTCCGATACAACACGTGTCTGCTCTGTAACATAATAATAAATATTGTAGAACTTACATAATTACACGTAACTAGTGAATTCAGAGCATTTTAATCCCTAGGTTTTTTATGTTCAATAAAATGAGATGTTCTGCTATGTTTTTTATCGCACTTTTTATGCGGTGAAGGTTCAAATCCCTCCCTGAACCTTATCCAAATTAATATTTTAAATGCGAAAGTAACTCTGTCTGTTACACTATCACGCCTAAACTACTGGACCGATTTGGATGATCTTTGGTATGAACAAAGATACTAGAATATTGGAAAAAGACATATGGTACACAATACTTTAGGACGATACAAGACTTGTGTTTTTAAAACAATGAACCAGGAATATGTGACCATTTTTGTTACTTTATTTTGTCAAATAGTCGTTTATGTAACTCTCATTATTATTTTAGCAGTTTTTCTTGTTGGCACTTGGGACTTTGACAATTTACTCATAAGTTTAATAAGTTTGGTATCGTAACAATGTAAAAAAAAACATTTTTTCTGAAGTAATTTGTCCTCCACTTTACTTACCTACTTATTCCTAATTTTGTTCTTTATATAGTTTTTTTTAAGAATTAAATTTATACATGTAAACTGTTTAAACATATAAAAATATAGTGTAACTACGATGTATGAGTAGTAAAAGCCTAAACGAAAGCAATTTAATTCAACGTTTATGGTACGTAAGTTGTGAGTAACAATTCCCGCCAATTCTAAAAGCTTTACACAAGCTTACTGTAGTAATTTATCGTAAATCCTGCTTTATTTCCCCTTATTAAAGCTTATTTTACAACACTTGAATGTATTTAGTGTTGTAATGCGAGAGGTAAAATATTCCTGTCTCACTCTAAGAGTGTTTTGATAGCTATCTCTTTTACGCATATCAACTGATTACATTCCGTCTCTGTCACCGCGTTTCGTCCGCAGTCGAGTCTAGGACGTTGTGTTAGGTGGCAGACTATTCGTCATTTCTGCGTTTGTTTACTAATTGTAAATAATGTTTTGGTACATTTAAACCATGACAGAATGTACAGTAATTGTTTAGTGATGTGAATAGTGTTTGTATATATTTGTTTTCAATTTAATTTTGTAAAGATGCAAATCGCGCGCGTCTTTTGGACTGTGCTTGGACTGATATGCATTGTGGAGGCGGGTATGATTGGCGACCAATGCGACTGGACTGGCAGGTATGTTTATTAAACTTTCTATATTGTCTATTGTTTATATTTTTTCTGTTTCACCTTTGACACATTTTTCCATATATTAAAAGTAAAAACTTTATACTCGCGTAATGTTTTTGCGCGTATACTAAGTTACTTGTGATGCAATACCACTTTATCGGTTTTAAATAAAAAGTTATAACTGTAAGAATTATTAATACCATGTATCATCATCATCATCATCATCAGCCCATACACGTCCCACTGCTGGGCACGGGCCTCCTCTACTTTTTGAGAGGGTTTAGGCCTTAGTCTACCACGCTGGCCTAGTGCGGGTTGGCGGACTACACACCTAAGAAATTCCTAAGAACTTTTTTAGGTGTGCAGGTTTCATCACGATGTTTTCCTTCACCGTTAAAGTACGTGATAATTCATTATGAATACACACATAACTTCGAAAAGTCAGAGGTGTGTGCCTGAGGTTTGAACCCACGACCGTCGAGATTCTCGACCGCGTGCCCAAACCTCGAGGCCATCACGACATACCATGTATGTATATTGAAAATTTAATTGTTAAATAACTGCAATAAAGAAAGCATTATGTTTAATTTCTTGCAATTTGCACTCATAAAGTAACGGTTTTTTATATTTATCTCTTATTTTAAAGACTCATTGGCCTTTGGCCATTTTTAAGTGCAATTATTTTTTATTTTAGATATACAGTAATGCATTTTCGAAAATAGATTTGAATCTTCTGCATCGATGCATGCAAAATTGAATGTACCGCAAATCCAATTAGAGAACATTGAAAGATTTTAATCTGTTTGGAAGCAGTAAAGTATTAATCCAATAAGTCAAAACTCATTCTGCGTTCAGTTAAACTCCGCGTTCAGTTAAATTCTGCACAACAAAACTGACCTGAGGCAAAAGCGGCGTGGCCGTGTGTATACCTACCGTTCCTCCAGCGTTCATTTCCATACAATTTGCAATCGCGTGTTTTTAATTGACGCTTAACTGTGTCCTTTAAACGTTTTTGTGTATTATTTATGTACAGCATCTTAAATGACGGGTATAATTTGTTAGCATTATAGATTCTTAAGGCTACCTATAAAAAAATAAAGGAACTAAACGCTTGATTCTTAGAAGGGGTAGGAAATAGTAGAGATGTATTCCTAAATCCTACAACCGCGTTTCAGCAACTGGGGGAGTCTATAGTCGGTACTACTATTATAGACCCCACGTTCCACTAAAAATACATCTTGTAAATACCAAATTACCGACTAAATAATCGAATCAGAAATCAATCGATCGCTCACGTCAGATTATGTTGAGGGGAAAAAAAATAAGTTGAAAATTAACGATACCAACTATTACCTGTAATTGCAATGTCACCCTACAAATTGACTCGATTTACTATGCCCGATTCCGACATGCATCTTACGGGAATGAGCCACGGTGATGGCTTGTCCATCGTTGATGTAAGCTATCCAGATGTGCACCAGTATACAAATCTCATCACACCTAGCCCTTATTCTTATAGGCACAAGGTTTAATTTAAGCCCGCGGCTTTTGTCCATTCCGCGGAATCGGTTCGCGAATGCATCGTCAAATCTACTATTCATATGGGGAATGCGTAACGCCTTTCGTGCATTCTCGATGACATGCTCCATCACTTGTTGTTTATGACAAATACTAGTTTCCAAGTGCATATTTATTTTTATTTGATTCTAAGACTCTTAGCTTTGACCGTTGCATACAAGTCCCTGTATATGGCTATTATAGAAATTAACTAATTTCCAAGATTTTATAGTGCCTGAAAAAACAACGTATTTCCTTGACCCGCATTGTTGTAAGTTTATATTTACTCGATTGTTTCTTTTGCCACCTAAGACACTGAATAAATAAAGGAAAACACATATATATCTCATTCTAAATTTAAAACTTTTAATTATTTTAAATAGGGATGGTAAAGAAATTATTAATGTGTTGATCGATTAACGCATTACCGGAAACATGGGGGCATACGGAACAAAATCAACAAGTTGGGTTTCCCATCGTCCGGGGCGGGCGTGGGAAACCGACGGGAAAAATATTCTCGTCCACCCTCTGTTTGGGACACGTGACCCTTCCGGACGGGGGTTGTTACTTATTGTTCGGGTTGTGTTCGAAACAGTTCATTGAATTGGGCAATTATGAAAGTTTTATTTCATTTGTTAGGGTTATGCGATTGTAGTTTTGATTGTGAAAATTCGCTTTATTACATAATTTCTATTTCTTAAATAAACCACATTAAAAAATAAACAACAAAAATTAAAGCAAATTTTGAAGTTTATGTCGCGAATTTTCCCAGATATCGGAAAGCAAATAACAAATTGCCAATGAGATTCCTATTTCATACTAGTTGATTCAAATGGCTACGATGGCTCCAGAATGTCAATATTAGAGAACGAGCATGTTGTAAAAGAGTAAAGTACATAATCTACCTATTACTCCAGTAATCTAAGCCCTTATTGAAAAATAAAAAAGCCTACATTGTACAAAGCAATTTCATTTTGAATTACTGGGTACTCGACAATGACGAAATGAAGTCATAAGCAGACAGTATAGCCGTTGATCACTCAATTCCAGCATTGATGTATCCCGCTTAATGCGTGGAAAACAAAGATTAACCGAGATGAAAAGATATGACAGAGCTGAGCAAAAAACTAAATTGAGTGTCAATGTACCAGCATCGCTCGCATTGTGGTGCATTCAAGTTCGTACATTAATATTTATTAGTGAAGGCCCGTGGGGGCGGAGAGCGAGAGAAAGAGGGATTGCGAGGGGCCCGGGATCTGTTTATTATAATATCCTCCTATTATAACGCGTTCGCACGATACGTGCCCCAATACGGCTCATTGATAAGTGCCCTAAGTAAATTGACGCGATATGAAACAACCGGAATCTGGTAATAAATCGTAGTGATTCAAAAATTGCTCTTGTTGACTTGCGAGACATATCAAATGGCATAAAGCTAAGGGCGGACTAGAGCTGGAACATTATATAACTAGACTGAGTTAACTTTCATTTGGCACACTAGTTGAAAATACGGAACTCTCGCAGGACAAAATTGAATTAAATTACAACACAAAAAGCTTTGAAATATGATTGTTCAGAAATTGTATTCTAAGACACTTTAAATAACAATACCGTATCACTTAAGTTTCCTACACATTGATTTATATCTCTGGTCTGTTCAGTTTAATTAAATGATTTCATTATATAATCAAAATTGCTGATAGCGAAAACTTGAAACCATTCGCGCTAGGGGGCTATTAATCTTTCGATCTAGATTGTCAAGCCGTGGTCTAGCCGAGTCACGATTTCTAGGGTAACTTTTGCTAGTACAGTGGCCACTAGTAGATACACTTTTTGCCACACTTACACTCAATTATAATTTAATTTCAACTTGTTATTTATATCGAGCACTACAGACTCGTAGATGTTTGATTTAGAAAGTTTTCATTCATGAATGCATAAAGTAATTGTGATTAATAATTGGATAATTAAGTTGCCCCACGCAACTGCATAAGACGCAACGGATGTGCGTAATGATTGTGTCAAACGAATAACGTTTGAAAAACAAAACATGAACGCACAGCGCAGTTTTACATTTCATATCTCCAGTTACATTTAGATTAACTTAAACATGAGTTCGTAAAGAGTGGTCACTGAAAACAAGGCTTGGAGACGTCATTTAAGACGGATTTGGTTCGTATGTAAGCGTTGGCTGGAGCCGTTTCTAAAACCAGTTTGGAACAGTTTGCACCGATGAAGATAATAGGCAAGAAGGCGGCGAGACCTACGCTTAGATGTTAGATAAAAAGTTTGATTGAAGAAATGATAGTAGAGCAATCGTTGCAAAAAAGTGTACGCAGATGGCATTAGATTGTATAGATAGACTTCTAGGAAACATGTTTTTATATATATAATGAGGGACATTAAAATGAACAAATAATAAAAACCTGAATTCAACACAGACGGACCGAAACTCCCGAAATAGACATACATAGATTGTTTTTATTCCACTGAATCTTATTGTAGGAAATCTTTATTTAACGTATTTTATTTACAATTTAATAATGGAATCAGTTTCCAAATCCTACGAGTGGCTTTCAAAATTTATCTATCGGTCAAGTGTCCAGCAATGCCTATAACTGCGGCAGTTTTATGATAATGGTTCCCAGAACCCTGAAATAATTTCTCTTTAATCAAACTGGGCTATCCTTAGATAAAATTAATTGTATTTCTAAACAAAATTTGGTTCTTAGTAATTCAACCTCTCAAAATTTCTCTTCCTCATTGTCTTAGAACGAAGTATCTAGAATTCATTTACATATTTTA
Source organism: Hemaris fuciformis (assembly GCA_907164795.1). Classification (NCBI taxonomy): domain Eukaryota; kingdom Metazoa; phylum Arthropoda; class Insecta; order Lepidoptera; family Sphingidae; genus Hemaris; species Hemaris fuciformis. Next base: position 12,971,105 of record OU015440.1, read on the forward strand.
TTAACAGCTCTGATACAGTAAAAGCGGATATGATATACGACATTCAGTGTACGTACTATGAAGATGAACATAAGTATTACCCCATACAGATGGGTAAGATAGAAATGATAAAACAAGCAACTGGAATGATGAAGTGCGTGTGAGAACATGCAATTAAACACATTCAATCATACGGACTTACTACCGGAAGCCTTGCGTTGTATTTACAATGTACATATATTTACGGCTGTATATTTTCGCTTTTTGATAGCTTATTTATTATTCTTTTTGTGTACTTTTATAAGTATTCTCTATCACATACATTTTGTCGTCTTCTTGTCGCTTAGACTGACCTCTTACTTATTAAGGATTAAGAAGAAGAAGGTTTCAAGCTCGTGGTAATTTAGAAGAATAGTCACGTAACTTAGATAAATCAAGCGGTGTGTGCTTTGGGTTCCAAGTCGAGGCCACCCTGATAGTATCCTGTGCCGTAAAAAATACGGTGCACTATCTATCTGTACTGGAGTTGATTTATACAATTTTGACGAAATATAGGAAATTTGAACCCACAATGCATAATATGCCTACAGTCGATTTTAGCGTTTTATCAACTTTTTTTTTTGTAAATAATTCTGCACACTGACGCGCTGTAAAAACCGCAATGATAAGATGATAACTAGTTCCAACATGTTAAAAAAACTATTCACAATCACGCATTTTACATGGGAAAACACATTTGCGGTTTTTATATCCTGAACGCGACCTATATATCGGGTGTCGCCATCAAAACGGATGTTCCTATCTCAATATTCAGTGGTCAGCTCCGATAATGACAATTTGCCCCAACACTACGCTTCCCATATGGCGTGAGTACGATTCCTTCCGGAAAGATGTTGCGTCCCATATTCCACAGTCATTAAGAACGCAATTTGGGTATGAGACTACGAGGATAGGACATTTCACATGGTGTATGTGGGAACATACAGAGAAAACGAGCGTCACATGTTGCCCGATGAAATCACGGTTATTTTTAAGCCAGGATTGTTTTTATTCGCTCGCCAATTGAGGGCAATCAACAACACGTGTTCCGTTCGAGACGTACGCCTTAGGCAGCTATTGAGCTCGTTGATGCGACGGAGTCAAATAGTCGTTCAACCTGAGAATGTGGCCAATGCAAATGTATCAGATTGCCTTTAATTGACCCGATTGATTTGTAATTCCTCGTGTCACGCAACACGTTACTCATATATTTGGAATGATTCCCAAGATGGTAAAGATTCTTCGGGCAATGCGTTTATGGTCCGATCGAGCCTCGGGTGATGTGCTTTTTGCCGTATTAAGATATTGGACAACAATTTGCATTTCATTTTCCTCCAATCGAGACCAGTTGCGAATCTGTATTCGATTACCCTAGAAAATCACAAGTAGGTATTACCGCAACATCTGTTACTGTTAACGTTTTTACACGCCTAATTGCTTTTTTTTAGTGGCGATTAATTAAGCGAGTCTATTTAATGTTGGTTCCCAAGACTCTCAACCGTAGTCTTCCATTATATTATATTTCAGTTGATATAAAGTGGGGTACCATACACAGAAATATTTTTATACGCTCTCGAGCTCCAATCACAAGAGATAATGTGTCAGTTAGTTTTGTTACTGCATAGTAATTCTACGCCACATGCCCACTTAGAAGTACGTTATCTCTATGTACACCATAAAGTTACATCTCCGTTTATGAGGCGGCGCGGCGTGCAGCAGGCGGTGTTCACGAGTTTTTTGGCGTTGATTGTTGTAATGATTTTGGCCTAGTTCGTAGCGCAGCGTTACAACAGACCTGTCGTGCTTTATTTGAATTTATACAGCCATTTCATATTTTATCTCACTTCGAGATGCTGTAATGTTCCTTGGCTTTGTTACTTGCAATAAAGCTATGTTTACACCGATTGTTACGTTCGTCGAACAAAAATTTCTTTGAACGTAACAAAACCGAGTAATTAACAGCAAATTGTAGGATGGAGTTGTGTGGGCAGGTCACATGAAGGCTTTCTTTGTACTCCATTTGTTTATTTTTTCAATTCGATGGCGCAGCCGATGTTCTGTGCGTTAATTATAGAGGTGATAACTGTTGGTAATTGTCAGACAGACGGCGACGCTAATTGTTGATCAATGTCTGCTTTATTATTTCTGCTGTAATATTAGGCTGAATATTATATTGTTCTCGCCGAGACAAATGGCTGTCATAAACCTCCTTTTATACTTTTTTATTTTAGTCTATGCCTATTTTATGACATTTTTTATAATTTACTTAATTAGGTAACTGGCAGTTGACACTTGACACACATCTTTCTTTTTTATAAGGTATAATATATTTTTTATAAGGTTTATAAGGTATCTTTAATTTATTTTTTACTTATGTATGTGGTGCACAATAAAGCATATTAAATAAATAAATAAATCTTTGAAAAAAAAATTGAACTTCTGTTTGGACGTCCTTCCAGTAAAAACATGTCATGCAAGATTCCTACTATTGTCTTTAAACCCCAATAAAATTTATATCGATCATTAAATACATATTATTAATCCAGCTCTTTGTATAAAAACTAGTGACGCATCAAAAATGTAAAAATGTCCTTCTCGTGTCCTTCTCCGAAAGCCATTAGACGGAGCAGTCATTTTGCCGAATATGTCGGTATTAGGGATCAGCGGGACCTGTTGAATAATGCATGAAGCGCGTTTGGTCCATTATGAGTGATGGTGCGCGGGCGCAGGCCCCGGCCGCACGAGCTGCATTTTAATGGCGTCGGATTTCGTCGGCGCGCTGTCAAATTATAATATTTCATTTGAATGTATTTCCTTATGATACGCAATATATTATATTCCCTTGTCGTGCGTCATGCCATCCTAATAGAAAATACGATTTGTCACGGAACAATACAGAAAAATTCAAAATGTAGGTATAAAAAACTTGAAACATTATGCAAAATGCATGCTAATGATTTGCGTTGCTAATGAGGCGGCACGGGTCGGGCCGGCGTAATTTGACTCTGATCATGCGACGTGCCCGAGGTCCGGTTTGGACCCCGGACGCGACGTCGCGCTGCTCCCGTCCATCTGTCCATTTGCCATACACGTAACATCCTTATGAAATCAGCGCAAAAAATACGGCCAAAATGAGATGCATCGTTTAATATATGCATGCATGTGAGCATAAGCCGCGAAATTTTCGGCGGCGAATGCTCAACATTTTTGCATAACAGTTTGGTGCGGCGGCCGTTTATCTGCCCAACAAAAAACGAGTGAGACGAACACCGACCGATTATAATGTAAAAAGGGGTCTGTAGTCGTTCCATAACCGATTGCAAATGGCAACTGCCGCAGGCTTCGCTGTGCCATTTATAGCCCTTCGCAATCTCGACCGCTAAAAAATAGCCTGCTATTTTCTTCAGGAGATGTCCGTTTGCGTATTTATGTATGCGTTATCTAACTTTAACAGTCGATGCATAATAATGCGACACATTTTCTAAATACTTGATAAATATTTTTTGTCATTTGCCATATAGCGAAAGAAGTAGTAAACGAAGTTTATATATAACCTTATAGGTATATAAAATTTGTGCTCAATTGTTAATCTAACCTATCTTCGATAAATACAGTTAAGATTCAAAACAAGACGCCTGAAAGGGTCGTCTTAGATTTCTGATGTGTCGCAAGCAATAATTTCTTACTAAACAAAAGGTTCGTAAATTGAACGTCTTCTATAACATTATAGAATATTTTGCAGCCTCCACTCCATATCGAAGGCGACACAACAATGGGGCTCCGTAGTCTGTGAGGCTCTCGCTGACGTATATTAAAGATTTTGTGCCGATAAAGGGTAAATTGGCTGCGCTGTGTTTAATAAGCTGTTATACTTTAGACATAGGGGAATTATGTTTTCTTTGTCTTTTCAAAATTATGATTGTTTTCAAATAAATAAATTTTCCGGTAGTTCAGTCCTATATTGGGTTCTGTAACGATTAAGCTAATCTTGCAATAGTTTTTTTTTGGAGTAAATCAGCAGTTGGTAATCATTTTGCTTACTCTACCGTAATGATGACACTTTTTTTCATTTTGTCTTGTTTACTTTTGATAATTGTCGCCGCCTTCGGGGCCTCGAGCATAGGGACCTGTCAATACTATGGCTCTGCGTTGACCATGGAGGACGTACCCGTGTCTACGTATGCCTCTACAGGTCCCATGCCAGTGATGCGGGGTCTTCTCGATTATTCGAGAACGTCCAACCCGACTAGAAATTTTTTCGTCTTCCTTAGAAGGACCGGACCGGGCATGCCCGATCTGGACCAGATAAGGTATGTAACGCAGAAGATTGGTCTGGACCTGATCAGGAAAACCTTATCGGGTCCAGATTAGGAATTCCTGATCGGGTCCAGATTAGGAATTCCTGATCGGGTCCAGATTAGGAATTCCTGATCGGGTCCAGATTAGGAATTCCTGATCGGGTCCAGACTAGGAATTCCTGATCGGGTCCAGATTAGGAATTCCTGATCGGGTCCAGATTAGGAATTCCTGATCTGGTCCAGACTAGGAATTCCTGATCGGGTCCAGACCAATCTTCTGCGTTACATACCTTATCTGGTCCAGATCGGGCATGCCCGGTCCGGTCCTTCTAAGGAACACGAAAAAATTTCTAGTCGGGAAGATTTCGTGTTAATGTATTTAATTCCAGATGAATGCGTGCAGGGCATGCTCCACTAGTGCCTGTAACTCAATACGTGAGGTCATTTAATACGAGGCGAGGCGATGCGACACAACGCGAGCGATTTCAAACCTCTGTTCGACGCTCGTCACTTGTTTTTTTAGATGCACCACTTTCTGTTGCGTTCGGCGAAATATGATTCTTATTGCTGCAGTTTATTTATTCGTATGCTGACGTCGGCATTACACTGTGGCATGTTATTATGGATCGGCGACGATAAAATTGTTATTGAGATGTGCGTCATAACATGGCATTCTAATTTATTTAAAAAGACATGTCGTTTTAGCCTTAGTTTTACGTGTTGCTGTAAATAATTTGACTGACATGGTACATAAGTGGTAACTGTTTTGCTTAAGAAATTTCTTAATAAAAGTGTATATACCTACATTCTAAGCAGGACTTTCAGTTGCTTTCTAACTAGAAAATTTAATTACCATCTTTATTGACCAGACCTTGTATATGTATCTGAAGCGGAATCTAATAGGAACTTACATATGTATATTTCATATTTACATCGTTGCATACAAGTGAAACGGGTATTATGAAATACATTAGTACAAGCGTGCGTCGGCGACAAGCGGGCAGGCGACCGGATTTATGGGCCGGTCCAGCGGCTTAGCCACCACAATAAGAATATTTCGATCGGCGCTTTTCACACCTTCGTGTTTGGCCAGGGTGTTAGCATTCACGCCTCGTGTAACGTGTGTATCCTACCCTCGGTTTGCGCCTCTATACATATCGTCTGCTCATTATGTACAAGCTTAGTTCTGCGCTTTAGGCGGGTAACATTTGAATATTTTAGTTTTTTTGTTAATTCGTAAGGTAAGGCTAGGTGTAAAGAGGTTTAAACGGACTGTCTGTAAAAAGAAAATAAAATAAGTTATGACCATGCTATGATAATTTTAACGGTCTATAATATGTAACAGATTATCGTAGCACTCTACTACTACATTCCGAACATCATGTACATTTATCTTAAAGAAGTCATTTTGAAAAAGAAATCATTGTCGGTAAAAGTAAAACATTGCTAAAATTTCAATGTACTTAATATCTCATTAAACATCTATTTTAAGAAATGGTATAATACAGTCGCTAACGAAATATAAATGTGCATTGTCTTATAAGTGCATTGTCCAAATCCAACAAAAAAGTTCGCAAACGTATGGACAGCTACCTTTTTGGTGCAATCAATCAGCACTGGCGATGTAACAGATTGTACCCGCGTTTCCTGCGTGACTCGACTACTACGCAGTGCCACCACGTTGAGGCGACACATCACTTCTTACATCGTTTTTTATTACATCGATAAGTTAGAAGCTACTCGATTGTTTTTGTAATCGATACTTTTTTTCAATAGGAAAGTCGGTTGCCAGTATCTTTCTCCACTCAACATGCGATTTACAATATGTCTGCTATGTTGATTTTTTATATGTTAGTTTTAATACTATTGATGACACCAATAGGTGTCACGTTTACTATTTATTTGTGTTTAACGCACATTCCACTGAAATTTGATATTAATTTGCCAGTACAACACAGTACAGTGATATATACTCTTTACAATTTACTTTCTTACTTTATTCTACTCAAAATCATAGTTTACAGATACTTTGACAGCCCCGTGGCGCAGTTGGCTAGGTACCGGCTTGTGAAACGAGAGGCCAAGGGCTCGATCCCCACACCGAGACAAATATTTATGTGATTCACAAATATTTGTTTCAAGTCTAGATGTTTGTTAGACCGAAAAGTCTCTCGTAGTATCTGAAACCCACGGCATAAGACTTGTATTTTAGTGTTAAGTCAAAACGGTGTAGGTATGTCACGTTTGGGTGCATTTATTTCCTTTATAATATTTTGGATGTCATAGGACTAGAGTGAGCCAAGTATTAATTGCAAATCCAATCAGTATTTTTTTTCAGATGAGGTTAATAGTCGGTGCGAGTTTTTATTGTAGTGTTGCTGTATAATTCGTGACCCGAGTACCATTGTTCTAGTGAAAGTAAGGCTACAATAGCTTTGCGTGCTTCGTCGCGTGTTGATACCAACAAAATCTTGTTTAACGCGAGTTCGCCTTGTAACAATCTCATTACACAAGTACCTGCTGCTCGTCAGCACTGACTAATTACTAACAAATTATTTTAAATTTAATTAACAAAATTTGTATTGTGCAGTTATTCTGTAGGGCGAGTGTGAAAAAGGATTTGATATTCATATGATTTTCACACATATTTCTATTGAATTGTGTTACTATGTCTTATGATAAGGATATAACAATAATATACTACAAGAATCTTCCCGATCCTGTGAAATATGCAGTTGAAATAAGGATTTGTAAATTACTGAACATTTGTCTATAAACATGAACCAAATCGAGGCCCCATTTTCATAACTACATAGTACTACATAGTTGATTTGTTGCTGGCTATAAGCCCTTTTCAAAATTAAACCATACATAAAAGTTTATTTTTTATGCATCTATCATCTTCGAATATGGAAACGACGTATTGCAAACATCGTATAAAAAATAATGTCTACATTAAATCGATAGGTAATTGCTACATTTACGAGGGTCCAGCAGAGACCAATCAAAACTACATTAGACGGGGTTTCGTCACGGGCTCCATCGAACACTGAGGGCAAAAAATATTCACCGTCGATGTGTCTACCACGAAGCGTTGCCAGCATAAAAAATATTTTTTTCATATACTGATTTTATTATTCAGTTGAACTTTGGCACGTTTATCATCTAAGATTAGCATTCCAATTAGACTACAACCTTTCTAGCGCATTATTTTACAATCATTTTTTTTTATTAACATTATTCCTATTGATATAGCAAATAGTTATAGTAATCATGCCAAATTGTAAGTTGTATGCAAATTTCCTAGCGTTTTCGATTAATTCTGAAAAATTCTAGAACGTTGGCAACATTGTAATATCACTTCTCGGTAACATACGGTAGACGAGTGATGTGAGCGTTTATTAACAGCGATACATTTATGTGATCCTAAGATTGATGTCCTCACATCTCCAATCACTTCTCGGTCCAAGAATTTGTCACGGACTTTTTATTGGTAGCTCATACGTAGCCCCGAATATAGTAACTTGTTTGAAGCTTATGTGTAAACATCGCTTTATTTATACTTAAAAAAGTAATTTAAAAGTCTTATATGGATGTATTGCGTCTTTCATTTTAACAACCAAAAGGTTGATGCAATTTTATCATATTTTTTTGGGTTAGTACAATTTCGACAATAATATTAATCGCAGATTAATAACCCAAAACATACGCAATATCTATTTAAATATGTTATAGATACTAATCCAGAAATTTTTAATTCTAGAAATATACACTGATTTTCTTCTTTTTTCAAATTTATCCGAACGCAGCCATCATCATCGGCCTTTACTACAACACAGACTGACCATAAATTACAAACTGATGATAAATCTTGGCCGTAAACGAACAAATGCATTAGACGAATAATAAACATGACAATGCACCTGCGTGTTGTATTGAGTTCGGATGTTTGGATATGGCCAATGGCTGGCGTAGGTGTGGAGTCTAACTAGTTATGTAAACAGTGTCGGCTGCCCGTGCCGCCTAGACACACATTCCTAGTAGCTGCCGAGGTGTCATGTCCAGTGTTTGAGGAGGCTGGAAACACCTCTATGTACTGCTGGCGGATGCTGTATGTATGGGATGTTTGGGTACCTATTATGTTATGTTTTCCTAGTAGAAAGGGTATGTTCGAAAGTAGATGGAGCTTCAACTAAATATGTTTTTCGACGGAAACGTAGCTTAATGAATGTTTTTTTGTAAGCATGATGTTATCTGTTTACTTTATAGATGTCACCTTGAATGATAAATTGCTAGTTCATTAAGTTTGAGAATATATTTTATTTTGATAACAAAAATATATCACCTTTCGTAGCAAAAAACAATCGTGTGTTTGCATAGGACAGAGTACACTTAATAAGGTGCGTGGTCGAAATATTTTATTTGCACATTCAGAACAAAGGCACAAGGGTCCGTTTGTGGCTTACCATTGTATTGGAATCCAGCGGTTTCTAAACAAGTCGAGGTCTGCGAGTCCGCACTTAAAGCGTTGTGACTCAACGCATAATCTTTAAGTGTTGTTATACATAAAATAAATATTTTTATTATAAAATCTTTTTGGTGTTATAGGGACGAAAGTTAAGGATACAAATATTCAATGTGTATTTGTGGTAAATTTATCCATATAGGTACCTAAAAATAGATAATAAAGTCATTCTATGCTAGCAATCATTTACAATATTTAATGCTTTAGTTTTCAAACACAGTACCTACCTGTTTTACTAACTAAAATAAAATCAGTCTTGAAACAAACAAGAATTTTTAAATTCAATTTATTTATAATCTTTTCAATACAAACCACAGCACAATACGATAATCACAACTTAAAAATTATTCTTCGATAGCATCATCGGAATTCCCGCAAAAGCCGCTTAGAAATACGGATTTAAAAATCTTGATTGGGAAAATATAAGATACCTAAGATTTCGAACCACAGACAGCTTTATTTTATTTATCTACGTTGAATATTATTGAGATAAATATTTCTGCAACAGCACTGCCATTGTGTGTCGTTAACGACTCATAAATCAGAATTTAAGAGCGTAAGAGGTATTATTACTTATTCGTTAATAGTTTATAGAACCGCTCGCTTTTATCAATTTTAATTGATGTTGATCTCTCGTAATTGGTCGAACGTTTCATAATAGTTCTGGGTTTATTATTATCATTTTTGATGTATTTCTATATCGGCTTTTGACCAAAGAATGCACCGTGTTTTTTTTTTGCATCTTTATTTTTGATTAATTTTTTTTCATTAACCTCCATTACGTATCTCAATCTCAAAAAAGTTGGCATATTGCATACAACTTTGCCTTTTTCAGTACTTTAATGCAATACTTTAAACACATCGGTATCATTCAAATTATTCTGACGAAGGTCGTGTCGACAAGGCGGTGGCCACAACCGCACTAATGAGACATTGTTTGACCACAAATAAAACATCCGAATATTTCGTGTTGGCCCCATTCATGGAATGTCATCTCGTCTAATTTATTATATGACTTCAAAGAATTACACTAATTGGATCCAATTCCTATACGGCGACTCGACACTTCCAAACATAACCGATGTTTGGATTACAAGAATTTGGGCGATAATAAATGAGTTCGCGAAAATACTTCATAATAAATTTTTGAAGTTAATATTTAATAAATCTTGAGTAGCAGCGTGTTGAAATGTATGGTATACCTTTACAGCAGGCTATTGTAAGTAACGACTTTTTTAATTGTCCTTAATCGTCGTCAATGGTGTTGAATAAGATAAGATTCAAAATTCTCCACAATTTAAATTTAATTAAGAAATCAAAGTATCTCTGTACTGTTTCCCAAAACATTCTTAAAATAAATGGTATCAATATAGCTTAATAAATATTTAAATAACGTTTACATTCTAATTATGGGTGCACTAAAAATGGTAATGAATTCAAATCATTAGCATATCGGCTTGGAGACCACGCTAATGCACAGAAGAAAACAATACAACTAAATGAAGGTCTACAACTATCGCTTATAAGTTTTGATATAGTTTAATACCTCCTTCAATAACCGGAATTAGTTCAGACAGAATGTATGCAGAATAGATAAATTTTAACGAAACAATGCAGTCGGGTGGTTCACGATCGTACAGATTTCTATTGCCAACTCGAACTGCACGTAGTTTAATGAGGTCGGTAAATCAAATGGAATAATACGAGTGGCGGCGCGTGCCACAAGGCCGGTCAACTGAAGGAGTCAGATATCCTAGCAGTTGTTCTCGCTCGCACGAACCAGTTCCGTCGCTCTATATGGACGCATTACGATAGATCTTCCTACCAGTTCGGTCGGCAAACCTTCATAAAGTTACACCACACGTGGCCCTGTAAGGCTTAGCACACGACTTCATACACCGGACACTGCTATGACTAAACACAAACGTGCGTGTTAAAAAATAACTTGACCGTAAGTATATGGACGCACATTTAAATGACTGATTTGGTTGTAACTGACTTTGGTTGTATTTAGATGACCAGTTTTTAATTTAGGTTGACAGTTTATGGAGTATGGGAGGGCTTGCTTGTCATCGATTTTAAAGCGCAATGAAGGATGATTAGTAAAAGTTGCGAAGTGAAAATGAATCATGACCGCCTCAACAGGGAAATTAGGGTCAGCAATTTTTTGCGTAATGAAGGAAAAACCACTCCGGTACCACTATGTGTTCAGTAAATGACGCATGCGGAGTAATAAGCGTAGGCTGTAATTATTGAGTTACAAGCCGAGACTGTAGCATTTATGTTTAATCTGCAACTACAAGGAAAATTAGACTGATATTTCGTCCAAATGGCTTCAAGTGCTGCTGGTAGAGGACATCAGTGAGATTGATGAAGCAACGTTAATGGCGACCAAAGTAGTGGAACGTTGGACATTGTTTAATGTGTACTTACCTGTACATCGATACCCGGAGGCACTGGGGCCGAGTCCAGGCTCTGTTAATAATAACAGGCGTGTACCGATCCGCGGTTCCGCCGGGCTATAAATTGTCCGCTGCCGGCGGGCTCGCGGCACGCAATCTCAATGCGGAAAGTATCATGAGCAGCCTGCGCTCTTGGACGTAGCACAGGCTTTGTCCAGCTTAGGGTTTTCATCTTTATTTTCTTTCTGCTATAGTTTCTCCCGCTACACCTGATCATTTTCATCTTTCATTTCGTGATCATTGGATCTTATGTCTTTCTTATTGATATACCCAGTATCTACTAACAGCAAAGCTTCTAAATTGAGGACTGTACAATAATTGTTAGTATGTAGCAAAAAAATTTAAGTTAAAGATTTGAAATATGTATTAGTTTTTTTAGAAGAGCAACCTAAAATATTATTTTCGTAACGGCAAAAAAATTGTAAGACACATTAGACAACCCTGCATCAACACTTTATATGGCTCGTGTAGCTTTGATTTTCTATTTTTACACTCTATAATGTAGTGTTAAATCCCATCTAATTTAGGTTCATTTGTGATCAGTGACAGGACATTAAGCGTAAGTAGAAGAAAGTATTGCTTTAAGTTTAAAGTAAAGGCTGCACTTAAAATATATTATTCTAAGAGCGTACTTAAATATTTAATAACAAAAAATCTAGTGTCCTTAAATCATATAATTATTGTTATTGTTTTAAATTCCGATAAATAGTCGCAAGGTACATTTAATGTTTTAGGAAGTGCATACATATATTTATTTTAAAAAAATTGAATATGTATGATTTTTTCATTAAAATTTACAGATAAAAAAGGTATATATATTTTTTTATTAAATTCGAGCGGCTTCCCTACTAGGCGGTCGAGTATTTTGTCTCGCTGCATTCCGCACTTTTGTAACAATCAAGCTCTGATCACGCTCGATAAAAGCGTTCATTGATTCCGTAACACTTTAGACACGGGACACTGTTTTTTTAACGGAACTGTTGATATCGCAGTGGAAAATCTGTGATCTATGAGCCTTGAAATAACTTTAATCATCTAAATGGCAAGAAATGCTCGGAGACATTGTTTTTGCTGTTTTTTACCGTTCTAAATGTAATGCTGGCGCATTGGAGAAAGTTTAATGTATTTTTTATGGAGCTTTAAAATAACATCTTCGATTTTATTTTTAGGACAATAAGTGTTTTTGTTGTTCTTATGCAGAATAAAGTTTCCATCGTCAAATGGGAATATCTCGTCAAAACCTCTGTTGGTTTCGATTTTCGGTTTGTGATAGTTGTTATTGGGTTTGTTCATTAGGAAATTTTCAGTAGGTCGGAAACGTGTTCATATAATGTGCGACTTGAAACTTTGTTGGAAAAATGTAAGTATAAAACATGTGAAGTAATTAGGCAGAGTTTTATTATTATTTTACTAACAAAAAACTATATCAAAACAATAAATTAACATAGCCATATCAGTTAAATCTAATATTCATAAATGATGTCATTAGGACATTAAACTCTTAATGCAAAAAAGTAAAAACACATGTGTGATACGATCTGGATCTAAAACGTTAAACTGTTATACATTAGGTCTAGGCTTTGTCACTTAGTACAAAAAACGAATCAATGAAAACAGCAATATCCCTTATGAAACTTTGTAATGACGGGTAAAAACCGATTACGCCGCTACTCCGAAGATAGATTTCGCATTCTGTGTAAATTTTAAGAGAATAAACATAAGGTCCATTTTCCTTTTATACTTGGCAAGTAATCTATACATAGCAATTAATTTTTTCCTGCGATTGCCTGTTATAATAATGTTGGTTACGTGCTTTCTAATTTAACTAGTATTTTCCATTCAGGCCCTCGACGTGTGCTTGAAGTGAATAAGTTTTTAGCTTCTAATACCCTCCTAGCAGAAGTACTAATGATTGATGACATAGTTTTACTATTAATGGTTGCAGAGTGACCAGCAGTTATCATATTATGCAGTCTTTTAAAATCCTTGGGCTTATCATTACTATATAAATAAACTTTATCAAACAATAATAAGAAGTTCAGATATTAGATTTTTGTTAAGACACCTAGTGTCATCTATGTAAATAATGTCCACGAGATCTTTGGAGCTAAAGATTTTGCTAACTTTATCAGCCGTCACGTAAGTTATGGAAAGTGATTCAACAATGCGAATAAATAGGGCAATGAAAATAAAAGTAAGCATGTTAGTATTCATCGTGTAACCGCACGGTGTCTTTCTCACGGCCACGGTATTCCACGTGCGGTCTCGTGTGAGAACTGCGATATGCGGGCTGAAGATTCTAAACTATCAAAAATTTAGCCACGACTACCTTTCGCGGAACTTTCAAATCCTATTTTATCATCGTATCATGTATAACGTATTAGAAGAAAATTAATTACTTATATCAAGTCTTATTTGTTAATGGCCCCCTTTTTTTTTAAGTTCGTTAGGTTAAATTTCTTCACCATCTATTTGAATAACAACAATTGTTATGGCTCTAGATATTGATAATTTCGAACAATGTGTTACAATTTTAATGTTAACTATTTCTAAGTTTCATCATGCTTGTTTTCCAGTCTAAGTAGTTCAGCCGATTCCAATGCTGTAAGAATTTTATTATTGCTGTATGTTAATACATAGATCATGACATTTATAATAAACGGATTTATTATTATACCTTCTGCGATAATTGGTATGATTACATGTAAATCATTTTTGCACGACAATATAATCTAGTGATCTTAAAATAGCTTGTCAATTTCGAAAGCAGCAATTTGGTCAGTTAGTAACGTTTATTCAAAACAGATCATATTAATAACATTTATCTTACGTAAATGTTTATTGCTGCCCGCAGGCATATCTTGCAATTATGTGTGTACAAAAATACCTGTTCTATCAGCCAGTTGAGACAATTATTCTTCAAATTTGTAGTTGATTTGCAGCTTCGATATAATTCGTTTATGGATTGAATTTAAAATTTATAAAATTATTCTATCTTACAATTATTTTTATGCTATATGTATTTTTTTCAGTTTCTCTAAACTTTAATCTTTTTAATTGCGTCATAGCCAAAAATTTAATTTTAATCAACTTTTGCGTTGGATACTGTATCTCAGAGCGACTTTTCAGTACTTTTAGGCGAGTGTAAATACACTTAAGTCGGTATTAGTCAGTTAATCACCAAATGGTGATTTCGCATATATTTTTTATTAACCAATGCAAAATAAATATTACGAATTTGGTTCCTGTCTCAGGTCAGAAACGTCAATAAGATTGACATTGCAGTGTTGACCGACCGTTCGAGCTGTCAAGAATGACGTTGACGTTCATAGATAATATCGGGTAATCGCTTATCACGCGTATCAGTTGACCATGTGAAGACGCCCTAATTGTAGAACTTACCTATATTCAAGTTGGTTGATTGATCAACTATTTGTATAGATGCTGATAAAGCTTCGATTAATTCAAATCTTCTGCTCTTAGCGTTTAACATGTGCATGTTTTACCTAATTTTCATTATGTCTCCTTCATCGTTTACTTCTTCTAATCCATTTATATCTTATAAGTGCAGTAGTAAGTACGTATGTCATTTCATTTTTAATTGAAATATAAAAGCAAAAAATATCTTATCAAAACTAATAATTTTACCACCGTACTATTTTTAGTGTTTATTATTGGTACATATCAATTACATCCTATAATTTTTAATTATTGTTTATCAATAATTATTAAAGCCCTCCCCCCGTCCCCCATGTCAGCAAAAGTAAGCAAATATCGTAACTCCCTCATATGATTACGTAAGCATTAGTATACATATTTTTTATTCTGTCCGAAAAAGAAATATAAATATTGCTTACGTAATCAATATCCAGACCCCCCATTCCACAATGTCATAAAAAAATAGCATATGGAATACACCCCCCCCCCCCCCCCTTTAGTGCTTACGTAATACTTGAATGGTCCCATATCGCTTCAAAATATGATACCGCCGTGGAGTAGGAGTAGCGCAATTAACTCCCGAGTCAATCAGCAGCATCCCTCTTACTTGACATATTTCCAAATGATACTACAATAAATAATTCTTCACATCTCATTAAAAAGCCGATCTAATGATTCAATAAATCATTCTCATTAAATATTTTTCAAATCTATGAGATACCAACGACTCATACATGTCTTATACATAAATGATAAAGTATGTGAGTGAATCTCATATAATCGGGATACGTGAAATGGATCAAACCCGCCTTCCCATCACGTCTGATATTATTTCAATATATCTATATTTACACACGGATATCTATCATCCAAATTTATTTAGAGAGTTCTTATCGACATTTTACAACCACATTTTGTATGGTCGGGATAAATATTTAGATCAAGAATTTTGTTCCCACGATTTTAAGTTCACGTGAAAGTACGATATGTTCGTATTTATCGATTTTCCCATGCTTATTCTTTGCAATATTTTCACGCGTGTGTTTGCGTAATACACATATCTAATCGAAAAAAATCTAGTTTTTTATTTATATACAAACAAATTTACAAGTTCTTTCACAATGCAAGAGTTGTATAATCTTGTATAAAAACTATTTATGTAGTTATTTTGCATAAAGTTTTATACTCAGATACAAACCTTTTTTGAGACACTGGCAGATAAAGATCAGTTTCTTAATTCAAACTTGTTACTTATGCTCTTTTACTCGTATGTATTTAAATATAATTCATTTTGTGCGAACAGCATTTCAATTACTTTACAGAGTCTTGTAGAGTTCAGGTAGTTAAAACGGTGTAAACATTAATAAAACCATCTATAGAATTGTAAATAAGGCATCATAAATACATTAATCAGCTTTTACTAGCTGCAGGCCGGGACAAAGCTTACAGTGCAAAGTCTGGGGGTACATATGAGACCGCAATGTCTTGAGGGCACCCGATAATTAAACTGCCCACAAAATTACGTGTAATTGGAGTATTTTACGGCGCTCGCCAGGTTTTGTCTCGTAAAACACTTCACATTTTATTTCCATTGAAGCTGATCATTAAAACTTTATGCAAACTGTACACGCTAAACAATGTGGAACATTGTAAATAATGATTATATGTTCTCCTGTTTCTGTTACGCTATATAATTATTTGCGCAAAATTACCATATGCTCATTTATACGGAAGTCAAGAAATTTGAAGATATTGCTCTTCAAAATGGCAATAAAATGCTGGATAGAAGAAAAAATGGTATCGCCAGAAACCCTTGACGAAAACACTCAAGTGCATAAGGAAGCAGAAGATCGGCGTGTTGACACACGCACGGCTTTATAGATAACTTTGAGCAAATTTCTACCGGCATGGCATAGGATACTCGGACGCTTTAGCCAAAAATGATTTTTAACACCGAATGTCTTACAGACACTTTAAAGCGCTCGAAATTGTCTTGATACTATTTTATGCTTAATTAAATATTGAGTACTTATTATAATAATAATTCCTTGATTAATATGTTTTCTTTTTCTTGACCGAGCGGCCACGTGTCTTCAAAATAACTTGTAGGTAGTTAATATTGAAAGCAAAAAATATTATTGCGGTGAAAGGTTTTCTATAAGTAATTCAGTTGTACGAATTAATTATTCCAAGAGTAAATGTAATAAATACGGCATAAACATAACCAAAACATAGAAAGTAGAAACGACTAAGTAGAAAGCTTTAGTAATAAACTCTGCGGATTGTAATCCTAAAGCTTATGCATACTTAGTTGTCCACAACGAATAGTGAATAGACCCTTAAGCCGTAAAGTTTGTGGTCAAGACCTCAGAAACAAAGATCTATAAAAATCTGGTGGGTGGGCTATGTATCTCTGTCTCATACCGTTTATCTCACACTTAACATTCCATTTCACCTCACATTAGCTCTGCGTAAGAGCGATATTTCAACGGCACACGATTAACAAACATACCACTATCTTAATGGCTTCGGTACGATTTTTACTGAGTAAAGGTCAACTGAAGTTTTGAATATGGTTTGTACCTGATTGAGATGTTAAAAGCTTAGGCAGCAGTGGTCTTAAAAAAATCTAATATGGACTTCCAAAAATACATTCGTAAATTTGCTTAGTTGCCAACGAATGGAAATCAGGGTGTATAAAGGTGCAAAATTAGTGCTTGCCGTTATATTTATATTAATTTGGTGACCCTTACCCAAAGCAGCTAAATGAGATCTCTCTAGTAAAATTACTACTCTAATAAAATACACATTATTACATATCTAGGCGCTTTTTTTTTTGATAGGAGAGATCCAACAAAGGACAGTCAGAAAGTAATTTTTCAATTTGTTTGCTATTAGGAGTGTTTAAAAAAAATCATGTGGTCGATGCATATTGGTAGATTTACCTCCGAAGTTCGGCGCCGAGGTGACGGCGGCGAGGCGCGGGCGTTGTAACGCTTCACACATGCGCCCCAACATGCCTTCAATGCCACAGTAAAAAATCGTAATTTATTGTTAGCACTTGTAAGGAAATATTTATGTTCAGATTATATTCTTGAACCTATGACGTAAGGCGATTGTTAATGATTTCAATGTCATGTGTACTTGTCTAAAACTGTCTTAATGGTTTGACATGTGCGCATTATAACTATAATGTTGATGTTACTGGCCTTTATTATAAGTGGATGTGTCTAAAGTAAAAGGTGACTCAGTTGGATGTGGATCGAACTGCCGAGATCATAAACGAGTTGATTGCAAGTTCATATCGAGTTGACAATCAATAGGCATTTGTCAAAATCGCTGATGTTATTATAAAAATCGGTGGCACATATGAAGTATGGTGTATCTTTTTATTACACTCTACGAAAACTGAAGTAAGCCAAATGTCACATAGATTCTTGGATGATTTTGGCGATAATTTTGATTCATGTTTTACAATAGCCAATGTTCCAATAGCGAATTTTCTATTTTCATATGTCTAAGCGTGGTGATGTTTAAACCTCAAATATGAATCTGTGATACCAGGCTCTAATGAATTTAAGGAACAAATATTTTTATGTATAGTTATTGCACTTTGACACCTACAATTCTTAAATCAACTTTATCGTGATGCGTAGGTAGCCGGCGTTGACACATGCATGTGTAAGATGCATGTATATGTAAAGCGCAAGTACATGTTCGGTGCGCAGCTCGTGTCCCGCTTGTTTATGGTGCCACTTAGATGGCTACAGCCGACACTGATTGGACGACACTAGTGTTATGTACTGAACACATACTTGTGTTACACTGTTAGCTTGGTTTACAACAAACATCACTTCGGTACCGAGGAATGTGCGGAATTTGAAAAAAGAATCTTTTTCTTATGTCAATAAATTTTAGACTTCAAATTAATTTGGAATTAAATTAACCTTCTCATAAAGATTTGAAATTAAAAAACAAACATTTTTTTTTAAATTTCAACTATTTTATTTTATTAAAAACAAACAAATTATGTGCACAAATCATTCATTCGCAGACTGCACAAATAAATAGAACAACTAGATGTGAATCGTCCGGCTATTCCGAGGCGATGACAAAGGGACACCCACGCGCCTGCTGCACGAGTTTAGCTCCATTATACAATCAGGACGAATCACCACATTACCTCCTATATTATCCTTGAACATCTGCATTGAGTTTATGTACGACGTTCAACTCCTATTCAACAGGCACCTTATAATCCAGACTAGAACTGATCGCGCAATCTCAATGGTATATAATGAAACTAACATTACAAAGGGATAACGGTGATTTAGATTATCGAGCCTCAGCCTATTTCCTAGTGTTGTGCGTCATTTACATGTAGATAATGCCATAACTATAGATCTTATGCTGTTCTCGTATTGTGATATTTATCGGCGTTCGCAATTGTTTACCTACCTATAGGTTTTGAGCTGCACTAAATCAATAATCGATAGCTGATTTTTATATCGATTCATGATGTACCGATAGCTTCAGTTGTTGATAGAACACGTTATTTCATTTTAAAAAGAACTAATAAAGGAATTTCAAAATAAGCTTTCAATACACATTCATTATTTTTACTATTACATTCGATTCTAATCTAATCTAATAGAAAATCAATCTCCATGTCCAATAACGTGTTCAATTCTTCCGTGATTATTTACGTAATTAAACAGTTCTCAGTTTCCGTGTATAAATTGATTGAAATCAATTTCTTTCGCTTGCACTTTACAATGCGCGTGAGCAAACGAGCTTATTCAACTGACATTTTGTTTTGCAAAAAAAAACAGGTCTCTGTAATTTACATATCGCAGGACAATTATTAAAACCGGTATGCGAACAAATTTTTCAATCAATAAATACGTTATTTTCTGACAATGTTATGTGGTAGAGCCACGCTGAGTTTAGCTTAGACCCTAGTACGAATTAGCTTTATTGAGACTAGACAAATGTGACGAAGCCATTGCACTGATTTATTTTGATCACAGATTGCTGGAGACCCAATTATACGTTTTAATGTCAATCCAATTTTAAAAGCAAGCTACTTCACAATCTTTAAGTACGGCGGAGATTCAAAGCAAATATGATCATTTGACGTGAACTTACTTGCTTCACAAATGATAACAGAAATCTTATTGGGAGACTGAAGGGTGAACAACTCATCTTCAAGAGAGCTGTTACCGGGCAAGAAGGGCCAGACTTATGCATATCGACATATGAATACAATGGGCGAGCACGTGCGCCGGCCGCGCCCGCCACCGTCCATTGTCCGCTCGGCCATTGTTTCACGGAAATCCTCCGCACATTCTTCAACATTTACAATAAAATACTATTATTTCCTTCCATATAAAAAGCTATATATAGACAGCTAAAGGGGAAGAGGACGGCGCGACAGGAGGATATCTGTATGTCAACGGAATAGTAATAACTTAATCTCGAGCTGTTGTCATATTTATTGTTTAATTATAGTGCGTTTTTGTTTCTTTATGACGAAGAGTCTTAGATAGTCAATAAGTGTGATTAAATTTTGTATCTGCGAAGGAGCCCTCATGATACAGATATCTAAGTTCATTCTTAAATTTATATTCTTCATAATATACCGTTATACCAGTGAAGTAAAAACATCAAGATAACCCTGAGAGTACCTTGTGTGCGTCTTTCTGTGTATTAAAAACGCTGATGACACACGATGTTAATCGAGCGCAGTAAAACCTTTTTAGTTGGCTTGTTAGGATAAACGCGTCGCATAATCGTCTTCACATTTATCATATAGCACAAAGAGTGTTCGTACGTCGGAGATGCGGCCTTTGACCGGCACGCTATCTAATGCTGCTGTAATTTGTGTTAATCACTGTAATTAAGTTGTTAAGTAATTCATAAAACGAAAGTTTTACTGCTTTATTTATCACTCTAATGGACTTCGACGCATTATCTTAAAACTTTATGATATTAATCTTGTATAAAAACTAATTGTTTTCTACGCGTTTGACGGTGAAGGAACACAATATTCTTTATGTAAATATTGTCGGAACCGGTTACAATGTTAAAGTCTTTTAATTGCAGTTATTATAGGCTGTTAATTAAGACATGTCTTGCATTTAAATTATATAGGCAATTATTTTTAGGGATAGGGTCTTTGTTTTACTGGGGATTATCATACAAATCTTGTCTCCTAAAGGTATATAATTCTTTGGTCACGTATTTTTTTACAAAGAATTCGTAGATTTTGGTTCACAATACATAGCTTTTAAAAATAATTCCATCATTTATTTGATTATTGATAAAGGTTTACTTCGAATGTCCTGTGTTACGGATTAAATATTTTAAAGGGCGGAACTTCCTTGTATTGATATTGATAAGGCTGCCTAGAGCCACGATACAGTTATTCCGTAGCTGAACAACAAAAGCAGATACAAAATCGATTAGCCTTCCTGCTTGTTAGCAAACTGGTCAGACGCGAAATTAGATCACGGAACTGTGCCCAGCTGTGTACAATCACTAGAGTCGAGTCTTGCTTGTGACCTAGAAACGAAAAAACCGCGCCTGTCTTTGTGTTGCTTGAATGGAGCGTGTGGGTGAACATGAAAGCTTATAAATCTTGCGTTTGTGTGTGTGTGTGTGTCAGACTTGACAATAGCCAGCCCGACAGGAATACAATGCGAGAGTTCATTTCCACATCTCTCTGAATAAAGGATTGTCTTTGGCTTTGATTGAGTGCCATTGCCCACGTCTCTGGACTAGTTTAACACGTAGAGTGCGACTATGTTGTTTTATCATTACATTGACAATGGGTACGATTATTTAAAAATAATAAAAAAAGATAATGTTTGTCTTTGGAACACGCCTCGAATAATTTCCTTACGATTTAAAATATAAATTTATTCGTTTGTCTTTTAATACGTTTCAATGGGTTTTATTAGATAACGGTCGAAAATACACATTTTAAATTTGGTATTTGATTAATAATTTTGAATTGACGAAGCAAAAACTAACTTGATTGTAAATGAATTATTCAAAAATTGATTGTGCAAAGGTTAATTGTTGTTTTTTTCTCGCGTAGTGATCAAGCTATTCGGTTAGGCTTTTTTCGACAAGAACCTGTTTCTAATATTACCTAATATTTTCATTTTATTATTACTTTAAAATGTCTTGTTGTAAGGGCGTAGGCGACTTAGCAACTTTGCATTAATATTTTATGAATGCCCACTGGTTGGGAAATTTTCTAACGATTTTTTCAGAAGATATTTCCAAGAAAAAATGTTAAAGGAACATCAAAATCTTTGCCTATTTAGTTTTGGCATTTAAAATTTTTATTTCCATATAATTAATCTTATATTATAAGGAAAACTTAATATAATAAAATGCAACTAAGTATTGAGCTGCAAATTTTTTTACACTTACCTGGTTTATGGAAATGTGTGTTCGCGTGGGCAGAAACAGTGCAGTTTGCATAATGCAGCGGGCTTGGTCGTTATTTATCTTAATATTTTGTGGGCAGATATATTTTAGATCGGAAATGTTGTGCAATATCCTGATTACTTTGAAGTAATTCAATTAACTAGCGGCATGGATAATAAATCATAATCCGTATTAGCACCAGAGTGCGCGGTTGTCGCGAGATAGCTTTAATAATTTTGAGTTATCGATTATTATTACTTTTTTAAAATCTCTATGTCTTCTCATTGATGGAGATTTTCCCGAGCTTTCTCTCTCTCTCTATTAGAGACTTTATAACCTAGTGTATATGAAGCTCAGTAGTTTTATGTACTTAGTTTTACAGTAGCCCAACACAAAATATTATTATCATCATCATCATCAGCCCATATACGTTGCCCACTGCTGGGCACGGGCCCCCTCTATAACTGAGAGGGTACAGGCCTTAGTCTACCACGCTGGCCTTGTGCTGGTTGACAGACTACACATCTAAGAAATTTTTAAAAACTTCTAGGTATGCAGATTTCCTCTCGATGTTTTCCTTCTCCGTTAAAGTACGTGATAATTCATTGTGAACACACACACACATAAAGATTATAGAGTACAGAAAAATTACCAAAGAAATTTAGTAATGTTTTTATTCTAGAGTCTAGACTATTCTACAGATTTCGGTTGTGACTTAAGTTATTGCACCATTACGGTATATAAATAGCTCTCGTCTCCTATTTGCATAATCGACTTATCGTAAAATATTTTGCATACAAGACCCATAATCCTATCAATTTTTTAAAGTTATTTTATATTGTTCTAAAAAACTTAATTTGAATATTTTCGTTGTTTCTAAATTTTAGAAAGGCTTTTATAAGATTTCTCAAATATTCTCTACAAAGTTTCTTAGATAGACTTGAAATTCTTTGGTAATATAATATGTAGGTGAACATTTTTCGATGTCTTGGTTTCATTAGGAAGATTCCACAAAACTCATATACAAAAACCCTGACGTATTACTAATCTAACTCTCACATACTTTAAAAATCCTTCCACTGTGTATCTCTAATTCCAAAGGCAATTTAGTTTTTTTACCATTTAAGTGGGGAAGATTCTTGTAAAATTATGCATCGGAGTGCGCACGCGACATTGTTATCTCGTCCCAAGTTTGGGCGACAATAAATAAAACACGTTCGTAGAAAAGACAAGAATTTTATTATTCCGTGGGGCGCGGGCGGTTGTTAACTCGCGATAACGTTTTATGAGATCTATTATCGCGCTGACGGACTTTCTACTTAAGCCTGTGGTGTACGCTTTTCGTTCTTGGGTTCTATTTGAATGTTTGTTTTGGTTTTTAACGTATTACTAATTGGTATTTGTTACTCTTTGTTGAGATCTACTTAGAAAAATCTTACACTCGAGGCTTAAAGTGCTTTCCAGTCATTAAATCATATTTTGGGACATGAATGGGTTATGGTAAAAAGAAGCTGTAACGAATAACTTCACGAAAATAACACTTTAGGAAATCTCAGCTATTTTTAAACATTTTAAATAAGAAAACCAGTTTGTACAAACAGAAGGTGAAGAGTAAGATACAACCATAGTAAAGATGGGTTGGCATAATGTCAACTAATGGTTGATTGGTAATTGTTTTGATAAACGTCACATTTCGAGTCGCATTGCACTTGACATCAGGCGCCTTTGCCGTGTTTTTGTACGTATACCTATAATTATGTGCATGTGCTAATGAGGTATCATAAAATATTTCCCAATAGTGCAGAAAGTCACATGTATCGTGGGTGTAAAAATAATTTTAACCCCGCCCTCAAAACGACCCAAAGATCTGGCATTGAGAGGTCATCCATCCAAGAATGTCCATATTAACATAACCCGTCGCCAATTGTTAAAATATTCTTTTATCATTCGATTCTTAACGTTTTCCTTGATTGCATTAACACGAATATGTTAAAATTTATTGTTCAGTATCGATAGTTAACGGAAAGAACTTTTGAATAGGATATACGTATTGGATAATATTTTATGGTGATTGACTAGCGTAATGTTGCAGAAAATTTATTTACGTGTTAAACTTTATTGATTGGATACTGATGTTATTCTTGCTAAGTTCTTTCAATGCATATAATTTGTAACTTGAACATAGGCTGTGGAATAAAATAAGCATGTGAGTGAGAGCTATGACTTCATAAGATTGCAAACTGATTCATACAACTTAAAATGTAGACGTCAGCGGTCCGTAATTATAACTTAAAAAGTTACAATCCCGCACTAGGCCAGCAGCGTGGTGGACAGCACGGATCGTATATGGGCTGATGATGAAATAAGAGGCAGTAATAATTACCCTAAAAAAGACGCCTTAAGTTTTTTTTTTTATGAATGAAAGGAATATCGTAACAAATTTAGTTGACCCGGTTTGTCTAAGACTTAAGCATAAACCTTCTCAACTGTATTATATTGTTAGATACAGCACAATTTAAACTACAAAAAGCTATTGATAAGGGAAGATACGGACAGGTTTTGCCAGTTTTTTCGTATCATTAATATTCTTCGTGTCATGCATTATTAATAGCATATTTTTAAAAACTCATTTATATTTCAATTCCAACCGTATTTATCCAAGAATTACAGAATAAAACTACTTTGACGCTAATTTGGGCGCGCGCGTGACTTCATTTAGGCGGCAATTCTTTTGGTTTGTCAGAGTGAGACGGTAGTATGAAGTTTATTAAGGTTAGAAAGGGACGTTAAGGTTCTAGTACCTGAGTGTCATTTGCTACATAATCATCAGTAATGTCTAGCTTAGGTTATGGTTTTTTAATTTGTAATTTTGCTTCTTGTTGGTATCCGTGTCGTGTCTACCCTTTTTTTGTTAATGATGATTGATGTCTTAATTCAAAATTTGATTGCTGAATCATGAAGTGGTGTTAAGAAAATATGTATAATGAATGATGTAGTAACAGAGTTCACCAAAACAACACCACCAAGTAATGATAGATAGTGACCTATGTGGTATTATAATAAGTTAGCATATGATTCTATTTTTATTAATCTGGTACTAATAATATATTACTTAATATCTGTTAACATCGTTTAAAGGAAATGTACCTAAACGACCTATCCATTTTATGAATAGAAAACTTGACAATTTATCCCAACTAATTTGTTGTCTAAAGCTCCTTTTTCGAAATGATTAAAATAAAACTTGTGTTATTTATACCTACAACATTACGTCTTGGCGATTCCATTTATGTTTGAACATTTAGTTCATAATTATACGAGGTGCAACTATGCAGTTAACACCCCCACGTTTGGTTTTTTGTTCCCGTGTTGTGTAACAAAAAATCTATGCGGTTTTTGTGTTTGTTTTAGCGCGCGCCGATAAGGTGGCACGACGGTCCTGTGTCGTGTTGCGTCTACATTCTAGAGGGTAATAATAACAACTGCAGGTTTTAAACACATTTGGATTTAGGCCCTTTGGTCCTCTATTGGAAGTTTGGACACAGGCTAGAGCAAAGAGATTAATAAAGGGAGTAATAAGTAGGTGAAAGATAAGAATATGAAGTTCAGCGAATTAAGATCGTTTTAGGGAAGACATAAACTTAAAGATTCTTGTGTTCAGGCAAATGATTGAAATATATATTGAAATAATTTATTTTAATCAGAATAATGACCGTCCATTTTAATATAAACATAACCATTTAACCCACTTTTTTATTTAAAGACAATGAACATACATAAGAAGGGTAAACCACAGGTAGTTTCACCCTTTGTACAAAACGAAAAAGGTTGTTCACCCCTGGCTAGATAGCACACGTGTGTGTGGGGTAGGGGCGGACACATGATCCACACTTGTTGCTATTAACTCGTAATTTACAACGCGGGACATTTCAACAGTCATCCATTAGTAAGGATTAGGGAAATGCCAATATGTCAATGTTGGATACAAACTTTGGACCCAATTATAGTACTGTTGCTACCTGATGTTTGTACTGCAATATTGTTTTTATAGAATGTATATTGCGATAATATCGACAAGAGTTTACCGCGTTCTCGTTTAAAATGACATAGAAAAATTAAACTGTTTTTGATTTTAAAAATCTTTTCTTATGTGGCGGCTCGGAACCTCGGAACGGGAGAACGCAAATCTTTTCTCAGTGTTCTAATCAAAATTGGTGGATATTTGTACGTATAAAAGTAAAAGTGTTAATCTTTAATGTCTACCCGCCGTCAACAATAACTTTTATAATAATATAAGCTATACGAATTTGTTAATTCTCAACTGTACATAACCTCCAACTTTGACTCCATCAACGCCCATAAAGAACAATCGAAGAGAAATCGATGATAAATAATGGATTTTATATACGACCGATTTATAATTCGTGTAGGAGTTACTTAAGCCCTATCATAAATTTTTATGTAAAAGTAACTTACGCGCCGCCGAGCCATAAACAAAACTTGGCGCCATTATTTAAATAGTACTTAAAAAATCTTAGCGTCATTTAATGTTTGTGTTTTGATATTATATTAATTAACAGTCAGTGAAATTGATTAATGTGGTAGTTTAGAAGGAAAAAATGTGGTAATGTTACATGAGCAATAAGTTTTTCCCAAGTAAATTATTTTCATAATTAACTGTACTACTTAGAAGATCCATTTAGGTAAGAAAACTGTTGAATATTATACGTATCGGTTAAAGTTATTGGTCTTTAGTAACAGATTTTTACATACATACATAAACTCACGCCTGTATTCCCTGAAGGGGTAGGCAGAGATGCATTTCGGCACCCACATTTCGCCAGATATGTATCAGTCCCACGTAATAGGGGGGGAGCCTATTGCCGTTTTTCGGGCACATTTCCAGACTCCGTGCTGCTACTGAGAATTTCCTAATGGAAAAACCCAATAACACTTTGCCCGACCCGGGAATCGAACCCAGGACCTCTAGATCGCACGGCACATACTTGTACCGCGAGACCACGAGCCAGTAAGATTTTAAAGATAAAAATTAATAAATTTTCCAGGAATGTATGTATATGATATGTTTAGGAGATTATGATGATGTTGAGGATTTATAATTAATATGAAGCTTTTAAGTACAATCATAATCTTAAAAAAAAACCAGAAGTTATAAATATTAGATACGTGACACATAAACAAAGAAAATACCTGTAAAACACATATATTAAACGGCGATATATTTTATAAATAAATTGATGAGGGTAGAATAATTTATGAACGTAACCTCAAAAAAGTTCGAGACGAATATCGAAGAGGACATTACTGCGTGATTGTGCATGACGAGAGGCGACGTGTTCTGGATTATAGACATGGCGTCGGAGTAAAAAAGAAACGCGACGCGCGCCACACGGACAATACGTTTTAACATAAAAGCCTCGACGTGCTTTTATTGCCCGACCAGTTAAATCTTACGTGGGCATACAGGACCGTCGCTTTAGGGCATTGTGGGCCGAAACGCAGTCATTGCAATATTTTTAAAAGCGAAATAAAAAGGGTTTGAATATTTGCATAAAGTTATAAATCGTGATTCACTGGACTCTCGTTGCATAATTGTTTCGATTGGTTATGATTAACATTTTTATGCTTACATATTTATGTTTGTTTAAAGTAGTTTAAAATTGACGATTTAAAAGAACTTGTAAAATTATATTTGAATTAAGAGTATTTTGACTTTGACTTTGCTCTGCCCGTTATTAAATTTTTTAACGAGATAGCTCAATCACTTGGTCTTAAAAAAACATCTCCATTTGTTACTGGCATGCAAAAAAAGACCACATATCTTCGGCCCTCTTAATAATCTGTGCCTGAAAGCACAGTAGACACTGAGAATTGTTAGTTCAACCCTGGTATCTGTCGGTGTGCGTACATTACGTGTCGTGGGCTGGGCGTGGG
This sequence comes from Hemaris fuciformis, assembly GCA_907164795.1. Taxonomy (NCBI): domain Eukaryota; kingdom Metazoa; phylum Arthropoda; class Insecta; order Lepidoptera; family Sphingidae; genus Hemaris; species Hemaris fuciformis. The sequence goes on from OU015440.1 coordinate 12,999,241, forward strand.
CGCTACTCCACAACGGCCCACGTGCCGCCGATCGCAGATACAATTGTCCGCTCGGGGCTTGTTTATGGAGCACTTCTCGAGATATCGAACAGAAATGACACCTCCATCGCGTGCCACAATCTCGCGCCGTGCCTTTGTGATACCAACTTTCCTATATTGATCATTTAAGCCAGTTATCGTGCATCTGGTTCCGTAACACTCGTGTTAAATTGTGAATTTATGGACCTTGAGGCCAAATAATAATGCTTTGTCTTAATTTACAATTTTATCGATGTAATTAGAGTCTCAATTTTCTACCTTATATTTTTCTTACTTTCTAACTGTTTGACTTCCATTTTTGTTTTTGAAAAAAAAAGTGAAAAGACATAGCAAGCTTAAGAATTATAATAGTTAAATTTTATTAATAGATATTTCGTATATTTAAAATTCATGTAGGTATGTACCATTATTTTATTATGAAAAATGAATCCACCAATGGCGAATTCAATATCGATTCGATCGAGTGATTTTATCGGTTTCAATTTGAATAAATAAATCCAAAAATATCACAATATGGAATATAAAGAGTAAACAAAACGCGACAAAACCTGTCCAATAAAACCATAATGGCGCTTAAACGGTGGCCGTCTCGAAATGTTCTTAATAACTTTTATTGAACAGATAATCGGAGGCAGTGGCCTGCGCCGCGTTAATATTGAATACTTAATGAGATTTCCTCTTAAACCTACGTACGCCGGAGTTAATCGTTGAAATATGAGTCAAGTACGACGGTGATGTAGAATATTCATATGAGCGGACACAAGATATCTTGTTCTACTGATTGCCTAGATTTCCTGCATGCAGATAGAATTCTGAATCATAATTGTTAATTAAATGGTTTATAAGTTTATAAACAAATATTTTTATGTGTGTTGATACTTTGGTTTTAATATCATATAAACGCAATTGGGATTCGTAACAATAACTTATATCGAGAATTTATACTCTTATGAAAAGTTTTTTGATTATCAAAAAAACTATTTGAGAAAACTAATCCTTCAGCAGATTTACAATTTTATCGAATTAAAATTAATTAAGTTTACAATAAATCAATAAATTCCCAAGGAAACAATGACATCGTGTATCATATAAATGTTTGTTACAGTGGTCTGACGACGGCTGAGGAGCGTGGAGTAACGCCAGTGTACCTCAGGTGTCGAGAGGGCGGCGTCACGTGGATGTACCCTCGAGGAGCCCTAAGGCTACTGTTTAGGCCTCCGCTACCGGCTGATGAGCGAGACTTCACCGTGTGCATACGAGTGATGCGGCGACCAGATCCTCCAGACCTCTTCCATACCTTGCGGCATGAAGAGACAGGTAAAGGGTTTATAGAATTAGTAGATTTTGCAAGATGAGTTGACAATTTAGGTCATGCAATAGTTTTGAGGGTTGCCCGTGTAGCGCATGCTCAATCTTTGCACCGAAAAAAATTAAAGTAAATTTTAATATTGTTTTGCATTTAAAGTGATTGCTATTAACGAAAAAAATCCTTTTTTTAAAAACGAAATTACTTGAAATAACTGCACAATTGTGCGTAAAAATATTATTGTAAAATAGCATTATATTGTTTATTGCAGCCGCGGAACGTTTCCCCGCTCGTCTGTTTGTGGAGAGCGCACGTCGCTTAGTGCCTCTGTACGCGCCTAATGACGGCGATCCGCGCGACCTGCGATGCTTTCGAAGTCGAAAGGGACGCGCCGCTCTATACGTCGAAGCCGAACCCGAAGATGGACCGACCCGAAGAGTCGCCATGTTCAAATATGAAGCAAAACCCCTAGTGAGACGCCACTACGACCCCGCCACAGCAGACTGCCGACCTTGCACCGAGTCTGAACTCGAGCTCGCTTTTTGCACGAGCGATTTAGGTAAGTCTCGCCCAAACATTCCTTACGCACGTCCACAGACGCTAATAACACAATATCAAAGGCATTACACAGCTCCCGCCCGCCTCTTGTATGTTAATAAACCTCGGTGGCTCAGTAATTTGTCGCCATAATCGCTCCTCGCTTCTGAAATAAATTAACTTTAATAACAACTGAAATAATACAGCATAACTACCGCAAAATATTCTTACATATCAGACGAGACGGTGGAGAATAACTTTAAAAATTTCCATCGTTTAACAAAATGGGCAAAAACTAAATAAATGAGGTCGGTCCGGCACGCTTTGTCGTAATGTACCACTGAGTGGTTTGGAGATAAAGAAAGATTAGGCTGCAGTCATGATTCACGGAAGCTTTTGCATATGCGATGTATCGGCATGATGGTGGTCAGATTCAATTTACGTGGGTAATGAGCAGACATGACGAGTGCATACCGGATAGACGAGTATGGCGACGGCAGCGGCGGCACGCGACGCGGCGGGGAGCTAATGTTAACGTTTTTTCCTCGCATGATATATTGTAATAGCCGGAGAGTTATGTCACCGCAGGCCGCAGGACAGGCGGGTTCAGTGCGCCCCGCGGGCCCGTGGGCGGCCACATAAACCCGGAACGTTATTAGCGGTCCCCAACACGTTTCTTACATTTGTGTTTGTCATGCTATATAATAATTATTGGGGGTTTTCAACAGAATGACAGTCATTGGGATACTTGTATTGTTTAGAAAACAGGCATCGGAATGTTGAATATTTATTGGTTTGTGTCGTCGTTCTTGCTTGCAAGTTGCAACTCGGTCACAACCCGTCGTAGTTTTCTTCTTGTTTAAAACTAAGCCGCAATCGTTTGCCCTCGTTAAATTGAAATTTGTTAAACATTAAATATTGAAATGATAATTAATAGTTAGCATGAAGGTAGAAGACAGACGTGTGTGCTCGTTAGTAAGCCTTCTATGTAATTATGGTGAGAGGGCGGCGCGGGTTGACGACCGCTTACGAGACCAAAACTATTCACTTATCTATCTCAAACAAAAGGCTCGCTCGAAAAAGTCTCCGTTTTGCGCTTACTCACGACCGATACAAAAAAGGCACTGCCGCACGGACAATAGATAATATTGATTAATATCTAATCTACATACAACGAATCTGTATCTACGTGTCGCACAATGGCGCGGCAAAAAATAACTTGTATCAAAATCGTAATTATTACATATTTAGTTCCGTGATCGATCTTAGTATGTTTTGTTAGACAAAAAAATTAGGTTTTTGTAGCAAGTTTAAATAAGGTCTATTTTAATATAGTTGTTAAGGCGTAAGTTATGTAAGGCGAAAAAAATTGTTAGCATAAAGCATTAAATAATCCTGTTGTATGGGAAACGAGACTTAATAAAATCAATCTGATTTTTTAATGAATATATTTATAAGTAAAAAGTTTATCTAAGCTGCTAGAAGACAAGTTGATATTTGAATAAAAATGCACATACAAATTAAATCTGTTTTGCAATTAATCGAGCCAAATACGCAAGTAAGAAGCATAATTATTTTTTATCGCGGCTCTAATGGGAAAACTGTAGGGAAGCTCGGATCATTAGCTTCGTAAAGGAAATTGAATACCATCTAAGGACCAACATTAAACTAGTATTCAGGATTTTTCTAGTGCAGACTGGCAATCAGCAATTCATCGAAACCACACCATCATTTTGGCCTCATTTGTACTTTTGCAATATTGGTTAATCAGTTACAGGTAAAATTATTATAAAGAGTGTCGAATTTTAAAAACGAGATTATTATTTTTTTGATAAAAACCCGAGTTAGGCCGCTTTAGGCTAATAACGATATATGTAAGTAGAAAGTCCAGTTGTACAGTATAGACACAATATTCTAGCTTCCATATTACTTACTTAAGGCTTTACCTACACAAGTTTACTTAACTTAGTAATGTTTTCTATCTAACTTCATTAGTTATCCTCAAGAGTAAGATAACACTGTTCAGCTAACACATTCTTTATGTAATTTTTGTTAATTCTTAAGAAATTGGAAGTATTAGAGGTTTTTTCTTTGGCCACAGTGTCTCGTGGTGTGATAGTGGGGAGCGAACAGAGAGAAGATTTGGACACCACCCAGCTCACACTGCGCCTGACCAAGTTGATTCGTAAGACTGGCAGCGTAAATGAACCAAAGGACAAAACTGAGGAAGACCAGGATGAATATTACAGGTAAGTTACGATCATCATCAGTTATGATTCTTATTTCTAACATCAAATATTTTTAGACAGCCCCGTGGCGCAGTTGGCTAGACACCAGCTTGCGAAACGAGAGGCTGCGGGTTCGATTCCCGCACCGAGACAAATGTTTGTGTGATCCACAAATATTTGTTTCGGGTCTGGGTGTTTGTGAGAGCGAAAAGTCTCTCGTAGCTTCTGATACCCACGACACAAGACTTGTATCCTAGTGTGGGGTAAGAACTATGTATGTGACTGTTGGGTGTATATATTATTTAAAGATAGAAATAAAGATAGAAATACAGAAGAATCTATAAGTCGAACATCAAGGGTGACACCAAAAACATCGAGTTATAGAGTTTTCGACGTTTGGAGGATTTCGACTTGGGCGTATTTTGTTTGACATTAAGAGGTTAATATTCATTCTTATACATTTTATTAGTAACATTGTTCGTGATAGAAAGGTCTAATTTAATTTTTCCAGTTATGCAGGAAAAATATGTACCACAATGGTTTGGTGTTTGAAGGGTTAAGTTTTGAACTTATCGAGGTTCAACTTATCGAGGTCCTACAGTATAAAATATGTGAACAAAATAAAGCATAAAAGAGACCGTTAATATGGGTTGGTGCTCTAACGATATAGCGGCACAAAATTATAAAATACCTAATGTTATTTTTATTCAGATTTATTAAATCGCATATTTGAGTTGAGACTACAAAATTTTATTTAAAGTAAACAATACCTAATCATAATTATCAGCCCAAATACGTCCCATTGCTGGGCACGGGCCTCCTCTACTACTGAGAGGGTTTAGGCCTTAGTCCACCACGCTGGCCTAGTGCGGGTTGGCGGACTACACATCTAAGAAATTCCTAAGAACTTTTTAGATGTGCAGGTACCACGATGTTTTCCTTCACCGTTAAAGCAAGTGATTATTCATTATGAATACACACATAACTTCGAAAAGTCAGAGGTGTGTGCCTGGGGTTTGAATCTGCGACCGGCGAAATTCTCGACCGCGCGCCTAAACCTCGAGGCCATCACTGCTTAACAAATTAGATTTCTACAAATTAGGTTAATAGAAAACATTTTATATTTTCTCGGATTCGACGCAAAGATATCAATCAACATTTTTACGATTCCGCGAGTCGGTAATGTTGATAAAATCTATATCCTGGTGTTTTGAATTAAGACCAGCTCGGCCGAGCCGTCCCCTGATAGTATCTGATCTCGCTTTTAGCAGGTTTGTGTTTACGAGCTTGCAACAGCGGTAAATGTCGCCTCTTATACTTAGGTCATTTGATTTGTTACTTAAGGCTCCATGTAGTCTTTGTCTTTTATAGTCTTCTGTATTATATTATGTTTTATTTTTATAGTGACTGTATAAGAATGTATTTTTGGATTGACACGGCATTTAACATCTGATATTAACATTATATCCCGATTTTAACAACTTTTTATTATTTTGCAACTGTAACTTAGATCTCTACAAGGAATATTAGTTTTTTCTTAGTTTTATAACTCGGATTCAGATAAATTAAGTCAAGTTTTAAAATTATCTCTTAATTATAATCATTGAAACACAATAAAATCTAATGGTTTATTGCTTTCATCGTAGAGAAGGCCCTTCAACACGTGCCAATGGATGCATTCGGGCTGATTCAAGTAGTATTTGTAATCACGTGCAGCAGTTACATTCTGTACTAGCAATGACGCAACTCGAACATACTTATAAAAATATATTTTCTGGTCCTTCCTGAAGCTATCATATCGCTTCATACCAAAAACATGCAAATCGGTCTAGTGTTTTAGAAGTAACTTTCATATTTTTAATATAAGTGTATATTTGTTCCAGGTACGACGTAGACAATACATTGGAGTCGACCACGCACCGCAACCGTCGCAAGCGGCGGAGACAGCGGAGCTTGCACGCTCACGTGCACGTGTCCTCCGTCTGTGGGGCGTCGGGGGGCGCTGGCGAGTTCCTGGTGATGGCGCGGCGCCGCCTCGGCCGGTACGCGCTGGTGTGCGCCCCCCGCGTGCACGACTGGGCGCAGCTTGTCGACAAACGGAATGCCGACGGCACGGCGCACTGTACGCTACAGCACTGATGGCTGGAGTAAGGATGTTTGTGATATCTAGACTTTGGGGAGTTTGGGGCGAATCATAGTGGAATTCGTGGAGGTAATTTTTAAATCCATTGGGTTCGAACTTTTGAAGTATGGATTCACCTCTACAATCTACATCACCTAACGACACCTAACTAGGATAGTCTTGTAAAGTGAGAATCATAAATTGTGAAGACTTTACGGTCTCTGAGACAAATAGACCGTTCAGAAGTTGCTGTTGCTGTAAAGAATGTGGGGAAGTTGTTAGCAATGCCGACTTCGAGTTCCAAGAAAAGCTACATCTTAAAAATTCATTCGTATGTTATATGTGCGCACGATATATTTCTTACAAAATATTATTTTGATTGGTATAATATTTTGTTGAAATATCTTTTTATCATTACACCACCTATATACAGACTATAATTTTATCATCTCCTCTTTAAAAAGAATTTTGAACTCGAAGCAGATTCTTAAAATTTCTTATAATTGTTATCAAAATCGAATCTTCCAATAAAATTCTTATAATAGTGATAATGTACAGATTTATGTAAAATAATATAAAGAAATCTTTATAATCAATTTCCATTTGTTGTATGAAAATGGATGTGTCTCTTCTATATCTACTAAGTTTGTTGAAAATAAAAGAACATCTATAAGACAAGGGCTAATAGCATTGGGGCCTTCAAGTATAACGTAGACATTAAGGGGTATGTGAGTCTTCGCTTTGCTTATTTCTGATGACATGTGGGATTGGATGTTTGGATGACAATGACGTCAGAAATTTCTTTATATTTTCAAGATATACTCCTAAATGTTGACCTAATTTCTTGAAACCAAAAATAAAACAGAACAGATTGAAAGAATATGTCTACTAATGCCTTCGAACTATGAGAGGGGGGAGTAACAGATTTCCTTACTTTTGTTCACATGGGGGAGGGGGGGGGGGGTTGTTAATAATCATAAAAAATGCTTACGTAATACTTTAAAGGTCCCATTCTGCCCTAATAATGAAGTCATTTAAAAATCCAAGAGCAATAATGTGCGTTGTGTATTTACCGTTTATATATTAAGACACGCTTGCCATAAATCAGCTTACATTTTGCAATATTGTACAGAAATAAATATATTTATGTAGTTCTCTATTTACTTTAGCTTATGTATGTAGTTCAGAGTGCCAAAATCATTAAGATCTTCATATTTAGACGTAAGGTTGATCTCAACTCTGTACATATTATATTTAAGAGGGGAATAGCCATATTATTGATAATGATCTTTGTGTATGCCCTTTTTGAATTAGCTGTTTAACAAAACACCTCCATTGCTTATAATAAAGCTATCATTGCATAAAAACAGCTATGAAGCTGTATAATATCGAAGCGAATTTTCAATTGCTGTCATGCGCGATAAAATTAAGAACAAAACATTACAATCCGACGTTTCTATTTACACAGATTTACAAAACCGCTAAAAATTTGGACAATGACTGAATTAATTCAAAACGATCGTTAATTTTTTGAGATTGACATTTTAAAAATTGCTAAATGTTTATTTGCTTTGTAAAATAGCTAATTAAGAAATTCGAAGACGAAATACACATTTGTAAAATTATTATTTTTATCAAGGTCAAGAAGTCACTAGACGCAGGCCACTTCCAATAGACCAATACTGTTTCTTTGGAGGAGGCTTATGTATAGTAATACACTACAACCTATGCTTGATGATAAGAGCTTTGTAAAGGTGTGGGAGGGGTTAAAGACAGTCTTTAATATACAACATTCTTATGGTGACATTTAATTAGATTCATGTCTTTTGTACAATTTTTTAAATATCAGATTATTATTTAATTTGAATTATTTCACTTATTATCTTGAGTCATTTTATTTGTATCAGTCAGATGTTATAGTCATCATAAGGAATTAAATTGCATCAGGCTGGCATAACCAGTGCTTACACCATCAGGTGCCGTATTCTTTGCCGTGCCAGTATGAAAAAGATCATAGACAATTATTATTTCGTTTCATAATGCTGAAACTAAGTGGTGCTGCTAGAATGTCACCTCTGTGCTTCCAATACATAAATATTTTAATATATTCTACATGAGGGCTGCTTTTAAAATATTTGTAAATGATAAATAATATATTTTGTACAAAATTATGTATATAATTATTGTCGATATGTGATATAGAATACAACGATGTTAGAGTGCCTATTGTATATTTATGTTTGACAAATGGTTCGATATTAATACATAGTGTTAACGGATATAAGAATTTATACATATTTTATGTAATAAGAAAACTGTTGAATAAAATAGTTTGAAAACTATTTCTGTATGTTTTTGTTCTTGTGTTCCCTGTATTTTCCTACTTTTACCATACTTTTGTTGAATTTTGGGAATAACTCGACTATCCTGCTGGTTACGTCCTTCTTTTACTGTTCAGAGAATTGTGACCTTAGTTCTTCATGCATGTTTAGGTAAAGGGTTAATGAATATATTCTTTACATAAACTCTGAACCTGCGTAATTGTCAACTTTTATAACTATCAAATGTTACAGTTCAGTCAATCAGGAATCGAACCTAGGACTACATTCGACTATACCAAATAATTATCAGATATTTAAAACACAAACCAAAGTAGGTTTAGAGCTCGGAATTATAAACAAAAAGATATATAAATATAGCAATTCGTTTATTTGAAAAAATCACAACTGATACCACATAGAAAAACTACTCGGCACGGTTTAACTCTTAACTATATATAATATCACATAAACACTTTATATTTTGATATACTATATACATAGACATTTATCTTTATATTTGGTACACCTTGTGAATACACCAATCACTAAGTGATCACGCGGTAATAAAACAACAGAAAATCTCTTCAAATGAACGCCATAAATAAAATTAAAATACGTCAACAAAATAATAATACGGTGACGACTAATTATAAATATTATGATTATATTAAATACTATTGTCGTCTTAACATTAACTCATAACAGAATACTTTTGTACCAGCAGAGTCACAATCTTCAAAAGGATTTTTAAAACTGCATGTGACGTAGACGTAATTGATGTGACAAAATAAATAAATTCATCTAATGCATAAAATAATTTAAGTATTTATGATAAATCAGAATAAATAAGTTTTACATAAACAAAATTAAATAGGAAATAAAATTACTTTAGGAAAAAGTCCAGTTTTAAAAATTGTGACACAACTAGATAAAAACATACGCGACGTTCGACAAACAAAAATGCATTACAACTTTTTGACCAAAGACAAATAAACTTTCGACGAGATTTTTATCGAACAGGTACGTGAATCTATAAATTTGTGATATGTACTACATCTATATATTTTAAATACATTTAGAAGAATATCGGACCGGAATTAGAAAATACTTCAAAATTTTTAATTGAAAGCTATGGATTATTAAAACTAAAAAAATCACGCGCGAGACAGTTCGTTGTACGCAATAATAATACATCGGCAATAATATTTTATAATATGTGACAAGTTCATAGCTATCTAATAATGGAATGTAAAATGAATTTGTGAATATGATGCCACTTAAATTACCATCGGCATATAATACCACAAACACGTCCATAGACAACATTATTTTCTTTTTAAATGTCAAAACTTATGCTTCCTTTATTCAAATTTAGAATATTAACGTGATGTATTGAATAATTCTTTTTTTTTGTCTCATTGTAAGCGGTATTATATGTCGTCATGACATTTCATATAGGATACTGGCGAAAACGAACTTTCATATGATAATACTTTATAAAATCGACAATGAACAAGGATACAATTATGAAGCTCATTGATATTCACACAGAGCGCACTCTCCACGAAGTCACTAATAATGAAACTGAGCAAAATATAATCAGCCTTCATAGTTGCTCTTTGACAATCCTTTTTTATGCCACGCATACATAATGGCCCGCATATAGAGGAGTTTAAACAATTATTCGTACAAATTTATCAGAAAAACTGTGAATTTAATATTTTTAGCGTATAATCTAATAAATCTAATTGCTGTAAAAAACTTCTTTGTAAGTCGGAAAATAATCGAAAGAATTCTACTTAAAAGAAATATTTTATAACGCGTGCCCTGAAAATGATTAGGCAACACTTTTATAGCAGACCTCTTTAAAGTTGCGTTAACTTATTTTTACTTAGTTTGATGGCAAAAGGCGACACATTTAATTCTTATAATTTTGATCGAGTTGACCTAAAAAATTCATTGTCTTATGAAAACGTCATATGCGAGCCACTTACACCTATCCAAATATAGCTAAATAAGGCAAAAAATCGCTCCTATCCTTGAAAATAATCCCTAATACAATGCCGGACTAAAGTGTTGGTCCGGCTAATTTATTATATAAACTGCGCTGATAGCCAATAAGAAAGTATTTTTGTTGTGCGATAAATAATTTTACACTTAATGTGCATAATAAAAGGTATTTTACTAACAAAAGTAAATTTATTTGCTTATGTAGAACACCCGTTAATTACTTAATTTTTTTATCTAAATAAATTTGTTTTTCTCAATTTATAAGACACATTTCAATGTTAATAAAATACCCTTTAGTAATGATTATACAAGTAGAATATATTGTTTTCTCAATTTTCCAATCATAGCATGCACAAGCGCTTCGCAAAATAAATAATATACAATTAAATAAACAAAAAATTCCGGTAGGTACTATTTTTTTGGATTACATTACACTACAGAGGTACATACAAACATTAGAATTGTCTCATGTGAACAAGAAACACGTAGACTCGCTATATATCATTACTATTTATTTATAATTTATATATTTCATTTACATATAGATTGTTATTCACGCGTAAGATCATTACGACGGAATTATTGTCGAATAACATTTTGTATTGTTCAAGGAAGCTCATATAGGGATTGCGTTGAAATATATTTTTATATGAATTTATTAGACCTAATGCAACTCTAAAAAGGGGTTGTATATGTAATATTTTTTATGATAAAGGAGTCATAACATTTTTTTATATTTTTGATAGTTCGGATATAAAATTGGAATTATTAAAGAAATAAATAAACTAATGGGAGTGTATCCGAAACCAAAGAGAGGTGGTATTTTTATAAAAGCTATGAACACATTGCGATGAAATACAGACTTCTTTGAAATTTTCACGCAGAATCGTATTTATAGTTCTCGTTTGGAATAAACTCGTAAATGTATAATCAAGGTTTAGGCCTTGTGACACACGATAGGGCTTAAAAAGAGAAAGAGAGACAGAGAGAGAGGGAAAGATAGCATAAAATTTTTACTTTTAACTTCAATATTCATGTTACTTTGACACAAAAAGTTATTTAAAGACACTTATTTACTTGCTGTACCACGCAGATGCTTGTTGGCATGGTTTCCCAAAATGCTTGTTGGCACTTTTTTTCGCTCTATTATGCCATGCAGACTAAAAACACATTTTTTAAACTATATTTTTTTATTTGACGCTTGAGTCAAACTCTTTATAAATTTATTCGATAAATTGTCATATTTTATAGAGACATCATCACACTTCGCACATCAACTCGAGTTAACTAGGATCGACAGTGGCACACTCAGAAATGACACCAAGCTGTGAAGTTCAGAGAATCTCTAACGGGAATCAGTTACGTCCCCCCCCCCCCCAGTTATCAGCAAGAAAACAATTAAAAAACAACATTATTACAATTTTTCAGTGTTCAATCAAAGTAGTCTTCAAAGCGAAATTACCAATCGTGCCAATTCTTATAGCCAAAGGCGAGGAGCATAGGTTTAAGTAAGATTAAATTCATTGCTCAAAAATGCGATGAAAAGCAAATTAATGTTTGGCAAGACGATATATTTCACGAAATTTTGTTTTTAATTTTGGCAAGAATTAATTTTGTTTTAAATACGAGATTTGTGTAGATATTTTATTTAGTGATGTATTAGAAATAACCCAAGGTTTCCTAATTATATTAACCCATCAATTTATAAAATAATTTTTAATTATGCAATATTTTAATAGAATACACCGTAAGAGCACACTTATAAGAAAAAGTACACTTGAATGAAAATTTACTCTAGAATCAATTATAAATTCATAATAAATCTCACCCTATCCTATACTATTCAACGCTAGCTGGCATCGAATCTAAAGGTAGCAATCCATTTAACCACCCAACACTTGAGTATATAGTATAGATGTGCCTTAGTAAATACAAAAATAGTGATGTCATTTTTCCGACAAAACAGTCCATACTAGATTTAAATAGTGAAGCAATTGTCCCCAAAGAAATATATATAAAATGATAAACCCTAATTTATTTCATCACGAAAATATTAATCGAGCAAAATTTTTTGAACCCCTAAAAATATCGACAATTCTTTTCGCTCGATTAATTAAATTTTCTTCTAATATATGCGTATTCGCTTACAAGTTACCTTGAACAAGTTCCATTGGATATAATTCAGTCAAATTAAAACGAAAATATCGATACATATTTTTATATAGAATAAACTTCAATTCGATTAAATCCTAACGTTATATGAACTAGCCATAAGAATCTCTTAAATATGCTATTGTTTCATATTACTATTTACAAATGGATATATGACTGCGTTTATAGCAAAACTGTAACTTCAAGTAAATTTAGTAATATCGATAACAAATATAATTATATCAAATGGTCAATTCATTATCGAAACACCACGTTGTGGCACAACGGACTAACATTACTGCCTCTAGAGATGTTCCAACACATTAACTGTATCTAAAACTCACATTTTTAAGTCTGAATAGAAAAACATTAGTTCGATAAACGGCAAGTTTCGACGAGTGTCAAGAGAGGGCGCTATAACTATATTAGTTTATTATTTTTTATAATAATAAGTAGTTCATAATTAACACTTAATTTATATACAATAATATGTAAATGCGGAATTATTATTTTTATTTTGAATTGTTATTACAAATATTTTTCGGATTTTATTACAACTAGAACTCTCGGAACATCGCTAGTGACTTATTCAGGAATAGGCATAACTATCGTTAATGTAAGATAATAAATATTCATTCACTTCACCTAGTCGTTGATGAACAATAAACAAATTTACGTATAGATTTGTAACATTTAGGAAACAATTAATGTAGAGACGTCACGTCGATCTACATCTGGACGATCTACGCCCTAGTCTGGGCACATTTACATCGATAATCGATCGCGAATTTACTAGCGTAAAACAGCCGTATATCGATAATTATTATCGATAGTTAGAGCTACAAGTATCGATAGTTACTCGAACTCGACGGGCGTGGGCGTCATGACGTCGAGGATGATGTCCTCCATGTTGGGCAGCACGAGAACCTTCTCGAATTCCTTGCTGAGTTTCTGCTCGATCCAGTTGGAGATGTGCGCGAACCGCAGCGTGCGCGCGCCCACGGCCGGCCGGGCCTTCAGCACCAGCGTGGGGTTGGTACGGAACCTAAGCCAAATCACTTGTTATGCACTGCATTCATTCAAACATACGCAATCACGCGTTTTTTGTGCTGCTAATGTAAAAACTCAATAATACTGCCTAACTCGGGACCCCTAGATCGCGCATACACACTTGTCAAAGTAAACTGCTAGCTTATTTATCGATAGAGATTGCAAACCGGGCCCGGCCTTCCCGGTGCCCTTTTACGCACCCACCGGGCCTGGACACCGGACCCGGTAAGAAAATCGCGGCGCAGGAGCGCCTACTCGTCGTAGTTACTGTTATAAAATACTCGTATCGATCATTCTTTCTGACTGAAAAATAATTGTTACTTTTTGTTTTGTTATATTATACTTACCTGTACCTATGTTATCCTACGTAACGTAACCAATTTTACGTTACATTTTGTTAGTTAAGACTAAACAAGTTTGGTTGTTTACAGTTACAGTACAGCCTAGCCAATAAGATTTCGCTATTTGCTCAATTAGTACCTAATAATAACACACACTAGTCTTAATATCCAAAGTTAAGGAAAAACATAATACTTTACTTTTAGCAAATAAGAGTTTGTTTTGTTTATACCAAAGTTACCAAACTTTATTTATTTATCTAATTTAAGTTGTTATGACATGTTTATTACTTTAAGCTGCTTTATTAGTTTCTTATTATAATAATTATGAGTAAAGAGAAAGATCTGCTTGTTTAAACTTATAAAAATAATTTTACTAATACTAATGTTACTTTTCCGTCCATAAGTCAAAGTAATCATTTTTTTGAGACTTGAGTGAGATTGATTATTGTGATAATTGTTCATAAGCCAGTTTGAAATGGATATCAACCTTGAATCATTGTTATTTTATATTTATATATAGTTTTTTTTTATAAAATACTTTAAAGGTTTTATCGCTAACACAACTCGGCCGGGTTGGCGACGGATTCAACTGGGCCCGGCCGGGTTAGGAAACATACCGGGTTGCAATCTCTATTTATCGATATCAAAGAAACATTTTACATTATTTTTAAATAAGAAAATGTTTCATTTACCTCTTCTTAAGTGTACGACCACTTCTTCCTAAATGTTTGGTGAAACATTCTCGATTTATTAACGTTATCACTAAATATAAATAGTATGCCTAATGTACTTCATAGAAAATTTACACAATTTGAAGTTACTGTGACAGAAATAGAAATTTAGAGGTTGATCCCTACTCAGCGAGCAACATTTTGCATGTAATATAATAACATCATACCCAATCCATAAGCGGTCGTGCGGCGGTGGCGGTAGATTTATTGCAAGTCGCCCTTCTAGCCCTTGTATTTCTAGATGCAGCTTAATGTCAGTGTTGGACAGGCCCTCCATAGCACGCTTCACGTATTTGTAGTCAGTCACCTGAAACATATACATAATTATGTTGACATATTTTGCGTGATTAACAACAGTAACAACATTTACTAACAAACATAGATTCATAACCACACGCCTGTATTCCCGGGAGGAGTAGACAGAAGTGCATATCTACCCAGAGTTTAGATTTAAAAAAAGTTTACAATTGACAATTCAAAAGAACTTATGAAAGTCTAATTGCATAAAGATAATTTGACTTTGACTTCATATTTCACTAGGTCTGTATCAGTCTCACGTAATAGGAGGCGAGCCTATTGCCGTTTTTCGGGCACAATTCCAAACTCCGTGCTGCTATTGAGAATTTCCTAATCGAAAAATCTAATAACACTTTGATCGACCTGGGAATTGAACCCGAGACCTCTAGATCGCATAGCACATAAATCTGTGCCGCGAGACCACGAGGCAGTCAATAAGAATATTTAATGTATACTAATATTAGACTCGATATTAAACATGAAAATTACTAAAGGTTTTTTAAATATATTGATTTCATATAGTTTTAATAAGGATCAATATAAATATCTCGTGAAATGTGTTGCAAAATCAAACCTGTTGGAAATATTTATTCGTAGCAATTTTGTCAACCATTCGCAGGAACTTCTTCTTCGATGATCCACCTTCCGTTGTTGTCGATCTAAAATAAAATAAATAAACATATCGTTAAACACTCTTTGTTATCGATAAAATTATTCACATCGATATTATAAAACATCGATTGCTTTTACACTATAATTAAAATAGATAATTGAACCAATTTTTTTCAATCCAAAAAGATATACAAATTCACACTTACACCTACAATTTAGACTATTTTTGTAACAAATAGTGATGGTTTCGAGGTTTAAGCGCGGTCTAGAATACCGGCGGTCGCGGGTTCAAACTTCAAACCCCAGGCACACATCTGTGACTTTTTGATGTTATGTGTATATTTAAAATGAATAATCACTTACTTTAACGTTGAAGGAAAACATCGTCAAAACTGCACACATAAAAGTTCTAAGGAATTTCTTAGGTGTGTATTTCGCTAATACACACCTAATTTCGCAATAGGCAAGCCAGTCCACCATACTAAGGCCTTAACCTTCTTAATGGTAGAGGAGGCCCGTGCCCAGCAGTGGGACGTATATGGGCTGATGATGATGAGAATGATTTTTGTAAACATACATATTAAGAACCAGAGATGATTATAGACAATCAATAATTATCCAAAAGACAATATACAGGGTGTATTCAGACCGTGATCGGAAACTAAGGCAGGTAATAGCTAAGGTGATTACAAACCCCCTGGCGTTAAAGAAAATTCTGACAAAAAATAAAAATTTTGACTTTTTCCATACAACCATCAGTATTAAATGTACACGGTTTGTATGGAAAACGTATTTTTTTTTATTTTTTGTCAGAATTTTCTTTAACGCCAGGGGGTTTGTAATCACCTTAGCTATTACCTGCCTTCTGATTCCGATCACGGTCTGAATACACCCTGTATGTAATACAGTCGATATAATAATTCTGATTAGTATAATGTAAGTAAAACTCACGCTGCGTCCGAGACTGGTAGATTGTCCGAGCTATCGACAGGTTGTACCGGCGGACTCTCGTCGTCACTGCTCGATTCCGCCGAGTCCTCCATCTCCGAGTCGTATATCGCGGGTTTGCGTTTCTGTAAAATATGTACACGCGTTATAAGATATACCACACCACTGAAGTAAAATTTATAAATACACCCAACAGTCACATACTAGTTCTTATTTTACACAACGGACTATACGGATAAATATTTGACAACTAATAAATATGTCAATCCCTTTTTATCCATTTGACACTTACATTTAACATAGGCAGCTTCAATCTGTCAATTATATTGGAGCACATAGGCAGCTTCAACGTCTTACTTTTGTGATGCGCGCGCATCTTAAAATTTCACTCTCATTTTTTCATAACGCGCCTAAAGAAGTATAAATTCAAAAATATATTGTATCTATTATTTTGTCAATCTATTATATATAATTCCAGTGTCACGATGTTTGATTGAACTCTGAAACTACTGAAGCGATTTTAACATTTTTTTTAATGTGTGTTTTGTTCCAACTTAAGAGATAGGATAGTTTATATGTCAATTTGTAATTGCAATATTAGTTTATTGCGAATTATTTGCTTATTATCTGACAAACGAGTCATAATTATCTGTTAGTTCGATAAGATTCTAACAGATGGCGGTGTATTGGGTTTTAATAGAACACGAGTGGATTAAATTGACAACATGCCCATGCTAACTAGCTATATTTCACTAGTGGAATATACAAAGTAAAAAATATAGTTACGTCGTTTATTATAGACATATTACAGAATCGTTACATTATAGGTGATGGTACAGAATTATATGTGTTAATTGAAATGCATCCTCATTTATTTATTAGATTATTGTCCAAGTGACCATAAAAAATTATTTTCTCATGATTGAAATGCCAAAAATCTTTGTAATGCAATATGTACTTGTGAGGACAAGGTGTTCCTTCATAGGTTGTATTCTTCATATGTGTTCATAGGTTGTTAGATATGTTAGAATAAACAAGAACATTTAACTTACCCTAAGTTGTTTCTCAGAAAACAACCCGCCAGCCGGCAATGAGTTCGTATCGTTTTCTACTACGTTCTCGTTTGTGCTCAGCAAATGGTCTTCCAGGGTCACATCTATGAGGAAAATCAAACGTCAAATCATAGTTTTCTGGCACAAAATTGCGCTATTTACGTTATGTCAATACTTTTTCCAAACGTTACTTTTAAATGTCGCAAACTAAAGGCTTAGTTCATTAGGTGCGTATTTTTCTAAGCTATCCGAAATCATAAAATCGAAATACGTTATTAACAGATACCATCTTTGCGCTTAGCACGGAAGTATTTGAATAAAGGTAATCTTTAGTTAGGGGCTGTCCATTAATCACGTGTTTTTTTAGCATTTTTTAACCGTCTCCCTGGGTGACACGTGGTGGACTACCACTCCCCCGCACCCAAAATCACGTGTATTTTCAGTATTTAGAAAGAATCATAAAATTTCTAGAATATTATCTTTAAATACTATATTTCATTCTAAATTAAGGACTATGATAAAAATGTCTAAACAGAAAGCTTGCAGGTTGTTTGTGACTGACTTTTCGGTTTATAAATAGCGATACAATTCGTTTCTCGCTGGTCGGTATTAATTTTTTGGACTCCACTGTGCTTACCATCAGGTACAGTGGAGTCACTTTGCCGTGCCAGTATAAAAACAAAAAACACGTGATATCTTACTACACCCCCTTGTGATATTCCGTGATTTTTGCCACCCCTCCCCCTTTCGAGCTTCACGTGATGAATGGACGGCCCCTTAGTCATGGGGATGATTCCCCCAGAGCCAACAGGTGTGGTATGTAATGCGTTGTGTAAGTAGCAGTGTGTGTGTGCGTGGTACTGACTCTTCTCCTTGAGCTTCATGAGGTTGATCTGCGTGAGCAGCGTGATGTAGGCGCCGCCGTCGTAGCGCAGCAGCGCGTCGAGCCACACGCCGCGCGCGTCCAGCGTGGGCGCGCACACGCCGCTCACCAGCGGACACGCGCCGCACAGCGACAGCGACGTCACGCTCAGCGGGGACATGAACGACGGCAGCTGCACCGCACACACGATCCGGATGTGTCAGTTATTATCATCATCATCATTATCACCAACACCACCATCATCATTATCATCACCACCATCATCGTCATCACACACCCACCACCATCATCATAATTAGCATCATCACCACCACCACCATCATCATCATCATCATCAGCCTATCCTACTGCTGGGCACGGGCCTCCTCTACAACTGAGAGGATTTAATTTATTTTCTCATTGCAACGTGTTTTTGTGTGTAAATGAAAAGAAAAATTGTTTTGCTGAATCATCATCATCATCAGCCCATAAACGTCCCACTGCTGGCACGGGCCTCCTCTACAATTGAGAAGATTTAGGCCTTAGTCGACCATGCTGGCCTAGTTCGGGTTGGCGGACTACACACAAAAGAAATTCCTAAGAACTTAGAGGTGTGCAGGTTTCCTCAAGATGTTTTCCTTCACTATTAATGTAAATGATAATTCATTGTGAATACACACATACTACAGACTGCTTCTATTACATCATTATTATTATGGTCTGACAAAAGTGAGTATTTAAGTTGTGTGCATTGTGCATACTTTGAGCGTGTTGAGTTTCCTCTGTATGCGGTTCTGCATCTTGGCGATCATGACGGGGTCCCGCATGACGTCATACACGATGCGCGCCATCATCGTGTTGACCCACGTCACCTCCGCCGGCAGAGAACGGCACTCACACTCCGGAGACGCTGATTTCGACTGCAAAAATAAAGTAAATAAATAAATACACCCAACAGTCACATAGTTTTGACCCCACGCTAAGATATAAGTCTTTTGTCGTGGGAATAAAAAAATAAGAGACTTTTCGGTCTCACAATCAGATATAATATTTGTGGAACACACAAACGTTTGCCTCGGTGTGGGAATAAAAGCGCGCGGAAACTTTCAACAACTTTTGTATAGTCAGCCTGTAAATAGGGCATATTGACCATAGACTAAGAAAATTAAATTTTTATTACCTATTTTTAAACACTCAACTGAATGAATTGGCTTATTAATTAGGTAATCGAATATAAGGATAAAATATTTAGTATAACTACGTCACAAGTACTATTTATTTCCTACGATTACTTTTTATCAACGGTTAAAATTTAATACAAATATTAATATAGTAAATTATTAATCTAGCTACAAATTCTAAATCACTTATAATGCGTAATAATAATGGTGATATTTATTAATGTATTATCAATAAATGGTTTAGTATAATAACACAATGGAATCTAACATCTCGCTTGTTTTTCTTTTTGCTCTTGTTCCGTACGCGGGGCGAGGGTTCAATTTCGCACATTACTGCAGCTTCTGACGTCTGTTTCAACGACTTCTCGTGACTCTGATGTTTTAAATTAGAAATTAATAGCATATCTAAGCTTTATCAACAGGCCGTTTTAACCCATAATATAAATACCACATTAATTAAAAGGAAATATCAAATAGTCGCTTAGTCGATGTCATCATCATCATGAGCCCAAAGTCCCACTGGCGAGCACGGGCCTCCTTAGTCGATATAATAATAAATTTTATCTGTTTTATTAATATTTTTAACTTCATAAAAAGACACTAATTATGAGTAGTACGGGTGCTCTACGCCTTAGTATGTTATTAAAACAAAATATCCTAGATAAAAATATATAGGGTGTATTCAGACCTGTATAGAGAGATAAAATACCTCTAGGAAATCAAATCATATGTTTGTGGATCAATTTCCTCAAAATCAGCACTTGTACTATTAGGTATGTAATTGGTATAATTACCTGTATAATTTTCAACAGATACGGCCAGAAGTTCTTCTCGTAGGAGTCGGTGTCCGTGTGTGGCGGCGGCGTTAGCGATGGGATCGTCACGCCCTCCGAGTCTATCGTCTTGTTCTGAAACCATAAAGGTTCGGTACATAATGTGTTTTTGTTTATGATATTCGCTTATTGGTATAAAACATGGTACAGGATCGATTACAGCGTGTTTTTTAGCATTCGGCCTCCAATCGTAAATCGTTATAAAAATGCGTATAACGAGTAAAAGTCATATATTTTTCTTAGTTTTTTAGGTTACATAATTTTATAACAAAGTATCCTGCAACCGGGGCATTTTATCTAAATTGGGCAAGGAAAAGTTTGTTTTTAGGTTTGTTCTTAGGGTCACCCATTTTGTTCTGCTACTAAGATTTCCAGTTAAAAAAACCAACACTGCTCGACCCGGAAATCGTACCTGAGACATATGTAATACGTAAGTAATTTTAACGTTCGAAAATTAGAAATGATATGACTCTTACGGAAGCTTTAGCAAACGCTACGGTGTCCTTAGTAGTTTCGGCCACTTTATAGACGGCCATCTCTATGCCGTCCTTGTGCTCGGCCGCGTCGGCGGGAGACGTGTCGTCGGCGCCCGAACACTCGCCCGACACGGCGTTCGCTTCGGCCACGGCTGTTGTTATGCGGCGGAACCTGTACACCACATAATTATATAGTTAGGATCTACCCTCCATTTTAAGTAAAAAAAACGAGAAACGCTATAAGTCCGCGTAAACATGGGCAGCAGTAAGTCGGTCGTGAGCCTTCAGGATGTGCGGACGTATCTGAAGTGACTTGGGAGTGTTCGGTTGAGTTTTTGTCACGTAAGTGCTTTTTAAATTCTAATATGTTCTGATTAAGTATTTGTTAATTGATGTTTTCTTGTATCGTAGCCTAAATAAATGTGATTCTTGTGATTTGGGGGGCAGCGCGTCCTCACTGAAAGTGACCCCGAGAGGGGCGGCGGCGCTGTGGCCTGTGTACGTCGCGGGCGCCTACCCACAACTGGGGCGCCCGAATCAAGCTGGTGGGGGTGCAAATGCGTCCTCTTCAACTCTTAGACGGCCGAGACATTTTTATCTTGAAGGCGCACCTTGCGGCTACGGAATAATGGTGGGCGCTTCTCGCCTTCACAACATCATCATCCTACTTGGCGCGGAGATGGCCACCGGGGGGGTTTGGTCGGTATGCCGGCATAGCGTTTTTGTTAGGAACCCAGCCCGGCATTAACATCTGCAAGGACGTGACGTCCCGATCGCCGGGCTGAAAGGCCAGTGACCCCGACATACGCTCCCCCCCCCCCCCCCCTAGGTTAGCGGGAAGTAGAGTCATAATCAGCTTTCCCCGCGAGAAAAAAGAAAAGACCTTTTAGATAATTGGTGCAACGCTGGTGCAGAAATACATCTTTTTCTACTCCTTCCAGGATCATTACCAGTCCATATACGTCCCAATACTGGGCACGGGCTTCCTCTGGTATCATTACCAACCCGCACTAGACCAACGTGGTGGCCTAAACCCTCTCGGTTATAGACGAGGCCCGTGCCCAGCAGTAAGACGTATATAGGCATGGGCAATCAGCTGATTAGCGGCGTTTAAGCAACGTGGTCGGCGCGTGGTAACAATAAGTAGGCAAGATGTACACGCACGATAACGAGGCTCAGTGGTCGGATCAGAACGGAACAGGCCGGCGCTGAGCGCGTCGTCGCGTATATATGATGCGCCGGCGCGGGGTTGCGGGGACGAGAGGCAGGTAGCGAACCGCCCGCTATACGTCACCTATTGTCCCACCGGTGCACGATCGCGGCCCCGGCATGTAATGGCGGACGGAGTGTCCGATATTTAATTTATTTTGTTTGATGTAATGTGTGGCTGTATGTATGCATGTGAGTAGCCCACACGTATATGAATGACGTATAATACGCTGATGAAGAGCAAGTTGAGTGTGATGTGTACCACTCGTGCTTGTCCCTGCCGGTGCGCGCGAACAGGTAGAGGTGCCGGTGCGAGTCCCGCGAGCGCCGCACGTGCACGCTCCACTCGCCCTCCGCGCCCTCCGCCCCCTCCGCGCCGCCAGACCACACGGGCTCCTGCTCCTGCACACAACGTGCCGGTCAATACATCCAGCGCTTACCACACAGCTATACAGGGTGTATTCAGACCGTGATCGGAAACTAAGGCAGGTAATAGCTAAGGTGATTACAAACCCCCTGGCGTTAAAGAAAATTCTGACAAAAAATAAAAAAATTGACGTTTTCCATACAAACCGTGTACATTTAATACCGATGGTTGTATGAAAAACGTCAAAATTTTTATTTTTTGTCAGAATTTTCTTTAACGCCAGGGGGTTTGTAATCACCTTAGCTATTACCTGCCTTGGTTTCCGATCACGGTCTGAATACACCCTGTATAAGCTAAAATAATAGATAATCTTTACACAATTATTATGTTAAAACAATAAGGTTATAATAAGGCAAAAACTTAATTAAAATGTCTATCACTACTATTATTAAAGTCGTGATGGTCTCGTGGCTTATTCACGCGGTCGAGAACCTCGATGGTCATGGGTTCAAACCCCAGGCACACACCTCTGACTCTTCCAAGTTATGTGTGTATTCACAAGGAATTATCACTGACTGGCGGTGAAGCAAAACATCGTGATGAAACTTATACACCTAAAAATTCATAGGAATTTCTTAAGTGTGTAGTCCGTCAACCCGCACTAGGCCAGCGTGGTGGACTAATGCCTAAACCCTTTCAGTTGTAGATGAGGCCCGTGCCCAGCAGTGGGACATATATGGGCTAAACATATCAAAAGTTTTAATTGCAAGTCTACTCCTAAACTTAAAGACGATGAAATCTTACAGCCTCTTCCAGAAACTCCTTGATCTTGGACAATTCATTTTCATCCAGATCCTCCTCAATATCTTCCTTGGTGCTGGTCACCGACTTGGTGCTCAGTTCCGTGTCGGTGTCTAGGAACGTCACCTCCTCGAACTGTAAATGCTTCTCTGGTGAAACTTGACCTTCAGCTGGCTCCGCTACGGGGGACGACCCGTCTGTCTTTTTGTCTGGAAATTGTTAATAATTTTATAACATAATCAAAAAACCCAAGGAAAACTTTACTTCGAGTCTTCAAATACCAACCGCTACTACTAGATGTGGGCATGGTAATTTAAATAAGTCTTTTAACTTTCTTATACAGGCATCACAGCAACGATTAGTAGGTTACTTATTTGGTAAAATTTTGTTTTTGATTATTGATATTGGGTTTTCCATTAGGAATTTCTCAGTAGCAGCTCGGAGTCTGAAAATGTGCCCATAAAACGGCAATAGGCAATTGCCCTTTATTACGTAGGACTGATACATACATGGCGAAATATAGGTGCAGAAATGCACCTCTGCCTACTCCTTCGGAGAATTCAGGCATGGGATTATGTATGTATATGTAACTTAATTTTTGTGTGTATTAGTTAGTGTTTTTAATAACGGCTATTTTAATAGCATGATCACTAACGCTTTTAAGTTCTAAATTACATAGTTATATATATGTCATTGTCCTCCCTCCCCCCCGCCCCTCTTTTCAATATTAAAGAATGCCCGTGCCCAACAGTAAGACTGATATAGATAGTTACTGACCTCTATGCATCTTTCTGACGAGCCTGTGTCTAAGACCCTCTTTTTCTGGTTCGCCGTCCGTATGGGAGATGCTGTAACGATACAAAAGTACTAAATAATTTCTGTTCCGTACCTAGAAATGAACAGGTTGAAGAAAAAAGAAGAAACCCTTAGGGTTGGGTAGAAATCACGCGACACTTAAACTGACTAGAATATGCGTCGGAAACTCAAATCTCTAACTGGAATTGGAACATAGGATTTCACGATGTTTCTATTTGAATAGGTTTCCATTAAAACGCGCCGTGAATCGCCTTCATTAGCATTAGTTTTAATATTCCCTATTCGCTTTTATATGCATGTGGAAAACCAATAAACCATAAATAATTTGTAATAAAGTAGTGATGACCTCTACTAGGTTCGCGCACGCGGGCGACAATCTCGGCGGTCGCGCGTTAAGCCACCCTCTGACTTTTCGAACTTATTTGTGTATTCACAATGAATTATCATTTATTTTAAAGGTGTGTAGTCCGCGAACTCGCACCAGGCCAGCTTGGTGAACTAAGGTCTAAACCCTCTTTGTAGAGGAGGCCCGTGCACAGCAGTGGGACGTATATGGGCTGGTGATGAAATTGTAATAATGCTTTGAATCATGGAGCTTGAACAAATTTTGGTTAGCATTTTGTAAGTCAAGACATATTGCTAGACTGTCATCATATGTACGTTCAAGCGTGCAAATCTTACCTTTTTTCTCGTCTTCTCCACACAAACTTCCTCTTCTTCTCGGGACTCGCGTTGGTCTCGGTGCCCTCCGTTTCGAACTGTTGTTCCTTCTTCTTCTCCGTCGCCACTTCAGAGGTTTTTTTCTCAGCTGACGCGTTCTCCTTTTCTAATACTTGAATTTTCTCCTTCTCGCTTAATATTATGCATATCGGATATTTCTTGCTCCATTGTCTATTAACAATAACAAATATTTTTTATTCAGCATACAGTAAAGTTTTACATAAATCGTGTTATGTTCGTTAACGGAAGAGCTAGCCTGTAATTTTATCACAGACAACCTAACCTATAGACGACGCATTACTGGGGACATGCTTTCGCCGACGTTATGCTCTGACACGACATAACCGCCGGCCCCGCCCCTTAACGTGACTCATTCCGCCGCCGAGTGTCGCAGTGACATACAGTCCCTGTTTTAAAAATATTAACTGTCATAATGCCGTATTGTTCAGTGAAATTTTGTGGAAAGAGCAGCACAACATCTAGTCTTGCAAAAGATGGTATTACATTTCACAGGTAAGTTATTATTCTTTCATTAATCACTAAAATAACTATATACTAAAAATAAAATATTAAAAATTCTCGCGTTTAAGTCGTATTTGCATCTCTTTCTTTCTTATTTGAATTCATATAACATTATCTCGCTCTCTCTTTGACACGCAGACTAGTAATGAGACACAATATAATTATTGTTTTATCGACAAATAATATTGAGATCGATATTTTTATAGACTGTATATCGTTGTTTGTCTGTTGTTCAAAAGGTTTCCCAAGTGCCCTGAAGTGAAAAAAAAATGGATTGACGCTACCAAACGAGATGATAATTGATTTCCTGGAAAAAATCACGTTATTTGTTCGCGACATTTTACTGGGGATTGTTTCCGAATTATTGGTAGATCTCGACGTTTTCTATTTGAAACTGAATAAATAATAATAATTTGAAATTTTATAAACCAAAGAGCTATCCAATGTATCATTCTTGTAAAACATTGAATTCTTTAGCAAACCTAGAATTATTCCCCGACTTACTGCACCATCAGTTTGACTTTGAAAACGTCAATCATTTGATTGATTTAATAAAATGCGTAATTAATAAATATATCGACATACGTTTGGCTTATTTAACAAAAAAAACTGAATCAAAATCAATAAGGAGAGTTTATACAAAATTAATACATTTTAGAAGTCAATAGTTGATAAATAATATTTACTTTTAATTGATGAATATTTACTTTCGTAACGAATATTTATTTTCTCGTCTCCGGAAAGTTAATAACTCTTTTATGGGGAAATGTATACGCTTCTATAACAAACTTCCGAAGGCTCTTAGGGAGCTTCCCTTGACAAAATTTAAGAAATCAATTAAAGATAAGCTTTATAAAAAAGCATACTATAAAATTTCAGAGTTTATTGAAGATAATAAGCCTTGGGAGTAAGTAAATTGATTGGAGTTTTGTTTTGTTGCTACAGTTTGTATCATTATGACATTTATAATGTAAAATTGAAATAATGTAATGAAAAAAACATACATATATTGCTATTTTTTAAAGAAAAAATGACATGTCGTGTTGCTGAGAGAGTTTCTTGCCGTTTCTTCTCCACAGCGATAACACGTTGCGAAGCGGCAATAGTTTAAAAAAAAGTGTAAAATTGACGATTCTAAAGAAGTTGTAAAAGTCTATTTGAATAAAGATAATTTGACTTTGATGATTGTTTAACTTATAAGTATTAAAAATTTATATGAAAATTAATATGTTTTTTTATTTTTCCTTTATACTATAAACTTCGTAGATTATCGATAATTATTAGTTTATCCCATCTCTAGTGCGCACTAGAATGTTATCAGTGTCTTGAAGCGTCCAATGAAAACTAGCCGACTGCCCCCGTACCCCGCCACGATTTAGCGATTTTGTTTTCATATTAAAATTAATAGAAGCGGAGTCTATAGGTTAGGTTGTCTGTGAATTTTATTTAAAGTACGGATTTTATCTGTTTGGATTATGGGAGTTTCTTGCGCCGCTTCTTTTCTACAGTGACGACACGTGTCGAAGTGATTAGTTAATTGTAAATTTGACGATTCACAAATACATTTTGATATTGACTTCGATTCTGGGTGAACCAGGATGGTGCCACTGTTCTACACAAAATCGATGTGAACAGACAGAGAAAAGAGGGCTGGAGCGTCCGTGTATATAACATTTGTGTTTTAGACATATTTTAAGAAGACCTATTGCAGCATAACTACAGACCAAAATCCACGTTATATAATGCCCCAGTCGATAGACAGATTACGGCTGAATCAAACTTATTTAAAATAAGCCGTTTTACGATTAAATATTCATCAGAACGGCCGGAATATACTCTAATTATAAACAGATCAATATAATCGTCACTTAATAGCACCAATTTTAATGGATTACGTTACTTCGCGACCAATGCGCTTTAGGCACAAGGATACATGCGTTAATCAGACCGAATTACTAAGAATGTGACCGTAAATTTGAGACCTGTACCTACTGTGTACCTATACTGGTAATTATTTCAACGGTTAATTTGTACATTGCATCGTTCGTATGCGTTTAATAGGAGTTTGAGATATTGAGATGTGGATAGGCTCAAGTCCTCTTAACTAAAACAAGGACATTCTTTTCTCCAAACTCCTTTTTTATATCTTTTTCTTGATTAATTTCGTTGCGGGTTCATGACAAATTACGCTTAGTTTCAGTGCTCAGAGTCAATACTGTGCGTGCCGCTGTTGATCCTGGAGCACAGGAGTTGCAGAGGCGGGTGTGTGGTGGGATAGGGCAAGATAATCATTTCTAATATTATAGACCCTATCAATTGTAGAGGAGCCCAGTTCCCAGCAGTGGGGCGTATATAGGCTGATGATGAGTGCTACAGATGTTGCAATTTTAAGTTGTTCCAAAGGCTTAAATAATATTATATTTTGTGATACATTTGTTTCACCTATACTTTAGATCAGTGGTCGGCAACCTTTTGGCAGGCAAGGGCCGCAATGTGGCAAAATAGACTAAAGGCGGGCCCGCACTTGTGACATTTACCCTAGATTTTACGTTATACCTATGTATAATTGGTCAAATCCCATAGAAAAAATGAAAATGCTAACTAATGCTAACATTCACGGCGGACTACACACCTAAGAAATTCCTAAGAACTTTTAGGTGTGCAGGTTTTATCACGGTGTTTTCCTTCACCGTTAAAGCAAGTGATAATTAATTCATTGTGGATACACACATAATTTCGAAAAGTCAGAGGTGTGTGCCTGGGGTTTGAACCTGCGACCGCCGAAATCCTCGACCGCGCGCCTAAACCTCGAGGCCATCACTAATTGCAAGAATCAATTAAGCCCGTGAAAACAAACACACCTCATTACGTGTATCGTGCGAGTCGTGTCGGTCGTTAGCCCAGTTTACTGATTTGCCAACCGTGAATCGAAGCGAAGGTCGCGCGGATTCCGAGATAGATACCGTCGGTCTTTGTTCGATGACCTTTTTAGAGACGTTTACCCCAAAACACACGGAAATAGAGCGTGATAAAGTGTTACAACACCGCTTGGCGATATCGCTTCGAAAATATTTGCTCGGTAAAGTACTACGCGTTGCATAGTGTGTGATGTAGGGAATACGTTTTTATAAATGAGAAGCTGCCTCCTTGGGTCTGTGGTAAAAAAAGTGCGATTTCCCGTATTCGGTCCTCATTTACTACTTTTGGTCCGTTACAAGATTCTCTATATAAGCACAGAATTCGGTAATTTGACCAGAAAAATGCAGGTCAACGCAAAACAGAAACACCTCATTTTACGTGCGACTTAATAATTACCAAAAATTTGACATAAAATATGCTTCTACCTTTCCAAACTTCCAAAGATACAAATGTAAAAGAGTTAATGTTTATAGAAATAGGCAATAACAATTTGACTAAAATTACATAATGCTCACCTCCGCCTGACGAGCCCCTTGGGCAGTAGGATTACTCGCGCTCCAGTTAAATTGTACAGCCTGTGTTGATAGAAAGTCACCTTGTCTATTTTCTCGTCCCACAGCGCCCTTTTAGCTATCTTCGTTCGCGTGTACGATATCCTTAAGTTGCACCCTGCGGGAGAAACATGAAAATGAGGTTGTGTAAAAAAGGTGATACGAGTAAAATAATTTTGCTAATAAACAAAATTAGCGCACTTTTCATTCGTTAGGTTTTTGTTATGTTCTGCTCAATAGAAATACGGTTATTGTCCAATAAATAACCTTTCTCCTTCATATATAATCGGATGGAAGTTTGTCGCTATTTAAAATGAACTATTTGTAAATTTCATCATCAGCCCATTTACGTCCCACTTCTGAGCACGGGCCTCCTCTACAACTGGGTTTAGGCTTTGATCCACCACGCTGGCCTAGTGCGGGTTGCCGAATTACATACCAATGAAATTCCTAAGAACTTGAGATACGATTGTATCAAATAACCTACTTCCTCCAGTTCCGTTTGTATCACGAACATATTGATATAAATAAAAAAAAATTAAATACTCATCATGCTATTGCCACCTGTTTCATGCACTTCGTTTTTGTCATTAATTAAGAAAATATTCTATCTATTTCTATATTTGTCAATAGAAATCGGAAATAAAGTGATTAAAATTGTGCGTACTTAACAAAAAGCCACATAAACATAAGCAGTGATGGCCTCGAGGTTAAGCCGCGCGGTCGAGAATTTCGGCGGTCGCAGGTTCAAACCCCAGGCACACACCTCTGACTTTTCGAAGTTATGTGTGTATTCACAATGAATTATAACTTGCTTTAACGGTGAAGGAAAACATCGTGATAAAACCTGCACACCTAAAAGTTCTTAGGAATTTCTTAGGTGTGCAGTCCGCCAACCCGCACTAGGCCAGCGTGGTGGACTAAGGCCTAAAACCCTCTCAGTTGTAGAGGAGGCCCGTGCCCAGCAGTGGGACGTATTGGGCTGATGATGATGATGATGATGACATAAACTTATTAAGTTCGGCCTGTAAAAAATACGCTTGGTTTATGATATTTAATTGGATGTATTAGGCCAAAAAGATATTTTTACTATCTAAAATTAAGCTGTAATCGAAATAAGTATAATAACCTATGGTTTAATGGACTGCAAGCGACGCGAAAGTATATTAAGCCTCGTGGTTACATTTTAGGGTTGACACTCGCTATATCGGTCAGACTGATGTTACTGATACAATATCTGATAATGAGTTAATTGTGTTCCGATAGCCGATGTTGAAGATCGATTTTCGATTGTTTTATCGTTATTCATCAACGACTTACAAGTTGTTAATGTAAGGCGCATTACTTCTGGAAGTGTTTGTGTTCCGATAGCCGATGTTGAAGATCGATTTTCGATTGTCTTATCGATATTCATCAACGACTTACAAGTTGTTAATGTAAGGCGCATTACTTCTGGAAGTGTACTACTTGTGATTAATTGTTATATCAATCAATTATAATATATCGATTATGCGCAGTAAATCAGGTCTTTGTCTCACAGAAAATCGATGTAAAGTAATACTGTAGTCCTCCAACGCGCAATAGGCCAGCGTGGCCTAACCAACCTCAGTTATAAGGAGGCCCGTGTCCAGCACTTGGACATATGGGCTGATGGTGTATGTGTAATACTGTTTTTTCGTTCGCTGAAGGAGATTGCCGGAGGACTATTTATTACTGTATATTATTATTACTGTATATTTCCACCCGCGTATCGAACACCTTGCATATAGTGTAAATTTCGTCTCGATGTTAGACGGAAATGTGATCAGTTTCGGGATCAGCCTGCGTACATGCGGTTATCATACCGATATCTTTATGGCGACTGGTGAGAGGTGAACTTTACCATCATGGTGGCAGTGCAGTCACAGTAAAAGTTAAAAGATTCGTACATGGGATTCGAACTCACGACCACCGATATAGTGACTCCAGTGCAGAGATACCTGTGGTCACAAGTCTATACCTCTAGGCCATCACGCACTTTCATCATCAGCCCATATACGTCCCACTGCTGAGCACGGGCCTCCTCTAAAACTGAAAGGGTTTAGGCCTTAGTCCACCACGCTGGCCTAGTGCGGGTTGGCGGACTACACACCTAAGAAATTCCTAAGAACTTTTAGATATGCAGGTTTCATCACGATATTTTCCTTCCCCGTTAAAGTAAACTAGTAGTAAATTCTTTGTGAACATTCACGCACATTCTATATTAGCTGACTATGACAATAATTTTATTAAGGCTTATAATGAAGGTTAATTAACGTTAGTAAATATTCGACTTACCTTCTAATTTCATAAATGCAGTGGTGGTTTTGTTTATATGGTACGTGTAAGGGTCGTAGTCTGGATACCTGTAGTGGTTGATCCAACCCTAAAAAGAAAAACAGTTAAAAATAACTTTGTAACAAATGCTTAAGTTTCGAAAAGTCTAAACTTATTGTCATTGAGCATTTGTCAAAAGTTTTCCAATCTTTCCCACAACAACCAAGTTATTGTGTAAGCGTAGGTTTTATTTTGAGAACCGAACCAAACTGTGTTATCGGCGTTGTTTTGTTTTCGAAATATCAGTAGTAGCTGTGCAGATTATACGGTCCATGAAAAAAAAAAACCTTGTTAAAAAAAATATCAATTCTAAGTCAGTAGGAGTGCTAATGGCTGGAAATTATACTCTCAAAAGATTAAAAATAAAGTTATCTTACCTCATATTTCTTCAGCGGTCTGTGCTCCTTAACAGATGGTATTGTATACGTTGGAATACTGTTACTACGCTTCATCTGGAAGAAGCTGCCCTTCTGCGGCTCCCAGTCACTGAAGTAATTATCCAACAGCCAGTGCTTCAAATTGCTCGCGAAGCAGAAGAACCAAATGCCCAACAGAAAACCGTTCCAAACATTCGAATTTGGAAACAGTAAATAATTTAAAAACAGAATGAACGTCAGGAAATACATTGAAAAATTAAAAAAATAATTTTTAGGGTCGTCTGCGTCTTTGCGTTTTTGCAAGTTGGTTTTGCTTGGCGGCAGACCGAAGTTGGTTGGTGTGGGCGGCGGTTGGATCGGACTGGAGTCGGTTGGCCGGTCGTTATGACAGTCTGTGTCTAAGTTGTTTATGTCTCCGAAACCGTCCATGTTGTCTTCCATTGCTTCTATACCCGATTCTACTTCCATCATGCTGTCGTTTGGAAAGTCTTTCGTCACTTCGGAGGAATCACTGTGAACTTAATAGTGGTTACTATTAAAATCGGAATTTAACTACTCAAACACAAAATTCCTAAATAATGACCAAAAAATACATTTACAGTCTGTTCTTCTCTCTCTCTCTCTCTGTGCTCAGATACATATTTCCCTCCAAAATGTATGAATATTTCGTAATAGGATCGATAAGGGCCATGTTAAAACCATGCTTATTAACTTTACAATAAAATGTACATAATTCCGAATATTATCCGCTTCCTTGCAACAATGTGCGGATATGTTAATTATAATTGGCTGGTGACGTTATTTTATGTATGATAACACTAGCTTAAAATGTGATATAGGGGCTATTACATTACATTATACATTGCATATTACATTTATATTATATTCTCGCAAGGGAGAATTTTCACTTGTAGACAATAAGAAAATATCTATCCCGTGGGAATGGAGAAGTACTAAATATTCCTCCTAGAACATAGGCTTGGTAATATTGGATCCATTGGTGTTTTTTTTACGTACCTACTGCCCATACGTATAACTATTATAGACAATAATGCCGCTAATATTTTCATGTCAATAAATTTCTATAACAGACCATCCAAAAAGACGGATTAGTCGAGGAGATTCGTCTGATTTATTCAGCAGTTTCTGTTTCTAATAGGAGACTGACAACGCAACAATACTTTAACCTGTTAAAGGCTCTGCTCATCGTAGGGAAGTATAAAAAGTTTGTTTGTTAAAGTAAAAACTGTCCAGGATGAAAACATCCATAAAAAATCATTAAACAATAGATTGCGCAATGAATAGATATGTTTGTATAACTCCCAGCCTGCTTTGCCTGTCCTCTAAGGTTCTTATCTTCACATTATAAGAACGTCTAGTCACAAATCGTGAGTCAGTATGTTTGCTTCGTGGTTTATAAAAAAAAAACATGCTTCACTTTGTTTATTCTTTCCTGCCGTAAAAAAGCCATGCAAATGACGTAAGGACGGGTGCAAAGGCCGCGAGACCTCGCTTTAAGAAGATTAAAACGACGCCTAGTGATTACGTGTATGGAAACGTAGAATTATGAAAGTTTGTATTTAAAAAAAATTGTTTTAATAAAGGGGTGCGTTAGAGTTAATGTCATTAACATCACGCTTTATAAGTCCATACTCTTCCAGATAGAAGAATAAGTCGTGAGACAACCATCACTCGACTTGACTCAATTGGTCAAAATATTATGTACAAAGAGTTTAATGGGATTCTTGAGTACGACTAGAATTGGTTTATTTACTGTAAATGGAAATTACGTTGTAAGCGATACTGTATTGGAAATTAATAGAACTAAACGTTTTCCGCATACAGACCAACCACAGCTATTCCTGTGAGCCGATACCTGCTCGATGTCTCGCGTTGAAATGGCATTAAACTCTATTTTCCTATGACCTATTGTGACTGATAGTTGATAGGTATAATCAGATTCAATAAAAAAAAGTAGGCGGCTTTGATACTAAAAGATTTATCATAAACAATTATTGAGTCATAGCTATTGACAGATTTGCAAACGCTTCGGCCATGTGCACAAATATATAATTTGTACGCATTACTGTTACCAAAAAAAAAACCTTTTTTGTTTGTTCAGGCAAATCTACCAAATGCCTAACTGATTTTGACACTTATTCACGTATTCAAAACGAATAAAGGTGCTAAGTAAAAATGAGTGAATGCTGCTATGTGGTTGGTAGGGAACAGAGAAACTAATGAAAAAAATTGACTTACCCAAATTCTTATGCGTGTCATCGCTAGATTCCGAACAGTTCTTGTCGACGGGAAGACTCATTTCGCGTTCTGTGAGTTTCGCCGTCAGAGGTGGCGTCATTTCTGATAAGTTCTGTATGCTGCTGTCCAGCGAGGACACCTATCACAAAGAGATTTTTTAATGTCCATAATAGATAAGTGTAATTGTAAACAAACAGTTCGGAATGTATAGTTTGATAACAGAGTGCATGTAAATAGAAATTGGGTATGTGTTTACTGCGAAGTACAATAAACAATACTTGTAAGATATAGTATGCATGGCGATTGAAATCCATTAATCGATTTTTGGAGCATTTTTATTAATCGATATGAATTAATAATGAATCGATCTATAAAAACATTTTAAAGCATTGAAAAATACAAATTTGATTTTTCTTCTTCGATAAGAACTATAAAATATCCCCAAACTATTATATGTTGTCTAGAAAAGAACACAGGAACTGAATAAAATTTCTTACAGAAATAAATAAAAGATTGAAATTGAATTGTGATTCCAATCGATTTAAAAATTGATCTTTTTGAAAAAAAAACAATATGCCTAATTTAAAAGTAATTTTGTGTTTTAAATGCACTATTAGTTGTTAATGACTTAAAAAAATACTGACAAGCCATTCCCACATAATCATATAATTCCAATCTTCGGATTATTTTCCGCCTTGCTTATAATCTTGCTATGTTAAATGACCTATGCATGAAAGGAGGCATGACAACTGTGTATGTATAACGGCTTATGTAACATAGACTTATGCTACGTTAATAAGTAAGGCAGTTTGTCACTTACCTATGTTAGGACGTGAATTTTTTTCTGCCCTACGCTTCTCGCGTCTGTATACAAATCGAATTTGATTTACGAATATTTAATT
Source organism: Hemaris fuciformis (assembly GCA_907164795.1). Classification (NCBI taxonomy): domain Eukaryota; kingdom Metazoa; phylum Arthropoda; class Insecta; order Lepidoptera; family Sphingidae; genus Hemaris; species Hemaris fuciformis. Next base: position 13,034,136 of record OU015440.1, read on the forward strand.
ATATATTTTTTACATTCACAATAATTTGTGTTTACTCGTTATTAGGAAATGAAAAACTATGGAGCGTTTTAACCTTTTTATAATAAAACGTGGCATGTGCAAGTAGAGACGAAATTAATCGTGATCACAAGCACACTAATCGGTACGATGGGCGGCGAATCTGTTTTACAGTTCAATGAATTTAATCAGCATAGTGAGTTATTTTTACTTATACATTTTGTTCGTCTAGTAGCCTGACTGCCTCATTAGTACCCTCGTAATTAATTGCCGTGAGTAATTGAGAGATTCCGTATTGGGAAATGTTATTGGATTTTTCCGCTAGCAACACGAATTCTGGAAATACGCCCGTTAGACGACAATAAAAGCCTCATTTAAATGAGATTTGATAACTGGCGAAACTTGTGTGTAGAAATACACCCGATAGAGGCGTGATACAAGCGTGGCCAGGTCGTGATGTCACATTTTGGTGGGAAAAAAGAGATTTTATATTTTATACTCAGAAATTATTTTTTCATTCTTATAAACGAAAGTTTATTGAACAGTGCCTTTCATTATGTTTCAACGTTAGCGTTACTATTTCGATAACCCAATAATGTTTACCGGGGCATCCCTTTTCTCAAATATCCACAGCATGTACTAGGACTGCCTCGTGGTCTCGCGGCACAAGTATGTGCCGTGCGATCTAAAGATCCTGGGTTCAATTACCGGGTCGGGCAAAGTGTTATTGGGTTTTTCCATTAGGAAATTCTCAGTAGCAGCACGGAGTCTGGAATTAAATACCCGAAAAACGGCAATAGGTTCGCCCCCTATTACGTGGGACTGATACATACCTGGCGAAATGTGGGTGCAGAAATGCACCTCTGCCTACCTCTTCAGGGAATACAGGCGTGCGGTTATGTATGTATGTATGTATGTACTAGGAATAGATTATTACACGGATATGAGGTAAATATGACACTACGGCGAGGAAACATTATATACTCGTATTCACATTTCACGTATAAATTACACTCAACTCAAACTATTTACTATTGGCATAAATTACTTAAAAACATGTTTACGGCGTTATAGCCTTGGCCGGTAAACTAAATTCAAATGTCATGATGTAAGCTAATGACTCTTTATAATGAATATTTTAGGCTGCGAATATCCCTCGTAAAATATATCTCGCTGTTTAGGGAAGCGCCAAAAGATGCCTAAGTACCTACGTAAAATGACACCAAGAGGAATATCACTTGTATTGTGCTAAGACTTTTTTAATCATATGAAAACTCCTTTAACCTCTTTTCCAGTAGTTTGGGGTAGGCTTAAAAGAGTACATCAGGGATTGCAACCTTCTAGCTCAGCGCGGGACTGCTTGGTTGGCTGAGTTGGATCCATAAGCAAAATCCTATGTCAGCATACCGAGGAATACGTCGCGGTCTCAAAGCGGTTATACTACAAGTTACTCAATACCTGTCAATTAGAATGTGTACAAAAAACGTGCACTGATCAATACAAAACAATTTAAAAACATTCAACTTGCTTCTATTTACAAGCCGAGGACAACGATCTATTTATAAATTAGGAAACGTGTCTCGAAATAAATACACGATTAATATTTACATATTAATTTCAATTCATTTGTGATTTTACTGTTTTGTAAAAACATAAGAAATGCATCGCTGTTACTAGGTAAACATGTGCAAATAATATTGTACCGTTGCAGATTTAAGGCCTAAGAAACAACTGGCGAAAGGTAGGTGCAGGAATACCTCCGTGTCTACCCTTTCAAGGATACAGACGTGACTGTATGGATGGATAAAGAAATGTCAATAAGAATTCGAAAATAAAGTCTAGTCAAAATGAATAAATCCACTACATAAACAGCCTACTCAAAAAAATCCTGATATATTTCCTGCCAATCTCAATGAACACATATATATCTCCAGATCTGTATTAAAAATTAACCGATGAAATAATTAATTTAGTGTCACTTACCAACTTCTTCCTGATTGGTCCATTACTGTGATTAATCTGGAGATACACATAGGGATTGTTTATTAAAATCAGTTGTATTAAAAACTAAGGTTTCCAAAAAGAGGTCTATGTATGCTCATTAATTTCTCGGTAAATTTTAATAGCTGAGGTAATTGAAGACGCAGAAAAAATTAAATTACGCGCTCAAATCTGATTTCATTTTCTTCAAATACAAATACGATTAACTTACGGCTTATTAAAGTTTTCAGACCTTGATATAAATAAATGAATACTTACAGAAAACACGTGTATGTTAAACATATTTTTATTACGACAAATTCACTTGAAATAAACACTGCACATTAGCACACTTGGAAACACTACGCACGTGTTACAAACCACAGATCCGATCAAATAATAACACTAATATGAATTTTAAATCTGAACATTTTATCTTGAACGCTAAAAAAATCTTTTTATACGAAACGTTTTTATGCAAATATACTAGTTGAATTGCAAATTTGGAGTGCAAGAGAGAGGGGCGAGCGTCTAGTATCATTCAGTATATTTGTTGAGATATGGCCATGAACTGGCATAGTAAAATATAAAAAAAAAAACCTGGGCTATATAAATTACATTTTCGTGCAAATAAAAATAACTCCATTTTTAAAAAGTACCCTATTACAATGGTCTAATACTGGTTCCGAGAATTCAGATATTTAAGAAATTATTCATCAAGAACTCACAGATATTCCATAGATTTGCACATTATTAAAAAGATAAATAATCTAAATGAAAGTAACATTTGTATCCTCAAAGCAGGTAGAGACATATTCCAACACCAATGTTTTGCGAACTAATATGACACATTTTACAGGAAACAAGCCTTAGAGAAATAGCACAGAACACTTCTTGAACTGATCCGGGGATGAAATCCAGGACCTCTCAATCATAAGACATAGACTACTACTGTGGGACCAATGATATAGTAGTTTCTAGTCCAAAAATTCTATAAAAGATGTTTAGTTTTACCAAAATTTATAGCTTTCAGCAGTGGTTCGGTAACCTTTTGGCAGAGAAGGGCCACAATGTCACAAAATAGACTAAAGGCGGGTCGCAATTGTGATATTTACCCTATATTCTACCTAATACCTATGTATTGTTTGGTAATTGGTCATATCCCATACAAAAAAATGAAAATGCTAACTAATGCTAACATTCACGGGCCACAAGCAAGCCGACCGCTGGTTTACAGTATCTGATATGGACATAGTATAACTTCATTATTCCTGCAGTCTAAGAGTGCTACATCCTAGGTTTGATTTGTAGGTATGACAAAAAGCTATTGGATTATTCCATAAAAAAACGGTTTAGGAAATGTAACCAAAAAAAAATAACCTAAATTCTTTGCCACAAAATTAAAAAACTATTGCATATTAATAAAAATCTATGTATGTATATGAAATAGAGGGAAAATTATTGATTTAAATTAAACATTTCTTTGTTATCAATTAATCATACCTACTACATACCAAGAAAGAAGACCCTACAAAATAGGGCAAAATGAATAATTCCAATAATGTATGTTGTCATTTACACTTTTTTTTTAAAATATATATATAATTTTTAGAACTCATTTTATATCTAGTAATGATCAATTTAATAAAGTTTATGGGGTGAAAAGAGATGGTAATCCTAATTACTATCGTAATTAAAGAACCATTAAAACTCACCTGGTTATCTGTATCTCCCACACTTTGCCGATCAACATCCTTCACTGCTGAATTTTCTTCAGAATCTGATGTTGAATTATCTCTAGGCACTATCTTTTCTTTTGTATCTAATATTAAAAAAAAATCTTATAGTTATAGTCTTATAGTTATATTTTCATAAAGATTTGATACCAAAAAGTATGTAGAAAGTATACAAACCTTCAACTGATCTTGTTTTGATATCCTCTACAGCCTGTGTAAATTTGAATTTGAAATCATGGAATATCTTCCATGTCTCATTGCTGCCTTCCTTCACTTCTTGTGCCACATCTGATGTACTCTTCTTGCTTAAGCGGTTCAAGTAGTCTTTCATTGGAGAAGATGTAACCTCTTTGGGTGGTGGTGTACTTCTGGTCTCTTTGGGTGGTGGTGTACTTTTTGTTTCCTTGGTTTTGGGGTCAGGAGGTTTTTCTTCAAGCTTTTCAACCAATTTCTCTGTACGAATTGATTTGAAATACTTGTCTATTATGGAGGAGGTTTTTTCACCCCTCTTTGGACTGGCATTCTCACTTTGTGCATTTGGGGGTGGATCAGCCTGGGGTGTGGGGGGATCATCTTCACACGCATTGTACAATTCCTCTAATTCTTCATTATTTGCATTATATCTGAAGGACAAGGATGTGTTGGGGGATTTTCCTGAAAAAAAGGATTTATTAATATTAACATAAATAATTTAAGTGTTATTTATTTTTGAGATAAATTAGAGAATATATTTCTTGTTAAGTAAAAAATAAATACACAAGTAACTTTGTTTTCAATGTGACTGTATAATTGTAACCAGTAATGGGAAATCTGCATATAATATATATTTTCACTTTCTTTTCACCTCATTATTGTAATAACAATTGAACCTTACTGTGGGAATAAGCTGTTAATGTTCATTATAATATATATTAAAATACTATACACGCAATTCATATTACGAAAATTCACATTTCTAAACAGTTATTTATTTTTTAAAAATTGAGATATAAACTGTTTGAAAGCATTTTTTATGTTTTGAAGGAGATCGTAATACATGGCGAAATACTACTTACTCATGCTCAGTAATTGTAAATTTTAAACAAACAACGCAGAAGTAAAAACAAAATTGAGTGATGACGATACGAAACAGTCCCGACGTAGCGCTTGTTATCGTCTTTGTTGTCAAAGAAACAAAGTCCTACCAAATTAAAGTTTACTGATAAAATACCGGTTCTACAACAAATTACGGTATACAATATGCATAATGAGGGAATACCCCGAACTGTTAGCCATATGGACACAATTCAAATAATTATAAGATTAATTAACTACACACCTGATACCTCCATTGCGTCCGACATTCGGAGCGAATGTTAAACTACCAGTTAGGATTGAATCATAATTTTATTCAAACTACGCACTTTTTCTTGAATAAATTAGTGGAGCTCAAGATTATTTCGACGACAATGTTTTATTACACTAGTTTCGCTAGAAGTCTGGTAATTTAAAAAAAATATGTCAGTTGTCAATTGTCAAACCATAAATAACCAAAAAGACATTTCTTATTAGAAATGGGATGTAGGTACTCCTGTCATAATTAATAATTTATCTTGGTATTAATGATTTAGATACTATTAGCCAAAAGTTAACTAACATCATTGTAAAAAATCCAATATATTAAATAAATACGAACGAATATTACAATAGCTAGTTTTTATATATTTTTATAAATTAAAATTTTGTCACAGGTGTTATTTGATATCTTGGTAGGTATTTAGGGGAAAGAAAGGCATGACGGGGTCTCGAGGTGAGACGGAGGTACCGCACAAATACAAGAAAAATTGTGAATAGAAGGCAGTAAGCCAATAACAAGCCTCATGAGACCAACGAATAACGGTCAGTGCGCCAGAAATAGTGAGTGGTAGTCAAGGCCTCTTTTGTTTACAAAAGGAAAACCGTTTTAACGTTTCGTCGATCTAATTTTGTGCAAGGTTAAAGGTCATTATTTTAAGGTAATTATTGTCTTCACATTTATGTATTTTTGATATTTTATTACTAGTGTTGTTTATTTGGATATGGTATGTTGTTTGTACGAATAGTTTTAATATTTTATTATAGTTACTTTTTTGTTCAAAGCCACCTTCTGGGGCAAGATGGGGTATTAGGTACGAGGTATGATGGGGCATTGGAGCAAAATGGGATTTGGGCATTGTAAGATGTTTTTTTACAATGTTCCAATTAATATTTAATTACTGACAAATATGATAATTTGATAAAATTGATTGAAGACTGTACCAAATCATAGTTAGATAAATAACATAACGTACCATAAATTAATAAAAGTAATAAACATAGTAATTGTGCTCTATGTGTGTTGTATGATTTCCCTTAAGTACCCTATCATGCCCCCCCCCCTGCCCTAGGTATTTATATTTTATAGAACAATGCTTTGTTCAAAACATTTTTTTTTAAATGTTAGTACATAACTTTAATCTATATCATGTTTTTAATCTTCAGGTTCACAATTAGGTATGTTTTCAATCATCATTTATTTATGTTTACTATCTGATTGTTGTATCCAAATGTCATACTATCTCGACAAATATTAGTGGTCTGTCGAAAAAAGGGCGGGAAGTGTTCGGATTGGAGAGCGCGTTTTTTGTTTTTCTCACATATAATTTTAATTTTTTTCTTGATAATGGTGAACAGGGGATTAAGTGTTGCTTGTCGATGTTGTGTGTGGTGTGTTTGATTTAGTTTTCCCTTTTTTCTTCCCTGTCACGCTGTATCTGGTGAGTCTTGTCTTTTCTGGTGATTGTTGGTGAGAGGATGGAGGAGCCTCCTGATCCAGGTGGGACGATCCCACCGATGCGGTAGGACGGGGAGGGAGGAGGCGAGGGGTGAATCGGATGCGCTGTGTGCAATATCGGCGAGTGGTGCTTGATTCTCTGTTCCCTATTGTAATGAAGGGATTAAGGGTTGTATGTGGGAAGGACGGGGGGCGCGCCTCCAGTTTGGGAATTTCCCGCCCTTTTTCTTTCATCATTCATACTAATGAAAATAAATTACTGAAGACTTGGCAGCATGGTCTTCTACCTTAGCCGGTTCCTTGAGGAACAAAGAAACAAAAAACAAAAAAACAATTAGTGTCAACTGTCAGTTCATCATTTGTCGTTGTCGGTGTTCTGTCAAAGTGGTGTCAAATGTAACATTTGCGAGTATTCTTTTGTAGTGTTTTGATTTGTAATTGCGTTTATTTTTGTGAATATAATGAAATGGTGTTGTTGTTCAAATGTAAAGTAGATTCGAGTGGAAAATGAAAGTTTTATGTTTAATGTTATTCTTGCTCGGGTCCAACGGGCTCGGTTCTGTGGTAGATAAAGAACCAAAGGTAAGGGTCGTGAGATCGCACCGATGGCAAAGCATTGATTTGTGAGTGCAATAAGACGTACAAGGTGAATAGTTGGTGACAAAGCTTGATATGTTTAGGAGAGCACGGAATTATCGCGCGCTTTGGATGACCGGCCCCTGTTGTTCGCCACGTTAGGGGGCGGCATGGTAGCCGTGGAACCGCTAGCGGGAAACATTATTTGGAAACTAAAAGACGGTAATTATGCCATAATAAGGTTATTTTTTACATTTAATATTCAATTATTACACGGTGGTAGAAGCGAAAACACAGTTTTTAATAGGAGAGTTTCAATAATTGCAACATTTACATATTATATTACTAATCTAAGAGATTGTATATCTGACTCATGGCTAGTAATATTAATGAATGAAGATTACATGTCTGAATCAAAGTTATATTTTTTTATGGATCTAAAATGTATTATATTCATATTTTTTCCGAATATACTTTCTTTATTTGTAAGTTATTCAGGGCATTATTATATTATGTTTTTTTTTTGTATTCTTTTATTGCCTAGGTATTACCTAGGTCTCGCGGTACAACTATGTGCCGTGCGATCTATAGGTCCTGGGTTCGATTCCCGGGTCGGGCAAAGTGTTATTGGGTTTTTCCATTAGGAAATTCTCGGTAACAGCACGGAGTCTGGAAATGTGCCCGAAAAACGGCAATAGGCTCGCCACCTATTACGTGGGACTGATACATACTTGGCGAAATGTGGGTGCAGAAATGCACCTCTGCCTACCCCTTAAGGGAATACAGGCGTGAGTTTATGTATGTATGTATGTGTCTTTTATTGCATATCTGATGTTATTTTATACTACCTATATGAAATTTTGTGCACATTCATTATCAATGCATATTTTCAGGCTTTCTGTATATTTTATGAGGTAAAAAAACAAATGATGGATTAAATAAGCTAAACTTAGTCCTTAATTATTCTGATGCTTGATTAACATACATACATAACCTCACACCTGTATTCCCCAAAGAGGTAGGCAGAGGTGCATTCCTGCTTCTTTAACATATTTCTTGATTTCATATAGCCAAAACAATTTTTATTATACCAAAAAATTACATTCCACCAATGTATCTATTCTAATTTAGGTAATCATTACTTGTGATATCCTAATGTTGAATGTTGTAAGGATATATACACTGAAAATGCATTCTTTTAAAAGCTTCTACATTTAAATACTTACATAATACCAGTGTCGGTACTTCTATAGAAGCCCAAAAGCCCAGCATGCCTTACAAATTTCTGAATAATAATCTTTAAGCTTTAAATCTTTATTTAACAAAAACAATTTGACATATAAATGAGAATATCCTGACCCCACAATAAATAATTATAAACTAGACATTACACAATTAAAGTGTAACGCTTTTGGGCTTCTATGGAAGTAACGCTACTGCATAATAAATATTTGCCTTCACAGACTCAATATTATCTTCACTAAGGTAATTTTTAATAAATATAACATTGTAAAGTGGAATTAATGCAGAGTTGTGAGCGTTGAGAAGCATGTGTAGAGTGAAATTGTTAGATAGAGTGAGGAATAGTATGGTAAGGTAAAGTGGAGTGAGGGAAAGGGAAGTGAGTGGTGAAGTCATGGATGTCCTAGAGGCACCTATAAACATCTAATATGTCAGTATGTATGTAACACTACAAAGGCCACAAGACTCAGAAAGATGATTGTACATAGTGATAGTATAACATTGGGGAGAAATAAATATAAAACAAAAAATATAAATTTTAATATAGTAACATAATATACTGGCCCTGCTTCCTTGAAAAAGAAAATCTAGTTTATGAGTGATCTGTACCTATGTCACAAACAATCAAAGTTAGTTTGGTGGTTCATAGACAGGCAGACATATTCACCATCAAAATTACATTATATGTAATTTAGACTAATCACATAATTAGGGTCTTCAGAAAGATAAAGAACAATTAAGTTGTTGCTTCCTGTAATCAGATAAAAGGATTTAGATATAACTATTTGTAGAAATTGATTTTTCTAAGTTGATTCTAGAAAAGTAAAAAAAATATACACACACAACTGTATGTTTCAAAGGGCCGTCAAAGGTGCATGTCTGTACTCATGATTTGCTAGCTGTGTTTTAATGTTATACTTAATATCACTGAATCTTATTTTTATTTGGCATTTTTCCAGACTCAAAGCAGTTACTAAGAACTTTCTAACAGCAACCCCCTATAAAACTTTGCCCATTCACACCCAGGACCTTACAATTGCACATTTGATATGTATTATAATCATAAAAAAATATATATTATATTTTTTTAAATACATATCATATACTCACTTTAAATAAATATTGTTTGAGATTTGTTTTGTTCATTTTCATAGTTGTAGAAAGTTTGAGATAATTTATAAATGTATACTTATAATTTAAATTGTGTATCCCATTTAAAGTTATAAAAGTATATAAATATTAGGATGTAAACTGAATATTTGACGAAGATGGTACATTACGTAAATTGTTGATGATATTGAAAACTATTATTGATTTCCATAATGAAATATGATAGATTATTCCATAAGATAGATTATTCAAAAAGCTGTATTAATTAAAGGAAACAGTAACTTTATAACATGTTTTTGTCACAATTAATTAATCAAAAAATGACCTCAATAGATATTGTAGATACCAGACAATGAGTTACAAAAATATCTAGATTACAATAATCAATTTTATCCAATCAGTCATTTATTGACAAATTAAGCTGCGCTTCTCAATGATTGAAGTTTCGAGAATAAAGTAGAAAGGAGGCAAAGCTCGTTGGCGGGGCAACAACGCAGCTATGCCTATAATTTGTCAAGGTATACGGTGATTGTCGATTACGGCAGATTAAAAAAAATCCATCCACATTAGGTCGACGATAACGTCTTTATCGCAAACAGCGTGCCAGACCTCGTGGTACGATTTTTGTTTATGTTATCTGTTTTTAATTATCATGAAAGCAGTGAATGGTGTGGATTGTGGAATCATCTACAGTAAAATGTTGTACGCGACGGCTGACCTTGAATAATTTAACTTTCGATATGTCGTTGATGCATACATTGTAGCGTGTTGGTGTAGACTGTAGATTGAAAGGCCTGATATTTGGGTATATGCAATTGGTTCAATATTATATAATATAAACGGTATGCTTTACTTATATATAGACTGCCTCGTGGTCTCGCGGTACAAGTATGTGCCGAGCGATCTAGAGGTCCTGGGTTCGATTCCCAGGTCGGGCAAAGTGTTATTGGGTTTTTCCATTAGGAAATTCTCAGTAGCAGCACGGAGTCTGGAATTGTGCCCGAAAAACGGCAATAGGCTCGCCCCCTATTACGTGGGACTGATACATACCTGGCGAAATGTGGGTGCAGAAATGCACCTCTGCCTACCCCTTCGGGGAATTCAGGCGTGAGTTTATGTATGTATGTATGCTTTACTTATAACATTTGCAATAGAACGACGGTTTCCAATACAAGATAAATATCACCTGTTAATTATAATATATACAAATAATAAAATATTCGCGTCTGAGCGAAGCTTCTGTAAAACAGTAAATCATAAAAAAACATACATTAATTGGCCTTTATTTGAAACACTAAATACTGTCCACAGACCTCTTTTCATACGGGCTGTTAGTGTCTGGAAAAAAAATACCGAACTGTTGACTATGTATTATTTTAGTGTTTAAAAGAGATAATTAAAAATGTAGTTTATAAATCAATTCATTGATAACGTTCTACAAATTTCCTTATTTCTATCCATCGTAGAATAGGCGTAGTGTCCGGAAGTCGTATAGCACTCGGATTGCTACATCATCATCAGCCAAAATACGTCCCACTGACACGTACAACTGAGAGGGTTTTAGGCCTTAGTCCACCACGCTGGCCTAGTGCGGGTTACACACCTAAGAAATTCCTAAGAACTGTTTAGGTGTGCAGGTTTTATCACGATGTTTTCATTCACCGTTAAAGCAAGTGATAATTCATTGTGAATACACACATAACTTCGAAAAGTCAGTGGTGTGTGCCTGGGGCTTGAACCTGCGACCGCCGAAATTCTCGACCGCGCGCCTAAACCTCGAGGCCACATATGTATGTATAATTATTATATAATAAGTACATATAATTAAATTAAACGGAAGACAATAGATAAGCATTGTATCCGTATCTTAATAAATGATAAAGTATCTTGAGTAATTGAAGGTAAACACAATTGCTGCTTTTATCAAAAAGTTTATTACAGAAAACATAAACAACATATTTTCTTATGCGTTCAGATTAATTACACATAGGCAATTAATAAAGAATACGATTTTAAATTAATAAAAATACAGCGGTACCTCCTTAAAAGCACATGACAAGTTCAGATCGTTCAATGTTTCTGGAAGAAAATAAATCGCTTCCATAATTTTGATACTTTAATTCCAGAATTCATGTCTTATTCGATGAAAAAATTACCTATAATGGTAATCGTAACGGTAAATATTTTATTTAACATACGTCTTTTACATCAATATCATAGTAACGTGATTTATTGTGATAGTTCGTCGATCCCGCGTCAGAGTAAAACATGTCGCTAGCAGAAAAAAATATAGGTAGTCATTTATTACTTCTATAAGTCGAAGGATATTCCTTCTTGCTTTCTCTTTGGCTTCTTCGACTGTTTAGTAGTATTCAGGTCCCATAATACAATCTCCCGCATCACCTACATTACCGACAAAAAGTTTGGAAGCACCTATAATTTGATAATAACAAATTTTATCGATGTTGTAATAAAATATAATATTATTTTAGTAATAAGAATATGATTTTGTTTCATAGTTTAATTGTTGTTTTAATTAAGTACTTAATCATTCTTAATTAAATAATACTATATCTTATATTATTTCTAAAGTAATTGATAGTATTAAAAGTGCTTCCAAACTTTTTGTCGGTAGTGTATGTCTCCTATCACTTCCATAAAGATAAATCCAGCGTTTCTTATCCTACCTTCCTTCCTTGCCTTTGGTCTCAATCGTCGAAGTCCAGTGATACCCATATTGTATCGACGTACACTCGTGGTTATAGCAATCGTGACAGAAACACCGTAATGTTTGAGCTTATCCGTCTTGTAACACGTTTCAAGTCTAACCCGCCTTTGGGAACACTCGCCGAATGATTTTCTTTCACATAAAATTTTCTCGTATTAAACTTCTAAACTCACTTGTGCCCACCCTGATCGAATTTGGGGGCTCGACTCTCAAAGTTGTAGACGTATAGGTCTATTTAGGACAAGTGGTCCAGTTAGGCAGGTCCAACTTCGAGAGAGAGAGGTCAATCGTCGAATCCAACTCGGTTGGGCAGCGTTCGGGAAGTTACGTGACGTTATCTCGTACAAAATACCTCAGTGCATTAAGCCGAAAGTCTTTGATAGTTATGTGTTACCAGTGATGACATACGGCACCGAGACGTGGCATCTCACTATGGTCCTCATTAAAAGGCTTAAAGTCACTCAACGAGCTATGGAGAGGGCTATGTTCGCGGTTTCCCTACGAGATCGAATCAGGAATGAGGAGATCCGTAGGAAAATTAAAGTAACCGACTTAGTTCAGCGGATTAGTAAGTTGAAGTGGCAATGGGCGAGGCACATAGCGCGGAGAACTGATGGACGATTGGGCCAAAGAGTTGTCGATGTAGGCCACGTAGCGGAAAGCGCAGCACAAGGTGGTCGGACGACCTAGTATATATATGTCGCGGGACGTCGCTGGATGCAGGCTGCTTCCAACAGGTCCCTGTGGGAGTCATTGGGGCAGACCTATGTGCAGCAGTGGACCTCTTTTGGCTGATGAATGGATGGACGGACAATTCTAAAAGATCACATACGAATGCTCAATTTCACTTTGTTTGTGAAAGTTATATTTTTTTTATTGATATCGAATGGATTATATTTAAAACTCTTATGGTGTTTAAATATTAGAATATAGGTAAAAACAGTTCGTTATACACATGTCGCCAACCTCTTTATGAACTTCGGCGACCTTTATCTGTACCTACCTAACCTTTGTTTTGTCTGTACTTATGTATATTTGTTATTAGTCGTATTATTTTTATGTGTAAATTAAAAAATAAGACACTTTGTGTATATGATTCGGATATAATAAGAAACTACCACGTTCGGTTTTCAATAATATAATAAATAAATACACCCAACAGTCACATACATAGTTCTGACTCCACACTAGGATACAAGTCCTGTGTCGTGGGTATCAGAAACTACGAGAGACTTTTCGGTCTCACAAACACCCAGACCCGAAACAAATATTTGTGGATCACACAAACATTTGTCTCGGTGCGGGGATCGAACCCGCAGCCTCTCGTTTCGCAAGCTGGTGTCTAGCCAACTGCGCCACGGGGCTGTCTTTTTTTTTTCAGGTTTCAGGGTCAATTTAAATTTGGTTTGGCCAATTTTGTTCCGTAGTTTAGTCTGTAAATCTGTGGGTGTAGTACTAGTACTGCCTTCCCTTTTGGAGCATAACCGCGCACATAAAGTAATTTTATCTGATACCGAACTCAAACCTGCATCCTCTCACTCGACCAAACGTAATGGAAAATGTTAAAGAGAGATAACGCTAATTACTCGCCCAGTATGTTACGTAACAGGCAAATGTGGCCCAGCAAACAACCAGACACGAACCAGATGTTTTATTACAATTTCTGATTGGGTTGTACTGGTTGTATTTAGGGCATCGAAACTCGGTTCAATTTTGAAAACCCGGGTTTTCGGGTCTAAGAGTAATCAAAACCCGGGTAGACCGGTTTTTTCGAGCATTTCGATCTTTTTATTGTATTTTTTTTAAATACACTAATCTGCGTTTATATATCGATTTCCTACAATGAGTACAAAATATAAAGGATGAGGAAGAATTTTAAAAAATGAAACAGTAAGTACTTAACAAATAAAAAATAAAAATTGTTTAAAAAAGTGCTAAAGATTTATTTTTTCTTCAGAATATCTTAAAACTTAGTAAGTAATCTAGTCTTTTTTAAATCACAGACTTGCAGAGATTAGTTTTAACATTAAATGAATTATTTTGGTAACGTTCACTTATTGTATTTAAAAGCCAATAAAAATAATATCTTAAAAAGATATTTTTGTAGTATCACAAATAATTTTAACATTAATAAAACTCTTCTTCGCATTAACAATTAAGTAACGAATAGTTATAGACTTCTATTCTACTCCATCCAATCCATCAGCCAATGGAAGTCCACAGCTGGACATAGGCCTCTCCCAATGACTTCCACAGGGACCTGTTGGAAGCAGCCTGCAACCAGCGACGTCTCGCGACCTTTACTAGGTCGACTGACCACCTTGTCCTGACCGCTTTCCGGTACGTGACCTCCACTCGAGAACTTTTTGGCCCCATCGGCCATCAGTTCTCCGCGCTATGTGCCCGGCCCATTGCCACTTCAACTTGCTAATCCGCTGGGCTATGTCGACTACTTTAAAGAAGACGTCGCGTAGTTTCTCGAACGATACCCAACCGAGTTGGATTCGACGATTGACCCCTCTCTCTTGAAGTTGGACCTGCCTAACCGGACCACTTGTCCTAAATAGACATATTCGTCTACAACTACGAAAGTTGAGCCCCCAACTGCGATCGGGGTGGGCACAACATGGACATTCGACAAGATCTTCGTCTTGTCCATGTTTATTTTAAGACCCACCTGTTGAGAGACTCGATTGAGGTCTTTGAGCATAGTGCTAACTGCTAAGGTCTTCCAGCGATTCTGCCAAGACTACAATATCGTCGGCAAACCGAAGATGTGTGATATACTCGCCGTTGATGTTGATGCCGAATCCTTTCCACTGCAAGAGCTTGAAGGCGTTTTCCAGCGCGGCAGTGAACAGTTTCGGAGATATGACATTTCCCTGTCTCACGCCTCTCAGTAGTGGAATAGCCTTCGTGCTCTGACCTTGTACTCGGACCGACATGGTGGCGTTGCTGTATATGCCGTTCAACACCTCGATGTACCCATAGTCGATGTGGCACCGCTGGAGAGACTCTAGCACTGCCCAGGCCTCGATCGAATCAAAGGCTTTCTCATAGTCCACAAACGCTAAACAAAGCGGCAAGTTATATTCCTCGGTTTTTGTATAACTTGCCGAAGCGTATGGATGTGGTCTATGGAGCTAAAGCCTTTTCGGAAACCGGCTTGTTCGGGAGGCTGGAAGTCATCAAACCTGCGTTCGAGACGATTGGTGATGACCCTCGAAAACAACTTATAGACATGGCTCAGGAGCGAGATGGGCCTGTAATTCTTCATCAAAGTGTTATCACCTTTTTTGAAGAACAGTACCACCACGCTCCTGCTCCATGCCTCTGGCGTTGAGCCCTCGAGGAGAACGGAATTAAAGAGCCTCTGAAGGACTTTAAGTACCGGCGTTCCGCCCGCTTTCAGAAGCTCTGAAGTGATTCCGTCCTCACCCGGCGCCTTGTTGTTCTTAAGTTGCTTCAGGGCCATCTCAATCTCACACAGGCTGATGTCCGGGATATCATCGCTGAAGTGGCGGATCAACTCGGCTCGCGGGTCTTCGGTCGAGCTAACAGTCGGTTTGGCAACCGAGGTGTAAAGCTGTCCGTAGAACCTCTCGATCTCCCTTAACACCTCTGCCCTCGTCGACGTTACGTCCTCCCCGATTCTTCGGACTTCCGACAACCCCAAAATGTCCCAGTGTAACCCGCTCAATTCTTCTTCCAGTTCGACAATCTTCTCGTCTGTCCTCAACGTGCGTATGTTGTGTGTTACCAGGGCCAGTCGTCGTCGGGGGTGGTAGCCGGGGCTAACCCGGGGATTCGTAGCATGGCCGCTACCGTAGCCAGGAATAGCGGGGCTGCCGGGGACTGGGGGCCTGGTCCTGGTTTCACTCATTTAGAGGTTTTGTCAATACTCGCCACGCTTGGCAGGCGGGTTGGCGAGCGCAGGAGGGGACTCGCGTTGATGACGGTACTGCCCGTCATCAACCGGGGGAAGGGAATAGGGTTTTTGGGTAGAGGATAACATGGGAAAGTAAATCACACATACATACTCCACACTTCATCCCATTCATGTCATGAGATGGACGCGCGCGTTCCATTTAACTTGCATGGCTTGTTTTATTGGTAGGAACGTAGCAACGAAGCTACTGTTTACGTAATAAATAATAATTCATCAAAGCGTGTTTTTATTCCATTTTCTTACTTATAATTGCATTCGAAGTGGATTAAATTTAATAAATAACAAAAAAAAAGTATTAAAAAAAACCCGAAAAACCCGAGTTTTAAAAATCAAACCCGGGTTTTTTTGTAATCCTCAGAACCGGGAAAACCCGGGTTTTTTCGGTTCGGGTAAACCCGGGCTCGATGCCCTAGTTGTATTGGGTGTACAGTTTCAGAAATTACGTTTTTATCTGTACACAACTCGTTGAAAATATTTATGAGTAATCATGTGCATTTTTTTGGTAAACATTTATTAAATAGGAAATAATGCCCATAATGGATGAGGAGGGCCAAAGATCGAGCCCAGTGGTGTGGCATAGGAGAGGCCTATGTCTAGCAGGGGACGTGACAAAGGCTGTTAATGATGATTCATCCATAGGGTAAAACTATACAAGATGCCCCAGCGTACAAGACGCCTCACTGCTCTCACACTCACAAAAATAAAGATAGGCGATTTAAGATGACGCATAAAATGGCCGCTAATCCTATTTCGACTCGTCTTGCGCTAACACGGGTTTCTTGCATTTATTTTTGAAATTGTGGTAAAATCAGTGAATTAGACATAGAAACATATTGCGGTGAGTACTATATAATTTTCTCAATTTTACTAACTAATTTTTTTTTCTAAATTATAGTTAGAAATACGAAATCTGTGATAAATAACCTACGATTTAGTCCGCTTCTTACAGTTGCTAACGGTTAGTGGCGCCGGCGTTTGAGGTGGGGCGTCTTTTAATATGGTATTTACAAGACGCCTCAGTTATCACAGTGTAAGACGCCCCATTTTTTGTGTAACAAAATAATACGTATATTTCACATTTTTACAGAAATGCCACGAAATTATGTAGGATCTACCTTGCGGGCATCTTAGTCTGAAACTGACCTGGATGAGGCCATGAAAAAAGTTCGTGGAAGAGAAATGGGTGTTAATAAAGCAGCACGAACATACAACATTCCTTCAAGGATACTTAGAAGACATATTTTGGCCGGAACATTGAAGGTTGGCCTTGGAAGAAGGCCCGTTTTTAACCAAGCGGAAGAAAAAAAATTGTTGCGCACATCAAACAACTCGAAAAAGTTGGATTTGCACCAGATCGGAAGGATGTCAAAGAAATGGCGTATCAATTAGCCCAGAAGTTTAACATCAAACATATTTTCTCGGATAAATTTAAAAAAGCTGTTGATGTTTGGTTTACCGGATTTTTAAGCAGAAACCCAGAGCTGAGCCAACGAAAATCCGAAAGTTTATCTCTTGCAAGAGCATACGGAGTTAATCGCGCGGAGAGAAGCTATTAGGAGGAAAAAAATGGGTAGAAGTAAACGAAAATAAGTTAAAATATGTGATTTAAAAGTTGATCTCTAACTAAACTCTCATTTTTTTAAATTATTTTTAAAATTTATGAAGATTTGTTACTTATATTTTACTGGGGCGTTTTGTAACAGAACCGAGGCATCTTGTCAAACAATGTCAGTACAAAACGCCCCACCATAGGTTTTAAAAAAATCTAATATTATGTGTGATTGATAATTCTCAACTACCAAATAAATATGCCAAATGATTCTTAAATGATTGTTTTTTAATTAAGTGCCACTAAGTTTCTCAAATAATTTAAAAGTAAGGTGTGATTGAAGTCTAAAAAAAAGTGGGGCATCTTGTATAGTTTTACCCTACTATATAATATTATAAATGCGAAAGTAACTCTGTTGTCTAGTTTATAATTGTTTATTGTGGGTTCAGTCATTCTCATTTATACGTCAAATTGGTTCTTTTAAACAATGATTTAAAACTTAAAGATTTTTATTCGAAATTTTCTGAGGCAAACTGGGCTTTGGGCTTCTATGGAAGTACCGCCACTGCCTCAAGCCTGTATTTGCAGAGGTGCGTTTATCGGGCACAATTTCAGACTCCGTGCTGCTACTGAGTATTTCCTAATGGGAAAACCCAACAACATTTACTTAAATCACAATATCACAAGCGCCAATTTGCTTACAGTCCCAACCATTTACCGCAGCACTATAATGCCATGTGTTTGTTATAGAGCCCGCCGTGAAAGTGCCAAATCAAGATGCCAACTTGATGCCGCAGTTCCTGCCAGATCCCAGACATGGGTTTCTATACACATACGGTCCCCGTGGCGATCAGCAGATGCTCAAGAAGCTCCCTTTCACGATCCCGGAGTTGGTAGCCAACGCCCCCTGCCGGTCTACTGATGGAATACTTTACACTGGGAAGAAGAGCGACACGTGGTTTATGTTAGACCCGTTGACTGGTTCCAGGGAGCATGTTTCAGGTAAATAGGTCAGCTACTGACCTCTAGTTATCAGTCGGAGCAGATATAAATACTTATGCATTAATGCGTCGTCATTGGATATTAATATATGATTGATTACTGTGTTTCTGACAAGTTTTTTTATTGTCTACTGTATTATTGACGATTAAATTTAGTACGTGCATTCTATTGGTATAAAAATATTAGGGACTGCTCGATGGAACCAATATACCTAAGAGAAAATCCGCGATACACGCAAGTGTAACGTGTATAGGGTTTTGAAAAAACAAACAAAATGCAACTCAAATCATTAGCTTAGTAACAAAGGAATTCTTGAAAACCACCGTTGTTGTGTGTTGTAGGCTTCGATAAGTCGAAAATATTCAACAACGCCGACGAAGACACTTGCGATCCGGCGAAAAAGCGGGGTATATACGTAGCCCGCACCGAGTACAACATACTTATGCACGACTCGAAGAATGTAAACCACAAATGGAATGTCACATTCTATGATTACACTTCGCATGCCATGGGCAAGGAGATGTTGAATGATTATGGTGAGTAAAGAATATTTTGTTTGATGTTTTTGTACTGCAGTAGCATGCTATTGAATCGGAAAGCAATATTATACTTATTCACTTCTTTGTCTATATCAGTTAGGCCTGACGTAAGCTGGTAGCACACCTATGGGGCGTCCATTAATCACGTGATGTTTTTTTAGCATTTTTTAGCTCCCCCGTCTCCCTTGATGATATGTGGTTAGATTTAAGACTAACCCCCCTCCTCCACGCAAAATCACGTGTATTTTTAGTACCTACAAAAAATCTAAAAAGTCTTAGAATATTATCTTTGAATACAGGTATAAAGAATAATCTAATTTTATTCTGAAATTAAAGATCGTGATATAAATGTCTAGACAGAAATGTTGTAAGTTATTTTTAACTGGCTTTTCTGTTTAGAAATCGCGCGTTTGACGAAATAAATACACGTGATATCTTACTCAACCCCCTCCCCCTTTGTGATATATCGTGATTTTTGCCGAACCCCTCCCTCCCCCTTTCGAGCTTCACGTGATTAATGGACGGCTCCTATAGTAAATTCCACGAGGGAATTAGTTCAAGTAACAGAATTGTTTGTCTGTAACATTAGGATTCTTTCCCTCACCTCACCGTTCAGGACAGAGATATTATGCGTTTGCTTTGGAAGACCTAAGCCCAGCAGTGGTCTGGTGGACTGGGTAGAACTTTAGCCGCATAATGTGATAATAGTAAGCTTATAATTAATATTTCTTGTATTTGTAAAGTAACTTCATTCGGGTACGTACCTAAACTCACGACGAATAGAAAGAGGTCATTAAGTTTATTGTTTTTAATCATGTCGAATATTACATCTCTCCTTTCGATTAAGGTAATAAAGTACCTGGTTATTTACCATGTTTTCTAACCGCTGAAACTCGCCAGCATCTCAGCCCTTCGCATCGCCAATCCAACGTCGGGCGGTACAAAATAGATAGATAAACAAAACTTTTATCTGTCCACTTCTTTCCATCTTCTTAATATTTTATGATACATAAAATACAATATACTGGCATGCAGTGATGGCCTCGAGGTTTAGGCGCGCGGTCGCGAATTTCGGCGGTCGCAGGTTCAAACCCCAGGCACACACCTCTGACTTTTCGAAGTTATGTGTGTATTCATAATGAATAATCACTTGCTTTAACGGTGAAGAAAAACATCGTGATAAAACCTGCACACCTAAAAGTTCATAGGAATTTCTTAGGTGTGTAGTCCGCCAACCCGCACTAGGCCAGCGTGGTGCACTAAGGCCTAAACCCTCTCAACGGTAGAGGAGGCCCGTGCCCAGCAGTGGGACGTATTTGGGCTGATGATGATGATGATGAAAATACAATAAATGAAAAATCAAACGTTGGCAATATAGGGCTTATCAAAAATACAGAATAGAAAAGCATTATTCACCATATCGTGTTTCAAGATAAGGAGTTATTGATCATGCGGGTTCTTAAATGCAAATTAGGAAATAAACGTTCCTTTAAAATTATATTATCGAACAATGAACTCGAGGTTTCACTTTGTTGTATCATTTAGCGTTTATATCTTGTATTATGTCACGCTGTTTTATAGCGTGTCTGTTGAGTAATCGATTTTGAATTTTAATTATTTTATCCATGTTTAAATGACGAATTGCAATTGACAATATGCACAATTGTAATTGCTGGTTTTATTTTTATCATTTTTAATTTTTGAATTTACGCATGTAGAAAATACGATCACTTTTAGTAAGTGAAGACATTGATAGAAAATTGATAAATGTCTTGCTGGTGGTAGGATATTCGTATCCGCCCGGATAGCGACCACCGTACACAGGGCGTAAAACCCGCCATAGTGGCACATGCAAGTGTGCCGCGTTCCGGGATCAGCCAGTGTATATCCGGTTTTCGGGGGGGCTTCAATCATGGTGAAAGGATGACCGTGCCGGCATTTTTTGGCCGGTTTCTCGCGGTCGGTCCTTTGTTCACCATGGTATTAGTCTCCCAAACTTGCCGGCATGATTGCGTCGACCAACGGTAGAATCTCTCGCTGATCGGCACTTTTTCTGGACTCCATTACACTTACCATCAGGTGCAATGGGGTCACTTTGCCGTGCCAGTATAAAAAAAAATATATATATACCTATATAGTATATACATACATATATACCATTATCATGAAGCCACGGCTTTTTTTTTGCCTATGCCAAAACATACCCAATCCGATGATACTTTCAACCTTTAGGTGAAATGTTGTGAATGTGAATTAAATCATGTTTTAACATGATATAATACGGAGTGCATATATTCAGCAGAGTTAGTAACTACATCATACATTTCAAAACTAGTTATGATATCAAAGAGTGATCATGAACTTTACCCACTTTCCGGTATTTATAGTTCTACTATAATTGCCGTATAAATGTGCACAGTGCACGCTCTAATAGACCGGATAATAATATTTCACAAATGGATAAAGCATTTTTGCCATATTCTTTTAAAGTTATTGGTGATATTAAAGGTCATAAAGTACTGGTTAAAATGCTGCATTGTTCCATATCATATTTTTGTATCTTCCCGGATGAATGCAATAAGTTGTTAAATAGTCAAAGTGAAGCATAATGTAAGTCGTTGTCTGGGATCAGCTGAAGCTATCAGGATATGAACAGATCAGCATAAATGTGTCAACTAGTGAGAAGCAATCGTAATAGTAACTGTACGAACAAATTTTCTTCCTAAAAGCCAATAATCACCGTAGTCTAAAGAAGAAGGCATAGGAATAAATAGTACATTTACACGATATAGATTATTTAGGATACATACTTTTATCACTTACATTTTTTATGATAGCATAATTTTTCTATAACCAGGCATCATCCATTTCACGTCGACATCGAACGGCAGGGTGATGTCTTTCGACAGAAAAACAGGTGATCTTGTATGGTCGCATAACTTCGAAACACCAGTGGTAGCTGCCTACCTTCTAGACCGTGATGGCCTCATCACAGTCCCATTCAACTCCATTGGAGACGACACCTTGGATCATATAATGGAAGATGCAACCACGCTCAGTAACGGACAGGGAATCAAAAATTCAAACATAGAATTGTAGTGAGTACATACTATCGTAATTATTTTACTTTTTTTCCTTAATGTTTTAGCGTTAATTGGATTATTAACGTTGAGTTTATTTTAATTAATTTTACATGTTTTTTTGTACTATTGATTCTATTATTACATTGTTGATTAATAATTCCGGAGTTACGTGTAAAGCAGTCAGTAGCTGATCCCCGCTCTGAGAAATATTTGTGTGACATACAAATATTTGTATCTGCTTGTTATGAAACTGAAATGCTTCTCGTTTCTTCTTATACATACATACGTATTATCGTTGATAATACCGTAGTGAAAATTTCAAGCATTAAGGTTAAACACTGTTGCCCTGTTGAATTGCCTATAATGGTAAACGAAGCGGAACAAAACACTAAGCGAGTCGTATCGTTATTAATGAGTAACACCATAAGAATTAATAGCAGATTTACATACATACATACATAAACTCACGCCTGTATTCCCCGAAGGGGTAGGCAGAGGTGCATTTCTGCACCCACATTTCGCCAAGTATGTATCAGTCCCACGTAATAGGGGGCGAGCCTATTGCCGTTTTTCGGGCACATTTCCAGACTCCGTGCTGTTACCGAGAATTTCCTAATGGAAAATCCCAATAACACTTTGCCCGAGCCGGGAATCGAACCCAGGACCTCTAGATCGCACGGCACATACTTGTACCGCGAGACCACGAGGCAGTAATAGCAGATTTATTACTTTATTTATATGTTAATACAATTTTCAGTCCAACGTTATACGTGGGAGAACACAATCATGGTCTATACGCTCTATCATCGCTAGTAGACAAGAACACAATAACAATATCAACAGGACACGCTCTACCCTTACTCATAGAAGGACCGACAACGGAGAACATACTAAATTCCAAACCAAAATATGAGCCGTACAAAAATGTCCATTACAAACTGAATGATTTGAATCTGCATGTAGCTGCACCGTATTTGCTACTAGGGCATTATAAAGTACCAGAATTGACTACGTCATGGGTACCTCACTTGCCTAATACGAATGTCTTGAACGTCAGAGAGTCCCACGTCAGTTCAATAAAACTGATCAACGGTCAGGTGCATTCGGAAACTGAGAAGGATGTTGAAAACGAGACCAATTTGAAGTCGAACTCGATTTCCGTGTCGGTGCAGACAGACGAGTTGTTCGATGGGTTCAACTTCACACCGGACTTGTGGTACAAGCAGGCGAATGTGTGGCTGCACCAGCAAGAGAACAAAGTGCTGAAGTTAGCGCTGATCATACTGGTCGGGTTGGTGATCACAATGTTCTGGTATTTGAGGCTGCAGGTACGTAGGATTCAATTATACTAGGTTAAATTATCTTCACCATCTCATATACATATTATGTCCCACCGTTGAGCACGGGCCTCCTTTACAACTGCGAGGGTTTAGGCCTTAGTCCACCTTGCTGGCCTAGTGCGGGTTGGCGGAATAAACCCCTAATAAATTTCTAAGAATTTTTAAGTGCGCAGGTTTCCTCACGATGTTTTCCTTCACCGTTAAAGTAAGTGATACTTTATTGTGAATACACACATAACTTCGAAAAGTCAGAAGTGTGTGCCCGGTGGTTTGAATCTGCGACCGCCGAAATACTCGACCGCGCGCCTAAACCTCTAGGCCATCACTGCTTATTATTACTCAGAATGTATTTTTGTTGTTGATCTGATTGTACGGTTTTTTCGTAAATTGTGTTTGGTAGACTATACAAGGCTTTTTGTTGAAGTAGAGAATTAATTAGCTCTACTACATTACCACTACCGAGTCGAACGTTTTAATTCAACGTGCAAAGCGCGAAGGCTATCGCTACTTTTATTGGGATTGGGAAATTCAATTGGTTACAGAGAAATTTGGTTAATAAAATGTTTTTTCCCTAAAACCATATTGTGTCCCAGTGCTGGGCAAAAGCCACCTCTTTGTTCTTACGCTTGGAGCGACTACCAACTAGGTCATTCACTGTAGCTCATTTTCAAATCAATAGTCGGCATTGCAAAATGGGATATGTTAGGAATGCCAATTACATTATTGGTCAATCATCATCATCATCAGCTCATATACGTCCCACTGCTGGGCATGGGCCTCGTCTACAACTGAGAGAGAGGGTCCACCACGCTGGCCTAGTGCGGGTTGGTGGACTACACACCTAAGAAATTCCTAAGAACTTTTAGGTGTGCAGGTTTCATCACGATGTTTTCCTTCACTGTTAAAGTTAAGTCAGAGCTGTGTGCCTGGGGTTTGAACCCGCGACCGTCGAGATTCTCGACCGCGTGCCTAAACCTCGAGGCCATCACGACTTATATTGGTCAATACCATACGTAAATATGGAGTACTCCGAACATCTGTGCATACACGTATCCACGCGTAAAACACTTGCGGACATTCTCTTTATAGCTTTCAAGATTTGGCACAAGCAAACACTCAAACATGCGAAAGAATTAATTATAAATTACGGTGTTAAAAAACTGTTAATGTAATTTAAATGAAGTACATCGTAATGTGACCTAATTTTCTTCGCATGGTTCGATATTTTTTAATTGTTTTGAATGGTGGTTGCACTAAATTAGGAGCACTGACATTCGGTCTGACTGTTTAACTATGCTTCAAATAATTGTTAGCCAACTGCTACGAGAATCCTTTCTCCAGGATTGAGATTAGCCTGCAAATCGTCTTCAATGTATTGTCTACATCTGTGCTGAAAACAAATCGAAATCTGTTCAGCGAGCCGTGAAAGCCTAACCAACTAAAGCACTTTGCTCCAAGTTCCGTCTATCTCCATACTTATAAATCATCTACAGTGATTACAAATAAATAAATCTAAATATATATAACTCAAAGGTGACTGACTGACTGGCATAGTGATCTATCAACGCCCGGCCCAAACCACTGGACCGATCGGGCTGAAATTTGGCATACAGGTATATATTATGACGTAGGCATCCGCTAAGAAAAGATTTTGATAAATTCTACCCCCAAGGGGATAAAATAGGGGATGAAAGTTTGTGTGAAACTTTGTCAATTTTAAACCGATCGGGCTGAGACTATGCATGCATAAAGCTACTATGAGGCTAACCCTGTACCCAACCCTGTAGTCTACGCGGACGGAGTCGCGAGCAAAAGCTAATAAATAAATATCAAAAATAAATAATAATTGCCCGGCTTAAGCGTGAAAACATAATAGAAAATGCTACTTTTACATTTATAGAAATGATACATACATACATACATAAACTCACGCCTGTATTCCCCGAAGGGGTAGGCAGAGGTGCATTTCTGCACCCACATTTCGCCAGGTATGTATCAGTCCCACGTAATAGGGGGCAAGCCTATTGCCGTTTTTCGGGCACATTTCCAGACTCCGTGCTGTTACTGAGAATTTCCTAATGGAAAAACCCAATAACACTTTGCCCGACCCGGGAATCGAACCCAGGACCTCTAGATCCAACGGCACATACTTGTACCGTGAGACCACGAGAAATGATGATACATTATTAGATACACCTTATTATACACGCTAACATCATTGGCTATTGTGTAATGTTTGTTTGCGTGTTTGACTTTTGTTCAGTTTTCAAAGGCAACGTGAAGTGTCACCATGCACTTGAGAAGCGCATCGGCATGGCATCGAATGCGACCTATTCACAATTAATTGTGTTACTCAAACAATATGCATATTAACGTATTTAGGTAGCTGTGAAGAAATGCAAATACACAGGACGTTTGAATTATATATGATAGGACGGGAGGGAGTGTTGTTTAAGTTTAATAATTCAGACTGCCTCGTGGTCTCGCGGTACAAGTATGTGCCGTGCGATCTAGAGGTCCTGGGTTCGATTCCCGGGTCGGGCAAAGTGTTATTGGGTTTTTCCATTAGGAAATTCTCGGTAACAGCACGGTGTCTGGAAATGCGCCCGAAAAACGGCAATAGGCTCGCCACCTATTACGTGCGACTGATACATACTTGGCGAAATGTGGGTGCAGAAATGCACCTCTGCCTACCCCTTAAGGGAATACAGGCGTGAGTTTATGTATGTATGGAATTCAGTCTATTAAACAGGTGTCACTGGAGTTAATATAGCATCGTTAAGGCGATAAAAAAACTGGCTAGCCAATTTTTTTTATCTTCATAGTATACTAGTTAGAGAGGAAGTTTGAAAGTGGTTCCTGTGATAGATTATCTGAAAGGAAACCGTCTGTCGTGGTATAGGCATGTTATGAGAAGGGATGAAGCATAATTGTGGGTAAAAAGGTACATACATACATACATAAACTCACGCCTGTATTCCCCGAACGGGTAGGCAGAGGTTAGGTTAGGAGCATTTCTGCACCCACATTTCGTCAGGAGTGTATCAGTCCCGCGTAATAGGGGGCGAACCGATTGCCGTTTTTCGGGCACATTTCCAGACTTCGTGCTGTTCTGAGAATATCCTTATGGAAAAACCCAATAACACTGCCCGACCCGGGAATCGCACCCAGGATCGCACGGCACATACTTGTATCGCGAGATCACGAGGCAGTAAAAAGGTAATGAGTATCAATGTTGGAGGATTGCGAAAGAAAAGATGCATGGAGTGCGTGAGAAAAGATATGAAAGAAAAAGGGTGAATGAAGACAAGTCGGCTGATAGACATGTTTGGAAGAATAAAACATACTGCGCCGACCCCAAATAAAATTGAGAACAGGGCAAGGGAATGATGATGAGTGTACTATTTGTTCATACATCTGTATTGTGACTATTGTGGGCACTTTACCATATACTTGCTCATTATTTATGGATATTTTTTACGGTTGCAATATCAAGCCTAAGTCTTGACCATGCAGGCGTAACGGTAAACGGTTCTTAATACTTAAGAATTTCTTTAATGCGAAATATTAGGCACGATGTTTCCTCTCCGCCCTGTGGTTCGGGGGCGTAAGAATACCGCCACGGCATCCCTTGCCTATCGTAAGAGGCGACTAATAGGGGTTATCGCGATTGTTAGGCGTACTACGGGGGAGGTGCGCCCTTACTTGAGATGTACGATCCCGAGATGTGCGGCAGAGCATATGGCCACGTGAATGCCGCGGACGCTCACATCAATGAGCGTCCTAAATAGAGCCAAGTGGGGGACACATCCCTCTATCACAGATGAGTTCACATTTGGACAGAGCGCTGGGCGGCAACGGGGAACAATTAAGGGCACTCGCCCTGGATTTACCGTACCGCCCAAAATGCGCAAGACGGCCATCGAGAGGTTTTAGTCGGTATGACGGCGTAGGATTTTGGTTAGGGACCCAACTCAGCCAAACGAACAATAGTTCCACGCGCTGAGTTGGAAGGCCGGTGACCCCGACATACCCTTTTCGGCCTCCCCCGAGGTACCGACCAGGGAGCTTAAGGCGCTTTCCTCTCGGTAGAAAAAAATTAAATTAAAAAAAACTCGATGTTTCCTCCACCATTAAATAAATTATGAATACATACATATTATGTGTATAAACATTATTAAATATAAATAAAATATTGACTTACGATAAATACTGCATGTTACGTAAGTCATCTAAAGCATTCACAATTTAAACGGATGAATGCGTTTTTACGACCTTCTGTAGGAGAATTTAATTATGTTATGTTAAACAGATGTTTAACAGTCATGTGTTGTGACTTACCATTGACTTTTATTACTTAACTTCTATAGGTTATTTATAATCCCTACTTTTTATACTGGTACGGCAAAGAAACAACACCACACCTGATGGTAACGACAATGCTGTCCAAACTTAGCATTAAGTGTCGAAAGACTCATTTTATTTACCCGACACCCTCATGACGGCCTGCTATCTTCTGCACGTGAGGCTTAAAAAGCCGAGGAACCCCGACCAGACAACCTCGAGTCTATTCTTTACAAAACGTCACGTATTTTAATCATAGTTTCATATTGTCAACAATTCCTAGTGACAAATCTTCCAAAAGCCATTGACCTTAAAATTTGGTGATGGCTTAGTCGAAATTGTTCGGAACGGCGCGACCGTGCTTGCGTGTCTATTAGTATTTATTATCGCTCACTTAACGGCGTAGAAAAACATCGTGAGGTAATCTGCGTAACAAGAATTCTACACTAGGAAATTCTATATGTAAAGTTCACCAAGCAGTTTTAGGCAACATGCACTTAAGGTCAATGAATCGTGGAATTAATTTTAGGAAGATAAAATTAACGATTAATATAAGAATCTCTTATATTAATTAGTAGAACTAAAGTAACCGACATAGCCCAGCGGATTAGCAAGTTGAAGTGGCAATGGGCCGGGCACAGCGCGGAGAACAGATGGCCGATGTTTACTTTATTTAAACAATTTATAACATAGTTAAAGTTTTCATCGATACGATGTTATAAATTACATTATCGTAAGTTCTTAATAGATAGTTTACTATATATATTTTTTTTTTCAATGCACTTACATGCGGTTTCAGCGAATCTCGTTAGGCTACAATTAAATATATCAATATATTATGAAATTACATTTTAAGTCTCGTTGGTAATATTTTGGCGCCTAAATCACTCAACCGATTTCAATGATTTTCGGTACAGAGATATTTTTGACCATTGAAATGGTTACAGACCGCTGGGTAATATTAAAGATAATTAATTTTCTTTTTCCAGGCTCGTGAATTCCAACAATTATCCCAAGGCGGGTCTAGAGGGTCGAACACGTCGACGTCATCGCACGGCGAGGTGACAGGACAACTAGAGGAGATAGGGGACGGCGAAGTGCGCATCGGCAAGATCTCCTTCTATACTGACCAGGTTCTAGGCAAAGGGTGTGAAGGAACTTTTGTTTACAGGTGAGTTGCTTTTATATCGACACTATTTATAGGCTCTGCAAGGTTACTAAATTTTTTTTATGTTTTGCTAAGTACGCCTATATTCCGCGAAGGGGTAGACAGAGGTACATTTTTGCAGCCGTATATCCCACGGAATAGGGGGCGAGCCTATTGCCGTTTTGCGGGCACATTTCCAGACTCTGTGTTTCTTCATAGCATCAAACCTCAATAAGACTTTGCTCGGTCGTGGAATCGAACCCGGGACCTCAAGATCGCACGGAACCTACATGCATTATTATGAATGAAATTCGTTAAAGTACTCAACGTCAGTTGTGTCTTCTATACTGTTAACATTCTTT
This sequence comes from Hemaris fuciformis, assembly GCA_907164795.1. Taxonomy (NCBI): domain Eukaryota; kingdom Metazoa; phylum Arthropoda; class Insecta; order Lepidoptera; family Sphingidae; genus Hemaris; species Hemaris fuciformis. Next base: position 13,063,611 of record OU015440.1, read on the forward strand.
TTCAATAAGAATATTTTTTGTGTATTGAGTCGTGAGAGGTCTAAAGAGGTAAGTCGTGGTCTTCGGCCTTTTGGCTCCGCGTGTCAAAAAGGCAACACCCCAGGCGGCTTTTTCATATACATATACTGATTTCAAGACGTGGTTCTATCACATACAATAAGATATGTTATATTGTTATTTTCCAGAGGCACATTTGACAAACGCGCGGTAGCGGTGAAGCGGCTATTGCCCGAGTGTTTCACGTTCGCGGACCGCGAGGTGGCGCTGCTAAGAGAATCCGATGCGCACGCGCATGTTGTACGTTACTACTGTACCGAACGGGATAAACAGTTTAGGTATGTGTATTGATATCTACCTAGAGTTCTAATTGGGTTCAGATCAGAGACAAACAAAAATAGTCAAGCTAATTCAACAATGAATTTATAAGAAACTTTATGCAATGTCATTTTGTCCAAGTTATAATGTTGTTTGTGTTTACTTGGAATTGTGATATTAGTCAGTAAAATGTATTTATTTAAACAATTAATAATAAATAAATACACCCAACAGTCACATACATAGTTCTGACCCCACACTTGGATACAAGTCCTGTGTCGTGAGTATCAGAAACTACGAGAGATTTTTCGGTCTCACAGACACCCAGAACCGAAACAAATATTTGTGGATCACACAAACATTTGTCTCGGTGCGGGGATCTAACCGGCGGCCTCTCGTTTCGCAAGCTGGTGTTTAGCCAACTGTTTATTTGTATGCATCATCGTTCTTGCAATAAAATTTCATCTGAATTTTTGTCGTCATAACAAAAACGTTGCTTATTATGTACGAATTTACAAATTCCTCAATACCCTATAGATATTAAATGAATAATTATCGTCTTTCAGGTACATAGCTTTAGAATTGTGCTCGGCCACGTTACAAGACTACGTGGAGAAGAAGCTCAACTTCGAGTGTACGATCGACGCGGTGGAAGTGCTGAGACAAGCCACGCTCGGACTGTCGCACTTACATTCCATGGATATAGGTAATACGTAATACAAATTAGATGAAACATACACTGACGCCTGTGTCCCCAAGGAGGAAAGCGGAGGTGAACATCTACTACTTTTGCCAGCTGTGTTCTCGAGTCTCACGTGAAAGGGGGCGAGCCTATTGCCCCTTTTTGAGAATATTTCCAGACCCTGTATTGCTACTGAGAATTTCGTAATAGAAAAACAATTTTTGTCACGTTGTCTATAATGTAGCGAGTATATGAGGCCACGAAAAATCCGGGAAAGAACTAATAATATTTTTCAACCACAACTATTTTTGAACCGTAATATTATCCAGATAATTATAAAGCGAATTCTAATGCCAAATCCCTTTTTCATAGAAGAGGCCTGGGCCTAGCAGTGGGACATATATATAGGGGCTGATACTGATAATAATTAAAGTGATAGGTGCTATTGCTATTGTGTAAAAAAGCAGTGATGGCCTCGTGGTTTAGGCGCGCGGTCGAGAATTTCGACAGTCGCAGGTTCAAACCCCAGGTACACACCTCTGACTTTTCGAAGTTATGTGTGTATTCACAATGAATTATCACTTGCTTTAACGGTGAAGGAAAACATCGAGATAAAACCTGCACACCTAAAAAGTTCCTAGGAATTTCTTAGGTGTGTAGTCCGCCAACCCGCACTAGGCCAGCGTGGTGGACCTAGGCCTAAACCCTCTCAGTTGTAGAGGAGGCCCGTGCCCAGCAGTGGGACATATTTGGGCTGATGATGATGATGCTATTGTGTAATACTCGTATTTTCTCAGTCCATAGAGACATAAAACCCCACAATGTTCTACTCTCGATGCCATCGGGCACTGGTGAGGTGCGAGCGATGATATCAGACTTCGGCCTGTCAAAGAAGCTGAACATCGGCCGCGTCAGCTTCTCCCGGCGGTCCGGCGTTACCGGAACTGACGGCTGGATCGCGCCCGAGATGATTAATGGCGAAAGGACGGTAGGACAGACACGCAATTTGTGTTATTAATATATTTAGTGTTGTTCTTTAACATTAAAATAGATTCTCCTTATATTATAACATAATCTGACTGCCAGAGATAAAAGAAGAAATTGGGCCATGCTGTACGAATGTATGTAAGTGAAGTGAAACAGTAGTGAAAATCTTGGAAATTTATTGGGCAGGCAAATAAATAAATTTGTGATCAAATACACTGATGGGCATACACATACGATAGTTAGACGGACGGGCAAGCAAACACACGTTAACAAAAACTTCACCAATTGTAAATAATTGTCTTTTTTACGTGAGGATGTAACCTCATTGTTCAATATTTTGTCTGGCGCCTCGCTGTGGAGGAAAGTGGATATCTCTTTGTTTTCAAACTGCTCCTGTATATTATTTCTGATTAACTTCGTTGCGGTATCATGACAATTATGTTTCCTTAGATTCGCTGAGCTTCAGTTCTCAGCGTCAATACTGTGCGTGCCGCCGTTGATCCTGGAGCACAGGAGTCACAGTGGCGGGTGTGTGGTGGGATAGGGACCAAATAATAACAAAAACAAAACACTTAATTAATGGAAAGAGACTGCTTATTTTGTTTAACGTATCTTTAAAGGTTTAATCTGTATTTTGCAGACAACTTCAGTGGACATATTTTCCCTGGGCTGCGTGTTCTACTACGTGATGTCGCGCGGCCACCATCCCTTCGGAGACGTGCTGCGACGACAAGCCAACATATTAACAGGGGATTACAACTTGGAACAGCTCGAGTGAGTACACTCACAAAAATCAATATTTTTGTTGAGCATTACTTCCCAAGCATCGTAGACATTGGAATTTTTTGATGAAATGTAAAAATTAAGATCTTAGTCATCATCGTCATTATCAGCCCATATACGTCCCGCTGCTGGACACGGGCTACCTCTACGACTGAGAGGGTTTAGGCCTTAGTCCATCACGCTGGCCTATTGCGGGTGGGCGGACTACACACCTAAGGATTTCCTAAGAACTTTTAGGTGTGCAGGTTTCATTATGAATACACACATTACTTCGATGGTTAGTGAGCCAACCTGCACTAGGCCAGCGTGATAGACTAAGGCCTAAACACTCTCAGTTGTTCCGTGCCCTGCTGTGGGGCATAGAGAACGAGCTTATGATTATGTGTATGTGTGATATAAGTTCAAAATAAAATTTTGCCTCGTGATACGTTCGGTAACTCACATACATACATAAACTCACGCCTGTATTCCTCGAAGGGGTAGGCAGAGGTGCATTTCTGCACCTAAATTTCGCCAGGTATGTATCAGTCGGGCACATTTCCAGACTCCGTGCTGTTACCGAGAATTTCCTAATGGAAAAACCCAATAACACTTTGCCCGACCCGGGAATCGAACCCAGGACCTCTAGATCGCACGGCACATACTTGTACCGCGAGACCACGAGGCAGTCAAGTTACGTTCGGTAACTTGTTTGGCTAATTGATAATGGCACAGATACCAAAAACAATACCTTTTTGTCAACACGTAATTTGTTTCCACAGAAAAGTGTTGCCCGAAGACGAGGTGCTGGTGACGAAGATATTGATTCGCGCAATGATATCGGCCAAGCCTAGCGCCCGCCCGCCGTGCGAGACAGTACTCAAGTACCCCATGTTCTGGGGCAAGCAGAGCATACTTAACTTCTTACAGGTACATAAAATATATTTAATTGAATTTTATAGATGTTTTATATTGTTGATTCTACTATAATTTTATATAATGTTTGTTTTTCTTTTCAGCTGTGTTTTGTGTTTTTTTCTTTTGTTTATATTCTTTATTTTATGATTTTGTAGATTGTTATCGATGAGTGTATTTGGTGTAACTACACTAATCGTTTTTTTTACGATTGTTAATATTTTGTAAAAAAAATATTGTTTTACCAATAAACTCTCGATAAGTTTTACAAAAACGATTTAAGGTTGGTCTTCAACCTCGAATAACTACTAAACGAGTTAATGTAGCGAAAAATCATCTCAGACTATTTTTGTAGATCGTTAAATTTCCTACAAGAATATGTTTTGATTTTCATGAGACATTCATTCGTTCAAGCGGATTAAAAATCCAAACAAAAATAAATAAATCTTATGTAATTTAATTGGGATATAAAAAAGTACGATGAGTCACTTCTTAACATTAATATTAAGGGCTCAAAATTTACCAGAATTTTTTTTTCGTCATCTCAGACGATATTTTCATGGTAACTAAGGGAAAAAAAAATTTTTTTGGCTCCCCAATATACAGGGTGTCCCAGCAGTCGACGATAACCCGGAAACGGGGAATAGCCCAAGTCGTAAGAGTTATCAGAAAAATATTTAAAAAAATATAAGTTATGTATTTAGAAAAATATAGGGATTTCTAAAAAATCTAGAAAATCTACACCCTGTGACGGTTTTTTCACTACTGTTGCTGCAAATCTCTACTTTTTTAAATTATTATTTTTGTTATGTAATCCTGAATAATACCTCTGCAAACTGTTATCCAACATTTAGAGCCACCTTGCTATACTTCGGAAGAAAATGACATTGTTTACCAAACCGCATATTTAAAATTAATCATACGCCCAAATTTAACTGACTGTCCTGAAAAAAAAATGTACAACGAAAGATTGGCAAGTAACTTTAAAAGTTGGCGCATTTAATAAGGAATCTAAAATGGTATAACACTTGCTACATTATTTTTTAAATGTGGCACAATAATTTTTATTTTGCGAAGAAACCCATTTGATCAAATTTTCTTATTAACTAAAGATGACATGATGATGAACTGATAAGTGAGATGGAGAGAATTGTTTTACGATGTGTGAGTGAGACAGATACTCCATTGTCAGGTAGTCCATGGGCACCACGCATCGGAGCAATGATCACTTTTTTATTTTAAATTTAGGCTTTTTTTATTTGGATATCTTAGATTTATTAAGTAATTGCTTAACATCAAATATTTCTTTAGTAAAATTTACAATACATGTTCAAACTGCCTTCCTTCAGCCGCAATACACGCTCGTCATCTTCTTAAAAAAGATCGGATTATCAGGGAAAAATCTTCTATTCCTAACAAATTCAGCTACTTCCATTTATTTTTTGCCGTAGCTCAGGTAAATTTTCAATTGGCTTTAAACAAAAAATTTCTTTCACCGTTCCCCAGTAAAAAATAGCCTAAAGGATTTAAGTCAGGTGAACGGGCTGGCCATTGGATTGTGCCAGCTCGTCCTATCCATCTACTCCGGTATTCCTAATCGAAATATTCTCTAACTGAACTAGCGTCACTATCTGTCTCGCTCACACATCGTAAAACAATTCTCTCCATCTCACTCAAATAGTATCTTAAAATTGCTGTCTCGAAGAGCCGAATAGAAACATCTTTAGTTAATAAGAAAATTTGATCAAATGGGTTTCTTCGCAAAATAAAAAATATTGTGCCACATTTAAAAAATAATGTAGCAAGTGTTATACCATTTTAGATTCCTTATTAAATGCGCCAACTTTTAAAGCTACTTGCCAAACTCGCGTAGTACATTTTTTTTTCAGGACAGTCAGTTAAATTTGGGCGTATGATTAATTTTAAATATGCGGTTTGGTAAACAATGTCATTTTCTTCCGAAGTATAGCAAGGTGGCTCTAAATGTTGGATAACAGTTTGCAGAGGTATTATTCAGGATTACATAACAAAAATAATAATTTAAAAAAGTAGAGATTTGCAGCAACAGTAGTGAAAAAAACCGTCACAGGGTGTAGATTTTCTAGATTTTTTAGAAATCCCTATATTTTTCTAAATACATAACTTATATTTTTTTAAATATTTTTCTGATAACTCTTACGACTTGGGCTATTCCCCGTTTCCGGGTTATCGTCGACTGCTGGGACACCCTGTATATATGATGAAGATGACAATGTATAGTGAATAATTGTTGTATGTTGTCAGGACGTGAGCGACCAGGTGGAGAGCAGCACGTGCGCGGGCGCGCGGCACCCGGTGGAGGCGGGCGCGGCGCGCGTGGTGCGCGGGGACTGGCGCGCGCGCGTGTGCGGCGCCGTGGCACGGGACCTGCGCGCGCGCCGCTCCTACCGCGGGGACCGCGCCGCGCACCTGCTGCGCGCCATCAGGAACAAGGTACGGGTCGCTGCTGCCGCGCTGACATAGTGCGGGTTCATCATCATCATCATCATCAGCCCAAATACGTCCCAATGCTGGGCACGGGCCTCCTCTGCAACTGAGAGGGTTTAGGCCTTAGTCCACCACGCTGGCCTAGTGCGGGTTGGCGGACTACACACCTAAGAAATTCCTAAGAACTTTTAGGTGTGCAGGTTTTATCACGATGTTTTCCTTCACCGTCAAAGCAAGTGATAATTCATTGTGAATACACACATAACTTCGAAAAGTCAGAGGTGTGTGCCTGGGGTTTGAACCTGCGACCGCCGAAATACTCAACCGCGCGCCTAAACCTCGAGGCCTCGAGGCGGGTTGGCGGGTTTTTATTTACATAAATTATTAATATTTACTCTTCACTGTTATTGTATTTCTTTATTTTTATTGGATAAAAACCACCCAAAGATAGCTAATGATATTTTTTCGTTAATACAGAAACATCACTACCGAGAACTAGAGAAGGAAGTGCAAGACAGTCTAGGGAAGCTACCCGATGGATTCGTCTCATACTGGTTGCGAAGGTTCCCGCTTCTGCTGCCACACGTGTGGTTGCAAATGCAGCAGTTCCGGCACGAAGACGTACTGCAAGCGTACTACCCCCACTCGTTCACCTTCCGCAGAGAAGATGTCGCCGAGCTCAACGACGATTGTGAATACGAAGAACTACCTCCGGATATTTGCGACCCGGAGAAGAACGAGCTATTCGTCAAAAGCAAAGTTTACGTAGATGAGAGTAAAGAAAATATAAAAAATAGGAACGATGACGTTAGAGGATCGCCAAGGAAATACGCCGACTGGAGAAGCGAAGCGCTAGAGTTGAGGACGAGACAAGATGACGTCAGATTACGCGACAGGCATTACTATAAAAAGAAGGAGAAGAAGAAAGAAGAAATACCAGTGTGGACTTTACCTCCTCAGTGAATTGTGTTTGTAGTGACCAGGGTACTGAAAATAGAGGGGATGTTTGAATTTCCCTATACGAGTTGAAATGGGGTGAAGAATCGATTGTGAGTTTTTGATTAATCGATTCCAAATTGCCCTTTAAAGTAAGCGATAGATGAGGAGAAGCATAGGAAGGGCTGTAGATGTTGTAAGGGCAAAATTAAGTCTGGTTCCATTTGGAACCTAATAAGTAGGTATATAGAATTGAAAAAAGTGTTGTGAGTGGAATGAAAGGACTAGTAAAAGATGAATACTTTTTGTTGTGCAATTGAATTAGTACTTTTCAGAAATATAGGATTCAAAGTATGGCTATGATTAACTTGGATTGGCATATTGACATATTGATTTACGAGAAACTAGTATAAAAATATTTGACCTTAAGATGCTAATAGAATTATTTTAAAGATGAATTAGCAACTATGTTATACAAAGATATTTACTATTTAATATTTTTAGCTTTTATTATGTTTTTTTATACACGTGTTTTTTTAGTATGTGTAGTTTATGTTTGCTTTTCTATCCGTCCATATCACAAATATACTATGGAGTGAACATTCCATATTCAGTCAAAATAGTGAAAGTGAAGAAGCTATATTCAGATATAGCCAGAGGTGTTAATATAAATATTCTTGATTTAATTTGGCACTTTTTTTTCATACTTTTATTTTCATTATAGTTTTTTTTATAAAAAAAATATATGCATTCATTAATGTATAAAGAGATTAAAATACTATTTATGAGATATTTAATAGAGAAAATATTCGAGTTGTAGTTGATAAAAGAAATAAGATGTTTTTTTTAGATGATATTGGTAAACCCATTCAGGTGTTGAGAGAGGATGGCTGTGATACCAGATTCAATTTATATATATGTTTGTTGGATCCACAAATATTTGTTTGGGGTGTATTGTGGGATTGACGAAACCCACAAAAATTATTATATCAATGATTCAGAAATAATAATGTATTTTTGGGTAAAGACAATGTGAGACAGTTGTTATAGTCTTAAACAGCCATGATACAAGATTTTTATCTTAGAGTGGAGTAATGTTAGTGTGTCACTTGGGTATATGAATTATTATCACATATATATTTTTTGCATTTATCTTAATAAAAATAATATGACTGTCCTATCTATTTTTAGTCCCTCTGGTCTGAAATTTTAGGAAGTTTAGCACAAAATTGTTATATTTACATTATGGATACTTATTAAGTCAATTTTACTTATCACATTATTTTAATATTGCGTTAGGTTTGGGACCAACAGAAATTATTTGACCCCTTATTTAGTGAAGGGAGGATTTTACTCAGCTTCTGTATGTCTATGTAAGCTAATCAGTGTTTTATTATTTTATTTAATAATAAATGTCAGAGAAATCGATCCATAATACTGCTTAGTTATAACAATAGGCCCAGAATGAATAACTTAACTAAAATATGAAATAAAATCAAGCGTTGCGCCGTTGGCCATAGACAATATTGTCTCTTTTAATAATTAAGGTATATATTGTTTTTATACTATTAAAATTTCCTCCTATATATTTCGCGCAGATATTTTGCTAATTAAAACAATAGAAAAAGTTCTATAAACATATTTTCATCATAAATAGTAAAAACATGTCATTAAATACGCATTTGATTTATTTAAGTTAATGACAGTAATTTTAATATCATTAGTAAATACGATGGGCTATTAAATCGATTCACTTTTGTGAAACATGTTGCAATATTTTCTTAACTTATAACATGGCCTGTAAACCATGGTTTGGATTGTCACTGCGAAGTTTATGCAAAATTGGATTTCAAAATATACATTATCCTATTTTGCATCATGACTATTGGTGGTCAGTGGGAAAATCATACCCCATTGATGAAACATGTTTTTGCCGATCCCACAAATTGTGGGATAGTGACGGTTAGAATAAATAGATGTTGCGGTGTATTCATTAAGATGGAATAAAACAGGTATTATGTACCGTATTTGTCTGCATAGTTTAAGAGGTAGTCAATTGTTGTCAAAATGAGTTTTAGAGATGTATTTATTAACTTCATTCGGGAGATAAGTGCAATATTGAATATTGGAATTTATGTTAATTGGTTGATTATTATGTGTATTTTGAGCGCTGTATACATTTGCATACTTCCGTTATAGTGCTGGTCAACCTTGAATGCAAAAAGTAATGGAGAACAAAAAATCAACTTTATTTTCACATAGAGTTAAATTCGGAATTTGAATGAATAACGAATATTGACATTACCTTTCATATTTTAAATATCGTAACGTACTAAAATATTACTATTTTAGATTGTTTGTTCTTAATTTAATATGTTGCAATTGTTTTTATATAAAATTATATAACTTTATTATATGGTTAATATTTTGTGTTGCACTGTGTGGCACATATGCGCTTTACATTTATATAGAATGGACAAGGATTTACCGTGCAATCTAGAGGTCCCGGGTTCGAATCCTGAGTTTGGGCAAAGTATAATTGGGTTTATACATTTGGAAATTATCAGTGCAGCGGAGTCTGAACGACGAAAATCGACATATGACGAAATGTGGGTGCAGAATTGCACCTCAGCCTACCCCTTGGGATATACAAGCGTGATTACGTACATGTATATAATATGTATGTATGTATATTGTATACATCACATAGATATAGAAAAAAATTAACGTTTGTACATTGTAAATTGACAAACAAGTTTCTAATGTACAGCCGGCCTAATGTAGATAAAATCAATGCAATTAATTACATCCATTTCGTTTTGTGTGCAATGATAATGTCACTACCACGTGTTATCGTGTATAGGTTAGTCATTTGTGATTAAATAAACTGCGCAACGTCTGTTCAACTCGTTCGATACTTAAAATAGAGTCCCATATCACAGGCATAAACAATTTAAAAAAAAAGATCATTAACGGTTGGGTACTTTTTTGAAAAATCATAATGAAGCAGGAAAAAAAGAATTTATTGAATTAGGACCACGAATTTTTATAAAACAATAAAATAAAGGTTTTTAAAGATATAAATCAAGAGAAAAATTAACTTACTGACTACATTATTTTTCATAAAATTACCTAACTTTAATTACTGTTTGGAATGTCCAGATTGATTAATAATATTTGGAACTTCAAACTATTACTAATTAAACTAATTGAGTTTTTTGGTTTATTTACACATAAAAACTTACCATGTAAAATGATAATTAAAAAGTCATTAACACTTATGTAAATTTTAAGTTGAAAATTTGCTTGCTTTTGATTTGGGATACTTAGTGCATTTCACACTTATGATATTCTCATAAACGGTTATTGTTTCCCAAGAATACTCAGTAAAAATAGCGAAAAGATGTATTACTACTTGTTAATGAGTGCATATGTATGTAAACACGGTGTACTTAAAACATTAAGCGGAAACTTTTACATCAAAAAAATACTTGTACAGAGGAGGCGAATCAATTAAAGAATATTTTTGGGAAATAATAATCAGTGCTTTCTGGTGCTATGCTTTGTAAATTAATTAGACCCCAAACTACACTGTGGAGGGTGCATCGTTCCTGTAATGTTGTAAGAATATTATGTATCTTGCTTTTATAATTAAGAGTTTTTAGTACGAGACTTAGGTTCAGTAGTAAGCTGTGTAGTGTGTAATGTTTTAAGAATAATGTCTCGGTATAAAATTTCGTAATAAAATCACCTTTCAAGAATATTCTAAACTTAGATACAAACCAAAAATATTTATTGAACTATCTTTTTAAGTAAATTATATAGGAAAAAATAATTATAAATTTATTTTTTTACACTTTTACAGTTAAGTTTTTGCAGACATTATTTTTAAAATATAATATTAAGCGATTGAGTTAAAGAAACTTACGTCTTTGAAAGAGTTTTTTTGTAAGAATTCTAATTTTTTTAACCGCATCGAAATTATTATTACCATGCGTGCTTTATATTTACATTGTCACCATATTTTATTTAGTTTCAAAAAATACTATGGCATAATTGGATGTTTTATAAACATATTATTTGTAATATATTAATAAAATAATGTAGATCTCTTACTTTTAAACTAACTAAGAAATTGGATTAAGATAGAGAGATTTATTGTAAGTGTAATGTAAGGATACGAGACTAACGATTAAGAAGATAAAAATGTTAATCAATTTGACGAAGTGATCTTCGGAAAATTTGCGTTATTTTAAACTGTTTATTGTTCACCCTATTGGTACACTAGAGCTCAAAAATTTGTACTGTTTTTATCAAAAATATCAAATTATATGAAACTAAAACACTTTATTACGTTTTTTAATTCGTATGTCTAAGTTACTAGGTATTGCGGGTGGATTGTATAGACCATATTTATAAACATTCATTCATCATTTCATCATCAGCCCATTTACGTCCCACTGCTGAGCACGAGCCTCCTCTACAACTGAGAGGGTTTAGGCCTTATTTATTTATAAACATACTTCACAAATATTTAACTAAATATTATTTTATTCTGGTATGTGGCCTACAAAATGGTTGGAATCAACATAAAACTTAGGAAATGACTGGTTAGTATTGATAAGACTTTAATATATTCGCGTTCTTGAAGATTCTTAGATATCGTTGAGTAGAATGATCTTGAAATCAAAGTCGCAGTTTCTGGGACTTGCACAATAAAAAATATGTTACGCGATTTAGAATCCAAGGTAATTTGATGGTAATAATAATTATTATCTAGTATCACAAAAATATATAGACTGAATACCAATTATTGGGCGCGACTTAAACAGTCGTTTAAAATTCAAATTTGCTTTTAAAATTCATGCCAAGAATATTTAACATGAAGGTTATATTTCAACTGAAACACATGATAGTAATCAATATATTTATTGCATATCAAAACATAAAGGTCAATTGATTCGAGTGTGAATATTAACAAAAATATAGTAATCAGTCTTATGGATTATGCATAACATAAGTGTTTCGTATATGGCACCAAATATGAATTCAAAACTCTATGTCATCAATACAAGATGTTTTAGAGCAGGGTTTCTCAAACTTTTGGTTTCACGAACCCCTGTTACAGTTTCCAGGTGACAGCGATCCCCTTAAGCAACTAATTATCCCCCCCAAGAAAATTATAGAACTCTGTTGAAGAAAACAAGGTTTTTATTTCAATAAAAGATAAATATATTTTCTTGCTTGCTTCTTGTCGCAAATTGTGTCAATTTTAACCTTAATTCTGACTTGGCATCAAGTCGATTTCTGTATTTAGTTTTTATCATGATCAGGTGTGAAAACCCACTCTAACATAAGTATGTGTGCCGCACGTGCCTGCTAGGCATCAAGTCACCTTTACGTAATTCTTATCGCTAACCTGCCGTTGAATGGCGAACCCTTAGGGGTTCGCGAACCCCACTTTGAGAAACCCTGTTTTAGAGTAAACTTTTCTTGCTATTTAAAAATTCAAATGTATAGAAATATTGTAACCAGCAAGTGTAAACCTCATTCAGAAGTCACATTAACCAATAAATAACCACAATGAGAAATGTGAAATTTAAGACGATTGAATTACATTCATCTAGGGCCGTTATTATGAAAGGCACAAAATTCTACATAGCAAAATTATTATTACATAACTTACATATTTTGGTTACGGCGAAGAATGAAAACATTGGATCAGTTAATGAAAGACTGTTTTATCTGAATTACATTAAGTAGTGATTTAGGTAGGAATTATTAAAGGCAAATAAAAAGTACGAAAGTGGAATAGTTCAAATACCTATGTTTTAAAACATTTACGAGGCCTTCATTCTTCACCAAAGATAAAAACTACATTAAAATTCAGTGTGACATAAAATTTGTTTTTGAAATAGTAAACTTTAAAACCCGTTTAAGCTAGAATATTCCGCATATGTACATCGAAACATTTTTACTTATACATATAGTACTACATGGAATGTGCAAAATTGGCAGTGAACATTGTAACAACAAAATTAAACCCTGTTATAACATTAAATACCCTTACCAACTAAAATGGTACAAAATTAAAGCTATTAAATACGAATGGCATCTATTTACTAATGATTAAATCGTTTATGAATTGCGACATTGTCGTAGTTAATTACAGTGATAATGATTTTTTGTCATATAGGGGCCGCTTATTGTAACTTTTACGCTAAAGATTGTTACCAAGCTAATTAATAGTAGAGAAAATATACCACATTGTGGTATAGAATTACTACTACGCTGAGTGTTAGTGACCGACTTATAAGGAAACGATGCTAAAAATAAACTCGGCTTTGTATACCAATTTCAAATGATAGGTACTTTGTCATATAAACTCTCTCACACGATGCACTAACAGATATTTATTTCTTATTCGCGTATTTGTCTATTAGGTCAATGATAGTTAAATGTACTTTTGCTTTTGCAACACCTAGAGCAGATTTTTCTGAACTATTCATTATGGATATGTCTGGGTTATAGCTGAGTAACATTTTCGTGGCTCCTATGTTTCCCATTTCGCTTGCATCGTGCAGTGGCGTGTTACCTGTTATATCTATAGCGTTGATATTCGCACCATTGTCTAAAAGTACTTGTATAACAACAGTCTTATTGTTTTTAGCTGCTAGATGTAATGGAGTTTGAAACTTCCTGTTACAACAGTTTATGTTAGCCCTGTTGAGTATGAGTATGTTACACAGTTCCTCTAAGCCGTAACGAGCTGCGTAATGAAGGGCAGTGAAACCGTTTGAGTCGGAGAAGTTTACGTCATAGTCTGTGGTTGATGCGGATTTTTTCTTGCAGTTTGGACACTCACAAAGCGGATGACAGAACGTAGTACTGGGCAATTTATCGACGTTTTTATAAGCCGCATAATTGATGTTCATATAAAAACACGCCAGTTTAACATCTCCGTATGATATAGCTTTCAATATTCTCTCAATTAATTTCATGTTTTCAACCGTCTTAGCCGCACTGTTGGGTTCAGTTTTTCTCATAGTAAATTTCTGCAGTTTCGACACGAGAGTATCGTCAGATTTACAATTCAAAATCTTCACGTCAGTGTTTGTTATATGAATGTATTCGTACAAATTGGGTGTACATGACTTCAAAACCTGTAATATCTTCAAATTGTGAGCATAATCAAATGCAGTTTTGTTGTGCCGGTTTTGGAAAGACGGTTCGGCGCCATTTTCTATGAGTAGTCTTGCTATTCCTTCGTATCCCCATTTCGAAGCAAGATGTAAAGATGTGTTTCCACTTTCATTGACGGCATTTATGTTTATCGTCTTCCTACTATGTTCCGCAAAATAAACGAGTGCTTTTACGCAGTTGAGATGTCCATTGTTGACAGCCATATGAAGTGGTGTGTTCTTATCTATATTTGTCTGATTGATATTAGCGCCCGAGTGCAATAACAGGAGAAGTGCATTTTGATGTCCTCTAGATGATGCGTAATGCAAGGGAGTACATTCGTTGAGGTCAGTGGCATTAATTTCCGCACCCATGTCAATTAGAGATTCAACGATAGAGGCCTTTCCATGGATGCAAGCTACATGGAGCGCCGTGAGGCCATGACTGTCTCTAGATCCAACAGTAGGCGAAATTTTTAACAGATTTTTTGATATCTTGCATTTACATTTCTTGCAATTGCATAATGGGTGGCAAAGTTTGTGATATATTTCCATTTCACCCTCATCATCATCATCATCGTCGTTTGACAGGTCATTATCTAGGGTGATGCTTAATGCACTGTTCTCGTTCTGCTGAAGTGTTTTAATATGTTTGTAATTTTTCTGTAAAATAGCTTGCACTTGTTCAGAATGATTTGCTTTTATAAGTTCAAATATATAGTCTAAAGTTTCGTCTTTTCCATTTGTGTCAGATGTTGAAATGGACTCAGTGAGACTGCTTTTTCTTTGAGGTGAGCCAAGTTTTTCCTCAGTAAGATTGCTTTCATAGTAGTAAGCCTCAGGGTCAGGTGGGCCACCCAATGCCCCAGATTGTATGTGCTCTATCACAGCTTCAAGGGTGGTAATGAGGAAGGCGCTTTCATCACCATCACCCTTGCCAATACTGCTGAAACGGAACTCTCTCATGTAAGTAAGCTGACTGTACCAATTAGGAAGTCCAGATTTTATAACAAGGAATACAAAAACTGGCAGCAAGTCATCAGCAGTCAGCAATACAATGTTATTACTCGAATCTGTTTTGTTTATTGCATTTAATGCCCTTTTCAAACATATAATTTTTTCCAAAACAGTATTGTAAGAATCAATTTTTGAAAGTATTTGTTTTGCTTTTGGCACAGCATGATATAACTCTTTTTTAATGTCAAGGTCTCTCAACTGAATGTCGCACATGTTCCTTATCTTTTTATTTAAATGTGAGTCTTCATAAGCACATGATGTACATATTGGTTTAAAAAGAGAATCAAACAGTAAGTACTGCATGTAACTCTCAACAGCCAATTTTATGTTTTCCAAAACTTGTTTACATGACTTAGACTTGTCCCTTAACCTTCGATTTTGCAATGCAATTTGAAGGCACTGTGTGTATAATTCACTGACTGTGTCTCTAAGAGACGCAATAGCTATGGGTAGGGATGTATGCTTTTTTAAGAACCCTTGCACACATTGTTCTATTTGGTCCAAAACTTGGCGGCCAGCTGCCTGGGTCCATAAGAGATCTATGCAATCATTGATACTGGTAAGGTACTCTTTAGACACCGCATTATCACCCCCAAGAGTTGTGGGTTCTAGTGGAGTTTCTATGCACCAAACTTTGTACTTAATAAAATCTTCTGTGTAGAATGTTTCTTCAAATAATATGTGACTTTGCAGGGGCAAATCTTTGGTCACCTCGAGGGTAATGACCTTGTTTGTGACTGTTACTTGTTTCTCTGTGAGCGTGCTGTAATGAGTCTCTGGTAATTCGTCGCTCGGTACAAGTATGTGAGCACAGAAGTCTTCCACGGTAAAAACTCGACTTGTCAAACTTCCTATCCGCGGTACACAAATTATCCAAGATTGTGATATGCAGTGTTGAAATAAATTTGCATATTCGTTTTTTAATTCGACAAAAAATGGATTGTCTGATATGATCTCATCGTAACTCCCGTCCATCTCTGCAATGAAAGGGAACGACAGGTGCACAATAAGGAATTATGTTACACACAAACACTGATAAAGAACATATAAATATATGTTAATTTAACTTACCGAATAAATCCTTGTTATTAAATCCTTGACACTCATACACGAGTTCACGCCACTGACAGCTGCAGCACACTGAATTGACACTGACAGGTTGTCAATGTCGAGCCGTATTTACGTTTAGGAGTTGGTCTTTTGCGCCAAAAATGCAATTGCTTGGTACTACAGGATATTATCTATGTGATGGCGATTACAACGAGGATATAGGGATGCCCAAAAAAGTGTATTGTATCGATATATCGCATCGTAACTGTATCGAACTTGGTTGTATCGATACGCGATATTATCGATTTCCTTTGTATCGATATATCGTATCGTAACCGTATCGCATGCCTTTCAATTAATATGCGATATAATGAGTATATATATATCGTGCAAAGGGTTATCTTTTTAGTAGTTTTACTAAATTATTTTATTTATTAAAAAGAAACAAATAATTATTAATCATATTTGACGGTTCTACAAAGTCCAAAGATTTATTTAAATCTACCTCCAAGTCTAAACAAAAGCCGGCTGTTCTTGTTCCATAAACAATTTTGTCGACGTTATCATTCTCTTATTACTAATAACAATATATTCAATGGCACTGTCTATTATCGTTTAGTGATGATGTAATAGGAAATATAAAATTATACAAATTAATCACCGACATAGTTTGATACGATACGGTAATGCGATATTTTTATAAGAATGCGATATATCGAAGCGTATCGTATGGTCAAAATATCGCATCAAATATCGCTATATCGTATAGTGCTGTATCGATATTCCGATATATCGTATCGTAATGGGCATCCCTACGAGGATAATTAAAATTATGGTAACAGATTCTCCTCCTTGGCCAACTAAAAAGCACATTGACGTACCTACAAGCTATAGTCAACAGTAAAATTATAAAAATGTTACATGAGTAGGTATGCCTACTTAAATGTAACAAAAATAATAATGATAATGAAAATAAGAATGTATTATAATTATGAGTATCGTATTTGTGATGTTTACTTGTTATGCATTAATTTGGAAATAGTACGCTGATGTCGATAGTTTGCATGTATTTAGGTTTATGTCAAATAAGATAGGTACTTATATCTGTATCATATTCGACGGCGTAGAAATAAGAACAACTTACTTTTAATATGATACTTAGACCCCTGCGATACAAGCCACGCTTAGTGCAGAGGTCAATGTATTCTTTTTTTTGTATTTGCTTAGATATGTATACAGGGTTATTGGTTAAAAGTCGACCTATATCCGTTAAGGGCGTGTAGTTGTAGTTTACATCGTTTCTGACTGATTTGACTATTAGACACCCTATCACTATTAGACATGATGAACATAAAATTTATACTAAGATGTAACAAAATATCTGGAAAGTTTAATAAATTTAGTATTTTGTACTCATCAATTATTTTATTTAGTTTATTTTTGCCTCCCTGAAGTCTATGAAACTAAGATTTTTCTACAAACTATTAATAAAACCCTAGATTTTTGTACCTCGTTGGATAGCTTATGAAACGTAGATATTGTTAAGCACATCTGCAAAGCAGGTGCCATAATAATATTTTTTGGTATCCTTACGAGAAAAATAAACTTTCTAAATGTTTGTTTAAGTTTTAATCGTCTACTGCGACTTATTTATTCATTTTATTTCCAATTTTGGTTATTGAGGTCATAAAGCATCTTATTTTACATGTAAAAATCAAATAATAGTAATAATAAGACTTACACATTTTAAAATATCTAAGCTGATAGCCGAAAATCGGGAGTTTTTTTGGAAAAAACTATTAAATTCAAATATCTCGAAAACGGTTAGATTTAGGATAGGGTGTATCATAGTCAAATCAGTCAGAAACAATATAAACTACACGCCCTTAACGGATATAGGTCGACTTAACCAATAACCCTGTATAATGTATGTTGTATAAATCGGTGTGTTATACTTTAGATTCATAAGCAAAAGTTTTGGTAATAAAAAATATATATAAAAAAATGGTTTAATCAAAAATGCATTATCAAACAGTTCTATGTATCTGAATATAAAACAGTTTATCCTCTCCCGCCACGTCCACCGCCAAAACCTCCACCTCCACGACCGCCTATGCCTCTTCCACCGATGCCTCTGCCGCCAAATCCCCTACCACCAGACCCTCGTCCGCCAAAACCTCTTCCACCAAAACCTCTTCCGCCATAACCTCTTCCGCCAAATCCACCAACACCGGGGCCAACACCAAAACCACCTCCCGTCAGAATTGGAATTGGATCTAAAACAGTGTATTTTTTTAAATTTATATTATAATCTTTGGGGAACATACAATAACACAAAAAAATAACGTATATAATAAAACATAATGGTAGTAGTGATTCACATAAATTATATTTTTTTTAATGTAAAAGATTTAGAAATATTATAATACAGTGGAAGATCTTGTTGATCTCCCGGCACGGGTATGTGCCGTGCGATCAGAAGTTCACGGGTTCGATTCCCGGGCAAAGTCGGGTCGGATTATTAAGTTACTTAATCCATAAGTTTCCTGCTATAAATAAAATAATCAAGACTGGAAACCTGTTTCACCTTGAATATACCATATTCAAATTTAGACCCCCACATTAGCAATTGAATATGACTAATGGCCGAATACTGAACCGCTACTTAATCTGAGGGCGACTTATATTTATGTGGCTGTTATAATTTAAACGGTATATACCTAAAAAAGATCATGTAAAACAACATTTTGTGGTAATGTTGCCATTTATGGAAATTTATGTGGGCATTAGTTAATCACAGTCTTAAAACCGATAAATGATGTTTACTTTAATAGCTACTTAAATATAAGTCGCCCTCAGATTAAGTAGCGTTTCAGTATTCGGCCATAAGATTGTAAATAGTTTAATATTATAAATGATACCTAAGTATATAACATCAGTTCGAATATTTGAAACAAAACCTTTAATAAAATATTTGAAAAAAAAGACGTATGTTTAGATCCTCGTCATAATATGTAGGTACGGTCTAACAAAAGAGATGTTGATGCATTCGGAAATACCTTACATTGTCACGACACGAATCGATTCTTGACTAATTCTATTAGAATTGCCTCAATAATTGGAATAACAATGCTTTATTTATGTTGGTTGTGAGTAATATGCGATATTAGCTCTGTCTCTCACCTTTCCGTCACCTTTAAAATGTCGTTGCCACCATTACATCATTTTACAAATATGGCTACGATATGGCTCATCTTACAGATCGTACAATGACACATTTTTTGGTCCTATCCCACCACAAACCGCCACTGTAACTCCATGCACAGTATTGACGTCGAGCACCGAAGCTCAGCGAATCTAAGGGAACCTAATTTGTCATGATCCAGCAACAAAATAAATTAGAAAAAGAGTTGTCCACTTCCCTTCACAGCAAAGCGGGAGACAAAATATTGATCAATGAGGTTTCACCCTCACGTAATGCCACAAATATAAATTAATTGAAATTTAAAAATAATATATTTTATTAAAAATAAAATTTCCTCGCTTGGCAATCAAAATTAGGAAATCACAGTTTTATGCATTAGGTACGTGCTCGGCAAGCTGTCAAAAGCCAAAGTTAGAACGATATATTGTATAAAAGTATTATATTATGTATTATTTTTGTATTATATGTATATATTTTATGTTTATATGTATGCGTATATGTATGTGTATTATATGTTTGTTTTTTGTCAATAGTATTGTTTTGATATTTTACACACCTGCCTCATCTCATCTCTGCATCACCCTAGGTTCGACTGGAAGAGAATGCCTTAGGCATTAAGTCCACCTATACAAACTTTGTACAAAGTGTAAATAAATAAATATACACTACCGACAAAAAGTTTGGAAGCACCTATAATTTTTGTAAAAACAAATAGCAAATTGATAATAACAAATTATATCGATGTTGTAATAAAATATAATATTATTTTAGTAATAAGAATATGGTTTTGTTTCATAGTTTAATTGCTGGTTTAATTAAGTACCTAATCATTCTTAATTAAATAATACTATATCCTATATTATTTCTAAAGTAATTAAAAGTGCTTCCAAACTTTTTGTCGGTAGTGTATATATGAAAATCTACTTACATCGTCTTCTATAATAGGGATCGTAGTCATACTGACGTCTAACTCTTGATAAAACTTCGTCTGCGAGCCTGTTGCTGTTCGTGATGTTTTCAATCACGTTTTTATCTGCGACTGATCCTAATGGATTTGATACTGTGGGTGACGTAACCGTCGGTATTTCCGTGGATACATTATCGGCATATATTTTGTGTATTCCCAATATAAATATCAGCAAAAACGTGAATGTAGGAAGTTTCTGCAAAGAGATTTTTATATTATTATCGCTCTACATGGATGTCTTTGTAATGTTTGACTGCCTCGTAGTCTCGCGGCACAAGTACCTATGTGCCGTGCGATTTAGAAGTTCAGGGTTCGATTCCCGGGTCGGGCAAAGTGTTATTGAGGTAACAGCACGGAGTCTGGACTTGTGCCCGAAAAACGGAAATTGGCTCCACTGCCTACCCTTTCGAGGAATATTGACGTGAGGTTAAGTACATATGTATGTGTAAAGTTTGTTGAGTCATATGTTTTGACCACGACTATATACGATTTACGATGGAAATTTCATTAGCCGGGTTAAAATTAGTCTGTAATTGTCCCTCTTATCCTATTGGTGTCGGTATTAATATTAATCACAATCGGTTCAATAAAAAAATAAAATTTCACATTTATAGTATTAGAGAGGATTTAAAATAGAGAGCGATAGGTTTTCTTGATTTTCTTAATATTGGGAGGTTGGAAATCTTGAAGGAAAACTAACGTAAACGCGGACCGATGGCGTATATTTCTAATACATACAAAAAAATGACACACAGAATAAATTAAATGATAATTTAAAATACTGGCTGACATTAAATTAAGGAACAGTCAAGAGTAAAAATATGGCTTAATTTATTCTAATTCCGTGCATTTACACTCAGACAACCTTTATACATACATATATGTATAGAATTTATGTTAAATAAAGGTTATCTTATCTAAATGACCATTACACCGGTCTGTATAACATATTAATAGATTGGCTTTGCATTTTTATGAACCTTTCAAATTTTTGCCGCATGTTTTGAGAAATACAAGAAAAAACTTTGAATGTATAATTTGATTACGTAATAACAAAATGTCTTTGAAATTTAAGAAGGGTCAAAATTTATTTTCTCAGTACATTAATACATTTCATGATTTTAATCAATTAATACACTTCTTTAGTTACTTGATATAGTCCTTCACGTATTTATAATGTTATAAATAAGTTAAGGAGAACATCGTGATAAAACCTGCACACCTAAAAAGTTCTTAGGAATTTCTTAGGTGTGTAGTCCGCCAACCCGCACTAGGCCAGCGTGGTGGACTAAGGCCTAAACCCTCTCAGTTGTAGAGGATGACCACGCCCAGCAGTGGGATGTATTTGGGCTGATGATGAAATATATTATGGTAGATATAAGTAGTACTTTCTCTTACAGCGATTGTAATACCGTCAATATAATCCGTGGAAAATGTAGTAGGTAGTAGGTATATGTATCCAATGTATTTTCACTAAGCTACTTGTAATTTTATATACTTATTTATTTAATTTAAACAAAACAATATACAAACGGAACTGAAATACAATTGGCGGTGTTATCGCTTAAGGCGATCTTTTAGAGACAACCATAAGATGGACATAAAGAAGTGATAGATACTTATGTTTCTTTGTGTAATAAAATAAAAAACAAAAATAATTAAAAATTTATCTGTGATGCCTCAAAATGCCGTTAACATCATGAGTTATCTATATTTAATAATTAGTCTTATTTTATAACAGTGACTACCAATTAAATTACAATTCAAGTTTACAGCTATTAAAAGCAGCACCTCGGTAACTTTAAAAAAAAAATGTATGAGTTATAACATAAGAAGAATAGGCAGATACATACATACATAACTCACGCCTCCTCGAAGGGGTAGGCAGAGGTGCATTTCTGCACCCACATTTCGCCAGGTATGTATCAGTCCCACGTAATAGAGGGCGAGCCTATTGCCGTTTTTCGGGCACATTTCCAGACTCCGTGCTGTTACTGAGGATTTCCTAATGGAAAAACCCAATAACACTTTGCCCGACCCGGGAATCGAACCCAGGACCTCTAGATCGCACGGCACAAACTTGTACCGCGAGACCACGAGGCAGTCAGAATAAGCAGAAACTCCGCCAAAATTAGATTGAAAAGTTAAACTGCATAAAATTTGCGTTCAAAGGTGCTTTGGAAGCCTGCTTGAATTATTTGTTTTGCGTTTAAAATATATTTTGTCACTTTCAATAAATTGCGAAAATAGACACAAAAAATTAATAATTTCTATTTTATTTATACTCCTAATTAAACGCGTTTAATAATACTATATAAAATTACTTACAATGTACCCCATATTTATTTCACAACACAAATGTCGCTGAAACCAAATTGCGACGTGGTTTTTATAAAGTTAGCACACCATGTGCTAATTGGTGTTCCGAGTCAAATGTATCATTCACATAACATTGACACTCAGTGTATGTATATATTGGAAATTTTATTAGGTATGGGTTTTTTCTTTACACTATTTCATTCCGTTTTCTGTGATCGAAAAATAAATTTTTTATATTTGAAGTGTTTGGTGGTCTTAACAATTAGCAAGGATGGCCTCGAGGTTTAGGCGCGCAGTCGAGAATCTCGGCGGTCGCGGGTTCAAACCCCAGGCACACACCTCTGACTTTTCGAAGCTATGTGTGTATTCACAATGAATTTGTATGTAGTAATGGTTTGTAGTCCGGCAATCCGCACTAGGCCAGCGTGGTGGACTAAGGCCTAACGCTTCTCAGTTGTACAGGAGGCATGTGCCCAGCAGTGGCACGTAGCTATATGGGCTGATGGTGATTAGGTATAACAGCGAGTACTTGCTACATTAAGTATGGAAACGCTGTCCGCAGTCCAATGAAGAGATAAAGGCATAAATTATTCGTAATCCACGTATTTCTCATCACAAATCCGACGTGGAACGCACAATCCCGCACATAAGACTGCACTCAGCGTAGCCGGCACGTCTCCACGCTCAACAATTGGACTCACGATTTATTATCGCGGGAATGGGTTAAGCCATCTGAGAAATTTCTAACACGACATGGCCATTACGTCTAGCTATAAGCACTAGCATTGATAGCCTTTGACTTTGTAATACCATTTTTTTATCTACTTCTGGAAAATGAATGTAAAATAAAAAAAGCTTACGCCTAATACAATATTACTACGGAACTGGAAGATTTTAAGTTGTTTGCAAGCAGTAGCAGTTTGTTGTGAAATATGTTGAATTTCCGTAACAAGACAAATGTTTGATCCACAATTTGGGTCTGGGTGTTCGTGAGTGAAAAGTCTTTCGTAATTTCTGATACCCACAACCCATGACTTGAAACTAGCGTGGCAATACAATGTGTCCAGGAAACGGTTATAGACTTACCGTGTTTTCGTGACACCATTAGCATTTTTAATGCCAAATAAAATATTCAAAGTTACGTTCCGAAAACCAATTTTATGTGAAACTAGAAGGTTCTATACAAAATGAGTTCAATACAAAAAAGTTTGTCTGCAAAAGAGATGTTATTTTTATAGGGAACTAATAATTAATATGAATATGAATAAGGGCACATCTCTAAACTACGTGCTGATACTGAGAATTTCCGATCGAATCGAAAAAATCGAAACCGGGACCTATAGATCGCACGGCACATACTTGTACCGCGAGACCACGAGGCAGTTTATAAAGTGAGTATTTATTAATATGATTTTGTACCAAAGAAATGTATTAGAATACTGCTACTTGTTATATTATAGTGAATCTAAAATATGTATATAAAAGAAGATATTTTTTTTAAAGGTTCTATTCGCGACAGTTGCAACTGGTGGTTAATTTTTAAATGAATTCTGTCTTAATGAAGCTTCAATTGACTTTATAACTTTTCCGTTCTTCGACTGTTGGTTTACTTACTTTCTTATCTTATTTGTAGTACCTATTAATTATCTGCTCTAAAGTAGTGTCATTTACTAAATTACGTAATAAAATTGAACCTTCAAAAAGCAAAACAAAAGAAAAATATTCTTAATAAAATAAAATTCATCAATTTTCGTTTTAGTCAGACAGTTTTTTCATTTTTGGGAGGGGTTTTAGTCATCCCCGTAAGATGAAAGAGGAGCTTAATAGCTTTGGTACTTTACATGCAGGGTCTTTAGGAAAACGTTTTCGATCACAGTCTGTTTGCATCCTCTATCTTCCTTAACAATTATCCTTAAATTCTTTGTTGAATGCTTGGTAATTTTGAAATATTTTTGAACTCAAAATTCCATCCACCATCTAGGTGGCAACATCGATATATCAAATTCATTCAATTCAATTGTACGCATGACGCAAATGCTACTCACTTCAGGAATTGTACTAAAAGCAGTAAGTAAACCGCCATACCAACCTAAAAAAATCTTCACAAGGAATTTCTTAGACGTGTTGTCAAACCCCCCAACTGTGGGACGTATCTGCGCTGATCACATATTCATTACGTATGTAACAAAAGTAAACTCAATAAAACTCAACGAGTTGAAGTCGTAAGCTTCATGACACAAATGTTGGTAGTTTGATGTAAAGTATTAGATGTCTTATGTAAGAAAACAAAATGTAGGTACAATATACAGCAATAGTGTTATAATACAGGCTAATAATAAAGAGTTGAGGTGCGTGCCACGCCGCCGCCCTATAAATATTTCATCACATACGAAGCTGAATATGAAGTGGTTAATTTAAATTCTGACTCGTCTGCGAGGCTCGGTCGAACGCTTGCGGTGAAGCACTTTTTATTTCCACTTCCTTTCAAAATGCACAAGTGGACGCCGCTTTCATTATTGAAGTTAGCGAGGAAGCAGCAATGATTTTTGCACCGCCCCTTGAGAGTGTCGCGTTATTTATTCATGAAATGGTTGATTCTGTTTGTCCGACACTCATTGTGTGTCGCCAAGTGACGAGAGTTGTGAATATTGAAATCATATCTTTGGGGCACGAAGTGAACTCTTCTCGGCTTTGTTACAGTGTTGTTACGAAATATTTCGAGGGGAGTTGTAGCTGTGAAATTCTATACAAATTCAAGTGTTTTTTTTTTAAATATTAATTGTGGTCTATTGTTATGATGTGTCACAAATTTACTGTTGAAGGGCTGCAAAATTATATTTAATACATAGGATGGTGTGGCATTACAAGTCCCGGTAGCTACTTATATAGAAGCATGTTAAAGCCGATGATGGCTTTATTTATGATCGAAAACCATAGCTCTTGCTCGGGTTGAAAAAAATAATGCCACATTTTGAGTTAGGGTTTGTCGTTAAAATCTTGGCAATCGTAGCGAGACTTAAGGATTGCACGTTTAACTTTGTTCCTTCTGATACCTATATGAAGTCCGTTCTGGAATCTTTCTTTTTAGCGGACATGTCTACTGCCACATCAGCTTGCCTATGTATTGGAATAAGACAGTAGATAGACGGTAAATTTTATTCTACGGTTTGCTCATTTTTGGTGTTTGGAAGCAAAAACTGTTTTCCATAAAACCTGTCCTAACCAACACATACAAATTCTATTGATAAGTGAACGCAGATATTAGAGCGAATAGCGGTTATACATAACCTCACGCCTGTATTCCCCGAATGGATAGGCAGAGATGCATTTCAGCATTCACATTTCGCCAGGTATGTATCAGTCCCACGTAATAGGGGGCGAGCCTGTTGCCGATTTTCGGGCACAATTCCAGACTCCAGGCTGCTACTGAGAATTTCCTAATGGAAAAACCCAATAACACTTTGCCCGACCCGGGAATCGAATTCAGAACCTTTAGTTCGCACAGCACATACTTGTGCCGCGAGACCACGAGGCAGTCCCTTTCTCTAGAACTTTCCCTAAAATAAAATAAAAAGGTTAACGTAGCAAAGTTTACGTAAGCGCGTAAACTTGAGCGCTCAATTTCCGATTTTATAAGGCGATGATTGAGTTTTACGCGGAGGCGATAATTGCTTTAGACTTTTATTACCCGAGAATAACTAGGAGGATTACTTCAGGGATTTCAGCACGTCTGAGAACCGGCAGCGACGCAGCCAAGTTTTAATTTAATGTGTCAAAGTACCTATGTGATTTTTGAAGTTATACTTCTTTAGGCGCGTGATGAAAAAATGATAGAGTAAAATTTTAGTAAAAGTACACGCATTTTTTTTTGTTTTATGTGTATATCATTTTTAGCATAGGTACAAATTATTCATTTATTTATAAATTGCTATATAATAGTTATTCTATGTGTATTTATTTTTACCTTGTGCGCTTAATGATTTTAATCTTCTCTTCAACATTTCCATCCTATCGTTGTCTGTAAGAGGTCGCCCAACTCGATAAGATTGCTATTTTTACTTCTAGTATTTTACAATACAATACAAATACACTTTATTGTACACACATAACAAAACAAAAGGAAGAAAAAAAATATGTATGTTCAAAAATAGAATGCACGTAATTAAATCTATTGGCGAGTATATTAAACAAAATTATGTTTTGAAAATATCTTTTTTAATATGGATTAAAACTTAAAACTCAACTAACAAAGTAAGTGCAGTAAAAAGGTACAAAATTATAGGTACACAACATTAATTATCGAATTCAGTTAATGAGTACAAATGAAACATTCGATTCATCATAAACTTACCGATACAATAATTTCACCAACTATAAAACATTTAAATCGTTTCCTGTAGCAATTAGTTTTGCCATTTTTGCAAAATAATTAATTACAAATAATTGGTGCAATTATTTAATGCCTTTTATTCATTTAGCAGAATTGATGGTATGTGTAACATTATTATAATTAAAATATAAATTTATTAGTTACCGCAAAATATAAATTTATTAGTTGCGTTATGTATGAGAAAATTATTAATTAATGATTTTTAACCTAGTCCATCATGTCTTGAACTGCATTGTCATATAGACGATATTAAAGTAGAGCTCTACTTATGCAATAACTTAGAGACAACGAAACTTTTTTTATGTTTTTTAATTAATAAATGACATTCTAAATAGTGATTCCAAAATTAAATTACATTAGTATTTAAAGCGCTGATTGGTGCTAAAGCTGAATATGATTCCTTTTTCAAAATACTGTTCAATCCCAACACCCGCCAACAGATGTCGTTTATCCGTGCCAGCGTTTTTCCTACATCGCGATGTCAAGATTCTCCGCGGTTTATAGACTACCCCGAAGCGAGTTGAAAATTCATACTTACCTGGTGCAGGGGTTACCGTGATCAAGTAGGCGGTTCCCCCAGGACGAGACCTGCCCATTGCACTGCGGGCTGGGTTGACCCCTGTGATTACCCCTAATGTGGGTAACTCGGGCACATAATTTTTGGTAGTGGGGAATTGCGTTCGCGCTGTTCCCCTTTTATGACTGAGGGAGACTTAGAAGGCTTAGATTAATGCTACGGTGATTTCTAAGGTTCTATTTGATGTCAGGACTTTTATTCGCGCTATATAGAAGTGTCAGAATCGTCTAAATGATTTCATGTATGCTGTGTTATTTTTGTAATTCCGGTTGCGAAAAGCTCGCATGACTGTCGATTAGTTAAATATGAGAGAATATAATAGTGATCGTTTTCAATAGTCGACACTTGCTATGGTCATTTCCAATCCAATCCAATCCATCAGCCAATCGAGGTCCACTGCTGGACATAGGCCTCTCCCAATGATTTCCACAGGGACCTGTTGGAAGCAGCCTGCATCCAGCGACGTCCCGCGACCTTCACCAGGTCGTCTGACCATCTTGTCGGAGGACGTCCCACGCTGCGCTTTCCGGTACGTGGCCTCCACTCGAGAACTTTTTGGCCCCATCGGCCATCAGTTCTCCGCGCTATGTGCCCGGCCCATTGCCACTTCAACTTGCTAATCCGTTGGGCTATGTCGGTTACTTTAGTTCTCCTACGGATCTCCTCATTTCTGATTCGATCACGTAGGGAAACCCCGAGCATAGCCCTCTCCATAGCTCGTTGAGTGACTCTGAGCCGTCTAATGAGGCCCATAGTGAGAGGCCACGTCTCAGTGCCGTATGTCATCACTGGTAACACACAACTATCGAAGACTTTCGTCTTCAGGCACTGAGGTATTTTGGACGAGAAGACGTCGCGTAGTTTCCCGAACGCTGCCCAACCGAGTTGGATTCGACGATTGACCTCTCTCTCGAAGTTGGACCTGCCTAACCGGACCACTTGTCCCAAATAGACATATTCGTCTACAACTTCGAGAGTCGAGCCCCCAACTGCGATCGGGGTGGGCACAACATGGACATTCGACATGATCTTCGTCTTGTCCATGTTCATTTTAAGACCCACCTGTTGAGAGACTCGATTGAGGTCTTCGAGCATAGTGCTAAGGTCTTCCAGCGATTCTGCCAAGACTACAATATCGTCGGCAAACCGAAGGTGTGTGATATACTCGCCGTTGATGTTGATGCCGAATCCTTTCCACTGCAAGAGCTTGAAGGCGTTTTCCAGCGCGGCAGTAAACAGTTTCGGAGATATGACATCTCCCTGTCTCACGCCTCTCTGTAGTGGAATAGCCTTCGTGCTCTGATCTTGTACTCGGACCGACATAGTGGCGTTGCTGTATATGCTTTTCAACACCTCGATGTACCGACAGTCAATGTGGCACCGCTGGAGAGACTCTAGCACAGCCCAGGTCTCGATCGAATCAAAGGCTTTCTCATAGTCCACAAACGCTAAACAAAGCGGCAAATTATATTCCTCGGTTTTTTGTATAACTTGCCGAAGCGTATGGATGTGGTCTATGGTGCTAAAGCCTTTTCGGAAACCGGCTTGTTCGGGAGGCTGGAAGTCATCAAACCTGCGTTCAAGACGATTGGTGATGACCCTCGAAAACAACTTATAGACATGGCTCAGGAGCGAGATGGGCCTGTAATTCTTCAGCAAAGTGTTATCACCTTTTTTGAAGAACAGTACCACCACGCTCCTGCTCCATGCCTCTGGCGTTGAGCCCTCGAGGAGAACGGAATTGAAGAGCCTCTGAAGGACTTTAAGTACCGGCGTTCCGCCCGCTTTCAGAAGCTCTGAAGTGATTCCGTCCTCACCCGGCGCCTTGTTGTTCTTAAGTTGCTTCAGGGCCATCTCAATCTCACACAGGCTGATGTCCGGGATATCATCACTGAAGTGGCGGATTAACTCGGCTCTCGGGTCTTCGGCCGAGCTAACAGTCGGTTCGGCAACCGAGGTGTAAAGCTGCCCGTAGAACCTCTCGATCTCCCTTAAAACCTCTGCCCTCGTCGACACTATGCTGCCGCCCTCCGTCTTCAGCCTAGACCTAGTTGTCTAGGTCTATGGTCATTTCGGCTTGTCAAAATAAATAAGGGATCTTTTTTTCGTATTCATAAATCATCCCGCACTTTCATGGTGAATGAAAACATTATAATCTGTATGCTTAAAAGTTTTCTACAGAGATTTAAGAATAAGTCTACCACAGAGCTATCTAATTGGCACTTGGAGGCTATTCATATCCGCTTGGATAACAGCTATTGTAAATATAGTGTAAAGCCCGCCATAGAGACTTTCTCAATTGCGCCACCTTTTGGTAACAGCTTCCCTACATTTGGAAAAAATACGCCGGTATAATTAATATAATAAATACACCCAACAGTCACATACATAGTTCTGAACCCACATTAAGATACAAGTCCTGTGCCGTGGGTATCAGAAAATACGCGGGACTTTTCGGTCTCACAACACCCAGACCCGAAACAAATATTTGTGGATTACAAAAACATTTATCTCGGTGCGGGGATCGAACCCACGGCCTCTCGTTTCGGAAGCTGGTGTCTAGCCAACCGTGCCACGGGGCTGTCAGAATCGCTATAAGAGAAAAGACGCCCATTAGTAAGCAAGGTTTCACATCAACGAGCTTGAACAAATAGATGTTTAAATAAAATTAATATCTAAGTATCCTATTAAAAAATCATATTACCGTTCATGGCGTCATTTGTACCGTAAATTCTAAACACACGCGAAGGAAACGCGTAAACGAGCACATTCTAAGTGCCTTTTTAGGTTTCGCGTAGATCACACGGGCGCGGCAACAATGCAGCGTTTTGCCCAAGTGTCTCCCAGCCGTGTGCTGAATAGGTGCCATTAGGCGGCGGGATCGCTCCCGTTTCCGCGACACGCCACAATTCCCTGAGGGAATTATACACATAACACTACATACTATATTAAATGCTGAAATACATTTTAGATGGGTTAGATTTGCTGAGATTTAGGTTACTGTGAGGAGATTTCAGTTTATATGCATAATAAAAAGTGTGATAAATGTCAGAAATTGGCCCTCGGTTATGATAGGTAGGATTCGGGTAGGATTCTCGGGTGAGGCAGTATTCTTTGGTTTAGAATCTTAATATATGTATGTTGGAAAACGGCTATATGTTATACCCGTAATAGAATGACAAAAAATAATACCTCGAAAAATATTATTATATTATTAAGTCTGTTTAGGAAATCTGCGTTATAAAACACCACATTTATGGTGCACCATGAGACGTTCAACCACAAGCAGCACCACCAAGTTTGTCTTGTGCACTTGCCCAAAGATTCTAAAGCGCTTTGTCATAAGCGGCCTTTAACTCACAAGTGATCACTGGCATTTTGACTGCCTCGTGGTCTCGCGGCATAAGTATGTGCCGTGCGATCTAGAGGTCCTGGATTCGATTAACGGGTCGGGAAAAGTGTTATTGGGTTCATCCACTAGGAAATTCTCAGTAGCAGCATCAAAGTCTGGAAATGTGCCCGAAAAACGGCAATAGGCTCGCCCCCTCTTAACAGGCACAGATTCACACCTGGCGAAACGTTGGTGCAGAAATGCACCTCTGCTTACCCCTTCGGGGAATACAGGCGTGAGGTTATGTATGTGATCAATTGAAGTAACTGTTCAACAACATCATTAATACTATTATTAAAACTTGCTTCTAATGTCATATATGTAAATGTTGCAAACATTTGTGCATTAATGTAAATACGCAGATGTCAAACAATCACTGGAATTGTATCGGATTCATCAAATTATCTAATGGCATTCAATATACAAAGCCTGTAGGCTGATTATAATCCGAATTTAAGCATGCAAACCTCAATCTAATAAAATAAATTGAAGGCTGAAATGCGCTGTGGTTGAATAACTGACGGGCTGCGTATTTTGGGGCTAAATGTCAACTCTTTATTGACACGCTTCGTACAGTAGTTAAGGTTGCGGAGGTAGGCAGTTTGGTTAGATGTCGTGGTTTCGACATAATATTATTGAAGCTCTCTAAAGTGCTATTGGGTTTTTCCATTAGGAAATTTTTAGTAGTAGCACGGAGTATGGAAATGTGCCCGAAAAACGGGCTCGCTCCCTATTACGTGGGCTGATACATAAATAGCAAAATTTGGGTTCTGATATGCTCCTATGTTCAAGACCGGGATGGTAGGCGCCTGCTTGGGG
Source organism: Hemaris fuciformis (assembly GCA_907164795.1). Lineage (NCBI taxonomy): Eukaryota > Metazoa > Arthropoda > Insecta > Lepidoptera > Sphingidae > Hemaris > Hemaris fuciformis. Next base: position 13,095,590 of record OU015440.1, read on the forward strand.
AGGCCTTCGTTCAGCAGTGGATGGCGATAGGCTGAGAAAGATGCTCCTATGACTACCCCATCGGGGAATGCAGGCGTGAGTTATGTATATATTTAATTATCAAGAAATACAAAGGATCACACTCCTATACATTCGTAGCCTTGTTTACGGCTCTGTACTTTCCGTTTATAGCAACACGGGATTAAGTTGTTTAACAATAGTTTGACTAGACTGCCTCGTGGTCTCGCGGTACAAGCATGTGCCGTGCGATCTAGAGGTCCTGGGTTCGATTCCCGGGTCGGGCAGAGTGTTATTGGGTTTTTCTATTAGGAAATTCTCGGTAACAGCACGGAGTCTGGAATTGTGCCCGAAAAACGGCAATAGGCTCGCCCCCTATTACGTGGGACTGATAAATACTTGGCGAAATGTGGGTGCAGAAATGCACCTCTGCCTACCCCTTCGGGGATTATAGGCGTGAGGTTATGTATGTATGTGTATGTACAATAGTTTGAAGTTGGATGCCTTGTATTTGAAAGATAATTTGTCCCTTATCCACAGCTCAAATGGAACGTGTATTGGTTTGTACCGCACTAATTAATTCTTAATGAAATTATCTTTCGGAAACCTGAATCAACAACTGAAACGAGTTCTGGAGTGGAGACCGCGACTCGGCAAACGTAGTGTAGGGCGCCCTCTGGCTAGGTGGGGTGACGATATTCGCAGGGTGGCTGACAGCGGTTGGATGAAGAGGGCCAAAGATCGAGCCCAGTGGCGTACCATAGGAGAGGCCTATGTCCAGCAGTGGACGTAAGAAAGGCTGCTGATGATGATGAACCTGGATATTAAAAAACTTTTTTCTAAAATATCTTGGTGCATTAAGTATAAAATTCTCTATAGTCTTACATTACCGAGGCTAAAAAACTTGAACCCGATTGCCCGCTAATCCGAGCTAAAGTTTTGAGGAAAAAATTCGAATTCCACACTTAGCTCGACCCGAGTTGAAGCGAGCGGATGTAAAGAGACTTACGCTACATCATTAGTAAAAAGTAAAAAAGCTTAACAAAGCCCGGTGAAGCCGGACGCTGTCTAATTTAGCTGGACACGCATGTACGAAGCCTATGTCCGGCTTTATCCGGACACAACGAAAATATGCTCACATTTCGTGCCAGTATATAAAAAGTATTAAATGAGTGACTTTAATTAGGCGAAAAACTGTAATTGGTCTAAGGCCTAACCCCTCTCAGTTGTATCGGAGGCCTGTGCCCAGCACGTGGAACGTATGTAAGTGTTTCGGATCACGTCGGAGGTTAACAGTTGTAAGTGTCCCATTTCATGTCGGGTTCACCAATTGTAAGTGTATCAGGATCTTGGGTTAGCCGATGTAGGTGCGCTTGAGGATTGGTGTAAATGAAACACTTACTAGGGTTCAGACTAAGGTGGCATGGTGCCGACTTGATGGATAATGTCTGACTGAACGCTTTATTATAGAAATTATTTACTTATATACAAAGTTTGGTTAATGTGTGTGTACACGTGTCTTCTGTCGTATTTGCCGCTGAGTTGGTAGTGTGCATCATTCATAATTTATTTAGTAAGCATATTTGCTTTGACCGAGTTATGGTACAATGATCTGTGCCCCACAGTCCACACGTATATGAGTTGATCATGATAAATTTATGAAAGTTGATGAAGTGAAAGTGGTATGTTATGACTGAGCAAAGTGGAGATCCAAAGTCTCCGCCTAATCCTAAGGGCTACAGGCATATGTTTGATGAATTAGGCGAGATATAGTTGTGATTGTTTATTGTCTATTCTATTCAGCAAAATTTACTATTAAGTGCTACTCTGATCACTTTGTCGTTCAAGACACATACTTGCAACTCTATACCAAGGTGCTAGTTTTATGATATGGGCACAAACATAACAGCTGAATAAGATTAGAAGGAAAATAGACCGTATTTTTATGGGGATGAGTTTCGTCACTTGTCTGTCACCTATTTCATTCTACTACGATCACACGACCAATGATAAAAAAATCAAACAAAAATGAATCGCTGCTATTGGATGTCACGCATATAAATGCGTGGCGAAAAGTATTGATATTACACACAACCCGAATTACCGTGTCAAACATATGATTTTCTAATCGTAGTTTCGGCACGCTCGGTATGCTCACATTTCCTTTCTAGTCTTATTCAACTGTTCTGTGTGGGCACCAGTAACTATTATAATCTTCGATCAACACACGATATCTAACTGTTATTGTCTTCTTAGCCACAAGCTCTGAGCGGTTTCAAACCATCTTTACAAGAGATGTGATTTTATCAAATGTAGAAATTTAATCATCGTGCAGTTGGATTGACGACATTTCGTACGCGAACAATAGTGAAATGCACAATAATATTGTAGTAAATGCGCGGCAAAACAATAGTGGCCGAGTGCCGACTTTCTGCAAGGAAATGGTACTCCGAATAGCGGTCTTTGTGACAAAGAGCACTCGGCAGCGGCGCCGCACAAAACCGACGCCCGAAGAATTGTTCGCGCCGTGAAACCATGAAATATTTAACGTTCTCACTGTGTTGATTTTTCATACATTCGCTATGAGCTTTTTAATATTTATTGCGCATTTTGTTCTAGTAAACGATAAAGTAAAAAGTAAGTATAAAGTGGAAGTGGGCCGGCCATGTCTGCCGACGGACGGACGGCCGTTGGAGCAGGCAAGTGTTGGAGTAGAGACCGCGCTTAGGTAGACGTAGTGTAGGACGTCCTGCAGCACGATGGTCCGACGACTTGAGAAAGGTGGCGGGTAGCGGATGGATAAGGGCTGCTCAAGACCGGGATGGTTGGCGCCTACTTGGGGAGGCCTTCGTTCAGCAGTGGACGGCGATAGGCTGAGTATATAAACGATATACTAACGATGTGGGTGATTGACAATAACAAAGCGTTGATAGATATGTAATTGGTTCTTAAATGAAAGGGCGTATAATACAATTTATTGGTCACTGCCGTGGTCCGGCGACACAAGTGTGACGTATGAGTCCCGGGTTCTATTCCTGGATTAGGCAATGGACTGTTGGGTTTTTCCTTTAGGATAATTTAATAAGCGTACTGATTCTGGCAATGTGCCCAAATAATTAATAGACTTACCTCCAGTATGATAAATAAATAAATTTTACCCAACAGTCACATATATAGTTCTGAACCCACTGTCGTGTGTATCGGAAACTACGAGAGACTTTTCAGTCTCACAAATACCCAGACCCGAAACAAATATTTGTGGATCACACAAACATTTGTCTCGGTGCGGGGATCGAACCCGCGGCCCTCGTTTAGCAAGCTGGCATCTAGTCGACTGTCAATAAGTTGTATGTCAATAAGTTTGGAATTAGCAAAAACTGGGTGTACAGATGCACTTCTACCTACTCTTTTGCGGATACAGGCGTGAGTGAGGTGTATTTATGTATGTACAATCACAATATATAGGGTACTTGAAATGAACATGAAATATAAACTAGTTTCCTCAATAACATCGGTTATACAACGTTTTTCAACTCCAACGTAAAAATCATATCACAGAAAGAGTATCGTAAATGAAAAACCTTGCACAAAACCTTCCACGTAGCATCGAAAAAGTTTAACGTGGACACGAGTTTGCTCTCAAGCGATAATGTGGCGATGTGGTGCAGCGACGCTAGCGCCACGGTGCCCACAATGGGAATTCAGAACTACGTTTCACTTTTAAGCTTAATCCTTCGCTGTGGAGCGAAAAACTGTTGTACGTATCACATTTCTAGGCTTTAGATGTGTTAACTTTTGTACAACATATTCTGTACGGGATGAGTTGAACCGGTAGACTTCATTTACAATGTGGATTGTTCATGGACAATTATTAATTTCTTTTGTTAATGAGTTAAGTTCCGAAAAAATATTTTGTACATTCTCAGTGGCGTAGACGGTGATAGACCAGGTCACCAGCTAGTGAAGGGAAAGACTGCGAGATCTCCACGCCAAGACAAACGTTTGTAGGTCGTCAAAAATTTGTTTCGGTTCTGATTATTTGGGTAACCGAACTCGTAGCTTCTCATACCAAACACAGGACTTTGGGTCTAGGATTGTGAGGAAATTTTTAATATATTTAACAATATATTATTTGTAACACAGAGATATATTTTTTAGAACACAGGTATTAGATGCAGATTAATTAGGCATGCGTTTGTCGGTCGGAAATGTTATCAAATATCGGATGTTGTATCCAGGTCAGTGGCTCGCGGAGGCATCATTATTGTCCATCGGGCTGTATGAAAATCGATGGCTCGTTGATTGCCTGTATGCAATTAATTTCTATGTAAAATCCTTTGTCATAGATAATTGGCCAATAATTTGTTAATTCAATGCGATTTTGTGGCAATTTATGCATTTGTTTTGCGTTGTTTGCTCGCTTGTTTATGTTCTGTGATTTAAGTTGGGTCATAAAACAATGACCACAGCGATTTATAGAAGTGTGTGTGTGTTTATCGTTTCGGTTAGCCGGAATAATTTTGTTGTCACGCTAGTCTCGCTAGCTGATTCTCTGTTGGGGTAACTATGGATTAGAGCCGTAATAGACGTCTAACAGAGGCCACAGGGGTGGCTGGGCGTGCTGCATGGGCGGTGAACCCCGAGATGTGCGGCAGAGGGCATGGCCTTTTGGCTAAATTCTTTTTTATCACTACCTCGTGATCTCGCGGCACAAGTATGTGCAGTGCGATCTAGAGGTCCTGGGTTCGATTCCCGGGTCGGGCAAAGTGTTATTGGGTTTTTCCATTAGGAAATTCTTAGTAGCAGCTCGGAGTTTGGAATTGTGCCCGAAAAACGGCAACAAGCTCGCCGCCTTTACGTGGGACTGATACATACCTGGCGAAATGTGGGTGCACAAATGCTCTATGCCTACAGGCGTGAGGCTATGTATGTATGTGTACTTTTTTATGGTCAAAGTGCTTAAAAATAACCAAGTGGTATTCTTTCAATAGTTTTATACCACCTATTTGGCGTGTATGTAGGAAAGGATCTGTTAGGTTAACCGTGGAAGGTGCACGAAGAAATTGCTTCAGAGCAAACACACGGTGTTGATGTTTAGTAATGCGTATGGAAGCGTATCAAAGCTTTACCTTGGCTCACATATCCTTTATTTGTAGTATTGCAGTAGTGTATATTATTGTTTTACGATTGACAGTAGGCGTGTTTTAGGCTAATAGTTTTTAGTGATGACATTTCCTTCAATGGATCATTGGGATGATGATCCTGTGATGGTTGTGTTGATAGGTAATAAAATAAATAAATAAACTATTCAAGCGGAAATTTATGTTCTTGAACAAAATTCATTTAAAATTATGTAATAAGTTAAATATTGTTTGGTGTTTGGATGCTGTTTTCGCAAAATATAGGTACAAATGTTTTACTAAGGCAATCTATTGTAAGCATAAAACTATGAAAAATTATGAACTTATTACGAAAAAATAGTTAAATGTTTTGCAAATAAAAAAGTTTACGTTTATTAACATATTTTTCATTTGAAATTAAATAGGTCTTGACAACACTTTAACAATTTCCACATTTTCCATCTGACTTTTTAAATACAATATAACTTACAAGTGCATCATTGTTCAACAAGTATCACTTATCATATAGGTATATAGTATTTGGTTAAGGCTGTTGATGATGACATATGTAGTAACCCATATATTAAATACGACCCAGAATAGGATGTCCCGGCCATAGATAACGCTGGTACGTAGAGGAAGGTGTCGCTCGCGAGCCGGACGCGGTTACATCCGTTGCGTTATCGGCGCTGCGTCCTGTCCCGGAGCCATGGGATGCCAGATGCCATAAATGATTGCCAGTATGCTAGGCTTGGCAGTGTAATCTATATTAATATAATATAGAGGTAAAGTTTGTGAGGTTGTAGAAGGTAATCCAGAGATTACTGACTTCAACTGAATCAATTTTCAAAATTATTTTAGCGTTATATAACACATGAGCTATCTAGCCCATTTATCGTGAAATTATAAAGGCTTTATATCATCACGTTACAGCCAAAAAGAGCGGAGCATTAATGAAAAATATGTCAGAAACTGGAGAAAATGTCATTTGTAGTTTTAACCTTTGCATATGGAGTTGCGGGTAACAGATAGTAATAATGTATGTGGTATATGGTATTCGAAGTAAAAAGTTATATATGGTAGAGTTACGCCGTGGAGAAGTTTCAATGATGGAGAGATAGCAGATTCAATTTTGTCCAGACTAATATTTTCATATTTTTGTTGTAGATGATAATATTTTTATGGTAGTTTGTATCACTGTGGTTTGACGATTACGTCATACACTAAGTAATAGCTAAAAGTTTTAATTAAAATTTTAAAAGATTTAACATTCTTTTAAATTTAACATGCTATGCAAACAATAGTTATTTAGGCAAGTCATGAGTACTTTTTATTCGTATTTGTGGTTGCATGTTCTAAGTCATTTACATTACAGTATCAAGACTAGTTAATTAGTTTCTCTATGTGGTTGTACGAACGAAACTTCGTGTTTTATTTTGCCAGGTGATCCTGCGGTTCAAGCCTGTGCTGTGCGATAAATGCCGAAAAATTGCGAATTGCAACATATTAAGTTCCAAATGGTTTCCGGCGTTCGGCGGTTTCTGCCACCATTCATCCAATAACGACATGACACTCATACCTGGGAAATCAAACTGAATAGCAGTAATTTTGAATACACGCCGCTATGAATTTTGAATATATGATGTTGCAACTTCCATTTAATATTCGTAGCCCGCGCGAGAGCATCGCCCGTCGCATTTTGGCACCGCCGTTGTGTAGTTCATTAAAATTTACCCTTTTGCTTAATATTCGGTTCTGTTTTCGATTTAATCATATCGCTGCTGCCTTTAGTTATGGTTAAATGTGGACTTCGGATTAATAACTTGTACATATGCAGTCAAATTAATTCGTACGTCCAATTGTTAATTTTGTATTACATTGAAATCGGATTTTGAAAAGGAATATTCGCTTTTACGATATGGTTTTTTCCGTATTGAAAGGCGTTTTTTAAAGAAAGATAATGGAGCATAATTCAATAATTTCATATTGCTATATTCAACAGTGCTTTCATGTTACGTCAAATAAATAATTGATTTAAAAATTCCTAAAAATTTTAATTATGAGATATTAATGACATGATCGATGCTCCTTTAAATTCGATTTTATTTATTTAATTATCAACTTACAAGGAATTAAAAGCAGTAATATATACAATGTTTACATTTGTAATTAAATGTTGTCCAACATGTAATATTCTAAAATGGTCCCCTCAATCTTGTCTAGAGAGGTTTTTAGTAGCACACTACACTACAAGCAAACACATGCAATAAATAATCATCATCATCATCATCATCCGAAAGACGTTCACTGCATCCGTAGGAGAACGAAGGTTGCTGACATATACCGAAGAATCAGAAAGCTGAAGGGGCAAGGGGCAGTGAATAATACAGAAAATAATTCTTACCACAAAACCAATACATACATACATAACCTCACGCCTGTATTCCCCGAAGGGGTAGGCAAAGGTGCATTTCTGCACCCACATTTCGACAGGTATGTATCAGTCCCACGTAATAGGGGCGAGCCTATTGCCGTTTTTCGGGCACAATTCCAGACTATGTGCTGCTACTGAAAATTTCCTAATGGAAAAACCCAATAACACTTTGCCTGACCCGGGAATCGAACCCAGGACCTCTAGTTCGCACTGCACATACTTGTGCCGCGAGACCACGAGGCAGTCTAAAACCAATATGACATAATAGCTTTATGTTTGTCACACATTGTTACGCAATTTCCTGAACTAATAGCTTACCATGTTACATCCATCTGAATAAATCGGAACACTTCATCCGGGGCGAGAGTGCAAACAGTAATATAAATTGTGATTCACGAGCGCGGCATGAAGTAATTTCCATAGATACTGGACAATGGGTCGCAAAAGCGGTAACAAGTGATGGCGCTGTGACCGGAAGTGCTCGTGTGGATAACGGCCCGGAACGTGTACGATTCCGCTCGCAGTTGCACCGCACCGCTCACTTCCGTTTCCGCGCCGGAACTCCAAGATGGCACTTTATTTAATAAGCTGTAATGATGTTCGGCATTAAATTTTGTTTTACTGAAATGTATTGTCCGTCAGATTTCGAAATTTTGGATGGAATTTTAGTTTAGTGTTTTGGTTTTTTATTAATATTTAGAATTTCGTATAACCTAAGGTTCACGAAATAATATCAACGCCTTAACCTATATATCTTTTTGGAAAGCGTTTGGAGTTATTCAATTTATAATGAAAAAAAAAACTACAAAAAAAAACGTTCCCTTTCTTTTTTTTTTCGTACTACAAAAAAAATCATAAGAATGTACAACAATCAAAACAGAACGTTATTGGAAAATATGGCAGGGCTCATATACAAGCCACAATTTTTTCAATTCAAAAACTCTTCCATCCAAAGGGTGCGGGAAGAAAAGAACTTGATTTAGAAGACAGCTCCACGTGAATTGATCTCCTAATGAGCAGTGTTTCCAAACATAATAGAAAGGGTGTTAGGGATGAAAGGGTGCGAGGGTTGAAAGGGTGTACAAGGTGTTTAAATAATCGTGCAGTTTTAGCTGATTGCCGGTGCAGTGGTGGGGTGGTACCCTATTGTTAGAACACCTTTGTGTACTCTATGACTGCACATGTCTTGCTGCTTTTAATTTTTTCGTCCTTAATGGAGTTTATGTGTGATGTTTGGGGCCTAGGCTGGTGTAATGCGGGGTTTAATTATTCTGGCTGTTTTTTCGTTGGCTTCAAAGGAGTGTTAGTGATTGTATTGCTTTTTTTAAAGGTTGAAATGTTTTTTTTTAATATATAATAAAGTTGTACACGTAAGATGTAAATTGCCTTCAAAACCTGCAGAGATTCCGCCATCACCACGATATCATTCAGATATGGTATGGGAGATACGTTGACGTCTTTTCTGTTAGAAGAGATTTTATTTATTTAAAACAGGATATTAGGAAAAGTTTAACCTAGTTCAAGTCAAAGTAGTTCAAGTCTTTTATATCAGGAAAGCTCACCTCCCAGTTATAAATAAAGCGAAACACAATAAAAATGGATGCAACGCCTCCAACAACTCACCAATGAGTCACGAATTTCACATGTGTCTTTCAACTTGAGATTGAAATGCACCCATTCAATATTTATGATCAATGCGCACGTAACAAATTGATCGGAACGTGGCACAAGTGGCCATTAGTAAGTATGGAGAGCCCTTACGGTCTCACGCGTCAAGCGCCCTCCGTTCAAGTACTTTGTCTCACCCACTACACCAGTTACTGTGATGCTGCCTATCCCCTTGCAAGCGATTTAACATCAAGCTCGATTGATGGAAGCTTTGTGGATTATTGTGTTTGATGTGGTGTATGTGTCAATGATTTAGAATTAGTCTTCTGTTTAGTTCTGCTAATACTAACGGCGAAGTAAAGACAAAACAATGAGTAATTATTCAGTTCTTTGGTTCGGATTGGGTTTTTCGGTAGGAAGCAATATTTAGGATATTTTATTAAATTAGAAAATTCTTAGTAGAAGTGCAGATTCTTGGAGTGAGACTTAATTACGAGAGAGATAAAACAACTGCAGGCTTACAGGTGTGAATAGATATATTTAATATCTACTTGAACAAATCTAAGAAATAAAATATTACTGAAAGTATTCTTTGGGAAAATATTACTTAATACAGGGTTTTACGAAACTTGCCTATAGCATTTAAATGAGTTGTAAATAATTATTACATGTTGGCGGACTCACCATTTAAGAATTCCTGAGAATTTTTATGTGCGCAGGTTACCTCTCGATGTTTTCCTTCACCGTTAAAGTACATGATAATGCTGAAATTTTTGATCGCGCTTAAACCTCGAAGCCATCACTACTTTTTACAACTATAAATATACATATAGGTATAAAAATCCACCAATGTTTTTATTAAATAGCATTTCTAAACATATAAAACCGGAGTGCATTGCCCTGTCTATGTATCAAGCTTCAATAAATCACCAACAAAATACTGCAGTGTAAAGAATTTTTAAATCAATTGTTAAGTTGCGAATATTGGAAGATATGAGAGAATTTTACAAGCTGTTTCGCACATGCTCGCGAGTCATTCATCCGTGCAAATTCTATTGGAGCTGTGGAAGTATGCAAAATTACCATTATTATCCGGCACGGACGCATCTGCCACGGTTATTTCTAAAAGTGGGAAACGGAATAAGGTAGCTTTGAAGTTGGCACGTTCCATTGCAACAGCTGGGGTGGAAATCGTATGTTGGACAGTGTGGGATTCTTTTATTGGCGTAGTAGAGTAAAAATAGTGGTATCCGACTATACATACAGTGCATTCTAAAAGAAACGAAAAAAGAAAAAAGAAGGAAACTATACCAAGTCCTCTTTTATATTTTTTGAACTTCAACATTAACGTTATGCATTTTTGAATATTATGGAATGGTTAGGGAATAATTCAACACGAATTGCTTTATTTATAAAAGTACTATCATTTACGTGGTAAAATACTATATTTATTACGCTATCGTACACAAACATGACAATTTATATTACATAATGCGTCATACGCATTTTCGATGAGGATCACGTGATCTGACGCGAGCTCAATATTTTTTACCCATCCCAAAACCCGGAAAGACGGCAATAGCCTCGCCCCCTATTACGTGAGACGAAACACAACTAGCAAAATATAGATGCAGAAATGCTATTACTACCTACCCTTCAAGGAATACAGGCGTGAGGGTATGTAAATAGATATTATCTGACATAATTGTGAAGTTGTTTATTATGAAGGATTGCGATTTATCGAGCCAATTAGCGGACGTCGTATCGCCGAGCTTGTCTCAACAACTCGCGATGTAGATACGGCACGAACTACCCTTTGTTATAACCGATAGGATCTTTTACTTCTGAGGGTTGAAGCTTACAAGATGTAACTTCAACGGAGCACTAACTAGCCTTTTCTCTTCGCTCTTTTTTTTTCTTGCTCGTCTGAGTTACATTACCGCACATAAAGTACAATGCTGATTATGTAAAATTTACCAGTTAATATAATTATGTCGAACTGCTTGATTGATCCTTGAACGCGACGTACTTGCATGTGTCACTATGATATTTTTTTTGTAGTCACAACACTTAATAAGGTGGTTAAATAAATGTCAAACCATTTTGCAATCACCACCATCACTATTAGTCCATGTAGGTTCCACTGTTGGGCAGGGGCCTCCCCGAAGTCACAGATTTGAACCCGCGACCGCCGAGATTCAAAATTCAACTATTCAAAATGAATTATTAATAGTGATGGCTACTAAAACAACTCTTTATGGTGCCTTAATAAAATAGGTTTTTAAATTTTATGCTATAGGAACAGCTACGAGGAAGAAATTGAAAATGCGTTAGAAAACTTGAGGTAAAATATACGAGATTCTCTCCTGGAGCCCTAAGTGTATCTAAATATCCGATTTAGCGTCAGTAGCTTGAAGAAAATGATGTAGTTTATTTTGTCTTTAATTTTAAGTATGGATTTATTTACGATTTTATCCAACAATATTGTAAGCGGAACATAATAAGTGAATATTTCATGAGAAGATCCATAATATTAGAAAAAGTAGACTGCCTCGTGGTCTCGCGGTACAAGTATGTGCCGTGCGATCTAGAGGTCCTGGGTTCGGTTCCAGGGTCGGGCAAAGTGTTATTGGGTTTTTCCATTAGGAAATTCTCAGTAACAGCACGGAGTCTGGAAATGTGCCCAAAAAAAAACGGCAATAGGCTCGCCCCCTATTACGTGGGACTGATACATACCTGGCGAAATGTGGGTGCAGAAATGCACCTCTGCCTACCCCTTCGAGGAATACAGGCGTGAGTTTATGTAAGTAGACTGAAAAGATTTCATAGGTGAGTACTCCGTGGTGGACTAAGGCCTAAACCCTCTCAATTGTAGAGGAGGCCCGTGCCCAGCAGTGCGACGTGTAAGGGCTTATGATTTTACGGGGTATTTTGTAACAAAGACTGAAAATAAATAAGAATGATATGAACTTGAACTTTTATTGCCATCGAAAGAAAAAGGGGAGCTGGAGATACAGCTATCCTCTTCCCTATCAAAACGGGAGATAAAAAAGCAACTGCAGAAGCCAGATGTAAACAATGTCATTGTAATTGTTGTATGAGTAGACGAGTGTTGAGTCCCGGCAGCGACTAATTGCTACTTCATACACGGGGATCGTTGGATTTCCACGAGCCCTTCCAATACGTATTGTTCGTGAGCCAATCAATAATTTCGATCAAAGTGGATTTCGTATATTGAATACAAGTACACGCGACGATCCTAAACTAATTGGGAATGTCTGTATTGATGTCGCTGTTGTGTGCTGCTCATAAATAAACTAATTGCAAATTAATTATTCACCATATATTGTAGTATTGTAGTATTCATCTTTCATTCCATATATCCTGGGTATTTAGAGACTCAATGAGTTGTGCTGCTTGATTTTATTTGTGCGCGTGTCGTGATTCTGTTTTATAGGACGAATAGTGGCGAATTTGTGGTCGGGTTTCTAGCTGAAGACTATTTCTCTTCATCTCAATAAGCGAGAAGTATCTAAGGGAACCTTTTGGTAAAAATGGCTTATTTTTATTTGATACACACACACACACACACAAATCTCCAACTGAAGGGCAATTTTCGGGCACATTTCTAGACTAGGGCACGTCCGAGCTATGACTGAGAATTTCTTAAGGAAGAAATCACACTTAAATGCAAGTCTTGTGTCATGGTACTAGAAACTATGAGCCCTAAAAAATCATGAAAGTATGGACCACGCAAAAAAAGTCTCGGTTTGGAAATGAACCCATAGCCTGACGTTTCTGATGTTTAACTAACTGTGCCTCAGAGTCTGTCAATTAAATCAAATTACCACCAGATTTAAGCATAATTTTAACTGATGCTTATATGAAACTTAACTGACGTTAACCTTGTTTGTAAATAATTAAATCTCAGTGTTGGAGCTAATTCAAAACGGGAATTTGGTAATGTGCCTAATTATAATATTGAATTTAACCTGTTATTCTAATAGCCTGGGTGTACTATAATATATCTATTTGTAATTCAATATTATAATAAAATGAAACCAGGTTACAAATAATAAAAAAATGATACTAATAATAAATAAATAAAAACACCCGACAGTCACATACATAGTTCTGACACCACATTAAGATATGAGTTTTCTGTCGTGGGTATAAAAAAAAACTAATTCTTATGCAAAAGCCTAGTTTATGTAATAAACGTACTGGAACCACAAAACAAGTATTACAAATGCAAAAGTGTCATTTTTATTTGTTCCGCTTTCGTTCCGCAAAACCACTGATCCAATTTTGATGAATTTTAACTGGTTTCGCCTATTTTTCAGATAATGGTAATATACTGACAAATATTGTCACTATATTGATATATATTATGATATAATTGATATGATGATGTTGATTTCCTTTCATTGTTAGCGCATAATAAATTAATACATAATTAACACATAATTTCGAAAAGTTTTAAGCCTATATTTGAACGCGCCATCAAAAAATTTTCTCTACCAAATTTGCACATCAAGAAACACCGTGCACAAAAGAAAAAGGGGTAGACAGACAGGCCTAATCTGGAATATTTATTCCTCCGCCCAATATTAAATATTGGCTCAGCCCCAGGACCCTCAGAGCCGCGAGCAGCGTAATTTGCCTCATCCTGCAATGCATTCTGTTGGAAGAGGGTCTTTTCTCAATGGACTAATTTGCGCTTTAGCTGCTGCAGGAGAATAATTCATGGTTGAAGTGGCCGCGTGCACGTTCGGGCTTTGTGCGCCGTAAGTGGATACTGTAAACTTGCCTTTATCCTAAGTTTTTAATGATTGCACGCAATAATTACATGCTTTATACGTTTCGGTATGAGATTTTCACGCTAGTAAAGAAACTATGTGGATTGGTAACAACCGAGATTTCGTGAGAAGAAGAACCACCTTATTTGATTATTCAATTCACTTCGTTGCGCTCTAATTAACTTCACCCCATAGTTTACTTCAACTATAATTATATATTTATGCGTACCGGAAAGCGCAGCGTAGGACGTCCACCCACAAGATGGTCCGATGACCTGGTGAAGGTCGCGGGTCGTCGCTGGATGCAGGCTGCCTCCAACAGGTCACTGTGGAAGTCATTGGGGGAGGCCTATGTTCAGCAGTGGACTTCCTTAAGCTGATAATGATGATGATGATAATGATGATGTATATATTGTAAATTGTACAGCACTCGAACTGTCAACAAAAAAATCAACTATTATTTCCCTCGTGCAGTTGGTATGTTAATTCGGCAACTGCACGAATCTACATCACACAGACGGGTTGCCGAGAGCGATGCATTCGAATTATTCAGACGATTGAATCGATTTAATCGGCTTCGCAAACAACAAGGCTCGCCGCGCTGTGTCGCGTGACCGACTCTTGTGAACCGCTCGTCATAGTTACTGTCAAATTTAGCACATCGGAGAGATAAGACTGCAAGAACGTCAAAGCCAGTTAAAGTGCTATTTATTAAAGTGTACGTTCTCTTATCCAGTACAAAATTCTATTTGGGATCGGCGCGCTGTGTTTTCGACCTTCCTACCAATTGACATCCTCTTCATCTCATATCTTCCCTCACAGAGCCGTGACGCAGTCGGCTAGACACCAGCTTGTGAACCGAGAGGCCGTGGGTTCGATCCCCGCACCGAAACAATCTTTTTTTGATCTACAAATATCTTAGACCATGTAGGTATGTGAGTGTTGGGTGTATTTATTTATTTATAATTATTATACATAACGGCGTAAAACCATATACTGAGAGCTATGTCATCGCTCTTGCATAAACAAGAATGACTCACGGACGGTCGCCCCACTCCAGTGCCTATAAAAAGACGCCCGCTGCAGCGGAGCGAAGCATTCATCGGTCTACGCGCGGACAGCAAACATTCGATTTATTGGGAAATAAAAGGAACTTTGATTGAAGTTGGTTGTTAAAATTACTTCTCAAAATGGATCCTCCAGTAATAACGATGTCACTGCTATTCATAACGATACAGGGCTATCTGCCTCGTCAGTAATTGTGAAAGTTTACTAAAGAAACGTCAAAGTATGAGTTATCACCATAATCCAACAGTTGTGACGTCGGCAATGTGACGTCACACATCTTAAAGACACTTCGAAGCCTCACCTGCTCCAATATACACCATACACGATTTATTTTCACGTCTATCCGTCAATTTTCAAACAAATTACTTTCTGACCCACGAAATATCCTCCCTTCTCTAAACATGCCCATAATACCACAGACGGATTCCTTTCAACTCATCTATCACAGAAGCAATATTTTGACTTCCTTTGAGGTACTCCTTCCTCACTCTGTCCTTTCGAGTCACAGATTTAGAGTTATCTCACACATCAATCTCAACATTCACATTTTTGCTGTATGCAGTGAGCACTGAGACTGACAGAACTAGCGAAAGATGAAAGACGTTTATATATTAAAATATCTATATCGGAGCAGGAGAGGCTTTGAAGTGTCTTTAAGATGTGTGACGTCACATTGCCGACGTCACAGCTGTTGGTTTATGGTGATAACTCATACTTTGGGTTTTCTTTAGTAAACTTTCACAATTACTGACGAGGCAGATAGCCCTGTATCGTTATGAATAGCAGTGGCATCGTTATTACTGGAGGATCCATTTTGAGAAGTAATTTTAACAACCAACTTCAATCAAAGTTCCTTTTATTTTCCAATAAATCGGAAGTTTGCTGTCCGCGCGTAGACCGATGAATGCTTGCTCCGCCGCAGCGTGCGGCTTTTTATAGACAGAGTAGTGGGGGCAATCGACACCGCAGAGGGGCGACCGCCAGTGAGTCATTCTTGTTTACGCAAGAGCGACGACATAGCCATCAGTATATGGTTTTACGCCGTTATCTATGTTCCCCATCAAATAAGTATTGATCCAAACTGTACACTAGTACCCTCATCGGCAATTAAATATATTACTTGTTTAGAATCGAGATTTAGTCCGCATAAACACCATTGCTCCCCCATTAGTAACCCTACACACGTAGGTCGCGTGTTGCTAATTTCAAGAACTTTTAAAGCTGGCTTTCCATTAGTGTTTGATTGGACACTTGTTTTACACCTACTTCTATTAATTTCATTGGCATTTCCGGCTGCTGTATAAAGACCGGCTGTGAAACGACTGACGGCGGTCATTATTGGGGACAAATGTTTTGTGAGAAACAAATGTTCGTTGTATTTGAGAGAGTTCAACGTATTGCTTGGTTTATAATCGCACATAAGATGATACGTTTATTTAGATGAATGAATGGATTAGGGAGAAAAGCAAGTACGAATAATTGTGCCATCGGACCCTCGTCGTGTGTTCAGATCATCATTAGCCCATTTACGTCCCACTTCTGGGCACAGGCCTCCTCTACAACTGAGAGGGCCTTAGTCCACCACGCTGGCCTAGTGCGGGTTGGCGGACTACACACCTAAGAAATTCCTAAGAACTTTTAGGTGTGCAGGTTTCATCACGGTGTTTTCCTTCACCGTTAATGTACGTGATAATTCTTTGTGAATACACACATAACTTCGAAAAGTCACAGGTGTGTGCCTGGGGTTTGAACCCGCGACCGTCGAGATTATCGACCGCGTGCTTAAACCTCGAGGCCATCACGACTTATTCAGATCATTATACCTAATTATTTTATTATGTATTTATCGTACTAAATAGTCTTTTTTTTAATTTTTAGGGCAGTGTTGTAGTAAGTATATTGATTTTCGCTATAATTTATTTACCAGAGAATATGACAAGTAAGTAATATTTAGTCATTTAAAAATGAAGATTTACTAAAAATTTAGATCACGACTGATTTGCCTTTCAATAAAGTGAATATAAAAATAGGACAGAAAGCAGTGCAGGAAGAAAGGTTTATTGTATCTTAGACAATAGGGATGTTGACATAAATAGCGAATGTATGAAAAGTTATTTTTTTCCATAGCAGGGAATATTAGAATGCTGAAAATCATATTTTGTAAATGTAAATATGAGTAATAAATTAATTAAAAATAATTAAAAATGTTTAAAATAATTCCAAATATCACGTGACTGCAAACGCCAATCGGAGCACGTTACGTCACAATGTATGAAGAATCACAGACAAGTTGTCTAACCTAGGGATGTCCACTGTCCACTTTGAAAAAACATCGATTCGATAAATCGGAACTTTACACTTTTTACAAGTACTTTTTACAAGCTTTTATTTAACTTGCAATGTATGTTGTATGTATGTTTGTTTGGATGAAATCTTGCAACTTAATTTTGAAGCAGCAGATATTTTTAACCGATTTGTGTCGTGGGTATAAGAAACTACGAGAGACTTTTCGGTCTCCCAAACAATATTATAACAATATTATTGAATCAAATATTTGCGAATCACACAAACATTTGTCTCGGTGCGGGGATAGAACCCGCGGCCTCTCGTTTCGCAAGCTGGTGTCTAGCCAAAGGCGCCACGTGGCTGAAAATCCTATAATTTTGTACTTATTGATAAAAAATACTACCTATTATATTTTAAGATTTTTATTTTAAATTTTCCAAAAACGATTTGATACGAGTAAGTATCGATACTTGCCGACCGATACCGAGTAAGTATCGATACTTGACGACCGATACGGTATTGAGTAGAAGTATCGATACCTTAATGGTATTGTTTCATCCCTAGTTTAACAGCAGTTTGTTGTATTTAATACACTGTTACGTCATCAGACCAGGTGACAGCTTGGAGCGTTTAGGCGCGAAATTTAAACACTAAACTACATAAAGTCGTTTTTTTATTTAAATTTGATGAATTTAAAATTTAAATATATTTTTTCGTAATATTTACGTTCTTATCTATAAAATGAAAACAGTTCCAAATTTTTGTCAACATCCCTATTGTCAATGTCCTGAGAACTGGTAGACTTCGGTCGAGAAGGCCTATTTAACCAAACAGACAACAGACTTACTAGACAATATTAAATTTTATTCGTATTTTTTTGCAAATTTTCTTTAATCCAAATATATTTAAGTTGTTTACTATAATTATGTCCAACAAAATGTGTAAAGAATAACAGTGTCTTCACAATTTCAGAGAGTACATACATACATAAACTCACGCCTGTGTTCCCCGAAGGGGTAGGCCGAGGTGCATTTCTGCACCCACATTTCGCCAAGTATGTATCAGTCCCACGTAATAGGGGGCGAGCCTATTGCCGTTTTTCGGGCACATTTCCAGACTCCGTGCTGTTACCGAGAATTTCCTAATGGAAAAACCCAATAACACTTTGCCCGACCCGGGAATCGAACCCAGGACCTCTAGATCGCACGGCACATACTTGTACCGCGAGACCACGAGGCAGTCAGTGAGTCGTGTTAATCGAAAAGGATTTCCTGTTAATAATTCGAGTCGCCATTCGTTGGATGCGGTCAAATGGAAGATTGTGACCCAGTCTAGTGATGAAAATGATTTTGTATGAAGCTCGGCGTGATTTTCAAAACTGAAAATGAGTAGATATAATTCTTAGTTTCACCTCGGGTGTTGGTGGGTGGGTGGTCAAAGTTTTATTGTTTATGTTGTATTCATTTTACGTAAACCCACTAAATAAAGCGAATAAAATAATTACACCCAACAGTCACATACATAATTCTGACCCCACACTAAGATACTAACTAGTCTTGTGTCGTAGGTGATGGCCTAAAGGTTTAGGCGCGCGGTCGAGAATTTCGACGGTCGCAAGTTCAAACCCCAGGCACACACCTCTGACTTTTCGAAGTTATGTGTGTATTCACAATGAATTATCACTTGCTTTAACGGTGAAGGAAAACATCGTGATAAAACCTGCACACCTAAAATTTCTTAGGAATATCAGAAATTACGAGAGACTTTTCGGTCTCACAAACACCCAGACCCGAAACAAATATTTGTGGATCACACAAACATTTGTCTCGGTGCGGGTATCTAACCCGCTGCCTCGCGTTTCGCAAGCTAATATCTAGCCAACAGCGCTACGGGCCTGTCAAAATGAATTTTGCGGGTTCAATGATGTAACATCAAGCTAAATATTAACTATTTGTACTAATTTATTACTTGACGATTAACGCTAAATCGAAAATTCAGTATGGGTGCAAATTTATGAAATAAGCTTTGTTTTTCTTCAATTAAAATTGGTTTAATGCTAAAAAATTAAGCAGACAAACTTTCATTTCCGCATTTAAAATATCATAAAGTAACATCGTAAAGTATCATAATCGTAAAATAAGGTAGTTAAAACAATAATTTTAAAGATATTTTGCCGTTTACTGACTTACATGAGGCCAGCATGAGAGACTTCAGCTGTGACACTTACATGGTCTACTATGCTCTGTGGAAAACCACCTTAACACCTGAGTTAATTGATCGTAATATCTATAAGCAATTAAAAGTTTCGTAGTTAAATGAGCTCCGTATCGCAGTTGTTACGAAGCTTGAAGTTATAATCCGCTTAGGAAGTTAATCGATTCCTTTAACGTTTGTGTAAGACTGCTCTTTAAATACTTTGCAACTTCTGCACTGCTGGCGATATCGATAGGGGGTTAAAAGTTATTTATAGTGTCGCAGATTTGAATACTTAAAGCTGTAGTCAAGTAGAAGTTTGATTCGCGTTATGGTTTCAGCTAATGCATCTAGCTTTGGGTGGTTTTGAGACTGCCCCGTGGTCTCGCAGCATAACTATGAGCAGTGCGATTTAGAGGTCCCGGGATCGATTCTGGGGTCTGCCAAGTAGCAGCACGAAGTCTAAACCTGTGCAAAAACGGTTGAAGGCTGAAATGCGCTGTGGCTGAATAACTGACGGGCTGCGTATTTTGAGGCTAACTGTGCGTGCTCTTTATTGACAGGCTTCGTGCAGTTAGGCACGTAAGGGCTGGGGTGTGAGGCATTTCAGTTAGATGCCGCGGTTTTGACATAATAATAATAATAACTCCTTATTTTGACATCACATGTTCAGAGTAAGCATAAGAAATAAATAAAAGTAGGTGACATAAATTGGCGGTCTTATCGCTAAGAGCGATCTCTTCCAGACAACCATGCAAAGAGAGGAATATGCTAACTAGTATGGACGGTGCGATATTATTGGAGATTTTTGGAGCTCGCTAAAGTATTATAGGGTTTTTCCATTAGGAAATTCTTAGTAGAAGCACGGAGTCTGGGAATGTGCCCGAAAACGGCCTATTGCCGTTTCACCCTTCTATTACGTGGGACTGATACATACCTGGCGAAATGTGGGAGCAAAAATGCACCTCTGCCTATCCCTTCAGGGAATACGGACGTGAGGCTATGTAAGTATATTTTAATACATTACTAGGTGCTGGGCCTAGCTCCACCTGGACGAAATTTTGAATTTCGTTCTCATACCACGGGAACACAGCATCTTTTCGGGTTAAGAAGTACCAACTGTCCTTACACATTGTCCAATCTATCTCCATACCAAAAAGCATTCAAATCGGTCCAGCGTTTTATCCGTAACAGACAGACAGTTACTTTCGCATTTATAATATTAATATGGAAGTGTGTTCAACTCTTCATTATTCGAGCGGATACGACTTTGGTACCAGTACTAAAGTTTGAGAACTTTAAGTGTTGAAATTTCATATTACCCTTTTAGTGTTTCGTAATATTAAGTATGCGAAATGTTCCGGGACTTGCGACTTATGACGTATGCAGTTTGTCAGTGGTTACACTTTTATTATGTAGACAAAAGGGAGTCGTTTCGTTTATATTCTTCTCGTTGGCATTTTTCTCATAAAATGGCAAATTTATGACAAGTTTTACATACCTCTTTTCATAATATACGGACAACAAAGGCACACACCTCATTTGATAATATTTTCATCATCAGCCCAAATACGTCCCACTGCTGGGCACGGGCCTCCTCTACAACTGAGAGGGTTTAGGCCTTAGTCCACCACGCTGGCCTAGTGCGGGTTGGCGGACTACACACCTTACAAATTCCTAAGAATTTTTGGATGTGCAGGTTTTATCACGATGTTTTCCTTCACCGTTATAGCAAGTGATAATTCATTGTGAATACACACATAACTTCGAAAAGTCAGAGGTTTGTGCCTGGGGTTAGAACCTGCGACCGCCGAAATTCTCGACCGCGCGCCTAAACCTCGAGGCCATCACTGCTTTTTAAAATAAATTTAATAATATATTTAAATTTATTTTAACTACAACATTTTAAAGATTCGATAACATTAAAATGCAAGTACAATAATGTTAAAAATTCGCTGTCATGAATTTAGCCATTCAATATCCATCAAACACTGCAATTTTATTTTTATAGACGAAAATTTACACGCCAGGAAGTAATTGATAAAATATTCACAATATGACAGTCCACGAAGATTCCTCGCTGAAAACACGAAATGGCTACTCAAAGCGTCTCTGTTAAGTGTGCATGAATTTTTAATGACGTGCACGCAGTATTCAAGAGTTAATCGTGCCACTTTACACATCAACTGGCGTGCCAGTAGTTAACTTACAAGGAATGCATAAACAGTCGGCAGAGTCGCTCGCCAAGGCTGCAGTTGGCTCAAGGGGTCATTTGAAATTCATACAGACAACGTGGCGTCGCGGCATATGATTGCCTCCTCAGGCGCTAACTGATTTTAAAATTTATGAGTTGGTGTTTGTCCTTTATTTTGAGGTGCTGTAAATGAAGTAGTATACGACCTTCGTGGGTATTAGAGCCTTCTTATGCCTGAGCTAAACTTTTTAGTTGGGTGATAAGTAGAAGGAAAAAAAGTATTGATGGCCTCGAGGTTTACGCGCGCGGTCGAGAATCTCGGCGGTTGTGGGTTCATACTCCACCTACCTCTGACTTTTTGGAAGTTGTATTATGTTGTGTGTATTCACAATGAATTATTACTAACTTTAACGCCGCCAACCCGCAATAGGCCAGCGTGGTGAAATAAGGCCTAAGCCCTCTCAATTGTAGAGGAGGCCTGTGCCCAGCAGTGGAACGTATATGGACTGATGATGATGATAAGTAGCGAAAGTATGGGTGCTACATGTAGGTAAATATTGCTTTTATAGAATTTGTTGCCGTATGAGCACAGTCGGATTAGACTAAAAAAGGTTTACTTAAAAAGGTATGAAACTTCATTGAGTCTTATTGAGTCGAATACGACTAAAGTTAAATCGTGATTTACAATAAATATCGAGAAAAGGAATTCTATACTATGAAATCACGAGAAAGTTCTCAATAACTAAGAATATTGTATAAGAAAATTATGAAATATTTAGTGTGTATTAAAATAGTAACAATCTGCTATTTGATATGATTACCTCAGTTTATTGTGGATCATATTTACTAAATATTCACTGTTAAAGCTGTTAAGCTTAGGGTACAATGTTCGATTTTGTGGCCCTACTTCGAAACTGAGACTGCTATGTGAATTGGGCAATAATAGTTATAATTGTATCACAAAAAAAAAATAGAATACACCAAATGATAAAAATGACAATAGAAAAAAATAAAATAAATGAAAACTATAATGTCTAATGAGAATAAAATAAGTTGTCTTCTTTGTTTCTATTATTTTTAAAAATAATTTTAAGAAATTAGTTTTTGAAACTGTACGCTCATTTTTGAATCGAAATATATGTAGGTACTAGTTAGTTTTTTATTTTTATATAATTACAGCAACACACTTTTAGACCAAAAAATTGCTGTGCGACGTGTAGTGGACGTTAGCAAAAACCTCGGGCAAAAAGTAGTAACATAAAATGTGTAGAGGTGTAGAGGGTTTGCTACAACGCTGCTACGCTACTACATCGCTTAGCTGCTACGACGGTTTAGTATGAGCCAGTAAACATACTGCCCCGAAATCTTGTCTTTCATGTTCCACATCGGACCTCTTGTAAACAGTTACGATGCTTTATATCGCATCGATAACTTTAATTTGGTTCTTTAATATTTTATTTTATTATTATTAATTCTTCTTGCCTGCCTCGTGGTCTCGCGACACAAGTATATGCCAGGCGAGATAAAGTTCACGAATTCAGGTCCCGGTTAAGGGAAAGTGTAATTGGATTTTTTGATTTAGTGCCCTAATAACGGCAATAGGCTCGCCCCCTATTACCTGCCGAGATGTGTGTGCAGAAATGCGCCTCTGTCTAACCCTTCGGGAAAT
Organism: Hemaris fuciformis; assembly: GCA_907164795.1. NCBI lineage: Eukaryota > Metazoa > Arthropoda > Insecta > Lepidoptera > Sphingidae > Hemaris > Hemaris fuciformis. The sequence continues at coordinate 13,118,958 of OU015440.1, forward strand.
TTAGTGTGAAGTTTTGTATGTATGTATGTTGTCCCAAATAATAATGAAGAAGAAGAATGAATAGGCTCCATTTCCGGGCATATTTCGAGTCTCCCTGTTGCTACTGAGAATTTCCTAACCATAAAGGTAACTATCCGAAATATTTTACCAATAAAACACAGCGAAACTTTGATTACAATTGAAAACCAATCATATGAGATATTGGACTGGCATCTGTTGTTTGTTTAGGATTACGCGGCTATTTCAATCTTGTTGTTCGATGGAATATTTTTACGTGTAAACATGGTGTTGGATTATCGGGTTGTTTTCGTACAAGCGAGACATTAGTAGGACGGTGTATATACACTACCGACAAAAAGTTTGGAAGCACCTATAATTTTTGTAAAAACAAATAGCAAATTGATAATAACAAATTTTATCGATGTTGTAACAAAATATAATATTATTTTAGTAATAAGAATATGGTTTTGTTTCATAGTTTAATTGTTGTTTTAATTAAGTACCTAATCATTCTTAATTAAATAATACTACATCTTATATTGTGTCTAAAGTAATTGAGAGTATTAAAAGTGCTTCCAAACTTTTTGTCGGTAGTGTATAAATAAAAAAGCCCATCAGTCACATTCGACCCGGTTTCATATTTGTTTTCATACTTACTTCGGAACATCATCATCATCATCATCAGCCCAAATACGTCCCACTGGCGGAACATACGGGTCTCTAACATGTTACACATTATTTCTATGCTTATGTAATAGGTGATACCTTAACATAATATATACTATTGTATAATGACATATTATATTAATGTAATTACATAATTTGATTAAGTTGGTTCCGTACACCTGTTTTTTTACAGCAATAGATCCCACTGCTGGGCAAAAGCCTCTCTCTTCTTCTTCCACTACTCTATTTCTTTTGCTAAGTTACGCCACTCCTTCTTAAAGGCGTCTAGGCCGTTTTCTCTCCAGCCCATTATTGGCCTGCCACGTTTACGGCGTACGCCTGTAATTGTAGATTAATTAAATGAATTGGCATGGGCCAACTCTTCAGCTGAGAGAGCCTTTGTCAACCACGTTGTGCTAGTGCCAGTTAATAATAAATTATTTTATTGATCACTAACAAAATATACAACATAAAAGAATTCCCTGACTTCTGCACTAGTAAAAACTGTGTTGCAGAAATCAGTGTCTTCCCTTTGCATAATCATCAACATTATCATTTTAGCATGTTGACGGACAAATTGAGGATGCATTATTATAATTGTAATTTGAAGAACTTATCATATATACTAAGATATAGAAATAGATTTTGAAGTACAATATGATATTTTTGTGGTAAAGCTAATAGACGTTATGAGAGAATTTTCGGTTTTACATAGCTAAGTAAAAAAATATTTGAGAAAACCACAAATATTAGTCTCGCCGTGGGCATAGATTCTGCACCATCGTCTTTCACCGCCTGGATTCTTAATAACTGCACCATGAAGCAATAAATTCTAATGAGGGAAGTGTAGTCTATAACGATAATGGAAACACCAGATAACATTTTCCCAATCTAGGTCGGAAGGCCATTTAAGAGTTATTAAGTGCTATAGTAAAGTATTTATGGCGCAACAGTTCGGAAACATCCATTAAACGCCACTCTACCAAGATGTTTTAATCATAGCGTCAGTATAAACTGACAAACTTCTTATTTATAGTCTTGGCTCACCTGAAATACTCCATATTTACATAAAATGCCTGACTGCTTCGTGGTCTCGCGGTACAAGTATGTGCCGTGCGACTAGAGGTCCTGGGTTCGATTCCCGGGTCGGGCAAAGAGTTATTGGGTTTTTCCATTAGGAAATTCTCAGTAGCAGCACGGAGTCAGGAAATGTGCTCGAAAAACGGCAATAGTCTGGCCCCCTATTACGTGGGACTGATACATACCTGGCGAATATTTTTTATATTTTCCTCAAAGGCCGGCAACGCACCGATGATTCCTCTGGTATTGTGGGTGTTCATGGGCGGTGTTGACCACTTAACATCACGTGGCTCACTTGCTCGTTTGCCTCCTTTTTCCATAAAAAAAAAAACAAATTTGGGTGCAGAAATGCATCTCTGCCTACCCCTTCAGGGAATACAGGCGTGAGTTTAAGTATGTATGTATGTATGTATTTACATAAAATCCTCGCATTGGGTAAAATTATGCGGGCATTCGAATGTTTTGATCGCGGAATCCAGATGAACTGAGTATAAATCTCGCTTTGAGCCCGGTCGAATTGCTGCCAAGTTACCGAACAACAGTAATGAACGTTTAATCCTCTAAATTCCTGAATAATCCCGCGGGATCCGTTCGAGTCTCGGCTTTACTGTCGATCTACAATTATAACTGGCTCGTCTACGTTTAATATCATTTAATGAATGGTGGACCTCTGACAGATTTCTAATTAGATCGTTTGAATTTAAAGTTTAATTTTGTTAGTTAATTTGAACTATTTATTTACAACTTTAACAGGATTGCTATCCTATTACAGTAACACTGTGTAACTAATTTCTAAAACAAATTATACATGCAGCTGTTGTGAATTCACTCAGAATTTATTTATTAGAAGTATAAATAATTTAATTAATCAAATTATTATCAAAGAATTAACGTAACTTAAAATATATTTTTAGAATAGCAATAATTCCTTGCGAGTTTTGATTTGAAGGAATAAACGCGTATGTAAATAGTTTGTTAGTGACAGTTATTTATTACTTACCACGCCGAAAATCCAAGTACCCTATGTTCCTACCGCCACTCGACATACACGAGAAAATTCACATAGACTTCTGTTGAAATAGAACGCAACTATTTTGAGGAATAATTATGAGTATATTCTAAAGCACGTATGGGTATTGTGAATGTCTCTCACTAATTTTATCATTGATTTCTCAGAGAGGTCTAAATCGCCGAGCATCTGACTCTCTTAAATACCGAAGAAAATTCGAACACCTGTTACGTTACATCCGTTTTATATTCCATAATGGTGGGGTATTATTACGGACAATTTGGCCCATCAATACGATGTTATTTCTATAAATTTATCTAATAGGGTTTTAAGGTCGTAATGCACTAATGATCTCATAAATGCCTTAGTAAGCTTCTAGGGAGTAGTCACTTAATCATGGTAACACAGTTGCTTCTTAGGTGGGCAGTCCGCCAACCCGCACTAGGCCAGCGCGGTGGACTAAGGCCTAACTCCTCTCAGTTGCAGAGGAGGCACGAGCCGGATGTATGTATATGGGCTAAAGACGATGACGATATATAGTCACTTAATTTAAAATTTCAATACGAATATGCCTTTATTTTGTACTTTATCACCTTAATATAACCTTAATCTCATTGATTTCCAAACAAAAACTTCACAAAGGCTAAATACAAATCAGCACCTACTTTCTGAATTTATTTATATTGTACATTCCAATTTCAAATTTAATTTTATGATAAAACTCTTTTTGTTCTGCCTTCGGATAGCAGCTTTATTCGAAAAAGGAATTCACATCGACAATTTTAATTTTATAAAACCGTAATGCACGGATGTCTATAAATTTGAACACTTTTCTTGCCGGCCATTACAATCTGTCCTAACGGCGCGACATTACGGAGGTGTCTGAAAGCATATTTTAACTGGGGCCATGAGTAATCACTACCTACCAGAGGGAGATTAGCGATTGGGTAATAAGGGTTTGATATGTCCGCATATCTATAGACTGTGTGTATGTAGCTTCGTTCAGGCAGCGAATGTTTCATTACCCTCGCAAATTAATGTCGCAAAAAAATTCGAAATATTGTTTTTGTATTTTATTTCTGATTTAAATTTGAATGCTATGCCATCAAAAATTCTAAAATGATTTTAAAAAGTCGCACGCATTTTTAGTCTACATATTATACATTAAAAGTAAAAGTGAGTTTATTTAGTAAGTTAGCATTTTTTTTATTACGCATACCACTATTGATGATAAACGATTACAAAATATTGAACTCTGAAATGGAGGCTCTGACAGAACAGGCAAAAGTTTTCTCTCAATCAAATATTCCAAGATGGACGGCACGGCGCAGGACCCTGTTTAGGCCGCGGAAGCATACGACCAAGTAAGTATGCAATTGGAGGCTTCCGACCTCTTTTGACCCACATTATCTCTCACTAGTCAACACGATTTTCCCAGTCTGTAATCAAATATTGAATAGGAAACCCCAAACGTGACACCCTCAACAACAAAGGTGTTCTTACACTCCTGTACGTTGAAACTTCCATTTCGCGGATTAAGAAACTTCAAAACTGGCGCGTCTCCTTCATAATAAATCTATGTCGACACCTCGCCGAGTCGCATTTAGATAATTGCGGGATAACGGTGGAACTTTGTTGGTTGAGGCTTTTGTGGCGGCCGGGCTTGTCGCCTGTCGCCCGCGTCACCGCCCTTTGATGTATACAATGACGTCGCGACACAGCGTATTGTCGCCCATGCGGAAAAAAGGTTTATCATTAACTCGCTTCCTTGTAGCGTTAATTAAAAATGTTATGATGCATTGTTTTTATGAACAGGTCCGACAAAGTTGGTGGCTTTGATTGTTAAACACTGCTGCATTTTATTTAGAATCAGTTTTTTAACTTATTTATTATTAAATAATACATACTTTTTGTAATATTATATATATTATATATTTTAATTTTATTTTTTTAAATTTTGTATGTATTTTTGTATATATGTATGTATGCTGTATATACGTATGTATGTTGTATTATATGTATGTATGTTGTACACATTGACTACCCTCTCATCTATCCTTTTTTTGTTTCCATCCTATGGTTGTCTCTAAAAGATCGCCTTGAGCGATAAGACCGCCAATTGTACTATTTTCTTTCTTGTGTGTTCTTTTGTTAATTTTCTCCGTGTGTACAATAAAGTGTTAATAAATAATACTAATGTATTGGTAATTGAGAGGAGGATGCTAAAATAGTTTTGGCCACATTGAGAGGATGAATGTTTGCAGAATTACGAAAGAGATTTACTATGCAGAAGTGAGTGATGATTTATTTAAAAAGTGTAACATAAAAAATTCTCGAAACCGCCGTGCATGCATGAAGAGGATAATGCCAGTTGAGGAAGTGAAAGAAGTGTGTTTGGACCGTGGTATTTGGCGCTCTATAGTCTCTGCCTACCCCAACGGGAAAAATGCGTGGGTTTATGGTATGTATGTAATACGAATGTTCCGGAAACCACGGAATCCACCGGTCGTCAGTTCTACGAGTTAAATAGCCTGCCCATTACCACTTCAACTTGCTAATCCATTGGGCTGTCAACAACGCTCGTTCTCCTACGGATCTCGAGTGGATATATAACCCTCTCGATCCACAGGATGGTCTATTACCAACAGCATCAAGATATGTACATAACATAAAAAGAAGAAGGAGTGAGCAGTTGGGCACGTGCCTTTTACGGTTGAGAACAGTTACGCTATTGTAGGAAAGGGAAGTTAATCCAGAGCGAGTTATTGAGCTCGAAGCTATCAGGTGTAAAGGTTTTCTGATGTTTTTGTTTATTACAGAATACTTAATTTGTGTCTTTTAGCAGCCTCCTAAAGGATTTACAAAAAAAAAAAATATTTTATTTATTAGATTTGCCAACAGTTGTTTACAATAGATACATATGTTGTTACGTGCTACAAAAAAAAAAAGATAAATGCAACAACTACTTAAAGGCAAATACCGCATGCACTAAACAATCTAACAAAAAGTTATAAAAAGTTCTATAATTGTAGTGAGTACATAAAAATAAAAATAAAAAATTATAACAAACAATTTACACTATTAAAAATAATAATCATAATAATAATATTTAAAATTTAGAATTTGGAGCATATTGTGATTTAAAATAATACAGTTTTATTCATTAAAATTACAGTCAATATCCGAGAGATGCGCAAGAAATAGTTTATACAATGCAGCAGGCGAGTGAAAGTTTACGTCAATGACATCACTTATACCATTTATTAGTTTGAAGAATCTTGTAAATGGAGAATTAGCGCCTAGTACCGTTCTTCTTAGAGGGGGACAGAGTGGTGTTATAGGTTTTCTAGGTATTCTCTTTGGGACACGGAAGTTAAGTAGTGACAACAATTAAAATAATCCATTACATTGAGAAATAAAATATTCAACTACATTTAGAAACTCGTCACTCGTTAATCGTTTTACTTTCCAAACAGCACATTTGCACGATAACGCAATAATGTCAACGGAACAATGAACCAAACAAGCTATCCCGCAGGTCATTTGTAGTTTAATGACGTCAGCAATAGTCACCTACAATTTACTGACGTCATCCGCAGTGGTTAGGTAAATGCGCATAGAACGTAATGATTCGCTCTGCGTGATTTGATGGGATTGCATCCGCGAGCAATGGCTGTTCATTAAAATAATGAGGCGTTTGTGGGCTCGCACTTTATTGTTGACGTTTGTGAAAATATATAGATCGATGAGATTTATTGTCGAAAAACAATTTAATTTAAGCAGATTATGAGTAGCTTGCAATTGTTCGCGACTTCGTCTATGTGGGATAATGCGTGCGTAGTAATAAAAATTATAGACTTAATTTTTTTTTGAGAGTTTTAATGACATTGCCTGAGGTTTAGTCACAAACGGTCTCAAAGATCAAATTATCATTGTTTATTTTTCTTTATTGGACTGCCTCGTGGTCTCGCAGCTCAAGAATGTGCCGTGCCTAGAGGTCCTTGGTTAGGTTCCCGGGTTGGGCAAGGTGTTATTGGGTTATTCCATTAGAAAATTCTTAGTAGCACGAAGTCTTGAAATGTGCCCAAAAACGGCAACAGATTTTTTTATATTTTTTTTTATTTTTTTTTTTATATAAAAAGACAATAACAAATTGTACATTGGTATTCAGTGTAACATAATCCACATTAGATTCATACATAATTGGTGAAATATAGGTGCAGGATTGTTTCTGCCTACCTTTTCTGGGAATACAGGCGTGATGTCATGCATGTATTATAGTTTATTGTTCTTTCGTCATATTTTCCATCGCGGATTTTTTAAAGGTTTTAAATGCATATGCGTAATGTTAGCTTTAGGTGTATTTCATGCAATAATACATTAAATAGGTACGGGACCGATTTAGTATCACCAAGTTTATACGGCGTTGATAATAAAATGTCAAATCGATCGTAAAATTTGCTCGCCAATAAAATATTATTTGCGGTAAATCAAATTGCGTAGTAAAATTTAATGGTATTAAGTATAAAGTCGTTATCATAATCTTAAAATTTCACGAAATAAACTTATATCTTTGTATTACAGGCGCCAATAACAGAAAATTATCATTACCGTATTTTAAGTATCGTAGAGCTATAGAGACGACTAGTCCTATTCGTGCTTCTAATTCATTATAACATAAATACATACATCAGTATCAAGTGTATCAAGGGTATCAAGTGGACAGCTCGCCGCACTAACGAATCAATCCTGAACCAGCTAAGGATTAAGATACGTCTCTCCACCATTATTACTTCGCTTCTTTGGCCATGTGGCTAGGCAGGAGGACAGCCTGGAAAAACTCATAATGGTTGGCCACGTGGAGGGGAAGAGAAGTAGAGGAAGAGCGCCGTCCCGGTGGATAGACACAGTTAAGGCATATACTGGAGCCAGTGCCCAGGCTTGCCTACGAATGGCACGGAATAGGAATGCCTGGAGGAAGGTGGAACGAAGTGTACAGGAGAGCCACACGCATGGTGGTCACGACCCTCAGTAATGAGGAAACGACTAGGAAGAAGACATACATCAGTAGTGGTTTTTCCATAGAAGTCCAAAAGCGTTACACGTTAATGTCACGTAATGTCTAGTTTATAATTGTTTATTGTGGAGTCAGGATATTCTCATTTATATGTCAAATTGCTTTTGTTAAATAAAGATTTAATGCTTAAAAATTATTATTCGGAATTTTGTAAGGCAAGCTAGGCTTCTGGGCTTCTGTGGAAGTACCGCCACTGACACACATATGTAGTTGTGTACACTGGCGCTTGAATTCCCTGAAACGGTAGGCAGAGGTGGACTTCTAAACGCACAATTTGCCAACTATGTCTGTGTCCTGCGTAATAGGGGAGGAAAAATAAAATAAAAAAATATATTGGATTATTATTTTACAATATAGTTGTCGAAATTTGGGTGAATTAATTTTCTATCTACATATGCCTTCGGGGACAAGCGAAGCGTTTGTATTATAACGATGACGAAGTCATCATCATCAAGTAAATATTTACAACATGACTAAATCTAATCTAAATTATTAATCTCAACGATCGCGGGTTCAAACCCCAGGCACACACCTCTGACTTTTCGAAGTTATCTGTGTATTCACAATGAATTATCATGTACTTCTAAGGTGAAGGAAAACATCGTGATGAAACCGTAAAATTCTTAGGAATTACCTAAGTATGTAGTCCGCCAACCCGCACTAGGCCAGCGTGGTGGACTAACGCCTAAACCCTCACAATTGCAGAGGAGGCCCGTGCCCAGCAGTAGGACGTATATGGGCTGATGATGATGAAACAATATACACGTACCACAACGAGAGGTAAGTCCGTAATCATATTTAAAATACAACAAAGGAATATATTACTTTTATTAAGTAAATCAAATATAATTAACATTGTTAAAGTACACAGCTCTTCAGACTAATTATATCGGCACGTACAATGCTGAGAGCAAGTGCTCAGTGCACCAATCTGTGATACGACAATACAATCGTCTACACAGGCGAAACAGAATGCGTCGGATTACGGTGACGTCATCGGTAACAATCCCCGGTTACAATGTGTTCTCGAAGAACAAAGGCGATTGAGGGCTTCACAGGTCCTCCACTTTATGTATAGAGAATTCCTATTGTACTCGTGTCCTACTGACGGTCTTAAATCCGTTATATAGACAGACTCAACGAAACGAACCCCATAATATAAAATAATGTAAATTAATAATAATATAAATTTTGTTCTATGTGGAGTAGATTTTCATCCCAGAAGTTCCCGTCTTCATAAATATAATAAAATCGTAGGCGTAGCGCACCCGCTTCTCACAAGACGCTTTAGAAAATTTTGGGGGAAGCCCAGCACTCGACGTCTTTTGGCTGATAATGATGATGATGATGATGAAGCGTAGCGGGACAGAGTATGTTTAAAAATTGGCATGATTGCGTCTAGTGATTTTAGTTCCGTGTTGGCTGGTCGATCAATCGCTCCAGTTTATATACGGTGAGGTCCTAATGATTCTCTGCGTGTAAAGTAACAGGCGATTTCTCTTTGAGCAACTTGCGCGATCAAATAATTGAATAGACAAAAAAAAAACGGTATCAGGAAAAGTCACATGTATAGGTTTTTTTTATTTGTTTTCAGCCACTTTGCATTCTTCTATTTTTAAATAAGTATGGGCACAAAATGTACGTCTTAATTACGTTTTTAGGTATCTATGTTTTAGCTTATACATGTGATTTACTTGCGTACTTGTTAGTTTTGTCTAACTTGTATCACCAGCTAGCTTGCAACTGTGTCATTAATTAATAGTAAAATTGCAAAGTATTAAATGCCATACAAAGAGATGTATGAAAAGTTTTCATGATTACCGCAGCCAAAGAAAATAGGTCACATTCGCATAAATTTACAGCGCTGCGAGTGCGAATCCCGTTAAGCCATTATGTAGTGACACAATTCGCGCGCTCTCAAAAAGTTCGCTCCAAAATGCCGTCATAAATTTTAAAGTTAATAGCAAAATATATTATGGAAGGCGTGAAACTGCATGCATCTAGATTTGCAAGTGTAAATGGAACAATGCATGCTGTGTTCCGAGCCATTGGCCGCGTCAAATCGATGAGTGGACACCCAACTGGTTTCAACCAGTGCCCATTTGAATATTCGATGCGAACAGTTTATGAGATTTTGCAGTTGTTTTTAATAGCCTTTTTGTTTATTGGACTATAATGGTAATTGGAGTGATATTAATGTGAGATTTTTTTTCTAGTATCCGTAGATATAATAAGGACGCGTTGGAGTTTTTGTTTATGTATCTATCTGCTTATAGATACCGTTGACTAATATATTATTTAATGTGTTTATTTGAACGATAACTGTTTTTCTATTCATATATTCGATTTGATGTTGGTGATTAAATTGTATCCAGTTTTTTTTACCTCATAAATAGCTGATTGCGATATGACGCATAAGATCATTATCATCATCATCATCAGCCCATATACGACCCACTGCTAGGCACGGGCCTCCTCTACCATTGAGAGGGTTTAGGCCTTAGTCCACCACGCTGGTCTAGTGCGGGTTGGCGGACTACACACCTAAGAAATTCCTAAGAACTTTTAAGTGTGCAGGTTTCATCACGATGTTTTCTTTCACCGTTAAAGTACGTGATAATTCATTGTGAATACACACATAACTTCGAAATGTCAGAGGTGTGAGCCTGGGGTTTGAACCCACGACCGTCGCGATTCTCGACCGCGTGCCTAAGCCTCGAAGCCATCACGACTGTTACGTGACGCATAAGATAAGATTTGAAATATTTTCATCATTATCGTCCCTGTTATGTATAAAGACAAAGCTTAAGGTTAATAAACGTTAAGGTAACAATATGATTACTAAACACTTAACCTATTCCCCTAAAGGACATTACCCGCTGCGGTGTAAGGTTGAATAGTCGGAAATACTTGCTCAATGAATTCGCTCGTAGAGATGAATCTGCGATAATTTGGATAACAATGATTGGGAATAGGATTACGCTTCACGTTGCCAGCCTGTTTGCTTTTATCTGCAATTGGTACTAACTTTTTAAATGTCATATATCATTCTATTTCTATGTACAATAAATGAAAGTTTGGTATTTTCCGCACCACGATACTTAGTGTGGTTTTAACAATAATATCTTTATTCATTATAATTAAAATACAAAGTTAGCTTTCTATTAAGTATTTTTAATTATGGCTAAAATTATTTATGTATAAATCAATACGTATGCTAGAAGGCAGAGGACTTTAGCAAGCAATAAAACGATTGCAATATAATATTTTTTATATATATTTAATATGGGCGATGCTAGCTAGCAATTGTGAAGCTAATTTGGACTAATCATACATAAGAGTGGTATACCAATAAAAACATATCTAGCCATGTCATTAAATTAATTTAAATGCATAAGTATTGTGCAATTTTGGTAAAAATAACATACATTCTGTTAAATCTGCAACAAAGAAATTTAAATATTGAGCAAAACTGATCTCAAGAACTAACTTCAGACTAAGGTTTAATCTTTAGAACGTTTACTGTTCTTAGTAGTTGTTATACAAAAATCATGCTATCTCTCTTATGCTTCCACATTTTAATGACGATGACGTCTATATTTTTATATTGCGTCCTTTTCTAGCTAGCTATCATTTAACAGATTTATTTTAGTTTAATATTCGTGGTGGTGTTTCGTCATCAGCCCAAATACGTCCCACTGCTGAGCACGGGCCTCCTCTACAACTGAGAGGGTTCAGGCCTTAGTCCACCACGCTGGCCTACTGCGGGTTGGCGGACTACACACCTAAGAAATTCCTAAGAACTTTTAGGTGTGCAGGTTTTATCACGATGTTTTCCTTCACCGTTAAAGCAAGTGATAATTCATTGTGAATACACACATAACTTGGAAAAGTCAGAGGTGTGTGCCTGGGGTTTGAACCTGCGACCGCCGAAATTCTCGACCGCGCGCCTAGACCTCGAGGCTATCACTGCTTAATAACTTAATATGCTGATTATGGTGGTGTTTATCACATTTCAATAAACAGTACAAAGTAGCTACAAATGGACGGCCTCTTGGCACCCAAATATGTGGGTACAGAAACCTCTGCCTACCCACATAACCTCACGTCTGTATTCCCAGAAGGCAGGCAGAGGTGCATTTCGGCACCCACATTTCCCATGCGTCAGTCCCACGTATTTTCAGAGCGTATTTTCAGACTTCGTGCTGCTACTGAGAATTTCCTTATCGAAAATCCCAATACTACTCGACTTGGGACCTCTAGAGCATACGGCATATACTTGTACCGCGAGACAATAAAGCAATCTGACAACCTCCTCGGGGAAAAAATAACTACTCAACCAACGTATTGTGCAACTGCTAGAATTTGTGCTTTGTCCGTTGTATTTGAAATAGATACACAGAATTCGTTTTTACACCGAGAAATTCGAAATTCAGCGAACACAATGTGTAGTGGATTTATAAAATTGCTAATTTTTTGGAAACTAAATTTAGAAATGTAAATAATGGCGTTATGGAAGGTATAAAATATTTTTCATTCCCATTTTTCGTATAAATATGAAATTGGATTTTTTTTACTTTAATTACTAAAAAGTACATCGTACATATGTTGTTGACGCAGATTCTTATTCATCATCATCATCAGCCCATGTATGTCCCACTGCTGGGCACGGGCCTCCTCTACAACTGAAAGGCTTTTAGGCCTTAGTCCACCGCGCTGGCCTAATGCGGGCTGGCGGACTACACACCTAAGAAATTCCTAAGAACTTTTTAGGTGTGCAGGTTTCATCACGATGTTTTCCTTCGCCGTTAAAGTACGTTATAATTCTTTGTGAATACACACATAACTTGGAAAAGTCAGATAGATTTTTATTCCGTTTCTTTTAAATATTTTAAATATGATCTAAAGCTGTAGCACGTACGAAAAAATATCCATTTCTTTTATTAAAAATATATTTGATTCAAAAATCTTTTATAAAGTTATGAGAAAACACTTTTTTTGATTTGAAAACGCTTTATTACTGAAATGGGTAGACCAATATATATGTTGTCTCGATATTACTGTTTGTAACGAATTAGCTATTTACGCTTATATACATTTATTCTTATTATGAAGTGTAAATAATATTGGTCTCAATTAAATCATCCAAATAAGGTTTTATAATCATCTCAGTATAATAATAGGGTCTTTGTCACGTTTCTTTGAAAAGATTTTATGAGGTTACTTTCTTAATTGAAAATAGAATTATACAATTTTACCATTTCTTTGAGTCAGTGTACTTTATGAAAAACCTGAGAACGCTTTTGAGTGAGTTCTATTGTATTAGCAATGGAGTTTGAATGGAAACTCTTAATGACATTTTAATTATGAAAATTGTATCATTAAATATCGTTGGTCTTTCAGCAAAGAAGCCGTGCATTCTAGAGGGTTTTGTTTTGATTTTTAGATTCAGAAAAGTGTAATAAGGTTTTATCGTTTAGGAAATTCTCAGTAGCATCACGAAGTCTCTTTTTGTATGACTTGAAAACGTAGCTGGCGTAACTTGAGTGTAGTAATCTACCTATATATAGGTAGATATACTACTAAGGTCGAAAGGTGGACGCATACCTACCGGATATTGCTTAGGTAATTCCTGGCATCGTTTTTACTTTATATGTATGATACATTCTGAAGATGTATACTACATCTTTAGAGTGATTGTCGGTTCAAAAAGTGTTTCATCATCAGTCCATATACGTCCCACTGCTGGGCACAGGCCTCCTCTACAACTGAGAGGGTTTAGGCCTTAGTCCACCACGCTGGCCTAATGCGGGTTGGCGGACTACACACCTAAGAAATTCCTAAGAATTTTTACGTGTGCAGGTTTTATCACGATGTTTTCCTTCACCGTTAAAGCAAGTGATAATTCATTGTGTATACACGCATAACTTCGAAAAGTCAGAGGTGCCTGGGGTTTGAACCTGCGACCGCCGAAATTCTCGACCACGCGCCTAAACCTCGAGGCCATCACTGCTTAGTAAAATTTAATTGAATTTTGATTGTTAAATTTGAATTTGAATTTGTAGTTGCACTGACTGGTCCTGTCTTTTGGTTAGGGTAATAATTAGTTCTCTAAAGGTAAAAAATATCTCCATTAAGGTTGTACCGGAGTGAACTTATTGTATGAAAGTTAAGTTTAATCCTCGCACTGATGTTTTTTTAAATTGTAAAGAGTTTATTTATGAGGCCTTTGTTTTTTATGTATTTAGTTTCTTAAAACTTATTGTTTATTTTAATACAACGTTGGAACCTTATCGGTCCGAAGATTAAAATTTATTATGAGTGATTTCGAAGGATTAATGAAATTAAAAATAATAACTCCATTTACCTTATGGAAAATCCAAGGTACAGTAAAAACAATAATATTAATTTGAAGTACGTAATGCCACTAAGGATTTCCGTCTTCGACACTCTCTCGGCGCATCTAACAACTCTGCATAGTAAGTCGGCAGACCCAACAGTCACATATGTACATAGTTCTGAACCCACACTTAGATACATGTCTTGTGTCGTTACAGAAACTACGAGACACTTTTTGGTCTCACAAATCGAGTCCGCGGCCTCTAGTTTCTCAAGCTGGTCTCTTGCCAACTACGCTGCGATATTATTATTATTTCAAGAATTTTTAAAAGAAGAACATAAATACGTCACTTGTCTCGTCTCTCAGTCCGCTACCGGGAATAATGGCGGAATATTTACGCATGCACTCGGGTAATTACAGTGGCCGGTATAATTCAGCTCTTGATTACAAGCGCGCGTCGTGGTCGTTTTGCAAGTTAATAACCTATTTGAGAGCGGCTCTAAAGGCTACATATTCACAATGGCGTCCATCAGGAATCGGATTTATATGGGTCACGCCTGCAGCGATAATGGAAAAGGGATTACTGCGAACTCCAGTTAAAGCCCGCTGCACCGTGCCCGGTGGCCTAGTGAGAAATTTGCAACCCTGGACTGTGTTGATAGTAAACGCTATTGTGATTCCGTATAGAGCTGCTCGTTTATGGAATTTTAATTGGCGTTGGATTTTATTCTTATAACGATAATGTATAGTTGATTTTGTTACGAGAATTCGGCATGCGAGTATCGAAATATTTAGCCACAGTCCACCACGCTGGCCTAGTGCGGGTGGACTACCATGGTTTTGGTTAGTTTTAACTTCGAAGAATTTACATCGTTCTTGACGCCACGCCGGGGGGATCTGATATAAGTCATCCTTACATTACTCATTAATAATGTCAAATTTTATTTTAGAATAGTTGTTTCAAAACATCTTACATGTTAGACTTCGAAACGAATATTCTATCCCCGTTTTTTCCACATTTCCAAATGCTGCTCCGCTCCTATTAGTCGTATATTGATGATAGCCATGGTGATTACAAATACCGTAGCATCAAAACATCCGACAAAAAATAAAAAATAAATACATTTTCCTTACAACCACGAGTATTAATTGTATGTAGTTGTTAGGAAAAAGTATTTTTTTAATTTTTTGTCGAGTTTTTTTTAAATGTCACGGTTTTTGTAATCGTGGCTATTGCCTGTCTGAGTTTTCGATCACAATATTTATACAATCTGTATAGTCTTCCTCGATAAATGGACTATTTGACACTGAAACAACTTTTCACATCGGAAAAGTAGTTTTAGAGATTAGCGAGTTCAAACTAACAAACAAACTCTTCTGCTTTATAATATAAGTATAGAATTTCACCTTTATTTTAAAGTATAACTTTCGCGTGAACATAAGAACTATTATTTAAAGAAAACTAGTCACAATTCATCGTTTGTGTTAAATACCGAACAAACAAAACTTCCGTATTTATAATGTTAGCGTTGGAAGTTTAGGTCCCCAAACATTTTCGGTTGGAATTTATGTTTACAGAGCTATTCCGCTAATGCTAGTTTTGCTTTATGAAATGCCAGCGAGTTTTAATATCGGACAAGCAGAAAGTTCAGCTTAGCGCAATATAGGTGAAAATTTATATAAAAAAAATGTGTTTTTAATGGAAAACACTGCACTCATTTCATTTTTTTAATGGGAAATAAGGTAAATGGGCAAGTGAGCCACCTGATGTTAAGTGGTCAACACCACCCATGAACACCCACAATACCAGAAGAATCATATGTGCGTTGGTGACCTTTGAGGAAAATATAGGTTCTTTTCTTGAACGTCCCTAAGTCGTATCCGTTTGGAAATATCGCCGAAGTAAGCTGAATCTACAAAGATGTTCCATGTTCATTCTTCTTCACCGTGAGGCCGTGGGTTCGATTCCCGCACCGAGACAAATGTTTGTTTGATTCACAAATATTTGTTTCGGATCTGGGTGTTTGTGAGACCGAAAAGTCTCTCGTAGTTTCTGATACCCGCGACACAGGACTTGTATTCTAGTGTGGGGTCAGAACCATGTATGTGACTGTTGGGTGTATTTATTTATTTATTTTGACATAAATGGTTTCTACGGGGTCTGAAAAGATTTTCTAAGGTTAGGTTGGGGTGTTTTAATGTGACCCATTTTAATTGAATATAAAACAGAAAACAAAAGTGGGTCAGATCGTGGTAGTGACATTGTTTATATACATCGCTTAGATGACGTCGTCTATGGGTAGCCTTGGAAAATTTTATTAATACCTCTTTAAATCTTTATCATCATCTATAGTTTTTTATGGGCTATATACAGCTCTTTAATTTTATATCTAATGAGGTGCAACTTGTTGTTCTTTAAGTTTCGTTGCTTTTATTGTATCAATAAAGGATGAGACTCGGAACTGCATGTAGAAGATACCTAAAGAGTAAGAATTCCAATATCTATTAAACTATTTAACACTATTCTCAGTGACCTAGATTGTTTAGTGACCCTGATATTTGAGCCATGTAAGACACGAATTCAGATTTAGTGCATTGTACTGAAAGTAATATATGATGTTAGGCATTTAAATTTTAACGGTATTTTCTTCTTTAATTGTGGGTGCATAAATACACTTTGGCTTATCCTTTCGGGAAATACAGGTATGAGGTTATGTACGTATCTATGTTGATTAAAATAAAGAGGTCAATTTTAAATTATGCAAATGGAAGGACATAATAAAAGAAATATGGCAGCTTAGTAAATAAAAATGTGATAAGATTAAAAACGAATATTATACGCAAATTCTCATAAATACATCTAACTTAGATACAGTCTTCTGTCGAAAGATTCACAGACCAAAAAAGCCTTGTAGGTTCTGTAACGCTTATAATTTAAACTAACATTTGCGGATCTAATAAAAATTTGTCTGTGAATCTGCAGCGTTTCATTTCAAAGGTAGTTTCAAACCGAATGCGCCACAGACTGTCAATTCCATGTCGATTATACAACTCGAATGCCTCCAGCAGAGCTGTTCGATATCCATTCTGTCTTACAATTTTGTATTACAAATTCCGATACCAGCCAATGATGTAACTAAAAGAATGTACTCCTCGGCTCCGCGCCAGGCGTCTGTGCGTGACACGTGGCCTATTTATTACTCAGCTTGATATCGCGTGATGGAAATTATCTTAGTTCTAAGAGACAGACGCGTTACCATTGGGAAGGTACATACATACATACATAATCTCACGCCTGTATTCCCCGAAAGGGTAGGCAGAGGTGCATTACTGCACCCACATTTCGCCACGTATGTATCAATCCCACGTAATAGGGGGCGAGCCTATTGCCGTTTCTGGGGCACATTTTCAGACTCCGGGCTGCTACTGAGAATTTCCTAATGGAAAAATCCAATAACACTTTGCCCGACCCGGGATTCGAACCTGGGAGCTCGTGATTGTACGGCACATATTTGTACCGCGAGACCACGAGGCAGTCACATTGGAAAGGTATGGGCACTTAGTATGTTTTTTGATGTCTAGGATCATTTGACTAAGTCATACACGGAGCAAAGTATGGATTTTTAGGTATAAAAAATCATATAGGTAGGTACATACATATGTATATCCTGTCTACTTCATAAGGCGAGAATCCAACATTTTTTCGGTCATGGGCCAGAGTAACCCTTTCAGTAATCAAGTAACGACTATTATATTTTGTTAAGTCTGCTAAACTGAGAGCTAAGGATAAGAGTTAAGATGAAAGAAGATCGGTAAAGAGCGATTTTTACTCTCTATTCGAGATATCATTTATCAGCATTTTTTACCGTAGTAGAAGTAATTGGCGTAACCATTACCAATGCATCTTGCGTTCTACAAACGCGTTTTACGCCACCTTCTGAGAGAATCATGGGTACACAACTATTTTCTTTTTGGGAATCAGGATTGACCGCACAGGAATTAGGTTCTAATGTCTTCTTAAAGGCAACAGCTTGTTTTAAATTATTTTAATCGGAATGATAATAAATACGATGGGCAGGAAATCAACGAGACTCAGGCTACATATTTGGTTAAATTAAACCTTGGTTAAATTAAAAAAAAAAATTGCTGCTAAAACTAGTTTTGACGTTCAACTCGTTATACTTGTTAATTAAGTTCCAAAGAAATGTTTTTTTTAAAAGTCACATTTATTTTTCTGGCGACCGAGTGTTTTCTATTTCACATTTTTACTTTTATACAAAATATATTTTTTTGTAAATATTATCTTAATATTTAAAACAGAAATGATAATTTCAAAACCAAGCCTCCACGAAAGAGATACGTTTATTTTATTCCCAATTAAAATTTTGGAATGATTTTACAAAGTTTTATATTTAAAATCTGCAAAATATGAGTCTTTAAAAATGTCTCTCGACCTTTTGAATAGGTAGTGCAGTTCTGTAAAAATATGTCTCGCGGCAATTTCATGCAGTAAGCGAACCGTAATCTCGCCACGGTAATTACAAATAATTCGGTTGAGGCGCGTTGACCCGGAAAGTTTCATTTTTTCCCCCAAATTGATGCGGCGAACGGATTAAATTTACATTTTTTACTACCTACCCACCAAGCTTGGCTTGAGGTAAATTATTGTCTTTGTTATTTTTGGATGAAGTAGCTTTTTTGTAGACTTTATAAACAATTTTAGGGTTCCGTACCTAAAAATTAAACAACGGAACCCTTACAATATCACTCGTGTGTCTGTTTTTAATAGTTGAGCGATCCTAAAATTAATCGTTGCATCTTGTATGCGTTAGTCAACGCTATTCAACCTTTTTAAAATTCTGAAACCATTTTTAACCATCGGATCTGGAACTATTAATAGGCCTCGCAATATTGATACTAGTTGAAATCGTACATATTATGTACAAACTTCCCAGCCTTAGACGTTAACTCATTACCGTCCATACAAAGAAATACTTTATATGAATACGTTCATTTGGTGGAGCAAATAATATGTAAAAGTTTTTAAAAGTTAGGATGTGTCACCACCGATAAGAAGGTTGTTTGCTTTTTTGGGCAGTGGCTTTGTTCAAATAATTAAATAAGCTAAGTATTATTATTCTATCCCCTAATACCGAATACCTACCTGGTAAAATGTACTGGCGCTTGTATACAGTATTCTCTCGCGACGCGTTCCGATCGAAGACTGATCGATCGTCTATCCAATCACGAACAGGTATGTATACCTATATTTGTGAAGAACTGTGTAGATTATTGGCTATTAAGTTACAATTATGATAAGACTATCATAAATATAAGTGGTATGTAAAAAAAGTGCTATATATCAGCTCCTCACGCGTAGTAGGGGCTGCCCATGTAATTTTTTTTTTAATTGTGTCATTAACATCATCATTATCATTATCAGCCTATATACATCCCACTGCTGGGCATGGGCCATCATTTTGTGTCAATATGTTTCCTATAAATTTGTTGCATCTTATTTGGCGTCCAGTACTCTCAAAGATATAGACAAATATATATGTATATCATTAAATATGTTGTATGTTACTTTGCGACAACAAAGCCTATTTTCACGTGATAAACATGCACACATCTCTTAACCATAAAACAGCGAAGCAGCAGCGGTATTTTGGAAATGTCCCAGTATTTAACTGTTCGCGGGCGATGTTAACAGCCCCAATTCAGTACTCAGTGTGTAGTGCACCGCAAAATTATGTATTATACGGTGCTGCGTGAGCGGTCAGCTCGGCCTTTGTATGCAGTGCGGGGTAATTTACAGTCACACTTTAATATTTCCCGCTCTGTGTGTGGCTTGCGTATTATTGAGGATTTGATGGGGACGTACTACCCAATTGAGGTTTTTAGCAGTGGCGGTGCCTTTCATAGAAGCCCAAAAGCGTTACATGTTAATTTTGTAATGTCTAGTGTGTAATTCTTTATTGTGGGGTCAGAATATCTTAATTATGTTAATTATCATAAAGATTTAATGCCTAAAGATTATTATTATAATTTTGTAAGGCAAAATTATAATTCGAAAACTCAAAAGTGTGTGCCAGGGGTTTGAACCCGCGACCGTCGAGATTCTCGAACGCGTGCCTAAAAACCTCGAGGCCATCACGACTGAAAAAAAAATATATTCCACGAGAAAGATATCTGTTATTTTATATTCGCAGCTAAATGCTCGTATTTAAAAATGTGTTATTTTTTTTACCCGCGATCGCCTAGGCGTGTGCAATGGGGTTTTCTGTGCGTTTATTTTGTGTTATCGCTGATAGCTCGCTCGTGCTCCGACAATACCGATGTATTTATCTACACACATTTAAATTTATTTGCATACACTTTATCTCTAGGCTGTCATGGCTTTTCTGCCCTTAGGGTTATTGCCAGGCGTGCGGTGTTGTGGAAAACATTGTACATACGTACATAGTACATACATACATACGTAAATACAAACACATGGACAGCCCCGTGGAGCAGTTGGCTAGACACCAGCTTGCGAAACGAGAGGCCGCGGGCTTGATCCCCGCACCGGGGTACAAATATTTGTCTGGGAGTTTGTGAGACCGAAAAGTCTACGTAATTTTTGATACCCACGATTCAAGACTTGTATCTAAGTGTGTGGTCAGAACTATTTAGGTGACTGTTGGTTGTATTTATTTATACATAATCTCACGCCTGTAGTTCCCGAAGGTGTAGGCAAAGGTGCATTTCTGCACATATATTTCGCCTGACCCGGAAATCGAACCCGGAACCTCTCGATCGCACGGGACATTTTATTATTACTAAGATTGATAATCCATATATGATTTACCTACTATATCAAACTATATATACGTCAAATGCGCGCGGGCCTTCAATACAATTAAGAAGGGTTATAAGCCTTAATCCACATCGCTGGCCTTGATGTCGTTTCGTCAAATACAATTTCCAATCACTAACAATACATCATACTTTTCATAAAAGTCATAATTTTCATCAACAAAATAAAAATACTTAAATCAATGCTTCCATAAATATTAATATATAAAGAACCTTTTAATATGCAAAGCGAGGTATATCGTCATTGTTGTTCGCAGTACAGCGCCCGTTCGGCAAATAAATCGCGTAATGGAAGGCGAACAAGCAAGTTTCCAAATAATTCACCACGCAAAGTGCCGTAATGGTCCGCAAGAGCTCGCATAAACAATAAAAAGCGATAAAAATTCGCAGCGAAAGTGATTTTGCTCCGCACGCACCTAATGCCTCGCCACTCTATTGTTATGTAACTTGAATTAATTTCACGTTTTTAGGGTTGCCTTCCAACGGGTATATGTGTATTTAAACTTACCCATCACTTTGGTTTAGTTCTCGTTATGAATTTGTGGTGAGATTCTGATAGGAAAGCTATCTTGAGATTTTGGGACTTACTAGTAACATTTATAAAAAAATGCCCTGTGGCAAGGGGCGTTAGAATCCCACCACAGTATCCCCTGCCTGTCGTAAAAGGCGACTCATTGGGGCCCTTGGCGTCGCTGGACGCGCTGCGGGGGCAGTGCGTCCCCACAGAAGGTGACCCCGAGAGGGGCGGCGGCACGGTGGCCTGTGTCAGTCGCGAGCGCCCAAAATAGGGGTGCCCGAATCGAGTTAGTGGGGGTGCAACTGCACCTCTTAAAATCTGAGAGGGCCGAGACGCTCTCGTCTCGGAAGCGGACTGGGCGGCTGCGGAATCATTGTGGGCGCTTCTCGCCACGCACCGCAGTCGCCCCACTCGGCGCGAAGATGGCCAAAAAAAGTAGTAAGTGAGGCTGATCCGTCACGCTCTGAGGTGAAAGACTCGATCGGGTGAACTCGGAACCGCCGAGTGTAGCGATTGCCAATAAATTTTCTATTCTTGCCGTGCGATCTCAATGAGCATATCGTTATGACTTATGCTTACGCCTCAAACTTGATCAACAACAAAGTCCCAGACGCATATATCACTTATCCACCACGGGCGTCCGCGAAATACTAGCACTAGCTTGCGAAACGTGAGGTCGCGGATTCGATCCCCGCACCAAGACAAACGTTTGTGTGATCCTCAAATACTTTAGCTTGTAGTATTGGTAGTGGTACGAGTAGTGGCCACCGTACAAACGGCTTTAAATTATCTATAGCAACACGCATCTGTGTCAAATTTTGGAATCAGTATTTAACCAAGAATAAGCCAACATGACGTGTGAAGATTGTTGAAATACATTCGAAACGCTTTTACTCTGGTCGACATTCTGTTTGGATCGCACTATTATTCTCAACAAAAGCCCCAGTGTATGAAAAACGCAGCAAATTTCATTTATAGGTTTCTTTAACATAAAACTGCCAAAAGCGGGATTTGAAATTTAAATTCACATTCCGCGTACAATGTAGCATTTTTAATAATTGTCGAAAACGAAAATTATGACAAACAGTCCTATTTAATTATAGCAGGATAAAGAATGATAAATCTTGCCTGCGCCTCGCAGTGGAGATTCGCAGGAAAAATTTAGACAAAATAAACAATGTTGGCTTTGTGTATTTGCTGTGAAATGTTGACGCCTCTTCTCGAGGATTATGAGGATTTACTGCGCTTCCAAAAGGAATGTGCTGTCAGAAAAATGGTTAGATTATATTATTTTTTTGTTAATAAGGGAAGCACGGCGTAATGCTTAATTTATTCGGTTATTTAGTTTCATGAAAAATGGATGAGAATTTTTTAATTTGGAATGACGTTCAATATCTTTTTTATTTTATTCTCTCAGGATAACATATAATTTAGAACTTCCCACGAGTTCTCCTTCAAGATAAACCGTCAAACTGTGATCAGACTGAAGTCAGTTTTATTCAGTTCAAAAGCCATAGGTTTGTTCTGCAGATTCGAAACCGCGTTGAGCAACTGAACTTTCGCTTTACATTTTTTATATATTCAAAGTGAAGCTATGACAATCTTTTTTGAGATCCAAAGACACCGATAAAACCGCAAAAGGTGACTGACACTGTGGTAATACTACAGTAGAGCCTATTATGCCACCGTCAACGCTTTACCTCCAAGAATTTTGACACTCAAGTCCGTTTTCTACATCAAGTAATCATCATCATCAGCCCATATACGTCCCACTGCTGGGCACGGGCCTCCTCTACAAGTGAGAGGGGTTAGGCCTTAGTCCACCACGCTGGCCTAGTGCGGGTTGGCGGACTACACTCCTTAGAAATTCCTTAGAACTTTTAGGCGTGCAGGTTTCATCACGATGTTTTCCTTCACTTTCAAATATTTTATTACTTGCCTGGATCTATGTAAAACCGAAAATTTTCTTATAGCGTCTAATAGTCATTCCACAACAATATTAGGTATATTTTACTTCAAAATCTATTCCTACATCTTAGTATTTATGATAAGTACTACAAATTGCCCAAGGTAGTGATGGCCTCGAGGTTTAGGCACGCGGACGAGAATCTCGACGGTAGCGGGTTGAAACCCCAGGCACACACCTCTGATTTTTCGACGTTATATGTGCATTCACAATGAATTATCACGTACTTTAACGGTGAAGGAAAACATCGTGATGAAACATCAAGTAATACATTGCTTAAATTTATTTCAAAACAGAATAAGACCCGAAACTTTAACATGCTAGTGACGCTGCTCAAAAATGGCTCTCATTACGCTATCTCGGTTGGGGAAATTCTGTATTTCCTTATCTCAGAGGGCTGAACTGGGAACGTGGCACGCGCACCGCAGATATCACGATGTTTACAGACGAGCGAGGTTAAACTGCTACGTGACGCTTCAAACATCTCTTATTGTATGCATACAGATACTTATCGCGGCTTAAAATAGTTTAGCTTTTGTCGTGGCGTCGGTCGCGATGTTAAACAATGTATCCTTTTGTATCTCTGTCAAATTTCTTGATGATCGATTCATCATCATCATCAGCCCAAATACGTCCCACTGCTGGGCATGGGCCTCCTCTACAACTGGGATGGTTAAGGCCTTAGTCCACCACGCTGGCCTAGTGCGGGTTGGCGGACTACACACCTAAGAAATTCCTAAGAACTTTTAGGTGTGCAGGTTTTATCATGATGTTTTCCTTTACCGTTAAAGCAAGTGATAATTCATTGTGAATACACACATAACTTCGAAAAGTCAGAGGTGTGTGCTTGGGGATTGGATCTGCGACCGCCGAAATTCTCGACCGCGCGCCTAAACCTCGAGGCCATCACTGCTGATGATCATTTACTTACATTACATCTGTAAGAATATGTTTGTACATGACAACTTATTTGTATTTTGGTATATGTTCTGTT
Organism: Hemaris fuciformis; assembly: GCA_907164795.1. NCBI lineage: Eukaryota > Metazoa > Arthropoda > Insecta > Lepidoptera > Sphingidae > Hemaris > Hemaris fuciformis. The sequence continues at coordinate 13,143,465 of OU015440.1, forward strand.
ACTACTCGTATAAGCGAAGTCTACTAATTGTGTTTATGTAGTTCTATATTTTTTTATGATGTTTTATCGACCTGTAGAACTTCCGAATAAATAAAATAAAATAAAATTGTTTTAAATATAGTTTACAATTAAACTTATCATGTTAGAACGGCTAAAAAAGGGTAAGAACTGACACGACAAAGAATAAAAAAGGAGTAACATTACAACTGCTTCGTCGAGTGCATTTTCTTTTTAAATATACTAAGTATTGTGCGATTAAAAAAACAAAACACGTCTAAGTCAATATAGGTTCTTCTGCGAGTCTTTTCGCCACAAAGGAAGGCCATTCGTCCTGAATGCCGCGTGTTTACTCGAAAGCCAAAGCGAGATTTTATCCGTTCGCCACTTCAACTCGTTTGATAAAAAACTCTTCCACATTCACACGCCAATAGGATATTTTTGCATGAATGGGCAGGTCTGGGCGTGTTGTGCTCGATTTCCCACGGTAGTGCCATCGATTGAGACTTTTTTTTTATTTGCGGTCTTTAATCCTAGTGACAACCTTTTTGGTGCACTATTTTGAAAAATATTTTCTAGAAGCTTCAATATTGAGTCTATTTATTATCTTATACAAAGGTAAGGATTAGTTTTGTTAAACGCGCTAAATTCAGGAACGATTTCGAGTTTGATTCGAAAAATATTTTTGTGTTTCATAGTCCCTTTTTCAAGGGAGGCTATAGTCTATATATAATCACGCTACGACCAAAAGGAGAGGAGCAACAATGGAAAATATGGCAAAAACGGGTAAAAATATTAATTTTGAATTAAAGTTGTTATCCTAATATATAGGTATAGTAGAATAATATTACATAACGCTAGGCTCTTCAGGAAGTGAGTCGTTACTAGGAAATGTAGAGGAAGGAGAAATTAAAGAATTATACCCAAAATAACATTATTTTTTTGGAGGAGTGTGGGAAATAAAAAATCGTATACGACAGTAAAAAATATGAGAAGGAACTTGGACCAGTCGCTAGTAATAATATAAATAGGAAAATTTAAGCCTTTATTTCTATAATTATTAACTGGAAATAATATGATGTGACGTTGCCTTAATAGGTTTTTTCCGTTTCGAGGGTAGAAAAATATAACCTTTTGATTTTGATGTACATATTGTTCAGTGGCGTGGAATATTAAGGCTGCTATTAATATTTGCCTCGTTGGTTTCGCGGTGTTAAAAGAGCGAGCGATCGCGAGGTCTCAAGTTAAATTCTTGATGGCAAAGTGTCATTGGATTATTCCGTTAGGAATTCCTTATTAAAATTTTGGAAAAGAGTGGACATCTAAACACCTGCTTACCTCTTGGATAAAAGGTACTATTACATGTACGTAAGTATTTACAAATGGTTTTACTTTATTTCTTTCAATTCGGATACAGAAACGGTACTGCCAACCAAATGCATACAGGCCATGTATTCAGACTTCCTTTTTTAAATCCGTCTGAAAATCCCCTGATAATATCGCACCTAACCTACTTAGAGCATTCATCGTGTGTGGGATTTGTTTGCGACCGCCGCCGCCACTTTCCGCGGTCCGCCCGCGATAAAAGCCTCTTTGTGTCGTCCTGTGCGCGAATAACTCTTTCAATGCAAGATTGCTCGTCGAGAAATATGCCAGAGTGTTTGATTACGTAGTGTAGAATTCTATGTAATTATTTCAGACTTGGGAACGCCATTTTAAACTGGCACGGAAATAAAAAAATAAATAGTAACCACCAGTTATCATACATAGATTGATTTATGTAGGTTTTTCTAATCTCTATATTATAGGGTATACAAATATCTTTACCAGCGTACTGTGCCTCCGGCAATCTATATAACCGCTCTAAACACAACAGAACTGTTAATATGTAACAGCTATCTTTGAGGTTGTGGAGCCCGACCGAGTTATCGGTATCGGTTTTCTGAAAACTGCCGTAAGGTTTTGGTTTACTACCGTTTTGTGGTAGTTAGAACTATCGCCTACATAGCGACCACTTTATATGAAACGTAAAACCAAACACAGTGATCCACGAAACTGTATTCCACGTTTTGGAATCTATATTCTTATTCGTATAGGCCGGTATAACAGCGTCAATTTTTGATAAATAGGTAAGTTCTGTTTTTCCATTGTGAATGAAACAGTTGTCATTGCATTATTGCAGAGACAACTGCAAGGGAAACTGGTAAACAGTTGGTATATGAATATTGTACATACATACATACATAAACTCACGCCTGTATTCCCCGAAGGGGTAGGCAAAGGTGCATTTCTGCACCCACATTTCGCCAGGTATGTATCAGTCCCACGTAATAGGGGGCGAGCCTATTGCCGTTTTTCGGGCACATTTCCAGACTCCGTGCTGTTACTGAGAATTTCCTAATGGAAAAACCCAATAACACTTTGCCCGACCCGGGAATCGAACCCAGGACCTCTAGATCCCACGGCACATACTTGTACCGCGAGACCACGAGGCAGTCAATATAATATGAATATTGTTTATATTTTAATTACTTAAACGAAAGGACCTGTTTTGACTTTACCACAAGAAGTCTTATTGAAACAGTCACGTCGTGAACCGCGCCCATTAATCATACGTGGGCAAGAGTATTTTTTATGCGGCGAAACTAAAAAGCTATTTAGTTCACCCAAATGTTTGCCGCGGGTAACTCAGTGATAAATGTAGATTGTGAGGCGCGCGGCTCCTACACGGATTGGCTTTTAGCGCCTGTCCACCTGGGCCACGCAGGGCGTACTCACGCGGCATTTTTAACACTACGCGATCGCTTTCTAAATGGAAGCCTCGAATATTCCAGAACGTATGGGTTTGTTCTATTTTTAAACCGGAATGGGTGAAGTTTGCCAGTCAATATACTGTATGTGTTTATTCTTTTTTTGAATTTAGATGTGTGATGTTTGGTGGTAAATGTATGGGTTTGTTCCTTTTTTGAATTTCGTTGGGTGATACCTGGCAAGTGAACGTATGTATGTTTTTTAAGATTCCTAATTAAATTTTACTAAGTTACCATGGCTTAAGTTTTACTTATTATATTTATTTAAGGTAAAATGAAATCCGAGTAATACTTTAGGTTTATTAAAATTAAGCCTATATTATATTATCAACCATGGAGTATTTTATTATAGAACAAATTTAATTATAAACATAAGTAAGTAAGAGTAAAATATAATATAATAATAATAATAAATACACCCAACAGTCACATACATAGTTCTGATCCCACACTAAGATACAAGTCTTGTGTCGTGGGTATCAGAAACTACGAGAGACTTTTCGGTCTCACATACACCCAGACCCGAAACAAACATTTGTCTCGGTGCGGGGATCGAACCCACGGCCTCTCGTTTCGCAAGCTGGTGTCTAGCCAACTGCGCCACGGGGCTGTCAATACCACAACTCGTGAAAAAGTTACTATTAACAATAAAATGTTGCTGTTAACATTTTCAGCTAATTTATAGTCAATATTTGCCTTTAGTATTCAGTCTTGTTTTGTTAAAATATAGCTTGTTCGCATTTTAGCTTTGTTCCGCTGTTGTTTAATGTAGCATACTGGCTTTATTTTCGTCGATTGGTACTTTCGTTTATGTAACTATAAGCCTAAATACTTTAATGTTGGGAACACGCTTCTGTTTATTAAGAGGCGTTAGGCCTTTGTCGTCGTGCTGGCTTAGTACAGGTTAATGTACCTGACTTTGCTTTGCTTTGTATTGAAAATTTATTAATTACATTTTAAAAAAATATCTTGACTTTGTTTGTGTGCCTTTGCAACCACAACTGTTGGTTTTAGTATAAAACAATTTCAGAGGCAGTTGTGTGACTGGAATGTCACCATAATTTGTTCGAATTGAAGCGTGTAAAAAGCACTTGAGTTATCGACATAGCTCAAAGGATTAGCGAGCTGAAGTGGCAGTGGGCAGGTCACATCTAGCTAGTGGTTGTGACGATATACGCAAGGTGTCTGGCAGCTTTTGGATGAGGAGGGCCGAAGATCGAGCCCATTGGCGTGTCACAGGACATAGGCCTCTCCAGCAGTAGACGTGAGAAAGGCTGTTGATGATGCATGTCATATTTGTGTTTCAAAACCCTCTCTATTGCAGATGAGGCCCGTGCCCAGCAGTGGGACGGGGCGTAAGAATACCGCCACGGCATCTCCTGCCTGTCGCAAGAGGCGACTAATAGGAATTATCGGGGTTGTTATTCGTATATAGGCTGTTGCCGATGATAGCCTTTGATTTAACCACAATTCAACCGAAAAACAGAAAAAAAATCTCCATTGACAACACATCAGTGTAGCTCGTGCGTATTATGTAGTATAAACGCGTTGCTGAAACTTTCCTCGTTCATTTTGCAGCGGCACATTGTGCATTGCTCTTTGACACGAATTGTTCGGAGTTGCGCTTCCAGCTCGTTCGTTTGAACAGTACGTGACAACGGCTGTCGCGGGACCGTTCTCTTTCTAACACTGTCGGCTTTAGCTCCACTATTGCTTTGATCTTGGAATTGAAGACATGTTAATTCAAATTCGAACTGTTTTCTGCAGTCTGATAATCCGCAGTAAATAATAAATAAATAAATACACCCAACAGTCACATACATAGTTCTGACCCCACATTAAGATACAAGTCTTGTGTCGTGGGTATCAGAAACTACGAGAGACTTTTCAGTCTCACAAACACCCAGACCCGAAACAAATATTTGTGGATCACACAAACATTTGTCTCGGTGCGGGGATCGAACCCGCGGCCACTCGTTTCGCAAGCTGGTTGGTGTCTAGCCAACTGCGCCACGGGGCTGTCCGGACTGTGCTGTTTGGCAGTAGGTTAGTTGATGGTGGTTGGTGATGGACTCCTCTTTATTAACAGTAGAGGCTCTTGCCTATAATATGCACAGAGCTCATTATTTTAATGGTAGACACACAAGTGCCATCCTTGTATCCCAGAATATGTAGTATGTTGTGTTTTAAGTTCCACGTGATAAGCGTAGTGCCGTTTTTCAGGCACATTTTCGGACTCCGTACTGCCATTGAAGAACTGCAAACAGCAAAACCAAGAATATTATTCTCGATCCTATAATCGATCGCAGGGCCCCTCGATCGTGTGGCATAGGTTTGCGGCGGGGTCCAACGGGCTAGTTAATTCTAATGATAATAATGATATTGATATTGATCGGTGTGATAGCCAGGATTACTTTTTTTAAATTAATCGATTGCTTCATGACATTCCCTAACTGTTATCGACTGCAATTATTATTCGTTGGCGCAGTATAGCTAAATATGGGTTTAAACCCACAGAGACTTACCTATTGCACCGTAGCTCTTACATAGCTTTTAAAAGTACATTTTATATTCTAATATAAACACAGCTAGCTATTAGCCGAAGCGTCCAGTGAACCCCACCAAGCACTTTGCATAAAACTCACAGAGGTTTAATTTATGGGTTATATGAATATTTATTAGGTTTTGCATGTGTTAAAAATAACTCTTGGGAGCAAGATTTTGTTCTATGATAAAATGCTCGTATGTTGTGTACGTGCATTTAGCGTATAAGTTTTAGTGGAGGCGGAAACTAAATAGGATTTATATGTAGAAAGTAGAAAGGTGGCGGGTAGCGGATGGATGAGGGCTGCTCAAGACCGGCATGGTTGGTGCCTACTTGGGGAGGCCTTTGTTCAGCAGTGGATGGTGATAGGCTGACAATATATATTATGTAGAAATTTGGAAATAAAATAGTAACTTTAGGAGCAATTCCTTGAGGGGAACTCTCATGTAGGATATAGCTTTCTTCACAATTGTATTCTTTACCGTTCAACCGACCGATGTTTTTTGCTTCCAAGCATTATCAGCTTTCAGAAAAGACAGATACTCAACCTCAGCTTAGTGGTACTACACAGTAAAATGAACACACTTCAAAATATGACAAGCATGATGTAAAAACCGAGCATCAAATAAAGTCAAAATCAAAGTCAAAGTCAAAATCATCTTTATTCAAATAGACTTTTACAAATTACTTTTGAATCGTCACTTTTATTTTTTTTAAACTATTGTCATTAAAATAGCGAGCTATGCTATTTAAATAGCGAGAGGCTTTCGACTCTGCACATAATAATGCCATCCCATTGTGCCTTTCCATATTTCAAACCCAACTATGATCTAAAAGTTTCCGACAGTTGCATCCGGCACCGATCATTAAACATAACAAAACACGCGACGCAAAAACGCCAGCGCAAAGATTAAACACGTTCAAGGGTTTGATGAAGGCAAAAGGACTGGAGGAAATGAAGGTTGTCTGCAGGGCGGCGCCATTTCCGCCGCTCGGCCCGGATGTGAGCAGTCGCTAAACAGGGGGCTCTATTATCGCGCCGCCATCTGCGATGCGTTGCCTCTCGCCTGTATTGTGAATTTCCTTTTGTCTATGCGCCTTGTTGCGTCCATGTGACGCGAGCAGACATCCGCGGTGTGCGCTTTGTTACGGAGGTTATCGTATTGTAATACTCGCACTAGTACAATGCACTGCCTTCATTGGAGTCTACGTACATAATTATACAAGGCGTGGGTGGTTGGTAACACTTGTGATTGGCGTTTTGTTGGTAACACTGTGGGTGGCATCATTTTCCTTTGTTATGTCGTCACTGTTGTTGTATAAAAATGTAAATCTATAGGATTTGATAGGGGATGTAAGTGAAAAGATGTAGAGATATTTGAAAATAAGAAAATAATTCATTCTAATCCAATAAATGCAAAAGTAAACACACCGTGTTTACTTGTCAATCTACTACAAAACCTAAGCCTGCATTTTCAATAGTCAAGCTACAGGAACACAATGAAAACATTGATCGTAACCGCAGTATTTTACGGAAGCTTACTTTTTGCCCCTACGTTAACAAGTCTCTAGTTCTAAAATTAACCGCCAAAAAATTACGGACACTTAAGAGAGAGAAAGACATACTTCAATCTCACATTTTAAGTATTTTTTGCGTTATTTTCAACGTGTAATAAGTTAAATTATTATAAATAGTATATATTTTTGGATTCAATTTTTATAAAAAACAAATATTTTCACCCTCACTAAAAAATCACGCAACCATACACGCAACTCATTACGTTGAATGAAGACCGAAATAAAAGAGCATCTATAAATGTTCTTGCTTGAAATGCAAAGTACAAGGCAAAGGAGCTCGATGAGTATTTAATCGCAGTAGAGACGGGTCGAGGGGCCAACGGATACAAGGATGGCTTATCTGCAGCGGATGTGAGCCGTGCGCCGGGAACTCAGCCGATATTATGGCCTTGCGTATCGGGACCCAGATTTACTGAGTACCCGTAATGGACAGGTACGGAATTGGGATTTTTGGGAAGTTTTTTTAGTGGTTTAGAGCAGGAATTATCTTGTCAAGTCTTGTGTCTTGGGTGGAGATACTTTTCGGTCTCACAAACACTCAGACCCGAAACAAATATTTGTGGATCACACAAACATTTAACTCGGTTTGGGGATCGAAACCGTGGCCTCACGTTTCACAAGCTGGTATTTAGCTAAATGCATCACGGGGCTGTAAAATTTGTTTCGAGTGTGAGTGTTTTTAAGTCAGTAGTCTCGCGGAGTTTCTGATGCATATGGCGCAATAGGTACTTGTATTATTCTTCTCAATAAAAGTGAGAGGCAACAACAAACAATAAATAAAATGCAACGTATGTTAGTTAAAATGAGTTTGAATATCAAGATTTTATACAAAACTATGGGGATGGTATTCCCCCGCTGAGCTTTCTGAGTGCGGTCGCAGTATACGTGCTCCCACTAACAACAAGTTTGAAAGTAATAGTTGAAGTATTTAGTGCAGTTTCAGACAGTTATCTCGATGTATCGACTGTATATTAACTATGGTATCACGGAAAAGGCATATTTTTAAACATACATCACTTTTAGTACTGTCCTACTATGTCATAATTTTGTATCTTTACTACACTTTAATCAGCAGGTAAAGTTGAAAAAATTGGGCCCAGGTATAATTTATTTCCGAAAATAATATTAATGACGTCAGATCTTATACATACGTCGCATGTCTGATTATAAGTCTCTTCTGTTATGAAAAGCACGTGGCTAGACACTAGCTGGCGAAACTAAAGAAAATCCCTACGCCGAGATGAATGTACATATTATGTACACAATCAACAAATATTTGTTTCGGGTCTGGGTGTTTGTCAGACTGAAAAGTTACATACCTGTTTCTGATACATATGTAAAACTTCATTTAAAGGAATATATTACTAGAAAGGCAAAGCTTGGCTAACTGGCTCGTTGGTTTTGCGGCATTAACCGGCTTGTTCGATTAAAAAGACCCAGGGTCTAATAGTGACTTGTAATGGATTTTTTGGGCATTCTCAGCAGAATCACGGAATGTCGAAATTTGCCTGCAAAACAGCAATTGAATTGCTTTTACCAATGTTTTTTACCTGTACCTTAGAGGTATTGGTGGGATTGTATGAGGGAAATTAGACAACAAAATCACGGATGAGTATGAATGATGCTAATATTATCAGCAGTGATGGCCTCGAGGTTTAAAGGTCGCGGGTTCAAACCCCAGGCACACACCTCTGACTTTTCGAAGCTATGTGTGTATTCACAATGAATTATCACTTGCTTTAACGGTGAAGGAAAACATCGTGAGGAAACCTGCACACCTAAAAGTTCTTAAGAATTTCTTAGGTGTGTAGTCCGCCAACCCGCACTAGGCCAGCCTGGTGGACTAAGGCCTAAACCCTCTCAGTTGTAGGGGAGGAACGTGCCCAGCAGTGGGACGTATATGGGCTGATGATAATATTAATTAACAACATTTAAATGCCACGCTTATAAAGCTGTAAGCAACGGTTTATAAATAAGTTTGGTTACGAGAAATCGATGAGAATACTTGTCTTAACTCAACGATTACGCATCAAATTTCAATTTGAAGAACGATGTAATGGAAAATTTAATTACATAGGATCAGTTTGTCCAAGATCGCCCTCGATTCGTTCAAATAAAGCTGATCAATACAAAGGGCCTGGCATTAATGGAATTATAATAGCTTCGTATAAAACACTGCTTGCTGAATTTTATCGTAAGCTTTAATAGATTTTGTTGGGCAAACAATTAGGAAATGCTCTTCAGAATATTAACTAGTCTGCGTAATTTCGTTTAGATTAATTGTTTTCGTAAAGGTCACGGAGTACAATCAAAGATATGTTTTCAGCGACTATATTTTACTGGAACGAACGGTCGAGAACCTCTCATGTTGCTCCTTTCTAATTAGCTTACACCACATAAATAAAATCGTCTGCCTCGTGGTCTCGCGGCACAAGTATGTCCCGTGCGGTCTAGAGGTCCTGGGTTCGATTCCCAGGTCGGACAAAGCGTTATTGGGTTTTTCCATTAGGAAATTCTTAGTAGCAGCACGGAGTCTGGAATCGTGCCCGAAAAACGGCAATAGGCTCACCCCCTATTACGTGGGACTGATACCAACCTGGCGAAATGTGGGTGCACAATTGCACCTCTGCCTACCCCATCGGGGAATACAGGCGTGAGGTTATGTATGTATGACATAAATAAAATTTACAAGTAAATTTCCATTTGATTTGATTTGAAACGGTTAGTTTATTCATTACAATCCACAGTCATAATTAGGTTATGTAGTGTTGTGAATTACTACACAATATGTCGGTGCGACGTAGTGAGGCAAGCGCTCCTCGGCAACTGTCGACAAGTTAGCTCAAGTGTCGCACGACTTGACTAACTTACGGAGTCATGTCGGCGTAACTGAGAACTGAAGTACGAAATTATATAATGCGTGGTAATGATAAATTATTCATATTTATATAACTAGCGATAGTATTTGGAATAAAGTACTCACGACTGTTTCGGGGTCTCGCAGCGCAAGTATCGTGTCATCTTAGAGGTCCTGGGCTCGATTTTCGGGTTGAGTTAATAATTATTGGGTTTTCCATTAGGAAATTCTTAGTAGTAGCGAGGAGTTTGGAAATATGCCCGAAAAACGACCATAGGCTCGGCCCCTAGTGTGTGTTTGTACGTAATTGTGTATTGTAAGATATTTCATAAAGAATAAAATGTTGTACTATAAGTAAATATCACCACAAAGTATTAATTTTCTCTTTGTTATTGAATGTTATGTAGAAATAATATATTTTCCAAGGTCCTTGAGACATAGCTTTTATTTCGTCTGGTAATTTTGTCTGCAATTTTATTATAGTCTAGACCAGGGGTCGGCAACCTGCGGCTCGCGAGCCACATGCGGCTCTTTGGATGTGAAGCTGCGGCTCTTTAGTTCCATGCGCTTTGGCTGTGACAGGAAAAAATAAAGGGACAACAACGAATCTTCAGAACATAATAAACATCGTAATACACGAAAAAGCGTTTTGTGCCCCAACATTTCCGGCTGAAATAGTTGAGGGCTAAATAGTGGTCAAGATTGTTACAGCATCTTGTCAAAAGCAGAGTGCTTTTGACCATCGTCAGTTTAAATAATTTTTAAACGAAATGGAGACTCAGTATTCCAACCTCCTTCTTCACAATTAAAGTGCGATGGCTTTCCAAAGGTAAGTTGTTGAAACGTTTTGCTTTGTGTTTGAATGAAATAAATACATTCCCAAATGAAAAAGGCCTTAATCACCCTGAATTAGAGAACGGCAAATGGTTGCAAAAACTTTACTTTATGGTGGATATTACGGAGAAATGAAATGAGATGATACATCTAAAATTGCAAGGAAAGGGAAACCTATGTTTTGGTAGAAGAATTGGTTTGTTTCGAAGAAAAAAAATATTATTTTTGCAGAAGATATTCAGAGCGATAAATAACTTAATTTAAAAATTTTGAAGCTATATCGCAAGAAAACCAGTGCAATTGTTGACACGAATTAATTCAGCAAAGTTATAAAAAAAAATTTAAGATGAATTTGCTGACAGATTTCAGCAATAAAAAAACAACAATTTCGGGTGATACGATTATAATAAACAGTGATGGCCTCGAGGTTTATTCGAGAATATATCGAGAAACTTTAAAGTCTCAATCAATTATTCTCCCTAAATGCAATTAATAACACCTAAAGCCTTGCTGCGAATATTGCTTTCAAAATACATTTTTGTAGACAAAACACGTGTAGCCTTCTAAGGAGGTGTATCTACCGTATATTATTATATATATACTCAGACAAATAGAATAATAATTAATCTGTAGGTAATATATTATATGAAGTCGTGATGGCCTCGAGGTTTAGGCATGCGATCGAGAATTTCGACGGTCGCGGGTTCAAACCCCAGGCACACACCTCTGACTTTTCAAAGTTATGTGTGTATTCACAATGAATTATCACTTGCTTTAACGGTGAAGGAAAACATCGTGATTAAACCTGCACACCTAAAAAGTTCTTAGGAATTTCTTAGGTGTGTAGTCCGCCAACCCGCACTTGGCCAGCGTGGTGGACTAAGGCCTAATCCCTCTCAGTTGTAGAGGAGGCCCTTGCCCAGCAGTGGGACGTATTTGGGCTGATGATGATGATGATGAAAACCAACAAAACCACTCTAACATTCTTAGTAAATCCTCTCAAAACAAATAGTAACTAAATCCACATTGAGCCATTTGGAGCTCATACTGGATCTCTAGAAATGCAATTGATCGATTTAAAAAAGTAAAGCTTTCAGCAAAAACAGTAGGTACTTTTCGAACCCCTAAAATTGACGAAAGACTGATCGTACAAACATGTTAATTATCAATTATTTTACAAAATGCCCTATATTGTCATCTAAATAGTTAGTGAAGAACATTTTAAGATTTTTGTGTAAATTTTGATAAATAACAAGACAGCTGAACGAAGGTTTTCATAAATTCAATTTTAGAGTCATTTTCGAGGGTCAAAATTCGGATTATTTTATAACATATTTATCAAAATAAAATTTTGTTGAATTGGAAATGTCCCCAAGCAAATAATTAGTGAAAAACATTTTAAGATTTAGATCCCTTATTCAAGTAATAAAAAATCTAAGGCATTCGAAATATGATGCGCACAGCCCGGTGCAAATCATTTTGCCGCAAGGCCTTCCAGAGAGAGGACGTATCGCTCTGTGCTCCGTCGATTTTTAGTTTCGTCGATGTTTTCGCGGTTACCTCACTGCCTTCCGAACAATGATGATGATCTGAGTGATGTATTTGCCATTTTATAGATTCAATAACCATTATTTAATTTAATTTAATTTCATATCATTAACTACCGACGCTGGCGTTAGTGCGAGTCATATTTACCGAAATTTGACTAGCCGCGGGGAGCGTAAACGCCCTTAAAATTAAAATAAGAAGCTAATTAACAAATGACAATTTAGAGCCGTGTTTGAAACTTAAAACAACAAGTTATGAGCCTTTATCTAAACTTTCTAAAACCATGCTAAGCCAAAGCTCCCATTGCATTTGTTTGCTGAAATGTATATTATTGTTTTTATTTTTAAATACTACTTACATTGTTTATTAAAGTTACAATTTTCTACTTGAATAACCAACGCAAAAGCCATCGCTCCTATTGAATGTGTTTGCTCAATGTAGATTTTTTCCGAGTCAAAATTTTCAATAACTATATTTTATTTTTCTTTTTGAATTCAGACAAATGACTAACGTATCACTTTCATTCCAATTTCACATGGAGTGCGTTTTAAACAAGAATACAAACGACATATATTTTCTGAGAAAATCTACCGTAGTAAAAGTAATGTATATTTTTATAAACAATCACAAAGTAGAGATTTAAAAGAACAAAAAGGCCGCCGACTTTTTTTTTAAAAAGCTGATATTTTGACGCGAGAATTTTCGATTGAAAATGATGGCTTTTACGATATTAAGTCAAAATTAGGGAAAAAATTAATATGTCAAATCGAATAAATGACAGCGTGTTTGGTACATGAAAATGGAAGTTTTCACCAAATTCTGTGAAATACAAATTATTTTTGTAAAATATAAAATTAAAAACCAAAGACTTGGTTATTTGATTTTTTCACATAAATTTTGAGGTTATATGGAAAAAGTGTAAACACAAAAGTTGTAGGTCTTTTTATTACCTACAACTTTGCCATTTAACTTTTTTGCATAGGAATTGTAGTTTTGCCGGAAATCGAGATGAAATGAGATAAACCGTTTTTTCCCCTTAATTCTACCCCCGCCACCCTTTCCCGACCTCAGATCGCCCGTAATTTATTTTTCCTTTAATTTTTGTTATATTCTCTCTCTCTTTTCCAATACGTTTCATTCTACTATAATTTTATTTTGTTTCAAAAATTATCGACCCTGGTCTAATATGGGTAACGATACGTATTACTGCATTGCTAAATGTCAGTAGCTTCTATTAAGACGACAAAAGATGTCGCCAATCAGAGTTTTATAGCTATAGGAACGATTGAAGTCGGTGTTCCACATAATATGGAACTGGGTGCCTTGAAGGGTTAAGTTTTTACTTAAATAAAAAGTGATTATCTAATTTGTTGTGGAAAAACACTATTTATATACATATATGAATAAATAGATATTTTTCTTATGAATTAGTTGAAGATTTTTTTTTTAATTTCAAGTACTATTTATTTTTGACAAGAATTTTTTTTGCGGCTCTTTAAAATTTTGAAATTTTGAAAATTGAAATTTTTGGCTCTTCTGACTCAAAAGGTTGCCGACCCCTGGTCTAGACGGTATGGAAACAGTACTGAATTAAGGATTTGGTGCGGGGTAATAAGCATGCAAACATTATTATCGAACAGATATTATATAGAAAATAATATTCATAGCTCCGATTGGATACAAAGTTTTTTGTCCACGGCATGCAATCTTATTTCACTCCGTCAATAAATAAAAATTATTAGTTTTTTACGGCACGGTAAAGGGACAAAACCCTAGTGTTGGTAAGCACTGTGTTATATACAGAGAAAAAAAATCTAATCTGCAAATGTTTTGGTACTAAAAAAGAAAATAGTCTGACCACTGAAACCGCAAATCGGCGAGCCAGACGAAACGTCACTCATTAGGGCTTCAACGACGGCCCTGACTATTTATTTTGATCCTGGCACAGCCGTTTCAGGTTCTGTAGAATGGTCCCTAATTAGAAAACCCCATTTTTCTACATATCATTAACTTTACTTGCGTGTTGCATTTGAAGTATGATTTGTTGTGACGTGTACAAAGCGGAAGCGAGTTGTGAGGTCGGTGGAAGACGTCCTAGGCGCACCAAAAAATTTGTGATTTAATAAAGAAAGGTCAAATTAAGAGTCCTCGCAACCGATGTGAATGCATGAAGAAAATCATATGAGGAAGCAAAAGAAATGTGTTTGGTCCTTAGCATTTAGCGCTCCATAGTCTCTGCCACCCCAATGGGAAACAGTGAGTTTATGTATGTACTAAGCTCTAATCTCTGTAATTAGAATGGAAGATCCGTCTCCAGCAAATAAATGTATGTGGCTTGTATTGTTTAAAACAGTTTAATGCTGTAAAGGCCACAAAAAAATGGTACAAGACTTTTAACTCATTAGGGTCTACAAAACATGTATGTATAAGAAGGTAAAAGGAAATGCCAGACTAAGAGTCAAACATAATTTAGGTCACGTGAACGGTTAATTTTTTCACAGCTCAGGACGAGGAAACTAGGCTGCACGGAATCACAAAGAGGGACTCCGTACGACACACACAGTACGTAACTGCAAGCGCATTTGAAAGAACTTAGGCGTGTTTATGACGAATTTAACAAGCGACCTGCCTCTAGTGGCCTCGCCTTAGTTGCCGTCAATACGAAATGTGTCGCGGGGCTTATGAAATGGCGGATTTTTACGTTTATATTATTTTTATGAGGCCTTTATTACACGTGGCTTGGAACTCAATAGGTTTTCTTTCTTATTTCAATTCTAATTGAGGATGCTTAGATCAAAGAGCTTTTTAAATAAATAAATACACCCAACAGTCACATACATAGTTCTGATCCCACACTAAGATACAAGTCTTGTGTCGTGGGTATCAGAAACTACGAGAGACTTTTCGGTCTCAGACCCGAAACAAATATTTGTGGATCACACAAACTTTTTCTCCGAGCGGGGATCGAACCCGCGGCCTCTCGTTTCGCAAGCTGGTGTCTAGCCAACTGCCCCACGGGGCTGTCAAATTAATTATTTGTTTGAAGATATTTGTTGGATTTTATTTGGTTGTGTGATAGCTTAATTTTTTTATGTTAATTTTCTCCATCTGTGCCGTGCTATTCAAATGGAGCAAGTAACAACAAGATACAATTAATTCTCGTGAATCATCACAGTCATGCTGGCACGGCTTAGGTCTACAAGACGAAAAAAGGTTATAGGAAGGATGCAGTGGCGGTACATCCATAGAAGCCCAAAAGCCTTTTGTCAAATTATATTTATATGTATATTCATATACTTTAACGGTGAAGGAAAACATCGTGATGAAACCTACACACCTAAAAGTTCTGAGGAATTTCTTAGGACCAACCCACACTAGGCCAGCCTGGTGGACTAAGGCCTAAACCCTCTCAGTTGTAGAGGAGGCCCGTTCCCAGCAGTGGGACGTGTATGGGCTGATGATGATGATGATATAAAATATTATATAAACATGGTCAAAAGCATTCATCTCTTTCTAAAAAAAAAATTTTCATTGTGTTTTCACTCATTATAATTTACATTTTGTCCAGTTTTATAAAAGAAACATAGCTCAAAAACCTATGTTTTATACTATAACTACCTCCAGGGTCCCATCTGACTCTGAACAAAAACAATTTAAAATCGGTTCATCGCTTTAATTCTGACACAAAGAAACTTATTATTGTATTTAGAACATTAGATACATAACCTCACGCCTGTATACCCGAAGGGGTAGGCTGATGTGCATTACTGCACCCACATTTCGCCAGGTATGTATCAGCACATTTCCAGACTCCATGCTACTTCTAAGAATTTACTAACAGAATAACCTAATAACACTTAATAACATTTCTAATATTTATTTTACGCTACTGGCCATTTGCAGAAGTAGTATATGAACGGTATAATGAAAATTTCCCCCGGGACGAATATAATCACGGGGACGTCACAAGAAACCACATCTGGCAGGTCAGCTGTGATATTAATGGTGTAATTATAGGAACGATGAAGAATGTGTTCAATTGTATCATTTAATTGGCTGAATGTTCAAAGTTTTGTTTTATGTACTATGTGAAATATTTTGTTTGAAAGAAAACAATTTATAGCCCTAAAATTTTTGCTTCTACTAAAAAAAAAACTAGAAGTCTAATATTTAAAAAACATCTTAAGTGATAAGATAACGGAAAAGTATTGAAATCTTTATAAATATTTTAAACTTCTATCAAAAGTAAAATCTTAAAAAATAAATCTACTGCATTCACAAACATAGCTTAAGGAATCCGTGTGTCGGGAAGAAATAAAATAATTCGTAGAAGTGTATAATATAGAGATGTAACCACAATTTTGTTTTGGATTAATAGATTTCCTTCCGCATTATCTTCTTTTGTACATCTTTTTTTAATTTCCGTTACAGTACCATTACTTGGGTAAGTTTCATAAACTTTTTTTATTTAAAGTTATTACCGGCCAGAAAAATAATAAGTTTTTAAATCCAAAGAGGTTATTTCTAAGAAATTGTTTTTCAGTCGAACGCGTAGGTACCGTTGCGTCGCCGAGCTCACCAGCTGCTTATAAACTTATAATAACGATACGAACTTCGGGCGAGTTACTTACACATAAACCTGGCTGCGAAGTGACTGTTAAATATTAAACTTTACTGGACTTAAGCATTTTTAAATTTCTATGTACGTAGTTGGATGGAGTTTTTGTTAAGGCGAGTTTGAGTTAGTATTGAAATTGTTCAGTTTCAACTTTGGCGTAATTTTAAAGTGAATTCATAGTGTGTTTTAATAACATTTTTGCACTGTATTTTATTTCAATGATTTTAACCAACTCGGGGAATACCAATGTTTAAATGTTGAGCTTACTTTTGGCATCTAGAATATGTAAATGAAATAATAGTTATGATTATAAATGTAGTTTATGGTTAGTTTAAAAAAAAACCCGAAGTCCATATTTTTGCATCATCATAAAATTTGCGCATACCATTTTTATGTTGCATAGTTTTCACAATCAGTATAAATTATTTTACTCGGTAGATAAATCGTTGTAAATAATTAGTAGGAGCTTTTTTAAGTGCAGTATACCTATTAACGACGCCCTTTTTTCAAGCCAGTATAAAACGTATTAACAAAAAAAAGGTTTTTACTTATAATAACACTAGCTTTTGTCCGCGACTCCGTCCGCGTAGACTACAGGGTTGGGTTCAAAAAGAAAATAAGCGTAGTCTATTTTACTATTATATTATTATTATTTTTACAAACTTTAAATAAATATTATTATTTATATCTAATCAACAGCCTAAAAATTAATTTCAAGCTTCTAGCTTTAAAAATGACAATACTTCCATACAATCTTTCATCCCCCTTTCAACGCCTTAAAACCCTTTTTCCGGAATAAAAAGTAGCCTATGTCCTTTCTAAGGCTCTAAACTATCTGTGTACCAAATTTTATTTAATCGGTTTAGTAGTTTTAGCAGGAAAGCGTGACAGACAAACAGAGAGAGTCACTTTTGCATTTATAATAAATTTCGTAAATTATTCTCCGTCGGTATATCACGACCGGTTCGCAATGAATAGTTATTTAGTACATCTAAACCGACGGCCGGTCTCTAAATACGTAACAAACGACTTTGAATGTGGTCTGTGATATTGTTGACGTGGTTAGTGTGGAATTAACTGACAAAGATTTTGTCTCGCAATACCCTTTGTTCAAAATTCAGATATTATTTATATTCTTGATACTTGCTGTTTCTAGGGAATTCCACTGTGGAATTTAGTGTCCTATTTATTTTGTCTATACTAATATTATAAATGCGAAAGTAACTTTGTCTGCCTGTTTGTTACACTTTTAGATAGGATATAGGCAGATACATACATACCAATGACGGTACTTCCATAGAAACCCAAAAGCGTTACATGTTAAAAAAAAAAAAAAAGGTTAATTGTGTAATGTTTAGTCTATAATTGTTTATTATGGGGTCAGGATATTCACATTTATATGTCATATTGCTTTTGTTCAATAAAGATTTAAAGCTTAAAGACTGTTATTCGGAATTTTGTAAGGCAAGCTAGGCTTTTGGGCTTCTATGGAAGTACAGCCATTGGACATAGGGTATTTTTAATCTAGGACGGGCGAATCACGACGCGGAGTCGGCCCAAAAGCTATATAATGCTTGGCCTCGAGGTTGAGGCGCGCAGTCGAGAATCTCGGCGGTCGCGGGTTCAAACTCCAGGCACACACCTCTGACTTTTCGGAGTTATGTGTGTATTCACAATGAATTATCACTTGCTTTAACGGTGAAGGAAAACATCGTGATGAAACCTGCACACCTAAAAAAAGTTCTTAGGAATTTCTTAGGTGTGTAGTCCGCCAACCCGCACTAGGCCAGCGTGGTGGACTAAGGCCTAAACCCTCTCAGTTGTAGGGGAGGCCCGTGCCCAGCAGTGGGACGTATATGGGCTGATGATGATGATGATGATTTCCAATGCTCATGAAATAGCTATATCTTAACCTAGAATCTCCCAACCAGTCGAAAATATGCGTCAATTTATGGCAAGATGCTTCAAAGCATTTTAGACATACATACACAAAAAAAAAAAAAACACGTTTGTATTCGTAATAGGGGGCGAGCCTATTTGCCGATTCTCGGGCACAATTCTAGATTCTATGCTGCTTCTAAGAATTTCCTAATGGAAAAACCCAATAACACTTTGCCCGACCCGGGAATCGAACCCAGGATCTCTAGATCGCACGGCACATACTTGTGCCTTGCTACTGAGAATTTCCTTTGTGACTCAATAACGTATAATAGATTTTTTGTTTAATTTTACCTTGTGGCACTTATGATCTTTCATTTCTCTTCCGACATCTCTATTCTTGGTTTTCTGTAAGAGATCGCATACGGTGATAATACCGCCTTTTCTACTCATTTATTCTACTTCAAAGTTTTTATCTTATATGTACACTAAAGTTTTAAATAAATAATAAAAAAGATTCCAGACTACATTGAACTATATTTGATAATAAAAGTTAAGCGAGACTGAGGTGAAATATTTTGCTAGTCATAAGGTAAAGTGTAAGGCAAGACCAAGGCAGTGATGGCCTCGAGGTTTAGGCGCGCGGTCGAGAATTTCGGCGGTCGCAGGTTCAAACTCCAGGCACACACCTCTGACTTTTCGGAGTTATGTGTGTATTCACAATGAATTATCACTTGCTTTAACGGTGAAGGAAAACATCGTGATAAAACCTGCACACCTAAAAAGTTCTTAGGAATTTCATAGGTGTGTAGTCCGCCAACCCGCACTAGGCCAGCGTGGTAGACTAAGGCCTAAATCCTCTCAATTGTAGAGGAGACCCGTTCCCAGCAGTGGGACTTATTTGGGCTGATGACGAAGGTAAAGTGTTATTACCTTCATATACCTAAATTTCGTCACAACAAAGGGAAGGTTCCGCGCTTTGAATAAGTGAGAATCGATAACGTTAAGGGAATCGTGCGTTAATGCGAACTCTTAAGTGATGGATGGTGACAGTTTTTTGGTATACACTACGAGAAAATGAGGAGAATTCCAATTGATTGTTTGAAGATGTTATTTTTTTTTCCAGGAGAAAATGACCGTATTAGCACTTTATGTTGAGATTAAGGCATAAACCAAATAAAATTCTTTCGTTGTACTAAAAGTTAATTACATTCCAAACAAAACAGCGATTTGGCAGCCGTAGTTGCCATAAATTTTCGGAAATTATTACACTTGGTAGAAAACTTAAAATAAGGTAATTTTAAGGACAACTTTCAAATAAACAAAATATAAACCGAACAGTAACATACATAGTTCTGACCCCACAATAAGATACGAGTCTTGTGTCGTGGGTATCAGAAACTATGAGAGACTTTTCGGTCTTAAAAACACCAACAAACATTTGTCTCGGTGCGGTGATACATTCACGGTAGTAACACCAAAAAACTGTACTGTAATAGTTATGCTTCTACACCCAAATTTCAATTTATAAATCCTTCTTATTGGGGGGGCAAATATAGTGATGTTTTTAAGGTAAACCGGATTCCGTATTTCCACTAAGAATTTTCCAAAGACCCAGTAACTTTATTCGACCTATTCGAGCCCTGGACCTCTTGATCCCAGTGCAAATACTAGAGCCGCAGGACCAAACTGACAAAAAAGTAGGGGTTAGTCCTTAGCCCATCCTGCTGGCCTTGTATGCGTTTGCGGACAGTACACACCTAACAAAGATGTGCAAGTTTTTCCACGATGTTTTCCTTCACCGTTAATGTGCGTGAAATTAAATAAAAAATAAATAAATAAATACACCCAACAGTCACATACATAGTTCTGATCCCACACTAAGATACAAGTCTTGTGTCGTGGGTATCAGAAACTACGAGAGACTTTTCGGTCTCACATACACCCAGACCCGAAACAAATATTTGTGGATCACACAAACATTTGTCTCGGTGCGGGGATCGAACCCGCGGCCTCTCGTTTCGCAAGCTGGTGTCTAGCCAACTGCGCCACGGGGCTTCAATTGCGGTTGAGAATCTCGACGGTCAAACCCCAGGTTCACCCCGACACTGACTTTTCGAAGATATGGGTGTATTTACAAAGAATTATCATGTACTTTAACGGTGAAGGAAAACATCGTGATGAAACCTGCACACTTAAAATTTCTTAGGAATTTCTTAGGTGTATAGTCCGCCACCCTGCACTAGGCCAGTGTGGTGGACTAAGACCTAAACAATATCAGTTTTTGAGGAGGCCCGTGCCCAGCAGTGGTACGTATATGGTCTGATAATGCATTCATTGTGACCTCGAGGTAATCGCAGTTTATTTGATATCATATACCTAATCTCAGTAATATCCACGTATAGTATATCCGTATGGTTTCACACAGCCGGTTAATCGTATTTGAGTAGAATACTATCCTGTTTAGGCCGTACGAGCCGATTTCAATGCAATTCGCCAGCAATACGATCGCAATTAAATGTTTCCAATTCAATAGAGCTTTGAATGAGACAATGTGTCTCCCTTTAATGGTCTTCGAGCACTTTCTCATTGTATTGCTTCGATGACAAAGAGAAATTATATTCTTTTTTAATTATTAATAATGGGTCGATGCTGTGTCGCTGTTTTCTTCGCGATTTCTTTGTGCGGAGTTTTTTTTGATTGTAAGGCTTTCATATTGATTATAATTTAGTTTTATTATATTGCATTAGTGAATTATAGATAACCTCTCGCCTGTATTCCCCGAAGGGCCAGGCAGAGGTGTATTTCTGCACCCACATTTCGCTAAGTATAAGTGACACGTAATGGGAGGCGAGCCTGTTGCCGTTTTTTGGGGCGTATTTCCATACTCCGTATTGCTACCGAGTATTTCCATATGGAAAAATCCAATAACACTTTACCCGACCCGGTAATCGAACTCGGGACCCTTAAATCGCACGGGGGATACCTACTTGAGCCGCGAGACCGTACGTACGTAGATATTATTTGAAACACGGTCTATAACCCCATAAAGGATAGTGAGATTTTTATTCCTACACTAACTGTTGGCTGTTATTGCAATCCGCGTGACATGGGATGAGCCGATTGTTGCTATCTGGGCACATTTTCATACTCGATATTCTTATCCGTATCCGTGTCTATATTAAGATCTTTTTAAAGGAAAATCTTATTTTTTTTCATAATTCGTAATCAAAATTTGAAATTCTAAATGACATGCTGTACTTAAGACAGTTTGTTTATGGTGTAAGGCAAAAAAAAAAAAAAGTGAGGGTAAACGAAACCGCTGTCATTGATAGCCGATGCAACAGTTTTGTCGAATCGATTTCTTTGGTGTTCCATTTTCTCGTTAGACAAAACGACAATGCTTCCCTAATCTTCAAGTATTATGAGTTGGTGTGGGCGAAGAGACCACTTACGTGCTTTCAAATGAACCACATCTATTTCAGAAAACATACAAATGTACATCGAAAACGTCACTTTAAAATAATATTATCTATTCATGATGAATGTAATGAAGATTTAAATTTCTAGTACTATTAAAACAAAAGACCTACAGATTCTTTTCGCTTATTTACAGATAAAATTATATTTTCAAGGACGATATACATAAATAAATCGGTTTCTCGATTGCATTTTGTACGATTTGAATTTTCTAAGACTACTTCATCAAACGTAATAATTCTATAAATTAGTTATTGCCTGCGTCAATTTTAACACGTCTGTCTCTACAATCTTTACAATATCTTATAATAACAATTAATTTTTTTTCAATAAAACTTACAAATTTCTAGCACTTACGAAGTTGATAGACCATACGGTTAACTTAATCTTGGATATAGGCTATCCGCTTAATTATTCCGGAGTTGTAACCTATCGGCGAACCGCAATTGACCCGAACTAACTTTCGCATAAAATCAAACTTAAGCCGCTACTGAGTTGGGCTGATGGCAGCCTATTATGATTGGTCCGCCTGCCGGCCGCTCAGTCTGAGCCCGGCGTTTGTCGCGAACGCACGTGCCGCCCTCCCTAGATTTTAAGAGGGAAAACTTTTATCGGAAATATAAAAATAAACTCGTACATTTAATCTGGAAATGCAGTGAAGGACAATGTGGGTTCTATGCTACTTTTGTTTTGGTTTTGGACAAATGTGTTTTGAAGTCGGTGTGCCGTGAACGTCAAAATGAAAGGTACATTCCTATATATTATTTTAGATTGAATTTTTAAAGGCGGGTGTAAATTATTTTATTATTAATTTTGTTAATTTAATTTTGTATTTCTTTTGAATAATCTTCTAAGCTCCTATTTTTTTGATTTCGATAAGCATAATGCATATGCAACAAGTATTTCATACGTAAAATTAATGGTATATGTACATATGTTATATTTTAAAAGTATTTTTATTATTCTATATTTTATTATTCAACTACCAACGTTTAATTCTATTAACACTAAATTTAAATTACTGTCTTGAAGCGCTACCAAAATAATATTCTGGGAAGTTTTATTATATTAAATTAACCGTCTTATTCTAAATTTGGGCATGTTGGAAAGATAAAGAAATACATTAAATTATTTTTTTCTTTATTCGTTGTATTCCAATTTCGTAACTTTTTGTGACAGCAAAAACAAATTCGTTGGGATGTTTTTCCCTTTTCGTATGAATCCCAGAGGTGCGAAAAGTTTTTACATTTTCTGATTTGTGATTCCCATCACTTTATTTGTTTGTATTTTTATAGAACAAGTAACGTATAACGTTAATTAATGCGTAATATTATTTTATAAAAGAATGAAAATATTATCTCGAAATTACAATCTTTTATTCGTATTAAAACAAGTTTTTATTAAAAGTCTTTTAGAATGAAAAAGAGTCCGTTCGTTTGAAAAAAGATAACGTTTCATTTTTCATAAAGTTTTTGCGTTTCTGATTTTTTGACGGCGAGACGAAGTTATTTTCCTAGACTAACCATTAGTGTAATAAAAGAGAACTTTAGAGTTTAAAATGATGTACGGCAATTTAATATAATTTGCTTTTTACATTTATTTTTAAGGGCAACATTGAAGGCTTTAATGTGATAAATATTTAATTGTCTCAGAATAATAATAATTTGTTAGAAACTGGATGTATACACAAGTCACCGTGGGTTCCTGCAATATTAAGTGAAGTTAAAAAGCAATAGAGTAACTAACAACTACTTTTATATACGTGCGTCTGAGTAGTCTAGACTCGCAGAGTTACGGATACGGACCCGTAACCCGCGACCGCCACGATTCTCAACCACGCGCCTAAACTTCGGGGTCATCACTACTTAAAACAATTTCAAATATTATAATATGCAGCATTGTATGCATGATTCAAATTACAGTTGTTAAACACAAAGCAGTGATGGCCTAAAAGCAGTGATGGTTTAGGCGCGCGGTCGAGAATTTCGGCGGTCGCAGGTTCAAACCCCAGGCACACACCTCTGACTTTTCGAAGTTATGTGTGTATTCACAATGAATTATCACTTGCTTTAACGGTGAAGGAAAACATCGTGATAAAACCTGCACACCTAAAAAGTTCTTAGGAATTTCTTAGGTGTGTAGTCCGCCAACCCGCACTAGGCCAGCGTGGTGGACTATGGCCTAAACCCTCTCAGTTGTAGAGGAGGCCCGTGCCCAGCAGTGGGACGTATTTGGGCTGATGATGAAACACACCCGCTGCATTTTTCTCGAGACTAAATTATTTAAATTCAGCAATAGATTATAATAAATAATAATAATCGCGGGAAGCCGCTGGAAGCAGGCCGCTTCCGACAGACAGCTTTAGAAGTCTTTGGGGCCAATGTCCAGCAGTGTACGTCTTTCGGCTGGTGATGATGATTCTCAATAGCATACCATTATGTTCGCATTATTCGCAAAATCACTTTGAATAAAATAAATTAAATAATATATAATATTGTAAGTAATAATATTGTATTCATGACGGCATCGAGGTGAAGGCGCTGATCTCGGCGGTCTCGGGTTTAAATTCCTTGCAAACACTGTTGAATTATCATGTACTTTAAAAGCAAACATTTGTGAGAAAATTTACACACCTAAAAGTTGTAAGGCATTTCTTATATTTTATTAATTTTATTTAATTAATTATAACCTTACCTTTCTGAGTTGGCCGTGTCTAGTCGAGTCGGGGCGAGCCTATTGCCGTTTTTCGGGCACGTTTGCAGACTTCGAGCTGCTACTGAAATATTTCTTATGGAAAATTAAATAACACTTTATCAGACCCGGGAATCGAACCCGTGACCTCTAAGTCGCACGGCATACATTTGCGTCGCGAGACCACGAGTTCAAAAAGTAGTTTTATACGAGTATTTAATATTCACACAACTTTTGTTAGGGAAGGAAACACTCTTTCCAACAATCATCTCATATTTATCATCATCATCCGCCATATATGTATCCCCTGGTGTTGGTGATGGTATCTATGTATAATTTTTAAGGTCTTACTGATGTTGTGACTAGTGAATATGGTGGACTTAATATATCTTATAAATTCCTAGTAAATAGTCATTTTGCCAATATCGCACATGTTTTACATTGTTTATGTCAATTTTGCTATTTCAGCCCCATTACGTACAGCTACATATATGTATTATTAAAAATACACACAGATGTTCCGAAAATAAAGGTCGCATGCCTGGTGGCTGCTCTGATAGATTTAAACACAGAACAGCTGAATAAGATTAGAAGGGAAATAGACAGTATTTTGTATAGCGACGAGTGTCGCCGCTTGTCTGTCACATTCTACTACGATCACACGACCAATGATGAAAATTTCAAACAAAAATAAAGGGTTGCAATTGGTTGACAGCATTTACAAAAGTATTGATATTACACGATACCCGAATTACTAAGAAGCGGCCGTGTCAACAAACATATGATAGTCTAATCGTAAGTTCGGTATGCTTGGTATGCAGACATTTCCTTTCTAGTCTTATTTAACTGTTCGGTGAATGGGAACCTAATTTTTAGGTCGTCGCGCTAAATAAAACAAAATAATTTATATTCAAAGTTTTGGATAACAAAATTCTTAATTTTTTTTAGCAAAAATATATTAATTAAAATTTAAAAAAGTCATTATCGTAGATTTTGTTTTTAAATATCGCCCTTTTTGAAAAACCCATAAATTGGCCGCAAGTTAATTTACATTTTTATGTTGGCACCCCTGCTCAGAAGCCGCGCTTGCGACCGGCAGAGGCAGTAAATAAAGCGTCAGCTCGCGATGGACGTACCCAGCTGAGATTTATGTTATGGCTCACTATAAACGACATTGCATTAAATCTTAAAAAATAATGGCACGTGACTTCGAAACGGAAACCTCTGTTGTACCGAAAGCTGGAACTATAACAGTTATTCATGGCTGGCTGTATGGTATATTCCTTTGCCGTAATAAAAAGTACCTATTATTGCTCGTATAAAAAGTCAATAGTATTGGAAATAGTTTTAAGTTAAAAAAACATTATTTACTTAAAAGAAATGACTTAGTTTAACTGAATTATGACTTTGAATTATTAAGTCACATTTAAAGCCAAGATTGACGATATTGAAATTTTGATGGACGCAAATAATATAATTTTTTGTAAAGTAAATTTTACTCTGAGACGTCTTAGATTGCAAGTTTTTTTCATTAGTAAATTCTAAGTACACGCCGCAGAATCAGGCAGTCATGTTATATAGAGATTTAATTATATATATTAATTAACTAGCTGACCCGGCGAACTTCATCCCGCCTAACAGCCGATTCTTTAAATATTTTTTTAGCCTAAGTTACTCCTTATTACGTCAGCTACATGCCAGTGAAAGTCCCGTTAAAATTGGTCCACCCGTTTCAGAGATTAGCCGGAACAAACAGACAGACAAAAATTGTAAAAAACGTTATTTTGGTATATGTACCGTGTAACATCCCTATGCATTTATTAAAAAGCGGTTATTTCAATATTACAAACAAACACTCCAATTTTATTTATTTGTATAGATTTTTACCATCTTAAGGTAAGATACTCGGTAGAAACAAATTATTAAATATGAAAGAAAATTTTCTTAATTTCCACGTCGTTGGAATAAAGGAGAATGATGAAGAACGAAGTTAAAACTAATAGTTGCTTAGCGAACTTGAGCTTAACTATCATGAGTTTGCTAACGTAGAAATGCTTTTACCTTTAAATGAATGTTAGAAAAATTCAAAGATTATTAATTTTGACAGCTTGGTAACACATATTTAAGGTGTAAGAAAATATCGTGGAAGTTTCTGGATATCTGAAAGTTTTTCATAGACTATTTTTGGGAATGTGATGAAAATAAAATCGAAATAGTTGATCCAATGATCTTTTTAAGTAGGTAGGTACTAGAGATTGCAAACCGGGCCCGGTCAGCGGACCCGGTAAGTAAATTAAGGCGCGGGAGCGCCTACTCATAGTAGTTACTGTTGTAAAATACTCGTATCGATTATTCTTTCAGACTGAAAAATAATTGTTTCTTTTTGTTTTGTTATTTATTATACTTATGAAGCCTACGTAACGTAACCAATTTGACATTACATGTTAAGACTATACAAGTTTGGTTGTTTACAGTTACAGTACAGCCTAGCCAATAAGATTTCGCTATTTGCTCAATTAGTAAGAATAACACTCACTAGTCTTAATAGCCAAAGTTTAAGAAAAAAAAACTTTACTTTTAGCAAATAAGAATTTGTTTTGTTTATACCAAAGCTACCAAACTTTATATCTATCTAATAAATTGTTATGGCACGTTTAGTACTTTAAGCTGTGTTATTGGTTTCTTATTATAATTATTATGAGAGAAAGACCTGCTTGTTTAAACTTATAAAAATGAATAATTACTAATACTAATGTTACTTTTCCGTCCATAAGTCAAAGTAATCATTTCACTTGAGTGAGACTGATTATTGTGATAATTGTTCATAAGCCAGTTTGAAATGAATATTACTTGAATCATTGTCTTTTTTCATTCATATATATAAAAGAAAAATCATAAAATACTTTAAAGATTTCATCGCTAACACAACCCGGCCGGGCCCGGCGGACCCGGCCGGGTTGGCGACGCATGCAACCGGGCCCGGCCGGGTTGGGAAACATATCGGGTTGCAATCTCTAGTAGGTACATATAAACGGGTACAATGGCTGTTCGAACCTTTCGCGAAAAAAAGAGTGCCGTTTCACAGCCAGTCTTTTTACCTATTGCGGAGTCTACAGAGATTAATACTAGAGTTTTGTAGTCCATGTCAAAGTGTATTAAAAATGCAACTTGGTACTTAATAATGTATAGTTGTTAATTTTATTTATTAATTTAATAGGGTAGTTAACTCATGATGGCCTCGAGGTTTAAGCACGCGGTCGAAAATCTCGACGGTCGCAGGTGAAAACCCCAGGCACACACCTCTGACTTTTCGAAGTTATGTGTGTATTTACAATGAATCATCGCGTACTTTAACGGTGAAGGAAAACATCTTGATGAAACCTGCACACCTAAAAGTTCTTAGGAATTTCTTAGGTGTGTAGTCCGCCAACCCGCACTAGGCCAGCGTGGTGGACTAAGGCCTAAACCCTCTCAGTTGTAGAGGAGGCCCGTGCCCAGCAGTGGGACGTATATGGGCTGATGATGATGATGAATTTAACATTCATTAAGAAAATTTGATAAACTTAAAATAAAAATTGTACCTACAGAAAGACAAAATATAAATATATTCTATATTAATTTAGAGGTATACTTCTGCACTAGCCCTCGATTTACAGCTAAAAAGCACCAATTACAGAATCCCTCCTCTTATCAAAACGTTTAATATTTTGACGTGCAAAATTCATCATTCATTTATTGAAATATGAATATCTTGAGCGAAGTACCCAATTTATAAACGAAATTCAAATGCATGTGGGATTTTGATGAGCGTACACATTTTAAGGCTCTCGAACTGAACACCGGCTAAATCGATTATCTCTCTGAAAACTAAATATTATTTATCGGTTTTTTCTTGGTTTGATGGGCGGCAAGCTAAACGTAGAGCCTCTATTTCATCATCATCATCATCATCAGCAGCCTTTCTTACGTCCACTGCTGGACATAGGCCTTTCCTATGGCACGCCACTGGGCTCGATCTTCGGCCCTCCTCATCCAACCGCTGCCAGCCACCTTGCGAATATCTAAATAGACCCTCTATTTGCGTTACACGAATCCAATTCATTGACTTTGGGTGAAGTGGCTCTGTTAGATTTATATTTTAAGTGATAACAGCTTAAAATAGGGACGGTAAACCGCGCGGAGTGGTTTAAATTTTGATTCGGTCGCTTTGACAGCCATTGACATCTTAGGGTTGATGATAATGATGATTAACTCTAAATAAACCAACCAGAAATTATTGGTCTTATCCAAGATTGTTTTATTGTCCAAGATTTGCTATAGACACAGCAATCTTTAATGTAATTTTTCTTATTTCTATAGCCGACAAAAATATATATTTCTCAGTACGGCAATACAATACTTTTGCCGTTGACTTGTTATGTTGTAGCACGTCTAATTATGGAGTACCCATCATATTCGAGGCTCCGCCATAGTGTCACGTCCTAAACACAGCCTATGCATTATCTTTCGACTGTTCCGTCGTTGCTGTGTTGTGTTGTGTGTTGTGCAAAGATATAATCATCTCTAAAAAGGCGACACTTTCTCAGGACTCATCATCAAGTGCAGTCTTCTTACTTCGCTCTATAACCTTAATATTAATCTTGCTAACCCTCTCAATGGTAGAGGAGGCCCGTGCCCAGCAGTGGGACGTATATGGGCTGATGATGAATCTTACTGTAACCAGCAATGGAAATTAAAACCATATTTTTGTTCCAGGTCACACGTTACCATGGGTGCTGGTAACCCTGGTGGTCGTGGAAGCTAGTTCGGGAGACAAGCGACCACATTTCGTAGTAGAACCTCCATCTCGGCTGCTGTGGCCCACGACTCGAGGAGCGTATGCCGTTTGCCGCGCTTCTGGGCATCCGACACCTGACATCCACTGGGTCACCGCTGAGGGGCAGTTGGTTACGACTATACCAGGGTTGAGGTGAGTAGTATTATAACTACGCCTGTATTACTGAAGTGGTTGGTAGAGGTGCATTTCTGCAACCATATTACGCTAACTGTATTTTTAGAGGCGAGTTGCTATTTGCTTGCTTATTGCTGCTTTTCGGGCACATTTACATACTCCGTGCTGCAACTGAGATTTTCTTAATGAACAAAATGTGTGTGTACTTATGTACACGCGTTAGAAGTTATACCACACGAAGTAAAACTTATAAATACGCCCAACAGTCACATACATAGTTTTTAGTTTACACTACATATTACATTTCTGAACGCACTCATATGTTTGACAACTAATAAATATGTCACTCCTTTTCTATTACTGTCACTATTCTACATTTAAAAAATCTAAAACATATAAACTTTTTTTGAAAGCAGCTTCAATCTGTCAATTATATTGGAGCACATGGGCAGCTTCGACGTCTTACTTTTTATGTTACAGTGATGCGCGCGCATTTTAAAATTTCACTCTCATAATTTTTCCATAACGCGCCTAAAGGAGCAGTACCTGGATGACCGAGCTTTGCTCGCAATTTTTTTTTTAATTGTGTTTTTTGGAAATTATATTTAAGTACGAATTACTAATAAAATGATGAAATATGAATAATGTTACTTAACAACGCCATCTGCTGTTGTGTCGTTAAAGCAATTAGTTGCTCACAAAAAATAGTATTATTATTCGCCAATAGATGTCAGGAAGAGTCATATTTTTCAGTTGATTTTTGTTATTTTTCTTCCAAATCAAATTTTCTAAAAATGATTCCTAGCTAGATCGATTTATCGCCCCCGAAACCCCCTATATACTAAATTTTATGAAAATCGTTGAAGCCGATTCCGAGATTCCAATATATATATATATACAAGAATTGCTTATTTAAAGATATAAGATAAGATAACTTCAAAAACACATTTGTGTTTCTGTTGAGATTAAATATCGACCGCGCGACTTATCCATTACATTTGAGACGTCATCTTAATCAAATCATAAAATAAAATCTAAGATTTGTAACTAGCATTTATACGTTCTGCGTATCACGACTTCTGATTTTGACTTCCTGTGTCTTCGAATTGAGTGAGCCCACATTAACCTCGTGAGAATAATGAACACCGGCGGCTTTTAGTCGTAATTATATGTTCTTGAGGAGCAGTTGACGACTGCGTACTAAGGCGTAGTATTGTTAAAGAAATTGAAAAGTTAGACTGATACATCTAGCTTTGTTCACAGGGAGCATTTTCAATTAAAATTAATGTCATCATCATTATTATCATCAGCCCATATATGTCCCACTGCTGGGTACGGGCCTCCTTTACAACTGAGAGGGTTTAAGGCCTTAGTCCACCACGCTGGCCTAGTGCGGGTTGGCGGACTACGCACCTAAGAAATTCCTAAGAACTTTTAGGTGTGCAGGTTTCATCACGATGTTTTCATTCACCGTTAAAGTACGTGATAATTCATTGCGAATACACACATAACTTCGAAAAGTCAGAGGTGTGTGCCTGGGGTTTGAACCCGCGACCGTCGAGATTCATGACCGCGTGCCTAAACCTCGAGACCATCACGACTCGAATGAAATTAATGTACTATTTATTAATAGTGAATCTTAACAATCTTCAGTTACTAATATCACTGTGAATTGCTTCGAAAAGAGCAAAACTAGAGTTTCTAACTTGATCTGTCTCATTGCTTCATTCTAATGGAAACTACTTTCCGAACCGGGTGTTAAATACGAATAACTATCTGAATCTAAATAAAGTTAAATATTTCAAAGATTCAATAACTTGTTAAATTTAATTTCTCACAATAAAACATACTATTTGTGTGATCAGAAATGGTCAGTTTTAGGTTAATTGTTGTATCACCTATTTACGTTAAAAAAATCATACATACATATAAGTAACATACATAAATCTCTTAAAAGCGGCACAAAATATCATCACCGTCATCAAAATCATCAGCAGCCTTTCTCACTTCCACTGCTAGACATAGGTTTCTCCTATGGCACGGAACGGGTCCCGATCTTTGGCCCTCCCGAAAAACATACACAAAATATACTGATCACTAAAAAAGTACAAAGACTATGAGATTTTTTTTTCAATTTATAAGGATACTTTACATACATACATAACCTCACGCCTGTATTCCCCGAAGGGGTAGGCAGAGGTGCATTTCTGCACCCACATTTCGCCAGGTATGTATTAGTCCCAAATAATAGGGGGCGAGCCTGTTGCCGCTTTTAGGGCACATTTCTAGACTCCGGGCTGTTACTGAGAATTTCCTAATGGAAAAACCTAATAAAACTTTGCCCGACCCCAGAATCGAACCCGGGATCTCTAGATTGCACGGCACATACTTGTGCCGCGAGACTACGACGCAGTCAGAAGAGAGAGAGAGAGAAACAGACAGAAAAATAAAAGTCATGTACAGTAAGTAACTGTGACATCCACAGCATTTACCACATACAATACTCTGTGGACCGTACACAAAATCGTTTCAACGAGAATCCTTAGCAAGATCTGCCTTCAGTATTGCACAGTCAAGCTATTCGATGTAAAATAAGGTTTCTGAAAAGATGGACTCCGCTTACGGATCCCGGCCAAAGTAAATATTTGTTTAAAGACTACGTGTGTACTCAGGCCCGTGTGTGAAGTGGTGTGTGATTTCAATACCGCTTACGGCACAATAATATGGGGGTATGGACGTGAAACATGAAATACATGATTTTTCTATGTACTCAGTTGAGAGTATTGACAATGGCTTCAGAGTTATGTTATCCTAGTAAAGTAAGAGATCGCCTTGTGCGATAAGGCCGCCCATTGTACTTTTCTAGTCCTCTGTACTCCTTAGTTTTAGTGTTGTGTGTACAATAAAGTTTTAAATAAATAAATAATTGTATTTAATGTATGGCAAGAGCTTATACTTATTATACTTTTTGTTATTTCAGTCTGAAATTAATAATATAGCTTTCAGCAGTAGTTAGTTATATTGTATAGGTCTCTCGTAGACAGAATTAGAGACATGACTAAATAGGTGGCTGCTTGTATTTTTAATTAAATTATCATTAAAGCTGTGTTGTAATTTTCAAAACGCTAACAGTCATGAATATATGATAGAATCTCTGGGTATAATAATGACGGTATAGCGGATTTTAATTATTTTATACCTTATAGTTGAATGCGAAAAATCCAGTGACTAACAATACTAAATCATTATTCAATTACCAATAGCTACGTCATCACTTTCTTTGTAAATTTAAAAAAGAAAAAAAAAGAAAATACTATTTTTATCGAGACCGGAAGAAACAAGTTTGGAATGGCCTGTTACCAGTCGACGGCGACTCCATTAAACGAACTATTCAAACTTCGACTATATTTTACAAGGCGATACAAAAGTGGGAAGTTAATATTTACTGCCATCAGCCGAGCGATGTGAGAGCGCAAAGTACTTACCATCCTGTTATCGCGAGAAATAAAAAAGATGTTTCATTTCATTAGTTCTTCGTTATTTTGAAGAGTCAAGTGGTTTGATTTTCAATTAATTATCAAAATTAGCTAGGTACTTGCTGTAATAAAGATTATTATTAATTTAATATGTCCTCGTTGTATAATTGAAAGGTTGAACTGAAAGAGAATGAGAAAATGGTAAATGAAAGACAGATATTTTTTTCACTGAATTAATGTTCTACCATGGCTTTACGATTTTTTTTTCATTAGACAGTTGTTCGTTTGTTTGCCACCTCAGTGATAATAAAAAACAGATCACATTGCATGAAAGAATCTTTATGTTCACTGAATCACAACGAAGTTAAAATGATATTCAAAATCTACTCCTACTTTTATCTACCTCTAACTTCTTGGTTTTTTATAAGTCGATAATGTATCTAAATCTGCTGATGTTATAGCTATTTATAATGTGGTTGATTTTACTCTCCATTAAGTAAGCAAGTTCATATGAAAAATCGATCAGTTACCATTTTAATATACGCAACACAGTTTCGCTTTCATGCCGCTGACATAGATGAAAAGTTCCTATAACCCGTTTAATTAAGCACAGGTGTGTGTGGAAGCGAACTGCTGCCTTTAAACCGGGATTTTCAATACTTCGAACACCATACGTTTCTCTTATTATTGTATGTAGAATATTAAGCGCTACGTTAATCTGTAATATGACTTTCATAAATGTTTCGATTATATTCGCCTAAAAGCTGTTGACTGCAATTCCGCATGAACTTTTGACTTAAAAAGGCATATTTTCCTCTGTTTATGCCACATTTATCATTACTGCTCCTCTATAAGATGTGACGTGATGATATATAGCATATCGGCTCCCTGCTACATGGAGTTTTTAACACAGAAATATTTTTATAAATCGAACTAGCAGTTTCTGAGAGTAGCGCTTTCAATCAACCAAAAAAATAAAACTAAAAAAAAATGTGTACATTTCACACATGGTCGAAGTGAAACCTTAAAAAATTTTGGCGTCAAGATAAAATAAAATTTCTTCTACTTTTCTTTTGTCTATGTTTTTATTGTGGTGTTTAATAAATAAAAAAGTTAATTATTATAAATTTTATGGCTGCGTTCTTTACAATATTTAAAATGAAATATAAAAATGTAAAACCTTTACTAAAATGTGCCTCTCTCTTTTTACTGTTGCTTTTTCGTTTCATCGACTTTCAAATCACAACGATACCAAAGAAGTTATCATTTCAAAAACAAACTGCAGCTTTATATATATTAGTATAGATTAGGAGCACTGGTTTTGTCGTCATGTGCAGTGCAGAAGTGATTGCCTAGTGTGTGAGAGTGAGACACTGTCACTGTTATACTGTTCAGTGTAGCACAAGTCATTCACAGTGAATGATCGGTGCCTGTGTACAAAAAATTATTAATGTCAATGATCGTTCATTTATTTATAAAATACATACATACATACATAAACTCACGCCTGTATTCCCCGAAGGGGTAGGCAGAGGTGCATTTCTGCACCCACATTTCGCCAGGTATGTATCAGTCCCGAGTAATAGGGGGCGAGTCTATTGCCGTTTTTCGGGCACACTTCCAGACTCCGTGCTGTTACTGAGAATTTCCTAATGGAAAAACCCAGTAACACTTTGCCCGACCCGGGAATCGAACCCAGGACCTCTAGATCGCACGGCACATACTTGTACCGCGAGACCACGAATTATTAAATGTTGTCAAAATATTACCTTTATTAATTGCTTTGCTTTGATTTCCGCTGAATAATTAAAGCAGCATGGACCGCATTACCGTTGTGGCGGAATGTGGAATCTATTTTTTATTTTTATCGACTCCATCTAATTTGAATATACTACTAATACTACATACGTATCTTGATCTATAGGTTAAAGCAGTGTTGGGCAAAAGTTAATTGAACTAACAATTAACAATTAATTAATTGTTAATTGTTGCCACTGCAATTAACAATTAATTAATTGTTCCTTGTCATTTTCACAATAGCAATTGATCAATTGTTAATTGCAGTGGCAGCAATTAACAATTAAATTAATTGCAATTAACTTTTGCCCAACTCTGGGTTAAAGCATTGAGATCTAGTCTACTACACTGGCTTCTACTAAAATTTGATTTGATTAATATCATAAAGCATTGAAATGTAATAATTATTTTACTTTTAAAACTACATAAATGTTAATCTTTTTCTTTTTTTGACCGAAATGTCTCCAGTAATTTCTGATACGACATAAAACGTTTATCTTAATGTTAGATTAAAGCTATGTGGGTAACTGTTAGACGTATAAATTGTATAATAGAAATATATACAGCACTTAAATCTAAATATTAGTACATCAAAATGCTTCTAGATGTACGCTTGTATAAAAAGTTTGCACTGAGGAACTCTAAATAATATAATAAAGTTAAAGTTGAGGTTACTTAGGAGTGTTGTTGCGTTAGGAGCCTTCATTCCATCCTCAGACCGACAAGTTAGACACTCCTTTCTAAAGTTATAAAGGTCAAAGCATTTTACTTTTGAAAGAATGAGAATAAAGAGGTTGAACGCTGCTAATAATTTAGAGGCTATTTTTTATACTGGCAAAAGTAAAAAACACCGTAATAACCTTTATTGTTAGTGTAACAGGTAAAAGTGTCGAAGGCTTAAAGTGATTACGATCTTTTTTTAATTAGCGCACTGAAGTCTCCCTTTGACTCACCGTCGTCCATACTGCCCATTAATATAATTAAAATACAAAATATATAAGAGAAACATAACTAGCCAGAAAATAGCGCTTATTTAAAAATACAACGTTTAAATAATATACCAAATGAATTTATTAGCCAGAAAGTTCCCAAAGTGGAATACACATAAGGCGGCGTGGCTCGGCGCTGCTAAGTTATAACACAGTAAGAACGTAATGACCAACAGCGGGCGACGCAGTTCCGTATTTTTAATAGTACTTTATACGCGAGCATGGCGGAAAGTTTGCGAGTTACTGCTCGGGACATTTAAAGTTCTTAAGTATTTTTTTAGCGTTTCACTTAGAGGGGAATTTTTGGTTACTATTTAATAGGTTTTGGGTGTAGAAAAATATTTATCAGGTACTTTAAAGGACTGCCTCGTGGTCTCGCGGCACAAGTATGTGCCTTGCGATCTAGAGGTCCTGGATTCGATTCCCGGGTCGGGCAAAGTGTTATTGGATTTTTCCATTAAGAAATTCTCAGTAGCAGCACGGAGTCTGGAATTGTGCCCGAAAAACGGCAATAGGCTCGCCCCCATTACGTGGGACTGATACATACCTGTAGAAATGCACTTCTGCCTACCTCTTGGGGGAATACAAGCGTGAGGTTATGTATGTACTTGTATGGATGTATGTTTTACGGTAGACGAAACATCGTGAGGAAGCGAATGCATAGTTATATTTTCTACAAGGAATTTCTTAGGATTAGGTCAGCGGGGAGTATTAAGGTCTAGTGCCTCTCAGTGGTAAAGGAGGACCGGATCCAGTAGTGAAACATAAATAGACTGATATGATTAGAAAGATCTTAAATTTATTAAAGAAAATTGTCTACTAAAATTATCTCTTTAATAAACACTTACTGTTCCAATTTCTTGTAGCATTAAAATTCCGATTCCAAGACTTAAGTTTTATATAAAATACGTAACAGATTCCATTTTTGAACTCCACTATTCATTGAATGTTTACGTAAAGATCCGAAAAGCAACCTCTTTGGTCGTTGAAGATCAAAATAATCAAGTTTTAGCGATAACACGCTAGGTCTCGTCGCGGTTTATCATGCGATAAATTGGTTTGAATCTTGATAAATTGAATAACTCTAGTACTTTGATCTGGGAAATACATGTGTCTTTTGATAAACAGATATTGCTTTGCCGAGATGAATTAATACATAAGCCTGGGAACTGGGAATTGCTAAATTTAGACGATGTTATGACGCTGAATCTATTGATTTTTCGGGAATTAAATATGGTAGGACATAATTAAATTATGGGTTGTTTATTATATTATTTAGAATACAATGAACCAATATGGTATTATAGTGAATGCAACGGGGAAAGTGAGCTTTCATAAACTTTAGAATCGACTTTTGTGGAAATTGTATTTTTATGACAATAAATTACTACTTTCTACTTTTAAAAATAAAGTAGATTACCGCAAGAAACATTTCTCCATATACCCACATTTTGGCAATTGTCCTATGTTCAGTCTATTACCACTTTTGAACGCATTTTCAGACTCCGTGCTGCTACGGAGATATTTTTCATAGACTCAATAGCACTGCCCGACTGATCCTTCATACATACATACATACATAACCTCACGCCTGTGTTCCCCGGTGGAGTAGGCAGAGGTGTATTTCTGCACCCACATTTTGCCAGGTATGTATCAGTCCTACGTAATAGGGTGCGAGCCTATTGCCGATTTTTGGCCACATTTCCAGACTCCGTGCTGCTACTGAGAAATTCCTTATGAAAAAACTGCACTTTCTCCGACCTGGTTTTTCAATAATTAATAGTACCTACAGTAAGATACACGAAGATGAAAATTTAACCATGGTACTTCCCTCACCTGAGCGTACCACAAATAAAAATAAACCGAAAGGTTAGCGAGATCGTTAATTCTACTTACTTCGCTGTTAATAAATTGGCCGAGTTTCCGATTCTGTTGGGATGAAGTTGTCGAGGACGTGCTGTTCGGACGAACCCCATGTGTCGAGTGAAGTTCGTGTATCTTGGGCGTAGTTCGCGCAATTACTAACTTTCCACCGTCCTCCTAACTCAGCTCAATTTATTTAGCGCGAGTTCGGGAAGGTAATGAACTATTTAAAAGTGCTGATATCTGATGCTGACGCTGATAATTGTGGAGTTAATTAGTTGTCCAGGTAATACTTTTTAGTTAGAGGTGCAGGAAGAGATTTATTTATTGTTAGCTTGTTCCGTTCTCGGCGGTCGCAGGTTCAACACCAGGCACACACCTCTGTATTTTCGAAGCTATGTGTGTATTCACAATAAATTATCACCTACTTTGACGGTGAAGGAAAACATAGTGATGAAACCTACACACCTAAAAGATCTTAGAAATTTCTTAGGTGTGTAGTCCGCCAACCCGCACTAAGCCAACGTGGTGGACTAAGGCCTAAACCCTCTTAATGGTCTAAGAAGCCCGTGCCGTATATGGGCTGATGGTGATAGCATAAAGCCACTGTATGTAAAACAAAATTGTGCACACGAATCTAATTTACGAGACTGCACCGCACTAATTTCGACATTACCTGAAATTGAATGTGCAAAAGAGTCGGTTACAGGCGAGTTCATTCATTCAGCCGGAGCTCGGCAAAAGTACACGATATTGAATAAAACTGCTGAATTGCGCGGCGCTGTCGTACTCTGAAATGCGCACTTGCCTTTCTACTGACTTTAACTTTATTTACAGTCAAAGTGCTATCCTTTAAATTTATTTCAGATTTTGCATTGAGGTTACTTTTGCCAGTGAATACTTATTCTGGTTTGGTTAAATGTTACAACGAGAGTTGCTTTAATAATTTTCTGTATTCAACGATTCTTTAGGAATTTTATGATATTATTGTGCTGCCATTGGAGATAATATAAAATATATATTAAGTCTGTACCGTGTTTGGAGGGTAAAGGTAAGGAGTGTCATCTATTACATGCAAAAGTGTCCTTCAAAATGTATTAAATTGGAGGCGCCACATTAGTATCAG
This sequence comes from Hemaris fuciformis, assembly GCA_907164795.1. Lineage (NCBI taxonomy): Eukaryota > Metazoa > Arthropoda > Insecta > Lepidoptera > Sphingidae > Hemaris > Hemaris fuciformis. The sequence goes on from OU015440.1 coordinate 13,182,503, forward strand.
CATCATAAATTTTAAAGGAATCGGAAATCAATAAACGTACTATTTACAGTTCAGGATATAAAATCACCTACACGCGTTTTTCATAATAACTTTTTAAGGTAATATGTACTACATTAATTTGTACTACGAAAGTAGTTGACATTTTCAATAAGTAACTACTTTAGTCGACAATAATATTAAATTCATACCATGTCCTTTGTCTACACCAGCGCCATTCTGGAGGGTTTTTGAACTGTTATTTACAGCTGACCGCTGGACACTTTTTTCGAGTTTCTACTATAGGAGATGACACTCCTTACCTTTACCCTCCATCGTAACGTGAAAGCGATAGGTAGATGACAATTTACCCTATACATAAACACACACATTCCACCATCTTATTTTTTTTTAAATTTCATAGCATAAAAATCCTATAAGTTATCATTATCAACGACTCGGATATCGAACCTACATCTGTAGATCCTTCGCGGCGGAAGTGTGCCACGGGAGCACCTGGACAGTCTAATAATTTTAAATATATTATACATTGTAATATGAAATATTATACAGGGTGTATTCAGACCGTGATCGGATTTTTTTTTTATTTTTTGTCGGAATTTTCTTTAACGCTAGGGGGTTTGTAATCACCTTAGCTATTACCTGCCTTACTTTCCGATCACGGTCTGAATACACCCTGTATATTATAAATTTAAGATAAAAAAATGTAAATAAAACAATTCGAGCCTAGCTGGGGGTCTAAGTTTGTTCAATTTTCTTAGGTACATACATAATCTCACACTTAAAGGCAGTAAATATTCAATGTCTAAAATTCACTAGCTATGTTTTTAGTGGTACAAAGGTGGGCAAGCTTATTATTGAACAAGTACATATTATTGTTTTTCTTATATCATAAATGTTTAAGATCTTTATTTTGGAAAGTTTTATATACTGTCACGACAAATTGACTACATTACACCTGGACGATGTCCAATCAGACCATTTAATGGCGAGAGACTCCCACCCATCCTTTACCTCTACTTTATCAAATATAGGTTTCTATTAAATAAAAAATACTGCTTCATATTGGTCTAACACTGACAAAAAATAACGGAAAAAATATTTAAAGATATTATACTTCTTAGATAGCTATTTTCACCCTGTAGTGATGTGGTGATATACACTTGTATTCAACCAAAATAGCCATGCATTTATCCGAAAGTAACGTTTTGAAAGCATCCAAACCTATTCACATTTGAATCACCATTATCTGTACTGAAAACAAAACTATCCATTAGTCTTCTATTGTATTCGTATTTGTAGTATTGTTCAGCGTTCACTCGAATTTCGAGCTGTATATACTTATCTACAGTAACATTAAATATAGTTAGTTGTAATATCTAGTTGAAACTGACTAGAAGCCACCTCTGGTAGTATTTAGGTGTGATGAGAAGCACAAAAGTTAAAGTGCGAATTAATTATCTTTATATTCTACTAACTTTTTAAATTATTTAAGTTAAATATGAACATTGTGTTATGAGTATGAGAAAGTAATAGAGATTTTTAAGTCTCGATAAATCAAAATCTATATTAATCCCTTTCACATGTAGAGGACAACCGTTGTCAGTTGTGATTGTAGCTTGGCAAGGCAACTTCACTGATAGATGTGCATTGTGGTCCAAAAATGTTGACGAGTTATTTCATACCTCATTAGTCGATCTGATGATAAAAGGTAAAAGTAATTTAGAAGAAGAAAGAAGAAAGAAATAGATTTTATTGTTGGCCAGTGCACGAGAATACAAAAAATAAAATAAAATAAAACAATTAGTAACTATAATTCACACAGCCAACAATGGTCCCCTCATTCAGCTACATGCTGCAATTCCGCTTGCACGGAGTTGAGAATTTAGACCTCTTAATGAATAATATACACCCAACATTCACATACATAGTTATGACCCCAGACTAGAATACAAGTCCTGTGTCGTAGGTATCAGAAACTATGAGAGACTTTTCGGTCTCACAAACACCCAGACCTTAAACAAATATTTGTAGATCACACAAACATTTGTCTCGGTGCGGGATCGAACCCGCAGCCTCTCGTTTCGCAAGCTGGGCTTTCATAATATTATATGTAATAACAGAGTAATTGTGTCAATTGATGAAAGAACTTGAATAAGACTGCCCTAGTCTAATTAATAAATAGCAGTCAGTATAAGAAATGCATATGACATAAGGTCTCATTTTTCCATAAACAAATAGTAGATGTAATATTGTTACTAGAGTATCAATCCATTATCAAAATTGAAATCGCATCTATGACAAAATTTTCAATTTGAGATTGAATCCATTATGATGATAATGGAAGCTATTGTTTGGTGCGGGGGATCAGGGTGCGATCTACTTTGGGTGTTCTGTTATTACTATGATTATGTCCTACCCTTTCATTATAGGGATGATGACTCAATTATTAATTTTATCAAAAGTGTTCACTATATTAATTCTATGGTTGTTTTTTCTGAAATGAAATTCTTAGATTTTCTGGGGGGAAAATAATTTGGGGAGGAAAATTTTTAGTAATTATACAGAAATTATTGTACGTCATCGTTCTTAAGGTACGCGCATGTGAGATAGACACTTACTATGCCTCCAATGCACTTCATAAGCTATTTTAATAATATTTATTACTACTTCATCATCATCAAATGTATATGTCCCGCTTCTGGGCACATGTCTCCTTTACAACTGAGAGGGATTAGGCCTAAGTCCACCACGCTGGCCTAGTACTGGTTGGCCAGTAATTATTGCTTATTTTTTATTTACCTCAACAATTATATTATCCTGAACCTAAAAAAAAAATCAGTTTGGGAATCAATCGCTTTATATTCCGAAAATGTTTCCTAAAAATTGCTCTTAAACATCTTACTGAACACCGATTGTTACCTTTACCTTTTCACATATAATGTAAAAGTATTTTACCGTATTTGAAATAACCAATACCGTAAGCAATTTCCAACAGAAAATTACTTTATTTTGTTACGTGCCGCGTTATATTTTGATACAAACTTTGCGAATGCCAAATAGCTGTTGACAAGTTGAGGATTGGGTAAAAGTTTATACACACCGGTGTGTTGGTTGTGCGAATTTTCTGCGACTGCTTCTTGTAGTAGTGGTGGTACTTCCATAGAAGCCCGAAAGCCCAGTTTGCCTTTCAAAATTCCTAATAATAATTAAGCTTTAATAATCTTTAAGCTTGAACTGAACCCCGAAAAAGGCAGGAAAATTGTATCAAATAGCGAGATCCTGCCTTTTGCCGGGCCTCCCCATTAAACCACTCACCAGCGACACACGTAACGCGCAGCATTTAAATAGATTAAAAAAAAAACTTTAAGCTTTAAATTTATATTTAACAAAAGGAAGTTGACAAATAAATAAGAATATCCTAACCCCACAATAAACAATTATAAACTAGACATTACACAATTAACGTGTAACGCTTTTGGGCTTCTATGGAAGTACTGCCACTGACGAATAAGTAGTATAAACCATATTTCAAGATAATCAGGCATACAGATATTCGGAATTTTGTGCATATTCATATTAAAATGTTACGCACTGGAAAACACATTTAATACATGCTCAAAAATGTCCGATGCAGAATCTTGAAGGTAGTCTATAATTTCGGAATATGGGCTTGTAAACAAAGACTTAATACGTCTCTCAGCTGTGGTGGAAGCCTGTGCTAAGCAATGGAACGCTTATAGGCTCATAGGGCTTTTTCATTCAATTCCGTACTAAAATAATTATCGCTGATCATTTAGTGTTACTCAGTTGAACGGAATTACAACACAATAAAGAGACAGCAGTGATGGCCTCGAGGTTTGGGCGCGCGGTCGAGAATTTCGGCGGTCGCAGGTTCAAACCTCTGACTTTTCGAAGTTATATGTGTATTCACAATGAATTATCACTTGCATTAACGGTGAAGGAAAACATCGTGATAAAACCTGCACACCTAAAAGTTCTTAGGAATTTCTTAGGTGTGTAGTCCGCCAACCCGCACTAGGCCAGCGTGGTGGACTAAGGCCTAAACCCGTATTTGGGCTGATGATGAAAGAGACAGCAAAATAATAGGTTATATACAGCTGCCGTGGCACAGTTGGAACGCACCAAAATGTTTGTGTGATCCAAAAATATTTGTTTCGGGTCTGGGTGTTTGTGAAAAAAATGTGGCTAAAGTTTTTATAGCTGCATATTTTTAGTGATAGGTAAGGTTTGATCGCAAAAGGTTTTCTTTATATAAAGTAGGATTATTAGTCTGGGGGTCGAATTTGTAGCTTATAAAAACAAAATTTTTTGAAAAAAAAAACATCTTGAGGCGGCTCACTCATTTTTAAAATTAATTACGAGTCAAAATGTTTGATGCAAAAAAATAATTAAAGACGTTCTAGAAACTTTAAAGTGTCCTCTTATCTATATGCCATATCTTTATGCCAATTACAAATTATAAGTTAAAAAAAAAAATGGGACTATTTTTTCAGTTTAAAAAAAAAAGTCCCAAAAAGTAACATTTTTCTTTAGGGCACTAGAATAAAATTTGGGTTGGAAATTATCACAATAGCTAATTATTAGATGTTTCAAAAGATTATATACAAGGCATTTTTTTGCAACCAAACATTTTGATTCGTAGTTTATTTTAAAAATAAGTGGGCCGCCTTAAGTAGGTGAGTAAGATTGTTTTTTTATTTTTATATTTAATAAGCTACAAATTCGACCCCCAGGATAAGAAAAAAATTTTTTTTCACTCCACCCTAATAGATGGGACCTTGGAAAAGGACATAGGTTACTTTTTATACCGGAGGATGCGGTGTTTCCCGAGAATAAGCATGAAATTCGAAATTGCAAATTGCCCCATAGCTAGTAACTAGTAGTATATTTATATATTTTGACAGCCCCGTGGCGCAGTTGGCTAGATACCAGCTTGCGAAACGGGGGGCCGCGGGTTCGATCCCCGCACCGAGCAAATGTTTGTGTGATCCACAAATATTTGTTTCGGGTCTGGGTGTTTGTGAGACCGAAAAGTCTCTCTTAGTTTCCAATACCCACGACACAAGACTTGTATCTTAATGTGGGGTCAGAACTATATATGTCAAAGTTAAAGACAAAGACAAATCATCTTTATTCAAATAGACTTTTACAAGTTCTTTTGAATCGTCAATTTTACACTTTTTTGTAACTATTGCCTATATTTGACAGTTGGGTGTATTTATAATTATTAATTTTATATAGGTATAAATACTGTATTTTCCGTAACATTCTTAACATTGTGTCGGTAAGCGTAGAAAATAGCCGACACAGCAATCCGCTAATATTTGCTTTGCCGTAAGGATCCTTCTTACAGACTTATGTGTTGAATAAACTCTCTCTAGACACACATCACGTAGCTCGAGTCAGCTCCGGCGCTCTGTTTGCGGACCGTGAACAAGTTTGACACCTAGTCTGTTGATTGTTGGTAAATCTACTTGATACACGTGTTATTTCTGATGCCACATATTATCGGACAAATGAATACGTCACGACCCGTCTATAATTGTTTTGGTAGAAATTTGTAAAATTAAAAACATCGAGATCAAAAGAGCATGCAGTTCAAAGTCAAAGTCAAAGTCAAAATATCTTTATTCAAATAGACTTTTACAAGTTCTTTTGAATCGTCAATTTTACACATCTTAATTTTTTAAACTATTGCCGCTTCGAAACGTGTTATAGCTGTGGAGAAGAAACGGCAAGAAACTCCCTCAGCAACACGACATGTCATTTTTTCTTTAAAAAAACAGCAATATAATTATGTCTTTTTTTCATTACATTATTTAAATTTTACATTATAAATGTCATAACGATACAAACTGTAGCAACAAAACAAAACTCCGATCAATTTACTTACTCCCAGGGCTTATTATCTTCAATAAAATCTGAAACTTTATAGTATGCTTTTTTGTAAAGCATATCTTTAATTGATTTCTAAAACATTGTCAAGGGAAGCTCTCTAATAGCCTTCGGAAGTTTGTTATAGAAGCGTATACATTGCCCCATAAAAGAGTTATTAACTTTCCGGAGACGAGTTACGTGTTGAACGAGATTACATTTGTTCCTAGTATTTTTATTGTGTACATTACAAATTTTATTAAATTTATCAAGATTCTTTTGGACGTACATTAAGTTTTCGTATATAAACTGACAAGTGAGGGTAAGAATATTTATTTCCTTAAATTTTTCTCTAAGTGAAGCCCTGGGACCTAAATTATAAATAGCCCTAATGGCTCTTTTTTGCAAAACAAAAATAGTGTTAATATCCGCAGCGGCTCCCCACAAAAGAATACCATATGACATAAGGCTATGGAAATAGCTGAAATAAACCATTCTTGCCGTTTCCTCGTCAGTCAGACGTCTGATCTTTTTCACTGCATATGCCGCTGAACTTAATTTGCTTGCCAATTGTTGAATGTGCGGTCCCCACTGGAGTTTTGCGTCTACCGTAATTCCCAGAAATGTAGTAGACGCAACAGGATCCAGTTCTTCACCGTTAATTTGTACAGTGGTTTTTAATTGCTTAACATTGGGCATTGTGAATTTAACACATTTAGTTTTTTTCGCATTTAAAAGTAAATTATTATTATCAAACCACTGAACAACTTTACGAAGTGCATTGTTTACTTCGTCAAAATTATCGAGACGTCTTTTTACGTTAAATATAAGAGATGTATCATCCGCAAACAGCACTATATCGTTTTTATCCCCTACGTAGTAAGGCAAGTCATTAATGTACACAAGTGTTCGTTTTTTGATAACGCTTAAGGAACTTAAAATGTTTTCGACACAAAAAGTATCAAATCTATTAAGTAAATAAAGTGCCCATAATATGATATAGTGGTAATACTTATAGTGGTTTGGTAAACGTTTATTTTTTATTTTTTCGGGATTTTTTAGTGTCAATGCGTTTCTAATCACCGTAAAAGTCAGCAATGACTTAGTTTTCGATCACGGTCTGTTTACACTAAACTATATCTGATGTTACAAATTTTGACATGTTTCATATTAGATACAGTATAGCAATCTTTAGTACGGAGGCGCTGCTAGTTAGAGATCAGGCTGTGAAACCAAAGGTAGTACGTTCGGCCTCCGCGCGAGGCATATATTTTTTGCTTCTTTTACTCTTTCAGGGTATTGGTGTATAAAAACAACTTAGAGAAATTCTGTCGCAGGGAAAAGGTAAAAAAATAGTCACTAACTATGCATCCAAGGCGCTCCATCACTTATTTTAATAATATTAATTACTACTTAATCATCACCAACGTGTATATGTCCCACTTCTGGGCACATGTCTCCTCTACAACTGAAAGGGATTAGGCCTAAGTCCACCACGCTGGCCTTGTGCGGGTTGGCTTGTAATTATTGCTCATTTTTATTTACCTCAAAAATTCTTATCAGCATAAATAAAAAATTTAATATAGTCTATATAGTTATGTCTTATACTGTGACCTCCAGTAACTTCTTTTACGATCCGGCATTTCAACTCGCAAATTGAGTTATGAACAAGCCAACTCATATTGTCGGGCCATGATTATGCGGCTCGAAGCGTATAGCGCAACTAACAAGAATCCCCAGGAGGAAGCATTCGCGGTTCAGTATGTGACTGCCAGAATTAGTTTTAGTGGCCACAAAGTTTCCACACCCGTACCCTGTGAATATTTCTGCCAAAAGTTGTTTCGCAACTTGCAAACGTATCTTCGAATGTTTTTGATGAGTTCGGGACGAGTGAAAGAAAAAATTGGTCTTCGTGGTTTGTTCAAAAGTACAAATATGAATACTGGGGAGTATATCCATAATTATTAACTTTTCTACATACGTGGTTTGTTTTTGCAAGCGTATGTAAAAGTAAATAAATTGTAAAAGGGTAGATAAATAGTAATTGATGGTAACACTGCTATGTCGGTAGGTTGAGATTGATATTGTCACAATAAGAATCTCATAGTGGGGCGGCCTCTATATTAGCACGTTCAGTGCTAGTAGGAGCAGATTGAATAGACCTAGATTATGTGCTATAGTGCTATTAAATAAATAAATACACCCAACAGTCACAAACATAGTCCTGACCCCACATTAAGATAATTAAGATACAAGTCTTGTGTCGTGGGTATCAGAAACTACGAGACACTTTTCGGTCTGACAAACACTCAGACCCGAAACAAATACTTTATATGCCTTTAAGTTTTTATGTACCTTCTTAATTATAACCTAAAAGCGATAGAAAAGTAAAGAGATTCTTCTTTACGAATATTATTTAATATTATTTATTCCCTGCTCCAATACTGTGAATCCGTTTTTCTTAGAAGTGGTTAATTGCAAGCTATCTCAAGAGTTGAAATTCTTCGGATCTTTGCCTTTGGAGGCTTCTGAAGCGAATGTTACGGCGCAATATTCCGGGAATTTAATACTAATCTCCTTAATCGTTAGTATACGGAAATAGCTTGTAAACAAGAAATGCTGGGTCTAATTCTTCATAATATTATATTTGTATATATTATAGTATATACATTTATATACATTTTATATTTATATATTTACTATTATAACTACTATTACCTACATCATATTCATTAGTTACTTTCTTTGCGTATGTTTTTGAATTATTTTATTTGCACACCTGTTGTGTATCATCTCTGTGTCAACCAAAGTTCGACTAGTTCGATTATTGTATAAAGTGTAAATAAATAAATCAATAATTCCCAGATGCGTATGGTAAAATTTGCACTTTACAAACTGTTGTTCAATACGAGCGGATACGAACATTGTAATTTTTTTTTGTTACAGTGATTGATAGCCCCGTGGCGCAGTTGGCTAGACACCAGCTTGCAAAACGAGAGGCCGGGGGTTCGATCCCCGCACCGAGACAAATGTTTGTGTGATCCACAAATATTTGTTTCGGGTCTGGGTGTATGTGAGACCGAAAAGTCTCTTGTAGTTTCTGATACCCACGACACAAGACTTGTATCTTAGTGTGGGATCAGAACTATGTATGTGACTGTTGGGTGTATTTATTTTTATTTATATATGGTAATATTTATGTTAAGAAAAGGAAGTCCATAAAATTCATTATCAGCCCATATATGTACGTCCCACAGCTGGGCACGGGCCTTTTCTACAACTGAGAGGGTTTAGGCCTTAATCCACCACGCTGGCCTAGTGCGGGTTGGCGGACTAAACACCTAAAAAAATCCTAAGAACCTTTAGGTGTGCAGGTTTCCTCAAGATGTTTTCCTTCACCGTTAAAGTACGTGATAATTGTTTGTGAATACACACAACACTTCCAAAAATCAGGGTGTGTGCCCAGGCACACACCTTTTGGTTTGGGTTTGAACCCGCGACTGTCGAGATTCTCGACCGCGCGCCTAAACCTCGAGGTCATCACGGCTTAAGAGTTCTCAAAAATAAATTTTCTAGTGTTTTAAAGTCCGCCAATCAGCACAAGACCAACATGTTGGCCTAAGGTCCAATCCCTGGCATATACGGGTATACATAATATCTAACTATATTGGTATATGGTTGAGGAAAGTGTCATTGGGTTTTTCCATTAAGAAATTCTCAGTAACAGCACGGAGTCTGTTGTTCTCGAAAAACGACAACAGGCTCGCCCCCTATTACGTGGGACTGAGACATACTGGCGAAATGTGGGCGCAGAAATGTAGCTCTGCCAACCCCTTCGAGCAATACAGGCGAGATGTTATGCATGTATGTAGATTGGTGTATCAAACTTCATAAAATTTATTACATAATTTTAGTTGCATTTAAACTATAAATTTCTCAGAACTTATTTTTTCAACAGGCACGTATTACCAGAGGGAAAATTAGTGCTGGGAGCTCGTCGCTCCCTCCTCGACGCGGGGAGTGGCGGAGGAGCAGCGACACTCCGATGCAGGGCTTCCAACCGAGCAGGGACCGTGTTGTCTCGACCTGTGTTGCTGCACCCAGGTAACAATGTTGTACTTGTACTTCATAAAACTAAACCAGACATATATTTTCCATTGGTGGAACGGGCCTACGTTAGTCCGAAGTCTCATATGTACATATAGGTACATATTATGTACCTATTATGTTTCTTAAGTGTCGAATCAGAACTACGTTTGTCTGTTGTATGTGCTTATTCAGCCACTGCCACAAAAATTAAAGTAACGGAGATGTACTCAACGTTTGTGTTTACGATCATTTATGTTACTGGTTATTGGGTGAATGCCAATACTGAATATGTTTTAGTGTGATAAAGACACCAAGCGGTGTTTTAGAGGAATCAAGTAGTACGTACAAGTATGTGCCGTGCGATCTAGAGGTCCTGGGTTCGATTCCCGGGTCAGGCAAAGTTTTATTGGGTTTTTCCATTAGGAAATTCTCGGTAACAGCACGGAGTCTGGAAATGTGCCCCGAAAAACGGCAATAGGCTCGCCCCCTATTACGTGGGACTGATACATACTTGGCGAAATGTGGGTGCAGAGATGCACCTCTGCCTACCGCTTCGGGGAATACAGGCGTGAGTTTATGTATGTATGTATGTTAACAATTTCTGCTATGCAACAGAACTGTTTATAAATTATTTTTACAACACTTAATCATGGAGCATCAATTAATCAAACTGGGCGCTCCAATCACAACGCTTCTTATACGAGTATAATATTGTAGGGTTGTTCGTTTGAATTGATAGTCCGTTGTTGACGTCACATTCAGCATAAAAAAGAACAATATGTGCGATAACAGAATGTTCCATAATCCACATTTTGCTAACCTTCCTATAATATAAATTCATTAATGTTCCGCAAGCGGATTCCTCGCGCGACACTAAAATGTCTAAATCAAATAAGCAGGCGCGACTGTGTACTGTTTATTAGTCGCCGAACAGACGTGAGCTAAATATTTGCATTCAAACTGCTACACATAATTATATTCCGTACGACTAATGACTGGGTTGTATTACGGAACGAGGAAATTTATAATCAGACCAAATTTTTAATGAACCAGCAATTCACGAATATTGTTTTCGGCTCTGCTGTCTCAATGAATAGCGATGGCCTCGAGGTTTGAGCACTCGAACGAGAATCTCGGCGAGCGCGGGTTCAACCCCAGACACCTCTGACTTTTCGAATTTATGTGTATATTCACAATTAATAATCACTAATTTAAACGGTGAAGGAAAAAATCGTGAGGAAACCTACATACTTAAAAAGTTCTTAGGATTTTTTTAGGCACTAGACCAGCGTGGCGGACTAAGGCCTAAACCCTCTCAATTTTAGAGGAGGCCCGTGCCCAGTGGGACGTACAAGGGCTGATGATGATGATGACATGTTAGTGACTAATGTGTGGGTTGTATATCAGAACGAGGAAAATTAATTTAATGAAGCAATAATTTACGAATATTGTTTTCGGCTCCGCTGTCTCAATTACGCATAGCCATTATGGCAATTGTCAAAACTTATAAACAACAGGCTTTTGTAATAAACAGATGTACGAAGAGGGTAAAACAAATTACAACTTCGAGTCGAGTCGGACCAATTAACTTTACGTTACACGGCGGGGAAAATATGAAATAAAATGGGAAACAGCCGGAGCCCACGGCCGGCGGAGTTTTTTACACGGCGAAACTTTTAATTAAGGGATTAAAAATGACATTAGAGTGAGCTCGCAACAAGGTAACTTTCCTTTGTTCCGGGAATATTCCCGAAGAAAATCCTTCAGCGGGAACCCCTGATCGGGATAAGAGTTATATTTCGGATACAAATATTTGTAAAGTTAAAATTCAGTTCGGATGGTAACAGCAAAGGCATTGGCTTTATTAACATAATGGGTTTTAGTAAACTCTTGTACGAGAACCATTACCTACTTCTTGCGATGACTTAAGTGGCCATATAATTCAAAAGCACCACTTCACTCATGCGAGAAAGTGATTTTCTCCACTTTGATTATAGATACTTACACTTGTGTTTGGAGAATAATTATAAGGAAGAGTGTTACTCGGCAGTAAAAATATCAGTAGACTACGAAAGTCAAGACACTACCTTATTTGTACTGTACTTATCATTCATTAGTCTGTAGGGCTCAAAACAGACACTTTGTACACCAGTATTTAAAACCTAAGGTTTTTTATGTCTCTTCAACTATATAGTCTTGCTAAAGAGTCTTAGTGATGGCCTCGAGTTTAATGCGCTTGGTCGAGGAAAAATTTCGGCGGTCGCGGGTCCGAACCCTAGATACACGTCTCTGACTTTTCGACTTCTATTTCTTCTTCGAACTGGTGGTCCAAATAGATTGCCGACTTGCGAAAAAAATTGTCATCCACTCAAAACAATCACATTTTATTAATTAATTTACTTAAAATTCGATCATGGTCTGTTTACACCCTGTAGATGCGGTGACATAGACAGGTAGAAAAAAATATTACTTTCAATTATGATTCTTTTTTTTAATAAGTTACCTTGTACATCAACCATTTAAAGATGATGAATTAATTATGCTCAACGACAAGGCAAAGTTTTAATTAAAATTTGACCGCCGGCGACCTTTAGCTCTGAAATAACCCTGTTATAGCGAAGGCGGCGTTTCTTCAATGATATGATTTAATTTTAATATAAAAGACTTCTTCATTTGTGGGGGTCTGAAATAAGTATTAAGATATGAATTGGAAAATTATGCCGAAATGTTTACCGAGGTTTTTAAGTTAACAAACAGGTTTGCTTAGCTGGGTTCGGAAGTTCATTGGCTGTGTTTATGAATGTTTTTTATAGTACTATTGTTATTAGAAGTCGTGATTGTCTCGAGGTTTAGGCACGCGGTCAAGAAACTCGACGGTCGCGTGGTCAAACACCAGACTTCAAACCACTGACTTTAACGGTGAAGGAAAACATCGTGATGGAACCTGCACACCTAAAAGTTCTTAGGAATTTCTTAGTAGTAGCCCGCCAACGTTGTATACAAACAAGTCAAATTCACAATTTTTCAATGTTAAGAATGTTAATTAGGCAATTGTTTATTTTTCTGCGAAATTAATTACAAACAAAATTCTGTATTTACTTTCTGTTGTTATTGAAACGTTAGTTTCAATAATATTTACAATCGCTACAAAAATGTTATGTCTACCCTTTCTTTGACTTTTAAAGTGAATCACTAAGGAGCTAACACCACCTATAACTAAATAAATACCCGGTGTTAGGCGGATATTATTAATAATATCGAGTACCCAACATTTTATTTATTTAATAATTTATTGTACACAAACGAATTAAACTATGGAGTACAGTAAACTAAATAAGTACAAAAGGCGGCCTTATCGCACAAGGCGATCTCTTACAGACAAACAAGGATGGAGATGTAGGAGAGAAATGAATGGTAGTCATAAGTGTACAAGATGAAATGATAAAAAAAATATTTAAAAATATAACAGAGATCGTAAAATAAATATTTTAATAAACAATTAGAGGTCATTAGCTCAGAAAAAGTTCTGATTCGTTGCTGAAAGTTCTGATTCTCACTGCCTCTTGTCTCGCAGCACAAGTATGCGATATAAAGGTTACGGGTCGCGAAAAATGTTATTGGATTTATCCATTAAGAAATTCTCAGTAGCAGCACGGAGTCTGGAAATGTGCCCGAAAAACGGCAATAGGCTCGCCCCTATTACGCGAGACTGTTACATACCTAGCGATATATGGTTGCTCAAAATTCACATCTACCTACTCCTTTAAGGAATAATGGCAAAACGTTATGTATTTAATGTTTTGATTCAATGAAGGTCAGGGCATACTCCTTTTATCCTATCCTTTACAATTACATTTACATTTTATATAATTACAGGCATAAATAACAAAGAGTTTCCGTTACCGATTTTAAAACTTTTTGGAACGAAAAAATTAAAAGTTTAATAATTTTAAACTGCAACTATTTCTAACATCAATCAATTTAAGCCAGCAGGAGATCAATTATCGATAAGAGCTAGTGAACAGACGTCCCTCGTTAACTTTAACTTCGGATAAAATTCGATACTCGACTATCGAGTCCACGACATCAGACTATCGTTAACAAGCTTCCCGTTTGACTACAATACAGTCACTTAAGTTACAGTATTTTAATATTTTGTATAACAGTGTTCAAAGGAATAGGCTCATTGGAAATTTCTAAATTGGATGATTCCGCGAAATCGTTATAAACGTCAAGTGACAAGTCATTCAATGGTTGAAGTCGTGATTGCCTTGAGGTTGAAACACGCGATCGAGTATAATAGCGATATTAAATTATTTCTGGCGGAAGCTCATACAGTCCGCGACAACCATTGATCGATGTAAATCTTTATGGATGATTTTTTATTAAATAAAACGAAGAAGAACATTATTGCGCAAGTTCTGGATTGTTGGACAAAGAATGTGAGACTCGGCGTAAAATTGTCGAAAATAACAAGACTACTTCAAACAAAGTCATTTCGGACGCAATTATCCCTTATATTATTCCATTTTGTTTTTGTGCTCCTTTTTGTAATAAGTTACGAAAGAACTCTCAAGTTGTACGCATTATTAAAATGAAGATGGAGTTTGTGATGTTTTGCTTAAACGAATTGACGGTACCTTTGTTGGGTTCTTGTCCTACCTTTTTAATTTCGTAATGGAATATTAGATATCCTACTGTAATATTAAAACGAGAAAAAAAATTATAGATGTTTTTTGCTTAGTCGAGACATCACAGTTTTTAGATCTAAAATTATGCTCGTAAAAATTATGTATTACTTATTATCAGGGAAAATCAAATTTAAGCTCACAGGGCAGAATTAGCATAATAGAATGACATCCATCATGATGGCTTCGAGGTTTAGGCACGCGGTCGAGAATCTCTGCGATCGCGGGCTCAAACCTCAGACTTTCGAAGTTATGTGTGTAATCAAAATGAATTGTCACTTATGATGAGCGTCCAAAATGGGGCCAAGTGGGGGACACCTGAAATCCCTCTATTGCAGACGAGTCCACATTTGGACAGAGCGCTGGGCGGCAGCGGGAAACAAATTAGGGCGCTCATCGTACCGCCCAAAATGCGCAAGACGGCCATTGAGAGGTTTTAGTCGGTATGCCGGCGTAGGATCTTGGTTAGGGACCCAACTTAGCCAAGCGAACAATAGTTCCGCGCGTTGAGTTGGAAGGCCGGTGACCCCGACGTACCCTTTTTGGCCTCCCCCGAGGTACCGAACAGGCGCTATCCTCTCGCTAAAAAAAAGGTAATTGTTAGAAGAGACAAAGTTGGAAGTGTCTCGTCACATGATGCTCTATTTAAACAGCATCGTGTTTACCATCAGGGATTGTCACTTTGTCGTGTCAGTAAAAAAAACTCGTAATGTTTCAACGTAATCAGATAAACTGCATTTGAAGTCAACTTACCTCCATTTTATAGTAAGTAGTAGCGTCCCGAGAGAAACATCGGCGGAATGTCAGTTGGTTATTTTATAAAAGCTAAGTAGATTTTGCCATTTGCAACTGACAAGTACTTAGATAAAAAGCGAGCGAATCAAATTGAGTTTTAGAAAACAACACTGAAAAAAAAAGCAATTTTAGTTTATATGAAAAGGTATCTTGTGACAGCGGGGTTGACAGCCCCGTGGCGCAGTTGGCTAGACACCAGCTTGCGAAACGAGAGGCTGCGGGTTCGATCCCCGCACCGAGACAAATGTTTGTGTGATCCACAAATATTTGTTTCGGGTCTGGGTGTTTGTGAGACCGAAAAGTCTCTCGTAGTTTCCGATACCCACGACACAGGACTTGTATCCTAGTGTGGGGTCAGAACTATGTATGTGACTGTTGGGTGTATTTATTATTTATTATTATTATCTACGGGTCCTGGGTTCGATTCCCGGGTCGGGCAAAGTGTTATTGGGTTTTTCCATTAGGAAATTCTCAGTAGCAGCACGGAGTCTGGAATTGTGCAAGAAAAACGGCAGTAGGCTCGCCACCTATTACGTGGGACTTATACATACCTGGCGAAATGTGGGTGCAGAAATGCACCTCTGCTTACCCCTTCGGGGAATACAGGCGTGAGTTTATGTATGTATGTGAAAAGGTATTTACATTGACATGGTATTGAAAGATTTCTTTAATAAAGTAATGAAAGCTTGTAAGTGGTAAAGCCACGTCGAAGGAAGCTTGTGTGATACAAATGAGTCGGGTCAGTCGGGGAGGTGCCAATGATTTGCTGGTGGCCGGAAATTCTTATCCTATCGGATCGAAAACCGTGTAAAAGTTATAAAGCTAGTAATAATGATGTAAGTGTGATGTAAGCTAGTAATAATGATGAACCCGCGACCGCCAAAAAGCTGGACAATCCGCGTTCATAATCCTCGATACCATTATGTGGTGCAATAAAAATAATACACATTGATACTTGTTTTTGTATATTTAGTGGAAGACAGCGTTCTTCTGCACACGGCCTGTCAGCTGACGCCAGCCAAAATCGGTGGCTCTGTGGTGCTGCGATGTGAGCTGTCGCCGCAAATCGGACACGTGGTAGTAACGTGGCTGCAGGACGGACTGCCACTGTCATCGGGTTTTTTGAGCGGGGGTAAGAAGATATTTTAATGCATTTAATAGCGAAATTAGTTCGTGCGTATACTTTCCGATAAGTATGTGATTGGAAATTACTGTAATGTTACGTTATGTCTCGCCTTTCTCCTGTGAACAACTATGAAGTATCTTTGTTTTCTAACTCCTCCTTAATTAAAATTTCTGATTTCTCCTAAATTTCTAATTAATTTCGTTGCGGGATCACTACAAAATAGGTTCCCGTAGATTCACTGCTCAGCGTCAATACTGTGCGCGCCGCTGTGGATCCTGGAGCACAAGAGTTAGTGGGATAAGGCCAACACAAGCCCGCCTTTCTGATGAATATGTGACTGTAAATTATTGCTATGAATCGAGTCATCCTTGGTTCGGTTTCCATGTCCAGCAAAAGTTTTTGAGATTTTTCTGTTGAAAAATTATCAATAGCACGAAGTTTGGTATTGTGCGTGGCATACAGTAGTATAAACGCCTCTATTTTGTGAGCATTCATAGCTGGAAAACAGCAACATAAAACATCTGCCAACGCTGACGATACGTCTGCTTTAGACATGAGAAGTTTATATGTATGTCTCTCTTTAAATGTTCCTCTTTTTTAGACTCACGGTGGGTACTTGGAGCGGGGAATCTTTTATTTGGTTCCGATCTGTCCCAAGCTGATTTACAAGCGGAATACTCCTGCGTTGCTTTGGATACCCCAAGTCCGCCACTCAAACTGACTACAGACGGTAATTATAAAATTATAATCATTACTTAAATATTAATGTTCTGTATCGATTATTTTTTTTTATTTTTTTTTGGGAAATATACAGAACAATCACAATCAAAAATACAAAACAAAAATATAAACACAATCCAAAGCAATTTCCACTTATAGGATTAATAATATATTAATGTTTTCATATTCCATATTTATGTAACTCTTAGATTATTTTACATAGAAAACTAACAATCAAACAATGCATGAGACAATAGACAACCAAGATAAAAAAAGTTTCAATTAGATAGAGCCAACTAAAGGTAGTTTATATTCCAGTTTAATTTTAGCATTTTAGCAGCTGAGAGAGCAATGAAGTTGTGTGTGGAAGTAATGTAAAAAAAACATATTTAATGTAGTTTTTTATTATTGTAGACTTTTCTCTATCTATCTGAATTGCACTGCAGTCTAATTTAATTCAATGATACAAAATTGGAGACTTGACAATAGATATGTAAATTTCGCGGTTAACAATCTCCTTAACTGGCATTAATATTAATAATAATTTTAATTACTTAATAATTTTAAGGTAATCAAATACTCAACCAATATAATTCATAGGATGTGATTTGATTAAATAGATAGCGCCTGGTTGGACAACATCGAGCTGAATTCTGTGGAAGCTCGGGAGGGGGAGACGATAGTGCTGCCTTGTATGCTGAGACACAACACTGGACATACAGTGA
Organism: Hemaris fuciformis; assembly: GCA_907164795.1. NCBI lineage: Eukaryota > Metazoa > Arthropoda > Insecta > Lepidoptera > Sphingidae > Hemaris > Hemaris fuciformis. The sequence goes on from OU015440.1 coordinate 13,200,541, forward strand.
CGTGAGTGATATTTATAGCACAGAAAAGAAGAGAGCAGAATCTCTACAAATAATAATTTATATTTTACTCAAAAAGATTTTTGTCTTGTCTGTTGTAAAGTGATCATGATAATTCACATGTGGACCGTATTGCACATACCATTGTCTAGAAACAAGTTTATTGCACTGCCAGTGAAAAAATAAAACTAATTGAGAAGAAATAATTATGTTGATAGGACGTAGTTGTCCATATTTTATTTTCTCTAGTTTTTCTTCAATCTTGTTAGATTTAATGTAAGCAAAGCATATGCACTCAGAGATTATTTTAACATTTGTAATTAAATATTTTATTTGTATCAAACCTCCAATAAGAAATATAATAAATCTTTATTATTTTTTCAACATCAGCCCATATACGTCCCACTGCTGGGCACGGGCCTCCTCTACAACTGAGAGGGTTTAGGCCTTAGTCCACCACGCTGGCCTAGTGCGGGTTGGCGGACTACACACCTAAGAAATTCCTATGAACTTTTAGGTGTGCAGGTTTTATCACGATGTTTTCCTTCACCGTTAAAGCAAGTGATAATTCATTGTGAATACACACATAACTTCGAAAAGTCAGAGTTGTGTGCCTGGGGTTTGAACCTGCGACCGACGAATTTTTTTTTTTTTAATAATAACTAATTCATTTAGATTTTTTCTAACCTTACTGGATAGACCACAGCAAAGTTTTCTCCATAGTACAGCCTGATTAAATCGTCAGTTGGCAGCGGCAGGATGCGAGTGGCACTTGGTCATCTATCGCCGAGGACGGAACTGTGCGAGGCGGAGCGTTGATTCTGCCAGCAGTGAGGACCCACCACGCTGCCAAGTACGCGTGCTTGTCAGGACCCGAGAATTCCCCCAGGATGCTCATACGATTGATAGTCTACGAGCCTCTGACTGTATCAGTATCGCCAAGCCCTTTGGTAATGATGAGGCCGTCGGGCCGCCGTGTGGAGTTGTAGGAAATTATTTTTGATACAATTTTACCATAAGTATAAGTAGTTATTACTAAATATTGTTCGTTTAAAGACCCCAGTCAATTACAGAATTTTATGATGAAATATTGAAAGAGAATGAAAACACATAACCTAAACTAAAAGCTCAAACCTTTTCATGATGGGCTGGAAAAAATCCTTACAATTTATGACTGATTTCATTCCACTCCACGCGACGAACCGCCTTAGATTTTGTGGCAACAAATGATCATTATTCCCCTTGTTATTGCTATCTTAAACCATGCTAACTTTGTAGATGATAGCTACTGGAGGTTCAGGTCACTTCAACTGCACAGTATTCGGTGGAAGAGGGGGAGGTGTCACGTTAAGCTGGCAGCATGAAGGAAGGCCACTTCACGCACCACAATCGAAGCTCTCCATCGGACCTATTCGATCACACCATACTGGTCTTTACCAATGTACAGCACATGACCATGTAGATTCTGCCGTTTCTGGAGCCGAGCTCATTCTTGCTGGTAATATATATGTTCCTAGTCATCTGTTTTGTATCTTTTATGTCTTCATTCTCTTTAATACATTTGATAGATTCTTTGATAGTGTTATGTAGAATGATCATCTTTTTAACCGGGTTTTAGATAGGCCGCCGCGGCTGGTGTCCACATTCAGTGAAGCTGTTGCAAGGATTGGTCAGAGCATAGCTCTTAGGTGTGCTGCTACTGGAATACCGTCGCCAAGGATTATTTGGACATTAGATGACCGACCAATCCCAGCTGCACCGGACAAGTAAGAACAACATGCTATAATAGTTTCAGCTATTACCCAATTAGATGTTAATGACAACACTATATTGTCAACTTTTTTTTATTCATAAACGAGAACAATTTGCGTCGGGTTTTCCATGTCAGAGGACTTCAATGCAAAAAAAAACTATGACCTGTCTTGTATTAAATAATTTTCCGATGAAGCTTGCGTCAGCAGTGTAGCGTTCGTAAACAAACAGCTTATTATTTTATGCAACACGGAGCAAGTAAAACTTTGTGGCGAAAGATTGACTGTTACGTTTTAAATAGAATTTCTAGAGAGATAATAACTTTTAAAGCTATTTATTCATTTATTTATTTATATACACTTTCACACCATGAATAAATAACACAATAAAAAATAAAATGCTTAGGACTAAGTGACAATAGGCGGTCTTATCACTGACTGCGATCTGTCCCAGACAACCTTATTAACAAAAAGGACATGAAAAATGATAACAGGGTTATCGGAAATAGGATAATAATAACAAAAAATAAACAACAAAAAAGATGTACCTAAACTTAAAAAAAAAGCAAACAAAAATATAAAAATACAAAAGTTAATTAATGTCAGTCTAATAAAATATATGACGGCGCATTCGTCAATTTCATACGTCAGGTTGACTTTTAGCTGTCATAGTCAGCCTAGCGAAGCGTCATTATCGAGGGTAGTGGGGGCGGCCATCTTGAGTTCTGGACAGACGGATTCGAGACGGCGCCCGCGCACCACGTTTGTGACGAATCGCTTTGAGTACAAGTGAAAAATACAATCTAGTGTTCTGATTAAGTTGGTGTTGTGATACGAAGACTGTATATTAATTATTTGGCTATATATTTCTTGATTAACCGTTGTGCGGATTAAATAAGCTGTGATTGCAACAAGTACCTGCGATTTCTCTGTTCACGCTTACCCACCTATCTACTTACCTACATATGTCATACAAGATGAGTACTGATGAAGGCCGTCCTGACCCTTCATATAAAAAAATAGTTAAATATTTAAAAATCAAAATATTTTTTCACAATTATTTATTTCCTTCTCGTTAGCTCCATTTCTAACATCGCCAGTTTTGCATTTAGCAAAGTCGTTTATACCAATGAATTGAGTTTTGAATAGCCAATCATTTCAGATACAGTGTTAATACGAGAGCTGAAGCCATACCCGGGGCAGAAGAAGGTACTATAGTATCAACACTTAGTGTTACAATACGCAGTACAGACGAAGGAGGGAGGTATGGGTGCAACGCAACTAATTCTAGAGGTTCCCAAGCCCATCATTCGCGCCTCAACGTATATGGTATGGATTTTGAATTTATAGGCAGATTTGCTTAGTAGCTAATTAATAACTAATTATTGATGTTATGTCACGAGCTTATAATTAAAAAAAAATATCTACTTATCTTGTTCTTGAAAATTAAAAAACTTTCGGTGATATATAATAGCTCAAATTCGATAACAATAACACAGGTCAACAAAAGAAAAAAAAAATTTTGGTGCCGAGATCTCGTTAGTGGTTTTGTATTAGGTATACATTGGCAACACTAAAAATATTTTTTACTTTTTTTTCGTACGTGTAGTTTTGTGTCTACACTCTGTTTTCTAAATATTCTGTAATTAATACTTTCGGGAACACGGTTTCATGTCTTATTAGTACATTTCTATAAATAAATCGATTTAAATATCAAGTCTTCATCGCCAATAAGTTGTCTCAATGATCCAAATGTATTTTGTTACATTTGTTGGGAATACACAGTCAAAAAGTTCAGAAAACGTATAACAGATTTCATAAAAAGTGCTTATTTGTCGTATTTTAAGTCGCAAATTGTAGACGAAAACAAGCCGTGGATACCTCAAATTGTTTGCAAAGTGTGCTATGAACACTTAAGACAGTAAGTCAGTGATAAAAGAAGCTTTATGAGGTTTGGGGTGCCCTATGCAATGGAGAGAACAAAAAAAAAAACACTTCGACGTCGGTTACTTCTGTTGTGTCGATTTTAATGTTAAAAAAGTATTTATCCAGACTTACAATCGGCTAGAAGACCTTTATTACATTCAGAGGAAGTATCTGTTCCAACATTTTGTTCTGCTCGTGAACCATCATTTAAGAACCCTGTAGTAAAGTGTTCAGCGACAGTAATATCGAACAAATAGCGAATATAGAGCCAAAACCTTTAACCCAAATAGAATAAAACAATTTAATAAGGGATCTTGAACTACTTAAAGAATCTGCAGAGGCTTCTAGATTTTCTGGGAAATCACAATACAAGTAACTACTCTGAAATTGATAACAACATGCTGGAAGAGACACACTAAGGCCGATGGGACCAGTATATTATGGCTAACTACTGCTGGGGGATGCAACGTGATTATCCTGCTACATTTCATTCACGAAAATCGCGTAAAAAAAGTTTTTATGTACATTACAATTTAATAAATGTTGTTTTCGGGGTAAAATTTTATTTTTATGTTTAATTAAAAATCTAGAAAACTAATATTTAGAGAAGAAAATCAATATTTTTGCTATTAATGTAATTAGTATAGGGTCCTTATTTAAAAAAATATTACAGATTCTCGGCACCAAAACCACTGTTGACCAGTGTAATAAATGGCAAAAACTTCAACATTACGTTTTTTGAATATTTTTGAATGGTTAGGGAATAATTTGGCACGAATTGTTTTATTTATCAGTATAAAAGTACTATAATTTACGTAAAATACAATATTTATTGCGCTATCGTACACAAACATGATAATTTATATTACATAATGCGGCTTACGCATTTTCGATCAGGGTCACGTGATCTGAAGCGAGTGTAACATTTTTTATCCATCCCAAAAAAGTGCACAGCACCGCTAAAGAAGGTTTCAATTCAAAAATAGAATGTTGATTATAAAGTGCGTTTGTAATGGTATCTAAACATTGAAAATAATTTTTTTTGCTACCACAGGTCCACCAAACATTCGATACCTATTAACTATGCATGTGAAATCTAACACGGACGTGAAACTGTACTGTCCATATTCTGGATTTCCAATAAAGTAAGTATTACAGTTGGAAATTTAAAATGTAAAATGTTTTTATGCTTTTAGATTTGAAATTTCAGTATGTATGAAATGTAATATTCGTTCTAAAAATAGATAAAATTACATAACATACATATATAAACTCACGCCTGTAATCCCTGAAGGGGCAGGCAGAGGTGCACTCCTGTGGTTCTGCACCGACATTTGGCCGAGTATATTATTAGTCGCACGTAATATGGGGCCAGCCTATTGCCATTTTTCGAGCACATTTCCAGACTTCGTGCTGTTACTTAGAATTTCCTAGTGGTAATACCCAACATCACTTTGCACGACATGGGACCTCTAGATTGCTCGGCACATACATATAGAAATATTTATAAAATTTCATATCATCCGTAAGAATAGAAATAATAAACCCTTAATTATGAACGAAACTACAACTTCTCCATTTTCACTTTGAACAAAGCATATCAAATGCCTGATAAAAAATTCAGCAGTCAAATACCTGACAATAGTGATTTCCACAATACAATTCGTAGGGAAGTAGTGTGGAGGCGAGAAGACGGCTCCATTGTCGATGTAGAAATGGAGCCGGGCGACGAACGGGGGCTGCTCAGACTCAGCTCAGTGAGAAGCGCCGCAACTGGAAGTTATACTTGTGAAGTTAGAGCTGAGAGCGGCGAGCTGGCGAGAAGAACGGTCCGCATAGAAGTACACAGTAAGTTTTTTAGTTATTCATATAAGTTTAATAAGTTGTTTATATATTTGGCTTAGGAAAGAATCGAAGTCCTTTCGATTCTAAGGTTCACACAGTTCTAAGTGAATTATTACTGTAAAGATAAAAACTTTTTTGGCATCTTCGATATTTGCCATTGGACTATCATAAAATTTGTGTACCTATTTTTCTAAAACGCTGCATAAATACTTTTTTTTCGGTATTTTGAGTATTATGGGTAGCCAATTTCACTCTTTCCGTAGGTACTAAAACTATTTATCAGAACAGTACAAATGTAACCACACTGGCGTTATATGGATTGCCGGACTACATACCTAAGAAATTCTAAAGAACTTTTAGGTGTGCAGCTTTCCTCACGATGTTTTCCTTCACCTTTAAAGTTAGTTATAATTATAATTAATTGTGAATTATAATAATAACATAAATACTTAAAATAATTAATAGATCAAAGAGAAAAAAATCAAAGCATGCACAACGTTTTGGAAATATTAAATCGTCAGGTCTATGTCAACAGAACCGCCGAAAATAGCAGAAATACACTTCCCTGAAGAGCATGAGGTTGGAGGTAGCACCCAGACCTCGTGTACATTGATATCAGGGGACAAACCTATACAATTCACGTGGCATAAGGATAATTTGCCGATTCCATCGTCTTTGAAGGTAAAGTTCAATATTTTTAAGATACATATTCTGTTTTGTCTATCTCCCCCTTTTTGTACTTTTTATTCTTTTCTTTTTAATAATTTCTTTATAGAAAGTCAATTTCACGATAAGGAAATATGCTTTTTTTTAGAGTGTGGTTTTTGAACGTAATTTATGATTATTTTTCTCATTATAACTTAAATTCTAACTATTTTTTAATTTTCCTTTCTTTTTTTGCTGAAATATAAGGCGATGTTTAAAGTAGCCAAGATTTTTTTATTTACTGATTTCTTCATTTTCTTCAACCAGGTAGAGCAGAAAAACATGGACTTTTTTACAATCATAGTAATACAAGATCTGACGTCAGCGCACAGCGGAGAATACACTTGTAAGGCCTCAAATGATTTTGGGTCCGTAAGTTCTACAGCATCTTTAGTTGTTAAAGGTAAGTAAGATATACGGTGTTCGTATTGAATTTTGTTGAAATGTATGTTATGTGATACATTATCACACTCAAACCACTAAACATTTTGATGATTTTTATTATAGGTATATTTTTTTACAGGTATATTTTTTTAATTAGGTTCTTCTTTTCTTTAATAGTAAATTATTATACATAATATATTATTTTATGCATCTTGGTTATTATTAATACGGTATAAGCTGCAAAACTTGCAATGAATTGTAGTTTTTTGATGGTCGTCCTGAGTTATACTGGGACGTAAATTTTATATTTTCCAAAATGTCAGACTATCTGACGGTCGATATAAAAAATTTTTTGCACTTGTCCCATCGTAAACGTGAGAAAGACACAAATAAAAAACATGTTTTCTTTAGTAGTATCAACATTAAATTCGTTACACAGTGAAAATTGAAATAAAAAACTCTTGAAAAGTTTAAGTAAATATCGGAATAAAAAACCTTTTATCTCCAATTAGGTTAGGATAAAAGGCGCTATCTATTACAAAGTATAATAAAACAAATTAGTTTATGAATACTTCGAAGTACATCGTTATCATGAAATTACTTTTCTTTTCGTTTGACGTTTTTTTTAAAAACATTTTTTTTTTTTTATCAATCTTCTGTGTTTTGTCGATTATTATTGTGTTCGCGATTTATTCGGCCTTTCCGGTTGCATCGAAGAGGGGAACTTACCCACTTGCCTCTGTTTAAAAATGTACGGAGATTTGAAATATGAAAATAAACTTATAGATCTACTTTTTAAACGACGTGCTTCATGCATTTTTTCTTATACGTCTGCTTGCGTCAACAAATAATATATCGTCGAGGAATCAGCAGCACCACCGAGCTCGATTTTTATCGAGTTATTGGTATCGTTAGATTCGTATTTTCAATTTTATAAATTAAAACTTTACATACAATTTTTCTTTGAGAAAATAGATAATGTCATTCATCATAGATATCGAGAAAAACTTTAGTCAATTAGGCCATGATGGACGAAAAAATCGTTTTTTTTCTCTCTCCTGAAAAGTTGTGAAAAACGAGCTTGGTGGTGTTGCTGATTCCTCGACGATATATTAATTTTTAAAACACAATGCCCTTTCATACTATAATTAAAGTATTTAGAAAACACATACAAAGTGGGCATTAAGGATCTAGTAACAGAGCACACTTCTTAGAAACCTTAGGCTTTTCTTTTCGTCTTTTTGTGAAGTGAGACACAAATGCTTGTGTCAAAAAATACGTTATTTGTCTTGAGTTTGTGTACTTCGGGGCGGAAAATTACGTTCTAGTTTCTTATAACGAGGCGTATATTATTTGGGGAATGAGATTATGTGACTGCTAATATTATTTATTTGAAGAATAATTTATTTATATTTAACTTATTCCTAACTGTTATTATGGAAACTTTTATGCAATGCCTAAGCAGTATATGTTAAAGCTGTTCAAAATGATCGCGATTGAAAGTAGAATATAATTCCCTTAAAGTCTGCTTGTAGGCTGATGATTCCTCTGGTGTTGAAGCGACCCCATAGCTCATTTTTCAACTTATCTCGTATTTTTATGAAAATGTGAATGTATAATGAAGGTGAGGGAAACGTAAGAGTGATAGGTAGGAAGAGTATTATGAGAGAGAAAGTCGAATGAAGAGGGGAATGGGAAAAGGGAAATGCTAAGGTTGTTAGGGGTTGGTGAGATAAGAAGGTCCAAGATAAGCAGTTTGCTTGAAGTAAAGCAGAAGAATAAATTACTTGCGAGGGAAGTCGTTCCAGGTTACCAGTGTGGGCATATACAGCATGTAACAAGATCGTGATTTAAAACTAAGACAGGCAATAGTTATAGGAGAACGTTAATTTTTTTATTTTTTGTCGGGATTTTTTAACGTCTATGTGTTTGTAATAGAGGTGGGCGATTATGAATGATTTTGATTATCGAATGATACTACTAATACTAATTTTGATAATCGATTATGAAATTAGTAACTAATTTGTTTTCATAATCGAATGACGTTACTAATTTGAACTACTAATCTCGTTGGGACTGAAGTGGGTCTTGTTTTTTTTTTTAGAAGTGTAATTCCTCAACTCCAGGCTCCAGAGTGGCTCTTGTTTTTTTTTTTTTTAGAAATTTACTTACACTTATTACTAATATTAGTCCAAAACTGGGGGTTCGATAGAGGTTCTTTTTTTTTTTTTAGGAATTTTATTTTGAATTCAAATTAGTGATTCTAATAATCGAGATATTTCGAGATATCTTCATAATCGAATGATTCCATTAGTATATCTCATAATCGCCCACCGCTAGTTTGTAATCACCGTAACAGAATCAGGCAAAAAAGATTTGAAAAACAGTGGGTCTCATTTTACATTACTATTTTTCAATATGGTGCCAGTGGTCGCAGAATACTAGGACAGGAAAAGCGTTAATCCATTTATGCTGATATCATGGTCATCATTATCAGCCTATATTTACATCCTGCTGCTGGGCACGGTCTGCTCTACTGCTGAGAGGGAGGAAAGATATATTTTCATTATTTCTATAAATTCTACCACGACTGCCTCGTGGTCTCGCGGTACAAGTATGTGCCGTGCGATCTAGAGGTCCTGGGTTCGATTCCCGGGTCGGGCAAAGTGTTATTGGGTTTTTCCATTAGGAAATTCTCGGTAACAGCACTGAGTCTGGAAATGTGCCCGAAAAACGGCAATAGGCTCGCCCCCTATTACGTAGGACTGATACATACTTGGCGAAATGTGGGTGCAGAAATGCACCTCTGCCAACCCCTTTGGGGAATACAGGCGTGAGTTTATGTATGTTCTATAAATTAACATGTTTTATTATGTATTTTTTGTATAATATTATTAATTTGTACAAATGACGCTTACATTTATTTTTTCTAGGAGTTATTTGCCAAACAACTTGATATTAGGCCAAACAATCATAAAAACTTACAACAATTATATTGTTCAACTGCATATAATTTTATGAACAAACGAAACAAACAAACAATCTGTCTTAATTTTCGATCACGGTTTTTTTAAACCCTGAATAATAGAATTTAAAGTATTCATTTTTAAATAGAAAATCCGACGTGGGTGTGGCGCGCCCAGAATACCTCAGTATCGGCCGGTGCTTCTCTGCTCATGCCTTGTTCAGCTAAAGGACAACCCACGCCACGAATCCTGTGGGAGTACTCCAATGGTAATTCATTTTCAAATTATTAATATAGTATTTTCTAAGTATGCTAATTTTTTTTTCTTCAAATTATTAGTATTTATGTAGTATTGTTTGTTGTAAGTATACTACTTTTGCCTCTCGTTGCTGTGGTTATAAGAATAATTTTAATTATGACTTGAATAGATTAACAGAATATATTACCAAAGTTTGGATGGATAAACGGTTTCGACTTGATGAAATACCAAAATATATTTATATACATATGTATGTACCACGAGTATAAAGGATTTAAAAATCGTAGTTCAATCACAACACTTTGTGGTGTTTCTATATGGGTTATATTAACCTTATTTTGAATAAGGTTCATGGTTAAAAATTAGAATGACAGATTCGGATATCTCGTTATTATATTTGTTTATTTTTAAAGTCATACTTCGTGCTATTAATATTCAATTCATGCACAAAAAAGGGAACGGTGTTTCATATTTTTCTACCCTTTGTTTTATTCAATCTGAATTTACTTTGTTCTTCAGTCTGTTGAAGTTAAGAAATTAATTTAATAGCAGCGTGTTAAAGTTTTTGCTTCGTAAGCGCGTTTGTTCCTCAAATATTTTTATTTTTAATAAACATTCTTTATCTGTGCCTTTTCACTCCGTCGGTACATGCTTTATAAGTTGAGCGAATTATTTTTAATTCAGTCTATAAATTGCAACTTTAAATCCGACTTAGAATATCAGCAGAGTCATTAATTAAATTGCAGTGACAACATTAAAATTCCGTTGGATGTTAAAGAAGAAGCGGAGAAATATTGATTATAAAGCAACTTTTTATACTATTTATACCAATAAATAATTAAAAGATTGCTTTCGCCAGGGATACAGGAATATGAAATATATAAATTTATTTAAATATCACTTAACATACATTAGACTCACATACTTTTTATTGCGCCTGCAACAAAAGGCAATAAGTTGTCTCTTTTAAGGTTTAGTAACAAAATTAAGCAGGCTCTTACGAACAGATGGTGAAAACTGGCGCCACATGCTGTGGGGTCAGCCAGAGGACTCTAGCAGAGCCTCAGTCCTATCCGACGGCACGGTGTGGTTGAGGGCAACAGCCCCAGATCACGAGGGCTGGTACAGATGTACCGCGAGAGCTCAGCATGCGTTTATACATCATTCCTTCTATCTTGACGTCAGAGGTAAGATAAGTGACAGAATTTCAAGAATTTTATATGGATCAATTCGGTAACTTAGGTGGTTAATTTTTACTGTATGCCGAGGTTTTGTAAATCATTAGATTAACAATATTATTGATTGATATTATGAAAAATAAAGCTTTAACAAAGTATTCATAACCATAAACTTTAAATCCTCGAAACATTAAAAAAAACTTATAGATTTCCGATCTAGAATTAAATCTATGTCTAACCCTACAGGTTTACAGCCGTGAGTGTGTGTGTGTGTGTGTGTATGCGTATGTATGTATGTATTATGGATTTCAAATTTAGAACCACCAAGAGTGACCAGAGGAGGTGGTAGCGGAGGTGAAATACGCTGGGTGGTGAGAGGGTCCACTGCACGACTGACTTGCATCGTAAGAGGAGAACCGGAAATACATGTTCATTGGACACACGATTCCAGGCCTTTGGACTTGCAGTAAGCTTTTCTATAATTTTATTCTTAAAAACCTGTTCAGTTTTGATTTAAGTATAAAGTTTAGTCTTTGTATATTTTCTATTATCAAAAATACAAGCAATTTTCAAGTAAATTTATTCCACGAAACTAAATTCTACAATAAAATATACACTTGAAAAAATAACTATCAAAAATACTTCACTTTATAAAGTACAACTCGGAGAAAATTCCGAACAGTTTTTCTCTATTACTTATTCGGATAAAGTATGGCTTAATTTACAAGCGGACGGGGTGCAATGTCGCACGAATAGCCTTTGTTATCTTTAGTGGCGCCGGCGGAGTCGAGACGAGAGATACTAGCAACGGAATTATAAATTCCGAAGTAACTATAGCCCATGCGGGCCCGGAGCACGCCGGGGAATATCGCTGCCAAGCCAGGAACTTGTACGGGAACGATGACATCGTGTACCGACTTTTTGTTAAAGGTAAGTTATGTACTTTTAAAATTTATTAATATACTGCTCAGAAATTAATATATTAGGTCTATTTTACTAAGACGTTAAAGTTGTATTATTTTTAAGTTCCTTTTCTAAGGTAGTTATGTCTTGGTTGTCATTATTTTATTTCACGTAATTAATGTTGTATTACAGGCATATGTATTAATAAATATTTAAAGTACAACATTCTATATAAATTTATCGATCACCGAAGTTATAAATAAGCGTTTAAAATTTAGTGCTATTTTCATACTGTTAAGTTTACAGATAACTTCAAGGCGACCTTTTTCAACCCTTTTAATATTTTCTCGCATCCATGCATTTTATAATTGAAAACAATTTTTGCTTATTCTAATAATAATTTTGTTTAGAACGTCCAAGCGTGCCAGAAGAAGTGCGAATATCCGAAGTGTGGTCCAGAAGAGCTCGTATCACGTGGCGAGTGACAAGAGGAGTGTTAATATCGCACTACATAATCCAATACCGAGCGCTGACTCGGGACTTCGCGAACGCTCCGCTCGACGCTCCGCTTCCCGCGCTGCTCGACACTTGGGACACGCCGGAGATACTGAACGTCACTTTGACCTCGTCGGACTTGGTTCATGTCGCGTAAGTATATTGACGTTTAGTGTCGAAACTATCGACGCCATTTGCAACAGTTTCAGTAGAGTAGTCACATTGAAATCATGTTCGGTTTTAGGATTTGATTTTTGATTTTGCTTTATGGAATATTATTGTTTACTTTTTATACAGTCATATAGAATTGATTTCATTGAACCTGATGATAATCAATGATCTAATGTTAGTCGTAATTGCGAAGCCAAAAAGTTTCAGCCCTTACTTTGTCAAATTTGTTAAAAAAAAGGAAATCCTGTTTAAATTTGAATCATTTATATATCAGATTAAAAGCTGTAACATTATTCCTGTCAATACAGAGGATACTAAAAAAACACTTAAGTAGTCATAGATCACTCTTTCCTTGATTATAAAAAAAAAACACGTACAGAATTACCAACAAATTTTTGCTCAATAATTATAAAACTTATATATTTTAACTTATTAAAATTAATATGTTCTTATTTCTTTACTTCCATTTTACTACGTCACTGAACCTTTCGCGAGAATTCATTTTGAAATTTGCGAACTGTTCCACGTTTAAAGCAATGTCAAAATGAAATTTGAATACTTTGAAGCCAGACCTAATTGTGTTTTAAATATATGTATTTTCTCTATTAATATTCTGAATGAAATTTACAAATGGATCCGCAATTGAATCGAAAAACTTATTTGAAATAAAGTTACGAGTCGCCATAGCGTCTGCGAAATAGAAAGTTTAGAATTTTATATGAAATTTATTTATGGAGCAAATTTGATTTTTCTAAATCCATTCGAGATCTTAAAGTCAAGAGAGCAATGTTAAAATTAAATATTTCACAAGAGTAATTATTTTTATACAATTTTATCAATATAAGTGACATGAAAAAATATGTATATTTAAAGCCTTTTCTTCTATAACACAAATTACATGCATAAAAAATAAATAACACGTAGGTTCCGTCAGTCCCGCTAGATGTTGCTATATTAAACTTCCTTCACTGAATACATTAAATGGCTTTTCCCTAATTATCTCCTGAATAAAACATAAACCGAACTTTTTTTTTAATAACCACTTATGAATGAGCTCCAGAGTAGTGCTACGCACGTGTTTCCTCCTGCAATATAAGGTCCTTTAAACGGAACGTGGAGAGGCAATTAACCGGGCCGGTATAATTAGGGCGACCGTCGACGCCTCTTGTTGGGTGACTGCTCTGCACTTACCAGGTGCTAGTAACTTTGCTGTGCTGGTAAAAACCTGGGTACGTAATACACTACTCATTCAACTGAATTAAGGTAGTTTCGCGTGATTTGGAGAACACGCTGCGCTTTTGACTGGGGTCGTTGTTAATCCACGTTGGAAATTTTACAGGTATTTCAAAAACTTCTGAGACTAGCAACTCGTAATATTTCGGATTCATGTTGATATTCCCTTAAGAGGGTCGCCAAAGTTACTAGGCGCATTGGAAGTGGCGATTGTAGACGCTATTAAAAATAAGAATGTCATGACATATCTAGCGGATCTGGGATTTCTTATAAATGGATCTTTTATATGCTGGTTTACTGTGAATTGGTGCACTTACCATCTCCTGACAAATGCCTTAAAAATATCATGACGTTTTTCTTCACTGATAAAGTGTCACGAGCATAAACTATATAAAAAGTTTCATGTTTTTTGTAGTCTTTTGTATCCGTACCCCGTCACCTGCAAGAAGTCTCGTCTATCATCTCATCATCTTCTTGCCTTGTTTCCAATTCGGTTTGGGGTCGGCGCAGTATGTCTTCTCCTTCCAAACATTCCTATCAGCCGTCATGTCTTCAGTCACCACCTTTTCTTTAATATCTTCCCTCACGCACTCCATCCATCTCTTCTTTGGCCTTCCTTTGCTTGTTCATCCTTCAACTTTCATACTCATTACTTTTTTACCTACTTGATCTTCATCTCTTTTCATAACATACAACGAGAGACGATTTCCTCTCAACTTAACACTAACTGCTAGAAGTCTCGTATATCTCGTCAAACTATTCGGTATATCCTTAAATGTGTAGGAAGTTCAAATAATCCAATAAAAAGTCTCATAATTCAATTACCCAAAGCCAAGTCCCGCGACTCATAACTAGTGCTGTCACATCAGACTTACCGAACGTGGTTGAAATCGAATTTGCGCCAAATTCCGTAAGTTCGCTGCGACTTGTGGACAGCGCCCGGGGGCTTTCAATCTCAACAGTTTGTCACGTTACTGAAACTCTTGTTACACTAAGGAAATGGCTTTACGTCATGCCCTGCCTTCATTGTTAGTGTTTGTAATTTTACTTGTTAGGCTAGCTTTATTACGTCACTTGGTTAAATTAATTGCGTCACTGCTTTCAAAAAGTTACACGCCAAATACCAAAAAGCTCTGTACAAACTTAGTATCAAGTAGAGATGTCAATCTGTCGTCACTCGTCACAATCCTGCCTACTAGATGATGTACTGCATCACGCCACGCTTGCAAATATTAATGAACTCGGCTGTAGTGTTATCTATACAAATAAATTAAATTGGGGTGTCTGTTTGTAATATTGAAATAACCGCTTTTTAATAAATGCATATGGATGTATAAACGGTACATATACCAAAATAAAGTTTTTTACAATTTTTGTCTGTCTGTTTGTTCCGGCTAATCTCTGAAACGGGTAGACCGATTTTGACTTTCATTGGCAGGTAGCTAATGTAATAAGGAGTAACTTAGGCTATAAAAGAAATTAAAAAAATATTAAGAATCGACAGTTATGCGGAACGAAGTTCGCCGGGTCAGCTAGTGTGATCATAAAAATGTTCATTTCCTCCGTGCACCCCTCCATAAAAAATACCGCTTGTTTATTGAAATCATTATTCTTTTTCTTGTAATACAAAAACATTTAACAGAAGCATTTAATGGCACGCGCGATCATACAATTTCGTACCCTTTCTATCACAGAGGCTTCCCTTTCAGCTATTGAATCGAAAAAATGATGAGAATAAAATAGGATAAGTAATAACATTTATTTCCAACAATACAAGAGTTCATTTAAGTGGTTTATTATTGTGATCGTTGCCAATTCGTTTACCGACTATTTTTGTTTTAGGTATTTTCATTACTCATAATAACAAATAGCTAATTATTTAAAACTAAAGCAGTATCTCAACTTTCAAGTACCACAACGCTGCATTATCTTTACTATCTCAATGTAACCCTAATAATCACGAAAGATACGCACAGTAGCCCTTACCCCAATATTCAAAGTGAGAATACTCCAGGTCTGAAGGGCCGGGTCGGGCGGGTGCCTCCGTGGCGGGATTATCGCCCGACACACGATACGCACTTAGAATAGCCGCCCTCAATGACGTCGGAGTGTCTGCGTACACAACGCCTTTGCACTTCACTACCAGAGAAGAAGGTAAACCAAAACCATGTATATTGGTTTGCTTTGGTTTTTTATATTGGTTGTATTTTTCGTTTCACTTTGTAAGTTTATTGACAGCATCTTTGGTTAAAGACTAAATTGGAAGCTGATGGGCCGTGCATTCGACTCCTAATTGAGACAGCTGTCAGTTTTGGATCGGATTATTACTTTCAACGAACAGCCAACCGTTTCTAAGACTTGTGAGTCGTGATTTCATACAGTTCCATAAATATGATGTGTTGAGAGATACTCGTATATCATCATAAGACAGTGTATAAAGGGCAGCAGTTGAGCATGGTCAATGGAGTATACGGCTCAAATATTTGTATGATAAAAAAATGTTTGAGGCAGATTTTGAACCATTTTATTTTTGTACAGCACCCGGTGGAGCTCCCCGAGATATATCGGTTCGCGCTCTCGGTCCTCGAGAACTTCACGTATCCTGGCAGGTGAGAAAAAAATGAATAAATAAAAAAATAATTACTGGTTAGATTAATTAAAGGTAGGTATATCGTTTTTTTACGCATATTAAAGTATTATCGCATAATGAAGCCGAAAATTCTTTCGCAGCTTCTGATCTTTGCGGGTAGAAGAAAAACTATTTTTATGACTTTTTATATAAAAACATAGAGCTACTTTCACACAATCACAATGGTGCCCAAACTAAGCTGAGTTTATAAAAGCCCGTCTACATAAAAGTAAATTATAAATTTAATTTACTGGTTTGCAAGGTAACTTGCAAGAAATTTTAAAGATGTATAAAATTTTTTAAACTATTAACTATCAACCAAACCAGCGAAAAGTATCTTTTTTTTTATTTTGTATCCTTTTGATAGCGCAGCTATGGAGCTGTACACACTGTCTTAACTTAGTAAACAGTACATTGAAACTATCAAATGTATCGCTTATTCTTTACCATAATCATCAGAAAATTTATATCATCAGCCTCCACCGAGGGAGACGTGGCACGGCACACTACTCGGCTACACCATCCGCTGGTGGGAAGTGTCAGAAGAGGGTAAAGGCACCCTTACAGAGAGTCCAGCGTCAGAGAGCGGGGCGAGTGCTGACGCCACGAGCACAACTCTCAGAGGACTGAAGGCAGCGACCAGATACGGAGTGTCTGTGAGGGGGTACAATGCTGCTGGAACTGGGCCAACCTCACCACCTCACTACAGACACACTTTGGAGTCGCGTGAGTAGAAATTAAATGATAGAATGATTTAATGATCTCATAAATTGGGATAGTGGGGGGCATCTTTGACAGCCCCGTGGCGCAGTTGGCTAGATACCAGCCTGCGAAACGAGAGGCCGGGGGTTCGATCCCCGCACCGAGACTTACACCGAGTTATGGGTGTTTGTGAGACAGAAAAGTCTCTCGTAGTTTCTGATGCCCACGACACAGGACTTGTATCCTAGTGTGGGGTCAGAACTATGTATGTAACTGTTGGGTGTATTTATTTATTTTGCTTAAAGACGGACTGATATCTCATGTCTGGGTCATCTGGTAATATCTTGTACAGACTGCTAGCGATTTTAGTCGGTACGATAGCGCAGAATTTTGGTTAGGACCAAAGCTAGGCCTCATATATTTTCTAGTACCTATGTCAATTCGTGGCCCCGATCCGTGCTAAACGACTCACATATACTTAGTTTTGGCCTCCTGCATGTTTCACGTTAAGAAGATTGTGGAAGTTTCACGACGAAAAGAAAATATCCCCTAACATCGCATCGCTTGCCTTAGCTACTTGTTAAATGTTTTATTAAGTGAAATCCGATCGAATCTGGTTATAAGTCTAGTTTATTAAACTCTCATTATAATTAATTTTAGATGTCTGGTAGATTGTCTAGATCAGAGGTATTATATAATATTAATCCAATGTACTATTTTAATTTAACAATTTCAGAAATTTTAATTAAGGCCTATTGTACTAAGTAAAACTTTGGATTGGTTGGCAGTAACATGATTATTTGGAAAATACCTTTACTAGATAAAGACGGATTTTGAGCCTTTGTTTGGGTAAACTTTTAAATACAATGTTGTTACTGTTTAGACTGGTCTGTTGTTCAAAATATAATAAACTTGATTACATTTTCTTGATTTGTCTTCTTTGTCATTCGTCTACTTTAATAAAAAGAGGCCGTATAAAATTTACAAGTCGTGATGGCCTCGAGGTTTAGGCACGCGGTCGAGAATCTCGACGGTTGCGGGTTCAAACCCCAGGCACAGACCTCTGACTTTTCGAAGCTATGTGTGTATTCACAAATAATTATCACGTACTTTAACGGTGAAGGAAAACATCGTGATGAAACCTGCACACCTAAAAGTTCTTGGGAATTGATTAGGTGTGTAGTCCGCCAACCCGCACTAGGCCAGCGTTGTGGACGAAGGCATAAACCCTCTCAGTTGTAGTGAGGCCCGTGCCCAGCAGTGGGACGTATATGGGCTGATGGTGATGAAAATGTCGAGCTTATAAATGTTATTTGTGAATACCATGACTAATAGTAAGTTGTGATATTATTTCATACTTCTTTTGTATATACTCGTATGCGTTACCAAAATATATGTGACCCGTCTGAAAAAGATCTCTCATATTCCTTATTTCTGTTCTAACAATTTTGTCAGTTAACCAATAAATGACCAGACCGATGAATACAGACTGATTTGTATGCGTTTGAATGTGCTCCAGGATAATTTAAACTCATATTATGACAATTATTCATACGTCGTTTCGATCGGATTTCAAGATTTTTTAAGGTTTTTGATGAACCTCTTAATAGCATTCAAGGTACCGCTGAGGCAGACAACCTTTATCAGGATTTGCTAGTGTACTGTTAATTACATAGTATGAATTTCAAAGTAACTCTATAATAGCGTTTGCACAGTAAGCCACTAATCAAATTTTGATTGATATTGGTATCATCATCATCATCATCAGCCCATATACGTCCCACTGCTGGGCACGGGCCTCCTCTACCATTGAGAGGGTTTAGGCCTTAGTCCACCACGCTCGCCTAATGCGGGTTGGCGGACTACACACCTAAGAAATTCCTAAGATCTTTTAGGTGTGCAGGTTTCCTCACGATGTTTTTCTTTATAAGTATGTGCCGTGCGATCTAGAGGTCCTGGGTTCGATTCCCGGGTCGGGCAAAGTGTTATTGGGTTTTTCCATTAGGAAATTCTCGGTAACAGCACGGAGTCTGGAAATGTGCCCGAAAAACGGCAATAGGCTCGCCCCCTATTACGTGGGACTGATACATACTTGGTGAAATGTGGGTGCAGAAATGCACCTCTGCCTACCCCTTCGGGGAATACAGGCGTGAGTTTATGTATGTATGTATGTATGTGTTTTCCTTCACCGTAAAGTAAGTGATGATTCATTGTGAATACACACATAACTTCGAAAAGTCAGAGGTGTGTGCCTGGGGTTTCAACCTGCGACCGTCGAGATTCTCGACCGCGTGCCTAAGCCATCACGACTTATTGGTATAAACATTGGGAACTTCGAGAACGTTTCGCTTGGGTTTAGTTAGTCTTAGGGGCGGCTAGCTTTCAAAGCCTAACAGGTACAGAGGGATTCTGTAATATCACGCAGGTTCCATATCAAACTGCGTTCTCTCGAGTATACTGCATCGACGTAAATATAAATCCGCCAGGCTATCGACGTGAAGCGACGATCGTAAATTTTCCCATCAAAATGCAAAATGGCTTAATTGGACTGTGGCCTTTTCGATCTAGGTCAAACGATTCAGAACAAATTGATGGCACTATTGCGTTGCAGTTTGTTTCGATTCCCCCGTTCCAACTAAATCCTTCAATGTGACATTCACCTGACATTTTTTTTTCATTACATCCAATGTACAATAGAATGTTCTTTTCTAGTATTTTTCAATGTAGACACCGGAGGGTATAGAGAAATAGTGAATGGAGCTGAAAATAATTTTATTTATTTATGGAACAATTATATGTTACCAGGAGTAGAAAACAAAATCTCTTCCCTAGAAATCACATTATATAACTGTCGTGCTATGAAATTTCTGCCTAATTGACGACCGAAAGCAGTGATTTTTTAGTACAACATTATTTTGAATGAGGCTTGTTCTTGTTCTTCTTTCATAGCTCCCACTGGAGGGCCAGAAGCAGTGACTTGTTTATCAAGCAGTTCCACGTCACTCCGAGTGTCGTGGCGTCCTCCAACCATAGACACTAGAGGAGGAGTAATCACTCATTACACTTTGCAATACACGAGACGTGATGCAGACCCTTTGCTCCCAGTACAGGATGCATATCTTAGAATTCAGGTACTGTATAATTATCATATTATTTTTAAGTATGTGCCGTGCGATCTAGAGGTCCTGGGTTCGATTCCCGGGTCGGGTAAAGTATTAGAAAATTCTCAGTAGCAGCACGGAGTCTGGAAATGTGCCCGAAAACGGCAATAGGCTCGCTCCCTATTACGTGGGACTGATACATACCTGGCGAAATGTGGATGCAAAAATTCACCTCTGCCTACGGGGAATACAGGCGTGAGGTTATGTATGTATGTAATATCATCATATTATTTATTGTAAGCTTTTCAGAGAGAACATAAAAAATGGCGGTCAATAATGGTTGCGATCTAATTTTAAGTAATTATAAGTACTAAATTGGAAAAGTTTGAAACGAGGTTTGAGTACATATTTTGAGCTTAAATGTCACACGTATAAGGTTATCGTGGATGGAATCATTATTTCATAATTAGCGCCCAACGTAGTGAATCGTATTCTTGTACCGAATAACTACATCCTTTTCAATTTTAGTATTTAAATGTGTCCATTTAAATATTTAATCCAAAAACAAAATCGTCTTTACTTTAAGTATTTACTCTTCATGTGTAAGTCTTGACAAAGATTTTGCTGTTTAAGAATTTTTCTTTGAAACCAACTTTATGGTTATTGGCCTTGAGCATGACTTCAAAAATAACCAGTTTTTCAAAACCATTATAGTTGTAAATGATTAACAAATTTGAAACAAACAAGTAACAAAACATTTAATGGGACCATACTGACAAAACTCACATATAAAATTACGTTTTCTACCTAAACTATATTCCTGTATATTATGTGTATTAGACACATCGATTACTCATTGCCAATTCCGCCCACGTTCGGATCAAACGTGTCTTTCCCGGTGCTAAAATCAGTGTTTGCACTTGACGTAATAGGGCGAGGAGGCCACAGTATCCCGATTAACGTCTTACGCTGAATACGAGATAAGGGTGCGGGCACACAACGCGGCGGGGGACGGTCCGCTCTCCGCACCGCTTGCCTGCAGAACTGATGAGGATGGTAATGTAGACTTAGCCTTATTTTGGTAATTTATTTTGTATTGTTAGTATATAGAGGTATTAAGTTAAAAATTTGAATTAAGTAGTAAAATGTGGTAGTAGGCAATTAATAAGCTAAACTTATTAATGGAAATTGAATAATTATAATTAAATTATTTGCGCCCATTTAAATAACTTACGTATTTTTTGTTTAATTTATTTTTAGAAGTGCTGTGATGAATTTTTTATTCGTGACTTGTCAAATAGGTAAATATTGTTTCTTCATACAATTCTTGAAACGTGATTTAATTAATTTTACATAAAGATTAGAAGCTATTCATTTCGTTTAGGTTGCACGACCAATGAGATATCATTTTAGTTGATTGAAAATAATCTTTCATATAAAAAAACAGAAATGATATAATATGTACTCAGTTGAAAGTGATTCGTAATATGCGTCTGTTGTGTATTGGCCGTTGATTGTATAAATTGTTGATAGTACCGAGCGCGCCGGGTGGCATGAAGCTGATTGCTCTCGGAGAGCGCTCTCTGAGAGCGTCGTGGCTTCCCCCGCCTGAACCCAACGGGAAATTAACGCATTACACTCTTTACATTAAGGATTTATCTGGGTGAGCTTTTCGTTATTTAATGTTTTTATTAAGCGTGATTTATGCCTGTGTTTTAATGTTAAATTATTTGAAGATACACAGTCCTTATTTGGCACTAAAGTCCCGATAATAGGCACTAACAAAAGCAGTGTTGGAGAGCCATTCATGTGTTTGGAATTGCGATTTTGTTTACTATGACAAACAGAAGGCCCTTCTCCCTCTGTTATGCCCCAAACTGGTACTTATACGTGGGGAGGTCAATTAAATGTTAGTCCTTCTTCAAAGTACCCAAACATAGCTGGTAATCCTAACGTAGTAACTATAACATTCTGACTCCTCAACTATGAATATAATGGTAGTTAAAAAAGTTGGGGGCAAAATATGATTTTTACTAGGCAACCTGTAACCAGGTGAACCAGTTCGAGCTAATAATAATTTATTATTTATAACATCCTCTACCTAATTAATTACTATATTTTGTTCTTTATAATTAGATTTCGGGTCGTAAATTAAGGTCAGGAAAGGAATTAAAGGTAATTTATGTTCACCTCGAATGTAGTTCGGGTGCGAGATATGTTAGCAAATGTGGCCTTATATCTTTAATTACGTAATTACACGCCTATTAGTAGTCACTTTGTTGACACTAGTATTTTTGATTAAATATTACCGATAAGCATCATATTATGTGTACTTACTTATGTATATTTCCAACGACTTCATGGTTGGATGGGTTAATATAACAAAATAGTGTACATTTTAGGCATCTAATTACATGTCGTCGGTCAGCCCCGTGGCGCAGTTGGCTAGATACCAGCTTGCGTAACAAGAGGCCGCGGGTTCGATCCCCGCACCGAGACAAATGTTTGTGTGATCCACAAATATTTGTTTCGGGTCTGCGTGTTTGTGAGAGCGAAAAGTCTCTCGTAGTTTCTGATACCCACGACACAAGACTTGTATCCTAGTGTGGGGTCAGAACTATGTATGTGACTGTTGGGTGTATCTATTTATTTAGAACTAAAACAGGCATAGAGTGTTGTGAAGGTAGTTGGAATAAGCGACCCGCAAATTTATGAATGAAAAAACGACTTCAAAAAATTAACTTGAGCAGATTTTCTGTCTTACTCGCCGTGTATCAATGTAACAAACTCTTTCCTTGAATCTCAAAGACCAGTTTTGCTTCTAATCTTCTATGCGTCGAATAATCATGGGTGGTAGTGATTCATACCCATAATATAGTAATATTTTAGGAAAAGAAGATAAAGAGTCCTCGAAACCCACGTGCATGCATGAAGAGGATAATATCAGTTGAGGAAGCGAAAGAAGCGTGTTTGGATCGTAGTATTTGGCGCTCTATAGTATCTGCCTACCTCAACGGGAGACAGGCGTGTGTTTATGTATGTATGTATGCTTATTTATTCGTGTTGTCCAGATCCCAAGATCCAAACGCAACTCGGGTTAACGCATGCGGGGAAGGAGACGGTAGTACTGTTGAATGCATGAGGTCTATTCGAGGTCTGCGACCTGGTAGAACTTATGAGGCGTGGGTCCGAGCTGCCACCACTGCTGGGGACGGCCCTCCGTCCACCGCTGTTGCCTGCCAGACGAGCACGTTAGGTAAGACTTAACTTAGGTAACTTTTAGCTAAATTAGCATGGACAGAGTCCCGGAGTAAGTGTGATTTTACTTTAATCTTTTTCGTGCCTTAAATGTTAGCATCACTTGTGTGTTTTTCTGTCATAGCCAATGAATTCATGATTGTGTGGGTCGACTACATTAATGTAACATGCACCCGATTATAATCAGCAGCACCTTTATATTACGAAAATATATTACAAACAATGTTGAGCTGTGCTACAAATATGAAATGATTGAACAGCTCCTGCACGCATATCATCATTTGGAGGCATAGCTATGGGAGCTGCGGGTGGCTTATTATCCCTAAGATGCGTGGTGGGGGGCGCCCCGCCACCAGCCAAGAGGTGGTTGCGAGGCGGCAGCGCGCTGCATCCACGCCCGCCATTTCATCTGGATGGAGAAGCGCTGCTGATAAGAGGTTAGTGAAGCAATGCTTTTGTTATTACGGTAATTTCATATGTATTATTATAATATATTTTTAAAAACATAGGATTTCTGTGCCCTTCAGCCGTTTTAGCGTGAGTTACAAACATTCATCGAAATCGGATTTATTTTTTAGTATTTTTTATGAATTTTCGCAATTTCTGAAAATATTTATTAACATAATATATGCATTGTTGTTTATATCTAGTTTTTTAAATAAATCTATTTGGTTCAGCACTACCAATTCATCATTATCAGCTTACTGCTGGGCACGGGCCTCCTCTACAACTTAAGAGGCTTTAGGCCTAAGTCCACCACGCTGGCCTAGTGAGAGTAGGCTAACTACCAATTACTTTAGTTAAAATTTTATCATTTCTCTTAGGTTTGGAGTTATCCCACGCCGACAACTATACATGCGTTGCTGAAAACCCTCACGGTTCTGACTCGGTGACGTGGAGAGTAGTGGTGCTAAGACCACCGCCTCCACCAGCCCTCGGACTATTAGAAGCTCGCCCAAGAGAACTGGAACTAGAATTACGACCAGCGCTTAGAGCACCAGGCCATGCGATTGCGAAGTCATACAACTTACACTGGAGACTGGCTTCACCAGAGGTAAAGTATAAAGCAAGATATTTTGTAGGTTTCTCTTGTTAGTACGTAATATCAACTAATCTTATTTGTGAAAAAATCTGATCTAAAACAATTAAATTTTATAGGACTTCTGTGGATATTAGTTGGAACTTTTTCTTTAGATTATTTAAATCTCATTCTGAAATATAATTCAGAAATCTAATTCCTTCAAGAAATACGCCTACAGTAAATTCATTTTCAGGGTGAATGGCGCATACAGTCTGCAAACCCTGGGCCAATCAATCTCACTGGTCTTCGCTGTGGCTCAGCATACAGGGCTTACGGAACCGCTGGGGGGGCGCCAGGTTCTGAGCTTTCAGTTAGGACCTCAGGTGGACCCCCCACAGCCCCTCCTGACACCAGATGGATCAGGGCCAATGCCACCCACGCTAAATTTGATACAAGTGCCTGGAGTGATGGCGGCTGTGGGCCCGTGGCATTGAAGCTTGAATGGGCAGGATCAGGAGTAGCTGGAGCCAGAGATGTTCCGGTGGGAGGAGAAGTGATACTGGGAGGTAAGATTTCATAAAAAAAAATGATGAGTGTTTTAACAATGAAATATTTTACTTCGATTATATAACCTATACGTGATCCAAATTTGGCAACGTTTTCACATTAGCTGGTTGAATTAATAAGCAAACAAACTGCTTCCGAATTTATAAAGTTTTATTAGTATTTGATTTGTTTCACAAAGAAACTTTGGTGTACTATCGTTTGTGTTTCGAACAAATACAGCTATATTAATAGGTTTCACCTGTAATGTAAGAAATTAGATATGTAAAGCCTATCGAGAGATTAATCCTAGTTAGATCCTGCCAGTGGGGTCTTCGAATGTTGCTGGCGCCTTGTATTTCTAACTGGGACCTGTAGATTTCTTTTTTAAGATTATCCGGTTTGTACTCCACCCAAATGCAGTATTTACTAGTTTATTGTCATTTATCACTATTAACTACTTACATATTGCTTAGAAAGAGCATACGTTACATAAATAAGGTGTCCCTCAGGATTATCACCAGGATCGAGATATAGACTCGCTGCTCGAGCGTCGAACGAAGCTGGATGGACTAGGGAGGTGTATGAATTCACGACAGCTCAATCAGAGGGAGGGTATGCAGAGGAAGTAGACGCCCCCTTCCCTGCCACAGCTGGAGAACTTGCGCTACTGCTGGCCTTGTGTGCTGCACTATCTCTGGCTGCTCTTACTATATTGGCTATATTATTAAGGAGGAAAAGGTGAGTGAATTTTGAAAACTTTTTATTTATCTTCTGGATTTCATCTTCAGCTTAATTAAAGCAAGCATTACATGGCTGGTATGGCAGAAAAGTTCTCGAGTGGAGGCCGCGTACCAGCAAGCGCTGCAGTGGACGTCCACCCACAAGGTGGACAGATATTTTAGTCTAAAGTCTTTGGAGGAGACCTATGTCCAGCAGTGGACGTCTTTCAGCTGATGATGATGATGATTAGATGGCATAATTGGTTATAAGTTGGGTTTTTAGTGCAATGTCTTTTTTGGCGAGATACGTCTGCAGAAATGCTCTTAACAGTCTTTTGGTTAGGTTGATTAGGTATTAAAGGAACTGTATTTTTGACACTTTTTAAATATTTTACATTTTAGTAAAAAATTATCGTTTCCATAGTAAGATTAAAATCGTTTATCATTTTTTTTTAATTATGGCAGTGACCGGTATAAATCTATTATACTGTAGCCTTGTTTATACATCAATGTATTCCCATAAAATATTATCCAGAGAGAAAACAAATGAAACTAAAGTAAAACAGAGTTCCGCCAGACCAATTGAAATTTTATGCAAAAGCTGTCCTCCCAGCGGCATTTGTTACGTTTCCAATAGGAATATGTCGAAGAGGAACATATCAATGTATTTTATATGATGCTGTATTGTAACTTCTGGAATAGTATAATTTCAGTTTGTAACAAAAGCAAAACAGAAAGTTAAAATATTGTTTCTTTGTTTATCCTTCTCGCGTATCAAGACTTTTACTAGAAGCTTTTTTCAGACTCTGTACTATTGTCGTAACCAGGAAATCGAACCTGTCACTGTCGGGCTTACTAAAAATGTTGGATAGTATAACATAATTATTGACATGTGCTTCCTGCTTACTTCCCCCGAAGGCTAGACGGAAGGAAAGATGTATATCGCTTTCCACTTGAAAATATCACGCTTTAAAGCCTATATCATATATCCTGCAATGGATAAAAAGATCATTTATATCTCTTACATAACAACAAAGAATCGCATATGTGTGAACATTTACAATGAAGTGAATGCGTCGGCTTAAGTGACATCCTTACAATTCACAAGTTGATTAAAGACTGCACAAAATGGGACACCTCTATAAATGCTTTTTTGAAACCCTGACGTATTCACACTATCAAGATTTTAAATTTCGTGGATACAGAAAGGCTCGCTTTCATCATCATCATCATCATCAACAGCCTTTCTTACTTTCTTAGGCCTCTTCTTTGGCACGGCACTGGAATCAATATTCGGTCCTCCTCATCCAATCGCTGCCAGCGTTTATCGTCACCCAACATAGTCAGAGAGTGGCCTACACTACGTTTGCCGAGTCGTGGTACACTCCAGAACACATTTACCCCAACGGTTGTCAGTTCAGCGTTAGATGTGACCTGCCCAATGCCACTTTAGCTCGCTAATCCTTTGGGTTACGTCGATAACTTTGGCCGATAATTTATGATCCTATCTTTCAGAGAAACTCCCAACATAGCCCTATCCATAGCTCGCTGAGCGACCTTAAATCAGTGGATGACTCGCTTTATAAAATTTAAAATATCTCCAATACCTACGCATTACGGGATCATTAAGCTGAGCTGTGGAAAAATGCGAGTGAAATAAAAGGAGATCGTTGGCACTTGTAATCTGTGGATGACAAGGTGCTGACGCGGCGCCCTCAGGCTGACAATTCAACAAACCCATCGACCCTTTTCACGCCTCGCCCGGAATATTGAACACCTTTATATATGAGTTTACCGCGATTTGTTAATTCAAGCCAGCCTTCTCTGTTGCAAAGGGATTTGGGGTGATTGATAGTTTATACTGTTATTGCAATTTACAATAATGTAATTTTGGGTTATTTCGGAACGTCGACAATAATAAGTTTAGCCAATTTGATGCTATTTTCGACAGTAACAACAATAAGTTTGGGTCGTAATACGAGTATTAATAAAATTTATTGGTGTCTTGATGAAATGTTCAGTGTAAAGTAATAAGTAAAGTATATATTTTAAATAACATATTTCGTGTAAGGAATCTTTGGTTGGTAATACTCGTAGTAACTAAGTAAATAATTTAAAAATAAGGATTTGGCAAATCCAAATAATTTCCGTGTCTTTGGTCACCTAATTTCGATATCCACGCAGACAAAGTTGTGGGGAGAAGATAGCTCTAATTTATTTTTTTATCTACCCTCCTTTACTTAATCCTTTGCACCTGCTACCTTGCTACAAAAAAATGACTAATTTTGGAATATAAAACGAATAAATTAATCTCTCCATTTCTAATAATAACATTATTCAAATAATGACAGCCATGATTTATGTTCAGCCTCGCAAACAAGTGAAACGCTGATATATAAATAGTCAACATCCGACCAGAAAGGTCCTAAAATAATTTTACGAGCAATTCGCAATAAACTTTTGATGTCGACATTGTTGACGTCATTAAAGTCCATTAATATGTGACTAAATGGTCGGATTCAACAAGATCGTAATTCTAATCTGGTAAATATTCAGTGCATGAAAAATTGCCGAATATTGTTATTTACTAATTGGAATGACTGCCTCGTGGTCACGTAGTAAAGGTATTTGCCGTGCGATCTAGAGGTCGCGGCTCGATTTCCAAGTCGAGAAAAATGTTATTGTTTTTTTTGCCTTTGGGAAATTCTCGGTAGCAGCACGGAGCCTGGAATTGTGACCGAAAAACAGCAATAGGTTCGCTCCTTATTGCGTGGCAGAAATCAATTGGCGAAAGGTCGGTGCAGAAATGTTTCTTTGCCTACCTCTTCAGGGAATAAAGGCGTGAAGACGTATATGTGTAAAAAATCTACTCATCAACTTTTAAATTAATTAATTTTATATAACAGTAATTTAATATTTTTAATCTATCTTTATTAGTTTACATTAATTATGTGGTTTTTCCAGAAATTCCAGAGAAAATTTTCCCATTTACAGTTTTGGGAAATCTATTTCGTTTAATATTGAAATCAATGCATTTGTACGTACACGTTTTCAGCTCTCCATTTCGTGCATAGTTTTGATAAAAATATAGAAAAAATGGCTTTACTTTGTTGGTGCAGCGATAGCAAAATAACATGATCTTATAACTTTGCTTATTAAATATCTTTCCTTTTCTGAGAGTTCTTTTCCGCCTTATTACCCCTCTACCTTTATCGAAGATCTTAGCCAAAAAATTTAATACATAAACAAACCCAAAAGTCAAGTCACATCTCACGCCAGATTCGGATATTTAGATTTTATAGCGTCAGTAGTGATGGCCTCGAAGTTTACTTTGTTATCACTATCGTGCCAATATTAACAAGCATAAATACGTACGCAACGGCATCATCCAATTACTTGCTTCCCGATTTAGTATTTCATATAACATTTAATACCCGCGATTTAATAAAAATCCTCCTTCAATGTCTACAAAAACTGTTGATAATTTCATCTCCAAGAAAATCTCCCTCGCAAAAACTATATTACGTAAAACAGGTGAGCAAAATTAAAGAAGAAAATTAATTAAGGTGCGATTTTATACCGCCACTGGTATTGCAATACGGAGTGAATACTTGCGTAGGCACAGCCGAGCCCATCAAAAGGAAATCTGCAAAGTGAAAAAAACTTTTTGCATTTAATTCCGAGATGGCTGCGATGTAAACAAAAAGTAAAATTTAACAGTCCTCACTAAGTTACGTTGGGCTTTTGTTAATATTTCCAAAGTGCTCTAGCAAGAGGTCGACCAGCAAGTATTGTTCGCTTTAATTATCCTCATGAAGTTTGTATATTTCTTGGCATTCCGAACTTTAGCGAGCATTCGAATCGAAAGGTTTACTAATAACGGTTTGCAAATACTCTCGGTATTTGGTGACTCTAAATGAGTTAGATTAGCCAAAGTTTCGAGTTTATTGCTGATGTGTTGACTTTGACATCACATTGTCCTCTTTATTCAAGAGAGTGGTTATATCATGCAAAAGCGACTACATTGTGTTACAATGTATAACTTCGTATGACGCGATAAAAAACGAGTAAACAGCACACCTGATGGTAAATGCAGAGCAGTGTTATGAAGTCGTGATAGCCTTATGTGTTAGGCACGCGGTCGAGAATCTCGACGGTCGCGGGTTCAAACCCCAGGCACACCTCTGACTTTTCGAAGTTATGTGTGTATTCACAAAATAATTATCACGCACTTTAACGGTGAAGGAAAATATCGTGATGAAACCTGCACACCTAAAAGTTCTTATGAATTTCTTAGGTGTGTAGTCCGCAAACCCGCACTAGGCCAGCGTGGTGGACTAAGGCCTAAACCCTCTCAATTGTAGAGGAGACCCGTGCCCAGCAGTGGGACGCATATGGGTTGAAGATGATGATGTTATTAAACAACAACAACAACAATAAACGTCAACAACGGTGACAATAAACGTCCAACGTTATCAGTTGACACAATCATAATGACAGGATGCTAACTGATACACAGGCTGATCCCTTAACATCACAAAGTAACGACGACACAAGAGTGGGTTTAAAACCCTAATGTGCAGTGATATCTGACCAACTAAATGCACCACATACGAGTATTAGAAGAAAAGAACAAAAAAAGATTATCCAGTCTACTACTGCACCATTTTTCGTAGTGTATTTTATTTAATGTCCTTTCTGTATAGGACGGACGTCGCTCTACCACGGGTGACCACGAACGCGGAGAAGCCGGACTGCGGAACGTACCGAGCGCCCCCCCACCAAACTCCGAAGTTACCACCAGATCCACCAGGTATGTGAGAGATGTCTACCTTAAATTAAGTGGGTATAGTGTGGTTATTTAAGCTTGTTTGCGTTCATTTCTATACATACTTTTGTATATATGTAGAATTAAGAATAAATCATCTTAAAGCACGACAAAAAATATTAGTTTATAGGTAAAACCCAATAAACGTAAAAAAGATGCTTCCTTAATATTTCCTTTAGTATTTCTTCCATAGTTTTTGTATTTTGGTTTAAACTACGTTTATAGAATTTTCGATCAAAAATCTCATAAAGATTGCATGAAGCCGTTGGATGTAGATCGCTTCAGATTGAGCGTTCTGGAAGTCTTTTTGTGTCCGCTGATGATGATGATGATAAGTCTTTCGGTGTTAAGTCTTTGTATCCTCATAAAATATCTACATTTGTGGGCGGGCCTTTACATTACTGGAGTTGCAATATGTCAAGCGTTGATTGAAAACACCCAACAGTCATATACCTACATAGTTCTGACCCCACACTAGGATACGAGTCCTGTGTCGTGGGTATCAGAAAGTACGAGAGACTTTTCGGTCTCACAAACACCCAGCCCCGAAACAAATATTTGTGAATCACACAAACATTTGTGTCGGTGCAGGGATCGAACGCGCGACCTCTTGTTTCGCAAGCTGGTATCTAGCCAACTGCGCCACGGGGCTGTCCATGACGTCATGCAAAAAATAATAATAATAATAATAAGCCCCCCAAAATCCTACCTTACGTCCGAGTCGACCACCAGACCACGTGGGGGGCGGACATGCGTAATACTGAAACCTACGTAGCCAACAAGGAAAGGTAACCCTTATGGAGATTATGAGTAATAGAAGATACAATTTACGGCCGCTTCCCGGGGGTCGCCGGGGCGCATCCGGAGCCGATGCTGGATGCTTCAGCATGCGACCCATCGGCGGTGAGGGGTTGAACAGGCGGGCTCCTACCGATAAAAATACTACAGCCGACGTCACTATCACCCGATGCAGTTCA
Source organism: Hemaris fuciformis (assembly GCA_907164795.1). NCBI lineage: Eukaryota > Metazoa > Arthropoda > Insecta > Lepidoptera > Sphingidae > Hemaris > Hemaris fuciformis. The sequence continues at coordinate 13,232,134 of OU015440.1, forward strand.
TTTACTTCATCCTCATCAATTGATACCCTTTTCCCTTCACCTAGTTCATCCCCAAATTCATCAGAAAAACATTATTTATTGCGATCAGCATCATCATCATCACCAACTTCTTCACCTGTTGATGATGTCTTGGAGGCAAAAGCCACTAATCCTCGACCCGCAACAGGTTGTAAACGTGCGAGAAAAAAGTGGACAGATGACATGAATAAGTTCATATGGCGCACATACCTCATTTCCACAAAATTAGAAACCAATACACGAGGGTATCTAGACTTACTTCATCAAAAATTCATAGAAAAGTATCCTGAAATGGACGTGTCAAAACAAAGAGTAGGCGACCAGCGACGAGCCATAATAAATAACCAGTTATTACCTATGTCCATACTCACCGAAATTAAAATTGAAGTTACTAGTTATTTACAAAATAATGAACAGCCAATAACCACAATAACACAAACGTCAGGTAGAATGAGATGGTCTAATGACGTGAATGAAACTATTATCCGTATTTTCTTTGAAGTAACCGAATTAGAAACTAATCTAACAGCATATTGTAAAAAGATGCACGATAAATTTATTAACACATACCCCCATCTATCCCATATTTCTGAACAGAGGCTAGCGGATCAGAAAAGAGCTATAATTAATAATAAGATGTTATCAGTAGAAAAAATAGAACAAATAAAGCGCGAAATAGAAGAACAATTAAAAACACATGTAAATCATACACAACATAGTGAAACCCACATTCGAGTGGATAATTTTGACGATACTTTAGATGCAATAGCCGAAAACAACCCGCACCAAACTGAAAACTTAAGGTATCACTCTGAGGAAAATAATAATAACATAGATTATGACGATATTAACCAACAGTTTTTTATGGTATTAGAGACTTTTAAATCTACTAACCCTACTACAAGACCTTATATTCCAAAACAGAGGACATCTAAAAAACTTGCGAATATTGTAGCATATTTAAATGAAAAGATTTTACCTAATTTTTTAAACACAGTACAAGATTTTCCTACTTTTCAGACAATAGTTTATTCGGCAGCTTACACTGCTGCAGTTATCAACGGAGCGAAAATAAGAGCAGAAGGAGCTCCTCCTAAAGAAGTTCCAAAACCACCATGGCAGAGAAGGCTAGAAAATAAAATAGCCATTCTCAGAGCAGAAATAGCACGCCTTACGCAATACATACGAGGAAATAGAGGTAGAAAGATTATGAAAGCAGTTGAAATAATAAGAAACAAATATCAGATCCACGCACAGCATGAACATCTTAATTCAGAATTAGTACACTTTCTAGATACAATGAAACAAAAGTTAAATGCAGCAGCTAGTAGGTTAAAAAGATATATTACATGTACAGCTCGTAAAACACAAAACACAATTTTTAAAAACAACGAAAGAAGCTTTTACAGAGGACTTAAAACACACGACTCCAATAATGTAGATCACACCAATAAACTACCAACACCCGAAAATCTCCGTCAGTTCTGGTCTGGTGTCTGGGAGGCACCACACCAACATAACACACAAGCAGATTGGCTAGGAAGTGTCAATGAGTCTACTATTAATATACCTGTAATGGAATTTGAACATATACCCATAGACACCGTTTTACATGTAATTAAACGTACTCATAATTGGAAGGCACCGGGATCCGATAACATCCACAACTACTGGTATAAGAAGTTCACATCCACACACACCTCTATACACAGACATTTGAATACATTTATACAATCACCTCAGATCATCCCAGAATACGTCACCCACGGAGTTACATATCTTTTGCCTAAAGATAGTGACTCAGAGAACCCTGCCAAGTACCGACCAATCACATGCCTCCAAACCATTTACAAAATCTTTACAGCTTGTATCAGTGAAACCATTTATTACCACCTAGATAAATACAATGTACTTGCTGAAGAACAAAAAGGTTGCCGTAAAGGCAGTCAGGGCTGCAAGGAACAACTAACCATAGATGCAATTACAATTAATAGTGCGTGCAAAACGAACCAGAATATCCATACTATGTTCATTGATTACCGCAAGGCATTTGATTCGGTACCCCACAGCTGGTTGTTGGAAGTTCTTCGTATACATAAAATCCATCCTACCCTAATCACATTCCTTAAATCTGCTATGCAAAACTGGAAAACTGTGCTGAAAATTAAACACAATTCTTCTCCTGTAATCACAGAACCTATCCGTATACTAAGGGGAATTTTTCAGGGTGATGCTTTAAGTCCGCTGTGGTTTTGTATGGCGCTTAACCCTCTCTCTTTCCTTCTTCAAAAAAGTAACATAGGATACAACTTGAGTTGTAATGACTCCCAATTCACCCTCTCACATTTGTTCTATATGGACGATATTAAATTATATGCAAACACTGAAGAAAACTTGTACAACCTCATTGATATTGCCCAGCAGTTTTCTAATGATATCCATATGCAATTCGGCGTTGATAAATGTAAGATCCTATCCATAAACAAAGGTAAAATACAACTTAACAGTTACATGTTAGACACTGGTGAAATAATTGAGCCTATGGACGAATATAGCACCTATAAATACCTAGGATTTAAGCAATCCCGCAAAATACAGCAGAAGGATACTAAACAGGAACTCATACAAAAATTTAAACACCGGTTAAACCTCATCTTAAAGACACAGCTTCATTCAAAACACACCATTAAAGGTATTAATACTTTTGCCATCCCAATATTAACGTACTCATTCGGAATTATAAATTGGTCCCAAACAGACCTTAAAAAACTACAAAGAATTATAAATACTTTAATGTCAAAACATCGTAAGCATCACCCAAAATCTGCAATAGAAAGAATTATTTTGCCACGTCACGAAGGAGGAAGAGGTTTCATAGACATACAAAATTTACATAACAGACAAATAAAGACGTTAAGATCCTACTTTCACACTAAATCCGAACAGTCATCCCTCCACAAACACGCATCAGACACAGATAAAAAACTCACACCACTCAATCTACACGACACACATACTCAAGTCAACGAAAAAATCATAAGTGCAGAAGAGAAAATTGCAAAGTGGGCAGAAAAGTCTCTGCACGGAAGACACCGATCCGACTTGACTCAAAACCACGTCGATAAAGACAAGTCGAACGAATGGCTCAAGGTAGGAGAACTGTTTCCCGAGACAGAAGGCTTTATGCTCGCTATACAGGACCAAGTCATACTCACTCGAAATTACAAGAAGTTTATAATCAAAGACCCAAAACAAGCGACAGATTTGTGTAGACATTGTAATTCAGCATCCGAAACTATACAGCATATCACAGGCGCATGTAAGGCTCTGGTTCAAACGGATTATAAACACCGCCACGACCAGGTCGCCGCGATTATACACCAACACATAGCACATTACTATAAGTTTATCAGTCAAAAAGTTCCATATTATAAATATAAACCAGAGATCATACATGAAAATAGGCATTGCAAGATTTATTGGGACCGAACAATAATTACTGATAAAACCATTCACTATAATAGACCAGATATAACTATACATGATAAACTCAGTAATACAGTACATTTAATTGACATAGCCATACCTAATACTCACAATATACAAACCACAATTTCAGATAAACTCACAAAATATCAAGATCTTGCAATAGAACTAAAAACCCAATGGAAAGCACAATCAGTTCATATTGTACCGATTGTTATTTCTTCTACCGGAATAGTACCTAAAAGCCTTAAGGATAGCCTTGATATGTTGAAAACCCCTCCATATATTCTCCACATTATACAAAAAGCAATAATATTAAACACTTGTCGCATTACACGGAAGTTTCTATCATCATCGTCAGTTTCATCAACATTTACAATATAGCTTGATTTGCTTGGCTAACGCCCGTAGATCAGGCTTCTTCACCCTTAAATGGTGTAAATTAAATTTAAAAAATAATAATAATAATAATAAAGCCCTTTATTCAGACGAACTTATTATCTATTTACAAAGTATTAAGAAAAAAAAAATTATAACTATGGACATATAAATACATTTTCATTACTAATCTTAATCTATTCTATTCTAATACTTAATTCTAATATTTAATTATTTTTTGTAAGTCTGTTTGCCAGTCGGCAAAGGCCTCCTCCAACCTTTTCCATTCCTGTCTATCTTGGGCCACTCTATTCCACGTTACACCTGCTACTTGCCTTATGTCATCATCCCACCTTTTCTGTGGTCTGCCCCTTTTCCTTTTCCCTTCTCTAGGGTACCATCTTGTCACGATTTTGCTCCATTTCTCTTGGCCTCTTATCATGTGCCCTGCCCATTGCCATTTGAGTCTTTTGATTTTGGATGCTATGTCTATGACCTTCGTCTTTTTTCTGATGACATGGTTTTTTTATTCGATCCGACCTTTTCAAATTCAGCATACTTCTTTCCATGGCATGTTGGCAGGTTTCCAGTTTTCTCGTCGTATTTTGTGTTAATGCCCATGTTTGGCTTCCGTACATTAAAACAGGTAGTATGCAGGTGTTGAAAAGTTTTTTCTTTACATTAATGTGAAGAGTTTTGTCTTTCATGGCCTCTCTCAAACTCCAGAATCTCTTCCAGCCATTTGTTATTCTTCTTTCAACTTCTTTGCGTATAGGATCCTCTTGTGTTATGAGCTGTCCCAGATAAATGTATTCGTCGGTGTAATCGATTTGGTTATTTCCTAGATGTATGATGGTTTTCTTCCCGTTTGTCATAACCTTTGTTTTCTCTGGGTTCAACTTTAAGCCTACCTTTTCACTTTCATCCGCTAGTTCGTGTATCATTTTTTGTATGTTTTCCGGCGTTTCAGCAAATAACACTATGTCGTCTGCGAACCTCAAGTGTGTTAGGGTGGTTCCGTCGACATTGATTCCGAGGTTTTCCCAGTTAAGACCCCTAAAGATTGTTTCGAGAACCGATGAGAATAATTTTGGAGATAGAGGGTCTCCTTGTCTGACACCCTTTCCTACTCTAAATGGTTTGCCTTTCTTCTCTAGTTGGATTCTCGCGGTACTATAACTATAAACATTTTTTATTAAGCGGATATACTTTGGTTCGATTCCTTGTTCCTTTAGGGACTTCCATATATTTTCGTGGTACAAGGAGTCGAATGCTTTGGTATAGTCTATGAAAGCAATATAGTACTCGCGCTGGTAGGCTTTACACTTGTCTAAGACCTGGCGGACAACATGGATGTGATCGATTACCGAGTAGCCTTTCCGAAAACCTGCCTGTTCGATAGGTTGATGTTCATCTAGTTTTCTTTCTATCCGTTTTAGAATTATCTTGGCAAATATCTTATAAATGTTAGACATGAGACTGATTGGACGGTAGTTTCCGATGTCGTGTTTGTCTCCCTTTTTATAAAGTAGGATAATGTTTGATTCTGTCCATTGCTGTGGGATAATTTCTGTGTCTATGATATCATTAAACATTTCCGAAAGGATCGGTGTTATAACCTGCTTATTTTGCATTAAAATCTCGTTGTTTATACCATCGGGTCCTGGCGCTTTATCTTTCTGTTGTGTGTCAATTGCTTTCTCTATTTCTACGTGGAGGATTTTGGGGATATCTGAGGTCTCTACCAAATTTATTTCGTCTCGCGAGGTGTTGTTGTATTCATACAGTTCTTTGTAGTAGGATGTTGCAATTTCTAATATGTCTTTTCTGTCGTGGTTCCATTTTCCTCTGTTGCTTTTCATTTTTACTACCCAGTCTATGGATTTCGTTAGTTCTTTGTATCCTTTTTTGACGCCACCCGTCTTTATTATGTGTTTTTCGATAGTCTCCATTCTATTTCTGTTCCTATCTATTCTTATGTTCTTCTTAATTTCTTTGTTAATTTCTGTTAGATGTTTTCTTCTGTCCTTTGCGTCTCTTGTGTTAATTAGGTGTCTCCTTTGTTCTAGCAAGTTTATAGTGGTAGTTGTAAGCCATTGCTTGTGTTCCCTATTGGTGTTTGTAGCGAGTTTTGTTTCGTTTTTAATAATATTCTCTATCCTGTTGTATTTTTCTTGTATGTTTAGGTTCTTTGTGTTCTCTTTGAAGTTTGAGAATTTGTCTCTGAGGCTGGCTGTTAATTGTTCCATTTGGTGTTTTCCGAGCTTTACATTTACTGGTTCTTGTCTTGGTCTAGGTTTCTTTGGGGGTTTTATTTTTAATTCTGCCCTGATCAGCCTATGATTGGTGTTGAAGTTGAATTGGTTAATGACGTTAAAGTTGCTGAAGTAACTTGTTTTGTTAGTCATGAAGAAATCGATTTCATTTTTTGTTTTCCCGTCTGGTGAGATCCAAGTCCACATTCTTTTCTTGTTTTTCCTATATACAGTGTTTAAAATAGTAAGGTTGTTTTCTAGTGTGAGGTTCATAATTTTTTCTCCGTTCCTGCTTCTGGTTTTGTTACAGTATGTGAATGGTCCTAGTGTGTTTTCACCAGGACGCTTGTCTCCAATTTTGCCATTGAAGTCTCCCATTACTATTAAGTTTTTATGAGCGTGATCTCGGATGGCTTTATTTAATTCGAGGTAAAATGTATCTATTGTTTCTAGGTCTGACTGTTCTGTAGGTGAGTACACTTGTATAATAGACCATGAGTCTTGGTATCCTGGTAGCTTTAAATTCATGATTGCTGTGCGCTCCGAAATGCCTATAAACCCTTCTATACAGTCGGTCAGGTGTTTCTTTACAATAAAGCCAACCCCATGGTGGCCAGGAGTGGTCCCTATATGATATAATAAGAAATCCTGATACGAAACAATTCTTTCTCCCAATCGTCTCACTTCGCTAAGGCCAACGATGTCCCATTTGATATGTTCTAATGCGTATGTTAATTCTGTTAAGTTTTCTTCATTTTTTAGAGTAAGGGTATTTAGTGCTGCAATATAGATTTTTTCTTTCCTTTTTTGGAATGTTGGAGGGTTGTGGTCTTCGTCCCCCACGAGGACCAGTCGGATTGGGGGAGGTTGTGTTACGTTTTGTTGATTATCGTAATTTGTTTGAATTTCCGGTGTTCTGAATGTTGGTTGCTATTGGTTCTTGCGTGTTGAAATATTGGTTAGAGAGTTTGATTTCATTCTCATTGCATCAAAGGCGTTTGTTCTGTTGCTTTTGAGAGAGCTCAGCGTTTGTTGTTTTTTGGGCTGAGTTTTTGACGGTGACTGTGGTGAGGAAGATTGTTCCCTTTTTCTTTTGTCATTGTTGGTGTTAGGTTCTTTAATTACGATTTTATCATATATCAGGAAAGCTATGTTTCCTTTTTTCCTCTCTTCTAGTAATTGCGGTTGTAGAGCTTTCCTTTTCTCTAACACTTCTTTCGAATAATCCTCAGATATATAAATTCCGTTAAGTTTCTTTTTGTTTTTCGTTATTTCGTTCTTCTTCCATTCGCTTAGAAGGGAACATAGTACAGGTCTCGGTTTGTTCTCAGCTTTTGGTTTTCCTAAGCGGTATAATTTGTTTACTTCGTGTTCTTCTAAATTGATTTTTAAGTCTCTTTTGAAGTTCTCCTTTATATTCTGGAATAGCTCAGCCGTTGAGTTTTCGTCCTCTTGTAATCCAAAAATAATTAGGTTATTACTTTTCTTATCTCTTTTTAGATGTTCAATCTCCTTCTCTAATTTGTCGATTTTTTCTTTCAGTTTTTCGTTTTCCTCCTTGATAGGCATTAGTTTTTCATCTATCCGATCCATAATATTTTTTGTTAAGGATTCTGTTAATTCGATTGTCTGATTTTTCATTTCTATTTTCATTTTCTCAAATAATATTTCAAATTGTTCCTCCATGGTGTCAGGTCAAGTTACGTGGAACGGAACGTAAAGTGTCTAGTAGCTTTGATTTTTCTTGTTCTGGCAACACTGTAGTTGATATCATCCGAACAAAGTGACAGTTAAAGTGACATCAAAGTGTCAACTGATTGAAATGTCAAAATGGATGTTCTAACCTCGAGTGTTGTTGTGGATCTTCAATTTCATTTTACTGGGCAGATGTGATGAGAATTCGACGGGTAGTTTATTCCGAATTTACCACGGCACTTGTAGTGTTGTTTTTAACCGTGTTTTGGTCCCGATGTAGCGAAGAACTTTTTTAAATCTTTGATATTCTAGAGGTATAATCACAACGTTGTTGGCACTTTCTTCTTTCAAAAAATACAAGGTCTAAAATCGTATATGTGAGGTTTATTCCAAATCAGGGCGCGGCTGGCGGCTGATCTTAATTGTCGAACGGGGACTGTTGTTACGTTAAGCCTCGTTAATTGCTCAGCGGAGATCTGGCAGTATTGGCTTCAGCCCAAATCTACGTATACTAACGGACCCATTCACAACATATCTAGAGTCTTTTTGGACTAAGAAAATAATATAATGCTGAGGCAATAAGGTAGAATTATTATTATTATGTCATAAAAAATATTATCATTTATTTATCCCGTCATTATGATTACAATTTATTTTAATACACTCACTGAACCTCTGTGTTTAAACTTAAAGAAATTTTCTGCGCCTTTATGTCACCAATCGTTTTTTATGTCCCACGTTATGGAAAGTAAGTCTATAGTCATTTAGGGGCACATATCCCGACTCCGTGCGTCAACTGAGCATGACGTCACCAAACCTAGATAGATCAATAGATTAAGTAAAAGCTACTAGCTCGTATTCCTTTTTCGTTAAAAATTTAGTTTAGATTTTTGCTACATATTCGAAATAAATCATGGAGAAAAACAACATATATTATATAATAAACCAAATCAAATAATGAATGGATATGACTTAGGGACCTTCAAGAAAAGAGCCTATATTTCCATTTCCAAAAAAAAAACATCATTTCGTTTATTATGATATACATGATACTACTACAGCGGTCATTTAGTAATACGCAGTATAGAACTACATTATGTACAAAGGTGATGTATAAACGGTAATAGCAGTTATACATACTCGTACTATAGAAAAAGTTATTGACCGGAAAAATATAAGAAATCACGATGAAACCTTTTACCGGTTGTTAGGGTTCTTCACTCAGGGGATTGGCGAGTGTTTGATGTTCCATCGAACCCTACAAAGGCGTGGGACCGTCAAAGCCTCCTTTTGCTTTGAAATATTGACCACTGATATTTTATGCGGGTATTTATGCTAAAAGGGTTATTACCTAAATCTGGAGCTATTTTTAGTATACAAGCATAGCAAAAAGGTAGCTAGCGTTTCATGGTTAAGCGTTGAACAGATTGAGTAAAGTTTTATCTGGTAATAATTGTGCTTCTATTTTTTTTTTTCTACCAACACAACCATCACAGGATCACCATCTTAATACAGCAGTGTGACACTTTTTTACATACTACATTTTTATATCTAATTTCTATACGATATTGCCCATGTGCAAGCAGTGCATTGAAGCAGTGATGGCCTCGAGGTTAAGGCGCGCGGTCGAGAATTTCGGCGGTCGCAGGTTCAAACCCCAGGCACACACCTCTGACTTTTCGAAGTTATGTGTGTATTCACAATGAATTATCACTTGCTTTAACGGTGAAGGAAAACATCGTGATAAAACCTGCACACCTAAAAGTTCTTAGGAATTTCTTAGGTGTGTAGTCCGCTAACCCGCACTAGGCCAGCGTGGTGGACTAAGGCCTAAACCCTCTCAGTTGTAGAGGAGGCCCGTGCCCTGCAGTGGGACGTATATGGGCTGATGATGAGATGATGATGAAATTGTCCATGTAGCTATCCTTGTGAATTGACTCAGAGTACAATGAAATATGTCCAGAGCTTCTGAAACCTAGTTGAGAGTGCGGAGTGCCCGCGTCAGAGGTGCCTCCTTCAATTAGGTGCTACGAGCCTATTAAGCAGCAATTGATACAAAAATCCACAGATCGATTCTAAAATGACCCTTGCATAGATCGGAGTGAAGGATTTTAAATCTTATGTGCATTGTGACAAGTCATAAAGTTTGCATATTTTTTGTAGTGTCTCGTGCTATGAACATTAAAACATTTTAATTACAAATTAATATTAAAATGATTTGCTAATGTCATCAAATCAGAAAAATATAGTAGAAGCATTATAATGTATAATGAAAATAACACACCTGTGACGTGGATCGCTAATGCCATCATTATATTATATTATTATATACATACATAAACTCACGCCTGTATTCCCGGAAAGGGTAGGCAGAGGTGCATTTCTGCACCCACATTTCGCCAGGTTTTGTATCAGTTCCACGTAATAGGGGGCGAGCCTATTGCCGTTTTTCGGGCACAATTCCAGACTCCGTGCTGCTACTGAGAATTTCCTAATTGAAAAACCCAATAACACTTTGCCCGACCCGGGAATCGAACCCAGGACCTCTAGATCGCATGGCATACTTGTGCTGCGAGACCACGAGGCAGTCATTATTATCATTATAATCATTATTATTATAGTCGCATTACGTCGTTTTAAGACAAATTGTATTGATAATAATATTTATTAAAAGCCTCATTTTTTTTAAATACACTGAGTCAAAATTAAAAAAATATTTTTTATTTATTTTTGTTATTTTGCCACCAGCACTACCATCTGTCTCAGTTTACGGAAGCGTTCCAAAAACACTCTGCATAATTTTATTCTTGTTCTTAAATTGTTGTGTCAGGAAAATCCGACGCAGGCTAAGTTATAAAATGGAGAACGGAGCAGAAACCGCAACAGGCTTCGCCATGTTTTCCGTTCAAGTAAAATGTTTTACATTATTTTTAAAAGTTAAAGGACACTTGCAAAGATTTGTAACATTTAACGTTGCGACAAGCAGCATAACCGTTTTTTGCTAAAAGTCCAGGTTTTTAAAAACATTTAAATATTCGGAGTTGGAAGACTATTTGTTTTGATTAAAAAGTCTTTCTTGAGGACATATATTGTAACTTGGTGTAGATGTTAGACCAGGCTCAGCTTATACATAGGTAAAAAACCCGCTTATAAAAACAATTTCTTTTATTCGCATAAAATGTCGACTAAATTCTAATAGTAATAAGTACTAATCTTTAGAAAAAGTGTGACACGTTTCGGCAGACGTGTTTTTTAATTCCCAAATGATAGGGGGTGAGCCTATTGCCGATTTTCAAGCACATTTCCAGACACTGTGCTGGTGCTAAAAAAATCTCAATGAAATAACTAATTAACACTACCCGACCTGGAAATCAATCCCGCGACTCTTCGATCCCACGGCTTTTATTATCGGAATAATTAAAAAATCAATGATTATCTAGATAACGTCATAGATAAATAAGCCACAATTTACCTCAAAACATGTTTATTACTAAAGCAATCATAATATATCAATTCCATCGTAATTTATTTACGCCTAAAACATAAACCGTATTTGACATATTGTTGTTTATTTTATTGGAATACCTAAATATCAAAATGGCGTTTTGATTTGTGAGTTCCGGCAAATATTTGTTTATATAACTAAAACGTTACTGTTTGAATACAATAGCCTAGTCAATGTGACGAACAGAAATGGTTACGAATTGATTACACACAATATAATTACCCCCCCCCCCCCCCCCCCAGCATTGCGAAGAGACGTCTCTATGTGTCCTATATCGCATTTACCATGGAGAATGATCTGATGACGTTTTTGGCTTAATACCTGCTGCTGAATTTCACTACTGCACTACACGCCAGAAATTAAGGTTCCATCCCTACCATCTGGATGAATAGCGTTCCTTAACAGTGCGGTTTAAACTTATAAATAACTCCTGCTCTAACTTACAATCATTATCTTTAGCGAATTAGTATTTTCTTTTACTGTCTTAAAGGACTCATGACGCAAAACATTTTAGCTAAGACAAACTTTTGCTAAGTAAAACTGCTTGAACCTATTTGTGGATATCACAGATGTGTACGAGATAAGCCCGTACGCGACGTTCGCGGGCGGTCCAGGGGGTCCGGGGGGTCCTGGCTCTGTGTCTGGGGGGTCCAGAGCATACACGCTGCAGCTACGAGCGCTCGCCAGGCACGACGACGACGCCGCACCTCCCGCACACCCCGCCTGTTGTGACGGTAATCTTTTATAATACCAATCATTTTATATTTGATTTTTTTATTTTTTTATATTAATTATATTCACAGTGAAAATTAATAAATAATAATAATAAATACACCCAACAGTCACATACATAGTTCTGATCCCACACTAAGATACAAGTCTTGTGTCATGGGTATCAGAAACTACGAGAGTCTTTTCGGTCTCACAAACATTTGTCTCGGTGCGGGGATCTAACCCGCGGCCTCTCGTTTCGCAAGCTGGTGTCTAGCCAACTGCGCCACGGGGTTGTCAAAGGTTTAGGTTATTAAGGTTCTTTGATGTTTTTATCCAACAGCCATCTAGCAGATGAGATAAAATTTCTCAAAATCAGTACATGAATACATAATAATACAGATATACATCGCAAAAAACTTAAAAATACTCTAAGCTGGCATTCACATCGTTCTGACTCTATAAATATAAACATATAAGGTTGGTAAGTGTAACTAATATGGACAAACTTTGACATATAAAAAGAATATTTATAGTGATATCCTTGGCTCTTTCCTTCCGCTATTTCAAACACTGTTTTCCAAATAACGATTACTAAAATGGAGATAGTCAAAATTGTCGGCTCACATGTCAAAATCTTCGAAATCAGAATTGACCCTAAAAAATTGGGATTTGTAATATCATACCATAAATCAGGTCTCCATGCTACATAATTTTCTTTGTTATATGTATGACAAGTAATAGGTTGTAAAGGGTTGAAATATAAGTAATAATTTCTTACAACAAACAATTGTTGCAGAAGAGACTTGCGTGGATGCTTGCGATGCTCAAAGGCGGCGAAGACGTCGCCGACACTACTGCCCCGACCACGGTAAGGGAAAAATACACACATAATCCAATTACGTAATATGAAGCGTGTTCTACCATGGTGAATGCTCTGAAGAATTGTTTAATCTTGTCCCATCCTCTCCATTCCTCACCAGAACCACGCGTGCTTGCATGCGGAGCCACAGCTTTGTGGTCACAACATCCGCGGCTCGAACCAAAAAGTTCGCCAACTCTTACCTTTGCCGCACCATCAAGCTGTGGAATAGTTTGCCGGCTCACGTGTTCCCTCCTTCCTATGATCCTGGATCCTTTAAGCGAAAAATTTGTGCAGGCCGGCATGATTGGGTCGACCAGCGGGTGACCATATCGTTTCTCGCTGGTCGATATTATTTCTTTGGACTCCACTGTGCTTGCCATCAGGTACAGTGGAGTCACTTTGCCGTGCCAGTATAAAAAAAAGCAGAATATTATGTAATAAATACCAGGAAAAGATTTTTCATTATGGGTATCAGGAACTCGGTACATTTTTCAAATGAACAAATGAAATATGAATGGTTTTAGACCAGGATTGAATCTACGGGTTATAATTATATTTTTTTCATTCATCATCAGCCCATATACGTCCCACTGCTGGGCACGGGCCTCCTCTACCATTGAGAGGGTTTAGGTCTTAGTCCACCACGCTGGCCTAGTGCGGGTTGGCGGACTACACACCTAAGAAATTCCTAAAAACTTTTTAGGTGTACAGGTTTCATCACGATGTTTTCCTTCACCGTTAAAGTACGTGATAATTCATTGTGAATTATATTGAAATGTGGTAATTATGTTGTTAATAGTAGTGATATTTTTGTCCGCAGGTTGTTCACAAGACTCCGGGAGTTGAACTAAGATACTGCCGTATATTGTTAAGAACGTCTAGTCAGTGTAATTTTAGTTAGATCAGTTATACATATTAATATGTATACAGAAATTTATACAATAATTTATATATATATAGGTATCGTCTTTTGACATTATGCCTTTTTTTTCAACCCCTTTCTTCCCAATAGTAAGTACAAGAGATTCTTGTAGGATGTGATCTATACAATAATGTGACACCGAACATTGATTCATCATCATCATAAACTCACGCCTGTATTCCCCGAAGGGGTAGGCAGAGGTGCATTTCTGCACCCTCATTTCGCCAGGTATGTATCAGTCCCACGTAATAGGGGGCGAGCCTATTGCCGTTTTTCGGGCACATTTCCAGACTCCGTGCTGTTACTGAGAATTTCCTAATGGAAAAACCCAATAACACTTTGCCCGACCCGGGAATCGAACCCAGGACCTCTTGATCGCACGGCACATACTTGTACCGCGAGACCACGAGGCATTCCTATCACGTTTTTCTTAATAGCAACACTTAGTCTGAACATTTGTCTTAAAAATTGTTGTAGTCAGTCTCATATTTAATTTGGCAGTCTCCGTAGGGGCACTTCCGCTAGTGAAAAGCCGAGGTTTCGATTCCCGCACCCAAATTTCTCTGGCTGTTTGTGATACCGAAAAGTTCGACTACCCACGACACAAGGCTTAGATCTTAGTCTGGGATCAGAACTATGTATGTGGCTTTTCATCATCATCAATCCATACACGTCCCACTGCTGGGCATCCTCTACAACTGAGAGGCTATCTATTTTGATTCGAAATTTAGACATAAGCCGTTGAGCAATACCAATCTGACTCGGCTTCTTATACTGGCATTCTTAACTAAGAGCGTGGTTTTACCATTTTCTCATTCACTCTGTGATTACTTTTAATGTTCACTATCCCTCGAACGTTAATAGCGGCAATACTTAGCTTAATGATAGACGTAAGCACCGGTGTAAAGGCAAATGCTACTGAAGCCGTTAGATTCGTGTCTCATTCTTCTTCTATTTTAATGTAAAATGCAACAATCCTTTCTATTCTAAACTGATTATAACCAACGAGGAAGAAATTATAATTAGATTTTCTTTTCACATTTTACATAAACTCACGCCTGTATTCCCCGAAGGGGTAGGCAGAGGTGCATTTCTGTACCCGCCTTTCGCCAAGTATGTATCAGTCCCACGTAATAGGGGGCGAGCCTTAAGCGGTTTCCGGAGACAGTTATTAAAAAAACTCTTAAATCCTTATAGACTACAAGCCCATGGTAAAAATTAACCTGTGAAATGAACCACCGTGAATTACGCTTAGAAGGCTGTTACTATATCATAAAATAACTCTGAGCGCTATGCCGTCATTTCTGAGCGGTACAAGTGAGTACGAGAGTAAATGGAATTTCTCTGCTACAGGGGAGGAATTACGACTACTTATTAATGTACGGCTTTTATTATAACTTATAGATAATTAAAATTAAATGTCGAAAAACCTAGTGCCGTACTAAAGTGGTGGTACCGGAAGTTAGTGCAAATTTTTAATTCGCCGGTAATTTTAGGAGCAATATAGGTCATTTATTACTGTACGGCATTTGTGTAATTCTTTTTGTATACATATACAGATACTTTACCCATGAACGCCGTACAAATTTAACAGTACAGGGGTCGAAAGCCAAGGGACGCAAACCTTTCCCTACACCATATGATATAAGGTCATTGTAAAATGTACGGCATCTTGTTCAAAATCTTATTTTATACGGACAATAACGTTTGGTAATTATGCCGTCTAAAAATTATAGTTCATATTTATATAAATAAATAAGTATCTACATTTCAGAATTTACCGAGTTATTACTGTTGTAAGATCATAAATTTATGTACGGCAACCTTTTTTTAATATAATGTTATTAAATATTACCGTTGTACCTTATAGCCGTTCATTATAAATGGTAACAAATAAAAATATTAAGATTTAAAAAAAAGGAAATTTCCGAGATTTATAAGATTTTTCAAATGTTCCTGTAGTAATTTGGGAAGTAATATTTTCAAAGGTTATTGTTATTTTACTTGTAACAAATATAAATAAACAAAAAAACCATATGCCGTACATTTTACGTCAGATTATTCTTTAGAGCTGATCAAAACTTCGATAACATTTGAGATGTCCCTTGAGGTCATTAATAACTATACGGCATTTGATAAATTTTGTTTTTAATATTAAATAATAATAAAAAATTATAATGCCGTACATTTTAAATGGAACATTACGTGAAATAAACCAATTTTCTTCAAATTTTCTTATTACGGATAAATTTGTCAATTGTTTGTAGCACTGTTGGTTATACCCTTTTTCTTCTATTACAGACAGCGGTCTGAGGCGGTGGATTAATCTTCCATTTTATAGAATAGCGGACTATCAAAATTGTACGGCATTTATTTTTTATCAAAGATTTTCTAAAGAGCTAAAAACCTATGTTATTGCCGTACAGAAAAAAGTCACCAAGTTACTCTTTTCGGAGGGAAGTAATTTACCCCATACACCTATGTGTCCCACAAAAAATGTACGGCATGCTAGAAAATATTATCTACTCATGAAGTACTCTGAAGATCATTTAATTTTATGTTGTTTCATTTCATCATCATTTATATATAATCAGAAATAAGAGTTGCGTCCCTTGGCTTTCGACCCCTGCACTGGAAAATTTGTACGGCGTTCATGGGTAAAGTATCTGTATATGTATACAAAAAGAATTACACAAATGCCGTACAGTAATAAATGATCTATATTGCTCCTAAAATTACCGGCGAATTAAAAATTTGCACTAACTTCCGGTACCACCACTTTAGTACGGCACTAGGTTTTTCGACATTTATTTTTAATTATCTATAAGTTATAATAAAAGCCGTACATTAATAAGTAGTCGTAATTCCTCCCCTGTAGCAGAGAAATTCCATTTACTCTCGTACTCACTTGTACCGCTCAGAAATGACGGCATAGCGCTCAGAGTTATTTTATGATATAGTAACAGCCTTCTAAGCGTAATTCACGGTGGTTCATTTCACAGGTTAATTTTAACCATGGGCTTGTGGTCTACTACCTATAAAACAAAATCAGCAATTGAATGGCGAAAGCATAACAATCAAATGTACGTTCCCATTTACATTTTATAGCGAAACCTTTTCAAACCTCAACCCACTAAATACAAAAAAAAATAGGACACAAAGATTGCATGCTAAAATATTTGAGCATTTCCTTTTATCTGTATTTATCTATTTGAAGCCCTCAGCACGTTTTATGGAGTGCGAATATGACTTCTCCCGGTAATGGAGGAAACGATTTGTGTACTGCTATCGAATCTCAATAACGGTTTGTGTATTTCCCTGATATCTTAGGGCTATATGTACTTTAACGGTGAAGGAAAACATCGTGAGGAAATCTGCACACCTAAAAAATTCTTAGAAATTTTCTTAGGTGTGTAGTCTGACAACCCGCACTAGGCCAACGTTGTGGACTAAGACCTAAACCCTAATTGTGGACGAGGCCTGTACCCAGCAATGGGACGTATATAGGCTGATGTTGATTCCTAATAGCTCAGAAGCGTCTGAATCAATTATTAAATCTTTCGTAAAATATAAATAAGGTATTTGAAGCGAAATTGGCTTTTAAAAGTTGCGTAGTGGAAACATATTCGTTAAAGACAATACGATAGGCATTAGTCATACAATAATATAAATACTTTTCATCACACAAACAATGAAATTTAATTTAACCAGTCCAGTTGGTTTTAAACAAGCAAATCAGCGAGCACGGATCTAATAATAAAAGCAATGACCCTAAAGTAATATCATAGAGGGAAGTTTCGAGAAAATTAGTTCGCCACAGCGCAGACCGCAATCCACAAAAGGGTCCCGGCATAATAATTAAGACCACTGACGGTCGTTTCCTCCCACCACTGGCAACATGTGGAGGAGCTACAAAAATGCTCCCATGTCGCACGCTCGGAATATTTAGGCCATTGGGACCTCAATCTCTTTTTAAATACCGTATTGTTCTGTGCACATTTTTGTATGATTTACAAAACGTGTCGCATTTACGACGATGAAAGAATTTTATATTATGAAAAATATATTAAAATATGATTGTTTTAAAATCGCCAACGGGATTATAAATGTAATGGTCTGTTTGTTGCGCCTTTAACTTAAGTCGTTGGTTGGTTGTAATTTTTATAATAATTTTCACAACCCGCACTAGGCCAGCATGGTGGACTAATGCCTAACCCCTCTCAGTTGTAGAGGAGGCCCGTGCCCAGCAGTGGGACGTATATGAGCTGATGATGATGATGATTGCACAATGATATGGATCTTAAAAACATTTATAGGCTAGTTTAGAATAAAAACCCTCAAGATCAAAATTACAAGAAATATAAATTTTTACCATACTTTGAAGTTACTAACCATATGTGATAATAGGCAGTCTTACCGCTGATTACTATCTGTTCTAGACGAACCTTCTCCTTCAACAATAATTGTAATTATTTCAACTTCTTCATAATTAAATAAACTTATATTTTATCTAACTCACGTAATAATTCTAACTTTTATTAAACTTTAATCTGTTTTCTGTGTAAACGCCACAATAGAAAGACTTTGCCGTAAGTCTAAAACTTTGTTTAATATAAGGGATAACAATTCAAAGTAAACTGCGGAGTAAGAGATAAGTAACACTAATTGTAATAAGTATCAGAGGCTTGCAGCTCACCATAGCTTCATCTGGCTGCATATTCACCCCTCTTTAGAATAGTATAACAATAAAGTTAATTATATGATTAATAGATAATAAATTTTATTATATGATTATTAATAATAGTAAATTTGACAATAACTTTAGCGATTTTAACTTTATTTTCAAATGTATTTAATATTTTTCACCTCCTTCAAGAAAAACTCTGCCTTACAAAAACACCTTTATAAATTTCTTTTTTAGGTTACTTCTTTTAAACTTTATTTTATTCTCAACACCAGTTCGAATGAGATAATTATAAAAAAAAAAACAGCTTTAGTATTTTTTACTGTGCGTTGACGAATGCATTAGTCCAGTTCAGAACTCTTAAAGCTTAATGACTGTACTAATGACTGTTAATTGTCTTGTTACCCTTTTTATTGTAAAACTAAAATTAACTACGAAAAGAGCCTTTATTACGTCGTATTCAGATTAATATTTAAGCCGACTTAAATAAATAATGGCAAAGCGCATCCTGGAATTCTACCAGGAAGGCGCAAGATATTAGACAAGTAAATAAAACTTAGCCTAACACATTTAAAGGTCAAGTTGCTTAAGCTATTAATATATTTTCAAATTAAAAAAATAAATTAAAGTTAAGTGGAGTGAGCTAGGTTAACGTAAGCACATTGCAGGATCACTTTTAAAATTATTTGCATAAAAGAAAAGATGAGTGACGTCACCATAACCTTTTTTTAAACTTAACAACTGACATACATAAACTGTATCCATAAATTACAGGCATAGTTATAAAATGAGGCCCTGTGTATTATCACATAACGTGTTTGTATGCAAATTTTATTCCCCAAATCCGGCCTCATGGAAACGATCCCTTCAAGTAGGTATTATCAGGGCGCCGAGGTCCCCGAACTTTTGGGTCTACTTGATAACGCGAAACCAGGCCTGCGACGATTACCTAATCGTATAAATGGAATTTAGTTTTGATTTTAATGTTATTGCTGTGTTTGTGGTAAATGTGGTTTGTATGATACGACAAATTAATGAATTGAGAAATAATTTGATTTCAGGATATCAGTCACTGCTCGGCACGGGCTACTTTATTTAAAAGAATCTAGATACATATACATATGTATGTCCAATACTTTGGTATAGTGTAGGCTGATAGCTTTCGCAAATTAAAACAAAAATCTTGTGAAGAGATTGACATTTTTAAATTTACCATGTTTTTCGTGGTTTTATTTAAGGAATTACAATTTTTTATGCGATAGTTTTGTAAGATTGGTAGACATTACATTCCTAATGTTTTCTTTTCGTGTTATTGGTTGCATGCTTGTTAATTAATAAATACATAAAAATGAATAAATACATCCAACAGTCACATGCCTAGTCCTGACCCCACACTAAGACACAAGTCTTGTGTCGTAGATATAAGAAATTACGATAGAATTTTTTGACTCACAAACACCAAAACCCGAAATCAATCACACAAACATTTGTCTCGGTACGAGGATCGAACCCGTGGCCTCTCGTTTTCAAAGCTGGTGCCTGCCCAACTGCTCCCAGGATGTCAAAATTAATACTAGTTGATATTGATGTAATCACTTTTTCGCACCTACATAAGAGGAAAAACCCGACACACTTTGTAAGACATTGCTTCCGCACGAAGAAAACCTTCTTACTTTCTTAAGGTGGGAAAAGCTGTTAAACTTTCCACTCGGTATTGTAGAGGTCTGATTTTTAATGAGAGGAAAACTGTTAAGCTTGGGAGCTTAACATCGAGAGACCGTAAATTAGTAAGCCAGAGTTATGACAACCAAAATAAGTATGTCATTATAACACGTTTAAGGTCTTACTAGACTTATTTTTTCTTAACCAGTGGTACAACCACAGCCCATATATTTTCATGTATAGAAAAGAGGTTACCTTTGTTTGAAAGGTAATTAAAAACGAAAAACTAACAAAAAAATCGCTTTAAGATAGATACATGTTGGAGACACATATGCTATATATCCTGGGTAATATCTAGACATAAAGTTTGTCTATCATATTCTAAAATCACTAGACTTAATTACAAAATATGGTTAACGATTCGAACTACTATAACCAAAGGGGAGAGATTTACTTGTTCTGCAATTTTCTTACAAGTCGTAATAATATGAACCTGACTTCCAACGTGTTTTTAGTCCGGTACTTTTGGTCTAAGTTTTATAAAAAGGCCGACTACGCTTGAGTCGTAACTTATAAAACCTCATAAGTACAGTTGTAACAAGAATACTTGCACTTTGCATATAAAAAGCTGCTTGAATTAAGTCCACAACATTGTTTAAATTCAACACAAAATAATACATGTAAATGACTTTATACAATACGAAAAATGTAAGAATTTCGCCGTTTAAGTATTTTCTTTCGACCCCGACGAGCTTTATCTGACCCAATTTTTGGAAAAAGCCGCCCACCGAGACGCTTTCAAAGTTACACAAAAGCTCCTTTGTAGATTAACGGCGAATTATGAGACATTAAAAATTGCACTAATTAATGTGAATAAGCTGCTGCTAGACAGGCATGCTCCATCGTCGACCGCATCGTCACTTAACACCAGGTGAGATCGTGGTCAAATGCCTGCACTAGTTTTTTAAATTAAAAAAAAATAAAGATTAAAAAAAATGAGAAAAAGTTCTGACCAATATGAAGCAGTTTTTGTGATGGAGAATTGATTGTTTTAATGCATATTTATCACTTAATATTCGGATAAAAGAGAGTAAACTCAACGACTTTCAATCGTAGAAGTGCATAGATGTATGACGAAGTGGACAATTCTTTATTTCCAAGTCTTCCTTTATATCCTTTTTCTGATTAACTTCGTTGCGGGATTGATGACAAATTGGGTTTCAGTGCTCAGTGTCAATACTGTGCGTGCCGCTGTTGATCCTGGAGCACAGGAGTTGCAGTAGTGGATATGTGGTGGGATAGGTTAAAAAAGATGTAGGGCGTATGTTGATTGATATTAATGGATGTATGTACATCATCGTCATCTTCATCAGCCCATATAAGTCCCACTGCTGGGCACGGGCCTCCTCTACAACTGAGAGGGCTTAGGCCTTAGTCCACTACGCTGGCCTAGTGCGGGTTGGCAGACTACACACCTAAGAAATTCCCAAGAACTTTTAGGTGTGCCGGTTACCTCAATATGTTTTCCTTTACCGTTAAAGTACGTGATAATTCGCTGTGACTACACACATAACTTCGAAAAGTCAGAGGTGTCTCCCTGTGGTTTGAACCCGCGACCGCCGAGATTCTCGACCGCGTGCCTATACTTCGATGCCACAACGACATTTTTTACATGTACATATATACATATCATACTTAAACGACGAATGAACTGTGAGGAAACCTATAGACCTGTAAGTTCTATTAGTGACATCAAAATAACTTCGTCAGTCCGTTACGCTTTCACAACTAAACCGTTGAATCATACATACATACATACATAAACTCACGCCTGTATTCCCCGAAGGGGTAGGCAGAGGTGCATTACTGCACCCACATTTCGCCAGGTATGTATCAGTCCCACGTAATAGGGGGCGAGCCTATTGCCGTTTTTCGGGCACATTTCCAGACTCCGTGCTGTTACTGAGAATTTCCTAATGGAAAAACCCAATAACACTTTGCCCGACCCGGGAATCGAACCCAGGACCTCTAGATCGCACGGCACATACTTGTACCGCGAGACCACGTTGAATCAATTTTGATTAATTTAGATATGAAGATAGATAGGACCTTGGAGAAGAAAATATGCTACTCATAGTACTAATTCTGCTCAAACGAAGTCGCGGGCACCAGCTAGTTATAAATAATATCACTTTTAAATGAGTTTTTCTTTATATATAGGTATATATATTTCTTCTGTACGTCTGTTGTCACTGGCGGCACGGCTGGACCGATTTAATTGATTTATTTGTGTGTGTTCAAGTGGATTCGGAAATGGTTTAGTTTCGCAATTGGACCCGGTAAGTGGCGCTGCGATCAAGTTCTGGTATTTTTATTTTTCGTATATTAAGAACATAACCTCAAAACTTTAAACAGTTAATTTTCATTTTTCAATGAATTTTTTTGTTTGTCTTCAGGTGGATTCGAAATTGAAAAAAAATGTATTTTTTTAAATTTAAAATAGCGTACAGGACAACGTAAGTTGGGTCCACTAGTATTACTATAAAATGGGTTTTACGTATTTGTAATAGGACCGACAGTATTATATCCGTTAATTAGTTTTGGGAAGCCTATCACACGATACCTCTAGGTTCCGCCATGTCCAATTAATCATAATAGCGAGAATACCCTTTTCACGACCCAGAATTTCTAGTTATTACACCGAGCGATGGGTAGATCAAATTTGCTAAAAACTTACTGATATGGGCGGTTTTATCTGCATGATTTTTTCCAAAACTGTCCTGTTAAAATAAAGTCTTAATGAGAATAAATCAAATTAATTTAATTTTACATTTTACAAAGACTTAAAGGAAGTGAAATATAATAATAACATTTATATTTGTAATTGTAGCTATAATGACAGTGTAATTATTATAGTTAAGAGAGATACAAAAATGAAACAGAAAATCTATCGTTTATAAAAGTGTTATGTTCTTTTCTTTATTTTTCTATTCTTAAATTTTATATCTGATTATATTTCCTGTAAATTGTGCAAGCTGTGTCGTCCTATTATAAGATGCACAAAGTTTTCTTTTTAATATGTTAGTTTAAGCATGTCATGTGTAATCTTAGTTTGGAGACCAATTTTAATAAATAAAAAAAGCTAAATTATACAATAACTATGCCAAAACTATTAACGACGGTCCCAATACAGTGTGTTGAGTCATTGAGTCCTAAACATTCGCTAACAAAATCATTTTGATATTCTTTTGATTGCTTGAAACATACCAACAGGTACAGTCTATTAACTTTTCTGTTCCAAAAAATTAGTTACACAAACATTTATTAGTAAAATGAAACGTAAATTTATCCATAAATTAAGTTCACTGATTAGTGAAAATTGTAATGTTTGATAATAATATTTTTGAATGGCAGGGGATGTAAATGTCAAACAAAAAGCTGTAAGTTTTTTAATAATTATCTAGGTATACATAACATCTGCTCTTGTCTTGTTCCTCTGTTCTGTCCCACTGCTGGGCACGGGCCTCCTCTACAATTGAGAGGTTATAGGCCTTAGTCCACCACGCTGGCCTAGTGCGGGTTGCCGGACTACACACCTAAGAAATACCTAAAAACTTTTAGATGTGCAGGTTTCATCACGATGTTTTGCTTCACCGTTAAAATCATAAGTCATTGTCAATACACACAAAACTAGTCTGTGGTGTGTGCCTGGGGCTGAACCCGCAACCACCAAGATTCTCGACCGCGCACGTAAACCTCGAGCCCATCACTACTTAATGTACTCGTATATTTGCGCGCATGAAATAGATGACGCAATTTGTTGATACGCCATAATGAGTGAAGTTTTAATTGAAGTGTCTCCCGGCGCGGCACAATGTTATTTATCGCTTAACCTACCCACATAATAGGCTAATTACACACAGTAAGTCTTTGATGAGATTTGAAACTGCTTTATGTGCCTTCATTAACTGTTAATATGGCATGTGCGTGTTGTGTAAACACTATCATTCTACAAGCTATTGCAACTTCAAAACTGTATACTAGTATGGACAAGCAGAACAATGTGCACGAACATTTGACAGCCCCGTGGCGCAGTTGGTTAGACTTCAGCTTGCGAAACGAGAGGCCGCGGATACGATCCCCGCACCGAGACAAAAGTTTGTGTCATCCACAAATATTTATTTCGGATCTGGGTGTTTGTGAGACCGAAAAGTCTCTCGTAGTTTCTGATACCTACGACACAAGACGTGTATCTTAATGTGGGGTCAGAACTATGTATGTGACTGTTGGGTGAATTTATTTATTTATTTACTGAGAATTTCCTAATGGAAATACCCAAAAACACTTTGCCCGATCCGGGAATCGAACCCAAGACATCTAGATCGCACGGCACGTAATTGTGCCGCGGGACCACGAGGCAGTGAAATCCTTGTAAATACTTAAATATTTAAAAATGTATTCCAAAAGTCTTTTTTCAGAATTCCATCAGAGTCCTCGGCTATTCAAAATATCCGTGGCATCGTCGCTATTCACAACACTTAAAACAATATTTAGGTAACATTTTACGCCAGCCGGCCGAGCCATAAGCCCTGCTAATTAATAGTTGAAATTTTTAAATGTTTTAAGAGATTCATTAAAAAATTCACAAGCCGCGGCTTCGAGGCTAAATAATTTAAGTAATAAAAGTCTCGCCGGAAATAAGTAAAGATTTGCTGTGCCATTAAATAAAGTCGCAGTTTGCGGGTTCACGTATTTTTTATATTCGCTTATACGAGTACATTCACTCAAGTATTGCAGTATTTTTTAAGTAGGAGAAAACGAGTAAAAACATCGCACGTTTTTTTTATGGGAAAGGAGGTAAACGAGCAAGTGAGCCACGTGGTGTTAAGTATTCAAAACCGCCTATGAATGGCTTTATATAATATGGAAGACAGTGTTTATTGACGAATGACGACTTTGTGCCGTTAGTATCAGAATTCTCGGTCAAAAAACAGTAAAAATAGTCAGACCTAAATGAAATATATTATGTCAGATTCATTTGATTTCGGTATCTAAAGCTACTATGTGGTATATGAGGTACGTCACATGCAAAACGCAGAAAATTTAAAATAAATTCTCATTTCTATACTACCTACTAATTCATCATCGTCATCAGCCCATATACATCCCACAGCTGGGCACAACTCACAGGGTTCTGGCCTTAGTCCACCACGCTGGCCTAGTGCGGGTTGGCGGACTACACAATTAGAATTCCTAAGAATATGTTTAGGTGTACAGGTTTCCTCACGATGTTTTCCTTCACCGTTATAGTAAATGATTATTCATTACAAATACTCTAATAACTTGGAAAAGTCAGAGGTGTGTGTCTGGGTTTTGAACCCGCGACCGCCGAGAATCTCGACCACGCGCCTAAAACTTGTACCTACTAATTACACCGACTAAACGAAATCACAATAAAACTGTTTTTTTCCACATCGTTCTAGCCTAAACTATTCCAGTGAAAATAAACAGTGGACGACATATATATGTTGACAAAAAGACCTACAACGTCTCGGCTAACACGACCCTACAAAACTTGAATGATTGATTAACCATCACATCCAAGAATTATGTTAAAAAGTTAATTTGGAGTCTAATCGAGCGCAGAACATCGCACAGCCTATAATTAAGACAACGAGCTCCATCAATCTTCTGCCACACTCTTATTTAATTAATACGGGTCAAAATGTTGGTTTATTTGCAAACATTTGCATGCGGTTCTGTTTCGCTTAGACAGCCTGTGGTGTGTGCTGTTTGTGTTAGATCATCATCATCATCATCAGTCCATATACATCCCACTGCTGGGCACGGGCCTCCTCTACAATTGAGAGGGGTTAGGCCTTAGTCCACCACGCTGGCCTAATGCGGGTTGGTGGACTTCACACCTAAGAAATTCCTAAAAACTTTTCAGGTTTCATCACGATGTTTTCCTTCGCCGTTAAAGTAAGTGGTAATTAATTATGAATACACACATAACTTCGAAAAGTCAGAGGTGTGTGCCTGGGGTTTAAACCCGCGACCGCCGAGATTCTCGACCGCGCGCCTTAATCTCGAGGCCATCACTACTTCGTGTTAGATATAATTTATATAAATACTAGCTGCGCGGCCGGCCTTTGCCCGAGCGCAATGTTCATTATTCCGGAAAACATTCATTTTTCGGGATAAAATATACCCTATATCCTACTCCAAGGTCTTATCTATCTCCATACCAAAAAATCATTCAAATCGGTCCAGCTGTTTAAGCGTGGAAGCGTAACGCACAGACAGTTTTCACTCACTTTCGCATATACTTTCGCATTTATGACATTAGTATGAATTTAAGAGTACCGGTAGGAGTAAATATGGGCTAATATATTTGACTAATGGCGTTATGTTTGGTTTTAAATATTTATATTAATCAGGCATCAGGCCTGTGGGTACAACACAAAAGGTACATTCTAGACCCACGATTCGCCAGAGCTGTGTTCAAGTCTCAGGTAATAGGCGGCCATTTTCATACACTCAGGCTTGTACCCACAACGATAAAGGTACACGTTTCTAGGTCCACGATTGCCAGAGCTGTGTTTAAGTATCTTGTAATAAGCGGCAAGGCTATTATTAGAGTATATTCTGACTCCATTCTTCTACTGAACATTTCCTTTGTCAAATCACCTAAGGAAAATATTCGATTTATATCAGTTTTTTTTTTAATTAATAATGTAGGGTAAATACATACGACTGCCTCGTGGTCTCGCGGTACAAGTATGTGCCGTGCGATCTAGAGGTCCTGGGTTCGATTCCCGGGTCAGGCAAAGTGTTATTGGGTTTTTCCATTAGGAAATTCTCAGTAACAGCACGGAGTCTGGAAATGTGCCTGAAAAACGGCAATAGGCTCGCCCCCTATTACGTGGGACTGATACATACCTGGCGAAATGTGGGTGCAGAAATGCACCTCTGCCTACCCCTTCGGGGAATTCTGTTCTGTTCGAGTAGGTAGAGATTATAAACCACCAAATACTACGACCCAAACACACTTCTTTCGCTTTCGTAACTGACACTATCCTTTTCATGCATGCACGTCGGTTTCGAGGACTTTTTATATTACCTTTTTTATTTGTGGAGTACATTATACAATAATCATACCGAAACACCTTTTTGTTGATATTCAAATGTATGCATGAATGCACATCACAAAAAAAGTTGTTCCGCATAATTTTCAGCCGAAGCAGTGCATTTGACCCGTTCACGCTTTTCATATTTAGCACGCGTGTTGTGGCGTTGAAAAGCGCCATTCAGTGTCCACAATTTACCCGTTTCCCTTTTATACTGCCGCACTCAATTCAAATAAAAATCTATTGAAATTGGATTGTTGAATGTGGTAAATTAAAGTTTGAATATTTCTTACTTTTATTTCATACATGAAATATTTGAAATAACTAGACACGTGTCTGTTTTTTACTGCTGTAAAAATATTTTACCAGTAAAAAAAATTCAATGTTCATAGCAGCTTATATTCAGCTGAATTATAATCCCGAGCTGATGATTGGGGGCACGAAGCATTTTCTATAACGGCAATCCCTGAATAAAATAAGTGGTCGCGATGAAGAGATGGTGCGCACTCACGGAAAAAAATCTTGTGATGTCCAGCAAATCGTGTGACCTTGTGACTATCGCGGACATTTATTCCGATTGAGTGTCCATCATAAAGTCTTGCATAAGGCATCTGCAGCCCCCACAACTTTGAGTTAATTTCACTGTCTGAGATCATCTCAGCCACGATACTAGGGTCAGGTAAAGTATTATTTACTCTTAGTGTAAATAGAATTAAGTACTCAAAACATTTAAAAATTAAAAGAAAATACAATTAAATAACTAAAGGGAATACAATTTGGACATGAAAAGTGTAAAATAAATGTGGATTGTCGTGAAAATGATAGGTATGCATCAGTTTGTGTTTTGTAAAAATACATAGCAAACCTTTTACTTCAACAAACTCCATCAAATAGGCAAATGCTTTCAGTAGAAAATTCTCTCATTCAAAGTCGATCCGTCACGAGTGCCTTCAGATGGCTCGTAATTATATTAGGCGATGCAGCCGCGCCCCGCTTTTCCATCAATTTTCTATCAATTTGCCATCTCAAGTCCTATCCCTTATATTTTCATGCCTTTTCTCAGAGTGACTATATTTTTATTAGATTATATATTTGCCTCGTGGTGAGCAACGTGCGCTCGAAGTCTTGGGTTTAATTCGAGGCACTCAGTAGGACGAAGCCTGGAAATGTATCCGAAAAACGACAACAATCTCGCCCCATATTGCCTGGGTTATAATACAGAAACCTGAGGCTTAATGTGCCTACTTAGTAATAGCGGGAGTATGTACATATGTATGTATAATAAATAATAAGGAATTACCATAATTAGCATAGTGAATTATGGACGGATTATGAGTAGTCAATGACTAACAATGAGACAGGCGTAGTATTTGTAGGTAGGTATAAAACTTATGTAAAAAGGCTTAGACTTAGACCCACATTAGATCCCCTCAACCTAGAAAGGTTAATGCAGAGACCATAAGTCACAAGCTACGATCCTGACACAGCTCTTCTGCTTCTTCAACATCCATTTATCTCAACATGATGTAGGATCTCCACGGGCACCTTTTTCCAACCCTATCATTTACATTCGCTCAATACCTAAATACCCTTTCGTAAGTCGTCTTTCCATGCTCTCCACTTGTCCAAACGACCTCGCCACCAGCAAAAATTATATTAAGAATGTAAACTACTCAAAGAGCTTAAAAACATTCGATTCCAAGTCTTATAGTACGTTAGATTCCATACCAACCACCAAGACCGTGCGCCGTTTTTTTATTACATTCCTTGCCACGTAGCAGAAGAGATTAATTACAGAATCGACTGTTTAATTAGTTTTGTAATTAACAGCGGCGTGGCGCGCCTCTCGGCGAACTAAAATAAATTGCCTTTTAATACAATCACTCGGCGGATTAAACTGCAAGACAGGCGCAGCGCTTTTTTGTCCACAATTTAATTTGTAACTTTATTTTAATGAGCTGTGGCGGTTGATTTAGATTTTCGCGGAGCAATACAGCAATTATTGACTCCTCATAAAATTGTTTCTTATAGAAGTTGTGATGGCCTCGAGGTTAAGGCCCACGGACGAGGATCTCGGCGTTTGCAGGTTCAAACCCTAGGCACACACCTCCGACTTTTCCAAGTTATGTGTGTATTCACAAAGAATTATCGCGTAGTTCAACGGTGAAGGAGAAAATTGTGAGAAAACCGGAACACCTAGGTTCTTAGGAAGTTCTTAGGTGTGTAGTCCCCCAACCCGCACTAGGCCAGCGTGTTGAACTCTCAGTTTTAGAGGAGGTCCGTGCCCGGCAGTGGGACGTGTATGGGGTGATGATGATGATGATGATAGAATTGTTTCGTATGTTAATCCTTATAGTATTCGGTGGAGGGTAAGAGTGATGGAGTAAGTAGATATTTGATCGAACTAGACACCAAAGTAATGATTTGTACCAAATCACTGATAGGCTTTTTTGAGTAGTAATGCAGCGGCCTAGGGTTGAGTTTTGTGTGATGAATGACTGAGCGAGGTCTTCTATTATTACTTTCAATCTTCCTTCTACCATTAATTATACAAATAATTATGAGTAATTGGCAAACTACTTGAATATTGCTATATCTCAGGTATTATCTAGAGCTCGTGCTGTTGTTGAGTTCCTAAAGGAAAATCAAACACTTTGTCCGACTCAGGAGTCGACCTCAGGGCCTTTAGATCACACACCTGTTCCACTGACCCAGTAAGGCAATTCCCTATCAAACATGTCGGAGGATCTTGTGCGTTATTGTTTTTTTAAATAGTGACAGTAAGTCTTGAGGTAATTACAAAAACTTAGTACAAAGCTCCGTTCGGTCCGGCATTCCGAGCGAGAATGAATCGTTCTCGACCGGGCGGCTGTACCCTACGTTGGACGCACAGTGGGGATGCGTCAACGCTTCGACAAACATAATAAAATATGTTACTAATATTTCAGTACACTTTTTCCTCGACAAAGCAACTATTGCCAGGGCTTTAGGTGTTCTATTTTTAACTACGGTCTTTATTGCACTAACAAGAACTCTGGTAATACACTTAACGTTGTACCATTTCATTTTATCCAATTGTCTACGTCATCTTGACTATCGAAGAGATTAACAGGTTCCGTATTATTTTACATACATACATAAACTCACGCCTGTATTTCCCGAAGGGGTAGGCAGAGGTGCATTTCTGCACCCACATTTCGCCAGGTATGTATCAGTCCCACGTAGCCTATTGCCGTTTTTCGGGCACAATTCCAGACTCCGTGCTGCTACTGAGAATTTCCTAATGGAAAAACCCAATAACGCTTTGTCCGACCGGGGAATCGAACCCAAGACCTCTAGATCGCTCGGCACATACTTGTACCGCGAGACCACGAGGCAGTCCACGAGGCAGCAGGCACCGTATTATTTTGTTTTCACATACATACATACATAAACCCACGCCTGTATTCCCTGAAGGGGTAGGCAGAGGTGCATTTCTGCACCCACATTTCGCCAGGTATGTATCAGTCCCACGTAATAGGGGGCGAGCCTATTACCGTTTTTCGGGCACATTTCCAGACTCCGTGCTGCTACTGAGAATTTCCTAATGGAAAACCCAGTAACACTTTGCTCGACCCGGGAATCGAACCCAGGACCTCTAGATCGCACGGCATATACTTGTAGCGCGAGACCACATGTTTCATTAAATGTTTTATGTTAAGCTTGCCTTTAACACTTTGGGTAGCTCAGATTAATTATTCTATTAGTATTTAATTATGTCATTAAATAATGGCGTTGTAGACAATTCGCGTATTCAAAATCCTAGCACAAATATGTTTTTTTAGAATCGTTAGTATTCTCAATGAAATCTCTCACGTGCTTAAAAAACAGTAAGGGAAAACATCGTGACGGCTTGTCTGAATGCTGTCAAAAAAAGTGTACGGTATGCGAAATACATTTCAATCTACGGAACTACTAAGCCTTATCGTCACAAGTCGAGAAACAATTGGCGCAACGCCCCCATACAATTACGGCAACTGCTTGTGATTTAGCATAAAAAAGTCAATTTCTATTTCGTACACAAAAAACGCCCACCGCACTGTTTCAAACGTAATTCGTCAGAGTCGCAATTGTGACGATTCCCTCGGGACGGCTTTGAGAAAAATTGTCGCTAACGAGCTTGTTCTCTCACCCCCCGCTCCCGCCCCGCCGCTTTTAATCCATCCCCCCCTTTATCCGTAGCACTTTAAAACCCTTTTGCGATTATCCGCACGGTGGAATTATCAAGAAAAAGTGAAGGGACATTTTGTTCATTGTCTTCGTTTTTAATTAATTTTATAAGCTATTATTTTCATGGCAGTATTTTAGGCCAGGTGGGAGACAGGAAATTTAAGACGCGAATTTATTTGTTTGTTTATAGTCTCATCATTTGTAGAAATTCATGGCCTCAAGGACTGGTTTATTCTGTATACATCGTAAATCGTCATGTATGTTAACAATATTGAATTTTTTGGTTGGTTAAAAAAGAACTGTCTCGTGGTCTCGCGGTACAAGTATGTGCCGTGGGATCTAGAGGTCCTGGGTTCGATTCCCGGGTCGGGAAAAGTGTTATTGGGTTTTTCCATTAGGAAATTCTCAGTAACGTAGTCTGGAAATGTGCCCGAAAAACGGCAATAGGCTCGCCCCCTATTACGTGAGACTGATACATACCTGGCGAAATGTGGGTGTAGAAATGCACCTCTGCCTACCCCTTCGGGGAATACAGGCGTGAGTTTATGTATGTATGTATGTTAAAAAATAAAAAATAATAAGTGTATAATAATCCGTGTAGACGTGTTATAAAGCTTATGTTTTGTTTAACTTAGTGTGAATTGCCCGCTAATGCCTTAAAGACCTCTTTAGGAAACGTACATACAGAACTACATATAGTCTCCACAAAAAAAAATGTATGAGAAGTCTATAACTAGGTCAGCGTGGTAATTTGACGCATACTAAGAACAATAAAAATCCCTACTTATAATTGTTTCTTATTTTAAAACGCATTTAAAATAACTAGAATTTAATAAAAAATAAATTACTAATCATATGCAAATTTACACTTAGTAATCTGTCTGTAACAATTTATTTTCTTTCAAGTCGACGTGGATTACACAAAATTGTCAATAAAGCAGTTATTTAAAAGAATTTCGAAATAGGCAAATTTGTGCTCTGTGTGTCCTCCGTTAGCATTGAGTCTCATTAGCGATTTTCCATTTGACTAAGCCAGGAAAAGACGAGGAAAGCTGGCGCTCTTACGTAAGTATTTCAACACTACACATCGCATACGGCCTTGCTTGGGCCAATTTTTATGATTTATATCTAAATTAACATTAATTGTTACTGATATCTCTATGGCGTCTTGGAAAATATTCGATAACCGTATATCGCATTGTAAATAAATATTTAAGATATTAGGCATTCTTTCAAAAGTTTGAACAACCATCGAAGATTTCAGCACTTTTATCGCGAATTGTCATGAGCCATTGTGTATTGAAATCAATTGGAATTACAACAACCAACATACAATTATATCATTTTATTGTATAATTTTGGCTCCGTAAAACGATTTTTTATGCGTATAAGAAGTCCACGGGGCAGTCAAAATGCATCATTTTATTATGACAAACACGCAGACTTGAAATAAATTTACAGGACCATATGTACTAACATTTGTCTCGATCCACAGATAAATTGCCTAGTCTCTCATCTCATGCCATATTACTTATTAAAATAATTTTTAATTTTAATTGGATGTATTTATTTATTACTTAATTCAACACACAGAGTAACTATATAGATAAAATAAGAAGCAAGAATTTATAAAAAATAGTCGCTCTCGAATCGTTCACTTAGAAAATGATTGTCTTCCTTTGACAAAGCCATTGATCGCGACGTGCTACAAAGTTGTATAACTTCAAAGGTAATTCTTATCTTCAAGTATTTTATATAAACGGGTGGACAGAAACTAACGTTGAATTACACGGCAGTTGAACACAGATGGCGCAGAACAATGGCCGGGTATGATACACAATACTCCTCTGAAATAAAGAAAATGTATATCGCCTTTTTTGCAAGGATTTTTTAAAACATTTTGTGATTAATTTTGCAACTGTACTTGCAAAACAGAAAAAGAGAAAAATATTTCATCATTATATTCGTCATCAGCCACAAAACTACCACTTCTGGAAAAAAGCAGCTCCCGATTACATATCAATTTAAAAATATGAAGTCCTAAGTACCCTTAGGACTTTATATTTTGAGTTACCACTCAACGCTAGCATAATATAGCGACAGCCCCGTGGCGCAGTTGGCTAGACACCAGCTTGCGAAACGAGAGGCCACGGGTTCGATCCCCGCACCGAGACAAATGTTTGTGTGATCCACAAATATTTGTTTCGGGTCTGGGTGTATGTGAGACCGAAAAGTCTCTCGTAGTTTCTGATAACCACGACACAAGACTTGTATCCTAGTGTGGGATCAGAACTTTGTATGTGACTGTTGGGTGTATTTATTTATTATTTATAATTCCGGTTTATGGTGTGTATAGAAGCTTACTTAGGATGTTTTTCTTCGGTATTTAGTGATTAGATAATTAAATTTAAAAAAAATACAAGAACGAATCCTAGGCAAAAGTTATTTAACAATCTTCACTGTACACAAGATAACAACACAACAACAAAACCCAAAAACAAATAACAACAAATGACTACCATAATGAAAAAACGATATGTTATTAAAACCCATTTATAAATCGATAAAGCATTTCATGGGAGTTTGATAACCGATTCAAATTGAGATTAACACGTTCGACCCGAAATCTGACGCCATAAAAGCTCAACATTCCACTCAGTAGGTAATTGTAATCGACCACTTACCCTGCATTAGGGATGGGCGGCTAATGGGCGTCCACTCCGGCCGCAGTCCCATTCACCCGGATGTCGGATCACCTCCGATATTTTGTTAATGTGCTCTTGCTTTGTTACTCATATCCCGTGGGATAAGGATCTATATAACATAGAATGGTTTAGTTATAAATATATCTGGACCGACATACACGTATTTTTTCTGATCAATTGACACTATTGATAACCTTTAAGAAAATTTCTTATACTGTTGAAATACTAATACACATTTAGAAATGTCAAAGCTGTTTGTCCTAGGACTGAACCTGAAATCTCGATCTCCATGCTCCTATTTTCTCACAACTGATCCATTTATATATATTATGGTATATTACACTATACACGAAGTTAAGGATCAAATTCCTATGAAATATAAGTTTTATTGAACAACTGCATTTTACGACCCAATTCACTCTCACCCTATATTAATAAATTTAAGTGTTGAGGCAGTATTCAATCAGTTATGATCCTGTAAAAGATAAGCCGAGGAAAGGGACTCGTCAAAGTCCCTTCCTTTTAGGAATAATGAAATTCTTGCACATAAAACAAGTTAATTTTAGCAATGCCGGGAAAATGACGTCAAAGAGTCCAATTCGGAGGCAGTTGAACTACCATTTGCAGAGAATTAGGTTTTTATATTTTGGAACTTATGAAATTATTTGTTTTATAAAACCCCGGACAGCCCCGTGGCACAGTTGGCTAGACACCAGCTTGCGAAACGAGAGGCCGCGGGTTCGATCCCCGCACCGAGACAAATGTTTGTGTGATCCACAAATATTTGTTTAGGGTCCGGGTGTATGTGAGACCGAAAAGTCTCTCGTAGTTTCTGATACCCACGACACAAGACTTGTATCTTCTGTCTGAAAACATCTTGAGGCTCAAACCGAATATGGAAATTTAACATCATAAAAATATTAATACATCTACTATCGCTTAGTAGAAAACTTTTACTAGTGGTGCTCTCACCAAACTCCCTTTACCAGCCTAAATAATCGTAACATTGTATAACACAAATACCAATAACAAAAAATAACAAAAAAATCTCACTGTCATTCGTAAAATAATAAATAGGTGAACTATACAACAATCCGTAGAAGTGCTACGACACGGTACGTAGAGCACAATGTGGCGTAGCGCACGACGCGACGTAGCGTAACACGTAGCAACTATGTCTTTATCGTTAACCGCACACTCTGGCGGTCGTCACCGCCCGTTATACGCACCCCAGAGAATAATCGTGCCGACAGTAAGGGTTGGTGCTTATCTCCGTTTCTCTCCTCCAGTGTTCGTTGAAAAACTTTTGTTACGCTTAAAGTTACTTTAAAAATAGTTTGAATGCACATAAGACTTTTGGTTAAATTTAATTTTGAGTAAAAGTTTTTAAGTAAGTTATGTTGTTATATCTTTGTATACATGAGACAATTAATATTCCTCTAAATTTGCATAGGATTATGGATTCGATGGTGGGCTAGTGTTTGTTGGACAAGTTCATATACCTTAAAAAAATTTTTTTGGAGAGAATTCTAAGATATGTACTATGTAGGTTACCAGTGTCTTATTATATTTCAGTTAGTACGTGATAATGAAATAGACTTATTTGAAATTCATATATTTGGTGTTTATATGACAGCCCCGTGGCGCAGTTGGCTAGACACCAGCTTGCGAAACGAGAGGCTGCGGGTTCGATCCCCGCACCGAGACAAATGTTTGTGTGATCCACAAATATTTGTTTCGGGTCTGGGTGTTTGTGAGACCGAAAAGTCTCTGGTAGTTTCTGATACCCACGACACAGGACTTGTATCCTAGTGTGGGGTCAGAACTATGTATGTGACTGTTGGGTGTATTTATTTATTATTTATTTATTTATATGTATAAAGATATGTATGAAGAAGTCTTTTTTTATTCTACTTGGCGTATGAAAGCGAATTTTTCCCGAATTTTTGGCAATGAATCAAATGCTACGAGAGATAAAAATAAAAGAGTTTGGCCAGGTGCACGCAAAGCCCTTTCACATACCCCTCTGCTATGCCTCACTTGACCTAGTTGCTACAGTTTCCGATCTCCCATATCCGTTCCTCTTTTGAACGAGTATAAAATGCTTTTTTTTTAGACAATATTGACTTGATACGTTATTTTTAACTGACTTTCAACCAAAGTGGTTTATCAAAAACAAGACACGTTTAAACATGCAGATTTGGAGAAACTATTTGGATTTTCAAGCAAAGAACATCTTGAAATTATAATTTCAGTATAAAAGGCAGTCTACAAATTTTTAGTAATCCGTCAAAATAAAATGGCAAATCGGAAGATACCGGCGTCAATTCCCGGGTTAGCCATTCTTTTTCTCCATACGGAAATTCTGAGTAAATTTTCATAAGCTTGCTCTTTATTATAGGAGTCTCGGTATAATATATACCTGTTTAAAGATGTGTTCAAGAATAGACATTTCTAGCTTACTCATTGTGGGACAGGAGGCTAAGGGCACGCATAGTAAGAACTTCGTATTGTACCAACAAACAGGGGGAAACCTTTAAGTACTCTCTAAGGACCTTTTGAAAAATAAATTTTACCGAGTAGTGAACGCATCAGTTACTAGCGTAGGTCACTTCGAGGACCAAAACTTTTATATACAATGTTGGCTTTTAGAAGATGTTCAAATATCCAATCAACAGTAAACTTATAACTCTTTTTAAATTAAGTATCATTTTATTTATTGCAAAACTCTAGCTTTTGCACGCTTCTTTACTCGTATTAATATAGATTTTGCCAATCAATGTTTTATAAGTATCGCTTAGGAACCTACCATATTTTTCAGGTTAAAATGAAACTTATAAGAATCTTCAAGAATTCATCTACCTCTGTACTAAAATTCATCAAAATTGGTACAGTGATTCATGGTAAAATAAAAACAAAAATGTATTATTATGGTTTCACAATTTTTATAGTAGTTTTTTGTAAAAACATCGTCTAAATTTCATAAAAAAAATATATAATATCTTCTTTTATTCTTTCCATTTTGTTCACAATGTTAATAACGATTTGTAGGGGTTGAAATTAATTTTCAATATATACTAGCCCTAGTGCACAAACTGGCGAACTTCAGCTGCGTACAATGATGTATCGGATGATGCGGCACCGCTTAGGGAGCAACGTTCTGAGAACCATTAAGACGTAAATGCAACAGCTGGGCCTGGCCTCACGCAAACTGCGTACCAAAATCTTATTGTCAACCAATCGAGATAATATATACTAGCTATATAAAATAAATTTATATACCTACATATATTTGACAGCCCCGTGGCGCAGTTGGTTTGACAACAGCTTGCGAAACTCGTTTCTCTCGGCCTCTCGGCCTCTCGAGGCCGCGGGTTCGATACCCGCACCGAGACAAATGTTTGTGTGATCCACAAATATTTGTTTCGGGTCTGGGTGTTTGTGAGTTCTGATACCCACGACACAAGACACATATCTTAACTGTTGGGTGTACTTATTTATTATATATATCTCCTGTGCTTATGTTTATGACTAAACTTTTCCTCAACGGCTGAACCGATTTAAATAAATTTGTTTATGTCTATTCCAGTGGATTCGAGAATGGTTTAGATTCACAAGTGGGTTCAATGGATAATATTTATTTAATTAATATTTTATTTATAAATTTACAAAATAAAACGCATTCACGAAACATTGCTCAGAAAGTTATAACTTACTTATGTTACATATCACGACGCAACGACCCAAAGTGAGTCATGGCCTTCGAACCCAAGAGACATCATTTAGGCCTATCTTGTATTGTTTCTTGCCATGGGACGCCGCGAAGTTACATACATACATAACCTCACGCCTTTAATTTATACTAATATTATAAATTGACTACTCGTGTCACAGCCTGATCTCCTACCTACCATTGCCAATATAATGGTCTGTAGTCATAGATAACCTTTTCAACTCTAGAGGAAGCCTGTGCCCAGCAGGGGGACGTGGGCTGATGACGATGATCAACATGATAGCCATACGTATCTAAATCACTACAAATATCGCTACATATTCTACAAATACTCTTACAAAGAGAACTCGGCAACGCATTGCGATTCAATCATTTTTCTATTTCAATCCGAGCGATAATGGAAAGCAGTTACTACGTCACATTCTGGAATAGAGCTTTCCACACATCGTTATATCATATTCATCGTCACTGAGATATTGTTTAAGAATACGTAAGAATATAGAGTTCTGTATCTGTATTTGTTTGTGATTTGCAGTATATTTCTTTTATTCTTGCACTGGCAAACTTATTTTGTACTGGGAATCAAAATATCGCCCTGTATCCTGATGGTTACTGCTACGCTGACGGGGACTGACAGGATGTGTCGACAGGTGTATAACTGTCAACGCTCTCTAACACAAGTAATACACCCAACAATCACATACATCGTTCTGACCCCACGCTAAGATACGAGAACATGTCGTGGGTATCAGAAACTACGATACCTCACAAACACCCAGACCCGAAATAAATATTTGTGGATCACCCAGACAATTGTCTCGGCGCGGGGATCGATCCCGCGGCCTCTCATTTCGCAAGCTGGTGTCTAGCCAACTACACCACGGGGTTGACAATTTTGTTGTTGAGTTTGGTCCCAAAATGCGTCTCTTAAATGGTAGCGGATATATTTGATATGTTTCTAATAATATCCTATCGCCACCAAATTTACCAACCAGCAATATCACTTACCGAACCAAGTGTTATCAACCAAGTGCACCAGCGTTGCTTTGCCAGGTCCATGTGATACTGGCTACCATATCGGAAAAACCACAAAACAGTTGATTAAAACCTTATTCAGTTGTTCTGTGGGTTGATCCGTCAAATTCAAACCTAAACTCAAACTGTGTGGCTCTACCATCAAAAATATATAAAGAACTCTTTAAAAGGGAACTTCTCGACTAATGTCTCTGGCTGAAAAAAAATAACAAACCTTTTTCGAACTCGAGTAAGTACGCTATCAATTTTGTCATCATTAAATGTTATCTTAAATTGAACTCTCGCGGTCAGTTGGCAAAAGTGATTGGGATGCGATACGGCTGTTTCGATTCTCTCGTTGTCCGCCATTCGTTCCGAACTTAATCAATGATGTTATGTAACATTGCTTTTGGGAAATTCAAGTTCAATCAAAAAAACGTCACCATAGGCTAGCGGGCAATAAAAAAATATTTATATTAAGAATGCGAAACTTAATTTCTTTTGCATCGCTTTTGCGTCTAAATGGTTGAACCGGTTTTGATAAATCCTGCTACAGAGATAAATAGGACCGTGGAGAAGTTTATTAGTAACGTTCTATCCCGAAACATGTTAAATTCCTGAATGACTATAAAATTAGGATAGATATATTTTATTATTTACATTTTTTTCATTTATCTCTTGAAGCAATTCTTTGAAGCGCTCAAGCCAAGTGGTAAGTTTAGAAAAACAAAAGTATCTTGTGATCTTGTGATATTTAGCGATAGTATTTCTGCTAAACTGATCTAAAATATTAACTATCAACCGCAGAGGATATTACAATCCAAATTTAGTGACCTAAAATTTGTGTACCTTTTCCATTTTAGATAGATTACTCTTTATTAATACCCACATTTATACAGTAATTTACATAGAATGACTTATCAATAAAACTCTTCCAGACAACCTTTGGGTAAAATGTAAGAAGACAATGTATGTATAAGGGCACACATAAGAATATACGGAAAAAATAATAATAATAATTTACATAGAATGACTTATCAATAAATCTCTTCCAGACATCCTTTGGATAGAATGTAAGAAAGCAAAGTATGTATAAGGGCACACATAACAATATAAGGAAAAAAATTTACCAACGTTGTTACTAAAAGTCGCCTCATTCCATAAGCAACAAAACAATTTTTCATACAAGATCAACAAAATGTTCAACAATTGCTTATGAACAACCAATAAATTTAATTACAAATTTGATAAAACTAGACGCATTACCGATGGCTCCCGTTTTTTATCAGTAACAAAAATGGAGGCTCAGTCGACACTTCAATATCCATTAGCGCATGATAGCGCGCTGCAGTGGAGAGCAAACAGTGACGACACCGCACCGTCAGCTCACCACATCTGCCCCAAGCCATAAACTCACGACTCCACTGCAGAAAGTTTTATAGGATCTATCAGAATATATTGAGCAGTGGCGGTACTTCCATAGAAGCCCAGAAGCCCAGTTAGCTTTTTAAAATTCTTAGTTAAATCTTTATTTAACTAAAGCAATTTGTTAAATAACGACCGCATAATAAGCAAATATAAACTAGACATTACACAATTAACGTTTAACTATTTTGGGCTTCTATGGAAGTGCCACTGATATTGAGATATATTAAACGAGGTCTAAAAAACTGGCGATGTAAAATCAGCGGAATTAGAAAAAAAAGAGCACCGGAATTTGTTGCTTTTGTTGCTAATTAGTTGCTAGAAAATAATTTTGTTGCTCGACCCGTTAGCGAAAAATCGACCGCTAACTTTTCATTAAATGGAAATGACTGGATGGTGAATGATCGATCAAGCGACCAGTTTTTTAGACCTTATTAAATGCACCAGTCATGGTCTTGAGGGCTAGGCTGTCAGCCCTGTCGCGCAATTGGTTCGCCACCAGCTTGCGAAACGAAAGGCAGCGATCGATTCCCGCACCGAGGCAAATGTTTGTGTGATCCGCAAATATTAATTTCTGGGTCTGGGTGTCTGTTAGACCGAAAAGTCTCTATAGACAAGATACCTATGACACAAGACTTGTATCTTAGTGTGGGCTCAGAACTATGTACGTGACGGTTAGGTGTAATTTTTTTTTATTTTTCATTGTTATATAATATAAATCGATAGAACATTCATTACAGTGCTAACCAACTTTGCAAACGATACGGTGGACGATGTAACGGTTCTAATATTTTTATTAGTATT
This sequence comes from Hemaris fuciformis, assembly GCA_907164795.1. NCBI lineage: Eukaryota > Metazoa > Arthropoda > Insecta > Lepidoptera > Sphingidae > Hemaris > Hemaris fuciformis. The sequence continues at coordinate 13,273,335 of OU015440.1, forward strand.
ATTATACTGCTCGAAAATATGATTTACAAATTAACCATTATATAACCAGACTATGAGCAATCACCCCTTTCCAACAAAATCTTTAAAATAAATTAGGTGAGTGCGCCGGTGAGAAAAATAAAACGTAAAACAGAAACAAACGAAGACGCATTAAACATGAAAAAAAATTAGTATCTTTATTTATTTTAAGAATAAATAATTGTTATACACAGCAACTTATAATTGAAATATAATAAAAAATAAGGACACACATTACCTAAATCATTCATGCACACAGTATAATAAAACATAATACAAACCCAGTGATGCCACACCAGTACATAAAGACAGGCTGTGATTTTTCATTCCCATTAACGGTCGGCATAAAGTCCGCTCGCGCCCGCTGTTATTAATATTTGTACCACGTCCGTAAACGTGATGAGCTCTTCAACCGAGCTGCGCTAAAATAATTAACAATGTCCTGATTATTGTGGTTTTATTGCTGACAATTATTTTGTTTGCCATCCACTTCGCGCTGCGGCTTAAAGTTGTGGATACATGGTATTTATTGTGTTGTTTGCGGTAGTTTGTTGGTCGGTTATACGCTTTTTAGTTTGATGAAGCGGTTTTTAATCAGAATATTATCTTTGTGTCAACCTCGAGGGTTATGAGTGTTGAGACAAAATCTCGACGGTTGCATGGAGCAAATCCTAGATTAAAAACACTGATTTTGAGCACACTGAACTTTGTGCACAATAAAATCAGCACCTACTTTTACGGTGAAACATCGCGAGGAAACATGCACACCTATAAGTTTTAGACAAGATACTTCTAAGGTGGGAATACCGTGATAATTAATTCCTTATAAGGATTTGACGATTGATATTCGATATGACGTCACCGCATGACGATATATATCGACATATATCATGTACGTAGCATTGGAGTCATGAAAATGACGTCATATTAAAGTCAAATTTAATGTCAGAACCATGTCATATTAATGTAATTCAATATGACTTCATATTGAGGTCATAAATAAACTCACCATTACGTCATGTCTGCGTCACTACGTCATAAAATTTGATGATCTATGTATGGCATCATTTAAGGTCATGTATTCACTGGGTATTGTACGTACGTATAACCCGGACTGATATGTACTGTGTATGTAATTTTGTCAGTATTTATTAATCTTGCAAAAATCTTTTTACTTTCTAACCCTATGGTTTTGCCAGCGTTAAATAGGACTATCTTTACGTTTTCTTTATATTTGTGCTACTCCAGACATTAAATTTAATTCAATTGTTTAAACCACGCAGTCGTTGCGGGTAAAAACTCGTCAATAATTCCAAGATTTTTTCGAAATAGAATGTTCAAAAGAACGGTGCTGAGTATAAATCCTCATGAAGCTTAATGTTTCATTGTAACTGCGAGAAATCTCCTGCGATTCTTTCAATATTTAATTAAGTACACGCTCGTCTCATTACGGCTCGCTCATCTTTATTTAATCCCTTCCACGCGGGATGAGGCGGGTGACTTTGTAGCTCGTCTGTGCGATTGCAATACGAGAAAGTCTAGGAACCTGCTAATTAATTGCAATATTAAATATGGTAGCAATATTTTATTAATTATAGTATTTACTTTTTCTTCGATTGATGTTGAAGGCATGGCCAGGAATTGTCTCGGGCAATCTTTGTGATAGACATTTTAGCGTAGTGGTAATATTAATTATAAATTGTATAGTAGACGTTAAAATAAATTATAATATAAGCGCTGTTCTCCACTCAAACCGGTTCACTACTACCTCTGATATCGGACCGAGTGGACGTGCCAGACGCTATTGAAACTAAACATCTGGACAAACCAGACATGACTGCGCATTAGATGAAGAAAGAGTTGAGGTTTCTGACCTGTTGTTTTATACTGGCACGACATAATATCACGTAGGGATAGAATCGCATCCAGAAGACTAAGACGAAGTAAAGTAAAAAGTAAAGATTAATAATTAAAATAAATATTTTTTTTTTTAATGATATTGACATCAATTATGTATTGATTTCCAGTACGACGTTATTGATTTGCGATTACGATAGTAGAATTTGACTATGTCAACAGACTCGGATTATAATAGAAGTTACAACGTATCCTATAATATTTATTAGATCTCAAATATTTGATTACTCCAATATATTTTATCACATTTAAACTTAAATATAAAATGATTACTGTATTTACGAATCCAATACTTCATAGTCCTCATCATGAAACCAATAAGCAATATCAATATCCATTACAGTATTACGAACTATGAAAACAAATACGCCAATAATTTTAACTCAAGACAAACAAGTGAAGTCCTCCATAAAGCTAAACATATACTCGTACAGTATTAATAATTAATATTTAATCCATTAACATTTCTACTGAAATTATTAATCGTTTTTACATCAGTAACCCTCCAAAATTCCACGAAAGAACAACCAAACAAAATGAAAATAAAACCAATTAATTTTATTTTAATAATGGAAAGAATATTGTGTGTGTACAGAAATTACTCGAGCTACAAAAAGATTCCTCGAGTCTTGGTTACACTAAGGATATCTGCAGGAATGTTACTTGCTGCATGCAATGTAGCCATTCGTCAGTACAACGGATTTTTCCATAGAAACACTGAGTTACTGCATTACTACCTTTCAACTGGGAATACTTTGATATTGCTACCTTTGGTGTGCCTCACGTCATCAAAATGCCGAAGACTAGTAAAGAACATGGAAGCGCAGTATAAATATTTCGAGCAAGACGAGAAATGTCTATGCAATTTGGATAGAAAACAAAAATACTTCACAACATTGTTAATAATCTTCATTATAATCAAATACTCCTTATTCTCACTATCTGGGACGGTAACATACGTTCCTGTTAATGAGATAAATTTGGCTTTATTCTACGTAATACAGATAAATTTGTTTCTATGCGATTTTCGCTACTTGTATGAATTCGTTGTTATAAATTGTTTTCTATGCGTCCTGTCGAAGCAATTGAACCAAATCAATAAATCTATTGATGAGGAGCTGGCGTATATAATTGGTGAGAATATAAATGTTAATAAACCTACAGTCAGCGTAAGAAATCACATCAAATTGTTAGATAAATGGTCGAAGGCGTACATTAATATTAAGGAGAGCTCGAAACTATTCAATTCAACATTCGGTTTACAGGTAAGGAATAATTATTTAATTGGAGTTAATGATTTATAAGTTGTAATTATTTTTTAAGTATGTTCCGTGCGATCTAGAGGTCTTGGGTTCGATTCCCGGGTCGGGCAAAGTGTTATTGGGTTTTTCCATTAGGAAATTCTCAGTAACAGCACGGAGTCTGGAAATGTGCCCGAAAAACGGCAATAGGCCCGCCCCCTATTACGTGGGACTGATACATACCTTTTTTTTTTTTTTTTTTTTTACGAGAGGAAAGCGCTTTAAGCTCCCCTGTTCGGTACCTCGGGGGAGGCCGAAAAGGGGTATGTCGGGGTCTCTGGCCTTCCAACTCGGCGCGCAGAATAATAATTGTCCGCTTAGCTGAGTTGGGTCCCTAACCAAAATCCTACGCCAGCATACCGACTAAAACCTCTCGGTGACCATCTCGCGCATTTAGGGCGGTTTTGCGGCATCTCAGGGCGAGAAGCGCCCCAAATGGTCCGCCTCCGCCTAGCGCACCGTCCAAATATGGACTCCTCCAAATTGGGAGGGCTTGAGGTGCCCTCCACTTACGCTTTTTTGGACGTTCACCTCTTGTGAACGTCCGCGACAGTCAAGCGGTCACGCCCTCTGCCGCAAATCTCAGGGTTGCTGCCACCATTGTGTACCGCCCCCGCAGTACACCCAGCCTCCCCAGTGGCCCCTGTTAGTCGCCTCTTACGACAGGTAGGGGGGTACCGTGGCGGAATTCTTACGCCCCCGATCCACAGGGCGGAGACTGATACATACCTGGCGAAATGTGGATGCAGAAATGCACCTCTGCCTACCCCTTCGGGGAATACAGGTGTGAGTTTATGTATGTAAGTATTATAGGCTGTCTTGATGGTCCCGCGGACCTTGTGAGTACTGTTCCGTCTAAAGGTTTGATTACTGAGTCAGACAAAATGTTATTGGGTACTTCCATACAGAAATGAATAGTAGTGACATGGAGTGTGGAAATATGTTCGTAAAATAATAATGAATAAAGAAACAATGAAACAAGACGCACTTGCAAGTGTAGCTGTGTTAATATAATCAAAAACATAATATTGTATAAAATTATTTATAAATCCATCCAATAGTTGTCTGGAAAAAAGTACCTGATGTAAAAAGACCGTCCTTGTATTTTTTATTTATTTTAATATTTTATTTTTTTTGTGCATTTTGTACAAAAATAGCGAATAAAAATATTATTCTATTTCAGCTGTCCTTCATGTTCGCATCGACAATATTGTACTACATTATACTACTATACTCGATGACTACACTCAGTGTTACTGTAAGTATTCTCATTTCTAAATTGGACCATATACATATGTATATTAACATTACAGTTGGCCTATTCCTTATAACTGCTTAGCAATAGGCCTACTATAATGCTAATAGGCGATTTAAAGGGAGGATTTCAATAACTGTACCAAGAAAATAACACTGGTCAACAAATTTTTTTTTTTTATTGCCGCGGTTTGAAACTTGTATTTTTCCATACCTTACCATGAGATTAGTTAAAATACGTTCATAAAAAAAATTTGAAACACCCACTTTCTAAGAAAAAAGAGATTATTTGAAATTTATTTGTAGGCTGAGGTGGTGGGCTGTCTTCAGTATAAGGAATCGGTTTAATTACAGAATCCACATCAGGATATATAATTTTACTTCTTGTTTTATAAGAATATCCCTTCAGTTTCCTTAAACAAAAATAACAATCATTCTTATGATCTTTTGTTCCCTCCAAATTACAGGTTTAGAAAAAGGCATTAATCGGTGGGTACCATTAAACCACCCTCTCAAATAACATACATTTCTTAAACAAAAAAACTTGGTGTCCAAGGTTGATTAATACTCTCAGAAATCTTGAAACCAAAATACAAATTGTAAATGTTATATATAGTAACGGCGTAGGACGTTCTCGATGGGAACTTGAATTAAACTCCCCACAAATAAAATAGAAGAGATCCGATGAATTGAAACACTTTCGATTCATAATGCAAACTATATATGTACATAAAATATGTATTTACTATTTCGTAAACTTCTTCAAAACCGAAACGTATTCAAATTGACAAAAAAACTTCACAATTTAAACAACAACACTTTGGAATAAACACCAGAAACTGCACGTCGTCGTAGCAATACTCGTATTACGTAATGGTACGTGTTAAAGTAATATTAAAAAATTAAACATCAATGAACGAACAATAACGAGTTGAAAATATACAGGTTTAAGGATATATCGTGTAGGTACTATCAACAACAATATTGTCTTTGTAAGTAAGATCAGCTGTTGCAATACTCTTTTTCGATATACCCTCACAAAATTAAACCAAATATATCGTACATATTATGTAATTGTACATATTTAGATATTTCGATGTAATAGATATTTTTTATTATTTTTCCGTTAATATTTATACATGAAAGATACCGAAAAAGTACATTTGGATTAACGGCAAAAAGTCATGTTGACCAGTGTAATTTGTGTGGTCCTCCGTTATTTGTTTCATCATCATCATCATCATCAGCCCATATACGTCCCACTGCTGGGCACGGGCCTCCTCTACAACTGAGAGGGTTTAGACCTTAGTCCACCACGCTGGCCTAGTGCGGGTTGGCGGACATATACGTACAGCCCATATACGTCCCACTGCTGGGCACGGGCCTCCTCTACAACTGAGAGGGTTTAGACCTTAGTCCACCACGCTGGCCTAGTGCGGGTTATTTGTTTCGGGTCTATTGAATTTTTAAGTGAACGAATTTTGTTTTTCTTCTTATCTTGAAAAATAAAATTGCCAAGTCACAAGTCATAGTGATACTTGGTGACGTCATCATTGGCCAAAAGTCGTTCACTTCTGGACTTAACACTATCGAAAAGATTTCCAGATTTTAAATAGAACAATTCATTTATCAAAGTAAAAACGTAATGCGTTGCATTTGTTATAGTAAATATTTGAAAGATAAGGTGGCGATATATTTTTTAAAATTAAAACCTCTAATAAAATAAAGATAAAAAATATTTAAAAAAGACAATTGGAATGCCAAGAAATAAATATTTCTTATTGTTTGTCGGCTGAACCCGGACCGCGACCCACTTCCGCAGCTCCTATAATCTATTATGTTTATCTATCCAGGGCATGTTTCCTCCGATACAGAAATTCGTTCATCTGTCCACTTTATTCGCCAACCTGCTCGTCATATACCTACTGTCCTTGGCAGCGCAGAAGACGCAAAACAACTCCGTAATATTTCAACAAAAACTCACCAAATTTCTCATACATAATTTGTGTGGTAAGCATATTGATATACCAAAGTTTGTTGCATAAATAATCATTAATTTTCGACATGCTTTATTACTTTTGTTTAGAGAATTCCCAAGTACAGTGGTAAGAATTTTATTCGTCTTACTAAACTCAAATATTAGATACATATTAATTATTGTAAAGAAATCTGTGACTGCCTTGTGGTCTCGCGGTACAAGTATGTGCCGTGCGATCTAGAGGTCCTGGGTTCGATTCCCGGGTCGGGCAAAGTGTTATTGGGTTTTTCCAAATACGAAAATATAATGTAGTTACAATTTATTGTTATTAATTTGTGTCGGTGTCGGCCAAGGAAATACTACAATATACCTAGCTATAATTATACAAGAATACTTCAAGAAATGGGACCACAAAAAAAAGAATCATCAAAATCGGTCCACGTAGTCGAAAGTTGTGAAGTAACAAACATAAAAAAATAAACCTCCTCCTTATTTTGAAGTCGATTAAAAAGTACAAGAAGATAAGTAAAAACCCAGAATAATGTCAAATAAATTTAGTTTAATTGGTACAGGAAATATTTTTTATGAGGGAACCTACAGATTTACATACATACATAAACTCACGCCTGTATTCCCCGAAGGGGTAGGCAGAGGTGTATTTCTGCACCCACATTTCGACATGTATGTATCAGTCCCACGTAATAGGGGGCGAGCCTATTGCCGTTTTTCGGGCACATTCCCAGACTCCGTGCTGTTACTGAGAATTTTCTAATGGAAAAAACCCAATAACACTTTGCCCGACCCGGGAATCGAACCCAGGACCTCAAGATCGCACGGCACATATTTGTACCGCGAGACCACGAGGCAGTCATTACTGTTACTATGTTTTTTTTTATATTGGCAATAAACAAGAGCTTACACGTCGTGATGGCCTCGAGGTTTAGGCACGCGGTCGAGAATCTCGACGGTCGCGGGTTCAACCCCAGACACACACCTCTGACTTTTCGAAGTTATGTGTGTATTCACAATGTATCATCACGTACTTTAACGGTGAAGGAAAACATCGTGATGAAACCAGCACACCTAAAAGTTCTTAGGAATTTCTTCGGTTTTTAGTTTTCATAACGCCAATGGGTTTGTAATCACCGTCGCTATTACCTGCCTTAGTTTCCGGTCAAGGTTTGAATACACCCTGTATATAACTGTTGAGTATTTTCATGGTTTATTTATTATTTCAGTGCCAGAAAATAGAGAACGTATACAGAGTCTGTTACGAGTGGTGTCTACCCGGCCGATTCGAATCCACACCTTCTGCTCCATCAACGTGGACATGTCGTTACCCCCGAGCTGCATTGCTCTCTGCACTTCTTACACTATTGTCGCACTGCAGTTTAATAAGGTTATTTAATCATGGTACCTAAATTATTTTTCACATTGACCCATCTACTTTAAAATACCTCATTTTGATCATTAGTTGCCATTATTTTGATTAATAATAAATCGATTGATGATTTATAATAATATATTAAAATCACGTCATTTGGTATTCGTGAGTGTGTGCACAACCATAACCCTGTTATATCGTATTAATTTAGTCTTACTCTGAATAAACGAATTCAAAAATAAATCTAAATAATTATCTTTTTTTTTTTATTTGACGCCATTATAATTTCATAATAAGGACAACAGCACCCGCAACAGCAAAAATGTGTGGCATACAATCAAGAGGTCTTGGAGACGATGGGTCATTGTGTTATTGAGTTTTTCCATATCTCCGCAGCACAAAGTCAGTATATATGGCTGAGAAATGGCAATAGGTTCACCTCCAATCACTTACGACTTGAAAACAGTTTGCGAAACGTAAGTATAAGAAAATTACTAGTGTGAATGTTTGTATATAGTGAGTGTATATGTAGGTGTACGTATGTATATAACCTTGATTACGACTACTTAAAGCAGGCACTCAATATGCAGCCAAGTATAAAAAATACATGTACACGCACACTCATGCCTGATTTTCCGGAAGGGGTAGGCAGAGGTGCATTTCTGCACCCACATTTCGCACATATTTTTTGTCCCACGTAATAGGGGAGGAGCCCGTTGCCGTTTTTCTGGCACATGCCAGAGTACTACTTCTGGGAATTTCCTAATGGAAAAACCCAATAATACTTTGCCCGACCCTGGAATTAAACCCGGAACATCTTTATCGCTTGTTACATAGTTGAGCCGCGAGACCACGAGGCAGAATAAAAAAATATAATCTTTAAAGTCTGAACACGAGCTAAAGTGCATAAACAGAAAGGTAAAAAAATTGTGGGTGTTTGATTTTATTTGAAGGTGGTGTTACCATTAGCACAAAGCTGCTTAACTCACATTCATGAACTAATAATTTCAAGACTTCTTTTCACAAAGGAAAGACTAACTACCGCTTAATTAAGTTACCTTTGTTACTAAGGAACAAGAGAAAATAAACTTGAATAGATTGGTAACTTGCGATTCTCAACTTAAAGATGCAAAATCTTACTATATTTCTTTAAGTTTTCTGTGTGACTAAAGTTCTCACCAAGTCTGAAAGTAAGTCTTGTGATAGTGTACGACAGATATGGTTTAGGCAGTGGCGGTACTTCCATAGAAGCCCAAAAGCCCAGCTTTCCTTACAAAAATCCGAATTATAATCTTTAACTTTAAAACAATATCTAACAAAAGCAATTTGACATATAAATGAGAATATCCTGACCCCACAGTAAACAATTACAAAGTAGACATTACACAATTAACCTGGAACGCTTTTGGGCTTCTATGGAAGTACCGCCACTGGGTGTAGGTGTTAGTCCACCAAGCTGGCCTAGTGCGGGTTGGTGAATACACACTTAAAAAATACCTTGTGGACAAATTTTACGAGTGCCGATTTCTTCACAATTTTTTCTTCACTGATAAAGTATATGATAAATTGTTGTGAATGCTCTTAATTTCCAATAGTCAATTTGTCTAGGATTTAAACCAGCGGCCCTCAAAGTTTTGTTTCGACTAAACGTCTTAATAACAAGACTATCACGACTTAATGTATTGTATATGTTATTTGCAAAAAAATAGATTTGAAATCTCTAATGGTCTCTAAAATGAGCTTGATTGGTACATTTTGTGAGCCATCAACTCTCCATTACGCGGAGCTGTTTTCTTGGTTCAAAAAAAAATCACTGAGCAAAAATTGAATCAAATTTTATTCACATTGGTATAATGTAGCTACGTATCTACGTGTCACGTGATTAAAAGCTATTTTAAAAATAATTAAAATTTGAAAAATAAAAGTACTTGAAAACTGCATTTGCGTTGATAAGGGAACCATCTGAATGCAAAACATAACACATTTACCGACCCGAAAACCTTACCATACCATAGCCATATTCATTATCAACATCATCGTCATCATCAGCCTATATTCCACTGCTGGGCACGAGCCTCCTCTACAACTGAGAGGGTTTAGGCCTTAGTCCACCACGCTGGCCTAGTGCGGGTTGGCCCTCCTCTACAACTGGGAGGAATTAGGCCTTAGTCTACCATAATAACCTAGTGGGGTTGGCGGACTACACATCTAAGGGATACCTAAGAGCTTTTAGGTTTGTTGGTTTCTACACGACATTTTTCTTCACCATTAAAGTACGTGACAATTCATTACGATTCACACATAACCATATCCAAGCTAAAAACTCAAAGAACTCAGTTCATAACTTCAAACAATTTCACATTAACCTGGCAAAAACGTTCAAATCCACACTTTTAGAACTGAGGAGCGTTCCGAACGGTATAAAAACATAAATGCAATTTTCCAGCAGTTTTTCACCACCGCCGGATCCATCGTTCAAGTATGCAAATAGCGGGATGCTGACGCGGCGACGCTGCGACTAATCCACGTTTCTCGAACAAGCGCTCTCAGCATTCCTATATTTTTCAAGTAACATTAATATTCCCGCTGTCTTACGAACGTGCTTATTTCTATGGCATTTCTTGGATAGGAGAATAATAGTTTTATTGAATAGTTAGGTAAGGTGGATGAACTTCTTTAAAAATAGTAGTCACGCTAAAATCGTCTCAGACTAAAGGATGACTGAACACTACATTGAACACTGACTTTTCGTAGTTATGTGTGTATTCACAATGAATTATCACGTACCTTAACGGTGAAGGAAAACATCGTGATGAAACCTGCACACCTAAAAGTTCTTAGGTATTTCTTAGGTGTGTAGTCCGCCAACCCGCACTAGGCCAGCGTGGTGGACTAAGGTCTAAACCCTCTCAGTTGCAGGGGAGGCCCGTGCCCAGCAGTGGGACGTATACGGGCTGATGATGAACACTACATGTAAATACATACATACATAACGCCTGCATCGCAAAGTCTAAGTTGCCACGATTAATCAAATTAATACAAAGGATATAAGCATGCACTGGAATTTTGTCTAAATTTTATTAACGATATAATAATAATGGAATGTCCAATTCGTGGAATAGTGGAGTTTGCTTATAACAGGGTCGATTTCGGTAGATAATATTTAATGGCGTCTCCTTGTGAACAGAAGACATTTTAGTGTAGTTGAGTAATTATTTTCAAGAACCTTTGTTTACTCCTGTAAACTTACAAAAAAATCCTAACGAAGCTTTCCTTCGAACAAGATAAAATAATTTATTCAGTGTTCCTTACTGTAAGTTGTGAAAACATTTAAGATCACGCATAGTTTGATACTGAGTTTGTATTTTTCTATCTAATCTATATTCTACTCATTTTTTGCTAAAACACCAATCATCATCAGCTCATATACGTCCCACTGCTGGGCACGGGCTTCCCCTACAACTGAGAGGGGTTAGGCCTTAGTCCACCACGCTGGCCTAGTGCGGGTTGGCGGACTACACGCCTAAGAATTTTTAAGTGTGCAGGTTTCCTCACGATGTTTTCCTTCACCGTTAAAACAAGTGATAATTCATTGTGAATACACATATAACATCCAAAAGTCAGAGGTGTGTGCCTGGGGTTTGAACCCGCGACCGCCGAGATTCTCGACCGCGCACCTAAACCTCGAGGCCATCACTTCTTCCAAAACATCAATATTAATGTGCAATACACAATGATGTTACTCCTCATCATTATTAACTTCATCATCAACCACTGCCACCTAAAGGCTTTTTCCAAATATAGTCCACAGAAGTGTGACTTCCTTAAAACAATAGATATTGCAGATCAACCGTCTTCTTGTGATTAGCCAACGCTACATTTGAATTTGCTTTACCTTTACTCAAAGCAGTTTTGCCCCAACAGACATCGGTTTTGATGTGAATACTGTCATTAAACATGCTTATCTGCCAGATATGTCCGCAACTTTCATACTCCGGTTCTCTTCACTCTTGATGGAATCTCGCGGGAAAATAAAGAGCATAACCCACCATAGCTCGCTGCAAATCACACAATAGCAAGAGCGTAGGCATAATAAACGTGAAACGTACAATAAAAAGATAACGGACCATAACAAACAGTCAAAAACATTTTGCTATCAGCCCCAGCAGCCATATCCACAAAGTGAAATATTTTTATTTCTTTCTCATTAGTATATTACAAAATGAGACACTTACCTCGTGACGATGTAAAAGAAGAACTGTAAATACCAGCTGGGGGTTGGACGATAAAATGAAAACTGGGTGTAGAGGGGGAGAGGGGAGAGGGAGAGGAGACTCGTTAGCGCTCGCTGCGCCACCCTCCGATTGTCGCCAGCTCAGTATTTACGATCGCCCATTAATAAAACATACCTTAAAAACTAAACGTTATAGTTAAATTCTGTTTGGCAAACGCTCGGACAAAGGACGCATCCAACTGACAAAAAAATGAAATGTACCAAGCGAATTGTTTAATTACATTATTGAGTTTGTTTTTGGAATATTGAAGTGTAAATGAGAAATTTTTGATCCGCGAATATTTAGCTTGGCTGAGCAATAAAAGAACTAATAGAAATAAAATGTTTTTTTTTACACAAAATTAATTAGAATTATATTGCTTGACGGAAAAAATGTCAACGTTTGTTATAATAGAAAATGTCTTCGAAATGTCGTATCAAACATTTACTTCCATGCTTTATCATGAAACAAATTTCACACAAAAACACCTTAATTAGAATTAATACCCGTATGTATGAGGGCGTGGTGTTCTTATAATATAAAAATATTTTTTCATTATATCGTCTTCCACTAAACTTTGTTTTTTTTTCTTTATAATTCTACGATAAAGTGACTTTTCAAATAACATCATAGAGTTTAACACTACGGTAAAGTGACTTTTTAAATAGAGACAGAGGTGACGGTGAAGACGATATCTCGCCATTGGTCATGCTGATCTGCTCAATCGAGAAGAAGACTATCAATGACCCAATTGTTTGATTATAATTAGAGACCCCAGCAAAGTGTTATTGGATTTTTTCATTATTTTTTTAAATCCGCAATAGGCTTACCCCCTATTACGTGGAACTGATACATAGCTGGAGAAATGTGAGTGCAGAAATGCGCCTGTGCCTAACCATTCGGGGAATACAATGAGTAGGTTATTCATTTACTAAATATCTATGGTGTAGTTTGAAATTTTTTATTAAGACGCTAAATATCTAGTAACGAACTTAAGGTTTTAAAAATGCTGTCTTTAGTATCGCACCTGGCCCAGGAATCGGATCCGCGATCTTTACTTCGCACAGCAGACATTTGATTTATTAGTCCATGAGTCATAAATGTTGAAATTAATAAAGAATTTCTTACAATCTCGTTCAATAGGTAAGAAATCATGGAAATGACCCGAGCAGCGCTTTCATTCAATTAATGTAAAGATTGCAATTCCCGTATTAATTAAAAAGGGGAAAGGCAATCAACTCGTCTAATTGTTTTCTCTTATTTTGATTGCTCTTAAGTTCTCGTTTAAGCTATACATTTTAAATTAAAATTCAAACCTGGAACAATTTTTTATTATTATACTATCAATTACTGACTGCCTCGTGGTCTCGCGGTACAAGTATGTGCCGTGCGATCTAGAGGTCCTGGGTTCGATTCCCGGGTCGCGCAAAGTGTTATTGGGTTTTTCAATCAGGAAATTCTCAGTAACAGCACGGAGTCTGGAAATGTGCCCGAAAAACGGCAATAGGCTCGCCCCCTATTACGTGGGACTGATACATACCTGGCGAAATGTGGGTGCAGAAATGCTCCTCTGCTTACCCCTTCGGGGAATACAGGCGTGAGTTTATGTATGTGTATGTATGTGTACTATCAATTACGGCAAAGGTAATGAATCTCGCTTATTACTGAAAAAATGAATATACTTTCAATATATATTACACAGGTATGTATGTGATTGTGTTTAAAAGTGTTATTGGGTTTTACCATTAGGGAATTCTCAATCACGGAGTCTGGAAATGTGCCCGAAAAACAGCAATAGGATGGATCTATTACGTGAGACTGATACATACCTCATTAGGCGGCTCAAATTCACTCAACGAGCTATGGAGCGGGCTATGCTCGGGGTTTCCCTACGAGATCGAATCATAAATGAGGAGATCCGTAGGAGAAATAAGGTAACCGACATAGCCCAACGGATAAGCAAGTTGAAGTGGCAATTGGCCGGGCACATAGTGCGGAGAACTAATGGCCGATGGAGCCAAAAAGTTCTCGAATGGAGGCCACGCAGCGGGAAGCGCAGCGTAGGACGTCCACCAACAAGATGGTCCGATGACCTGGTTAAGGTCGCGGGACGTGGCTGGATGCAGGCTGCCTCCAACAGGTCACTGTAAAGATCATTGGGGGAGGCCTATGTTCAGCAGTGGACGTCTTTGGACTGATAATGATGATGATGATACATAAGTACCTGGCGAAATGTGAGTGTAGAAATGCACCTCTGCTTACCACATCAGGGAATACATATATGTATCATTAATATTATAGATAACATTGGCCTCTCATTGGATCAAATGTATGACACCTCTTTTCATATAACTTCTCCAATACTCTCATGCTTCACAAAGTAATCCTTCAAAGCGAATGCAAAACATTTCAGACACTACATAAGTATAATAGAGGGAGCAATTTAATCTCGAGAGAGTCGCCGCTATCTGTATGCTATCTGTATTCAATAGGCGTGTACAAACAAGCGGAGCCGAGATATCTTTAGTCAGGTGTCGCATCTACCCACACTCGCGCGAAACGCCTCCTCACATAGAATGTGGAGCTTCCAACACCTGTAGAAGGTAATTACAGCAAAATTCACATGTTTTACTTATTTCCCGGAGGAGGATGAAGTATTTCCTTTAAAATAGATGCTTAATGTGTCATTTTGTGTATTGCACACAGGTGTTAACAGAGCGTGATCGAAAACTATGAATTTCAAACTGAATTATTTTTTTCTGCATTTTTTTATCGTCAATGATACCTACGTGTCTTAGTTACGTTTAATACGTCATTTTGTGTATTAGACACAGGTTTCTGTTTAAACCTGTAAACAGACCGTGATCGAAAACTATTCAATGTCAAACTGTTACTTTTTTAGGATTTTTTTATCGTCAATGTTTTTGTAATCACCATACTTATTTATTACCTTTCTTAGTTTTCGACCACGGTCTGTTTACATCCTGAATGGTAGATAAGCAACGTGCATTTCTATATCTTTGCTAGTTACTGAAAAATTTCAGTCCCAATTATGGAACCTGATACCATTTATGAAGTCGTCTATCGATACTTTATGATCGAAGCGCCCATTCATGACTCTCTACTAACGAGCTATAGTATAAAACGATGCGTAACAGACGTAAATAAAATTTAAATTCAACTTGTAGTTCCTTAATCGCAACTAATGCTATATATCAAGAACCTGATATACGTAATTTTCTTCCGCATGAGAAATATTGCAACGTCTATATTTCTGGTGTAACAGAGTGAAAAACGCCAGTATATTCGATAAGAATCAGCCATAATTGTCTTGAATTGTAGGCCATAAACTACGTTTCTTGGCAGTCCACATATTATTTATACACTACACTTACCATGACTGCAGTATTGCCGCCTTATTTATTTCTTTATTTACTGTGGACTTAATGCCTGAGGGATTCTCTTTCAGTCGAACCTTAGATGGTGCAGAGATTAAAAACGTAGTTGTAAATTAAATTATGATATACACGATATTAAAGCTAATACATAAATATCGTGTCAATTCCTCCATAATTTAGTGTCTGTTGGCGTTCGTAGCTCGCGTGTCACACACGCGACGGAGGATGAAAGAGCTCTCTCGGGGCAAACGTCGGACCTTTTAATGGTAACTGCTCTCTCAGTGTTTGAATGAAAAATAAGAAGGCACGAATCATAAAAGGACTGTGCTGTTTTTGTGAACTGTTTTTTGAACTTTTTATCAGTTTTTGAATAAATTTTACTATACTGTAATTGACTGCCTCGTAGGCTCACGGCGCAAGTGCGTGCCATCATAGGAACTTAGGTTCGATTTCCGGATCGGGCAAGATGTTATTGGGTATTTTATTATGAAATTAAGTCTAACAACATGGAGTTTGAGAATATGCCCGAAAAACGGCAATAGGCTCGCCCCCTATTACATGAGATTGGAAACACTTAGCGAAACATGAGTGCAGGAATGTACCTGTGCCTACCCCTTCAAATATGTAGACGTACCTATATATTTTGTCTATGTTTTAGTCTCACTACATACCATCGCTTAAATCACCGAAGTTTCTACCAAATAGGTGTATTTTTAGTTTTTTTTAATGGGAAAGTATGCAAACGAGCTAGTGAGCCACCTGAAGTTAAGTGGTCAACACCGCCCATGGACATCCTGAATACCAGAGGAATCAACGGTGCGTTGCCAGCCTTTTAGGAAAATATAGGCTCTTTTCTTGAAGGTCCCTAAGTCATATCCATTCGGAAACACCGTCGAGGAAAGCTGATTCCATTGATCGAAGACACACTAGCTGTATTTTATGTCCCAAATATTGTCTTTTCTCCTTGCCTATATTACGCAGGCCTTAAAACACACCGACCGAACGTGGTTACATCACGACATCTTTCTTTAAACCTTCGCCAATACAGACTTAGTTAGGTATACCTATGTTTTTTTTTTCGGACGACCTAGTAAAGTTCTCGGGACGTCACTGGATCCAGTCTGCTTCCAACAGGTCCCTTTGGAAGTCATTGGGGGAGGCCTATGTGCAGCAGGGGACCTCTTTCGGCTGATGGATAAATGATTAATGAAGCAAATTTATTCGAAATACAAATAATCCAACACGCGAAACGCAAACAGCAATCGTAAAAATTAACGTCAAAAGCCCGAATTGGCTAACCCCTTTACAGGTTTTTCCGACCGTTTTAACCTGTCAGTGGAAATTAGTTTATCTGACGAGGCGCGCGCACCAGTTATGCAAATCGAATTATCTGTTTCCCGGCATCCGTTTAACTGAGTTCCTTGCACGTGGTTGCGATACTGCAGCATTCGTGTTTTGCATATTTATCAGATATTTTTCACTAGAACAGTTAATTGTGTTAAGGAATCAGGTCGCTTTGGGTCCGTGTGTTTTCTAGATGAGCTTCAGCGCGGAATAGGATGCAAGTGTCATCATCAGCCCATATACGTCCCACTGCACGAGCCTCCTATACAACTGAAAGGGTTTAGGCCTTAGTCCACCACGCTGGTCTAGTGCGGGTTGGCGCACACACCTAAAAAAATCCTTAGAACTCTTTTAGCACAGCTTTTTAGAACAGCATTTCTGCATCCAGGCTAGGACCAGGAAATCGAACCTCTGTCTTCTACATGGCATGGCATACACTTGTACCGCGGAATCAACAAAGCAGTCCTACTATAAAATTACAAGTTAAGCTATTTTACAAAATATTCAGACTACATAGTTATTGACCCGTGGCGAGATGAAATCTGCAATCTTTCTAGCCCTGTTAGGTAATTTATTAGCCCGGTAGATGAATCGGAAGTCAAATTTGTTAGACAAAGATTATAGTGACAAAACCGTCATCAAAAACAAATGACTGTATATAAAATGTTAAAATTATTAAACAATCAAAAGCTACTGAAGAACTTTATCTATATTCAAAGATTCTTTAAAAAACTTCGGTGCCAAGTGTATCAGTTCAATTTCATTGAAATCATAAAACACTTTTAATTGCAGACAACACCCTATCAATAAATGAAGTAATGGCTCTCGCAACCTTTAATTAAGCAGCATTAAAAATATGATAGGTCACATACGTCGAGGTCATAAAGCGAGCCTCGTAAACTCCGCAGCCTGCGGGACCGTGAACATATGTTATCACAACATAAAACGACAAAATTAAAACCTATAAAATATCGAGGGACAAAATGATTTACAGCGCGCGTTCTATAAATTGTGCAAAAATCCACCCTCATCCCGTAAATCTGAGCGATTTAATTTTGGGTATTTAGATAAATGGGAAAAACGAAATCGTTAAAGTTTTTTTTCTGCCACCGACTGGTAGGGTTATATATATATGTTTTTATTTTTTTAAGGGTGCTTTATACATGTGTATAAATTAGTAGGCGAATTTGGTATTTGATTTTGAAATGATATAAAAATATTTAGATACAATTGTAAGATAAATTAAATAATTGAATATCACGTGACTGAATAGGTAAATATTATAGGATAATTAATCAGAAATTTATTTGAATTTCCTGGAATATCCTACAATTCATGTCGTGAACCACATAGTTTTGAGAAGGTACAAGAGATCGGAACGGAAACTTTATGTTCTATTTGGATATCTTGCATTTCTTGCCTGTTCACGCCACTCTTCTGAAGGGGTAAGCCGAGATTTATTTCACTTATGTACTAAACGTTTCACTAGCTATATTTTAAATACCTTGTAGTAGGGTACGAGGCACAGAACAGTTGAATAAGACTAGTAAGGAAATGTCAGCATGCCTAGCGTGCCGAACCTACGATTAGACTATTATATGTTTGATACGGCCGCGTCTTAGTAATTCGGGTTGCATGTAATATCAAGGCTTTTATAAATGTATAACAACCAATAGCAGCTCTTATTTTTAGTTTTGAATTTTTATCGTTGGTCGTGTGATCGTAGTAAAATGAATAGGTGACAGACAAGCGGTGACACTCGTCCCGATACAAAATACTGTCTATTTCCCTTCTAATCTTATTCAGCTATTCTGCGGTGTGAGGCTATCGTCAAAACCGTGCCGAAATACATTAAAGATTATGGTACAAATATTAATACAACTCCTTTGAATTTATATTATATTATTATTAAAGAAAAAGTGTTTTTTCTTTTAATACACACTCTTCAAACCTCCTCTATTATATACTCTCAACATTAATTTCGTAGATAGAAAAGAGATGTTTCATGTACGCGTGGTAAACTTCACAATTGACTTTCCAAGACAAAGTTTGTTTAAGTCTAGTTTCCAAGGAATGCGTTCAACTCGCGACGATCCCTGTCGGATAAGGATTATCCCCTTTGTGCATTGATAGCCAGTTTCAAACTCCCTTTACTGTGTAACAAGGATTATGTGTCAAAAGAACACGGTGACTTAGGCAATATTTGAAGACGTATAACCTGCTGTGTGAATTTAAATCTTTTAATAAAATTTTACTAGAAATTATATATCGCGACGATCATCATCAGCCCGTATACGTTCCACTGCTGGACACGAGCCTCCTCCACAAACGAGAGGGTTTAGGCCTAAGTCCATCACGCTGGCCTTGTTCGGGTTAGCCACACACCTAAGAAATTCCTAAGAACTTTTAGGTGTGCAAGTTTCCTTTGGATGTTTTCCTTCACCGTTGAAAAATTGAAAATGTATTGTGAATACACACATAACTTCAAAAATCAGAGGTGTCTGCCTGGGGTTTGTACCCGTAACCGCCGATATTCTAAGTGCAAAAGTAAGTTATCTTTTTATCAGTTATGTTTTCAATTTTAAGCTACAGAAGCAATTTTAATTTATTTTACTCATAGAGAAAAGTTGGAGGTCAAAGTAAGCCTTTAAAGTTAGCTAAGTGATCGCGTTAGCATAAGATGGTGATGTTTTAAGGTCTAAATAGGCGGAAGGCTATCTAGAATCTACTGCGACCAAGTGGTCGTGACAAGTGTCACTAATAACATAGTTATGCCAGTCGAATTATTGAACACTATGCCAGTAGTATAAATAGGGTAATCTGAGAAGGCGAGACAAGTTTCTAGCGCTATATGTTTAGATACAAATCCAATCACTTAATTCATTTTGTATCAAAGCATTAATCCTTACTAATATTATAAATGCGAAAGTAACTCTGTCTGTCTGTCTGTCTCGCTTTCCTGCTAAAACTACTAAACCGATTTAAATGAAATTGGAACACAGATAGCTTAGACCCTGAGAAAGGACATAGGCTACTTTTTATCCCGGAAAAGGGATTTTAAGGGGTTGAAAAGGGGGATGAAAGGTTGTATGGAAGTATTGCCATTTTTAAAGCTAGAAGCTTGAAACTTATTTTTAAGGCTGTTGATTTGATATAAATGAATATGACATTAAAAGTTTGTAAAAAAATGTACCCTTAAGGGGGTAAAATAAAAATAGGGGTGAAAGTTTGTCTGGAAATTCGTCATTTTTGAAGCTAGAATGATGAAAGACGCGTAGACGACAGTAACTATGTATAACTATGTAAACTATATGTCTGTTTTGCTTTCACGCCTAAATCATTTGACCGATGTAAACGATTTTTGCTATGGACATAAATGGAACTCTGTGGAGTAAAATAGACTACAACTTATTTTCTTTCTGAACCCAACCCTGTAGTCTACGCGGACGGAGTCGCGGGCAAAAGCTAGTTTCTATTATAAAATAAATAAATACACACAGTCACCTACATAGTTTTGACCCCACACTAAGATACAAGTCTTGTGTCGTGGGTATCAGAAACTGCGAGAGATTTTACGCTGTCACAAACACCCAGATCCGAAAAATTTTTGTGGATCAAACATTTTTAACGGGGCTGTCAATCAATATCTATTTCTATGCCAATAAATGCCACATATTACGATTACGTAATAAATGACGTAAATAAACGTCCGAGCGAAATATCATTAAAACATGCATCCAATTAGCATTTCACGCTCTACTGACTGTTATTTCATTATACTAATGGTATTATAGTAGGCGTACTATGTTCGCACTCGCGACCCATCTGAAATTCCCATTCAATCGATCTAATTAATTAATATATTGTTATAACAATATTAGTTTATTATTTGGTAAAAAAATGTTATTAATAAAATGTGATGGAGCCACAATAGTACTACTTACTTACTTATTCGAATGAATCTTATAACTTTGCCCGTTTTTTATTTTATTAAGCTAATAGTCTACATTATATTGTACACATAGGCAGGTATCATTTTATTATAATTTTTCACTTAATTTTTCTATTAGGAACACTTAATTTATATACTTATTTATGTACAAAAAGTAATGATATCCTATCAAAAACATAAATGTGAAATGAGAGCCCAGTTCATGCCAGTTATGCCTTGGTTGTTGACTTCAACTACAAAAGAAGTGAGATCTAAATGAGTGCCAAGTTCAATGGTCACTCCTGAAATTTATTTATAGCAACATAAAATATCATTTCTTCTTATAACTTAGGATAATATATTGTCCTAAGGTTTGACTTGGCTATTTCGTCGTCTTTGTCGTTGAAGTTAATTAATTATTAACCTGAGCGTTATATCAACCCATTGATTAATGTATGGGAACTAAAACGTTTTAATCTCGAATCTCGGGCCTTTTACATAATAAAATGCTCAAAATCCTGAATAGCGTCCTTAGGCATTAACTATGACAAACAAAAAGTCGGCAAGGGCAACCACGGGCCTCCATTCAACATTTACAAAACCCTTTAAGCTAAAGATGTTCAAAGTTGTAACAAAAATGTTGGTAACCGCTGAGCATCTACTCGGTGGGCGACTCTCCATTACCCAAATAAGCGGTTTGCGTCGAAATTGCTAATTTTACTAAGTGAAACTTAAGCTCCACTAAGCTAGGCATTCCCACAGAATGCCTTGAAAGTGGTTTGGCTTCCACGAATACGGTTTTTTATATTCGAATTTAGCTCGCTGTATCACTTTAGAACTAAATTTATTACAGGATTTAGGTTTACGTTTCAAATAAATTTAACAAGGATTTGATTTCAATAGCTTACTCTGATATTATTTTTGTGTTTGGGCTGTGTGAGCAGTTAAATAAAATATAAATATATAATCAACAGTCGCATCATAGTACCGACGCCACACTAAGATACAAGTCTTGTGTCGTAGATATAATAAATTACGAGAAACTTTTTGATCTCACAAAAACCCATACTCGAAGTAAATATTTGTGTAAATGTTTGCGTAAAACATTTGTCTCAGTGCGAGCATCGAACTCAATGCCTCTCGTTACATAAGCTGGTGTCTAGCCAACTGCGCCACGGGCTATTATAGTTATCGCCAGCACAAGTACATGTGGACTAGGCTACAAAGATGTGTTTATCGTATACAGGCTCCACAACTCAGATTTTTTGATGTTTCATAAACTGTATTACCTATAGAGATTGCAACCCGGTATGTTTCCCAACCCGGCCGGGCCCGGTTGCATCCGTCGCCAACCCGGCCGGGTCCGCCGGGCCCGGCCGGGTTTGTTAGCGATGAAACCTTTAAAGTATTTTATGAAAATTTTCTATATATAAATGGAAAAAGACAATGATTCAAGGTTAATATTCATTTCAAACTGGCTTATGGACAATAATCACAATAATTAGTCTCAAAAAATTAGTGTCTATTTGAAAACATTGTACTATAATAAGACACTAATAACGCAGCTTAAAGTACTAAACGTGTCATAACAACTTAAATTAGATAGATCAATAAAGTATGGTAGCTGTGGTATAAACAAAACAAATTCTTATTTGCTAAAAGTAAAGTATGTATAATGTTTTTTCTTAAACTTTGGCCATTAATGTTATTATTACTAATTGATCAAATAGCGAAATCTTATTGGCTAGGCTGTACTGTAACTACAAACAACCAAAATTGTTTAATCTTAACTAACAAAATGTGACGTAAAATTGGTTGCGATACGTAGGCTTCATAAGTATAATATAACAAAACAAAAAGTAACAATTATATTTTTCAGTCTTAAAGAATGATTGATACGAGTATTTTACAACAGTAACTACTACGAGTAGGCGCTCCCGTGCCGCGATTTACTTATCGGGTCCGCTGACCGGGCCCGGTGACCGGGCCCGGTAAGAATGGCCGGGCCCGGGGGGTGCATAAAAGGGCACCGGGCCCGGTTTGCAATCTCTAATTACCTATAACCACTCCATTTATTGGTGAAGAAAATCATCGTGAAGAAGGTACTCTTTTGTTTGACAATACGTTATACACTAAGGAGAACTAAGGTAACCGACATAGCCCAGTGGATTAGCAAGTTGAAGTGCTCTAAGCCAAAAAGTTCTCGAATGGAGGCCACGTAGCGGGAAGCGCAGCGTAGGACGTCCACCAACAAGATGGCCCGATGACCTGGTGAAGTTCGCGGGACGTCGCTGGATGCAGGCTGCCTCCAACAGGTCACTGTGGAGATCATTGGGGGAGGCTTATGTTCAGCAGTGGACGTCTTTGAGCCGATGATGATGATGACATCTGTTCGTCATCTGCTGACTCGTGAAACTGCAGAATGTTCACAACTATAACTTTCTGCCTATTTTTGTATTATATGTATCTATTTTATATTTATATGTATTTATATATGTATATATGTATGTATTTTGTCAATAGTACTGTTTTGATATTTTACACACCTGCCTCATCTCATCTCTGCATCACCCTAGGTTCGACTGGAAGAGAATGCCTTAGGCATTAAGTCCACCTATACAAACTGTGTATAAAGTGTAAATAAATAAATAAATGATGACGTTATACAACAGTAGATAAAAAGAAGTCGTAAAAAGAAGAAGTATCTTAATATGCTAACATGACTGCATCGAGATTCATGATCTGGCAATTCCTTCACGATTCTCTACGCTTAGGATAAATGTTATCAAGCGCAGTACAGTCACTATGCCGCACCAGCATAAAATAAAATAAAAATATGCTGTCTCATCCAGTCCATTTAACTTAAGTTAATACTGGATACACATTTACATAAAACTTGTTATAACATTTACTATTCATAATGTTTATTTGGTAGTGTAAAGTTCTAGACATTTCTGGACTTACAGGTCAGACCAATGTCACTGCATCGTTATGAAAATATTCACAGCCATTTGAATAAATATGAGAAACTTGTGACGCCGGCGACCCATTAAAAATTCATAGTACATTATGTATAAAGTGAGGTTTAGCTTAACTAACACATGCATAAGTTATTTCAAAGAAGGTTCATGTGCAGTTTTCTTGATAAAGCCCGGGTTAGACTCCCGGGTCGGAAAGTTGTATTTCCTTTGTATACAATATTAGCCTTTTTGGGCTACTGCCGGACATTGGCCTACAATTCTCTAAAATATTTTGTTAAGTTATGATATTAAACTTAAGACGTAATGGCGTTGAGGTTTAGGACCTGATCGCGCGGTCAGGTCTCTATCTAGTTCAAACCCCAGGCACACACCTTTGACCTTTCGAAACCTGAAACCTGCATATCTAAAAAATCTTAGGAAATGCTTAAGAGTTTGCACTTTTAATTTTTTTTATTTATATTTTTAGCACAACATCATCACATAATATATGAAAGATTTTTTAAGTTAGTAGCATGTTCTAAACTACTACGTCTAATATACATGCGCTAAAAAGGCTGTCTAAGATCTAGCTTACCTTATACATACGACATAATAAAAGCACATCGCTGAGCACAGCTCGGCGCAACTTTACATATTGTATGGGGGAATAGTTGTCAAACTGCTTTGAAGGGAAGTTTCTGTAGTGGACACCGACTGGCACGTCCTGGTTCCCAACTATAACTACTTGCAAGCTCCTGTAATATTGGCTTCACTATAAATTAATATATGTATGTATGTGCTACAGAATTTCGCTCGGTGTTGGCGTCACTCCTACTTACCTAATTTGATGTTTATTTATTTATTATTGACATGAGTTTGCAGCGTAATTGAGAGGTCCTTGGTTCGATTTTTGTCAGGAACAGTATTTTACTATTAATAAATTCTCAGTAGCATCACAATGTTCTTCACAACAATAGTTTGTATGTTTTTATTAAATTGTAAACCTTTATATATTTAATAAATATATAAAGGTTAAATATTATTTATTTATGTAAGTATATATATTATGATTGTATTATGTACATACATAAACTCACGTCTGCAGTCCCCGAAGGGGTAGGCAGAGGTGCATCTCTGCACCCACATTTCGCCAAGTATGTATCAGTCCCACGTAATAGGGGGCGAGCCTATTGCCGTTTTTCGGGCACATTTTCAGACTCCGTGCTGTTACCGAGAATTTCCCAATGGAAAAACCCAACAACACTTTGCCCGACCCGGGAATCGAATCCAGGACCCCCAGATCGCACGGCACATACTTTTACCGCGAGGCCACGAGGCAGTCCGTAATTGTATTATGTATTTAAGATATTTATGTTTTATATATTGTATTTATGTATTAGATTTAATATCGTGTGTAGTATATCATTATTTAATTTACACCTACGCTTTTCATCTCTGCACCATCTAAGGTTCGACTGGAAGAGATTGCCTCAGGCATTAAGTCCACTTTTACATTATGTTACATACATAATAGTAATAAAGTGAAAATAAATAAATAATTAATTAAATGTCTGATATCTCGATACTATTGTTGAAAGTAAATGCACTCTTTTCATTTTGGGAAAAATAATTATTGCTGTGTAAGCTTTGATGTTAGGGCTGTAGAAGTAAAAGGTCTTGGATGCGATTACCAGATAGATGTATCCACAAAAAAATATATAGTGGCAGCACGGAATCTGGATATGAAACTGAAATAAAATCGCTCCTAATTCCCACCGACTAAAAACGTCTGGCGAAACGAAGGTGTTAAGATAACTCCTTCACTGTCAAAGCGGCTAGACTGTGGAACTCGCTACCAGTGTCCATAAGACTGGCTAAGTCATTGCCCATTTTTAAAAAGATGCTAAATACTTATCATTATATACTTATCACACTAAATTAAGACATGTTTATGTATGTATGTTTGTATGTATATCTTTTTTAGTGAAATATATATTTTATTGTTCTCTGTTATATAGAATTATTTTTGTACACTTATAACCTTGCATTTCTGTTCCTACATGTCCATCCCTGGTTGCCTGGAAGAGATCGCCTTGTGCGATAAGGCCGCCATTTGTACTTATTTAATTTACTGTATTTCATATTATGTTTCTCTTATTTTTACGTGTACAAAAAAGTTTTTAAATAAAAAAATAAAAAATAGCTGTTTATAGCAAGTCAAATATTAAACATTCAATCACGTAGGTATTTCAACGTGATTGCTTTGACGATAAACTGTTTCAATACATCGGTGCATAAGTTAGTTGAGAGCTACTTAAAACTTTTAAGTAGGCTACTCGTGTGTCGCCTTAAGCTATTCCAACTTCGAAATATATGATTTTGCATATAAGTTAAGGAACTTAGTGATAGACCAAATATAGCTCTCAATGAGTTAAGAGGTTCTTGATATTTGTATACCACTTAGAACTTCAAAGATTTTTAAGAGCTTATAACCATCTGAATGTTGGAACCTGGGTTCCTCGCGGCTATTGAGAATTTCTTCAAGGGAAAACACCATTTCCACTAACCAGCCTAGCGCATAAATGGATGCTGACAAGCAATAATGTGTCAATCCACACAAAGTACAATTCAAAGTTTTTGATATATTTCAATAATCAATATATCACATATTTAATATTCTGTAAGAGTTTTAAGTCACCAAAAAGAGGAAAGTATAAAAAAATATACTTACAATAAAACTAATCAAAATAATAATCTATTATTTTTTAAAGAATATTCTAGATTATTTAATTTTTGTAATACCATTCTACTTCTAATCCATTATCCTTTTTATTAGGTAAACCGAGCAATATGCAGTTGATATTGTTTTTTTGAACAAACTTTACAAGAATTGGTTTGAAAACTTAAGACGCCATTTTCTCAAAACAAAGGGTTAACACATTATTGCTTATCACCATCCAATATGCATTAAAACATAGTAAGAAATCTCGTGTATTCCTATATCTTCAATCTATCATTGAACGTCCCTTTATATTTTGGTTCAATGGATACAGCTATTAACAGGAACCAACTAATAGAAAGACAAAGTATAATTACAGTTTATTCGCTTTATGTACCGTTCAAACATCAATATTCAATAAGTAAAAAGATATTTTGAATACTGAAACATTTAAATTTCATTTATTTGTATAGATTTCTCTCAATTTTACTGCATACATACATACATAAACTCACGCCTGTATTCCCCGAAGGGGTAGGCAGAGGTGCATTTCTGCACCCACATTTCGCCAGGTATGTATCAGTCCCACGTAATAGGGGGCGAGCCTATTGCCGTTTTTCGGGCACATTTCCAGACTCCTTGCTGTTACTGAGAATTTCCTAATGGAAAAACCCAATAACACTGCCCGACCCGGGAATCGAACCCAGGACCTCTAGATCGCACGGCACATACTTGTACCGCGAGACTACGAGGCTCAATTTTACTCCTAAATGTAAAAATGATCCCCAGAATACATTTCCATATTGGGATAATGGCTAAAACATATTCAAAAATATCATACATATACGCTCGCAGACGCGTGATCCATTATCGAAAATCCTCTTTTAATGGAATTTCGCACATTCGACGTATGCGAAGTCACGCAACTGGGTGCATTCAATATTTAGTACCGACGAAACACGACAACTGCTCCCGATGTGAATGGCGTAACCCACAAATAACGATGGAGTTGACAATACCAAATAAAATTGAAATATCTGTGATTTCTGGCAATCCATTTGTACTGCCTTTCTCTGAAAATGCTGGGCTGATGGTTGGTGCAAAATTTGTACTATTAACAGTAAATAAGGTAAAACTGTAGGAAAACATTAAAATTTCAAAATGACAATTCATTACATTGTATGAATTTGGTATCTAACATTTTTCACGGTAAATATATATACTAAAAAAACTGTTTATAGATTTCTGTTAATCTGCTTGATTCTGAAAGTGCCTGGGAACTGCTGCGGCACAATTGTATGACGATCGATCTAGAGAAGACAGGTTAGATACCCGAGGCTGGCAGTGTTATTTTGCGTTTCCATTACAGAATTCTCAGTAGCAATTTTGGTTAGGGACCCAACTCAGCTAAGCGGACAATTATTGTCCTGCGCGCCGAGTTGGAAGGCCAGAGACCCCGACTTACCCCTTTCGGCCTCCCCCGAGGTACCGAACAGGGGAGCTTAAAGCGCTTTCCTCTCGTAAAAAAAGTAGCAACACGGAATAAAATAGGCCTGGTAAGAGAACCGCTTGGTCCCACTACGTGTGATTTGGGATAGGCGTCGATGGTTGAGTGTCAAAAAAATATAAATCTGCCTATCGCTTCGGGGTTACACAAGTGAGTATGTACATAAGCAATCCTATGTATATGTTGGTTCCGTATTACCTTCAACAGGTCATATATTTTTCTCAAAGGCGAAACGTCACGCTCGAACGCCGTGCGTGTTTCAAACAAGTTGAGCTTATTTAGTATTGATGTGAAACTCGAGAATCGTAATATGTCGCCCGTAAGAAGGAAGGCTGATATTTTATAATGTGTACTATCCATACTAATTTGAAGTCCCAATCTTTACAGAGAGGATTGTAAACAACTCAACGATCGTAAACAGTGGTATACTAAATTTGACTTATGTGAAATTATTTTTTGTCCTCGCATTGTCATCATTACCATTATAGTCTTAAGCCCTAAAGAAGCTTCCAATGGTGATGGAAATATACATATTTAAAAAAGGTGGTAAAGCAAAATGTATCACATTTTCCAAGACACAATTTCACTAGAAAATAATCAAAGACCCTACCTTTAAGAAAATTTCACGTATCTTCAGAAATTGCAGATTATTCCCCCACGCGCCCGGTCAGGCTATTTTCAATCTGCGTCTGATTTAATTTCGGCGGGGACGGATTTCGTTGGGGGAACAGCGTAAATAACCATGGATGATATCCACCCAACGTGATTAAATTGATACCTTACGACAGACGACCTTTTTTCAGACATTAAATTAATAAGGCTGAACACCGTCGATTCCTTTGCCATTGAAAACGACAGAATTTTCTAACAATTCAAGTTTCGAACGACTATTGTCGCCGGCCACTAGAATAGCGGCAGATTTAATTTCGCTGTGAAATGGAACGTTTGATATAATGTCCAACTAAATAACGCGGACAACTGCACCTCCTTTCCCCAACATTACCCCCTCTCCTTGCTTCTCGCCCCCACCCACCGACACTGCCATATTAATCTTCCACATGCCTCAGTGCCATCTACCCGCAAATGACGTGAAAAATAATGACAAAAATGGCGATATGAAATTGTGTTGGAAAGTTTTTGAACATTAAAACATCTTATTTTTACATTATTAAAATATACGAAATTGTTGAAAACATGATAAATCTGTGAATATATGGATATTGAAATGTCAAAATTATATATTCATGCCTGGAGCACGAAGGAGGTAGGCGGATGTTAAATTATGAATCCAAATTTCGATTTTTTTAAGTCCCACGTAATAGATTTAAAATGGCTGTTTTTTGGGCACCAGGCTCCGTAATCATCCGTAATCATTGGAAATTTAATGGCAAAACCGAATACCGATTTTCCTGACCTAAGAAAGAAATTTAGCAGGCAGTAAAAGTTATATCAATCGGAATATTTTAATAAGATATTTTTACCCTAGTTAATTTATTTTTCGTCTTTTCATCTACCATCAAAGCAACGAGTTTGTAAATAAATACAAATTAAACTTAAAAGTACCCTAATATTTAATTTTTATAAGTAATTCGTGCTATAATTTAGATTAGAAAAATGTCCAACCAACTTTTAAACGCAGGAATTTAATATTTTTACGCGAAAAAAATAATATTATACAGCAAACTGTAGCTTGTCTTTGATCCTACCATTGATGACATTGATAACCTCAAGTCATCACCAACTAAGCAACCCGCGTACTGAAGAAAAACAATACCTGTGTAAATGCTTGCAGTCGGAGTGATTCAAGTGATTCAGTTCAGGGAATTAAGCCATGTCGATTCACCCTGCGCTGACATTCGTACCAATTTGAATCAGCACCAGACCAATATTCAGCGGAGCGACAAATCAGCACTTCGATATTGCCTCCATTTGGGGAAGCTTCAATATATTGTAAATGTGATTTTTCATTCGCCCCGCCTGCTAGCTGCTTCGCGACGGTAACAAGTGTAATCGGTTTTGAAGCGGTACCGTTCACACCGTTTTGTACATCGCGGTAGCATCTTCATAGCATTACATACATACACTTTCGTTTATACAAAGGTAGGTAGAGATGTTTCTCTTCTCACTTTTGGACAACTTGAGTTTTAACTCCTACAGCGTTTTCGCTGTGTTTAAGTCCTACGTAAAAGCCAGCCTATTGCACCTATCAGACTCATTTCCTGATTCTAAGCTGCATTATTTTTTCTGTTGAGAATGAAGGTAAAGTAAGGTTGTATGTCATAAAATGCCGGCGGTAAGGCCCAGCTCCGCAAGTGCGCAATTTAGAATTCCGTGCTCATTCCTCGGGAAAATTACAATTTTCCGAGATAAATAGTATCCTATGTTATTTCTCAAGGTCCTACCTAAGTACATATCAAAACCATATTGGTCCAGTCAGTGGCGGTACTTCCAAAGAAGTCCAAAAACCAAGCTTGCCTTACAAAATTCCAAATAATTTAAGCTTTAAATGTTTATTTAATAATTAACGAAATAGAATTATAAACTAGACATTACACAATTAACTTGTAACGCTTTTGGGATTATATGAAAGTACAGCCACTGGGTCGAGTATTATTAAAGTTAAATCGTACAAACAAACGATTAAATCTTTCCTCTTTACCATCTTAGTATACATATATTAGTAAATATGGTAGATATACACTGATACAAGAAACCTGACACATTACCTAACTAGAAGTCATTAACGCCTTTGCATCTTGTCCATATGAAACTTTCTTTGAAAAATCACAGGCGTTGGTAAAAAAAAAGGCCTTCTATAAAAAAAAGAGAAAATCATTAAGGGTCTCGGTTATTTTCATCGTTCTAGAACCTATTTAACATCACCATATATCAGAATAAGCCTGACATACAAGTGGCGGTGACTTACCCAACGACTGCATTCCGCAGATAACCAAATGGGTCTTAAAAGAGAAACGTAAACGTAAATTCAATTTTATAAATGAAAAAATATTTGCATATTGAAATTTATGCTTGCGTCGCACGTAATTTTAAAATGTGGCGTATTACTTTTTAATTAAATTAATTTCTCATTCCTTTGACTGCCTCGTCCGTGATACACATTTCCATTATTATTAATTTTAGCAAGAGTTGAAATGCTGCATTAATTATAATTATTATAAATTGACAAATGTGTTGCGTTACGTGTTACTTTGTTACGTGGGACTTATACGTACCTACCTGGTGAAATGTGGGTGCAGAAATGCACCTCTGACTACCATAGGCGGCACAAACAAAGTTTACAAAGTTCCGAATAATAATCTTTAAGCATTAAATCTTTATTTAACAAAAGCAGAGGATATCCTGACCCCACAATAAACAATTATAAACTAGACATTGAACAATTAAAGAGTAGGTAACACTTTTGGGCTTCTATGGATGTACCGTCACTACTGCCTACCCCTTCGGAGAAAACAGGCGTAAGGTCACGTACATATTTAATATGTATGAGTTGTGTTGTTCTCGGGCATCAATTAGAGCTTGCCATGGAGAAGTTTGGTTCCGGGTGGGGTAAAATGTTTTTGGGGTTTTCTATTAGAAAATTCTCAGTAACAGCATGGAGTGTGAAAATGTACCAAAAAACGTCATTAATCTCGCTTAATCTTTTTTTGAGAAAACAGTCGGTAAAACATTGATGAAATACTCAACTCTGTCTTCCCTTAACGATACAAGCGGGAGTGTATCTATTTATGTTTTTTTTAATAACCTAATCAAGGTCAATAAGACATTTAAATGAAACAAAATATATTATCAAAGAATACTTACTATAAACTCACAAAGGATCACAGCCAAAGAGGATTTAGTGATAATAAAGACAGGTACGTTGACC
The DNA here is from genome assembly GCA_907164795.1 of Hemaris fuciformis. Classification (NCBI taxonomy): domain Eukaryota; kingdom Metazoa; phylum Arthropoda; class Insecta; order Lepidoptera; family Sphingidae; genus Hemaris; species Hemaris fuciformis. Next base: position 13,305,206 of record OU015440.1, read on the forward strand.
CCCCTTTGTCTCCACGATTATACGGAGGGGTTAAAATTAATACCTTGCATCACAGCTTGGCTTCCCTTCTACCTGAGACAACGTTATTAACATCGGCGAATCAACATTCCGAATACCAAGATTTTACCTGTATTATGGGCCAATACTGAAACGCTACTTAATCTGAGAGCGACTTATATTTAAGTGGCTGTTATAATTTAATATATACTTACTTAAAAAATGTCATGTAAAAGAACTTTTTGTGGTAATGTTGCCATTTATGGAAATTTAAGTGGGCATTAGTTAATCACAGTCTAAAAACCGATAAATGATGTTTCATTATACCGCTTAAATTATAACAGCCACTTAAATATAAGTCGCCCTCAGATTAAGTAGCGTTTCAGTATTCGGCTATTAGACTAGCAAAGCGCTGGGTTGAAAATTTATGCTGCTTGTCTGCAGCATGAGCCTCTATCGAGCGATGAAGTCCCAGATTCGATTTTAATTTTTTTTTCGTTGTAATGTAAAGAAAAGTTAGAGGTGTGTGCCTGGGGTTTGAACCCGCGATCGCCGAGATTCTCGACCGCGCGCCTAAGCCTCGAGGCCATCACGACTTTCAGGACCAATGAAGCAAAATAACATTATTAATTTTAGTCTTTTGATAGATGTTGATTGCTTGCGTGAATAGAAAGAAAAATCTATAAAATATTCAAATGCATGCAAGTGACGTCATATTCCGGAGACGCGGCGCTGCGCTCCAAGGATGCGCTATAATGAGTTGTTAATATTAATGGATAGAATAATTTACGAAATGACCTAAAAACACGTTTCTTTGTCGTTTTTCCCTTCTTTTTTCATGGCATGGCACTTAAAAAATAAAATTTAAAATTGGCAGCCCCGTGGCGCGGTTGGCTAGATACCAGCTTGCGAAACGAGAGGCCGCGGGTTCGATCCCCGCACCGAGACAAATGTTTGTGTGATCCACAAATATTAGTTTCGGGTCTGGGTGTTTCTGAGACCGAAAAGTGTCTCGTAGTTTCTGATACAGGACTTGTATCCTAGTGTGGGGTCAGAACTATGTCTGTGACTGTTGGGTGTACAAAAAATTTTAAAAATACTCAGACCACGCTGCGGTAATATTAGTTTATTTTATATAAGTACCGTAGTTGTACCATATATACATAATACCCTGACGCCTGTATTCTTGAATTCATATGTATCAGTCCCACATAATAGGGGGCGCGCCTATTGCCTTTTTCCAAAGTTTTGTGTGTATTCACAAAAAAAATTCACGTACTTTAACGGTGAAGGGAAACATCGTGATGAAAGCTGCACACCTAAGTTCTTCGGAATTTCTTTGGTGTGTAGTCCGCCAACCCGCACTAGGCCAGCATGGTGGACTAAGGCCTTAACCCTCTCAATTGTAGAGGAGGCCCTTGCTCAACAATGGGGTGTATATGGGCTGATGATGATGAAGATATAGCACCCTACGGTAGAATTAGCCCAACAAATACGACCCTATTATTAACTTTATTCTCATACCAAATAGCAGAGAACTCAACGATAAAATAAGACGATGTAAATGGATTCCCCTTAGGCGTAAATAAGTACTTATTGATTTTTAGTTATTATTTGGCAAGTCAGACCACGCCATCAACAGGTCCGAAATCTTGTGCCAAAAATACCTAATTAAATTAGGTGGCGATAAATTTTATCAAATGTAGGGATAGCATGAAAATGGCTTCACAAAATGTCAATTTTCTTTAACCTCGTGTCCTATAAGCGAAGCGTAAAGAAATGTTTATTCGAGCCGGCATATTGGAGGACCGTCGGTCACTTACTGCTATTTTAATACAGCAGATATCAGATACAATAGAAAAACAAAGCAATAACCTACAGTCACATTATAAATATAAAATAATTGCTTGTTTCTTAAATTAATGTTTTGGGATAAACTTAAAAACTATTCATGATTTTTCGTATGAAAATAGATAGAAACAATATGGGCTTTTTACATTTTCTAATATTTGACCTATTTTGATGCTATTTTGTTTTAAATTGTTATGTATGGAATATCAAATACGGGCGGTGTTGACTACTTAACATCAGGTGGCTCACTAGATCGTTTGCCTCCTTTCCCATAAAAATAAAATAAAATAAAATCTGACGTGAAATAGTTAAAACCCCGTTGAAAATAAATCAGTTTTTTTGCATCCAGTACGTTCTTATTGATTCAATTCCATTCTCCCGTTTCATGACTGTGAGGACACGAACGTCGGAACTGTCATAAGCGGCTTAAAGTGGCTTTTAATCTGGATCGAAGAGCTTTTGATACGGAGCTAGGAATTATAAAAGTAGGGCAGTAATATAATGACTTTTGGGATCTTCTTTCTACAGTTTGTTGTGAAAAAGAAAATTAATTATTTATATCTACATTAACGAAATTAGTCTTTGCGCTTGAGAAACAAAAAGAGAAGTGGAAGAAGAAAATGGAAGCCTATGCCCAGCAGTGGAATATATTAAAAAAGTGGACAACTCTTTGTTTTCCAACTCCTCCTTTATTTTGTCTTTCTGATTAACTTCGTTGCGGGATTATGACAAATTTAGGTCCCCTTAGATCCGCTGAGCTTCATTGCTCAGCGTCAATACTGTGCGTGCCGCTATTGATCCTAGAGCACAGGAGTTACAGTGGCGGTGTGGTGGGAGAGGGCATTTTAGGCTATTAAAAAACATGGACATTAACTAGTATGCTTGATCAGGGCCAAAATTTAAGCCTTTATACCGGCTCGCCAATGTGACAAGACTGCATTTGATTATTTGTAGTAGTGGACTAAAGTGTCACCAAGCAAAAGATACAGGAAAAATAGGGTCCGAGAGAGATATTATTATTTTCTAGTCCATCCGCATTTTTAACACGGGTTAACGCGATACCAATAGTATAGACAAAAATAAAGAAATATAACTCAGAATACATCTAAGGGGATACAGGCGTAAGTGTGTGTATGTAAACAGAACTTAAAAATACAAATATTTAATGAATATTAATTATATTGAAATCAGCAATCAAATCTTTGCAAACAATAACTCCGCTCTATCGGTAATTATTTTCTTTGCCTCCGGAAAGAACTGTACCATTTTACTCCACGTGTCCAAACTTAGCGATAGTGTGGTTACCTGAAACAAAAGACTGTTTAATAAGATAATGGAAGAATGAACAAATCAATATCGATATTTAACAAAACTCATCAAGCAATTTTTACATAAAAACATCATAATTTTACTTAAAAATCATATAGCTTTACAATAATGACACTCACCTTGCTCTCAGCTCTATAAGAGAAGCAATGCGTGACGCCCCGGTTCATTCCCTGCATGATTCCGAACACGTCTCCTGGGCCGAGGAGCTCGTGCGTGGTCTCAGTCAAGTCCCTCCTCACGGAGACCACAGACACTGTTCCACTGTTCACCCAGTACATGCGCGCCTCACTGTCTCCTGCCACCACTATGTAGTTGCCTAGCAAAAAGGACGAAGTCAAAAGATTTCGAATATTAAAAGATTTAAAGCAAGCTTAATGAAAAGGTTTCATGGCATTGATAACTAGAAAACTAGGAGTTAAGAATCAAAGCAATAAGCAATCGCCTGTATTAAAAAAAGGTAGGTGGAGAAGAATATCTACACCCACGCTGAGCTAGATATTTTTTTAAGACCCACGTAATAAGGGGTGAGCTTAATGCCTTTTTGGGCCACATTTCCAGACTCCGTGTTTCCACTGAGTATTTTCCAATCAAAAACCTAATCATACTTCGCCCCACATCGAACTTTAGACCTGTGCTGTAGCTCAAACGACGTTGCAGCCTTTTACCTAATTCATAATAACAGCACGTGCATGATATCTAACTTAGCAAAAAAACCTTACTTTAGTCTGTCGGTTAATACCGGATTTCCGAAACGGCTTCAATAATTTCAATTAATTTTCTATGGCAGACACCTGACTAACTTTAATTTCAGAAAAATAATAAGACGTCACAGTCACCAGCCATTCAATAACACACACAATATACTCGCGATTACAGATTTTCCAAGAACCAATATCGTACAACAAAGGGCAAAACCTGGAAAATAAATTGCAAAGTCCAAAGCAGCGGTGAGCTGTCGAAGGAACGGCTCGCCTGTGTCAGCGAACAGATAACAATTGCGCAGATGTGAGCCAAACATGGCCGACATGAGGTCGCACCGCCGCACGTGAGGAGTATGCTCTAGTAACACTGGCAGCTGGAACAAAAGCTGTGATTAATCGAAAGTCTTAGATACCTGTTGGCTTCAAGTGTATACATATTGTTAAAAATGATAATATTAATTGATTTTAAATAAACATTTATTCGGCCAGGGGTCGTAACAAACATAGACAAAATTGGAATTACTAAATAATTAACTGCCTCGTGGTCTCGCGGTACAAGTATGTGAAGTGCGATCTAGAGGTCCTGGGTTCGATTCCCGGGTCGGGCAAAGTGTTATTGGGTTTTTCCATTAGGAAATTCTCGGTAACAGCACGGAGTCTGGAAATGTGCCCGAAAAACGGCAATAGGCTCGCCCCCTATTACGTGGGACTGATACATACTAGGCGAAATGTGGGAGCAGAAGTGCATCTCTGCCTACCCCTTCGGGGAATACAGGCGTGAGTTTATGTATGTATGTAAATAATTAACATTACTGAGGATAAATTGAAAATACAAGACACGCGCGACAGCAGTGATGGCCTCGAGGTTTAGGCGCGCGGTCGAGAATTTCGGCGGTCGCGGGTTCAAACCCCAGGCACACACCTCTGACTTTTCGAAGTTATGTGTGTATTCACAATGAATTATCACTTGCTTTAACGGTGAAGGAAAACATCGTGATAAAACCTGCGCACCTAAAAAAAAGTTCTTAGGAATTTCTTAGGTGTGTAGTCCGCCAACCCGCACTAGGCCAGCGTGGTGGACTAAGGCCTAAAAACCCTCTCAGTAGTAGAGGAGGTGCCCAGCAGTGGGACGTATATGGGCTGATGATGATGATGATGATGACAAGACACGCGTAGACGTTCGGACAGAGCTACCGCACTGTACAACGGCCGATGAGCGAGTGTGTCCGTGACGCTCGCAGCGCCCCTTATATAGGCAGCCGACGCGACGTGATGCCGACGACTGCTACCAGACATCGGTTTATTTCTAACAATATATTAAATTGTACATTCGGTATATATCTATATCTTAAACGTTCTATTGCTGAGATCGAGCCTTAGTCCACCACGCTGCCTTGGATGGGTTGGCGGACTACACATACCTAAGGAATTCTTTGCTGAAATTAAATGTGCAGATTATCGGCATGTTTTCCTTTGCAGTTGGAGTATAACTTAATATATACTAATATTATAAAGAGGTAAAGTTTGTGAGTTTGTGACGTTGTAACGGGTAATCTCTGGATCTACTGAACCGATTTTGAAAATTCTTTTACCAGTAGAAAGCTACGTTATTTGTGAGTGACATACGCTATATATTAGCCTGAAAAATAATAAGACTTTTTCGACATTGCCGGATTTGCGATGTAAGTCGGAGAAAAATCGGTCGAACTAAAACGTTTTTTACGAACGCTGTCTTACCCATGGGAGATATATACTTGAGTCCTAGAAAAAAGTTGTAGAGCTTGATAATGCCTACGAAAAAGTCAGCGATAGCATATGTCTAACTTTTATATATATGTCTAAAAAGTAGTTTTTATATTTTAAAAAAAAAAAGTTGTTAGGTCATGTTTATTGGTCAATATTATCAATAATTTTATGAATTCTTATCAAAATAAGTGAATTTATACTCTCAAGTGTTTAAAACAAAATATTTTTTCCTTTTACTGCATACAATTTGCACGAATGGTTAAAGAGATAATACGCTATAAGTATAGAGCCGCGGCTGTGCCGTAATCTATTGAGTGATATTTCTATTAGAAAATAAATAAATAGAATATAACCCTCCTTTTGACAGTTAGGAAATAAATCATAGCACACAGTATTAACCGAATCAAAATCATAAGTTAATCACAAGTAAAAATGTTTACCGCCAACGAAGTGGGCACGGGCCGGCTAGTATGGTAATAACTTCGAAAATTCTGAGACTTGAGTCCGCGACCTATGACTTTAAAACAATCTGACAAAATTTTAATATAAGGTAAACCTACAAAAGTGAAGTCAGTACGTGCTTCGATTTCCACAATCAGCAATATATTCACCAATATTTTTTTTGTACAGTTTGACTGGGACCGGTTTTATGCTTGATACAGTACGACATGTTTTATGACAAAAATATTTTTGTCATAAAACGAATGAAAAACAAAACATTAGAAATGTAAAATTTAGTTAAGCTAATTCCCAAATTTTATTGTTACTCAGATAATATAATCACTTAAAATATTTCACAAAGTTTACGAGTTTTCATTACCTGGCGTCCTCTTTCATTAACCCACAATTGTTTGACATACGTCCAAAACTTCTTAAGTTGATAATCTGCAAAACAAAGAATAATTCCAATTGTTAGATAGAACAAAAATTGTGTCAGTTTTTTTATTTTATAGATTTTATTGAACTAGAGTTTGGCTCGTATCAGTCACAAAAAATATTAAAGCTGATTGAAACAATGCTGGCATAAATTTATAATCCAGTGATATGACATAATTTTTCACGTAAGTATTTCAATAGTAATGCTTTCGCTTTAAACATAAAAAATAACAAAATAAATAATATTTTTAATTTTTATATTTGCAAATTTCATCGGTTGGAAATTATGAACGATATCATCATATTCGTGGAAAAGCATCTCAACAGGCCGGCATGAGGGTATTGAGTGAAAAAAGATGAGTCTTCATTTTTTCGTCACTTGACGTTCTGTTCGGCCAGCATCATGCTTACCATCAGGTGCGAATATGTCATTTTTAGGGTTCCGTACCCAAAGGGTAAAACGGGACCCTATTACTAAGACTTCGCTGTCCGTCTGTCGCCAGGCTGTATGTCATGAACCGTGATAGAAAGACAGTTGAAATTTTGACAGGTGATTTATTTCTGTTGCTGCTATAATAACAAATACTAAAAAAGAGAATATATTAATATTTAAGTGGGGCAAATACAAAAGACCATACAAAAGCCCTTTTTTGGCCGTTTTCATAACTAATGGTACGAGACACTTCGTGCCCGAGCCCGACTCGCACTTGGGCGGTTTTTGTACCAATATGTAAAAGATATAAACATTAAATAAAAGACTGCTCCTAATACATATATGCTAATCCCACGCAGCCATCACGAAATCGTCAAAGCGACCTGATGCCTAATCACGACGAGCATAAATATAACAACATCAAGCCAACGAGCTGAAAAGCATTTCGACGAAAAAATCACAAATGTTGCGAAAAAATCAACGTCCCTAATTTTACGCTTGGCTGACAACGTCAAATTAATTTATTTTATTGACTGCTGTTACATTTGAACACGATGTTCCCTTAAAGCGACATTTAGTTGATTACGTACGTAAAGCTAAAGAATTTCTTTTTTAAATATCGTTCTAATAAAAGCGCATTTGTTAGGGGCTAAACGAAAAAACAAGCGAAACCGTCTTTAAAAACTATGTAAAATGTATCTCATTTATGTTATTGACAAAACCGTGGAATCGCAAATCACGTGATATTTTTTTATCGATTTCATTCAATTTTAGTGACTTCACGTTGTCTCTAACTATTTGAAGATGAATCTTCCGATTCCTTAAGATGTAAAAACTTGTAAAGTAGACGGATAATTTCACATATAGTGTTGTTTATCACACTGCGCGCCGCCACAGCGATTCTTGTGTACCAGTTTTGATGTGGTACGCACAGATATGTTAAACAGCAGAAAAGTTAGCGGTTCTCTTTGGGATCCTAGTTAATCATTATTCAGATAGAAAACAATCATAAGAAATTCGATGTAGTTGTTCTTTTCTCAATCAATATAAATACACCCTACAGTAACACACATAGTTCTGAACCCATACTAAAATAAAATGCTTGTGACGTGGGTATCAGAAACTACGAGAGACTTTTCAGTCTCACAAACACCTAGACCCGAAACAAATATTTGTTTATCACACAAACCTTTGTCTCGGTGCGGGGATCGTCCCTGCGGCGTTTCGTTTCACAAGCTGGTGTAAAGCCAACTGCACCACGAGGCAGTCAATAAACACTCATTGGTACAAATTTCTAAGATCAACATGCATAAAACTTTATCTAAGAATTCTGATAATAAAATAAATAAATAAAAATAAATACACCCAACAGTCACATACATAGTTCTGACCCCACACTAGGATACAAGTCCTGTGTCGTGGGTATCAGAAACTACGAGACTTTTCGGTCTCACAAACACCCAGACCTGAAACAAATATTTGTGGATCACACAAACATTTGTCTTGGTGCGGGGATCGAACCCGCAGCCTCTCGTTTCGCAAGCTGGTATCTAGTAAACTGCGCCACGGGGCTGTCTAACTCATTCTCTATGAATACTCTATTCAGATCGCAATATATTTAAAACCTTCTGTATAAAATCCACCAGACATCTAAAATAATCTTTGTACATTTTAATATAATAACTTTTAAAAGTTAAACATAAAACTGACTCTGGAAACGTTTTTGTGAACTTTGAAAAGTTTTGCTTCTAGTTGTGTTTTTAGCTTTTATAGCGTCAATTATGTATTTCGCCGGCTTAGCTGATTCATATACAATATACGTTATCAGAATTAAATAACAAATGACTGGTATAAGTACTTTGCCTTCGAAAAGTTGTACATAAAATCTTAACTTCATTCTAGGATTGATGAAAAATATCAACTATATAATCTACAATAATGTTAATTGAGTAAACTATATGACACTGAGATTAAGAACAATTTTTTTTCTACTTTACGATTATGTCTAATACCTGGTATTGATGCGGCTCTGGAATCTTTAATTGAACCAAATTTATTTTATGGAGTTTTCTTGGGGCTTTGGTAACTTTTACATTACTTATACTCATTAAGATTTATGAAAGTTCTATGTAACTGTTGGGTTTATCTGTTTTATATACTTCATCATCATCAGCCGAAAGACGTCCAATTATGGATATAGGCCTCTCCCAAAGACTCCCAAAGCATTCTGTTTGAAGCCAACTGCATCCAGCGGCTTCCCGCGATTTTAGTTAGATCGTCAGTGGGTGGACGTCCAACGCAGCACTTGCTGGTACGTGGCCACCACTCGAGAATCTTTCGACCCCACCGGCCGTCAGTTCTACGAGCTACGTGCCCTGCCCATTGTCATTATAATGTCATTAATACCACGTAATTAGAATCAACTGACTGACCTGACAACCCCTGGTTCTTCAGCATGTCTATCAGTTCCTTAGTTTCTGTCTCGTAGGTGTTTAGGGCATATTTGGTGGAGTACGCTACTTGCATGGCAGTAGCAACTACTATAGCAGCCAGCATCTTGCCACACACCAGTATGACGGCCAAGATTATCATCGGAGCCAGTTCATCCATTATGAACTCGTCTCCTCCTGTAGTGGTGAGAACTGAGACCACAACGTAGAAGGAGGTAGAATAGTCCCAACGACGCTGTGGGGTTACTCTAGAAGAAAATGAAATTAATATATTCTGAGATTGGAAGTATCTTTAAAGAACCTTTTGGTAATTACTTGTTTTGAGTCAGGAAATTTTTCCTGCTTTAGAATGAAAACTGTTAGTATGCCAGCGTGGTGAACTTAGGTCTAGAGACTGCAGATATTGAATGTTCGTGTGAAGTTACATTTTTAATTATTTTTCTTTTTTGGAAGTATTAATATAATTTGTTTAAACTGGCTGCATTGAAATTGAAGCGAGAAATGAATCTCTGCATCGCATTGTTATCAACGGCGCTTGTTCGGTGTTGTCACTTTATCGTGCCCGTATGTAAAAAAAAGGTTATTCTAAATAATGATAAATATTAAAACAAATATGAATGCGGGATGAAAATAAAAAATCTTGGAAGTTAATTTCATTTTCAACACAAAGTAACAGTACAAAAACATTACAATAAAACTTAAACTAAATAAATGTGAACTATTACAAAGGTGACCAGGAATAAATATAGGACTTTTGACAATTAAAATTAAACCTTACTCACTCGTCAATAAGATGCATTTTCAAAGTCCGTATCATATTGATAGGCGATGTTGCCATCATTATAACCAGCCAAATGCAAGTGAACGTGTGAATCAACAGTATTACCACTACCATAGTCATTGCACACTGAAATAAAAAAATAAATCATCATCAACATCATCAGCCCATATACGTCCCACTGCTGGCCACGGGCCTCTTCTACATCAGTGAGGGTTTAGACCTTAGTCCGCGACACTGCCCTAGTGCGAGTTGGCGGACTACACACCTAAGAAATTCCTAAGAACTTTTTAGGTGTGCAGGTTACCTCACGATGTTTTCCTTTAAAGAAAGTGATAATATATATCTTCTATGTATTTATGTTTATATATGTAATATGTACGTATGTATATGAGTATGATTCTATATGTGTATATATTTATATTTGTGTGTATGTATACTGGATTATATTTCATATTTTATATGTGTATTCCTATTTTCTTGTTGTTCTTAATATGTTAGTATATATGTATGTGTGTATCTTCACTAGTTCGTTATTTATGCGCCTACTTCTTTTATCTCTGCATCACCCAAAGGTCGACTGTAAGAGAATGCCTATGGCATTATGTCCGCCTTTATACAAACTGTATAAAAAGCATAAATAAATAAATAATTCATTATGAATACAAACGTAACTATCTTGCGACTGTGTCCTTATATATTTACGTCGTAGGTAAATATCTATGTAAATTACTAAATATGTTATGAAGCAGAATTTCAAAGTTGTAGATAACAAAAGCTTAATGAAAGGCGCTCACCTGTAGAACAGTTAGATTATTGGTGAGCTCGGCAGATGTCTGACGATAGAACTCCACCAAATATTTCAAGCGGAATAGTTTGTTTGCACGCAAATAGTGCATTAACCTCGCCGGATACCTGGGGGTTTAAATTTTACGAACCACATTACATACACTGATCTAATAAAACGTTTTATATTATGAAGTGAATTTTCTTTATATTTTTAAATAATACCTATATCAATCTATATGAGCCCATATATTTATATTCATACAACTGGACATGGGCCCCTCTATTATTGAAACTCATTTGACTTACTTTATTGTTCTGGCACGGCAAAGTAATAATACTAAATCAAATGGAAAGCAAAGTGCTGTCCAAACAGAGCGACAACTGACGAGAGACTCCCATCTCTCATGACCCAATAAAGTTATGTCAGTCCACTTGGCAGTTGGCTAGACACCAGCTTGCGAAACGAGAGGCTGCGGGTTCGATCCCCGCACCGAGACAAATGTTTGTGTGATCCACAAGTATTTGTTTCGGGTCTGGGTGTTTGTGAGACCGAAAAGTCTCTCGTAGTTTCTGATACCCACGACACAGGACTTGTATCCTAGTGTGGGGTCAGAACTATGTATGTGACTGTTGGGTGAATTTATTTATTTACTTAAATCACCCAAGCTTCGCTTAAAAGACTTAGAATAATATGATCATGAACACGGAAGATGGGAACACGTGGGTTGGCAAAATAAATAAATAAATATCAGTCACGTCAATATAAGAATCAGTATCAGAAACAATATCAGACCCTACACTAAGATAATAATTCAATACAAAATGGTATAAGTACAAAGTAACTCACGGCGAACAAAAGCTGAGAATTTCTAGAGGTAAAGCGACGAGTACGTCGGTCCACACACACAGTTTGTGTTTGAAATATCTCTTGCGACATTTCGATGCATCCATTATAAGTTCGCCGTGCTTGCTGATGTAACCCTGAGATAATACGTACATATATTATACACGTACTTTTAACCAAAAATATGTTTGATAAAATTTTGACTTCTTTCCAATTAAAAGTCCTTTCTATTGTTCTTTTTTAACTTAAATAAATTATACACCAAGATAATAACGTGCAGCTTTTTTGTTACTAGAAAATTTCTGTTAACATTGACATTTGATCCCTGCACCGAGACAAATGTTTGTGTGATCCACAAATATTTGTTTCGGGTCTGGGTGTTTGTAAGAACGAAATATTTCTCGTAGTTTCTGATACCCACGATACAGGACTTGTATCTTAGTATGAGGTCAGGACTTTGTATGTGACTGTTGGGTGTATTTATTATTGTAATAATTATTTATATTAAATTCATCAAAGCAGTGATGGCCTCGAGGCTTAGGCGCGCGGTCGAGAATTTCGGCGGTCGCAGGTTCAAACCCCAGGCACACACCTCTGACTTTTCAAAGTTATGTGTGTATTCACAATGAATTATCACTTGCTTTAACGGTGAAGGAAAACATCGTGATAAAACCTGCACACCTAAAAAGTTCTTAGGAATTTCTTAGGTGTGTAGTCCGCCAACCCGCACTAGGCCAGCGTGGTGGACTATAGCCTAAACTCTCTCAGTTGTAGAGGAGGCCCGTGCCCAGCAGTGGGACGTATTTGGGCTGATGATGATTAAATTCATCTCTGCAGAATGGGAAAAGGAATAGAATGATATGGAAAAGCGCTAAAAACCAACGTACTTTGGCATTTAAATTAAATATTTGCGGCTTACTTTATGCATTGTCATAAATATCTTGACATAGAAGAATATGTCGAATGCGGTCTGAATCCAGTATATGAGATAACAATCGTTCAGAGTGACCAACTCGTAAAGACACGTCGCGTAATTAGCTGTTGCCATTATACAAGTAACGTAGCCAAACGTCTGTGAAAGTTATAAAGAAATATATGTTATTTACCATACAATGTATCTATTATTTACCTCTGCACAAACCTGTGCTGTGATTTAGAGATCCTGGGTTCGAAGGTCGGGCAAAGTGTTATCTGGTTTCCCATGAGAAGTAGGAAGTAGCCTGCATCCAGCGACGTCCCGCGACCTTTACTAGGTCGTCCGACCTTGTGGGTGGACGTCCTACGCTGCGCTTTCCGCTACGTGGCCTCCATTCGAGAACTTTTTGGCACCATCAGGCATCAGTTCTCCGCGCTACATTTTACTACTGCATTTTAACTAATTTCTACAATACCTGATAGTAATGCGAAATCTAAGCTTAATTGCCGTCACCTGAAATAACAGCGTGCCTGGTCGCAGCAAGTTAGTCATTTGTGTGTAGCTATGATATGTCATTACGCTCGCCGAGGACTTCGCTTGGCTCACGTTTGAATGAGAACTGCGCATGGACAACTGCCCTGGCAACACGACACTTTAATGACAACAAGCCTTTGAGAATACCACGTACTGTCGTCAGCATTAGTACGTCTATACAACATGCCATCCCAACAACGTGCATAGCTGATTGAGAGATATATAATAAATAAATAAAATTGGAGTGTCCGTTTGTAATATTGAAATAACCGCTTTTTAATAAATACATAATATGGATGTATACACGGTACATATACCAAAATAACGTTTTTTACAATTTTTTTCTGTCTGTCTGTTTGTTCCGGCTAATCTGTGAAACGGGTGGACCAAATTTCACGGGACTTTCACTGGCAGATAGCTGATGTAATAGGAAGTAACTTAGGCTGAATTTTTTTTTTTAAAGAATCGACTGTTAGGCGGAGCGAAGTTCGACGGGTCAGCTAGTCTAAAATAAGGGCCATAATGCTTTTATCTTTAAATAAACTTTTATTAAATCAAAATATATCCTTCTCATGAAATAAAACACGATATGAAAACCTTTATACCTAAAAGCTATGTGCAAGGAACTCTAAATTACTCTAGGCCAGCATGAAAGACTTAGACCTAGTCCCTTGTAACAGAAGAGAACCTATGTCTAGCAGTAGGACAAATATAGACAAATATACTTTTGTGTGAGGATGTATGATACAATGTCAATGCAAACCTGTCATTTCGAACCTACTGGAACCACTTCTTGAATCCACACCAGATCCTAAAGACTGTACATCGGCATCCGAATCCTCTGAAAATCCAAAGCATCACGCGAAATTGTAATGTACAATAATTTTCTACATTTCTTCTTCTTTCATAACTTCTCTCCCGTGAGCTCACCTAGATGTCGCGGTTTCGATTCCCGGGTCGAGCAAAGTGTTATTGGGTTTTTCTATTATATTATATATTATAGAAATTATCAGTGTGGAATTGTCTCTCAAAAACGGAAAATTGGCCAGTATATACCACCTGTTACTTACATTTGGGGGAAATGTTGCTGTGTGCTTGTGCTAAGCGCACCTCTGGCTCCGCAGAGGTTAATTTTCCCTTCAGAGAATACTGGCATGAGAATATGTGTGTATGGTCAAAAAAAAACTTTTATTCTCTTGCTTCCAGTATTTTCGTCGAAATTCTGGTGAATTTCGACGCCTAAATCCCCATGCAAGTCGCTCTCTGAACATAAAAGTGTTCGAGGCCTCAAAATAAACGATGACAAAACGTATTCTGACACAAACCAACAAACTTTAAAGTATTCTTCAGGAATTGAAGAACGGAGCAGACTTAACTCCTTTAACGGTAGAGAAAACCAGTTGTTGGGAAACAACAAGTCCTTTTTAATGTACCTACTTGTAAGTCTAAATATTGCAGCAACACATTTTTGAATCGAGTATGTCGTAAATACAACGAGAGTTTTCAGGATATAGATATTTTTAATGAAAAATATAATACTTACAGAAAGATACTTAGGAACTCATTATAAACGTAGTAATTTTATTATTTATTATTATTTGCTTCCAAAACAATCATTACTAATATTACTATTACTCGTCCCATTCAAATTAACCCACCTGAAGAAGTTTCATCATCGAAGTCCATAGTGATGGGTAGGATATAATCTCTGGACATTTCAAACGCCTTGGTCAAAGGCTCCTGGATCTTCGGATAGTATTTGACCAGGTTGAAGAATGTCTGACTGGGTATCACTAGCAAGTCCAGACTCCTGCTGGCGTATATCGTCACTTCCGAACATGATGTCGGTTGCTGGAATAATAATTATCTACAGTCACAGTCATACACCTAATCCAAGGAACAAGTATTTTATCGGTGGTAGAACTTTACAATAGTCAGATGTGATTACGGTTTGAACTGACCAGCTCGACCGGGTTAATACTACTGTCTCATAAAAACCGAGACTGTCGAAGTATCAATTTGCCCTTTCGGGCTCACCTGAGGTACCGAAACGAGAGCTAAAGGCGCTTTCTTCTCATTCAAAAATATATAATTCTAGTATTTATGGTCCTATCCTATCACACACCCGCCACTGTAACTCCTGTGCTCCAGGATCAACAGCGGCACCCACCGTATTGACGCCGAGCAATGAAGCTCAGCGAATCTAAAAGACCTAACTTGTCATAATCCCGCAATGAAGTAAATCAGAAAGACATTATAAAGTAGGAGTTGGAAAACAAAGAGTTGTCCACTGACATATTTCTGGTATGTTAAAATAGCATATTTCAAAAAGGAATTTGAAATTGTAATTTGGCCATCAATTGCGTAGGAGGCTCAAAATTTCCACGTTCAAAACCATCCAAAACACGGCGTTAATTTTTAATAATGAACAAAGTTCAAGCATTCGGAATATTTACCCCGGTGAAATTGCCGAACATTCCTCCAGGGCCCATGCACGTTATCATCTCGTTGTACGACGTTAACACGTCCACCTGAATGAAAACATCATAATTCATCAAAATGTAATATTACTCTTGGTCTAGGAATTAATCCGAATCTCGATCCCTCGCCAATTTACGCCGAAATAGTAACGTGACTGGCAATTTTTATATCTATCATCAACAGTAA
Organism: Hemaris fuciformis; assembly: GCA_907164795.1. Taxonomy (NCBI): domain Eukaryota; kingdom Metazoa; phylum Arthropoda; class Insecta; order Lepidoptera; family Sphingidae; genus Hemaris; species Hemaris fuciformis. Next base: position 13,321,117 of record OU015440.1, read on the forward strand.
ACACACGATCAAGATTTACTCTAAGCTTTCACACATAATTATTTAAAGTACGCGGTGTCGTCTATTGAGACACCAACTCACCGATGGCGTGTTTGAATTTACAATTTTAATAAAAAAAAAGCTTTAAATTCCCTATGTGGACGGAATATACGGGGTAGTACACAAAATTCATATACTAATAAATAGTTTAAAAAGGTAAATTGTTCGGTAATCTTAAAACTCAGTTTTGAGTAAGAAATCAAAACGCCGAGCAAAATGAATATATTTTATGGGTACATTCGATTTGGATATAGATTTTTGTTGTATTGTGTAAAATAACTACTCGTCATACATACGTACATAACCTCACGCCTGTATTCCCCGAAGGGGTAGGCAGAGGTGCATTTCTGCACCCACATTTCTCCAGGTATGTATAAGTCCCGCGTAATAGGTGGCGAGCCTATTGCCGTTTCTCGGGCACAGTTCCAGACTTCGTGCTGCTACTGAGAATTTCCTAATGGAAAACCCAATAACACTTTGCCCGACCCGGTAATCGAACCCTGGACCCCTAGATCGCACAGCACATACTTGTGCCGCGAGACCACGAGGCAGTCGTAATTACTTATCAATACAAAAATATAATGTATGTGAATAAAAAAAACATAAAGTTAGGGTCATAGAACAGCTGAACAAGATTAGAAGGGAAATAGACAGTATTTTGTATCGGACGATATTACACGCAACCCGAATTACTAAGAAGCGGCCGTGTCAAACATTTTGATAGTCTAACCGTAGGTTCGGCACGCTCGGCTTGCAGACGTTTCCTTTCTAGTCTTATTCAACTGTTCTGTGGTTAGGGTTAACAGTAACCAATAATTTTGACTCTAAATTCCCAAACTTTGATTTGTAATACCTATCGACTCACCTTCCCTCGATAAATGATGTAAATATAGGGTTGTATATCCTTACACTGTATCACAGTGTCTCCCTTAAGGAAATACATCTCGTTGAGATGTTGCGTGACTACCCTGATGAACGACCGCTCCACTTTCCCGAACAATGGTACTTCTCGTAAAGCCCGTTCGTACATAAAGACCAACGTATCTTCCATCAAAGACGAGTTCAGACGCCGGCATATTAGCTGTAAAATATTATAGTTGTTGGGGACCTCAGGTGTTGAATATCATTGGGTAGTGTAACTTTCATTTACCAAAGGATTGTTGTATGTGTATTATTGTATATGTTTTTATATTTTGAGACCTATGTATGTATCTATTGCGTTACCTACGGCATGATATGACCTATGACCTATAGCTGCTTACTAGGCATATTTTTATAGGCCGAGGAATCTCTAAAAGTTTATAACAATATTCATGACCCGAAAATCAAACCAAAATCTTTATCTCTCGCGAATTTACGCCGTAATAGCTACAAGTCAGTCATTTTTTATATCTATCATCAACTGTAGACACACAAATAATATTTTCTCTAAGCACCCGATAAATTAGTACGTTCAAAATATGTACATAGACCGTCCAAGAATGCGGCACAATTACAGTAGGTAGGTACTTGAAAAATATTCTATTTTGTAATATCTTAACATGTTTTCTCTAACGCTATACGACTATAATAGCATGGCAAAACACTATTTATCCTGTACCAATGATATCGATGATATTGAAATATGTCACCATCGATACTGAATAATCGATACGTGGAATAATTTTGAGGTAGAAAGGATTTGAATATAGTGCCCTGTTCCCCCAATTGATGCATCTAACCTATACCGATGATATCGATGATATTGAAAAATGTTACCATCGATACTGAATAATCGATACGTGAAATAATTTTGGGGCAGAAAGGATTTGAATATAGTTCCCTGTTCCCCCAATTGATGCATCTAACCTATACCGATGATATTGAAATATGTCACCATCGATACTGAATAATCGATACGTGAAATAATTTTGAGGTGGAAAGGTTTTGAATACAGTTCCCCCAATTGATGTATCTATTTCTCATAGATAGGTGATCAATCGTTATGTGAGACGCGCGGATGTATTTTGACAAATAAGTAAGTTTGGTACATATGTGTTACTCGCGTTAGACTTTTTACAGTTCAAAACCCATCTATATCCTTATCCATCCTTATTCATCTTCATAATTTCCCTTTATTGCATTCACCATCGGTTGCCGAAGCGGTCACTTTGCATTTGAGTATAAAAAAATTGACACACGCAGACAGACAAGCGCAGGTGTACTTTCGGGAATCGAACCCACGACCGAGATCGTAGGTCATACACTTTTGCGACGTAATGAAGATAAGTGAGATATAAGACAAGATATACTATTTAGTATTTAACCACTCTGTCTATTATCTACACTTTGATTTAGAAGGAGTTGAGAGAAGGACAAGTTAATTTTTAATCTTATACACCTTAGGGGCATGATAAATAAATAAATTAATAAATAAATACACCCAACAGTCACATACATAGTTCTGATCCCACACTAAGATACAAGTCTTGTGTCGTGGGTATCAGAAACTACGAGAGACTTTTCAGTCTCATATACACCCAAACCCGAAACAAATATTTGTGGATCACACAAACATTTGTCTCGATGCGGGGATCGAACCCGCGGCCTCTCGTTTCGCAAGCTGGTATCTAGCCAACTGCGCCACGGGGCTGTCAAATCTGAGCCCGGAACATTTAATATACATTGATACCATTTGTCAATTTTAATACTTCTCCCTTATTCGTAATATACATACATACATAAACTCACGCCTGTATTCCCCGAAGGGGTAGGCAGAGGTGCATTTCTGCACCCACATTTCGCCAAGTATGTATCAGTCCCAAGTAATAGGGGGCGAGCCTATTGCCGTTTTTCGGGCCCATTTCCTGACGCCGTGCTGTTACCGAGAAATTCCTAATGGAAAAACCCAATAACACTTCGCCCGACCCGGGAATCGAACCCAGGACCTCTAGATCGCACGGCACAAACTTGTACCCCGAGACCACGAGGCAGTAATATGTCTTACTAAATTAACATTTTCAGAAATGACATAAAAACCACAAAAAAACCTTTTGTAACAAACTATTATATATACTCAACCATTATGACCCACACACCTGAACCCACCGTATATCAAAATAAAACTCTTTTTAAAATAATTTTACATATTGCCAGCGCAGAATATTAATTCTGCAATAAGAGGCGTGCTTGAGAATAGGCGATGATTAATGACACCCCGCAGAAACTAAATACGCCAGGTGAGTGTATATAGAGTGCCAACAAAATACATTAAAAATGATAAATGAATTACACTGACTGTGCAGAAATATTTCTATGTTACTATAATGGTATTTCGAATCCTGTCTGAGTTGAAACCGCTGAGATTGGAAGCTTTTTGCGCCATGACCGCAGTTTGCATGCGTTCGCCTTGTAAGTAATATTAATGATTTGGAGGTGTGTTAAGGAATTGATTTATTGTCTTTTGTAACTTCGTCGCTTTATTTCGCTTTAAATAATTAAAGCAAACGCAACCCGCACTAGGCCAGCGTGGTAGACTAAGGCCTAAACCCTCTCAGTTGTAGAGGAGGCCCGTGCCCAGCCGTGGGACGTATATAAGCTGATGATGATGATGAATTAATTTGACAAACAATATGTTCCATGCTAGAATACAATTATTTTTTCCTAGGTTTTTGAATTAACAGAGATATTTAATGGTCGCAATCAACCACAAAAGTAGGAAAAAATCTCACTTTCGATGGTGACGTTTTAATTTTTTAATTATTCTTTAATTTATTGAATAAAAAATCTGTTAACTTAGTGCCGTTGTGGCCCTTACTTATTCTCTTGAATGTCCTAAATATTCCCGTAAACGCGGTTAACATTATTAAAATAAATACTTCTGATCGCTATTCACTTCAAAAACATACTTAAAAAATTTACAAATAACCAGCGTACATTAAAGTGCTATAATTTTTTTTTTAAATACCCAGCAAAAATCTATCACTAAAAATGAATCCTCGAAAAATTCAAACCCAAAAATAGAACGCCCATTGACCTGTGCGTTGCTCCCGTTAGTCCTCTTCCACACGTACTCGAAATATTTCAACGTTTTCGACGTCAAAATGGGATCCACGTTCTCCTGATACAGAAAGTTGGCCAGGTCCCTTGTTTTTTCCTGTGGAGCAAACATGGTTCATTAAAACTAGCGTAATTACCATACTGCGGGCAAGTCGTAACGTTTTTAATAGCAAAAGTTAGCTCGTTACATGACACGGGCACAACACTCCATTACAATGGAGTCGTAAATGTGTGGTTATCATATTTTTATTACTCACTTTTGTTGAATGCGTACTTTGTCGTTTATGCTTTTCTGATATGAATGATTTGAAATGGAGATGGAAGAATTGTTTATTTTAGTAGGTTTTAGCGAAGTTTAGGTGGTCGAGAATCGCGACGGTCGCGGGTTTAAACTACAGGCACACACCTATAATTATTCGAAGTTATGAGTCGTGCCTCGTGGTCTCGCGGTACAAGTATGTGCCGTGCGATCTAGAGGTCCTGGGTTCGATTCCCGGGTCGGGCAAGGTGTTATTGGGTTTTTCCATTAGGAAATTCTCGGTAACAGCACGGAGTCTGGAAATGTGCCCGAAAAACGGCAATAGGCTCGCCCCCTATTACGTGGGACTGATACATACTTGGCGAAATGTGGGTGCAGAAATGTACCTCTGCCTACCTCTTCGGGGAATGCAGGCGTGAGTTTATGTATGTATGTATGTATGGTATGAGTGTATTCACAAAGAACTATCACGCATTTTAACGGTGAAGGAAAACATTGTGATGAAACCTGCACACCTAAACTTTCTTAAGGATTTCTTAGGTGTGTAGTTCGCCAACCCGCACTAGGCCAGCGTGGTGGACTAAGGCCTAAACCCTCTCAGTTGTAGAGGAGGCTCGTGCCCAGCAGTGGGACGTATATGGGCTGACGATGATGATGAAGATTGACTGTAATTTATAAGAAAGGTTGATGTTTTAATGGAGATGTCCCGGCTTACATTCCCGGATAGAGCAAAAAAATTACTGAGATTTTCAATTTAAAAAATCTTGATCCTTGCAAGAAAGCTGCTTATGGGTCTGAAGACTATCCTCCTATTATTATTATTATTATTAGTCAGTAAATAGGACTTAAACCATATTGACGAAACGCGGCTTTAAAGTACAAGCCTGCCCACGCCTGTGTAGACACAGAGGCGGCTATCTAATTAATATGAAGTTCGTACGCAATAAGTATTTCAAGTACCAATGGAATCTGCAATACTTTAACAAACTAAAAGCCTTTATACAAATTGGCCCTAATCTCTGTCACTCCCCACAGTGTAAAAACTTAAAGATAAACAGCTTTGCTTATTTAATATTTACATTAAACCCGACTGTGCGCTAACAAAGTGTCGGGAATATACAGCAGAGTAATTTTTGTTCTCTTTTCGACTCTTGCATATTCATACGGGGTTTTTGTTAAACCGATTTCTCTGTGCTTCTGTGGTGCCATTACACTGTGCTCATTTGCATGTGATAGTAATAAATTAACCGTACATTTTTTGGTTGGTATTTTCTAATTTATTATTAGGGTCGAAACATGTATTTTGAATTTGAATTTCTAGGTTGTGTTTGTATATTCGTATACGCCCAGTGGTCAACGGACATATTTGTTTACCCATTTACATATTTGGTACACCAATAACACTTAAGTATTAGTAGAAAGTAAAATATGTTTTATATTTGATACTTGGCCATTTGGAAAATACATATAAAATTATCAACAAACCTAATATTAAAGCGAAATAAGATGAAGACTAAATTAAATCAAAATTATGGTTTAACCATAATTAAAAATGGCATACAATCATCATCATAAACCCACACATGTATGTATGTCCCACTGCTGGGAACGGGCCTCCTCTACAAGTAAGAAGGTATACAAAAATAAAAAATGTAAACACAGGGCGCAAAAGTCGTCACAGTGACTCATGCAAAAATATAATAAAATAAAAATACTCTTATTTTATTCTCCACCCGATTCCACAGACATATATCGCGCCAAATTCTCTTGAATATTAGCAGATACCGTATATTTCCTTTTTCAAGCGATAAACAAAGCTACAGATAACCTTACCGTTGATTTTGATATAAAATTCACCGCAATTTTAACGGCTCTCAGTGTAAAGCATTTGCTTTGATAAGGTGTTGGTTAACCCGAGAATTATATTATCTTCAGTACGTCTAAACAAACAAATTTGAATGGGCTTTGATCCAGAGCTTTAGTATGTAGTCTAAAACATATTTACAAGCAATTTTCACGGATTTTTAATATTGTGTTTCCACCAGTCTCAAAAATTCTAATAAGTTGAATTCCTCGAATTGAAGAGTCCTCGAAACCGACGTGCATGCATGAAGAGGATAATGTCAGTGGAGGAAGCGAAAGTGGTGTGTTTGAACCGTGGCATTTGGCGCTCTATAGTCTTTGCCTACCCTAACGGGAGACGCGTGAGTTTATGTTATGTATGTTGAATTCCATCCTATAACAATGCACTGTCAATAAGCAATTTTTTTTAAATACATAAAAGGCTTAGCACATCTTCACAATGCTGCGAAAATGTATTTATCAAGCGTATGTACAATGTACATACCTACTTCATCTAAAATAACTCACTAAATTTATGATATATGCATCATCTCGGCATCACCCAAGATTCGACTGGCAGAGAATGCCTTAGGCATTAAGTTCACCTTTACAATTATGTCTTTAATTGTATAAAGTGTAAATAAATAAATTTAGCCGTATACGTGAATATGCTTTTTAATCTGTTAACATTTTATTGAGGCCTATATGTCTTCGAATGACAGCCCCGTGGCGCAGTTGACTTGACACCAGCTTGCGATACGAGAGGCCGCGGGTTCGATCCCGCACCGAGACAAATGTTTGTGTGATCATATACATCATACACAACTTACCTCTGAATTTTCGCTTGTATTTGCCTGGTATATAATATATGTATGTATAAATCATATTTAATAATACTTCCCTACAAAAGAAAAGCATTACAATTCAATAAAAATCCACAAATATTTGTCTCGGGTCTGGGTGTTGTGAGACCGAAAAGCCTCTCGTAGAGTGATACTCACGACACAGGACTTGTATCCTAATGTGGGGTCAAAACTATGTATGTGATTGTTGGGTATATACTCAGCCTATCGCCGTCCACTGCTGAACGTAGGCCTCCCCAAGAAAGCGCCAACCATCCCGGTCTTGAGCAGCCCTCATCCATCCGTTACCCGCCACCTTTCTCAAGTCGTCGGACCATCGTGCTGCAGGACGTCCTACACTACGTTTGCCTAAGCGCTTTGACTGTTTATTTTGTTTGACTGTTGGGTGTATTTTATTTATTTATTTATTTAATGCTACAGTTTCGTGACAAGGCAATGTACGCTACATCAAGCGTAAAAGTGCGTTCAATGTGTATACATTTTGTATGAGATGGATCACTTCGTCGTATTTGCGGGGTTGTGCGTCACACGACCCCTCTCAAGTGTCCTTTGGAGTGTGTGACACTTTACACCACAACCCCGACTTTATCGCGCAACTGATTAGCTTTTCATCAAACACCGTGATTGCTTATTCCGTGTATAAATAACCATTTACTGCCTCGTGGTCTCGCTGTACAATTATGTGCCGTACAATCACGAGGTCCAGGGTTCGAATCCCGGGTTGGGCAAAGTATTATTGGGTTTTTTCATTCCATTTTTTGGACTCCACTGTGCTTAACATCAGGTACAGTGGAGTCACTTTGCCGTGAAAGTTTTAAAAAAAAGGGAATTCTCGGTAACAGCACGAAGTCAGGAATTGTGCCCGAAAACGGCAATCGGCTCTCCCCTTATTACGTGCGACTGATATATAAATGGCGAAATGTGGGTGCAGTAATGTACCTCTGCCTACCCCTTCGGGGTATACAGGCGTGAGATTATGTAGGTATATTATGTAAATATCCATTAGTTATGAAATATTTTGAATTTTCGGTATAAAAAATAGCCCATATTATGTTCTTTCTTCTAAGTTGTGTGTCCATACTAAAAATCATCTAGATCGGTTATAGGTAAGCTTATCCGTCACAAATAATTTTCATAATCATTATCAGCCCATATACGTCCCACTACTGGGCACGGGCCTCCTCTACAACTAAGAGGGCTTTAGGCCTCAGTCCACCACACTGGCCTAGTGCGGGTTGGCGGACTACGCACCTAAGAATTTCTTAAGAACCTTCAGGTGTGCAGGTTTCATCACGACGTTTTCCTTCGCCGTTAAAGTACGTGATAGTTCATTATGAATACACATATAACTTCGAAAAGTTAGAGGTGTGTGTCTGGGTTTGGACCCGCGACCGCCGAGATTCTCGACCGCGCGCCTAAAGCCTCGAGGCCATCACGTCTCCGTCATTTTTATAATATAAAGTACTGATGAATAATTTACATACAACAGGCATAGTTTCGTGATTTTATCCTTCACTGTTCATGCTCGTCATAGACCACTAAAGTTAGCCTAATCCATGGGGTATTGAAAGAAAACAAAGAAGATTAAACTCCATCATCATCTCCATCACCGCATGAACAGAACAAAACTTACACTTCCACAAAGATGACACTAGACTATGATTCTACTACTCGTATAAACAACGCACCACAATTATATTTAATCGTTGCATGTCTTCACCATAAAGGTAATATCGCATTTCTCCTTACCACCACATTAATAGATTCAATAGTCTTCTCAATCATAATAAATGATGTAAGGCAACCCTATCCTCCGCGTAATATCGTATTTCTTTTGTTTTTATTAACCTCCCTCTTTATGGGCATAACGTAGCCAGCAGACTTAATATCCGGCTACAGCAGAGGTTCCCAAACTCTTTTGTTTCATAGACCACTTTCGAAATTTTGATGGATCCGGTGGACCCCTGCAGCTACATTACTATGAAAATAAAAATACACCCAACAGTCACATACATAGTTCTGATCCCACACTAAGATACAAGTCTTGTGTCGTGGGTATCAGAAACTACGAGAGACTTCTCGGTCTCACATACACCCAGTCCCGAAACAAATATTTGTGGTTCACACAAACATTTGTCTCGGTGCGGTGATCGAACCCGCGGCCTCTCGTTTCGCAAGCCGGTGTCTAGCCAACTGCGCCACGGAGCTGTCCAAAACAAGACGCATTGTACTGATTATGGAATATGCAAGTTTTTACAAGTAACAGTCGCTGAGCTTCTTAAAATATTATCTGCCTATATTGATAGAATAAGTCAAGCCAACATTTTAGTTCGAAGCCAAATGAATTTTCATGGACCCCCGCTTACGATTGTGAACCCCCACTTTTTGTCACGCCCAACGTAGACCCCCGTCGAGTCTCCCGCGAACTCCTGGGGTTCCACCTGGCCCACTTTGGGAATTACTGGGCTACAGATAAATAAAATTACTTTCATCTCTTACGCGTTATGGTTCTCCCGCGCGTATCGATTTCTAATGGTCTATATCAGCAGACATTGTTTACTTTTAGAATTATGATTAAAACAATGGACGAGGGTCGAATAGTGGTGAGAGCACTGTATTTGTTGTGGAATATAATTAATCTCAGGTGTTGGAAACGGTGATGATGGGTATTGCAAGTGTGACTGCGTGCCTAAACCTCGAAGCCATCACAACTTACTTTGAGAATATACTTATAAAGATCTTAGCTAGCTTACATGGCTTTGTGAGTATGGTTGATACTTTACTATCAGGTTTAGCGCGGTTTAGTTTAGTTTACTTTTGGTTACACTTTTTTCCATTCTTCTATGACCAAGCATAATAGACTCAGAAATAGTATAACACATAAGTTGACAGAAACATTTGAAAAGCTGCCAATTTCTCTCTGATATTCAACCCAGTGGCGGTACTTCCATAGAAGCCCGAAAGCCGAACTTGCCTTACAAAATTCCGAATAATGATCTTTATACTTTAAACGTTAATTTAACAAAAGCAATTTGACATATAAATGAGAATATCCTGACCCCACAATGAACAATTATAAACTAGACAATACAAATTAACGTGTAACGCTTTTGGGCTTCTATGGAAGTACTTCCACTGGTTCAACCATGCCTCTCATACTACTTATTTTTAAAATTTAAAGTGGGATTTTAATTCTCAAAGTTTTGTATTTATAAGCATCGGCAATAATAATAAAATTGAAACGAAATACAGGAATACCGACTTTATTCAATTTGTTGTTTTAATGGATTTCGCGTGAAATATACATATTTTAAAAATTGTGGCGCGTAAAAGCCGAGCGTAAGTCATTTCTCCGATACCCGAGTTTCCTAGATAATGTGTTCATTAAAATACGTGGAATTTTATTTCCATAAATAAAATTGATGCTTTCATATTTTAAAATGAATATGAAATTTATATTATTCATACATAATAATAATACATACATACATAAACTCACGCCTGTATTCCCCGAAGGGGTAGGCAGAGGCGCATTTCTGCACCCACATTTCGCCAAGTATGTATCAGTCCCACGTAATAGGGGGCGAGCCTATTGCCGTTTTTCGGGCACATTTCCAGACTCCGTGCTGTTACCGAGAATTTCCTAATGGAAAAACCCAATAACACTTTGCCCGACCCGGGAATCGAACCCAGGACCTCTAGATCGCTCGGCACATACTTGTACCGCGAGACCACGAGGCAGTCATAATAATAATAATACTACATAAAATAATTCGTTTCCGAGATACATATTAATGAGTAAACTGAAGACAAGATAATCAGACAGAGGAAACCTTAAGGGTTATGATGACGATTTGTTTTAAAAAAAGGGGACTGGCAAAGTGACCGCCCAGACAAAACAAGCGCTAGGCACTCCAACCGGAATGTTAATTTGTGGATTTTCTTGCATTTATCCCACTCTTTTTAATACGGGATCTACAAAGGGGGATTTGGCAAGACGACACATTTTCATGGATGGGTTTTACGCCGTATATTCGATTGTCATTACATTGAAATATATATATATACTATACAATTATGTTGGGTTCGTGGTATCAAAGAAAAACAATCTAGGGAGACATGAAAAGAATTTGCAGTGCCATCTATTAAAGCCAGCTTTATAGCTAATATTGAACGATAATAATAATAACTGCCTCGTGGTCTCGCGGTACAAGTATGTGCCGTGCGATCTAGAGGTCCTGGGTTCGATTCCCGGGTCGGGCAAAGTGTTATTGGGTTTTTCCATTAGGAAATTCTTGGTAACAGCACGGAGTCTGGAAATGTGCCCGAAAAACGGCAATAGGCTCGCCCCCTATTACGTGAGACTGATACATACTTGGCGAAATGTGGGTGCAGAAATGCACCTCTGCCTACCTCTTCGGGGAATACAGGCGTGAGTTTATGTATGTATGTATGTATGATAATAACTCAACGAGCTATGGAGAGTGCTATGCTCAGGGTTTCCGTAGGAGGACTAAAGTAACCGACATAGCCCAGCGGATTAGCAAGTTGAAGTGGCAATGGGCCCGACATAGCGCGGAGAACTTATGGCCGATGGGGCCAAAAAGTTCTCGAGTGGAGGCCACGTACCGGAAAGCGCAGCGTAGGACGTCCTCCGACAAGATGGTCGGACGACCTAGTAAAGGTCGCGGGACGTCACTGGATGCAGGCTGCTTCCAACAGGTCCTTATGGAAGTCATTAGGAGAGGCATAGGCCTGGACATAGGTCCAGCAATGGACCTCTATTGGCTGATGGATGGAATGATAATAATGATGCAGATAATGATAACGAAACGTAGCACAAAATACTTACAGTATGCTCAAGCAAAGCGTGGGTTGCAGCAGATCTTGTTGAAGACACATAGCCGATCATGAAGGCGAAGTACAGGAACCCAGCGATCTCGAGGCTCATCATGAGCCATACGTTAACGGTGTTAGCGACGCCCACAGGGGTGCAACCCAGGCCTACAATATTAACGTTAGACCTTTATTGTACCATCTTAATTGAACAAAAAAACCTATTTGTTCAAATCTAATAAAATACGTGAATTAATAAAATATGCCTCGTAGCCCAGTTGGCTAGACACCAGCTTGCGAAACGAGAGGCCGCGGGCTCGATCCCCGCACCAAGACAAATGTTTGTGTGACCCACAAATATTTGTTTCGGGTCTGGGTGTTTGTGAAACCGAAAGTTTATCGTATTTTTTAATATCCACGACGCAAGACTCGTATCTTAGTGTGGGTTCTGAGGTATATATGTGTATGTATATGTATGCGACTGTTGGATGTATTTATTATTTTTATTGATTAATGACAATGATTGAATGAATTTGGATTATTTTTCAAAGTTAACCGACAAGCTGATATGATAATAAAATTTGATGATTGTCATCATCTCGTGTGTATAACATAACAACATAATATTCCTAAAACTACTTCGTAAGGACTTCTATAACATTCTTAAATCTTCAGAACTTTATAGTGGTACTCTTTTTTCGGGGATGCCTCGTCCCTCGTTCGAAAATAATCTAGAATTGCAGATAAAACTACAACGATTCAGCAGCAATTTGAATATTCCAAGTACATTTCGAAATACGAGTAGTATCTAACAATTTCCACACATGTGCAATCTACCTCGTTTCTGTAAAAATTCATTTTGAAATCCAAATATTGGAACAAAATCAACAGACTGTGGCTACCGGACAGTTTCCATTCGGGAGTATTAATGGAAACTCGACGCTAATGGCTTTTCATATGAATGTTATTGTATTGGACGCATGAAGTATTTCAACTCCTTTAAAAATGCATAAATCTGTTCTGTGTATCTTTATTGTTATATTTACCATTATAATATTTATAATCATCATCAGCCCAAATACGTCCCACTGCTGGGCACGGGCCTCCTGTACAACTGAGAGGGTTAAGGCCTTAGTCCACCACGCTGGCCTATTGCGGGTTACAATATTGATATATATTTTAAAGTGTTAAAATTTTATCTATTTATTCATCGTCTTCCAAAAAACTAAATAGCTCTGTCATCATTATCTGCCACAAGACGTCCACTGATGGGCATAGACCTCCCCAAAAATTACTAGAATGACCTGATGGAAGGGGTTTGTATCGATTAATTCGACTATCCTACTTGTAGATGAACATATTTTTATCGTGCTCTAACCATCATGTGGTTTCCACTCAAAATTATTTCCTCTCAATCGACCATACTACAAGCTTTACTAGGATCCTCACTCAATGCCTTCGCAGAGAAACGCTAGGACCTACTACTTATTACTTAACTTCATATTAAAATAGTAATAATAATATTTCATTCAAGTCTCCGACACTACCTGATGGTCTCGTGGCAAAAGTATGTGCCGTGCGATCTAGAGTTCCCGGGTCGAGCAAAGTGTTATTGGGTTTATCCATTAGGAAATTTTCAGTAGCAGCACGGAGTCTGGAAAAGTGCCCAAATAACAGCAATAGGCTCACCCCCTGTTACGTGGGACTAATACTTACCTGGTGAAATGTGGGTGCAGAAGTGCACCTCTGCCTACCTCTTCGGGGAATAAAGGCGTGAGGTATGTAAGTATGTGTCTCTGATACAAGGTCAGGTTCTTCAGTTTAAAAACACACTAAAGACATGAATTACAAAAGAAACTAATAAAAGTACCTAATATTAAATAACACTACAATTCACAAAACATTGCTACAAAAAACAACATTCAAAAGTTAAATGCAACCGCACTCTCTACCGTAGACATAAAAATCAAACAACACAACAAACTTGCAACAAAATCGTTCCAAACTCAAGAGCTGCTTGCAAAAAGTCCTAAAAACTTCAACTATTAAAATGATTTTAGGCAGCCAGTTTACCGCTAAAATTACGTGCCTACAGCGAAAAGTCGTCCAACAAAACTCATTACTATTAACGAGTGAGTGGTTAAACGTGGAAATACGCTAACAGCCGTATGTAATAAATAATAATGGATTTCCAAAGCAAATACGAGTATGTTTACCGACAAATATCTCATACACCCAGTAGAACGTGTACGCGTATTCAGACGCTGCATCTGTGAGTAAATATTAAAAATGGACTATCACATTTTTCACACGTTGCGTTTGTTTTGATACATCCCTTTTTATATTATCTTTACTGGAGAATTTATTACTGCAGGTACTAGTTTAATAATAGTGGTGATGGCCTTGAGGTTTAGGCGAGGTCGAGAATCTTGGCGGTGGCAAGTTCAAAACACCTGTGACTTTTCGAAGTCATGTGTGTATTCACAATTAATTATTACTTTAACGGTGCGGAAATAAAGCACTTCTGAAAGTTTTTAGGAAATTCATAGGTGGTTAGTCCGCCAACCAACACTAGGCCAGCGAGGTGGACTAAAGCCTTAACCCTCTCAGTTGTAGAGAGGCCACTGCATCTTGTGGTTCTGGTTGAGTACAATTATAAAAGTTACAGCAAACCTATGGTGATGGCTGAAGATTTAAAACCATTAGACCACGTGACGTTTCCCACAAGATTGGAATTTTTTATGCAATGTAAAAAAATGTTCAACACTGAATCGGAAATATTCATACTAGAACTACACTACATACATATACAGGGTGTAAAGACCGTGATGTGAAACTAAGAAAGGCGATAGTTACGGTGATTCCAAAAAAAGTCGTTTTTCTTATCGCACATTACATTGAATACCTACATCTGAAAGTTAGGAAAACATCAATATTTTTTTTCGGGATTTTTTAGCGTCAATGTGTTTGTAATCAGCGTAACTATTGCCTGTCTTAGTTTTCGATAACGGTCTTTTACTCTCTGTATATAAAGCGTTAGTAAGCTCGCGGTCTGTCGAGGTCCCATCTGAGCAGTCAGGTACAAACCACACCTTTTGTATTCATCATCAGCCCAAATACGTCCCACTGCTGGGCACGGGCCACCTCTACAACTGAGAGGGTTTAGGCCTTAGTCCACCACGCTGGCCTAGTGCGGGTTGGCGGACTACACACCTAAGAAATTCCTAACAACTTTTTTTTTGGTGGTTTTATAACGATGTTTTCCTTCACCGTTAAAGCAAGTGATAATTCATTGTGAATACAATTCGAAAAGTCAGAGTTGTGTGCCTGGGATTTGAACCTGCGACCGCCGAAATTCTCGACCGCGCGCCTAAACCTCGAGGCCTTTCCTTTTGTATTCACTTGTACTTAAATTCATCTTCAATCAAAGAATAATTCGTCTACTCTCATCCCGTATAAAGCAAAAGCACTTACATTTAACGTGATTCCGATTGCTATTCACCATCAAATCCTTCGAGCAATTCACTAAGATATAATACGAGTCCATGGACATATAAGGCTCGCACGTGTTCATAAATATAATGGCTGTGGCGAAATTGACCAGGGTGGCAGCAATCGGCAGGAACTTGAGCAGCACGACAACAGGATTCACTTGCATTATATCGCTCTCCCAGTATGAAAAGGCGGCCGTTATCCGCGTCACCTGAACAATAGCACAACGCTCAAACTTCCCGAGCTCTTTGTGATGCTCTAAACACGATTGTTAAAGAACAGAAATGCAAGCGCATTGTTTTAGCCGTCCTTTATTGGCGCTGCATCGAAATTAGCTTGGCATTTCATTATTTCGATATAATCTAGAAAGGAAATGTCAGCATGCCGAGCGTGCCGAACCTATGATTAGATTATCATATGTTCGACACGGCCGCTTCTTAGTAATTCGGGTTGCGTGTAATATCAAGACTTATAAATGTTTGACAACCAATAGCAGTCCTTCATTTTTGTTTGAAGTTTTAATAATTGGTTATGTGATCGTAGAATGAATAGGTAATAGACAAGCGGCGACACTCGTCTCCATACAAAATACTGTCTATTTCCCTTCTAATCTTATTCAGCTGTTCTATGACTTTCTTTTTCACAGACACAAAACATTCATCGTCGGTAACATTCAATGATAAAGCATGAGATCTTGTGAAAGAGAACATTTATATAGACTATTTATACTAAACAATTCAAGATTAAGCTTAGACGAAACGTAAAATAAATGTTCTTTGGAAAAAAATTGGCTAATGATCTAAAAATCGCGTTTTAATCCGGATTTTCGAAATATTTATGAGGCAGCAAGAAAAGCAGTAAACAGCAATGCCTTAATAAAGATGATATTCTAGTCGGGAATCAAAGCTGCGACCCCCATCGCCCACGACATTATATTCAATTTATATCGCACGGTCAAGATACAGTGTATATTTATTTTTTAAGTGAGACTTACCAAGAGCAGTCGGTTCATTCTGTATATGTCCAAGTCTGTGGTGTCGTTCACTAATCTTACCTGAAACAGTAAATCCGTATAAATTATCACATACTTTATTTTTTATGACCCGTCGAACTTTGTTCCGCCTAACAGCCGATTCTTTTTTTTGACTAAATTACTCCTTATTACATTACTACGTGCCAATAAAAGTCCCGTCAAAATCGGTCCACCCGTTTCAGAGATTAGCCGGAACATACAGACAGACAGACAACATTTTAAAAAAACCTTATTTTGGTATATGTACCGTCACCGTGTATACATACATATGCATTTATTAAAAAGCGGTTATTTCAATATTACAAACAGACACTCCAATTTTATTTATTTGTATATAGAGTATAGATTTATTTTATTTTTATTTATTATGCTTCATTGTTCACCTTATAAGTAACATTATTATTAGTAACTCAATAAGGCAGTGTCACAAATGGTGGGCTTATCGCTATCGGCGATTTCTTCCAAGCAACCGAATAGCAACATTAATGGCGAAGGAAAAACTTCGTAAGGAAACCTGCACACTTAAAAGTTCTTAGGAATATCTTAAGTGTGTAGTCCGCCAACCCGCACTAGGCTAGCGTGGTAAACTAAGGCCTAAACCCTCTGTTGAAGTGGAGACCCGTACATATATGGGCTGTAGATGATGACGATTATGTAAGTAATTGTGGCTAAGTAGAATCACTTATGCATTGCACTTTATTGTATTAAACAAAATAACTGATAGATATAAATAAATTTCCTAAACGAAACAAATAATTGTCCTACCGAAAAACTTCCTTTGACCAACTTCATATTTCAGATTTTTATACACTACAGAAATACATGTTTATGTACGAAATAAGGTGGGCAAAGGTATACTGCACCTAAGTTTTGACAGCTGCGTTCAAAATCGTCTAGTACGTGGCAAGTCGTTGCCTTCATTCACATTTCAGACTCCGCGGCACTAGTGTCAATTTTATAATTTAAACTCCTCATAGCACCTTGTCCTACCGGGGACCGAACCCCGAATCCGTTAATGGCATATTCGACCTATCACGATATCAACATACGAAAAACCTAGAAACTTTTTGCTCTACCTGGCAACCTAACCCGTGACAATCGCACTTCGCACACGTCAGTCCAACGAGGCTTTCTTATATTAAATATGTTAAACATTTTCATACTATTACCTGGTTCCCACTATGTCTCGAGTACTCACCAACTGCTCAAAAGGGAATACGCTTAGGGCATCGTATAAGAAAGAGTGCTTGAAATACCGCGTCATAGTCAGCAAAGGATGCGTCACGAGCAAGCAGCGCTCATTATAAAACGCCACATAGGCTATTATAATAATATCTACATATAAGTATATATCGGTCCAGTTGTAGCCGCGCCCGTGTTTGTGCTGCTTCGTCTGAAAAAAATGCAGTTAATTATGGTACGCGTTACTAAGCAACAATAGAAAAGTTTTTTGAATCCAGGATATTAAAAACTGCCTCGTGGTCTCGCGGTACAAGTTTGTGCCGTGCGATCTAGAGGTCCTGGGTTCGATTCCCGGGTCGGGCAAAGTGTTATTGGGTTTTTCCATTAGGAAATTCTCAGTAACAGCACGGAGTCTGGAATTGTGCCCGAAAAACGGCAATAGGCTCGCCCCCTATTACGTGGGACTGATACATACCTGGCTGATACATAAATGTGGGTGCAGAAATGCACCTCTGCCTACCCCTTCGGGGAATACAGGCGTGAGTTTATGTATGTATGTATGATATTAAAAACCACCAATAATATAAAAATTGTATAAACACACTCAACAGTCACATGCATAGTTCTGACCCCACACTAAGATACTAACTATTCTTGTGTCGTCGGTATCAGAAACTACGAGGGACTTTTCGGGTGCAGGGATCGAACCCGCGGCCTCTCGTTTAGCAAGCTGGTGTTTCGCTAACTGCGCCACGGACGCTGTCAGACTTTTTTTCCCGAGGGAAAGCTGGTTATGGGCTCTACTTCCCGCCTGAGGGAGGGGGGCGATTGTCGGGGTCACCGGCCTTCAAGCCCGGCGGGCGTGGACGTCACGTCCGCGCAGATTTTAATGCCAGGCTGGGTCCCTAACAAAAATCCCTATACCGGCATACCGACCAGAACCCCCGGCTGGCCATCTTTGCGCCGAATAGGGCGACCATGGTGTGTAGACGAGAAGCACCCACAATGATGCCGCAGCCGCCCGATGCACCTCCGAGACAAAATGTCTCGACCGCCTTGGAGTTGTGGGGGTCGCAGTTGCAGTTTTAAAGATCTGCCACTTTTTTACTCCTTTTAAGACAGGCCAGGGAGACCGTGGTGGGATTCTTACGCCCCCTTACCACAGGGCAAAAAGAGGTTCCACTTGGAGTAAGCATTAGGACGATATAGTTGTTTTGACTTGTGGACGTAATAAATTAGCACATCATTTTTTTCTATTTTATTCGTCTGTTTCTATCAGCGATTTCCCTTATAAGTAGAATTTTATTTTTTATGCCCTTTATGTACGCTGGTTTACAAATGCTCCACCACCAGTAAATATAATATTTTATTACTGCGAAACCACGACTCGTCGAATTTCTCCCAATCATTAACAATGGACGCATGACGCATCGCTTTTAGAGCGTATTGTGGTATCAAGTTAATAATACAAAGCGAATTATTGTGGTCAATCCGATGTTTTAATTGAATTATAAATTATTTATTACTAGCAAATATTTGTAATGAAACAATATGCTTCAGAAATAAACTACGTGTTTCGAAAAGAGTAAGGGGAACGTGTTGTGGGATTCTGAATTTAATTTTGAAATTTAAGTAAACAGGTTTTATTTGTGTTTAAATATTAAAGTAAATTGCTTATGAAAAAAAAAACGGGTGGCCCTACGGAAGTGTCGGCACAAGTGAAAACTTCAACATTAACGTTGTGCATTTTTGAATATTTTGGAATGGTTAGGGAATAATTTCGCAAGAATTGCTTTATTTATCCGTATAAAAGTACTATTTATAAGTAAGTAAATCATTTACGTGGTAAAATACAATATTTATTGCGCTGTCGTACACAAACGTGACAATCTATATTACATATACGTCTTAAGCATTTTCGATCAGGGTCACGTGACCTGACGCGAGTTCAAAATTTTACCCATCCAAAAAAAATTCACAGCGCTGCTAAAGAAGTTTTCACTTAAAAAATAAGAAAAATAATCTCGTACACAATGGCGAATTTAATTAGTTTATTATTTAGCGAGAGGAAATTTCAAATTACTACTTGGGATATGAAAAAATGTTTCATTACTTACAGCAACATCATAGGGTACTGTTATCACATAAAATATAGCCACTAGAAATCTCAACGTGCACCAGAACTTCAGAAATAAGCCGTGAGGAGTTATGCATACCGGTAGAAATAAGTATCGCAAGTGTCTGGAAATAAAACAATCATAAAACTAATGCTTTACAGTTTATGAAAAACTTTTACCTACATTTAAAACACAAATATAGATATGGTTCAAGATATCATCATTCACATATCACAGCCCCGTGGCGCAGTTGGCTAGACACCAGCTTGCGAAACGAGAGGCCGCGGGTTCGATCCTCGCACCAAGACAAATGTTTGTGTCATCCACAAATATTTGTTTCGGGTCTGGGTGTCTGTGAGACCGAAAAGTCTCTCGTAGTTTCTGATACCCACGACACAAGACTCGTATCTAAATGTGGGGTCAGAACTATGCATGTGACTGTTGGGTGTTTATATACCTATTTATTTATCAAGCGTATGACATACTTCATCTAAAATAACTATCTAAAAAAACATTAATCCATACCATCCCACTGCTGGGCACAGGCCTCCTCTACAACTGATAGGATTTAGGCCTTAGTCCATCGCGCAGGCCTAGTGCGGGTTGGCGGACTACACACCTAAGAAATTCCTAAGAACTTTTAGGTGTGCAGGTTTCCTCACGATATTTTCCTTCACCGTTAAAGTAGGTAAGTGATGATTCATAGTGAATACACACATAACTTCGAAAAGTCAGAGATGTGTGCCTGGGGTTTTTAACTTGCAACCGCCGAGATTGTCGACCGCGCGCCTAAACCTCAAGGCCAGCACTACTATTCAATGTTATGATAATCTATAAAAGAAATTATCTGGCACTATTTATATCTTTACCTCATAACACCCAACTTGTCGAACGTCCTGATGTAATGCTCTCTCTGTTGCCTGCCATTTAGTATCACAAAACTTTCCTTTATCTCTTGCTAAAAAGAAATCTAATATGAAAACTGTGATTTTAAAACTTGATATATTTTCTAGTATATCAAGCTTTATTAGTATAGTATCTTGAAACTGTATTATGATCTCGCGGCACATGTTTTCGATGTAAAAGTATCGGGTTCTATTCCCGAGTCGGGAAAAGTGTTATTGGGTATTTGCGCACGGTGTCTGGAAATGCATCTACCTCATTAGGTAAGACATGCCTGAGTGCATGTAAATATGTAATGTATAATATGTATCAGTTGCGGTACTTCCATAGAAGCCCAAAAGCCAAGCTTGCCTTGCAAAATTTCAAATAATAATCTTTAAGCTTTAAATCTTTCTTTAACAAAAGCAATTTGACCTTTTTTTTTCGAGTGGAAAGCTATTTATGGCTCTACTTACCGCCAAACCTGGGGGAGGGGAGGCAGGAAGCGTATGTCGGGGTCACCGGCCTTCCAGCCCGGCGCGCGGTGGCGTTATGTCCGCACAGATGTTAGTGCCGGGCTGGGTCCCTAACCTACCCTAACCTACACCGGCATACCGACCCCCGGTCCTGACCCCACAATAAACAATTATAAACTAAACATTGCACAACTAACATGTAACGCTTTTGGGCTTCAATGGAAATACCGTCACTGATTTGTATTTACGAAATATTGAGTATCAATATTTTTTTTTATACAGACCGTCAAACAGATACATACTATGATACAATTCTTCGGCCAAGCCATAGGTACAGGAAATTTAATGACACTCTAATATTGATTACCTACAGCTCAAAAGCATTAAAATTTCATCTACTTCATCAAGCAATAACAGTTGGATGTACAAAAAAAATACTACCAATAAATCACGCTACGCATAAAATAAATTATTACTGGATCGACGACAATTTTGAATCGAAATTGCTTTTTTACTATTTTTGCACACTATTTTCATTTTTACGGCTAAAAGAATTGACAATGACACGTCATAAATTATAAACACTGGAATTGTTCAAATAACTAAATAACAAAAGTCGTTATTGTTTTTTTTTTATAGCAAGTACATAAAATTAATTATTTATACCCGCGTGTAGATTACTAACAGTGAAATCAAGCTTCCCCAGGTACATATCCATGAAATGAACTAGCCTATGTCCGATTCCTAGGCTCTAACTATGTCCATACCAAAATCAAGCAATCTAGTGGCTTAGTATTGAAAGCATAACAGCTTTTATCATTTTATTACATATACATTCAAAAGAACTTGTAAAAGTCTATTTGAATAAAGATCATTTTGGCTTAGACTTTGATCTAATGCCTGTATTCCCCGAAGGGCTAGGCAGAGGTGCATTTCTGCATCCGTGTTTCGCCAAGTATGTATCAGTCCCACATAATAAGAGGCGAGCTTATTGCCGTTTTCGGGCACAACTCCAGACTCCGTGCTGTTACTAAGAATTTCCTAATGGAAACACCCAAAACACTTTGCCCGATCCGAGAATCGAACCCATTGATTTTAGTATAAGGTATGTATGCAACTTCAATTTATACTTAATGCTGTGACTTAACTTGACTGAAATTAAGCGATAGTAAACAAACTAATGTCTTTGCTTACAGTAATTCTGTTTGTTTTGACGTCCATCCGACCGGTCAACGGCTTCGCCTCTTCATAATAGCTAGCTCTTATCTGTAGTTCCGCGTCGTCTAGAACCTGAGCATGAATATTTTATAGTTATTCAACGCTTTTCGCATTTTAATTGGGACTCGATGTAACAAAACTTCAAAGTCAAATTATCTTTATTCAAATAGACTTTTACAAGTTCTTTTGAATCGTCAATTTTACACTTTTTAATATTTTTTTAAACTATTAAACTACTAACTCTTTGTGATATTACGCTATTCTGTGATGAAGAACTGTGAAAAGGTAAGGCGCTAATCTTTCGTACTACCCAACCAATCCGAATTACATCTTGTATATCTTCAGAAGCATTCACAGTAAACGTCAAACGGTCGTGGGTTCAAACCCCAGGCACACACCTCTGACTTTTCAAAGCTATGTGTGTATTCACAAAAAAATATCACGTACTTTAACGGTGAAGGAAAACATCGTGATGAAACCTGCACAATAAAAGTTCTTAGGAATTTCTTAGGTGTATAGTCCGCCAACCCGCACTAGGCCAGCGTGGTGGACTAAGGCCTAAACCCTCTTAGTTGTAGAGGAGGCCCGTGCCCAGCAGTGGGACGTGTATGGGTTGATGATGATGATGATGATGATGATTCACAGTAAAAAGGGTATTTAATATAGTGATAAAAAAGGGTAAAAAGGGTATTTAAGATAGAGTGCGATACAATAAATAGGACGATATTAAAAGCGAAGACATTCAAGTATAAAAAAAAATAGAAAATGTCAGTCACACTACAACTTTGTCTCAGAAGTCACACCATCTTCTCCAGAACATATCCCGCGGGCGTCATTTGTTTTCCCCTCTCCAGCATAACGTGTAGCCTGAATATGTCATACCAGTTGAATCCTACACCACAGTAAGTGGATTTTTGATGTTTTTAATACGCATATACTCATGACTGTGTCCTAGAAGGGGTAGGCAAAGATATATTTTTAAACAAAAATTATCTTTTCTATTTTAATTTTACGCAACAGTGTGCGAGCATTTTTTAACACATTTCTATGCTCCGTATAGCTTTCTTTTTGGCCCTATCCCACCACACACCCGCTACGGCAACTCCTGTGCTCCAGGATCAACAGCGGCACGCACAGTATTGACACTGAGCACTGAAGCTCAGCGAATCTAAGGGAAACTAATTTGTCGTGAACCCGCAACTAAATTATTCAGAAACAGATATAAAGGGGGAGTTGTCAACTTCCCTCCACAACAAAGCGAGAGAAAAAATATTGAACTATGAGGTACCATCCTCAGTTAAAGAAATTGGTGAAACTAGACGCAATTAACGCACCACAATTATGTTACATTTAATGCACAAATGGGACTTCCCACAATAGGTACGGTAAAAACGCTGAAAAGCACGGAAATGCTTCCTAGATTCAATCTATTGAGAATTTGCCATAGAAAACACTATGCCCAACCCAGAGATGAACCTTGCTCACACGAATGCATTCATAGATACGCTGTTTATGCGAGTATCGACCCAGAAAAGTTTTTGAATAATGCTAAATTCTACAGCAAACAGTCATTGAAGCAAGTTCGACTAGTACAAGTATAATTTATTTAAAATGGTCCTCGTAATAGGCTCGCCCCCTATTACGTGGGACTGATACATATACCTGGCGAAATGTGGGTGCAGAAATGCACCTCTGCCTACCCCTTCGGGGAATACAGGCGTGAGTTAATGTATGTATGTATGGTCCTCGTTACCTACTAATTACGTATGTCTTATGTGTAATGCTACTCGTAATTACACATTGCCGTGAGGAAGAAACATTACAAATTGAGATTTTAAATTAATAGGATGCTATGTTTTGGACTGGTACGAACTCAGTTTTCGTGACGTGGGTTGTGAGGCCTTGTTCAAATAATAAAATGCTTTGTCCTATATATGGGATATAAATGCTCTAAAAATAAATAAATAAAACATTTATTCACTTACTTTTAATAATTATATAAAATGAAATTAATAAAAAAATATTGTCCGTATTTCTCAAACACCGCCGCCCTTGTAACTAAGGGAGTATATTTTTTCTGTCGGATTTACACAATTTAATAATACTCGTAATTTTTGTTATTAAGAGAAACTATTAAATACACACATTTTTAATTTTTATTACTTCTTTTACAAAGTATATACTGAACTGTTTTAAAAAGTCATTTTCGCTATTCAGTCGTGGCTGGTCCAATAAAAATTTCACAATGTAACATAGTGGTATAATCAAGAATAAAAGAAAATAAGAATCCCATACTGTTACCATAACGACTCACCATCATTTTCCAACTACAATCCCATATTCATCTAAAAACATTAATTTTCACCCCCAAACACCCACAAAATCCCGCCCTGAGCGTTATTACAGGAGCCCAAAGCGCAGTGCAAACATTTTGTCCATTGTGGCGAGCGGCAGTAATATTAAATGCATGAATCACCGTGATAATGGGATGACTAATGTCCGGGAACGTTCCCCAGCACTGCACCAAAGCTGTGTACTCCACGTGCAGTAATATGCAGTTAGTCGACGTCACAACTGTGTACACCTGCGTCAGTAACTTGTGTTAGTCGGGTTTCTGCACTTTTATGACTGTCTTGAGTGTTGTTTTGGAAGAAAGAAACG
Source organism: Hemaris fuciformis (assembly GCA_907164795.1). Lineage (NCBI taxonomy): Eukaryota > Metazoa > Arthropoda > Insecta > Lepidoptera > Sphingidae > Hemaris > Hemaris fuciformis. The sequence continues at coordinate 13,346,055 of OU015440.1, forward strand.
TGGTAAAGTAAATTAATAGTCACATAATTTGGATTATATTTTTGGTTAAATAAACACTTTTTATTATATTATTTATATTATAAAATAAACATTTTTATTATACATATAATATTATTAATATTAAAAAAAACAGTAGTTAAAAGTCAAATCAACGGTATGTATTGTGTAAGTTTTATCCCCTTTTTTAAATTTTGACAGTATAAGTGTGACCCACCGAACAGCTGAATAAGATTAGATGGGAAAAAGACGGTATTTTGGATAGGGACGAGTGTCGCCGCTTGTCTCTCACCTGTTCATTCTGCTACGATCACACGGCCAATGATACCAACCACCAATTTCAAACAAAAAAGAAGCGCTGGTTTTCACATATTTATAAAAGTCTTTATATTACAAGCAACCCGCATTACTAAGAAGCAGCCGTGTCAAACATATGATAGTCTAATCGTACGTTCGGCACGCTCGGCTTGCTGACATTTCCTTTCTAGTATTATTCAACTGTTCTGTGGTGTGGCATTTGGCAAAAACAATTTTAATTATCTATCATGTCAGGATTATACAGGGTGTATTCAGACCGTGACCGGAAACTAAGGTGACAAACCCACTGGCGTTAAAGAAAATCCTGAAAAAAAATATTTTGAAGTTTTCCTAACAACCATAGGTATAAAATATATGTGGTTGTTAGGAAAACGTCACCTTAGCTATTACCTACCTTAGTTTCCGATCACGGTCTGAATACACCCTGTATATAAATAATAATCTTCGTTTGTTGTTTTAAGCGACTTTTGAATTACAATAGAATGTATACAGCATAAATGCAAAGTATGTGACAATACACATACCTTTGGTAAACCAAACAGCATTTCCACGACGCCGAAGTGGCTGCCCGGCCCGATGGTGGCAACTTCTTTACCGGTGTCGTTAAGAACGTTGCAGTGGCCCTAAAATAATATACGTACATACATACATCTTTTAACAAATTATAATCTCACACTCATTCAAACACACTCTTCAAAGAGTTGGCAGAATTTCCAAACCTACGTTTCGCCACTAGCTTTAGTCTATTTCCGTTTTGGGAGCACATTAATACACACCGTGGTGCTCCCGAGAACTTCGTAATAAAAAAACCCGGAACATCACTCGCCGCACGTATCTCGCAACCGAATAACCGAAATTCTGCACGCTACAAGTTGTTATTATTCACCAACCCTCTGTACTGTACTGACTGCCTCGTGGTCTCGCGGTACAAGTATGTGCCGTGCGATCTAGAGGTCCTGGGTTCGATTCCCGGGTCGGGCAAAGTGTTATTGGGTTTTCCCATTAGGAAATTCTCAGTAGCAGCACGGAGTCTGGAATTGTGCCCGAAAAACGGCAATAGGCTCGCCCCCTATGTGTGACTGATACATACCTGGCGAAATGTGGGTGCAGAAATGCACCTCTGCCTACCCCTTCGTGGAATACAGGCGTGAGTTTATGTATGTATGCCTCTGTACTACAAGTATCAGAACTTACTCTAAAACTTCCAAGGAACGCATACGATTTCAACTATGCGTTTTAATTAAAATAGTCGCACCTTTTGCAAGATGTACATGTCGCGGCCGATGTCGGCTGCGTGCTGCACTATTTCATTGTCCGGGAGAACAATTGTTCTAGTATTTGCTGCGACAGTCTGCAGGAAGTCCCGGTTGCGTTCCTGGGAAAATAAAAATATGTTGCATACGAAACTTTTAGGGCCACAAAAATGTGTATATACACTTCCATATCATCACCATCATCATCAGCCCATATACGTCCCACTGCTGGGCACGGGCCTCCCCTACAACTGATAGGGTTTAGGCCTTAGTCCACCACGCTGGCCCAGTGCGGGTTGGCGGACTAGACACCTATCACACTTCCATATATTATGTACATTACATTAAAACTAGTAGTACACATTTTTGGACACTAACGTTTAGACGTCCATTTAAAAATTAAAATTAGCACTATACGGGTGTAAACAGACAGTGATCTACAACTAAGGTTGGTAATATTACGGAGATTAGAAATACATTGACGCTAAAATAAAAATAAAAATAAAAAAATTTGACGTTTTTCTTGTCACCATAACTATTACCGATCATTTTAATGTTTTAAATAAAAAATTAAGTCAAAACTTCGGTGTCCGAAAATATGTGTACTACTAGTTTTTATGTAATGTACATTGAAGTGTGAGAATAAATATTATTTAAACAGTAAAGAAGGATTTGCAAGACTTGAAAGTTGAAAAAATGAGCATGGTAATGTGGCATACCTACCCTAAAACCGTAAGTTTTATCGAATAAAAAAATGGTGAGCATATGTATGTATATTAATAGAAAATATTTGTCCGTAATTCATAATAGAACTGCAGAAAAGAGGCCATTCCATCACCTTTCAATCGGTAAGTGTTATATGAAAAGGCTTAATATATACATAAGTAATATTACTTTTCTTGTTTCTTTTTTTTAAAGTATAGTAGAGATATATAGTTTTATGTTGGGAACTAGTGGCATTAATTACATATCACGATTTGCTTGTTTCTCACACCTACTTCATAAAAATCTGCATCGCAATTAAGAAAGCGTTATAGGGAACGAAAGTTCACGAACCGAGTAAAACAATATTACACTCCAAAAATTCTCGGCGTAATTAATTCCAAAATACCAAGCGTAGTCCCAATTAAGTAAAATGATTTAATGGAAATGTTGTATTACGAATTTAAAACAAGCTCTCACATAATTTCTCGTATTAATCAGATTTAAGCTGTGGTTCACAAAATTACAATCATTTTATTTAATTAATTTATTGTCTTTATTACGTATAGCTTCGAATTGTTAACGGTTCGATTCGTTCCGGGAAAAATCTTTTTTTTTGCTTTGTATGGAAGAGAAAAAAATTGTTTACTTAACTCCCACACTAAATAGTTTTTATTAACGTTAAAAACATGCTATTTAATTTCCCTTATTTTGGTATTGAATATTCATATCAAAACAGTAAAAAAAGGGTTTCGACATAATTTAAATTCACTAAGAGTATAACTAACCAATAAAAAACTCTTTTATAATAGTTTAGTTTTTTCTATATAAAAATTATCTATAACAGCCCCAATCACTGTAACTAACTAAATTAATCAAAATTGATCCATCGATATAGACATAAAAGTGTTAAGAACTACAACTACAATGAGAATGTCAAGTACTTGAAATAGCGGACAATGCAGCAACGTTTCAACCATTTCTATAGATAGCACCTCTTGTTGAATGTTCGCCGACATATCTTTGAATATCTCCTCAGTCGATACCGCGTGGTTGTAATACCTGCAATACTTGTCGAGTATTACCTACTTACTTGTTACTTGTTGAGTGAAAATATATATGCTTTTTCCTCCTTAAAAAAAAGTAAATTGAGCCAGATGATGGTAAATTGTCATCACCGCCTATCACTCACGGATCTAGAAGAATCATTTCGTCACTTTAAATGAGTAAGCTTTTTTTTAAGGTTCCTAAATCGTTTTAGTAATTAAAAACTGCATAGGGAATTGATTGCATGAGATGGATATTATATGGCAGCGATATAGCTCTGTATCTCCAAAGAAATGGAGGTTTCTATTTTCACGTTCCACCAGCTCAGACTTCAATGTAATAGAGAGCCAGTTAAAAAGACGAGCTTCATGAATTTCCTCAAGAAAAGCCGAGAACATTTTAACCCGACCCCGGTTTCAAATTTAGAATCGTATATACCTATTTCTGCCTCGGAAAAAATGAGGTCATGAAAATACATGAAATATAAAATATGAATATTATTTGTAGATACTCACCACTGTACACAGAAAAATTTCTTGACACGCGATTTTATCTTGCCACTTACGTGGTTTACCGACAAGAAATAAAACAGCTCCCTCATAGATTCCTGAAATTGAATGAACTTTTACTATATTTCTAAACCATGCTTACATTAAATAGCATGAAAAATGCCAGTCTGATTTGAATCTTGCTTTTATCAGGAAAAATACTATGATATATGAAAAGCCTCTTTTATAATTAAAATAAAATTGATTAATGGAGTCAAATGGATGAGAATGGAGGTGATAGAAATGCTCTAAAATATTTATTTATTTTCCACAGAGCTAACGCACCTACAACACAACACTAAATATGAATTGCATCTATTAATTTTTTCACAAAAAGGATACGTTCCTTCCATATTATAAATAATTATTGTAATTGTCTAATACTAACAGTATTAACAACAACAAAAAAGCATCAGACTATTGCCAAATATTTTATATAGCAACTAAAACATTATGATCCAAGAAACGCAATATTCTAAGCAATGAGAAATATCAAAATTCTATTAGCCGCTTATTTGACTACTTCATTAATACATTTCTTGAATCAAAGTTACATCCTTAACGTCGAAATCGAATAATTGACTAATAAAACACAACTTGTTCCAACTAAAACATGAATAACGTGTAACAAACGAGCGACACGAACCGATAACGTTGTCATTTTCTGTACAAAACTAAGTAATTCTAGTGAAGTAAAGTAACATTAATTTAAACAGCGAGCGTGCCTTGAACTTTAATTTCCTTTGTGTCGAGAGAAAATACAGGCTGCAAATTTTAGCTGTGTAGAAACAACTGAGGTAAGTTCCAAGTGTAAACAATAATACCACCTGCAACAAAGCACTAGTACAGACAGATTACAGCGACAGAACAAAGGTTAATCAGCGCAACGACAATGCAGATTACGTTGACGGTGCAAATAGCTGAGATATCTTAGTTCCAGCTTTATATGAGGGTAAATTGATAGGTATAATGGAAAATGTGAAAACTTTATGCAATCGCGGCGGTACAGGTACAGCTTTATTTTGTTTGGTTTACTAACCAAGCAAAGATTAAGATTAATATTTCACCAACGCAATTTCTGTACACTAGGACTGACAAGGCCAAGAGTAGAAGAAATATTAATTTATCAGCTCGATCAATCTCACTACAAAAATAAATCCGGACGAAAATATGTATAAACTGTAAAGATACCTTTCCCAAACAATAACGGGAAATTCATTTGGATTTTTAAATTTTGAAGCAGTGATGGCCTCAAGGTTTAGGCGCGCGGTCGAGAATTTCGGCGGTCGCAGGTTCAAACCCCAGGCACACACCTCTGACTTTTCGAAGTTATGTGTGTTTTCACAATGAATTATCACTTGCTTTAACGGTGAAGGAAAACATCGTGATAAAACCTGCACACCTAAAAGTTCTTAGGAATTTCTTAGGTGTGTAGTCCGCCAACCCGCACTAGGCCAGCGTGGTGGACAAAGGTCTAAACCCTCTCAGTTGTAGAGGAGGCCCGTGCCCAGCAGTGGGACGTGTTTGGGCTGATGATGACATAAGCTGCGCATAGCATTCTCCGAAGTTATACAGAGTGTAAAAGACCGTGATCGAAAACTAAGACAGGTTAAATAAGGTTGCTCTAGCAGAAAGAAGATTATGAGGCCATACACCACCACTTACCACCATTAAATCGATGAGTCCAGGTGCTATATCAGATGTCCCGGTTCCGGTGAACACTGATGTTCCAAACGAGAATGATGACATCATAGGATGTTCGTGTTTTGCGTTGTTTGTCATAAACACCTTCGTCTCCCAGTAAATTAGAAGGGACATCCAAGAGTTCTGTGTTGGATAAAATGTCGTTAATTGTTTGTTTTATTTCTCCTGAATTATTTAATACACAATGTAATAAAAAAAACTTTTTTGTTAACATTGTAATTTTATTACACTGTTTTTTTTAATAGACATACCTTTTCTAACTTCACATCAAAACACAATATTAAGAGGGGCATGTAAAAACTGCTCATACTATTAACGTAATATAAATATAAAGTAAACTACAACATAATACAAAACAAAGTAAAGATACAATAATTTAAAGAGAAAAACGGGAAATAGCGAACATACCTCACGGCACAGTGTTCTAGGACATGCAAATAAATATAGAAAACTTCCGGACCAGTAGCTGAATATGCAGAATAAAATGAAAAACTTCAATAAACACAGAAACTGAAACAAATAGTCCATGAATTCTTTTGGTATCATTAGATATACGCATATTTTCACAAGTGTATCCTCAAATTCGCCAGGTGTGTTTCAAATTATAAGCACTGCTAGTGTGAATTTTCTAATGGAAAAGCTCAATAACAATTTTCCTGAGCTAAGAATCCAACCTATGACCACTGGATGGCACGACACAAATTTGTGGCGAGAGACCAAGAGTCCGCCAAGGAAAATGATGTCCACATAATCCATCATTGATAAGAAAAAAGTAGAATAAAAAAAGTAAATGTTTTTAATTTATTTATTTGTGTTCCACATACCTTAACATGACTATTGAAGTTCCTCTCCCATTTGCCGAAATAATCCCATATATGCCAAACTTGAAGAACTGGGAACAATTTGGCCACCTGGCCTGCAACCGATTCGCCTTTAAGGTCCAGGGTGTCAGTAAATATGTATATAGGAAACAAAGAAATTATGTCCATGTAGAACCCAACTGACGACATTTTTACTTCTGCGATCTCTTTGACTGTCACTTTTCTGATATTCTGTAAAACAACATGAAGGTACTACCTCACATTTAACCTATAGAGCATGTTCTAACATTGACAGAAATTAGATTACTTCTTCCCGAAACACTGTAGATACTTTTGATATTAGTACATAATGAATATGACCCCGTATACTGACTAGAAAAAGGTGGAGGGTATCGGAAATGAAATTGCTTTATGAAATTGAAATGAAATTGCTTTATTTGGTCACGTAGGCAATCAAATAGCACTTATGACAAGTCAATACAGAAAAGAAAAATCTTTTATTATTACATTATAATTTAACTATGGTTCATTTTATATAATTTGTACAAAAATATTTACGGTTTTTTTTTTATAATTTATTTTTAGTTTTCATCAGGAAATACATAATATCTTATTATTATTATTTTAAAGTAAATAACGAGATGGACCCTGTGTATTTCCGAAACGTCACGGATGGATGAGGGTTGCTAAAGACCGAGATGGTTGACGCTTACTTGGGGAGGCCTACATTCAGCAGTGGACGGCGATAAGCTGTGTATATAGTACGTACTGCTGGTCACAGGCCTGTCACTCGCACTAACCTCACATATAACTTCCACCTACGACAGCCAAGATCGTGATGAGCGCTTACTGCTAACTATACCATTCATCATCAGCCCATATACGTCCCACTGCTGGGCACGGGCCTCCTCTACCATTGAGAGGGTTTAGGCCTTAGTCCACCACGCTGGCCTAGTGCGGGTTGGCGGACTACACACCTAAGAAATTCCTAAGAACTTTTAGGTGTGCAGGTTTCATCACGATGTTTTCCTTCACCGTTAAAGCAAGTGATAATTCAATGTGAATACACACATAACTTCGAAAAGTCAGAGGTGTGTGCCTGGGGTTTGAACCCGCGACCGTCGAAATTCTCGACCGCGTACCTAAACCTCAAGGCCATCACGACCATGCCATGCAATCATGCCAACTATACCATTACCACCATAAAAATAAATGCTTATGATACAGCAACATCAATAGAATGAATTCCGCAAACTATAACAACAGTTGGATTATTAAATATAATTTGCTTCTAAAGTTGAAATCTGCAGCCAGAAGACTTAAAGTATTATTATTTCTATGCCTGATAATTAATGTGACAAAAGAGCGTGCAAGCGGAGATTACGCGACGCCTCATTTCCATCCATCAACTCAATGACAAATAGTTTGGCAAACTGAAGCCACAAGACGCAAAATTGTTAGAGTCAGAGATATAAACAAGGTTAGCAATAAATATTTAATGATGTTCATTGTACATAAATCGTATTCCCAAATGCGTAGGAAGAGTAACATTTATATTCTACATCTAGTTCTGTAAACTACACATGTCCTTAAGTCCCAAGTAATATAGGGCGAAATACGGCCAAATGATTTTGGCCCAGTTCCAGACTCCGTGTTGCAACTAAGAATTTCCTACAAAAAATACCCAGTTACACTTTGGCGGGGCCGGGGATCGAGCTTATGTAATAAACGCCACACATTCATACCTCTGGGCGGTCCTAATTTCTTTTGAAAGTAATTTCGAAAGTTTTAAATATCTTGGAATTAGAAACGTAGTGCCGACGGTTTATCGCTTCTGACTAAGCTACCTCACTTCATATTATCAGTTATTCTAATAAATGTAAAATATGTACATTACTAGCTTTGGGACTACGCTCGGCCCAAACGCAATTTTATAAAATTATGTAGCCTAGATCCAATCTCAAGGTCAATCAAAAAACATTCGAATCGGCCAAAATTTATCAAATAAAAGCGATGATAGACAAACGCGAGAGTTAATTTTGCATTTATGAAAATACTAGCTTTTGTCCGCGACTTAGATTACAGAGTCGGGTTCAGTAATAAAATAAGTTGTAGTCTATTTTACTCCACAGAGTCCCAATTATGTCCATACCAAAAATTAATCAAATCGGTCAAATGATTTAGGCGTAAAAGCGTAAAAGGCATACTATAAAGTTATTCTCGCGTTTATAACTATACCCATTTCCACGGGAACACAAAATTTTATCGGGATAAAAAGTATCCTATATTACTTTACAGGATCCACCGTCTATTCTATCCCCATACCAAAAATCATGCAAATTGGTTCAGTAGATCATTAATTTTTTACTCTCCGTATTATTTTTTTTTTTTTTAATATAAATTATTTATTCTATGTTACTTCTAATACCTCCAAGAATATGTGTACAAAGTTTCATGACGATCGGTTGAGTACTTTTTGCGTGAAAGCGTAACAAACATCCCTGCATTCACATTTATAATATTACAAACATACATACATACATAAACTCACGCCTGTATTCCCCGAAGGGGTGGGCAGAGGTGCATTTCTGCACCCACATTTGGCCAGGTATGTATCAGTCCCACGTAATAGGGGGCGAGCCTATTGCCGTTTTTCGGGCACATTTCCAGACTCCGTGCTGTTACTGAGAATTTCCTAATGGAAAAACCCAATAACACTTTGCCCGACCCGGGAATCGAACCCAGGACCTCTAGATCGCACGGCACATACTTGTACCGCGAGACCACGAGGCAGTCGTTTATAATATTAGTAAGGATATAGTATGGATATGACTAGATATAGAAATAAAAATACCTTTTTGATAATAGCAGTAGTGAGCTGTAAGTAAAGATTCAACAGAAGGCCGGCAGTCACGATGGTGCCAAGGACTTTCTCGGCGTCGTACTGCCTGTTCGTAATGGCCGAGTAGGGAGACATCACGCAAACATACAACACTATTAAGAAGTGCGCCAAGTCGCACATGTACGTCTGTAAGTGATATTATGTGTAATGACATGAAATGTGCGGCTAATGTAATATTCTTCTTTGCCTGTTTGTTCATATTTTACTTAAAGTATTAGAAAAGTTTTCGAAAATTAAAATGGTTATGCCACATTATGTAAGGTTTTTGTCAAGTAAATTCATAGAAGCGTGTGAAATCACCAATTTTTTTAACCCTTATTGTATTTGGGAAGGCCCGTTCTATAGCTATATTTGTTGACATTGTGGGATCTTGATTGTGAAAATTAAAGTTGAGGATTGTCATCCACATATTTTTGTCGTGTTTATTACATTATTATTTATTATAGGTCACTTGTAGTTCTTAATGCCATAACCTAAAACACTCACAATGCGAGATCGGGACTAAGTTAAGCTTTTGCTTATGTTATGCTCTTGAATTCTAAGATGTATTCGTTGGTAAAATACGTATAAATTATTAATCATTTATCACTTTTTAAACTATTTGTGTAGTGTGGGTTTTTACTTGCTTCAAAGCTACATTATTTACAATATCTTTACTATTGAGACATAACATTAATAGTAATTCTTACAAAATCCGTGTCAGGTTCCAAAATCCAAGGGAAATTCGATCTCAAACAAATCCTTGGCGCGTCGATGGTCGTAACATTACTTGTTACTTCATACAGCTCTAGATATTCGGTCGTAAATTTTGGTAAACGCACATTATTTTCATCTGAAAATAATTTACTTTCTATAATAGTAAAAGTAGATGAGATCTTCGATTTACGACTTGGCATAGTAACTTTTGGACATGATAGAACGGAACTTAGAAACAAAAACACCTAATAGCCTAACACCTACTTATAGAACCTTCGTCTGGATGTATACCAGTAGCAGGGCTGCCAGATTGTATAATTGGATACAAAATATGTATAATCGGATGGTGTATTGTATTCATGACCATGTCGTATAATACGATACAAAAACATACGGAATGAAATCAAACTGTCTAAAAGCTAGGGTAACTAAAATAAAAAATAAAAACAAGAGCTACTGTCCAGTCTCGAGTTTTCGAGCATTTATCTAGGTAGGGTAACTGAAATTCTAAAAAAAAGTCTCGAATCTCGACCATTTATCTAAGTAAAAATTAAAAAAAAAACAAGAGCTAAATTACAGAATGGTTATATATCATGCGATCAAATTTCGTATAATTGCAGATACTAAACCGTATAGCTGCGATTTATTTGCTGGCAGCCCTGACCAGTAGTGACATCATAACACTAGAACCAAGTAGTTATATACTATGTTATATGACGATTTATCTTTTGCTATATGATTAGCACGGCATGTAAGCAGCAAATTCATTTCGCATTTGACCGATGGTATCTCTGTCTCACAAGTGGGACCTGGATTTGTGAGAAACCTCTATTATTGAGAATTCCCGGCACTTTTTCATTACCTATCATGACCCCATATACGTCCCACTGCTGGGCACGGGCCTCCTCCACAACTGAGAGGGTTTAGGCCTCATATCACCACGCTGGCCTAGTGCGGGTTGGTTTCATTACCTATGTTAAAGATAATTAACGTTTTTGTATAATCCAATTGATCTTTTTCTTTTTTTGATTAGTAGTTCAGTACTTCAATATATGTTTTAACTATTGGTGGGAATTGTTTTGGATTGTGTACTATTTTTTTACTTCATATTTTTGATTGTACTTGTTCTGTCTGTTTCCCAAATAATAATAAAAAAATGGTCTCGTCAGATCCTAATTAACCAGGTTTCACTGTATCTACTTCAATCGATTACAAACAAAGCAATAATTCTTAGTAATTTTAATATAAATATATTGTAATGTACCTATTAGTTAGGATTTCTCGTTTTACTTATTTAATAATACAAGCTAATTATTTCTTTACATCAAAATTTGACGTATAATTCACTCATCGTTACCATCAACAGCAAATTTCTATAACTCTTAATATACAACAACCAAGCCGTTAGCACAAGCAAAAGAGTATTGATACTAAGAAATATGAACTTTAATACCTTTGTAATACATGTGAGAATCGTCCACAAAAGTGGGATCTTCTTCCTCGGCGCCGACCAAATTGTCTTTAAGCACTTTCATGGGCCGATAGCGAGTTCGAATGAGCCTCGAATCCCCTTTATCGTACTTCATTATTGATTCCTAAAATGAATATTTCAATGTAACTTGCGGCTGCTCTGATTTGTGTATTATGAAATGCTGATTTATTATGTAGGGATTATATACATAGTTTAAAATATGAGGATCTAAGAAAGTCGTGATGACCTCGAGGATAAGGCACGCGGACAAGAATCACGGCGGTCGCAGGTTCAAACCACGGGCACACACCTCTGATTTTTCGTAGTTAAATATGTGTGTATTCACAAAGAATTACCACGTACTTCAACAGTGAAGGAAAACATCGTGAGGAAACCTGCACACCTAAAAGTCATTAGGAACTTCTTAGGTGTATAGTCCGTCAACCCGCACTAGGCCAGCGTGGTGGACTAAGGCATAAACCCTCTCAGTTTTAGAGTAGGTCCGTGTCCAGCAGTGGCACGTATATTGGACTGACGATGGCCTAAGAAAATGATTAAGGGAGGATTTAGTTTAACGCTATGTGGACTATTCTTATGTCTTCATCATCGAGCGTGTAAGTGAAATTGTATTAGTTACACAGATATTTTAAACTCCACGTGATAGACGAAATCTTATTGATGGTTACCAGAAAATTCTCTAGACTCCGTGCTGCTAGTAAAGATAAAGACACCCGGGAATCTAATCTAGGCCTTTTAGACCGCACACACCAAATCATAAAATTTGTGTAAGTTATATCTTAACAAAAAATTCTCAAGCTGTTTTGAAAATAAATAAATAAAAACCCATAATTGGTTCCATTAAAATCCTTAACATAAACGCTATGTAAAGGCTTATTCTGAGTGCAGAATAAGCCTTTACAAAGCGTTTATGTTATCTTACCTGCTTTCGCCTAGAGTTTTGCAGTCTATCTCCTATTTTACAGCGAATGTGCTTCAACACCGCGGGATATTCAGATATGGCACGCATAAAATCTGTTCGCCGGAGTACCTGAAAGTAATTTCCGTTTGTAAATAGATATTCTACAGACACGCCTCGGAATACTCCGTATTATCAAAGCGTCTATGCTAGAATTTGTGAAGTTTTGGATATAAAAAAAACATATGTAGGTACATATTACATTAAGCAGTGATGGCCTCGAAGTTTAGGCGCGCGGTCGAGAATTTCGGAGGTCGCAGGTTCAAACCCCAGGCACACACCTCTGACTTTTCGAAGTTATGTGGGTATTCACAATGAATTATCACTTGCTATAACGGTGAAGGAAAACATCGTGATAAAACCTGTACATATAAAAATTCTTAGGAATTTGTAAGGTGTGTAGTTCGCCAACCCGCACTAGGCCAGCGTGGTGGACTAAGGCCTAAACCCTCTCAGTTGTAGAGGTGGCCCGTGTCCAGCAGTGGGACGTATTTGGGCTGATGATGATGATGACATATTACATACATAACCTCACGCCTGTGTTCCTGAAGGAGAAGGCAGCGGTGCATTTCTACACCGAGATTTCTCCAAGTATATATCAGTCCCACGTAATATAGGGTGAGCCTATTCCCGTTTTTCGGGCACATTTCCAGACTCCGTGCTGCTAGGTACTGAAAATTTCCTTATGAAAAAACCCAATAACGCTGTACCCAACCCGGGAATCGAACCCGGGGATAAACATATACAAAAGCCGCGACCACGACCACGAGCCCGTCTGTTAAAAAAATATATTAAAGAAATTGTTTAGATATAAGAGATAGCGTTGCTTTATAGAATTGTTGGCTTCCACATATAAATTCTTACTACGTAGTAAAAGATGTAAACTAGAATTTTATCTAACCCAAGTGGTCACGTCATGCTATAGCTATATTTATAAACTATACATATAACCAGTTTACAACTAATTTGTTTATTTATTTATGGAAGACTAACAGCTACAATACAACTAGGTTAAAAAAACATAACAATTAACATAAAGCCAATAACAAGTCTTCACTAATAACTACAGATCAGTAAAAAATAAATAGTGTGCAATAAAGGATAGATAACAATTAAAGTATAATAATAAATTAAGTAGAAAGTCGAATAAAGCTACCACTAAATAGGTTACTAAAAGAACCCGATCACATTATAATATAAATCCGGTTTTTGGAAAAAATTACGGCTCAAACATCTCCTTGCAGATGCAACACTCACCGAAAATGGGTCTATATTATGGTCTTTACAAAGTCTATTGAAGTTAGCGCATGCTCGCAAAAAGAAACTATACTATACTAAGGTACAAACACTAGCCACAAACTAGCCGTAGCCGTATTTATAAACAATTTTGTTGAATACACAATCATTTCCATTACTGTATTACAGACACTGTATCTTCCCCAAACACTAACCTGTAGTTCTACGTAGGTGGCCGCTTTCACAGTTACCTTTGAAGGTATTGAGTAAAATAGGCTCAGTTCTCCCAGTACCTGGAATTGAATAATACCCTCGATCCCTTCTCTAAGTAACAATAGACGAATACGGGACATAAATATATAATAACAATAAATAATAAATACACCCAACAGTCACATACATAGTTCTGATCCCACACTAAGATACAAGTCTTGTGTCGTGGGTATCAGAAACTACGAGAGACTTTTCGGTCTCACATACACCCAGACCCGAAACAAATATTTGTGGATCACACAAACATTTTTCTCGGTGCGGGGATCGAACCCGCGGCCACTCGTTTCGCAAGCTGGTGTCTAGCCAACTGCGCCACGGGGCTGTCATTTAAAACGATATTCCTAATAGAAAGGAGAATTTCTTGTATACAAATTGGTCATGTTTTTAAGGTAATCATAATATTTTCTCGCCTGTTCTAATAACAAATTCAACTATTGGTTCCCAAATCTCCAATATCCCTGTCATACCTTTGCCATATTCGAGATCAGCTAGTTTAGCCTGCCCAACGAACATCCAAACTTGCCATAGCTTGTTCAGAACCTCACGGAATAAAATATTGAAAACTATTCAGAATGACTGCCAAATGAAATATCACAATCAATTATTGCAAATCCAGTATTGACAAAATATTTCGGTTTACTGAAAAGAATTAATAGACTACATACATACATACATAAACTCACGCCTGTATTCCCCGAAGGGGTAGGCAGAGGTGCATTCCTGCACCCACATTTCGCCAGGTATGTATCAGTCCCACGTAATAGGGGGCGAGCCTATTGCCGTTTTTCGGACACATTTCACATGCTCACGTTAAAAAATAATTTCATACCATTTCTTCTATAATAATACCCACCGTGTTTTCTTTAAAAGCAATCATAGGACTCTCATCGTCTTCGTCTGATAGCATCTCAATGATACCTCTTTTGACACACAGCATGCCATTCTTCACAACGCCTTGACTCCAGATGTGCTGTCCAGCTAAATATATCTCGTGCTTCATGAGCAGGGATATTTGACGCATGAAAGATTCATCTGGGTTAAACAAATAAACAACAAGGGATTAATGATACGGGGTTCAGAAATGAGGAGATCCGTAGGAGAATTTAAGTAAGGCTGATGGATTGCGAGTGAAAAACCAAAGGTCTAATCGGCTGGTGTTAGTGATTCACATTCCTACATAGAGAACACTAAGTAAAGCACAAAAACTGTCATTATAGCCCTCGCCAATATGTCGTAATCCGGGATCAGAACCCACGTTCACCCGATTTTTTAACAGGTGGGTTTCATTATCACTATCGCTGCTTATTTATCTTCTTGGACAGGAAAAATGCATATGTTGTGTGGATTAGTGAGAAATAATTGCAATTAGTCCTCGCTAAGTTAAAAAAAGTTAGCTTTTTCTCCACTTAGGAGTTGAGACTGTAGGTCGCCCAACTATAAATAAATACACCCAACAGTCACATACAAATAAACAAGTTCTGACCCCACATTAAAATACGTCTTGTGTCGTAGGTATCAGAAACTACGAGAGGCTTTTCGGTCTCACAAACACCCAGACCCGAAACAAATATTTGTGGATCAAACAAACATTTGTCTCGGTGCGGGGATCGAACCCACGACCTCTCGTTTCGCCACGACAGACACGAGCCAACTGCGCCACGGGACTGTCAAACAACAATAATTACGTCTTCGCCTTGCGATTCTTTCGATTTCACCTTGCGATTACTTAAATACTTTACAAACTTCATTTAACTTACGAGTGTCTCTAAACAGCAAAGAGCTATGGAAGTAACCAACATTGATGTCAAAAATCAGCTCCATTTGCAGCGGTTGCGGCAGTTTTTGCAACTGCCTCGTTCTGAGAACTCCATCCTTCATTTCCCACAACAGTTCTTTGTACTTTTTCGCCTGATCCAGTAACCAGGGTTCGACTCCTCGTAACTTCAAATAGTTTAACATGTGAAGGTACTGTAGAAGAAAATTTTTATTTTAGTGATTACTCTGTTACTTAGAATTATTCACTAGGGGTTTTATATAAATCTCCCAACACTTTACATATTTCTGACCCCACACTAAGACACAAGTCTTGTATCGTGTGTATCAGAAACTACGAGAGACTGTTCTGTCTCGTAAAAACCCAGACCCGAAACAAAATATTTTTGGATCACACAAACATTTGTTTTGGTGCGGGGATCGAACCTGCCGCCTCTGGTTTCACAAGCTGATATCTAGCCAACTGCGCCACGGGGTTATCAAATATATTTTTTATCAAAACACACAGCGTTTTACAAACCATAAAGTCAAAGTAATCGAATTAGCTCTTAATTACTATTATTATAATAAAGTTTTTACTAAAGGCACCTCTGTGGCACGGCTAAGTGACTACACGGCAACACATGATAAGCCAATAATGTCCAAAGAAAGACTCCTGAATTTCGTCCCTAAAATGCTGAGATCCTTCTTCACTCCATATGGAATATAGTCATCAGCATTTTTAACGATACGTCAGCTTCAGTAAAAAAAAGTCACTACCGCACTGACACTATACGATAAGTACTATATGGAAAAACAGTAAATATGCTCACCCGGTCGACAAAAGCAGCTCTACGACTGTTCTCTAGAACCAACTCCCACGCAAGCATGCCGATAAACCGGTACCGCATGAAAACGAATCCAAACAGCATTAGAACTGACGTCAACCACTTTTCAGGGGCATCCTGGAAATATTACGAATTATATATCTATATCAGGCTAAATATGTCCTACTGTTGGGCATTTACGTCTTCTACATAAGCCTTCACGCCGTAATTCCAAGTTATGATAATTTTAAAAATTTGAATTAAAGATAGAAGAGATAGTAACGGTTATGGATTACCCTCATCTCAAAGAAATGATTATCATTTAATAACATTGGCCACCTGCCTCTTTGATCTCATAGCTTATTTATGCGCCGTACAATCGAGAAGACTCAGGTTGGTTTCCCGGGTTCGACATATTGTTTTTTCTCAATAGCAACACACTAATTTAAAGATAGAGACTTCAGAATATGTATGTATGTATACCACTCAAATGTAAATTTGTTGAACAAGATGCACAATTCCTCAGAGATTTCCGCCCGCCGTTCCACCCAAAATATTCTACAAAGAATAGCCAACACCAAACAAAGTGAAATTCCTCAAACTTCAATTTTGTGAAAGTGTTGGCTACAAACAGTTTCGCCGCACGCCTTTTGGGCGGAACTGAAGGCGTTTTAGTCTGAATAAAAGAAGCGACTGGCCCAAGGGCGCGTTTAAAATATGCACGTACAACGCCGGATCGAAAGAAAAGGGGAAACTTGCTATTCCCAAGCTTCGTACTTTGTTTGTAACCTACATTTCTGAAGTGAATATGGGTACGTGATGCAACGTTGAAAATGTTCACAAAAGTTTTCCTTCACCGGTGAATTACGTGATAATCATAACGAATACACACATAACTTGGAAAAGTCAGAGGTGTGTGCCTGGGGTTTGAACCCCAGATTCTCGACCGCGCGCCTAAACCTCGAGGCCGTCACGACTTGGTACCTACACTATACTAAATAAAAAGCTATGTATGCCCATACTGTAATATGTTCAACAATTCTAAATCACTAATGGATTTTTTTTTACTAACCAATGAAAACGTTTTACATACGCATGTTTGTTACGCATTGAATCTACAGTAATAGAAATAAATGTTCACTGACCAATGGAAACGCATCTCCAAATATGACGTTGTAAAGGCGACAAGCGCAGTAATACCAACAGGATCTGTAACTGTGATATAGAAATTATTGAATATAAACTAAACATTAAAGTTTTGACAATTTTTTTGAAAATCTTTGAGCAGTGGTATATTTAGATCATACAGCAATATATTTCACGATAACTCACAAATTCGTCTCGTTGTACAAACAACAAGAAAGTCGTGATGGCCTCGAGGTTTAGGCACGCGGTCAAGAACCTCGATGGTCGCGAGTTCAAACCCCAGGCACACATCTCTGACTTTTCGAAGTTATGTGTGTATTCAAAATGAATTATCACCTACTTTAACGGTGCAGGAAAACATCGTGATGAAACCTGCACACCTAAAAGTTCTTAGGAATTTCATAGGTGTGTAGTCCGCCAACCCGCACTAGACCAGCGTGGGGGACTAAGGCCTCTTAGTTGTAGAGGAGGCCCGTGCCCATCAGTGGGACGTATGATGATGATGATGATGTACAAACAACTCATTTGCGACACTTTTTTATCCTTACCAATTAAACTTCAATTTCCTAGAGCTAAAATCTTCGAGATGGTTTCTCGTAATAAAGTAAGGCTCTGAGGTAGTTTCATGCATGGAGTACCAGATGCACGTGGACGCGTGTAGTATCAGCAGAACAGTCACCATGTGCTCAACGAGATATAAGATCTTGCGTGATGTTCGCATCTGTAAGAGGAATTTCTATGTTATTTACGTGTAAAATAATTGGTAATTAACATGTTTGTACGGTGAGTCTTTCATCAATTTTAAGGCGTTCGAAAAGTACTATTTTTGCTCAAATTACGCTAAAATTGCGTAAACGCTCTTAAAGAGAAAGTCATAAGTAAATAGCACACAAGGATATAACTGTGCATGTTATAAACTAAAGCATAAAAGAATTTACTTATGAGACATATTAGTTATCATAAGATGCTTCATATAGAACGCTCTGGAAGTATTTGGGGGAGGGCTATGTCCAGCCCTGGAGTGTTTCGGCTGATGATGAAGATTAGTTATCATTCCTAGCCAGTTAGACCATATCCTTCTTACGATCAGATCAGGTCATTTACCCGGGCCTATATAAAAATTTGCCCACAATAATAACAGGTTACAATTTTGAATACGTCTAGAATTTAATTTACAATAATATTTTATTTAATAGAAGGAAATAGCGACCCGAGATGCAAAATCGTCAGAAGTAATACTAATTTGACATTTAAAATATTCATCATCAGCCCATATACGTCCCACTGCTGGGCACGGGCCTCCCCTACAACTGAGAGGGTTTAGGCCTTAGTCCACCACGCTGGACTAGTGCGGGTTGGCGGACTACACACCTAAGAAATTCCTAAGAACTTTAGGATTTGTTTGTAAATCAAAGCTCTTGCGGCTAATCAAGCGCTTACCTCCTTGTGTAAATACTTACATGCTCCTTTACACTGTCTAAAAATGTGAAGAACCTGTAAATTCGTCCAATACTGAGCCACCTCCCCAACATCAACCATTCCGAATTATTTTTTTCATTGTAAGTAACTGAAATCGTATACAACATTATAAATTATTATGTATAAATTAATTAAACTGAGTATTAGTAAATATTCTTGAATATGTAACGCACATTAGGATTATGTGGTAACAGATGTAAATATCACTTTGCTTTTAAATAATTTTGTGGTAAATAAATAAAAATAACTATTAGTCCTTTATTTCTAGATGTAATATAGAAATTAATTCATAACTATCCTAACTTTCTCTGCGGTTCCGTTTTATAAACATGAAGAGTAGCGCTATCATGAGGTTTTGAGTTCAATTTTAATGGGATTTTTCCTAAGGAAATCCTCATTAGCTTGGATACTGGACCAGTATCCGGAAAACTCATAATACCACATTGCCTCCAACTCTTCAAATATACGATCATTAAGCGTATGTGCAAATGACCACATACTTACATATCAAGGTTAAAGGCATCAGCGAAATGACGTCATAGAACAGGCAAAACAAATTTCGTCGATGAACTCTCATATGCAGTCGTACTAGAGGCCAAAATGTATGAATTAAGTGCACAAACACGTCAACGAAGAATATGATATCTCCAAAGATGATGATCACTCCGAAGATAGACCATACGTTTTGTATGACGTACGCCAGAAGAAGATGTATCACAAACTCTGTCATCACGGTCAGTAGAATTGTGACCTAAAAGATAAAATAGTTGATTATGGGCATATAGTAGGTTTAGGCCTTAGGCCACCACGCTGGCCTAGTACGGGGTGGTGGACTATACACCTAAGAAATTCCTAAGAACTTTAAGGTGCGCAGGTTTCATCACGATGTTTTGCTTCATCGTTAAAATACGTGATAATTCATTGTGAATACACACATAACTTAGAGGAGGCCCCGTGCCCAGCAGTGGGACGTATATGGGCTGATGATGATGATGATACTTTCATT
The DNA here is from genome assembly GCA_907164795.1 of Hemaris fuciformis. Classification (NCBI taxonomy): domain Eukaryota; kingdom Metazoa; phylum Arthropoda; class Insecta; order Lepidoptera; family Sphingidae; genus Hemaris; species Hemaris fuciformis. Next base: position 13,366,209 of record OU015440.1, read on the forward strand.
ACTAGGACTGAAGTAAAAAGTGGGCAGTGTTATTGGCTCGCCCTCTATTACGTGGGTCTGACACATACCTGACGAAAGATGGCCCGCTCACTTTTAAAATAATAATTATGAGTCAAAATGTTAGGTTAAGAAAGAAAAATTTTTTTTTCACTCCATCCTAATAGGCGCGAGGTTGTATGTAAATTTCATTATAATGTAATTCATATTAATGGTGGTTTAGCTAAGTGTGTGGCTAGTTTAGCGTTGTATGTGGCTAGTTGTATATAGGCGGCGTCGGGGTGCTCGGATACGGGCACGTGGCGACAGCGCCTGGTGTTGCGTGTGGATGATGCGGCGGATGAATATGGAAGCAGGCGTGAGCGCAATAACAAGCACAAGCGGTTTAAAGCGTTTAATCGCACAGTACACATATTATAGCAAAAGTCAAGACACAATAAGATAATGTTCACACACACAATAGTCACGGAAGTACAAACAAGAACAGAAGGTGATGAGACAGATAACAGTACGAATATATTAAACACGATCAGCTGTTAAGCGCGAACAAGATAAAGCGGCGAGGTAGCAGGTGACACGGGCTTCGCAAGCGAGAGAGGTGTACCGACTGGCCGCGGCCGGCGCGTGAGTTGAAGCGATGCGCGCCGTCGCTTATCTCTGTCGCCACGCAAAACAGGTTTACGCCCGACCCGTGGTATGCAGTGTCTCCAATGTACTCCACATTTAATATATTGGGTTCTGTAAGTGTAATGTATTGTAATGTATAAGTGTTTTGTGTAATGCGTGTGAGTGTAACTGTGGATAAATATACATAATATTAAATATGTTAATAAATAAAAATATTTAATAAATTAATTAAATATTAGGTACGCCACAGTGGGAATGAGTTAAATTGGAAAGCAGATAGCGTTTTAAAACATTAATATGCATTCAGTGCTGTTAAATCCTTCATCACTTTTCTCTACCAGTAAGTTTATAACCATTAATACAACAAGTATTAATTATTATTTTAGAGATTATGAAATAAAATATAATTATATATATATTCTTTTTTTTTCTTTTTGTACACACTGCCCTCCAAATTAAATCCCTTCAAGTTGTCCATCCTATGGTTGCCTTGAAAAGATCGCCATGTGCGATAAGGCCGCCATTTGTACCTTTCAATGTATGTTTTTTTTATGTTTTTTTTTTGTGTTTAGTGTACAATAAAGTGTTAAATAAATAAATATGACAAATATTACAGTGAATACAAATTTTACTAAACCTGAAACCACACATTCCACGGCGTCAACAATATCGTCCTTGTGACTCTTCCCAATCGTCCTTCCCACAGGAACTTGCCTCTTACATACTCCTGTTGAATTTTGTGCAGGGTTTGACGGCTTCCAGCATGGCTGGCGGCGGTTGTGGTAAATGTCCTGTAGATAAGATACGTAATAATGATCTATTTATGTATTGTTAGAAAAAATAATTAGTCGCGGGTAGCAGTAGACGTCATCACGTCGGCTGCCTATACGGGGTTGATACGACAGATGGGCATTAAATTACACTACGTATACTATACGTTCTTAGCATTAAGTCGACACGGAACAAAAATTAATAATACCAAAAATGAGATTTTTTTTGTTTCAAACAAACTAAATAGCTTCTTATTTGTAATAAGAGTAATGCGCAACCACCCCTTATAATAAATACTTTCACAAACCTGTACAAATTGGCAACGTCGCGCGCGGCGTGTTTTATCGTGGTGTCGTTGTACAGAGCGGCAACAACGCGTAGATTTGAGTAGGATTTACCGTTAGACGTAATCAGCTGTTAGAAAAGCTACATCGTGTTCAAATGGAGCGAAAACTTAAAATATGATTTATGACTAAACTACTGCTCCTATTTAATTGATTTTTAATAGAGCTTGAAAATGGTACCCAGTATATGCAGTTTAAAAAAATGCCCTTCGGTCTTATCAACCCTGTATATCGGGCGCTGCTGAGCGTCACAGGCGCGTTCATCGGCCGTTGTACAGTGCAGTAGCTCTGTCCGAACGTCTACGCGTGTCTTGTGTTTTCAATTTATCCTCAGTAATGTGAATTATTTAGTAATTGCAAGTGATTTCTAAATATATCTATATCAGCCCATACACGTCTCACTTTTGGGAATGGGCCTCCTGTACAACTGGGAGGGGTTAGGCATTAGTCCACCACGCTGGCCTAGTGCGGTTTGGCGGACTACTCACCTAAGAAATTCCTAAGAACTTTTAGTTGGGTGGGTTTCCTCATGATGTTTCCTTCACCGTTAAAGTTCGTGATGATTCATTGTGAATATACAACTTCGACATACCAAAGGTTGCCTGGGTTTGACTGGGTGCGAACGACGAGATTTTTGTTAGAACCGCGCGGCCATATCTCAAAAACACCACGACTATATATACATCTCACAGATATTTATTTATTTACTCTTGTATAAACTTTATTTCAAGTAAATAAACGCTATATAGGTAGCTATATTATATTTTTTCTCGCATCCTGAGTCTTTTAAGCTTTTTTATGTGTAAAGGAGTCATTTCGCTTGTATGGCGCCTACAAAATAACTGGTTAATGTAGGTTTAGCAATATACCTCTTTTCATGATGACTTCAAATAAATTTCTTTTAATTTTATTTATATGTCCAAAGATGCCAGATTTATAAAGTCAAAATTCCTTAAATAAATATAAGGATTGTTGTCAGGAAGATTCTCAAAATACACTTTATTTTATAATATTCTACAGTAGAGTCTGAAAATTTACATTCCACAGCAAAAAGGTCACATTTGAAATTATTATTCTAAACGCGACCATCGTCTAAAAGCTTTTTCTGGGTCTTTAAAAGGGGCGACAACAAAAAGAAAATGACATTATTTATACCCACCGGACATTGAAAGAATAAAAAATATGTTTATTAATAGGAACATATAAAAAGTTAGTAACTCCAATATTTTTAGAACATTACAAATGAAAATTGTGAATTGGACGTAAATAATATAAATAGAAGTAATTAATAAACCAAAGCTCTAATAAAAAAATAAAAACATAGTATATCGCCTAAATAAGTAGGCAAGGTGTGATTTTAAGCCCATGTTTCGCGGGCTAAGACCTTTTTAAGGGGGATTAATTTATTGACACTTAACAGGAAGGAAATGTCAGCATGCCGAGCGTGCCGAACCTACGATTAGACTATCACATATTTGACACGGCCACTTCTTAGTAATTTGGGTTGCGTGTAATATTAAGACTATTATAAATGTGTGAACCAATAGCAGCCCTTCATTTTTGTTTGAAATTTTTATGATTGGATATGACAGACAAGCGGCGACACTCGTCTCGATACAAAATACTGTCTATTTCCATTCTAATCTTATGTAGCTGTTCTGTGCTTAACATACATACTCCGTGTTGCTACAATTTTTTTAAAACAGGAATCCCGATTCAATAATCAAACTTGGGTTCCCCTGGTAGCCCAGGTCACTTTATTTCAAGGCGGTCAAAAGTAAAATATTAAAAGCAATATAAGCACACACAGACCCCATTGATTACGGGTCTCTTCTAGTCTTGACAGTAATTCCTTAGTCCTCCACGTCTAATCCGGGGTAATGAATTTACAATTCCGAATTAATTCCCTATCGAAAACTTTAGGTATGCAGGGTTACAAGTCGTGATGGCCTCGAGGTTAAGGCACGCTCGATCGAGAATCTTGACGGTCGCGGGTTCAAACCCCAGGCACACACCTCTGACTTTTCGAAGTTATGTGTGTATTCACAAAGAATTATCACGATTTTTAACGGTGAAGTAAAATATCATTATAAAACCTGCACACCTAAAAGTTCTTAGGAACTTCTTAGGTGTGTAGTCCGCAAACCCGCGCTAGGCCAGCGTGGTGGACTAAGGCCAAAACTCTTAGATGTAGAGGAGGTCCGTGCCCAGTAGTGGGACGTATATGGGCTGCTATGATGATGATAATGCAGGGCTCCTTACGGTAACCATCTTAATGTCCTGGTCAAGTAGTCACCATTATTACAGTACTTACTCAGTGCCAACAGTTCCTAGAGACGGTTCGCTAATACTTCTCAACATTTTGGATTTTTCCGTTTATTTTAAAATATATCAAGGAAAAAACAATTTATAATGTGTATGAAATTATTGCGTAGCCTACTAGAAACTTATTTGAATATATTTTTAATCGTGAAGTAATAAAGAGGTTTGTTAACCTTAAAGGTTTATACAGGGTATATTCAGATCGTGATAGGAAACTAAGGCAAGTAATAGCAATTTTTTTATAAGATGATTACAAACCCCCTGGCGTTAAAGAAAATCCTGACATTTTATACCGATAGTCGTTAGGAAACCTTCAAAATTTTTATTCTTTGTCGGGATTTTCTTTAACGCCAGGTGGTTTGTAATCACCGTAGCTATTACCTGCTTTGGTTTCCGATCACGGTCTGAATACAGCCTGTATTGTACAATTAAAATAATTTGTTGTGTTTTAAGCCCTTAGTAATATGGGGTACGCCGTTGCTCTTGTTTTTCCGTTGAATGGATAACCCGATAACACTTTCGCCTAACTCAAACATCGAATTCGAGACCCCTTTAAGTCGTACACTATTACAGCGGGCCCAACGAGGTATTCGTAGTAATAATAAATAAAAACACCCAAGAGTCACACACATAGTCCTGACCCCACACTAAGATACGAGTCTCAGAAAATACTAGATCTTTTCGGTTTCACAAACACCAAGACCGGACACAAATATTAGTGGATCACACAAACATTTGCCTCGGTGCGGGGATCGAACCTGCGGCCACTCGTTTATACTCGTATATCATCATACTAATTTCCGAAACGTCACTTAGTAATTTAAAACCGCCACCGGTAGTAGCATCCTCCTAGCAATTAAAACAGTCTGCCATTACAATTTTATGCCCCATTTAGGTTTCGCAAAGTAGGCCAAATGAAACGCCATATTTTGGCTGATATTGAATTTTTACTGCGGCCTCGAATTCGGATCGTAAAGTTGGTAAGAAGGATGCGGGTAGCCGTAAACTAGCGGGCGAAGCTCTTCAACGATAGATTTCACATAAAACCATATATTGTCAACATTTCGAAGTTGGGACGCGTAAACCTGAAGACAGTATAGTCTCATAGTAAAAAGGATTGAGAGCTGAATCTGAAAATATGTATCGGTTTCTTAAATGTGTCGGGGAATGACTTACAACAATATTTCCCTTATGGATAAGGCCCTTGGAACATGGTTCCCGATGACCGTTGGACGTTCATTAAAAAGTAACGTAAACAATGCACAACTTCATATACAGCAATGATGATCGAAAACTAAGACAGGTAAACTCACGCCTGTATTCCCCGAAGGGGCAGGCGGAGGTGCACTTCTGCACCCACATTTTGCCAGGTATGTATCAGTCCCACGTAATAGGGGGCGAGCCTATTGCCGTTTTTCGGGCACATTTCCAGACTTCGTGCTTTTACTGAGAGTTTCCTAATGGAAAAACCCAATTAAACTGCCCGACCCGGGAATCGAACCCAGGACTTCTGGATCGCACGGCACATACTTGTACCGCGAGGCCACGAGGCAGGTAAAAAAATACGTATTCCTAATCACTATCACTGTTATCTGTCTTAGTTTTAGATAACGGTCTGTTTGCAATCTATATAATATCGAAAATGGAAATAAGACGGATTTAATATTGTATTCCAAATAACAACATGAAATCAAACAGGTTGTAAACAGACCGTGATCTAAAACTCCGACAGGTAGTAGTGATTAAGAAAACCTAAAAAAAATTCTCTTTCTTTTCGGTTTTTTTTTTTTGGCATCAATCTGTTTTTAATCACCGCTACAATAACCCGTCTTAGTTTACGATCACGGGCTATTTACACTTAAGTAAAAAATATCAAATTAAAAAACTGTTCTGAAATACCTACTACGCACTACAAACTAGCCGATGAACTTGGCAAAAAGTACAAAACAATTTTCGCATACGAAAAAATCCAGTGGCGCAACAAAAACGCGAGCGTTGTAAAACGGGCACGCGGAACCACGCGCGCTCATATAAAATGTAAATATGCGTCCAAGCTGTACCACCAAAGAATAATTCATATTCACGGGGCAAGCGAGAACGTGAGCCGTCCATTTTGCATGGCTATTTCGGTGAAATCCCCGCGTATCCTGCTCTCATGTAATTAAGAGATTAAAAGATCAGTGCGATGCACGCGGGGATTTTTATGAAAACATTTTTCATATCAACATGCATCACACACGTCCCTTTCAAGTAACACAGGCCGCGTTTAGTCCTTCGCCATGTACATTGCGCATTTCAAGCTTATTTAACGAATGTAAAACTAAAAAAACTCTAAACGCTGATGTGAAATGGCACTCTTTCCACTCTTTGTATGTTGGTTTTATTAAACTAGTAAATATGCAACGAGATGCTGACAATTCAAAAATGCTTTTTAAAAATGTCCTATTCGTTTTCATAATAATTCGCGTTCATAATTCCGTTTTTTTAATACCTATGCTATGAATGTGTCCTAAAAATATCTATGAGAATTATATGTTAAGTGTGTAGTCCGCCAACCCGCGCTAGGTCTTCTAGTGGACTAAGGCCCTACCCTTCTCAGTTGTAGAGGAGACCTGTGACCAGCAGTAGGAAATATATGGACTGATTTCAATATTGTCTAATAAATCAGTGTACTGCCTCGTGGTCTCGCGGTACAAGTATGTGCCGTGCGATCAAGAGGTCCTGGGTTCGATTCCCGGGTCGGGCAAAGTGTTATTGGGTTTTTCCATTAGGAAATTCTCGGTAACAGCACGGAGTCTGGAAATGTGCCCGAAAATCGGCAATAGGCTCGCCCCCTATTACGTGGGACTGATACATACTTGGCGAAATGTGGGTGCAGAAATGCACCTCTGCCTACCCCTTCGGGGAATACAGGCGTGAGTTTATGTATGTATGTATGTAAATCAGTGTAGATCAAAAAACGTTTTCATAATACTAAGCTATTTAGAGCACACGACTTCGCATCCCCCCACCCAGGTGTTCAAAAGTTAAAGATTACTTAACTAAACTTCGCTGCCACCCGATAGCCGCATCGGAGTCTCGAGTCCGCCGGGACGTCTAAACTTTGACATTAAAACTGCTCTCAAGCTTCGTGTTGGAACAAATGCTAAAAACATCAAGAGATTTACAGTAGATGTTAAAAAATGTTAGTACTTTTAATTTTTTATAAGTAAAATTTTAATGCATATTCAGGGATATATTTAAATCATAATGGAGACATCTGTATACACAGTCATAAAAAAATCGTATGTTATAGTCATATGTGTGTGTACTCATAATGAATTGTCACTTACTTTAACGGTGCAGGAAAACATCGTGAGGAACCTGCACACTTAATAGTTCTTAGGAATTTCTTAGGTGTGTAGTCCGCCAACCCGCACTAGGCTAGCGTGGTGGACTAACGCCTAAACCCTCTCAGTTGTAGAGGAGACCCGTGGCCAGCAGTGGGACGTATATGGGCTGATGATGAATAGTCATATAAATACAACTATGTAAGTGTGTAATGGACTATGATTGCCCCCGTAATTTCGAATATTCAGGATAAAACAATTGTATTTATTCGTAAAAATTTATAAAGTTGTATCGATAGAAATCCCCATAAGATATTTACATACATACATACATAAACTCACGCCAGTATTCCCCAAAGAGGTAGGCAGGGGTGCAATTCTGCACCTACATTTCGCCCGGTATGTATCAGTCCCACATAATAGGGGGCGAGCCTATTGCCGTTGTTCGGGCACATTTCCGGACTCCGTGCTGTTACTGAGAATTTCCTAATGGAAAACCCCAATAACACTTTGCCTGACCCGGGAATCGATCCCAGGACCTTTAGATCGCACGGCACATACTTGTACCGCGAGACCTCGAGGCAGTTATATATAATATTGTAAGAGAAATGAAAAACATCAATAGCAATATTACAGAAAAACCACAACACACTGAAACCATACAACTGTATGGTTTATATTATGTTATGTTATCGCACATTCATTGCCATTTCATTTCAAACAAGCCAAATACAAAAGGCAACAATAAACATAATACCAGCAGTGACGCGGAACATAACTAAACGATTCACAAAGAAAAACTTTATTAAAGGGAACAATACCAATTTCACGTTGTTTAAGTGGAAGTTACGTAGGCAGCCATAGCTATGGAATAGTTGCAAATTACACGACACACAGACGACGCAAACGATCAACATTCATCATCAGCCCATATATATAAAATACGTCAATACCTATACATAGTTTCGACTCCATTTTAAAAATAAATACACGTGTTATGCCTCCTCTACAACTGAGAGGGTTTTAGACCTTAGTCCACCACGCCGGCCTAGTGCGGGTTGGCGGACTACACACCTAAGAGATTCCTAAGAACTTTTAGGGGTGCAGGTTTTCACGATGTTCTCCTTTACCGATAAAGTACGTGGATGATTCTTTGTGAATACACACATAATTTCGAAGAGTCAGACGTGTGTGCCTGGGGTTTAAACTCGCGATCATCGAGATACTCGACCGCGTGCCTAAACCTCGAGGCCATCACGACTAAAACAATTAACATTTGTATGTTTTTATTTACCTATTACCTGATTGGCTATTTCTATTATACTGCAGCAGCACGGAGTATGAAAATTTACCCAATTGGTAACGTATCAAGGAATAAGTTGAACTAAAACTACAGGTACCGAAACGTAGAAAGAGAAATACATCTTTACCCAACATTTGGACAACAAGCCACGAGTCAACATTTTATCGAGTGGTATAGCCACGCCTAAGGTATGCCATTATGTCAAAGAAAGCTAATGACCACATTGTTACACTGCTAATAAATAAATAAGGTGCTGTGATTCAGATCAAAACTATCAACTCTTCATCATTGTATTGATAATTAATTTTGTGAATACCAACACTTAAGTTTCTTGTCTGTTTTGACATCCGTTGCATTTAGAACTGGATGTTAAATAAATTTAAAAATTACCTTTTATGGAGTATCAATAATTATTTTAATTCATAACATTGGTTTGAATGTCACTGATATCAAGAATTATGCAAACGTAAGTAGGTGTCACTAAGCCCGCATGTAAGTGACGTTATCTCTAAGCTTATGTTTTGGTTATGATCCAACTCAACATTGATAGAAATATTGCTAACATTAACTTTACATATAAATAAATACACACCCAACAGTCACATACATACTCGTTGCGCAAGCTGGTGTCTAGCCAACTTCGCCACGGCGCTGCACATATGATGACGCAGTGGATATAATGTATACTGTACATATTGATTAATGTAAAAGAGACTTTGCGTATATACGAGAGAACTTAAAAGAAGATACTTAAAACAACAAAGTTTCTGACACAGCACAGCGTATTAACAAACTGTAGCTATGTTGAGTGGGATACACCACGCTTAAACGAAGCTAAACTGTTCGAAAAGACCGTCACGAACTAGCCAACAAGTTGTTTATTATCCTCTGCCACTCATTTGCTGCACCCGTAAATCACGCGGAACAAGCCAGTTCGAATAAAAAAGCAAAATGTCGGCAGTCTCAGCCGTGATGTAAAAATGTACGTGGCCGAGTACCGCGGCTGCATGAAAGGTGGAAGTAACTTAGTGTAGTTACTGCACTTCTAATTAGCTGTACTGCCGTATGACCGGCTTTGTAGCGCGCCCCACGCGTCCCTCGGCTCTCTGCGAGATGAGACTCGTCTATACAGGGTTGGGTCTGAGGGTGGGAGATGAAGACATGTGCCGTCTATTGACGTGTAAGATAACCTGAACTATTGTTTATCGAAGGTAGGAATCTCGTAGGTAAAGAAAAAGTAAACGATAGAAAAAATACGGTATGCACAAAGGACTTGACTATAGATTCAAGACGCAAAAATACCGTGTTACACACAGTTCACCTATAGGAAGTTTCCAGGGTCATTGACATTATCGAAAGTTATTCAATGAATGTTCATCGTTATGACCCATGGCTTTTGATATGGGTCTAGCTTAGTGAGCCGCAGTTTTCACCACTGTTCACCCCTGATTCGGAAAGCCGGAAATAATGATATTAGATTTTTGCTCGTTAACTTTTGGACTGCGTTAATGGTGTAACGCGTTTTTGTACATACATACATACATAAACTCACGCCTGTATACCCTGATGGGGTAGGCAGAGGTGCATATCTACATCCACATTTCGCCAGGTATGTATCAGTCCCACGTAATAGGGGGCGAGCCTATTGCCGTTTTTCGGGCACATTTCCAGACTCCGTGCTGCTATTGGGAATTTCCTAATGGAAAAACCCAATAACACTTTGCCCGACCCGGGAATCGAACCCAGGACCTCTAGTTCGCACGGCACATACTTGTACCGCGAGACCACGAGGCAGTCATGTACCGCGAGACCACGAGGCAGTCGTTTTTGTGTAGCAGGCACGCGTTTTTGTGTTGCCAGTGCGATCACTTTGGCGTGTCAAAAAACACAAAAAGTTTTATTTAACATTAACATGAGTAAACTATGAATGCGAAAGGCAAAAATAAAACACGAAATTCGTATAAAAGCTTTACAAATGTGCAGCTACACGGCTATTTTAAAAAAGATTTATATGTTAAATAGAAGCTAAGTAACACGAAATGCTACAGAATGTTTTGTATCTTTTGTTATTTTATAAAACAGGTTCAAAAATCTCGCCTGCATATTCGAGGAGTATTATGCACATTGAATTTCCGTCTTTAATATTTTCATGCTGCTGTTGCTAGCGGTAAAATCTGGCTGCATAGTAACCACCTTATATGACGTGTTATTAAGTCTGCAGACGTATTAAGACTCTCCCTGGGTAGTGTTTTAAGAATCAACGTGTGTAGATCAAGAAGAGGATAATAAAGGTGCCAACTAACCATTCTTAATCTTATATCTTTAAATGAGCAATTCTTGTATATATAATATATATATATAATATATATATATATATATATAATTGGAATCTCGGAATCGGCTCCAACGATTTTCATAAAATTTAGTATATATGGGGTTTCGGGGGCGATAAATCGATCTAGCTAGGAATCATTTTTAGAAAATGTCATTTGGAAGAAAAATAACAAAAATCAACTGAAAAATATGACTCTTCCTGACATCTATTGGTGAATATTGGCGAATAATAATACTATTTTTTGTGAGCAACTAATTGCTTTAACGACACAACAGCAGATGGCGTTGTTAAGTAACATTATTCATATTTCATCATTTTATTAGTAATTCGTACTTAAATATAATTTCCAAAAAACACAATTTAAAAAAAAAACTGAGCAAAGCTCGGTCATCCAGGTACTATTAATAAATACACCCAACAGTCACATTCATAGTTCTGACCCCACACGAGGATACAAGTCCTGTTTCGTGGGTATCAGAATATTTGCGGATCACACAAACATTTGTCTCGGTGCGGAGATCGAACGCGCGGTCTCTCGTTTCGCAAGCTGGTGTCTAACCAACTGCGCCAGGGGCTGTCAATTCTTTTTATGTTACAATTAATAATTATATTATCGTTTTTTTTTTTATTAGTACATTAAAAATCACATTCATTATGATGTCGTACCTGTAAAAATCACAATAATAAAAAAAACATACACAATTTTTTTTTTGAGAAATGCCGTTGGATTTCGAGACTAGATTTACTAGTAGTTCAAAAAACCATAAATCAACTAGAACGGAATAGTGGTCACGCGTTTTACCAGTTCCATTTCCATTCGCCTTGCACATATTTACAAATGCGGTTATATAAAAAAGAAGCTCATCCGTTAAGAATATTAAATCCCAGCATGCAGTATCAGTAAAATACATAAGTATATTGTGCAGGTATAATGTACGAACCGACCCGAGTATTTTGTGCATAATTAATTACTTCGCGGAATGCTACTCGCGTATGAAATTAAATGTAATAAAGTTTCGTCCGACGCTTGCATAATTAATTTTTTTATCCATACTGTGTACTGAACTATGATTTTTTGCATTCTAAATAGGGCGACAGATGTTAATATCTAATTGGTGCATGTTTATAAAAGCAGTATGTGTCGTAAAGTAGTATTCAGACAGCCCCGTGACGCAGTTGGCTAGACACCAGCTTGCGAAACGAGAGGCCGCGGGTTCGATCCCTGTACCGAGACAAATGTTTGTGTGATCAACAAATATTTGTTTCGGGTCTGGGTGTCTGTGGGACCGAATAGTCTCTCGTAGTTTCTGATACCCACGACACAAGACTCGTATCTTAATGTGGGTCCAGAACTATGCTTATGACTGTTGGGTGTATTTATTTATTTATTTATGTGGGTGCCGTAATGCACTAATGCCTACCCCTTCGGGGAATATAGGCGTGAGGTTATGTATGTATGTATATTTAAAGTCTGGTCATAAGCGTAACAATAATACTTCAAAACTCCTGTACAATTTATATTGCCACAATACTACATTACTCTGCTAATGACAATTAATAATATTGTGCATCGCCCCAACTTTCCCGTTAGTTCTATAGACTAAAAGTAGTCAATTTCCAACAACCGCTAAGTAAAAAGTAGCTTATTACTCACCGCATTTGTCAGAAAGTTTGTATTGACAAAAGACTCTGGCTTCGTAGACTCATGTTTTTCACGATGAGTTAAGTAATACGAGTAGATGTTGAGTGATAATGATTATAATGAATGTAGTTTAACATTATAGAATCAATAGTTGAAAAAACCATGACTGCCTTGATGGCCCCTTTGCATTAGTAGGGATTAACAATAGGTTTACTTGGTTCGATTTACGGGTTAGACAAAAATACTTTTTAGCTTCCTATCGTTTTTCTTCGGATACCTATAAAAAGTAGGTACGCAGCCTAAGTCGATATCACTTTGGCAAATTTGGCGATATTTGTTCTACCATTTCATACCATTCCACTCGATCGTAAATTGAAAACGCGATTTACTACTAAAGTCGAGTATAATTGTCCGAAAGTCACTTTCCATGCCAAGACGAACAACGTAATTCAGATTTACCATTTTTCGTTTCCAACATTGATCCCTACTTCGGAAAACAAATTGCTTAACTTAATTACTACAAATGGACTCAATGTTTCCATTTACCTCATATTAATCTCCAATTCTCCAACCCAACAAAAACATCGATAAATTCTTAGTTACATAAAGTATTCAAAAGGTCTAAAAGCTTAATACATTTTCATTTTTAACGTTCTGAAACAATGTTTTAATCGTGTAAAAGCAGACAACAATTTTACCAATTAGGGAAGCCTTATTGCAAAAAGAATATTTAAAGGCTCGCTTCCCGAACGGGATCGTATTCTGAATTTGTAAATATGCTTTCAAAAATTATATTTATTTTGATAGGACATTCTGCTTTATTGGGTTTTTCCTTTAATATTTTTTTAGTAGCCGCACGGAATCTTTATATGTGCCAAAAAAATGGCCCCGTATGATATACAAATTAAAACAGAGCTGTTGAAACATGAATGCAAATTTCATTTGTCTGTTATACATTCACGCCTCCGTTGCTCAAGGGATGGATAAAGCGATCCCGGAACAGACGACATGCAAAGCTTTACTTTCCGCTCATCTATTGTTTAATTTCTCTTTCTTCTCTCAGCTAGCTTATGAATAGAGGCCGGAATACGATCCCCCCACCGAGACAATTTTTTGTTTCATGACTGAGTATTTCTAAAGTATCCATGGTATTTTCTGATACTCTATACGATTTGCCCGAGCCATGTATTTTAAATCGATCTTTCTTAATGGTGCATTGAATCACCGACCGATCTCTTCATAGAGCAGCGCATTAAAGAGGCAATAAAAAAATTAAAAAATAGAAACGTCAAATAAAGTCCGGCCCTGTTCGAAGTAAAAGTTAAATAGAAGGTCCTGGTAACTGAGTTAGACACTCATCAGCGCCTTTAGGTCACGTTTACGTCTATGCTGACGAAACTCGGAGGGGAAAAATCCCGTCGGTCGGTGATTGAGTTAGCGGCACTGTCGACCGAGGAAATGGACCGCCGATGTCGCCTGTGTAACGCAATACCGAGCCTCCGGATGCGCCATTTGCCCAGCGTAGTGTTTCACGTGATATATTTTGTACTGGATGCGGTTTGGGCGTTCGGAGGATTTTCTTTGTAGAATTTTTGGTACTGGAAGTCTATTTTTAATTTAAATTATTTTTAAAGGCGAAAGTGATTTTTATGGAACTCTCACAGGACTTAACATTAAACGATTTTAATTTTGACGATTATATTCAGATAAAAATCAGACACTATAGATTTTTTAACGTTTGGTGATTCACGCGTGTAAAGCTTCGTACAAACCCTTTACCCGAGAGGAAAGCTGATTATGGCTCTAACTGCTGCCAGCCCCGGGGGAGAGGGGCGGGAAGCGTATATCGGGGTCACCGGCCTTCCAGCCCGGCGCGCGGCGACGTCACATCCGCTCAGATGTTAATGCCAGGCTGGGTCCCTAACAAAAAAATCCCTATACTGGCATACTGACCAAAAACCCCGGTGGCCATCTTCGCACCAAGTGGGGTGACCCCGTTGTGTAAGCGAGAAGCTCCCACCATTATTCCGCATTTTAGAATTGGGTCCAACCAAAATAGTCTAAAATTCAATTTATTCATTTCTATCAAATAAATGATTTATGAAAAGCAAATTTTCTAAAAACCATAATTTTAATTACTGAAAATGTATGCACCTTCCTCTTACTCTACATCATTGCTTCTCTTTGTTCGTATCGCAACAAGGAAGCTCTTTTAGTACAAATGAATAAGGTTTCAATGGCTCAAGTGCCTTTAAATGTAGCGAACAATTTGAGAAGCATTTTTATTACATTACGTCACGTCATGTCTTGATACAATTTCACGTTCAGAAAAGGGAAATTGAGTTTTTTTTTCATCGTCTTTGACGTGGCGTTTCGATTCTAGCTTGGTTTCTTTAAAGCCGACGCTAAAATATTAAAAAATTAACATTAAAATAGATTTAAAACTATGCAATTAACATAAAAATCCAACCTTATTGAATCTTAACATTTAAACCGCCATTGATAACATCTAAGTAATTTTAACATAACTCAATTTCGTGTATCTTAAAAAGCGATTTATTTGTTCTTATAAATAGTGTAGCCCCTCGTTTCCTTCATAAAAAAAATACTAAATTATTATCATCTCGAGCAAAGGTCTAAAGGTGATAGTCACTAATTCCCATGGCCATAGAAACTTAGTAATTAGATCAACATCGGCCCTCATCAAAACGTACCAACTATTCCGCATTCAGATTTGTTACTAAACAATTTAAAGTTGAACAAGACCCGGCCGGGAGATCTAACTCCACCCTACAAATTAGTTCCGTCTAAATCCGCGGACAAAGTCACAAACCATTAAACGTTGAAAGCTAAACTTTCGTATCACAGAGCCAATTAGGGATTCACTCTAACTTCATTTGCTTAGTGGATAGTTCTCGACAAGTGGGTCTACTTGTCTCATGAGAGCTGTGTTTATATATTTTTGCCGCGTTAACCAATTGATGTATTTATCCTACTCACATACATGCTTAGAGTTTATCTGATGGATAGAATTTGTAATGAAGTCATACGCTGGAGAATACGAGTCATTGACATTGCCCGCAGGATTAGCAAAAAGTAGAAGAGGGTCGGCCATGTCTGCCGACGGACGGATGATGGCCAGTGGAGTGGAGACCGCGCTTAGGCAGACGCAGTATGGGACGTCCTGTAGCACGATGGTCGGATGACTTGAAAAAGGTGGCGGGTAGCGGATGGACGAGGGCTGCTCAAGACCGGGATGGTTGGCGCTTACTTGGGAAGGCCCACATTCACCAGTGGACAGCGATAGGTTGAATATATACCTACATACATATTTTTATTTATTTATTTATTAATATATATAAACTTTATTGTACACACAACACTAAAACTAAGGAGTACAGAGGACTAGAAAAGTACATACGACATACATATCCGTTGGGTTGAACGGAGGTGTATTTCTGCAACCAAACATCGGCAATTGTGTATTCGTTCGCTCCTAAACAAATAAAAAATTTGCGCGACTCGAGAATTGAGCACGGGTACTTTATTAAGCACGTCACATACCTATTAGTATCGCGAGACCACGAGGCAGTCATTTCATTCTCTCAGTTTTAATCCCAAATGGCGTAGTTTCTAGTAACTTCTATCAATTTCACTTTGTTTCATTCATAAGTCTCTGTGGATCACTGTTCTAGTATAAAGTGTATTTGTTACATCCAGTTTCATAGAAGTTACTTCGAATGCCCATCACAATGCAAAATATACTTAATTTAAAACTATTGTTTCCTCACGATGTTTTCCTTCACCGGTAAAGCAAGTGATAATTCATTATTAATACACACATAACTTCGAAAAGTCAAAGGTGTGTGCCTTTTTTTTTTTTTTTTTTTTTTTTTTTTTTTTTTTCACGCGGGGAAAATCCATTTACGGACCATCCCGCCCCGGAGGGGCGAGGGTGTGTCGGACTCACCGGCGCCTTCCGACCCAGCATGGATGTTACCGCCCGTGATGTGCTCGGGCGGCCGCTGGGCCGGGTCCCTACCAAAATCAATGCGCCGTCATACCGACTAAAAACCCCGCGACGGCCACCATCAGCGCATTCAACGAGGCGGCCCCGGAATACCCTGAAGCCAGAGCTATGGATTGCACCGGGACCGCCTCTGCGCGGTGCCAAGAGGCACACCAAGCAGATATTATTTACACCTGGGGGGCCGCCAAGGTAGGGATGGCGGCCCCGTGTGGCCTCTGGGCGCCGGGCTACGTGTTGACCCGGCGCCTCCTACGTCGCCTGTTGCGACGAGCGGGATCGGTCTGCTCCCGATCCCGCTCCGCGCTCTCCTTCTGCGAAATGACACGTTCGCAGAAGGAGAGCATAGCTTTCCACGACCTCCGGCTGCCGACCATGGCGGCGACCACAGTCGGCAGCGAGAGGTCTCTCCCCACGACCGCTACGAGAGCGCTGCGCTCCTCGTCCCAGGCTGGGCACTCCTCAAGCGTGTGCTGGGCCGTGTCCTCACGGCAGTTGCCACAATGGTGGCACACGGCGGTCTCCTCCACTCCGACGATGCGACACAGGTACGCACCGAAGCTGCCGTGCCCGGTGAGCACCTGTGTCAGCCGGAAGGTCGGCGCACCGTGGCGCCTGTCCATCCACTGCTGGAGGACAGGACGCACTGCCGCGACGGTCGCCACGCCAGCACTTGGACTCTCCAGCCTGGAACGCCACTCCTCCACGGCGGCGCTGCGGAGGGAGGCCAACATGGCCTCGACCTCTCTTGGGGCCGGTCTCTGTCCGGTTCGCCGGTACGCCTTCTCCCGCCAGAAGAACACTGACGAGAGGGACTTGGCGTCCAGCTCCCAGGGCAGAGTACCCGCCAAAACGCAGGCCGCCTCGTGCGAAATCGTGCGGTACCCTCTAACGATTCGCTGCGCCACCATACGTTGCGGACGATGCAGCAAGCGGACGCAGCGAGCGCCGAGGGAATTGGCCCACACGGGACACCCGTACAGGGCCATGGACCGCACGACTCCAGCATAAAGGCTACGGCAAGGGAAGCCAGGACCCTCAATGTTGGGCAGCAGGCGACTGAGAGCACCCGCTGCCCGGACCAACTTCGGCGACAACATCTCAAAGTGCGCGCGGAATTTCCACCGACTGTCCAGAATCAGACCTAAGTACTTCATCTGGGAGCCGATGGAAATCCGCACGCCCTCCACCGTCAGGTGCGCCTCCGGCGGTGGCCTAGACCGAGGTCCGTGAAAACACAGAGCCTCGGTCTTGTGCAGGGCCACCTGGAGGCCAAGTCGCCGAATCCTGCCCACCACGAGTTCGGTCCCGAACCCGGCGAGCAGGGCGGCCCGCTGTGGGGTCCTGGCCGTCGCTGTCACCAACGTGTCGTCCGCATAGCAGACGACAGCGACGCCCCGAAGGTTGGCACCACGAAGCACCCAGTCGTAACCGATGTTCCACAGGAGCGGCCCGAGAACCGAGCCCTGTGGAACACCGCACGACACCGCCCGACGGTGCCACCCGTCGGCGCCCGGATACACGACGTACCTGTCACACAAGTACGCCTGCACCAGACGCCGAAGGTAGGGCGAAACCTCGTGGTACCGCAGTGCCTCATTGATGCAGGCCCAGGGCATGGTGTTAAATGCGTTGGCGATGTCGAGTGACACCGCCACGACGCACTTGCCCCGAGACACTGCATCCTCCGCCAGTGCCCTGACCCGCAGAATAGCGTGTACCGTCGACCGGCCCCTCCGGAACCCGAACTGGCAATCTGCCAAGTCCGGGCCCGTGCTCTCCAGATGCTCGACGAGGCGCGCGTGCAAGATACGCTCAAAGAGCTTGCACACCTCGTCGAGCAGCACGATGGGCCGGTACGCCGACGGCGACTCTGCGGGTCGCCCCTCTTTCCTCAACAGGACAAGCTTGCCCGTCTTCCACCGCGACGGGAAGCTGCCCTGCTGCAGGCACGCGGAGAACAGGCTGCGGAGCCTCGTACCCAGCGACTCGACGGCGAGCACCCAGACACGTCCAGGCACCCCGTCGAGCCCCGGGGCCGAGTTCTTGCCCCGCAGCCGAAGCACTGCCGCCTCCAGCTCTTCAGGCGACACCTCCGGGATATCCCTTGCCGAATCCAACGACGATGGCGCCGGTGGACGTGGCGCCATCGGTGGAGGAGTGAACTCCTCGGTGGCCGGGAACAAAGCCGCGACGACGTCCTCGACGAGGTCTGCCCGGAGACACTCCGTCAGCGGGGGCGCCCATGGGCGGAGCTTGCTCAACGCCACACGGTATGGACGCCCCCATGGATCTCTATCGAGAGACCTCCGGGACTCCTCGTAAGCCGCGGCCTTTGCTCGTGCAATGGCCACCCGTAGCGCTCTCTTCGCCCCTCTGTGGAGGCCGTAGAGCAGCCGCTCCTGTTCGTCATCGCCAGGTCGGCGGACCCGACGACGACGGTGCCGGGAGAGTCGGCGTAGCGCAGCCGCGCAAGACGCGCGCAGCTGCGAAAGCTCCGCCGACCACCAGTACACTTGGCGCTTCGCCGGGAGGCGGGTGACCCGGGGCATCGACGCGTCGCAGACGTGCGACATCGCCACCCCGAACCATTCCGCCTCCTCCTCGACCCGCACCGGTCCGTCCGGTACGGGGATCCACGCCTGAACAAGAGCGGCCTCTTCCGCAGCCTCCACATCGAGGCGCTTAGCGGCCCACCGCCGGCCGCCCGTGAATCGGGTAGCGGGACCACCACCGGGCTGGGTAGGGGCCCGGGAAGCAGAGACGCTGTACCGGATGTAACGATGATCGGACAGCGTCTCCTCGTCAACCAGGACCTTCCAGCCCCGGACACGGCGGGCAAGGGCCGGGGTGGCGAACGTTATGTCCACCACTGAACCGCCATTATGCCGCACGCACGTGTCCTCCGACCCCCGATTCAGGACGACCAGCCCGATGGAAATCGCCCATTCCTCCAGGGCCCTACCCCGCGCATCCATCACCGACGAGCCCCAAGCCAAGGACTTGGCGTTGAAGTCGCCGGCGACTAGCACGGGGTGGGACTGGCTGCCTTGCACCACCAGGGCCCCCAGGCGGACCAGAAAGCTCTCGAATTCCGCCAGGGACCTGTTGGGAGAGAAGTACACTCCTACGACCCAAATCCCTCCCAACAAGACCGCCACGCATCCCGAGCCCTTCGCTACTTTTTCGAAGGGCGGGGATCCGGCGGCGCCCCGAGTGATGACGGCCACCAAGCCATCCAGGTCCCCAGCCCAGTCATCCCGGGGAGGGACAAAGTATGGCTCGGAGACCACAGCCACTTGAATCGACCACTGCGCCAGGCACTGAACAAACAAATCCTGCGCCCTGGCGCAGTGATTGATGTTCGCCTGGAGGAAGTTTTGTGCCATATTAACTATGGGAAAGGTGTGTGCCTGGGGTTTGAACCCGTGACCGCCGAAATTCTCGACCGCGCGCCTAAACCTCGAGGCCATCCCTGCTTATTAATTTATAATACCATCAATTAAACATAAATGAACTACTAAACAACCTACACTCAATGTAATTTATCCATTAATAAATGTATAAAGCCGTATAAACACCAAAACTTAACCTAAAAAGACAGTGGCGCTACTATAATTTGTCCTGTGAATAACTCTGCTGAACAGGCAATGTAAAGCGAACTAACAACCGTGTAGGCATGCTCGACGACTCGAATGTACGAGCACTGAGCGCGTTGTGCTGAATAAGTGACATTAAATAAAACAGAAATACAGTGAATCGGAATACTGCTGGTTTGAATATAGAATATTAGTAGTAATAAATACTTTGTGATGGATTATATCGATTATGCAAGTTTACAATCGATTTCGTTTTCCTATGTAAAAAAAAATTGCAATGATTTTGAGTTTTTATAATGAGACCACGATTAATAGTTTTGGTTTTCTATATTACTGTCTACGATACAAGGTATGTTTAGAGCAAGGATCGTGGAATACATTTTTAATGTGTACCTGTTTCACTGTGTCATTAATTAATGACTTGAATTAATTTATTAATAAAAATAAAACGGTATTGATATTTTTATTTTATTATTTTATAAACAGCATAAATGACCCAATGTCCTAAGTATTTTTGGTTTATATTTTTCAAACATGATTTAATTGAAAATAGAACATCTATTATAACTAAAACACAGCAAACTCAAAACGGACATAAACGTAAAACCGGACTATAAATAACAAACGGGCGTTTCGTTTCATATAAAATAATGAATTGACGGGCCTGGCAATAAAACTAAACACAATAATGGCAAGTGATAAATGGAAGCGAGTTCGGGAAATTGGCTTGCCATCCCCCCGCCCCCGGATTGACGTCCAGCCCAGGATCGGGAAAAAATCTCATCACTTCGGATTCCAATCAGACTCGCTCATTTATTGCAATTGGCTGATGGAACAAGATTTCTTTTGAAATGCCACGTAATTCCACGGTTTAACTACTGGCCTTTTGCGGGTTTATACATTCCTAGTACTAGTAAGCTTCGTTTTTTACTCATCGATCAACTTGCTTTCAGGAGTAGCATAGACAATACAAAGCGATATTTAGCGGGCATTCTGACAGCGCGGTTAATTGTATTATTCTAGAAAGTAATAACTTTTACCTTTATAATCTTTTCATCTTAATTTAATTACTAATTCTGCAAAGGAATGAATGGGCAGTAATATTTAATTACGTTTCATAGCATCCATACAAAAATTATGTTTTTTATGTGGCTGTTTGTTTTTATTTCCTTTGTCTGTCACTGATAGAGAATAGATTAAAAATAAATCCTGGCGTATTGAACTATTGACTCCATACTATAGAGAGTAAAGGTAAGGAGTGTAATCTAGTACATGCAAAAGTGTCCTTCAAAATGTCTTAAATTGGGGGCGCCACATTAGCATCAGCAACATAAATTTTAAAGGAAGCGGAAATCAATAAACGTACTATTCACTGTTCAGGTTATAAACTATCTCTAGCTACACGCGTTTTTCATAATAACTCTTTAAGGTTATATTTACTACATTATTTTGTACTACGCAAGTAGTTGACATTTTCAATAAATATATAACTATTTTAGTCGACAATAATAATAAATTCATACCATGTCCTTTGTCTACACCAGCGCCATTCTGGAAGGTTTTTGAACTGTTATTTACGCTGACCGCTGGTCACTTTTTTCAATTTTCTGCTATGGGAGATAACACTCCTTACCTTTACTCTCCATACTCCATACGCTAGCATTATGACGGTACTGCTCATAAACATGCTGCTCCTTAAAGTCTTAAAAAAATAATTATATAGTACTTTAACATCTTGCAGTAGCTTTATACGTGTTTGTAAGAATTAGTACAGAAATATTTTTATTATGTACTCCCAAAAACAAATACACATTTTTCGTTCCGTTTTTAATAATTTAATTAAAATCTTGGCTCTCATTCGTCAGACGAGGTAAACCAATTAAACAAACACATATAAATCGATCACCTTCGCAAAAAATACTTATATCCATACATCATTTGACCACATATGGACATAAGCCAGCTCACCCGTACTACTTACAATTTACCCGTCGTTTTCCAATTAATCTCTGTCGATTTTAATCCAGCTGACCGAGGTCACATCTCAATCTATTAGCGTTAATTGGATATCACAGCCCGGGCCTTGTTTCCATTAATAATACATAGTATGAACATCTTAATCCGATCGCTATCATGCTTCATATAGTGGCTCTACTATAGTTATTGAGAGCGTAATATTATTAACTTTGTGAAAAAATACTTTTATTATTTCAGACCGTATGCGTTTCAATACTCTGTGCATTAGGCCTTAGTCTAGTAATGATATTTTCATCATTCTCCTATATACATCCCACTGCTGGGCATGGGCCTCCTCTACAACTGAGAGGGTTTAGGCTTCAGTCCACCACGCTAGCCTAGTGCGGGTTGGCGGACTACACACCTAAGAAATTCCGAACAACTTTTAGATGTGCGAGTTTCCTCACGATGTTTTCCTTCACCGGTAAAGCAAGTGATAAATCATTGTGAATACACACATAACTTCGAAAAGTCAAAGGTGTGTGGCTGGGGTTTGAACCCGTGACCGCCGAAATTCTCGATCGCGCGCCTAAACCTCGAGGCCATCCCTGCATATTAATTTATAATACCATCAATTAAACATAAATGAACTACTAAACAACCTACACTCAATGTAATTTATCCATTAATAAATATATAATAAATTCCTAAGAACTTTTAGGTGTACTGTGCAGGTTTCATCACGATGTTTTCCTTCGCCGTTAAAGTAGGTACGTGATAATTCTTTGTGAATACACACATCAATTCGAAAAGTCATAGGCCTGGGGTTTGAACCCGCGACTGTCGAGATTCTCGACCGCGTGCCTAAACTTCGAGGCCATCACGACTTAATCTCCTTTTAATCATCAAAGTTTAAAAAGTTACTCGACAAAAACGTACAATGCATATCGTAAATCTTACTAATATTATAAACGCGAAAGTTTGTATGTATGGATGTCTGGATGTTTGTTGCTCTTTCACGCAAAAACTACCGAATGGATTTCAATGAAAGTCTACAATAATATAGCTTATATATACATCAGAATAACACATAGGCTATATATTTTTAAGATAGTGTGTGAATTGTCCAAAATATAACGATAATTGTCAAGTAAGTCGGGAAAACTGCATGTGCGAGCTATTCTTGCGTACGCTGCAAAAACTGTAGAGTTTACACGTATATAATGTATAAGAGAAATGTTTATCTTAATAAGTCCTACATAAAAGTCCGCGACAGCATATAACTATCTTTAAAATTACGAGGAATATGGTAAAAACAACAATTTCATTTTCTCATATAAACTGTTCTACCTAATTTCCTGTCAAACATTTTATGTTTATCCCGTCAATACGGTTAACATATATCCACAATATTCGAACAATTGCGTATTTTTCATTTTAAAAATGCAGAATAATCAGTAATGAAAAATGAGTGACATATTTATTAGTTGTCAAAAATGTATGCGAGCGTTCAGAAATTTATTTTTAAACTCCTTGGTTGTATCTGGTTTCAAATTTACAAACGAATGCAGGCTCGGTAGTCATCACGCTTCGTAATCTAAATAATGATTTCACTGATCCCAACGGATATACCCTTTGATTTTAGCATATATTGTCAATGCGAAAGTAACACTACTGTGTTATACTTTCACGCCTAAAATATTTGAGTTATTTGGATGATTTTTGTTATGGATAAAAACGGAAACATAAAAAGGGAAATAGGTTACTTTTTTTTTAATTCATTAAGTGTAATTTGGGCACTTGGGAGACGTTTAATAGATTTACTTATTATCTTTCTGCACCCAACCCTGAAGTCTATGCCGACGGAGTCGCGGGCAAAAGCTATTTAATACATAAAAAATATACCTTACGCAAACTTGTGCTGACTCATTAATAATATATAAATTTTATTAAAACTTAATCCACACACGCTTGCAGGCATACATTCACGCACACATAAACGTGTTATTGATAAGCCGGAACGAAAACGCCCTGAGGTATTCACTGCAACTTGGCGCGAGATATCCACGCGAGAGCCTATTGTGACGGCCTCCGTGCTATAAGGCTATTTCACACCCTCTCTGGAAGGGTATGATGAGATAAATGCCTAGACAGAAAGGGCCGCACCAAGATAGGTTACGATTCACATTGCCCCTGGCAACATGGGCAGCTACCAATGTGCCCTTCAAGTTGCCTCGATTCCCGCAGTATTTTATTATCAATTAGGAAATTCCCAGTGACAAATATTTTAGGCACGTTTAGAATTATACTCAGTCAATCGCCGTCCACTGCTGGACGTAGAAACTAACCATCCCGGTCTTGAGCAGCCCTCATCTATCCGCTACCAACCATCTCTCAAGTTGTCGGATCTTAATGCTGCAGGACGTCCCACACTACGTCTACCAAAGCGTGGTCTCCACTCCAAAAAAAATAAAAATAGTGTTTAAAATAGTGTAGTGCAATTAGCTGTTGAATAAAATTGCAAAAAATGTTAACACAGACCTGTCTTAGTTGTCCTAATAGTTCGAAATCTCTGACTCCCCACACTATCAAACAATTACGAAACATAAGAAACACATTACCGGCAATCCGATGGCAAATTATACGGCGCTAATGATTCGTAACAGCGGCCTGTCTGTTGTTTCCATTTACCTTAATGGACTAAATCGGCGTAACTCTAATGCGTGATTGGATCCCGCTGGGTCGCATTACGCCCAATATCCTATTGTTATTTTAGAAACTAATAATTAAATCCGGTCTAAATGAACATGGCACTGTTACTATCAAGTTGAATGAGGCTTTATGTTTATACGTGAAGCGAACGCTTTTGATGCCTCTGCTAGAATAATTGATACAAGAAACGTAATGAGGTAAATAGAACTGTAATAATCTATCTACACCTATTTATATAAAAATGAATATTTTTCTGTGTGTCATTGAACTCCGTTTAAACGGCTGGACCGATTGGGATGAAAAATTTTGTGTGTGTTCAAGGGGATTCGAGAATGGTTTAGATTCACAATTGGAAATTTTCTATGTAAGTATATTCCAATGGGTCCCTGGATGATTTCAAAACCCAATTGGACCCGGTAGGTGGCGCTGCTGTCGGCAAATCGCTTAAAGCTTTTTTCCAGACAGGACGACGTCTGCCGGGACAGCTAGTATGAAATATAATTTATTTACTGTGTATGCTTATGGAAAAATTACGTTTTTAAAGAGCGAAGATAAATCTAACAATTTTACACACATATGTAATATGTATGTGTGTACATAACCTCAAACCTGTATGCCACGAAGGGGTAGGGATAGGTGCATTTCACCCACATTTCGCCAGGTATGTATAGGTAATGCCCACGAAATAGGGGGCGAGCCTATTGCCGTTTTTTGGACACATTTCCAAACTCCGTGCTGCTACTGTGAAATTCCGAATGGAAAAAGCCCAATAACACTACTTATTATAAAATTTAATGAGGAAATTCAATAACAATTTTATCGACCCGAATTCTAATCAGGGTCTTTTATATCCCACATTGATATATCGCGAGAAAAATAAAACAAATGATTCATCAGTTTAGCCCTCAAAGCGTAAGAAACAAACACATCTGCAATATAACATTTTTTTTTTAAGTTACCGCAATAGATCAAAATATCAATTACTTTTCCAGACTACTCAATCCATCTCCACCGCCCTATAAGTTTAAAACGCCAATAGACAAGTTTAATTAACAGGCTCATCTTATGTCTATCTTGGAGCGATCTGAGAATAATGTCGTCACAAGATGACTGGGAGATTCAATTAATTTCTTGTACCCAGTGGCTTCCAGTCTTCCAGTGGCTTGGCAATAGTTTTATATAAAATAGCTTAAAATTGACGATTCAAAAGAACTTGTAAAAGTCTATTTGAATAAAGATAATTTGACTTTGACTTTCTAAACCAACTCCAATTATTATAAAGTAATACGAGGCCATTGGAACGAAGTGCAACCCTATGCGTATAAAAAACTTTTAATAAATAAATAAATACACCCTACAGGAACGTACATAGGTACTTCTGCCCGCAGATTAAGGATACAAGTCTTGTGTCGCTGGTATTAGAAACTACAAGAGACTTTTTGATGTCGCAAACACCCAGTGTTTGTTGTGGATCACACAAACATCTGTTTTTGTGCGGGGAACGAAGCTGTAGCCTCTTGTTTCGTAAGCTGGTGTCCAGTCAACTGCGCTCCGGAGGCTTTCGACCTTTGACAAAATTATTTAAAATGTGATTTTAGTTTTTACTTTTAAAATTCAGCATCCTTTGTCCCCTCGGTACGGGATGCGTTCGAAGTTTCTATTGGACGCCGTAGCTCCAATAAAAGGGTACAAAAAAGACATTCCGAGAATAATTTATTCCCCCTATAATCTTATTTGTGTTTCCATAAACATTATTGCAAGCTGAGGAAAAGCTAGTAACCTTTCAAATACGAAAAATATACATAAAACTCAGGATTCGTAACCTCTTTTGTGATTTATTCTTCTCACTTCGCACATTCAAAGATAGAACAATCAAAAATGACATCCAAAAATTCTTAGTGACGTATGTCATCGACCTAAAAAAATCAACCAAAATTATTTTTTATTTATTTTGATAATAACCATTATGTGTAACATTTTAACTTAAGGTAATATTATTTTTTCCGGTATTATAACTGAAAATACCAGTTTTTTTAAACAATTAAATATAGAAGTTTTTTCTTAGATTCATGATTGCTGCCGAAATGATTGAAACTGGCAGCGCCGACGATGCCCCGGCTGCTCCCCCCACCAATACTGTAAGTTGCAATTAATTGCTAATTAATCGATTAATAATTTTAAAACAATCTCCCACGTACAGAATTCCTTAGTCAGCATTATTATTTAAGAATCATTCAGTTCTTATCATAGATCATTTTTGATAACGTAAAAAAGAACATAAATAATTGTTTGTTTTAAGTTATCCTATTGAAATATTGCTTTATTTAAATATTCAACCATTTTAAATATACTTCATCGTATTATAAATATATTTTCCTATCTAGGTAGTGTGAGTTTGATAAAAAATATATTAGTTCTGTTTTTGTTTTCGTTTTTACTGAATAAGTAGTACAGTCTCATGACCTCATAAATTAGTTCTATTTAACAACGTTAATTTTAGACACTACAATTGCTACAATAAATCCACTGAAGGAATTACATAACGCAGTTTTACAGTACTCAGTTCAGTTAGGAAAATACAGCGAACAATTCGTAACACTTTTATAAATGTCTGGAAACCACACTTTAGTAGACAAATGTCGTGGGTCCATACGCTGTACTTTTCTGAATTATTTTTTATGACCATACACAACCTGTTGGACGCGTTTGATATGCATGGATAAACACACCTATTTTTTTTTAAAACTAACATAATTGGTAATTCAATACAAAACCCTACCATTCCAGGAAAACCCGCAAGACGATGACGACATCGCCCGCCCCGAAGCAACATTTCGATTTATAGTCCAAAACATCAGCCAGCTGAAAGAACAAGTACTCTCGCCCCCGTGCTACGTCCGATGCCTGCCCTGGAAGATCCTGGTCCTGATCCGCCACACCACCACTCCAGACCGCCAGCAGCAGAAAGCCCTGGGCATATTCCTTCAATGCAATGGGGAGTGCAGCTCCCCAGGATGGTCTTGCTATGGACTGGGAGAGCTGAAACTGTTGTCGCACAAACAAGATGGAGTTCATTTGTGCAGGAAGCTCCATCATATGTATCATTGGTAATTTTTTTTATATGAAAATTTGACCGAATTTTAATATTATTTTCATGGTTATGTACGGATTGTTATGTATGAATTTAGAGTTTATTTACTAAAATTTATGAAATTAATGTAAATTACTTTCTTACTAATGTAATTATGACGTGTGTAGGTACAAGACGAAACACTCCTTTATATAAATTTATCAAATACTAATCACGCAATCATGCAAAAAGAGCTTAACAATATTGAGCGATATTTGACCCACAAAAAATTAAATAACTTTGCTTTACGTGAAATTGTTAAAACTAGCCTAACGGATGCAAAAGTCCACAACCAAATCTAACCACAAATATGTTTAAAACAATCCAATATTCGATCCGATCGCCATGCATTCCACCGTGTCGCGCACAAAGTGAAATTCATGTGCAATACAACACTGCACTTGACTACTACAGACGCATTCACTTCCAACAGCAAGGAGGACGACTGGGGCTTCGCGCATTTCATCTCTTGGGAGGACTTGATGAATTCCGACAATGCTTTTGTGAAAGACGACTCCATTACCATAGAGGCTCACGTTATAGCAGAGGCGCCACACGGCGTGTCTTGGGACTCCAAGAAGCACACAGGATTCGTCGGTGAGAAACTATATATAACTATTTGACAGCCCCGTGGCGCAGTTGGCTAGATACCAGCTTGCGAAACGAGAGGCCGCGGGTTCGATCCCCGCACCGAGACAAATGTTTGTGTGATCCACAAATATTTGTTTCGGGTCTGGGTGTTTGTGAGACCGAAAAGTCTCTCGTAGTTTCTGATACCCACGACACAAGACTTGTATCTTAGTGTGGGGTCAGAACTATGTATGTGACTGTTGGGTGTATTTATATTTATACTATCAAAGTTAATTTAGAGTTCCGTCAGTTACTCGGTTGTTGTTAAACAGATAAACTTGGAAGACTTTGCAAAGCCAATGTAATATGCTAAGTTTGTCGATAAGTTTAATCAAGCGGAATACCTCTGTTATATGTATTGTCCATAGCGTATGTTGACGTGCTGAACAAGGGCAATGACTCATAGAAAAAATTGTGACGTTACAGTTTTAAAGATCGACTTGAGAAGTTTCTAGACTCTAACTAGCCCTTTTTTACGTGCTATGTTATGCGTTGTGCAGGTCACATAGAGTATTGACTATATAAAAACTATAAGGATATAGTGAAGCCATAATGAGCGGCCTAACATGACACACTTGACAACACTCTCTCTTTCTCGTAATAAACACACTCTCCTAATAAATTCCTAACGATGAACTTTTTAGTTGTGAAGTTTTCTCAAACCGCTGACTTTAACTGCCTTTCCTATATTCAGTATGTATTAATTATTAATAGATAGGGATTCCCCTAAAACCCCTATCAGGCTAGCATAATTGCGTTGGCCTTACTCTGCTCAACTGTAAATAAAACAAATTATACTAACGTTGAATCCTGATCATTTGATTTCAGGTCTCAAAAACCAAGGCGCCACGTGCTACATGAACTCGCTCCTACAAACTTTGTTCTTCACGAACGTACTCCGTAAAGCTGTTTACAAGATACCCACAGTGGGCGATGACAGCTCCAGATCAGTCGCCTTCGCTCTCCAGCGAGTCTTCTACGACCTTCAGTTCTCGGAAAAACCAGTCGCCACGAAGAAACTCACGAAGAGCTTCGGCTGGGAGACTTTGGACTCGTTCATGCAGCACGATGTGCAGGAGTTTTTACGGGTATGTGTCATTATATTGGTCCGTATTATGGTAAATGGTGATAAGGGAAGCGTGAGAGAAAAAGTAAGCTGGAAAGGGAAGAAACTTCAAGTACCCTTTACTATAATTGTTTTAAGTAAAGGATTTTCCCTACGAATTAACTTGCATTAATTTAGATTTTGTCTTACAAAAACAAAAAAATGCGGTGCTAATGGTCCTTTAGGCATACCTAGAATCCCACTAGAGTCACAACCGATTCAACGGTTCAGGCCAACAAAAAATTCACTTTGGCATCACGTTTTCATCACAACAGACGGATTAAGAGATCAGAACACAGATGCTTCTACAGTTGCAAATGCTACTCGGGCACTGTGGCGCGGATTTAAAATATCACATGCCAAAACGCCGTTTTTTATCGGCCAGCCAGTGCGTTCCGCTGCGCCCCGACGAATCCCGCCTCGCACAAAACCCATGATAACCGAGCGCATATTTCCACGATATACGCATAGCACCAGTGAGCCTCGTGTTGCAGGACAAAAATATTCTCATTGTAATATTTTCAGACTTCAGAATTTTAATTACAATCTTTTCCGCGGCTATGATAATGGAGACGAGTGAATGTGGAACGGAAAACATTTTTGGAATTTCAGTCTTATCTGTATATCATGTATACTCGTAAAATCATGCTCCGGGAATATAATGTTTCCCATTTCTGTAAATATCTCTAAAATTCATACATTTTTATGTGCTGTTTACTAGTACCGCTGTCAATAAATGAATTTCATTACAAAATACTACAAAAAGTGGGTGTCACTCCTTTAAACTCGAACCCAAATCCAGGTTCTAAGAAATCCGCATTCTATTATGCCGTCTTTTCACAAGTATTAAAACAACTAAAATTTTATTGACATTTGAGTAAAGCCACGGTAAATTGCCTACATTTTTTCACTATCTAATTAATGTTTATATCTAAATTATTATTACCTGTATTCGTTGGAATAAACATTACATGGTTATATGCTTCGTCTAATATTTCAATAACTAAAAGTATTGATTAAAATGTTTTAACCCTTTTCTAGGTCCTTTTAGACAAATTAGAGAACAAAATGAAAGGCACAGTGGTAGAAGGTACGGTGCCTAAACTGTTTGAAGGGAAAATGACGTCATTCATCAAGTGCAAGAACGTGAACTGCAGCAGCACCAGAGTGGAGACATTTTACGACATCCAATTGACCGTGAAAGGAAAGAATAACAGTGAGTTACTTCATCGAGAGACACAATACTTTTATGCCTCGTGGTCTCGCGGTACAAGTATGTGCCGTGTGATCTAGAGGTCCTGGGTTCGATTCCCGGGTCGGGTAAAGTGTTATTGGGTTTTTCCATTAGGAAATTCTCGGTAACAGCACGGAGTCTGGAAATGTGCCTGAAAAACGGCAATAGGCTCGCCCCCTGTTACGTGGGACTGAAACATACTTGACGAAATGTGGGTGCAGAAATGCACCTCTGCCTACCCCTTCGGGGAATACAGGCGTGAGTTTATGTATGTGTATGTATGTACAATACTTTTATATAAAATTATACCAGCTTAGTTAGTTGGGAGTTTCCTAGTAATTGACAGCCTCCATGGCGCAGTAAAACCCTCTCAGTTGTAGAGAAGGCCCGTGACCAGCAGTGGAATGGGCTGATGATGATGATAACGCAGTTGGCTAGACACTAGTTGTAAAACGTCCGGTTCTTTCCCCAACCAAGGTGCGATACAACGGTCGTGATAAAACTTTAACTAGTATGACTCAGTAACATAAAACCTCATTATTAAAAGCTTAGTCTGAAAATGTGCCCGAAAAACGGCAATAGGCTCGCCCCCTATTACGTGGGACTAATACATACCTGGCGAAATGTGGTTGAGGGTGAGGAGGGCCGAAGATCGAGCCCATTGGCGTGCCATAGGAGAGGCCTATGTCCAGCAGTGGACGTAAGAAAGGCTGCTGATGATGATGATGATGATGATGAAATGTGGGTGCAGAAATGCACCTCGGCCTACCCCTTCGGGGATTACAAGCGTGAGGTTATGTATGCATGTATGTAAAAGCTTCTTTGACAGTGCCTAGGTGTTGGCCAATATTTTTTTCTTTTAGTTTACGAGTCATTCAAGGACTACATCAGCACGGAGACGCTGGACGGCGAGAACAAGTACGACGCGGGGGAGCACGGGCTGCAGGAGGCTGACAAGGGTGTAATGTTCGACGTGTTCCCACCAGTGCTGCACCTCCACCTCCTCAGGTTCCAGTACGATCCGCAGAGGGACGCCTCCGTCAAATTTAATGACAGGTAAATTGGACTTTATGGCTGTTAAATCTAGGCGTCACTGACAAAACTGGTTGGTCATGTCAAGCTCTTTGCGAAACTAGAATCTAGTGCAAAGCATGGTTTACTAAAGGTTGGTAAGGTTAGCTTAAATACGATATTCATTAGTCAGTATGCATATTTATCTCGTGATGTTTTCCTCCATTGATTAAAGGGTATTATTATAAAAAGTGCAGTCCACGTTTAACTGAAGTCAGTTTTGTGTGCCGTAAGTTGTGATGGTAACTAGACCGCCGCTTTGTTAGCATCCATATCTACTCCTGAACACAGGCCTGCGGGCGCTTAGCTTACACAACGCTGTCTTAAAAATCAGCTAGATTTCTAATTCTACAGCTCCATTGCCTTAGGTTCGAGTTCTACGAAGAAATAAATCTAGATCCGTATCTGCAAGAGATTCCTTCTAGTCCGTCCAACTACACATTGCATGCAGTGTTGGTACACTCGGGTGACAACCACGGGGGTCACTATGTCGTCTTCATCAACCCTAAAGGCGATGGCAAGGTAACTCCATGTTTATCATAAAAATTTAGAAGAAATAAAATTTAAATTTAATATAGAATTTTAAAAATGTGAGAACCCTGCCCAAATTCACATATACCTACACACGAAGACATAAACGCACACAAACGTCTGAATTCACAAACTAGCTGTACATCTATATTAACACATCTACACAACAATCCAATCTTCAAACTTTCACATTTTTAGTATTAATATAGTAGATATTATAACTTATTAGATATGAGAATATTAATTGAATTTAAAAAAACGGCAAGGGGCCTTAACAAAAATAAACGAAATTGAAATTCTAAGTGTTAACATCGATCAGGGAAAATTATCACACAAGACACGCTTAGACGCTCCTGCTGAGCTTCCGCACTGTACAACGGCCGATGAGCGTGTGTGTTTGTAATGCTCAGCAGCAGCGCCCGTTATACAGGTAGCCGACGTGTTACCCGACGACGACTGCTACCCGACACTAATTTATTTCTAACAATATAGTAATGACGAAAACCTAATGCTGATAAAATCATGAGCTGAATGTGGTATTACATAAGAAACTGTAATGTCTCCCTTAATATCCTATATATTTGTTTCATAAATAAATGATCTAGTAAAAGACACGTACCTACTATGAAATTCAAATTCCATTTAGATCATTCATGTTCTGCATAATTCCCTACATGATGAAGTTATGAATCTTAATACTCATTGTACTCCTAACACCGTGCTTTTCGTTCAAGTGTTATAGTAGATATTTTTGTGTGCAGTGGTGTAAGTTCGACGATGACGTGGTGTCCCGGTGCAGCAAGCAGGAGGCGATCGAGTACAACTACGGCGGGAAGGAGGACGCGCCGCACCTTGCCAGGAAGGCCACCAGCGCCTACATGCTTATTTATATACAGTAAGTATACAAGATAATGAGAGAATGACACCTTCATTAAGAACAGTATGTCGTCCTCTGCTGGTTGAAATGAAATGAAATAAAACAATATTTATTGAATCTATAAAATGTCAACTAATACAGTACTTAGATTCAGTCATTTCAAAATTTTGTGTACTACCTTGTTTGGAAGGCAGTCATCACTAAAGAAGAACGGGCAAGATACAATAGTATTGCTCTTTTCCAATTAAAAGGCCTCTATCAAAGACTGCAAACGCAGGGTTGGACGTCCACCCACAAAGTAGATTGATGATCTATCGAAAATCTCGGGAAGCCGCTGGATGAAAGATGCTTCCGACAGAGCGCTTTAAAAGTCTTTGGGGGAGGCCTATGTCCAGCAGTGGCTGATGATGATGATGATGATGATGATCAAAGATGATGACGTGTTGGAAGCGGCTTGCATCTCGATCGTCGGTCTACTTCGTGTTCTACTTGAACTGTATGTATGTATAATTTACAATCTCTCGTGTATCCCCAAAAGGCGTAACCAGGTAGGTATTATATTATCATATCGGTCTTTCGTCACCAGAGATTTATTTCCATTTTTTGACTCATTTCGGGCACGTTGTCAGACTCTATACTGCTAACAATTTTTCGAATGGAAAAATATTATTAAGGGAAGTTTTGTCCTCATTTATCTATTTTTTAGAAACGTTATTGTACCTACACGATAACATAGATCAAGAACAGATTGTCAACAACTCTTTTTATAAAACTTTTAAATAAGTAAACCTAGCATCTCCAAAAAAAAAGCATCTCCATCTTCAAAATATGCTACACAATATAACACCACACACGTCACATACAGCATTTATCCGCCGCTGAGCTGGCAACTCGTGCTGAATCATTTCTCAACGCCCAGTTACTCGGTGACGTCGCCAAAGCGAATTCAGTTCTTAACACGTAGACGTTCACATCGGCGGAATGCTTAAGTATTCGCGTTATGTAAACGTGCAACCTGTTGCTCGCGTTTTAACTTCGACTTGGGCACCACACGATTTGATAGTAGTTCTTTGCTGTTAATAATTGACGCAGGGAAAAGATTTGGTGAATAATTAGTACCTATTGAAAAATGATCGGAGATGAAAAACTGAAATAGTTTTTTATTAAATTCTTAGTTTGGACAAATTCTAGAGCCAAAAAGAATTTGTTATATATAAATATTTAGGACTCAAAATGGACCGCTTTTAATGAAGACTGCATGGTATGGGTTTTCGTAAATAATTTCCACATTACACCAATTTAACATGACACAGAACTAGTGCTAATGCTTCTAATTCAAACTAACAAAGCTAACTAAAAGCTCGGGACCGCTGCGTTGCTTTCGCGGCATAAATTGTAGCGTGCGCTCCTGGGATTCCGGATGAACAAAGTGTTACTGGATTTTGCCGGTGGAAAATTCTCAGAGTCTGGAAATGTTCCCGGATATTGGCAATAAACTCGCCCTGTGGAACTTTTGGAGGAGTCCTATTTTCAGCTAAGGATATTTTGTGGCTGTTGATGATCTCGTACGGTTTAAATTATCGTATGTCTATCGTGGTCTAGCAGCATACTTATGTGCCGTGCGATCTAGACTTAGGTACTGCATTCGATACCCAGGTCGGGCAGTGTTATTGGGTTTTTCCATTAGGAAATTCTCAGTAGCAATACGGAATCTGGAAATGTGCCCTGTAAAGGCAATTATAGTCATTTAACTAAAGCAATTTGACATATAAATGAGAATATGCTGACCTAACCAATAAACAATTATAAACTAGACATTACACAATTAACGTATAATGCTTTTGGGCTTCTTTTGCTTCTTCCGCCACTCTATCTATCAATACAATAAGCAAACATTTTACAGGACATCGCAACTGAAGTACGTGCTGCAAGACGTGACCGAATCGGACATCCCGAGCGACCTGTGCGAGAGAATCACCGACGAGATGCGTTACGAGATGGTAAGAACATGTAAATATCGATTTGCAAATGATCTGTTTATTCTCGTGTTCTTTTTTTTTAATGTGTTTTCTTTTTCTTTTTTTTCTTTTGTATAAGCCAAAACACGTTGCGCGTTTCAGGCGGGCGAAAAGTAAGGTGCAGAAAATACAAATCGGACACATCAGTCGCGTCCTCAAAGTATTACGCGAAGATATTCAGTGCATTAAAACAGTTCTTCACTTTGCAGGCATTAGCTGGTTGTAAGTATAAAGGCAGATAGTGTGGGGACATGAACGAGTAACAAAAAATTGTGTTTAATAAACCTTTTGGTTAAATTGTGTGTACCGATGCCGCATTTGCATTCACAAATTTATCAGGTAGGTTAATTAAGCTTTATATAGTTTGAATTATATTTTGTGTATATTATATTGTAATTTATGTACCGCTGTTAATAAAATTTGTAGCGAAAATTTTATGGTTTTTAATTAGCAAGGAGGCAAGCTGCGTTCATTAATTAATGGCTGCCGGTACGCTCTCACTAAAAGTAGCCCGTACATAAATGCTGATAGAAAGATGGACGATAGACTAAACTAATATAAGAGTAAATAACCATTCGTTATGCTTTTAAAATAAAATAACTATATAGATTGTCATAACAGGGTCGAGCGTATTGCTGTTTTTCTGACACATATAACCGAGATTGCCAGATCCTAATGAAAAAACAAAAAACTTTCCCGACTCGGGATTGAACCAGAAACTAGATCGCACGATACACACTTGTGCCTAGAGACTGCAAGGTATCTATTTAAAATAATACAAAAGATCATTGATCACTGAAACTTGTCTTAAGTTTCAGTTACACACCACAGCCAAACGTAAAAATGATGAAACTTAAATATGAAAGAATAGATAAAACATAGCAAGCCTATAATGAAATCGCAGCATGTTAAACAGTTCCCTCGGGATATCCGTGCTTGAGATGAGATGGCCGAAAGACACTGATGCTGGCCCCGCAATAATTTATTAGCACAATCCACTGAACAATCATGGCGAGGTTGTAAGGGAACTTGTTATCAAATTAAAACTGCCTCGGGAAATTTAACCGTGGCTTCGTCTAGTCTAGTTCCACTGTGATTACGTCTAACTGTTTGTGGAGATAACTTGCTAATCAATAGCTAGTCTAAGTAAAATTTTATTTGTTTTATTTTTTATTACCACTTACACATATTGAAGAAACTTACTACATCTATATATAAAAACAAACAAAACATAACAATAGCAAAAAAAAATCGTAAAAAAATACAATACGTGATATTGCTATACTCAGGGCTGGGCAAAATACATGCTTTGCTTTAATTGAAATACAAATTACAAAATACTGTATCGCAAGTAATTAAAATACGAAATACAAAATACAGTATTTTAGCTATTTGTAATTGAAATACAAGATACAAATTACAAAATAATGCGTATTTATTTGTTTTGGAAAAAAAAACATTTTTAAGGCGGTTTCTGTTTTGTTATTGCAGGTCCTGATGAGCACAAACTTAATACTAAATGAAGGCTAAATGTATTTTAATAAATGTATTTTGAAGCCTCGAGTATTTGAAATACAAATTACAAAATACTTCGGCTTAACGTATTTGAAATACAAATTACATTTTAAGAAAGTAATTAAAATACAAATACAAAATACGTATTTGTATTTCAATTACGTATTTCAATTACAAGTAATTCAAATACTGTCCAACCCTGGCTATACTGCAATAATTATAAGGATGTACTTATGTTAAGATCTTGCTAAAGAATTCAGCCTAAACGTGACTCAAAAACATCACACTTAACGTTGACTTACTATATGAAATGTTTTAGAGGTTGCAAATAAATTACCCAAATAGCAAGCCCAGTACCACACATAGAGTGAAACTACTTAATAGTAATTCGAATGACAAGAGACCACTGATGACGGTCTCTCGTCACTCGAATCTTATATCTTTAAATGAGCAATTCTTGTATATATATATATATTTATATAATTGGAATCTCGGAATCGGCTCCAACGATTTTCATAAAATTTAGTATATAGGGGGTTTCGGGGGCGATAAATCGATCTAGCTAGGAATCATTTTTAGAAAATGTCATTTGGAAGAAAAATAACAAAAAGGAGGCGTTTGAGTAGACTCTCCTGACATCTATTGGCGAATTGGCGAATAATAATACTATTTTTTGTGAGCAACTAATTGCTTTAACGACACAACAGCAGATGGCGCTGTTAAGTAACATTATTCATATTTCATCATTTTATTAGTAATTCGTACTTAAACATAATTTCCAAAAAACACAATTTTAAAAAAAAAACCGAGCAAAGCTCGGTCATCCAGGTACTTACTATTGATATTGTCATTACTTGCGCTATGTTCTCTATCTCACTAATTATTCTTTTGACAGCATTATGGAGCTATACATCCGTACACACCCGCCTTCAGCCTCGAAGAGATACTTTATTTCTACATCAACATTTCGCCGGCTGTTTAAGCACATTTCTAGGCTTCTGCTATTGTATTTTTTTTTTTTTTTGCAAAAACCCAATAATACTAATGATTAAATTTTAATAAACTGTTTTACAAAAATTACCGCAACTCGTAAATCTTTCGTCTTGGTAGATACTAAAGGACCGCGTTTATCGTAAAAATATATTAAACTGTTCCACCTCAGTAATCGGACAATTGGTTGTACAATTTATTTGCTGGCCGTCGTTGGCATTAAAACTGCACGCTCATAATGGCGGCAGCGCAACGCTGTGTTTTGTAAGTTGACAGTAACATATCGCTTGTCCACCAGAGATTTACTGGCACTGGATAAAGCGCGGCCATTTTTTAAACGAGGGTTACTAACTGCCGGTTTTATCAGCTACGCGTCGGCGAAATATGTTTGAGAGGTATTGTTCCGCGAATTCTAATGTTATAAAACAAGTTGTTGACTACAACTCTGTGAGTGCAACATTAGACTTCAAAATAAATAAATACACCCAACAGTCACATACATAGTTCTGACCCCACACTAGGATACAAGTCCTGTGTCATGGGTATCAGAGACTACGAGAGACTTTTCGGCCTCACAAACACCCAGACCCGAAACAAATACTTGTGGATCACACAAACATTTGTCTCGGTGCGGGGATCGAACCCGCGGCCTCTCGTTTCGCAAGCTGGTGTCTAGCCATCTGCGCCACGGGGCTGTCTAAGGAATATTTTTTCCACGTTTTTGCGACATTTTCCATTGCTGCTCCGCGCTTATTAGTCATAGCATGATGATATATAGCCTATAGTCTTCCTCAATAAATGGGCTATCAAACACTGAAATAATTTTTCAAATCAGACAAGTAGTTCCTGAGATTAGCGCGTTCAAGCAAACAAACTCAGCTTTATAATATTAGTATAGATGACTGTCTGTTATATCTACAGGCCCAAACCGCTAAATCAATTTTCTTTCCGTGGCACTTAAAAGACACCTGACGAAACGTGGTTGAAGATACATACACCTCTGACTATCCCTTCTGAGAAAAAGGCGTGCGTTTGAAGTTTAAATAAAAACTGATCGTAAACGGGCTTAAATACGAGTAGTGATGGCCTCGAGGGAAGTCGTGATGGCCTCGAGGTTTAGGCACGCGGTCGAGAATCTCGACGGTCGCGGGTTCAAACCCCAGGCACACACACTAGGGCCTAAACCCTATCAATGGTAGAGGAGGCCCGTGCCCAGCAGTGGGACGTATATGGGATGATGATGATGTAATAAGAGGATTTTAATAATAATGATAACTTTTAAAGTATTTGATTTTTGAAACGAATTGGGACAAAATATAATATATTGCTATATTTTACCAGTGTCTGAACAACAGCAGATAAATCCTATAATCCCTTCGGTAAGCAGAATACAAAATGAAACGTTGAAAGCAAAAATATCACAGAGCTTCTTTCATATAAATATTAATAAGAGATAGCCAACATAAGAATATTATAACAATAAATATTCCAGTTCTTTCGCGTAATGACAGCGAATAGAATGTTCTAGAAATGGAACGTTTTTCACAATGGCCCGAGCTTGAAATAAGGCGTCTTGCGGACATCAATCAACTTAATCAAACCACTTTCACGGACCTCAGATGAAGCGGATATAATTAAGTTAAGGTTTTTTCTATTTTCCTCGTTCTCGGGGAATTAATGGAATTGCTACAAAACACTGGCATTATTTCATTCTTCTATTGTTGGCGAGGCGTTTCTTATTAATTTACAATTCTCGTTATAAGCAAAATTTCTATGTAAAAGTGAGTTTAACAAAAGCAGCATCGATAAAATTCAGTTGAAATGATATCCATGCATACTCGCACCTATATTCCTTGATAAGTGGAATTATATTTCGGCACCCAAATTTCGTCAATCGTGTTTTTGTCCACGTAATAGGGGCAGAGCCTATTGCCCTTTATCTGGCTCAAATCCTACTCAGTGCTACTACTGAGAATTCCCTAATGGCAAGCCACTTTGACCGGCCCGGGAATCGAACCCGGGACCGTCAGATCGCACAGCACATACTTGTGTCGCGAGACCACGAGGCAGTCAAATTAAATATATTGTGTAAATACGAGATGTCAAGAGTTCCTGATAAAATGATCCGAAGATGTAAGATATCGTATCCTCGATTAATGAGATTATCAGGAAGGCTTAAACTATAAACAAAAAAAACCGTCTCTGGCTTCCTAATCTGGCTCATGGAGTTTAACGCGTTTCTGTAACAAAAACTGATTCAACTATGTTATAACGAATAGTAGGTACCCTACTTTTATTAATGGTACCGCATAACTTCTTTATTATGTCATGTACCGTTCCATTTTTATAATTTCAGCTTATTATTTCCATTTCGCTTTTTATATTGCATGTGTATTTCAAATGCAAGTTCAGCTTGCTAACCCACTGGACTATGTCGTCAAGGTAGGTTTTTACACGAAAGTCCTAATTTTGATGCACAATAACCGATTATATTGTTATTTTGGTATCCAGATCCAGACGTGCAACAATCTTTTCATTCAAATATCAAGCCACCAAATCCATCCTAAAGACAATGCAAGTCCGAAATATGGCGCCGAAATATTAAAGATATAATTAAAAATAAAACGAGGAGCTGTGGAGACAGGCGCAGACGTGCACTAATTAATCCAGAAACTGCACTATTAATTAGCGGAGTTTTTCTACGTCACGACGCGGATTACGGACTACGAGACTTCAGTAATTGCTATCTCGGCAACCGAACCCACATTTTTATTAAAACTCCAGCGAAAACCTTGTTTAATTCGCCATTTGAAACTGTTCCCTCGCTTTTTATGAGAAGGGTTGTTAAAATAGTTTCAATATTTTTTGCAGCACTTACTATTACTTTACGTCTGTATTGTGCGGATTTGAATGGTTTGAAAATTTTAATTTTTCATGTTTAGTGAACTTAGCCTGCTAAAACTTTTTATTATAACAAATTGTATATATTTAACAATTGATTTCAATAAATGGATTCTCATTCACACATCATGCCAATATAAATTATACTGTACACTAAGACATTTTAACCCAATTCCAATCTTTGATCAATACAAAATAACACGTTCAAAACTCAATATATTATCTTTGTTAATTTCATAAAGTCTTTCCTTATTTCTTTCAGTTTATATTTGGACAAAAGTATCATAAATAACTGGCCTAGGTCCCCAATTAATCTAGAAATTGACTCACTTTAATAATAAATTACTGCATTGCATTTCCAACCTCTTTTTAAGATTCTTCATTCAGCCATGCACAATGATGGCAGATAACGAACGGAGAAACGTTTGACAAAGATCAACGCTAAGGATTTAATCAAAACTCTCAGTGGAGCTTCGTCCGCGCCAGAAACAATTACTGTGAATAGACAATCCCCCTAGGGCTCTATCTTTTCAATTAGGCATCCATCTCGACGGGCTTGTCTCGGAACAGCAGAAAAAGGCTTGGTTATAATGCGTTCCCTTGATGGCTCAATTAGGACTATTGATGGCACAGCTATATTTTTTTATCCTGGTTATTTATGAAGGGCTTAATCATTAGACCGGTGTAGAATTGCCACCCTCCTTTCGCGACCAACTGGAAGACCAGTAATATGTTCCTACAACAGAGTGAGGATGAGGAATAGTGCACTGTAAGGCTTTTC
Source organism: Hemaris fuciformis (assembly GCA_907164795.1). Lineage (NCBI taxonomy): Eukaryota > Metazoa > Arthropoda > Insecta > Lepidoptera > Sphingidae > Hemaris > Hemaris fuciformis. The sequence goes on from OU015440.1 coordinate 13,407,956, forward strand.
CATTATAAAAAAACTGGTGTGCATGAGAAAATTATGATGAAGTATGGTCAATCAAAAGTGATTTTTTCTCTACGGACCGTGCACCTATCACTCGACGCCATCACGTATACAAATAAATATATTTATGCACGAATATCTTCTGATGTTTTGAGTTGACAAAGTACAAATAAAACACGTTTTTTGTTTATCTGCCGCACTGGTTTATACACTGCATCAAAGTATCAAATCTGTTGGCGTTTCCACCGCAGCCGCCGTAGATGAACGTTTTGCACGATCGCTCGTTAATATCGTAGTAATATCTAGATAAAACAATTAAATTAAAAATAAGTCGGATGTAAATGGTATTTCTATCAATTTATATACTCAGAATGTCTTTCTAAGGATATACGTATTACTATACCTATGTTACTATCACCAGCTGACTGACTAACTATACTATATATGTATATACTCAGCCTATCGCCGTCCACTGCTGAACGTAGGCCTCCCCAAGACAGCGCCAACCATCCCGGTCTTGAGCAGCCCTCATCCATCCGTTACCCGTCACCTTTCTCAAGTCGTCGGACCATCGTGCTGCAGGTGGTCCTACACTACGTCTGCTTACGCAATGTCTCCACTCCAACACTTGTCTGCTCCATCGGCCATCGGACATGGCCGGCCCACTTCCACTTTAGCGTGCTAATCTTGCGGGCAATGACTGACTAACTGCATAGCCATTATTCACATTTCTATATTGGAAGTTGCTACTGAGAATGACCTTCCTATCTCCGACAAACTGCGATATTCTTCTCTTAATCTAAACTAATTATCTTTGAGTAGCCTTGTGTAGTTCGTGAACGAACTAGGTCGTAAGAGCGCTCCTACAGACGAACAACGCGAACTAGTTCCCTCTTTCCCAACTTCGCAGTTCGTTAGTTCGGCCGAATGAACGAGATCGGCCTCAACTGAACTAAGATTGTCACGCACGGGACAGTACTATACATACTCCCGTTCGTTGTTTATTTTTAAAAAAATATGAAAATGTTGATTATCAGTTGATTACTTTTGTTTAGTTTGTGTCATGCTTTATTCTATCAAAGAACAGAATTATCTATGTATGTGTACGTTATCGTTGATTATTTTCTAAACTAATAAAAATATAAAAAAGGCGAAAAATATAAAGGGTTATTTTATTGCACCAATTAACCTTGGGTAATATTTACAATAATTATATACATTTTATGAATATTCATTAATTAAGAGGTGTATGCTGTTTTTAGAGGTTAAAAGCACAGCATTCTATATCCATAAATATTATTGCATGCAGCAGGAACCGTATTAAAACGAGCGAACGTGTGATCGGTCTAAGTCTATAGGTCTGATTTGAGCTAGGAACTAACGAACTAGAAGAACGAACTAGTTCGTTTAGGAGCGGCGAACTAAAGTGAGCGATCTCAGTAGTGAACTAGTATGCCCAAGACTATCTTTGAGTATTTCTTTAATTCTTACCGGTTGAATAAAGCCAAACAAAGTCCCGAATGAGGTTGCAAAGAGCAGATATCTGGTATTTCTGTTTCATTTAGAGGCATGAACGCAGCGCCTGAAATATAAATAAATAAATTGCATTGCACTCAACAATACCGTAGTAATGATAATTCACAATGAATTGACTCCAATGGTGAAGGAAAACGTGATAAAACCTGCACGCCTAGAAATTCCTAGAACTTTCTTAGGGTGAGTAGTCCGCCATCCCGCACTAGGCCAGCGTGGTAGACAAAGGCATGACCCCTCTCAGTTGTGATGTTGTTGTTGATAAGGCCCGAGCCCAACAGCATGACATATACGAGTATGGGCTGATAATGATAACGAATGTAGACTGCCTCGTGGTCTCGCGGTACAAGTATGTGCCGAGCGATCTAGAGGTCCTGGGTTCGATTCCCGGGTCGGGCAAAGTGTTATTGGGTTTTTCCATTAGGAAATTCTCAGTAGCAGCACGGAGTCTGGAATTGTGCCCGAAAAACGGCAATAGGCTCACCCCCTATTACGTGGGACTGATACATACCTGGCGAAATGTGGGTGCAGAAATGCACCTCTGCCTACCCCTTCGGGGAATACAGGCGTGAGTTTATGTATGTATGTAGTAACATATAACGCGTGGTCGTCGTTACACTATCTCGGCACTCAGGTCTAGACATCATAAGGATTAGTTGCCTACAAAATCCCTACAATTTTTTTAATTCTCCAACCATACAGGCTTTGTCTCCCATAAAATTGGCTCAATTTCAAAGAAGAACCGTAGTATGTTATAGGAATAATAAAGTACAATGTTCTATATTGTATACCTTTACAGTACCGCTCACAATCTTCCATTGAGTTAAAAATGTTCTTGTTTCGGTCACAACCGGCATAGGAAAATGATAAACACTGGTCCAATTGTGCGTCATAATAATATCTAGAAATAAAGCACAAAGGCAGTAGAATTCATTTTATATATTCCTGGCAATTCAAAGGTTTAATAATGTATGTAAGTAGACTTTGTCTAGATGTATCAATTAGTAAAAAATTTAAAAGCATTGCTCATAGAATAGTAAAGAAATATGCTCATTTGTCTATATTGGCACTATGATAACATGAATACAATGAAGTAGTGATGGAGTAGACACGCAGTCAAGAATCTCGGCGGTCGCGGCTACAAACCCCAGGCAAACAACTCTGTCTTTTCGAATTTATATGCGTATTCGGAATAAATTATCACGTACTTTAATAGTGAAAGAAAACATCGTAAGGAAACCTACACATCTAAAAGTTCTTAGGAAATTCTTAGGTGTGTAGTCCGCCGTCCGTGGTGGACTTAGGCTCCCTCAGTTGTAGAAGAGGCCGTGCCCAACAATGAGACGTATATGGGCTGATGATGATGATAACAATTCGATTGATGGTATGTGCAGTGTTTTCCAGACAATTATTGCGTAAACTTTCAGCCATATCGCGTTGATACTCCTTCACAAATTCCGCACGGGTAGCAGTAGGGAGTAACATACTCCAGCGATAAAAAACAAGCTATTATTTATTTATAACATTCTATACCTACTTGACAGTATAAAGGCGGACTTAATGCCATAGGCATTCTCTGACAGATGAACCTTGGTAGGTATAGTGTGATGGTGATATTACTATTACCTACATATTGTAATTTATAGTTATATCTATGTCCCAGATATTATTCGCTCTGCAGAGATTTATATTTGCTTTCCAGGAAAATGTTATACCAACGCGGTTTGTTCATTAGAACTACGTCCTAAGGGGATAAATCTGCGGACATCCGAGCTACACGCTTCGTAGTTCATTATCTGATATATTTTCATACTTATTTCTCAAATGGGAATGTGGATGGCGGAGTCGAGAAAGGGCGCCCAAGGAGGTCTTGCAAACTAAATAAACGATCTTCTCTGCAAGGGGAATGAAGCACTCTTAAACGACGGAATTCTATGAGGTGCAAGGATCTTAGCTTTAAAAAGAAAGAAAGTATTAAGATTTTCTTGTTGCCAAATCCACGAAAATACAAAAGCAAAACAATTAGTAGCCATAATTTACACAGCCAACAATGGTCCCTTCATTCAGCTACACGCTGCAATTCCGCTTGCACGGTATTGCAGCGCCGATTTTCAATAACGAGACCAAGTGACAAAACGGACACAAGGTCGGCGTACAGTGAATAAAAGGAGGGAAGTTAAATAATAAGCACTCAATGAGCCCTGCCTAACCCTATAGGTGAAGGCGTGATGTATGTGTATGAATTTATACTTACTGAACTAAACTCTTGGAGCAGTTCCCCTGTTTTGGTTGCAATTGACAATAATAGTCCCAGTACCATACTGCGGCCTCACCTAAAACATTGCATAGTCATGGTGAATTAAAACCGCTGGGGGTTTCGTGGCACAAGTGTGTGCTGTGCGTTCTAGGACGTCTTGAGTTCTATTCCAGGACCAGACAAAATATTAATGGGTTTTTCGCCCCCTATTACGTGGGATTTAAAAACAAGGATGTGAAAATGCACCTTTGCCTAATATTATGTATATAATCAAGAATAATCACAACTGAAGGTGATTCTCGTTGTCATAAATACTTAAAAATAATATGCTTAAGTTTAAGACACTTAACAGTCACATTCGAAATCCGAAGCTACTGAGCCAATAATACGTGTCAAATATATTAGAAATTATAAGATATTTTATAAAGTAATTTAAAGTTGAAGTAACACTAAAGACTGTACCCAGCTACGCTTGGGAGCAATTAATAAAAAGTAGCCTATGTCCTTTCTTCAGGTTCTGTCTATTTCCTACAAAACTTCATTCCTTTAACCCAGTGGCTTAACAGGCAACAGACGGACATAGTTGCTTTTTCATTATAATATTAATATTAATTTCTATATTATTTTTTATAATGCCCACTACTTACTTCGTCTACCTTCAGTGATTCCCAATTCGAGCAAACCCAACGGCGTGCTATATCCTGACTCAATTCTCTGAACATTAATTCTTCTGAAAAATGTTGTAGGTTTCGCCGACGTACTGTCCCGAACTGTGGCTGTCGTCAGTGTAAAGTCATCGTCACAACAAACGCAAACCAAGAACATTACTGCGAAAACTTTGGACATATTTTTCAATTTGCAAGTACACAAAAGTTCCCTGTTAGAAAAATTGACCGCGAAAACGATAAAAACAAACGAGAAAGAATTTTATACCGTCATAAAATGTTACGGCGTTGGTAAATCATAAGAATTCGTGAGTTGGCGAAGTCGAAGCAATAAAATGTAGGTATAATTAAATGTGTTTAGTAAAACAGATATTTGTACAGTACCTACGTATAATAATTTTACTGGACAAAAAAAAAATATACATAAAAAATTTCATTCGCCTTACTCTTGGAACAGTTTATAAAAAAAATATTAACACAACCTTTTCTTTGTCTCCTGACGTTTACATCCTAAATTCTGCCCTACAATAATTAAAAAAAACAACTCAAAATTCAGTTGTCATAACAGACAGGATGACCTACAAAGTAGCTGAAACGTACAATGAATAACTTATTTTTGAGAGAGATGTATTAAACAAGTCATTTTTGACGCGTCTCCCTGCCTTCAACTGTTTCGTTTCTTGCATTTTACCGAAGTCTTACTTATGAAGACTGTTTTTACAATATAAAGCGGCTTTCTCATAATGTTTTCCATACAAAATAACCTATAATTTTTACTGCACATATGAACAAATAAATAATACGTTGATTTATACGGTAATAATTACCGAGTTAGCAGAACATAAAGCATTCGTTCGAGCTGAATGTTTGCTGATCTAATGGCATTTTCAATTTGCATTCAAATTCCTGAGCCGGCATAGCCGAGCGCGGTGGGCGGTGGCCGGTTGAATGCCGAAAGCCCGAATACTGGGATACTCGAATGTTCCAATAGCCGAATCGGATTAACGCTAACGACGCACTATTCTGTATGGCAACCGCACTCGGCCGCATATTCAGAGTCCGCACTGCTACTGATAAACTGCTCTTGACCTACAATGAATAATACATTATTCACCTTAATTTATTGTTTTATACCTACATTCGTACATATGTATGATGTTTGTATATCAGGTTCATTGCCGTAGGGGTTGTTAAGGTGTACGTCTACGCAGTGCCATAAATAGGGCGATACCACCGGTACCCAGGCTCAGGACTCTGGGGGAGGGGGGTCAAGAATGAGAGACCAGGATTTTTTCGGTATGATCCTAAAAAGTTCTCCCTTGCGCCCCAAGTATCGAGCACTAGGGGCGCAGTAGGGTACCTATAGTAACAAACTAACAAGGGCGCACTTATAGAAGCTGGCACAGGGCGCAGAAAAGTTTATTTACGGCACTGCGTCTACGTCTCTAATAGGTAGTGTTATTATAAATTGTTTTATAATTGTTTTCTATATAGTCCCCCCTCTTTTCCTCGATCCTCTAAAACCATTTAATTGCCTCTGTTGAATAAAAAAATTTATACAACAAGATGATTATTTATTTGTTCTCTTCGCGCTATACTCCATTCAACTATTCTTCTCATTATGTCCCTATCGCTTTACAGAATTTACATCAAACCCAAATAGTCTACCAACTAAATTGTGAAGTTAGCTGTAACACAAAAATACGTTTAATTATTTAAAGTAATAATTTAAGAAACAACAAGGAAATACTAAATTCAGCTATGCATTTTCCAGCATTTCTGATAACGGCTGAAAACGGCTTACGACGAATCTTTTAATGCGATCCGTGCAACTGCAATCAGGCTAATGTAGGACAACCGACCTAATTATTTGAATACTAAACCCTGAGTAGTTTTTAACAAATAATACTCTTAGTGAAAATTCCATGAATTGCGATTTTATTCACAAATTATAAACATTAGGTAGGTACTTCGAAAGGTAAAATACATGGGTATGGAAAGTAAAATATATGTCTTGGTTTTTAATATGCAAATATAAAACTTAAGGACCTTAATATGATATGCGACTTAGGGACCTTCAAGAAAAGAGCCTATATTTTCCTCAAAGGCCGACAACGCACCGATGATGATTCCTCTGATATTGGGGGTGTTCATGCGGTATTGACAACTAAACATCAGTCGGTTCACTAGCACGTTTGCCTCCTTTCCTTTAAAAAAAATGTACCTATATCGAAATTGTCTCGACAGACCACTTGCCTAATTACATGACCCATATACTAACCAACATTATAATTAATGACTGCCTCGTGGTCTCGCGGTACAAGTATGTACCGTGCGATCTATAGGTCCTGGGTTCCCGGGTCGGGCAAAGTGTTATTGGGTTTTTCCATCAGGAAATTCTCAGTAACAGCACGGCGTCTGGAAGTGTGCCCGAAAAGCGGCAATAGGCTCGCCCCCTATTACGTGGGACTGATACATACCTGGCGAAATGTGGGTGCAGAAATGCACCTCTGCCTACCCCTTCGGCATTATAATTAATATTATTTTCCCTGTTCTTTTCACCTCGTCTTCTTAAAGTTAATATTTTTCCTCATAACAATACAATAACAAAATAACTCAAAGAATTATCACTAATTAAAACAAGTTACAAGTTGAACTAAAAAATGATAGCTGTATTTTATCGATGCTGTGAATTAGCAAGCCCCAGGGACCTTAATGAGAAATGTAATTCCCAGAAAGCGGATAGCTCTTCACAAAGCTTTTTAAATGTACAATTCCGAGCTTTAGGATTAATCACTGTAGTTTTTCATTCTGTCTAGCGGCCCGGTCGGCAAGTTGGGGATTGCGCGGATTTCGTTGGCAGCGATAAATAATTAATTGTCATTACGTACAATTCAGAAAAGCCAATGATTGTGTATCGTGTTTGGATAAATACACGAGGTGATATAAGGACGGTAATTTCGTGTTTTGTGCTGGAATATGTTTAATTTCTTTGTAATATAGAATGCGGCATTAGGAAGTTTTTTTTTTATCATACAAATATTTTGTTTTAATAACATTGCTTTCATAATTTCATTTAATTGCATAAAGACGCTTGTATCACCGAAGAATTATCATCATCATCATCATCATCATCAGCCCATATACGTCCCACTGCTGGGCACGGGCCTCCTCTACAACTGAGAGGGTTTAGGCCTTAGTGCACCACGCTGGCCTAATGCGGGTTGGCGGACTACACACCTAAGAAATTCCTAAGAACTTTTTGGTGTGCAGGTTTCATCACGATGTTATCCTTCGCCGTTAAAGTACGTACGTGATATTTTTTTGTGAATACACACATAACTTCGAAAAGTCAGAGGTGTGTCCCTGGGGTTTCAACCCGCGACCGTCGAGATTCTCGACCGCGTGCCTAAACCTCGAGGCCATCACGATTTCCATCACCGGAGAATTAGGGAGAGGTAGGGGAAAGGTGTACATAACGATCCCCCTAAGGGAAAATTGCCATAAAAGTGTGTTAATAAAGCCTTTCGTTCGATTAGTAAATTCTATGCTTAGCTAGTTTATCGCTCTACAAATTAATAAGCTTTCTACTCAATTATCTCGAAGGATTTCTCTCCTATATCGTTTTTTGTCAAGGTCTATTGAAGAGTCGTTGTACAAAACCGGTGTACAAAACGATCCCCTGGGTATGGCCAAAATGATCCCTGGGAATCGTTTTGCCCCATGAATTAAATCGAGATAAAAAGTTAAAAAAAACTTTAAAAAACATCAGGTTTAACATTTATTTGAAGAAAAAAACATTTATTTAAGAGCTTTAACGCGGTTTTAGCGTAATTTGAGCAAAAACAGTACTTTTCGAACTCCTTAAAATTGATGAAAGACTCATCGTACAAACATTTATTACTCAATACAATTACCAATTATTTTAGGGGTATTGTCATCTAAATAGTTAATGAAGAACATTTTAAGGTTTTTGCGTAAATTTTGATAAATAACAAGATAACTGAACGAAGGTTTTTATAAATTCAATTTTAGAGTCATTTTCGAGGCTCAAAATTCGAGTTAATTTATAACATATTTAATCAAAATAAAATGTTGTTGAATTGGAAATATCCCCAAGCAAATAGTTAGTGAAAAACATTTTAAGATTTACTTAGATCCCTTATTAAAGTAATAAAAATCTAAGGCATTCGAAATTACTGTCAATACAGTGGAGCGTAAACGTTCTTAATAAAAATAATAGTTATCTTATAATTTAAAATTGTACTATTATCACAAGTAGATCTTAGAATAATGAGTCAAAATTTTAAAAATTTCTTAAATTTATACCGACTAATATGATGACTTTTAAGAAAAAGAAACGCAATTAAATAATCTTCTGTTAAAATTGAGTTATCATCATTGAATAAAACTTTAAAGCAAAATAAACAAAACAAAATAAATAGGAACAAAACAAACGATCTTCCCACTAAACTATTATCATTGAAAATAAAAGTTTTAAGACATAGGAACAAAATGAAACAATACTCTCTTTACTAGTATTAATGATAAAAACATTAAAGAAATAAGAACAATAATAAAACAAAATTAACAATCTTCTCATAAAACAACTATCAATGTTTTATAGATTTAAAATTTTTCGAGCATTGCCGATACGATTTGAGACACAATAATCGCATATAAAATTATCAGCATAATTACGATCAACTCCTGCACACTCATCATGTCCCCACCTAAAACATCTTATCCAACCTTCACCTCTGTGGTCTCTTGAATATTTTTGCGTACAATACAAGCAAGTATTTTTTAGTATTTTTAGTGCGTCTTCCTTCCATCTTTGGTAGGGGTTGAATATGGCGTGGAAGAATGGTGAATGACGAAGATGCTATAGGTGACACTAAGTAACGATTTTTATTCATTACTGATTTGGAGCGTGCGTTCAAAGGCGACAAAAGTTGTAATACTGGAGTGTTACAAGATGGTCGGTCCTTAACAACTTCAGGCAACTAGATAGCATTAAGATATAAACAAAGTTAATTCAAATAATTATAAACAAAAGCGGGGGTAAAATGATCCCTGGGATCGTTTTTACCCACCTATGACGGGATCATTTTACCCCAAACGGCAACATTACCTAAAACTTCACAAAATTAAGCACTTGCTTTAGTTACGACAAAAGAATATGACTAATTATATTGTTAAATCACTCCAAAGTATGCTACAAATTCGGCAATCGCATTATGTATAGTAGGACTAAAGCTATTATACATAAACTCACGCCTGTATTCCCCGAAGGAGTAGGCAGAGGTGCATTACTGCACCCACATTTCGCCAGGTATGTATCAGTCCCACGTAATAGGGGGCGAGCCTATTGCCGTTTTTCGGGCACATTTCCAGACTCCGTGCTGTTACTGAGAATTTCCTAATGGAAAAACCCAATAACACTTTGCCCGACCCGGGAATCGAACCCAGGACCTCTAGATCGCACGGCACATACTTGTACCGCGAGACCACGAGGCAGTCTAAAGCTATGTAATATCAAACGTGTACTTACTTTAGTTCGAGTACACAGATTTTAATTTTTTTGTCATAAAATTATTGAAAACACTCACACTGGTGGTAGGATATTCGTATCCGCCCGGATGGCGACCACCGTACACAGGGCGTAAAACCCGCCATAGTGGCACATGCAAGTGTGCCGCGTTCCGGGATCAGCCAGTGTATATCCGGTTTTCGGGGGGGCTTCAGTCATGGTGAAAGGATGACCGTGCCGGCATTTTTTGGCCGGTTTGTCGCGGTCGGTCCTTTGATCACCATGGCATTAGTCCCCCAAACTTCTTCACAAGGTGAAGAAGTATTCGGCCGGCATGATTGTGTCGACCAACGGGAGATCATCTCTAGCTGGTCGGCACTTTTTCTGGACCCCATTACGCTTACCATCAGGTGCAATGGGGTCACTTTGCCCTGCCAGTATAGAAAAAAAAAAAAAAAAAAAAAAAAAAAAAAAAACACCGCCATGAAATTTTGCACAGCACTGCGTGGATGCTGGTGGAATCACGTAGTTCAATCATATATACTATATGTCGTTGCTAAGTCAATGAAACAATGGGGGATCGTTTTACCTCCAGGGATCATTATGTACACCTTTCCCCTATATTGTTACACCCGCGTATTTCGTCAATTGCTTTTTTTTATTCTGAGATTATGCGCTAGTCTATTGCCGCTCACTCGGGACAAAGACTCCATGCGATGAATGAGAATTTACTAAGTTTAATATTAACAATTTGTCCGACCATTTAATTGAGTCGAAAACTCTCGTGACAAAGCGCTAATTTTATCCGCGGGATTTATTTTAATTATTAATTAATAAATTCATGTAATTATTAAGCTTAAAACCAATATTTTAAATATACCGGTACAAACAATCAACTGACCAAACTTTAATCATTGTGCATATAATCATCTTTGACTGCTTTAAAGAGGTTAAATGGTTCTACATGTCAGCGAAAGGTAGTTTGATTGTCGACAGGTAGCGGTTGTCTTGCAAATTCAAGTGTACTCAGGACACTTTTGAATTTTTTACTATTTTTCTGTTATGTAATGATAAAGTAAAACAGCTTGACGGAAAATTCTCTACGAATATATCTTGGCTCTTTAAAGTGAATTAAACAGATATAGTTACCTATGTGTGGTTGACTAAAACCTTACTTGTCTTTTACTTATAGCTTTGTTTTAGGAAGCAATGCGTAGAACCGGGGCCTATCGCCTATTGCCTATTTTAAAACCGCTGCGGTTTTCCAACATTAAATCAAAATAATACTTTGCCCGATCCGGGAAACGAACCCGGAACCTCTCAGTTGCACGTGCAAATTAATGCCGCGCTATACACGAGGTAGGCATTTTATATACCTATTATTAGCCAATGTACGTCCTACGTCTGGGCACAAGCGCGCTACACGATTAAGAGTTAAGGTCTAATTCACTACGCTGGTCAAATACGAGTTAGCGCAACTTGTAAGTGACAATATGTCCATGAAGTACAAAGACATTAAAAATCTCGCAAGTTTAATAGCGTATTAGAGCAAGCCGCTGAAGAACGCTCGGAAGGCAAATTGTTCCTGCTAAGAGACATCTCTATCTCCTACACCTCAGCACTAGGTAGGTACGTACTACACTAGCTTGGTTGATTTTTCCACTCAGTATTGTGCCAGCGAGCTACCAATGCTAATAGATCGCTTTTTTGCCACAACAAAATCCTATTAATGTTAATAGTGATGTCGGGGCACCTTATCATGTAGGTATGTAGATATGTATAGGTTACACATATACACGTTCGACTTGAAAATGTTGTCGGGAAGCGGATGAATGAGGGCTGCTCTGAACCGGGATGGTTGACACTTACTTGGGGAGGCCTGCGTTCAGCAATGGACGGCGATAGGCTGAGAATATAGACACGCTCAAGACTGTATCCTTGAGGACTAACAGACGTATAATTCTGCAACCACATTACGCGTTACGCCAAGTGTCTTTTAAGTCCCACGTTAAACGAGTTTATTGGGGGTCTTCCGGACACAATATAGTGCCATGCATATATTTACAGCATCCTATCAATAAAACCCTTATACTGGCTCAGGAAAACACTTTCTTGGCGCCATCACCAGGACGCGAAGCAATTCGCATTTTTGCCATTGCCCTTACTTTTATATCAGTTTGAGTATGCAACACAGCATATCAGCACGGTGGTGTAGGAATTTAGGGTGCGCTTCTCGCTCACGTACCAAGGCCGCCCCACTTAGCGCCGAGATGGCCATTGGGGGGTTTTAGTCGGTATGCCGGTGTAGGTTAGGGACCCAGCCCGGCACTAACACCTGCGCGGACGTGACGCCACCGCGCGCCGGGCTGAAAGGCCGGTGACCCCGGCATACGCTTCCCGCCCCCCTCCCCCAGGGCTGGCAGGAAGTAGAGCCATTATCAGCTTTCCCCTCGAAAATAAATGTTATAAATTTTTAAATAAGTAATTGTTTAATATGGGGCGGCATAATTTTCTACCGCTCCGGACGGCGGATACCCACGTTACGCCACTGTCTCAGCTAGATTGTATTGTGCCGAGACTTGTACAAGTACTACCATAAGGATACCCACATACCATTAGGTATTGGTGACATTAAAGTTTAATCGAGGTGAAGACATTTTAATTCCACAGTCATCTAGTCCTTTGTAACACTTTCAAGTTTAATTGCAGAAGTCTATTTATCCGTCCCTAGTGGAAGTCTGTTAATATGTAATAATTCCTCAGCTATAAAAAGTTAAAGTACTAAATTTTTGTTCCTATCAAGTTTAAAATATTTCCAGCCAAAAATATCAAAGATTTAGGCACTGTATAACCTAAAGATCTTTAAAAGGTTCAACTTTTTTTAATAGTAAAAGAAGGCATTATATTACAGGGAAATAATAAATGTATTATATTAAATAGGAAGGCCATTTAATTTGCTTAGACTGGGTACATACAGAGGTCAAAAATTAGTAACTGAGAAAATTTTGTAACAATTTATCTATCTAATTTTCAGGTCGGTAACACAAGAGAAACATTTAAAACAATAAAATAATTAAAAAAATGTTTTTATTTTAAAAGTTAATCCTCTCGTAACATTCCATTGTCGTCTAACTAGGGGTGTTATGTTGGCTTTACTCGGACGCCATCTGCCGTCGCAAGCGTGCACTAGGGTTGATTTTGTTCAAACAAACAAAAATAACAAATATAGGATTATATTCAGTGACACATTCAAATCCAACATGACAAACATTGGAACACGTTCCATGTTTGTTGAAGCTGTGATTCGCCTTCACAAGTGGTTCAAGCCTCGCTAGAAAGTCCTGCGGGTAAATCAACTAGTAGACTATAATCCCATTTGCCACAATATATTTTATTCCGTATGTCTAAGCCACTATGTTTCTAAGTTCGTATCAAATAACCACAAAACCGTGTTAAGGGGAAAATAGCTCAACCGACACACAAAACGTTAAATAATCATTACGGAACAGTGATTGAAGATAAAAAAGACTCCTCGATCGCAACATACGACCTCGGCACACGCAAACAACTCAGGCACATGGGAACATTAAGCGAAACTAAACAACGTATAAATTACGAGGGCAGTCCGATAAGTACTTAGCCTCACCGCCCGATGGCACCACTATCGTAAGATAAATTTACCATCATGTAGCACATCTTCGTAGACGGCTATTGTCAAAATTTCAGCCGAATTGGATTTGTAGTTTTGTTTTGACCGCGTGTGTAAGCGGACGTGTCCGCGGATTTTCGAAAAATGGAAAAAGAGCAATATCGGCCGGTGATTTGATTCTTGTTTTTGGAAGGGAAATCGCGCAGCGATATCAAAAAGCGCTTGGATGCTGTTTACGGTGACTCTTCTCCTTCAATGGCGACCGTCAAAAATTGGTTTAACGAGTTTCAACGTGGTCGCACGTCAGTTTTTGATGAGCCACGCCCAGGTGCCCCAAAAACGGCTACCACGGAGGATAACGTGAGAAAAGTCCCGATCTTGTATTGGCAGACCGCCGATTGAAGGTGCGCGAGATAGCTGAGACAGTAGGCATCTTAAAAGACCGCGTGGGTCATATCCTGCATGAAATATTGGGCATGAGAAAGCTGTCGGCTCGATGGCTGCCGCGTTTGCTCACTTCGGACGACAAGCGCATCAGTGACACAACTTCAGAGCAGTGTTTGACACTGTTTAGGTGCAATCCGAAGGGGTTTCTGCGTCGTTTCGTGACCGTCGACGAAACATGGATTCACTGGTACACACCAGAGACCAATAAACAGTCGAAACAGTGGACTTTACCCGGCGAATGTGCTCCGAAGAAGGCGAACACTGTCCCATCGGCCGAAAAGGTGATGGCCACCGTTTTCTAGGTTTCACAAGGTGTGATTTACATCGACTACCTGGAGAAGGGCAAAACGGTCACAGGGCTCTACTATGCCGAACTATTGGGCCGATTCAACGCTGAATTGTAGAAAAAACGGCTCCATTTGGCGAAGAAAAAAGTGCTCTTCCACCATGACAACGCACCGGCTCACACCTCCGCCGTCGCAACGGCCAAATTGGTCACATTAGGCTACGAACAGCTGCTCCATCTACCGTATTCTCCAGATTAGGCCCCGTGTGACTTCTTTTTGTTTCCAAACTTGAAAAAGTCCGTCGCCGGACAGAAATTTGAGTCGAATGAGGAGGTTATCGCCGCCACGGAGGCCTACTTTGTAGACCTCCAGAAAACGTTCTTTTCAGACAGCTTAAAGAAGTTGGAGCATCGCTGGGTCAAGTGAATCGAGTTGAAAGAAGACTGTGATGAGAAATAAATCGCCACTTTTCCAAAATTTTCGTTTTTCTTTTGTAGGCTAAGTACTTATCGGACTGCCCTCGTATATTAACCGATACTGCGTTGGAAACACTAAACAAATGTCTTAAAAAGTCTAAGGCATCTTTACGAAAACTTACTGTAGTTTTTTTTTCTTAATTTATTAATCATATATATACATAATTTCGACATAATCATTTTTCATTTTATAACGTAACATTTGTCTGGCAGGTCGTGTAAAAATCAATTAAATAGTAACATGGTACATGTTGAGGCTCTCAGCCGGACTCAGTGCGAACATTATATGCGCAGTAGAGAGGAGGCGTGCGCCATACATCACCACCCCATGAATGCACACCCTTAACTCTATCGTACACCCGCGTTTTGGTAATTCGACAATCATTGAAACATTAAAAATTTGTATATACGAAAAATTTCTATAAAAAACACCGTTAGAATTCACAGCGATTATTCACTCTATACAAAGCACGAAACCTACCACATGTCGAGTTCTATGTTTAGAGGAAACAGCTATGTACAAGCTTACGCTTCAACACTACTTTACAATCACAATACCAATTGAATGCATCCCGTTTATCCCACGTCACAATACAAAAATAACTCGACACAAATATTAACTTTTAATTATTGCCAGCAAGCGTGCACAAGAACTCTCGTTTACATATCGTGAAAATATAAACACTTCTTTGTTTTGATTTTATAAATATAGTATTGCATTTATAAGCGTTACGCAGTCTTTGTATGTGACGGCGCATTTTACTCAATGTGTGTCAAATGTGCAAATACGACTCGGTCAAGACAAAGTTTAATAATTCACAACAACACGTATGCTTTACGCTACAAAAACTTTTAATACATTCTAAATATAAGATTAAGTATCTATAACAGTTTTCTTTCGTATAAAATCGTTAAGGCTATTGTTTGTTTATACCTATGTCGACCCAACGCGAGGCGTCACACGTTCGGGAATAGTGGACCCAAAAACAAAAATGTATACAAATTACTGGGACGTAATAAGGGTAACAGATTATTCGTCTAATAGTTAATTTACCAGTCGCTGTTTAGTACTGAACCGTATGTTATTTGTACAGGCCACTCAAACAAGCAAGCGTTCACAGAGGCACATTCGACTATATAATTTTATTTAACATCGTAGCTATAACTTTTCGTATAACAGTATATTCTAAACCTTATTTTGTATTTGATAATGTTTAATTTTGCCGAATCACCAAAAAAACATGATAAACAAAGCACGAAACGATGAGATTGGCACAGCCTATGGACACGGCCGCAACGCGCGCCCTACCAGTCGATGCATAAATGAAATACAAATGATTCGGATATTCAGCTAACGGCCGGTCACTACGCAACGGTCACCCTAATAAAAACGAACTGACCAAAAATACACGCGGCGAGACTAAAGAAGAACACTATACATGATAAAACTGATGTTACTCAATGTCGATACATTATCGATACATTCCGCCCTCGTCCAGTCAGCTTCACGACAGCCGTAAATGCTCTCAATAAAGGCATACAAAGCATTCAGCACGCGCGCACGACTACTCCCTCACTCTGAGCGACGCCTTACAATTAATATTTAAGTAAACGAGTTAAATAGTTCCACCATCCTTACACTACACACTCGATATCGATACTCGTGGAGCGTCCAGTCGACTTATCGACTATCATAAACGTAACAACACTTCGACGAGGTGCGTGCGCGCGAGTCTTCAGTCAACAAAAGTCAAAACAATGTAAAAATCTAGCTGGACTACTGTGTCGCCTACAAACGTTCCGCGCAACCAATCGTCTACTGTAGAATAAATAACTTTGTAAATGAATGAATGTTGGCGTCGCGTATATTGTGTACATAAGGCTATTTGCATATCGATGCGATAGTTGTATGGCAGTTAAGGCATACACGCTGAGGTGTATCTGTGGGGTGAGTGGTGACGTGTGGTGACGTGCGATGACGTGTGGTGGCGTGTGGCGCCGTGCCGTGACGTCGGTGTGTATGAGATGGTGTGGCGGCTGCGGGTCCGGGTCTCAGTTGTAGATCTTGATGGCCTTCTCCAGGTAGTTGACGCGCGAGCGCTTGGGCGTCTTGTTGATGTGCTCCAGCCCCAGCCACGGCCGCCCCGACGCGTCTGGCAACGACAAGTCTATTCTATTTTAGCACCTATCCAACACAGGCTTGGTTCTAAGCTTATAACTAGAATATTTACTCTTTTATAATGTTAAAGAAATTTCAGGCCAACTGAAATATTTTTTACTGGTTTTACATGTATTTGTAACTTTTAAAAGTCTAATTGAATAAAGATTATTTTGACTTATATTGGATACGCTATCAACTACTTCACAAATGGTTTAGAGGTCGTGAAGCGGGCCATAAATAATGTAAAGTGAATTTTTATATGAATTAAAAATCTATTAAATTATAACAGTAAATTATTTAAAAGCATGATATTATTAAACATCGAGAAAATTATATTGGATAAAACTTAATAGATTTTATATTTGGATCGAGTACAAACAACAATGAATACTCACTCGCATTACTACTTGGCCTGAAGTCAAATATGTTTATTGTCGCTCCTTCACTTATGTAGGTAGGTCTGCCATTCGTTACGATAGCAAAATTGTACTGTAACATAAAAATATCCTCGTAAATATAGCTATTAAATTATCGATAGTTTACCAGTACATAATTTTACCGATTAATCACATCTCTAGTAGAAGTGTAGTTACCTTTTCCCATTCTTTGTCGGGTACGTCGAGTTTCTTCTGCAAGCGGTCCTTGACCGCCTGGAAGGGCTCGTTGTGTTTGACGCGCGCGTAGAACGGAATGCCGAACGTCGCGTACGCTTGCTTCTGGAAGTGTGCGCACGGAACTAACGCCTCGTCCTCCTGTAAAATTCCATGGATAGAATACACTTTTTTTGCACCTACGTTTATAAAAAATATACAATGAAAAAATATAAAATGGTGTAGTAAAAAGAAATCCATTATGTTTTCATGAAATTGAAGGCTTTGATGATGATCCGATTCAGGTCAAATCTGCGCCGTTTTGTTCAAAACATTTGACGTAACAAAATTATTATTAACATTCATTTCTTTCAATTCATTTCTTTTGAACTCGGTATATCGGTTATATCGCAAAAAAATGTAAAAAAGTAGTCTTATCAACAGTAACAGAGCTCGTAATCGCACACCAACTAATGATATGCAATACCAACGAAGCTGTCTATGCTGTGGCTTATCTTCGAATTTACATTAAACGTATCTTATCTACATATATTCTGTGAGTAGTAAAATAATTGTTTCCTATATTTCTTATGTTGTTGGTAAGTTCAAATTAGAAAGAAACGGCATATGCCCGTGTTACCTGTAGATGCAACTCATCTCTGGGTATTTCTTCTATTCTGTAGAGTCTGGGCGGCGATATGGTGACCTGGTCGAGCGTCAGTTCGGGGTCCGGCCCCGGTAATACTTTGTGACACGACACCTCCACGATCCTTAACCTGTGCACGCATTAAGCCACTTTTATTGGACAAAAATCTACTTGAACATACAACATTATATAGGAAATGGATCTTTATCGATACATAGGGTGGAGTGAAAAAAAAAATTTTTTTCTTAGCCTGGGGGTCGAATTTGTAGCTTATAAAAAACAACACTTAAAAAATACACACAAAAATATCTTGCTCGACATCTTGAGGCGGCCCACTCACTTTTAAAATTAATTACGAGTCAAATAAAATTGTCGCAAAAAATATTTAAAGGCGTTCTAGAAACTTCAGAGTATCCTCTTTTATGCCACCCTAGTATACATATGGTTATGTCGTGATTAAGAAGGCAATTTCAATAGACAATGCCGATCTTGATTTCTAAATTTAACTTAAAATTAACCAAAGGGAATAATTTATGTAAGTAAACACTTACAAACTTCAAGTTGACTGGTCCATTATTGGAATCAATCTGATAAAGTTTGTACAAGGAAGTTGATGATAAGTGTATATTTAAATTATGTCATAAAATCACTACATATTAATAATAAGATGAAATACTTGAAAAAAATAGTATGAGACCGTTTTCGAGTTGAAACAAACCTGCCAGAACCTTCTGGAGACATCTCAACTACTTTAGCTGCTTCTTCTAATATATCTGCCACTTTACCACCTTTATTTGGATATAAAATTAATTCCTTATCTTCTTTATAATTTGGACCCACCTGAAACATGTGGAATATTTTTATTTTTTACATTTTATGAGTATTTATTTTAATTACTTTCTTATTTGTCATAACTTCATAAGACAACACTCACCCATAAACATTTAAACTGCTTCTTGTTGTCCAATTCGTTTACTTTAATAGATAAAATCTGGTAGAACAATTTCTTAGGGCACTTTGGTTTACAATAAACAAGTAAATCTTTAAGTATACCGTCATAGGAATATCTCAGAGGCAGGCCGGGTGTATCTTTGTAGCTGCAACAAGTTTACAAAATCATCATCACATGAAAAACCAAATGACTAATTGTCGTTCTCAATCTATTAAGAAGTCTCTTGGTATCCTAATTAGCGGTGGTAATTTAGATGACATTTTAATTTTTTTATTTCACCCCAATACATCACCCATATATTTCATCCGTTTGTAACTTTAATTTTTTTTTGGATGATACTGTTAATTTTCAAATGGGATTCAGTCCGGAACTTGGATGTTGCCTGCTATATCCCAGTGGCGGTTCTTCCATAGAGGGACAAAAGCGTTACACATTAATTGTGTAATGTCCAGTTTATAATTGTTTATTGTGGGGTCATTTATATATCAAATTGCTTTAGTTAAATAAAGAATTAAGAATTAAAGATTATTATTCGGAATTTTGTAAGGCAAACTGGGCTTTTGGGCTTCTATGGTTGTACCGCCACTGCTATATCCATTTATAATATATTATACTTAGGAATTATAGCATTGAACTGGACATACTTTATACTTACTTTTGACACTTGAAGAACTGTATTAAGTACGGGTCGACATTGAGTCTCTGTCCCACGGCGCGCGCCATCTGGTCGTAGCGCATCTGCATCGACAGCTCCATTGTGAACCTGACGACAATTGTTACAAATAATTGTAGCCAAATATCTATCTACATGTCTTTATTCAAAAAAAAAATGTTACACACCTCTGACTTTTCGAAGTTTTGTTTTTATTCATAATGAAATCACTTACTTCAACCGTGAAGGAAAATATCGTGAGGAAACCTGCACAACTAAAAGTTCTTAGGAATTTCTTAGGTGTGTAGTCCGCCAACACGCACTAGGCCACCGTGGTGGACTAAGGCCTGAACTCTCACTTGTAGAGGAGACCCGTGCTCAGCAATGAGAAGTATGTGGGCTGGTAGAATATACAATAACCAAAAAATCGTAGCATTTATACTGACAAAAATATTACTATAATATTTCAAACCTATTTGTATGTAAAACAGATTACATACTATATTAGCATGTCAGCATACTAATCATAATACCAGGTCAATGACATTTAACCCTGTGTTTACGCACTTGGCGTTCCACACCTGCTTGTTATAGTGCTAGCAGATGTCATTGAACTTGTTCACCTGAATTGTGAAAGCAAATTTATGGTCTCCATTCAACTCATATTAGTCATGCAGCCGGAACGGACCTCTTCTTCTATTAAGAAGGGTTACGCCTTACATCACACTTCTCAACGATAAAGACAATACACAGGAATTTGAAAAACATCTGAGACTCGACCATCGAGCAGTGGCCTCAGCAGACAGAGCAGCTCAAGGCCATAACGCTTCTCCTCGCACCTATACAGGGTGCAAAAAGACTGTGATCGAAACTAAGACAGGTAATAATAAGACAGGTTATGGTGATTACAAAAACATGGACGCTAAAAAAATCCCAAAAATATTTTTTTACGTTTTCCTAATCACCATAACTGTTACGTGTCTTACGTTTTCAATCACGGTCTGTTTATACTGGTATAATATTTCAAAACATTGAGATAAATTTATTCAAAAACTGAGGCAGATAATACTGATATGGTAGTTAGGACTTTTTTCTTTATTTATTTTTTACGTCAATGTGTTTGTCATCACTGTGTTAGTTTTCTATCACTGTCTTTTTTCCATTCTGTATCAATATAGTAAATGATCTCACCCGGGGTCGTTGGGCACGGTTTTGTCGACGAACTGCACCTCGACCTTGTAGAATATGTACTTGAAGTAGTCCTGGCAGGTGGGCAGCTCCAGGTCCTCGTGGCGGTGGTCGGCGCGCTCGAACACGATGATGTCACCGTCCATCAGCTCGTCCAATACCTGGCCGCGTGCACACGACTCAACCCGAGGGTAGGCAGGCCCACGTACCGACACACAAGCGTGCATGCCAACACTGGATCTGCCCACCCCCACTTTACTACTCCCTTCCCCTTGGGCCGATTTACATCAGGCGAGCAAATGCTTGTTCTATCAAATTCTTCTAGGGTTAAAAAAAAATAAAAAATTGAACATTGTTTCGTTGTTCTGACTGTGTTCGTAAAAATTCTGTAGGTTATTTCAAGATCTTTGTTATTTTCATGTACCTAAATGCGTTGGTTTAAACTAAAAGATTAAGTAAAAATGCTCTAGTTCTATTTGCTCGCTTGATTTAAACCAACGCTTATGTATCTCCCTATAAGTAACAGAGTTAGGCAGAAGGTAATCATTATAGAAGACGTAAAAAAAAATTGACTGCATTGTTGGTCCCAAAAAATGTTTTTGTATGTAAATAAGAATAGCAACGTATACAGAAAGTACATTTGGGAATTAAAACATGGAGCAATACACTACAAAGTGTGGAAAATTTAAATACACTTTTGTCTACACCTACGAGGATAAACACGGGAGTTAGTGTGTAATAAGTATGTATTTATATATATTTATGTTTAATTTGTAACATTGATCAAATTAATTCCCAGAATTACAATATCGCAAGATCTGTTAAGCTTTACGGTAGACCTCGATGAAGATGGTATAATGAGATTTAAAAAAAACATCACATATTTATTACTAAGGATTGCGAACCATGGAGGGATTTCAGCATAGCCTTTACCCAACAGATAGTGTTAATAAATATTATTAATCTCCGCTTGAAAACATCTGTTTCATAGAATCATAAATACATTTTGCCAAACTCTGGTACTAAGGTTTTAGCATCAAAACACACATAAAATCTAATCTAAACTCACCCCATGTTATTCGTGTTGTGATAGCGTAAACTTGAATAATAATATATATAATATATACTATGGTACACTATTAAACTGCAGATTATTAGCACACAAAACGGCACATGGACTGTTACGAAGCAAAAAAATCACACCAAGCCCAATACTACAATATAATATCCCCTAAACATCAAATGGAAATAGATTTAATAAAAATATTACATTAAATTAATATAGATATTTACACTATAAATGAAATAAAAAAGCAATAACTGAGTGAGGTATCATAACGCGGGTTCCCGAAATACAGATCTTTTATTAGTTCAACAATGCGAAAACCGAAACTTTCATATAAAACTTTCATAGAGGATGGTAACAACTTTCCCTCAAAATCGGACTATTTAAAATATTGTTTAATATTCCACAGCTGGGTAACAATATTGTGAATGGTTTTATTTTTTTTAATTTAATTTTTCGTTTTATTTTTTTTATTAAAGAGCCCAGTAATAATAATTTACAAAATATAAATAGTCGATAGTTTATTACCAGAAAAATAAAGAAAAATACTTTAAGATTTTAAAGAGTTCGAGAGGTATCTAAACTCTAAATAATAAAGAAACAATTAGGAACTGGTAGACATAAGATTGACTATTTCGAAAACCACACTTCATAATAATGCTAATCTAGTAAGTGCTTTCAAAGCTATGTGCAATACTATAGCTAATCCGTACCGTATGTTCCGTACAGCAGGCCGTGTCTGTCGTATATAACGCACATCCAATTTGGACATACAATTGACTAAATGTAACGCACATATCTCGATATTGTCGTGGGAGAATTTATCGTTGACTGTTTGAATATCGACCCCTAATTCGGGGTTTGAAGGTGCAAAATTATTTAATTAAATATTACATTACATAAAAGGGACATTTTATATTTTATCGCCCATGGTACTTCAAAAAAACAGTGCTGATCGATTTCGGTATTCGACATTAAAAACATCGATAAATGGTGCACTAAATTACTTACATTACTAAACGTAATTTTTTTTACAGTAAAAATACATAATTATTTGGTAACAATGCATAGTTGCAATCTTTGGCGATCAAATTACTTGTTGGTGCCAATGATTTTATTAAAACTACCGTAATGTATCGATATCTCAATCGATAGTAAAACCGTCCTTTAGAAGGTATATTTTTTCGTGTTAGAATACTGATATTTAAACCAAATAGTTTATTGTTTTACTTTTGTATCTATTCGAACTAAGGTACGTAAACAAGTTAAATAAAACCTTGACTTATCGATATTCCATGAATGCCCTAAATTCTAAAGATGTCGGTCTGAAATACAATGCCAACAATTTTCACCAATTGTGATGATTTGTTGGCCTATCCCACCACACACCCGCCACTGTAACTCCTGTGCTCCAGGATCAACAGCGGCACGCCGAGCAATGAAGCTTAGCGAATCTAAGGGAACCTAACTTGTCATGATCCCGCAACGAAGTAAATCAGAAAAAAAGATATGGAGGAGTTGGAAACTAAGTGTTGTCCACTTCCCTCCACAGCAAAGCGGGCGACAAAATATTGAACTATGAGGTTTCATCCTCACACAAAAGATCTCTTTATTGCAACAGTTTATGTGAAACATAGGACTTTAATTTTGATTTCATCGTTTTTTACTTCTATATTTTTTTAAATATCTACAAGTCATACAATACTAGGTATACTATATGAATGCATAAAATATATAAAGTAAGTTATACAAGTGTGTGTATATCTAAAACTTATGTCTATTAATAATTTTGATAGGATAAAACTGATAAATAATACCTTTTCGAGTGGCTCGTTGTAATTGTTAATCTTCTCAACGAAGTCAGGCTTGATCTCTTCGTACAGAACGAGCGGCGTATCCGGAGGAAAACCTACAGTCAATGGGAAATTATTGTTATAACTTGTTATTGCAGACATTTTAGCACATAATACTTTTATAGAAAAATCCTATTTTATGAGGTCCGTGATCTTCCTTTTTTTTATACTGTTGGAAGAATGATAAACACACCATAAACAGATAACTAATTGTAATTTGTATTTTTTGTAATCTGTGGCGCTTGTGCCTCTCTACGCGTCTACTTGTCTCTGTATCCGTTTTCCTTTTTTGCAATATACGTTAGTAATTATTTTCTATTTTCGGTGTTTCATTTAGTTTCCCACAGGTTATGGGCCGTTATTTAGTTAAAAATAGAAACCGTAATTAATATTATCGTACCGTATTGCAGTTTGATAATAAATAATAGTGAACCGTAGTAATTTTCACTATGAGCATGTCTAATCTACAAATAACGAAACTCGCCGGCAGAGAAAATTATTCCACGTGGAAGTTTGCGGTAAAATCATACTTAGAGCACGAGGAATTATGGGATTGCGTTGATCCTGGTGGTCAAGATGCCAAGAAAGACTTAAAAGCCAAGACTAAGATCATTTTGTTGGTAGAACCAATTAACTTTGTTCATATTGAAAATGCAACGTCATCTCGAGAAGTATGGCAGAACCTTCAAAATGCTTTCGAAGACTCCGGGTTATCAAGAAAAGTTGGCTTATTAAAGGACCTAATCAACACAACGTTAGATAATTGTGCCAGTGTCGAGGAATATGTGACCAAAATAATGAGCACGGCTCATAAATTACGAAATATTGGTTTTCAAGTTGGAGATGAGTGGCTTGGGACTCTCATGCTTGCAGGTTTACCGGAAAATTATAAACCTATGATAATGGGATTAGAAAGTTCAAGCATAAAAATTTCATCAGATTTTGTTAAGACAAAACTGTTACAAGAGGTTAAGGTATCAGAATCCACAGCATTCCTCACGAAGCACAAAAAGAATTATACTACCTCACACAATAACTCAAAACCAAAAGGAAAAGGACCACGTTGCTATAGTTGTAATAAATATGGACACTATAAAAGTCAATGTGGAGAAAAGAATAGTAATCAAAATAATTTTTCAGCAATTTTTTCAGCTTACAGCTCATTGAATCCGGATGATTGGTATATAGACTCAGGGGCAACAATGCATATGTCAAGACGCTCAGACTGGATGTACAATATACAGTCACCTCCAATCCAAAAGATAATGGTGGCAAATAATGATGCGGTCTCCGTGCATAATATGGGTAATGTAAACATTCGGACAAAAGTATGTAATGATGTGCATCAGATCCAGGTGAGAAATGTTTTATTTATTCCTGAGTTGAGTGCCAATCTGTTATCAGTCAGTCAATTAACAAAAAATGGTTGTAAACTAAAATTTACTAATGATGGCTGTAACATTTATAATGCCAATAATGTACTCATTGCAACAGCAAAAATGACTGATAACATGTACAAACTCAATGTAGCAACTCATAATGCATATACTACATTTGAAAGTAACATGGATTTAATCACATGGCACAAAAAATGGGCCATCTCAATTTCAGAGACTTACAGAAAATAACAGAAAGTGCAGAAGGGGTAAAATTATTAAAAAAAGGTAATCAAGTTTGTACAACTTGCTTAGAAGGGAAAATGAGTAGACAACCGTTTAAAAATACTGGTACTAGAGCTTCTGAATTGCTCCAATTAATTCACTCTGATTTATGTGGTCCGATGGAGACAAGCTCAATTGGAGGTGCCAGATATTATGTTACCTTTATAGATTATTACAGTAGGAAGGTATCTGTCTATTTCATGTAGTAAAATATCACGTGTATTTATTTATTATGCCAGCTCTTAATTAGATACACTCATGCTAACCCTCAAATGTCACACTTGTGTCGATCACTATTATGGGTTTTTCACGTTGCGTACAGAAACTACTAATAATTTTAAATAAATGCACATGTTTAAGGCAAAAATCATTCATATATGATTTCAACAACTCATGTGGCACTGACACACAAAAACATAAATACCAATTAATATTTCAATTAACTTGATTTGCAATAAGCAGTTTTAATCACCCTTCTTACTATGACATTATAGTTATACACAATCATGAGTCTTTTAATATGAGTTTTTATCCTTACCAGCTCGTTTATTAAGTATTGGTATGAGGTCTGCTGGTTTGCTGGCTATTGGCAGGTAATGGTGTCCACAGTAGTGTATGCGCTTTTGCTTCGGATCATAGTACTTGAAGAACAGTACCACGTCGTTCTCCTTGTCAAATGTGGGCAGCGCATTGAGACCAGAATCAGGCGGCAAGAGCTCCAGGAATATATTCCACGGGTTCATGTTCTCTGATATATCTGCTACAGTCTTGTGCTGATCATTGACTATGTCCAGACATGTTGGCCTGCAAGTCTGCGAATTGAAAACATAGACATTAGACATACATGTGTTACTGATAGAAGTTCGTGTTAATGTTCGTGAAGGCGCTAGTGATGAGGAGATATTCATAGAACCTGTATAAGAAACATAAGGTGAGCCCATAGAGACCCATGTTTTTGTGAAGCCACTACATAAACTTCTGTATACCAGGATCGACAGTGGTACGCACACAGCTGTTATTTTTAAGGTCATAAGAAAATAATGAGGACAAAGAAAAGATTTTCTAACATAATATGTATCCAACACAATCATGAGCGAGCCATTGTCATTGCTTGGGAATATTTACAGTCTCATCTGCTGTTACTTAAAATAATGAGTAGGAAAGTTGTAGGTTGGACAAGCAGAGGAAGGCCAAAGAAAAATTGGATGGAGTGTGTGAGAAAAGATATGAAAGAAAAAGGGGTGAATGAAGTCATGACGCCGGAAGGATAAAACATACTGCGCCGACCAAAATAAAATTGGAAACAGGGTAAGAAAATTATTATGATATGCTATTACTAAGAACTTAGTAATGTAGGAGAATAGTTGTGAATATGGCAGCCCTATGGCGCAGTTGGCTAGACACCAGCTTGCGAAACGAGAAGCCGCGAGTAATCTCCGTACCGAGACAAATACTTGTATGATCTATAAATGTCTGGGTCTGCATAGTTTGTAATACCCACACAAGACACGTATCTTAGTGGGGTCAGAGCTATGTATGTGCCCGTTGGGTGTATTGATGAATATGCATACCTGATTGGACCTGGCGCTGAAGGGCCAGGGCCGCAGCTGCCGCAGCGGGTACTTGAAGCTGTCGGCGAGCAGGTCGAGCAGGTCTGCGACGCTGGCCTGCTTGCGCACGCGGAACACGCGGTAGTGCGCGCGCTCGCAGTCGTACAGGTCGTTGCCCTGGTGCCCGTCGAACGCCTCCTCCAGCACCACGTTCACGTTCATGTACAGGTGCGCCTCGTTGCGCTCCTTGCGGCGGATCTACGGACGCATGGGCACCATCAACAGTATCTACCACACAACACCTCAATAGGCAATAGTTTCAAATTGACCATTCAAAAGAACTTTTAAGTTTATTTGAATAAAGATAATTTGACTTTGACTTTGAATAACATTAGAAGGCAAATAGACAGTATTTTTTGGCGTCGCTTTTCTGTTCATTCTACTACGATCACGCGACCAATGATAAATATTTCAAACAAAAATGGAGGACTGCTATAGGCTCATCATCAGCCCATATACGTCCTACTGCTGGGCACGGGACTCCTCTGCAACTGAGAGGGTTTAGGCCTTAGTCCACCACGCTGGCCTAGTGCGGGTTGCTATTGGTTGTCACACATTTATAAAAGTCTTGATATTACACGCTACCCGAATTACTAACCATGACCAGAAGCGACCATGTCAAACATATGATAGTCTAATCGTAGGTTCGGCACGCTCTGCACGCTGACATTTCCGTTCTAATCTTATTCAACTGTTCGGTGGTATCTAATGTATTTATTTCATGCGTTCAGCCTTCTTGGCTATAAGCAGATGAGTTGGTTGCATTTAGGCGTGTAGGACTATGCTCCCAGAAGAGCCAGCTCTTTAAATTACATAATATTGAAGACTTTTTTGTCAAAAAATCGAAGACGTCTCTTTTTTTCGTCGACATATTGTTTTTGGAAAAATGATCTGTCCCGCAAAGTGATTTGGATGTTTTTGCAGTCTCGATTTGTAGTTGGATGACTCTTACATAAACCATTTTAATTTTTGCCATATCTAGAATCTACATTGTCATTAACATCATATTAGCCCGCATCATTATCATCAACATCGCCATAAATAATTCAAAGAAAATCATCACTATCATCATTATTGCTACTTTTTTATACATTGGTACCTTTATTCTTTTCTTTTAGGTAATTTTTTATAACTCAATGTCTCTCAACCTAAGATTCAAAATGACAATACACATACCGTTTCAATTCTCTTCTCTTCTGCTAGTCTCTCACTTAGTTCTGTAGGTATGTCTGCTTGCGTTACCTCTTGTAAAACTGTCTTCAGTTGTGAATCTCTGAAAATATTTATACAATGTTTTAAAATACATAATTTTTACTACTGTCTTTAAAGTGAAGTTAGAATTTTGTGATTCACAAGTGAGAAAAGCAAACCAGCTAGTGAGCCACCTGATTTTAAGTGGTCAACACCGCCCATGGACAGCCACAATACCGAATACAGAGGAATCATCGGTGCGTTGCCGGCCTTTGAGGAAAATATAGGCTGTTTTTTAGGAATTTCTCAATTAACATCCAAGGAATCTAAAATCACCTTTTTTCCAGGGTAGTAAATAATAGGCAAACATTTAGTATTTTCCCGGAAGCCTCACCTTATATAAACCAACATGTAAGCGTTAGTGCAGTGTCTGACGGTGAGCGCCATGTCCTCGTCGTGGCCGCCGTAATTGTACTCGATCGCCTCCTGCTTCGTGCACCGAGACACCACGTCGTCGTCGAACTTGCACCACTGCACACAAAATCAATACTATAGAGTCTACTGTGGATGGCAAAGTAACAACATTGTCTATGCCTGTAGATAGTTGCATTTAATAAATAATAATAAATACACCCAACAGTCACATATCATATCATAGTTCTCATCCCACATTAAGTCCCAAGTCTTGTGTCGTGGGTAACAGAAACTACGAGAGACTTTTCGGTCTCACAAAACACCCAGACCCAAAACACATAAATAAATAAATAAATACACCCAACAGTCACATACATAGTTCTGACCCCACAATAGGATACAAGTCCTGTGTCGTGGGTATCAGAGACTACGAGAGACTTTTCGGTCTCACAAACACCCAGACCCGAAACAAATATTTATGGATCACACAAACATTTGTCTCGGTGCGGGGATCGAACCCGCGGCCTCTCGTTTCGCAAGCTGGTACCTAGCCGACTGCGCCACGTATGTAGCTCTCAAAATTTCTGCACCCAAATTTCGCCGTCTGTATCAGTCCCACATAATAGGGGGCGAGCCTATTACCGTTTTAAGAATTTCCTGATGGAAAAACCCATTAACGCATTGCCCGACCCGGGTATCGAACCCGGGACCTCGAGATCGCATAGCACATACTTGAGACCACGAGGCAGTCGAGGCAAATAAATGCAGTGTAATTGAAATAAAAGTGCCAACTGGTAAGTAATGGCTAACACTGAAACCCTCACCATTC
This sequence comes from Hemaris fuciformis, assembly GCA_907164795.1. NCBI lineage: Eukaryota > Metazoa > Arthropoda > Insecta > Lepidoptera > Sphingidae > Hemaris > Hemaris fuciformis. The sequence continues at coordinate 13,437,613 of OU015440.1, forward strand.
AACACAATTATAATATAAGCCTGATATTAGGCAGATTAATACATGCTGAACGTCCGGGATCAGGACAGAATGAGGTACAGTAAATTGTCTGTAAATTATGCGTCTGGCAGTCTCACTCACTCATTAATGCTAATATACTACAGTAGTACTATTTGTTATCAAATAGCTATTTGTTATCTTTGTTATACAATCCAAGCTGACTACAATGTGGCTTTACTGCTTAATAGACCAAACACTTAAACTACAACTAGGCATGGGGATATTTCAGTAGACACTTATTATCAACATACCTTGCCATCGCCTTTAGGGTTGATAAAGACGACATAGTGGCCTCCATGGTTGTCACCCGAGTGCACTAACACTGCATGCAATGTGTAATCTGCTGGGGTCTCCGGTTTCTCTTGTAAGTAAGCATCTAAGTTGATGTGTTCATAGAACTCAAACCTGCAATAGTATAAGCATGTATTTAAATAAGTTTTGCTGGCCAAGTGGCGTAAGTGTGAGATGTGTAATCTAAATTAAGAATTAATAATATTATTGGTGTTATGAAGAAAGAATGAATCAATCAAGTTAATTCAGGAAGGATCCTACAAGGTTTTTATTTTTTACTTTTAAGATACAAAACTGTAAAAAATCAACATAATGATGATCAACTGCTGGAATGAAGGCTATTCAAATGCCTGAATAAAATAAAAATTGAAGCAAAAGTCAAAGTCAAAATCAACTTTATTCAAATTGACTTTTTAATTTCTTTTGAATAGTCAATATTAAACTATTTTTTAAAACTATTCATTATCAGCCCAAGGAAGTCCACTGCTGAACATAGGCCTCCCCCAATGAATTCCACAGTGAAAACGAAGTTAAAACTATTGCCGCTTCGAAACGTGTATAAAGATGGAAACGAAGTATAAAGTGATGATATAAGCATGTACCTGTCGTTGAACTTGACGGAGCTGTCGGTGATGGGGTCGTACTGGAAGCGCATGAGGTGCAGGTGCAGCACGGGCGGGAACGACGCGAAGATCACGCCCTTCTCCGCCTCCTGCAGCCCGTGCTCGCCCGCGTCGTACTTGTTCTCGCCGTCCAGCGTCTCCGTGCTGATGTAGTCCTTGAACGACTCGTCGACTGGAAAATTATTACGCAGGATGTAGAAATTCTTTGGTTTTTTAAATTTATTAACCTAGAGAATAGCCAATTTAGGAGAATAGGCATTGAGTGTTATTACTGGGTCGGGAAGTGTCCTTATTGCGCAGTACTTAAAACACAGTTAGGAAAACATGGATCTTCTTCAATGGGCATAATTGTATGTACATAAATTTACTTATAATTTTAGTATTTTCATGCTCGCTGAAATGTCTCTGCTTACGGCGGCGTCGTGTGCCGGATCGGTCACTTCCCTATGAAATGGTTGAGGAGACCGATGGCTGGCACATGCGTCATACTCGTGAACGGGAGCTGTTTGTGTGGACTGGTACCTGCCTTATTTGCTTTATTCTTACTCTATGTTATTCTAATATTCAATACAACAGTCTGATATTGTATTAATGACATTTTATAGATTCAATAAATATTATTTCATTTCTTTTTATTTCATTGGATGCTGTTATGCTATTTTTTCCACAAAGTGATACAAGTTTAACAGCTAAAGTTTTTTGAATCTTTTTATACACTATGGTAAGAAGCTAATTTTAATTTACAGGGGGGTTTCGTTGAAATTCCTTTTAAGATACAATGTAAATACGACCAACAATCCCTAATGCATTTACACTTCTAAATAAGATTTACATTAATTCTGCTAAGTTCAATGACTTACATACTCAAAGCATTTTTAAACTCTTTTTAAATACATTTATAGATTTTGTCACAAATTAAAAGAATCACACAATAACCAACAACACTTACTGTTCTTTTTGCCTTTAATATTAAGTTGTATATCGTAAAAGGTCTCCACTCGTGTACTTGACACATTCACGTTCTTGCATTTGATGTATGACGTCATTTTCCCTTCGAAGAGCCGCGGCACGGTGCCCTCCACGCAGGTGCCCTTCATTTTGCTCTCCAACTTGTCTAGTAATACCTGGTGATGGAAGTAATATCTTAAAGACATGCTATGTTGTTTTCTATTATATTTTAAAAATAAAAAACACAATATAAAAATAACTTGAAAATTTATAGTTTTTATTGTATCTAAGAGCTTAACCCTCTCAGTTGTAAAGGAGGCCCGTGCCCAGCAGCATCAACGAAAAATCTGGCATAAATATATAAACTGGCAAGTGACAATCATTTTTTTTTTTCATTATCTTTAGAAATTCTTAGTTGTCTAGTCTCTCAACCAGCATTAGGCCAGCATAACTAAGGCCTAAACCCTGTCAGTTGTAGAGGAGACCTGTGCTCAGCAGTGGGATATATATGGGCTAATGATGATGATGATCTTTAGACCACACTGTTACCACCAGATACATTTTAATATTCATACAATCCTCATAAACACAAGGTCAAAATCTTGTCAACTGTAAAGGAGGCTCAAACCGCAATGAAACATATACAAGCTTATAAAATTCTTAAAATGTATTGAAATATTACCCTAAGAAATTCTTGTACATCATGCTGCATAAAGGAATCCAGGGTCTCCCAACCGAAACTCTTTGTTAGTTTCTTAGTGCCCACCGGCTTGTCTGAGAACTGCAACTCGTAAAATACTCTTTGTAGAGCTAGAGCGACAGATCTGAGAAAAAAAAAAATATTAAACTCGAATGAAACGAAAGTCCAACCCCTTACAACGCCTTGTTATTGTGATACCATCGAGCTTTTGTCTTTTCATTTGGACAAAAAGACTCGATTCTTCAAAGTAAACGGATTAATAAAATTAACAAAAAAAAGTACACAACAAAAATTTTACAAACTTAAAACTGGTGCCTAAAAAGATGCATATTTTCTTTAATCGTGAGTCTTTTTATATTATAATCGATTCCATTATTTTAAATTTAGCCATAAACACATAAAGGCGTTTCAAAAGGCACTTCAAAAAAAAAGAAAACAAAAATACGAAACTATTCAGCAAATTGTACCTGGTACTGTCATCAGATTCTGTCGGCATTTTGTAGACTGCCTTCCGCAACTGATTCGTGAAGTACAAAGTTTGCAGTAAAGAGTTCATATAACAAGTCGCTCCCTGGTTTTTCAAACCTGAAATAAATAATAAATATGAGATCATAAACATAAACTACTCTAATTTATGTTACTTCTGCAGTAACTGCACTTTTTTTTTTTGTCTTATTCTAATATACAAAAAATAAAATTAAAAAAAGTTATGACAATTAAATTGTATCCCTATGGTTTTTTTAAAAACATTATTTTCTTTACGTAAAAGGTAATAGGCCAAAAAAAATGCCTCACCAACATATCCGGTGTGTTTCTTGGAGTCCCAGGAGACCCCGTGCGGCGCCTCGGCCGTCACGTGCACCTCCAGCGTGATGGTGTCGTCCTTTATATACCCCTTCTCGGGGTCCAGCACGTCGTTCCACGCCATGAAGTGCGAGAAACCCCAATCGTTTTCCTTACTGTGAACCAATCATTTTACTTTCAAATAGTCTGGAGATATAAAAAGGAATATACTCACGCCTGGATTCCCCAAATGGTAGGCAACGCCAACAGTGCATATTTGGACACACATTTCGCCGATGTTTTTGACCATTTTAATAGGGGGCGAGTCTAATGCCGTTTCACAATACAATTCCAGATCCCATGTTGTTAATCATAATTAAATGCAAAATAATCATAATAGCTGCGTTCGGTTTGAATAATAGCATTATTGCCTATTTTCAAGTCGTGGTTATAGACCGATAATAAATCAAGCATAAACTGTGAATTACGTCATCGTTATCAGCTATAAGCTTTCAATTCTCATTCTAGGAAAATATATTTTTAAAACTTGCTTCAACTATTACTAAAAATTCAATATAGGCGAAACACTGGCATACAATTTAAAAAAAAAAAGAAACATCAGAAAAGATGGCTATCATCAGCCAAGCGGTCTAGTCATAATATCGAAAATAAAAACCCAGTTGTCCCAAGCAGACTTGATCTTCATCAGCCACCTTCAGACCATTAAAAAGCGGCCTACATTCGGCGATATATTTATTGGTGAATTTATACTGGTTATTAACTTAGAACAATGAATACCAACACCCACCTATAAAACAAATGCTGAATTTTCCTAAAGAACGGTTCTGTTTCTGGCTTGTGCGAGATGAGTCTCAGCTCCGCCATGGCGTAGCACGACCAGCTCGAGGACTCGCTCTCGCCGTTGCACTGTAGGAAGAACCCCAGGGATTTCTGCTGCTGACGGTCCGGCGATGGCGCCTGGCGCGGCATCACCATGATCTTCCACGGCAGGTTGCGCACGTAGCACGGCGGCGACAGCACGGAGTCCTTCAGGTTCCTGAAGTTGTGCACCTTGAAGCGGAACGTCGCTTCGGAACGCGCCTCGTCGTCCTCCATCTCGGCGTCTAGGCATGCCAACTGCAATTGACATTAAATTAAAATACAAAACATCACATTTAACTAAAACCAATAAATCAAATTGACGTACAATAAATTAACCAATAGATTATTATTTTAGTCGTCCTAAAGAATAAAGAAGGAGTGAAAGAAAAAGTAAAAACATCAATCATAAAACCCAAAATATAATTTATTTCATTATTTCCTAATTGCGCTGTAATTATTAGATTTGTACAAAATATCTTTGATAACACTTATTTTCAATTAACTAAATTAACAAAAACACACATAAAAACCATATTTTGAAGAATCAAGACCCCGTATAATTACGGAAACCTTTCCGTCATTGTAGCCAAATAGGTCTCAGTGAACGGGAGGTATTGAACTAACGACATACAGGTATCGGAATATTAATGTCATTCATAGGGTTTCTGACACGGTTCACGCATATTCCAACCGGAATGGAAACGCATGAATTAAATGTTTAATTAATGCGTTACGCGCTCCTCCTGGGGTGAAAAGAGACATCTTAAATTCATTCATCAATCTATGATTTATATTCCTAGGGGCATAAATCCTTAAATTTCTTACCCCAATATTCAATGAGAGTATCAATTTTTTTGAAACCCATACCCCTAGCTATTTAATATAACTGAAAATGTTGTGTCTGTATACTTAAAAGGTTTTTTGTAATGGATAGGGGACGATAAGAGACAAGTAACACAATGCAACGGTTTTTATATTAATTCGATAATGATCTGTCTAGGGGCCGTCCATTAATCACGTGATGTTTCTTTAGCATTTTTAACACCTTCCCCTCCTCCTTGGTGATACGTGGTGAGATTTGAAACTACAATCACGTGTATTTTTAGTACCTGCAAGGAATCTTAATTTTTCTAGAATATTATATCTTACTAGAATAGAATATTATATACCCCCAATTCCCCTTAAGATATTTTGCCAAACCCCCTCGCCCCACCTTTAGAGCCTCACGTGATTAATGGACGACCTTATTTAAATATGTATCTTAAGTAAGTAAAGCTATTTTTGTATCAAAAATGAAAGTCACATATTAAATAGTTTAAAAAAATTAATGGCCGAATACTGAAACGCTACTTAATCTGAGGGCGACTTATATTTAAGTAGCTTTTATAATTTAAGCGATATATACTTAAAAAATGTCATGTAAAAGAACTTTTTGTGGTAATGTTGCCATTAATGGAAATTTAAGTGGGCATTAGTTAATCACAGTCTTAAAACCGATAAATGATGTTTCAGTTTACCGCTTAAATTATAACAGCCACTTAAATATAAGTCGCCCTCAGATTAAGTAGCGTTTCAGTATTCGGCCATTAGATGTGTAAAATTGACGATTCAAAAGAACCTGTAAAAGTCTATTTGAATTTTTGAACTTTGACTTTGACTTTGAAAACAACTACCTCCTATTCACAAATAAGTACTACTTTCAATTTTCCTGTTCACTTTCTTATAGAGATATGAAGCTCATACCACCCTGAAGAAGACTAAACATTCACTAGTATAAAAAAGATACGCAAATACAACGCGGCATCATACTCTACGTATGTTTCACGATTTGCGATTCAATGAGCGGACCCGTGCCACTGACCTGCACCTATCTGGGTTTATTCTAACCGAGTATGTTTACAAACAGACACCATAGCGGCACGATCCAGCGGAAATGTAAATATATTGGATAAAATTGGTAAACATTGAAATAATTATAAACGTGGTGCTGAGGCGAATCGAAAGATCGCATGTAAGGTTGTCCCTATCTCACTACACACCCGCCACGGCAACTCCTGTGCTCCAGGATCAACAGTGGCACGTACAGTATTGATGCTGAGCACTGAAGCTCAGCTGTCTAATCTAAGGGAAAATAATATACAGGAGGAGTTGGAAAACAAATAGTTGTCGACTTCCCTCCATAGCAAAGCAGTAGACAAGATATTGAACTATGAGGTTCACCCTCACGTAAAAAATACAATTACAATTGGTGAAACAAGACGCAATTAACGCACCACGGGTAAATAAATATCATATAGTAAATAACTATATGATATATATATATATATATTTTTTATTATCTTTGGGAAACATACAATACAATTTCTCTTAAAAGACTAAATTTTAAAATAAATACATAGATCAAATCAGTTTCCACTTATAAAATAGAACTAACATGCAACGGCAACACTAAAAGCAACTAATTAACATTTACATATAATTTAAAGAAAGATTAATTTGCAAAATTTTTAATATTACTAATGATTGTTTTGGAAGCAAATAATAATAATAATAAAGAATACAATTACTACGTTTATAATGAGTTCCTAAGTATCTTTCTGTAAGTATTATATTTTTCATTAAAAATATATATATCCTGAAAACTCTCGTTGTATTTACGCAGTAATTGACCAAATTGACTTTCATTCGATTATCAAAAACTGCAAAGTCGATAATCGAGATTAACTGTGAGATTGTATCGATATATTTACAAACAAAACGCGCGAACACTAGTCCGAAGCCCTTATCATTTACGTTATCACGTTTCAATGTAATGCTAATATTAGATTTAGTCCCTAGTAAATCCAAAGTATTTTAAGAGTGAAATTGAGGTATCGTTGAAGCCTTGTCGATAGTATTAAAAGAGTATATTATTTTATTAGAATACAATTTGATCATAACCTTTCAATAATAATTTGCAATGCATAAATTTCTACGTTTAATACTTGCCTAAGTCATAATTGCAAAATGTGTTTCAGCCTTCTGAGAAGAGTAAGAAATATCATAAAACATTGCGTTAACATGACTCATACTAAACTAAACAGCGTTAGGCGCCGTATAATCATACTAATAGTTTTTGCTACTTCTAAATCAACGTGTTAATCCGGGGACACCCAAAGTTTTAGCTATTCGGAAGATTTTGCTTTTTTGATGTTTAATACATAGCAATGGTGCCTAGATTAGAACACCATTTTTATATCGCGGGAACACTACATTATTCCAGGACAAAATAAGCTTTTGTTATTTTCCAAAATCTCTATGTGAACCAAAAAAACACTCAAATAGGTTAAGTAGTTTTAGAGTTAATTCGCTGCAAACATACAAAAAAAGCAAAAAGCGGTGATGGCCTCGAGGTTTGGGCGCGCGATCGAGAATTTCGGCGGTCGCAGGTTCAAACCCCAGGCACACACCTCTGACTTTTCGAAGTTATGTGTGTATTCACAATTAATTATCACTTGCTTTAACGGTGAAGGAAAACATCGTGATGAAACCTGCACACCTAAAAGTTCTTAGGAATTTCTTAGGTGTGTAGTCCGCCAACCCGCACTAGGCCAGCGTGGTGGACTAAGGCTTAAACCCTCTCAGTTGTAGAGGAGGCCCGTGCCCAGCGTATTTGGGCTGATGATGATACAAAAATACAAACCTTTATACAAGTACATATAAAGTATGGATATATCAAACCTACACAGATCCTAGCCTAAGATACAAGTCTAGTCATGGTGGGCGTAAAAGAAATACGAAACTTTATGAATAAACCTAGACTTAAGACGGAGGATCACTTTGATGGTAAGTACAAAAGTGTAAAATCGCGAGAAAGTAGTATTTTTTAACAGTAGATACAATTTTGTCAGCATCTTTACTAAACCCTCTCAGTTGCATAGGAGGTCCGTGCCCAGCAGTGGAACGTATATGGGCTGATGATGATGATTCACTATAGGTGGTCTTCCAGAACGCGTCACAACTTACGTGTGTATGACGAATCTTACACCTTAGTGAGGTGGCCCCTATACTTGTTTCAAAAAGTCACTGAATACAAATTCAAAATCGGATAACTATGACAATGAACGAAATATGCGATTTGCGGATCTGACGAGTGACTTTTATCGCAAAGATAGCATTGTCTACAGCTGAACAGATAATGTTAGTATATCGACGGGTTCTATATATGCTGGTGAGTGTGATTTTGCGTACATGACCTTTTTTTCGTTGACCTACGTCTCAACTCTTAACGTTGCTGGTGAGATCGGACGATTTTTATGATATATTATGTATTTCTACAGCCTGTGTAAAATAACTTTAAACTAATTTCGTGCGTAATTAAATAATATTATAGGAGCCAAATATTTTTCAAACCAGAGTTAAAAGTTCAAAAGCTTTGCTTTTAGCATGTTCAATTAATAGTTTTCACCTTTACATTTCTAGTAAGCAAAAAAAGTAAAACAAAATACCAACCGAAATATTATTTTCAGCAGTCGTATATTTGTAAAAAAAATATTAAAATGCGGTAAAAAATGCCCACAAAAAATAAAATACGATAAATTAAGGCAACCTTTTTTGGCTACATTATTCATTTCTTGTTCTTCAATAAGTTGTTGCAAAACCATACGACACCCGATGAATGGTGCAACAGCTATTTGGTGCCCATTTTTAAAAACAAGGGGGACGTGCAAGTTTGTATGGATCTAAGTGTTGGGCTACGAAGAAGACGGACGAAAGACGACTGCATGCAGCAGTAGGTAAAAAGGTGATGAATATGAAAGTTGAAGGATGGACAAGCAGAAAAGATGGATGGCGTGCGTGACTTAAGATATAAAAGAAAAAGGGGTGAATAAAGATATGACGGCTGATAGGGATGTTTGGAAGGATAAAACATACTGCGCCGATCCCAAATGAAATTGAGAACAGTGCAAGGAAATGATGATGATATTCATTTCTAGGAAATACAATAATTTACTTCCAGAGAATTTTACTGTCAGACCGATTTGTACATCATTAGGGAATTCCTTTGTCAAGCCTTGGATGTATTTTGTCTGACAATGAAAAAAAATTACCATATCATCAACACTCACCGGCATGTCAGAAGATGTGGTCTCCGGGTTCTTCATAACTTCACTCATCACGACTTCCCCGTTGGGTCCTTTCATAAGATCGTCGTCCCAAGTCTTGTCAGTGACGGTGTCTACTGTTTCAACTGAAAAATAAGCAAATCAGTTAAATAAAAACAATTGAAATAAAAAGGTCGAGACGAAAATTACATTTTCGCAACAAAGTATCGCTGTTACGAAAAATTCAGTACAAAAGTCAACTTATTTCGCCTATAAATATGTTTATTTAATGAAAAAATATGTTGACCCGAGCGAAAAACATTTCACAATAAGATTCATATGAATAGGTAGAGACGCAATTTTTTTTATATTTTTAAATAATAAATTGGAAACAATTACTAGGTAGAAAATTGAAATCGTTAGATCCGCGAAACAATAAATCTGTGAAAGTTACTGTTATCTTTGTAGATTGATTTGAAGTTAATTTAAATTGTATAAATATTAATTTTATGATCAAATATTTATAGAAAAACGATCACCTACGATCGCCAAGTTTAACTTATTCGAGTTTCTCTTAACCCCCCACACAGAAATTAATCAGATTAAATATAAATAGGCATGGAAAAAATACAATTGATTACTTTACGTCACACCAAAGCAGGAGACGAAAATATGCGCTAAAAAGTATACCCAAGTACAAGACAAATACATCGGCCTCCACATAAATAGAATTAAAATGGGTAATAAACAATTAGGTGCTAATTTGGGTGATTGGAATGAGATCACGGAAATTCCTCATAGATTCCATATGTTACGTATAATATACAATAATATCCTTGAATATTATTAAATATTACGTTCTTCAGAACGTAGATTGCATTCAGGATGCGATTTGTGAGTAGTTCGCACTCGAGTACGATCTAAAGGTACATAGGTGAAGTACAAACTATAATAATGTAATATACTGGGCTAAATAGTTTTTTTTTTCATAAATTTGACCATCGTCACCCAAGACCGCACCACTGACAGCGGACTTTGCCACTTTTATTTACCACCAACGTCCATCGGTAGGTCATTGACCTTAATCCGGAGAATAACTGATACATCTTCAAACATGTAACATCTTTCTTAATCTACATTTTTTGTCAGGATTTTTTGTCAGACAAATTTGTGTTGGCACATTATTTAAAACAGAATCTAACCTTGTGTAATGCAATTCCTCTCTAATGGTTTTATACTTCAGAAATATTGCTTATTTTATAAATAATACTTATGAAGAATTAAATATAAGTCAGAATGTGACACCTTCTCCATTGTTTTATCGCTAATTATGACATACGTTGTCAGTCGTGTAAAAAATAAAAATTGACAAAAACAGTTTTAATACTCATTAAGTATAGTGCGAACATCGCGATGTTATTCATACATAAATATTGTTCTATTATAAGAAATCGATGGGGGATGCTAAAAATAAAATGATGTGGGTGAATACAAAGGATCAATACAATACAATACACTTTCAAAAATATTGAGTGGAAAACATCTCATTATTTTAAAGCCTCAATATAATTTGTAAAAAAATATGACTCGTAAGTTCATATAGCCGACGTAAATGCCTATTTTGATAGACAACGAATGTAAAAGTAAAAGAAAAATAGTATGGTTATTTTTCACGTCGAAAATAACTATAGCCGTTGTAATTTTGCCTCATTATTAAGAATTTTTTATTTTCATAAATTGTGACCACTGTTGCCTCTGATCTGTACAGTCCATCTCACGGTTGCCTGGAAAAAATCGTGGATAGTGACAAAGCCGCCATTTGTGACACTACCTTATTGAATTGTTACCAATAAATAATAATAATTAATAAATAAATACACCCAACAGTCACATACGTAGTTCTGACCCCACATTAAGATACAAGTCTTGTGTCGTGGGTATCAGAAACTACAAGAGACTTTTCGGTCTCACAAACTCCCAGACCCAAAACAAATACTTGTGGATCACACAAACATTTGTCTCGGTGCGGGGATCGAACCCGCGGCCTCTCGTTTCGCAAGCTGGTATCTATCCAACTGCGCCTGTCATACTTATGCTGTTGTTTATTTTGGTGTACAATAAACCATAAATAAAAGAATATTATACATAATATATTCTTTTTGTATTGCATATCATCTCACAACAACTATTTTTAACAAGTATGACTGGCCAGGAATACTTTCGAACTACTGTAGAATAAAAATGTGAATGAGATTTACTGTCACACTTTGGACAACACTGGCTATTCCAGGTATCAAACCTGAGATATCCCGATCGCATGCACCATCTTACGCCAATTAATAATAATTTATTGGGTGATATAATAAATAAACTTTATGCTCACAATTATAAGGCATGAAAGTAAAATAGAAGTATGAAGTTATTTTATGAAAAACAAAGGGTTTTGTAGATCTATTTTTAACTTCCTGAATGTAAATATAAAGTTTAGGATAAGTGAAATTAAAAATACAATTTTGACAACAATAAATTAACTACAAAAAACTATTTAAAGATCAAGAAATTCTTAAAATTTATTGCATCACAAAATTTATATGCAAGTTGAAAAAAATATTGTAGCTTTCAAAAATGAATGAATGAATGTACAAAGACAAATTACCATTGCAAATATATTTAAATATTTTGTATAATACTTCATAGTGAATTACTAACCTCCATGAATAATTAACATTTTATCATCTCAATAATTGTTACCGCTCTCAAGTTATAATTTTATGTCCTTAACAGAGTAATAATAATAAGTGGGAAAATGATTTCCCTCCAGTAAGATTGACCTCTTGAATATATTAAACCTGTCAATGTTGTAGGTCTGTAATATGTTTTGCTTGAGAGAGTCAGACTAATGAACTACTTATTGTAGATAATTATAATAATTTGGTATATGTAGTTGCGAGATTCAGCCCACTTACAACAGGTTGCACTGAACGTCTTTTAGTGAGACAAATGTTCACTAGTGTTAATTTAAAAAATTATGACAGATGAGTGTCCAAAATTAATCCTGAAATGAACAGTTAATGTTTTATGTATGTCATAAGCCATTATGTGCCATACAGTGGCAGTACTTCCATAGAAAGTGTTACATGTTAATTGTGTAAGATATAATTTATAATTGGTTATTGAGGGGTAAGTGTATTCTCATTTATATGTCAAATTGCTTTTGTTGAATAAAGATTTAAAAATTAAAGATTATTATTCGGAATTTTGTGAGGCAAGCTGGTCTTTTGGGCTTTTATGGAAGTACCACCCCTGGTGCCATATCGTAACATGCTGTTGTTTCTTACAGTAAACAAATTATATATTGGTATATTTTCACTATTAAAAAAATGTATATGATTATTCAAAATTTAGACTTGGCAGCTTCATAATATTTCTTATGTTGATTTATATCACAGAGGATATACACAACTTTCTAATCAGCTTTTACAAGAAAGTTTAATCTAATAACTTAAACCTTAATTAGACACCATGCAGGATACTTCTCGTCAGAGTAACAAAAATACACATGTACATACATAACCTCATGACTGTATTCCCCGAAGGAGTAGGCAGAAGTGCATTTCTGCACCAACATTTCTCCAGGTATGTATCAGTCCCACGTAATATAGCCTATTGCCATTTTTTCAGTCACAATTCCAGACTCAGTGCTGATACCGAGAATTTCCTAATGGAAAAGCCCAATAACACTTTGCTCTACCCGGGAATTGAACCCAGGACATCTAGATCGCACGACACATACTTGTACCGCGATTATAATAATGGACACCTCACAAGCTAAGTAACAAAATTTGTGATAGTCATACCAATAAAATTTTAAAAATGGTCTGTCAAATTAAGGGTTAAAGCTAAAAGGGGATGATGGCCATATTTGGTATATTAACTGTGGTACAAACAATAACCTTAGGTTGTGTTTATACATAACTGTGTATTAATAACAACTCTAAATATATATGTATCAAATTCCTGGCAGAGCATTGATATCACAAAATTAAACTAATTAGTTGAGTACTTTTCACAGATGTGCTATTCAAGTTAGTAAGCATTACACATCCATCATTATTACACATAAATAAGATATTATAACTTTCAACAGTGAAAAATAATACCTTAGTCAGTGATTTGTGTTTGAAACAGTGTACAATCATATTAACATTGATGCACAGTACTTGCAACACAAATCACAATTTTAACACCGTTTACATTACATCAACATACGGTATAAAACTACATTCACATTTATCACATACACATATTTAGAGTACATGTACAAATAAGATTTATCATTTTGGTAAATTTCAAAATTTTCACATATAACAACACCACAAACAAATATACATGGCTGTCTATATTTAGAACATCAAGTATGGAACAACAACTTGCACTTTTAGAACAAAGACAGAATACACAAACACAATCAATAGTGCAATTATAATAATGTACATTGGTTACACATTGAAATATGCCCCTTGGAAAGTACCTACTAGTGAATAAAGTTTATAAACAAATTCAATAGTAATAAGAATAATTGGCAATATTTGAGGTTAACTCCAATAATCAATGAATGCTGATTGATGCAATATACAATAATAACGCATGATATCACACTTCAATCTGCAATGTTAGCAATTTACGTAAAATTATGTATAATGTGCACTGAACTGATGATAAACAAGGCTAAATAGGATAATGGTGTGATGTCACTCACCGTCTTGTGTCTCCATCTCCTCAACCTGGTTCACATTGGAGTCGTGCTGCTGCCTGTCTGGAGCAGGCGTGTGGTTCATGGTAGCCGGGCGCGCCACCGGGGACTCTCGCCCACAACTCGAGGATATTTCCTAAACAAACACTCCGCTTAGACATCCAACTTTATTATTTGCTTTCACGAGCCGCCGATCCTATTGTCACGTCCGAGAATTTCACTAAACGTACCTTTAAAGCCTGAGGCTTACTCCCTTTGCACTTGCCGAAAATCCGTTGGACGAATTTCAGCGAACCTTTCTCATCGACTCGATTACCCGGCGTGTTGGGGTTTTTATTTTTCTTCGACGGTAAGGCGTTAATTTTCAAAGAGTGTTTACTAGCAGCACGGCCGATGTCTGCAATTTTTAACACAAGGGCCCGATAGTCGACAGGTACGCTATTAGCACATTCCTAATCTTATAATCATTGCCAGAATTGCTTTGTCACTTTGTCGTGTGACGACGGAAAAGGACTGATCACCAACGTGTACGGGTACTGAGTTATTTTCGCGAAAATAAACAAAATGGTGGAAGTTAATTTAATTTCTGACTTGGGATGTGTGGCCCGGTTTGATCGACGAATGCACCATTTTATCATTCTCTCACATTTGCTCACATTCACCATAGTGTTGTGCCAACATCAACATCTATTTACGGTTTTTCGCTATGACAATGTTTTATTTTTATTAAGTTTCTTTTTTTAATATAAAAACCGTTGATTTTAGTATTATTACACTAATAGCAATTACACTAAAGTTTCTCTTAAATAATAACAGTATTTAAAAAATCTATAAACAAAAAACATTGACTTTCTGCTTTAATGTGTAAGATCTGAAGCGATGACCAATACACAACCTCTCAATATATTTTCGGTCTATATGAAAACGACATTATTGTGATATCAGCTTTGAATAATAATGTAATATTTTTGGAAAACTAATTAGCTAGGTATATGTATTTCCACTCATTGTTTTACCTACATCTTCCCGCTTTTGCAAACAACTCTGTAATGTGAGATAGTTTAGTCTATGCTGCAATGCCAATAACATAGAGTATCCTATTTCTATCATATCCGATGTTACGCACTAATGACAATTGATTTTTGAGCGGTAAAACACAAATTGATGATTGCAAAACATTCTTTTAGTGAGAAACAGTGTTGAAAAATTAATAAGTAACCGTTTGAGACTGTACATAAATATAGGAAAAACCTAGCAAAATTGCATAGTTTTCATTCAAGAAGTTCATCACAACTTATTACCGCATAAAAAAATTGTAAAAAGTACTTTACAAAGAGAGAGTAAGAAAAGTAGTGATGGCCTCGAGGTTTAGGCGTGCGGTCAAAAATCTCGGCGGTCGTGGGTTTATGCCCCAGGCACACTCCTCTGACTTTTCGAAGTTATGTGTGTATTCATAACGAATTATCACTTACTTTAACGGTGAAGGAAAACATCGTGATGAAACCTGCACACCTAAAAGTTCTTAGGAATTTCTTGGGTGTGTACTCCGCGAACCCGCACTAGGCCAGCTTGGTGGACTAAGACCTAAACCCTCTCAATGGTAGAATGGTAAATAGTAGCTCCAAAAAGTTGAATTATTTTAATTATTGACAACTGAAAATGGTGAATTGTTTCCCGATTCAGGGACCTTATAATAAATAAAATGCAAATAATATTGTATATTAGAAATTTTGAATTAAAATGTATTGGAAAAAGTAACAAATAACGTAAGGCATTTATATATATTGCAATAAAATTATAAAACTGTAAGAAAAAAGAAAACCTAAATTTATTTACATTTGAAAATACGATCTCGTGCTCAGAGATAAATAGTCGGACCTGTGAGCCACTTGTACCTTCGATCCCTACTATTATCAACTTTTTTTAGAGGGGGTAGGCAAAGTGCCATCTACATTGATAAAAAAGAAACGGGCGTTTGTAATTTCGACTGTTCCTTTAAAGACTCAGTGTACACACGAAGGGTTAACAAAAAAAGTTCTTAAATACCAATTGGACGTTTTGGCGTGAAGGTGAAGAGTAATAGGTAATAAGTTTTATTGAAATAACATAAAAATTTTAAGAGTTTTATTTTATTTTGCATGTTCATGGGTTATAGTTGTGGACTATTAGTTATTAGTGTTTATGGATTTTGACCATGATGGGGAAATGAATCAAAATCGTGTTTAATTGCCTTTTTGCCTTTCATCAAGAATTCCATTACAATATTTCAATAAAACCGACAATTTTGGTACATCTGTTTCATATAAACACGATGCAACGAAACTTTGCCTTAAAGCAAAACATTAAAAGATGAAACCGAAACCGTTTACTGCAGGGATGCCATTAACACGGCAATTGCCGTGTTTTACGGCAACTGGGGTCAGTTGGAAAAACAAAACACGGTACACGGCAGAACATTCATTGCCGTGTCATAAAACACGGCAATCAATGTAAAAGGAAAACGCCAATGCAAAATCGAATGAAAAAATAATAACATCTACTATAAATAGCACATTACTTGCGAATCAAAACATTCAGGCTCACGGAAATTGCACAAACTTTAATAAATTTCATGGAAGATAGTACAAAATACAATTTAAGAAAACAGAAAGAAGAAAAAATAACTAGCGATACCTATTAGAAATTTATTTTCTGACGAATAAATTAGCTATAAAGGTAGTATTGTATTGTATTGTAGAAAGACAAAAATGATGTTTTTTGTTTAATTTTTGTCATTTTACAACTTAAAGTAAGTATAATATAGCATATGTAAACAAAAGTATACATTTTGATAAGACTTTAATGTATTTTGAAAAAAACTATATTTTTTTTTATTCTTTATTTATTTTAGGGACTTTGAATCATTTTCGATCATGTCAGTCCCATTGTATGTATACAATTATATTAATATTATCTAATACTTAGTACTTAACTACGGAAAATTTTATATAAACATAAATACACTAATCTAGCTGCTTCCGATGTTTGGGCAGATAATATGGTTTGAAATATACCTACATTAAAGTTACTTATATTATAGCGCTTAGTTAATTCCTGCCTCATAGTAGCAGTTCGTACACATTCCGACAATACATGATGAATATCCTCTATGCGGTTACAAAGCGTACAGTTTGGGCTATTTACTGTTTTCACTAAATATTTAAATCTATTTGTTAGGATGTGAAAAATAATGAAACGGCAATTTCTCAAATTTTACTACAAAACACGGCAATTCGAAATCCAAAACACGGCAGTAAATTTTTATTTTATGGCAACCCTGGTTTACTTACTGTCGTCTGTCATTGACAAGTCAAATCTACATTGTAATTTGTATTGTATTTGTATTGTGTAGGTACCTACTGTTTGAATCTTTTTACTAACATGATAGTTGATGAATTAAATATATAAACAAAATGAATTCTTTGTATCCAGTGAACCACAAAACGATATTCGTCTTAGACCACACACCTTATTTTGGTATATCGTCTGATAACCCCATAGACTTTGATGTGTCTAAAAGCCGGGGCCCAGGTTATGTCCCCTTGCCACCGATTTGTAAATCTCTTTGGACATGTAGTGTTGAAGCGGCTGTTGAATATTGTCGCATTGTATGGGATTTATTCCCTGAGGGGAAGTTGGTGAGTAACATGTTCATTACATCGTCCTTAGCGACATTTTCTAGTATGTGTTGACAATTCTTCACATAGTATTTTTGAAGCCAGACCTGTTACGATACAGACCTCTACGATAGTTATTTATTACAGACACAGATGGTTATTGCCTATAGAAGAGTTTGTAACTCTGTACATGCATTGAATAAGGCTTTTAAAAACCTTGTATTGAATATGTTTAGCAAAAGCTTACCCGCAATTAACCCTTCGTGTGTACACTGGGTCTTTTAGGGAACAGTCAAATATTAAAGGCCTTCTACATTTTCAAAAAAAATGAAAAAATTATAGTTTACTGCTTGAAGTGTCTACTTTATGGCCCATATGAATCCAAAGTAAAAATTTAAACATTTTGTTTATAAAAAAAATTCATTTGATTTGATAAAAAAATTCATAACTCTACGATAAATAAATATTTCCAAAAATGGTTATAGATTGTTTTACTTGAGGCTTTAAGCTTTCGAAAAAATATAGCATTGTGGACATTGGCTCTAAAAAGTTCAATTATTTGACAACTGAAAATGATGAATAGTTTCCCGGATTTCGGGATCTTATAATAAATAAAATGCAAATTATAGAGGAGAAGGTGGTAATGTGACCCCCGCAGGTATATTGACCCCCTTGAATAATAGTTAGTTCGCATAACGCCGTCTTATATTATTTTGGTGCAACGGGACCATTTCCGTATACTATTGATTTATTACCCTACAAATCTGCTTGGGGCAGTTACGTTCGTTCGTCATTTGAACAAATCGAAACTCGTTCCCGACAAACTTATTTTTCGACTGTGAGTTTTATTCCATAATTTATAAAAAAAAAAATAGTTTTTGCTGTTGTTTTGAATATTGTGTTCGTGACACTGTCTTCTACGGGATATATAAGGTAAATATACATTTTTTACATTTTTTCAATTGTTTTAGGTTGTTTATCAAAATATTTTCAATAATTTTAATTTGGCCCCCTGACACTGGTTGTATCATGGCCCCGGGGGCACATAACAAGTATGACTTGCTTATCATTCACAAATTTTTATTTTGCGGTTTCAGATGCCTAGACAAACTGTGTTGCCTCTATCTTCGATGAAGAAACCAGAGACGTGCATGCAAGAGTGCATCAGGTATATTTGAGCCGCCTACGATGATTTTTCCAAGCAAAAACTTTATGGATATTTTGTTAAAAAGTGGACCTCCTGGAACGATTGGCAAAGTTCATCCATTTGGTTGGATTCGATCCAATTCGTTCACTGAATGGTTCAGGCATTTTATTGATAAAATTACCCCGGGGGCCACATTACCATCAGTTGATCTCGAGATGCCAAATTTGATTACTTAAGAATAAATGATAATTTTGATTTTATTTAGCGAGTTTCTTTTGTTTCATAGTAAGATATGTACACACAAATAAATACGAAACCCAATAAAACATTTTCCATATTTTTAATTCCATTACTTTAGAAATAAACCTTAAAAAACAAAGTGGGGGGCCACATTACCACCTTCTCCTATATATTAGAAAATTTGAATTAAAATATATTAGAAAAAGTAACAAATGACGTAAACCATTTATATGTATTGCAATAAAATTACAAAACTGTAAGAAAAAAGAAAAACTAATTTTGAAAATACTAACGTCGTGTGAACACTGACCCTTTTAGGGAACGGTAAGCACCTGTATACTGTAGTCGGACTGGTGATCCACTTGTACCTTCGATCCCTACTACTATCAACTTTTTTTAAAGGGGGTAGGCAAAGAGCAATCTACATTGATAAAAAAGAAACGGGCGTTTGAAATTTCAACTGTTCCTTTAAAGACGCAGTGTACACACAAAGGGTTAAGTATGCTTCAGCTGATTATTGATTTTTAGCATAAAATATGTGTAATAAAGTAAATGCATATATAAACATTTATATCATATGATTTTTTTAATAATTATAAATGAATAAGTAATTTTTCATGTGGTTATAGTAAATGATCATATCATCATCATCAGCCCATATACGTCCCTGAGAGGGTTTGGGCTTTAGTCCACCATGCTGGCCTAGTGCGGTTTAGCAGACTACAAAACTAAGAAATTCTTAAAAACTGTGTGTGATGTGATAATTTTTAGGGAGATGTGGGGCACAGATCATTGTACCATATGTAGGTCAAAGCAAATATGCTTACTAAATAAATTATGAATGATGCACACTACCAACTCAGCGGCAAATACGACAGAAGACACGTGTACACACACATTAACCAAACTGTGTATATAAGTAAATAATTTCTATAATAAAGCGTTCAGTTCAGTTCAGTTCAGTTCAGTTCAGTTCAGTCAGACAATATCTATCAGGTCGGCACCATGCCACCTTAGTCTGAACCCTAGTAAGTGTTTCATTTACATCGATCCTCAAGCACACCCAAGATCCTGATACACTTACAATCGGTGTTACTCAACAAGAAACATGAAACACTTACAACTGGTGACCCCGACAAGAAAAAAAGAAACGCTACAAAATGGTGACCCGACAAAAAAGAAAAAAACACTGCAATCAAGAAGCCATCTGAACAGAAGAAACGCTGTCTGTCTGCCCAGAAAATTCATTGTCATTCTGCAAGAAACCCCCGTCAGTAATTCAGCACCCAAGATTCAAAGCACTTGGCAACAATATCCTCGACGTCCACGGAGAAAAAAGTAAGAAAAAAGGAAACGTCGAACGCAGGGGCCAATAATAGTAAGCCAATCTCTACGTCGAATCGTAATACCTATAATAAACATATGGCAACAAAACGCTGACTTTGGATTTGCATATGAGCCGACCATAGATGACGACAGTTGGACTTTAACCGTTGCCGGCATTACGCAACTGAAACAAACGTTAATCACACGTTTGACAAAGGCAAGACTGGACTTCAGGGAAATACAAAATTTATGAAGTCAAGCACGCCCACACTCCGAAATTAATCGGAATCAAATTAAGCGGAAACTATGAAGACATTTTCCGATTACCCAAACACGTCGAAACCTCTCGACGCCTAGTCCAACTCCAATTTCGTCCAATTTCAATTTCGATGCTCCAAATCCAGACCATTATCAGCCGAAATACGACGTTATTCTACACGTCACTACAAAAAAAACGGCGACTTACGATTCACAAGTTACGATTAAGTGGCAACTATAGAAAACTAAATACAATCGCAGTACCGAAACTACATACCACAAGAAGCGAAACGTCAAGCTCAAGTTAACAAGTATCCGGCTCGACCTAAAATATACGAAATACAATGGACTCCTGAAGCACCAGAAGCATTGGATCAATGTAAAGCAAGTCTAAGCGACGCCGTTACATTGACGACCAACGACACACTCCGCACACAACTGATGCGTCCCAAACGTGCGTTGGCGCTGTTCCTCATGTCACAGAATGAAAAATTCCATGAGGCAACACAACGAACTGGTCAAACGAGTTACCATCGGCATTTAAAGAATCAATGGCAAAGATAATCCCTTCCAGTGACAATCATCATGCCATCAGCCACAAACCATATATTTAATGCATTTGTCAAAGAACGGAAAAAAACGGATGCTGTGAAGAAGCCCCTGTCACCGTCATACAAAGGCGCATATAGAATCCTAGAGAAAACATCGATAGCAACAGTGAATAAATTAAAACAACGGCAACGCAACGACGTAAACAACTGCAGGAGTGCTGAGCTCGCAGAAAACAACAAGGCCACGCTGACGACAACACGACCGCGCCGCGTCATACGATAGAGCCCGATCAGCGGATAAGAAGAAATCGTCATCAATTATTATCGTTATACATTTATTTATTTATTTTTTTAAAAAGGGGGAGCTAATGTGGGGCACAGATCATTGTACCATATGTAGGTCAAAGCAAATATGCTTACTAAATAAATTATGAATGATGCACACTACCAACTCAGCGGCAAATACGACAGAAGACACGTGTACACACACATTAACCAAACTGTGTATATAAGTAAATAATTTCTATAATAAAGTGTTCAGTTCAGTTCAGTTCAGTTCAGTTCAGTCAGACAATATCTATCAGGTCGGCACCATGCCACCTTAGTCTGAACCCTAGTAAGTGTTTCATTTACATCGATCCTCAAGCACACCCAAGATCCTGATACACTTACAATCGGTGTTACTCAACAAGAAACATGAAACACTTACAGAGAGAAAGTTTCTTGAAGACAATATGGACTAACTCCTAACCACTATCAATTGTAGAGGAGGCCTGTATCTGGCAGTGGGAAATATATAGGCTGATGATGGTATATACATACAATATCATGATATTGCCATTTTTATGAGTGAAAATGCTGCAACTGTTTTAGATTATAGTTAGATGATAAATAAGTACTACAAAACTGCCTGCTTTAAGCTACTTTTTGAGATTTTTACACAGTATTCAGTTCCCCTTGTTAATGATCATCAGATGCTGGTCTACATCTTATAATTAATATCCAATACTCGATGATGATATAAACACATAATTTTTTCAGGTGCGGTTTTTTGTTAGTGATTCTTCAGCACATATCCTGAATACATGGGTCACTACACAACAAAATTTAAACCATGTAAGTGTTTTTCAATTTCCAAGTAGCTGTTTTACAGTTGGGGAATCTTTTAAAATTAAACAAGCCAATTAAAATTGAGTCATGATGGCCTCGAGATTTAGGCATCGACGGTCGCGGGTTCAAACCCCAGGCACACACTTCTGACTTTTCGAGGCTATGTGTGTATTCACAACGAATTATCACATACTTTAACGGTGAAGGAAAACATTGAGATGAAACCTGCACACCTAAAAGTTCTTAGGAATTTCTTAGGTGTATAGTCCGCCAACCCGCACTAGGCCAGTGTGGTGGACTAAGGCCTAAACCATCTCACTTCTCAGTTGTAGAGGAGGTCCGTGCCCAGCAGTGGGAGGTATGTGGGCTGATGATGATGACAATTAAAATTATGAATAAAATACACCCAACAGTCACATACATAGTCCTGTCCCCACACTAAGATGCATGTCCTGTGTAGTGGGTGTCAGAAATTATGAGAGACTTGGTCTCAAAAACTCCCAGACCTGAAACAAATATTTCTGGATCATACAAACATACAGGAGGACATTAAAAATGTAAGATATCATTATAGACTATGCTATATTTAATCCAGTATAACATTAGTATTTGTGTTAAAATTATTTTATTTACTTATTTTATTTTATTTCGGAAATATTATACATAACAATTACAATTAAAAGTATAAAGCAAAAATTATAGTACACAGTCCGAAACAATTTCCACTATTAGTATATGTTCAGTATTCATGCCTAGGATACTCAAGATAGACTTGAATACTGAAAACTTGAGAAAGCAGAAAATGTGGATGTTTTAGTGCAATAACTTATTAAATTCACCCAAAATCCTCTCATGAAGTGAGATTTTGTCAATGACAAAATAAATAAAGAAATTGACAGTATTTATTACCAATAATTAAATTGGTCTCAAGACTAAAAATTAAAAGCTAATTTTAGTTCATTGAGGTTGATTGCTTTCAATTCACACAGACCAATATTGTCATAGACTATGCCTTGATCCCCTTATTTTTTTAAAAGTAATAAAATTATTGTTACAATGCATTAACTACAAACAATACTAGTCCAAAAAAGGAATAAAAAATGATCTACAAAATAACCTAACTATTGCATCGCAACAACTAGTCAACACAGCATTAAGCTGTGTCATGACATTAATCATGGCGCAGTGCTGATTTTCAGTGACTAAGTTATCATACCGATTACAAAATACAGCTCTAATGTTATATAGATTATTAAGATAAAAGGAGGACTAAATATAATTTTTGCAGGTTCTAAACGGGTTGTGTTTGGTGGGGCCGGTGCGTCGCGGCGCGGGCGGTGACGTGGTGGGCCTGTGTGCTGCAATAGAGGCATTAGGGGATCCATCGCCTTCACAAACATCGCTTTCCAGTACTGATAGAATTTTCCAGAACCGGTATGTACCTAAACTTTTTATGACTGCCTCATGGTCTCTCGGTACAAGTATGTGCCGTGTGATCAAGAGGTCCTGGGTTCGATTCCCGGGTCGGACAAGGTGTTATTGGGTTTTTCCATTAAGAAATTCTCAGTAGCAGCACGGAGTCTGGAATTGTGCCCGAAAAACGGCAATACGGCTCGCCCCCTATAACGTGGGACTAATACATACTGGCGAAATGTGGGTGTAAAAATGCGCCTCTGCCCACCCCTTCGGGAATAGGCGTGAGGTTATTATGTATGTACTTTTATGCCATTTTTTAAGGTCGTGGTGGCCTCGCTAGGCCGCAGTGGAGACAAAATCTGGTGATCGCGGGATAAATCCCACCTGATAAAAATTATATGGCTTTATTGAAATAACAGCTTATCTCTTTGTTTGTTCCTGCTAGGGCATTTGCGTTTCATAACCCTTACTGTTACCAGCCTCATTCTTTTTTACCTCAAATCTTAAAGCCATAAAATCAACATTATTATGTTAAAATCTTAACATGATTTTTAGATCCTTAGATTTGGAGGAGAAATAACAATGTCGTAGACGGCGTAATGCTTTTTCTGAAATATAGCAACATCAAGTAGCAAGATTGTGAAAACTAAAGCTCACATACAGTCAATATTTTCTCAAATGGTGATCGTGGGAAAAGTTAGTGACACCTTTCATTCACACTTTTGCAAATGAGGTCGTTCAACTTCCACAAATATTTACTTACCGTATTTTATAATACGTCATAAAGTGATGACTAACAATATTCTACAACTGATACCTATTGCATTTCCTTATTCTTTTGCCTACAAAAGAGTGACAAGTGACAAGAGACACATGTGTCATCACTCGATAAATTTATGCCGGCCGGCTGAGAATCTTCAACACTAATTTCAAAAGACCCAGGTTACTTAGAAGAACATGTGGGCTGACTTATTATCCCTTCATAGTACTGCAAAAAAAATCATCAACCCATACACGTTCCACTGCTGGGCACGGGCCTCCTCTACAACTGAGAGGTTTTAGGCCTTAGTCCCCTACACTTGCCTAGTGTGGATTGGCGGTTTACACACCTAAAAAATTCCTAAGAACTTTTAGGGGCGAGGGTTCCTCAAGATGTTTACTTCACCGTTAAGGTACGACATGATTCGTTATATCATACGGCAAACATACATGCAAACGTTCTTCGAGACGAGGTTGTAGTGACCACTTATTGTGGCATCAAAAGCCAGCGTATGTCGGTAATTTTACTTTTACTTATATACTCAGCTTATCGCCTTCCACTGCTGAACGTAGGCCTCCCCAAGTAGGCGCCAACCATCCCGGTCTTAAGCGGCCCTCATCCATCTGCTACCCGTCACCTTTCTCAAGTCGTCGGACCATCGTGCTGCAGGACGTCCTACACTACGACTACCTAAGCGCGGTCTCCACTCCAACACTTGTCTGCTCCAACGGCCGTCCGTCCGTCGGCAGACATGGCCGGCCCATTTCCACTGTAGCGTGCTAATCCTGCGGCAGTGTCAATGACTCCGGTTCTCTTACTCTAAAACAATTTATTTCAGTGGTCGAATAATATGCATAACAAGTGCAAGAGATGACGATTCGATACGAAGTTTGGCTGAGATAGCTCTAAACACCCTGATCCAGCAGAACAAGAAGGCTTCGTTAGTTCAACCTGCAACAACTACTGAGGCTGCGGCTGTCCCTCAGTAAGTATTTTCAATGGATTTTATTTCTGATTTTTTACGAACCATGGAATATTCTAGAAGGGATAGAGGCTGTTTTTTTATTATATTTATCTTAACTTTACATTATTTAAGTGTAATGTCAAAGATCAAAAATAATGGGAAGGTAATAGCGTCCCACTTGTCCATGTTATATTTCCTTCGCCTCGCCCGCCATCGTCAGCAATAAAGCAATGAGTAGCAAAAAGTTCAAACCTGAATCTAAATAGCGTTAAAATTAGTCTTAGTTTAGTTACCCTTATCTGTTTTTTATGGAAAACCTTTTTTTATTACAAACAAATATTTGTAGTTTTAAAATTTTGTATTTGCAGACCACTTGTTGTACACTACTGTCATTTGGTGATAATCAATGTGACCCCAGAGAAGGCTGAAACTAGAGTTAACAATCAACCATTAACTGAGGTAAGATGAAATCTGTTAAATACAATTCTATGCCTCTTAGTATCCCATGCGTGCCGAATATTGCTGGTAAGACTACTAAATTAAACTAACTACTAACTTAAAGTAACTTACGACAAAACGTAGGCCGTAATCCGTAATAAAGTGCGCCCATAGTGTTGCCAACTGTTTGAAAATTTCCCCCCTAAAGCAATTTCAATACCCACTAAATTAAAACTAAAACTCCCAACTGTGACACAAGTATATCATTTTCAATATAATGAGACAAATTTAAATAGTTTTGTTATATTAGTATGGAATATGGAGAGTAGTGCAATTAAAAAAAACACACACACACTCACAATTAAAAATTTTATACCGCCAAAAATTCTTCCCCCTAAAAAACTTCCTGTATAGATTTTTTTCCTCTAAACTGGAGACATCCTGAGGGATGTCTTCAGAGTTGCTTGCTGACAACTTGAGAGTTGGCATCACTATCCGCCCACTCTACAGTACTCACACTGGGAAGAAATTCGTTCCCTTATAGGCTGACAGTATAGGTACCGACGCAGTTCTAAGAAATCATATGACGTCATTAATCGCCGCCATTTTTGTACAGTGAGCATTGAAGTTTCGAAGTAAAGTGCTCTCAGTGCTTTGATGACATGACAGTCTACAGTATACTCAGTTGCGTTCCGTTTTAAGCAGTAACCGTTATAGCTTTAAGGAAAAGATTTTACAGTATACTGAATTGACGTCACCCCATACTGTGGTCGCAGTGTTTAACGTAACATCCTGGAAATATACGATGCATAATATAATAGTTTATCTCATTTGTCAGTATTTATGCTGGAAATGCGTGAAATTTAAAAATAAACTACGTATTGATAAGAAAAGCAAGAAGACACTTTAACAAAACAGAGATTCCTTTATTTGATACTATGCCCTTATAACTACTTACACGATATGGCGTGAAAGAACTTTAACTTTAAAATACAAATTAATTTTCCTTTTTTTTTTCGTAAATAATAATTTATAATTGATGATAATTTTCATAATAATTGTACACAATATATTTTTTTAAACAGATGGGAGGAGGAATAATGGGTGTCGAAGTGATAGTGTCCCGAGCCAGCGCGCTCGCCAACTTGCTGGGCCGGCTGGTTCTGCCGCACTATAGATTAGCCACCACTACAGTCACTGGGATTCCCATGAAGGTAAATCCGACACAAATTAATATTTTTTTGAAGTGCAACTTATTGATGTATGAGAGACAAAACAAAAGAAAAATCGTCACGATTTTCCGTTACGCTTCAGTCAGAGCGCTTTGGAAGTCTTTAGGGGGGGGGGGCGGCTATGTCCAGCAGTGGACGTCTTTCGGCTGATGATGATGATGATTCATATTTACAGGAAGAGCAAAACGCTAGCTCCAGTGCTAATTACGACGTGGAAATCATACATTCCGCTGAGGCTCACATTGGTTTGAGGGCAGGACAGACTCCAGCCGAGGCCGCTGAATCGGTGAGGATTAATCATTCCTTCATAAATATCCATTCGGTACTGTATAATAAATTAGTGCGTCTCATCTTGAAGGTTTGTGGCTTGAGAAATTCGAGAAAGACGTTTGAGAAAAATTAGGTTCTCTTAGATTCGCTGAGCTTCAGTGTTCGGCGTTAATTCTGTTCGTGCTGCTGTTGATCCTGGAGCACAGGAGTTGCAGTGGCGGGTGTGTGGTGGGATAGGGTTTCAGAAATTCAAGAAGTGTAGATTATTGTTAATTTTTCGATAGCTGATAAGCACTGCAAAACAAAAGTAATGGCCGTAGCCCGACCATCTATTAGATTTGATTAAAACATAAATGGCGAGTTTATTACTCAATAAATGACATGCTTTGCAGTAAATAAAATATTCCATCAACATTTTGCGAGAAATATAGGTATATTACATTATATCGCGACACATTCTTTAAAATTTTGTTAATTATATACATGAAGGTTAAATAAATAAATTGGGAGTAGAAATATGTATACACCTTGGCATACATCTCCCAAATACAATACATAAGTTGTTTTATGTACGGAACATATCATAAATAATAATAATCAAGTAGTAAAAAAGTTCTTAGGAATTTCTTAGGTGTGTAGTCCTACACATACAGCGTGGTGGATTAAGGCTTTAACCCTCTCAGTAGTAGAGGAGGCCCGTGGCCAGCAGTGGGACGTATAAGGGCTGATGATGATGTATACTGATGATGGTGATGGTGTATGTAAAGTGTCCGCGTGGTGCAGGTGGTGCTGCGCTGGTGGACGCCGCGGGGCGCGGAGGGGGGCGCGGGCGGGTGCGGGGGGGCGCTGTGGCGCGTCACGCCGGCGGACGTCGCGTCACGCCCCTCCGCCTGCCTCGTCAACTTCCTGCTCAACGGACGCTCCGTCACGCTAGAGGTGCCTAGGTACCTGCATCAAATTTTTAATTAACTACACCGCAAATAATTTAAAATATATATAAATGAACTGGACAATAAAAAAACTACAGTTTAGTTTAAACAGACAGAGAAAAGGAACTGCTTTTGATGAGGAACTTAATAACATGCAATAATGCCCTTAGGGAAAGCAGTTTTGTTTTAAGTATGACATAACTACGTAATACGTGGTTATAACGTTTTCTATTGAAGACAAGGCTTTTGCTATTTTCATATCTTGTCATAATGAACTTTTGTTTGCACGTCTATACTTTATAAAGCGCTAGCTTTTCCCCGCGGATTCGCCCGTGTCAAATTTGATTTTCCTTGATTAAAAATAGCCTATAAGTTAATCCAGGTCAGCTTGTCTCGTTCCAAATTGTATTAAAATCCATTCAGTAGTTTTGACATGAAAGAGTAACAAACATCCATACACGAGAGTAAGATTATTAAACAATTCTTTCACTTTGTGTGTTTAGCCAACACAGACTCATGTTTATTATCTAACATCAGCCCATATATGTCCCACTGCTGGGTACGGACCTCCTTTACAACTGAGAGGGTTAAGGCCTTAGTCCACCACGCTGGCCTAGCGCGGGTTGGCGGACTACACACCTAAGAAATTCCTAAGAACTTTTAGGTGTGCAGGTTTCCTCACGATGTTTTCCTTCACCGTCAAAGTAAGTGATATAATTCATTGTGAATACACACATAACTACGAAGTCAGAGGTGTGTGCCTGGGGTTTGAACCCGCGAACGCCGAGATTCTCGACGGCGCGCCTAAACCTCGAGGCCACTACAGTTTCATGCCTTTGCAAGCATTAGTAATGTCTATAGTAAAAATCATTTTTAATATATTTTCAGGAAAGGCGGCGGTCGTAGCGCATCCCACGTGTTATCCGCGCAAGGGGGCGAGCTGTGGATCGGCGCGGTGGGGGGGCGCACTACATACGACGACCCCCCCGCACTGTCGGACGGCGCCGGCGGTCGAGTCACCGACTACAGGTACCTTTCAAGCTTTAAATAATTATAATATACACCTAACAGTCACATACATAGTTCTGACCCCACACTAAGATACAAGTCTTGTGTTGTGGGTATCAGAAACTACGAGAGACATTACGGTGTCACAAAAACATTTGTCTCGTCTCGATAAGGGGATCGAACAGGCGGCCTCATGTTTCTCAAGCTCAAGGGCTGTCAAAATAATCTTTATTTATTTAACTTATTTATCTATTGCACATACACAGCTTAATGAAATTAAAACTAAAATTTCTTACAGAATGCACTATTAGAAGCGGCTTTTCGGCAGAAAAATCCTGTCTCAATTATATTTTTAGACTACTTCCAATCAATGACAAATCATCATCATCATCATCATCAGCCCATATACGTCCCACTGCTGGGCACGGGCCTCCTCCACAACTGAGAGGGTTTAGGCCTTAGTCCACCACGCTGGCCTAGTGCGGGTTGGCGGACTACACACCTAAGAAATTCCTAAGAACTTTTAGGTGTGCAGGTTTTATCACGATGTTTTCCTTCACCGTTAAAGCAAGTGATGATTCATTGTGAATACACATATAACTTCGAAAAGTCAGAGGTGTTTGCCTGGGGTTTGAACCTGCGACCGCCGAAATTCTCGACCGCGCGCCTAAACCTCGAGGCCATCACTGCTTACAAGCATCAGTGCAAGCAAGCAGTGATGGCAATGACAAATAAACATTACAATTTGCGCAATCATCTTAAACATAGGGTCAAGCTGCCGATGGTAAATGCAATTGAAAGATTTATTTTGTATGCAATGTGCATAAATGTTTAAGATTATATGATTTACTTTTGCGAACAAACAACAGGCTTCGGGTTCCATTTCCGCACCAAATTAATTACTTAAGACAATTAGTATTTATTTGTTTGTGGTACCATTAAAATAATACGTGACGTTTCGGAAATACACAAGGTCCATCTCGTTATTTACTTTAAAATAATAATAATAAGATTTTATGTATTTCCTGATGAAAACTAAAAATAAATTATAAAAAAAACCGTAAATATTTTTGTACAAATTATATAAAATGAACCATAGTTAAATTATAATGTAATAATAAAAGATTTTTCTTTTCTGTATTGACTTGTCATAAGTGCTATTTGATTGCCTACGTGACCAAATAAAGCAATTTCATTTCATTTCATTATCTCTTAACATTACCTGAATCCTAAAGCCGAAATAATGTTTTAAATCCTACAAATTGCCCAAAATTCACTTCTATTTCTAAACCATTAATTACTGTTTAATTTTAAGTTTTCAATGTTAATGTTATGACAGCCCCGTGGCGCAGTTGGCTTGACACCAGCTTGCGAAACGAGAGACCGCGGGTCGTTCCCCCCACCGAGACAAATGTTTGTGTGATTCACGAACATCTGTTTCGGGCATTGGGTGTTTATGAGACCGAAAAAGTATCTCGTAGTCGCTGATACCCACAACACAGGCCTTGTATCCTAGTGTGGGGTCTGAACTATGTAAGTGACTGTTGGGTGTATATTATAGTTACTTTTTTATAATATTTTATCATGTAGAAAAATAAATTAAAATGTTTAAAAATAAAATAAGCAACATTTCCATCCAGAATAAAAGAGTTCGGCGCGCTGATGCAGCAGACGAAGCTGTCCCCGCTGCGCGGCGCCGGCGCCAACGCGCGCGCGCGCACCAAGCTGCAGAGACTCACCACGTACTGGCCACTCACCATATCCTCCACGCTTATATTCAACCTGGGACCGGTAACTTGCTAATATAAACCTTGTACAACACCTAACTCGTCTCCGGAAAATCAATAATTATTTTATGGGGGCAATGGGGCAAACTTCCGAAGGGTATTAGGGAGCTTCCTTTGAAAAAGTTTAAAGAATCGATTAAAGAAATACTATACTAAAAAAGTCGTGATGGCCTTGAGGTTTAGGCGCGCGGTCGAGAATCTCGATGGTCGCGTGTTCAAAACCCAGGCACACACCTCTGACTTTTCGAAGTTATGTGTGTATTCACAATGAATAATCACGCACTTTAACGGTGAAGGAAAACATCGTGATGAAACCTGCACACCTAAAACTTCTTAGGAATTTCTTAAGTGTGTAGTCCGCCAACCCGCACTAGGCCAGCGTGGTGGACTAAGGCCTAAACCCTCTCAGTTGTAGAGGAGGCCCGTGCTCAGCAGTGGGACGTATATGGGCTGATGATGATGATGTAGTCTGCTAACCCGTACTAGGCCAGCGTGGTGGACTAAGTACTGACCCCTCTCAATTTAAAGGAAGCTCATGATGATGAGAATTTTTGAGAGACTCACAATCTTTTCCATAATTCATTGTGAATACACAAGTGACATACATACGCCAAGATTTTTTCTCGACCGCGGGCATAATCCACGAGGCCTCCGCTTCTAATATTTTTGAGGAAAATTTTATGCGTTCCGATTGTCTTTTTGACTTAATAATAGAATAATATTTTTCATCCATATTTCAAATACGTAAAATTTCCTCAACAATTTTTTTTTGTATAATCAGTATAGGCAGAGGTCTACAGCAGTGGCGGTACTTTCATAAAAGCCCAAAAGCCCAGTTTGGCTTTCAAAATTCCGAATAATATTTTTTAAGCTTTAACTCTTTATTTAACAAAAGCATTTTGACATATAAATGAGAATATACTGACCCCACAATTATGAATTATAAACTATACATTATACAATTAACGTGTCCCGCTTTTGGGCTTCTATGGAAGTACCGCCGCTGGTCCCTAAAACATAAATAACCGTATATTCATTATTATTACAGGTAATGGAGCCGTTGACTCGGCTGGTGGTCCAAGAGACGCTGACTGATGAGGAGGTGGACCAGTGCAGGACTGTGTTGCTCTCCTTGTTGGGCATGGAGTCCCGACACGAGTTTCCTTCAGCGCAACTGCCTCCTAATATGAGGTAACGGATTAGTTATTCGAATTCTGTGACTTTATTTACAAAGTGTTTTGTTGAAATACAATGTAGTAATCACACATGCAGTGGCGGTACTTCCATAGAAGCCCAAAAGCCCGGTTTGCCTTACAATATCCCGAATAATAATCGTTAATATTTATTTTAAAAAAGGAATTTGACATATAAATAAGAATATCCTGACCCCACAATAAACAATTATAAACTAGACATTAAATAATTAACGTGTTACGCTTCTGGGCTTCTGTGGGAATACCGCCACTGCACACATGGCTGTTCTTTTTAATAGTTTCTTTTAGTTCAAATTCAAAATCATCTTTATTCAAATAGACTTTTACAAGTTCTTTTGAATCGTCAATATTAAACTATTTTTTTAAAACTATTGCCGCTTCGAAACGTGTTATCGCTGTGGAGAAGAAACGTCAATTACTTATTTAAACAAACGGTACTTATTTAATGTGGTGTATTCCGAACAGGGTGGTACACAAAATTTTGAAATGATTGAATCTAAGTGATGTATTTGACATTTTATAGATTCAATATGACTGCCTCGTGGTCTCGCGGTATAAGTATGTGCCGAGCGATCTAGAGGTCCTGGGTTCGATTCCCGGGTCGGGCAAAGTGTTATTGGGTTTTTCCATTAGGAAATTCTCGGTAACAGCACGGAGTCTGGGAATGTGCCCGAAAAACGGCAATAGGCTCGCCCCCTATTACGTGGGACTGATACATACCTGGCGAAATGTGGGTGCAGAAATGCGCCTCTGCCTACCCCTTCGGGGAATACAGGCGTGAGTTTATGTATGTATGTATGTAGATTCAATATACAGGGTGTATATAGACCGTGATCGAAAACTAAGTCAGGCCATAGACACGGTGGTTACAACTTACAAACACCGTGACATTTAAAAAAATCTCGACAAAAAAATACATTTTCCTAACAACTACATACATTTAATACTCGTGGTTGTAAGGAAAACTTATTTTATTTTTTGTCGGGATTTTTTTTAAAGTCACGGTGTTTGCAATCACCGTGGCTATTGCCTGTCTTAGTTTTTGATCACGGTCTTTATACATCCTGTATATTATTGAATTTGATTACAGAGGCAAGAACAGATCTCGCGAGGAGCAATGGCGGCAAGTATGGAGCGAGGTGGAGGCGCTGGTGCGTGCTCACTCCAACTCCACGGCGCACCGGACGCTGCTGCGCGTGCTGCTGGAATGTCGAGCGCACAACCACGCTGCGGACGGTCAGTACTTACCGCTCTATTGTTGTGGGATTCCAGTCATGTGGGGTTGGAGCGTGGTGGGATTGGAGTTTTGTGGGATAACGACGCTGTTTCATTGATAAGTGATCATCGCACTGCATAAACATCCGTAACGATTAGAGAAAGTACCACGTGTACAAGTGCAAATTTGTGGGGTAGGAAAGCAGAGAGTGGTTATTGAATCTCCAACCATAAATTAATAGTAGAATGTCAGTGATATTGGGTTTTTCCATTAAAAAATCTCAGTAACGGTAAGGAGATATGAAATGTGTCCAATAAACTTAGATATATTTAAATGAGGGCGTAAAAATAAAATTTCCATCGCTATTATGAAATTACCTACTTCAATTTGTTAAAATGGTTTTTGTATAAATAAATATTAATGTAACATCGATTCAAACAATGAATCATCTCGACACAATTTTGTAAATAAATGTGCGTTCCATGTTAGTCACGCGATTTTGTTGATGCGTCATTCGCTGAACGATTTGGCGCCTTGCTATGTTATGAAACATGTTTATATCGGAGACCACATGTGTATTGAATTTATCATAATTATTTACGTGTGTTGTATTTGGAGATATAAATAATAGATAAATATTGGCTGTTTATAGAAGTTGAAGAATGTGGATGAAATGTTTGGGTTACAAAAGTCTCGTGTCTATTCCTATGGTCCTATGATTTTTTAAACCAATCGCATGTTGTTATATTTAATTTGATTAAAATGTAGATTCGACTATGCCCACATTGAGTTTATTGGACATTAATATTGCTTTTTTATTTATTGTAATAGAATTAGATTAATTTGTTTTTTGTTAGCGGCGATTGTGACTAGTGATTAACAGCAACTTTAGATTTAAAAAAATCACAGTTACTTTGCAATATTACAGATTTTTAGGCAACATGCTGTTGTTATAAAATATGATACAAAAGCAATGATACGCTTAACTTAACTTTTTCATTTAAACTAAAGAGACATCGACAAACTTAAATTATTTTCAGTGCATGGGCGCCATTGTAGTATTTCTGTACTAACGACCCCAAAGTAGTCCTTCGAGCCCAGATCACTTCCTTGTTATGATTTATAATGTTTGCCTGCAACACCACTGGCAGGTGAGTCGCGGGCTACAGTAATCCGCGCGACGACGGACTCTCCGCTGTCGCCGGTGGGCGCCGGCGGGGGCGCGGGCGAGGGCGCGGGCGCGGGCGGCGAGGTGTGGGCGCCGCGCAACGTGCTGGACGCCATGCTGGGGGCGCCGCGCCCACCACGCCGCCCGGACTTCGCGGGCAGACTCGCCGCCGGCTCGCGCCCCGCCACGCTCTACCCGCACCTGCAGCACGACGTCGAGGCACAGCACTAGTGCTCACCCCCCATAATCTAGTGACTACATCTCAGAGGCGGGCGTCCCGCAGGAGAGGAGGGGGGAGGAGTTGCAGAACTCAGAAGGTTTATCCCTTACTCCACCACACTTGCCTAGTGCGGTGAAATTTTATTAATCTTTTCAAAAGCATTAATCACAAATCCCCAAAGTCGTGTTATGTTATAACACGGATATCAAAAGTTGTGCCGATTTTTGTAAATAAGTAAAAAATAAATTATGTTACTGAAATATTTTGTTTTTCTTGACCTACCTAATGTGATCAACGACTGGTGGGCACAAAGAAAACCTGTAAGAAATTACTAGGCGTCTGTTTTGAGCTTCCATACTGTAAATGAAGTAGTAGATTTCTTATACAGTTTATGAGTCAAGGATGAAATCTAGAATTTTGGTTTAGGATGATATACTTCATACAGAATGAGCAGCGATGGAGGAGAAAAGGAATAAGTCGAGGTGGTGGATATGGAATGGTGGTACAATATAGGGATGGGTAAAAATATCGATATTTTTTCAGAAAATGATATATATCGTCGATATTTTTACTTTGAATTATTTCTATTTAGAAATCTGATATTTATCAAATTCTATTTTTTTAAGAGTTTTTTTTATATTTTACTTTGATAAAGCTAAAATATAGAATAAATTTCTAAAAAAAAACACGAACGCAACGTGGTTAGGGTGTAAAGAATTAAAAATGCGACATTATAAAATTAATATTTTATATTTGTTCAATAAAAACTACATGTGGGCCCGTGTCCCGGCGCCCGGGTAACACGACCTTTGTATTATCTTGTTGCATATAAACTCTGCGGGCAGACTGTGTCATAAGGCAATGGTGTGAGTGAGAACTCCCGGCTGCAGGCGGCGGGACCGCCATCCCTCGCCGCCACTAACTCGATTACAATTACTGGAATGTCACGCGGGATGCGAACTCTCGAACGTCATAACGAAACCTAACCTCCGAACTACACTCGCGTATGTATTGTACAATCTCATGCTCTCGTACTCTGAACTCTCGTCCGTACATTAATCAATTATCAATTAATACCCTATAAAACTTACAAAACCGACCGGTACTTAAGTCTAAGTTAAAATTAAACGGAATTGAAAAATAAATTACCTAGGTACAATATTTAAGTCTAACAAGCTATTTATAGGCGCACGGGGGTTTGGTGGGAGTGCGCGTGTGTCAGTGTGTGGCTTTCCGAAGCTTCTTGGCGACGGCCGGCAGA
Organism: Hemaris fuciformis; assembly: GCA_907164795.1. Lineage (NCBI taxonomy): Eukaryota > Metazoa > Arthropoda > Insecta > Lepidoptera > Sphingidae > Hemaris > Hemaris fuciformis. The sequence goes on from OU015440.1 coordinate 13,473,887, forward strand.
GTCGCGTCAGACGAATCGCCCAGGGAGTTCTCTTCCGCTGAACTCGCTTCTTCTAATTGTCTGCGCCAAACAAAACATTCGGTTAGCTATATTATACACAAAAATCAGAGGTTTATTATAGGTAAATATATTTGTGTTACGTTTACGAGAATGAATAGTTATTAAAGAATAAAATTAATTACATCTGCGACTAGCGGTTTGGCCACCCCCATGCACAATTTTATAACATAAAAATGACTTAAATGCTCTTTCTCGAGATCTCATCTTAGTCTATACAAAAAAAAATTAAAATCGGTCAAGTAGTTTTTGAGTTTATAAAAAAAATCAAATTTTGTTTAATTACATAATAGTAAACGTATAATCAGACCAATTATGAACAAATATGCACGGGTACTGTAACCAGAAGATTTGATCGGACTCTATCATGAATCATGATCATCATCAGCCTAAAGACGTCTACTGCTGGACATAGGCCTCCCCCAAAGACGTCCAGAGTGTTTTGTCGGAAGCGGCCTGCATCCAGCGAGTATCATAGATACACTCAATGAAGTGGTATGAGGTTGTGAGCGGTACCTTTTGGCGCGCGGCGTGCTGAAGGCGGAGTCGGAGTTGTCGTCGGGCGAGGCGGGGGTGGCGGGCGTGGCGGGGGTGGCGGGGGACGCGCCCTTCGCGTCCAGCGAGTCCTCCGTGTACGACGTCGCCGTGTCCTCAGACACGCACTCCGCCGACAGCTTGCCTGCGATACACGCATCAATATACATTACACATACATACTGACCACTCATCATCACCATGACAAATCTCTAAACTGCATTAGACTATCATGATGACCTTAATCCTTTCAATTGTAGGGGAGATCTGTGCCCGACAGTGGTTTATATTAGCAGCAATGTGATCATCATCAGTCCATATATGTCTCACTGCTAGGCACAGGCCTCCTCTACGACTAGGAGGGATTAGACCTCAGTCCACCACGCTGGTCTAATGCGGGTTAGAGCTACACATCTAAGAAATTCTTAAATACTTTTAGGTGTGCAAGTTTCCCCACGATGTTTACCTTTACCGTTAAACTACGTGGCAATTCTTTATGACTACACTACTTTTTAATGTGTACAAATTCCCCTCTTACTTATAGAGAAGGTACCCAGTATTGGGAGGTACATGGGCTGATGTAAAATGTAAAGAATGATATCAAAATCTCGGCAGTTATAAGTTTGATGCCCCGGGCCGGGCTCACACATAAGTTTTTGGAGTGAAGTTTGTATTAAAAATAATTTATGAAGTGCTAAAAAGGGGGGGAAACAATGTTTTTGGCCCTATCCCACCACACACCCGCCACTGTAACTCCTGTGCTCCAGGATCAACAGCGGCACGCACAGTATTGACGCTGAGCAATGAAGCTCAGCGGATCTAAGGGGACCTAAATTTGTCATAATCCCGCAACGAAGTTAATCAGAAAGACAAAATAAAGGAGGAGTTGGAAAACAAAGAGTTGTCCACTTCCCTCCATAGCAAAGCGGGTGACAAAAACATTGAGCTGTGAGGTTTCACCCTCACATAAAAAAGAAAGACAATTACAATTAGTCAAATTAGACGCAATTAACGCACCACGGATAAATAACTACTTACATATATGAGATTTATTGGGTAAATTGGACCTAAGGTGTGAGCTGTTATGTACACTTCCAATAATAGGCATAGCAAAAACGCCGAAAAGCACGGAAGTTCTTCCTAGATTCCACGAGGTCTGTATATATAATAAACAACACCAGAAGTTACATGCATACTATTGAGCATAATGTTACGGGGGGAAACAATGTGAGGGAACTTAAGATCCTAAGTGTCTGTACAAGGAATTTCTTGGGTATATTAAGTCTACCAACAGGCGTATGATCAGCGTTGTAGACTTAGCCCTAACCCCGTCTCAGTTGTAAAGAAGACTAGTGAGTTGATTTATAAGAGTCCCTGAATCGATTTTGGAAAAAAATATTATGGAAATATATGGTAGTTAGTGGCAGACACGACCGAGGTGGTACTACTGTCTCTCATAATATACAGGGTGTATTCAGACCGTGATCGGAAACCAAGGCAGGTAATAGCGACGGTGATTACAAACCCCCTGGCGTTAAAGAAAATTCTGACAATAAATAAAAAAATTGACGTTTTCCATACAAACCGCGTACATTTAATACCGATGGTTGTATGGAAAAAGTCAAAATTTTTATTTTTTGTCAGAATTTTCTTTAACGCCAGGGGGTTTGTAATCACCTTAGCTATTACCTGCCTTGGTTTCCGATCACGGTCTGAATACACCCTGTATAAGTACCTGAACTATTATTACTGCGTAACGCTAAGTAAAATTACCGGCCTCATTAATTGGTTGTAAGATATTCGTAACCACATAGATAGCGACCACTTCACATAAGGTTAAAAACATTATGGGGAATGACGGGCCTTAGACACAGCCATCAACAACGTTTTTGTAATAAAGAGTAATTCGTCCTTACCGTTGCCATTTGTGGAGGGTGGTTCTAAATTGCTCTCGTCACTGGGTAGAGGGGAGCCGCCGTTTGTGGGGGGACGCTGCGTGGGCTCTTTGCCCAGTAGCTCTGGTTGTAAGTCTGATACAATATTGTGTGTCCATAGTGCGAGTTCGACCATGTGCGGGGACCATTTTTTGCCACAGCCGTTTTGTTCCTGTAGAAAAGAAATTTGATTTAAAAATATATACATATTCTTCTATATCACTTTTAATAGTCCATTAAAGTTACCTTAGTAACCTAAATGGAGAGGTTCAAGATAACTCTTGTAATTTAAAATCGCTTAAAAAATGTTAAGATGGACCCAATACCGTCAAAATGGTATTCCAAGAAAGAATTTTGCTAAGTTTATAGTTGCTTTTATATTTTAAACACCGTTTATAGTGAGTAAAGAATTTAAAATATCGATTTTTTTGCACTTGGACAGTAAGAAAGATTTATGTTGAAAATATTCAACTACACAGTACCATTATTAAATAATTTATTACAAGGAATAATTTCGAATTCCGTATTACGGACTAAAATGATAATTTAAAACCAACAAATATTTAGATCTCAGAGCATAATCTGAAATTACGAGCAGTTATAATTTTATTAAACTGGCATTAGGCAATTAATTGTCATTAAGTATTGACAAACTAGTGTTTGGAATGCAAATATTCTGTTTATTTTAATAGGTAATTGATTTTATTGCACGCAAACGCCTACAGTTCACTTGTTTGAAAAATATCAGAATTGACTACGTACTAAGTTATATAATCTATTCATAAAATGTTTTTCGCGGCACTATTATGGGTGACGTCAAAGGGAAACACGAAACACGTGTCAACTTCACGCATGCACTTTGCATACTGACGTATGTCATATAACCTCTAGCCATTATTCATTAACGTCCACAAGTAGTAAGTTGAAAACTTGTTGGCAACTACGAATAATGAAGTTTATTTCGTGTCAATTTTGAATGAAGTGTTGTTACACGCGTTTTAGTGTGACATGACGGTATAAACCATGACGACATAATTCTATAGACTGAGATAATTTTTGCTTTTGTCTAAAGTCGACACTCCGAGATAGGTCCGGCGTTTTCAATGAGGCCAAATTATCCTAAAGATTTAATACTTTTTTTTAGAGAATAAAGTGCAGTTTTATAAACAATATAATAAAGCTAATTCACAATAAGCATAATTTCTAATCACATTTATATGAATTTATTTGACCAAAAATCAAGACAGTGACACATTTTCTTTAGGTTACTTTAATTAGTATTTAATCCGGGAGCGTCAAAAGGTGAGTGCTGATACTCCCAAGCATAACTACAAAGACGAAATTGGCATACATTAGAATTGATTAACCTCGAAACCGAAATTGCTCGAGATTCATTTGAATAATCTTAATAAAGAATAATTAATTAATTCGAAATGGAAGAGATTTGTGTCGCCGTTTCGTGTTCACATTTGTTGCCACCCAAAAATATTTTTTTACAGGCAACAACTGGCAATTTTTTTACTACCCCAACAGGTCTCAAGCGGAAAAGGCTATCATCTTACAGCCTGTATGATAAGTGATTTAAAAAAAAAATAGTTTCACATTTCACTTCTGAAGAAGCTTGAATGTTATATATGATCTAGTTATTTGGGCTTTCTGTTTTATTCAGTTAGTTTGTATAAGTTCCTAGTCTGTAACTTTTCTTTTAAGTATGTATGTTTTATATTGGTAATTGTCATAATGGGACTGGCATGTCCATAAAGGAAAAACGTCCCTAAATTAAAAAAAGAGAGAAAAAAAGATTAACATACCTTATTTAACCTATCACAGACGTTTCTTATATGGTTTACAAAATTGAGGTATTCTCTGGCAGTGTAGTCGCTCCCTTCCATCTCTGGAATGGCTTGTAAGCACTCGTCGGCCATGAATGGTGCTATCTCCGGGCTGGCGGCCGCTAGCAGTGCCGATGCTGTCGCCGTGCCCACTCCTTTAAGATTACTGAGCGCCGTCATCGCTGACTCTATATTCGGCAGTTTGCGGAAAGCTTTCTTTGTCTCTTGCATCACGGCTCTCGGCGTGTTCACTTTTATGAGGTATGACAGTTGTGGGTAAAATCTCCCTCTCTGTAAATAAATTATACATGTTTATTAGTGTATTGATCGTAGAACATAATGTGTTATAACTTATTCATAATAGCCTAGTCTTGCGTCGCTCGTTAGAATGGAACTTGGCATTATTATCCGATAGATGGCAGTAATAGTCCATTGAAGTTATATTTACTTTTAACAAATCCGTTTTGTACAAATGTGAGGTATTCAATTTAAAAATACTATAGTAATGATTAAAATATTCGAGGAAATCCATTTAGCCATGTTACATAGCGTATTACTGTTAATATATTTATTTTATAGAAATAAAGGTTCACTTAAAGGTTCTTTTAGCAAAGTGTTTTCAGATATTCGTACTTAGCGTGATGTAAGAAGAAAGATAAGTTTTGCAAATGAAAAACATATCATAAACCACAATCCAACAGTCACCATATTATTATTTTGCTATAAAACTAAGAATGTGTTAGATTATCCTATTTTTGTTTGATATGATTTGCTCAGTTACGGTATCTTTATGATATTAATTTCTATTAATATTTTAAATGCGAAAGTAACTCCGTCTGTCTATTACACATTCAAGGCTTAACCGCTGAGCCGATGTGGATAATTTTAATATGGAGATAGAAAAGATTTTGGGACCTCGACTTCTAAAACAACTTAATCAGGGTAGACACATCATTATCATCATCGGCCTGTGTTTGTCCCACTCCTTCTTATGGTCTTAAAGCCTTCTGTTTTTTGGATGAAAACATAAGATAATCTCAGGAACTACTTATGGTTCGAATTGAAAAAATATTTTAGTGTTAAATAGCTCATTTATCGAGTAACAGCTTATTTCATATACATAAGACTTATTGGCGGTACTTCTATAGAAGCCCAAAAGCGTTACATGTGTGTAATGTCTAGTTTATCATTGTTTATTGTGGGGTCATGATATTCTCATTTATATGTCAAATTGGTGGCCGAATACTGAAACGCTACTTAATCTGAGGGCGACTTATATATACTTAAAAATGCCATGTAAAAGAACTTTTTGTGGTAATGTTGTCATTTATGGAAATTTAAGTGGGCATTAATTAATCACAGTCTTAAATCCGATAAATGACGTTTCAGTATACCGCTTAAATTATAACAGCCACTTGAATATAAGTCGCCCTCAGATTAAGTAGCGTTTCAGTATTCAGCCCTGGTTTCGTTAAATAAAGATTTTAAAGCTTAAATATTATTATTAGGAATTTTGTACGGCAAACTGGGCTTTTGGGCTTCTATGGAAGTACCGCTACTACTAAGACTATATATCATCGCACTACGACCATTAGTAGTGGAACAGTAAGGAAAAACTAGGAAAAATATTCCTTTTGAATTCTATAGTTTCTCATAGTTCTCATAGTTTCACAAACGGAGTTGCGGGCAACAATTCGTATGAAAATATGACTGTTTAGAAAGCGAATTTTGTTATAAATTTAACAAAAAAACCTTTAACAATACAGTTATTGTTTTACGATTTTAACCCAATAATAGTCTATAACTTGGTGCAAACTTATGTTCTACTGTAAGTGTATATACAACATACAAGTATATAAAAAAAATACAGTGAAAAATTAAAGACACTCACGGCTTGTTTCCATTTCATGAGTTGCACCAGCTCTTCGTGTAGCAAATGCGCATCTTTACCCCGCGATTTGATTTTCTTTGGTAATTCATTCTGATACCTGGAAAGTTAAAATATATTTTTATTACATACATATATAACCTCACGCCAGTATTCCCCGAAGGGACCCACATTTTCAGGTATGTACAAATCCCACGTAATAGGGGCGAGCCTATTGCCGTTTTTCGGGCACATACCCAGCCTCCATGCTGCTACTGAGAATTTCCTAATGGAAAACCCCAATATCACTACCCGACCCAGTAACAGTAGGTACCCGATCGCACGGCACATACATACTCTGTATGACCAAATGATTGATGTTGATTTAATTTTCACGAACCAACTGTATAGAGTAAAACTATGTTAGGAAGTCATTTTTGGTTAATCATTGTTTAGTGAACAATTTACTCCTTCGGCCGGCATGATTGCGTCGACGAACGGGAGATCATCATCTCTCGCTGGTCGGCACTTTTTCTGGACTCCATTACACTTACCATCAGGTGCAATTGGGTTACTTTGCCGTGCCAGTATAAAGAAAAGAAAAACTTGATACGTGGAGCTATTAAACATAAGGGCAAGTACATTTATTTCTTTTAGATAATAAATGGTCGATAACTAGAGATTGTTCTGAATTTATTGTGTAGCTGTTACTCTATAAGTTATTTATATTTTTATGATTATGTATAAATCAATAAATAGAACTAATCCATTGGATGGAAATATTAGGGAGTCAATTTTCTATAATTAAAAATTACATTTGTATATAATAAATTTGATTTTAATCATTGTGTAAATAAAAAACTAAAGAAGTGTGATAAATTGAGCTCAATACTCACTTCGTAATTTAGGACGGGAGTAGTTGATATAAAATAAAGATCAGGAGATTTTACATGAATTCATAATATCATAATTATTTTATTAATGGTCAGGGTGAATAATACAACAATAAGTGTGACTACCCCAGATGTAAATCAACTGTAGCAACAGTTTTTATATTATACAATATTTTGCTAGCTACAATTCATAATGCATATGAAGATTCTTTATGCATAACAGACAAATATATTCCAAATAACAGACTTTATCACAAAAAATATATATATTTTTAAACTTAACATTCTGTCAAATTTTATTTTGTCCTCAATATTTTCTATAAACTTTCTGTTGTGATTTTTAAATTAAGTAATAAAATTGACATATTTCAATTCCTTTTAATGATGCAATAAAAAAACAATTGATTCTAAAACCTTTTAACATAATATAGTCAATATGCTAATGTTATTAACTACAGTGATATCAAGATTTAATTATAGAAAACTATGTTACCCAACAAAACTACTGTTTTAAACAGTATTTGTGTTGTCATGATCAGTTCATATACCTCCCACTGCTGGAGTCATGGGCCTCCTCTAGAACTAAGAGGTTTAGACTTTAGTCAACCATGCTGACCTAGTGTGGGTTACCGAACTACACACCTAAGTAATTCCTAAGAAGCAGTAATATGCAAAATATAATTTACAATAAATTGGGAATGTTAGATATCAAATATTTTAATACAATTTATATCCATAGTTAAATGGACTACAGTTTTCTTAGGTGATGTGAGCTTATAGCACATGTGTTGAATGCCACATCTGGCAATGTTTAATTTTACCACAGTTGGTTTAACAATCAAATTGTATCAAGCGGTTCTATTAAAACTAAAGGTTGTTAAAAGGTTTTGGCTAACTGGCTTACACATACTAAAATGTTATGACTACAGCAAAAGAGGTTTTATATCTCATCATTATTGCTACAATTATAATGAGCTTAATAAAGCTTTTTGAATTAAATGAACACATTCAAAATATTCATATTTTTAGTCTTGACTAGCCTATAACATCCCATTTTTATGTATAGTTTTCTGGTATGATTGTTATGAGTGGATGTAAAGTTGTAGATTAATTTTGGTTGTAGACACAAAATCAAAGTATTGTAAAAGACACTAAAAGTAATAGGTATAATTATTCAATAGATCAATCATTTTATGAGCCAAGTAACTAAAGTTACGAATATTTCAATAAAATAAATAATAGATTCCAAGAATTTTGTTTCATAGTATGAAGGTTAATATGACCTGTAGACAACTTGATTTCTTTCAATGAATAAAAGCATTTTTAAATTTCTGATCTATTTACATATGTATTGGTGAATTTAATTTGCATGTTTATTTTTGGACATATATTTAAATAAAGATGGGTGAATTATTACTATGCATCACACTAAAATAATAGTGGATTCTACGAAAATATGATACGGTATACCTGCGTCTCCCCGAATGATATTATGTGCCTCGTGCAAGCAAGACGTAAGTCGTAAACAAGCTACATAGTTTTTGTATCATCATGGATTGCGTGTTATTTTAAGTGACATGCCGTACAAAACAAACTGAAACAGATTCTAAACGCTGAATTGATTCGAAAATCAAATTTTTATATTATGCAATAACAATTTAATTATCCTGTTAAAAAAGTATGAATGAACAATGTCAGTTCGCATTTATCTTTGAATTGTTACAATATTGGGGCGCGATTTATGGCGGGAAATGTGATAACGTGTAAGTTTCTTCAAGTTTTACAGTCTCATCATATTTTTATCAGAAAATATATTATCGTTTTATTATGAAAAGAATGTATGACTTTCAATTAAAGCCGATTTTTTAAGATTTTAACTTTATAAACATACATACTAAATAAAGTAAATTAAAATGTAGGTTAGCTTTATAGTAGCAATACTGTAATCGAAAATATTTGAGTTCTTTGGTTTGGGAATTAAACCACATGTTATTGGATATTATCGACATGAATACGCGTACATCACATTTGAAAATCAAACACGAAAATATTTTTGTTTATTCCCTTGCAATTATATAAAAAAAACTTTAAATTTTTTTTTTTTATTATTAACTTATTTGCCTTTGATACAAAATATTTGAACCTGTAGTACTATCGGTAAAATAATACAATACATAAATTCATTTCCTATTACCTTTATAATAATCATTAATTAATATTTTTAAATTTAAAATAATTTATAACGCACATATAGACCATTTTTTGCTATTAGTACTAATATACGAAGATAAAATAATTACTAACTTGGGATATTGAAGAACTCACAAGGCAAGTCACCATTTTGAACGGATGTGAGTTGTACTTAACAAAGCATTATTGCTGGACTCTTAAGAAATACAACATCATGGCGTACATGTTATCCAGCACCTTATTTATTTAAAGAATCAAAGGCATTAGCGGGCGAACGCTCCTAAACATGGACATAAACGAATAAAAACGAGTCATGATACGTAAAGGACAGCCACCATTTTATAACGCCTGAGCGCGCCGATATTTTCCCCCACACTGGCTTCAGGAAAAACGATCGTGTCAATTTGACATCGATCCCACGTGACGCAGTGGTTTTAATGAGCCGTCCGCGGACTAGAGATGCAGTCCGCGAGGGAGGTAGCTATCAAATCAGTTTGCACGGATACACACACAATACAAGTTCATTGACACGCCACGGCCGCATTTTCTCCTTTCAAAGGCGTTCGTACTCACCAATTGTCCAATTTTATGAGCTCCTCTGGTTTCTTTGTTTTCTGTTCAGCTTTTAATTTAATTGCCTGTGGATATAACTTTAAAACACTATCGAATTCTTTTGCATTTGCCTCCAGAAAGAAAGTAGACGTGTCTTTCGCGGTAGCCATTGTGAACGTTCTAAATGTACAACACTGCGTATTTAGTTTAGCTATAGCGCCGAACTCAACGCGGCGGCAGCACCTGGCCAACTGGGCGCCCTCTCCCCACTCGACGCCATCTTGTCGAGTGAACCTCGTTATGACGTTCAATATTATTATTCGAAATATGCTTGAATCTTTCGTTTATATGACTTTTTCTAGCTTTTACAGCACGATTTACTTAGGAATTAAAAAATTATGCCTTATGCATTGAGAATTGTCGTATTGGTAGTAATTTCTAGGCGGATTAAAACAAAAAATATACTTACTCGACATCACAAGGTTATATCGGTCGCGTGGCATGTCGAACGTCGGACATTTGTCTGGCCTCCACCCACAGGGAAAAACGGGATGCGAAAAAATAAATTCCATTTGAACGTTTAATCACTGCACCACACTTGAATATTATATTAAGATATGAAAATTCGCTACAAAATGAACACAATCCGCGATAATGTTAGTCATGTCGACCTCGGCGCACTATCAATTTCCTTAAACGTGACGCAACACACGACACCGTTCTACCGAAACGACTTTGGTAAACACGCATATTTTCCGTTGCATTGCAGTACACACTGAGCTCGGAGTAGTCATGAAGTAGTAACTAGCGGTGTACATAAGGCATTTAGGTAGTAGGACGTACATATCACCGGGGTGGAACGTCACACCAATCGGCTTTGTTGTTTTGATAGATAGATCGCCTTGTGCTCTGATCCCTCTCTAATTTGAGCGCTTTTTGTTTATTGAAATGATAGTGCACAGATTTGAATGATATTATTGTTCATTGATTAACCCGCGGATGGTATTATAATGAACGAACGGAATTTGCGTGTTAGAATCTAGATTTTTCGCGAGTTAAAAAGGGGTAGGATAATATTACTAAAACCTAGGTTTTAAAATCTCGCTAGAATAATGGCGCGTGTTCTATTCTGAAATATTTTAAAATAGGCGCTTTTTATTGAAGTTGCAATCTTTCATTAATCAACTCTCATGATTCATTAATAGTACTGTAATATTGTCTATATTAACTTTTATTGCAGTTTACACCTCTAGGTCAAATGTTGTAGTGGTAAGTGGATAAATACTTAAACAATATTTTGTCCCACCTACCGCTAATATAGAAACACTTAAACTAGTATGTATCCATAAGTACCAATTTAAGTCTCGTGAAAATTATAGGTATTGTGTTGTGAATTGATTGTATAGAAATTAAATGGACCGTACAGCCGCTTATTTTTTAATTCATAACATTATTTGTAATGTTTCGATTTGCCAAGCATTCCATTTTTTTAGTAATTAAATGACGTACAATATCAATTATAAATGTCCAAGTATGTCCAAATTTAGTGGCACCAGAAATTAAATGCAGCTTTTCAGTCCCATGCTATTAATATTGTTTGTCGGTCTCGCGATATTTGTTTCCTTGCGGGAATTGAACCTGCGGGCTCATGATTCTCCTCTCACTGCTTATTACACCGCGCCGTGATGATTCGGATAATTATTTTAACACGTGTGTAGTTTATACTTTCCCTGACATATTTGCCAATACTTGATGTTGAAATTTGGTTGTTCAAGCCACTGCTACCCTTTATCACGAATTCACTGCTTAAAAAGTTTTAAAGGTAGAATATTACAATTTTACTAATTTAAAACAACGACGTGCATGTATGAAGAGGATAATGACAGTTGAGGAAGCGAAAGAAGTGTGTTTGGACTGAGCGTTTGGCTTTCTATAGTCTCTGCCTGTCCAAAAGCCACACATATTTATGTCCCGAGAGATAATATTACGCTTTTATGCCGAAAAAACTTTTAGGAGTAGGCAGTACTTACCTAAGAATTAGTTGGGCCACGATACATACTATAAATGTGTAAATTAACCAAATGTATTCATAAGATTCCTATACCGTGGAAGATTCGATTTTAATTGGCCGACTATTTACGTCATCAGGTAGTTATGACGTCATTTGATAGTGTAAAATCATGGGAATCTTTAACAAAAATACGTTTTATTGTCTGTGAAAGTGACGGACCAGTGGTATGATATTTTAGGACCTTTCTTGTATAACATAAGCGAGGATTGACTAGTGACCATGCATAGCTTTACCTACCATTTTAAACGCATTGATTTTTAATATTTTTTGTTTTAAAATTGAAACCAACTTTAGAAAAAAATAAGCTATGAACCCATTTTTTCTATGTAATAAAAATTCTCCTATAAATTTACTTTCACATTTTTAACGAAATACTCAGTATATCCGCAATTTCCAACGTCATAAAGCCCGCAAAATCTTTTTAATTACAGTACCAAATAATTGCTGCTTTCAATTATGACCAATCTAGTTACGCGCGCCATATTGGACGAGGGGAGGCCCGAATGCCCCCGAGGGAGACAGACGTATACCGCGCATAGTTGTATGGTTTCAAATGGCCAGCACGAGAGCCCCCGGCGGTGTCAGTAGGAGATTTAAAAGCCTCTTATGGGTAAAATAAAATGTACCTTATTAGTTACTATTTTTACTCCTTAAAGTTTCTTATGTTAGGATCTGGTTGTATTCGAATTGAAAGAGAGATCTGGTTAAAAATGTCGCGAAATAAAAGGAAAAATATAAATATTACGTAAAAAGCAGTAAAAAAGTTGAAATCAATTTAGGCTCATGATATGAGGTGTATGCTTTTTAGATAAGTATATCTTTATCAAATATAACATTCTTTGAAAAAAAGCCGGTTTATATTTATTTTATATTAATGATGATAAAGAAACATAATATTATTTCAACCACCTTTTTTCAATTTAACGGCTCAAAAAATCTATGGCAATATAGCAACTCACAAAATTCCATTTTACGATTTCTATACTTATTTCCAGCCCGTATTTTGCCGCCCGCGGCGCGATCTCAGGAGGGTGGCGCGGACCGAACATTTCCTCCCTTCGCTTCGCCTTACTAAGGAAATAACATCAAAAAATGATCGGAATCGATGCAGACAGTCTATAACTTCGTTAAACCTTTAAAGGGAAAAATAAAGAACGTGTATTTGAGTTGTTAAAAATGGTACAACTTAACCCTTTTTGACATTACTTAATGCTTAAGTCTTTGCAGATTTCTTTTTTAAACACAGCGCGACCCGGATTAACCGCGCCCGCATATAGCATACCGAGAGCATTACCGAGATCTTATTTCACTAACCCGCATTACACGAGCTTTAATTACGTTTGATTAAAGATCGCTTAACATTGAATATGTAGGATATAAATTAAGGTTTAAACTGTAAACTACGACGTTACAGACAGTAAAATAAATAAGCAGTGGCTTATTTAAACTTCATATTTATTTTTAAAAAAATGTAGTTTTTCATCACTATTTTTTTGTTTAGAATTGTTCTGGGATCAACCAATTTATATCTACTCGTCTGCAAACAGAGACTAACAATTACTTCGATTGGCGACTGATAACATAATCGATTCTCGCCAGTCGATCCCTTTTTTATACCGCACTGTTATTACTGTCAGCCAGTGCGGTCATATTGCGGTAATTGTAATTTGTAAAAATAGTAGTTAGCACAGTGTGACTAAAGTCTATTGCAGTCCTACTTAGAAATGCTCATAAAATAGGAATGTAACATACTTATAATTATATCAGTTTATAGTTAATCATTATGGCAAGAGACATAATAGAGTAATCTTATAATGGGGTTTCATATAATTACTTCTGTTTAATATACGAGTAATTATTTTGTTTAATGGAGTTAGGGCTTATAGCCAAATTGGTTCGATACGACCATAAACCATAGACTATAATTAGCATATTATTAGGCTAACTGGTTGTCATTAGTGTAATTAATGGAGAAACGAATAATATTTTATAAGTAAATATTTTATTTTCCATCTGCGGTATTTTCTCGTATTAGGATTAATTATGAACAAAAACTTTATAACTCAATGAAAAAAGCGAATTGAAAAATTTAATTTACACCATTTTTTTTATTTTTCTGTGTATAATTCTAGTGTAATGGTAGAATTTATATCATATATGAATATACTTACCTAATAATTACCATATTAAACCTACATATTTATGACTATACAACGGTACAAATATTGAGTGAACGAGTTTCAGAAACCACCAGAGAATACATACCTTGCTTTGTGCTTACAAAAATTGGACTCGGTCCGGGGAGTGAATTTACAACAGTTCGATTTCAATCCGTCTTTCATCCCGTATATGTTTCGCTATTGATCGCCTTTCCTCTTAATTACGTATGGCTTGATTTAAACTTTATTAGAAGAATCAACACATTATGCCGTCTATTACAACTAAGGTAGCACCCACATTTAATACAATGTGTTATTTCGTTTCATTATGAGGCCGTAGACACGTAAAAAAAATCAAATGTTTGAAATTGACACAAAGTGTAGGAAAGCCACGTGATCGTTTAACATGAATTATTACATAACATTTTTAACTGTTTTATTTGCGATTGTGACTTTATTTAAGCTCTCAGGTTGGCACAACTGTGTCGACTGCTGACGAATTAGCCTAGCCACTAGTCGACACTAGACTTACCATCAGGAGCCAGTGCGGTCACTTTATGAAAGAAAGAAAGAAAGAAAAAAGTTTTTGTTGGCTATAGGAAAAACAGATACAAAGAACAAACAACCAAACAATTAGTAAATACAATTTACATAGCCAACAATGATCCCTTCATCCAGCTGTGTGCTGCAATTCCGCTTACACGGTATTGCAGCGCTGGTTTTCAATAATGGGACCAAGTGACAAAACAGACGCTAGGTAGGCGTACTGATTTTAAACAATAATAAAAGTTAATAATATTGCTATATTAAAATATACTATTCTTATATTAAAAAATCTGACTTTTAAATTGACCATAAGTTATACCTCACCACGTACTGGCCACAATAGTTGTACTACTTAATATGTTAGACAATTGACCATTCCAAGTATTCCGGTCACCGTTTGGCAATAATAATCTACAGTTATCGCCGGTGAATTTAACGTGACAGGTTTGAATTTATAGTTTATTTCCTGGCAAAAGTTTACACTTTCTTAAAGTGTGCTAGTTGCCAGTTTCGCTCGTATAGGATTTGTCAACCAACGTTTACGAAAATGTTCCTAAGAACTTAAAATTATTAACAGTTTGTAAAAGTGTCCGGAGAGCACTCTATCTCTGTACCAAAATTTATTAAATCCGGTTCAGCAGGTTCAGAGTAAAAATGTAGCGAACAAACACACCGTCGCTTTAATTTAGCAATGGTGACAAGTTATCCTTAACAATAGTTACTTACGATATTACTGCTTCTTTGCTCTTGCGAAAGTTTGCGTCATGTGTTGTGGTCTTGGGTTCAATACCTAGGTCGGGTTTAGTGTTATTTGATTTCATCATCATCATCATCAGCCCAAATACGTCCCACTGCTGGGCACGGGCCTCCTCTACAACTAAGAGGATTTAGGCCTTAGTCCACCACGCTGGCCTAGTGCGGGTTGGCGGACTACACACCTAAGAACCTAGTGTTATTTGATTTATTCACTATTAAATTTTCAACAATTGCACGGAGACTGAGATTATATGGGATTTAAATTTACTGCTGACTGTTGTAATCCCTTTTGCATTGAGTATGAATATTGCAGGGTCTACATCCAGGTTTTGTGGCCGATAGATAAGTAAGCACAAAGCAGACGGGGTACTCAAATAAAAAATCAAATTGAGCTAGGATCCCCTTTGCATGCACTTAATTAAATTGCTCCGTAGTGATGCTAGGGTGGACGCTGGCTTCCATTACGAAGAGCGTATGTTATGTGTAGAAGACCCTTTTGTATAGGAGAAAAAAACAGGTGAAATAGGGGTGCTTTCGTATCACCTCTGCTTATACCTTTAGGGCTCTCCAAATTTTGCTTTTATGAATGTGAAATGTTGTGTTGATGATTTATAAATCTATACTAATGCCTCGTGGTCTTGCGGCACAAGTATGTGCTGTGCTATCTCGAGGTCCTGGGTTCGATTCCCGGGTCGGGCAAAATATATTATACAGGGTGTATTCAGACCGTAATCGGAAACGAAGGCAGGTAATAGTTAAGGTGATTACAAACCCCCTGGAGTTAAAGAAAATTCTGACAAAAAATAAAAATTTTGACTTTTTCCATACAACCATCGGTATTAAATGTACGCGGTTTGTATGGAAAACGTATTTTTTTTTATTTTTTGTCAGAATTTTCTTTAACGCCAGGGGGTTTGTAATCACCTTAGCTATTACCTGCCTTCGTTTCCGATCACGGTCTGAATACACCCTGTATAGTATATTACGTGGGACTGATACATACCTGTCGAAATGTGGGTGCAGAAATGCACCTCTGCCTAGCCCTTCGGGTAGTACAGGCTAAACATATAGGTATATGTTTAGCCTAAGTTATTCCTTATTACATCAGCTATCTGTCGTTTAAATTATTAACATTAGTATGTTAATATATGTATGTGGCTCTGAGTATCATTCATTCTGTCATGTCCAAGCCAGTGGGTCGATTTACATGCTTTCTGGAATTGGGACAGATGGGAGCTTGAGAAAGAACACAAACAAACGTTTTTAAAATTTGGGCCCGGACGAAGTCAGGTCCTACTGTTATAATTAAATATATTTGTAAAAAAATCACCCAATTAACGAGAGTTAGTGACGAATATAGCTAAGTTATAAATATATAATATGTAAAGTGATTTTAGAAATTAATATATAATTCATTGAATTGAATTTATAGCCTGAAGCTTTCTTGAATTATTGAGTAAATATCGATTGTAACTGTTAAAAAGAAACGTCGCCAGAGATTTGACGACCCCGTGGCGCATTTAGTAGGCACCAGCTTGAAAGTGAGGCCGCGGGTTCGATTTCCGCACCGAGACAAATGTGTGTGATCCACAAATATTTGTTTGTGAAGCTAAAAAGTCTCTCGTAGCTTCTGATACCCACGACACAAGACATCTTGTGTGGGGTTATAACATGTGTATGACTGTTGGATGTATATATATTTATATTGAAACGTATAATCACTAGATGTAATGTGCAGATATATTTATTTGTTTTAGTCGCAATTTTATTAGTAGCATAATTAATTACAACTCGTAAATTATGTAAATTGCATATTTTAAAGGCTTAAGGAGAATCTACAACTGTAATATATGTAGATATACGCTTTTTAATTATTCATATAAATATATTTTTCTTAAATTGCTTTTACCTTTGGCGTATTGTCTATTGCACTTTAAGGTCTTAACAGGATTTATTTTTATAAAATCCGTAAGTGAATTTAGTTTAAGCCACCAATATAATATTTCATAAAATATATAGTTATTATTTCCTAAACAATAATTAAATGTAATTTTTTCCATCGTATAAAATTACTTTAATGTCTATGCGAAGTCGTACAAAATATTGGAGCGGTATTTCATCGCCCACCTATGGAAGGTGTAAAATATCATAACGGTTGTGTTGTAGACCTTATATTTCACCGGCCTCTGCGGTTGTGCGTGGGCCTGTCACATCCGGATTTAACCTTGACTGTCCGGGTTTCGGGCTTGAGGCTCCGTTTGGGTTGACCGGGCTTGTCCGGGCTTTGTAAGTTCTTTGAATAGAGATAAACCTTAGGCTGTAAAAGTTTTTATAAATAAACACATTTTTTTTCATTTCGAATAAAACATATTTCAAATAATAGGTATAATTATAACACAATAAAAATATTGTACAACATAACATGTTATTGAAGTCACTTGACCCTAAAACGACTATTTCTATTGTCTAGAAATCGACTATAATCACGATTCTTTCTGTTCAAATACAGTACCACCATCTCAACGATCATGACTACGCATATTTCGCGGCATATGCATTACTATGTTCAGAAGTTGTGTATATGTTGTTGACAAAAAATATTTTTCACTATTGAATTCCTGTAGGGGTAGAGGGGCGCACATAAAAATACCCTCGTTGCAAAAAAGTCCCATTAACTAAGCTCAAATCTTTACACTACATTGTACTCGGAACTCAGCTGATGAAAGCGACTGATTGCAGCTCAAAAGGAGAAAAAAAAAATAAGCTCGAATGTACATTACAAGTCTTGCGTCGTCAATATCACTGATACTGAAGTACTCTAGATTTCCCTGTCCTACAAACCTACAAACCGATATAAATATTTGTGATTCACAATCATTGGTTTTCGATGCGGAAATTGAACCCTACAGTTTCACGTTAAAATTATCTTTACAGTATAAGAAATATATAAAAGAATAAATTATTTAACTCGTTATTTAAAACAAATAAAATATACTCAGGTAATAACCGAACACACGGGTTTCGGTACTGGTAGTCGCTCACTATAAAAACGAAGTATCAAAGAAAGGTCAAGTGCACATGCAGCGAACGAATAGGTATCATTATGTTCAGTAATAAAATATTTGCTTAATGTTTCTTTAAAATAAACCAACAATTTTAAAACGGTATCGATGTTATTCTAGAGCGAAAGCTGTTAAAAACATTGTAGTGGATTAAATTGATTTACATTTATCACAATCGGCTAAAACCTATTTTTTTGTAATATTAAAACAAATAAACAATAAAATTTAAACTCTTTAAAGAAATTTAAAACAAAAGATTTCTCTAAGCAGTTCCAAATTCGAACTCCTTTGTACGTAAAACTACAACAAAATGCATTGAAATAACTATTCGTAGAACAAAACATTTTGTTCCAACTTTGAATTCAGATAACAATACTGACGGGCGTTATTTATTCTGGCGTGGCTTACAAACGCAGCGATAACAGTATCGGCGCAGTACCCTGTGATATTCCGAACGAAATATAATAGCTTGGGTGAACGGGGCCCTTAGAATTGTTTGAGGGATCGGGCACAAAAACGAAGGGAACGAACGAGCGAGGGTACCCCACGGTTACATTTTTTATTCAACAAACGGACTGGCAGCCGAGCGACGGGCAAAACGAACGTTTTAAAAGCATAAACACATTTATGCATAACATTAAAGAGTTTGTATTTTAATTTGCTTTTTATTTCGTGACATAGGTGATAGGATTGTTATGAGAATATTATTAACGATATTTTGTGCGCTATATTTACTGTTTTATAAAATGACTTAAAAAAAACATATTTCTTGTTGTGCATTCTAATCTAATGCATAAACACATCACAAAAAATAAACTGACATACATATTCATTATTAATTTTAGTCAGTACTCTAGTTAGATTACACACCAATCTGGTTAGTCACGCCCGTACAACACACATAAAATAACCAAATTAAATTCATCACATCACATTTTTATATAAAATCAAAATAAGTTTATGTTTAATTTCCGGTTTATATATTTATATCCGGACCAAATTTGGAAGTTTCTGCGGTTGGAGTATGTGAGACCGCGAACCCAATATTGTACTCCAAATTTAAATATAGAATGTGGGGATTACATGAGTAGTTATTTACTGTATTTTAGCCTGATATTCAGCCTTTATGATGACATTTCGTAGTGTAATGCGGGAAATGTGCCTGTCCGCTATGCGTCACCGGTGACTGTTAACACAGTTCTTGGAAGACGCAAGTGAATGGCAGTCGACAGTCAGCTACTGTTTTGGCGATCCAAGTCGTTTCACCCGTGGAAATTTTAACGAACAAGATTTTTACATTCGAAAGTACTTTACAGTCCTTAATTGACGGACGTCTCACGTCAAATATTTTTTCACTGCTCATTTAATATTAAATTGCAATTACAAACTTTATTTATAATTTAATTAGCATAGTAACATAACATGTCTAACGTACCTACCTATATATTCATTTTAATACCACGTGTTCCACGTTACGATCAAATAAAGTTCTAAGAATGAAGTCCGCCTTATTAGTATTCTCGAAGTAAGAAATATACCGCAGTTGGGATTAAAATTGTTTCTCCTTTTTGCCCCAAGGTCAGTGAGTTGTGATTATCACAACGTGTTCGCGGTCGCTACTCGCTGCTGCCTGTTCGGCAGCGATACGGAGAAACGAGATATTTTTATATCCACATGCCTCGATATACCGACTAGCGACATCTGTTGTACGATAAAAGAACTACACGTATTGTATGAAAAATGTACACACATCTACATGATGTTGCGATTATGCTCGTTTTTGCTGGGTTAAACGAAAACCAATTGAAATAAATCGACATATTATTGTTACTTTAATTCTTGAATGGGTTCCTTGTCAGATTTTAACCCGCAATATGTATTCTTTAGAGCCAAGTGACTGTTTTTATTAATAAACTAGCTGACCCGGCGAACTTCGTTCCGCCTAACAGTCGATTCTTTAATTTTTTTGTTTTTTTTTTATTATGATACCTACTTAACTTATTTTTTTTTTCTAAAATAAAAGATTTTTAAAAAAATAAACGTAGCCTAAGTTACTCCTTATTACATCAGCTATCTGCCAGTGAAAGTCCCGTTGAAATTGGTCCACCCGTTTCAGAGATTAAAGACAAAAATTGTAAAAAAACGTATTTTGGTATATGTAGCGTTTATACATCCATATGCATTTATTAAAAAGCGGTTATTTCAATATTACAAACAGACACTCCAATTTTATTTATTTGTATATATAGATGTCTTGAATCAGACCAAAGGGAATTCATACCGTTTCAAATGCTTACATTGACGCTAGCCATTTTCCAGTCAAGATATGTACAAGAACCACTGCCTCGTGGTCTCGCGGTATAAGTGTGTGCTGTACGATCTAGAGGTCGTGGGTTTGATTCCTGGGTCGACCAAAATGTTATTAGGTTTTACACTTAGGAAATTCCCAGTAGCAGCACGGAGTCTGGAATAATGCCCGAAAAATGGCAATTACGCAAAATACTACATAGGACGAAAAAACAATTGGCGAAATGTAGGTGCAGAAATGCACCTCTGCTTACACCTTCGGGGAATACAGGCCTGACGTTATCTATGTATATATACACAAAATATACATTGTTATATCTACATATGCATATTCACGTCGACCCGCGTAACACAAAGGTTGGAATGGTTATTGACGGCTTGGGCAATGTATATTTTATAATTTTCAATAGCGTAAGTAGCGTGTCTGACGTCACATGTTCGTGACCACACTTCATGGAGCAATTAAGCATTCATTCAGAGATGTCGTCTCTATGGGTGGCTTAGACAAGTGTAGACGGGGTCTGGGTGGGCAGGCTTAATAACACACACGCTTGTATCCATGAAGGATTAGACAGAGGTGCATTTCTGCACCCAGTTTTCGCCAGTTGGGTTTTACGTCGAACATAACAGGTGGCAAGCAGATTGCCGTCTGTTGGGCACATTGCAAGACTCCCTGCTGTTGTTGGAATAACACTTTTGCAAACCCGGCAATATTAAATAATCTATAAAATGTTCTAGAAATGAAAACATAGAATAACAAATGGCTTATCAAAATATCGATGATAATGTTTGTTATTAAAGTATTTAGGTACATTCTTAATCACACGTGCTGCGTAAAAATGCATGCCATTATCAATGTAAAATGTAAATGATTGAATGACTATTGATCATCGCATTACTCGCGTGCAAATGATAGTAATACATTCATTAATACATACGGCTAAATTCGTCCTAATATTTGTCTCGTGCCTCCACTACAAATAAGAAGGTTTAGGGCTTAGTCCATCACACAGATCGGGTTAACGGACTACGAATACCTTAGAATTACTACTAGGTGGAGAACTGTTAGGCGTTCGGGTTTCTTCACGATGTTTTTCTTCACTGTTGATAAATTGTGAATACAAATAAAAAAATATAAATATATCTATACAAATAAATAAAATTGGAGTGTCTGTTTGTGATATTGAAATAACCGCTTTTTAATAAATGCATATGGATGTATACACGGTACATACATATAACAAAATAACGGTTTTTACAATTTTTGTCTGTCTGTTTGTTTGTTCCGGCTAATCTCTGAAACGGGTGGACCGATTTTAACGGGACTTTCACTGACAGATAGCTTATGTAATAAGGAGTAACTTAGGCTACTTTTAGTTTATAATTTCTTTTATTAAAAATAATTAAAAATAAATTTTCCGCGCGGACGAAGTCGCGGGCACAGCTAGTTAATAAATAATTGGGAACAGGCCGAGGTACACCATTTTCAGGGAACAGGGATTTATTTACATTCATCAAAGTCAACATACACTCTTGAAGGGATAAGCACCTCTACCTTATTACCTTTAAAAAAAGTAAAATCGGATTTGGCTCTCGCTAGTACACTTTTTATATTGATTGCACTTACCACCTGGTGTGAGCGTAAATTATTTCTCGTACCTTATTAAAAATATGGTTGCAAACCAGTTA
Source organism: Hemaris fuciformis (assembly GCA_907164795.1). NCBI lineage: Eukaryota > Metazoa > Arthropoda > Insecta > Lepidoptera > Sphingidae > Hemaris > Hemaris fuciformis. The sequence goes on from OU015440.1 coordinate 13,496,336, forward strand.
GAACTTAGAACATGCACACAAAGAATATTTACTTCTATAAAAATATATCTTATCGAAGTCTATTTATCTGGTTTCGGAATACTGGAGCGAAATAAGCAGCTCAGATAAGATAGAGCGTCAATTCTATGCAATCTAAAGGCGTTAATGTAGCATTTACATTTGTGTGGACCTAATATTGAACTATTTGTAGAATTATCTATAAACGCATGAAGGATCTTATTTAGCTTCTTACATATGTTTTTCGCATAACTTAGGGAATTAAAACAGGACTAAGATACAACAGAGAAAGGAACGCTACTTGCTTATTTTTTGAGCGTATTTTATCGTTGAATTTCAGGTATTGTCTATATAAAATATTGAAAAGTGATAGACGACAATAGGCGGTTGAGTCAATCATATTGGTCTTATGACATGTTTTATATGAAACTGTGCTTATATCATAGGCAGTGTGATAAATAGTATTGATTATACCATTACCTATCATCATCATCATCAGCCCATATACGTCCCACTGCATGGCACGGGCCACCTCTACTACTAAGAGGGTTTAGGCCTTAGTCCACCACGCTAGCCTACTGCGGGTTGGCGGACTACACCCCTAAGATATTCCTAAGAACTTTTAGGTGCGCAGGTTTCATCAAGATGTTTTCCTTCACCGTTAAAGTACGTGATAATTTTTTGTGTTGTGAATACACACATAACTTCGAAAAGTCAGAGGTGTGTGTCTGAGGTTTGAACCCGCGACCGTCGAGATTCTCGACCGCGTATCCAAACCTCGAGGCCATCACGACTTACTTATTATTCCATACAAACATCTAAATTACAACTCTGCCGAGTATTCGCCATGATACAGGCGTTAGACGACCCTGAGCGGGGAAATGTCCCCACGCGCCTGTCAGAGCTCTTAGTTGTTACTTATGTCTGCATCATTCACAAAAGCATCGTGATAGTCTGGTAATTAGCATTAATAAGGTTCAAAGTCAAAGTCATAGTCAGAGTCAAATTTCAATTTCAAATCTTTATTCAAATAGACTTTTACAAGTTCTTTTGAATCGTCAATTTTAAACTACATATTTTAAACAATTGCGTCTTCGAAACGTGTTATCTTTGTGGAGAAGAAACGGCAAGAAACTCCCTCAGCAACACGAAATGACTTTTTTTATTCTATAGAAAATAGCAATACCTTTATTTTTTTGTCTAAAAATTGACATTGTTTCAATTTTTCATTATAAATGTCATAACGATACAAACTGTAGCAAAACAACAAAACTCCGATCACTTAACTAACTCCCAGGGCTTTATTATCGTCAATAAAATCTGAAATTTTATAGTATGCTTTTTTGTAAAGTTTATCTTTAATTGATTCTTTATAAGTACTTATTCGAAGGCAGCTCCCAAAAGTTATAAGGACAAAGGTCAATCCGATGTTCATTTTGGATTTGGATTTCGCTATGCCAGCAATCACCTTAGTGGCTTCAATATCAGGTGAAATAATGTAACCTAAAACCTTTATTTATAAAATAAAGGGTCTTAACAAAAAACAATGTTTAAACATTTCAGTTCTTAGAAAATAAGAAGTTATTCGGGTTTCATGAACAAGGAAAGAAAATTTGTCGTCGAAACTAACAAAGGCAATTGTTTCATTGTCAAATGTCTCGAGTTGGCATAAATATTCATTGGAACACGTTAATTTTACGTCTTTATTACGAAAGGTCATTAATTAACTAAGTGAATTGAAAAACTTATTGTTACACAGAGTCCCATTTATGTCCATACCAAAAATCATTCAAATCAGTCAAATGGTTTAGCGTGAAAGCGTAACAGACATGTAAAGTTATTCTCGCATTTATAACATATACCCATTCCCACGGGAATACTAAATTTTTCCGGGATGAAAAGTATCTTATGTTACTTCGGTGGGTCCCGTCTATCCCTATACCAAAAATCATTTAAATCGGTTCAGTAGTTTCGAAGCCTATTTAATGCAAACAAACAAACAAATCTTTGCTCTTCATAATATTAGTATAGATACGTTTAGTCGAAACCCGCTAGGCTTCAAATCGAATTATATTGAAAGGAATGTATGAAGTTAGAGATTTTTTGTATGTATTCAAGGTATACAATAAAGTATATAAATAAATAAGTTATGGGGTTTAAACTAGTCTCTAAAAAAGGTGATCTATGTATCTATATCAGTCCATATATGTCCCACTGCTGGTCGCAGGGCTCCTCTACATATGAGAGGGGTTTCGCTTTAGTCCACTGGTGGCCCAGAGCGTTAATGGCAAAAAATGGACAAATTTCTATGCATTTAAGTGACAACTTGAATGACGCCGCAGCAAATTATTAAAGAAATTTCTTAAAATGTTTTCATAATGATGTTTGTTATGAGTTAAAATGTTTACGAGTTAAAAATTATTTTTAATGAGATTACAACATGCTAAAAATACCTTAATAGGTTGCAGTCATATACATACTGTTACCCAACTTAAGAGGGCTCTTAACCGCATCTATAAAGAATTATTATTTAATCGTAAATTATTTTGAATGCCTTTTAGAAATTATGTTTAGGAGATAGAGTGTTCGTTTAATGGTGCGTTAAATGAGAATTGGTGATATTTTATATTATAAAAGTGAAACGAAAAAAAAAACCAGCTATAACAGTGTTTCATCAGAAGCGTGATATATTATTTAAATAAATAAATACACCCAATCGTCACATACATAGTTCCAACCCCACACTAAGATACAAATCTTGTGTCGTGGATATCAGAGAAACTGAGAGAGACTTTTCGGTCCCACACACCGAAACTCCACAACCAGACCCGAAACAAATATTTGTGGATCACACAAACCTTTGTCTCGGTGCGAGGATCGAACCCGCGGCCTCACGTTTCGCAAGCTGGTGTCTAGCCAACTGCGCCACGGGGCTGTTTATTTCTTAAAAACGTTCAGTTAATGTTTTTGTCTTTAGTAATCTTTCGAATTCATTTTCCTATTCTAAATTTGGAATTGAGCTCATTGCAGTAGAGTAAAAAGTATCTATGGGTAGGTACAGACAATATAGAAAGATGCAAGATTACAGTGTTTAAGCCTCTCTCAACTGTAGAGAAGGCTCAGAACCAGCATAAGTATGCAAGAGGGATTTATGGGTTTATAGATACTTAAAAAGGGAATTATGTAAAAGTATTGAGGACAAAGAAGTAGAAACGAAAGAAAGTACGGAAACCGTGAAATGTCTCGCTATTTTATTTAGCATGTATTTTAGGGATGTAAAGATTAATTTTACTATTCTTGATCTATTTAGAGTGTGCTTAAAGTTACAGAATTATATAATTTTATCTTTCTAACAATTATTATAATTTTAATTAATTATTTATGCATTTCATTACTAAAGTCTTACGCCATACGATAATTTTAAAATAAATTATTGTCTATTGTCATTTCCCGCGCTTTTCATTTTGGCGCCGTGGAAGCGCGCAAGAATCAACGTGCAAAACTTTAAACTTGTCGCGCAATAGGTCACGTGTCTAGATAAATGAGTGGCGGCTAAATGGAAACAAACACGCGTGTTCATTGATTTTCACTAAACAGGTTTGTTGAATGAAGTGACGTCACAGCGTAGTACGCTTGCACCAGCTGTTTGTACGTATAGGCGGATTATTGGGTCCTTTCTTTTGCGTCAGATGTTTCTGGTGGGTGATTCAGCGCAAGCCGTTGACGCAATGCATGACGCACCCGTGGTTTGCTTGCCCATTTTACGCAGGAGAATACTTGATCCAATTTAGTTCATCATCATCATCAGCCCAAATACGTCCCACTGCTGGGCACGGGCCTCCTCTACAACTGAGAGGGTTTAGGCCTTAGTCCACCACGCTGGCCTAGTGCGGGTTGGCGGACTACACACCTAAGAAATTCCTAAGAACTTTTTTAGGTGTGCAGGTTTTATCACGATGTTTTCCTTCACCGTTAAAGCAAGTGATAATTCATTTTGAATACACACATAACTTCGAAAATTCAGAGGTGTGTGCCTGGGGTTTGAACCTGCGACCGCCGAAATACTCAACCGCGCGCCTAAACCTCGAGGCCATCACTGCTTGTGTTGTGTTGTGTTGCTGCCAATTTAGTTGCAGTATTAATAAACCAGTATAAATAAATAGTCATTAAATTGAGTTGGAATTAGGTATCTTTGATTTATAGACATGAATATGGCAGAATTTAATGTGGTACGTGTGCGCATGAAGAAATATTTACTACTACTCTATTTTGGATCAGCATATCAAAAATAACCACACAAAAACTCTATATTTTTCAGAGGTGTGAAAAATACGCCTTTAGCGTTCGGATATTAAAAATGAAGCGCGAATGGATGAGAAATATGTATTTTGCGTTTAATAAAACTGGTAGTGTAATTATACAGAATGTTTATCTGTTGTCAAGCTTAGATATTGTAGTTCCTTCTGTCTTTTGTCCGCTGAATTACAACCCTGATTTAGAGATATTTCATACTGTGCTAATAAGAGATTAGCACAACACAAAAAACACATTATACTCTACGGTCTTCGATTCACAACTTGCGTACTCAAAAGCGCCAAAGCATTTTTCTTCAAATCGGGCGAACAAAAGTCAATGCGATTTTTTATGTAAAGAAAATCGGATTAAAATATTCAGCGTTGAGAATGGCCCGTGGGGCAACACCGCATGAATAGAACGGTCACAAGTACATAGTCACAAATCGGTAGCGATGTGAGACGGACGCGAACCATCCTTTGCAACTTCGCGCTCACTCGGGCCGCGGCACATTGCTACCGCGAATTTGGGCCAAGCGCAAATACACCCCTCTCTCACCGGCACACGTGTATCGCATATCGCCGTCCCTGTCGCACGATTTCTCGTTGGAACGCAAGTCCTTATGTAATAAGTTCAATGTTTACATTGTGATTGTAATCAGGTGATGAATGAAAACATTACAGGTTTTAGTTACGATAACGCGGCCGTGTGTTCAACGTGACGTAGTAGACGGTAGGTGACATTGTAAAACATTTTATTTATGATATATAATATGTATTCTTATTTTTTATATGGCGAAGGTTAAGTTATGATCAGATAAGATTTAAAAGTTGAAACCCTCATTTTGCAAACTCCTTGAAAGACGATCTATGTTTGTTTGTTCTCGTTTAAATGGATCAAAGTCGATGCCAAGGCGCCAGACAACTGCGGTCATTGTATTCTTACGTTTAGTTATATAAATAATTTTACAGGCTCAAAAATAACATTGTACCTTCAGCTGTATCACTGAGAAAGCATAATATTAACTGTCGATGTCTCAATTTTTACTATTTAATATACTATTGACTTTATGACTATTTACAAATTTATAGAAACGCACAATTTTATACAACAATAATAAAAGATTATTAAACATATTTACTAAAACTATAAAATAACAAATTTGACACATAAATAAAACAGTGCTTTTCTGATATAATGAAAAATGACTGGTAAAAGCATGGCTAATGACTAGCGCATCGATAAAAGATTAATCTGCCATTGTTAATTAACCTCGTTTTAAAAACAATACAGTCTGTAGTATTTTGTGTTATTTTTAATTTCAACAAGACTGGCAATCAATAAAAAATAGGTACCTAATAATTACTTACAAATTTAAATCAAGAATAAGATCTCTAAATTACGATAAAATTTAACTATTTTCCTATTAAAAATATTTAAAAAGTAGCGACGATTAAAGAATATACACCTAATATATTTTTTATGTAGTACTATTTACCTACAGATTATTATTGGTTTCCAATAATTATTGTTATAACTGTTCATTGTGATGTCATTAGTGTTAATTTTTAATGCTTGACAGTCTTTGTCACTACTTACTACACAGTCTGCTTACCCCAAAAGCATAACGTATAAGATCATAGATTTCCTACATTTCCAACCTCGAACAAACTAGGCATATCTTTATATTTTTCATAAAAGGCGACTCATTGGGGTCCTTGGGGTCGCTGGACGCGCTGCGGGGGCATTGCGTCCACACAGAAGGTGACCCCGAGAGGGGCGGCGGCAAGGTGGCCTGTGTACGTCGCGGGCGCCTAAAATATGGGCGCCCGAATCAAGTTAGAGGGGGTGCCACTGAGTTCCGAGACGGCCGAGGTGCTTTCGTCTCGGAGCCACACCGGGCGCTTCTCGCCCAGGCACCGTGGTCGCCCCACTTGGCGCGAAGATGGCCACCGGGGGGTTTTGGTTGGTATGCCGGCGTAGGGATTTAGGGACCCAGCCCGGCACTAACATCTGCGCGTGCCGGGCTGGAAGGCCGTTGACCCCGTTAAACGCTTCCCGCCCCCCTCCCCCAGGGCTGGCGGGAAGTAGAGCCATAAACAGCTTTACTCTTGAAAAGAGTCTTTATTTTGTACCATAAATTTTCTTTCATTACGACAAATCATTTATATTATTAAGTTCTTATCGTAACAGTTAAAATAACAAATGGACAAAACACACGCCTATCAAAGAAAGTGGTCACTGGTCACCGAAGCGTGTCAGTAGGTCGAGTTTCGTGGAATAACTTAGACTTGGCAGAACTTGAAGTTGGTATCTCGTTAATATTCCCACATAATATAAATATTTTTTCTTAAAGCGTTGTTTATGGTCTCGATTGAATGAAAACGTTATAACAATACTTTAATAAATTATATTATAAATGCTCTCACGCCTGTGTCCGACAAAAGTTTATAAAATGTTTATAAGCACTTCTCTCAGCAGTTAAATCCAACCTATAGATGAGCCTTTCTCAGAGAATAGCTAAATAGCAAAACAATTGCCCTACAGTTACATGACTATAAAACTCAGAGCCTCTCCGTCGCAAACGCCAAGTTACACCGCCTAGGTACGGTCTCTTATTATTCAAGACTTATAGACTGCCTCGTGGTCTCGCGGTAAAAGTATGTGCCGTGCGATCTAGAGGTCCTGGGTTCTTCGATTCCCGGGTCGTGCAAAGTGTTTTTGGGGTTTTCCATTAGGAAATTCTCAGTAGCAGCACGGAGTCTGGAAATATGCCCGAAAAACGGCAATAGGCTCGCCCCCTATTACGCGGGACTGATACATACCTGGCGAAATGTGAGTGTAGAATATGGACCTCTGCCTACCCCATCAGGAATACAGGCGTGAGCTTATGTATGTACGTATGTATGTTATAGAATGGATTCAATATACATACATAGGTGTTAAATATTCAAGGTGTAAACAGACCGTGATCAAAAACTGAGACAGTTAATAGTAAAGGTGATTACAAACACATTGTCTTACTGTTTGATCAATGGCGGGACTTCTATAGAAGCCCAAAAGCCCAGCTTTTACGAAATTCCGAATAATAATATTTAAGCTTTAAATTTTTATTTAACAAAATCAATCTATACATACAAATAAATAAAATTGGAGTATCTGTTTGTAATATAGAAAAAACCGCTTTTTAATAAATGCATATGGATGTATATTATATGGAAACTGGTAACGGTTTTCCTTTGCCAAAATATAAAACCAATTCAAGTAAATTGGAAGATATTCACTGAATGTCAAATCGCGTGTAACGAATAAAACCTAACTGTTTGAAGTATACTCGTATCTTCTCGTTTAACACTTAAGTGTGAAAATCGTCTTGGTGACAAAAATCATGCTTCAAACTCCCCTAGGGGCCGTTCAAGTATTACGTAAGCACTATGGGAGGGGGGGGGGGGGTCTTTGCTTTGCTTATTTTGGATGACATGGGGGGTAGGGGAGTCTAGATGATGATTACGTCATCGGTAGTTAAATCTATTTTCTTATTTTTAAAATTATAATTATAACATTGTAATTATAATATTAAAAAAGTAATAATACATTAATTGAAAAATGTTTACGTAAGCATGGGGGGAGGGGGTAAGAGCTTTGCTTACTTTTGCTGACAAGGGGGTTGGGGGGGTAAATAATTGTAATAAATCTGCTTACGTAATACTTAAAGGGCCTCTTACCAATTATATTGGCAAGTGTGACGTAATCGTTTTCTCGTAACAGGAACATACTAAGATACAAGACTTTAAAAAATATATTTATGACTGATCGGTCTTTAAATAAATAAATACACCCAACAGTCACACACATAGTTCTGATCCCACACTAAGAGACAAGTCTTGTGTCGTGGGTATCAGAAACTACGAGAGACTTTTTGGTCTCACATACCCCCAGACCCGAAACAAATATTTGCGGATTACACAAACATTTTGACTCGGTGCGGGGATCGAAACCGCGGCCTCTCGTTTCGCAAGCTGGTGTCTAGCCAACTGCGCCACGGGGCTGTCGAAGAAACATCTTTGGGCCGTAGCAATGTTGAATATTGCCCAGAAATACGATATTAAGTAGTTGACACTATCGCCGCCGCGCTGCTATGAAGCGTGTTGTCATAATATTTGCATTACAATTGGCGGATACTTCATATTTCCGTGACCGATCTGTAACATACACTAGTTTACGTATTTTATGTGATTCATATATGGATGTTAATAAAGTTTAGTTGATTTTTTCGTGTCTTTGAGAGGGTTTCTTACAATTTCTAGTGTAGTTCGACATTAATATACGATACACGACAATATACATGTTTTAAAAAATATAGTCGGAGGCATGATTAGATAAAGATTCTATTTAGTTAGATAAAATATTTTGAGCTTCGATGGATGAATGAAATGCGTGAGGGAAGATATTATGTAAGAAAAAGGGGTGAATGGAGACATGACGGCTGATGCCTGTTGGAAGGAGAACACATTCTGCGCCGACCCCAAATAGAATTGGGCGCAAGGCAAGAAGATGATTATGTTTTTGAGCTTAGATGGTATTATTGGCTTATGCTTATGTTTATGACTGTATCACGAAGACAATAGCTGGGCGGATCTGGGTGAAATTTGATGCTGAATATATCAGAGTGGTCATCTACGTGGGACAAATTATGAATTAAGTTGCAGGGACATTTGTCTTTTTATACAATATTTTCATTTATTTCAAAGCATAGGTACTTATACTAGCCATTATCGTATACACCATACATGTACACATGTATCGCGCGTGTTTCTCTGAAAGGATAGGCTGAGTATCTAATTTTACTACCAACTTTCGTTAGCAGTATTTTGAGACTAAATTAAAGCCGTTTTTTTATTATAAAAAAAAACACTTCTAGTTCGACGTGGGACACAAACGCAAGACTCTATAATCGCAACAAGACATTAATACTTAAACGGATTTTACTTTCTTTTATCAATACAAGACCTCGAAAGCAATCTTAACTTGAACCGTTAAGTACAATCATTATTTAATTATAATTGTTAAAATCCGGAAATAATGTAAAACCATTCTATTGTGTATAATTTTACTGTGTGGCTAGATTAGCAAAAAAATAAAACAATGATTTAGATATTTTAGTAGAATACATGTCCGCCATTTTGTTTAGGTCGTTGCCCCTGCATTTAAATAGATGAAGCCTAACAAAAACCTCTTGTGCCGTCGTCTGAGTAACATTTGATTTAATCAAATAGGATTTGATTAACTGAATCAATACGAGTATGTCTAGCTTCACAGAGTTATTTGAGACTGACATCTTTTTGTCATTTCGTATTATGACTTAAAATACCGAAAAATATTTTCTGCCCTATTAACTTATGTTAAAGTTATTATGTTAAAGTCCATATAATATTAATAACCGATTCCCGTACTATGATATGTACATTTTAAAACAAATATGCGTCATTAACATCGGGTCACAATGAAAATGATCGTCTAAAATTTCTAAAAAGATGTTATGAAAATGTCGAAATGACTATTTGTCTACATTAATTTTAGTATCATAGAAGTAGTCTCTGGCAACATTACGTCCTGGTTCGATTACTCGGTCGGGCCTCTGTCATGTCATTCTTTGTAGCAGCACTAAATCTGGAATTGTGCCTAATAAACTGCAATAGACTAGCCTCCTTTTACTTAGACATAAATCATACTTAAAAGGTGAGTGTAGACATTTGCCTACATAAATACGTGAGAATATTTAATAAATAATACGATCCTTTAAGCGAAGCGTGAAGAAGCATTTGTGCGGGCCGGCATGATTGTGTCGACCAGCGGGTGACCATCGTTTCTCGCTGGTCGGTATTATTTTTCTGGACTCCACTGTGCTAACCATCAGGTACAGTGGAGTCACTTTGCCGTGCCAGATTAAAAATAAATAAAAAAATATACGTGTATTACTGTAAGAAATTTAAATTTAGATGGTTAAGTTCTTTAGGCACCGTAGTTTCTAATGCCCTTGTTTTATCGCCAAAATTGACCAGTATTCTGGAGTTAAACCTACTATTTCCAGGATTTTTTAAATATTTTTTTGGGGGCTCTCTAAATTGTACGTCCATAATCTTTTGTATCCCCTCCCCAAACCTTGCCGTAAATGTTTATTGTTTCAAATCATAATAACTTTGAAAATAAGACGTGATTATATTGGGGGCGCTGCGTGCTCCCACGTGCCAAAGCACACAAGTACACAAAGCTGTGAGTATTTGTTATATTCCACCATTCTAATAGCTTTCCTACATTTTTTCCATAAATAAAATGCGAACGCCATTTTGAATGCATTTTATTTGTCCATCAATCGCAATTTAATGGCAATTATTCAATCATCGGCAGTCTCCGAGCAATTTTGAAACCTTTAACCTTTTCAGCACTCAGACTTCAATTTATTATTTCACAGCAATCATTTTTCGATTTCCTGTAGACAGCCATGCTAACCGTTTGCCTCGGAGGAAATAAGTTAAGACATTTTAATTTTTATAAGGAACGCTCCCTGGCTCTTGCCGCTGAGGGACGCAAAGTTCATTTTTCCTAACACGATGTTGAGTGATGCCCAATAAGATTAAAATTGCCAGGACTGAACTTAGATACAAATAAAACTAGGTATAAAAATACTAAGACCAAAATATCTCACTTATTAAAATGATTAAAGTAGTTCTGATCTTGACTTACTCGTGGTCTCGCGGCACAAGTATGGGCCCCGTGTGATCTAGAGGTCCTGGGTTCGATTCCCGGGTCGGGTAAAGTGTTATTGGGGTTTTCCATTAGGAAATTCTCAGTAGCAGTACGGAGTCTGGAAATGAGCCCGGAAAACGGCAATAGGCTCGCCTACTACGTGGGACTGATACATACTGGCGAAATGTGGGTGGAGAAATACACCTCTGCCTATCCCTTTGGGGAATACAGGCGTGAGGCTATATACATATGTATGATTTAAAGTAGATCCTCAACCGTAAGAAGAACAATCTAGTAGTAGACTTTGTTAGAGATGTCGTTTTGTGCTTTATATTACTTTACAAGCAATAAAGGGAAAACTCTGGATTCTTTTCATTTCAAAATAGTTATAAAGACAGAAGACTAATGAGCGCTTACTCATCATTCATCATTCACTTGCCCTGTTCCCAATTTTATTTGGGGTCGGCGCAGTATGTTTTATCCTTCCAAACATCCCTATCAGCCGTCATGTCTTCAGTCACCCCTTTTTCTTTCATATCTTCTCTCACGCACTCCATCCATCTTTTCTTTGGCCTTCCTCTGTTTGTCCATCCTTCGACTTTCATACTCATTACTTTTTTACCAATATATGTTTCGTCCCTTCTCATAATATGACCATACCACGACAGACGGTTTCCTTTCAGCTTATCTATCACAGGAGCCACTTTCAAACTTCCTCTAACGTATTCATTCCTCACTCTGTCAATCCGTGTTACCCCACACATCCATCGCAACATTCGCATTTCTAATGAGCGCTTACTATTGAACAAAAAGTAAAGCTCTTCATTTCTAAATTACCTCATGACTTAAACAATGACTGGCATTAAGTTTTGTTTCATTGTACTGTTCCAAAAAAATCTTAACAATCGTGCTGGTTGCATCACTGCGTTTGTCTGATTCAATAATTAACTTTAATTGTTTTGATAACCTGGACAATCTAGATGAGACTTTACTTCCCAATTAACCGTGGACCATTTGACCTCTTTTTATATCCGAATTATCAAGCTATGTTATAACTTAACGTCATGACTTTGGGGATTTGTGTGTCATGCTTTTGGAAAGATTAATAAAATTTATCCAGCATAGTAGACTAAGGCCAATACCCTCTCAGTTGCAGTGGAAAGTAATATGGGTTGATGATGATGAATAAAAATTTATTAAAGTATTGACGGTTTTTTCGATTTTTGATTTATTTTTCACCAAATAAGATTTGTTTCGATAAATTACAGACCTATCTAGTTTTGACTAATATTCTTGTTCGGAAAATACTGAAATAAATATTCATACCGCTAGATTATTTCCATGTTTCAGAAATTCTAATTTGACGCCTCAATCCGCCCCAATGTGTCAAAATATAAGTATACTCGCCAACCCACCCTGATGTCTAGACAGATTTTAGCTAATTGACCGTTTATTTTCTTTTTTCCTAAAGTGCTATTGATTATTGGACTAATTGGTTCTGCACTGCGTCGCTTTTTTGTGTCTCTTGCTTCCATAAAATTTTTAATTCATTTTAAAATGAGCTTTGTTTACGTAAAAGCAATACAGTTCTTTGTTTTCTGTGGCGTAAAACTGCAGTGTCAAACCTATGTATGTTTTAAAAAAAATTTAGTCTACTATACTTCGGGTTACTGATGGCTTTATCTAGAAACATACATACATACATAAACTCACGCCTGTATTCCCCGAAGGGGTAGGCAGAGGTGCATTTCTGCACCCACATTTCGCCAAGTATGTATCAGTCCCACGTAATAGGTGGCGAGCCTATTGCCGTTTTTCGGGCACATTTCCAGACTCCGTGCTGTTACCGAGAATTTCCTAATGGAAAAACTTTGCCCGACCCGGGAATCGATCCCAGGACCTCTAGATCGCACGGCACATACTTGTTTCGCGAGACCACAAGACAGTCGTATCTAGAAAAGATATCATATAACGGCCTTAAACTATATTTCTAACACAACTAAACGTGTTATTTAGTAGGTAAACTGTAACGTTATTTCACGGCAATAACCGTAGATACATGTAGCCTCTGCACGACTTTTGTGAAGGACTTCCGTACAAAGCACATTGTCCAGGTTCTAAATATAACTCCTTTTATGACACATGTCCGTCCAATTTGCGTTAAACTAAAAGTGCGTATCATTTCATTTACTAGCGTCCTCTTTGAATCATCCTTGTCAGCTAGTGAAGTGAAAAAGTGCCTTGGATATCTGTAAGTATTTCTGTATTTGTATATTTAATGTTTTATTGAGTTAATAGACCGCGTCATAGATATGTGTAAGTTATAATTAAACCAACTGTTTGTGGATTTATTTTTGAAAAAAGTATTTTTGATGTACCTACTACTTTAAAACTTAAAACATTTTTAATATTGCGTTTTATTTAAAAAAAAGACGTAACGTATTTCGTACTGTTTAGAAATATTAACGACGCACTGTGTGATTTACTGAATCGCGAAATTCTTGTGTTTTTATAGTTTATTTAAAATAGAAAACTATGCTATCAGTAAAATGAGCGCGAATAATTTACATTATGAATGAAATTTAGAAATACTCGTAGAATGAAGCATATCTTTTTTTTATTCAATTAATACCATGACAAGATCATATTATGTCAAAAGTTGACATAAAATTAAAATCGCGTGATTTTAATAAACATGAATTTGTCATAAAGATAATAGGTATTTTTTATTTAATTTTCGTATATGTAGGTATTAAAATATTTTTGATAATACCTTAGGATTAAAACATTTCGTGCAATTTTCAAAATATTTATTAGTTTATAATTTTAATCATCGAAATATCATTAGTATCTCAGCACATCATTTTGAAATTGCCTCACTATGAACACATACAGTAGTGCACATGCACTAGTGAAATTGTATGTAACAAAAATATATATAGGGTACTCTAAGTTATCAAGGTTTCTCCGTTAACGTGCGTGATAATACACTATGAAAAGACATATGATTCACCGAAAGGTCAGGGCTTTTTAAGTTTGCCCTTGACCACTATAGAAAGGACGCCTATTGCAAATCATCATCAGCCCAAATACGTCCCACTGCTGGGCACGGGCCTCCCCTACAACTGAGAGGGTTTAGGCCTTAGTCCACCACGCTGGCCTAGTGCGGGTTGGCGGACTACACACCTAAGAAATTCCTAAGAACTTTCAGGTGTGCAGGTTTTATCACGATGTTTTCCTTCACCGTTAAAGCAAGTGATAATTCATTGTGAATACACACATAACTTCGAAAAGTTAGAGGTGTGTGCCTGGGGTTTGAACCTGCGACCGCCGAAATTCTCGACCGCGCGCCTTAACCTCGAGGCCATCACTGCTTTTGCAAAACGTATTCAAAATATAAAAGTCACTATCATCAGCCCATACACGGATCTACTCCAGGAGATAGGCATCCTCTACAACTTCTTTTAAGTCTTCGTCCACCATGCTGGCCTAGTGCGGGTTGGCGGACTATACACTAGAGTATTCATGCGGTTTTTAATTAGAAGAAAAGTTCTACGCCCCAAGTTCCGCTTCTATTACAGTTTGAGTAGGTTGACTTGATTAAGTTGGTACTGTTTGATTAACGAAAATCGAAGCGTGGGATTGTTGGAAGTTTAATTTGTTAGTGGTAGAGTATAAGAGAAACACTGGTCGATGTGTGTATAGCGGGTCTTTTAATTTTTTTGGCCCAATCCCACCACACACCCGCCACAGCAACTCCTGCGCTCCAGGATCAACAGCGGCACGCACAGTATTGAGCACTGAGGCTTAGCGAATCTAAGGGAACTTAAATTGCCATGATCCCCCAATTAAGTTAATCAGAAAAAAGATATATAGGAGGAGTTGGAAACAAAGACTTGTCTTATACCTTATGTACGGAATATCCTGTCATTAGGAAGTTGGGCCTCGAGCAATTTCACTCACGAAACCAATGGCTTGCTTTGTCAGCGTCCGTGGCGCAGTTGGCTAGACACCGGCTTGTGAAACGAGACACTGCAATTTCGATCCCCGCACAAAGACAAATGTTTGGGTGACCAATAAATATAAATCATTTTGTAACTGTGTGTTGTTTCTTAGTATTGTCCTCATGGCCACTAACAAAACAGAACTGGTCCTCTATCTCTTGAATCGTCATAATATTCTTAAAAGTCACTCTATCAAAAATACCTAATATTTTATTATTATGAATGCTCTCGACGCTTTTCTACTATTAATGACGTAATAATGATCGGTGACTTTTTTTAAATAGGTTTTACAATCCAATCTTTATTTACGTCCTTGATTTTTATTCATTACTATCAGAGTAAGTAAATAAACTCAAAATGAACAGTCACTTTTTATAATCTGTTTTCGGCCTTCCCGCCGCCGCGCCGGAGCCAATGCCTGCTTATCTAATCTCATCCGTGATCTTAATCGCTGTATGAAATTCATACAATGAATAATCATTATTTTAGCCTAAAAGACGCCTATGTTGGGTCGCAATTAATTTAGTACACTTTGACAGTCATATAGACTAAACTGACTGACTGAACTAATTGAACAGACTGCTGTTTAATTCTAATCTGTAGGCATAATTTATAGGATTGTAAATTGAATTAAGAACTCCTTGTTTGTGAACTCATGTTGGCAATAAGATTCAATTTTGAACGTAATTGAAAACTGTAAAGTACGTAGGTATATGTAAGCGCAGGTCGAACTCCAAAGTGCAATTACCTAGTAACATAAATTACAGTATCGATGTATACACGCGTTTACTGTTCGTTATCAGTCGAGTCCCAATCACCACATCTGTTGGACTGCCACACGCGATACTGAAGGTAATTCTCATTATTCTTATGACTTTTATAAATAAAAAAATATTTTCATATAATAAATACTTGCATAAGATGTTAATCAATCAAATTGAATGATTTAAAATATTTCAGTTTTAAGTATTTATAGAAAAAAAAATGTTCGTATCCGTATTTTGTGAATATCTAAATTTGCTAGTGTTGGTTTTATTTAAAAAAAAAATATTAACATGAAAATGAAAAACAAAAAAATATATGATTTTATTAGTAAACCAACGATTTATTTATTTTAAATATTAGTTAGAATTTTTTACTTCAAATTATAACTTCCGTTGTGGCCGTTGACGTTCACGTCACACTTGTGTATTTGTTTATTTCCCCAAGCGTCATTGTTTATTGTTATTATTACAAACAAATACACTTAGGTGAATTGCATAAAATAATTTAAAGTGAGACTAAACTTTACCATTGCGATACGTAATATATTTTTTTTACAAAGCATTTATAATATTAGGAATTAAAAATAATCATTTTTAATTTTTATATTCGCAATTTTTTTTTAATATGCTTACAATCGTTAAGAATAAATTATAACTATAATTTACCCATAGCTTTTGTATACCACGGCATAGACAATATTTTATTCTCGTAATTGGCGGGAAGCACGTCATGCGATCATTTAAACGATTGTTATGTATACAAGCGGATTATTCAATTGTGACATGAGGCTAGCTCAATTTATATTTACGTAATTTTTATCAACACACATTAATGAATGACAACAGGCGCCAATTATCATGCAGATTTAGGGCAGGAAATGTTTACCGGGATCAATACGAGTACACTTGCCTCACATGACTAGATACTGATAGGAGTAGCGACATTATCGAAATATTAACGCTTTTTTACATTTAAATAATTTCTTTAAATTTATCACATACATACATAAATAACCTCACGCCTGTTTTCCCCGAAGGGGTAGGCAGAGGCGCATCTCTGCCCCCATATTTCACCAGTATTGTATCAGTCCCAGGCCACGTAATAGGGCGCGAGCCTATTGCCGTTTTTCGTGCACAATTCCAGACTCCGTGCTGCAACTGAGAATTTCCTAATGGAAAACCCAATAAAACTTTGCCCGACCCGGGAATCGAACCCAGGACCTCTAAAACGCACGGCACATACTTGTGCCGCGAGACCACGAGGAAGTCTAAATTTATCACTCTATTCTTAATATGAATTATAAAAAAAAATTAGGTTTGGTTTCTAGTTAAACAAAATCTAAATAATAATGAAGTTGTAAAGACTAATCAAGCATTTTCAATCTCTATTTTCCTATAAAAAAGTATTTCAATCGTATTTCCAAATGAAATAGCACTTTGTACCTACTATGACGCCGAATGTAACATTAAGCAAAATAAAGAAATTTCCACTTTGGCGAAGTATCAGCGCATAACACGCGTAGAATGACTGGCAGAACGGCTGGCAATAGTCCAGAAATGTTTTGCAGCAGATTCCCCGCTAACAGTAGGTCCTTGCCAGTGAATTACGCGTTTGGCTTCGTTTCTCCTGGCCTGTAGATTACTGAGTTTTCTGGCAAATAAACATATGCGAAATAATCATGGTGAGCTAAAGCATAAAATATATTATTGTGAACAAATAAATAAATACAACTTAAAGTCACATAAATGGTTCTGTCCTCACACGCAGACGTGAGTCTAGTTTCGTGGGCATCGGAAACAAACGAGAGACTTGGATCTCACAAACACTTAGAAGCTAATATCACAGAACATTTGTGTGAATGTGGAGATCGAACTTTTAGTCTCACATTTTACTTAGTGCCCTCTAACCACGGTGTGACTGTCAATATGAATTGATGTATAATGTAATTTATACACAAACATAATATTTGTTACAAGGACTTGTTTAACATTTACTTGTAAACGAATTCACTTGATAACATCTTCAGAAGGTCTAAAATCCTATTAATTTTCACAATTCATTCATTCATTCATAACCTCACGCCTGTATTCCCCGAAGGGGTAGGCAGAAGTGCATTTCTGCATCCACATTTCGCCAGGTATGTATCAGTCCCACGTAATAGGGGGCGAGCCTATTGCCATTTTACGGGTACATTTCCAGACTCCGTGCTGCTACTGAGAATTTCCTAATGGAAAAACCCAATAACACTTTGCCCGCCCCGGGAATCGAACCCAGGACCTCTAGATCGCACGGCACATACTTGTGCCGCGAGACCACGAGGCAGAATTAATTTTCACAATTGGAAGTCATAATGTCGTTGCGTCATTTCCATTGTTTATGTGAATCACGTGTAGCGTCACTTGCAAATTTCTTTTTACGGTTTGAGGTTTCGTAAACGAACAGCAATATGCTCGATACCAACCACAATGGTTCATGCTAGTACATATATTATAATTTTTTATAGTAGATACGTCGTGTGTTTTATTCTTCTGAATGTGTGAGTTACAAGTATCATGTCGAGTGGTCGCTATGGAATACGCAATCCCTAGGTAATTCGGGAAATCAATCTTATTTACCAAACCATTTGCAATAGGAGTTTTGTAAGGTCGCATTTCTGTGAATCATTATGGAGCCAAGCCATTTGTAAAACTATGACTAGCGCTTGCCGCTAGAACTATTGAAATTATTTTATTGTCATTTTAGTTTACAAATAATTAACTGTGAGTTTTTGATTTGAAAACATTTAATTTAACGAAAAGGGTGGAAGTCGTTCGGATGATTATTGCCCTCTAGTGGTATTTTGGCTGTTCTATGGCAAAATATGACTACAACTAAAGATAATTAAGGTTTAAAGTAGAAACATCGTAATAAAAATAGGAACATAAAGAGTCCTGGAAACCAACGTGCATGCATAAAGGATAATGTGAGTTGAGGAAGCGAAAGAAGTGTATTTGTACCGTGGCATTTGGCGCTCTATAGTCTCTGCCTACTCCAACGGGAGACAGGCGTGTGTTTATGTATGTATAAGTACCCAATATTCCCACAAGCCTATTGGGATAACTATTTATTACGCGATTTGCCGTCCTTAGCCCCTCGGCTTTGGTCTTTCCAGGTCAGAATGATTTATTTCGCTTAGATCATCTTTCGCTTTTCTTTTTAGGCCGACCTTAGAATTGGCAATAAAAATATCAATTCTTTTGTAACGTCTATGCGGTATAATGATAATTTGGACTAAAATTGGATATCAAGTGGATATATTTTTTTCCATAGCTTAAATGACATTTACTAGATTCACTCAAAAAAATTATAAACAATATTTTATCTGGAATCTACAATAATTTGCTTTTTTATATAAGAAATTATTAGGACTTCACTAAAACATATAATGAAGAAAAATAATAAAAAATGATATGAAAAACATGAAATATTAAATTAATAGTAAGGTATCAGAATTTGGAGTAAATTGACCGTAAAACTAAATGCTGTTTTTTCCAAACAATTATCAAAGTGAGATCTACTATATATTATCTAGCCAGTAAGGAGTCATGGCGTGCTATGCTCGTGTAGAGTCACTAGTACATCAGTATTCATATGTTGGGACGACCTTCGCTGGGCGGAAATTTTATCGATTTTTAACCATCGGCTCTCCTCAAAGTTGCCAAGAACACATGTAGAACCCGCGAAAGCGTAACGTGTTGTAATTCAATGACACGAAAATTATTTAAACATTCGGTGAGTAAATTCATTTAGCATTTATTCATTTTTATTTTTTAAACTGGTGGACGTGATTTATTTTAGTTCTGATATTTTATACTTTTAAATTTATTATCTTCGAATGTTCCATCTCTATTGCTTTGTCCTCATAGTAACATTAGTTTGTTATTCACACGCAATGCAAATTGCAAAAAAATATAAAATAGAACAGCGATAAGTCCATTTTTGTTTTATTTGTTGTGAGTTAAATACTTAAAAGGAATTATCATCATATCGTGGTTTTTATTAGCCAAAGCACATTGCAATAAGTTCTGTAAATTTAAATCCTTTAACTTTCCAATATGTTCCGAAATAATTAAGATAATTCACTTTGAACCTTTCATATACCTACAAAAAATTGGTGAATTGATTGTCTTGCTTGATTAGCAGTTATATGTATGTATGTTTAAGTGCAACCCTTATATAAAAGAAAATAATTCTTTATGGCAAACGAATAACCCGTGGTGCGTTACTTGCGTCTAATATCACTAAATGTAATTGTCTTTTTTATGTGAGAGTAAAACCTCTTAGCTCAATGTTTTGTCACCCGCTTTGCTATGGAGGGAAGTGAACAACTCTTTGTTTTTCAACTCCTCCTTATATTGTCTTTCTGATTAACTTCGTTGCGGGATTATGACAAATTTAGGTCCCCTTAGATCCGCTGAGCTTCATTGCTCGGTGTCATTACTGTGCGTGCCGCTGTTGATCCTGGAGTACAGGAGTTACAGTGGCGGGTGTGTGGTGGGATAGGGACAAAAACGAATAATTATCGTGAAAGTAATCCCCTTATCGCCTCGATAAAATACTGCATATACGTGAGCATGCGAAGTCCTGCGTTAAAAAGTTTTGTTACAATTGGTTTCTTTCGTTCAAAAATCCTCAGCAGCAGGGAGGAGTCTGTAAAAGAGCCCGGTAAATGTTAATAAGTTCGTTCTATGTATCGAGAATCGCGATATAAAATAGTTGACGATAGGTGTATGTGGGAACAAACAGAGGTGTGTTCCACAAAGGAAGGAACAGACCTACTTTTTCGGGGATACAAGCGCAATACAGCATCACTTAGTACTAGGGCACATTGAGTTCTTAATTCACTTTTCCATTAGCATTCTTCTGTTGCGCTCCTTTTATGTTCTTTACAAAAAGCTGCCAAAATACCATTAGCTACATCAGTAAATTGCAAAATATATTTCGACATTTTTTTACTGGCACGACAAGGTGACCCCACTGGCGCCTATATCTTTTTGCGGCACATTGGTAGCCAATTGGGGTCAATTTTCAATAACCTGCTACAAGTTGATGAAAAACAACATGATTTGCGTACTGTTGTAATGCGGTATTGTTGTTATCGTAATAAATGTCACCTTGATCTTCTCATATCGGACGTACCTATATGAGTCTGTTACTGCCCATA
Source organism: Hemaris fuciformis (assembly GCA_907164795.1). Lineage (NCBI taxonomy): Eukaryota > Metazoa > Arthropoda > Insecta > Lepidoptera > Sphingidae > Hemaris > Hemaris fuciformis. The sequence goes on from OU015440.1 coordinate 13,517,345, forward strand.
GATTGTTATTAGTTGATAACTAAGCTATGTGCTTAATACTAAATGCAATTTGTTTTACATAATTGCCAGAACTAAGGTCGTAAATATTGAAAAAGTAATTGTTAATAGTTTTTTATTAGTACAGTATACATCTTCAGCCTAATTACGTCCCACTGCTGGGCACGGGCCTCCTCTACAACTGAGAGGGTTAAGGCCTTAGTCCACCACGCTGGCCTAGTGCGGGTTGACGAACTACACATCTAAGAAATTCCTAAGAACTTTTAGGTGTGCAGGTTTTATCACGATGTTTTCCTTCACCGTTAAAGCAAGTGATAATTCATTGTGAATACACACATAACTTCGAAAAGTCAGAGGTGTGTGCCTGGGGTTTGAACCTGCGACCGCCGAAATTGTCGACCGCGCGCCTAAACCTCGTGGCCATCAGTACAGTATACGCATATCTTTAATTACAATATGTATGACAATGCGTGATGCGTGCAAAATGCGTGATGCGTGCATGCGTGATGATGTCGAATCTGTTCTTCTAACATTGGTATATCGGAGAATACAGGCCCATGACTTAATTACCTATTGCTTTGTTATGTTTAGAGACTTAAATCGTGTTTTTAACTGTTGTTAGTCAAATAGCAAATAGCTCATCTTGGATTACCATCGTATAAGATACTTAAGGAAAAATAAATAAAAATAATGCCAAGCTATTGTTTCTAGTCAGACAATGGATCAAGCCGCAATATTTAAACATGATTTAAAAATAACAATAAGCAATATAATCATACATCAACTTGCTCTTCCATATCACATTTTAACGTGCTTTATTACCGATATGTGCTCGAAAAAGTTCTAAATATTAGTCATGCAACGGTATATTGGAATCGATGTATTGTCACAGTTAGGACGGACACCGCAAACAAGCCCTCTGTTGGCACGCCGGCAGTATTGGTTCATGTCACCGTTCCGCATGACGATAACCTCATTTAGGGTGAAAAAGATAAATTGGCCGAATATTTGGATCTGGCTCACGAGGTTACTGACTTGGGATGTGGACTCGACTATTATTGTCCTGATAGTCGTTGTTGTCTCGTCGTTAGGTCAAAATATACGAGTGAACGACTTACCTATAGTAGGTAAATGATGTTAATAGACACTGTTATGTCCAGATGTTTCAGGTTTGGTTTGTATAAATAAAACTACTAAAGCTTGGTTTCAATAGCGTCTGACACATCCACTCGGTCCGATATCAGAGGTAGTAGTGAACCGGTTTGAGTGGAGAACAGCGCTTATATTATGATTTATTTTCACGTTTACCTTACAATTTATTATTAATATTACGTGTACACTACATCCACGGCTCGGGTTTCAAGCTGTTCTTCACACTAGGCTCTTAAAACCGGTGGCTTCAGCCAATCTCGTCATATTAGGGATTTTATAACAAATACGATTTTAATAAATACACATAATTTATATCCTTACACAAAAATACACTTTAGACTACAGTTTTGTTCGGGAATATCAGCAACTACGAAAGACTTCAATTACAAAAACATTCCCAATACGAGTATTAACGGTTACACAAACATCTGAATTGTACATTCGATTTAGGTATACTTTTACAACTTATCCTGTAACCGACGGAAGTACGAAAACTGACAATTCGTTTAAGTAATTTTGAGTTTGTATTTAAGCAATGAGGCAGTGGTAATTGTCCGCTTATTTTGCATCTAATTAAGTTATAGAAATCGACGACAAATTATATACTAACATAGTTTTAAGAACCTTTTACATACTGGATTAATATTATTATTATTTAACTAAACACATTTTTTGTATTCACAAAGAATTATCACGTACTTTAACGGTGGAGGAAAACGTCGTGATAAAACCTGCACACCTAAAAGTTCTTAGGTATTTCTTAGGTGTGTAGTCCGCCAACCCGCACTAGGTCAGCGTGGTGGACTAAGGCCTAAACCCTCTTAGCTGTAGAGGAGGCCCGTGCCCAGCAGTGGGACGTATATGGGCTGATGATGATGATGATAATGATTATTATTATTTAACCAATTGTGATTTTTCATCAGGTATTATGGGCTGTGAAGTGACCGCGGGCAGGTGACTAAACTGACACAATGCCGGTCCTCCGCAACGCTGACCACCCCGCTTCCAAAGCCACCGACTCCATCGCAGCGAGATATGCTGTCGCCGTGATGGGATCTTGGGCGGCAGAAGCAGGTAATGCGCTTATTATTATATTAAATACCATATTCAACAATCTTTAGATGTCCCCTCCAAACGTAGGATTTTATTAGAAAACTTCTACTTCTTGCACTTCGAGTTCTACTGGGTCATCCGTTATTCTTGTGGATAGACATGCAATCTGCCGGCTTTACTAAGGTTGGGCAATTTATACTAATATTATAAAGTTAAAGGGTTTGTTTGTTTGAACGCGCTCTTCTCAGGAACTACTGGTCTGATTTGAAAAATTATTTCAGTGTTTGATAGCCTATTCATCTAGGAAGGCTATATTATCACGCTAATAGAAGCGGAGCAGCGTTAAAAAATGGTACAAAAACGGGGGAAAAACAGTCCATTTGAAGTCCTTAATTTCGTAAATTAAGTTGCGGGCAATATCCGACAAAGAGCAAATGACTTATTGTGGTATTACTATAGGTAATGGTAAATCTATGAAGGGTAAAAAAAATCTTACCTTTCCTCCTCCTTACGCAATTGGTGTTCCGCATATTTTAAACAGGCCGTATACATCATAATCATAAACAGCCTAAGAGTTATAAGTTTCAACAAAGACATGAATTCGTGTTCATTATTGGACCTTTAAAGAAAATAGACATTTTAAAAGTTGTGATTTTATTTTCTACACTGCTTTGTTATAAAATAAATTTAACCATGTAATACATAACATTTCATTTGCAGCGACTTACCCGTTCGACTTGACAAAGACGAGGTTGCAGATACAATCAGAGGTGGCGGCCACCAAGCATGGCTTCAAGGTGGGATTCTAACTTATTTAGGTACTTCCCGCATAGCAATTTACGCGGAAGGAAATTACAGGCTAACAGCTGGTGTATTTCTTGTTAAGGTTTAAACACAGATAAACTCCTTGGAAATGGATTGCTAAACAAATAGAAAACAAAAAGGAGGTAGCATATTACATAAAGAACATTGCCATTAATAAAAAATGAAACTATTACGTCACTAATTCTAGTTAAAAAAATGATAGTGACTAAATAAAAATACTTTACAAATGTAAATATGCGCTAACTGTTCGATTTAAATGTTGTTTGGTTTTTTCAAACGAACAAGAAAAAGTAACCGCACTGCCACCTGATACTACAAGCAGGTGGGATCCAAATAACGCAGCGACTGCAGCTGGCTTAAACCAGTACGATTATCTTTTACCAGTTGATGCTAAACGTGCGTCGGTCTTTTCTATATTATCGTTACTTTTTAAGAGTAAAGTGTTAATTTTTTTCCCACAGAGAAATTACATACATGCTTTCATGACTGCACCCTTCAACGGATATGTATATATGACATAGGTACATACACCAACGTTTCGCCAGCTGTTAAAACCCAAGTTTTTTCGTGATGCTTCTGAGAATTTTGCTAAAGGGAAAATTCTAATAACACTCCCTGATTTGGAATATATCAATCTAAATACATAGTACATATATAAACTCACGTCTGTCTCCCGTTTGGGTAGAGACTATAGAGCGCCAAATGCCACGGTCCAAACGCACTTCTTTCACTTCCTCAACTAACAAATCTTATGCGACAATTTATGGGCCGCGATCAATGAGGCAGTCTGCAGATTCATTCTTTTTAATGTCTATAACAAGAAAAAGGAAAAAAAATACGAACAACAGTATTGACCACAGTAACTGCATCAGTAGGAAACTGCGTGTCAATTAATTAGACCTTTCGAATACATTTTCCCATAAAAAACAAAACTTGTAAAAAAAAAACAATTCTCGCAACTCATTTCTTCTACCATAAAAAGTTGTGAGATCCACGTGATACCAAGTCGATGAATTTATTCAGTCCCCGTTTAAGGGACCTTTTGTCTTAAGTTATTATGCACTTAGCATACCAGACAACATCTTATAGTGACCATATTAATATTAAAAATCTTTTATGTTTTAAATAAAATAGTTTGACTTGGCAATCGCACTAAAAGTAGGATATATCGTGTTCTATATGTGTCGAAAATGGCCTGAGTTGCTTCGGGAAAAGTATAGTACGGCCGTGCCGCTTTTTTGCTCGACTTGGCGGGGGCACTGCCGTGCCCCCAGATAAAATAATATTACATTTCTTGAGTCACACAACTATAAATACTGTGTGTATTTCTCGATTATGTTACAAATTTATGTGTTCTATTTTCAGTTAGAAAACCATGGAATGATAAAGACAGCAGTGGGCATCGCTAAACAGGAGGGCGTGTTGAAGTTATGGAGCGGGCTGATGCCGATGTTCCAGCGGCACGCGATATACTCGGGCTGCCGACTCATATTCTACGAACACTTTAGGAACATGTTCAAGGACGAGAGCGGGAAGGTTTCACTCGGAGTTGCGTCTTTGGGTGAGATATTTTTGATATCTATGTATTTTTTTGATATTTAAACTACTTTACCGATTTTGATGATTTTTATAATGGACATATATGGGATTTTGGAGAAGAAAATAGTGTTTTTTTTTATAAATTTGCGCTCGGACGGAGCAAGGTCTAATAGCTAGTATAAAAAATATTTGAGTATCAAACAATTTTTTCTTCAAGTATCGTACGCAAGGTATTTTTTATCTTTCTCCTTTCCTCTCCTTTTAGAAGAAGTCATTTTCATTAATGTAACATCGCCGTAAAGCTTTTAAAAGACACAACTAAAATAAAACCTGACGGTGATATACCTATTATGTATTGTAGGCACTTCATATTCAATCTTGGGCGTGTGGAAACTTTCTATAAAATACCTCAACTGCGCCACACCCGTAATTTCACGCAGTTTTGTCGAATGCCAATTGCCAACATGATTTGTTTTGGTAATTTGATGAATCGAAACGTAATTGATTACGCTTCTTTATTTTTAAGCCGGGTGTTCGTAGTGTACTATACAAATTTAATAATGTTTAGAATAAGGGATCATTTTTGGCTTCCTAAAAACGGATAATGGAATTGGAGCTATTAATTCCTCATTTTATATGGTGTTATAAAAATATACAGTATTTTTTAATTACACAAAACTATTTAAAAGTTTGAAAATCTTTTTTTTTTTTTTTAATTTATTTATTCTGGCACGGCAAAGTGACTCCACTGTACCTGATGGTAAGCACAGTGGAGTCCAAAAAAAAAAGTCGACACAATCATGCCGGCCCGCACAAATGCTAATTTATCAATATTATCAATAACTAATTTTATCAATAAGTTGTTATTATCAGCCCATATGTGTCCCACTGCTGGTCACAGGCTCCCTCTACAACCGAGAGGGCATTAGTCTTACTCCACCACGGTGGCCTAGTAGGTAGGTACCTAATAAATTCCGAAGAACTTTTAAATGTTCTGGTTTCCTCACGATGTTTTCCTTCACCGTTAAACTTATTGTAGTTAATAGCTTTTTTATTCGTTCCCATATATTTCGATAATCCGATAAACGTAGGAACATTAACTTCATATAAAAGTGGCGGTCTGCAAGAATTTATGTAACTAAATTCCCAAAACGGGAGCACGTTTCAAGGATTCTCTGCCTTTGTGTTTTGTATTGGAAACGATCCAATTACATGTAATGTTTACTTATTATGAAGAAAATATAAAGATAACAATGGACATTGTTCGAAAATATCGCGCTATTACAGCGCAACCAATGAAATAGGTTTTTATGCTTCATTACTTCGTTTATAAAATATTTACTAGCTTCTATTCGCGACTTTGTCTACGTGAACAATATCATTGGAGTTAAATAACAAGCTGATATTAAAAATAACAGAATCCATTTAAGAGTCACAGCTCAATAGAGCATGGGGGACATTGTCGCGTTTCGAATTCAAAGCACACATTTCTGACTGTTCTGAAGTTATTTCCGAATTAGTCATGAGTCGAGACGAAAGTTGGGACTTTTTCTCAAGAATTTCTTAAAGAAATAATCTCTACCACCCCTCCATCACGATAGACTAACGAATAACCCTCACTAGAGCCCAAGATTTGTTCCTAGCAATCGAAATGTAGTAATATACAGTAACACAGCGTAATCGTCGCGAAGTTCTACAGGCGGGCTGGTGGCTGGCTCGTTGGCGCAGTTCATCGCCTCGCCAACGGACCTCGTGAAGGTGCAGATGCAGGCCGAGGGTCGGAACATACTGCAAGGCAAGCCGCCAAGGTTCGCCAACTGCAGGCAAGTTTACACCATGCTGTACAAGGAGAGCGGGCTGTTGGGATTCTGGAGAGGTGAGTCCTTGGATTCAGATTCTAATCATTGATTAAATCATTCAGACTTCCCATGATTAAATTTGTTTTTTTTCATGTGGGGGGGGGGACATCATAGTTGAATTTTTTGTCTCCCGCTTTGCTGTGGAAGAAAGTGGAATAATCTTTATATATTTTTTTTTAATTAACTTCGTTGCGGGTTCATAATAAATTAGGTTCCCTTAGATTCGCTGAGTTTCAGTGCTCGGCGTCAATAATATTGTGCGTGCAGCTGTTGATCCTGGAGCACAAGAGTGTGTAGCGGGTGTGTGGTGGAATAGACCTCTCATGAAAATTGGCAGTATTTGTTGGAAGCAACATTGCGAGATTCAACGAGCTTTATGAAATCTTAAGCCTCCATGTAGCTGTACTTAATACACTGCTTTCAGAATAATACTTAATTTCATCAAGAACAACGAGGTGTCGTCACTAATAAATTTTAATTGAATAATATATAATTTTTGGGGTTGTCTTATGACGGTTCTTAACAACCTTATCTTTACGAGTACCAGAGGAATCATCGGTGCATTGCCGGCCTTTGAGGAAAATATAGGCTCTTTTCTTGAAGGTCCTCAAGTCGTACCCGTTTGGAAATACCGCCGAGGAAAGCTGATTCCACAAAGACATTCACATTCATAGAAATCCTCAAAAAAGCCTTTTGTTCATACAAAATTACACTTCGCATTTTTAGGCGCGATACCAAACGTCCAAAGAGCAGCGCTAGTGAACATGGGAGACTTAGCCGCGTACGATTGCACCAAGCAGTACCTGATGAAGGAGTTCGGGATGGCGGACACGGCGCTCGTGCACGCCGCCGCCGCCTTCACCGCGGGCTTCGTCGCGGCCGTGCTCGGAACTCCAGCAGACGTGCTCAAAACTCGCCTCATGAACCAGCCAGTGGGACCGGACGGAAGGTAAACTTACATTACAAGATTTACGTAAGCAGGCCCGCCGCAAGCGCGCGTGCATGGCGTGCGGTCCAGGGCAGTGGCGGTACTTCCATAAAAGCCCAAAAGCCCAGCTTGCCTAACAAAACCCCGCATGCAATGTAGCATATAAATGAGAATATCCTGACCCCACAATAAACAGTTATAAACTAGACATTACACAATTAACGATTAACGCTTTCGGGCTTCTATGGAAATATCGCCACTGGTCCAGTGGGGCGGCAAATCGAGCGATTCATTATGTAATTCAAGTCATTGTCATAATACCCCCCCTCCCCACCTTAAGTTCATGATACTTTGGATACCTCCTGTTTTTTTTTTACTTATAAGATATAGGGCGCTATAATCGGGTTTGCACGCGGGCGTTGAAGAAGCTAGCGGCGGGCCTGTACGTAAATAAAGCTAAATAAATAAATACACCCACCAGTCACATAATTAGTTCTCATCCCACACTAAGATACAAGTCTTGTGTCGTGGGTATCAAAAACTACGAGAGACTTTTTGGTCTTACAAACACCCAGACTCGAAACAAGTATTTGTGGATCACACAAACATTTGTCTTGCCCGTGGCCTCTCGTTTCACAAGCTGGTTTCAGTTATAAATCTCACGTTTAGTTTTGAAATAAAAGTGTTTCTTCTGTTGTGGAAGAAACTGGATACTTGCAACTGTGCCATGGAGGCTGCCAATCCTACGTAGAACAAAAAAAAAAATGTGCGATATATTTGTACTAAGAAAAGTTCGTTATACATTTTTTGTGGATTATTTATGAAATTTATATTTTATCTACTTCTAAAAATAACAAAGACAGCTTTAGGTTCATTTTGTTTTTTCGATTCAATAATAAGTACCATTGCGTTTAATTGCATCTAAACTCGTTGAGAAAATGATAAATCAATCACCAATAAATAAGTATAATTCTTTTAGGACTATCAACTTTAATAATTTAAAAAATATAGAACAAAAATACATTCCAAAAAAACTAGCCTCGGTAAGTTAGTATGCAATGTTTTCATAAAACACGCAATAAAACGCATCTTACTCGTAAGCAATTGCCCAGTTATTAGGTACCTAGAAACGCACGCCGGCCCAGTTTAATAGAATCGTTTGTGTAAACGCTAGAGTACAGAGTACTACCGCCGGGTCGAGGGCAAACGAACGAGGTCAAAGTCGCAGCCCACGTTGAACAGGACAACACACTCGACGCCCTATGCATATCTGTCTTTTGCGGTAAGCACGGATTAGAAAGAGACGACAAATCACGAGCATACGTATAACGCCCCGGGGATGTATAAGTAACATTTTCTCTAGAAAGTAAAAGTTTGTTATCGATGCTAGGGATGATCGATGTTAGAAAAACATCGATGTTGACATCGATGTTAACATCGAACCAGAAGTATCGATGTACGATAAACATCGATTGAAAAACATCGATGTCTTAAAACATCGATGTTTTTGGTAGGGATGTCGGAAAATGCAATAAAGTAAATATATTATTTGAAAATATCTATCTATATTTATATTTTTACTAAAAAGTATCGATATATCGGTATGAATTGTGTACGTACTCAAGAACTTAAGAATACGCGCGCGTTGACAGACTCAAAAAAAAAGGATAATGTTAAATGTTGTCTCGCACTCGCAGTTGAATTGATATATTTTAATGGTATTGCTAATGTATTTAGTTATCAGTTTGTTTTTTTCTTTGAGAAATGCAAAGAAATAACTATTCGTACGGCTTGTCTTGCGAACACTAGATGGCGCCCTAAAGAATAATTGAGGTTTCGTCGTTTCGATGTTTTATTCATATAACATCGATATATCGATGATATCGAAGTCGAAACATCGATGTCAAAACATCGATGTTTTTCAGCTAAACATCGATGTTTCTTCAACATCGATGAATATCGATCATCCCTAATCGATGCGTAGGTGTTACTACCAAACAGCAGTATTTTAGGTTGTAGGGATTGAGAGCGTAGTATGAAATGAATGATTTCTTTCATCTCTGCGTGAAATGCAAAAGGAATTGTCCATTCGGACGGCAATTGAAAGTATTCTAATTTTAAAAGTTTGATTTAGTGCACAACATCACGAATATAATCTTGTTTTAATTAACACTTAAAATGAGTTTATCCATAAATTAATTACAAATACCCATTAACTATGAATATGGATCGGATACAGTGATGACTTAATCGCATGTTTTTAGAAGTAACAGTTATCGTGCAATATCAAAATTGTACTTTAATTTTAGCTTTATAAGTATTAATTTGCCTTGTAAATGTATGAAAAATGTAGATGCAATTGTGGTTTTAATAGTTCAATTAAGCTGATGCTTATTACATTAAACCGTGTAGGTACACGTGTTTGTACGTTTACGTCTCCGTTTCATTTCGATCAATACTCCTCTATCTAGTCTACGAAATATTATACCCCATTTTCACATCTGCTCAACCTTCCAATTGCTCATCCAACCGTCACACAGTCGGATCATAATCATGTGAAAAAAACAATATTTACCTTTGTTGAATGGATTTAATTTGCTTTTTTTTTTTAATTCCAGGGGTATGCTGTACCGCGGCATGATAGATTGTCTCCAACAGTCCGTAAAGAACGAAGGGGTGCTGTCATTATACAAAGGATTTCTGCCCTTGTGGATGCGCTTGGGGCCGTGGGCTTTGATCAATTGGATTGCGTTCGAAAACATTATGTTGGCAATCGGAGGGCAGACATTTTAATACTAATTGAGAAATATGCTGTTATACTGCCGTCCGAGATCAAAAATAAAATGTATGTGCTTAAAATGTTCACAAGAATGTAGAATTTCAAATAGGTATATTATTATTTGGACTTTAGTCTAATGGGGCTCTGATTGTGTTGGATGTTGTTTATGTTGACGTAAAATAATAGGAATAATTATAATTTATGAGAATTCGTTAGACGAATCGTTGATCATTAAGTTACTTACTTAAATAACAGAAAAATATTTAATGTTTTACTAATTTTAAACAACGAAGAGCCATAGAAGTTTAAGATAAAGTGAAATATTATAATTTATTATTGCTATTAAGATGGTTGTAGACGAGAAACTTTCACAAAATCGTGTTTGTAGCGACATCTAGTTGTTGTATGGGTATCTTATTCGTCGCTTTATTATCAAAACTCAAAAGTTTTCCCAAATCTGTTACTAGATGGCTGAATAATACGAAGAATATTTGAAAATACTGAGTATTGGAATAAATAATGCCTAGGAATTTGTAAAAAAAGGAAACAAGTGTATACTGTTTATGATTTTAGTGTAGCACAGCATTGAATAGTTGTATAGGCACCGAAAAAATATTTAAATATCTAGTTTTTGCCGTGGATACATTTCATTTACAGATATTAATACTTAATTTTTTTGTAAATAAAAAACCTCTCAAGATCTGTTTTAACTATTTACGTTTTATTAAAACTATTTTTTTTAATGAATCGTGTAGAGTGTAGACTATACAGATTTGTACACTAAATTTTGTATACGTTTGTACTCATTTCTACGTTTTGTATAATTTATATCTAAAGTTTTGTCTATGTAGAGGTGCACATAGTTGAGTATATGTCTATTACACGAGAAATTTTGTGTGGCATTTTCTAGTGTGAAAATTTACTAGTTAATAGCGTAAGCACAATTACTTGATCATTAATTTTTCTTGCGATTTCGTTCTTGTATGTGTAATTGTATGAAAAATAATTAATTATCATGTATATGTTAAATCTCAGACAGTGTGCCTCGGCGGTTTCTCGCTGTAGTAATTAGATTAAGCAATGATAAAATATAAAGATGACTAAAATATTATGCCATATTTGAACAATAATGACGGTGCTAAATATATTTTCTTTTAATTATTTTTTGTGTTATGTATGTGTATTTTATATATTTAAATGTTATATCTTCTCAATGAACACAAAATGTTGTTTTAAATTGTCGATTTTTTGCGTGTTTTTATGATAAATTTACACAGGACAAGATCCCAGAACAAAGTTGTGTGAGAATATGGCGGTTATACGGTTGAAATTTAATTTCAAATTGTGTTTTTGACAATTTCAATTGTTGTTATTGATATGTTATTATGGAACTTATAAGAAACACATAATATAGATAAAATACTTCTATAGGAGTAGGAAAATAATTTATTTTGGGCTTTCAAATTTGTGATTTGCTTGCGGGCGTTAGTTAATATGGATGAATGTTGTGAAAACAAATAGAATCACACTTCACGATGTAGATATGTGAAATTGTTGTAATGTTGAACATTGTGATGTTATATTTAATAAATTATTATATCTGTTACCTATTGTGTTTACTTCCTGTCATATTATTCATTAAATATAATTATATACCGCATAGGTTCAAACGCCTCATGTTTTTCAAGAAATCAAATTATTTTAATCTGTCTTCTTAAAGGCATAAGTAAAAGGCTCTTTTAGGGAGTAATTTTTTTAATACTTTTTACTTATATTACGCGTAATGATATTCAGAAGAAGTCTCTAAAACATGTTAGATTAATTGTAATTACGTACAATACCAGAAACCAACAGAAATAAAACAACGCAAGTACAATATTAAATTTATTAGTAAAAAATATTATACATCTTCCACAATATTGGGGAATTGATAACTTATTTTAAATATTTGTTATAAGATTATAGTACTTCAAATTTTATAAAAATCGACATGCACTCGACACTACAGCGTGAAGCACAAATCAATGGGCACATTTCTCGGTATCGGGCGTCCTCGCGGCTCGAACCCGGGACCGCGCGAGGCGAACACGCACTCACAGTACTACTACTGGGCACAGTAAATGCTTCCATTACGTCAACATGCAGGGTAAAAAAGGAATTATAATCGCTTACATCTAACGATGTCTAAGGTTACTTTCAGATTCGTCAATCACTATTCAAAATTCTATACGTATTCATACATAAATACAAGAATTTCGGAATACAATATAACAAAAATAAATATCTACATTCGGTCAACGTTAAACGCTAACTAAGTACAATGACGCTCATCGTTGGCGCCATGTCCGATCACAGCGTCTCATATGGGTGACTACTACGAAAATTTAAAACAACGTACTTCGATGACCTTTGCGTCTGTTGACATCTGAATGACTACCACGAAAATCGAATCATCCAACCAACACTGTAGTCAATGGAGTTTTATGTTGAAATCTACGAGAAAATTCTTCGACACTTTTCATTTTATTGAATTTAAAGATGACCACAACCCAAGTTATTTATACTGACATTGCGAAGGAAGCAAACCGGCACCTTATGGTAAGTACTCGTCACTCGGTGATAATATTATGATCATCAGCCCATATACGTCCCACTGCTGGGCACGGGCCTTCTCTACAACTTAGAGGGTTTAGGCCTTTGTCAATTGTCCACCACGCTGGCCTAGTACGGGTTTGCGGGTACATTATGATATCGCTAATAGCGATAAGACCGCCCTTTGTGGCACTTTTAGAATTTATTTTAGTTTTATTATATGTTATTCTTGTTTTTGTGGTGTCCAATAAAGAATATTAAATAAATAAATAAATAATTATGGTGACACAGGTTAGTTCCAGCACATCATCGCTGTGGAAATCTTTGAGGAGGGTTGACGGTGGTTGGTCTAAAATCCAGTAGTGAATATTTTGTGGTTTATGATGACACGATATTCGTGTATGCTTAGTTCATTACGAGACGAAGTTTGAAAGACGTGACAAATTTCGTAGTAGCCACCCTGTCGTGATCAGTGATCGTGTTTAGCACACCGACTGTAGTTAGTAGTTACGAACGCTACGTGTACCTACGCACTCCTTACTTTAATGTAGAATTGAATTAATTTATAACTAATATTGTTGATAGTTTAATTTTTTTTAATTTTCCACATTACCGTTCGACAACAAACGAGTTACAATCCGCGTCAAATAAACATTAGAAGCGATACAACTATACAAGCTTGGTGTTACGCTATATTATTATAATTATTATCATATACCTCACAGTAGGCGTCGTCCGTACGTCGAAATATCGAATTAGTTCTAGTTTCGATAAAACGCCAAACAATCGTACAATTTAAACGCGATAAGAGGATCATAATTGTGCGCAACGTAAATAAAACACGATATAGATTCTAAGAGACGAGCTAAGCATTTGTCGGGTACTACATTTTTATATATCTATGCGACTAAAATATCGGATTATACATAATAATTGTATATGTCAATCGTAAAAAGTAAGATAAAATATTAAAAAAACGCACTTAAAGACTTACACTTAACTAATAAACGAATAGATATTTAGAATGAGCAGTAGGGACTAAGTGAAGGATAAATAATGGTCATACTTGTAAAACATCACGTAAACACATCCGAGGGAGCTCCGCGACCACTCCAGTTGATCCCGTTCACCATTATTTCACTAAAACATATACTTCAAAAAACTACAAATAACATTCTGGCACATTGTAAAAACGATAAAATATCACTCGCCTATCATGTATAAAAAATTGTCACAATTCCAAAATATTAAAACTCAAAATAGCGATAAATTCGTTAGAAATGAAAACATGCGGACACCTGACACGACACGAAACAACATTATTCATTAATCGTTTAAACGTTCACATTTTTGTACTACCAATTAATTCTTACATCGCGAATAATAACAAGACATTTGAAATGGCGACGTAAAATTACCGACGGCGATTACGACCATTATTGTTGTACAAAAGGACTGCGGGTTGGTTGCGTGGCAGTCCGACAGCTGTAAGACACAAAGCACCATATACTGATAAATAGATTAGGCGTAAACAAAGGGCACGCAGGTGGCATGTGTCATGGCGGCGCTGTGGCGTCGCGGTGGCGGGCCGCGGCACTATGACGAGTGGTACGCCGTCACGTACGACGCGGGGAACATGCCCCGCCGGTGCGCTATCTCCCCCTGCCGGCAACAACAGTCCATCAACACGACACTCTAAATAAGGGTTTCTCAAACTTTCGGTTTACGAACCCCTGGTAAAGTTTCCAGTCGACAGCGAACCCCCCTTAAGCCTTAAGTTAACTAATTAACGCCCCCCAGAAGAAAAGATTAAAATTGTCTGTTGAAGAAAATAAGGTTTAACAAAGTGCCAAAACAAATATCTTTTTAATATTAATGTGATGGGTGTGCTTGTTTCATGTCGCAAATGGAGTCAATTTTAAGAGTAATTTTGGACAACCTTAAATCTGACTGGCGAAATCAGTGGCGCGCGCACCTCTATGTGTGTAGAACGTGCGTGCTAGGCATCAAGTCACCATTACGTAAATGTTGTCGCGAACCCCCTGCCGTCGAATGGCGAAACCCTAAGGGCCCGCGTACCCCACTTTGGGAAACTGCATTAGATTAAGCTTACTTTAAGTGGGCGATGACTTCCTCTTGAGGGCACTAGAGGCCTATATGAGATGGCAGTGGCGGCACTAAAGCCTTAAAGCCTTACACATTAATTGTGTAATGTTTAGTTTATAATTGTTTATTGTGGGGTCAGGATATTCTCATTTACATGCCAAATTGCTTTTGTTTAATATAGATTTAAAGGTTAAACATTATTCTGAATTTTGTGAGGCTAGCTTGGCTTGTACCGCCACTGGGGGGCGATTAGGGACACAGAAAAAAATAGAGGTGTTGGTGTAGTGAGCGAGGTTAGCTAAATAAATAAATACACCCAACAGTCACATACATACTTCTGATCCCACATTAGGATACAAGTCTTGTCTCGTGGTTATCAGAAACTACGAAAGACTTTCGGTCTCACAAGCACCCAGAGCCGTAACAAAAAAATTCTGGATCACACAAACACTTGTCTCGGTGGGGGGACCGACCTACGGCATCGTTTCGTAAGCTGGTGTCTAGCCAACCGCGCCACGGGACTGTCAAAGTTGTAAGTTGAAAGATGCATTTACATTTCCCTCTCTGTTAGTCTCATTAGGACCGTTATAGTTTTTTATAAAGAGGGGGGTTGTAGTTATTTACAATGGAAGATGTTTGCTATATACGTGGTTAAGAAAGTGATGATTATGACAAATTATAGACAGGTAAAGGAAGCCGGAAATGTAAGTGCATAAATGCATCTCGCCTACCTTTTCATGGAATACAGGCGTGAGCTTATAGATATATGTAAAAAACGCCAAAGATGAGATGGTTTAAGCGTGTCAGGAAAGGTTTAAAAAATGTGAGTCATGACAGCTCATGTGCTTGTCGATTTAGTATTAATATAAAAATGAATGTTTATCTGTATGTCATCGAAATCCTCTAAAACGGCTGGACCGATTGGGATGAAAATTTTTGTATGTGTTCGAGGGGATTCGAGAATGATTTAATCACAATTGGACCTGATAGATGGCGCCGTTGTCGGTATGTCAATGGGCTGGACCGATCGGGATGATTTTTTTTATGTATATTCTAATGAGTCCCTGGATGGTTTCAAAACACAATTGGACCCGGTTGGTGGCGCTACCGTCGGCATATGGTTTAAAGCTTTTCCAGGCAGGACGACGTCTGCCGGGACAGCTAGTATGGAATAAATTTGGGAGCAGTGCAGAAGATTAATAATTGGCCCGTGTATGTCTGAATAATGATGGTCATACCTGCCACCAGTTCTGGTCGGAGCGGTCAGTGACAGTGATGACGTCACCGCGCCTGAACTCCAACTCGCCAGCCTCTTGCGGAGTGAAATCGTACAGAGCCTGCACCAGCATCTGGAAACAAAATGGAAGTGATTATAGCCTCATGTATTTTTGTTTTAGGAAATTTAGGAAATGTAAACATAGTACATCATCTTCTTTTTCAAGGTTCGAAACAAACTTATAGGCCAATGTTTAAAATCTTTTTTTTTGTCTGATTTATGTAGGTAACTAGTTTCAACCCCTGCTATTTCTTTTAAGACACTGGCTTAAGTGTTTTGATAAATGAAATGTTTTGTAATTTAACAACCTAGATAATCTAAGAACCTCAGAGCGTATGGAAGTATATCAACATTTAATTTCAGCTTAATTTGTGTCCCTGAAGTAAACCCTATAAATATAAAGATAGGTATGACCAAAATAATATACATTGAGTTTGGATGTTATGATACGTATTTTCCTTTGATTTTGGCTATGGTACAATGAATATCTAGGTAAATGATTGTTGCTAAATACATTTTGAAATGTTTTCCTACTAAATTATTACTTTAATAACATCGCAAATAACATACACACGTGAAGCTATAATATTAGTAATATCATTGTGTTTAATTTCAATCAATATAACCTAAACAGACTGACTCGTGGTGTCGCGGCACGTGCGAGCTAGAGATGATTTAAAATATTGCTAGCCGGGTGAAAATTTGTAAAAACAAAGTACCTCATGGCCTTACCAATAATAGTCAATAGTCATCCTAATCTAAAGTATATATCTGTGTCCAAATTAAAAATCATCTGAATCGATCCAATGGTTTAGCCGTAACAGCGTGAAAAACAGTTTATAATATTATTACTAGCCCTGCGGTTCTATCCACGTAAGTATCCTATGTGCTATTCCTAGTGCGGGTTGGCAGACTACCTATGTGGCAGGTTCCATCACGATGTTTTCCTTCACCGTTAAAGTACGTGATAATTCATTGTGAATACAAACATAACTTCAAAAAGTCAGAGTTGTGTGCCTGGGGTTTGAACCCGCGACCGCTGAGATTCCCAACCGCGCACCTAAACCTCGAGACCATCACTACGTATACATATACTATTCCAAGATTAAATCCACCTATTTCATCAAGATTCGGTATCGGTTATATTATGTATATATTTTGCACACTGTACTTATTACAATACAAATGTTGCCTGTAGCTCAAATAGGCGCGGATTCATTACGCCTTTATTTTCATCATCAGCCCAAATATGTACGTCCCACTGCTGGGCACGGGCCTCCCCTACAATTGAGACAACTTTTTAGGTGAGCAGATTTCATCACGATGTTTTCTTTAACCTTTAAAGTAAGTGATAATTCATTGTGAATGCACACATAACTTCGAGAAGTCAGAGGTGTGTGCCTGGGGCTTGAACCCGCGACCGCCGAGATTCTCGACCGCGTTCCTACTTTTAATAGTGAGAGTAATATCACTCGATATTAGAGGAGGCTCGCAGTCGTGCCCCACAGTGGGACGTATATGAGCTGATGACACTTTTCATAATCAGCCCATATACGTCCCACTGCTGGGCACGGGCCACCTCTACAGCTGAGAGGGTTTAGACCTTAGTCCACCATGCTGGCCTAGTGCGGGTTGGCGGACTACACACATAAGAAATTCCTAAGAACTTTTAGGTGTGCAGGTTTTATCACGATGTTTTCCTTCACCGTTAAAGTAGGTACGTGATATATCTTTGTGAATCCACACATAACTTGGAAAAGTCAGAGGTGTGTGCCTGGGGTTTGAACCCGCGACCGTCGAGATTCTCGACCGCGTGCCTCAACCTCGAGGCCACACGACACACACTACACTTTACAGTGCAAGTATAAAAATGGACATGTTCTATCTTCATGGAACGCACATCAGCTGTAGCGATAGGCGCAATCCAATAAAGAGGAATAGTCAATAAACGCATTAGCCGCGAGCTTGCCGCCGACATAATGCCTGAGCGAGTTATTTTCGTTGTATTATCAGGGTCATAGAGCGGTCGGGTGCTGTCGCACGTAAACATTAGCGCAACATGCTGAATGAAGTAATATCAAAGAATGTCTACAACATTTCTCATTTAACTACATAAACGCTGCAGTCTGGTGCTTGTGGTCTAGTTTTTCCTTCTAAAAATGTACCCTAGAAAGGGTTCGTCCCAATTTTATTCTCAGCCTATCGCCGTCCACCGCTGAACGAAGGTCTCCCCAAGTAGGCGCCAACGGTTGGCGGCCAACCATTCCGGGCTTGAGCAGACCTCATCCATCCGCTACCCGCCACCTTTCTCAAGTCGTCGGACCATCGTGCTGCAGGACGTACTACACTACGTCTGCCTAAGCGCGGTCTTTACTCCAACACTTGTTTGCTCCAACGACCGCCCAAATACTTGGGATTTATTATACGGTTATCGAAACGTGGGCGCAGAATTGAAAAAATTGTCACGCAAAGGTATATTTCAGGATATTCTGATTCTGATATGTCTAATTTATTTTGCTAAAGAAAGATTTTTTTCTAAACCCACGTCATGTGTGTTTTAAATCCACGTAATAGGGTCGAAAATAGAATCCTTTAAAAACTTATGTTTTGGCGCTGAAATATAACAGTTTTTTCTAAAATAAAGACAAACTAAGAAACACGATAAATAATCAGTTACTTTGTTCCTATAAAATCGCGTTTAGATACTTAAAAATGACATGCTTTCATTAGTTTGGTGTCGACGCAAAATAATATTGCTTTAATATATAATTTACAATCAACAGTTTTTTATTCGGAAAGCAACTCTATGTGAAATATAAATAAAATAAACATATTATATTTTGTCTTTTTATCCTCAATCCCGCATATGGGGTGTATTATATTATCGGTCGGTTCTGTATGACGTCACCTCTACTTGGAAATCCTCACACATTCCCGCTGCAAAATAGTAGAGAGAACACGGGAAAAACCTTAAAACACGCTATCTTATGTAATATTGTATTTTATATTTACAACAGTAATACATTTATTTATCGAGCCACTTCGCACTTTAATTGTAAGATGTTAAGGTGTTAAATTGAATGTAAGGTTTTCTTGTTTACAAATATTTTATCGTAGTAACAGTTCGGACAACGCTGTGGTGCGAAGGGTACAAGGGCAAAGTGTGGAATGTCACTAAACATTTAGAACGTTACGACTTTAGCCGCATTAAAATATCAGATTGCGTGCGAAAAAGAAACTACGTACGAATTTGGATTCAAAACATAATTTTTTTGCTAGCTGTTACTCCACAATTGGATCCGCAGAAAAATGACTAATATGTGATGCATAAAAGCAGTGAACGACTAGCAATGCATATATACATAAACTCACGCCTGTCTCACGTTGGGGTAGGCAGAGTTTATAGAGCGCCAAATGCCGAGGTCCATACCACAGAACAGCTGAATAAGATTAGAAGTGAAATAGACAGTATTTTGTATGGGAACGAGTGTCGCCGCGATCAAAATGATAAAAATTTCAAACAAAAATGAAGGGCTACTATTGGTTGTTATGTTATATACACTACCGACAAAAAGTTTGGAAGCACCTATAATTTTTGTAAAAACAAATAGCAAATTGATAGTAACAAATTTTATCGATGTTGTAATAAAATATAATATTATTTTAGTAATAAGAATATGGTTTTGTTTCATAGTTTAATTGTTGTTTTAATTAAGTACCTAATCAGTCTTAATTAAATAATACTATATCTTATATTATTTCTAAAGTAATTGAGAGTATTAAAAGTGCTTCCAAACTTTTTGTCGGTATAGTGTATTTATAAGTCTTGATATTACACGCAACCCGAATAACTAAGAAGCGGCCGTGTCAAACATATTATGATAGTCTAATGGTAGGCACGCTTGGCATGCTGACATTTCCTTTCTAGTCTTATACTTTTGTTCTGTGGTCTGGTGGTAAGATTATTTTAAATCGCGACACGCTTATTCGAGAGGTGTAAACCTTTGTAACCAGATCGCTACACAAATCTTACTAATATTATAAAAGCGGATGTTTGTTACGAAAAATACTGAATAGATTTTCTTGGCATTTGTTATCGAGATAGCTGACACTGTGTTTTAACACATAGGCATCTTTGTTTGAAGCAGTGATGGCCTCGAGGTTAAGGCGCACGGCCGAGAATTTCGGCGGTCGCACCCCAGGCACACACCTCTGACTTTTCGAAGTTATGTGTGTATTCACAATGAATTATCACTTACTTTAACGGTGAAGGAAAACACCATGATAAAACCTGCACACCTAAAAAGTTCTTAGGAATTTCTTAGGTGTGTTGTCCGCCAACCCGCACTAGGCCAGCGTGGTGGACTAAGGACTAAATCCTCTCAGTTGTAGAGGAGGCCCGTGCCCAGCAGTGGGACGTATATGGGCTGTATATGATCTTTTCACACCGGAATATTACTTTTGACGCGAGTGAAACCGCGGGCCACAACTTGTTGTTAATAATACCACACACAGCAACCTATTTTTATTACGCCTACAAAAACCAGATTAAAGTAAAAGATGGTTGCTCATTAATACTCATAATATCAAACGAGTCGTTGGCGTACGAGAGTGGAGTAATGAAGAATGGGAGGTCGAACAGTGTTGCCAATGGTTTGAAATCTTTCCCCCTAAAGCCCTTAATACCCCCGAAAAAATCTACCTCCCTAAAACACTCCTTGTATAGAAACCCCCTCCCCCCTTAACTAAGGGAGAAAACACCCAAGTCGGCGTAACTGAGGCGGAATGGTGTGTTATCACGCCGCTGGCAATTGTAATTTTCCTTTGCCGATTTAACTGTTATTATACTTTTGTAAGGCGTATGTATCATTAGCGATCTGCGCCGGTTTCATTTCGTCGAAAAAGCAATTAGCTTGAAATACATACAAATTAAAGAAACCGATGAAGATGTAATTCTGAATAACAGTGAAGCCATTATAGAAATCTGATGCCAGATTTACAAGAGGTAGGTATGCAAGTGAAAACAGGAGCTCGTTGTGATTTTGCTTTACACTACTTAGATATATTAATTTCGCTGCTCTGTAATATATTTTCTGTAGCAAAGTTTTTGACAAATGTCACGTGACAAACTGAAGTTATTATGACATAGGCCATATAAATATTGGTTTGTGAAGGAATCAACCTTGCAAATAACCATGAAAGGCTAATCATTAGTCTCGAGATCAATGCGGTCAACCATATGCAAGCAAAGTTATAAAGGTGCGAACACTATCGAATATGCGTCAATGTACATAATATGTTATTTTGGTTCCATATATTAATATGTGGAGGGAAATCTTATGTTTAATATATAGAAGGAAGGCTTTTTTGACCCTATCCCACACACACCCGCTGCTGTAACTCCTGTGCTCCAGGATCAACAGCGGCACGCACAGTATTGACGCCGAGCACTTAAGCTCAGCGAATCTAAGGGAACCTAATTTGTCATAATCCCGAAAATAAGTTACGCAAATAAAGACAGAAAGGAGGAGTCGGAAACAAAAAGTTGTCCCCTTCCCTCCACAGCAAAGGAAGGCTTTAGTTCAATGTACTCACTTCCTCGGGCACGACGTCTCTGAGCTTGACGTCCTGCAGGCGGCTGACGGACGCGGTGCGGTGGTAGTCCACCAGCTCGTTGAGAGAGTTGAACTTCACCACCCACAGGAAGAACTTGCTCGATGCGTCCCGCAACACCTTGAAATGCTGTACGCCGTCAGGACATCTGAGGATTCCAACGGTCACACTATTATTCAAAGTCTGAGATCTTGAATTAATGTATTGATAAGTAGAGCAAAAATTCCTTTCACCATCATCCTATAAGCGTTAAAACTCTAAATATCTGCCGGTCTAACAATATTTAGTTAGGCATTCATAAAAATTGACATGTCAATAACCGACGTTCCGCTTCTCTAATTCATTTCAAACCGGACGTTATGCGAAGATTATCACTCTACTAGTATCAAGACACTTCTTTAATCTGACTCTATCCAAATAATATTTTGAAATAAGAATAACAAGTAAAAAAAGATGTAAAGTAAATTTTAGAAAACGTAATATATAGTCTAATTAGTTATCAAGATATTGAATAATGCACAACATGACGCCATCGCCATTAAACTTCCGTCGTGCAAAAGAGAAAGCCAAATGTTTCAACGTCAATCATTAAGTTCTTATTCTTAGCTATGATTATTTTTTTAATATACTCAAGTGGCAAATAGAATGAAGACCGAAATTAAGAAGCTTTATATTGGTAAGAATTTAGAACGAAAGCGTAAACCATAAGGAACTTATGGAATTATTATTTATTCTATTATTAGTATTATCTAAACTACGATGGATGTTTTGACATTTTCCAATCTAGAATGGCTATAATTTATTCTCTAAATTGTTTTGTAAAATTGGTTGACTTAAATTTTTCATACTCCAATATAAGAGGTGGAAGAGGTTTTAATTAGGGGTAATATATTTCTAGTGACGAGAACGATGACTTTTAATTCCGATTTACGAACACAAATCTTGTATCCTCACTAAAAAGTATCTACCAATCGTATTATTGTTGCATAATTCGGTAATAGCATATACGAAATACAATTTTTACTATCCAAATGTGGCACATATGAAGTAACAGACTCGTAAAAATATCCATTTCAATATGAGAATCAATAAAATTGGCGTGCCGCATAGACACCGCTCCGTAATGTAGACGGCCAAATGTTTGCTTTCTATTAAACGTCGTGTGGATACGGTTCAATCTATCTAATGTAACGTCTGTGTACTGTAGGCCGACTGTATATAAACCCCACATCACCAAATTAAGTGGTTCGGAATTCGGATATAATATTATATGTATACCTTTGAGAAGCAAAATTAATAAAAAAATACAAAGCTGCTCTGTACAGTTTTAAATTAGTTAGATAAATGGATGTTTACTAATCTTATTGCATAAATGAAAGGGATTAAAATGCTGTTCCGAAAGACGATTACTTGTGCTGTCCTGACTTTAGTTTTTTTAATGCTCTTGAAGACTACGACTCTGAATCTTAATGTGTAGTGGTCTGAAATTTTATAGTATGCTTTTTGGTAAAGTTTTTCTTTTATTAATTCTTTAAACTTATTCAAGGCAACAGTTTAAGAAATCAATTAAAGATAAGCTTTACAAAAAAGCATACTATAAAATTTCAGATTTTATTGAAGATAATAAGCCCTGGGAGTAATGTAAATTGATCGGAGTTTTGTTTTGTTGCTATAGTTTATATCGTTATGACATTTACAATGTAAAATTTAAATAATGTAATTTAAAAAAATACATCTATTGCTATTTAAAAAAAAAATGACTTGTCGTGTTGCTGAGGGAGTTTCTTGCCGTTTCTTCTCCACAGCTATAACACGTTTCGAAGCGGCAATAGTTAAAAAATATTAAAAGTGTAAAATTGACGATTCAAAAGAACTTGTTTCTACAAAGAATTTTCATTTCAAAGTCAAAGTCAAATTATCTTTATTCAAATAGACTTCTGTCTATTATAATTTGACTTTGACTTTGAAAAGCAATCAGCTGTTTGGGCCAGTTTATTTTTAAACTATTTCATCTCCCAACTTCGTTTCTAATTAAACAACTGAAACCGCAACCCAAAAGGACCCTTAAATTTTTACGTAAAACATTATCAAAACGTTACCAACTTTATACACGCTTATACGCAATCTCATTAACGTCCACATGTCTCTCTGCTGGAAACGTTTTAATCAAAAGTTATATTCCGAGTAATTATTCCATTCAGCAAAGTTGGAAAGTACTTATGAGATGTTCTTTTTCATTCCGTTGTTCTAGACACTTAACGTATGCATTGTATGCGGAGAGAAATCCTCTCGGCGGTTGAATTAAAAAGGTTTTTTGTTACACTTGGCAGTTTTTCGCTTTTTTTTTAAGGTCGCAACGCTGCCTTGAGCTTCAAAGGCTTACTGGCTTAATTCCATTGCGATACAAAAATGAAAATCCTTATTCAGCCTAAGACTCGGGCGCAATTTGCTTCTTAAAGCTAAATTGAATAGTTAACGAGCTTGTTTTTTGGTTATGGACGCCTTTGTAGTATAATCCTGGCGAGGAAAATATTTATTAAACGTTAGTAATATAACCTTTTGTATTTCTACAGATTATTATAAAAAAAGCTGATAATTTATTTTAATACCTCTTAATATATCGAGTAGAACTGTTATATTTATAAGCTATAATTTCAATCCTTTCTTACGTGCCATTATGTCATTTATCGTTATTGCTAATATAAATAAAGTTTTAAGGACGTATGTATATTGGGTGGTGGTCAGAACATTTTTATTCCCTCAGAAGTAAACTTCTGATAAATGGAATAGAATCCCTTAGTGCCTACAAATAAAAATATTTTTATGTCTCCTAATATTGTGGCCTGTGTCACTTTTGCTACTGAAAGTTTTCTTCATTATAAGCCAACTAGGTAGCTTAGGCGCTTAGGTAGACGTAGTGTAGGACGTCCTGCAGCACGATGGTCCGACGACTTGAGAAAGGTGGCGGGTAGCGGATGGATAAGGGCTGCTCAAGACCGGGATGGTTGGCGCCTACTTGGGGAGGCCTTCGTTCAGCAGTGGACGGCGATAGCCTGAGAATATAAGCCAACTAACGTCCAACTTCTGACCATGGATAAGCATCCATCCATCCTCAATTACTGAAAAGCACTAGGCCTGAGACCACCAAGCTATTTTATGCGGAATAATGTCTAACACGAAGAGTCAAGTAACTTTTCATTATTCCAGTGAAATGTTTAAAACCAACATTTGAAATTCTAATCCAAATCTCGAATGTATCCAAGATTATGAGCATTCTCAGCTTCTGTTTAATACCAGAAGGGGTAGCTGTTTTACGTAGAATATGGTAAGCCGATAAAGACATAATTACGTTTCACGTCTTATTCACCATTTCTACTCGCTGCTTTTATCTGGTAAGCCGATTAACGCTACGTTCCGTACTAACAAGATTATCGTGCGCTCTATATTGTTCGCCGTTTACTGCAGCCCTGTTCTAATCGTTCATCCTGGTAGACATTGGAGATAAAAGCAAGATAGTGCTACAATGGCGATTGTTAGAGATCTTGAAAATCTTGTGGCTTTTGTACTGCACAAATTCCAGCATATATCATTAAAGGCTGGCTGACATTAAAGGCTCTGACTTTCCGGAAGTTATGTATGTATTAGCAATGAATTGTCAAGTTTTTTAACGGTGAAGGAAAACATCATGAGGAAACCTGCACACCTAAAAGTTCTTAGGAATTAGGCCCGTGCCCAGCATTCCCACATGTTGCCCATGCAGATGATGATGATGATGATGATTCATTTTAAGCCTCGTCGGTCTCGCCGCACAAGTCTGCGGTTGAGTATTCCCGGGAGCGATTTGCGGGTCGGGCAGCATTATGGGGCTTTATTGTTAAAGAGTTCTCATTAGCAGCACTAAGGTTTGAAAATACGCCCAAGAACGGCATAAGGCTCGTTCTTTAAACTTGTCTAGCGAAATGCGGCCGCATATTTTGCTTTTATACGTTAATTATTGAACCCTAAGACCCGATGAAAACCTTGAAAGCAATTAGCATTAGAGCCCTTGAAGGGTATAAGTTGCCATGGCTACGAGGGAAAATGTATAACATGATTGTATTAAAGAACGTTTGGAGAATTTATTTCGATACGTTCCCAACACAAGCGTAGCAATTAACGTGAAAATGGTTATAATACAAAAAATATTGTTTTTCTGTATTTGAATATAATCATAACATTATTTTAGTTGTGTCATAAAAAAAGACAAATAATATACTCCGACAATAACAAATACTTAGAAATAAATCTGTAACTATAATAGAATGAGGGATGAGTAGGTATCTTTCATATAATGTGGATCAGTGAGATTTGGTTTCAGAGGCTCACCTTTAGACATCCATACCACGGTGGCATTGGATCAACAGGCATTTATGAAATAAATCGAAATATATTTGTATCTAAAGACGTCATACAAATAGTACATATAATTCGCTCCCATTGCTGTATATTAGCGTCACTAAAAACGATCATGAAACTCATCTTCTGCTTCTTCTTCGTCTATTATAACTTAACATACCATTTCGTCAGTACCGACTGGTCTACTAAGATTTACGGAAATAATATGTGTCTGATTTTAGTTATGTTCTACGCAGGCGACCTTTCCCGATCTCTTCATACATATTTGCTATATAGATCATTTTCGTCTTCATTTATCCTCTCTTCCTAACCAAACTAACTCATTTCGTATATGAATTAAATGTGATAATGCCTTATTTGTTTAATGAAAACAGTAAATCACATTATTATTTGTCATTTCCTGCGTGACATCATTATCGCGTCATTTGCTTTTAGTTTTTTATTTGTGATTAATACCTAATACCATATAAACTTTAGTAAACAGCGAGTGACTAGAAATGGTATCACCCGGCAAGGACAGTTAATTTTTTACTACATACATACATAACCGCCCACGTGTGTTCCCTGAAGGGGTATGCAGAGGTGCATTTCTGCACCCACATTTTGCCAGGCAAATTTCCAGACTCCGTGCTGCTGCTGTGAATTTCCCAATGGAAAACCCAATAACCTGAGACCTCTGGATCGCAAGGCTTATTACATATCCCTCCTGTGGTTTTGGGGCGTAAGAATACCGCCACGGCAGCCCCTGCTTGACGTAAGAGCCGACTAATAAGCGTTATCGGGATTGTTAGGCGAACTACGGGGGACGTGCACCTTACAGGAGATGTACGATCCCGAGATATGCGACTGAGCGCATGGCCTCGTGAATGTCGCGGACAAAATGAGCTTCCAAAATAGGACCAAGTGGGGGACACCTGAAATCCCTCTATCGCAGAGGAGTCCAAATTTGAGCAAAGCGCTGGGCGGCAACGGGAAACAATTAAGGGCGCTTGCCCTATATTTACCGTACCGCCCAAAATGCGCAAGACGGCGATCAAGAGGTTTTAGTCGGTATGCCAACTCAGCCAAGCAAACAATAATTCCACGCGTTGAGTTGGACGGCCGGTGACCCCAACATACCCTTTTCGGCCTCCCCGAGGTACCAAACAGGAAGCTTAAGGCGCTTTCCTCTCGTTAAAAAAAGGCTTATTTACATAAAAAGAAAACATAACAGGCGAACCGAACCATTCCAACCGAATTTCTATTTTTGTATCTTCTCATTATGGTACCTTT
This sequence comes from Hemaris fuciformis, assembly GCA_907164795.1. Classification (NCBI taxonomy): domain Eukaryota; kingdom Metazoa; phylum Arthropoda; class Insecta; order Lepidoptera; family Sphingidae; genus Hemaris; species Hemaris fuciformis. The sequence goes on from OU015440.1 coordinate 13,544,731, forward strand.
GCGTATACATAGATATTTCGCAATATCTTGTACATTAATGGCCGAATACTAAAACGCTACTTAATCTGAGGGCGACTTATATTTATGTGGCTGTTATAATTTAAGCGGTATATACTTAAAAAATGTCATGTAAAATAACTTTTTGTGGTAATGTTGCCATTTATGTGAAATTTAAGTGGGCATTAGTTAATCACAGTCTTAAAACCGATAAATTATGTTTCAGTATACCGCTTAAAATATAACAGGCACTTAAATATAAGTCGCTCTCAGATTAAGTAGCATTTCAGTATTCGGCCATAAGAGTTGTATTATGGCGACTGTACTAAGGTGTGGTACTGCGAATTGCGATTTCGTTGTTTTCAAGAGTTAAAATCAATAATACTATGAACTAGGCAGTGTGATCGAGAATGTGTGTCAATTGTTTCATACAATGATGAGGTTTAAACATAGCCTCTACAGGGACATTCAAGTTCTAAGATCAATAAATTAGGGATGTGTTAGGTTTATTGATTTTTTTGTAGTACCTATATCATAAAACTATAATACTTCATTCAATAATATACAATAATAAATTTCGTATGAGCTATGCTTGTCACCGCAATTTGATTTTAATTCTTATTATTACTTGAAAAAATCATGTATTGCTAACAAAGCAGTAAAAAAACGAAGATAAGTAAAACACGGATTCATCTTTGAAAAATTCAATAATGATAAAAAAATCATTTATAATTTTTCATAATGAATATCATGCGTTTAGTTAAGAAATGAAAGCGAACACAAAGGATGTAGCAACAGTTGTCCACTTTCTTCATCACTAAGTGATAGACAAGACTTTCGAGTAAGAAATTATTCAAAACATTTATTTACTGGAGAAGCCAGATGCCAAAACGCCGCGAGTTAATATTTACATGGATACATAACGTGCGATTCCATTAGGTCACGTGTTAAAATCTCCGGAAACTACAGAAATTCTTTCTAGATTCCACGAGGACGTCAGATGTGGCTTGAATATTATTCAATATCGTGTTAGGTCACCCACCAGAAAAAAATCTAAAGATTTTTATGTGAAAATATTAAGTAAGGTTTAAGCACGCGGTCGAGAATCTCGGCGGTCGCGGGTTCAAATCCCAGGCACTGACCTTTGACTTTTCGAAGTTCATTCATTATGAATTATCACTTACTTTAACGGTGAAGGAAAACATCGTGAGGAAACCTAAACACCTAAAAGTTCTTAGGTATTTTTAAGGTGTGTAATGCGCCAACCATGGTGCACTTAGGCCTAAACCTTTTCAGTTGCAGAGGAGGCCCGTGCCCAGCAGTGGGACGTATATGGGCTGATGACGAATTAAGTATAGGTGTTAGGCATTAACATATAGAATTATAAACTTAAAGCAGAATGAGTTACAATAATCAACTCAGTGAGTATTATAATATGGCCGTGGACTAATACAGATGAAATGCCTCTTTATACTCCTTCGATTTTGCCATCCGTCCACTAAATACGAATACGCATTCGTGGTTTCAATATTCAAGTGATTTTTATAAAAGGTCGCGCTTGAAGAAAATCTTTTCAGTATTTGCGCGTTTGAATTATATAACACGTTTCGACATTGTGCCCCCGGATCGACGGGAAGTACGCCCGCCAGAGCAGGTAAAGCTTCGATTCTGACGGTTCTATATGTTTTACATAAAAACGTCAAAGCCAGGTTCTGTCTGAAGTTATTTTCTTTATACAGTATTGATAGGGAGAGGATAAAATATTTATTTAATGCGTCTAAACTGTATAGACAGACTTTGACTTAGACACTAAGGTTTACTAAGGTTAAACCGTAACAGAGACTAGTTATTTAATGATGGATTGACTGAAAAATGAAGAGTTGCTCTCATTTTACATATGACTATCAATATTGCACTAACTAGTAGGTACTTCCGATTCATCAAAGACCGATTCTAATATAATTTCAGGGTAATATGTCGACTCAATACATTGTACGATTTGAACCTAATACGTGTTGACATAATTCACTGATATGATAACAATGACACATAGTACTGGTAATAATGAGTAACGTTTCTAGGGGAAAAAATGAATATGTAGCGTGCAAGAGCGAAACATTTTTCCTGTACCCAGGCGATGCAGACGCGGGCGTTTATGTTACCAATCTATAAATAAATTTGGATACATATTAACAATACCACATTCGTACATTGCACGTACAAAAAATAATCTTATATGTCTGAAACGAAGGTTATTTTTAATTAAGTATTTTGTGTGTTGGTATATCGGCCGTCGGTACGTAGACGAGGCCCCGTTTCATATTATAAATCACAAACTGGTTTGTTCGCGTACCAATGTTTGACTCATCGAGTTTGCTGCCCCGGATTTGGAAAATTAATAATATACCTTTCATACGATTTTTTTCTAGGATCCTAATCGTAAAAGAATCAGCCGTCTGGATTTTATCAAGTATTCATTTATCGAGTTCAAATTAAAGATCAATAGGAGCTTGTTAGATGTTCAACGAAGTCGTTGAGACGGATTATGTATTTGACTAAAAATACACTGTGCTCAGATAATAATCCTCTTAACTTATTAACTGAGAAATTAATTGGCCGGTTTAACGTGTAATAAATAAAATAAAATTTGCCGAAAACACCGGGTTGCGGAAAATACAGTTAAATATTTCTCTATATTTAGCTCTTCTAATTGGACTGCCTTTTCTCTTGTCCGCAAAAATCATAAATTTGATGCCTATCAAAGTGGTATACCACAAGTTGTTATGATAAGATAAACCAAAACGAAACAGGTGTTATAAACTTTAGGTATGCCAATATTATTGAAAGCTATTAGGTCAACGACACCTCAAGGTACAGGTTCCGGTTAGGATTCACTAACTGTCAGGTTAACGATTGGCAATATAATAAATCAAATAGCCAATATCGAATGTGCCCAATTGCAAACGTTTGATCAAAATAACTTACCGTAAAACGGGGTAAATAGGAATGGCGGGGTAAATTGGAATAAAAATCTGATTTTGTAACACGTTATATAACTTTTATTCTATTTAAATAAGGTCAACAGTTCTTGGGTTTTTAACGAGTTCATATTTTGTTCTACTAGCCACAATGAGTTTTTAAGACAGGCACTCAGGATTTATTATGAAAAAAACACTGTGAAATGAGGTTGTCGCAGACACGTGGTTTTAGCTATTTTTAATTTCGAGATTTCATTAAATTTTAATTAAAAAAAGAGTGTTAAAATAGATAAATCCTAGGCATAATAGTGTACTGTGTTTGGCAGAAACGTGAATGTAAGTAAATAACTAAAAAAATTCTTTTAAAAACCTTAGTTTCAGTTGCATGTCGTTTTTAGGTTATTTTGGGGATAATTGGAACGCAAAAGGGGGAAAAAGGCACGTGGACAGGTAAAATTGGAACAACGCTGGGGTTATTTGGTTCACTTGGGGGGTAAATTGGAATCATTAAATAGGGTTGTACCGTATCCAAAAACAATTTTCAAATGTAACCTAGTTTTTTTTTACATGGGGGTCACCAATCCAAAGACTTTCTGTACCGAAAGTTGCTTAACCTCTATGATCGTATCAGATTACCTTAGTTAGCCGAGCTATACCTATACGCTAAAATGTTTTTATGTACCTATTTCAGAATTGAGATGCCTCTTGAATTATACCAGGGTTTCTCAATGTGGGGTACGCGAACCCCTAGGGGTTCGCGACAAGATTTACGTAATGTTGACTTGATGCCTAGCAGGCACATGCAGCACACATAGTAGCTACAACATACTTATGTGAGAGTGGGTTTTCACACCTGGTCATGATAAAAACTAAATACAGAAATAGACTTGATACCGATTCTGAATTAAGGTTATTTATTTATTTTTTGTTGAATGAAACAAAATTGCTAATAATGACATAAAGCTTACGCACCCATAGTTACCCCATTAGGCTTTGACATTGTCTAATAACCATACCTCGCGATGATAATCATAGAGCAGTAACACACCGGGATTTGAATTTCAAATGTTGGGATGTCACTGTATTTGGAATTAGCAAGCGTGGTGGTATCCATCACGCGGGCGACGTCTAATCATTAATTATCATAAAAAACACCCAGACTCGTAACAGGCATTAAAATTCACCATTGGAAAATATCGGTCTCGCCAGGAATCGAACCCGGGTTTCTGGTTCCGCATGCAGGTAGTCCGACCGTTGCTATATTTATACACGCTACAAGGTTTTTTTTCAAACTAGCTAAGTAGGTAGGTGACAACCCTTGTAAAAATTCCGATTTACCCCTCTTTCGAACCTATTAACCCCTGACGGGGTAAATTGGAATTTAATAGAGTTTTTGTTAATTTTCTCAAAATTATGACAATATTTGGGAATCAAAAGCTATTAAACTTTTAAAACAGATAACCATACAATCTTGAGTAACCTTACAAATACTCTATGAGTTATAGAAGAAGGTTAAAATTCCAATTGAAAGTCAAAATTGGACCAATTTACCCCGTTTTACGGTACAACCTACGAAGTAATGTAATTGCATTGCGAAAATCGTATTTTCCAATACAAATTACTACATAAAAAGTAGATCACTGTTATAATATGTTTATTCACATATATATCCTAGTTTTACAGTAGCGGTTTGCTGATGTAAATAATTATAAAAAGTAATAAAAAAAAATCGATTTTCAACAAACAGCGAGGTGCTATCACACCATAAAAAATTGTATATGCAACGCGTGTAATACAATTACTACGTATAGATAATTTCATCATAACCCTATGCCACAGAGCCGAGATTCAAATGACTAACGCAGAACGCCAAGTCGGTTTCACGACAGAATAAAAAGTACAAATTACATTCCGTGAGTCACACACAACGCTCTCGCTGTGTTGGGTTCATATATTTTTTTTATTATCCACCAATTTAAACTCTAATGGAAACGTTCGTCGTGCGTCAGTGTCAGCTAATAGGGAACGCTTGGCTATTGACATATAAGGCAACAATAATATCAATGGATTATTGTTTTGCGCGTGCTTCGTTCCAATATGACCTAAACAGTTATCGATTCAATTTAATTGAACGAAATTACTGATTTGGTATCCAAACTTTTTCTGGTATTCAATGAAGGGTACTAAAATTATAATAAAATCTAGAAAATAGGAAAATGGTTGTAGGTTCAGCAAAAATGCCTAAATTTAAATATAGCTTTGCCATTAGAAAGCTGCATTACGTCCAATTAACATATAGCCATTGTGCGGTTTTCAGGCGAAGTCGGTAGTATTTGTATTTTTTAAGACGAGTATTATAAAATATTGTATTTACAATTACAATTCTAAATTATGTAAGTTGATTTAACCTTTTTTTAACCGTAGAAGATGCCTGTACCTAGCACTTGTATACAGGCTAATACGAAGTGTTTTTCTACACCCACGATTTGCTAAGTTTCAGTCCTCCGGAATAAGCAGCGAGCCTCTTGACGCTTTTCAGTCATATTTCTTTCATGTTGCTACTGAGAATTTTCTAATAGAAAAACCCAATAAAACTTCACCCGACTCGAAACTGTAAGCCAGGAACCTCGCTCTCGCGGTCAACTATATGCCGCGGGACCGACAATGTGGTAATATTATGTTGATTGTGATTATATGCAGACAAGACCATTCTCACGGACTCTAGACATGTATTGAGTTGGATAAAACATTCACAGATGATTGCAAGCTGGTAGACATCAAGCATCTATGAGAATGCGATTGGAGGCTTTTTAAAGCAAACTTCAAGATGTTTTTCTTCTCCAATTACAACGAGTGATAATAAGTCTGTGAATACACAAGTGACTTTGCAAACGAGGCGCGTGCTCCGTCGCACTCGGGACATCTACGCCTTCGTGCCTCGACTGTCCTTCTTGTTTCTAATTGGAGTATCGCCTATTTTTATTTCGATATATAAATTAGATATCTTTCACCAATTTTTTGCACGTAGTTTATTAATTTCTTTAAGAGTTTATTCCTAAATTATACAGCATTCACTACAATAGTATGATTTTATTCGTATTAAATTAATTCCATACATTTATCTACGCGACGATGTCACCCTATTGATCTCAAATCAGCTATATTAGTACTAACTTGGCTTCGTTTCATTGATAAGGATTCTCAGTCGTGTATCGTTATGCAATTGGTAATTTCTTTTTTCGGGAATGGAACGTTGACTACAACGTTAACGACAATAACTATATTTGTCTCAAATTAAATAGCATGCACGGAAAGATATTCTAATAGGCCGTAAGTGAGAATGTTGAGGCAGAATCAAGAGAATTCAATGGGCATTAAATTTTAATAATACTACGATAAACACGTCTATACTTCTTGCCATTTATCAAAGTAAACGCTTGAGACAATGCCTAATTCAACGTTCTATTGTGCTCATTGAATATTAATAGAGAGGCATCATTCTTTAGCTTTTTCTCAAAACTTATTGGTATTTTTTATAGAATAATTGATGGCATGTTCGGTGTTGCGTAGACACTCTGTCGGATCTTCACAGAAATTCGTTTGTTTACCCTTCCACAACACTAAAATAACTGGACCAATTCCGTCGGGTTTATACACGGCTGAACATCTCGCGTGTTTTACTACAACATGAGATACAACACTTTATTCCGGGATAATGAGCGTCCCGGGGGATAAACTGATATCGGAGACCGCATTTGCTCCCCTTTTGTTTTTGTAACAGCTTCATTAAATAAATACACGATCTTTATGGAATATAAAAATGGCATACTTTTATAAAACGTCATCGTTATTAGTAGTTGAAAGTCAAGAGCTCATTCTTCTGTTTGTTTTAGTTTATTGTTATTTTAGCATCTGACCCAAGAATATATGTATAACACTTTTCGCCACTTTTGTAGAAGATACATGACTTGAACTCAATTTAATACATTATGCTGGGGGACAAACTACAGGAACAGAGCCTCTGACTTCTCGTTTTGAAGCTAGCTTTTAACCAACTTGAATAGCTCATCGAAAAGTACGATTTATACGAAACGATGTCTCGCTTATTTTTAGTGTTGCACCGACCGTATAGCATAGAAAGAAATAAACATTTTCTCTTTTTTTTTTCATCATCGAAGTATAAAAGATACTTGTTGGCATGATGCGACAAGAAGCGCGGAAGAGAGCAGCGGCGCTAGTCCATTCGCCGTGTTAGTATGCTGGATTCGTTTAGTATCGACCCGTCACGAACTTTTCTCGCGAATAACAGAGTGAGCGCTCCGACGCGCACTCGGCTCAACCTTACACTAACACACGCTTAGGGTTTCTGCTAATTGCCATGAGGGCACATAATAAAGACGCCTTTTACTTGTCAATTAGCTTACGAGTCTCCGCTGTGAACAAACATGAGCGAGCGTCGCGATACGTCATACAATTAATTGTACGGAATTTTTGAGGTATGCCTCGCTGCTCGAGTATAGTTTACGTCTATTTTATATTATGCCTTTTTTGTTGCCAATAAGTCAGGCTTAAAACCGCAACTAATATGGATCCTTACATAAGTTTCTTGTTAGTTTAGACGTATTATCGCTCCGTGTGTATAGCATTAGCATCAGATAAACTTTAATGTTACACATAAAATGCTTTAAGAAATCATCTTGAGAAAATCTGCAATCCATGAGGATTATCCACCATGAATTTGTAAGTCGTGATAATAGAGTAGATTAGTAAATCTACTATAATGCACACATTTAGATTTACTAATCTACCCTTTTATTATAACATCTGTAAGCTGTGACAGGTTCATCAACCCACACTAAGGCAACGTGGTTGGCTAAGATCTTATTTTTCTAAAGATGACGCCGAGGGCCAATTCAACTGAATATATACGATCTACGTCCTTTTTTAGGAATGATTCAAGCATATCTTGCGTGCCTTTTCTTTGAAAGGAACAAAACCTATTTCACTATTCTGAAATCCGGTCTAGATTGAAGTCGCAGTTCGGATTGACTTTAGCCTTATTCTGACGCAAGTTTTGCGTCACAAGATGCAGGAATCTATAAACGGATGAACCGTAATATGTAAAATGTAAATTCGACATGCCTGCTCACTTCACGACGATTCTAAGCAATGCTAAAACATTATAGTATTTCACAATATAATACAGTCAACAAGATACATGCATTACATAGGATTGAAAAGGAGGTGTCGTTGGCATATTATATTTCCTAATTCATTTGTTATCTTTCCTAGGTTACTAACAGTGCAAGCAAATAACTATATCCCAACTTTTATTCCTAATCTTTTTGACTAATTTTCGTTTTGTGTCATAACAATCTAGTCACTGTAAGAATCGCCGAGCTTCACTGGTCGGTGCCACAACTGTGCGAAAAAAGATCCTAGTGGACAGGGATAACAGTGGCGTGTGTATCTATCACTTTCTGTAACCTACTATAACCAGAAGTATTTCTCTCTATATTCAAAATTCGTCATACATCTACGATTTACCTATATATGTATGTTATGTATGTGTAAGGCGTACAGAACTGTTAGTACTGAAGCTTTACCTGTTCTGGCGGGAGTACTTCCAGTCGACCTGGAAGTGCAACGTCGCGCCGCGTTATATTTTTCCAACAAGCAAAATATTGATAAAGATTTTCTTTCCTCGCGCGACCTTTTGAAAATTAGTCGGTTATTTAAACCATACCCCGAGACTTACTCGGAATTAATAGAAGAATGGCAAAATCGACGGAGTCTCTCTATAAAGGGGCGTCATCTTTATCAATATTTTCCTTCGGTGAGCGATCGTTTGGCAAAAACTTGGCTTGAGATCGATCATTACGTGTCGCAATTTCTGATGGGTCACGGTAATTTTCGTAGCAAATTATTCTCATTTAAGTTGGTTGATTCTCCTATGTGCCAATGCTCAACACATAATTGCGAATATGAACAGTCCGCGCATCATATCCTTTGGGAGTGCAATCTTTGGTCGGATGAGCGTAACTGTATGCTCAATAGTATGCATGTAACGTCTGGTGTTGTCTATTATACAGACCTTGTTGAATCCAGGAAGAATTTCCGTGCTTTCCAGCGTTTCTGCCATGCCTATTATTGGAAGTCTACATAACAGGTCGCACTTTAGGTCCAATTTAGTCAATAAAACTCATACAGTTTTTACCCGTGGTGCGTTACTTGCGTCTAATATCACTAAATGTAATTGTCTTTTTTTTATGTGAGGGTAAAACCTCATAGCTCAATGTTTTGTCACCCGCTTTGCTGTGGAGGGAAGTGAACAACTCTTTGTTTTTCAACTCCTCCTTATATTGTCTTTCTGATTAACTTCGTTGCGGGATTATGACAAATTTAGGTCCCCTTAGATCCGCTGAGCTTCATTGCTCGGTGTCATTACTGTGCGTGCCGCTGTTGATCCTGGAGCACAGGAGTTACAGTGGCGGGTGTGTGGTGGGATAGGGACCAATATATATGTATGTTCTTAGACGGACAGTGTTGCCATAAACCTAAGATTAATTGAATAAATATAAATAAAGATTTAAAAAAAAAGTTTAATTGAAAATAAAATTCTCCTACCGGCACCCGCACTTGTAATCGTGTTTGTGAACTTAGAAAACTACACACTTACGAGTGCAATTTATTCTCAACGGCAATCAATCCCATTTAGTTCGCAACTTCTAACTAGTTCCCGCTTTCATTTCGTCGGGTCTCGACCCGGCAGCAGCTTTGTAGCTTTATTCGATTCTATATGTTAGATCCATTAGACGAACAAGTTGCTACGCTTAAAGGTGAATTGGGAATGAATGACAAAACTACTAATTTAATACGAGCAAATGTCGTGACAATTTGCGGTGTCGACCGAGGGCACATAATTCAATTTAATCTATATAGCGTGACACCACAAAATAAATGTGACTTAATCCACTTGCGCTTTACTAAACATACCTTAGAATTCACATAGACTCGACTAAATATTGTGACTTTGATATCAACAATTATAACAGACTTTTTAACAACTCTTAGACCAAAAATACTCCAAAAAAAGTATTGGTTCCTGATAACGAACTAGCACTTACAAGCGCCTCCGCCATACAGGATTTAAACAACGAGCGAATAACCAACAACATACGAGTTGTCCTTAAAAAGCAAATTTTTTCATCATTTTAAAAATAAACTACATTATAATGACAAAATAAGTTTGGATGTAGGAGGCAAAATATGAATCACTTAACACGATAGAAAAAAAAAACCTTACAGGAACAGAACAGAATACAGAATCGCTGAGGAACATGAACCTTTCACTGCACTTACATCAGGTGCCAGTGCATCTTCTTTGCTGGGACACTAGAAAAGACGATTTATCAGACGGCCAGTTTCAAATTAACTCTGTCGTAATCCATTCCTTTTTTAACCCTTAAATGCATGATTTTTTTTATTAAAAAAATATTATAGGTAGTATAAGTAGTAAATACATATACCGAAAAGGTTATAAAATATTTTTTTTATGGATTGTAGACATTTGGCAACAATATGCATTTAAGGGTTAAATATATAATGATATTTCACTTTATAATGTACATTTTTCTTCCTATTTTAATCTACTATCAAATCACATCCAGATTCCATGCGAGAGACGTATCGTCCCATCGTATCTCTCGTTCCTCAGTGACAAGATTAACGCGGGTGTCCTGAATCCTCTCTATACGTCATTTACATTGTAGTCCGCAGTCGAAATATGGTTCCGAATAAAAGGGTATCATTATGTTCACTGGAGAGTGTACTTGAATACATGAATACTTATTCCGGAATGAGGAAACATTTCTACGAAAAGTTATGGTTGAGTTGTTGGGCACATGTTTAATACGAAAGATCGTCTTTTATTCAGCAACATACATAAACTGATTTAGCTTTTCTGCTCTCCTAGTCACAAATAACATGGATTTAGAAATGAGTCTGCTTAGAAAATAAATAAAATATTCTACAACAAATTCAGAAGATAATTATAATAATCTTAAAAATGATCTGTTATCCATAGGTTAGATTTTTTAATTTAGTGTTTTTATAACCTTTCGATGCTTATTTGGTCATTAAACTGCTAAAACAAGAGAAGCCATGGGATCATTAAATCCTTATATATGTTTGACAATGAGTGTAGCTGTATTATTTATATTAATTTGACGCCTAATAACTAAAACCTTGATGGCCTCGAGGTTTAGGCGCGCGGTCGAGAATTTCGACGGTTGCAGGTTCAAACCCCATGCACACACCTCTGACTTTTCGAAGTTATGTGTGTATTTACAATGAATTATATCACTTGCTTTAACGGTGAAGGAAAACATCGTGATAAAACCTGCACACCTAAAAAAAAGTTCTTAGGAATTTCTTAGGTGTGTAGTCCGCCAACCCGCACTAGGCCAGCGTGGTGGACTAAAGCCTAAACCCTCTCAATGGTAGAGGAGGCCCGTGCTCAGCAGTGGGACGTATTTGGGCTGATGATGAACTAAAACCTTATTAGCAATCATGATGATAGTTAATCTATTGCTTACAATAACTTTAACAATCACAGAGATATCTCTTGACACCCTTTTCACCTTAGGAGATAAATGAGGGGGAAAATTGGAAAAGCATTTTTGGAGCTCAATATTACGTATGTGAGACTTAGAACACAACATAAACTTACAACACACTGTATTGTTGTTTTTAAAACGACTTTTCGTCGGTCTTAGAGCAAAAAAGCTTTTAAATAAGTAATACGTTTTCCGTTAAATGCATTAAATAATATTAGTAAACACTGACCCAAAAAGGATATTTTTATGAGGAAACCACACAGTTAAAAATATGATTCATTAATATTCGTATTGTTTTGTTCATGACAACTTAGTAGGTTTAGCTGCGAGGTTTGCCGAAATTTATGTAGTTATATGTGTCATTATGAATTTATCACCCACATTAATGGTGAAGGACAATTGGTCACCTGAATGTTCTCTTTTCATAGTACTAGACATATTTCCACCACTTGTATGAACGTATGATAGCCGGACAGACAGAGTTGTATTATTAGTTTTATTATTATTCTGGCGTAGAACTTTGGTTAGGGAACCAGTGAAGCGAGTGAACAATTGTCCACGTGATGAGCTAGAAAGCCAGACACACCCTTTTTAACGCTAAAGTCGCTTCACTCTAGTTGCAAAAAGTTGGTATTGTTTTACTGAATAAGCAAAGAGACAACCCCGCACCCGATCCGCATTGATAAAAATAAAAATAAATAAATACACCCAACAGTCCCATACATAGTTCTGACCCCACATTAAGATAAGAGTCTTGTGTCGTGGGTATCAGAAACTACGAGACTTTTCGGTGTCACAAACACCCAGACCCGAAACAAATATTTGTGGATCACACATGTTTCGGTGCGGGGATCGAACCCGCGGCCTCTCGTTTTGCAAGCTGGTGTCTAGACAACTGCGCCACGAGGCTATCGGGCTGTTGATGCTGTCCATGCAGATCATTAAGTGACGACACTTAAAGCACGCTTAAAGTACCTTGGGTAATAATAAACAGAGAACGTATTTGGTGCCATACAAATATCTTCAGTTGGTAAAGAGACGAATTCGTGAACTTTTCGGTTTGAGAAGTGGCGGTATAAGTAGGGTTGCCATCTGCAAACTTAGAAATCCAGGATTTGAATATAGAAATACCAGGACATTTCGGTTTTAAGACAGGACTATATATGATGCAGTACTTCATTGTTATAATAAAACAACTAGCCTACCTAAACTGTACGTTACTACTTTGTTTTAAAAAGAGGCATGACGTTCACACGCGCGGCGCGGGCCCAGTGAGTGACAAAACGATTAGTAGCGCGCGAAATTTAAAGCATAGATCCTTTACAGGACTCTTTAAAACTCAGGACGATGCTTATAAACTATCCAGGACAGCCCAGGACACCCCAAAAAGCAGGACATGTCCTGGGGAAACAGGACGGTTGGCAACCCTAGGTATAAGCCAAGGTAGAACGCGCACGCTAACAACTGGCACTAATGCCCAACCCCCACCTTACGTAGCCGATTATTGCGCCTAGCAGTCGCACTTATTCATTACTCATTGATTTTACAGTTGTCAGTTTTGTATCAGCGTAAATGTTTTTGATAACGTCGGAACGTATCTCTAATATCTGTTGCCTCTCGTTTCGATGAATCACGTGAAGTTAAATTGTTCTAATCTCAGTGTTTTTTGGACGATTTTGGCACTAACAATATTTTCTCTACATATTTAGAGAACCATTTTGTTTTGCTATGCTTTATAACGCTGTTGAGTATATTTTTTATACCAACTTATTTTTTTATCAAATTTTTATAAGGTACAAAATTAAGATGAATTACTTTTGTTATGGTAAAATAATAGTAGAAGAGACCGTGGTAGATCGTCCTTCACCGATCTGATAACCAGATGAGACGTATTTTTTATCAAATATTTTCTATAAACAAATATGCCTATAATTGCTTGCCTATCGAAAAGTGCTCATGGCTATTTTTAATTAAATTAATTTTTATCGATTTTTTTTCATCACCTTCATCCTTTTGATAACCAAATGAAATTTATTTCACTGATAGTTTTTAATACACAGAATATGCCTAGGTATGCTTGCCTACTCATTTCAGTGTATAACTACCTGGCAAGCAGGTGTAAACAGGTAAGTCAAAATAGGTGACTCCATCGATCTGCTAACTTATCAAAAGTTATCTCAAATTTTAGATTATTTTATTTCAAAATCAGTCATATAAACTTGCCTGCGAAAAATCGTACTTAAAGAACTGTTGCCAGGCTAAAAACTTTTAGAGTTTTAGCCACTTGATAGGTGTGACAGAGAAAGTAGAGCGTCCGAGGTCCGTGTGCTAGAGCAGGACACAACATAGCAGCTGCTCGCTACCTGACCGTAGAATGTATCCGAGTGCGCATGCTCGTGTATAGTCGGAGTCGGAAATTATTTATTAGTGACAACACGTGCTAAATAACATTAATTTTCAAGAATTGTGATTTTAAAAATGAGTAAAAAGTAAAAAGTGCATCAAAATCGAATGAAAAAAAAATGAAGAAGTTGAATACATGTGTGATCATGAAGAGGCGGATACTCGGATAATTTTTCATGCATCCAGAGTTACACCGGGGTCAAAGGCTTTAATTAAATCTTCCGATACCGACGTCATGATTATTTTGCTTGGAAACATACATAAATTGGAACTATCAGAAGTTTGGATAGCAAGTTCAACAAATAAAAAAAAAATTCTAAAGACCTCGATTGCATAAACTGCACAGAATTGGCCAAAAAATTAGGAACAACACTATGCCAAAGCCTACCAGCTTTCCATGCGTATACTGGCTGTGATTACACAGCGGCATTTTATCAGAAAGGTAAAGTTCGGCCATTAAAACTGTTCTCCAAAAATGAATGATACCAAATCATATTTGCGTCGTTACTAGATGAAGCGGATATTTTCATAAGTGAAAAAATGCAGGCTGTGCAGGAGTTTACCTCTCATATGTATGGTATAAAAAATTGCACTAGTGTGAATAACGCCAGGTATCGCATTTTTATGAAATGTTATTCCGCAAAAGAAGATAATGAGCACTTTTTGAAAAAAGTAAAAAGCTTTGACTCTAACAATTTGCCACCTTGCTGGTCTTCTTTAACCCAAAAAAATTTACGAACGATTAAAATTCTATGTGGCTTCATGCCACTGATCAAGATTGCTCAAAATTGCGCCCAGAAAACTGTGGTTGGCTCTTAGAAGATGATGAACCAATTGGATTTGTTGAGGACCAAACACCCTTGAAAATTGATGACATCGCACAAGTCATGGATAATGGAGATAAAGAAGAATTAGAATCTGATAATCAGTATTCAACTTCCGATGATTCTGATAATGAATAATAAAAATAACAATAAATATTTGAATTAATTTTTTAAATGTTTTATAATAAATGGTTTTAACATACCTGTACTTTTTTTTCTGTTTTTTTTTTTTTTTTTTTTTTATACTAATATTTGAAAAGTAACACTTATTCTTTCCCGCTTTACGGCATTTATATAATTTAAAATAATAAATAAATTATTATTTATTTAACCCGTAGACACCACACTCCCTTTGAGGTCACACACTCACCACACTGGTGCAAATTTGCACTTCGACTTTTCAAAATGTTGTATTTATTCGACGAATGTGGGAAATTAATCTTGAAACCAGACTTTATATGGGTAAAAATTCCTTAGTAATCGATTGCAACCATTAAAAAAAATTAAAAATGAAATTTTATTGGAGAAAAATGGCGAAATTTAAAGAAGGAATTTTGAAAACCTGTTTTTTTGTTGTTTAAATGCCATTTCAATGCAAACTGAGATATCGGCATGGTTCTTGCGCGAAAAGAAAGATACTAAGTCATATTTCAACATTAAAAATAATGCAGAATGGTTGTAATAAATCAAAGATTTTTTTAGCGTGCCTGAAATTGAGGTAATTTTTTTGGGGGAAAAAACGTTTAAGTCAGTATTTTTGTACGTATTTTTTTTAATTTTATTCAATGAAATGCTTAAATTTTAGATGTTATAGCGTAGTAATCCATAAGTAATATAAAATAGTATACAAAAACATTAGTTGTTGTTCGCAGCGCATTCTAAGTACTGCGTAGTGAATATCTTGGCCGTTGTGCTAACCTGCTTAAAAATTGATAATTATTATACTAAAATCGTAAATATTAATAAACATCTATCTTCAATGATATTTCACTCGATTATGGTCTAACAAACAAAATTTCAAAATTTGAACAGATCTCACTGAATTAACGTCGTCACCACACTGGTGCAAATACGCACCGTTTCGACGTTTCGATGGTTGTTCTCCGGAGACAAGTTTCGGAATGGCAATGCTGCTCTTCTCGATGGAAGCGTATACCTATAGACATATTTCTCGTTGAGGGGGAAGCCCGCTAGGCCACGCACATAGAAAGTTCTACACGCTTGAAATTTTCGTGGGTGCAAATATGCACCAGTGTGGTGTCTACGGGTTAATTTTAAATAAAGAAAATAGATTTTGTTATAATTTTTAAATTTTACAATTGAACTCTAAAATGATAAAAAGTTTCGTTGTTTTTTTTATTTATTTATTAATATATTAAATTATTTATTTTCGATTATTGTATAGCTGTAAGTATGTATAGCGTAAAATAATATAAAAATTGAGATCAAAATTAGTTGTAATAAATTGGAGTTCAAAATTACTGACAAGTGTAAATAAATGCTGTCTCTGTCACTCACATGTGCACGAGCATGCGCACTTGGATACGTTCTACGGTCAGGTAGCGAGCAGCTGCTATGTTGTGTCCTGCTCTAGCACACGGACCTCGGACGCTCTACTTTCTCTGTCACACCTATCAAGTGGCTAAAACTCTAAAATTTTTAGCCTGGCAACAGTTCTTTAAGTACGATTTTTCGCAGGCAAGTTTATATGACTGATTTTGAAATAAAATAATCTAAAATTTGAGATAACTTTTGATAAGTTAGCAGATCGATGGAGTCACCTATTTTGACTTACCTGTTTACACCTGCTTGCCAGGTAGTTATACACTGAAATGAGTAGGCAAGCATACCTAGGCATATTCTGTGTATTAAAAACTATCAGTGAAATAAATTTCATTTGGTTATCAAAAGGATGAAGGTGATGAAAAAAAATCGATAAAAATTAATTTAATTAAAAATAGCCATGAGCACTTTTCGATAGGCAAGCAATTATAGGCATATTTGTTTATAAAAAATATTTGATAAAAAATACGTCTCATCTGGTTATCAGATCGGTGAAGGACGATCTCCACCGGCTCTTAGACTATAAACAAATAAGTATAATAGCTATGTATTTCATGTCAATAGCAATAACTTTGTTTAATCCTTTGTCTACCGTTTAAAATCAACATCAATACGAATGGGTTCATCATTCATTACTTTCATTGTAAACGACTAACGCGGATATATCTACTTTCTATGACTTGTGGATTTCCTTCGCCCGAGTAATCTGACAAAAAGATTGTACAAACTTTACTATCTCATTAGTACTGAGGCTTTAACTGCCACGTGCGATTCAGAACACAAGCATTCTGTTGAGGATTCCAATTAGTTAAATGCTCACAGCAAAATTTGACCGGTAAAAGTCATATATAAAATGGAATTACATTTGCCTACCTTTTTATAGATACAGGCGTAAGAAAATGAACACAAAGACTCCATCGTGTCGGTCGTAGACCTCATGCTGTTACCAAGTGCGTAACGACCCTTAGCAACTAGCAATTACTTAATAAATAATAATTACCAGTTTGTAAACATAAAGACGTTAAAATTGATTAAACGAGTCATCTGTAAACATTGCACTTCTAAGAATTGGGCGTTATCTTTGAATGACGAGATTTTTGTAAACAATGCGTTGACATGCATATCATGTGTCCGCACACTATGTTGAAAAACTGCTTATAAGGGGAAATAATTATTGATAGTAATTTTTTTTATTTTTATTTTATTGCCTCAGTAGGCAGACGAGCAAGCGGCCCGCCTGATGGTAAGCGGTTACCGCCGCCCATGGACTAAAGTAATGCTAATCATGGCAATGGCAATGTAATCATTGCCATGATTCGTTACCGTATAACAGAAAGATGAAAATGCTAAAGAAAACTTCGCGCTTAGGAGTTCTTTACAAAGCAGTGTACGTGCATTGTGCACCAACCTGCATTAGACCAGTCTAATATCTAAGACTTAACATCTCCCAATTGTAGAAGACGATCGTTTCAAAAGATCCTAGGGCAGATATTGTAATAACGGAACGTCTACGTAAGGACATTTGGTCTATAAATCTCCTATCTCCGTCCGCTACTGAAAGTAGACCTTCCCACATCAGCATCCATACCTTATTCAATTCTACGTTTAAAGGTTTGACAGCCCCGTGGCGCAGTTGGCTAGACACCAGCTTGCGAAACGAGAGGCCGCGGGTTCGATCCCCGCACCGAGACAAATGTTTTTGTGATCCACAAATATTTGTTTCGGGTCTGGGTGTATGTGAGACCGAAAAGTCTCTCGTAGTTTCTGATACCCACGACACAAGACTTGTATCTTAGTGTGGGATCAGAACTATATATGTGACTGTTGGGTGTATTTATTATTATTTATAAAGGTTATATAATTTGCTGAATAGGCCTGCACCTGGCCACTTTATGGGTTTGTATTGGGGTAGTTGTCACTTTAAACATTTCAATTATGGAAAAAAGGAATAACGAGACATTAATTGCAACCGTGCGAGCCCGCCTCGATCGTTAACACAAACTAATAGTATTAATAAGAAAGTCTATAAAGTTTTCACGCGAAGACTGCTCATTGTCACACTTTTTCGCATAAAATATTCGAGAGCCTCTGTATATACTTTTTATCGTACAAATAAAATTGATGAAACAAGAGACGCTAGCAGACTACTACTTCTCAAATTAGAGCTGAATAAGTTTGCACATATTATGTATGTTTTGAAAGTGTTGGAGGGATCACAATACAAATATGAAATATATTTGTAAGTAAAAGCGAACTGTGCAAGATCCTTTCTATGTCTATGACAAATTTATCTAAACCACTACAACTTATGAGTTACTTTCAAACGTATATTGATAAAAACATAAATCACCGTCAATAAAAAGCGCTCGACCGTATAAAGGTTCGACAGACGATTACACTTTAGTCAGCTGCATACAGACAATAGCCGACCAACTGCACACACATTAAACTTTTAAAACATAAAATTGGGTAGCGCCGTACAATATTCAAAACCCAATTAACACAAATGAATTTCTCGTGCATTTATGACGTGTTTTGTATGAGAATAACAATATAATTTCCTTTTTCAGGCAAAATATTAAATTATAAAACATAATTTAAATTGTTTTTCCATGTATGTTACATACATACACTTTAAATTTGTACATGAACAAAAATTTTCATTCGAGGATATTCCAACATATTTAACATTAATATGTATTGTAAAACAATTAATGAGCTAGTTAAAGGATCCCACTAATATAATTTTACTTTCTTAACATACAACCAATTTCTGAACTTACAAAAGAATACCAAAACCATGCCATGGATATCAGAAATTGTAGAAATATATTCAGCAAACCCTCACCCAGACATAACACACAAGTTACATATACTGCATGTGGTTAAATAATCATCAATGAATATACAAGTATGTGTATAACATTATACCTAGTAGACCATAACATCGCAGTAATTAGTACTCTTAGCAGTTAGCATTATGATCATTAGCAAATTACACTAATCTATTATTTTTATTAATTATGAGACAAACAATTTATACTATAATCTCAGGGGAAATTTTCAATATGGGGTTTATTTAATAAGTCAATTATAAAAGGTAATTTAATCCCCGAGCTATATGTAGCCTATTTAGGCAATATTTCATTGAATTCATAATGGGGTGAAAAGAAATGGAATATGATTTCAATAGCTCTGGTCCATTGAAATCATGTGATGATATAAGGACAAATTTGGACAAAAAGAAGAAGTGTGTAGTCCGCCAACCTGCACTAGGCCAGTGTGGCGGACGGCTAAGGTTAACCCTCTCAGTTGAAGGGGAGGCCTGTGCCCAGCAGTAGGATGTTATGGGCTGATGATGATGATTTACAATAAAATAAAATTAGCACTAGTAGTTCAATATTTTAAAGGAATAACTTCCAATGTGGTTCAGCTATGCTATAATGCAGTAGCACAGTCTAAACAGAAAACCAAAAACTATAACACTATATATACTACAACATAGATATTGAAGTTGGAAATACATTTGTAAATTTTCAGTGTATTAAGCAACAACTTATAGCTATTACTTACTTGACTGATAATGAGAAATCACCAGGGCTTGATTCACTGATCCTAATCAAGAATCCACCTTCCGGTTTGTTTGCTAGGAGTTTCTCTGCGTCTGCCCTGGTGATCCTTCCGTAATACCAACTGAAAACATTGTAAACTGGTCAATATCTGTTAAGTAATTTATGAAATGTAAGCTGTCATGAGACTGCTTGTTGGTCCCACAGAATAAGTGAGGAGTGTGCCCTAAGAGTATCTAGTTTCGATTTTAGGTTAGTGCAGTTTTATTACAGAACAGAGTCTGCAAATGAGGGTCCAGTTTAGACAATGATGTTCAAAGCTTGCTCTGGGTAGACTACATCTAACAGTGGACATAAGCTTAATAATATCAGGAACTTGAAAATATATAGAGTCAAGAAACTGTTATTATAAGAAATACACCAATACTGTACCCTCTACTTTGTCTACTTTTTTTCACTACTTTTCCATCTACTTTGACTATGAAAAAATAATTACAGATAGGTATTTCTACGCTCAGCTTTAAAACATTGACAAAATAAAATAATCTGCTACAAACAATGAGAAAATTATAACCATACACATTTTGATAACATTTGCGGATTGAATTTTCCTTATAATTTTACCCACATAGTTACAAGGTGTGCAAGCATTTATTACAATACACACACAATAACCATTGAGATACCTAAAAACTGATATCAAATATAATTTTAGGAAGTATTTGTAGAAAAAGAAATTATTACTACAAATAACAACTCTGAATTGCAAATAAAGACACAAACATATTCATGTAATGAAGTAGGTTACAAATTACAATGTAACAAAATATTTCTGTAAGCCAATAATTTTAGCAGTAATAGAGCTTTTTCAGGTGCAACAATATTGACTGCTATAATTAAATGGTTAAAGACTTCGATCAAATATACACTAGATTGAGGATCGCGAACAAAATCACTTGTCTTAAGTGGCCGAGGTTGCTTATACTTACACATTTGTGTTTCGTACTACGATATGTACAAAAAAGTATTAAAATATAAACAACTCCAGGAAACAATAAACCTTATTTCTTTAAAATAAGATTTAACAAAGCTTATAATATATTTATATTTAAGACATTATGTCATTGAAAACGAGGAAATAAAAATGCCATTTTAAAAGAAAGTCTTTAAGAAATGAGTACAACAATATTCTAAAATAAAACGACACTGTTAGGCAATAAGATTGAAAATAATTTGTTGACATTCGGCGCTCACGCTGTTTTAGAACTAAATAGTTTTTGAAGCGTCCACTTCGAACAGAGTCATTATAGAAAGACATAGAGTGGCTGTTTTTTGTTATGTTTAGGCTTACTTCGTAAGTGTATTATATTCGTTTATATTTGGTAGCAAAAGTAGAAATCGTTGTTGATCACGCCACAGGTTTTGGTATCGAGAAATAATAATTAAAATGAAAACTGCAATTAAAAAACTTAAAAGATTTTTTTTTAATACACCCAACAGTCACATACATAGTTCTGATCCCACACTAAGATACAAGTCTATTGTCGTGGGTATCAGAAACTACGAGAGACTTTTCGGTCTCACATACACCCAGACCAGAAACAAATATTTGTGGGTCACACAAACATTTGTCTCGGTGCGGGGATCGAACCCGCGGCCTCTCGTTTCGCAAGCTGGTGTCTAGCCAACTGCGCCACGGGGCTGTCAAATATAATAATTGAAATCATTATGCTCAGACATTTAGGTACGCACACACACTAAGTTATCCTTTTAATTACCATGAAATAAATTAAAGTAAAATAAATTTCTAAGACGCTTATTCACTTTTTGTTAATTATGTTTTTTTTTCGAATTGCCCGTTATATCCATTTTATCAAAATGCAAAGAGCATATTGTTGATTTTTTACAAGGCTCGTAAAATTCTTCTCGTTCTCTTGCAACTATTGATACCCATTCTGCACAGCGAAATGGATTGCTAGGGAAATTAAAAAAAAGGCTAGTTCTACTCAACTCCCATTCTTGTTCTACTATAACCAATTTTGGACATAGGTTGGCGCATTGTACCAAACATTGGTGAAACAATAATATTATTCGTCAATTTGCTCATATTTATGTCTAATTCTCTATTTATATTTTAAAAATAAATATTTATTGACATAAACTTGCCGAAAAAAAGATATTCCCTCCGATTTTTTTGTATTCCGATGATTATTTTCACAACTTTTAAACGCGCACTGCGGCATGTTGACGTGTTAGCGTTGGCGACGATTGGACCATACTGATTTGAAATAAGACCACATTTTTTGTTGTGCTCTTATTTTTCGGGCCGTTTTTGAAGCGCTCATCGGAAATCTAGTATATATTTGATCGAAGGTTAAAGATGAAAGAGAAAAAACAAGTCCCTACTTAGAAAGTTAAATATCAACATATGACTTTGACTATGACCCTTCCTTTGTTTCTTTGGGCACATTATGTGATCTTCAAAGCAACATTTGGAAAGGCAAATCATCATCATCATCTTGGGCAAAATGCACAGCAGGCATTCTCCTGGAAGGGTGTCTACAAGATGGTTTGAAGCAGTGAGGGAGACGGTGGGAGGCAGCAAACACTGTGCGGTTCACTCCGCCTATGACTGCACCCAATGTAAACTGATCCTGTGTGATCACAATCATCAGCAGTGAGGTAATGGGGAAGAAGAATGATGAAAGTGTTTTAGAAGAACATTAATAGGATAACCCCCTGTTATATGTCACTAAAACAGCATGAACTGCTAGCAAAATGTGGGAATAGAAATTCATCACAGACATGTGAGACAAGTGTATGTAAATGATTATGCTTAGAAATCTATTATGTCATAGCTTTTGTATCCGTATATGTATTTTATAAAAAAGTTCAAAATGAATAATGTAACGTTGTGAGGATGTCAAAAGTGTTTTCCAAAGCTAAAACACAAATTTCAAAAATTTATACCTCAAAAACTATGACTTTCTGCAAGTTGAAATTTTAGGATTAGACTAATAAAAACAAGATCTATCCAACATAAAATTTTCAACTCTCAAATCAATTGTATGTAATGTACAGTCCTTCCATTACTTGTTAGTCACAAATTCAAACTCAGATATAACAATTTGAGAATATATTATCTGTCAGATTCATGACTTATGTGAGACACCATCTGTTTCATTGCATCTTTTGGAATATATTGTTTCTATTTCATCAAGCATCATGGTGACAATTAAAACAATTAACATGTAACAAAACCAATGTGACAATAAAAAGGGTTTAAACATAATTCACTTGTATGGTGTTTATTCTATTAATTCTTACGAAAAAAATTATCTGTTATGAATCAAATTTCTTAAACAAAACTAACAGCCAAAGCAGATATTTATAAGCGAGTGTGAATAATCATGTATCAAAACTGAACATAAAAACGTGAATAACAAATCTCCAGACGCTAATCTAAACAATTTAGATTTACGTGATAAAGCAACTGGTTCTTTGCACTCAGAATTGTTCACAGATGAAGGGGGCATAAATGATTTTTCTCGTCTCATGAAGACCAGAACTCACCTATGACTTTTCATTTGGATATAGTTGCTAGGAATGAGTCCTTCTTTTCCATCTAACTCTGCTCTGTACCAGTTCATATCGTCCTCCATATTTAGTATCTGCAATATCAAAAATTCTAGAAAGAACCTGTCACTTAACTGTACAAAAACAATTTGTACAACACGATAAAAATCACAACTTGCCTTCAGAACTTGATTCTTTCTAAAACTTAGCTCATCATCTGCTGTTGCAGTAAAATCGTGTTTTGCTATAGCCTCCATGATCAAATTAGGCACTTCACTAAAATGTCACCGAATACCAAAATAACTCACGAAGTATGTAAATTATTAACACCGCTACAAGTCAGGGTACTAAAGTAATCATAATGCATGTATTGTCGTACAAAATTATCTATAATTAATGGGTCCTAATCAAAATGCACCAAAAAAATTTTTGAGTCTCCGACTACACATCACTCACTCCACCAGTCACAAAAATGTATATGAGTTGTTGCCACAGAGTAAATTTCAATATTATTTTACGGGCAACACTGTACGATTGCATTTTTCAAGCATAGACTAAAATTATATTATTATAGAGCCTAACACTTAAATATATTATCTCGATACACAATAAACAAAGGAAAATGTTACCTATTTCGTATCGTAACTATAAACTAAGACAGAAATGTAAATATTTAATACATTAAAAAATAAAAATAATTTATCGTTCATCTAGACAAAATACTGCCAAAGTTTACTTTTAGTAAGCGGCATTATTCTAATGACTATAATATATGAATTACGACTAATGTCTAATATATACGAATAGTGAGTAATTTTAGACAACACTTGAATAAATCAATTAATAGTCAAACAAAAAATGATGAATCGTATTAATATAGCAGAAAAACAAAGCGCTAACAATAAACGAAACGAATTACGAATACGTTATACCTACGGCAAAATTAAATTTAAATGACAACGGTAAACACGTGAGTGATAATATGATTAATTAGTGTAGTAAATAAATGATGTTATGAACTTAACTATAAACGGAAGGAACGATTTTAAGCTAAGATCGATATAATATTTTAGAAAATTCAGAACGGGTGGACTAGGCAGCGTTGCCGCCCATAACCAAAAATATAGGCCGAAAGGTTGCAAGTTTTAAATGGTTTATTTCTAAGATTACTCATTTTAAACTTAATTTCTTATTCGATACGATTCCTGCCAAAAAGTACCTACTCATTGAGTAAAAGTTTTGAATGCAAAGTATCGGTATCGAACGGCAATGTACTCGATACCACAAAGTATCGATACTTATTCATGTCCCTACTCCCTAGGTATGTCAACTTTGACAATGACGTAAGGTTGACAGTTCTTTCATGTCCATTTTGCCTCCCAGTGGCATTATACGCGTAAGTAATTTTTAAAATCTAATGATATTTACTAAATCTTTCAACTTTATTTGGTGAAAGTTTTTGAATCATGATGTAGGTTTATTGTTTTATTGATTACTTTGCGTATTTCTCTTAGTTTAGTTTAGTGATGTACTAAAATCCGTGTGAATACTTTCAGGTTTACTCGTAACTCAAACAAACGCAACGATGTCGGGAGGATTAGACGTGCTCACTTTAAGTGAAGAGGATGTCACCAAGATGCTTGCAGCAACCACCCACCTTGGGTCGGAAAATGTTAACTTTCAGGTTAGTAACAATACAGATCTACTCGTAAACATAACCTCAAACTAGCATGATGATAAGAGAATCCGTTCCATTTACCACTGAAAACAGTGACGATCCATTCTCCCAACTGATAGTTCCACGTGGTAATTTTATTTTGAACTCTGTAGAGCTGGGTATAATGCAGAATTTTGTTTGTAGATGGAGACATACGTGTACAAACGCCGCGCTGATGGCACACACGTGATTAACCTACGTCGTACATGGGAGAAGCTCGTCCTGGCAGCTCGTGCTGTCGTTGCTATCGAAAACCCCGCGGACGTGTTCGTCATCTCGTCGCGTCCTTTCGGTCAGCGCGCTGTGCTCAAGTTCGCCGCACACACCGGAGCAACCCCTATTGCTGGACGTTTCACTCCTGGTGCCTTCACTAACCAGGTAAGGACTTTATGCACTAGATCTCATATCTGCGGTGAAGATGGTACTACATGCTTATTAGTTATGAAGTATGGGTATAATTAGGAGAGTAAATTGTATTGGAATATAACCAGCTGTTTGTGCAGTATTGTGCATGATTTACATGTTTAGTGTAAATATTCATTTAGAATAAAACTTATAATAAAAATATCAAGATTTGAAATCCATATACTTGCAAATATAACAGTGATAAGTATGTCAGAGGAGTATCATCTACAGAGATGAGATCAAAAACTTAAAAGTTTATATCAATTGTTATATATTGTTATATGTTAATATGTATACAATCCTAAACAAAAATACCACTACAAATCAAAGAAGCTTGTCAATTACTATGATGACAACATAACTAAGGAACCACTGAATTAATGATTAAACTTTTGTCTGAGTTCCTTTTCTTATTCTTATGTTACATATACATAAACACTGAATTTCATAATTTGTATTTTTTTACACAGATCCAAGCAGCTTTCCGTGAGCCTCGTCTCCTGATTGTGCTGGATCCTGCTCAGGACCACCAACCCATCACTGAGGCTTCATATGTCAACATTCCAGTCATTGCTCTCTGCAACACTGACTCTCCCCTCAGATTTGTTGACATTGCCATCCCATGCAACACAAAGGTATGTCAATCTACATACTACTACATAATTAGTGTCAGAAGAGTCATTTCAACAAATAAGGGTTCCTATCTGGATGTTGTGAATTAGGAATAAAGTTCAAAGATTGTTTTGTACATTAAATCAACTTCTTCATTCTTATATTCTTTCTTCTTTCTTTACAATTTAACATATATTTAGCATAGTTCAACTTTTAGTAGATGCAAATAATATGATATTAATTATTTTGCATCAACAATATCTTTATTAAAAAATTGAATACAATTAAGATTACAAGCATTTGTTTCATTGAAACCAGTGTTTTTTATGTTCACATTATGGCCTTATATAATGAGAGCTTTATTTGATTTTCAGTCATCACACTCCATTGGTCTGATGTGGTGGTTGCTGGCTCGCGAAGTTTTGAGGCTGCGCGGTGTGCTCGCGCGTGACCAGCGCTGGGATGTCGTCGTCGATCTGTTCTTCTACCGTGACCCTGAAGAGAGCGAAAAGGAGGAACAGCAGGCTAAGGAACAGGTTAGTTCATACATTACATGATGAACGGGAGATCATCTCTCGCTGGTCGGCACTTTTTCTGGACCCCATTACGCTTACCATCAGGTGCAATGGGGTCACTTTGCCGTGCCAGAATAAAAAAAAAAAAAAAAAATTACAGTATACTTTTTTATGTGTATATTAATACTAGTGTAAAATAATCTTCAGTTAAAACAGCATTGAAAATGCCAAAAAATAATTAGGAATTATTTTAAACATTATAATAAAGGCATAGAAAGTTAACTTCACTACCTCACTTGTTCATATTAATTTTAATGGCAGTGACATCATGTTTGCCATCAGACTTTAAAAATTCTACCTATTTGTAACTAGATTTGAAAAATTGGTTTGAATTAATTGTAGTAATAATTATAGTATTATGGTAAAATATTGCTTAACTCCATTGATTTGATTGAATTGGTACTATTTAAGTAAAAAGTTTTTCAATTTAGCAGTTGATACACAAATTTCATATATAATGATAATAATTGTCATGATTTAAACCATACATAAAATTGATTAAAACACCTTGAAAAATCTGAAATGTTCCTTAATAAGCAATACTGATAATTTACAAATTACAAATTTATTTTAATACAAATTACACACGTACAGGACATACAAGTAGTAAAAAGTATACAATGATAACGTATGCAATTAATTATTGACCCACAAGTAACAGTATAAAATGGTCCCCTCACTAGGCAAGCCTGTATCGAGGGGTCCCATTGTATCGATATAATAGTATGAGTATCGTATTCGCTCACGAGTAAACTTATAACAATTAACCAATTAGGTATCACTTATTCTCTAATACAAAACAAACTAAAATCTATTTTTAAAAACTTACAAGACAACAACAACAAGACACCACATTTCCACACAACAAAATAAAATTATAAATATAACAGCAACAAGATAGACTAATAAACTAAATATTATTTGTTTTTAGGCTGTTGTTCCCGTCAAGCCTGAGGTACCTCCACCAGTTCACGAAGACTGGAATGAGACTGTAGAGCCTGTAACATCCTGGGCTGAGGACGCCCCCGCCGCACCCGCTGCTGCACCCGCTCCGGCCTTCGGAGCACCTGCTGCGCAAGAAGACTGGGCTGCACAGGTAACTACTATAAAAATCACTGTAAATAGTGAACTGTTAAATTATAAAATACACACCCAACAGTCACATACATAGTTCTGACCCCACACCAGGATACAAGTCCTGTGTCATGGGTATCAGAAACTACGAGAGACTTCGGTCTCACAAATACCCAGACCTGAAACAAATATTTGTGGATTACACAAACATTTGTCATGGTGCGGGGATCGAACCCGCAGCCTCTCGTTTCGCAAGCCGTTGTCTAGCCAATTGCGCCACGGGGCTGTCAAAATTTATTATCTTTGAATCATTTAATTAAAAGAGTTTACTTTTATCAAAGATTTTTTGCTAAATTAATAATGTCAAGTTCATATATTTTTTTATAGCTGATTAACCTATAAACATGAATATATATAATATGTATTTTAATTTGTTTACAGGTTCCTGATGAATGGAGCACAACTGCCGCTCCCCCCGCCACCGGCACTCCCTCATGGGGTGGATCTGGCCAGGACTGGAGCGCATCGTAAAACATACCTTTACATCGGTTAATATAATATAAAACCGAACTTTTTGTTTCATTAACAGCCTCCTCACATATCAAGACCAGAAAAATAGATTAAAATTGTTTTTGCAGCAACACTTTTAAATCAACTAGGAAATGAATATGCTTAAAAGATTAATTAAAACATATTAATGTTATCTAGCCCATTACATTACGAAATGAAAGAAATGAGAGCTGAAAAATTAAGATATTTTTAATTCTGTCCATAAATGTAAAATCTATAAACGCAAGTGTAGTTTGGATTTCCTTGGTTCGACAATATTCGAAGCAGTACACTTTTGAAAGTTGTTTTAGTTGTCACTTGGTAGTACTGTTTGGCTGACCCTCCACTTATGTATTGAGCATCCATGATTTTGACTGTGGTGTCATTAAGCAGCAACCCCTATAAAAAAAGTAAAATGGGTAGAATTGTTTTTTAATAGGCATGTAAACTTTAAAGCCTATTGAAATGGTTCACCATTCAGTGTTTATATATTATCATATTCTTCCTCCAGGAAGTATGAAGAAATAGAATGATACATACATAAACTACGATGTCCCTAGGTGCGCTTCGAGCAGTATCAGGTTTTATATGTTCTATGCTGATACCATTTATCTTCTGTGGCCGTGGAAGGTAAAGCAAAATTTCTCCTTTAGATCCGCTGGAAATAAAAGGGGATAAGCTATTGTACACACATATATATGAGACAGACTCGTGCATTTATTGCCGAAGAGGCAGGCAGAGTAGTTTATATTATACTATAAATTATTAAAAGTCGAGATGGCCTCGAGGTTTAGGCACGCAGTTGAGAATCTCGACGGTCGGTCGCGGGTTCAAACCAAGTTGTGTATATTCACAAATAATTATCACGAACTTAAACGGTGAAGGAAAACCGTGAGTAAACCTGCACACCTAAAAGTTCTTAGGAAATTTTTAGATGTGCAGTCCGCCAACACGCACTGGGCCAGCGTTGTGGACTAAGGCCTATACCCTCTCAGTCGTAGAGGAGGCCTGTGTCCAGCATTGGGACGTATATGGGCTGATGATGATATAAATTATTTGTTCAGTGCTTCAAGCGTGAAAGGATATCAGTGTAAAGAGTTAATGTATAATATGCTTACGTGAAAGGCCAGCAATCTGAAGGCACAGGTCTCCGATGGGCTAATATCGTGTTGATGGGTGGAGATGCACGCCACAGAGGCACAATACCCCATAACGCAAGCCGGCCCCTCCATTCCTCTGTGTCGCTACCCTTCTCAGCAGTAATCCCTTCTATGTAAGTGTAAGTAATTCCTTTGGGTGTATCTGTAATTATATAATACTTACCAAGACGTTTTTAGAATAAATTTCGTTATATATATTTTTTACTTTTTAAAAGTAGTGATGGCCTCGAGGTTTAGGCGCGCGGTCTCAAACCTCTGACTTCGAAGTTATGTGTGTATTCAAAAAGATTTATCACTTACTTTTATGGTGAAGGAAAACATCGTGAGGAAATCTGCACACCTAAAAAGTTCTTAGGAATTTCTTGGGTGTGTAGTCCGCCAACCCCACTAGGCCAGAGGCCGGCAACCTTTTGTGTCAGAAGAGCCAAAAATTACAATTTACAAAATTTCAAAGTTTTTAAAGAGCCGCAAAAAAATTTCTTGTCCACAATTAATAGTACTTGAATAAATTAAATTTTAATACAAAATAAAAAACTAATCTTTAACTAATTTATAGGAAAAATATCTATTTATTCATATATATAAGTAGTGTATTTCAACATCAAATTAGATAATCACTTTTTATTTAAGTAAAAACTTAAAACAATTAATCATTTACTTACAACACTAACTTGTACACCAATAACAAACAATTGAGCAAACACATTCAATAGAAGCGATGGCTTTTGCGTTGGTTATTCAAGTAGAAAATTTTAACTTTAATAAACAATGTAACTTGTATTTAAAAATAAAAACAATAATATACATTTCAGCAAACAAATGCAATGGGAGCGTTGGCTTAGCATGGTTTTAGAAAGTTTAGCTTTTGGCTCATAATTTGTTGTTTTAAGTTTCAAACATGACTCTAAATTGTCATTTATTAGTTGGCTTCTTACTTTACTTTTAATTATACTCATGCAAGAGTTCGCTTGCCCGCACGAATATGTCGATCTGAAGATAGTCAGCACTCCAGATGTCAACTTCTTCACCTCACTGTAGCAATCTGGAAGACTATTCCATGCATTGAATATAAGTGCCTCAACTCGCGGCATTTCTTTTAAAGTTGTCCACTTTTGTTGCGTTACGTACGCACATTTCTGGACCTCCAACTCTTCCACTTGATATTCAACTCTATAAATTTTCCACTACACAAAGCTTTACTTTTTTGAATCGATCAATTGCATTCTAGAGATCCAGTATCAGCTCCGAATGGATCAATGTGGATTTCGTTACTATTTGTTTTAAGAGGATTTACTATCACATTATCGTTATAGTGGTTTTGAATTTCTGAAATCTCTCAGCAAATTCATCTTTTTTTTTTATAACTGTGCTGAAGTAATTCATGTCAGCAATTGCACTGGTTTTATTGCGATATAGCTTAAAAAATTGAAAATGAAGTAATTTATCGCTCTGAATATCTTCTGCAAAAATAATAAATTTTTCTTCGAAACAAACCAATTCTTCTACCAAAACATAGGCTGGGTTTCCCTTTCCTTGCAGTTTTACAAGTATCAGCGCATTTAATTTCTCCGTGATATCCACCATAAAGTAAAATTTTTGCAACCATTTGCCTTCTCTAACTCACGGTGATTAATGCCTTTTTCATTGAGGAATGTATATATTTCATTCAAACACAAAGAAAAACGTTTCAACACCTTACCTATGGAAAGCCATCGCACTTTATTGTGATGAAGGAGGTCGGAATACTGAGTCTCCATTTCGTTTAAAAATTCTTTAAACTGACGTTGGTAGAGTGTTTTTTACAAGATGCTGTAACAATCTCGATTACCAAATTCATGATCTCAACTATTTCAGGCGGAAACGTTTGGGCACAAAACGCTTCTTCATGTATTATGCAGTGAAATGTAAGAATTTCGTGGTTAATTTTGTTGTGAAGATTCGTTGTTGTCCCTTTATTTTTTCCTGTCACAGCCAAAGCACTGGTGAAGACGCCAAACTTTCCTTCGTCGAAAGCGAATTAAAACTTACATAGAAACATCCAAAGACGGCATCATTCGAAGCTTCCGACGGACTGCCGACATGACGACACGTGCCACGGGGAAGGGGTACGGTGAAGAGCGAGTACAAGTGTCTAAGAGATAGAAATGGTGCCTAATCCTCGTTAAGCGATTCAGAACGATTTTACAATTATTTAAATATAAAGTAAATAATATTTTCGCATGGAACTAAAGAGCCGCAGCTTCACATCCAAAGAGCCGCATGTGGCTCGCGAGCCGCAGGTTGCCGACCCCTGCACTAGGCCAACTTGGTGGACTAAGGCCTAATTCCTTTCAGTTGTAGGAGGCCCATGCTCAGCAGTGTGACGTGTATGGGCTGATGATGATGATGACTTTTTACATCGGCATTCCCGAAGAAGTAGGTAGTGTCTATGTAAGATTATTAACCGAGCGTAATTTCAGTCTCCGTGCTAAGAATTTTCCAAAGAAAAGGGCTTGGGAATCGAACCCTGTCCTGACCGCACGCCGCACGCTTATTGTGCGGGATCAATGAGGCTGTACCTAATATTGATAATTTAACATGCACATTCGGAGTAGCGGGCATAGGCTTGTATAAAATAATAATTAAGTATATGGACTAGTATAAAGAAAATTATTTATTACCTTCTCTGCTATTATGTGCGAATACCGTAGTCCTTGCGCGCATAATGTTTCTATAAATAAATATTTTAAAAGTAAATACAACCTGAAATAATAACTTAGGATTCAAAGTTTAAGATATGGTAATGTGTTTCTTAGCATTTTAAAGTTATTGAATAAATTATCATCAATTTCCATTATCATGCATTTACAAGGTTTTTTTTTATAAGAGGCACATAAAACATTTTATATGAAGAATGAACATTTGTCCGAGCGAAGATCGTACCTCAATTTCTTTGTAGTCACCTTAATGTAACCTAGAATGTTTTAAGAATAATTTAAATATGTTACTATTCATCTAGAAATACCCGGGGTGGTGGTTATATGTAGGTATATAATAAAAGTAATTTAAACGAGAATTGCTTTGATGTCACGGAAACATAACATCAAGTTAGGGGCCGTCCATTAATCACGTGTGTCTCGAAAGGGGGGAGGGGTAAATATCACAATATCACGAAATATCTCAAGAGGCGGGGGGGGGGGGGGGGTTTGTAATAAGATCCTATTACGTGTATAAATTTTTTCGTCAAACGTGATTAATGGACGACCCCTTGGACATAACAACGTTTACACTATATTGTACGTTCAAATGAATTATTTTTTCGGACAAATGGACGTTACACCATGTATTTAAAACAAAATATGTAAACGTTTCATTTTGCTCTATTTTTTTTGTGTTTCGTTGTTAAATGCCCAGGCATTACTCCAGAGTAAGAGTTATTCTTGTATCTTTTGTCCGTACCTAATCGGGGTCCAACTCTCAAGTTCTCGCGCTAAAAAATTTTTTGATATCAGGACCAATAAGATAGTCCATATGAAAATACTGTGGTAATAGACTTGTAGATATAATAGTCATTACCAACTCTTAATAATGTGCCATGTTACTACATCGATAAGTTAAAACAAGATTACTCACTTTAAATGATATTGAATTTTTGAATATTCTAACATCAAATATTTCATTCTGTCGTGGCAGGCTTGGTTTACACGCGTTGATCGATTTGTATACACTGCGTACAAAGTTATGCATATCAATTTCCGATATTACTCGATCATATGTCTTGAAATAAGTTTACAATTTGCAAAAAGGGCACACGCTCTTTGACGACCTTTTTTTTCGATAAATTACACCAATATTTTGGCAACAGTAATTTAAGTCCCACGTATGTAATAGGCGACACGCCTATCGGCGGTGTACATTTCTAGAGTTTGGGATGCTACAGAGAATTTCATAATAGAAAAACCCAATGCCAAGCAAATGATTTCATAGTGAAATATATTTTTTTGTTACCTATGGGAGAGTCTCCAAGACTATTTTAGGAACAGACACAAAACATTATAAAAATTTTAATGTGCTAGAGCTTTGTTAAAGTCATTAGTTTACTCAATACAAGGAATGTAATAGAAATTGCGCAATACGCAATGAAGTTTTTCTTACTAATCAAATTGACGGGGACTATATTATAGTCTGTAATTATATCTTAAAGCTTATCCTACTAACAAGTAGGATAAATTTCATGCGTTACAAATATTACCTACAAGTCAAATTTTAACATTACATAGGTACAGTCTTTTTATTTATACATACCTTTAAACGACTTATTTAATAAGCCAATACCTTTAAAGCTTATGAATTGTCTGTAATCCCGCTAAGGAAAGCGATTTTAGTGTATAATTAAAGGAATGTATGCGTCACTCACGTAGTGTCACGAACTTGGTACTTGGAATAACCTTAGTAATTAAGTCCGCTCTTGGCAACTTGTTAGACATCCAGAGAGACGCTGAAATCAAGCCAATTAAAGCATCTCGAGTAATTATAGCAGTTAAATTAATGGCGCTTACGATATTACTGTACTGTAAGGCTGGGAGTTTTGCTAGATTTTTATGCATTCATTGCAGGGATGTTATGGAGCTCCGTAACCGAAACTATCGGATATCCGAAATAAAAATATATCCGTAACCGTAACCGTATCCGTTTCAGAAGTTTCGAATAGTTTTGTATAAGGGTGGGGAGTCTAAAAAAAAACGACGTTTCGACTTTCGACAGGTTTTTGTTTCACTGTTCACGCGCCACGTGAATCTTGCAGTTTGTTTGTTTTTCTATACTTTAATCTAATATCCGTAACCGAAACTATCCGAAAATTACGGGTAATCCGAAATAATTACATATCCGTAACCGTATCAGAAACCGATATAATTTTATTCCTATATCCATATCTGTATCCAGATCCGAAATATCATATCCATAACATCCCTAATTCATTGACAGCCCTGTGGCGCAGTTGATAGATACCAGCTTGCGAAACGTGAGGCGGCGGGTTCGATCCCTGCACCGAGACAAATGTTTGTGTGATTCACAAATATTTGTTTCGGGTCTGGGTGTTTGTGAGACTGAAAAGTTTCTCGTAGTTTCTGATACCCACGACATAAGACTCGTATCTTAATGTGGGGTCAGAACTATGTATGTGACTGTTGGGTGTATTTATTGTTTATTTATACGCACTCACGCCTGATTCCGCGAAGGGGTAGGCACCATTTTATAAGTAGCACGTTATAAGGGGCAAGCCTATTGCCTTTTTTGGGTACATATCAAGACTCCCAGCTGTTATTGAAAATTACCAAATGGAAAAACTCTATAACACTTTTCTTGACCCGGGAATGAACCCATGACCTCAAAATTGCATAGACCACAATTTTGCATTCAGGGCATATTTTTATCCCAATAAAGTTTTCCCAATAAAGTGATTAATGGGTTCATAAATTTCGTTACGTGCGTCTTCGTGTCTATTTAGAACCATAATTGTTGTTTAAATTTAGAATTCAAACTTCAAAGGGCAGCGCACTGTGGTACACAAAAGAGAATAAGTAAACGTTTTGTGGCAGACAAAACAAAACTTAAATTGCATTTATTTTTACTTTTCTAACCAGTATTCATGTTTTTTAATTAGTGTATCTTAATTAACTAAAAGAAAGAAACATTTAAACCTCCTTTTTTGAGAATGTTTTATTTACTTAATAAGGGTACGAGTTGGGCCTCATTTACTATTTCAACGGGATGAGCCTTAGGCCACCA
This sequence comes from Hemaris fuciformis, assembly GCA_907164795.1. Taxonomy (NCBI): domain Eukaryota; kingdom Metazoa; phylum Arthropoda; class Insecta; order Lepidoptera; family Sphingidae; genus Hemaris; species Hemaris fuciformis. The sequence continues at coordinate 13,580,120 of OU015440.1, forward strand.
CACTTAGGGGTGGTGGACTGAACTGGCTCGTTAAACTATATTGATTTACTAGCCGGTGGGCCCCACTGGCCTGGGCGCAATTTATTATTATTTTACATTAAAGGAGTCTATATTCTTACCCAAGATCCATCTATGTCAATACCAGGAAACCAAGGAATTGGTTAAGTAGCTCTTAAGTTTATTTTTTAGGACATAGAAATCTTTCCACTCCAAAATATCGGTATCTATGCTAATATTAAAATTGCGAAAGTTATTTGCCGGCCTGTCTGTATTTTCGCCTAAACCGCTGGACCGATTTGAATGAGTTTTGATATGAAGTCTTTGTACTTTTTTATAAATTTCGCTGGGACAGAGTAGGGTCCAATACAATATATAATGCATTCACAAAATAATGCTCAAAAACTTATGTCAGGCATTTACTACGAGTAATAAAAATGTTTGTACTTTTGTATAAGTGTTTCCGTGGCGTGAACGCGGAATTTAATAAGAAATAATAATAAATACACCCAACAGTCACACACATACATACATGGTTCTATGGTTCTGACCCCACACTAGGTTACAAGTCCTGTGTCGTGGGTATCAGTAACTACGAGAGACTTTTCGGGCTCACAAACACCCAAACCCGAAACAAATATTTGTGGGTCACGCAAACATTGGTCTCGGTGCGGGGATCGAACCCGCGGCCGCTCGTTTCGCAAGCTGGTATCTAGCCAATTGCGCCACGGGGCTATCAACAACTGCTGCTGTTTGCTGTTTACAATTGCGCCCGGGCGGAACCGGGTCCCACAACTTGTAAATACCTTGTACCTTTATAAATCAAGTAGAAAACTCACCCACTAAACCCACAGCGATAACAAACGCAAAGACAATAATCTTGCCCTTCCAGCCTCCTTTATTTTCTTTACGACCATTGCATAACTTGTCAGTATGTCGATGTACACGTTCGCGTAATGGATCTGTTGGTTCGTTGAACTCAAAACGCTTCGCTCTCCTTCCGCAAACTTTTCCTGGCGAAATGTATAGAATGTACCCTGACAAGGTTCCACATAATTAATCACGTTAGCGCACAAAGGTAGACAGTACACTGATATTGTGTTACGCTACATGTGTCTGAGCTCATAACAGATTTGCGAACAATGCGCCATCTTGTTAACTGTGTTGTTTTGGATGTATGTTAGTGAGCCGTCTCGAGGAAATTTATTATTTAATACAGTTGAGAATCATATAGTAGTTCCAGTGTTTAGGCTTTATTCTGACGCAGGTTGGGATTAGAGGGTAAATCAAGAAGATAGCTATGGCATTATAAATTCTATAGAGATTTTTTTCATCATCATCAGCCCATATACGTCCCACTGCTGGGCACGGGCCTCCTCTACAACTGAGAGGCCTAAGTCCACCACGCTGGCATAGTGCGGGTTGGCGGACTACACACCTAAGAAATTCCTAAGAACTTTCAGGTGTGCAGGTTTTTTTTTTTAATGGGAAAGGAGGCAAAAAAGTGCAGGTTTCATCAAGATGTTTTCCTTCGCCGTTAAAGTACGTGATAATTCTTTGTCAATACACACATAACTTCGAAAAGTCAGAGGTGTGTTTTGGGGTTTGAAACCGCGACCGTCGATATACTTATTTTTTTTTGTGCATTAAAAAACATACTTCACGCATTTGAGACAACGAAGTCTTCAGACGTTTGTGATATTCATAAAACAAGATTTTTTACCGACTATTTATGTTAAAAAATTTTTGTTGTTATATTCCGGAAAACCGAGTGTATGTTATTATCATTATTTTTAATTACATAGGGTTTACAATGACATCGAAAAAATGTGGTATAGAAACGTTTTCTATAAACACAAATATATACACACAAAATATTCTACATTAAGTAATGGCATGATTCCGTTTAAAATTCATTTAGTCTATAGACTAGCTTTTGCTCGCGACTCCGTCCGCATAGACTACAGGGTTGGGTTCAGAAAGAAAATAGTAGTCTATTTTACTCCACAGAGTCCCATTTATGTCCATACCAAAAAATCATTCAAATCGCTCAAATAGATGTGAAACGTGTGCCGTCGCGCACCGGCCGGCCGGCGCCTTGTACATCATTGCGCGCTTGATCATTTTTTCGCTGCGGTGTGTTACTTCTAAGATACTCATTGAAATCAATTAATGATGTAAAGGGCAAATTTCTTTTAAATACTTGTGATGAATAACGTATTTATTTGGATAAGGATTAACATCATCTTTATAAAAACACCTTCACAAATAATGCTTTATTTTAGAACAAATTTGGTTGGCATAAAAAAGGTTATAATAAGCCAAACTTAAAAGATAGACATTATGCTGTCGCGGACTTTTTTTTAGAACTTTTAAAGGGGAACAATTCTCTCATACATTATTTTAGCGAAACTTTAACCGTTTCCGCAGCGCATGCAGCGGAAGCTCTCAAAAGAAAAAAAAGCCCCCGATCTAAAAACATTTATTATTGGTGCTTCGCTCGTATTGGTGTTAGCGTGATGTTATATAGCCTATAGCCTTCCTCAATAAATGGGCTATCTAACACTGAAAGAAATTTTTCAAATCGGACCAGTAGTTCCTGAGATTAGCGCGTTCAACCATACAAACAAACAAACTCTTCAGCTTTATATATTAGTAAAGATATAAGCATAATACATGAAACTTTTTGGAGACCTTGTAGTAAGTAGATTTGCGAGATTGTCGTCTGAATTTATAGCTCTTTTTTTGGTTTATCCGCTCAAGGACAATCGTCTGTGAACTCTTTGGTAAAGACATTTACGTTTAGACTATGTAGGTACATATCTATCAAGACGGTGAATTAAACACACTTATTATATTGAACTTATGAAACGAAGCGTTTCTAATATTATAATTGGTTGTTATACAAGCTTTAACGAGATAAAAGTAGCCGAAGATTATTTCAAGGGACCTATTTGTGTAGTACCAAAATTCATCACGAGCGGTTTAGCAGTTTATCTTTGAATATGTTATAAACAAACTTACTCTAGGTTTGAACACAAAAATTACCTCCTCTCCAATCTTGGGTGTTATACGAAATAATCAATCATAAACTTTGATATTTTAACTTTATTCCAAGTGTACTACAAAAAGTGATAAAGCGCTAAAACGGTTGCAAGTTAAAATGAGAAATTCATATTGATTCTGAAATTGTGAGAGTCAACTTATTGTATTTAAAAATGAGACTCGAAAGTTAAAGACATGAATTAAAGGAAAGGAAAACAAGTCGAAAATTTCATGAAATGCAAATTTCACTTCATCGGCAAACAAGTCTGTTTAATATTGTTGTTATTGAGTTTAATTAATTTACAATTAAAATCAGAAAAAGTAATACAATTTTTGAATTTTCTCTCATGGTGTTTCGATTGGAGCGTTTCCGTTTTAAATTGTATTGAATATGTTTTTACATACACTCACGCACGTATTTCTGAAGTAGTCAGATTTTTAGGCCTATATTCCATTCCATATAGAAAGACGTATGCTTATTACTGTAATAGCGGACATATTTTAGTCGCTGTCCTGCTGATGAGAATTTCTGTACACAAAACCCCGATAAAACTGCCCGATCTCGGAATCAAAGCCGGGCGTATTTATGACACGTCTCATACTTATTGGCGAAGCAAACGTAGCAGGCGCATAAACATTGTATAAAAGATTCAAAATGAATTAAAAAACAACTGCATTTTTTTGATGAAAACTTTACAAGTAATTAAACATAAATACGTAATGAAACGCACTTATTAATTTCATTATACGAAGTTAAAAACTCAAGACGAATATGAAATTAAAACGAAGCTCAAAATGTGTTCTTTGATTGCCGGATAAAAAGAGACGAGCTTAATTAAATTACGCCCTTTATAAAGGGAAAGTCTTCGATCTCGGAAGTGATCGACAATAGGAAGTAATGGAATTGGCGGTTAACGGAAACTGTTCTTCGATGTTGAATCATTTATTCAGCGCAGTGACTATGTCAACCCATATACGTTCTCCTGTAAGTCGTGATGGCCTCGAGGTTTAGGCACGCGGTCGAAAATCTCGACGGTCGCGGGTTCAAACCCCAGGCACACACCTCTGACTTTTCGAAGTTATGTGTGTATTCACAATGAATTATCACGTACTTTAACGGTGAAGGAAAACATCGTGATGAAACCTGCACACCTAAAAGTTCTTTGGAATTTCTTAGGTGTGTAGTCCGCCAACCCGCACTAGGCCAGCGTGGTGGACTAAGGCCTAAACCCTCTCAATGGTAGAGGAGGCCCGTGCCCAGCAGTGGGACGTATATGGGCTGATGATGATACGTTCTCCTGCAGGAAAGGCCCGAGAATTCTTACGTGTGCTGGTTTCTTCGCGATGTTTTCCCTTCACCGTTAAAGTGCGGGGTAATCCATTGTAAATAAAAAAGTCTATTTGTGATTTTGATCTGCGACCGCTGATATTTCGTCGTGACTTAATGCAGTGACATTGAATGCCTGTACTTAATTTATTTACTCTTTATTATATTGCCACATTATTTATTATCCCGGTAAACGGTCTACTAAAATCTAACTTAATGTCGGTTTTCTGTAAGACTGGGTATCAATGGGTATGTAGGTATATACTTTGTCTTCTTATATTTGGTTTGATTTGGTTCTTGTAAGGCCAAGTCTTGTCAGATGACATATAAGGTATGATTTGTTTCGATCAAGACGTTTTGAGTTCGTCTCCCAGGAAAATTAAAGTGCTTTTGAAGTTTTGCAGAAAGAATTACTCAGTAGAAGCGCAGTGTTTCAAAATAAGAGTAATATATAACGTTACGTCCACAATTTAGTACATGAAACTTGATAGGTCTTTCGAAAGACAGCTGTTGTAGACCTCTGCCTACCACATTACGAGATTCAGGCGTGAGTGTATATGTGTAATAATATTTACAAAAAACAAATAATAATTTAGAAGAACAAATTTAATTACACTCATGTCGTAAGTTTCACTAGGCGAAGCCTTACTGAGCTGTTTAAGCTCATCTATAATTGATATTGAATTTTCTAAGTATTAAGTAATTCAGACAAGGTCACAAGTTGAAAACTGCGGTGGCGTGTTCGCAAGTAATCTTAACGCTTTAAAATTATTCATATATTATTATTAATTCAGATGAAACATAGGTGAGGTGGGTGGCGCGAATCGTTGAACACCTTGTGAAATATTCCTTAGTTGGTTGTTTATTTAATGACGCACACGTGGGCGTGAGTATTGCTGACCGCGCTGGTTTTGTGCGTTGAAAAAACGGTGCTTAATAGGAAAAGAACCCTTTGAAGTAGTGTGGCAAAATTGCAACGGTATTCAGGTTTTTGGCTACTTTCTCGGTATATGTATGTGGAAGATGTAAGCTTTGGTTGTGTCGGGCAGTGTGTGAGACTTATGAAATGATTTTAAATGGCCAGTAACAGCATGAGTCTGTAAATGTATCTTAACGCTCAATATTAGAGTGGACTTGAACAGTTGGAGAAGATAGGGTTTAGAAATAATCACTTTCTACTCCTTCGTGAATAATTATTTCGGAACAAAGAGCTGCAGGAAAATTCGTCTATTTCATATTAGGTTTAAAATTCCATTTTCGATTAGATCCATTTTAGTTCACGCTTGTGGCCTCGACTAGGCATAATCCGGGGAATGAGTGGGCCACACGCATAGGACAGATCTTTGGTTCGTTCCCAGGATTCGGCAAACGGTGATTTAATACATTTTTACAGCTAAAGTAATGCGTCATAAAGGCATTCAATTAAAATAATATATCTCAAACTATTTGGAGAGAAAAACGCCAACAATGATGATTTATCGAAGCCTCAGCGGGTTACTTCAATCTACATTTTTCTCGTGGAATAGGGTCAATCACTTCTACAACAGAGCGTTGACCTACGGAGTTCTTTTGAGTTACACGCTCGCAGATATGTGAATAGTTTATAAGCTGCAAATTAATGATATTTCGTAAACTCTAGATATAAATCTTGGAGCAAAAATAAATAATTGGCGTTTAATTAACAAGCATTTTGTTTTTAAGAACCTTTGTTGTAGAAACCTCGTTATTACTATGAAATAAGAATATTCAGTAGTTATGTTAAATGTATTCTTATACATATGTCAGCCTCAGGCTGGTGACCCCGACATATTATGTCCGCTTCTCGCTCCTCTCCCACAGGGCTGGCGGGAAGTAGAGCCATAACCAGCTTTCTCCTCGAGAAAAGCAACGGGGGTTCCGTCTTCGAGGAACTTAAAAAAAATTAATCTTTAGAGGAAGTCTATGCCCAGCAGATATTTGTATGTGTCCTTAGTCGTACATAGGGTGTGCGTTTTTGTATTAACTTGTAATTAATTTCATGTTTTTTCACCATTCCGATATTTCTAGACTAATGAGAAACAGCTGTAATAGTTTTAACAGTCTTCTTATGACTGTTATGACTTATTCAGACCCCTCTAGCTCTTCAGAGCAATGACAGTCTCGCGGCACAGTTGGCTAGACCCCAGTTTTTTTTTTTACGAGAGGAAAGCGCCTTAAGCTCCCTGTTCGGTACCTCGGACCAAAAAGGGTATGTCTGAGTCACCGGCCTTCCAACCCAACGCGTGGAACTATTGTTTGCTTGGTTGAGTTGGGTCCCTAACCAAAATCCTACGCCGGCATACCGACTAAAACCTCTTGATGGCCGTCTTGCGCATTTTGGGCGGTACGGTACATACAGGGCGAACGCCCTTAATTGTTTCCCGTTGCCGCCCAGGGCTAGACCCAAGCTTGCTAAGCGAGAGGCCGCGGGTTTGATTCTCGAGTTAGAGCAGGGAGGAAGAACACGCTTTAGTGACACGTGTTTCAGGATTAGCCCGTGTATGTTAATCCAATAATAAATAAGTTGAATTAATTATTTAGATTACCTGGAATATATTTGTGGTTATTCGTCAAGTAACACTAGTGATTTGGTGCTTATGATTTGCCGTATAAATAGTGATGGCCTCAAGGTTTAGGCGCGCGGTCTATACGAAATCTCGGCGGTCGCGGGTTCAAACCTCAGGCACACACCTCTGACTTTTCGAAATTATGAGTGTATTCAAATCGAATTACCATGAACTTTAACGGTGAAGGAAAACATGGCGAGGAAAACTGCACATCTAGAAGATATTAAAAATTTCTTAGGCGTGTAATGCGCCAACGAGCACTAGGCAAGCGTGTTGGACTAAGGCTCAGTTGTAGAGTAAGCTCGTGCCCAGCAGTGGGACATATATGATCTGATGATGATTTGTTGTGCCTTTGTATATAAAAAAAGCTGTGAATGTTTATTTATAAGCATGATCGCTTCTTGTAGTGGTTTTCTATTTAACTGGTCCCTTTTCAATTGAATCAACCCTTACACAATTTTGTCGTCCATTCGGCAATTTTATTGTAATGTTGGACCATTCACTACGATGTCTAGCCATTTCTTTTAAATTTTTAGTTTGTTCTGTAGTATGTATATGAACCGTTTTCATTCTTTTTTATATTGCATGTAATAAATACTGTGTTTATTTCAAGTTAGTAATAGTTATAAATGATTGTGAATAAAAAGGGTAAAAAATATCTAGGATCTTTTATATATTCAACCCAACCAAGTCCATTGAATTAATTAATGTTTTAAAATATAAAAAAAAAATAAAAAAATTGTGAAAGTGTTTGTATCGAACATACAACCATTGCTTTATATTTAAAAAAAAAACAATCCTGTAGACAACTGATTTAGGTCGCGGAATAGAATGTTGAAAACAGTGCATACAATTCCTATGCCAAGCGTGGGATTGTTAAATATACTTTATAAATTGTCAATATGCCGGTCACTGTACAGAATTATAAAGTACTGTAATTATAAAGTAAACACATTTTAATGTTGTACTTACTAGACGAGCACCATGGCGGGATAAACTTCTTTTGCGGCGTATCACTCCTTACGCACTCAAAAGTTTTATACACATTTCTAGTTGCCATTATATGTATCTAACTAGTAAACTATCTTGTAAAATGTGTGTGCACACAAGTAACTTTTTAATTAATTACAGAACGTTGTCCACTACAACTTTCCCGCTAAATTAACTTTCTTGTCTTCTGAAGTTTATTTTCGTTACGCTGTCCTTAATGAAGCAAAGGCACAAAGTTATTCTGCTCGAAATATAAAAAAAACATGGCGGATAGAACTGATTTATTATCCAACGATAAGTAAGTTAAGGGATTTATTTAAAATATCTAGATACCTAGTTGATCCTATAATATTTATTTTACATTTTTTGTTATACACAAAACAATGAAAACATTTTCAGTTTTGCTCTAGTTAATAGTGAAAACTTTAAAAAAATACAATTTTATAACAAGTACTTTCATTGTTTTCTTGCTCTAAAAAAGAAATGACCTGACCCTTGTACCGTTGCTTCAATTACACCAGGGATAATTATTTGTCCGCGCATATTTAATCTTAGATTTCCAATTTCACGGACGAGTTTTTAAATAAAGTACAACACTTCAAGCGGAACAGTCTGTGAACTATGTTGGTGTTACTAGTTGTTCTTTTTGCTGCATCAGAGTGTCGTGTTAGTGCTCAACAAGAACAAGCAATAAGTACAATAACTCCGTCAAAGCCCCCTTTACCTTTCCTGGATTTGTTTACGGGAGCTTCTAGCTTGTACGATCCCATCCGAAAATCGTACACAGATCCAAGTTACCACGTCTCTTGTCCACATACGGATTCTTTATCATCTTTTGCAAATGTTCTTGGAAATGCTGCGAAAATAATGCTGTCGGTTGTTGTAATCGTGGCTTTAAAATTACTAATCGGAAAGTTGGTGTTTATGCCACTATTGTTCGTCGTCGCAGCGAAAATAGGCTTGAAGGCGTTCCTACTTTGGCCTATGCTGTCGAAAATGATGAAGTACTTTAAAAAGAAGAGGAAGAAATCGCATAAATCAAGGATGATCACGGATTGTTCTCAAAGGATAGCTTGTGTCATACAACGGGCTTCAAGAAGTTGGATGAGTAACATTGGCGCGGCGGCTACATTTTCGCTTATCGATGATTTGGATGAAGACGGAATCGTGGCTAAAAGTATGTTAAGTTTACTAGCAGGTGATAATGTGGCACAGTGCATGACCCTCGATTGCAGTTCCGGACTCGATATTAGCTGACATCTCAAGTTTACTGGTATGTGGGGCAAATCATGACGCGCAGCCGCCCCACATATAATCGCTAGCTTGCAAATTATCTTTAATTAAAAACATCAGTAATGTGTATTGTTGGACATAATCATGGAGATACCGTGCGTGGTGCTAGTGGTGCTTTTGTATATCAAATCAGTTTTGAGTGACCCAGGAGAGCCGGTAGTGTTACTTCCTACGTTTGAGGCGAGATCAGCCAATGGGTTCCCGGTTATAGCACAGTTTCCTGCACACCCACAATTTATTCAGCATCCACCCCATATACATCCGAGTGCCCAGCAACAGCCGCAGACATCAGAGAGGGACGAAGATCCACAAAACTTGACTTTCAACGATTTCTTCCAAGCTATCAATGAAGGCTCCAACTCAGATCAACCAGGGGACGATCAGGTTCGCGCTGCAGGACGGGACGAAGCATATTCCTATGCCCATCCACCTGCCTATCCCTATCCTTCCAGTCCTAGCTACAATCCTATCACCCCACCTTTGTACCACAAACCTTCCTATGCTCCTCCTGCAAATTCCTCCCCCCCAAAAATTCCTCTCATCAAACCAGGACTAGTGGACTTAGTGAAACCAGTTGCGAGTAAAGTGCAGAGCAAAGTTAACGGTCTTCTTGGTTTGGTCCTGGCTTTATTGACAGGTTCTGTTCCTGAAGGTTTAGAACTAAAAGGTATTAAGGAGCTTTTAATAAATGGTATACTTAAGCCCTTGTTGGTAGCGAAGAGTGGTATAAAGTCGTTGATAGGGAAATTGGTGATACCAGTGTTGGCTTTGTTGTTGATTAATGTAGAAGTCTTGGTTGTTGTGTGGTGGTTGTGGGATGAATGTCCGACCAAAACTGTATCTTATAAACCTCCATCTGATTATGGTTCATATTGACGTTAGTGAAATAAAACCCAGTATATCTTAAGTAAGTTAAGAAAGTTTGAAGTTTGTAACATGTAAATTATTATTATAAACAATTGAAATAAGTTTTATGTTAACTATGTGTATTTTCGTTACAGTATAAAATAAAATTACTAAAAAATGATTTCGCTTAGTATTGGTTAATACATTGTTATGTTAAGACTGAATTTGTGACATGTTCCCCAATGGTTTTTATTTATTAAATCGTGTATAAAATCTTGGTGTTTTATTTTGTTTTCTTTATAATAATAAAAAAACAGCAAATAGTGAAGAAGTAATAATAATTAATAATATTTATAGATTTAATGTCTCATTATTCAAAACTAAACTGGGATAAAAATATTATCCAACAATCCAATCCATCAGTCAATGGAAGTCCACTGCTGGATATAGGCGTCTTCCAATGACTTCCGCGTAGGACGTCCTCCGACAAGGTGGTCATACGACCTAGTAAAGGTCGCAGGACGTCGCTAGTTGCAGGCTGCTTCCAACAGGTCCCTGTGGAAATATTTTAAATTTATTTTAAATAAATTTTAAATAAATTTATTTTAAATAAGTACACCCAACAGTCACATACATAGTTCTGATCCCACACTAGGATACAAGTCCTGTGTCGTGGGAATCAGAAACTACGAGAGACTTTTCGGTCTCACAAACACCCAGACCCGAAACAAATATTTGTGGATCACACAAACATTTGTCTCGGTGCGGGGATCGAACCCGCGGCCTCTCGTTTCGCAGTCTGGTGTCTAGCCAACTGCGCCACGGGGCTGTCAATACAATAATATTACAGCAATATGTTTTTTTTTTGTAATCTAAAGTATCAACTCACTTTCAATATATATTTTTTCATTTCTACTACAAATTTAATATTTATAATGGCAAAAATTCTTTCAATGTCAAATGGTATTAATTTTTTTAGTGATACAATAATTGAAATATGATACCAAAACTGTCAATTTACGAAGTAAGTTATAAAATTTTATAAAGTTTCAAAAAATTTACGAATTTCAGAGCAAAACCTCTACGAATAAATTATATCAGCCCTTTTTATGGCTAAACAAGTTAGCAATTTTAAAGCAAGTCTGTGTCATTGGACGTCATAAAACTTTATAATCCGTAAAGTACCTACGTCAAAAATAGGTGAATAGTATTACATTACATTTATCATTAGACCCACGGTGGCTTCGAAGGGTAGCAGAATATATAACGCATATATATTTTAGTGTTGTGTAACTACATACATTTTGCCAATTGTGTTTTAAGCCTTACGTAATATAGGACCAGCCTATTGCCGTTTTTCGAGCACATTTCCAGGTCAATACTTTAGCAGAGAATTTCCTAATGAAAAACCAAATAACACTAAGATCTGGTAATGGAACACCACGAGGCGGTCACAAATGATAATTTTAAAATTTCTATACGATCTGATGGTGAACGTTGCGTAATCCCGCCATTTTGAATTCCCGCCAATTTGACGTATTCTGTGCTACTTGTTAAATGAACATTATTAAATAATTGCGTGCAGTGACGAGACTATACGAGATTACCGCGTCACCTCGTTAATGAAACACTTGGTCCGGAGCCTGCAACGTTCATTTATATTATCTAATTGTCCGACATGACTTGTCCGTGTGTTCGTTAGCCCGTCTTTTCCCGCCCTTTTGGAAGATTTGGCACAATGGCTAATGAAGAGTTTCTCTACTAATTTCAGTTAAGGATTTGGACTTTTTACATGCTTCAGTAACGGACTTTTTTTATATTACTCGTTTTATAACATATTTTTCGAAGAGCTTGTTGTTTAATTAGCATTAATTTCAATAGTGGAATAAAATAGCGGACTACATATTTTATAGACGAGTTTCCAATCGAATGCCCCTTTAATTCCAGACCAATAGGCGTAAATAATTAGCTATATTTCACGCGCTAATTGAAAAGTAAACGCTGTCAGTTCCCATACTTTCGCTTAAATTTACTATTTCGTACAAATCAGTCTGAATGATTAAACCGGGTTTCTGTTTTGGTAGCCGTAGTCATTTTTGACCTGTAACGAAACTAAAAGCGTAACTATATTCTTTATCTTGACTTCGATAGAAAATTTAACTAGGTAAAGGTTTTTTATTTGCCGCATTTGCTATTAAATTCATAGCTTGGGTTTTCCATTCGGAAATTCTCAGTAGCAGCGCCGAGTCCGGAAAACTATTATGCATCAACATATTATCTTCTTTTTTTCAGTACAAGAGGCACTCCAGAATCTGTAGAATGCAGGCTTGTATTCGTATGGTATCCGCCTACGAGCCAGGCTCGAATGAAGACAAAAAAATATTGTAATGAAATTATTCAAAACAAACATAAATTTAAAGTTGAAAAATGCACATCATTTGAAATATTTAAATCGCTTGTAATGAATTATTAATTGAAACATTTTCTTCGTAATTCTTAAAAAATATATTCATGGATTCATTCGTTTTATGTAGAGATGCCTTTTTATCTGCAGATCGTTCTTTAACATATTCTGAAAACTACATTCGAATTCGCTGTCGACAAAATAATGTTATCTGTTGATACGTGACTTGCGAGGGCGTGTGGAGGTAATAAAATGAATGTAAAAAGATTAAAAACTAATATATTATGTAATTTATCACATAATTTTTTAAATTGCCTCGTGGTCTCGCGGTACAAGTGTGTGCCGTACGATCTTGAGGTCCTGGGTTCGATTCCCGGGTCGGGCAAAGTGTTATTGAGTTTTTCCATTAGAAAATTCTCAGTAACAGCACGGAGTCTGGGAATGTGCCCGAAAAACGGCAATAGGCTCGCCCCCTATTACGTGGGACTGATACATACCTGGCGAAATGTGGGTGCAGAAATGCACCTCTGCCTACCCCTTCGGGAAATACAGGCGTGAGTTTATGTATGTATGTATGTATGTTTTTAAAATAATAGTCATTTTTTATTTAGAGGAAAAGGCGTGTAATAAGACCCGCTCTTATTGCGGTTGTCACAGGTCTAAATCTTATGCAAAAAAAAAAGATTTTTCGAATTTATATCTATAAACATAATAAGAGGAAACTTCGATAGTTCACTAATGCTTATTAATATTTGCTTAGTGTTTCATTAATATTATTATTGCTAAGTTTTGGTTTCAGAATACCGAACCTGATACTTATTACGTAAAACTTAAATCCCATTCCAATCCAATCCAATCCATCAGCCAATGCAAGTCCACTGCTGGACATAGAACCCAATGACTTCCACAGGGACCTGTTGGAAGCAGCCTGCAACCAGCGACGTCCCGCGACCTTTACTAGGTCGTCTGACCACCTTGTCGGAGGACGTTCTACGCTGCGCTTTCCGGTAAATCCCATTACTAGGTCAAAATTATGAGTGTGTATTTTATATAATAGTTTTCGCCTTATGTCACGAGGAAGTCAGGTCAAAGTAACAAATTTTCACCAATTTGATATCCACCTACTAGCCTCGAAAGTAATAAATTAACTTGGAGAATAATATGATTACGATCCGTCTGACCTAAAAACAGCTTTATCTGCATATAGTGGCGCCACCTGCCGTCAACAATCTGTACTAACATGATACTGTCTCCATTAACTATCTTATTTAGGACTGCTAGCTCAGTTAGAGCAAGCTATTGTCTTCCTCACAAGGTTGTTACGTTACACTAATTTGTTAGTCACACTGGTGTCTATAATTGGCTTTGTAATCTAGATTTGTACACACATAACCTCACGCCTGTATTTCCCGAAGGGAGGAGGTGTATTTCTGCATCCACATTTCCCCAATTTTATTTTCGACCCACGTAATAGGGGGTGAGCCTATTGCGATTTTTCGGGCACAATTCCAGACTCAGTGCTGCTACTGAGAATTTCCCAATAACATTTTGGACGACCCGGGAATCGAACCGGGGACGTCTAAATGGCACGGCACATACTTGTGTCGCGAGACTAAAAGGCAGTCGAAAATCTAGATTCCTCGATTATATTTAAGTTTCCATGGTAAGTAGGTGACAACGGTATACTATGAAGAATAGTGTTTTGTGTGACATGCACAAAAGTAGGCTTATTATCAAAGATTTCAAGGTAAACATCATAAGGAATATAATCAGCATACTGAAGAGGTTTCCTTTATTCACGAGTAATTTCTCAGGAGCAGAGGCATGGAGCAGGAGCGTGGTGGTACTGTTCTTCAAAAAAGGTGATAACACTTTGCTGAAGAATTACAGGCCCATCTCGCTCCTGAGCCATGTCTATAAGTTGTTTTCGAGGGTCATCACAAATCGTCTCGAACGCAGGTTTGATGACTTCCAGCCTCCCGAACAAGCCGGTTTCCGAAAAGGCTTTAGCACCATAGACCACATCCATACGCTTCGGCAAGTTATACAAAAAACCGAGGAATATAACTTGCCGCTTTGTTTAGCGTTTGTGGACTATGAGAAAGCCTTTGATTCGATCGAGACCTGGGCTGTGCTAGAGTCTCTCCAGCGGTGCCACATTGACTGTCGGTACATCGAGGTGTTGAAAAGCATATACAGCAACGCCACCATGTCGGTCCGAGTACAAGATCAGAGCACGAAGGCTATTCCACTACAGAGAGGCGTGAGACAGGGAGATGTCATATCTCCGAAACTGTTCACTGCCGCGCTGGAAAACGCCTTCAAGCTCTTGCAGTGGAAAGGATTCGGCATCAACATCAACGGCGAGTATATCACACACCTTCGGTTTGCCGACGATATTGTCGTCTTGGCAGAATCGCTGGAAGACCTTAGCACTATGCTCGAAGACCTCAATCGAGTCTCTCAACAGGTGGGTCTTAAAATGAACATGGACAAGACGAAGATCATGTCGAACGTCCATGTTGTGCCCACCCCGATCGCAGTTGGGGGCTCGACTCTCGAAGTTGTAGACGAATATGTCTATTTGGGACAAGTGGTCCGGTTAGGCAGGTCCAACTTCGAGAAAGAGGTCAATCGTCGAATCCAACTCGGTTGGGCAGCGTTCGGGAAACTACGCGACGTCTTCTCGTCCAAAATACCTCAGTGCCTGAAGACGAAAGTCTTCGATAGTTGTGTGTTACCAGTGATGACATACGGCACTGAGACGTGGCCTCTCACTATGGGCCTCATTAGACGGCTCAGAGTCACTCAACGAGCTATGGAGAGGGCTATGCTCGGGGTTTCCCTACGAGATCGAATCAGAAATGAGGAGATCCGTAGGAGAACTAAAGTAACCGACATAGCCCAGCGGATTAGCAAGTTGAAGTGGCAATGGGCCGGGCACATAGCGCGGAGAACTGATGGCCGATGGGGCCAAAAAGTTCTCGAGTGGAGGCCACGTACCGGAAAGCGCAGCGTGGGACGTCCTCCGACAAGATGGTCAGACGACCTGGTGAAGGTCGCGGGACGTCGCTGGATGCAGGCTGCTTCCAACAGGTCCCTGTGGAAGTCATTGGGAGAGGCCTATGTCCAGCAGTGGACTTCGATTGGCTGATGGATTGGATTGGATTGGAATTTCTCAGGCCTTACCTTAACCCTCCGAACTCCTAGCTGCAGACCTCATAGCGGTCGCATTGACAACAGATCGTCGGCTCACGGAAAATGGACGAGTCTTGCTACAGTATTAACAGGTGATTCCGTATATATATATAATTAAACTCAGACGTACATTTGTATATATATACTTATATTCAGACTATCGCCGTCCACTGCAGAAAGTATCCGCCAACCATTCCGGTCTTGAGCAGCCCTCATCCATCCGCTACCCGCTTTTACAAGTCGTCGAGCCATCGTGCTGCAGGTTCTAACTGTATGCGTGTGAGAATTTTCGGGTGGATACGAATTTCCTATTACCATGAAATCAGGCATCCAAAAATTTCGCTTCACACGTCGATTTTCCGTGAGACAATGTTATCGCACTGGGTTGAATAAGAACCACACAGGTTTGTTAAATCTCGAATTTCATCCGACAATATTTTTTGCATATGCCTCAATGACTTCTCAAATATCCAAAATGGCAATAAGCTAGTATAGTACATTAGTAAATTTAAAAAATGAAATAATATAAAAAGATAAATTTAAAAATTCTTACCTTAACCTACTAAGGGTAGAAGAACGGGTAGAGTATTGTTTTGTTCTACCTCCGCGATCCATCACAGTATTAGAATTCGTATTGAAAATTCAATATACCAATCCGTTCCATTGTTCGAATGCAAACTTTGAATCGTGTCTCTATCTAAATTTAGTTTGTTTCCAATATGGGGTTTACAAAATTCTGTTGTTTTTTTTGTTATAGGTATACAAATATAATAGTTGCAGCACGAAACGGGACATGAAAACTAAAATTTTGTTTGTTTGGCAAACTTTAAAATTAAAGTATTTTTTATTTTACCAGCGAGGAAACTCGTGCCCAGCAGTGGGACGCATATATATTCTATTATATCTATATTACTATCTTTACGTATCGACGTAAGTATCCGACATCCTTCCTATATGGAACGTGCTAACATAATAGTAGATATTATTATTACGTACCCACCCGCTCTGTTTTTCTTATACTTTCCAGTCCATCCTACGGTTGTCTGGAAGAAATCGCATTCAGCGATAAGAACGCCATTTGTTCCACTCTTAAGTCTTACTTATTTTATTCTTAATTCATGTTTCTGCATGTGTTGTGGTGTACAATAAAGTGTGATAAATAAATAAATAAATAAAATAATCAAGTGCTAGAACGGCCAGATTGTCGCGTTAGGATGTTAAAACTATTATAAATAAAATAATATAAATAAACTATACTTACTACTACTATACTTCATCGGCAAATAAGGCTATTTAACATAGTTATTGAGCTGAATTGAATCGAAATCTATACGGGCTGACGATGATAAGATAGATAGATTTCAAGGGTTCAAATCCATGAAAAAACTGTCATTTGACATAAAATACATAGTCTAGTCAACAAGTTCAAAAACGTGTTAAATAGAAATAAAGCTCCTAAAAATATGTGCCATGTGCCTCATTCGATTCGGAATGACGTCTAGAAAAATGTTTTTTAAGGGCATATTAGCACATAAAAAATTGCAATAGTTATTAACAAAAAAAGAAAAAAAAAAGAAGGTATTTAGTTTTTCATTAATAACTTTTAAAATAATGATATTTAAGGAATTATGAAAAAAGATCCTGAAAGAGGAGGAAATTTCCAATAAAAAAGTCCTTACTCCCGGAACTCTATCTATATTATTTAAAATTTTTATTTAACGCTGGAAATAGCGCTCCGCGAGGGCGTTACGGCATAGGCGCGTCGTCTAAAAAGCCGGTATATCACCTAAAATAATTTATTTCTAATATTAAATAACAATTTAAAAATTTCTGACACCGCCGAAAACTGACCGCGCGCCTAAACCTCGAGGCCATCACTGCTGTTCGGATTTACTTGTTATTATTTAAATACAACTTGTGATGCTTTCGTTCTATGTTATTTCTTTTGTTTTTCGATGCTTTGAAAATTTAGCGATCTGTGCTTAAACCCCGCTACCGCCGAGACTTCAATCACAAAGCCATGACGTCTTGCACATTGTTGTGTAGTTTCATTATTTTATTTTAGTCGATAGTCCATTTGAGTGATTGATGCGTTCAGATATGTCAAAGATGTACGTATTCTTATAAATAATTGAAATAAATAAATTTATCTTTTACTATTCCAAAAGAAATAACGTTTATATCTCAGTAAGAATGAATTGTGGAGATCGGCGAATCGTCTTCGAGACGCCTTTGTCCATCCACGATTGTCTTTCTACTAGAAAAGATATAAACATTTAAGATAAATACGTACAAGTTGTTCCTTCAAATGTCTTTTTTTTATTTTATTTTTTTATATTACATTAAAAGATATAAATATACTGACTGCCTCGTGGTCTCGCGGTACAAGTATGTGCCGTGCGATCTAGAGGTCCTGGGTTCGATTCCCGGGTCGAGCAGAGTGTTATTGGGTTTTTCCATTAGGAAATTCTCGGTAATAGCACGGAGTCTGGAAATGTGCCCGAAAAACGGCAATAGGCTCGCCCCCTATTACGTGGGACTGATACATACTTGGCGAAATGTGGGTGCGGAAATGCACCTCTGCCTACCCCTTCGGGGAATACAGGCGTGAGTTTATGTATGTATATAAATATAATAGACAAAGATCTCAAAATCATTTTTTCATATTTATGTTGTATAAACCGATGAAAGTGTGACTTCTAATTTTGTTAAAGTCATTCTTGAATTAGATGTTGCAAAAGTTACGAACTCTAACGTTATTTAAAGGAGTATTTTCATTGATTCATCATCATCATCATTAGCTAATATACGTCCCAGTGCTGGGCACGGGCCTCGTTTACAACTGAGAGGGTTTAGGCCTTAGTCCACCACGCAGGCCTAGTGCGCATTGAGAATATGTACTTTTGTGTATGTATATTATCCATATTAATAAACATACCTATGTACATACATACCCTTACACCTGCATTCCCCGAAGGGGTAGGCAGAACCGCATTTCTGCAATCACATTTCAATTGTTTTATCGTCCCACTTAATAGGGAGCGAGCCTATTGTCGTTATTCGGGCATAATTCTAGACTCTGTGCTGCTATTGAGAATTTCCTAATAACACTTTGTCGGACCCGGAAATCGAACCCAGGATCTCTGGATCGTACAGTACGTACTTGTAGAGATGCCACGAGGTAGTCGCAATATGATATAATATAAAATATGTTGTCAGGGTGAATATGGGTCTATATATTATTATACAATACGGTTAGTAAAAGCCTCTTATTAAAAACCTTTCATGGTGTCGCTTTTTCGTGAATTTTCTAAAAAAAATCCCAATCATTTGATTCATCTCATTAAATGTCTTAAATTAAAATACTATTAAACATCTTCGATAAAATCGTAAGGATATATTCCTTTGGGCAACATTTTATAAAAGCATTAGACCAAGAAGGATTTAACGAAAAATATAAAGAATATAAGAATTATGAAGACGAAAAAAATCTTTTAACAGACTAAGCTATTTACCTTTCTCCATTGTTTGTGAGTATATAAATTCAGGTTCACCTTGATTTTTCTTGCTTAAGAGTTGTGTCAGGGTCATAGTTTCCAGACAATGTATTTTAACTATAATGTGTCTGAAGCTTAGGCATTTCTCCGCTTTAATAAGTACTCAAGCATTTTATGTTCTGCTTCAAAAAATATCCATATGAATTAACTTTTACAATAAATCCATATATTGTGCTTGCAAGCAGAATTCTAAATTTAAATATTTCATTTTTTAATATTTTATACGAGCGTTGGCAAATATTTATAAAAGTTTGAAACGTTTTTTAATAAACGCTGGCCGCATAGATAACTCAGCAAATAAAAAATGTATGTTATTTAAAAAATAATTTAGAATATGTTTTCTTTTGTGTATTTAATTTACAACTGTTTTTAATTTACTATTTTTTAATAATACAATTCTACATTCAATGACATGCAGATTGTGGGAAGAGCCGTGGCAGATTTGATTCTTTCAAATAATGATAGATCCAAAACTTATTTCAACCAGATGATTTGGCCACTGGTATTATGTTACTCAATTCTATTCATACATACATTTTTAGTTTCTTATACGCTTATGACATTAACCATCAAACCTCAAATATTTAGTCCATGAGGAATCAATAGCACTTCACCTAACCCGGGAAACAAACATGGGTCTTCGATCACACGCCGCTCATGTATTCTAGTATATGAAATCCAAGATCCAATTTGTTTTGTGTATTATTAGGACTGCGACTGTAGAGTATTTTGTTGGATAACACTTACAAATTAAACTGCTTAGATTTGACATGAAAGAAAAAACAAATCACAGTCAAAACAAGTCACAGTCGTCGTGCACAGGCTTGCCGTGCAAACGGCTATGTATAATTCAGAACGCGTAGGGGTTGCGCATCGACAACCAAATGAAATGAGAAATGTGTCGCTAGAGGGAGCCCTCGTTCACTCTATTTAACTAGCTAATCTGCACCCTACTGGGCCGGGGTAGTGGATCAATCGGTAAGGCTCCCCTATCTTTTTGGGTCAGCTTTTTAGCATATTGATCTCGTTTATCTGCTTCTTGTAGATGAGTGTCAAAGTAAAGGTTACATAAATCGTTTAGTGGTGTTGACGTCAGCTTGTAGAGAGGCTAAGGGTTCGAACGCCGCACCGTGGAAGATTATCATACATACACACATAAACTCACGCCTGTATTCCCCGAAGCGGTAGGCAGAGGTGCATTTCTGCATCCACATTTCGCCAGGTATATATCAGTTCCGCGTAATAGGAGGCGCGCCTATTGCCGTTTTTGGGGCACATTTCCAGACTCCATGCTGTTACTGAGAATTTCGTAAGGGAAAAACACAATAACACTTTGCCCAACCCGGGAATCGAACCCAGGACTTCTAGGTCGCACGGCACATACATGTACCGCGAGACCACGAGGCAGTCATTATCATCGTCATTCCATACACGACCCACTGCACGGGCCTCCTCTACAACTGAGAGGATTTAGGCCTTAGTACGCCTACTTAGTGCGGGTTGGCGGATTATACGCCTAAAAAAATCCTAAGAACTTTTAGATGTGCAGGTTTCCTTACGATGTTGTCCTTTACCGTTAAAGCATGTGATAATTCATCGTGAATATACACAGTCATAGAATGGAAAAGTCGGATTTTCGACCGGGCGGCTACACAGTACACCTCAAGGCCCTAGAAGATGTGTTCCACTAATATCTGTTTCGGGTGGTGTGTTTATGAGACTGATAAGTCTTTCCAAATTTCTGATAGCCAAGACATAAGACTTGACGTTAATGTAAGTTGAGACCTATATGGATTTTTCGGGCACGTTTATGTACTCAGTATTGCTATTAAAAAACCCGGCATATCTGTATCGTACATTTTTTTTTAATAAATACACCCAACAGTCACATACATAGTTCTGACCCCACACTAGGATAACAAGTCCTGTGTCGTGGGTATCAGAGACTACGAGAGACTTTTCGGTCTCACAAACACCCAGACCCGAAACAAATATTTGTGGATCACACAAACATTTGTCTCGGTGCGGGGATCGAACCCGCGGCCTCTCGTTTCGCAAGCTGGTGTCTAGCCATCTGCGCCACGGGGATGTCATTTGCCGCGGTACTAAGACATTGAGCATTGAAACATTGAACGTTGTACCGTTTTAACGCAAACGCAATTTTTTCTAGAATTTTCTTCAATTATAAGAAAGAACCACAAGTTTCCAGGAATCTTTCTGCAAACTCTTTCACGAGAATTTGCTTTGGTTTTTTTTTTGTTAAATAGTTGCACTTCTATCGTCCGCTTCGTTTCGTCTGACGAATTCAAAGCTGATTTCAACGAAGGTATTCTGAGTTTGTTATTATTTATGAGTTTTGGGATTTAAAAATGCGTTTTTCTAACAAAAAAAAAAACAAAGTCGGATCAGCTATAGACGTGAAAGTGTAATGGATAAAATCATTTTAATAACTGTGTGCCGTGCCATCTAGGAGTACGTGGGTTGATTCTCTGGTGAGGCAAGTGTAACTGAGTGTTGCCATTGTTAATATGTCTGTAACACACGGAGACTATCTATGTATTCAAAAAAACAGCAATAGGACCATTTCCTATTCCGTGGGGCTTGAATCACTAATGGGGAAACGAGAGGGCAGAAATGCACCTTTACCTACCTCTTTAAGGATACAGGTGTTAATGTGTGTGTTTATGTGTATTTAATTTTAAATATGCCCCTATTTGAGTGTATTTCTTTATGCTTACATAACAATTTTTTTACTCTATTACGCGGGACTGATACATACCTGGCGAAATGTGGGTGCACCTGTGCCTACCCCTTCGGGAAATACAGGCGTGAGTTTATGTATGTATGTATGCAGGAAATACTGTACTATGTACTTTAATAATTATTGTCTGATAAAATAACATACACCTGAACAAAACGCAAATGACATCATAGAACTGATAGATGTCCCTTCGAGCTGTTGTTCTGAAACAAATCCTCACACATTTCTTTAAGTATTTACTTTCTTCATGAAAATTTGATGAGCCTATTTTTGTCATCAACATACCCTACTTAGACGAAATTAGGACGATACATGGATAAATAGAAAGGGAACGCAAAAAATTCGTCCCTAAAAACTGTAATGCTGCGAAATAGGTCCTTAACCTATTTCGCTAGTGGGCCTCCTGCTTACCGAGGAGGGCTCGGACCCGTTTGCCCGCCTGATAACATTGTTAAGCAAATTGTTAAAGTCTACCCTCACAAAATGATACCGGCCTAATCAGTTTCGCAAATTGAATGAAATTACATCGTCTACGTCGGAGACATTATTAAACGTCTGATGTTTCAATTTTCACCTTCAGATGTTTTACGTCCTTGAGAAATCTAATCTAACTCATTCGACATTCGCACTGATGGGCTCCTCAAAAGGATTCCTTATCGGGATAAGTTTGAAATTTCCAGTGAAATTGGGAAACGAGGTTATTTCAATAACAATGGGTCAAAAAGGGTAGCGTGTGAACAGGATACTACGAATAAAAGTAAGTTATATGTGAGGGTCATTTGGCAGTGTGGTGTTTGTGTCTGTTCGGTGTGAAGGCAGGCGCGGGCGGCGCGGCTGCGCGGTGGCGGGCGGGCGCCGCGCGCAGCGTCGATACGCGCACCGGCCTGACGTCGCCGAGCACCGGCGCACTCCGCACCACTTCTGGCCCGCGACGGAGCGCCGTCCCGACGCACGTCACCCTCGCTACCACGGCGACCACCGCATCGCCGCCGTCGCGACGCGATCCCACGCACCGCAGTGACTGTTTATTGTGAACCCCACGGTGATACGTTCCCACGTTCAGTGCCACACCATATGTTTATAATCAGAAACTCGTGAAAACAAACACATCATACAAGAAAATTAGCGCAGGCGCGCCGCACGCGGTCATGACGGCAGCGGCCATCTTTGCCGAGGACGCACTCTCGCCTCGCCCAAGAGTCGGAGCCTGATCCTAGAATCCCTCGAAGCTCGACCGCAGGGAGCGATGCGTCGCGTGTGAGACATCGCGGCGGGCGCCCTCTGAGGCTGCACCGCGCCGATATCGATCCGGTGGCGTCATGGCGCTCGCGAAGTGAATGCGGACATTGGTACCGCGCCGCGGCCGCGAGCGAGCGGAGCGTCCGCCCAGTGAGAGTGTCAGAGGGGTCGCGCGGCATGTGAGCCGAGGTGCGCTCGTCGCTGGCAGGGAGCGCGGGCGGCGGCGGGCGGGCCCGGTCCACCGCGCGCCATGGCCGAGGAGTACGCGCGCTCACCGTGCGAGCGCTTCCCCACGGCGGGCGCGTTCAGCGTAGCACCGCCGGAGAGGCTCAGCCCGCCGCCGCCCGCGCCGCTGCCGGACCGGTTCTCCGCGTCGCCGCGGCGGGTGCGCCGGTGCGCGGAGGCTGAGCGCGCGCGACGCCCGCGCTACGTGCCGCCCGCGGCTCACGTGCCCGTCGAGCGGTACGTGCCACGGCCGCCAGCGCCGCTGCGTCCGCCACCGCCGGTCTACTGCGGGCTGGCATGCCGCCCACCACCACCGGCGCCACGCAAGTGCTGCGGGCCCGCTTGCCGAGAGGATATAGGAGGCTCGCCCCCACCAGCGCGTTACGTGGAGTATGTGGGTGCGGCGGCAGCGCGGCGGCTCGCATGCACGCCGCCGCCGCCGCCACCGCCCGCGCTGCAGCTGCCCTGCGAGCCCCAAGAGCCACCCTGCTGCATGCAGGCTCGCAGGCGGCCACAGCCACCACATGATTGGTGAGTACCCCATTCAATCTCACTGCAAACTCATACGTATTTTGACACTTAAATTGCGAGAGAAATCGACGATTTTACGACAAGGTAAGTATTTACTGCACCGTGAGGCGTTTCCTGAACATAATTGATTGCTCAGCTGTAATATTGGCTGGTACTGGTTATGTTTATGTTTCTATTTACTTTATACAAACATTTGAAATAGGGAACATAAATACCTCGCACTCAGTATATTAAGTAAGCCGTAACCTTTACGACAAACGACAGAATGATATTGCAATTTATAAATTGTACAGGGTACATGTACATATGTATTTCATTTCAGGGTACTTGTATTTTGATTATGAATCAATTTTTACAAAGCATTTAACTAGGAGTCCAAACCCATCTGTTATCACTGTTTACGTAGGTCCCAAAAGGATTTTTTAATGTATCTCGGTGAACAAGGAAGGCTGGGCCATATAATTGGTTAATGCCTACATATTTTGTGGATGGGATTGATAACACGTGATTGATGAGGGGTTGGCTAACGATCGCTAAACCGCTCACATTAGGGAACTACTGATTGGGTTTTTGCTTCGCCAGTGTTTAGTGTTGCCATTCTTCTCAGCCATCGTTACGATATATTTTTGGCATCAATTTAGACTTAGACACGGTGGAAAACGACTGATTATTAAAAAAAATGTTTTCCAAGTAAGTCATAATAAGTACTACCATTAACAGAACTAAAATAAATGATTTTGATGATAGAATTTCGAAGTGTTTTAAAGTTCTGTACTTGCATTTGTTGAGTTGTTACATTCGATTCAGAGTGTGTTTAACTATGTATGAATCAGCAACTGTGATTGGAAATGACTGCATTCGTGCCTCGAATAATATTGCTAAATTTACTGTTTCCAACGCATCATATTCACATTGATCGCTATTTTCAATCCGGTTTGATCATTTACGTAATATGACTAAACTAAGATTATTTTTTCTGTTGTGGCAAGATTAGTGATTGAATCTAAAGGTTTTGTTTGTTTTTCTTTTAATGAAGGTGATAAATTCAATGTGATAACAATTATGCTGATTGTAACCGTTTAGCATGATTGCTGTGTAATCATCAATCTTCACAAAATACAATTTGTGTTCCTAGTTTTTAAACATTTTTTGATTGGAGGCTATACCTCATATGCTAATTGAAATGGCTTTTCTTCTCTCAGTGATTTACATCATATAATTCATTTATTAGACAGCTTTATTTATTTACCATATTTTCTTAATTCATGGTCTATTTTTCTGTTCCGTTCTTGTTGTTTAAAGTTATAGGGGTAAATATGTAGAAGTTCTTCAAATAAAATTGATTCCTTAAGAAAATTGTGGAAAATTTACGTGAATACACCATTTTAATACCTTTTTCGAATTATTCATTTTTAATACCCCTGCACTCTAGAGTCATTAGTCAAAGCCAAAAATACCTTCATTCATATACATCCTTACTTATTAACGTTAGTTAATGTAATTACTACTTAAATATGCCTTGTCTCGTTTTCTCTAACGCCACAGTTCAATCAAGAGAGCAGGCCAAAGCCTGTATAGGTAGTAGTTGAACTAACTAACGTTTAAGTGAAGCCCCTAGTGTTTAACAATAACTTATGGATAGCTAGTTGGCTAGACACCAGCTTGCGAAACGAGAGGCCGCGGGTTCGATCCCTGCACCGAGACAAACATTTGTTTTTGTGTAATCTACAAACGTGTCTACAAAGTGTTTGTGAGACCGAAAAGTCTGGTAGTTTCTGATACCCACGACACAAGACTCGTATCTTAATGTGGGGTTCAGAACTATGTATGTGACTGTTGGGTTTATTTATTATTATTATGGATATTCAGGTGTGTCAAGTTTGATTATTTAGACGCAAAATCTTTGTAACTAGGCTCTAATGTTATACATTCTGCCCGGACACACCGGTGTCTTAATATAGGCTAATGGATGGCACTTCCAAGAAGGTTATTTTACACAAATATACAGGTACATAAGAATGTCTTAGTTTACGTAATTTCGCTGAGAGCACGGCGGGCACACGAGCTCTAGTCGGCCCACTTTCCTAGGACTTTGTTTTTGACACGGCTCGTAAAACTTTATTAATGCGTTGTGTATAGCTATAGATACAATTTCCCTCTGAGTATTATGTTAACTTTCGTCCGCGACATAGCCTACTTAGAAGTTCCGAATGATACGTAGGTACAATCTCAAAACTGAATCCCCGAATGAATAAGTAGAAGTTTCATTCGGTTTTTAGATTGTTTGTGTGTACCTATTAACGTCTATGTCATCATCATCATCATCAGCCGAAAGACGTCCACTGCTGGACATAGGCCTCTCCCAAAGACTTCCAAAGCGCTCTGTCGGAAGTGGCCTGCATCCAGCATTCATACATTTATGTATTTATCATTTTTTTTATATTTTATATGTGTATTTGCACATGTGTATATCTATTTATTTGTCTGTGTATATTTGTGAATATATATGTATTTTGGTATTGGTCTACTTAATATTGTTTTTGTTTATATTGTTTTCACCATAACGTTATTTATTCACCTACCTTTTGTACTCATATCTCTGCATCACACTAAGGTTGACTGTAAGAAAATACCTTAGACATTAAGTACTCTTTTATGCATAATTATATAGTAAGCATAAATAAAATAAATAAATAATTGTTTACATACGGCTTGTTGCCTATTAAATTTCATATAATAGATAAAATTCTGCATTTCTAGACTCGAGTCTCGAAGCTGCTATTGATAATTCTATATCAGAAAATCCAAGTAACACGATAGGAATCGAAACATTAAAGGGTAAAATCCATGATGAAACATACCGTGTTATGCAATAGTATAATTTTATGGTCAAAAGAGGATAAAAACGCGTTCGGAATTCACACTACTAACTGTCCCATAAAACGGCAAAGTAATTAAATAGAAATAAATATCAATAATTAATAAAAACTTACATCCAAAAGGTCAACAAAAAAAACGAGCGGCTGCAATTTCTTTTTTGGCATCAAGATGAACGTTAGCCCGCAAATACATGTATTAGTTACTGAACTGAGTAATTCTGAACTAAACTGAGTAACCGAGAAGTCTCCCACGGTTTCTGGTATCAACTACACAAGTCATAGCTATAATTTAATTGGGGTCAGAAGATAAGTTAAAGTTGGATGCGAATATCACCTTTTTATGTTTTCTAAATGTCTGGGCAAGATATATTGAATTGTTTAAACTAGTAACAGCGCCATCTCTCTCCCTTTTCCGATATACTTTGCCACACAATATTTGTGACAGATAACCTGTTATGTTTGTATCTACCTTAAGATATACACCCTCCATTCAGCCGCATCTACTTAATATCCCTTGGATTGACACCTCAATACTTGACCGAGATGAAATTATTGCAGCTTTAAGACTTAGATCCGGACACATTCCTTGCAATAAGTTCGCATACCTAATGCGTAAAAGTCTATCACCAAACAGTCAATCTTGTGGTACCATTGATGATGTATACCATATTCTTGTAGAATGTTCGCAAAATGCTCATGAAAGAAATAATTGTGGATTAGACCTTTCTCAGGGGAGCAATTGCAATATTATCCTGAGTGAACCACTTTCAAATAATGCTTAAAAATTGTATAAATTAGTTTATAGAAAATTAGAATAGTTCTATACACTTAGATATAATTTATGATTTATTTGTAAATAGTTTTGTAAATTCTACCAGGGCGACATAATAATCGCTGTAGCGACAAAGCCCTTTACAATTTGATAAAAAAAAAAAATACACCCTCAAGATTCTTGACAGTATTAAATGACACATCATTCTAACTTCTCCTTATCATGTAGATATGCTTGTTAGTAATCGTATATCGCGATAACGCTGGGTGGGTCTGTGGCTGCCAGCACCCACGTTGTGTTGTGTTACATTATTAATAATGTGAATTTAATAATAATAAAGTGAAGTGGAAATGTGCAGTGTTTTGTGTTGCAATTTCGTCGGAAGCTTCGCGTAATCATGCATAAAAAGTGAGTGTACGTTGTCATCAATTGTTTGCGCGGCCGTGACCGAAATATTTCGCTTATGTAAGAATGTGTTTGCATGTTGATTCAGTGATTTGTGTTTGTTATTATAGTAAGGTGCTATACATAGCCTACTGTCTTATTTTGTAAATGTTAATATATTCAATGCTCAACCTCGCGGAAACTATTCAATGGATTTCGACGATATTTGGGTCGCGTAATCTATAGTTATTACTTTATAACATGCGTTAATAAGTAGTGTACTTAATAATACTCATTTTGATAAAGATTAACTCATATGCCTATAGCCGCAAGGTTCTTTAATTCGTCATCATCATCAGCCCATAAACGTCCCACTGCTGGGCACAGGCCTTCTCTACGACTGAGAGTTTTTATGCCTTAGTCCACCACGCTGGCGTAGTGCGGGTTGACGGACTACGCACCTAAGAAATTCCTAAGAACTTTTAGATGTGCAGGTTTCCTCACGATGTTTTCGTTCACCGTTAAAGTAAGCTATGATTGATTGTGAATACACACATAACTTCGAAAAGTCAGAGGTGTGTGCCTGGGGTTTGAATCTGTGACCGCCGAGGTTCTCGAGCGCGCGCCTTAATCTCGAGGCCAGCACTACTTGGCATCGGAGGTTCTTTAATTAATTCCTTTTAAAACGAAATTGTTACTTACATTTTTTTTACAACATTCCAATGACTCAGTTCTGATGTCCACGCAAATTTACAAGTACTAAAAAAGTGCCCAAAACCTAATAATAGTTTTTACTTCTTCTTATTAAGTATTTAAAGATTATATTTTTGTAATAATACTATTTTATAATATTTAAAAATGCCTCAGTTGGGTTATGGTTTTTCTCTACGAGGTGGATCAAAGCCCAACTAGATTTGTGTCAAAATTTAGGAATGATACTATATGCTTTTGGTGGATAAAACGTATTCTTTGTATTTATCAGGCCTTCATCAATATGTGTGACAAATTTTAATCATCCAGCTACTCTAGCGTGGTAAAGTAAAATAATGCAAGTCGCTATGTAATATTATTGGGTTGGAACATCCTTTCTTGTATATTTTATGGCTTATTTGGAGGTTAGTATTTTGTATGCACCAGTAGGTGACGTGTAGCGTAATTTTTGTAGCATTTTGTTATCTTGATAACGCTTGTCAATACGAGCATACGATTTGCCTCTATCTTCGTATTCAATGATATAAATGCATCCGCTGTAATGTTGCTAGGCAGCCTCCGAGACACTGTTGGTCGATCCTAGTACCAAGGCAAATGTTTGCGTTAACCTTAAATAGTCGTGTCTGGCTTGGACGTTTGATGAAGTTTATTGTACATAGTTTCTGATATCAATGACACAAGACTTGTATCTCGATTAGGCATCAAGACTATTGTGACTGCCTCGTGGTCTCGCGGTACAAGTATATGCCGTGCGATCTAGAGGTCCTGGGTTCGATTCCCGGGTCGGGCAAAGTGTTAGTGGGTTTTTCCATTAGAAAATTCTTAGTAACAGCACGGAGTCTGGAAATGTGCCCGAAAAACGGCAACAGGCTCGCCCCCTATTACGTAGGACTGATACATACCTGGCGAAATGTGGGTGCAGAAATGCACCTCTGCCTACCCCTTAGGGAAATACAGGCGTGAGTTTATGTACTATTGTGACTATGTTGAACCTGCAATGCTAAGTAAATAATTTTCTGATATCTAAGAATCTAGGCGAGATTAAAATGCCGACTCTATACCAGCCATTTTCTATGTTTTTATATTAAAAAAATGTATGTAGCTGTCGACAAAATTAAATGTTAAAAGTCTATGAACACCCCACCTTCCCAAAGCACAGTACAAAAAATATATGGCAAATAAGACGACGTCGTAAATACCTAATGCAACTATAAAAAATATATACAAATGGATTTTCGGACAAAAGAGTCAGGTAGTGGTAAAGAATTATCCCTTAAGGAAGTGAGGTTGGTGATTTATTGATAATCTTAGTGGAACGTAGCGCAGCAAACGGCCAAGTAAAGAAGATAAATGAATTACATTCATAACGTAAGGATCCATTTGTGTTGGAAGTTAACTGAGTGCTTTTTTACTTGTTCCTAAATGGTACAAGATGTTTTACTCAAGAAAATTTCTTGTGTACAGAACAATGGATGTTCAGACCAAAACTTAGACCAAAGTAGCAGGAAAAAAGCGCCCTGAGATGATATAGGGTTTTTGTACCAGAAAATTCTGAGTTTGTAATTGTGTTCGAAAAA
This sequence comes from Hemaris fuciformis, assembly GCA_907164795.1. Lineage (NCBI taxonomy): Eukaryota > Metazoa > Arthropoda > Insecta > Lepidoptera > Sphingidae > Hemaris > Hemaris fuciformis. The sequence continues at coordinate 13,610,441 of OU015440.1, forward strand.
CGATTATAGGCTAATATTATATATAGTGCGTCAAAGAAGATATGAAACAAAAAGGAGTGAATAAAGATATGACGGCTGACAGGGATGTTTGGAAGGATAAAACATACTGCGCCGAGTACAAATGAAAATTGGGAACAGGGCATGAGAATGCTGATGATAAAATGTGGATGTAGAAATACACTCTTAACATTGACCACTTAACATCAGGTGGCTCACTTGCTCGTTTGCCTCCTTTTTCCATAAAAAAAAACTCTGCTTACAATTTAGGGGATACAGGAGTAATATATTAATATTTGCATTAACACTGGTGCTTCGTGGTGTCGTGGCTCAAGTATCAAGATTCCGGGGTCAGGTAAAGTGTTATTATTTTTATGAGGAAATTCTCAGAAGCAGCTCGAAGTCTGGAAATGTGCCCGAAAATCGGCAATAGGTTTTCCCACTTTACGTAGGATCGATACGTGCCTGGCAAAATGTGGGTCCATGGTTGCACCTCTGCCTACCCCTTCGGGGAATACAGGAGTGAGGTTATGTAAAACATGGGTGTAGAAATACACTCTGCTTACAGTTACAGGGAAACAGGAGTAATATATTAACATTTGCTTTAATATTCGTCTTGGTGCCGTGGCTCAAGTATCAAGATTCCCGGGCAATTATTATCAGGTTTTTCTATTAGGACATTCTCACTAGCTACTCGAAATCTGGAATTGTGCCCGAAAAACGGCAAAAGGCTCGCCCCCTATTACGTAGGACTAAAACATACAAGCGTGAGGTTATGTATGTTGTGTCAATACATCCGCAGTAAATTCAAACCCGCTTCTAGTTCAACAAACTTTTCTGACCAACTGCGCCACGGAGTGTGTCATCACTGCAAAAAATGTCTGGTATTTTTAAAATACATTTTAAGTTACTCCGTCTGTGATCTGCGTTAATATTGTAAAAAGGTAATTATAAACTGCATAAAAATGGGTTAAGTGGCGTGCCTTTTGTTCGCACTGACGGCTCGCTGAATCGATGTTGATGATTTATGTAATTACGTGAGCTCTGTAATTCACTACGTAACCTACTTTACATTATAATAAGCTGGAATTATGAATAATTTTTGCCTGCAGCTTGAAATTCAATTTCTTGGCATTATTTCGGTTTAAATGTTTTTTTTAGGGTTCCGTACCAAAAGGGTAAAAACGGGACCCTATTACTAAGACCCCGCTGTCTGTCCGTCTGTCAGTCACCAGGCTGTATCTCAAGAACCGCTATAGCTAGACAGTTGAAATTCTCAGAAATTATGTATTTCTGTTGCCGCTATAACAACAAATACAAAAATAAATAAATTAAGGGGGGCTCCCATAAACAAACGCGATTTTTTGCCCTTTATTGGTTGAAAATTAAAATCTTTGCTCCACGCAGAATATACAGACACACATTTTGCCACACTCTAAAATATAGAATGATCAAGTAGTTCCGTGCGGGGATCAAACCCACAATCATCGATTGCTTTGGTACCATTGTTAGGTCTCTCAAGTAAATTAATTATCGAAGAAATAGGTAACCATGCATTTCTACACCACAGAACAGTTGAATAATACTAGAAAGGAAATGTCAGCGTGCCGAACCTACGACTAGATTATCATATGTTTGACATGACCACTTCTTAGTAATTCGGGTTGCGCGAAATTCAAGACTTATAAATGTGTGACAACTAATAGCTGCCCTTCATTTTTGTTTAAAATTTTCATCATTTGTCGTGTGATCGTAGTAGAATGAATAGATGACAGACGAGCGACACTCGTCCCCATACAAAATACTGTCTATTTCTCTTCTAATCTTATTCGGCTGTTCTGTGTTCTACACCCATGATTTACCAGCTGTGTTTTTAAATCTCACGTAACAAGGATAAGAATACTACTTTCCTCCATTTCTGGAATCGAAGCCAGAAGATCACGGAGCAAGGCACCGAGGCACATAAATCAGTGGCGATACTTCCATAGATGCCCAATAGAATTTCATGTCTAGTTTATAATTGTTTATTGTGGGGTCAGGATGTACTCATTTATATGTCAAATTGCTTTTGTTAAATAAAGATTAAAAGATTAATGGCCGAATACTGAAACGCTACCTAATCTGAGGGCGACTTTTATTTATGTGGCTGTTATAATTTAAGCGGTATATACTTAAAAATGTCATGTAAAAGAACTTTTTGTGGTAATGTTGCCGTTTATGGAAATTTAAGTGGGCATTAGTTAATCACAGTCTTAAAACCGATAAATGATGTTTCAGTATATCGCTTAATTTATAACAGCCACTTAAATATAAGTCGTCCTCAGATTAAGTAGCGTTTCAGTATTCGGCCATCAAGATTATAATTATTCGGAATTTTGTAAGGCAACCTGGGCTTTTGGGCTTCTATGGAAGTTCCGCCACAGAAATAAATTATAATATGAAATTACCGTCGCTTCTAAGAATATAGATGTAACTGACTACTATTCAACTACATACATACATACATAAACTCACGCCTGTATTCCCCGAAGGGGTAGGCAGAGGTGCTTTTCTGCACCCACATTTCGCCAGGTATGTATCAGTCCCACGTAATAGGGGGCGAGCCTATTGCCGTTTTTCGGGCACATTTCCAGACTCCGTGCTGTTACTGAGAATTTCCTAATGGAAAAACCCAATAACACTTTGCCCGACCCGGGAATCGAACCCAGGACCTCTTGATTCCACGGCACATACTTGTACCGCGAGACCACGAGGCAGTCCAACTACTATGATTGATAAAAGCTTGTGTTATTAAGTAGTAGTTCTTCGTCATCCCCTACATTATCCAAATAGGATTATTTCTCCGCAAGCCGCACTGTATGCGGGCGTAAATAGATTACGACAAAGACTGCGCCCGCAAATGGTTCGCCGTGATTTACTGTTAAGCGTCCGCTTTTTATCTCGGGAAGGGTGTTACGTGAAAATGCCTTTATTTGTAGGATGTTAGGTGGACTATCGGTGTTTGAAGTTAGTTATTTAGGCAAAAGGCACATACATACATACAAGACTTCACGCCTGTATTTCTGGGGGGATAGGCAGAGGTGCATTTCTGCACGCACATTTCAAAAAGTCTGTATCAGTACTTCCATAGAAGCCCATAAAGCCCAGCTTGCCTTACAAAATTCCGAATAATATAATCTTTAAGCTTTAAATCTTTGTTTAACAAAAACAATTTGACATGTAAATGAGAATACCCTGACCCCACAATTAATTATAAACTAGATATTACACAATTAACATGTAACGCTTTTGGGCTTCTATGGAAGTATTGCCATTGGTATCTGTCCCACGTAATAGGGGGCTAGCCCGATGCCGTTTTTCGTGTACATCCAGACTCCGAGTCCGAGCTGGTAATGAGAATTTCTTAATGAAAAAAAAACCATTAACACTTTGCCTAACCTGGGAATCGAACCTGAGACTTCTAGATCGCACGGCAAATACTTGTGCCGTGAGACCACATATATATGTGTCATATAGTTACATAGGTGATTTTTTATATTCTTTCACATACAAGGAAAAATGCGACACGAAATTTTTGGTTCCATCAAAAATATGCAATAATTGATTCTTGTTTAGGATTGGTTTAATTATTGGATCCTAGCTAATGTCGTAAATGCTTAATTATTACACTATAAATTCTCAACTTCAGAATGAATTTATAGATCGCTGAGACGCTATAGATATTTCTATAGCATTTTTATACTAACATTTCGTCGAAGCGAAACCGAAATGATTAGATCCTTTATTAAATACATATGTACAAGAAATATTGCAACATCCACCCAAATAATAAAAACCTAGCATTAATGTTATCACCTTATTATATTTATGTGGAATCAAGACGATTTCTCGTTCACATTATATCAATCACAAAAATCATTTACAGTACAGCCCTATCAAATTAAGGGCAGCAAGTATTGCGTTCACCATATTGTAGAATCTGCAGGGACGGCTCAAACAATTGTCTGTCAATTTAAGCCATCCATGGTTAACCGCTTCGAGGAGCGCACTGCATTGTTACGACGTTTCGGACGGCCCAAGCTGTTTCATTGTGATAAACGGATAGGCATTGTTTGATTGAAAAGTCGTGATGGCCTCGAGGTTTAGGCACGCGGTCGACAATCTCGACGGTCGCGGGTTCAAACCTCTGATTTTTCGAACTTATGTGTGTATTCACAAAGAATTATCACGTACTTTAACGGTGAAGGAAAACATCGTGATAAAACCTGCACACCTAAAAGTTCTGAGGAATTTTGTTGGGTGTATAGTCCGCAAACCCGCACTAGGCCAGCATGGTGGACTCGGTGGCGGTATTTCTATAGAAGCCCAGAAACCTTGCACGACAACTGTGTAATGTCTAGTTTATAATTGTTTATTGTGGGCTCAGGATATTCACATTTATATGTTAAAAAGCTTTTGTTAAATAAAAATGTAAAGCTTAATGATATTATTCGGAATTTTGAATGGCAAACTAGGCTTTTGGGCTTCTATGGAACTACCGCCGCTGGGTGGACTAAGGCCTTAAACCCTCTCAGTTGTAGAGGAGGCCCGTGCCCAGCAGTGGGCAGTATATGGGCTGATGATGATGATCTTTTCTTCAATTTAAAAATGCGCGATAAGTCATATCGAATATACATAAATGTTCTGTTTAATTTCGCAATTAATTGACATTATACTCAGCTCTAGAGCTCCGTTTTGGGATCAACTATATCCAGTTCATAGATTCAGGTAAGCATGCCGCTCTCGATATCGCAGTAGCGAATATTTAGGTCATTTACCAGGATCCAGAACGAGATCTAGGTTAATGATATGCAGATCCATTGACTATTAGCACCTGTTTTGCGCATTTATGTATTCACTGTTGAATTCCAGTTTGATGAGGTTGAAAATTTCGCTTTACGAAATCATGGATTTCCTTTCAATAGAATGATGGTTATTATCTTCATCACTTTGTGAGAAAAAAAATTGATCTTTATTATGCTTCGTTGGACATGTTGTCAAAAGTTGTCCATCCTATCCTAGTGTTAGCAAATTTCGCTTTAAAAATCTCTATAGCTGCAAGGATTCTGGAAATGTTCCTGCTAAATGGTAATAGGCTCTCACTCTATTACATGTAAGTGTAGGAATAAACTTTTGCCTACGCTTTAAGTATGCATGCGTATATATTCATATAAAAAGTAAAAAAAAGTTAGCAGATATCTTTAGTTTTTCAAAAGAATTAAATTTTTTCGTTGCGTTTGAAAGCAGAACATCATAAATGACTTTGTAATATTAACATTAAATTCAATGATGATGATGACTCAGCTAATTGTTTGATTATTCAATTTTATGTTGATGTTGACTGAATCTAACTGAACTGATGAAACCAGGCACCAGCGTTGCTGACTAAAGACAGCGATGTTGGCTAAAATATATACAAAAATAACTTTCTGTAAAAATAAGTATGTATCACATTATAGACCCACGACAAGCTATTAAAAACAGCCTATGTAATACTTTTTTCGTTAAATATAGATTGCCTTTTAGCGACAATGAGACTTCAACTCTTAAAATAGCATTACATGAAACGCACATCACTTCGCTGAAATAGGGTATAATTGAGCCGAAAATATCTAAGGCGCACCCACACAGTAGGTATAGTACGCATAGAGTTGGATTAACTCACGACCTCAATAAAATGGGGATGAATTTTTGCTGCGAAATGACAGCTCAAGGAAAAAAGGATGGCTACTCATTCCGCTGTCTCGTGTTTTGTGGATGTATTTAGGTAAGTTAGAGTTGCTACCCAGTATTTCAATGGGATGTTTCTAGTTTATTCATATATTGAACAATGTGTTCTGACACGTGTCTGTCTTACTCACGTTCCCAGGGTAAATACATGATCGCATAGATATCGCGGGCGCAATTATCGCTTCGTGAAATATTTTTTTCTATTAAGAAATTCTCAGTGGCAACATGGAGCTTTAAAATGTCCCCACTCCCCAGTAAACCAGGTTATAGTAGCATGAAGGACTTAAAATTAAGTTGTCAAATTGTGGGTATCGACATATTTGTTTTGTTTTTATTTTGTCTACATAGACATATTTAGTATCGATATTTTAGTACCAACAATTTTTAGAATACACATGTTATAGGTATGTCTGGAATTAAGTTTATCATCCTTATATGTACATCACTAGGTGAAAAAGTCTCGATTGAGGTTCTGAGACAGAGATAGTTGCACTTCAATTCCTAATTCCTTCAGTTGCTCTGGAAGAGCAGCAATAGACGTCTTAAGGGAGTTAATTTAACTTACTGACGAGGAAGCTGATTCCTATTTCTATGAGTTTATACAATCAATATCACCCTACAATACTCGACACGTGCACGCTTGTCAATTGGCGACTGTTAAAATTGGAATGTTCACGTGAAAACAATTGTTAGAAACAATGGTTTAAAACAGCCCAATTTGGAGCACAATACGGCCTCCAATTTCGTATACAATTATTTGTAAAGCCTTTGCTTTATGCATGCGATTGGCTCGGGTCGGTTTCATTTGCAAAAAGTTCCCTTTACCTTCGCAGGTAATTCTATGCTTCCCGTGAAAGGTTCCCTCTTCCCGCCTCCTGATGTTTACAAATAGTGCATAATAGAATAAGTAAGCCTGCTGTATATCAATGACTTTTCCTGCTATATTTTACTGAGGTTCGTAATGGAATAAATGCCGAGATACTGGTAATTCTGAATGGGGTAGTCGGAAGACGTGGTTTTAATTAAACTTGACTGACTCGTTGGCGCTACGACATGTGTATACGTGGAACGAAAGGTCATGAGTTCCTGAGTTCCATCATAGGTAAAAGTGTAAATGGGTTTCCTCTGAGAAATGCCTGGCAGTCTACGTCTTTATTACATGGTATATAAGAATTCTATGTGCCATTAAAAACAATTGAGTCTTCGCATCTCATATGGGAGTCAAAACAAGCTCACCTGTTCAGAAAACTAGCTTTAGCATATACATGTATAATAGGACTAAACTATTCACACACTGATCTTCAGTTTTTTTATATTACTACCCAATAGGATACGGAGTCTAGCCCAATAACTAGTTATCTATGATAATTTTATAGAGAGGAATGATTTGACTTTTTGTTTGTTTTAGTTACGAATTAATAACTACGTGACCGATTAGAATGACTTTTGGTATGGACATAGACGAGACCTTGAGAAGTAACATTGGGTACTTTTTATCCCGGAAAATTGTAGTGTTCCCGTGGGATGAGCACGAAATTCAATTACTTATAGAGCATTTTTACCCGTCAGTCAAGGAAGAGTTATGTTTGTATTTTTTTATTAAAGTGCAAACGCCTACCCTTTCAGAAGAACTTTTAGACTAAATAAAGTCTGGCGCGGAGGTTAGTTTGCTTATTGTTTGACTAGAAGCATGTTTGTCGATACGTAGAATGTAGGCAATGCTGCAAACGAACCGAGAATAAAACCCTTTATATTATTTATGACAGCCCCGTGGCGCAGTTGGCTAGACACCAGCTTGCGAAACGAGAGGCCGCGGGTTCGATCCCCGCACCGAGACAAATGTTTGTGTGATCCACAAATATTTGTTTCGGGTCTGGGTGTATGTGAGACCAAAAAGTCTCTCGTAGTTTCTGATACCCACGACACAAGACTTGTATCTTAGTGTGGGATCAGAACTATGTATGTGACTGTTGGGTGTATTTATTTTATTTATTTATTAATTTTTACCATAGACCAATTGCGGTATAAAATTAATATGGCTCACAGCAGCAAGACAAGTGCGTCGCGTTTCGATCGGTGATACGTTTAAAAAATTTCTAAATAATTGCCATTTCTTTGTTATGTTTTGCCTCTATTGACTCTATTGGAATGCCAAGTAAAGCTTTGTATACATATATATATTCTAAATGTCAGTAAAAGAATTGGCGTTACCACAATGCATTACATTCAACAACACATATTATGTATATACATAAACTCACCTCTATATTCCCCGAAGGGTTAGGAAGGGGTGCATTTCTGCACCCACATTTCGCTTATTGTGTTTTCGCGCCACGTAATAGGGGGCGAACCTATTGCCGTTTTTCGGACACAATTTTAAACTGCTGCTACTAAAAAAATTACTCTACCCGAGAATGGAACCCGCGACCTCGTGATTGCCACATACTTGTAACGCGAGACCACGAGGCAGTTTAACAATTAACAATAGTATAATTAATGACTATATAATTTGAATGCTGCGTGTTCCTCATTAAGGTATGGTCTAATGAAATGTAATGCTAGTTGATTAAGGATACGTGTTAGTCGTATAATAAATATTTACGTTCGCATTCGGAAAGCACATATTAAATTACATACCTTGTTTGGAAATGGTGCTTAATTTATTTGTTGTTCAATTCGAAATACTAGTTCATTATTCTCATTGTGACTGTCTGGTTGGTTTTCACAAGCGTGAGAAACTTTTTAGTAGCGGTACGAAGTTGGAAAATGTGGCTTAAAAGGCTTTAGGCTAACCCTTTAGAATAATAATAACTCTTTATTTTTACACTACAAATTAAGAAAATTAGGTAACAAAATTGGCGGCCTTATCGCTAAAAGCGATCTCTACCAGGCAACCAGGTAGGGAGAGGAATACGACTAATGAGATGAGGCGGTGCTTACAAAGATTATATTATTTTATACAAAAAGGACATACAAGTACCCTAGAAAAATAAATTTATATAATTATTATACATAACTAAATATATATACATACGTACAAACAAATACATATACTTACATATATACAAGTATAGCAAACAATATAAGGACTTATTTATCTAGTGATAAAAAGTGAGCTTTTACCCTTCGTTTAAATGTATCCAGCGAAGGCGATTGTTTTATATTCGGCGGAAGTGCATTCCATAACCGCACTCCTTGGACAGCAAAGGAGCGATCATAGAAGGAAGTTCTATGAGCAAAATTAGAAGGTGGGACTTATCTTTATGAGTTGTAGGAAACGTGGTTGGAGAAAAACACTACTGCCTATCCTTTGGCAGCGACGTGGCGCAGTTGGCTAGATACCAGCTTGCGAAACGAGAGACAGATTCGATCCCCGTACCGAAACAAATATCGAATGTTTTGTGAGACCGAAAATTCTCTCGTAGTTTCTGATACCTACGATATACTTAGGACTTGTATCCTAGTGTGCGGTCAGATCTATGTATGTGACTGTTGGGTGTATTTATGTATTTATTATTTATAGCTTTTGGGAATATTAGCGTATTTGTATGTGTATTCCAAAGTTTAGAAAAAAAAACTGCAACAATTGCATTTAGTAAAACCTTTGAACAGCATAACACATAAAAAGTTGTATATGTTTTTCACATACATACATACATAAACTTACGCCTGTATTCCCCGAAGGGGTAGGCCGAGGTGCATTTCTGCACCCACATTTCGCCAGTTATCAGTCCCACGTAATAGAGGGCGAGCCCATTGCCGCTTTTCGGGCACATTTCCAGACTCCGTGCTGTTACTGAGAATTTCCTAATGGAAAAACCCAACAACACTTTGCCCGACCCGGGAATCGAACCCAGGACCTCTAGATCGCACGGCACATACTTGTACCGCGAGACCACGAGGCATATGTTTTTCAATCTAATTAAATACAACCAATAGCCACATACATAGTTCTGACCCCACATTAAGTCTTGTGTCGTGGGTACCAGAAACTACGCGAGACTTTTTGGTCTTACAAACACCCAGACCCGAAACAAATATATGTGGATCACACAAACATTGGATTTAATTATCACGAACTAAACTAAACTAGAATTATTTATGCTATTTCGTCGAAAAACTCACCAAGTTTTAGTCCCAGTTGTCAAAACAATGTGCCCAAGGCAAAACCCGTTGGAATACAGTTACTAGACTTCTGTTCCTTACACTCGCTAGTTTCCGCAGAACATTACCGACTTCCTACAGTTTATCCATCACGAAGTTCTATTAATAACAATCCTAAAGCAAATTCCGAGTTATGTTTTTGCAAGGATTTGTCTGAGTCACAGTATAAATTGTGTCTGAATGGCGCAATTTAATTCGGTTCTGTGGAATTGAGTTACCGCTTAATTTTTTACTAGTTTCACATCTTTCGTATCACAAATCGGATTTGGACGTCGCTTTGTGGGCTTGTGGCATTATTCTGTGTGTAGTTGTGTGAATTGTTAGCTTTGGGATTAATTTTTTAGGCTTGTTGGTTCCGTGGTTTATCAATATCTCTAATCGGTGGGTCTCCAGTTCGATTATGTCTAATAATTTTTTCGTTAGATAGTTTTCGATTGCCTTTTACCATCTTCGTCGTAGTCTATATACGTCACACTGCTGGGCACGGGCCTCCTCTACAACTGAGAGGGCTTAGGCCTTAGTCCACCACGCTGGCCTAGTGCGGGTTGGTGGATTGCCTTTTATCGAGGTGGCAATTAAAATTTACTTGGCGCAGCGTGGGTTTTGAAATATAGTTTTGCCTACTCCTACGGGCGTGATTGCAGTTTAAAGTATGTACATACATACGTACTTTAGAAGGTGCAATTTTGTTACATAACATTTGGTATGAAAACTGTATCGGCAAAAAATAGATTAACAATTAGAATTTCTAAGAAATTTTGTTTTATTTAAACACGTTATTTACTCTTGTGACGCGGCGAATAAAGCTAAAATGAAATGGAGGTTGATATAACATAATTAGTTTCAACGTTTCTTTGCTAAGTTCAAAATACAAAATAGAATTAAAATATTTTTGATGTAAATTGTAAAATAAAGCTTATTCGCGTGAATATCTTTAAAGTAAGTGAGTGGGCGTGACCTCTGTTTCAAACATAAGTCGTTAGTCACCGTTTTATAAATCACGAATAATAGTGAAAATAAATTTCTAAACTTCTAGGGACACTTTTTACGGGTGATTTACATGCCGTTGGCCTTTAAAGTTATAAATTAAATTGTAAGCGAGAATCTTCAATGGATGACTGATTATAATCAGTGCCCTTCTGAAGGCTGACGTTGCATGTTTGAAAAATTCAAGGGTTATCGCTCGGGTCTCCGGGTACTTGAATCTCCGTCATATTCCGGGAAATTGGTAACTTAAATGCATAGTCAAGTGGCTTGATTTGCTAAAAAGTCCTTGGGTTTTGGTTGTGGATGTGCCCGCCACCTTTGCTGTTACAAACATTAACGTCATGCACAAGACTGTTGTATAGAATTCCAGAGAGTAAGTTAAGAACTGCTAGTTGTATTTATATATTTAATGCTACTCATACTTCTTATAAGGTTAAAAAAACTTGACAAAGTCCTCGTAGGAAATAAGTATTTTTCGAAATTACAAGCATTTGTTTCGGATTAATATTCGTCCTATTTTGAATGAGAGGAATAATGTATTTTTTTTCCAATTAATTAGTGAAGGACGGTAAGCTAAGTAAAATTCACAATGAATAATCACGTACTTTAACGGTGAAGGAAAACATCGTGAGGAAACCTGCACACCTAAAAGTTCTTAGGAATTTCTTAGGTGTGTAGTCCGCCAACCCGCACTAGGCCAGCGAGGTGGACTAAGGCCTAAACCCTCTCAATGGTAGAGGAGGCCCGTGCCCAGCAGTGGGACGTATATGGGCTGATGATGATGATGATTCTGAATTTTGTAAGGCAAGCTGGGCTTTTGGGCTTCTATGGAAGTACCGCCACTTCTACTAACATAAAAGCTTTCTGCAAAACTTAGCTTTCACTTAGTTTTCCTAATCGATTTTAGTGACCAGCGTAACATAACCTTAAGCATTTACGTCCTTCATTACTACGCAAGGTCATGCTTGCGAGCTTAGTTGCATCGATTTGTTAATTGTTAAACAAACCAAGTTTATATTGCGAAAGTAATAGCTAGTACTATGGAAAGTCTGTTGCAAGTATATAGTATTTTATTTAGCTCTTAAAGTGAATTCAGCTGCTTTAAAACATCGTTTTATTTATGCATTCAAGTTATTAGAAACAAGCTGTTAAATATTCATTGTTTTGATACTTTAGGTGTTGTTTTAAAGCCTTATCTTGCAACTAACGTGACGAGTTAACTCCGATTTCCTGTATTTGAATTCGAATCTAGCTATTTCACGATCAATCACACACCAGTAAAAATGATTTTGCCGTACGTAAAAGTCTATCATTTATTCTTAACATCACAAGGATCTTGTTAATTTACGCCATAAAGTACACTTACAATCACCATAGTTTAATACTTGGCGATATAACGCAGACGATGGTCTGGCACTGCCGCAGTTAAAGACAAAGAATGACAATTCAGTTATTACTTGAAACAACCGTTTCTGGCACGAAAAATTGCAGGATAGGCTGCAAATGGGAAATACTCTTAGTTATGTAGACGTTGGCCGGGGCCCAAACTTGTGCCCTTGGCAACCCTGAAGTCCACGCTCTATTATTACATTACATTCATACAATCTATAAGCTTACGCCTTTATTTTCGAAAGGGGTAAGCAGAGGTGCGTTTTTGCACCGACATTTCGCCAGGTATGTATCAGTCCCACTCCCAAGTAATAGCGGGCGAGCATGTTACCGTTTTTTAGGGATATTTCTAGACTTCTTGCTGCTACTGAGAATATCCTAAAGAAAAATCCAACACTTTGCCCAATCCGGGACTTCGCATGGCACATACTTGTGCCGCGAGACCACGAGGCAGTCTATTCTCAGCCTATCGCCGTCCACTGCGGAGGCCGCCCCAAGTAGGCGCCAACTATCCCGGTCTTGAGCAGCCCTCATCCATCCGTCACCCGCAACCTTTCTCAAATCGTCGGACCATCGTGCTGCAGGACGGCCCACACTACGTCTGCCTAAGCGCAGTCTCCACTCCAACACTTGCTCCAACGGTCGTCCGTACCTATTTTAAAATAAATTTCAACCGAATTGTGTAATTACGCTTGATTGAAATGTAAAATGAATGCGGAAAATGATCTCATTACTACCAGTGTTAATGCTATTAAATTGTTGATGTTACGTCGTACTGTGTATTGGTAGCGTTTGAATGTCCATTTGTTTCTATATAATTGAAGTTTTATTATGATTATATAACATCAGCATCACCAACACTATCGTCATCATTACACACAACACGTATATTCATCACCATTACTACCAATACTACCATCATTATCATCATCATCGTCAACATCACTGTCATTGTCATTAGCATCAACTCTTATTCGTGGTGAAAAAAGGTAGAAGTCATAAATAGACTTGTATTTTATGTTGAGTAAGAATTTATGTGTTTTTTTTTATAGGGATAAAGAGACTACTGTTAGCCTAAATAGTAATATTTAGTAATTATAAATGTATATCATTATAATATAATACCTTACAATATTATATATTTACATTATTAAAAGCTTATGCGTACAGACCTTTTACTAATAATTGCATATTGATGATTTTATTACTTATAAGTATAATTAAAATTGTCAATTACTTTAATGAGAATATAATCTTTATTAATATAAATTAATTATTGGATTTATAAAAATATTTAAAAATAAGACCGTCAATTGATGTGTATAAAAATGGTGTCGCTGAGCAGTTCGAGCTCAGTCGTTGGAATTGTCAGTTGCAAGACGGATTAATATTTTAAAATATAAAAGTTGTTAGAAATATAAAAGTTGAAGACGTACTTGTTTACGTTTACGTGTTACGTTTCTCAACGAGTGTTACCCTTCACTACGGAATGCCAATCTATGATTCTGATACGCCTTTTACCTTTTTCCTTATTCTCTGTTGCCAAAAAAGCTTATCGAATGCTACATTGCTTTTCAGCCACAGCAGCCCACATTAGAAAATTTCGAGTTAATATTTCTAAACCATACAAATAACAGTCCATGCGGGAATCAAATTCATTCTTTCATTTACCCGCTCGTACGTTATTGAGTGACTCACACTGCCTACTAGGTAAAGTGTTACCCAGACATAGTACAAAGGCTGACTTAAATGATTTAAATTCACAACCGTCAGTGAGACGGATTTTGGTTCAATCTAACTAACTTCACAGTCTCAGACGAAAGGGGATGGGTGGGAGGAGTGGAGAGGGGCGGAGGGGGAGGAAGGCTCAGCCACTCAGATCTGCATTGTATTGGATTAGGAGCGATATAGAGCTGCGCATAGCTATTGCATATTCTTAATAGCACTCGGAAGTTAAGATGCGGTTTATATGATTCAATTTTACGTCTGTTTTCCGTTTTATATCTTTTTGTATTACTCTTTTGATTATTAGTAGGGTATTACTATATTATTATTAACTATATTTATATTACTGTATTTAACGTTTGTAAAGGAACGTTTTCTTTTTTTTCTCTTCATATATGTTTACTTACACGAACTAACGCCCGTATCCCCAAAAAGGTAGTAACTAGTTCTTTTCTAGTGCTGAACGGTAAGTTTATTTTTGATTTTTTGAATTCGTTCTATTATTGAGGTTTGCTTAAAGCAAAATCCCAATAACACACGGCTCGTCCCGGATTTTAAACTCGGGATCTACATATAGCATTGCACAAAATACGTCTTTGGTGTAAAATTACGTAGAGTTTGTGTGTTGTTAATTATTCACGCCTGATCTAGTAAATCAATTTTGTTGATTCTTGGTAAACAAGTATGCGGAATTCTGGAGATTGGCATATATGATTTATTTTCGTAACATTTACTAGTACAATTTTTAGTAAGGCGAGCATAACTGTTTTCTGAAGCTAGTGTTTAATAAACCTAATTCTTCTGTTAAATTAGCGAATCGCAGATATTGTGTTTAATGGTGTAAATACTTATATTGGGACATTAACGTAATCTGAACGCAGACGGGGACCATTAAGTAAATTAGTAGATTAGATTCGCCAGTTGGATTGTCTTAATTTGCTCTCCATCTTGCTGTAATTAAACTCTATTCGATCCTAGTGATAGTGCATTACTATTACTCTACAATAAAGTTTTGATTACAATCAAACTAATGTCTCATGTTGGGAACAAAACCATTGATTCAATTCCATTTTGTTAGGGACCCAGCCCGGCATTAACATCTGCGCGGTCGTGACATCACCGCGCGTCGGGCTGGAAGGCCGGTGACCCCTACATACGTTTCCTGCATCCCCTCCCCCAGGGATGGTGGGAAGTAGAGCCATAACCAGCTTTCCACAGAACAAAAAAGAGACTTTGTCATAGTCTGTTAATGTTTATGAATAATCCTGGGTCGGATCGCTTCAAGTATGTGCCGTGCGATCTAAAGGTCTTGGGTTCGATTCCCGGGTCGAGCAAAGTGTTATTGGGTTTTTTCATTAGGAAATTCTCAGTAGCCGCACGGAGTCTGGAAATGTGCCCGAAAAACGGCAGGCTCGCCCTCTATTACGTGGGACTGATACATACCTGGCAAAATGTGGGTTTATGTATGTATGTAACTCGCTAATCATACATAAAAAAGTAGGTTACTTTAAGATTTCATTGATTATTGTGATAAGCAATAAATTCATCAACGTCCATATTAGACATAAAGTTGAAATTGTTTAGTATAAGAATGACCCGCAAGGAAAATTGTACAAAGTTTACGCGTTAGTAATTTTTGTAATGGTCGGCAAACTAAAGTAGGTTAATGATGATGACTTAATTTCATTATTTACACTTCAAACTTTTCCGATTACAAACACAATATTGTGATAGTTAGGCTATTTGACTAACCCTGTGTACGTCGCGGGCGCCCATCCACAACCCGGGCGCCCATCCACAACCCGGGCGCCCGAACCAAGCTATTGGGGGTGCAACTGCGCCCCCTAAAACTCTGAGACGGCCGGGGCGTTTACGTCCCGGAGGCGCACCGGGCGGCTGCGGCATTACGGTTGGCGCTTCTCGCTAACGTACCGTGGTTGCCCCACTCGGCGCGGAGATGGCCACCGGGGGGCTTTGGTCGGTATGCCGGTTTAGGGAATTTTGTTAGGGACCCAGCCCGGCACTAACATCTGCGAGGACATGAGGTCGCCGCGCGCCGGGCTGGAAGACCGGTGACCCCGACATACGCTACACGCCCCCCCACCCCCGGGGCTGGCGGGAAGTAGAGCCATAAACAGCTTTCCCCTCGAGAACAAAAAGAAATAAAAGGCTATTTGACTAACGGCCTTGTGAATATTATCTAAGCAGTCGCAGAATCATATTCGAAGAACACAGCTCGAAATTTTCAAAGTTTTCTCGAAATTTTAAAAGACGAATATATGTAAATGGTTTTCACGTTGTGATCAATTTTATGGACAATCTCATTACCATTAGAAATTCTACATACGTGTTTTGTTCAAAAAATAAGGTGAAAGCATTTGTGCGGGCCGGCATGATTGTGTCGACCAGCGGGTGACCATATCGTTTCTCGCTGGTCGGTATTAATTTTTTGAACTCCACTGTGCTTACCATCAGGTACAGTGGAGTCACTTTGCCGTGCCAGTATAAAAAAAAAAAAAAAACGCGGGCTACGTTCATTCGATTACAGCTATGCCGAGAGTTGTCGCTATTACATATATTAAGCGAAATACATTCACTTAAAACTTCTTGTATTTCATACAGCAGTGGCTACATGGCTTTTTATTCTCAGAAATTTGGATTTCATAGTTTAAGTAATTTATATTGTGACCATTGAGTCTATGATTTATGTAGTGAAGTTTTTAACCAAGATCTATCTCATTATCACCATCATCATCATCAGCCAGTGGTTAGGCCTTAGTCCACCACGCTGGCCTGATGGCCTAAAGAAGCATCGCGGTAGCCGCCATGATTATATTAACTAGAGAGATGTTCATCTCTCGCCACCATACTGAATTTGAAAGTAACGTTTCTATTTTATATTTTCAATGATCGTCATCAATAGCCTGATTACATGGTGCCTCACTTTTTATGCTGTAATCCTACAAGCGATCAATTTTCTACACGTTTCGATGACGGGGGGGAGACAATTGAGATTTATTTTGCCGCGAAAATATTTGATAAATTATTTATAAATCTGACGCCTTTTTTATGATGGGTTCTTTTATGTTAATTTCCTTTTACCTGGACTTATGTGTTTGTAGTACCAGTATCTACATAGCACATCAATTCCCTCTATTTCACTAAAAAGTTAAAGTTTCTATAATATTTCTTTATACCTATCACGTTAAATACAGAAGACGAACCTTAATGTTGTCCAGATTGCATGCAATGCTTTTGAGAAAACTAAAATCTTTTTAGGGTAAAATGTTCGTTGAAACTTGCAACTAAAGCCGAATCTGGGGGCACGGCAGTGCCCCCGCCAAGTCGAGCGAAAAAGCGGCACGGCCGTACTATACTTTTCTCGAAGCAACTCAGGCCATTTTCGACACCCTATAACTTCGTTGTGGATAAACCTAGAAACCTGATTTTTTAGTTACCAAGCAAGAATGGTATAAACTCTGTATATTTCAAATTTCATTCAATTTGAACCAGTAGTTTAAGAATTATAACTAGTCAAACTTCGCAGTTTTGGTCACTCACTGACCGATCATCAAAACTCTAAGGCACTTCTAGCCGACATAGAAGCTTCAAATTTGGAACACAATTAGCTTTTAGTGTATAACTTAAGGAAAAATTATAATATCTTGCAATTTCGGTCTAGTTTTCTAGATACACAAACTGCATAAATAACTTTGTAATCCCATATAAATATATACGATTACAAAGATACATTTGCAGTAAATAAATTAAACCTGTACCTGTATAGTATAAAATAATGGAATAATAGGTGTAGCTAGATAAGTAGGGATGGTATTGAGGTTTAGGCGTGAGGTCGAGAATCCCGGCGGTCGCGGGTACACACCCTAGGCACACTTATCAGACTTTTCGAAGTTATGTGTGTATTATTATTGCTGGGTGCTGAAATACAGGTTTTACCTAGTTCGGCAAACAGATGCTCTATATTTATTAAAAAATTGTATAGCCTATATTATTTATAAAGTCATTTGTAAAATATTTTTTGCCCAATAAAGTACTTATTACTTACTTACTTATTAGCAATGAATTAGTATTCGGGAAGAGCTTACTATAGAAATGACCCGTGGCGCAGTTGGCTAGACACCAGCTTGCGAAACGAGAGGCCGTGGGTTCGATCCCCGCATCGAGACAAATGTTTGTGTGATACACAAATATTTGTTTCGGGTCTGGGTGTATGTGAGACCGAAAAATCTCTCGTAGTTTCTGATACCCACGACACAAGACTTGTATCTTAGTGTGGGATCAGAACTATGTATGTGACTGTTGGGTGTATTTATTTATTTATTTATTATTTATGAAGTAAGGTCTTTAAATTAAGGACTGCCTCGTGGTCTCGCGTTACATGTGCCGTGCGATCTAGAGGTCCTGGATTCGATTCCCGGGTCGGGCAACGTGTTATTGGGTTTTTCCATTAGGAAATTCTCAATAGCAGCAGGGAGTCTGGAAATGTGCCCGAAAAACGGCAATAGGCTCGCCCCCTATTACGTGGGACTGACAGGTATGTATCAACATACCTGGCGAAATGTGGGTGCAGAAATGCACCTCTGCCTACCTCATCAGGGAATATAGGCGTGAGTTTATGTATGTATGTAGCAATGAATTATCGCGTACTTTAACGGGGAAGGAAAATATCGTGAGGAAATCTGATTAATAGGGTCAAGTAATTTATTCATTTCAAAAAAACTGAGTGCGGCAGTTAATGCCGTAAATTAGTTCAAGTTATACCTCTAATAAGCTTTATGTTGTAAATTTCTGTTAGGTACATTGACAGTACCAATTTATAGTGAAAGAGAGATAAAAACTTTAAAATAGGATTAACTCCAACTGACGTATGACGCGTGCGGCCCTAAATATTTCTAACTAACGCAAAAATAATTATTATTTTAAAATAAAGATCACGACGCGGCCGTCTCGTATGTAGAGGAGGAAGTCGTCGTCGTCTCGTATGGCAGAGAGTGGGCTTTAAGAAAATCCGTTGTTAGTACTCAAGAAGTAGAAGATACCGAAAAGAAAAAAGTAGGACTATCTACAAAAAGAAATGAGATCCCATAAAAAACAAAACTTGTAAAAAACCCCAAGTCTCGCAACTCAGTTCTTTTGCCCTAAAAAGTTGTGAGATCTATATGATACCAAGTCGATGAATTTATTCAGTCCCCGTTTAAGGGAACTTCTGTCTTAAGTTATTATGCACTTAGCTTACCAGACACCATCGTATAGTGACCATATCAATGTTAAAAATCTTTTATGTTTAAAATAAAATAGTTTTGACTTGGCAATCGCACTAAAAGTGAGATACATTGTGTTTTCATGCGATTGCCAAGTCTAACTATTTTATTTTAAACATAAAAGATTTTTAACATTGATATGGTCACTATAAGATGGTGTCTGGTAAGCTAAGTGCATAATAACTTAAGACAGAAGTTCCCTTAAACGGGGACTGAATAAATTCATCGACTTGGTATCATATAGATCTCACAACTTTTTAGGGCAAAAGAACTGAGTTGCGAGACTTGGGTTTTTTACAAGTTTTGTTTTTTATGGGATGCATTTTACTCGAGGCAAAATCAACGCTGCGAGCCTGAAAATGTAGTACAAATGTAACTGAATGAAGGTAAAAGGATTGCCTCGGTGGTCGCGCGACGTAAATTGGCGTGTGCGATCGGAAGGTCCCTGCTGGGATTCCCGAGTCAGGCAGAATGATAGCTTTATTTCTCTTTAGAAAACTTTAACATTAACGCTGATGATAGGAAAGTTCTTTGTAATTTACTAATCCTTTATTATTGGTGCGAAAAGCTGAAGATACTTGGAAATAGAAATTTAATCTCTGCACACTCCACCTGGAATATAGACGTAAACACGCAAAACGCCGCAAGGCTTCGATCCCCGCACCAAGACAAATGTTTGTGTGATCCACAAATATTTGTTTCGGGTCTGGATGTTTGTGAGACCGAAGAGTCTCTCGTAGTCTGATACCCACGACACAAGACTCGTATTTTAATGTGCGGTCAGAACTATGTATGTGACTGTTGGGCGTACTTACTTATATAATTGATTTCTATTAGTATTTTTCCACAAAATGAATACTATCTGTAAATAACGCGCGTAAACACTTCCAGATATTGAAGTGTCAAAGTTTGTCTCACGTCGATTCCCCAGTCTGTTTCTCGCAAGATTTCAGATTTAAAACGTTTCGCCGAATTCGTCGCACCTACTTCGTCGGAGTGTTGACCGACCCAGTTGTCGGACGTCGATACGCCTTCCCTTTGTGTTGCTCTCACGCAAATACGAATCTTACTCCAACACAGCAGAGTGGAATGTCGTTTGAAATTTCATTTTTACATACTGCACTTCAGAGCGTAGCGTGCCCGGTTTCAACTTAATTTGACGTAGCATTCTTTGCTGTTCATAAAACTGCAGTCGTCGATGTGACGTGACCTTTTTGCGTATTTTATAAAATGTACGCTGGAATTTTAGGCATTGAAGTTTGTTTTGTGACAGCGCACGGCAAATATTGTTCTTTATAAAAATATTTTTTAAATCGAGCTGATCCAATAGTGAATGTAGAATACTCTCGTTTTAGAATAAATCATTTGTACATATAAATATTATTTTGTAATTGCTAAAGATTTTTTTTAAAAATAACTATTGCTAGCTACATATTTAGAAGCCAATTCAGAGGTCGAAATACGTCCCCATCGCCATTGTGGTTAACTTTTCCTCTGTGTAATTCACAGTAGCGTAACAACACTACGTAAAAGCATTCGACAAGTCTTAATTTAAATATCAATTATTTATATTAACAAAGAAAACTGACATGTTTTGTTGTTATGCGCCAAATCGCTGAAATCATTATGGATTTAGAAAAAAAAAAACAATATGGGATCTGGAGATATACATATTCATTCTGCTTGTTTTAAAACATTGATTTACTAATCATCATCATCAGTCCATATACGTCCCCATTGCTAGGCACGAGCCTCGTCTACTACTCAGATTTACTAAATCCTTATTAACAAGTACATATGCCGGCCCAAGCTATTTAAGAATACGCAAAACCGACTCGATTTCTATTAGTAAGTTCCTCGCTACTGATGATTAATAATGTCTCTCAAATACCTTACCCTAAGGCCACACAGAAGGTTTTATTATAAACAGCGGTTTAATTTAGAATCACTCAAGTATACGAAGCGCACTATCTGCCAGAAGATCACGATAGGGCGCGTTTAGCGTTGCCAGTTGCTTGGCGGCCGCCCAGCCGGCTCTCCTGCCAAATGCAGCCTCCTAGATATCATTCTGGCAAAATTCGAAAGTAATAAGCGGCAAGTTAGAGAAGTGAATCAACTTTAGTTCTGCAGCCGAGCGTTGAATCTTAGATGCGATTTCAATTTTGAAGTTCGTATGTAATTGCTCTATTCTTGTCGTAGTTGAGAAGAAATGGATGGATAAATTACTTTTAAGAATTGTTCAAATGAGACACACTACGGAACATATATAATATATTGAAGAAGATGCCTTTATGTAGCGATTGGCGAATGATAATTTATATCGCCCCACACTAAGATTTCTTCCTTTTTAGAGAATCTTCACAGATACTAATTTTATATAAAAAAATATTTGCAGGTAACGCTGGACTATACGAGAGTCGAACCCGTAACTATTCTAGAATGTTCCGCTACATTCTAAGCTTCGAAACCAATTCGCATTTTCAAAAGTGTTATTCCCAGTTTGGATTCTGGAAGATTAAATTTACTCGTTGTTAATAGTTCATTAATTATTAATTTAATAGAATGGTCTGCTGTCTAGTACCTACTTGAGGTAAGTGGATGCTTAGAAATTCATAACACACTTAAATATGAAAACTTAAACTGTATTTATACTTGGTTAATATCTTTGGAAAGTTATATTGTTGGATTAACTTGAGTGCCTACCTTTATATTGGCTAGATTGTTTTACTTATTGAATATCTTCTTGATTTCAATTTGTCTTGAGATTTTGAAGACCGACGGCTGACGGTAATTTAGTACTGTTTGCCACTTGATAAACTCCGACCAAACCAAATTTTTTTGTCCCTGCCGAGACCGAATGAATAACAAAAAAGATCTTGAAATCCAAAATTTCATCCAATAATCCGAAAAATATAAAATGAGTATTTTAATGAAAATAACATACTTCATGCTTACCATTACACGAGTAGTTACGTCGTCGCGCCAGTATAAAAACATTCTTTGTCTAAAGTTGAAGGTTCAAACAAAGAAAAACTGGTCACTTTACAGGGACTGCAAGAAGTCTCGGCAACGGCGATAATCTCGGCGAGATTGGCCTGTTTTGTTGCCTAGAATGACCAAGACCGAGACCGGTCGGTCGGACCTGAACACTTGATGCTATATTTGGAGAGTTACAAGTCTAGTGATAATTGTTTAAAAATGAAAACTAAATAACTCCAATTTAATCATGCAAATACACACGTTCCAAGCAGTCTTTATTGTCTAAACAAGTGAATGACCTGATTAAACGACCCGTAGATCGTATTCATTTGAAATATAAAATAGAAAATGCTTATTTTGTAGTCTACAAATTAGACTACATAATGAGAACTCGCTCCCGAAATGTATCGTGTTTTCGTGACACGTACGCGTCGAATTGGTTGAATTGCCTATTGTTTCTGGCTGGTTTGTTTAGAGATATATCAGTTACAATGAAACTGAGAAATTTAGAGACATTTCATTGTTCTTGAGCAGAGTAATTTATCAATTTAGTTTTTATACGACTGTCTACAAAGGAGTGTAGTGTTTAAGGGTCTCGTGTACGTTTGTGAGTTTCTTTACCTATACGTATTGCAGGATCGGTGGATTTAAAGCGCAATCCAGAAGAAGAAAATTATTTACTTATCTTAATAGTAAAAATGCGAAAGTCATCATAATCAATCTGATGTTTTTAGCTCTTTAAACTCACCTTGCTGTCTATATAAATAGATAAAAAAATCATTTACCTATTTTCTTATGAAATACTTTCAGCATTCATTATATTCAAAGGTAACTTCAATAAAATGTAATTGTGCCCAATTATTCGCATAAACCAACTGTATTTACCTTTTGCTAAGAGAAACACAACAATAAACTAATCAAACGGTCTGCTAGCCTATTAATTTCAGCCCACACAAATTCTAGACAAGGTGACGGGATCGCCAACTGTCTGTGATATTAGTCTTCTTAATTTATGAAGACGACACATTGTTTTCACGAAACAATTTAGGTCGAAGGACATTTGATTTGACGCTGTAGGTATGTTCGTATTGTTTTGAATTTTAGTAAAATAATTCACATACATACGTATACATATGTAGTCTTAAGGGTAGGCAGAGGTGCACCTTTGGGCGTTGAAATTTATTTTTTAACTCACGTTTTAAGTCTTGCGTAAAAGAGTTTTAGCTCATTGACGGTTTTCGGACACATTTGTAATGAGAATTTCTTAACGGACAAACACTATAATACTGCTCGACTCTGGATTTGAACCCGAAATCTCTAAATCGCACGGCATACAGTTATGCCGCGCGGGATCAAGAGCCAGTGAGGTGCTTATTAATTTCAAAGTTATGATAGAGCATTAAAGCAACTCTTACAAATGGGATACGAATTCTATCTACAAATAGATTGACCCACCCACATTTCGCCAGATATTTTATGGTCCCACGTAATAGGGTGCGAGCCTATTGCCGTTTTTCGGGCACATTTCCTGCTACTGAGAATTTCCCAATGGAAAAACCCAGTAACACTTTGCCTGACCCGGGCATCGAACCCAGGACCTCTAGATGGCACGGCACTTACTTATAGAATATAGAATTGAATTGTAACATGTTCACAGCGAACCAGATTTAGAGTGAAATGAAATTATCGTTTATTTACCATCTAGGCAATAATATAGCACTTATGACACGTCAATACTAGTAGAAAAAGAAGAAAAAAAAAAAAAAAATATTAATTAAATATAACTAGATAAATATCATCTTATCTAGATAATAGATAAGATGAGCCCAGAAATCAAAATTGCTTCTGGGCTGAGTTGGGCCAACCCCTCATCATCATCATCATCATCAGCCCATATACGCCCCACTGCTGGGCACGGGCCTCCTCTACAACTGAGAGGGTTTAGGCCTTAGTCCACCACGCTGGCCTAGTGCGGGTTGGCGGACTACACACCTAAGAAATCCTAAGAACTTTTAGGTGTGCAGGTTTTATCACGATGTTTTCCTTCACCGTTGAAGCAACCCCTATTTAGTATTATTTAATGCTATAGGAAAATAGGTGTATAGCAGTGGCGGTACTTCCATAGAAGCCCAAAAGCCCAGCTTGCCTTGCGTAATTCCGAATAAGAAACATAAACTAGATATTCCATAATTCAATACAAACAACAAAATATTTATCCAAAAACAGAAATTTACGTATTTTTGCCGCGCCGCCGTCCGCCATACAGCCTCGCCGCCGCGCGCCAAATCCCTGCCCATATAATTTCAAAAACACGAAACGCGTGCGCACGAACGTCAATAGTTTAGAGTAAACATCAATGTTGAACATAATAATAATATCTATCTCCCTCTATCTCGTGGGCTTTACACCTGGCTTCACTTTACTAAAAGTAAAAGTGTCATAAAACACGGCAATTATATGATAAAAATTTAATGTAATTTGAAAAAAAAAATGAAACACGACAATTTCTCAATTTTTCTACAAAACACGGCAATTCGACATCCAAAACACGGCAATATATTTTTATTTAATGGCAACCCTGGAGTGCAGTGAAGCAAACTTTGTCAAGGTCACACGTTGTTAATTGTTTACGTTTACTGAGTGAAAGAACCAAATTAAATAGAATTTGTTGTGGTATTTAGAATATTACTACAGTGATTATAAAAAATGGGTGATGTTTATTGTTAATCCTCGTGGCGACTTAAAGTGTGTGCATTTTTTGCTCTTCGAAGATAAGGTAAATTCATTAAATTATACTGTGAAAAAACGGCTCGTAACTTGTCCAAAACCAGTGTTGGGCAAAATTTAATTGAACTAACAATTAAAAATTAACAATTAATTAATTGTTAATTGGTCTTTTCACAATTAACAATTGATCAATTGTAATTGTGAAAATGACAATTAACAATTAGTTAATTGTTAATCATGGATTTATATGATTAACAATTGATCAATTGTTAGTTGTTTTACAAAAAAATAATTAACAATTAACAATTAATTCCTTTTTTATCAAGTATTTGTTTTAAGATTGAGTACGTGCGTGTGCGGATTAAGCCATTTCCTACATTTACGGTACCAAATATATTTTCTTTGACCAAGTAGATGACATAAAAAAAATATTATAGAAGTAATTTGTACGTCATAATTGCGCGCTTGATCATTTTTTCGCTGCGATGTTATTTTAAAACTGCTATATCTTCTAAGATACTCATTGAAATCAAATGATGTAAAAGGAAAATTTCTTTTAAATTAAATACTTATAATGAATAACGTATTTATTTGGATAAGGATTAATATCATCTTTATAAAAACACCTTCACAAAAAATGCTTTATTTTAGAATCAATTTGGTAAGCATAAAAAAGGTTATAGTGAGCCAACCTTAAAAGATAGACATATGCTGTCGGGAACTTTTTTTTAGAACTTTAAAGGGGAACAATTTTGTCATACATTGTTTTAGCGAAACTTTAACCGTTTCCGCAGCGCATTCAGCGGAAGCTCTCAAAAGGGAGAAAAACCCCCGATCTTAAAAAAAATATTTTTGGTGTTCCGCTCGTATTGGTCTTAGCGTGATGTTATATAACCTATAGCCTCCCTCAATAAATGAGCTATCTAACACTGAAATAATTTTTCAAATTGGACCAGTACTTCCTGGGATTAGCGCGTCTAACCAAACAAACAAACTCTTCAGCTTTATAATATTAGTTAAGATTATGATATTTTCTCAAATTAATATTCCTAAATAATTAAATACACCCAAAAGGCACATACAAAGTTCTAACCCCATACTAAGATATGAGTATTTTATCGTGAGTATCATAAACTACGGGAGACTTTTTGGTATGCTATCGGTGCGGAATCGAACCCGCGGCTGTGCCGCCGCGCACCGGCCGGCCGGCGCCTTGTACTCGTACATCATAATTGCGCGCTTGATAATTTTTTCGCAGCGGTGTTATTTTAAAACTGCGATATCTTCTAAGATACTCATTGAAATCAAATGATGTAAAGGGCAAATTTCTTTTAAATTAAATACTTGTGATGAATAACGTATTTATTTGGATAAGGATTAATATCATCTTTATGAAAACACCTTCACAAATAATGCTTTATTTTAGAACAAATTTAGTTAGCATAAAAAAGGTTATAGTGAGCCAACCTTAAAAGATAGACATATGCTGTCGCGGACTTTTTTTTAGAACTTTTAAAGGGGAACAATTCTGTCATACATTATTTTAGCGAAACTTTAACCGTTTCCGCAGCGCATGCAGCGGAAGTTCTCAAAAGGAAAAAAATACCCCCGATTTTGAAACATTATTTATTGGTGCTCCGCTCCTATTGGTCGTAGCGTGATGTTATATAGCCTATAGCCTTCCTCGATAAATGGGTTTTCGAACACTGAAAGAATTTTTCAAATCTGACCAGTAGTTCCTGAGATTAGCGCGTTCAAACAAACAAACAAACAAACTCTTCAGCTTTATATGTTAGTACTAGCTTTTGCTCGCGACTCCGTCCGCGTAGACTACATGGTTGGGTTCAGAAAGAAAATAATTTGTAGTCTATTTTACTCCACAGAGTCCCATTTATGTCCATACCAAAAAGCATTCAAATCGGTCAAATAGACGTGAAACGTGTGCCGCCGCGCACCGGCCGGCCGGCGCCTTGTACATCATTGCGCGATTTATCATTTTTTCGCTGCGGTGTTATTTTAAAACAGCGATATCTTCTAAGATACTCATTGAAATCAAATGATGTAAAGGGCAAATTTCTTTTAAATTAAATACTTGTGATGAATAACGTATTTATTTGGATAAGAATTAATATCGTATTTATGAAAACACCATTTACAAATAATGGTTTATTTCAGAACAAATTTGGTTAGCATAAAAAAGGTTATAGTGAGCCAACCTTAAAAGATAGACATATGCTGTCGAGGACTTTTTTTTAGAACTTTTAAAGGGGAACAATTCTGTCATACATTATTTTAGCGAAACTTTAACCGTTTCCGCAGCGCACGCAGCGGAAGTTCTCAAAAGGAAAAAAATCCCCCGATTTTGAAACATAATTTATTGTTGCTCCGCTCCTATTAGTCGTAGCGTGATGTTATATAGCCTATAGCCTTCCTCGATAAATGGGCTTTCTAACACTGAAAGAATTTTTTAAATCGGACCAGTAGTTCCTGAGATTAGCGCGTTCAACCAAACAAACAAACAAACAAACAAACAAACAAACAAACAAACTCTTCAGCTTTATATATTAGTATAGATTCATTAGAGATTTTGCTCGCGACTCCGTCCGCGTAGACTACAGGGTTGGGTTCAGAAAGAAAATAGTAGTGTATTTCACTCCACAGAGTCCCATTTATGTCAATACCAAAAAATCATTCAAATCGGTCAAATAGACGTGAAACGTATGCCGCCGCGCACCGGCCGGCCGGCGCCTTGTACTTGTACATCAAATTGCGCGCTTGATAATTTTTTCGCTGCGGTGTTATTTTAAAACTGCGATATCTTCTAATATACTCATTGAAATCAAATGATGTAAAGGGCAAATTTCTTTTAAATTAAATGCTTGTGATGAATAACGTATTTATTTGGATAAGGATTAATATCATCTTTATGAAAACACCTTCACAAATAATGCTTTATTTTAGAACAAATTTGGTTAGCATAAAAATGGTTATAGTGAGCCAACCTTAAAAGATAGACATATGCTGTCGCGGACTTTTTTTTAGAACTTTTAAAGGGGAACAATTCTGTCATACATTATTTTAGCGAAACTTTAACCGTTTTCGCAGCGCATGCAGCGGAAGTTCTCAAAAGGAAAAAGATACCCCCGATTTTGAAACATTATTTATTGGTACTCCGCTCCTATTGGTCGTAGCGTGATAATATATAGCCTATAGCCTTCCTCGATAAATGGGCTTTCTAACGAAGAACTAAGAATTAATCAAATCGGACCAGTAGTTCCTGAGATTAGCGCGTTCAACCAAACAAACAAACAAACAAACTCTACAGCTTTATATATTAGTATAGATGTACCGACTAGTCGGCGACTAGTCGGTAAAGCCGACTATCCGGCCACTTTCATAGTCGGCGATTAGTCGGCGACTATTCGGCAAAGAGTGCCGACTATCCGGCCTCGTACTTTGTATATATTTCTCAGTAATATGTATGACGAATCACATTAAATAAAAACCTTGATAATTATTTATTCATATTTTCATTTTATAATCAGACAATTTGAAATGTAAAGCAAAGTAACCTTTCTTTTAAGAATCAGTTTTACAATTACTTGCTTATAAAGAAATCATATCTATTGCAGTTATTAACCTTAATTAACAAACAAACCGACATAATATTTTCTTAACTTCAGTAAACATTAATAATTATTTCTTCTTATCATTTGGCATTCTTAACTACTAAAAATTATTATTTGGCATTGGTTTACTTTGCCAGAATCAGTGTCCAATTGTTCAATAAACATCCATACACGAGATTTTCTTTTTGACATGATTAAATTTTAATTGCGCTATTTCACTTTAATTAACATTGGAACAATAACAGTTCTATTAATTATCTTGGCACAATTTTTTTAAACCTAAGCACCACTCTGACCCTTGACAAAAGCAACCAAAAAACAATGTGAAGTTAACAACACAAGTAGAGACATGCTTTCAAAAAGCGTTTGCGACTTTCACGCGAATACGCTGTAAACGATGGGTTACCAGAATAACTGAAACCGTAATCGGCTTGGCCGACTAGTCGGCCGATTAGTCGGCCTCTTTGTACCGACTAATCGGCTAGTCGGCTAGTCGGCCAAAGTCATAATCGGCACATCTCTAGTATTCATCATTAGCCCATATACGTCCCACTGTTGGGCACGGGCCTCCTCTACTATTGAGAGGGATATAGATTAGGGTAACTGGGCCCTCGTTAAAAAGATATGACGGGTCAAAGTTGGAAGTTGGATGGGAAATTTATTTAGTAGATAATTTTGACACATACCGCTATCTGGCGGTAGCCTCGCGACAACGTAGTCGCCTGCGGAAACTAGGGTCTCGGGTTCGAGACTCGCCAATTTTTTTATTTTATATTATCACAATATTATGTAATTTTTTTATTTCATAATTTTACGCAGAATTATAAATTATTTTGCTTTTTTTTCAGGATCTCGTTTTTTTTCGCTCTTTATAGTTCGATCGATTCGATCGTAAAAAAGCAAAATAATGTAAATTCTGTGTAAAATTATGAAAAAAGAAAGATAGTTTACACAATATTGTAAAAATTTAAAGAACTTGCCGGGTCTCGAACCTGACACCACAGTTTTCGCGGGCGGGTACGTTACCGCGGGACTACCATCGGTTAGCGAATAAAGTCAAAATTATCTATTACATAAATTACCCATCCAACTTTGACCCTTAATATCTTTTTAATGAGGGCCCAGTTGACCCTAATATAGTTGTGATACCCTCGGGCCCCTCTACCATCCCACCAAAAATCATGGAAATCCCCGACCCACACGTCGTAGGGTCACCTTGTAAGTTTAGTCGAGAATCTTCTCAGTCGCAGGTTCAAACCCCAGGCACACACCTCTGATTTTTCGAAGTTATGTGTGTATTCACAATGAATTATCACGTACTTTAACGGCGAAGGAAAACATCGTGATAAAACCTGCACACCCAAAAGTTCATAAGAATTTCTTAGGTGTGTAGTCTGCCAACCCGCACCAGGCCAGCGTGGTGGACTAAGGCCTAAAACCCTCTCAGTTGTAGAGGAGACCCGTGCCCAGCAGTGGGACGTATATGGGCTGATGATGATGATGAAGTTTAGTGTCCCTACCTAGTTATAAAGGGTATATGAGACAACTAGTGGACCCGACAGACGTTGTCCTATACATAATAAATCCATTCAAAAATTCCTATTTTTTTTCATTATAAATCATTCTCCAATCCACCTGAAGATATATATACCTGAAGATACACAGAAAATATAATTAAAATCGGTTCAGCCATTGAAATTAAAATCCCAGAACTCGATCATAGCGCCACCTACCGGGTCTAATTGTGAATCTAAACCATTCTCGAATCCACTTGAAGATACACAGAAAATGTAATAAAATCGGTCCAGACGTTAAAAATTAAAATCCCAGAAATCGATCACAGCTCCACCTACCGGGTCCAATTTCAAATCTAAACCATTCTCCAATCTATTTGAAGATACACAAAATATATCATTAAAATCGGCCCAGCCGTTAAAAATTAAAAATCCCAGAACTCGATCACAGTGCCACCTTGAACACACACAAAAAAAAACATTCAAAACGGTTCAGCCGTTTAGGAGGAGTATGGGAACAACACACGTACAGAAGAATTATATAAAAGATAAAGATTAACGTTAAAATTCGACAACGTTTTCGGACCACCCGGCCCTTATGAACAAAACTTTCCAAATAATTAATTGTTAGTTTTAATTGTTTCATTAAACAATTAAAAAATTTAATTGCAATTATTTTAATTGCGAGTTACAATTGATGTGCATTAATTTAAATAATTTAATTGTAACACGCGATTAAATGGTTAATTGCAATTAATTCAATTGCAATTAATTTAATTGCAATTAACTTTTTAGTCAATTGATTAGTTCAATTAAAAGTTAATTGATTAATGCCCAACTCTGTCCAAAACCTACATATTATGCGGTTATGCCAGACCCGTAATTTCTCTAATTGTTTGAGGACGCTTAATAGATCCGATTAATTAAGTACATAACTAATTGAATAGTTGAATGTTCCCATACGAAAAGGTTATATTATGTTTGTGTTGCATATTTTATATGATGTTTAAAATGTGTGGAATTCTTGTTGTAATGATTTAAATAATTTATCTGGTTCTTGTAGAATGCATTAAAATTTACAACACCACATACTTTGATTTCTTTTTATAAATATTGTAAACAACGCATTGAAGTATTCATTTCTCGTTAATTTTGTCACGAAATTTCAAAACTCTCGCATTGATCATCATCGTATTATTTCTAAGATTAATACATATTTTTTATCATTTTGTTCAACAAAAAAAACTTGCATTCAAGGTCACGACATGAAAATTAACTTACGAGTATAGGTAATTTTTAGAATTTGACTGTTTACTTTTTAATTATGTGGTTTGAAACCAATTCGAGTCGGGTTATTTGTCTAATAAAATTCAATATGATATATTCCTTGTCTATGTTATAACATCTCGCATTCAAATTTAGAGAGACACGACGTTTGTGCACATATTATTCTAATAATTTTCGCCGACATTTTATGGTTTTTGGTACTAACTATCACTAGCGACAAATAATTATTTCTTTGTTAGGCCAGTATAATATACCTACATCAATATGTCAAAATCTTGAACGTAAATAATTTGCGGTAGGTATATTATTTATTATTTCTCTGACTGAAAAATTTGGACTTGCCCTAGCTAGAGACCCTAGGCACGCCACTGGTGTATAGATGTAAGGAAAATACCGTTAACCTTACTTAACAGACTTTCTTTACAAGAATAATCGCCATTGCTTAAACAAACAAAACGGCAAGAAATAAAACAGCTAAATTAAATACACCTATTGTAAGTTGCGCAAACAGTCGGCCAAGTTTCGATCACGTACGAAAAACGATTGAGTAAGAACTAAATGGTTTCTTTGAAATTATTTTGCTTGAAAATCTGCTGATGGGTTTAGGAGCCTCGGGTGGTACCTATGCTTCGTAGTAAATGTGTTTAATTTGGCTGAACTTGCTGCAAAGGATTCGTGTATTCGTGATTAGAAAATCATTTAGAATAAGAAAAAAATACACGCCCTTACGTAGATTTGATCCTAGACTAAATTTCGTGGTTTATATCAGAAACTTCTTGAGAGTTTGTGGACTCGGATTTACCCGGACCAATATTAATCATCATCATCAGCCCCTATACGTCCCACTGCTGTGCACGGGCCCCCTCTACAACTGAGAGGGTTTAGGCCTTACTCCACCACGCTGGCCTAGTGCGGGTTGGCGGACTACACACCTAAGAAATTTCTAAGATTTTTTAGGCGGGCAGGTTTCACCACGACGTTTTCCTTCACCGTTAAAGTACGTGATAATTCTTTGTGAATACACCCATGACTTCGAAAAGTCAGAGGTATGTGCCTGGGGTTTGAACCCGCGACTATCAAGATTCTTGACCGCGTGCCCAAACTTCGAGGCCCTCACGACTTACCAATATTACCAATATACCATGTAAGACTTTTTAGTCTTGCAAGTCTAACAGAAACAAATATTTTTGTTACACGCAAGTTTGTTTTGAAGCGGGGATTGTACTTTCAGTTATAGCCTGTAACCGACTACGCCAAGGAGCCAGTAAAAAAAGTTATAATACCTTTATTCTATGACCTACAAACAGCCCGTGTTCGTGTTGTTTTATCCCCGCAATTGATTTTATCCAGCACTTAACGCTGCATGCTCGTCTTTATTCCCCTCCCAGCCCTCAGTTCCCCTTCCTACTATAACAACCTTTGTTTTCAAACAATGCTATTTGAGTTAGGGGTTGAGTTCAGTTGTAAGATTGACCTGTGTTTGAAAGTTGTCTTCCAACATTCCGTGTTTTTAGGAAAATCATCGTTAGTTAGTGGGTACCTATAACATTATTATAATAAAAAAAATCTAGAAATATTATAGGAGGAATTTACGCTGTGGTGTGCGGTCCAGAGAACTCGGTTTGAAGTACCCGATCGGGCAAAGTGTCTTTGGGGGTTTTCGCTAGGAAATTCTAGGGGGGAAAGCAATAAGTCTAGAATTATGCCCGACAATAGTTATATGCCCGTCCTATATTACTTGGGACTCAAACACAATGGCAAAACCTGAGTGTAAAAATAACACTCCTCCTGTACAACTGAAAGGGTTTAGGCCTTAGTCCACCACGCTGGCCTAGTACGGGTTGGCGGACTACAAACCTAAGAATTTCCAATTAATTTGTAGGTGTGCAGGTTTCGTCACAGTGTCATTCACCATTAAAGTCCGTGATAATTCATTGTGTATAACAAAACTTCGAAAGGTTAGATGTATGTGCCTGGGGTTTGATCCCGTGACCGCCGAGATTCTCGACTGCGTGCCTAAACCTCGAGGCCATCACGACTTATGTGTGTAATCGTACTTAAATTTACATTGACTTTATCCATAAAAATGATTACCAAAACAAAACTACCAATACCATACTTTCGCAAATCTTTTTCAAAACCTCTATCCCAACAATCAGTTTCAATACAACATTTAAATCGCAGCAAATTCAAAACCGCAGACAATAAAATTGAATGAAAGCGATCGGAAGGAGATCTGGAGTGACTACATTAAATATTTTATTGCAACCGGCGGGATATTTCCGTTTGACACATCCATCACGGGAGCGTTTCTTCGCGACTAATTGTCCCGATTGCAGGATATCGGCGGGAATCGATCGCTTCCACTCCTGGAACTCTTAGCTTCAAGCTGGGGAGTATCCAATTAGAAATGATTTAATGATTTAGCCGTTTAGAAGGGAAATAAAGAGATTAACTTGTAACATTAATTCATATCATTAATTGATCTCTTACGTACCCATTCTGCCCTGGTACATTAATAGGTAGGACGGAGAAGATAGTCATATGAGTTTTTAGTTATCACTCGCCACTAAATTGTATCTTGATTATTTTGGTATCCGTTTGATTACTCACTATACCCTCGGCTGTTTATTTCATAGAAGTAATACATTACTATAAATAGTCCATGCAGAAGACATAATAAGTCATAAACAAAGTGCTTAACACCTCCGCTAAAACAATAGTTCTTTGACAATGTTTTTCAGCTTTTACCGGTTAATACACATTGTACAGAGGCGGTAGTACTGAGGGTGCTTTAGTAGTCCCTTTGCGGTGGGGTTGCGGACGAGGGACCTGCGAAAGTAGGTCGAGCCGACGACACCCTCCAGAATCTAACCCCCCCCTCCCTCTTCACTCCGCACCTCTCCGCGTGTTGTCGCTTTCACTGCGCTCTGGATAGGGCCTAATTTTATTGCGTTGAGTTCGATCGCGCCTTTCTCGTGGTATCTCGCATAAAATAATCCAATTTTGGCGTGTGAGGCACTAATTTAGCGTTATAATTGACATAGGTGGCTGTATGGGCGTGAATATTGCGCTATAAATTGTTGATAGGATGTTGTTATGGGGATTAGTGATGGTTTAAAAGGCGTATGATGCGTATTCTAGTGTCTAAACTGGGAATTTAGTGAGCATGATGATCACAGGATTACGGGGTATCTAGAGTTTGTTATGCTGCTCTAGTAAAATTCGGTTCAATCCTAATAATATAAATGCAAATATTTTTACGGTTATTTGTCAGTCAGGCCAGAAAGAATCTTGATAAAATTTGATTTGGCTTAATAGATATAAACATACATACATACATACAAAACTCACGCCTGTATTCCCCGAAGGGGTAGGCAGAGGTGCATTTCTGCACCCACATTTTGCCAGGTATGTATCAGTCCCACGTAATAGGAGGCGCGCCTATTGCCGTTTTTCGGGCACATTTCCAGACTCCGTGCTGTTACTGAGAATTTCCTAATGGAAAAACCCAATAACACTTTGCCCGACCCGGGATTCGAACCCAGGACCTCTAGATCGCACGGCACATACTTGTATCGCGAGACCACGAGGCAGTCATAGATAAACTTTATGCGTTTTTAGTTCCTTGTTTTCTATCACCGCCGACATTCTCGTTTGTCTTCGTTTTCGAAAATAGCTTCAACACCAAGTCAACATAGCGTGTTTGGTTCAAAAATATAAATAATTTCATATTTTTCTCCACGTTTACAAACGTTTTTGGCCAAAATACGATAATTTACCAACAACAGAATGAGCTTTCTAAAAATTAGGCCGCCATTGCAGATATTAAAGGCAAATGAGGCAGATGAGGAAAATAAAAACTTCCTGCTAAGTATTACATTTTTAATAAACCCTTGGGTTACCGATTTAATTCAATTAAGCGATACCTGTGGTAAAATAAAATCTGCTAAGAGTAAAGTTGTTAGTTTGATTCGAGTTTGACCTGTCCCTTTAATGAGACTGAAGTTTGTTACTCATAATGCGCTAGGTAAAATCTTTCTTGTTTCATACTTACACTCACGTCTGTATACCCTGAAGGGGTAGGCAGAGGTCAGGGCTGGGCAAAATACATGCTTTGCTTTAATTGAAATACAAATTACAAAATACTGTATCGCAAGTAATAAAATACGAAATACAAAATACATTTAAGTAAGGTATTTGAAATACAAAATACAAAATACAGTATTTTAGCTATTTGTAATTGAAATACAAAATACAAAATACAAAATAATGCATATTTATTTGTTTTGGAATAGTTTTTTTTTTGAGGCGGTTTTTGTTTTGTTATTGCAGGTCCTGATGAGCACAAATTTAATGTCCAATATTATAAAAGTCTGTAAATTTCGAGACTTTTCCATCATTGCACTCTCGCCTCGCACTCACACTCATGATCGCTAAATGAAGGCTAAATGTATTTTAATAAATGTATTTTGAAGCCTCGAGTATTTGAAATACTAATTACAAAATACTTCGGCTACACGTATTTTAAATACAAATTACAAATTACATTTTAAGAAAGTAATTAAAATACAAATACAAAATACGTATTTGTATTTCAATTACGTATTTCAATTACAAGTAATTCAAATACTGCCCAACCCTGGCAGAGGTGCATTTCTGAACCTACGCTTAACCAATTGTGTTTTCGTCCCACGTAATAGGGGGTGAGCCTATTGCCGTATTTTGTTCGCAATACCAGACTCCGTGCTGCTATCGAGAATTACCTAATGGTAAAATATAATAACAGTTTGCCCATGTCGGAAATCGAACCCGGGATTTCTAGATCGCGATATGCCGCGAGACAACGACGCAGTCAACTAACTATCACTCCAACGAATTTCTTCTAGATCTGGTGGGCATTTTTTATATTGGCACAGTAAAAATACTATATTGGCACCTGATGCTAAGTGCTTGGTTTTCCAAATCGTATTGACTAGCAAGAAAAAATTCTGATCATATTCAGCAATTAGCATAGTTATGTTCAAGATGAAAGAGCTAAAAGCACATAAAGATACCTATTAAAATACAGCGATGCATTTGTAATATAAAAGGAAGTATTGCTTGGCTAAACAATATATAAAATAAATTTTCTTTCACACGTAAACTAGAAGCGATCGGAACGAATGAGTCATAAACTTAGCATTGCTTTCAATGCATTTAAAATTGAAATGTGCTTCCTACATGGAATGCTATTAATTTTGCTAGAAGTAGAACTGTTTGCATGGTCGGTATAGCAACGACAGCTTCCTTTGTACCCGTTCACTCTATTTATTATTACAATAAGTTTGTTTATTGTTTTGTTATTGCACTCTCTTCTGGTTATGTGGAGTCATTTGAAGTAGAACTTTGTATATATGTGACAATTTTTTTCGATAGGGGTATCGAAACAAAGACAGCTTGATTGTACGTCGGCACTTTATACAACGGAAACAATAACGCAGTCGCGTATTGCATATTGCTTCGTACGAATAAGAGTGAATGCTCGAATGTTTCAAGATTTTCAATGATAAACCAATTTGTTACCTATCCCACATCGCACGATGAAAAAGATAATTCAACATTAAGCCGAGCATACACTATTAATTATTACGTAAATGGGAGGGGGTTCCTTCCTCGGCGGGCGTGAGGCATTAATCGTAGCACTCGCACAGTGCACACCCAGCCTTTTAAATAGGCGTCATTCAATTCATTTGACGTGTACTTAATTATTTTCATTTCGAAGTCCCAGTTTCGGTACGCGACCTGCTGTTTGCTCCATTTTTTTTGTCAAAGTACCTAATTTATGTGTTCTCGGAATTATTTGGCTTTCGTTTAGTATGTAAATAATTTGCTTGGAGTTTAAAAAGTGTTCTCACGACACAGTAGCGGTACGCTCCAGGCATAGCAAAAGTGCGTGAGTAAAACCGTTACCGTCGGGTGGGGAGCTCGTCCACTTGCACTAGGATTAAAAAAACAGTTTTTAAAGGCAGAGAAGACGCGTAAGCTTGTGGTTTGCGTAATGGTTAGTGACTATAGACTACTCTCTGGTTTAGAGAGATTTAAGAAGTAGATATTTCGACGCTTCAGTGTGCCCTTCTTGTACGTCATCAAGTTGTTTTGAACTAACTATAAACGAATGTTGGATTCTGCAGCGCATGACTGTTGTGCTCTGAGTGAGACTGTCGAAGTAATTTGCTGGTGTCGGAATTACGTTTTTTTTTGTTTACTTGATTGAGAGTGACCTATTTTTGTTTATAAAACTATAAAAAATATATAAAAGCAATATAAAAAAAAACATGTAAATTAAAGTCTAAACAGTAATAAAAATTCGAGGTTCCTAAACATACCCTGACAAATTTTTCTCACAAAATTATATCGGCATAATATTTAGACATTTTCCTCCGTGGGTCTTGTATTATGCATGTTCACTCGAAGCCCCCTGGCGAAAAAAATAGTTCCGTCATAAGAAATTCACAAACTTGAGCACTTATTTCATTGGCATTGTCGTGCCCGGGACGCCCTTTTCCAGCACAAAAACATATATTGTACGCGGAATGTTTTGTTACTTGTGGAGTGCACAAAAACTCCCCTACCCAGGGTTGCCAACAACAACCATGTTACCCATTTTTATTGAGCGAATTTATAGTGCGGAAAATTTCCTTTTGGTTGTTTGGTATTGGCGGGGTTTGAAGCGGTGTTTTTTTTACCAGCTAGTAATTCAGTTCCGGTCTTAGGATAGGCCTCTTTTGTTGGTTGGACTGGTCCAACATGCGCTAGTGATGGTGGCATTTTTATTGTTATTTAAGTATGTGTACTGAATCATATTTTACTTTCTAATGTATATTGTAAGAATTTGTGTTGTTAAGGGATTTTGTGGAATATTATTTATCTGCAAATTCTGAAGTGGCAGCATAACTTTGAGAATTATATAGATGGCTTTTTTGATAGACGGTGAATTCAATTTAAGATGTTGATCTCTGAGAAGCATTCAAAACACTGATACAAATCACATTAAAAATAAAGCTTATAAAATACATATTATACATTAGCTAGAGAGGGAGTACTGGCTTTACGTCACTGCCAATTTTGTAGGAAATTGGGTTTAATTTCCTAAATTATTACATAGTTATATTACGTTGTCATCCGCCAGAGAACCGGAGTCATTGCTCGCAGGATTAGCACGCTAAAGTGGAAGTGGGCCGGCCACGTCTGCCGATGGAAGGACGGCCGGTGGAGCAGACAAGTGTTGTGTTGTGGAGATCGCGCTTAGGCAGACGTAGTGTAGAACATCCTGCAGCACGATGGTCCGACGACTTGTGAAAATTTGCGGGTAGCGGATGGATAAGCACTGCTCAAAACCGGGATGGTAGGCGCCTACATGGGGAGACCTTCGTTCAGCAGTGGACGGCTATAGGCTGGAAAAAAAATTACATTGTAATACGGTTGTACAATAGGATGAAAATGATATATTGTCGTTTATGATCACTCTAAATTAATTAAAGTGTTTACGGATTGATCCTGTGACCATTACCTTAGCAACTGTAACTACTTAATAATGTGACAAATAGGAACGGTACGTTTATTCACAGGATTGACGGATGTACGGGAATGTGATGATGATTAAATTACAATAATTTGGTAAATAATTTATACATCAATTGATATTAAACAGAATGTTACCTGCACTAAATATCCTAAAGTTTCTATTACAAACTATAAATTCAGGTGAAATGAAACAGCTGAAACATTCAAATGTCCCTATTTCAACTGCCGGAGACGTCATGGATCAATGAAAATGCAAATTTTCGTTACGCTACGAATCGTAAATTATTTATTGTTGGTCCCATGCGACCCAACTATAGAAGCCTTGCGAAACTAGGTTCATGTTTCAAATTTACTACAAAGTCGAAACTTTCACGGCGAAAATACTGGCTGTTAGACAATGGTACTAAAAAACTTAGGTATTAATGTACATGTGAGTTGGCAACCCTACGTTCGCAGCCGTTCCTACGCGCTCCTACCTCCCGTCTCCCCACATTTACTCAACATTATGTTTGTGCATTGTTCATTGAATTTGTATTTTTTTTTCACTCTAACAACACTGAGTGGAAGGTTTCCTTTGATGCTAACAAATGATACATTAATAGAGAACTTAATACGTTTTATTTTAGCGGTTCTCGACGTTGCTTGGTAACCACTAAAAATATTGCATTTCTTATATTTTAAGTGCTGGCTTGATCTGGTGGGTTATTGAGATCCGCTTGAAAACTCGCTTTTCGAACACATGCAAGTGAGTCGTATTTACAGCATGTATATTTTGGAATACTTTACACTAGTAATGCTCACGGGGCGGACTTACCTAGTCATTCGCAGAACTTGTGGTACAGTAACTATTTATTATAAAATTACAAAAAAATAATATATAAAACGTTGGAAAGGAAGTTATATGAATACATATGCTTTCACGCCTATATCGGCTTTAGGCAGAGAAACATTTCTTTGCCCGTATATCGTCAATTTTGTTTTTTTCACACGCAAAAGGGGGCGAGCCTATTGCCGTTTCTCGGGCACATTTCCAGTCGCCGTCAGAGACTCATAAATAAATCGAACGCAATCCAAATTAATATTCCTATCCGACATTTTCGTAAACATATGAAACTGTTAAGTCTGAACGATGTAAATTATCGTGCGCATCGGGGACAGTGCTCTTCATTTGCGAGCAAGTTTTTCCGCTGGCACGGTTTAGCAAAGGCATTTGTTACGGCGCACTCCTGCGGTTTCCTTAAACATGTGTGCACGATAAAAAAACCCTCGTGGTTATTTCAATCCTGCTAAAAGCTTGCGGTTTTGAGAGGCATATATAAACTTCGCTGGAACAAGAAGAATTTTATGTTAACGTTTGCGCGTGTTAGTAAGTATTATCAAATTTGGAAATGGATTTGTGTATACAAAAGAGTTGTATAACGATTGAGTAAGAGATATAGTTGTTCGAAAAGAACCGAAAATCGTTGTGCTCTGATTATCATATTTGAACACTAGAAAGGTGAAAACGTTAAAGACAATATAAATCACTTAAAATTGATCTATCACATCATGAAACCCTCATATTAAATACTGAGTAAACGAAGTATGGATTTTAGGCTTATTTAAGCCTTTTACTAATGGTATGGTAAACGCCAGTGACGGTACTTCCATAGAAACCCAAAAGCCCAGCTTGCTTACTAAATTCCGAATAATAATTTTTAAGCTTTAAATCTTTATTTAACAAAACCAATTTGACATAAAATTAGAATATACTGACCCCACAGTAACGATTATAAACTAGACATTACACAATTAACCTGTAACGCTTTTGAGCTTCTATGGAAGTACTGCCACTGGTAAACACATGACTACTTAAGTACTGTTACTAGGTACGGGTTCGTCTGTGTTGCAATTTATTTCGCATGCATAAAATAGTTCCACAACAAACAGTTTAATCAAATATATTTTTATTCATTGGCATTCATCTTCTATTCAGTTGAAGTAACTGCCTCGTGGTCTTGCGGCAGTCAGTCAGCGGCGTCTTAGAGCAGTGATAGCCTCGAGGTTTAGGCGCGCGGTCGAGAATTTCGTCGGTCGCAGGTTCAGACCCCAGGCACACACCTCTGGCTTTTCGAAGTTATGTGTGTATTCACATGAATTATCACTTGCTTTAACGGTGAAGGAAAACATCGTGATAAAACCTGCACACCTAAAAGTTCTTAGGAATTTCTTAGGTGTGTAGTCCGCCAACCCGCACTAGGCCAGCGTGGTGGACTAAGGCCTAAACCCTCTCAGTTGTAGAGGAGGCCCGTGCCCAGCAGTGGGACGTATTTGGGCTAAGGATGATGATAAGGTCTTGCGGTACAAGTATGTGCATTATGGGCAGTGTTATTGGGTTTTTCCATTAGCAGCACAGAGTCTGGAATTGTGCCCGAAAAACAGCAATAGGCTCGCCCCCTATTACGTGGGGCTGATACATACCTGGTGAAATGTGGGTGCAGAAATGCACCTCTGTCTACCCCTTCGGGGAATACAGGCGTGAGGTTATGTATGTTTGTGTCAATTGAAATAACTATCACTCAACGACCACAAGTTTTTAACATTTTTTAAAGAATTTATTTCAACTCCAATAAGATTTAATATACGTGTTCTAAAGCCAATCTCTTGTAATCCACAGTCGATTTTCGGGAATGCGCGTATATTTACGCGTATTTAAGGAATCGATGAAGCCTCGCCCTACAGTCCGTAATCCTCGAGACAGGATCATCCAGTGCTTAAGAAAAATCTGTTCATAATACGCTCAATGCCTTTATCTGCTTGTGTGTTACATTACACTTCATGGAGTAGTCAATGTGACGTCAACATGAATGTGAAGGAAAACAAAAGAAAACTGTATTTTTATAAGTGTTCCGAATTTCCGTCTAACAATGTTTTATGCTAACTTAGAAGACTAAGACTTGTATTTAGAGATTTCTGTGGCGCAGTTGGTTCTCGGCTTGTAAAAGGAGAGGCGGTAGGTTCGATTCCCGTACTGAAACAAATATTTTGTGATCCACAGATACTTGTTTGGGGTTGATACTTTGGGTGTTTAAACAAAAAAATACTATTAATTTATGATATTCACGACATAATACTTGTATCTTTCCTTGAAGTGTCTTTATTGATAACCGTTGAGTGTATTTTTTTCATCTACTTCTAATACGCTTTTACATCATCAGCCCACATCCACGTCCCATTGCTAAGCACGGCCATCCCCTACAACTGAGAAGGTTAGGCCTTAGTCCACCAAGCCGGCCTAGTGCGGGTTGGTCTGACGCTATTGTAATTACTGTATTTGTTTAGTATCGTATCATTTTGTCTTTATTTTTCGTCTGACTCTGGAATTCTATTTGTAAGCCACTCTTATCTGCTATTGTTGGCTACGGCTTTGCGATGTATGCCAACGGAAAGCCGGGTAAAAACTATCCTGTTATTCTGTTACACAAAATATGACATGATCATCTAACATACGGTTTTTTGAGCTCAAGCTTTCCTTTGCTTTCTGGAATGAGATTTGGTCTGAACATCTTGTTCGTACTGGTTCGGTAGAAGATTTTCAGATCAGTTTTCAATATTTACAACTTTGCCAAATGTATACTGAAATTACTGTTAATACAATAGCATATTTTTATTAACATTATTTTTTGTTTAAACAGTTATCAGTAACATATGCCCAACTACAGACATTGTTCTATAATTTTTCTTTATGTTGGTCACTATGTACATATGTATGAATGTATGTGTGCATAGATGTATGTATGTACGTGACTCTTGGGTGTGTTTATTTCGTCGTCATCAGCCCAAATACGTCCCACTGCTGAGCACGGGCCTCCTCTACAACTGAGAGGGTTTAGGCCTTAGTCCACCACGCTGGCCTAGTGTTTATTTATTTACCATTTTTATTGACGAGTAGTTTGAGATTTGAATCAGGCATATCTGACCTT
The DNA here is from genome assembly GCA_907164795.1 of Hemaris fuciformis. NCBI lineage: Eukaryota > Metazoa > Arthropoda > Insecta > Lepidoptera > Sphingidae > Hemaris > Hemaris fuciformis. Next base: position 13,653,418 of record OU015440.1, read on the forward strand.
ACTTATATACAAGAATACACTCATGTCAGCGTTTTGCATTCATCGTCTTATGACCCACGCCACGCTAAGAGCCTATGGACTGTGCCCAAAAACCCAATAAAACTTTGCTCGATTCAAAACAGGTCCCGGGACCTCTCGATACTTTAATCTGAGAACTACAAAGCAGTCTAAGTAGCACCAACGAACCAGTTAACCAAGATGTAACAGTTCCGATCCTTCTCAGTAAATGTTTATTTACTGGTTGGAGTTTGTGTCGCGTGTTGTGTTATGCACAATGCAAGGAATACTAATGTGGAGTAGAAATGTATTCGAGCGTGGTTCATGTGTCTCGTTGTTCGACGAGCTTAAGTTGGTATTGCTTTGGTTATGCTCGATTTGAATGCAAATCTTTAGCTGTTCTAAAGCGATAAGATTTGTATTTTTGTAATTTATTTATTTAGATTAAAATTACAACACAAGCTTACAGTATACACCATCGCGCTTACATTGATTAGTTGTGCACAAACCACACACAAAAAATATACATTATACACAATATATACACAAAAAAAAAAAAAAACAATTAATTATACAATATACACAAACAAATACAGCTAAAATAATATTAAAAACAATTAATAATTTGCATTACCGCGTCATCAAATAGGTCGACATCTTGGACCCCAGCGACAAAACGATTCAGCAAGTGAATAGCTCTAACCGTGGGAGCATTCGCACCCTGAAGTGTACGTACTGATTCCGGGGACATAAACAGGCTCAGTCGACGACGACACAGGCGCACGTAGTTGTCCGGAACGAAAAAGCGAATGCAACTGAGCTAATGAATTAACTCAGAAAGTACTGAGGCGATTTGGACGTTTTTTGGTATGGACATAGGACCTTGAGGAAAGGAACAGGTTACTTTTGTACTTAAGGCGTATATATTATAACTTTAGATCATTGATAATTGAATTTAAATCTCCAACACTTCATGAATAGCTCTAGGATATAGTTCTTAAAGTCTTAGCTGAATACAAGATCAATGAAACGACACATGAAATATCTATCCTTTCGTATATGTCGGGGGAGGAGGGCTTGGAAATGTTTTTAAAATGTGTTACATCATCATTGTTGACGTCACAATTGTTAGTTTCATGGCGATTGTTCATACTTTGGGTTTTCCTTAGGAAAACTTCACAACTGTCGAGGCTGATAGCCCAGTATTGTTGAGAATAGCAGTGACATCGTTATTATTGGAGGATTCTTTTGAGGAGGATTTCTTCTCTTTGGAGGGCGGCTTTTTATAGACACTGTAGTGGGGTGATCGACACTATAGTGGGGCGATCGCTTCTGAGTCATCCTTGTTCATGTAAGACAAGAACACTGGGAGCGATGACCTAGCTTTTAGTATATGGTTTTGCGCCGTTATATATACATAGATACTCGTTATTACATATTGTGTTATATGTATGTATGTACGCTGTTCCCAGAGGTTGTCGAATGTCTATACGTACTCCGATATATGAGTAAGACTTTCATCAAGAACATCTTACGTTCAAATTGATCAAGATGTGAAGCGTTCACGTTTCAAACGTTCATCCTTGTAGTTCGGCTTCGTACCTTCAAAGTTGTATGTTAATAACACTGTCTTTTGATAAACTCGAAGTTAAATTACGTAATCCACAGTATTCGTGAGGGATGGATAAGATGATTAGGTGTACGTCTTGCCGATGAACCACATAGGTGGTCGTGGAATCGATGACAAGAATGACATTTTTACAATCACATTTCAACGGTGAACAAAATCATAATGCAAAAGCTGCCTACCTACTATCATTTAACAAATAATTTGTTAGATTTATGCAGTATCTAACCGGCACTAGACCCGCGTGGTGAATCAACGCTTTACTCTAAATGAGTCTAATGCCCAAGAGTGCGACCCATTTTAATTGTAGTAAATGTGTGATTTTATAGAAATGACTTGATATTTGGTCCAAATCTGTGTAAATGCTACGATCATCATCAGCACATATACGTCCCACTGCTGGGCACGGGCCTCCTCTACAACTGAGAGGGTTTAGGCCTTAGCCCATAAGCTGGCCTAGTGCGGGTTGGCGGACTACACACCTAAGAAATTCCTGAGAACATTTTTAGGTGTGCAGGTTTTATCACGATATTTTCCTTCATCGTTAACGAACCTGCGACCGTCGAGATTCTCGACCGCGTGCCTAAGCCTCGAAGCCATCATGACTTCACGAATGCTACGTTATTTGTATTTAAACAAATGGACTCATAATGATATAAATAGTAAAAATAAAATATTTAAAACTAGCCTTTTTTAGCAGAGCAAATTTAATTAAAACACTGTATACATTTACCATATCGTGAGCGCAGCGTTTTCTATTACGGGCGAAATTAAAATATTTTTCCTTTCTGCATGTGTCCACTGGTTTTTTCTCGCTAAATACATGTGATTTCATTATTCATATTTATCTTTTTTTACTTAAAAATATTTTAATTACGACTATGTTAAATGGCTAATGTCGTCAAAGGTTAGTCTAGCGGTCTGTCTGTATGTGGTTCAAATATTCATCATTATCATCATTAAGTTAAGGCCGTAGTCCTCCACGCTGGCCTAGTTTGCGGATTACACACCAAGAAATTTCTATGAACTTTTGGGTGTGCAGGTTGCATCACGATGTTTTACTTCACTGTTAAAGTACGTGATAATTCATTGTGAATACATACATAACTTCGAAAAGGTTCAAATTATTAGGAATAATTAATAAAAATTAAGTGTGTGATAATATACCAATAACACTAAATACCAATAACTGTATTCCCGAAGTGGTGGGCAGAGATGCATTTTTGCAACCACTTTTGACTTATTTTTTGAAGTTATAATAATAGGAGGGAGGAGCCTATTGTATTTGGTGATGAATGAAAAAAAGAAATACTTTAGTTAGAACAGCCCCGTGGCGCAGTTGGTTAGAATTGTCTAACGCACATTTCACAACTCCACGCTGCCCATCTAAATTTTGAAACTGCACTTCCAATTTTGATTATCAAAGATACCAAACAAAGTGCAACTTAAATAAGAAAGAGATATCCATATTCCAAAGTAAATAAGTCAGACCGAGATGCACTATACAAAACAAGACACGTAACAGAACAACGTATCATCGAACTACCTGAGATGCAGGTAAATTAACACGAACGTACTGGGTGTAAACTAAAATGCGCTGGATGCTTGTTTTTCTCCTGCACTCGGGGGCGAGTGCAACGACCTTCACAATAAAGCTCCCACCGCTGAATGCAAAGCTTCAAAGCTTCATATCGCTTGAGTACGTATGCCATATAGAGGATTTTGTTTCAAACGAGGGGACCAAGGGTTTTTGATTATTTGCTTATTTTTGTAATGTGTAACTCTATGTTGTTTGTTAAAATAAAATTTGCTGATGTAAATGATTCATTTTAAAAGCTACCCTTGTGTGGCGTGGAAGGTAGCTTAGTTTAAATAGTGGACCGTCAAGACTTTCGCGGGGTCGATTCAAAGTCCGATTTAGACTATTTACCATACGTGGTACAGTTACACGAACGTTTACTTCTTTAAAGTAAGGAACATAGTTGGATGTCCTTCAAAAGAATTTAAGATTCGGTCCCCGAGTCGAGAAAAGTTTGGGATTTTCGCAAAAAAAATCGAAACGGCAGATAGCATTTTACAAAAGATTTATATATGCTGCTGAAATTTGGATGTAGCTTTACACCTCTTTCTATCCTTGGGGTATAGTCATGACTGTACTCGTATGAATGAAGAATTGAGACAAAGTATAGCAAATAACACACTGCAACACGTACACTTAAAGCCATTCAACTTCATATTCTTATACATAATACAGTAAACAAAGAGAATATTCCATAAATATCAACAGTATAAAAATAACATAGTGCACGGTTCTAGCATAATTCCTCCCCGTTGAACACAACGCTCGAGTGACACGTTTTGTTTTGTCATAGCTTCAGGACACTGCTCCGTCGCACAATAGAATACTGATGTGGAGTAACCATGCATATTCTAAGTCTGCAAAGACTTGGAGCTGTTGTTGTTCATAGACAGTGATATCCTTGTTAGTATTAATCATGTATAGTATATCCAATTACAAATTACCACTTACTTTAACGGTGAAGGAAAACATCGTGAGGAAACCTGCACACCTAAAAGTTCCTAGGAATTTATTCATAAACCCGCACTAGGCCAGAATGGTGGACTAAGGCCTAAAACCCTCTCAGTAGTAGAGGGAGCCCGTTGCCAGCAGTGGGACGTATATGGGCTGATAATACATATACATATACATACACCCAACACACACATACATAGTTCTGACCCCACACTAGGATACAAGTCCTGTGTCGTGAGTATCTGAAACTACAAGAGACTTTTTGGTCGGTTTGTCTCGGTGCGGGGATCGAACCCGCGGCCTCTCGTTTCGCAAGCTGGTGTCTAGCCAACTGCGCCACGGGGCTGTCAAAATAATGAATTTCTATTGTGAACATTTGCCAAATATGTAGTCAAATTACAATCGGGTTCAAATCAAAAGAATAAGCTGCATCTAATAAGCACTCACTATGCATTCAAAGATGCTACAGCGCTGCGCTCTGTCGCGCCAAGACAAAACATGACGTGCCGCTAATGATGGCATTATTACCTGCCTTTGTCTAGTTGTTTATAGACATCTCTATTCTATGATCTCTGATGATATTGTGACAATCGACGTTATTGTCGCGTGTCCTTTAGGCGGCGTAATTAAAGGAATGGGTTGTTTTGGGTCTATAGATATTTGTAGTCTTTCTAAATGTCTATCTATAGCCGTAGGCTTCGTATGGCTGTTGGCGAAGATGTTAATTTTGGTTTCTGGCAAACTGTAGCAAGATCATTTAACATTATGGATCTGTTTATCCGATACGCTTTCTAGATGCAGACTGTTTTACGCTAAAATTATTCAGAATCCTACCTTAAGCATTAGATATTCTATGGCTAATGATGCTTAATTTTATTAATCTGTAGGTCGAAAAAGGATATAAGAGTGATACAAATTAAAGTTTTTACTGACATCAATATATAATATGATGAAGCAGTGATGGCTTCGAGGTTTAGGAGCGCGGTCGAGAATTTCGGCGGTCGCAGGTTCAAACTGTGTGTGTATTTACAATGAATTATCACTTGCTTTAACGGTGAAGGAAAACATCGTGATAAAACCTGCACACCTAAAAGTTCTTAGGTGTGTAGTCAGGGCCGTCTTAGACTATGCTGGGGCCCCTGGGCACAGAAGAATTTGGGGCCCTCCTGGAAAGTTAAGAAAGCGAATTATACAATCATTTTTCTAATAGGATAATTTATTATGGGTAATCAAATATATAATATAATATTTCATTAATGGTATTAGTATGCTGCTGGTTTTCTTGTTTAAAGTTACGATAATAGTTTCTTTCGGGATTTCTGTTGAGCAAAATCTTCTATTATATCCTCAAAGTCAATTTTTTGAAGGATTTCACTTTCTATACACATAATTGACAAATTACTCAGTCGTTCTTGTAACATTGTTGTTCGCAATTCATTTTTTATACTCTTAAGGCGCGAAAATGACCGCTCTCCACTACAATTGGTAACCATTAGGCAAAGGTATATTCTTGTAGCAACTTCAATGTTTGGAAATGTTTCTTCTAATTTATCTGACTTTATTAGGTTATGTAACATTAAGATATTCAAATCGTCTGATTGCTTCGCAACGTTTTTTAAATATTGGCTTAAATGAGATGATTCTGATTTGAGCTCATATGCATTAATGTCTTCATGATAAAATTCTGCAAATTCTTTGCATTTTTTAGTCAACTCGTCAGATTCGATTGTTGTTAACTGACAAAGAAAACTAAATCGATTATCAATTTCTCGGTATGCTGTCGAACGTTTTTTTAAATGTGTAATTAATGTATCAATTATGGGAATGAAAGTATCTACACGAAACTTTTCCTTGCCTCTTAACTGTGCAGTCTCTGATGATCCTTCAAAAAAAGTGACGCGTGTGCTGCGAATTCTTTTTCTTTCAAATTTATCTTTGTAGTCAGCGTCTGGATTTTTTTCTTTACCAGCCATTTCGTACTGATCAAAATTGTTTCGTGCGTTATTGATATAATTGATCACAGATTCGTAAAGTTTTGTAACAATATCCGTGGTGATAGTGCTATTCTGCAAACTTAGACTTGTTTTATTCATAATTCCCAAAAGATCATTCCATATTTCCGTTAGAAGAGCAGTTTCTAATTTTTTCATTTTTTTTGCTAGGCTTTGGGCTTCATTTCTAGAGTTTCCTGGTTGATTGATGTCATTTGCGATTGAGGACAATGCTTCAAAAATATTTAAATAACCATTTTGCAAAGCATTAATAGCATCTGCACGTGCAGTCCATCTAGTATCTGAAATAGACTTCAGGACTCTATTTGCACCTAAATGCTCTATCAAAATTTTCCATCGTTTGGTCGAAGCTGAGAAAAAATTGAATAATTTTTGTACAAATTGAAAGAAGGCTACTGCTTCAGAAACACACTCAACAGCCTGAACACCCACTAAATTTAGCGAATGTGCCGCGCATGGGACGTAATAAATAAATAAATAAATAAATAAATACACCCAACAGTCACATACATAGTTCTGACCCCACACTAGGATACAAGTCCTGTGTCGTGGGTATCAGAGACTACGAGAGACTTTTCAGTCTCACAAACACCCAGACCCGAAACAAATATTTGTGGATCACACAAACATTTGTCTCGGTGCGGGGATCGAACCCGCGACCTCTCGTTTCGCAAGCTGGTGTCTAGCCATCTGCGCCACGGGGCTGTCAAGGGCTGTCACGGGGACGTAGATTGCAAATTCGCAAACCTCTTTTATTCTTGACTGAACACCAGAGTACTTTCCAGACATATTTGATGCATTGTCGTAGCTCTGTCCGCGACAATCTTTTATATCAATGTCAAGGCTTTCAAAAAAGTTTAAAATGGTATCTGCTATATATTGTGCATTATGTTCATCCATAGGCAAAAATTGTAAAAATCTCTCAATAGGCTGTCCACCTTTTACGTATCTAACGATGAAAGTAAGTTGGTCAACGTGAGACAGATCTGGAGTAGAATCTACGCTAATAGAGTAGTACTTTGCTGATTTAAGTTCTTTGACAATTGATTTTAAAACTTGCTGTCCCATTATATTAATAAATTCATTACAAATATTTGCAGATAAATACGATGTACTCCTTTTCCACGATTTCCGCAGTTTTGTATGTGATCAGCAAGAAAAGGATCAAATTCACTAATCAGTTCGAAGCATCCCAAATAATTTCCATTATTTTGCGATCCCAATGTCTCATCATCACCACGAAAAGCAAGACCTCTTGAAGCTAAAAATTTCACTACTGCAACTATCCTCCTAAGCACATTCTTCCAATAGTTAATTTCTGTATTATATTGAGACAGCAACTCACTATCAATTCGTCCAGTAGTTTTTTTTCTTTCAACATAATTCATCATAAATTGCCTGTGCTGTGAGGTATTCTCATGCTCCTTCAATAAGTTACTTATATGTTTCCAATCTTTATATCCATTTGGAGAACTCAAATTATGTCCAGTACCAGAAGTGGTATTAAATAGGCGGCAGCAATAACAGTATACAGACTTCTTTACTGGTGAATATAGGAGCCATTTTCTTTCTAAACACTCACCATTCGTCAATTTACGAGTAAAAATATTTTTAGTCAAGTATCTAGTTTTACCACTTGAATCTGGAAAACTCGTAGAAGTTTCCGAGAAGTCACAATTTTTGTTTTGGAAAAACTCTGGCCCTTTTCGAATCCAAATATTACGGACTTCTTCCGTTAAAATATCGTCACAATAAGTACCAGGGTCAGGAGATAAAAATACATGATGCGAGCTCGCTGTTACTAACTCACAGCAGCTTGAAGTCGAAGGTCCCGCACCCGTTGTGTTTTTGTCACTCGTATCCTCTTTTTCCTGGTGATATTCAAAGGTATTTTTATCTTGAGGTGAATCCTCAAGTGATGAGAATGAAGAATCCCTCTGCTTATTTCTTTCTTCAACCGTACAAAACGAAGTAATCTTAGGAAGTTTCCCCGTTATTTCTTTTTGAGCCATAACTTTTTTTTTCTTTTTTGTGAACCACTTAAATATGTTCTTTTCGACATTATGAAATAATGTTAAATCGAACAAATCAAAACTTCTAGTAGTACTATTCTTGCTCAGTGACTCTGACAACTGTGTCGAGTCCCCTGAAACCTGCCTTAATATACCAACTTAACTTAAAGGATAAAACATAAATCAGTTACTAATTACCACACTTCTTTACAACAAAAGAAGTGCTGGTGACAAAAACAAAGGTAATTAATGTAAGTTAGTTTAGACGATAACACAATTTATGGGTAATACTTAGTTTAATCGACAACGACGTTTGTGGGAAACACTTGTATTTATAAGAATTTAACAAGAGTTTACAATATTAAGTGAAACATGATGAACATAAGTACCTTAGTTTTTAACTATAACATGATTCGAGGGACACACTTGTATCCATAAGGACCCCTGACTGATGAATGAAATATTGTGTAGGAAGTATAAGTACTAAAGTGGACTTGACATAAAAAGGACAAGATGTCCATTATGTTTGCTAAAAGGAATGTGTACCATTTTAACTAATCTCAATATTGAATATTTAATGACTTAAAGATATTTCCACTTCCACACCTCAACAAATCAAAATATAGCACTATAGATTTAACGATTATAAGGAAGGGGAAAGAGAAAGAATAGTTTACGCTATCAATCTTTTTTTTTCAATAATGTTTTGAGAACGAATGTCAGAAAAACTGACGGTTCTTCGGGGCCCCCTTAGGATCGGGGGCCCTGGGCACGGGCCCCGTGTGCCCTTATGGCAAAGACGGTACTGTGTGTAGTCCGCCAACCCGCACTAGGCCAGCGTGGTGGACTAAGGCCTAAACCCTCTCAGTTGTAGAGGAGGCCCGTGCCCAGCAGGACGTATTTGGGCTGATGATTAATATATAAATTAAAATGGTAAAAATCTTAATTGTATAATGCAATAAATCTGCGCCAAAGAAATTAGTTACAAATCCCGTATGATCCTATAAACTTTCATTTAATTTATCAATGGAAAAGTAATACGCATGAGAATCATAAATATTCAAACACGTCGAGAAACCATTTTCCAACTACTTTCTCCTGCAGTTCATCCATTTGGTATATTTAATATTTGTGTTTGTAGACAATACACGGCCATTACGCACGGACAGACGGGGCTAATCTAATGAAATGGGTACTAAATGTATACGCTGACCTCGACGACATTAAGACCTTCGATGCTAGGGGAGCTCAGGTGTATTTATATACTGGTATTTACATAATCAAGCGAGAAGAAATATAAATAGGTAAACTTTAAGAGAGAGCTTTATAGAAGGTGAAAGTAAATGGATCACTGATTGTCAATTCAAACGCACTTTTTCTAGATCACAGCACTAAACCAGATGTTAGGAAAGATAGATATATACGTTATTGAAGATCTAGTCTAGTAATATAATTTGATAACAGTTAATTGTTTTTCTAGATATTAGGTTATAGCTTAATTATCGTCAAGTATGACAACTTATGTCATAATTTTGAAACTGCTAACAAATCTGTCTTGCAAAAAATGATTAGATGACAATTAAAGTAATAGTTTATTTATTGATTATAATTATTTCAATTGATTTGAAATGGAAAGATTAAAAGAGAAGCCAGTAGGCTTTTATAAACTCATTAATCGAAGGAAATATAACCTTAAAGCCTTTAAAATATCATTATTCAACGAGGTGTCACCACTGCCGAGCTGGTCCATTGGCGTGATTTTGTCACAGCGATGGACTAACTTTTTATTCCTCTTACCATCGAAAGTCCAGTTGAACTATAAAACCTATTAGGCTGATACAGACCTGTAGTGTATATGTAATATTAACTATAATAAATTGTAAGGTAAACGTGAAAATAAATTATAACTAATTAATTTTTAATAAGAAAATTTATAAACTAAAAGTAGCCTATGTTACTCCTTATTTCATTACGCGTGGACGAAGTCGCGGGCACAGCATACATATATACATGTAGTAAAAAATGGTTATTTCAATATTACAAACAGACACTCCAATTTTATATATATATGTACGTAGCCTAAGTTAATCCTTATTACATCAGCTATCTGCCAGTGAAAGTCCCGTTAAAATCGGTCCACCCGTTTCAGAGATTAGCGGGAACAAACAGACAGACAGACAGACAGACAGACAAAAAATGTAAAAAACCTTATTTTGGTATATGTACCGTGTATACATCCATATACATTTATTAAAAAGCGGTTATTTCAATATTACAAACAGACACTCCAATTTTATTTATTTGTATAGATATAAGCGCTGTTCCCTACTCACACCGGTTCACTACTACGCCGGACATAGGACTGAGTGGACAGGCCAGACGCTATTGCAAGTAAGCTTTAGTAGTTTTATTTATACGAACCAACCCTGATAGATCAGGACATTATAAGACCATTCAACTTTTAACAATAGTCATTTTCCGTACATTCAAAAACAAATCAAACTTCAATATGTTAATTACTGTAGCGACGTCTATACATTTCGCAAACAGCCGGAGAATGAGAAAACTAACAATAGAAGTTGCGCGATGACGCCGAGTTGTGATGAGTTGGTAATTACGTAAGGAGCTGCAGACTCTCGATATGTTTGAGCGTTGTTTGCTCGCTGTAATACATTTTCTCTTTTGCCCTCTTTGTTCAACTTTGGAAGTATGTTTCGATTTAAGATACACGTCATATGTCTGGTCTATTGATGTGTTAAGTTTGCGACGGTGTTTTACGTAGCTGGAAGTTTCTGAATATTAAGGAGTAGCTTGTTCACATGCTATATGATATAATTTCTTTTCGTCTAACTAGTAGAAACTCGTATACGTATTTACCCCTGCATGCACAAGAGGGTAGAAGGATATATGAAATCCAAGTTTCGACGCCTAATTTAATGACAGACATTAACATTTCCAGTGTTACTGCTGCAACTGAGAATTCGCCGCAATAAAAAGTCAATATACATTTTATTATTTTTTTCTCTTATTGTTTTTAAGCATACTTCTTTAAATACATACCACATATTTTGATTCAGACTTCTTTATCGTTTACAAAATTACTTGCAGAATGTTATTTATGGTTTGAAATTGAAATTGCCTCGTTCCTTTATATAGGTGCAGAAAAACACTTCTGCCTTCTTCTTCCTCTGAGGAAGTCTATATCCCAATTCCCAATATAGATAGAAGAAAATATAAAAGTATCTTCCTTTTAAGATAAAAAAATTGCCAATCGCGCTGGTTTTTAGCGGCTTTTTTCACATTTTCCTTCACTGTTAAATATGAAAAATTAACATCGAGCACGCGTAATTTTGCCAAGGCATGTTAGGTACTTGCCTTTGGATTGAACGAAGCATCTTTGCATTTTAATTCAATTAAACTAAGCTATTGCGTACTTATAGCTGAAGCAAACGCTTTTAATCTAACAAATACACAAACGTTTTCTCCTTAGTTTATTGTAGGTGTATTAACGATTATATTAATGAAAGCAGTTCGAGTGAAGGACATTTAGGTATAAAGTATTACTATATTAATGTAAATTATGATCGCGTCGATTCGTATCTCGTTTTATTTTACTAATAAATGTGATGATGAAGTGGTCGAGATTTATTGTTTCATTTTATTTATAAGTGGTGATGGCCTCGAGGTTTAGGCGCACGGTCGAGAATCTCGGCGATCGCAGGTTCAAACCCCAGGCACATACCTCTGACTTTTCGAAGTTATGTGTGTATTCACAATGAATTATCACTTACTTAAACGGTGAAGGAAAACATCGTGATGAAACCTGCACACCTAAAATTTCTTAGGAATTTTTTAGGTGTGTCGTCCGCCAACCCGCACTAGGCCAGCGTGGTGGACTAAGGCCTAAACCCTCTCAATGGTAGAGTAGGCCCGTGCCCAGCAGTGGGACGTATATGGGCAAAAATCATCCAAATCGGTCTAGTAACGTATTAAAGCGTAACAGACAGACATATAGATCGAGTTACTTTTGAATTTATAATATCTGTCTGTTCTGTATTGATTGTTCTTTGTTCCACCTACTACGGGTTCTCTCATCACCCTCATCATCATCTTTATTAATAAAAATATTTCAATTCTAACATAACCAGTTTTTTCCCTAAAAATGTACCTCCAAATTTATTTTTTAAACCTTCAATTTCTTAGAAATATCTTGATCTGGCATCGTGTTTTCGCGATTCTAACGTGAGTATTTCTTTTGGTAGCTATTAGGTAGGATGTTAACTCGTCTTCAATTGGCAATATAAAATATAAAATTGATTCGATTCAGTCCTTTTGTGACCGTGAATTAACGCAGTCACGTCACATATGCTTTGATGTTAGAATTGGTGTCAATACATACATATATCATTTTTCAGTAGAGATAAAATTGTCACTGCCTCGTGGTCTCGCAGTACAAGTATGTGCCGTGCGATCTAGAGGTCCTGGGTTCGATTCCCGGGTCGGGCAAAGTGTTATTGGGTTTTTCCTTTAGGAAATTCTCGGTAACAGCACGGAGTCTGGAAATGTGCCCGAAAAACGGCAATAGGATCGCCACCTATTACGTGGGACTGATACATACCTGGCGAAATGTGGGTGCAGAAATGCACTTCTGCCAACCCCTTCGGGAAATACAGGCGTGAGGTTATGTATGTATGTATGTATAAAATTGTCATAGTTTTTATTGCACTATGTGATATGTTACCCGAGGTACTTTGGTGTCAAACGTGACAGTTTTAAATATTGACTTTTTATGTAATACGAGTAGTTCTTAATATAACATTGATACTCAGAATTTAATGTGACTAATATTTAATTTCTCAGATTTTTTCACAGCTGTGGCGGTACTTCCATAGAAGCAGAAGCCCAGATTGCGTTACGAAATTCCGAATAATAATCTTTAAGCTTTCAATCTTTATTTTACAAAAGCAATTTGACATGTAAATGAGACTATACTGCTACCATAATAAACAACTATAAACTAGAAATTACACAATTAACATGTTAACGCTTTTGGGCTTTTATGGAAGTACCGCCACCGTCTTATACATACAAGGGATTAATACTTAGAATCGGGCCAATAAAATTCATAAGTACAAATTTATTTTGTTTTAGATACCTTAAAATACTTAGATCGTGAGATAAACGATCCGCTAAACGCAGAAACTTTTAATTTATTAACACAATCGCCGGAGTGATTCAGAACTTTGAAGGCGCGCGGAGTAATAAAATATTTGTTGGCGCAAAAGTTCACGGTAGGCATCTCAAAGTTCTCAATGCAACGGTAATGCCCCGCCACTGAAAAGTAAAACAATATCAAGTTTCCAGTAAGTTGGGTAAGTAATTCACGTTTGTACAAAAAGGCTAAAAGGCATTTTCAACGCACGTAAAGTAATGGCTCAAATTTGAGTAAATTTATGTAGTATGTTCATCATCAACATCATCAGCCCATATACGTCCCACTGCTGGCCACGGACCTCCTCTACAATTGAGAGGGTTTAGATAAGAATAGAATAGATTTTAAAAAATCTAAGATTTTTTTAAGTGTACAGATTTCATCACGATGTTTTCCTTCACCGTTAAAGCGCCTGATAATTCTTTGCGAATACACACATAACTTCGAAAAGTCAGAGGTGTGTGCGTGTTGAACCTGCGCCCATCGAGATTCTCGACCGCGTGCCTAAACCTCGAGGCCATCACGACTTCGAAGTATGTTCGAAATTTGTTTTTTTTACCTTCACAAAGAAGTGTTATCCATTGATTTTTTTATGGCGTAGCATTAGTTTCATTACCTAGAACGAAGCACAGACAATATAACCTTTAGTTTGGGTGTAATGTAGACCAGCAACTCAGCAGGCCGGTATTTTATCGAGGAGGGACTAGTTCGTTTTGTGTTCATTTAATTGATGAGTATGAGTTCTTAAATCGCTGTATTATGATTTTTATTAATTATGGTTGTGTCCCACCTCCCAATATAAGTATGTTATAATCAGTGGCGGTACTTCCATAGAAGCCCAAAAGCATTACACGTTAATTATGTAATGTCTAGTTTATAATTGTTTATTGTGGGGTCAGGATATTCTCATTTATTTATTTATTTTATTTTATTTAACACTTTATTGTACACTAAACACATAAAAAAAACATACATTGAAAGGTACAAATGGCGGCCTTATCGCACATGGATGTTACTTAGATGTTAAATAAAGATTTAAAGCTTAAACATTATTATTCGGAATTTTGTTAGGCTAGGTGGCTTTTGGGCTTCTATGGAAGTACCGCCAATGGTTATAATATAAAATTATTCTTAGATATATTGTGAATTAGGATCCTTGGTATATTTCGCGTATCCCCAAGGAATAAAGTTCTAGATATTGTATGTTCCAAGTCCCTGGATACGAAAGTTCAAGTCTAGCTAGTTACTACGAGACAGTTAGAAAATCATATGTAGTTGAATCATGTATAGTCTGAGAGAGTTACTTTTCAGATTTGTTTAAATTTCTAAGCAGTAATGTAGTTTTTCAATATCGACGATATTTTTCAAAACGGTTAGGTAATTTTAGAAATTACTACCGACAATTGAAGATACCTCTTCATTATATGATAGTCATGAAGTCTCCTATTTAATTTTGAGTGTGGTAAGTTGACATTGGTCAAGATGACTATGTTATTCTCATATTCAATACAACAGTCTGAGATTGTATTAATGAGCTGCTCTAATTTGGGAAATACATTCGTTGTATCAATCTTGTTAACTATCTCTTGATTGGAAAAGAACAACACTAAAGTTTCTTGCCCGTTCTTCTCTAGTGATGACTGCCTTCCGAACAGGGTGGTACACCAAATTTTGAAATGACTGGATCTAAGTGATGTATTTGACATTTTATAGATTCAATAAATATTATTTCATTTAATTCATATAAGAAAAAAAAACAAATGAATGAATCAATGAATGCATGTCAGTAGGTAGGCTTGTGTTGAGTGACGAGCGATGGAGGTCTTTCGCTACTTAACAGTCCTTTCCGTACTAACCATAAGGAACAAAATTATCGATAAACCACAAGAGTGTAAGAAAGCTTCTAAAACATTTGACGATTCTGACCGAATACAAGAAATCTCGATAACGTAAAAAGACCCCTCGGTAAAAGGTCAGCACATTCAATATCGTTTTACAAATAATCTATTATACTCGCCCAATTGCGTGTAATGCGAGCTAATGGCCGCTGGAAGTACAGCTTTGGTTATAGGCCATTTTCCAAACCGCCAACCAATTAGGCTTCAAATAAAAGGCCGAATTCGACTCTCGCAGCCTTCAGGCGCGCTGCCAAAGGTTGGCATTGGTTCGTGTTTATTTATTATGGTTTGAATGTAGGTGTAAAGAAATTGGTTTGATAGCTGCTTTTCATTTGTTACTACTAAATTCTTCTGGTGCTAGGATTGAAGTTTTTTCTACATTGAGCAATACTATACTGTAAGTAAAATTAATGTGTATTATGTTAAAACATACTAGATTTTTCCCGCGGCTCCGTTCACGTAAATATATATTATGTGATTTGCCTATAACATCTTCAGAGTTCCATTTGTGTTGTATTAAAATCTGTTCAGCATTTTAGGCTAGAAAGTACAACGAACAAACACACACTTTCATATTTTAAATACAAAGCAAGGAAGCCATGGTTTGAAGATTTATTGTTACATGTCAAAGGAATATACCTACGTAACAACACATGCGTAATGCCTATCTTAAAGCATTCATAATAATAATTAATATGCTATCAAAACAAAAAATATATAATCATTTTTGTCAGCCAATACATTGTTGCATTGAAGTCTCAATGATGATGATCATCATCATCAGCCCATATACGTCCCACTGCTGGGTACAGGCCTCCTCTACAACTGAGAGGGTTTAAGTCTTAGTCCACCACGCTGGCCTAGTGCGGGTTGGCGGACGACACACCTAAGCAATTCGTAAGAACTTTTAAGTTTTAGGTGTGCAGGTTTCATTACGATGTTTTCCTTCACCGTTAAAGTACGTGATAATTCTTCGTGAATCCACACATAACTTCGAAAAGTCAGATGTGTGTGCCTGGGGTTTGAACCCGCGACCGTCGAAATTCTCGACCGCGTGCCTAAACTTCGAGGCTATCACGACTTCAGTCTCAATGATATTCATGTACAATAATGAAATACGCTTAACACTGATTTTCGTGTTCAATTATTAAATACTTATGAATAATTTAAGCACATAATTTAAAACATATTTTCCCAATATTAAATTCGTTTCGTCATTAACATATATTTAAAAGTATCGTTTACTCGTGTAAATGTTTCAACTACGAGTATTATTTGTTGATATAGGTACCTGTTCGTCCAGGATAACTGGATGTTGAGAACACAAAAATTAAAAGCGAGATTCTGTAAGGTTTTGTGCTTTTTAATGATTATAATATATTTTTTGCCATAATTATTATGAGTATGAGTGGGCTAGTGCGGGTTGGCGGACTACACTCCTAAGAAATTCCTAAGAACTTTTAGGTGTGCAGGTTTTCTCACGATGTTTTCCTTCTCCGTTGAAGTACGTGAAGTCATTAAAAATACACACATAACCCACAAAAGTCATATGTGTGTGCCTGGGGCTTGAACCTGCGAGCGACGAGATCCTCGACCGCGCGCCTAAATCTCGAGGTCATCACTAGTCACTATCATTAGTCCATAATTTACCTAACAAGTATAATAACAGAGATTCAATTAACAAAACTGTCGGTGTAAATATTTTTACTGCACTCATAATTGTAAATGCAGAATTCATAATGTTTATACCAAAAGCCGGATTTAGGTGGGACGTCAAAGCGTTCGGGGCTTATAAAATGCGAAAATCGTTTTCATTTTATTGTACGCTCACCGTTCGTCAAGCCGCAATTGTAAAAACAAATTATTGAGAGTCGCTTCAATATATCTTTGGTAGTGTTTGTGTATTCGGTATTAGCTGTCGACGTCATCAGCGTGAAATTAAAATGGCAACTTTTTGGATGACTATTGTTGAAAGTCCTATATTCGCTCTACTTAGTAGTAATATCCGCATGATATGTACATCATTTCAGAGATAATAGGCACAGAAAGAGACAAAATTATATTTTTTTTTTTGTTTTTAACTACCTTTTTGGTAATCTTTTCTATATTTAGAAAAAAACTTTTATGTCAGAACTTGCAAGACAGCTTTGCATATGATTTCATTTTATTTAAAGCTGACTGATGGCCTCGAGGCTTAGGCATGCGGTCGAGAATCTCAGCGGTCACAGGTTTAAACCCCAGGCACCTCTGACCTTTCGAAGTTATGTGTGTATTCACAATGAATCATCACGAACTTTAACGGTTAAGGAAACATCATGAGGACACCTGCACACCTAAAAGTTGATA
Organism: Hemaris fuciformis; assembly: GCA_907164795.1. Lineage (NCBI taxonomy): Eukaryota > Metazoa > Arthropoda > Insecta > Lepidoptera > Sphingidae > Hemaris > Hemaris fuciformis. Next base: position 13,671,055 of record OU015440.1, read on the forward strand.
ATTATGAAAGTTAATTTGAAGCTGTAGATATTGTTGATCGTTGCGCATCCTTTTCTCGTAGTATTTTCCATTTTGTCCAGACTACGACATATCAGCAAAAAACTGTCTGCCTCAAAATGTATAATTGAAAAATGTACAAAAACGTAGCCACGCGAAAAACACGCCAGCATATTTGAACGCTGTGAATATTTTATGTATCATTTCGCAGTCCGGAGATTCATCTCCACTCGAAAGATTTATATCGGTCCAAATCTCCAGTCTACGTGCGGCGTACGCTTTAAATGTCCCGATATTTCTAGGAATACGTTGCAATATTTACGCTATTGCATGTATTTGCTGGTGTGAAACTCGTACCGCTCTCTCGGATAAGGCTCTTCAATCGGCTGACTACTTGAATTTTATTAATACACGTCAAATTCGCATTTGAGATTTGTATTACATACATTTATTGCATAAGTGTCATTGGGTTTTAAAATAAGAAAATTCTCAGTAGCAGCACGCAGTCTGGAAAAGTTCCCGAAAAACGGCAATAGGCTCGCCCCTTATTACGTGGGACTGATACATACCTGGCGTAACGTGGGTGTAGAAATGCACCTCTGCCTACCCCTTCGGAGAATACAGGTGTGAGTTTATGTATGTATGTATGTATTTATTGTTTATTTATTTATGCTTTTTACACATTGCGTATAAAGGCGGACTTCATGCCTAAGGCATTCTCTAACAGTCAACCTTTGGGTGATGCAGAGATAAAAGGTAGGTGCATAAACAGTAAAAGGGTAAAATAATATACAACAATAATAATAAATGGAACAACTATATATATTAACATAAGTACACAGATTATTGCATGCAGTTTGTGTGGTTTTGGTTGTTGTAGTACAAAGCCTTTGTTTAAACATCTTTATTTAATTTTGGGTACCGTGACTGTCTTGTATTTTCGCCAAAAGTCTCGGATTTGATTTCCGGATAGACAAAATGTCATTTAATTAAAATATACGGTTTTCGATATCTCTAAGTTCCTTTAATATAATGAGAAAGAGAAGGATAAAATAGAATACGCAAAGGTAACAGTAGTACTAATTTTAGAAGCAAATAGATGACTTAGTCATATGAAAAATTGATTCTAACATTTGACAAATAGCCGAGGCGACGAGTTTTGTCATTGCTAGATGTATTCCTTCATTTTTTAAAACAGCCAATACCTATAGAAAGATATCTAACAGAATAAGATCTCACAAAGAAATTACTTTAAGTAATTTGATTGTCTTGGAACTAGAAAAATTTGTTCCAACTTTATTCAGATAAATTGACAGTAGAATTTTATACAAGGTGGAGTCTAGAATAATTGCAGCGTTAAGAGCTTATAATTTATACGAATTGAAATACAGTTTCTGAGCTTCCTTGTTTAGTTTGTTTGAGAGAAATAACATACATAAACTCACGCCTGTATTACCTGATGGGGTAGGCAGAGGTGCATTTCAACACCCACATTTCGCCAGGTATGTATCAGTCCCACGTAATAAGGGGCGAGCCTATTGCCGTTTTTCGGGCACATTTCCAGACTCCGTGCTGCTATTGAGAATTTCCTAATGGAAAAAACCAATAACACTTTGCCCGACCCGGGAATCGAACCCAGGACCTCTAGATCGCACGGCGCATAGTTGTACCGCGAGACCACGAGGCAGTCAGATTAAGAGAAATAAATTAATGAAATTGGAATTTTTTACATTAGGTAACCACCCAACATTAGCGCACATGGTTTTTGTATTAAGGATAACAGAATACGACAGACTTTTTGATTTTATAAACATATAGACACGTGCCGTGTCGGCTGTTATTATGGTTTTAAAGGAAAATTCTCAGTAGCAGCATCGAATTTACAATCATGCTTAAAAGACATGGCACTTACAAATAATTATCTTAATCATCATCAGCCTGGGCACGGACCTCCTCTACAACTGAGAGGGGTTAGGCCTTAGTCCACAACGCTGGCCTAATGCGGGTTAGTGGACTACACACCTAAGAAATTCGTAAGAACTTTTAGGTGTGCCGGTTTTATCACGATGGTTTTCCTACACCGTTAAAGTGAATGATAATTCATTATGAATACACATAACTTCGAAAAGCCGCCGAGATTCTCGACCGCGCGCCCAAACCTCGAGGCCATCACTACCTATATCTAAATATTAGTGGCAAATATTGACACACCATAATCAGCCCATCACTACATTGATGTACAAGCTTGTCAACATGATTAGTTGGCTGAGTTTATTTATCTAGTTTCAATTAGGTCCGATAGCATCTTATCAAGCTATTACAGTGTTGGCTCACATAATAATTACGTGTTACATAGGGAATTGCCTTGATTGCCGGCTGAGAGATAAAGGCACGCGTTACGTGCAAGTCTGCAAATTATTAAATACACCTGACCCGTTTCGCAACGGCTGGTTCTCTCACAATTTCATGAAATGTTAATATTTTGCAGTTTGAATGTGACCGTGTCTTTTTACGTACGAAGTTAGTTTTTAAATAAATGTTTTGTGTTTAGCTTATTCGGGGACTTGGTGAAAATTTATTTTAATGTTTTGAAATGTTTTAAATATTATTAAAAAGTATAAATAATATTGAAATTCAAAATATTTTCAACTAAAAACAAAAGAAACTAAGTTTATTGCATGTCGTCAAAACTTATGACTATATTGGAAAACTGCATCTAAAAGAGGCGCCAGAAAAAATATCTAAACAGTTTTGTATTATACATTTTCATAACATTTCCCAGTATGAAACGAAAATTAGTTCTGATAGTCTGGGGTTAATATTACTAAAATAAGCTAGCAGTTTATGGAAGCCTTTATGTAGTTCTGCGTTTATGACGCCTTAAAATTTTTCGCGAAAAGTTAGACGTTCCACAAACTGACCTCGCAAAAGCAATAAATTCATAAACACGAGTTAAATAAATACTTACATAACCTCACCCCTATATTTCCCGAAGGGGTAGGCCAGAGGTGCATTTCTGCACCCACATTTCACCAGGTATGTTTCAGTCCCACGTAATAGGAGGCGAGACTTTTATCATTTTTCACACTTTTCCAGACTCCGTGCTGCTGCTGAGAATTCCCTAATAGAAAAACCCAATAAAACTTTGTCCGACCCTGGAATCGAACCCGGGAGCTAGATACCACGAGACCTCGAGGCCTCGAGGCTGTCAGTTCAGATGGCCTGGTGTTATTATTGCTATAATAAACTAGCAGTTTATGAATGCCTTCATATAGTTCGGCATTAATGGTGCCTTAAAATGTTTCGCGAAAAGTTAGACTTTATACAAACAGATGACCTCGTTTTAGTAATAAATTCATAAACAAGGGTTAAATGTTTTTAGGATATTCGTATCCGCACGGATAGCCCGATGTTTTTATGTGTAGAGCCATTATCATGCAAGCATGTTTCTATCTATATGAACGAATAGTTATACCAGTGGCGGTACTTCCATAGAAGCCCAAAAGCCCAGTTTGTCTTACAAAATTCCGAATAATAATCTTTAAGCCTTAAAACTTTATTAAGCAAAAACAATTTGACATATAAATGAAAATATACTGACCCCACAGTAAACAATTATAAAACTAGACATTACACAATTAACGTGTAACGCTTTTGGGCTTTACATAAACTCACGCCGGTCTCCCGTTGGGGTAGGCAGAGACTATAGAGCGCCAAATGCCACGGTCCAAACACACTTCTTTCGCTTTCTCAACTGACGTCATCCGCTTCATGCATTTGTCGATTTCGAAGACTCTTTATGTTACCCTTTTAAAATAAATCACCTAACCCTTATAGGTGCGCCTAGGACGACTTTTTTAAATCATCACTCGTAGTTACACTGCCTTACAGGTCATATTGAGTTCTAAAAGGTCATCAATTCATTTTTGACCTTTCAGAAGGGAAAAGAAAAAGAGATAGCAAAACTGTTGCTTAATATCGGGTTTTTGTCAGACAGTGTTCAACGTCGAATAAACCACATTAATTGTGGTAAGACTACTGTCATGGCTTTTTTAAAGTTTTGTTTAGACTGTAAATATAGTATTTGTTTCCACGATTTTTTTAAGTATCTCATATACATATCTGTACTTCTACGAGTACCTATATGTTTTTGTCACTCGGATCTTTCTCCGGCACATTATATTTATATGAAAGTCGATGTTTTATAGCCGAGCATTGAACTCATAATGTTATTTGAATTTACCCTACGGCATTGCTGATAAAACTCCTAACCGCGACGATGTCCTAGAGATTTTTTATAGCATTTTAGGAAATTTATTCTGAGTAGGCGTTAAATTTATTGCCACATCTGCTACCGCACGATAATTTAACATTTCTCGTAAATTCATGATTTGTGAATATGTAATCATTTGGGTGCCTACTTTTTCGACTCAAATTTTTCAAACCGAGTTCGAGGGACTGCCTCGTGGTAAAAACATGTGCCGCGCAATCACGAGGACCCGGGTTCCATCCCCAGGTCGGGCAGTGTTATTGGGTTTTCTATTAGGAAATTCTCAGGAGCAGTACGGAGTCTGAAATTGTATTACGCGAGAATGATGCATAAATGGCGAAATGTGGGTGCAGAAATCCACCTCTACCTACCCCCTCGGGGATTACAGGCGTGAGGTTATGTGTCTATGTATGATGTATGTATCTCATTTAGGAAATTCTCAGTAGCTGCAACACTGGGAAAGCACTGGCCCAAAGCACTTTAGCATGTGGAAACATTTTTTTTTATCTGGCACGGCAAAGTGACTCCACTGTACCTGATGGTAAGCACAGTGGAGTCCAGAAAAATAATATAAAATAAAATTACGCTGTATTTAAAATGGATTCAATAATTAAATGCAATCAATAACCGACGTAATGTTGCGTGGTTGGCCACCCTGTTTCGACATAACTGTCAAGGCTGAATGGCCGCAAAATATGTCGTTGTTGGTATTATTGTTCTATGAAATCGTTTGTTTTCGATTTCGGCTAAAAGCCAAAACACCGTATTCGATTGTTTATGCGAGTTGTAGAAAATATTGTTATACAATAGAAACAAGGTTTTGTCCGTTTTATAGATATTGTGAATCAATTTTGTATACAAAGAACTATGACTGATTTTGATACACTCTGCGCTAAATGAAATGGCTATTATTTTAGAAGTTTAGGCGTCTATGCGTATTAAACGCACTTTTTCCGTTTATAATATTAAATTATGATTTTTACCTGATCTTAAGTGATCTTGTCATCTTGTCAGCCCCGTGGCGCAGTTGGCTAGATACCAGCTTGCGAAACGACACGCCGCCGCACTATGGGCAAAATAGGTCATTCTCATATCAAAAATCTGTACTTGTTTATAAAGATATCGCTTTGAAATTTTGCATGGATATAGTCGAAAGTACAATCATTTAGGGATTTGCATGAATTTATGATACTAATGTTCTAACCCGGTTTTGCTTGGGTTCAAAGTTAAAATGCGAAGAAAAAAAAACTATATTTATTTTACACTTTCGAAAATATTATCTAAACTAATATATAGGGATTATATATAGGGACTATATAAATAGGGACTACCTAAAAATAAATTTATTGGGTTTTTAAAACTTCAATTAACATAAAAAAAGTTTATCTTTTTTATAGCACTTATAAACTTACTTAAGTATAACATTTAACGCAAAGAAATTAAATTACAAAATATTATCTTATAATTAATTTATTATAATTGGTTTTAATATACAGATTCACAATTCGACCGATGAAATAACTATTAAATATAACTTAAACATATATGTAACTTGTTTTGCTGGATCTACAATTAGTTGATGAACCTTTAAAAGAACCAAAGTGTCTTCGTCAAGTTCTTTAATATTTTTTAAAGTATTGCTTTCGAATACTGGATATGTATGGATCAGACGTGTATAAAATAGTATGAAAAACATCTTCATTCCTAGCAGACCTTGAGCATTTTCTTGCATGATGCAGTCTAAATTTCTTGTAGTCCTTATTCCCGGATTCTTAGGCATTTTCTGAAAGCTGTCCAATGGGCAACACTGAAAAATGATTTATAATACTCTCTTCATGTATTAATATTGTATGCACGGAGGATGGCATATAATACCAGTTGTATTTGCTGACATAAAGTCTAGCAGTCTGCAAAGCAAGAGATTTTTGAAATCCTCAATTATGAAATTTATGTGGTCCCTGGTTGTCTATGGTTGTTTATATAATATATTATTATTTCTTCCTTTGAACAAGTAAAACTGGCCATTTTCACTGTAATTATTGTGATAGAATAATCACCCTCGACTGAAGTTTATGTAGGAAAGCTATGAGTGTAGAGTGCAATTAAACAATATATTTCCCACATGTAACGTGTGCAAACTCATATAAATACCATTTCCTGGCAATTACATAGTCAATAAGACCATAAAAGAACACTATTTTTTCTTAACCGCAAAGATAACGTTTTCGCGAACGTGGGACTCGGTTGATATTTATCATCATAACTTCTACATAAGCACGTATAAGCAGACAAATTTTTTATATGTCATTTTTAAAGACCTAAGCTATTGATAAATACAAAATTCAAAACTTCGGCAAGCTTCGATAATAAAGAAATACCTAATTGAAAATTGTAAACTGGATTTTTTTATCTATATTTATAAATTTTATCATTATATACAATATATGCTACTTAAAGCAAATATTATTTTATCAAAATTATGAGAAAGAAACATTCTTTCCAAAAATATATAATTTATTAGGTGTTTTTTAACAATTTCAATCTGAAAATTGATACTGAATGTACGAAAATTATCTTGACAAATTTACTTAAAAGTAAATGTGAGTTTTTCAAATCTGTTTATCAAGTAAAATCATGATTCCAAAAGGTTATAATTCTTTCTATTTCGATAATTAACATCTTAACTATAAAACAAAATCATCAAAACAAGTAATAAGTAACTTTTTTAAAAACTATTTTTGATATGGCCTTGTTCTAACGTTTTCCATAGTGCGCCGGTTCGATCCCCGCACCGAGACAAATATTTGTGTGATCAACAAATATTTGTTTCTGGTCTGGGTGTTTGTGAGACCGAAAAGTCTCTCGTAGTTTCTGATACCCACGACACAAGACTTGAATCTTAATGTGGAGTCAGAACTATGTATGTGACTGTTGGGTGTATGTATTTATTTATTTATCTTGAATTGATTACTAATACGTAGGCGTATTCGTTTCTTCCTATACTTCTGTAATATTTTTGTCATAAGATTCGTCTTTAGTTTAAAACATTGATTTACTGATCATAATTTCGACTATTATCGGTCGTAAGCTCGGTTTATCCTCGATTTTAAAGGTTCTTTCCAATATAATATCTTCACCAAGGCATCAGTGCTTAGCTACTGAACTTAGAGACATTTTAAGAGAGAAAATATGTAGAAATCGTCTATGTATGTTTAAACACCCATCGACAGATTTTGACAATAAAGCTATCTCTAAAAAAAAAAAAAAACTACGACTGCCTCGTGGTCTCGCGGCACAAGTATGTGCCGTGCGATCTAGGGGTCCTGGGTTTGATTCCCGGGTCGGGTAAAGTGTTATTGGGTTTTTCCATAAAGAAACTCTCAGTAGCAGCACGGAGTCTGGAATTGTGCCCGAAAAACGGCAATAGACTCGCCCCCTATTACGTGGGACTGATACATACCAGGCGAAATGTGGGTGCAGAAATGCACCTCTGCCTACTCCTTCGAGGAATACAGGCGTGAGGTTATGTATGTATGTATGTCTAAAAACTAAAACCGGTTAAAGCAAATTAAACTCGATTAAAATTCAGCTATTATAGTGGCGACCTAATTTCATTGCTTAATTCGACAGAATACTGACAGAGTTAGATACATGTATGGATCAGGGGTTTTAACTGTATAAGTGCTATTTATATTTTCGATCGGGTGCGCAGCGGATGAAGTTCCTGGTTCGTACCTCGACTCAAGTAACGGGGCACTGGGTTTTTTGATGGAGGAAATTCTTAGCACGAACTTTGGAAACGAGACTGTTAAGAGACCAGTTTTGCCTCCTATTTATTCATAAGCAACAAATAAACAAATGAATAAATACATACACCCAAACCACACAGCTGTATAAATATATTTTGATATCCAATTTATTACTGTTTCATTCTCAGCCTATCGCCGTCCACTGGTGAACGAAGGCCTCCCCAAGTAGGCGCCAACCATCCCGGTCTTGAGCAGTTATGATTATTATTACTCTTATTATTATTTAAAAAAAAGCAGTGATGGCCTCGAGGTTTAGGCGCGCGGTCGAGAATTTCGGTGGTCGCAGGTTCAAACCCCAGGCACACACCTCTGACTTCGAAGTTATGTGTATTCACAATTAATTATCACTTGCTTTAACAGTGATGGAAAACATCGTCATAAAACCTGCACACCTAAAAGTTCTTAGGAATTTCTTAGATGTGTAGTCCGCCAACCCGCACTAGGCCAGCGTGGTGGACTAACGCCTTAACCCTCTCAGTTGTAGAGGAGGCCCGTTCTCAGCAGTGGGATATATTTGGGCTGATGACTGTAATTGTAAAGTGAGCATTTAGCGTCTTTTCAACCTCAAAAGCATGCGCAAAGATACTACTTTCCCCGCATGAGTAATAAAAAAATATTTTGATATCCAATTTATTTCTCTTTACTCTGAAATAATCCGAAACCTGACATAATTCCGTGCATGTTCCATATTCCGTGTACAGCCAATAGGACAATAACATATTGGTAGGACTGTGAATGTCCATATTAAGCCTTACAAGCATTGTGTCCAGCCTGACTAATTAGTTCCATTAACGTTTTGAACACTGCCATTCATTGTGTTTTAAAAACTGGAAACATAATAGTAGTCGCATTTATAAAACCTTTTAATTTAACAATGGATTTATCAAATGAAATGGGTAGTAGTGTTGTACATTGTGTAGCTATTACTCAAAATCAAAGCATGGTTAGGTTAGGCAGGACCGGCCTAGTGTGGTTTGATAGCAGATTTCTTTTAAAAATTATGGCTTTATTTTGGTCTGAGTAGTATTTAAATTATCTTTTTCAGATTCGATATAAACGGATAAACATTTATAAGTTCTGCAAATATTTGTCTTAATTCGGTTGCTTGTGTAAAATTGTGATGATAGACGAGAGATTCAATCGGACCAAGGATTGTATAAAAATAACTGAATGATATTTTTTTATCTTGCCAATTTCAACTTAAATATAATAACATACATGATTTGAGTATAAATAGACCCAACAGTCACATGCATAGATCTTACCACACACTAAGATACAAGCCTCGTGTTGTGGGTATCAGAAACTAGGAGAGTCATTTCGGACGCACAAACACCCAGATCTTAACGGTGAAGGAAAACATCGTGATAAAACCTGCACACCTAAAAGTTCTCAGGAATTTCTTAGGTGTGTAGTCCGCCAACCCGCACTAGGCCAGCGTGGTGGACTAAGGCCTAAACCCTCTCAGTTGTAGTAGGCCCGTGCCCAGCAGTGGGACGTTTATGGGCTGATGATGATGATGATGATACATTTGAGGAGGTATATTCGTGACTTTCTAACCATTGGTATTATTTACCCAACAACACATATATCTAACAATACATACATATATATAATGTATTATATCTACTAATAAGCAAGTCACTCTCATAGACCTAATAAATTATGGTGTTTTTTTAATCGAGAAATGCATAAAGAACGTGTTAACTGCGAGAAACCACACACCCAATGTTCTAGGGTTGAAAGAAAAATACATTATATTGAAATTCACTCTGCAATGTTTTATATTTTATCCAGCTTGCCCAAGAGAAAACAGACTTATGGTAAGGAAAAGTCGGTGAAGTGAACTTTTTGATACCGTCCAGAGATAAGACTCTCTTTGTAAAATACACAGATAATATTAAAGTACAACAAGAGGGAATGGGATAGAAATTTTTCATCGCGAATTATATCTATCCGTATTTATAGCTATATGCATGAGAGTGTATTAAACAAAATATACTTACTGCAATGGCGCCACGACCCAAAATTAGTCTTGGCCTCCGAAAATAAGGTTCTCCATTTCAATCTGTCCCGCTAATCCTCGGCCTGGAGATCCCGCAGGTCCTTTTCTACCGCATCTTTCCAAACAAAATATAGAAATTAAATTTTTTAAACATTAGTAAAAATTAAGATGTGAACAGTTATCAGATATCAATTCGAATAATGGTTCCCTTGAAATTTGAATTAAAATTTCATCTCCGTTTAATTTTGTCCTTCAAGTTCGCGTATTATGTAAGGACGCTTACACGTGTTGGATAATACTACCTCCCAACTTCCGTTCTCCCAACATTTTGTTCGCGGGCTATCTTTATTCGCCTTTATCAGTTCCTTTGCTAGATGTTGCGTATTTATCTAATCGGCATTGTGTGAGCGCTGGTTGTTTAATTATTTTTCAGGCAAAAGGCAAAAAATACATTTCGTATTGTGGGATTAAAATTTATAGTCCTTTTTAATAGCAACATTTTTCTTTGTGAAATACTATGAATTTTAAATAGCTCTTAATATATTTATAATAAATATAAATATTTGTGTTAGAATTCCAAACTGTATTTCCGAGAATATGCGTGCACTCTTAATGAATTCAACCTTTTAAACGACGAAGAAAATAACTTGGAGCAGACCCACCTTGAGTTGTCAACCTGGTTGTTTGTAGATGTGTGAAGTGTACCAAATCGCATTAGGCCAACAACGAGACTAAGGCCTAGCCTTCATATGGAAAATATTTATAAATAGGTACATATCAGTAAATTGGTACCTACATATCTTAACGATGGGTTAAATGAATTAATCTCTGTCGTGAATACTATTGCAAATTCAAGCCACAACTTGAATACACGGCGTGTCATTCCGTCATAATTATTCTTATCTACCATAAACAGAGTGTACCTGTGAATCATATCTGTGTCTGCCATTACAAAACAAGTCTGGATCGTAATAAATAACGTCATAAAAGCTGGTCTCCTAAAGATACGTCACTGTAAACCATCCGTACAGAGTCTGCGGCACTCGGAACGCTATCGATTTTCCGAGGTCCGCGGCAACGGAGGCGCGGGGCGGAGAGCGGAGGGGGGGGGGCAACTCAGCTGGGTGCACCCTCCCCGCACCGCCGCCGCCCTCCCGCCCCTGTAAACATAAACACGGGGAGTCTCAGGATCGACACTCGCCGAGGTGAAATAACCACGCTGAATATTTATGACGCTCTCGTGTCATGGATTAAAATTCGACTTTTCTACTTCATCGGGCGACTAGGCTGCACTGTGACGTCATTATTTTGAACTAGATCGTGGAGTGCCTAGTAGGCTTTTATCGTCCGACTCGACTTGCTGGCGTCATGAGTAATGTTTTATGTTTTGCTGAGATTTTCATGTTGCAGTTGCTGGTTTAATTTCGAAATTTTTGCGATACTCCTTTCTGTGATTCGAAATTTCGAAATTTAACCTTGAAAATCCGTCGAGTAATGTTTTAAACTGAAAAACACGGGTTGAAGACGAAGCTTTGATTGCTTTCTGAGAATCCTATAGAGAGGGATATCCTATCAGGAGTATAGCGTTCATTTTGTCGAGTAAATACGAAAAGATTGAAGTCGGAACATCAGTACAATATTGTACAACAAAACATACAATAAATATCTGTTGTATTGAGCTATTTGTATTAGTAATGTTACCTTTTAGATCGCGCACTTGTGCACTAATCCTAATGATAATAAACGGATATTAAAAAAAGTTTTAGTCCCATTAATGTATGGTGAAAACCAACCATTGTGGCCTATACAGATATTTTGCGTTCTCGAATCAACCTGAAAAACATCGTATGTTTTCCCTCACCGTTAAAGTACGTGATAATTCATTTTGAATACACACAATGTTTATATTTCCACGGTATAAAAATACATCGCTATCGCCTATCCCTACGGTGACACGGGCATGACATAGAATCATCATTAGTCCACATACGTCCCACTGCTGGGCACGGGCTCCTATACAACTGAAGGTTCAGGCCTTAATCCATTATAATTCACAAAAAAATATCACGTATTTTAACGGTAAACGAAAACATCGTGACATAGTACGTATTGTATTTATTATACACACAAATCTCCTAGCGCATTACCAACATAGTTTGCAACTAACTTAATCAAAATTCCCGTCAATGTTTTACATTTGCGCGCGGTTGTCACTTGTTTTAGTAATTGCAACAAACACTACTACGACGCATACATTGTTAGCAAAACATTGGACGAGTTTACAAAGTTTTGATGGAATTCAATGCTTATAGTCAAAGTCAATATATTCTTTATTCAGATAGACTTTTACAAGTAGGTACTTTGAATCGTCAATTTTAAACTATTGCCGCTTCGGAACGTGTTATCGCTCGCGATCTATCGCTGTAGAGAAGAAACGGCAAGAAACTCCCTCAGAAACACGAAATGTCATGTTTTTTTTATTCTTTATAAAATAGCAATTTATACATTTTTTTTAAAGAGACATTATTTCAATTTCATGTCTACAGTAGTCCGTATATTTATGTCTCATAGCTGGCCACTGTCCTTCTCTACTATGAAGGGTTAGGCTTTAGTCCACCGTGCAAGCCTGGCCTGAAAAAGCTGCAATCGTCATTATAACAAGGAATGAGTTAAATAAATAGCCCAACAGTAACATACATAGTTCTGACCCCACATTAGGATAAAAGTCCTGTGTCGTGGGTATCAGAAACTACGAGACACGTTTCTATCTCAAAAACTCCCAAACCCGGAACAAATATTTGTGGATCACACAAACATTTGTCTCAGTGCGGGGATTGAATCTGCAGCCACTCGTTTCGCAATCTGGTATCTAGCCAACTGCACCACGAGGCTGTTTACTTGCTTGTTACTATTAAACTTTAAAACTCCTTTAAAGATTTGAATGATATAGATACAGAACCTAGACAAAAGAACACAAGGCAAATTTTTTTATAACATTGCGCCCGTGCAAAGATGGGTAGCACCCATCTCTAGTTTATAAGTGACTAGCGATGAAGCACAACTCCGCCCGGGTGCAATCTTCAATCCCGTGCTCATTCAACGGAAAAAAACAAAACGCCTGTCCTAACTTTCTTAGCAATATGTTTCGTCAATGTGTTTTATATTGTAGCATGTTACTTGGGACGTTCCCATCTATATTTTTACCAAAAATCTGTTAAATCCGTTTTAAAGTAGTTTTTGCGTTTATTCGGCACAAACTTATAAAAATACAAACCTTATAATATTACCATACATAGATATATTCTTCGAATAATTCCGGGTCCCTCTTGGCATTTTTAATGCTAGACAAACCTGTTTGACTTTTAAAAGATCTTTATGAATTCATTATAAAAACGAACTTAGCAATAAAACTTTATTTAGGTTTTATTACGAATTTACAAGGAATTTCTTAGGTATGCGAAGATCACTAACACAATAGCGTGGACCAAGACCTCAACTCTGTATATGATCCTAAACTCTGCGCATTACCTTCATTTCAACTGAACAAATATATACATATAATGCCATCTATTATTATTAGTGAACATAAAACTACATAAGTATTTAATGATTGCAGTAAAAACTAATTCAGCCATAAAGGCATTACCTAAATACACGTGTTACGGTTTATCAAATCATGCCGGAACTATCCAATCAACTGAATTACGAGCTTATATGTGCATCAATGCTCGTTACAGGGAGTAGGGTAGCCGATCGCAATATAGTAAACTAGGTTACCGTAATACAATCAATAAGTTATTTCATTTCACAAGTTAGAAATTAATTAAGTTCTGATGCAGATTGCGTATTAGCAGAATTATAACCGCATAGGGTATTGTTTGTGAATTACCGTGGTGGTATGCGGCAGGCGAAACATCGCAGCATTAAATATCCCACAAACACGGCCGCGCGTGCTCATCAAAACTGTATGTAAACGCGCTGCGTACCGATAGTCTCGCTTTTGTTGGTTCGCGGTAGGTGTTTAGAGGTATTCGAGCGCATTGCGTTTGTATGATGCATTGCTGGTCTCGTTTGCGTATGTGTTTAGGTGCATACGGATATCTATTAGCATTTATGTGTGGCATGGTTATATATTTTTTCATTTATTGGGATAACAAACAGTTACAAATTCTTAAAACAAAATAGTAAAGATTAATATAAACGTATAACTCACAGCGTTTTGCACGTATTATGTAACATTACTAGGTATTGCAAATAGAAGCATGCTATAGAGTAAAAAAAGCGTATAAATACATTATAGGGTATTGCAAGGAACTTCTTCAAATTTTGCTGTTAGATAAACACCAGCTTGCGAAATTTGAGCCGAAAAGTTCCGACGGACAATTAATATTTGTGTGATTCACAAATATTTGTTCCGGGTCCGGGTGTTTGTGAGACCTAAAAATCTTTCGTACTATCTGATACCCACGACACAAGATTTGCATCTTAGTGTGGGGTCAGAACTATGAATGCGACTGTTGGGTGTATTTATCTTTTAATAAAATTTTAATGTAATTTTAACTTTAAGTTTATATCTTGCTACTTTTTACACTTAGTTGCATTAAAGCCACTGTAGAATAGAATCGATTGTTGGGTTGATGTAAGAGTGAATCTGTATTTGAGCTTTTAAAAAGGCATTTTTTATTATTAATTGCCTAATACTCAAGAAAATATTTAAGTTAAAGTGATATCGAATTCAAATGTCTTCTAAGCACGATTCATTAACAGATTCAGATACCAGCTACGTTCTCGGAAATGTATTAATGTGTTAATGTGTAATTGAAACAGTTGAAATCATATCACACGATGGCATATTCATGAGAGAATTTGGCCAAATATTTGTCCAAACAACCTGTTATATTAAACTTGATACATTCCAACCATTGTGCATGAAGAGGTTAAGCAAACAACATTAAATATTGCCCGATATTCATTAGAGCTCAATTGTACGGCACAGTTTTATTCAACCATTGTTTTGCATTAATTAATTGTGCTTAATTATTTAGCAATTATAATATTTAATGTAATAACGATAAAGTATTGTATGTGAAATTCTGATTTTATACATTTCACCGCTCAATTACATTGGTGTGCATAGTTTAGTGAACGTTTTGTTGGGAGTAGACTGAACTAACTTGCTTGCGCGTAAAAAAAAGGGAAATTAGAAAAATATTTATTTATTTAAGACTTTTTTGTACACATAGCAATAAAAGTAAGAAATACAGTAACCTAGATAAGTACAAAAGGCGGCCTTATCGCACAAGGCGATCTCTTACAGACAAACTGGGATGGAGATGTAGGAACAGAAATAAGAGTTATTATTAAAATGATGTACTGAAGACTTTAGTGGTAAAAATATTTTTAGAGGTCGAGGGCAGATGCAATTAAAAACATGATAGAAGTGACCCGGGCAATTTGACAAAGATTTTTTTGTTCAGAATTAGAATTAGTATGAGCTGTAGTCAGCTCATACAGAAAGTTCTTTTATTGTTGAATCTGAGATCATCAATAACAGTTATTCAATAGCTGTTATAAAAAATCTCATAAAACCTGATAGCATCAATATTCAATATTATAACAGACACGAGACGCATAAAAGTGGGGGTAATGGCCAATTTAGAATCGTTAGCTTTTACATTTTGAAATATTTTCTTACGCATGCACTTAATTCTATTAAGCAGTTTGAAGCACTCGGTGATTTCAAATATAATATATTAATAGCATAGTTTAGGCTATGATACTAAGTTGTATTGAATTACAAAATGAATTTTTAATGTTCTAAGGTAGCTAAGAAACCACGTGAAAGTTTTTCATCGTCCGTTGCGGTTGCAGTCGTTTTTAAATCATTAATATTAAAAGCTTCAATAAATTCCTAACTAGTTTCAGTTAAATGAGCAAAGTTGCCAAAAACACATTACTCTGGAATTTGAACTCTCACACTGCAAGGTGTAATGGCGTGAACCACAAGCTGACAGCTGTCAGTTTATAGATACACCTATTTCCTAATGCAAGGGGCGTGCCCCGCATTGCGACGATATGGGGTAAGTGCTAACTAACTCTCAACACCGTGTTCGATGTCACGCTCTATTAGAGGACACCGGAATATTCGGTTACGTTGGCAAACGGAAATATTTCCGCAAACGATATTCGATTTGTAAAATTCATATCATAACAGCATTATGCGAGACCTATCCGGTGTTATTTGATTTGTGAAATTTAGGGGAGGGTTATGCGAGACCTAAAATTTTATACTGTTTATAAAATGGATATTTTTTTTGTTTCTGTTACGAGTTAGATTGTGTTTTGTAATTTATAAAATAATTTAAGTGGTTTAAGTGGGAGTTGATTTATTTAAGAAGATTTACATTGACGCTATTCAGCCACATAATTTCATTATTAATATTATCGGAATTCATAGTTCACTTGTGGTTTTATCGATGTGATGTAGAGAAACGTCTTTGTTGCGGTCTCCTCGTTTATAATTGCTATATTATTTATTTACTCTACCGTGTATATACGTAGGTGAGTAACACAGAAATAGAATAAACACTATTAATAGATGGCGTTGTTGACTTATTCAATTAAAATATATTTTCTGTATAATAACAGAGTCTCGGCCGCGTGCCTAAACCTCGAGACCATCACGACTTCACATCTCGACGGTCAAACCCCAACTTTAAAAAGTTATGTGTGTATTCATATATAATTATCACATACTTTAACGGTGAAGGAAAACATCGCTATGTAACCTGCACACCTAAAAATTCTAAGAAATATTTTAGGTGTGTAGTCCGTCAACCCGCACTAGGCTAGCGTAATGGACTAAGGCCTCAACCCTCTCAGTTGTAGAGGAGGCCCATGCCCAGCAGTGGGACGTATGTATATGGGCTGATGATGATGATGAATAGAGTATATGATAATCAAGCTAGATTCTATTTAATTTTAATCTGAATAATAAAAGTAAGACATTTATTTAGTTTCAAATATATTTTTATTTAATTCAAGGCATTAATGCGAAAGTAAATTACTACACGCGGCTATATTTATGAATTACTTTTTATGCATTAAGAGGATTAAGAGTCCCAACCGCTAGCACTGGACGTTTGGGATGTTTAAGGGTTGAAAGAAATTATAATTTTTTTATGTCCACATTATTTAAGCCTGATATTAACTCGCTGTGAATGGGAGTTACAAAAAGAGATTGTATCAGTGATTGGGAACAGTGTTTCAAAAAAGTTAAAATCATCTTTATTCAAATAGACTTCTTTTGAATCGTCAATATATTTTTTTAAACTATTGTCGCTTCGTACGCGTTAACGCTGTTGCTAGTTTGTTGTTAGTTTGAATGATATTTTGTAGTACCGACATTTTCATCGTATCGACTTCTTTAGTTTAGTCTGCCGATTGTTTTAGATTTACTTGTAGCGAACCAGAACTATCCATGGCATCTTTTCATGGTTCCCTTTCGGATCCGAGGAGATGTTTTCAACAATCTAGAGCCTAAGATGGTTGAGCTTTTGCAGGCGGTGAAGCCGCGTTGTTATCAGCTTACATACATACATGTATGTACATGAGGCTTAGAATCCGCCATAGTGACTTATGCAAGCGTGTCGCGTTCTAGAATCAGCCTGTGTGTATCTGGAGCAGTATTGCACTTCACTTGAAATATAGTTAAATATTTATTACATACATACATAAACTCACGCCTGTATTCCCCGAAGAGGTAGGCAGAGGTGCATTTCTGCACCCACATTACGCCAAGTATGTATCAGTCCCACGTAATAGGGGGCGAGCCTATTGCCGTTTTCCGGGCACATTTCCAAACTCCGTGCTGTTACTGAGAATTTCCTAATGGAAAAACCCAATAACACTTTGCCCGACCCGGGAATCGAACCCAGGACCTCTAGATCGCACGGCACATACTTGTACCGCGAGACCACGAGGCAGTATTTATTAAAACCTACGAATATTGTATTATTTATAGCATCGCATTGGTTAAAGCTGTAACTGATGTTATTAATTATTTAAATAGATAAATAAAAACCATCACGTGTAGTGTTGGCAGTTAAAGTTAAAGTAGCAATATAGAAAAAGATGAAAACTTTTGAATGTGGTTTCTGACGTCAACCAATTCATTATTGAGAAGTTTCACCATCGCTCAAGAGTAATAATTTATAACCTATTTTTTATAGCTTCACAGGACCACATTTTTTTCGCAGTTGTTTGACAGCCCCGTGGCGCAGTTGGCTAGACACCAGCTTGCGAAACGAGAGGCCGCGGGTTCGATCCCCGCACCGAGACAAATGTTTGTGTGATCCACAAATATTTGTTTCGGGTCTGGGTGTTTGTGAGACCGAAAAGTCTCTCGTAGTTTCTGATACCCACGACACAAGACTTGTATCTTAATGTGGGATCAGAACTATGTATGTGACTGTTGGGTGTATTAATTTATAATTAATTTAATTTATGATATGTATATTTTACATTTATACCTAGTACAAATCGTAATCAATTATTTAACATTGACAATTGTTCTTTTCAGGTAAGTCCAGTTGGTGAAATTCAAAAACCATTGGGTATGAATGCAAAAATATTATATAGTTAGACATATTAAGGTATACATAAAACAAGTTCATTTTTAGAACACAACGACGACATGTAATACATTGTAGATTTAATTTTATTTAAAAAAAATAACAAAGGTACACAACATCTCCTTCTGTTTTGATGCCTAAATTATTTCTAAATAAATTGATACGATTCGGCTAGTAAGTGAGCCCTGCGCGTGTCTGTAAAGAAGTGAGTGTGTACTGCTCGTGCGCAGCCCTTCCTTGCTTTCGGTGGGGCGATGACGTCACCAGTCGTACGATGAATCGATCACGTGAGGGGCCACGCCCACCGTCACAACTCGATGCTAGTATTTTGAAGTTTCAAAAGTAATGAAATAAATGAGAGGGAGTAGATACCTACGAACTGATGGCCGATGGGGCCAAAAAAAATTCGAATAGAGGCTACGTAGCGGAATGAGTAGCGTAGGACGTCCACCCACAAGGTGGTCGGACGACCTAGTATATGTCGCGGGACGTCGCTGGATGCAGGCTGCTTCCAACAGGTCTCTGTCGAAGTCATTGGATAGGCCTATGTTCAGCAGTGGACCTCTTTTGGCTGATACCTACGGGTAAACTAAAGTTATTTTATGACGCAACATGCACATAGAGATTATGTACATGCATATCTTATGCCTCGTGGTCTCGCGGTACAAGTATGTGCCGTGAGATCCAGAGGTCCTGGGTTTGATTCCCGGGTCGGGCAAAGTGTTATTGGGTTTTTCCATTAGGAAATTCTCAGTAACAGCCCGGAGTCTGGAAATGTGCCCGAAAAACGGCAATAGGCTCGCCCCCTATTACGTGGGACTGATACATACCTGGCGAAATGTGGGTGCAGAAATGCACTTCTGCCTACCCCTTCGGGGAATACAGGCGTGAGTTTATGTATGTATGTGTATATCTTATACATATTATGTAAGATATGGTTTTTATCAGCAACTTTTTTTTTCAAAGACCAAGTTAGGAGTCCCCATAACCGACGTATGCGGAAGAAGCTATAGATGTGTATCAGGATTGTGGCTTTGGGCACTTAATAGACTTTGCTTACCGCTTTGGGACACAAGCGTGATTATATGTAGGTACCTATATTCTTTTTTAGATTGTTTCTTTGACTAATCTCCCTGATTTATCGCTCACTTACTTTCCAGAGTCATGAAAATAGCCGAATAGTGATTTCGTGAAACTCCGTCGTAGTTAAAAGCGGTCACTTTGGCCATGGATTGAGTGATAAGGTTACGGGGTCAAGTGCCCCCTCCGCCCTACATAACGAGTGCTGATAGTCATCTAGCAGTTTCAATTGCGTTCATAATTCAGCTTTTTGGATTAATTGGTCTATTCAAATTTATAAATAAGTCCGTACTTACATTTGGGAGGGAACAGGAGTCAGAGGTCGGAGGTTGAAACATATAGTACAAATATTAAGGTCATAAATAATTTTCAAATGATACGTAGTGAGGATGAACTTATCAGACTTTATAAATTTATTTTTGCATACAGTAGAGATCTCCTATAACTCGATTTGTAAAGTATATCTTCTGTATCTCGATTAGATACATTAGCGGTATGAATACAAACGTCTCTTTTCACAGACGAGAGAAGTTATGAGTTTTATATCATCTTAATTACATACCTTCATAGCTTCACGTCTGTATTCCCCGAAAGGGTAGACAGAGGTAGATATTTGCACCCACATTTCGCCAGGTACCCATATTTTGACTGCCTCGTGGTCTCGCGGCACAAGTATGTGTCGTGCGATCTAGACGTCCCGGGGTCGATTCCCGGCTCAGGCAAAGTGTTATTAGGTTTTTTCATTAGGAAATTCTCAGTAACAGCCTGGAGTTTGGAAATGTGCCCTAAAAGCGGCAATAAGGTCGCCCCCTATTACGTGGGAGTAGCGAAATGTGGGTGCAGAAATGCACCTCTGCCTACCCCTTCGGGGAATACAGGCGTGAGGTTATGTATGTATGTTTTATATTAGTCCTACGTCATAGAGGGCGTGCCTGTGGTCGTTTCTCGTGCACATTTCTAGAAGCCGTCCTACTGCTGAAAATTTCCTAATGGAAAAACCCAATAACATTTTGCCGAGAATCCTACCCGGCTCTAGATCGCACGGCACATACTTGTGACGCCAGACCACGATGTAGTGATCTTATTTCTTTGTCGCAATGTTTACTTTATTAGTAGCTTTCCTGTTAGTACTTGTGTTATTATTGTCATAGTCGCCGTATACGAAAATAAGATTCAGCACATTTTTTAAAGATTATACTGATATGACGAAATCATTATTTATAAGTACATTGCTACAGATGAAATACTCCGGGACCATCCATCAAGCCGAGGAAATGAAAATATCCACTCGAGCAGTCGTTTAATTAAATTATCAAGAACTCGATCAGAACCGATAGTAAACAAAGATATGACGAAATAAACCGATTGTAAATATAAAAATGGGCACGGCGCGTAACTAGGTAACCCACATAACCTGCTGAGCCTCTAAATGTTTTATATTTCACGAAATGGAAGCTTAAAAAGGGTTAAACTTGGTCACAGAGATGGATTCTATTAACCCAGTTACAGAAACAGGCGAAAGCAGTTTTTCTTAATTAAATACGTGCGCTCTTATTAACGGATGTGTTTGCATGTTTTTTGTGCATAATTTGTGTAATTAATTTTTATATATGTTTAATGTTTTTTTAGACGCGTGGCTATTTCACAGTCAGCCAGTAATTTTGTTTGGTGGGATTTATGTTTAGAAAGGGTTTAGTTGGATGTAGTCCTGCGGTATTGGACTACAGTGCGTTCCAGAGGTCTAAGGTTTGGTGTCTGGTCGAGCAAAATGAGTTTTTTATTTATTAATTATTTATGACGACTGCCTCGTGGTCTCGCGGTACAAGTATGTGCCGTGCGATCTAGAGGTCCTGGGTTCGATTCCCGGGTCGGGCAAAGTGTTATTGGGTTTTTCCATTAGGAAATTCTCAGTAACAGCACGGAGTCTGGAAATGTGCCCGAAAAACGGCAATAGGCTCGCCCCCTATTACGTGGGACTGATACATACCTGGCGAAATGTGGGTGCAGAAATGCATCTCTGCCTACCCCTTCGGGGAATACAGGCGTGAGTTTATGTATGTAATTATTTATTAACACCTCATAATACGGAGACAATAATGAAAACAAAACACCTCGGGAATTCAGTATAATAGACGGTCTTATAGCTAATGTTGGCAAGTCGTGATGGCCTCGAGGTTTAGGCACACGGTCGAGAATCACTGCGGTCACGGTTCAAACCCCAGGCACACACCTCTGACTTTTTGAAGTTAGTTTTTGCTTTATAAATTAACCATTTTTAAATATGTATAAGTATTTTATATAAGAGATCTAGGTTCTGTATTAAGTACACAATAGTACTACAAAGGCCAAATACTTTCTAAAAAAAATTATTTAACAGAAAACGTTAGATTTTCATTTAAATATTTTATTTTACGAAGCCTATTCTTATTGAGACATCAAGCAATTTATATTTTTAAATATTTAAAAGACGTTTTACAAAAAGATTTTTCTAGATGATAAATTTAATTAAACATCTTCGAACGCTTTTGGACTCAGTTTAAATTAATTACAGAGTGATTATTTATGTAATTTAATTTATTCGTTCACTACAATGCGATCTGATTTTAAAATATTCACTTTTGAATGGAAGGGATTTTAAAAGTGATACCGAATTTATTTCCATTCTAGTGAATTTTAAAGAGATCTTTAGAATTCCTTCGGCATCCCAAATTGTCTGTTACAGATGTGCAAACATAATGAATTATATTAAATTTTATATTCACAATACAAGAAAAATATTCATATTACAATTTTGAAAATTCTAGATGTAGACGGCGTATTCGTGGGTAATTTAAATGAAAAAGTTTACGCACGAAAAAGTTTGGTCTACGGTTTTTAAATCATATATTAGAATAATATTAAATATGAAGTCTTTATATATATAGTATGTATAAATTTAATATCATTTCAATAGTATAAGATACACTATAATGTTTGTGTACAAAAGGATAAGTCGATTATTAATATTTTGAATTACTCAAGAGAAATATTCAATTTACTTTATGCCTCGTAATCTCGCGGCAAAGTGTTATTGGGTTTTTCCTTTAGGAAATTCTCAGTAGCAGCACGGAGGCTAGAAATGTGCCAGAAGGATGGCAATAGGCTCGCCACTTATTAGTTAGGACTGATACATATCTAGAGAAATGTGTGTGCAACAATACACCTCTGCCTACCCCTTGGTGAAAAAAACAGGCGTGAGGTTATGTATACACATATGTATGTACATTTCAAGTGATGTATGGAGACGTCTCGTAAATTTTGCTTATACATTTCACGTATCTCGCTGCCGAAGGTCGAGGCAAGGTGACTGCCTCACAAATTATGTAAGTTGCGTCCCTATCGGAGGGTAGTCGATATTTTTTAGAGCCCAGTTATCTTAGAAACTTGCAACTTAAATTCAGCCTAGACACGTCTTGCGAAGACGGATGAGGCCGGATGATTGACATGTAATATAGACTATTGAGGTTTTATAACTCGTTTCTGTAAAAAATAAATTGCGTGGGCGTGGATTGTTAGAATTTCTAGAGTACAATTTTCTGAAAAAATGAAATGGAAAAACAGTAATAATTCATTGGTATTTCAAGACCATTTTAAAGGCTCTTAGATAAAGAATGTTTCAAATATGTATTATACAGGGCCGTATAGAAAAGATTGCTATTAAAATTACATTGTTAACATTAATGTATAAATTATGAGAGAAAATTTTACTAGTATTAGTCTACATTGTAAATTATAGATGATAACTAGTTCTATACTTATAATATAAAGAGAAGGAAAATAAGTTTGTTTTTTACGTTTTCTTGGCAAAATGGCTGAACTAATTTTGATGAAATTTTGTATAATGCATATTATGTCGGAAGAATGATAAGCTCCTTTTTATACAACAATCATTTATATTTAAAGGAGTATTTATTAAATGTGAATTGTAAGATCCAACTCTGTTTAACCTTTAGGCATGAAGACGTCTCCAGATTTTTTTAAAGCAACTTATTTTAACGCAAGCAAAGTGAACAAAAGCAAATAAACTAAGAATGCAAGATTGCGAACAAAAACCACTAGAGGGCAGCATAAGCGTCTCTTGACAATGTCTGTTAATAGTTGTTCCACGTTCCTTTAAATATTCATTTTCACTGTCTGGATAAACAAAGTATTGGCAATAAAAATTGTCATCGTAGTTCGAACGTCTGAATATTGTATGGTCGGAAATTGTCGCGGACTTATTTCAGCCGGGTCTAGTGTCTTTAATATTTAAGTGGGAATGTACTGTACAAGTAACATCGATTTCGTCTCTCTTAGTTTTATGTTTAGTAAATTGTGTAATGGTAAATATGTTTGGGTGAATATTTGGATCAGAAAGATTCATCATCATCATCATCATCAGCCCAAATACGCCCCACTGTTGGGCACGGGCCTCCTCTACAACTGAGACCTTAGAAATTCCTAAGAACTTTTAGGTGTGCAGGTTTTATCAAGATGTTTTCCGTCACCGTTATAGTAAGTGATAATTCATTGTGAATACACACATATCGAAAAGTCAACGGTGTGTGCCTGGGTTTTGAACCTGCGACCGTCTAAATTCTCGACCGCGCGCCTAAACCTCGAGGCCATCACTGCTTATTGCTTATATTAAGAAAGATTGATATAAGTAATCAATTTATATCGAAGTCCATTGTTTGATTTGAGAGTTTGATACATATCTACATACAAATTGTATTTTTCGAGGAGTAGATGGTGTCCTGATGGACTCAGGTTTCGAAGAGTATGTAAAAATGTAACTTCGCTCTGCCCTACCGGTTATTAAATTTTTTTTTTGTTTTTCCACCGCACATGACCTACTTGTCGCGCGGCAAGCATATTTGCTATAAACAGATCTTGTACGGCGTTCTAAACCACACAACTTATGAATAATGTGGTTAATAAATAGACAAAATTTAAAAGCAGAGATCTCAACTTCGATTCCTATAATCAGTTATTTTTAAAGCCTTTAATGACCTTACAGTGTAAAAGTACGCATAGAAACAAGAGAGTAATAGAAATACCTATGTAATTCTTTTAATGAGCCATGCTTTTATCAATCATCATCAGCCCATATACGTCCAACTGCTGGGCACGTGCCTCCTCTACTACTGAGAGAGTTTAGGCCTTAGTCCACCACGCTGGCCTAGTGCGGGTTGGCGGACTACACACCTAAGAAAATTCCTAAGAACTATTAGGTGTGCAGGTTTGATCACGATGTTTTCCTTCACCGTTAAAGTAAGTGATAAAGAAAGAAAAGAGGTCTGTGCCTGGGGTATGAACCTGCGACCGCCGAGATTCTTGAACACGCGCCTAAACCTCGAGGCCATCACTACTTTTATCGATCAATACTTATTTAATCAGCCCGCCAAATTGTGACAACTGGTGATTGTAATTTGTATCTCATTTCGGTAGGCGGCACTTTATTCCGATCGCACTGCACTTACAATCAGGTGCCATTGTGGTTACTTAGTCATGAGAGAGAGAGACGAATGCATTCCGGTCAATTTACACTTCATCATCAACAGTCCACTTTCATAGCTTTCACGGTTCACGTGCACAACATATTCGAAACTCCAAATAGGTTTTTTTTCCTATCCCACCATACACCCGCCGCTGTAACTCCTGTGCTCCAGGATCAACAGCGGCACGCACAGTATTGACGCTGAGAACTGAAGCTCAGCGAATCTAAGGGGACCTAAATTTGTCATAATCACGCAACGAATTTAATCAGAAAGACAAATAAAGGAGGATTTGGAAAACACACATATTTTTTTCCAACTCCTCCAAATAGGTCTTTGTGGAATCAGCTTTCCTCGGCAGATTTCCAAATGGATACTATTTAGGGACCTTCAAGAAAATAACCTATATTTTCCTAAAAGGCCGGCAACGCACCAATGATTCCTCTGGTATTGTGAGTGTTCATGGGCGGTGTTGACCATTTAACATCAGGTAGCTCACTAGCTCGTTTGCCTCCTTTTCCCATAAAAATAGGTACCTATATTAAGTTGCTATACAAATTATTTTCGACGAATGCTTTATCCTTACTTAATATTATAAATGCGAAAGTAACTCTGTCTGTCGTCTGTCTGTCTCGCTTTCCTGCTAAAACTATTGAACCGATTTAAATGAAATTTGGTACACAGATAGTTTAGACCCTGAGAAAGGACATAGGCTACTTTTTATCCCGGAAAAGGGGTTTTAAGGGATTAAAGGGGGGGGGGGGGGATGAAAGGTTGTATGTTGTGTAGACGACTAAAACTATGTATATGTCTGTTATGCTTTCACGCCTAAATCATTTGACCGATAGAAACGATTTTTGATATGGACATAAATGGGACTCTGTGGAGTAAAATAGACTACAACTTATTTTCTTTCTGAACCCAACCCTGTAGTCTACGCGGACGGAGTCGCGGGCAAAAGCTAGTCTTAAATTTATCGTTGTATGTGCCGTCCCCGGAGAAGGAAGGCAGCCCGGTGCCTGCGTTTGAATAAATAATGTCAATTACATTTACAAAACAGGCCTTTCATATTCGTCGCAATTGTCCCGAGCTCTCGTGTTTTATGGTACTGTGATGAAGTTTCACCCGCGGGCAGCCATTAGGCATATCTACTAATGTATACATATGCATTAATGTTAGTAGATTATCAACCATTATTTTTGAGAGGAATAATGCTTCCCTTTCAGTATTAAGGGGTTGACTGGGACGGACGAGCACGTATGCATCTAAAAACATGACAACACTTTGTCCGACCCGGGAATCGAACCTGTGATCTCTGGGTTGTACGGTATACGCTTATTCCGAGGTAACAATAATGCAATGTATATAGCAATGTTATTATAATATAGATATTCATAATATTGCCGATCGGTGCTCACAATCATTCTATTTCATCCGTTGTTATAAAAATGGCGGATCGACCCCTTCGTATGATATTTAAAAAAAAATGTTCTATGTGTATGTCTATATCATCATCATATATATTTAAGTATTTATGTATTTGATATGTATATATGTTTTTTTGTCCGCTAACCCGCACTAGGCCAGCGTGGTGGACTAAGGCCTAAACCCTCTCAGTTATAGAGGAGGCCCGTGCCCAGCAGTCGGACGTATATGGGCTGATGATGATGATGATATGTTTTATGTATGTATTTTATTTTATTTATTTAGCACACCAACAAAGTAATTACATAAAGATCAACTACTCATAAGGTATTGTTTAAAATGTAATACAATGTAATTACTTAAATTATAGGCATGCATGACGTTTCAACACTACATTTCGTGACAGGTAATAAAAGGTGAAAACATAAGGTATGTAGGTATTTATCATTTAAACATCCCCACATTTCAATGATCACTCGTTGAATATTTCATCATTCCTGGTTGTGTGGAAGAGATCGTTTGAGCGATAAGACCGCCGGTTGTCCACTATATTATAAGTTGTCCATTGTATTATATCTTTGTTTAAATGGTGTACAATAAACTGTTTATCTTTCTATTTATCTCATCATCATCAGCCCAAATACATCCCACTGCTGGGCACGGGCCTCCTCTACAATTGAGAGGGTTTAGGCCTTAGTCCACCACGCTGGCCTAGTGCGGGTTGGTGGACTACACACCTAAGAAATTCCTAAGAACTTTTTTTTTAGGTGTGCAGGTTTTATCACGATGTTTTCCTTCACCGTTAAAGCAAGTGATTATAATTCATTGTGAATACACACATAACTTCGAAAAGTCAGAGGTGTATGCCTGGGGTTTGAACCTGCGACCGTCGAGATTCTCGACCGCGCGCCTAAACCTCGAGGCCATCACTGCTTCCATCTATCTAAAAATGTCTAATATTCGACTTTTAGTTTAACAGTCCCGTTTAAACGCTAAAAAGCAATACAACCATTACGTAATAGACAATCAAAGTTTCAAACGGTCCTAAGTGCATCCAACTTTTAACTAGAAGAGTTTCGGTCGATAACTGAGCGGAGTTCCGTCCGTCTTACAGAAAAAACCGCTCGGCGAACTAATAAAATGTTTGAAGCCTGTTGTTTAGCTTTTGTGAATTATTTAAACTGTGTTTATGTCTGTTTGAGAATTATCTTGATTCTATTGGCTCCTGACATAAACATGTCTGATCTATTTTTCATAATCAGCCCATATGCGTCCCACTGCTGGGCACGGGCCTCCCCTAAAATTGAGAGGTGGTAGGTCTTAGCACACCACGTTGGCCTAGTGCTTGGTGTACTACACACCTAAGAATTTCATACGGACTTCTAGGTCAGGTTTCGTCGCTATGTTTTCCTTCACCGTTAAAGTATTTAATTTATATTAGATGCACACATAACTTAGAAAAGTCTGGGGTTTGATCGCGTGATAGCCGAGATTTTGACTTGACGGCGTACCTAAGCCATGAGGCCATCACGACTTTTGATCTCTATTTTTTTATCTACTCGTAATTCTTCTATTGAGTTGAATGAAAATGTCTGAATGAAAACCCGATTATACGTTTAATCTGCATCAGAATGTGTTCTGATTTAATATGTGTACTATGTATGTACATACGTACGTACTACTATATACGTTGTTGATAATGAATCAATATCTGTAATTCTTGGAAGATCATTGTGTTCAGGACACATTCATTGTGATCAACCTCAGTAATATTAGAGTATTAATAATTTATTTACCATAAGTGGAATAAAATTCTATAATTCTGCAAAGTAAAAGCCGAACGATTTTAACGTGACGTAATGAACTGAGCGCTCCATACTTTCAAAAATTCAGCGCTAACTCATTATCCAGCGAGAGTGAAAGAAAAAGACGAGAAACTTTCCGATATTAGTCCCCCTGTAACCGCTTTGCGATAAGCGCTGAAATCTTTCGCCAAACTTTCCACCTCGCCAGCTAAGGGCGGCTGAAAAACCTGTTTTATATTCTAGTGAAAAAAGGTCAGACATCAAATTTCTCAAAGAAAAAGAACTCGAGTTGTTAAGGGAGATTTCTCGTCGGGGATTACGGCGTGAACTATTTATAAAGAATAAGTTTCGTTTTGCGTGTGTGTGAAAAGTAAGGTTTTTTAATTCTATTTTAGTTCATTTAAGTTAATATAGTTGTTTTGTTAACATATTAAAATTTTTGTTTTATCAAAAAAAAAAAAATTTTTTTTGTTTATTTTATTTATAGAATTTTTATAACAATTCTTATACGCACCCTTTTTTATAATACTAAAACAATTATTTTTACCTGTTCCTTACAACAGTCGGCTCCTCTGCAGGGGAAATGCAAACCGTGCCTTCTGTATTGGCTTATAAAATCACTGTTACTCGTATATCTGCTTTAGTCTAAATGTTAATTCTGATGTTATAATATCGTTGAGCTGGTTTTAATTTGTAGTTTATATCTGCTTGATGAATGAACGTGGTTAAGTGTGCGTCATGCTATCGTGAAGTTCAGGGTGAGTTTCTCGACTCGGGCAAAGTGTAACTGGATTAAGCGTGATCTATATTAATATTACAAATGCGAAAATTCTTTGTTTTTTTTTGTACGTTTAAACCACTGGATAGATTTGTGTGATTTTTGGAATGGACTTTGAAAATGGACATATGAACTATGAAGGTTACTCATTATTATAAAATTGTGCCCGAGTCTAGCGGCGCCCATCCGCTAATCATTTATATTTACGAACATATCTTTCAAACTTTGCCAAAAAAATGTTATACAGGTTGTATAGACACCGTGATCGAAAACTAAGACAGGCCATAGCCATGGTGATTTCAAACACCGTGACATTAAAAAAATCTCGACAAAAAAATTTTTTTTTACGTTTTCCTTACAACCACGAGTATTAAATGTATGTAGTTGTTAGGAAAACGTATTATTTTTTTCGGGATTTTTTTTTATTGTCACGGTGTTTGTAATCACCATGGCTATTACCTGTCTTAGTTTTTGATCACGGTCTTTATACAGCCTGTATATCTGTACAAATAAATAAAATTGGAGTGTCTGTTTGTAATATTGAAATAACTGCTTTTTAATAAATGCATATGGATGTATACACGGTACATATACCAAAATAACGTTTTTTACAATTTTTGTCTGTCTGTCTGTTTGTTCCGGCTAATCTCTGAAACGGGTGGACCAATTTTAACGGGACTTTCACAGGCAGATAGTTGATGTAATAAGGAGTAACATAGGCTATAAAAAAAATCGACTGTTAGGCGGAACGAAATTCGCCGGGTCAGCTATTTGTAAGTAAAATGGATAAAACGTGCACACTCCTAAGAAAAGTATGTAGCTGGTCTACCACTTGGCGAGTTAATAATGAATATTCGGTAATATTTCCCTGCAAGATGTTTGTGGCGCGAGTATCGTGGGCTGCGACGAGGCATTGTGTGCCGAGACAAAGCCTGCATTGCTCTTGACGTTGTATAAATGGAAACGTACCGACTTGTCGACGTCGTGTACCCGCGGTTTTGGATGTGAGCTAACGTGTTGACTTGCTTTTTTGTGTCTATTGGGGAATTTCGTGACGATCGTCTTTTGTTTTTAGTTTTTGGGTAGAATTCGCGTACCCTTGAATTCTTGCTGCATAGCACAGTATCATGTATGTTTTGATAAACTTCATGGTACAGTTGATTAAACTATTCCATGAAAAGATTTGTGGAATATTGAGGTATATATTTACAATCTAGTCTGTAACACGATTGCGGTTTTCATTACTGAGATACGGTATTGTGTATTCCCTAAAAATGCGTTTTGGGTCTTGGTGTTTGTGAAGAATTTACTAAGAACACATAGTATCTCGAATTTTCTGGCAACAAGACTTACATCTCACCGTAAGGTCGGAATAAACTGTTATATTTTAGATATGGCATGGAGATTTCACAAAAAAAATTAAGAAAAATAAATTACATTATTTAAAGATGTATTTATTATTTAAAAGCAAAAACCTTTAAGACCTATTTATTATTGTAATAAGTTAATCCTTTCTAGAATCTCAGTGTTTCCAAGTTCATAGTTTCAGATGACAGTATCGCTTTAAAGCCACAGAGCGATGAACTTTGTCGGAATTTGTTACAATAACTCGGCTCGGATTCGGATCAACTTGCGATGTGATGTCAAAGACATTGCAACCGCAATGCTATTTCATTGTTTATTGGTTTTGTAATGGAAATAGCGATTCCATTTAATAATAAGGACGTTATTATGTAGTCAATACTTACTGAGCGTGCTTGGTAACAACTTTGCTGTTGAAATAGACTATCAAGTGATGAAAATATATAAAGACTGACCAATTGGCTTAATTTTGCCTGCCTAATGAGATGCTTCTTCAGACTACGTTAAAATCGCCCCCTTAACCCGGGCTATTAGATCATCATCATCATCAGCCCATATACGTCCCACTGCTGGGCACGGGCCTCCTGTACAACTGAGAGGGTTTAGGCCATAGTCCACCACGCTAGCCTAGTGCGGGTTGGCGGACTACACACCTAAGAATTTCCTAAAAATTTTAGGTGTTTCATCACGATGTTTTCCTTTACCGTTAAAGTACTTACGTGATATTTTTTTGTGAATACACACATAACTTCGAAAAGTCAGAGGTGTGTGCCAGGGGTTTGAACCCGCGACCGTCGAGATTCGCGACCGCGTGCCTAAACCTCAAGGCTATCTATAATTATTATATAACCTAGTTGAATAAATAAAATCATTTAAGGTTGGTTCTTGCTTGTTTATAACACTTTGTTGTACACAGGAACAGAGGTAAAATATAATTAATAGAATAGGGTACAAATGGCGGTCTAGCCAACTGTACAGAAATAGAGAAATGTCTCTGAACATTAGTACATATTATGCTGTATAAAGGGCAGTGGTACTCCCATAAGCAATGCTTTTTGCTTAGACCAAGGTAGTATACGCAAAAACACAATACATATAAGGGTATGTGAGTATGTCTGGATAATGCAGTAACTAGCTTTAATGATATTAATGAAGTCATTAACTTCGTGCTGTTACTGTGAATTTTCTAACGGAAAAACCCAATAACACTTTGCCGGATCGAACCCAGGACATCGTTCGCACGGCACATACTTGTACCTCGAGACTACGAGTCACGAGGAAGTCTGGAAATGTGTCCGAGAAACGGCAATAGGCACGCCCCCTATTACGTGGGACTGATACATACCTGGCGAAATGTGGGTGCAGAAATGCTCCTCTGCCTACACCATCGGGGAATACATCATCATCATTATCAGCCCATATACCTCCCACTGCTGGGAACGGGTCTCTTCTACCATTGAGACGGTTTAGGCCTTAGTCTACCACGCTGGCCTAGTGCGGGTAATACAGGCGTGAGTTTATGTATGTATGTCATTAATATAACACAATATTATGATGTACTTCAAATAAGATTATACAAAACTAATTTCATGTTCTCGTAACATTTATGTGCAAACATTCTGTGCTTACAGCTTCAGTAAGTAGAACAATAATAATAACAACTTATCCTATAGTTGTCTTTAAATAAACATTAAGTATTATTTTATATGTCTCGTGAAGTTACGAGTACAGTTCATTGAACTCTGTAGCTGGGTTTGCGACAAGCTCGTCCCGAATTAGCTTCGCTGTGAAGACGACTTACTGAGATTTATACCGCCATTGCTAATCTTAAATGGTAGCATTAAACCTAAAAATACTGTATTCCAGTTGTCTTCGGCTTGTGAGGTTATACAATGAATAAATTGTCACATTTTTTGGCTTAAAACCATTTGTGGATTTCGAAATGAGCTATTAAATGTGTCGATAGGTTACTGTGAACAAAGTTTTATAACAGGATTTCAATTTTCATGTGATATCATGCAGAAAAATGTTGGTGCGAACTAAAAATATTCGTTTCAGAGTCTCAGTGTATGATATTGTAAAGGCTACCGTAATTATTCCTTCTCACGAACAAGACTTAAAATTTCATCATCAGCCCATACGCCCCACTGGCACGAGCCTCCTCCACAATTAAGAGGGTTTAGACCTTGGTTAATCACGCTGGTCTAATGCGGATTGGTGGACGAAAGCTTATTTTTTTTATGTTAAATGATTTTGTTTGTGATTCTTGGTGCGTCTATTATCAAATAAGTTTTGGACATTCGATTCAACGAATTTCGATGAAATTTCGTTCGTATTGTAAACAGGTAAAGTATGGAAAGGTTTAACGAGATATTTATTGGTGGGAGTGATATCAATGAACAAGTAATATGTTTCTCGCCGGTTGGTATTATTTTGGACTCCACTATGCTTACCATCAGGTACAGTGGAGTCACTTCGCCAAGCCAGAATAAAAAATAAAAAAATTGGCAACTGCTTGTGTGGGAGGATTATCAGACAAATATGACCTCTGATAAATTATTTGTATTAACATGTTTCGATAACCAAATTAACCCTTATTACTAGTATACTAAGGGTGAAAGGGAATTTGTTAAAATTAAAAAAATACAGTCACGCAAATGGTTCGGACCCAAAGCTCGGATACAATTCTTGCGATGTCTGTATCAGAGTTGTTTCGAGATTACATTACCGACATAAATAACCATAACTAACTGACCCTGATAATTCTGAATTATACCTAACTATAATTACACTGACAAAAATATAACGAGGATTTTAATAATAAAGGCCTAACAAAAACGCATAACCATGAATTTTACTATGAAAATAACGTAAGTAACTCAAGCTGCATGCAAAAATGTAACTGCAAGTCCTTTGTTCCTGGTCATAGTGAATCTAAATTATTCAGTCTTTGTGAGGCGACAAAATTCTAGATCTCTTAAAAAAAGTATGAAATCTCTTCGAGTTTCGAGCGCAGAGTTCGTGCCAATGGCGCTAGGTGTTTCCTCGTCGAAACACCAATTATTTTCATGAAAAGTGCTTCTCACGTTCGGCGGAAGGCTTTACACACGTTCCAACCGTTTGTCATAGGAATCTTATTACAATGTATTGTATATTTCAACAATATTGATAGCCTTCAAAATACCTTTGTCAAGGCAATGTTCTCACTCATATTGATATTGTGTAACAGCACACTAAATTAATTTTCTATTAAAGACTACATACATATTCACGCCTGGATCGCCAAAGATTTAGACAGAGGAGCACTTCTGCTCACAATGTTTGCCATTTGTGGTTTAAGTCCAACGTAATAGGAGTCGAGTCTATTACCGTTTTCCTGCACATTTCCAGACTCCATGCTGTTACTGAGAATTTCCTAATGGAAAACCCAATAATTTGCCTGACCTGGGAAACGAACCCGGGACCTCTAGATCGTACACCGCACACTTGCATTGAAGACCACGAGGTAGGCTATTCTAAGTTACGAGATCATCTCTACACTTATGCCAAACTAATCTGTTTTGTTTAATCATTTATCAGACTATGTCGTATAAAAAAAAACCAACTACTCGTAGATCCACAGTACACAAATGAAACATACATAGCCGACCGCTAAGTACACAGAGCAGAAATCATCAAGCGGATGGTAGAAGTTTTTTTTGTCAAAGTAAAAAAACTCTGCAGAGACGAATTCGCAGCAGCCGGCAGGGTTTCATTTACATTGAGAACTGTTTTCGTTGGCAGCCCAGTCCTCTGGTGCCTCAATTTGCATGTCATGCCAATTAGTTTTTACAAGTTCACTAATTTTGCCTGTAAAACAAATTGTGGAATTGTGCCGATGTTTGTGTGGAACGACATAAGTTTACCAAGTGTCGTTCGCTGTTTTAAAGAGTTTGCATTCCCCTTTGTCTGCGTTTGTTGTATCTGTTGCGGACGGTGGAATTCTTTATTCAAAATTGGGTTAAGTGTTTGCAGTGAACAGAAAATTTTAAATTAATATGTTGTGAATATATAATTGCGTATAAATCATTTTGATTACGATATGCGAAGTGGAATATGTTTTTAATATTAATTTTATTCGCTTAAAACGATGTTTTACCAGAAAGAAATTCTTGTTATTCCTCATTGCGGCGATTGGTGTTAATAATGTGAGTTATCTGGAATTGAATTAATTTACAAAAATAATTTTAATTTAAGTTTCATTTCATCCATCATTTATTAAAAACTAGCTTTTGCCCGCGACTCCGTCCGCGTCCGCGATTTCCATACAAACTTTCATCCCCTGTTTTTTTTTACTCCCTTAAAGGTAATTTTTTTACAAACTTTGAATGTCATATTTATTTATATCTAATCAACAGCCTAAAAAATAAGTTTCAAGTTTCTAGCTTAAAAAATGACAATACTTCCTTCCTTTCAGCCCCCTTTCAACCCCTTAAAACCCTTTTTCCGGAATAAAAAGTAGCCTATGTTGTTTCTCAGGCTCCAAACTATCTGTGTACGAAATTTCATTTAAATCGGTTCAGTAGTTTTAGCAGGAAAGCGAGACAGACAGACAGGGTTACTTTCGCATTTATAATATTAGTAAGGATTTTATTTTGTTCTTGACAAATATACCGTAAACATCTTATTTGAATATTCTAACAGAAATTTCCAAATAATCGTCAAATTCACTGTTCAATATTTAGCGCGATATTTTCCGCGCCTACCCGGAATCCATTCCATAATATTCAATACAGCTGACGTAACAAGACGACGGTCTCGAAATTATGTAAGTATCTTAATGGCTTGTTCATTCAGAACGGCACAAAGAAAACAATTACTAAAATGTTGGCATTAGGGAGCGTTTGGTACCGCACTCTCTCCAATTATACTCGTCCCGATCAGCAATGAGAGCTTTGCTCTTCCAATTAAGAAGCTGATCTTTGTTTCGGATAAGATATGCAGTCACCCACGTAATTACATTACAATAGATCAAGTTCGGTTGGTACTTCGATTTTGGGACAAAATAATTTCAGTGTTCTTTTTTGGTTGCAGACGATTGCATTGTCCTTTCTTTTGTTTGCAGTAGGAATAGCATTGAGTTAACTTCTGATAGCTAGGTATTACTGCTATCTAGTAGTAAATACTTCAGACTAAATGCAAATCTAATCTTCCACATAAGTCAACAAAAGTGTCCTATATGAGTTTTAGTAGGATACTTCTGAAAAGGCCATGTTTGTGCGGTGTCAGGTATTTTGTTAGGATTTGATAAATTATAGAAGTCTAATAGAAGAATTCTTAGCGATTCAGGGTTTTGTTACATTATTTAAATTGATAAAAGCATTCTAAATATGAAAATGGGTTTGGATGTTTGTTACGTTCTGACGTCCAAAGTACTAGAATGATGTTGATAGTTTTTGTTACTGAACGGGACAGAGGTGGTTAAAAGTTTATATTTTCAAAGGAAGAGTCTAATGTAGGCGTAAATTTAGTAAAAAATAAATAGAACAGTATTCCTTGCAATAGATTCTGTGCTATTGAGATATTGTTGCGGTAGACAACCTTTCTAATACACTACATCATGCATCTATATTCAATATGTGTATATTCAGATTATATCTGAAGGGTAACACTCGTTGAGAAACAAGTACGTCTTCAACTTTTATATTTCTAACATTTATATTATAAAATATTAATCCGTCTTGCAACTGACAATTCCAACGACTGAGCTGGAACTGCTCAGCGACACCATTTTTATACACATCAATTGACGGTCTTATTTTTAAATATTTTTATAAAGTTCAATAATTAATTCATATTAATCAAGATTATTTTCTCATTAAAGTTATTGACAATTTTAATTATACTTATAAGTAATAAAATCATCAATATGTTGTTTTACTATTACTACAATAATTATTAGTAAAAGGTCTGTACTCATAAGCTTTTAATAATGTAAATATATAATATTATAAGGTATTACAATGAAATACATTTATAATTACTAAATATTACTATTTAGGCTAACATATCAATACCCTGTTTATTCGCGTCGTCACCCTTCGCTTAAAGAATCTAGTACGGTAGGACGGTCTACTAGGTTATTCACTAACATAACCTATGTCAAAGGGTGATTGCTTGACCCGTAATCGTAAACATTTTATATTGAATGTCACTCTCCAGATAAAAGACACACATCCAAAACTGGCCTTGATATTAACATTTATTCACACTTCAACGTCACTTGTCTTTGGCGTCGCCACGTCTATAGAGCCAAGTTTCTCATCAACAAAAGGACTTATTGAAAAACTTGCGTGGTTTACCGTCGTTGTTTCTGACTCGTCACATCATCAAGACAAACTTGAGGACAAATCTCCTTTGTCATTTTTATCTACAGCTACAAATTTGTTCCAGCTAAATGCGCTTATTAGGAGCCGAGTAGATCGAATCGATATCGAAATGTATTGTTTTGCGACCAAGATTGGTCCTCTTGTTTGATTGGAAGTGACATTGTCTTTCTCTGCAGTAAATGTTCATTAATAGCAGCGTTTGTTATTTTGTTTGAAATAAATTGCTTTTCAATAATTTGAGGTAAAATTTTATTAATGTAAACATAGACTTCAAAACAATATAGTATTAGCGAACTTGATATTATGATTAAACTTGGTTATATATATAAACTTGGTTATAGAATAGAGTATGATGCAAACTTTACGTAAGATCGAATATGAAACATAAATTAGAATGAAGAAAACCGATGTGAATTTTTAAAATTCTCTTTTCAACAACTTAAAAATCATAATTACTATTAAAATATTGGAATATAGCTTTATGAATTTAAAGTTATTGTGGAATGTTTTTATTATTTGGGAAAGGTGTCTGAAAGTTATCATAAGTCCCATACTGTTTGGAGCGTAACTGATACCAGTCACAAGATAGTCGCTTTTAATGCTGTTTATATATTTTTCATAAATATATTATGTGAAACAAATAAAAGAAAATTCCCCATGTCGACGCCGGATTTCCGAATGTCGACCGTATAGAATTGAAGTTAAAGCTAATTTTATTTTGCATTATATTGAGCCATACACTCCACCAATCATTAGCTTGTAAATCAAATAATCTTCACTCTGCAGCCATTCACTCATTCACTTCTCGAACATTTTCCCACATTCACTCCATTCAGTGCAGTTATATCAAAGTAACGCGCAAGCACACAGCCTTTGTAAAATACGTACAAAATAAACTATTTTATATAAAATCCAAATTTTCTTTTGTTCGTCACGAACACCCCATGTAGTCAAAAGTTTTGTCTATCTTGTACTTGAGGATTATACCTACTACCTACCTACTCTTACATTTTTAAATGCATCTATGCTATAAATTCTATAGAGTTTTCCTTCACTATGATAGAAAGAGCTAGGATTATTTTAGACTCCGGTCAAGTTTATAATCAGTAAATGCATAAGTTTGCTATTGACTTTGTAACCACCATTTATGTTTAGATATTCCAATTATATGTACTTAATATTTTCAAATAAATACTAACGTAGCCTTTTAAATACATTCTCGTAACATATTTCATTACATTAAATTCTAGGCAATGCGAGTGTTAAAATATTTAAAATTTCATTATGTTAATCCAACAGTCGACGCGTAATGTATGTTAATATTTGTCTAACTAATTTACGAGTCGTTTTATTGATATTCATGAAAAAGTTTTAGTAAAATGGCTTTTAAAATTGTTCATATTAAGTTTTTTTATATTAATGAAATGTAGGGTATTGGACTGTTATTTAAGCAATCTCTTAACATAAACTAAATACAGATACAGACATAAAATAATTAAAATATACAAGATGGTCATTTTGTTAAGGGCTAAAAACTATTATAACATTTTTAAATGCGAGAGGGCTGTTGTTTATTATGCCTTCGCCCTTAAATCGCTGAATATTTTGACGAGCGGTACAAAGATTGAAACAACATAGGAAGAAGCGAAAAAGAATTAATTTTGTAATTTAAATTTATTTACATTATATTTACACTAAGTAAGATCGCTCCTGATCGCCCCGATCTCAAACTTTCATGCAATTTATTTCTATGTTAATTGCCAATGAATTTTTATCAATATTTTATTTTATTGTGCGTATACTAAGAAAAGACGATATTTTTGTTAAAAAGAAATTCGTGTCAAACAGCCTTTGATCGGAAATACGATCCAACTTTCTATGTAATTCTATAGCTTTAGAAATGATTACTACTAAAGATAATAGCGTGATAATGGGTAGATTAATTATTGGTTATTTCAATAACTTAAAATAATGATGGTTTAAAATGATTTTCTTCATTTGTCGTGTATTTCCTTAGATCTTTATCGAAATTAAATGAAATGAAAGACTTACATTCAGTCATTTCAAAATTTAGTTTACCACCCTGTTCCGAAAGCAGTCATCATTAAAGAAGAACGGGCAATAAACTGTTGTTCTTTTTCAATCAAGAGATAGTTTACAATATCAATCTTTTCAGATTTATAAAAGAATAAGATAAGGAGAATGGATCTACATAAACTCACGCCTGTATTCCCCGAAGGGGTAGTCAGAGGTGCATTTCTGCACGCACATTTCGCCAAGTATGTATCAGTCCCACGTAGTAGGGGGCGAGCCTATTGCCGTTTTTCGGGCACATTTCCAGACTCTGTGCTGCTACTGAGAATTTCCTAATGGAAAAACCCAATAACACTTTGCCCGACCCGGGAATCGAACCCAGGACCTCTAGATCGCACGGCACATACTTGTACCGCGAGACCACGAGGCAGTCGAGAATGGATCTTTTGACCGGAATTAACAAAAAAAAACAACATTATTATGTCTGGTCGGCTGGTCAGGCATGATGGCAACTGAAAGCGAAGATTGAACAATAGGTACTTAATATAACAAACTATAGAACATAAAGTCAACGGCTTTTTGTTTACCTACAAACGAGTGAATTCGAACAAAGAGAATCCCGTATATTGTGGACATAGTGCACGTATTTTGGTTAAAGTCTAATGGATTACGTAAATAATTTTGTAAGAATTATTTGCGGGTTTTGTTATGGTTGAGCTTGGAATAACTTGTTGTATGAAGTAGTGCCACAGTGTCCACACATTTTAATCTATTTTTAAGGTAGTACTCGTATATTATCTCTACAAATAGATATTCGGTCTTATAAATATAAACGTAACTGACGTTTTTAATAATAATAACGAGTAAAAATGCTTTGTCTCTTTTCCTCTAATGTCATATGTCAATCAATAGAGCATGCTTAAATAGACCAACATTTCTAATCGTCACAATGTTCAAATTAATCTTAACAATAACTTTACACTCATGACACGAAATTTGGCATTTTTTTGCTTTAAAAAAATTAAGCGAAAAATAAACACTACTTAAATTTCTTCGCTAAGTTGTTCATCATTATTTAGTTCATTACAAGAAAATGTAAGTATCAGATTATACATATTTGTTATAACATCAGTTAGCTGTGATTAAAGAATATTTGAGAGGATCAAGTGGATTTCAAGTCATTCGACAAGACTTTAATTGAGAAAAGTTTTGAGACGGCATTAATTGCATTTGACCCGCGATGGAGCCAGTGCTAATCTCCAACGTTGATAAAACTTGCTGATTATGGGGACAATTAAATTCCATCTTTATGGAATCATTTAGTGTTTCACCCTTATCGGGGTCTTTTCGTTTAATCGTCATGGTTTTGTGAGGTTCTTTGGGGAGGAAATAAGGGTGATAATTCTATTAGCATTGACATAATTTTTAACA
Organism: Hemaris fuciformis; assembly: GCA_907164795.1. Taxonomy (NCBI): domain Eukaryota; kingdom Metazoa; phylum Arthropoda; class Insecta; order Lepidoptera; family Sphingidae; genus Hemaris; species Hemaris fuciformis. The sequence continues at coordinate 13,711,568 of OU015440.1, forward strand.
CCTTCGGCTGTATCATCGTCAAAATATTGACTATTAGCTTTCATTTATGTTAACTATGCCTTCTCATGTTTTACTCAAAATTTATTTTAAATATTAATAAACAAAAAAGCATCACAGTATTTATAAAAAATGTCTTATCTAACGATACTCCCACGAAGTGTATGAAGACTCAAATTGTAGACTTCAAACCGGAATATATACATATTACTTTAGAGCAAAAGTATGTGTCGCATGAAAGAACAATGGGCGAATAAAAAGAACTCCCACAAGGCAGTGAAATATTTTCCAGTTGTAAGGCTATACTGGGGGGATAACTCACTGCTCGGGCCGCGCCTAATGAAGATCGGTAACTTGTTTTATGATTTCCTCGTGTACCGACACTGCTTCTTTTTTATCTTTGAGCTATTTATGCTTTCCTGGTACTTTTGTATTGCACGTGTTTTGTTTTGTGGTGGGATTAAGAAATATTTCAGTTGTTTGTTGGTTCATGTTAAATAATCTTCCCTTAGCAAAAGGGGAGTAGGGATTTGAATTTTTTATTAAACTCCAAATATGAAGAATTGGTATTACGTTGAATAAATTTTGCTTGCTATTTCACCAGTGTTCATACTTAAGACATTACGTGCTATAATACTATTCTCCGGACGTAAAAGCATTAGGTAACGTCCAAAGTTTTTATATCAATTATTATGAAACATTTATTAAATAAGACATTTATGACAATTTGTTCGTTTTTTTCAATATTTTTTTCGAAAATTAACAATTTATGGCTATTTTAAAAGTGTACTGGGATTGTATTGTTCTGCGAGTGCGGAAGTAATTTTTAATTTTAAGTATATTATATGGAAAATAAAGTAAGCTAAAAGCTTTGACTGACTGAAGTTACATCGAGACCGCGTTTAATTTTCTTATCCGCGGGACACGTAGATGAAAATATTAATGAAACGTTGTGCAAGTTTAAGTGAATTAATTTGTTAGATAAATTAAACCGTGTCAAGCTTGTCTGAGGCGTAATTGTGGTGACCCAGTTCTGTCCGCGACATCATAACGGTCGGGATTGCGCTGGGGCCGAGTTAGGTGCGCGCGGTGTTGCCACCTCGAAAAACTGTGTTGTTTTAAAACCATAAATTTGTGAGAATTCAGAATGCTGAGGAAAATTGATTATAAGTATGGCAATTTTTATGTTTCGCGCTCATGTATAATTGAGTATTTTTTAAAATAATTGATACTTGCATGAAACGTGACTACATATACATACATACATAACCTCACGCCTGTATTCCCCGAGGGGGTAGGCAGAGGTGCATTTCTGCACCTACATTTCGCCAGGAATGTATCTGTCCCACGTAATAGGGGTAGAGCCAATTGCCGTTTTTCGAGCTCACTTCCAGACTCCGTGCTGCTACTGAGAATTTCCTAATGGAAAACCTCAATAACACTTTGACCGACCCGGGAATCGAACCAGGACCTCTAGATCGCACGGCACATACTGGACTACATTTATGTGATGGTAAGTTTATTTATGCCTCTAATAGGCAGAATTATTCCGGATTGTGTGTAACCTTATCTGACTGATTCCAAAGTGCGTCACAGATGCATGTGTCATACTTTGTTTTACACCTTAAGTTATCCCTACGGATATGAATTTGCAAGTGCTAGTTTGTCTTTCGGCAACCTCAATCATCGAATTAAACAAAACAGCAATTCTTCACAACAGTTATATCTAAATATACATACATAGTATCACATATATGCCCCGTGGCGCAGTTGGCTAGATACCAGCTTGCGAAACGAGAGGCCGCGGGTTCGATCCCCGCACTGAGACAAATGTTTGTGTGATCCACAAGTATTTGTTTAGGGTCTGGGTGTTTGTGAGACCGAAAAGTCTCTCGTAGTTTCTGATATCCACGACACAAGACTTGTATCTTAGTGTGGGGTCAGAACTATGTGTGTGACTGTTGGGTGTATTTATTTATTTATATTAGTAGGATCGTCTTTGCATTAAATTAATATGTATGTTGAAGCGTCGACGCATCCCCACTGTGCGCCCAACGTAGGGTATAAAAACAATCGCTCGATCGAGGATGATTCATTCTCGCTCGGAACGCCGCACCGAAAGGAGCTCTGTAATAAGTTTGTTTCCGATTAAATTTGTAATTACCTCCAAAAGTTTGACTGTTTGATTTAAAATCAATAACGCCCAAGACTCTCCGTTATGTATTTATCTATCCAAGTTTAACTTTAAAGCCAATTTTATCAACGTAAAAATTATATCTGGCAACACCACGCCTACTCTACATCCGCCATACTACTGAAAGGTGCCTTTTAAAATTTAATTTGGTCGGCTAAACGCTACGGTAGTGTGTTTTTGTGACCTACGTGTTTAAACACGGTTTTAAATTATGGAAATCAAGTTATAGTACTTTCTGCGTCCTTAATTTGTTGTGGTGTATAATTTTATACGACGTTATAAGAAGGTCGAATATTGTATCAATTTTTGGACTGTTGATATCTCAATTCTCTTGCATTGGTATGTTGCAAGTCTAGACTGCCTCGTGGTCTAGACTACCTCGTGGTCTCGCGGCTCCCGTGTTCAATTCCCGGGACGGGCAAAGAGTTATTGGGTTTTTCCATTAGGAAATTCACAGTAGCAGCACGGAGTATGGACATGTGTCCGAGAAACAGCAATAGGCTCACCCCCTATTATGTGGGACTGATACATACCTGGCGAAATGTGGGTGCAGTAATGCACCTCTGCCTACCCCTTCGGGGAATACAGGCGCGAGGTTATGTATGTATGTATGGTATATGGCATATGGTATATAGCTATTGCATGCCAAATATATCGTTATAAAAGAAGCGCATAGAAGTTCAGGTGTAATTCTTTTAATAAAGTTGTTTATGTTGTTTTAATTACATTATTTTAATTACACTATACAAAAATTATATTTACAACTGGCTTGTTAAATTCTTGCTCAAAAAAGAATTTTATTCCATGGCTCAATAAAAAAAAAAACAACCAGTCTTTTGTGTGTGAGCCTTCACACTCACCTCATTGGTCAAATAATGCGATCTATAGAGAGATCAGGGATTAACACTTAAATCCGTCTGAATGTGTTTTCGCCATTACCAACGGAAAACGAAAAATACTTATTGTCATTGAATTTTGTGTTTTTACACCCAGCACGTGTACCCGCAGTGTATATCCCGCAGGAGCCATTAAGGGAGAAGCAGGTTAAAAGGGTTTTACAGGACAGGCGTTGGCTCTCATGCGCTGTCTGTTGCAAGTGTCCGTTGGCGACGATAACACGAGGTGGGGTGTTGCTTAACAACTTGTTTATACATCAAAAGTTAGGGGTGTGTGCTTTACATCATATTTTACGTCAAGAGTTATATGTATTCAAATACAGCGGGTATTGTGCGGAATATAATTTTATTTTGATGGGGATATTGTATATTTCAGGCTGCCTCGTGGTCTCGCGGCACAAGCATGTGACACATAGCTAAACGCTACGGTAGTGTGTTTTTGTGACCTACGTGTTTAAACACGGTTTTAAATTATGGAAATCAAGTTATAGTACTTTCTGCGTCCTTAATTTGTTGTGGTGTATAATTTTATACGACGTTATAAGAAGGTCGAATATTGTATCAATTTTGATTTGGACTGTGGATATCTCAATTCTCTTGCATTGGTATGTTGCAAGTCTAGACTGCCTCGTGGTCTAGACTACCTCGTGGTCTCGCGGCTCCTGTGTTCAATTCCCGGGTCGGGCAAAGTATTATGGGTTTTTTATTAGGAAATTTCTGGTAAGAGCACGGAGTTTGTTTTGTTTTAAATGTGCCCGAAAAACGGCAATAAGCTCGCTCCCTTTTACTTAGCACGAATATACAATTGGCAAAATGCGGGCGCAGAAATGCGCCTCTGCCTATCCCTTCAGGGAATACGAGTATGTATGTATGTTTTTATATTTCAAAAATCATGATATTCGATATGAAGTATGATTAATACAAATTAACTGTGTCAGGAGAGGCAATAAACACGCAGTAATTCTAATAAGGTGAAAATGAAAAATGTGGATTGAAAGTAGAGTAGTAGTAGAAGATATAGTGATCAAAATTGAGAGGGGGATGTTTGCATAATTAAGAAAGAGATTTACCATGCAGAAGTGAGTGGTGAAGTCGGTCGAGGACGTCCTAGGCGCACCTATAAAGATAGGTGATTTATTTAAAAATGGTAACATAAAGAGTCCTCGAAACCGACGTGCATGCATGAAGAGGATAATGTCAGTTGAGGAAGCGAAAGACGTGTGTTTGGACCGTGGCGTTTGGCGCTCTATAGTCTCTGCCTACCCCAACGGGAGAATGGCGTGAGTTTATGTATGTATGTAAGTATGTGGAAAAAAAAACGTAGAAATATAGAAATTACTCCCCACCTTTTTAAATGCTATGCAAGTTAATAACAGTGAATCACAAAAACGTTATACTGGAAAGAAAAATAAAAGAATAAAAATTATCGATCCCAAAAAACATAAAGTAAACCCGCCATCGTTTGACGTCAAACTTTACTACCTCATATTAAGAACCGATATAAGAAGGTCGCTGAAACTTTCTCTTAATCTTCGACGAAAATTCCCAGTGATGTTGACCTACATAGCTTAATCACCCACAGATACGAATATGGGGCGAATATCGAGCACTCAGCGCCAGGCTTAAGACTAAATTGGTACTCCAAAATGATCAAGATTAAGGTATCCTAAAGTCTGGTCACACTGGTGTTCATGTAGACTTAATATTTAAAGGTGGCGTTACTTTAACGGTGAACGAAAACATCGTGAGGAAATCTAAATAAAAGTTCTTGGGAAATTCTTAGGTGTGTATTCCATCAACCCGCACTAGGCCAGCGTGGTGGACTAAGGCCTTAACCGTCTCAGTTGCAGACGAGGCCTATAGGCTGATGGTGATGATTATTTAAAAGTAGGACATAATAAAGAAAGTACGTACATACATAGACGCACTCACTTGCCTGTCACCTCGAAAGGGCAGGCAGAGGTGCATTACTGCACATTGTTCTGTTTTAAGTCTCATGTAATTAGGGGCGAGTCTATTGCTGTTTTTCGGGCATATTTTCAGACTACGCACTCCAACTAAGAATAATACAAAAACTCGATAACACTTTTCCTTACCCAGGATTCAAAACTTACCCAACGAGTGGCCTGATTTAATAATACACTTGAAAAACATGATTATATTATGCAAAACACCAACAAATACAACTTTCTTACCCTCAAGACCAACCGAAGGTGTTAAATACTATAAATTCCAGAAAACCTATCAGTTTACAAAGGAAGCATTGATTTCTCGGATCGCATTGTCTCGGAGCCAAGATACTCGCCGGTTCAATCGTGCTCGTTCATGATATCGTTCATTTCCTCACGTCTCGTTCCTAATCGCGATCTACCGGCATACGTCGGATGTACATATGTGCTGACGCGGGTATCGGCGAAACTTTTTGTACACATATTTTGTTGAGTAATAACTTTCGTTGTGTGAACGTGATAAAATCTATATGTGTCAGATGTATTTGGCTTACGTAATTCTTGCTGTGGAGGTTTTTGTTTTCAGATCCACAAAGTTCGGCCACTGATTTTTAAGTAATATAGGCCTCGGAGGTTTAGATGCGCAGCCGAGAGTCTTGGCGGTCACTGGTTGAAACCCCAGGCACACACCACTGACTTTTCGAAGCTATGTGTGTATTCTTAATGAATTATCACGTACTTTGACGATAAATAAATACACCCAACAGTCACATACATAGTTCTGATCCCACACTAAGATACAAGTCTTGTGTCGTGAGTATCAGAAACTACGAGAGACTTTTCGGTCTCACATACACCCAGACCCGAAACAAATATTTGTGGATCACACAAACATTTGTCTCGGTGCGGGGATCGAACCCGCGGCCTCTCGTTCCGCAAGCTGGTGTCTAGCCAACTGCGCCACGGGGCTGTCAAAGGACGATGAAGGAAACACAAGGAAAACAACGTGCGGAAACCTGGGCACCTAAAAGTTTTTAGGAATTTCTTAGGTGTGTAGTCCACCAACCCGCATTAGGCCAGCGTGGTGGACTAAGGCCTAAACCATATCAGTTGTAGAGGAGGAACCGTGCCCAGCAGTGAGACGTATAGTGAGATGATGATGACACTAATTTTTATTATGATTTCAAATGTATTCGATTGTGAAAAGTGTGGCGTACGACTGAGATATCTTTGGTTGGTTTCCACGTTATAATTGTGTTTATTGCCCAGATGGATCTACGTGTTTCCAAGGATAAAACTAATTTAACCTCAAATATAGTGTTGCTACTTTACTGGCCAGTATAAAACAAATACTCGACAGAAAAAAAGTTCAACGTATTTCACAGCATGCCGTATTTGTAAAAGCAATCACTTCATTCGAGTTTTCATTCTCTTACGTAACCGCAACGTTAAATCATGTTCTGTGAGCCAAACGCGCTGCTTCCATACATAATTTTTAAGCAAAACTTTTTCCAGCGACAATAAAGCCGTATCTGGATGAAAATGGCGTACATTTTATTGGCCATCGCTGCCTATATTGAATTTAAAGCACATTTTGCGCACGATAATGTAACAGCATTTGAAAAAGGCGAGAAATTATTTTTTTGGAGGGTGTTTTAGAAACGATATTTGCACTCAATCGTGGGGCATACTAAAGAGGTTTTATTAACTTTTTGAATTTTAAAATTTATAGAACTTTAAATTTTATAAAGTCCAGTACTCTTAGGCCGAGGTCAGAGCTATGTAAAAGGTGATCCCAAAGGAGTTGCTATCAAATATTAAACTGACTAGATGACCTTGCTCGACAAAATGTCCGGTGAAGCTGTCATTATAATCCTTGCAGTAAACATGTTTATTTGAAAACTTGAATAAAAATGTATATGTAATGAGATAACTATCTAACTATATGCAATGAGCTAGTGGATCTATGGATTTCTAATGCGATGTGGGAGTAGGTCTTAACCCATTCAAATGTAATATGTGGAAGTAGATTTTTCCTTCACAGATGGTTGCTATCTCCGTGGTATCGGAATAAAAGTCAGCAATCGATAATTTGGGTCAAAGCAACACCATCAATCAGAGCATGCACGTGTTCACGTTCTAAATAAAAGCGGTCGAAATGAATTTAATGTGTCACACGGGCCACATGTGACTGTGAAAAGTGAAGCATCACAATTTACTGAAATGGAAACTCGGCAGCAAGTTCGGCTCGATAAAAATGGACGCATGAAATATGAGTGTAATCAGACGTGGGTGTGCGACCATGTCTGTGGTCGTCGACCCGCACCCCCCGCACCCCCCGCACACCCCGCACTCTTCCACCACGCCTCACCAACCCTCGTTTGTACTGTTTGTTTATTTCGTTTAATAGTAGTTAATTCGATGAAGACATATATTTAGCTGAAATTAAATTGTTTTTGATGCTTTTATTTGTTGCACTGCGCTGAGGATCTGGATTTTGTTTATTCGCAGAAGTTTAGTTTAGCGGGTTCGATCCCCGCACCGAGACAAATGTTTGTGTGATCCACAAATATTTGTTTCGGGTCTGGGTGTTTGTGAGACCGAAACGTCTCTCGTAGTTTCTAATATCTACGACACAGGACTTGTATCCTAGTGTGGGGTCAGAACTATGTATGTGACTGTTGGGTGTATTTATTTATTTATTTATTTATATTGGTAGGAATATCACTTTTCAAGGATTTCTGAGAAGGCTACTAATAGACGCGCAAACCTATGACGAGAAATTAATGTTTCACACAGAAAGCTACTATAGCTTTTATCAAACTAAACTGCGAGTCGTAGGATGTATGTGCCGTGCGATCTAGAGGTCCTGGGTTCGATTCCCGGGTCGGGCAGAGCGTTATTGGGTTTTTCTATTAGGAAATTCTCGGTAACAGCACGGAGTCTGGAATTGTGCCCGAAAAACGGCAATAGGCTCGCCCCCTATTACGTGGGACTGATAAATACTTGGTGAAATATGGGTGCAGAAATGCACCTCTGCCTACACCTTCGGGGATTATAAGCGTGAGGTTATGTATGTATGTATGTTAATATTTAATCACAGCACTTAATGTTAACTATGGTAATCTTAATAGTGACTCCTATTTCAAAGATCCCAATCTTATGGCTACAAAAAAATTATACAATCCCAGATAGTGCCGACAGATGATTAATTCTGCTACGTGCGAATGTAGAATCCGTTTACGACAGATCCTGTGGTCAGTCAGAACTAGATCGTACTAATTTATTAGATTGTACAGCTGCAGACGTCTTAGGATTAGAGGCAGAAGTGGCCTACATTTCATGTAAGATTAGGCTGGATTAATTCACAAACTGCCTCGTGGTCTCGCGGTACGAGTATGTGCCGAGCGATCTAGAGGTCCTGGGTTCGATTCCCGGGTCGGGCAAAGTGTTATTGGGTTTTTCCATTAGGAAATTCTCGGTAACAGCACGGAGTCTGGAAATGTGCCCGAAAAGCGGCAATAGGCTCGCCCCCTATTACGTGGGACTGATACATACTTGGCGAAATGTGGGTGCAGAAATGCGCCTCTGCCTACCCCTTCGGGGAATACAGGCGTGAGTTTATGTATGTATGTATGTAATTCACAAATTCAGTTAGGTGTTAATAACACAAGTTTGACTAATACCGCGGCTGTTGAAAAGACATTGGAGAAAGCGAAGTAAGTCTGATAAGTGTCCATTCTGACGAGAGACTTTTAAAGGGCGTTGCCTAAATAAAATTAAATAAAGTATACTTTTAAATATATTATTACAAGCATGCTTGCCTCGTGGTCTCGCGGCACAAGTATGTACTGTGCCATCTAAAGGTTCCATTCGCGTGTGTTTGTGTTCGCAGTGTTGTTGGGTTTTTGTGGTTAGTGTTGTTGGTGGTTTGGTTGGAAAATTCTCAGTAGTAGCACGGAGTCTGGAAATAGTTTTTTTTCTTGGACGTAGATATTTTTTTTTGGAACACAAAAGTCCTGCATCGGCTCTACATTGAGATTGAACTATTATTTTTGCAGCCAAAGCAAGTTTATAAGGGTAGTCATGACGAAATTCACGTTTGAGAAAATAATATACCTATTAATATAAGTATATTCTTTATATAATTTTGTATATATACAAGAAAGTGTTAATAAATAAATAAATAAATATATTTTACTTTGTTCTAGAGGCGCATAGTGACATATTCACGCTTAAGCCTGTAATGCCTTTTCTGAGAAGATTATCCGCCAATCTTTTTCTTTCGTTTCTTGTACTTAAATCCATATACCTTTTTATATACTTTAGTTGGTTATGAATGCTTTTTACGAGGAATAAAATTTTCCAAATGAAAACTATGAGATCTTTAATATTAAATTTATTTTATAAAATCCAACCAGCCAACGGTATAAACGGGTAGAATTATATCGCCAAGAGTTTTTAATCGAAAAATAATCTCTTTAAATAGATTGGTGCTAAACTGTTTTACTGGTAATCGGTTTAAATTAAATTTGATTTTATAATTTACGACGAAAAATTAATTTGAAAACGCCGCAGGCACGCACCTCCAACTCGTGGGTTTTGGGTAAACCTTTTTGTTTCCCGGTATGAATTATATATACTTATTCTTATTATATAGTTTTTTTTTGTTTCTGAACAAACCTCATTCGTAAAAATAGTTTAAATTAATCAAAATTTGGATTACATACTAGTATTGTTTATTATTTGCTCCATTTATATTTGCGTGAAATATATAGAATTCTCTTACAAATATTATATTACAGCACTCACTTTTGCTAATTGTCATTGAAAACCTGAGTTATAGAGGGCAAGACTATTGCCATTTTTCGAGTATATTTTCAAACTCCACACTAAAACATCAAAACACATTGTCCGACCCGGAAATCGAAACCTTGTCGTGAGATCACGGAGCAATCTATATTTCAAGTAGGTCTTTTTGGTATAGCATACGTTTTGTTAGCATTTATTCCTGACTACATGACTTAAATATACATGAAAGATATTGGTCAAAACGGAGATATTTTTGTTTGGGTCACTAAGGAGAGTTCAACATATAAGTACAGGCAATCTGGGTGAAAATATCCAGCGTAAAAGTTCGTTTTTAAAACAAATTATGCGTACATACATTACGCGATCGATACAGAATGCAGTAGAAATTGCCGTGACACAGTTATTAACTTGTATGCAAAAGCACGGAGTGGTAGCTTTCCCACTAGTTATGCTATTGAATTTTAATCATTTTGCCTGCGATTAATGTGCGGTCGATACGATGTTTTCACTGACTGGCGTATATTCCTATTTATATCAGACTGGGTGAACTGTTCTTTGTTCTTGAAAGGATATTTGTCCATCATACGATCCCTCCTAATCCCTCTTCCTCTCTCTCTCTTTTTTAACATTGTTTTATCCCTTATGTTATCGGTAGTCTTTCTGTCTTATCAAGCTTCTTTTCGAAATTCTTAATTTGTTTTTCTTCTTTCTGTGAGTGTAGGTTTCGCACACCCAAAAGTTCTTAGGAATTTCTTAGGTGTGTAGTCCGCCAGACCACTCTAGGCCAGCGTGGTGGGCTTAGGCCTAAACCCTCTCAGAGGCTCTTACCCAATAGTGAGAGTATAAGGGCTGATGATGATTGATGATAATACGATACTTTGCTAATGCTGTGGCCGGTGGCGTCAGGTAACCGGTTCCGTGCGTGAGGTGGTAGTTAGATTGTACGAGTATGTGAGTTTGTATGACTTATGTATATGTGCCTGTCTGTATGTATGTGTTAATTAACCCAACATTTTTTCCACAACCTTCAATTTAAATATATAAAATCAACTGTTGCCACAATCCCATTCCAACTTTAAAAAACCGTCACCAAGACCTAAAGCAAATTATTCATCTCCAATGACGTCATGCGGAAACTCAAACCAGAAGTATATAAAGAGAAAGCCATCACCAACCGAGGTGCAAACACCAACGTGTTTCATGAAGGCACGGAGGTTGTCTAAGTTAATTAATTGCAAGGAGTCCCAGCGCCTTATCTCCCCCAGCCGGGCTGAGTTACGTCGCAATACGGTCCTCAGGTGATACGTACAATTAATTCAGGCTTTTACTTTTTATATCGCGAAAGTGGGTGCAATTTACTTAATTGCCCCTTCTTTAGCTGGTTATCGGGTCTGCGGCTGTTCCAAGAAATAATTTGGTGAGTGAATTTTTGCAAGCTTCTAATTCTACTTCTGTTTATACCAACTTCTTTGGTAGTCTAAGACGTGACTACGACAACACTAAAGCGTTTGATTATACTTTATTATTTTACTTCTTAAAAAAACATCGAACTTCTTAAATAAACATCGAACTGCCTCGTGGTCTCGCGGCACAAGTATGTGCCGTGCGATCTAGAGGTCCTGGGTTCGATTCCCGGGTCGGGCAAAGTGTTATTGGGTTTTTCAATTAGGAAATTCTCAGTAGCAGCACGGAGTCTGGAATTGTGCCCGAAAAACGGCAACTTTGTACGATATTGTTATGTATCTTAAGACCACCACATTAACACAATGCACCTAAGAACACAGTCAGAATTATCCAAATGCTTGTCAATAATTGTAATGCTAATCGCGCTAAAAGTGAGATATATTGTGTTTTCATGCGATTGCCAAGTAGAACAATTTTATTTAAAACATATATTTTTTTTAATATTGATATGGTCAGTATAAGATGTTTTCTGGTAAGCTAAGTGCATAATAACTTAAGACAGAAGGTCCCTTAAATGGGGACTGAATAAATTCATCGACTTGGTATCACATGGATCTCACTACTTTTAACGGTAGAACTGAGTTGCGAGACTTGGTTGTTTATACAAGTTTTGTTTTAGATGGCGTACATTGTGTAGGTCCTTCTAGAATCAATATTTGTTGAGATAAACAGAACTTTACACACTAGGCTTTACTCAACTCTGCCACGCTGGCTACGTTGAAAAATCTAATGGCATTTGTATTGTTAAATAAAACCCGGTAAACATTCCTATATTAAACTCGAACACTCCGAAAATTTCCAATTGTCCATTCGGTATATAGCCATAAACTTTTTATTTCCTGTATTTGTTCAAATGTTTGTTGTGCACATATTCCGACTGTACCGTCGAATGGAAAATATGAAATCGTTTTTGGGAGAATATAAATTATGTTATTTGCAGTTCCGAGCACGATTGATTAATAAGGAAGGGAACGTATTTAGGAAGAGAGTGCAGTCGCGAATCTTTGTAACAATAACAGCCCATATACTTCCTACTGCTAGGCTATAAGGGTTTTGGCCTAAGTCCACCCTAGATAGGTACCCTGTAAAGGTTATTGGACTACACACACCTTTTAGATACAAACATACATAACGTTACGCCTGTATTCCCCGAAAAGGTTGGCAGAGGTGCATTTCTGCACCCATATTTCGCCAGGTATGTATCAGTCGTTTCTGGCCCGTTCTTCTCTAGTGATGACTGCCTCCCGAACAGGGTGGTACACCAAATTTTTAAATGGCTGAATCTAAGTGATGTATTTGGCATTTTATAGATTCAATAAATATAATTTCATTTCATTTCATTTCACATAACGGGCGAGTCTATTGTCGTTTTTTGGGCTTACTTTCAGACTCCTTTCTGCTGATGAGAATTTCTTGATGAGAAAACCCAATAATAATATTTGACATGGGAAATGACACCTCTAGAACAGATGGCACATACTTGTGCCAACAGACCACGAAGCAGTAGTGACATACATTTTATTCAAGATGTTTTACCCTCACCGTTCTATAATACCAGCATTAAAATGCAAAATAATTAATAGCAAATTGTTTGCAGCCAGATTCTTGCATGAATAGCAAAGAGAAGACAATTCATTACTCCACTATTAATATTTAAATAAGGAATAATTTATTAAATTGCGAGACCGTCTAGACATTTGGCAGTGAGCCCATGAAACTGCACTGTTGCTGTCGTGGCGAATCTGAAATGCGTCCAAGCTGCGCCTAAGCCTTTTGTTGTTAATTAATGTTAAATTCACGGATTTTGTTTTCATCTTGTTTGTTATTTTATTGCTTGCACTTAAATACGAGTAATTGTTCTAGAACCTATTTGTAGTATTTGGGAGATAAGTTTTTTAGTGTCTGTAATTTCTGTCTTAATTTCGTTGGAAAATGTTTCCCTCGACTTAGTTTTATGTTATTTTTTTGCATAGAAGTAAAAATCTTTTTCTATAGTCGCTTGAGTTACTTGCCATAGTATTCACTATTTATAAATGAAGGTCCCATAAAAAAATGTCTAGCCATTTATTTATAAGCCGAAACAAACATGTAGGTAGGTACCAACATATACAAAATCTATGCTACTGAAGTAGTGATGGCCTCGAGGTTTAGACGCGCAGTCGGGAATCTCGGCGGTCGCGGGTTCAAACGCCAGGCACACACCTCTGACTTTTCGAAGTTATGTGTGTATTTACAATGAATTATCACTTACTTTAACGGCGAAGGAAAACATCGTGATGAAACCTACACACCTAAAAATTCTTTTTTTCTTCCGCCAATCCGCACTAGGCCAGCGTGGTGGACTAAGGCCTAAACCCTCTCAATGGTACAGGAGGCCCGTGCCCTGCAGTGGGACGTACATATATGGGCATATGATGATGATGAATCTAGGCTACTTCCATTTGCGAGATTATGACTTTTTCAGCAACATATTAATTGAGTTCAGAAGCATTTAATACAATTTATTTAGAAATTAAACATTATAATTATGATTTATTGTTATCCCTGTGTAACTGAATTATTATTGGGCACGGGCCTCCTCTACAACTCGTAACAAGAAATCGTAATAGCACTAGGTTTGGGTACGCGGTCGAGAATCTCGACTAAAAGTTCTTAGGTATTTCTTAGCTGTGTAGTCCGCCAACCCGCACTAGACCGGCGGACTAAGGCCTAAACTCTCTAATAGAGATTAACTGTGCATCAAAGGTACAGTGGAGTCACTTTGCCGTGCCAGAAAAAAAATAAAATAAAAAAATTGTGTTATTTAAAAACAACACTATATGTGGGCATTGATAATAATCTAATTTCGCGAAATCTGTTTAATTTATGACGACACGCGCGTGGATGTTGAATGACACGCATCATCGGTAAATGGCTTTGATCGGAATTTAGATTGAAAGCATTACGGAAATGATGATCGCGAAATGAAAATCTAAATTGGCCATTTACGGATATGCGTATCGTATCGCGCGGCCTTACTATCGTGGTGTTGATGCGAGATTCGGCTTGACACAGTGTCAAGAGATATACATAAATGTACCATGCATAAAAACTGCCTCGTGGTCTCGCGGTACAAGTATGTGCCGTGCGGTCTAGAGGTCCCGGGTCCGATTCCCGGGTCGGGCAAAGTGTTATTGGGTTTTTCTATTAGGAAATTCTCGGTAACAGCACGGAAAAACGGCAATAAGCTCGCCCCCTATGACGTGAGACTGATACATACTTGGCGAAATGTGGGTGCAGAAATGCACCTCTGCCTACCCATTCGGAGAATACAGGCGTGAGTTTATGTATGTATGTATGCATAAAACAGCCACAGAACAGTTGAATAAGGCTAGAAAGGAAATGTCGGCATGCCGAGCGTGCTGAACCTACGATAAGACTATCATATTATGTTTGACACGACCGCTTCTTAGATAGATAGATAGATAAACACTTTATTGTGCACCATTTAAACAAAGATATAATACAATGGACAACTTATAATATAGTGGACAATCGGCGGTCTTATCGCTCAAAGCGATCTCTTCCAGACAACCAGGCATGATGAAATATTCAACGAGTGATCATGGAAATGTGGGGGTGTTCAAATGATGTATACCTACATACATACATAAAACATATATACATACCAAATACATATATACTTAAATATAATACATATACACATAGTGCATAAAAAACAATATAAAAATATACAAGAAGATAACAATATAGCTACTAATATTTAGAAAGGTAATATGACTTTAATCGATTTTTAAAAATATTGAGAGATGGCGCTTGACGAATTGACAACGGCAGTGCATTCCACAGGCGTATAGCCTGAACAGTGAAGGAGCTGTCTTACTCTGTCTGTTGAGCTGTCTGTTTACTTGGATCTTCCCCGTCCACTGATTCATGGATGTAGCGGCGGTATGCATCCCTACACACCCTATTACAGCGATTCCGCAGACTTATGTAGTTGGCCTTAGTAAAATCATTGGGCTTGCGTTTAAACTTACTTTTAGCGGCTGCTTTTTTATTCATCAAGGACCTGATCTCCTCCGTGAGCCAAGGGGCGGGAAGATGTTTTCTTTTAATCGCTCGCAGCGGAGCGTGGATGTCATAAAGTTGTGATATCAAAGTATTGAAAATCGCAACCTTTTCATCCATCGAATCCGCCACGAAAATCGACGACCAGTCCGTGTTCATCACATCCCGTCTAAAGGCTTCCTGGTCCATACCACCAAAGTTACGCTGAATAGTGATTTCAGGTCTGTGTCTAGTGCGGACTTTGTAAGAGAGAAAGATAAGATCGTGGTAAGAGAATGCGTCAGCCGAACATTGACCATGCTTGGCAACATGACATAGTGAGGATACCACGATGATATCGAGGAGTGAAGGTGAGGAATTGGGGAAATGATGTGTAGGGCCTAAAGGTAAAATATGCAGGTTTGAAGAGTTTATAACTCTTTCAAAAGAGGAAGTTCGATGGTCTTTTTTCATAAGGCACGTATTAAAATCACCCATAATAATAGTATGGTCATAGGACGGAGTAATATCTTCTAATATTTTTTCGAACGATAAAAAATAATCAATACGAGCATTAGGGCTATAATAAACTCCAATGAGTATTTTGGAATGGGAAAGAGTAACCTCAATGAAAAGATGCTCTCCAGCATTAGGTGCGGACGGCTGTGGCGACATACTCACAATCACGAAGGGAATATAAGAACGCAAATAAATCGCCACACCACCACCACCAATGCCAGTGCGATCGTTACGAATGAGGCGAAAACCGGGGAGAGAGAAAGAGGTAGAAGGAAGACAAGGTTTGAGCCAGGATTCGGAGACTAATACTGCATGAATATTTTTTTGGGCTAAGGAAACAAGCATATCAGGGAAATGAGCCGGAATACTTTGTGCATTTATATGAATTACATTTAAATTTTTTGGGACGTCAGAAAAATGATACTCTAGTGTTTCGGAAAGAGATGGAATGCTGTCAAAGCTGTCATCGCTCGAGGAGCTCAAAAATGAGGAGTATTCATCACTGTTATTGCTATCATCAATATTCAACATACGCAACATAAGAATTATTAATTGTTTCTAAGTATACTAAATATAAATTAAAATATAATATATATTCTAAGATGCAATTATATATATATATATATATATAAGAAAATAATTAAATAAAATAAACTCGTGACCTCTATATTTCATCTGCCGGTTGTGTTATGTCAGGAAGAATAATAAATAATACTTAATACAAACAAAATGAACACAGAACAATAAGAAAATTATCACAATCAACAATCAAATACAGATTACATAACGAGCTACGCAAAAAATAGAAACGACTACAGCTACCAATGAGAATTACATATTAAAGTACCAACATTGTGGCAGTATTTAGTAATTAATAATAAGTAGAATGTCAACCCGTAAATTGTCAAATCAACCAGTGACATTTCTAATAAACAATAAAAGCATAGACAATACAGCGACAAAAACAAATTAAAAAAAGTAAAATAAAATAAAAACAAAGAAAACGTGGGTACTTGACATTCATTGCTAAACAAAACAACACGTAGTGCAGTTTGATGATTAAAAATTATTTCTTACTAGAAATAGCACCTCTTCTTGACTTAGTTGATGGAGCCGCTGATTCCTTGGGAGCTGTTGCTTGCTTGCGCTGTTCACAGGCTGATGAAGCGATCAGATTGATATCTCCCATGCAGTCTAGACGGCGACGTGCTCCGTCGGGGCCCAAAGCAAACACGTACCCCTCGCGTGTCCAGCATTTACTGATGCCTAGTTTTTGGCGAGCGGACACAAAGATATCGTGCTGAGTTTTCGTTAAAAACTCCGACAGAGTGATACCGGAACCTCGCAACTTTGTCTTGGCGTACCAGATCCTGTTTCGTATGTCCATTCCACGTAACTTGACAAGAATTGGTCTTGGATGATCCTGGTCAGATGGGCGGCCCATGCGGTGACAACGAGTAATATCCGTGGCACTGAAGTCGGTTATCTTAAGACGGTTGACAAAGGTGTCCGTAACCAACGCAGGGATGTCTTCGCTTTCGCCTTCGCCAACACCGTGAAGCAGCAGTATCTTGCGACGCTTGTGCATTTCGCATTTTTCGATCTTGTCCGAGAGAAGTGCGATTTGAGCTTGAATAGCTCGGAAGGCTGTGAGGACAAAGTCCTTGAATTTAAAATATTCCGCAGACAAAGATGATACCGTCACCGAGGAACCGGGGCTGTTGGCCTTCTTCAGCTCACTTTCCATTGTCTCCATCCGCTCAACAAACAGTGCTTGAAGTTTGGATTGGCTCTCCAAAATGACGCCCAAATTCTGTGATTGTGCCATGTTGATGAAAACGGTCTTAATGTTTGTAGTTTACTGTGAATAACACTTCCCGGCAGATGTCAATAATAAACTTTTAAAGTGGCATATAGTTCCAAGGTTAAAACGTAAGTTTACTATTTTTATTTAAAATTAAAAATATGACGAACAAAATCAGCTGTTTTTTATTTGACACCTACCCACGAAAAAAAAGTAAGCTTCTTAGTAATCTTCGGGTTGCGTGTAATATCAAGACTTTTATAAATGTGTAACAACCAATAGCAGCCCTTCATTTTAGTTAAAAAAATATTATTGGACGTGTGACCGTAGCAGAATGAATAGGTGACAGAAAAGTGGCGACACTCAAAAATTACTTACTTATTTTGGGCTTCATACATACATTGAACTTTGGAATACATTTTGTATAATGGTAACCAGTAGCTTGGAAAAAGACATAGGCTACAAATTTTTAATTCGCCCGCACGAAAAAGCCCGTCGGTGCTATTAGTAAATATATAATTATTTTTAATATAATTCTTTATATTGATAAACATTTGAGCAAACCCTTTATTTGTTGCCGTGTACTTTATTAAATTTGTTGAAAACTACGAATAATAGCCTGCCTGAGATTCCTCTAGAGTTTTTTGGAACGCGGCCAAATCTTGAACTGAACTTTTCAGCGCTTTTCTGCCAGCTTAGCCCCGGGTTACTGGTCATTACCGCCCCTTAATGTGCCCAAGAGACTACTCATATTTGTATTTTATGAAGTATTCTAAGTACTCTTCTGTAAATGCAGTTGAAATATCTTTAGCGTACATACATATATACATACATGTGGTGTTTTTGTCTAACATTAATTTTATATAGCCCCGTGGCGCAGTTGGCTAGATACCAACTTGCGAAACGAGAGGCCGTGGGTTCGATTCCCACACCGAGACAAATGTTTGTGTGATCCACAAGTTTTTGTTTCGGGTGTGGTTCTTATACCCACGACACAAGATGTATCTTAATGTGGGGTCAGAACTATGTATGTGTCTGTTGGGTGTATTTATTTATACGTCTGTGTTATGTCTAAAAGATAGCTCATATTTTTCTTCAGCGCTAATGTGCGTTATAAATCACAATAGTACTCACAACTCCGACGGTTTGTGTCTGAGGTTTGACCCGCGACAGCTTAGGTATGGTTTCTACCGCGATCACAATGAATTATCACACACATTTAACGGTGAAGGAAAACATCGTGAGGACGTCCGCTCACCTATTTTTTTAGGGATTTCTTTGGTTAGGCCAGCTAGAGTAGACCTGCCCAGCAATCTGACCTGGTGATGATAAATCAAAATATATCGAATATGAAATAACTTCCGTTATTTTTAAAAACTATTGGTATAGTCCTAATTCCTTTAAATTTATTAATAAGCACCTTAATTATTTATTTAACTTTAATCAATAATAGGAAGTTAGTAGACATTCTTTTGTTTATTCTGTATAATGTTTCATATTGAATTACAACACTATTGTATAACGGTGAAGGAAAACATCGAGAGGAAACCTGCACATCTAAAAAAAAAGGTCGTTAAGAATTTCTTAGGTGTATAGACTGTCAACATTAGACCAGCGTGATGGACTAAGGGCTAAATCCTTCCAGTTATAGAGGAGGCCCGTGCCCAGCAGTCGGACGTAAATGGGCAGATGACGATGATGATGATGAAATATTATGAGTGCGCTACCCTAATATATCGCGTTCCAAGACCAGGTTTTATATCGGGTTGATAATAAGCTGCCACAATTACCTTAACTGGTGAATTGAAGAATTATAATCCAACGATAGTCGTAATCCAATTTACATTATGATAAATTGAACGAAATTTCATCCTTTATTGTATTTCAATGTTGGAATGTGAAAATGATCGTGGAATTTGCAACATTTTTGTGGAATTTCGGCGTCACTTTTCTACTTATTCATTCTGCAATACGAGAAATTAAAATAATGGTTGGCATCTTCCATTGGCGGAATGTTTTTGTTACTTTGTTCGGTGTCCTTGTATGTTTTTTATCTAAGACAAAAGGAAGGAAAACGATACAACTTGTAAGACTTATCATGTGTGTTGATTGCCTTGAATATGGAGTACATATTAATATATTTTATTTGATATTTTATGCGTATTTTAGTTAGCTTTACGACTTTATCTGTTATAGTCATGATTGCACATACAAAAAAAATAAAAAATAAAAATACACCCAACAGTCACATACATAGTTCTGACCCCACACTAGGATACAAGTCCTGTGTCGTGGGTATCAGAAACTACGAGAGACTTTTCGGTCTCACAAACACCCAGACCTGAAACAAATATTTGTGGATCACACAAACATTTGTCTCGGAGCGGGGATCGAACCCGCAGCCTCTCGTTTCGCAAGCTGGTGTCTAGCCAACTGCGCCACGGGGCTGTCCACAAGATACTCAAGTTTTTGTAAGTTTTGATATCATCGTGGTATCACGACTTCGGTATGTGCCGTGCGATCTTGAAGTCCTGGATTCAATTTCCGGGTCTTGAAAAATGTTTTTGGGTTTTTCCTATTCTCACTAGCAGCAGTAGTAGCACGGAATCCGAAAAAGTGCCCGAAAAATGACAATAGACTCACCCCCTATTACGTTGAAAACAAAAAATTGGTGAAAAGTGAGTGCATTGATGCACCTCTGCCTGCCCCTTATGGTGCCTTTTAGGTGAAATGACAAGTAGAGTCTTAGTGGGCCAGCATGTCAAATGACAAGCGAAAGTTGTCTATGTGTTTTGAAAACTCTTTGTTCTACGATACTTCAGTATTGTCATTGAATACCGGTATAAAAAAATATTTAAAAATCGCTACAATTTGAAACCTTTATAACGTAACATGAAGCTGTGATTTTCGACCTGGCAATAACTGTGAAAAAAATTACCACTCCGTAAATTCTCGTTTCATATATCGCTGATCAAAGCCCTTTGTGTTTTACGATTGTTAGTTATTTTGACGGTCGATGTTTTAGTGGTATTGGCAAATATAAAACTGTGATTTCAGCACGAATGTTATTTCATAAGTGGGGATCAGTTGGTTTCGTAGAAGTGTGTGTCGTGGGGTCTGGAAATCCCAGAGTCGATCTGCGTTCCCGGGTTTGTTTTTCGGATCGGGCAAAGTGATATGAGGTTTTTCAAAAAATGGCAATAGGCTCGCCCGTTATTACGTAGGACTGAATCCGACCTACCTGACTAAATCCGACTGCAAAGATGTACTTCTGCCTGCCCTTTCGGGGAATACGGGCGTGAGCTTATGTTTTTTAGTACCTATATTCATAAAAAACCTTCAAAAGATACAATATAAACTAAATACCTGAGAAGAAACGAATTTCTTAGGAGAATCAAATCAATACTCAAGTTGTTTGTTGCAAATAACATTAAGTAGCCAATCCAAAATCTACTTCGAAATTTGCCGAATACATTTCCAACATAGGTCACAAAACAGTCGAACATTTAGACAAACATTGGTGCTTCTTTCGATGCACTCTAGAACATACTAGATTATTACCATCTATACAAGATTCTAGTGACCTTCGGCGACACCGCAATATGACGGAACTGTCATTAGCAAGCCCGGGGCATTTCACCTCGCCACTCAGGCTAATGGGACGGTCGAGCATATGGACGCCTTTCCTAATAATTAGGTCGATGTCATTCATTAACATTTAACGCTATTATGTTTTCCGATAATATTCTCGGTAACCGCCAATTTGCTAGCTTTATGTTGGAAATTAAGCGATGTATTAATGTCCGGAATTAAGTTCTAACTAAACATCGTAGATTCAAGATGGAGAAGGGTTTTTTTTGTTTACAATACCGCTGTAAACAGCACACGGTTTTTTAATGATGTCCAGGCTGAGTATTCAGTAACGCCAGGTTTTTTTTTAACAAAAAAATAAATAAATAAATATTAATTCCGAATTCCGTCAGCCACGTCTCGCGAGCTATGTTTGAAGTTATATGTAATAGGAAGGTAAGCTTTTTTACCAAGTAAATAACCTAACTTCGTCCTAAGATTACTAGAAACTGCCCCGTGGCGCAGTTGGCTAGACACCAGCTTGCGAAACGAGAGGCCGCGGGTTCGATTCCCGCACCGGGACAAATGTTTGTGTGATCCACAAATATTTGTTTCGGGTCTGGGTGTTTGTGAGGCCGAAACGTCTCTCGTAGTTTCTGATACTCACGACACAAGACTCGTATCTTAATGTGGGGTCAGAACTATGTATGTGACTGTTGGGTGTACTTATTATTATTATTAATTATTAGAAAAACATTAAAAAATTGTCTGACCTGGAAATTTACCCGCGAATTCTCGTCCAACAGTTTCTCCATTCTAGATGACTTTATGACTTTATGTACCCATATTCAATACAATAGTTTGTGATTATATTGAATGAATAATCAAAACATGATTCGGAAAATGTAATCTTTGTATCAATATTGTAAACTCTTGATAGGAAAAGAGCAACACTAGAGTTTCTTGCACATTTTTCTCTAGTGGTGACTGACTTTTGAATAGAGAGGTAAACTAAATTTTGAAAAAAACAAATCTAAGTGACGAATTTGTTATTTTATAGATTCAATAAATATTGTTTCATTTCAATAAATAAATTTGAAATATGACGTCGTTTGCACTAAGAAATAATTCATAGTGTCGGACGTATCGATCGCAACCTCACTTTAGCTTATGCAGCCAGACACCGGGCTAAGCTGAAAGCATTTGCATATTGAAACTCTAAATACGTACATCCCACCATATTCCCTGAAGTTCTCGTATTAATTACTATCGCTTACGGCGGTCCATCTCTGGTGTATCGCGCTTGATTTTCCAATTTATGAAGGTTACACACTGAACTTTCATACTATATGTCGGAGGAAGGTCTTTGAGATGTGTGACGTCAGCAACTCTGACGTCACAATTGTTGGTTTCATGATGATTATTCATATTTTGGGCTTTCCTTAGGAAAACATTGTTGGTTTCATTATGATTATGATTATTTTATTATCCATCCTAATTGCCTGGAAGGAATTGCCTAGAGCGATGAGGCCGCCTCTTGTTTTCTTTTTAATAGTTAAGTTTCTTTATTTTTTTTGTACATACAAGGAAGTTTTAATAAATAAATAAATCCATTATGTACCTTTCTTCTAACCAGCTAACCATAAAGCTACATAATACCAGTTTTGCTAATGCATTCGACCCAAATATATTACCGGTGGATGATCCCGGGGCAGACAGGCCAGTCCAGTTAGTGGTAAACAGTATGCAAAGACAGATAATTTATGTACGCCCGTGGTTTCGCTTTATTTGCGTTCCGCCGTACTGTTACTCGCGAACACAGATCTAATTAAAATGATGCATCAGTTGTTACGAGTATGCGTAACATATCGCTTACATACGATGTTTGGTCGAATTGGTCAGTTGTTTGAATGCTTTGATGGGCCTGTGGTATAAACAAATGCGATCTAGAGACTCCAGGTTGGGTTCCCGGATAGGTCAGCATTGTCATCACTTCCAAAAATTAAGAAATTTAATAAAATTATATGAAAATATAAAACTGGAGGCCATCGCTACTATATTAGTAGATATCCACCATCACAATCATCAGCCCATATACGTCCCACTGCTGGGCACGGGCTTTCTCTTCAACTGAGAGGGTTTAGGTCTGAGTCCATCACGCTGGCCTAGTGCGGGTTGGTGGACTACACACCTAAGAAATTCCTATGAATACACACATAACTTCGAAAATTTTGATGTGTGTGCCTGGGGTTTGAACCCGCGACCGTCAAGATTCTCGGCCGCGCGCTTAATCATCACTACTTATATTAGTAAGTATAACCACGGTATAACCTCGGTAGCAACAGAACCTGACTTAACCCATTCTCCGAGACTATTTGCTCAGTTGATTGTTGATTGACTCGGCCAACACTGAGTAAGGTGACAAGTCTATTCGAGTTAGCACCTTATGTGAAGATGGAGTTGTTCATATTAACTTGGTATGCCCGTATACCGACCATCGCACTTAGACTGGTGCTAAAAAGGGTCACAATTTCGTATCTGAGAATTAAGTAAGCTTAACTATAATTTTGATTTGATATTGCAGCCTTGAGAATCTTCATAATTTTAAATATGATTTTAAGCTGAATGTTCAGCTGTTTCCTAACGATGTTTTCTATCACCGCTGAAGTGACCCATAATATGTAACTTACTGATGTAATATTTATACATACATACATAACCTCATACCTGTATAACCCGAAAGGTAAGCAGAGGTGCATTTCTGCACCCACATTTCGCCAGTATGTATCAGTCCGACGTAATAGGGGGCTATTGCCGTTTTTCGGGCACATTTCCAGATTCCGAGTTGCTATTGAGAATTTATTGATGGAAATACCCAATAACACTTTTCCCGGACCGGGAATCGAAACCAGGACCACTAGATCGCATCGCAAATACTTGAGCCACGAGACCACGAGGCAGTCGAGTTGTATACACCTAGCCAAAGTCTCAATAGTTGTTTTAAAAGTCTATTTTTATGAAATATATGTAGCTACTGCTCGCGAAATTGTTATCCCGCGTCACGTCTCTACAGGAAAGTAAAGAGATGAGAGCATCGCTTGCCCTTGTTTGAGCACATTTCGCTCTCTTGTTTTTGTTTCATCTATTTTCGCTTGCATTTTAAAGTATATTTTCAAGCGATGTTGAACTTTTAGAAACACGACTTTGTCATAATGGGGTAGACAGAGTCTAGGGTGCGACAGGATAGATCAAGTTTTGTTACATTTATTACATACATGTGTACATAAACTCACGCCTGTATTCCTTGATGGGGTAGGCAGAGGTGCACTTCTATACTTCTTTCACCAGGTACCTATGTATCAGTCCCACGTAATAGGGGGCGAGCCCATTGCCGTTTTTCGGGCACAATTCCAGACTCCGTGCTGCTATTGAGAATTCCTTAATGGAAAAACCCAATAATAATTTGCCTGACTCGGGAATCGAACCCAGGAACTCTAGATCGCACGGCAGATACGTGTACCGCGAGACCACGAGGCAGTTACATAAATATTGTTATATTGGTATGGAGTTTGTAAGAGAAGCAAAAGCGTGGAATTTTGTCCATTTAAAAATTCTATTATGTCCGAAGACAAAAGTATTGGGAACAATAAATAAATATCAGCTATTAATGTATGAAAAGAGTAATGCTAAGTGCCATTTTTATTAAACCCGCGACAATCTTACCAAGACTTCAACCAAAACATCGCTTTAATTTAGAATCGTTTGATGGTTCATTAAATAAATCAACATCAGCCCATATACGTCCCACTATTGGGTACGAGCCTCCACAACTAAAAGGGTTTAGGCCTTAGTCCACCACGGTGGCCTCGTTCGGGTTGGCGGACTACACCACTAAGAATTTACTAAGAACTTCTAGGTGTGCAGGTTTTCTCACGATGTTTCCTTCACCGTTAAAGTACGTGAATATTCATTGTGATTACACACATAAATTCGAAATGTCAGAAGTGTGTGCCTGGGGTTTGAACCCACGACCGCTAAAATTCTCTACTGCGCGCCTAAACCTGGAGACCATCCCTATTTAAAAAATAGATATTTATATATATTTAATGTTATTTTGCTCCATATCATGTTTGACCACCTAAACTACGTGTGATTAAACCCAAAATGCTTAAATGAAGAAATCAGCCCAAAAAGGCGTGTTCATTAATTTGCAACTCCGCAGCGGCGAGTCAGTGACACAGCTGAGACCGGGGGCTGGGCCGTGTACGTTCGGCCTACTTAACCCGACCTATTTGTGACCTAGCTTGTCGGCCAACGTGAGTTCAATGATAGTCTATTGTTCCGACAATCAAGCTTAAGGGGCATTTCATCTTTTACAATTATAAATTATAAAATTTTTGTGTCTTAAAAATTATTTTACAAAGATTTTTCGTTGGAAGAAAAACAGAGTGAACAAAAAAAAAATGTTTGAACTATTTTTCGAAGTAATAATAAAAAAACCAGGTAAAACGGTATGTGTTGTTTCGGTATGACAGTATGTTGATATCATCGTCAAAAAGATATTGACTTGAATCCAATATTCGTGATCATTTCTTTTTGGGTATCAAGTTTGAACTAGTTGCTATTAAGTAACTATCAAACTTATGACAGTACTGTCATATCAGTATAATAATAAATAATGCAATATACATTATTTACTGCCTCGTGGTCCCGCGGCACAAATATGTGCCGTGCGATCTAGAGGTCCTGCGTTCGATTCCCGGGTCGGGCAAAGTGTTATTATGTTTTTCCATTAGGAAATTCTCAGTAACAGCCCGGAGTCTGGAAATGTGCCCAAAAAGCGGCAATAGGCTCGCCCCCTATTACGTGGGACTGATACATACTGGCGAAATGTGGGTGCAGAAATGCACCTCTGCCTACACCTTCGGGGAATACAGGCATGAGTTTATGTATGTATGCAATATAATAAATAAATAAAAAATAAAATAAATAAATACACCCAACAATCACATACATAGTTCTGATCCCACACTAAGATACAAGTCTTGTGTCGTGGGTATCAGAAACTACGAGAGACTTTTTGGTCTCACATACACCCAGACCCGAAACAAATATTTGTGGGTCACACAAACATTTGTCTCGGTGCGGGGATCGAACCCGCGGCCTCTCGTTTCGCAAGCTGGTGTCTAGCTAACTGCGCCACGGGGCTGTCAACACAAAATCTCTTGACATCCATTCTAAATACTGACTAAAATGCAATATACAAGCACAAAATAATACACGAATATGTATTGCCAAAACATATTAGGTTTTGTTGAGTCGGAAGTGGAGGCCATTAGTCAACATGTGCCTACAAGTGTCACAATATGCATCGGGCGAGCGGTTCGCGAACTCTACCCATTGCGTTGTAGAGGTTATTTTGTTGGTAGAGTGAAATGTTGCAAGTTTGCGGTGGGACCGAGTTTGTAGAGCACTTGCATAGAGCAGATTTGTGTTGCTGTATTTCATTCCACGGTGACATTATCAGATTGCATTATGTTCTGTTGTTTGGGTAATGTAGAGACGGTTTTGATGTCTTAAATAAATACACACCCAACAGTCACATACATAGTTCTGATCCCACACTAAGATACAAGTCTTGTGTCGTGGGTATCAGAAACTACGAGAGACTTTTCGGTCTCACATACACCCAGACCCGAAACAAATATTTGTGGATCACACAAACATTTGTCTCGGCGCGGGGATCGAACCCGCGGTCTCTCGTTTCACAAGCTGGTGTCAAGCCAACTGCGCCACGGGGCTGTGTTGTTATATAAATTGACTCTATTGCTCTTCTTTTAAATACTTATAGATTCGTGTAGCTATGCCTAAATGCAATTAAAATAAGTCCCCAACCGAGTAAGATCAGTCTCGAAAAAGCCATGTACATAACGTTTTCATTTAAATTTAGTACAATGTTAAAATGTTGAAAATACGATTTTCATATGTGGTTTTAAGCCCTGCTTTTGCTATTAAAACTAAACTTTTGATGTAATGAATTAGGGTACAATTATTTTTATTTTAATGACTCTTCGTATTAACACAGCCACCAATTTTATTTTACTAAATGATTGTATAAACAACCTGTATAAGCTACTGTTAAAAATAAAAACCTGTACATGATCCTATAAAATACGATACCCCTAAAATATGCATAAGTTGGAGTACATTAGTATTTATATCTCGTCTATCCAACATCCTTAACGGGCGCTCCGACGATCGACGCGAATTTACCGCGTTTTACCGAGGGGATGGAACCCTCCAGTCTCTACCAGACGTAAGGCCACGCCCACACTTGACGTTTGATGTTTATGCAAAAAACTTTTGAATTAAAATACACCATTTTTAAATTAAATGTTTTATTTATTCTGTTGGGAGGAGATAGGGATTTTCGTTTTGATTTTACAGTATTATTCTACCTTATAGTGTGGGTGGTCCAGGAATGTAAGGGTCGAGTTTAAATACAACGTTTTAGGGTTATCATTTGTGGATTTTGTTTTCTAAGAGATCTATTTCGTCGAAAGGTGTAGTTAGTCTGGCTATTATTAAAATTTTTCTTAGCTTCCTTTTTTTCACCATTCGTTCGGAACAAAATTGATTCAGTAACTCAACTTGATTCAGTCAATAATGTTTTTTGCTGATTGTTCTACATTGAAAATGTATTTTTATGAACCAACATTTATATGGCTTAAGTTGAGATCTTTAAAAAAGTGTGCTTGTAAAAAAATCATAATTGTTGTTATTCTTATTGTAAAGCAAGGAGTTAAAAAAAACTATTACAGTAATAACAATGCTATTTCAATCCAATATCTACTGACAACACATTGAACAATATTCCTAGTTGTATGCTCATCATCATCGGCCCATATACGTCCCACTGCTGGGCACGGGCCTACTCTACAACTACGAGGGTTTAGGCCTTAGTTTACCACGCTGCTCTAGTGCGGGTTGACGGACTACACACCTAAGAAATTTTTATGTGTGTTGATTTCCTCACGATGTTTTCCTTCACCGTTCTGTACTACGCACGCTCAATTACATTTTACGCCTCGCTTCTCTCAAAATGTACGTTTAAAAACCCCATGTAGACGCATGAACCTGCCTTAGTGCGGAGGGCTCGTCTCCGCGTCTACCTGCTGAATTATTAATGCACTCCCACGAGAGACATGATACTTTGCGACATCGGCACGTACGGTGAACGCTGTATAACTACTATGTTACTATTCTGGGTACAGAGCGCTCTCGGAATTACCAACTTCTGCTTAATTACGCTCTTGCAGGCTAATTACGGGGTGTGCTTTTTGTGTTGATTAGATTCGGACGGTATGTCTTATTCAGCGGAATATTTAGGTGTTTGCTGAGGAGAATTTTTTTTTTTTTTTTTTTTTTTTTTTATTCTTTATTTAGTTTAGGGACTTTGAATCATTTTGATCATGTCAGTCCCATTGTATATACATTTATATTAATATTATCTAATTCTAAGTACTTAACTATGGAAAATTTTATATATACATAAATATACCAGTCTGGCTGCTTCTGATGTTTGGGCAGATAATATGGTTTGAAATATACCTACATTAAAATTACTTATATTATAGCGCTTAATTAGTTCCTGCCTCATAGAAGTAGTTCGTACACATTCCGACAATACATGATGAATATCCTCTATGCGGTTACAAAGCGTACAGTTTGGGCTATCTACTGTTTTCATTAAATATTTGAATCTATTTGTTGGAATGTGACCTGAACGCAATCTATGAGCCA
Source organism: Hemaris fuciformis (assembly GCA_907164795.1). NCBI lineage: Eukaryota > Metazoa > Arthropoda > Insecta > Lepidoptera > Sphingidae > Hemaris > Hemaris fuciformis. Next base: position 13,740,623 of record OU015440.1, read on the forward strand.
TTACAATTGAATTTCGGTCCAAATCAATATTCGCAAACCATGGTATACGTGGCGGATCACTCATCATTGTCCGGTACCAAATACCCTTTTCTCGAGACACCATATCAAAATGTTCCTTCCATTGTTGTAAAATTTGACATTTGTATTTTACAAGCAACTCTGAGTGTTCAGGCTTGATATAAACTTCCGCACCATTTGATATGGCATCTCGAGCTAGTTTGTCCGCCTCCTCGTTTCCATGAATGCCAACATGAGACGGGATCCACTGCAATCCAAGAGCTACCCCACGTGACGTCAAAACAGAGACTTTCCGTAAAATGGTATAGGCGATCGCGGCACCTCTGTGTCCAGAGGCACAACGAGCCACATGTTGTAAGGCGCTTCTGCTATCAGACAGAATTACCGCCTTGTTAAGTCCCTTGCTAATGACATACGATAGGGCTTCCGAGATGGCAAATAGTTCCACATACATGATTGAGCATTCCGTGCTATTACATATTTTATAAGATTCTCTCACATTGTGACTGGGAACGTAATATGCAGCGCCACAACCTTGTGGTGTCTGCGATCCATCTGAATAAATTTTATCCCAACTTGCGTAACTTTTATGTAGCACACATAATGATTTATACTTTAGAGTTTGGTTGTTACATTTATTCTTTGTTTCTTCTACCTCTTCTATCCCCGTTTGAATAAAAGCCATATTAAAATTTGACATCCAATTATTCAATGTAAACATATTTAGCGGATTGCTACAATTTATTTTCTCGTCTTTAGTCATGTTATATGCAATTGTTAACAAAGGTTTCTTTTTTTTGTGAAAGTAACTGGAATCCGTAAGATTTAATAATTTTTTCAAAATTCTTATAGTTATATTATTTGTCCATGATTGAGCCTTCAAACAGTATTTGATAGCTAAGTATTTCCGCCGCAAACATAACGGATGTACACATAACTCATACTCCATTACGTGTATAGGAGTACTTTTTATAAAGCCTCCTATCACACGTAGCGCCATATTTTGACACCGGTCTAATTTAAGTAAATGAGTTTTTGCGGCACTGTCATACATAAAACTGCCATAGTCTATCCTGCTTCTGATTAGGGAGATATAAATTCGTCGGAGATGCAATGGATGTATGCCCCAGGAGGAGCCCGCTAAGACTTTCAGTACGTTTAAACTTTTCAATGAACTAGAGTATATATGGTTTATATGTTTGTTCCATAACAGTGACTTATCTAACCATATGCCTAAATATTTGACGCAGTTTACTTGTGGGATTGTATGATTATTTATGCAAAGGGATATGTTATCAAGTTTCCTACGCCTGCTAAATAAGCATATGTGTGTTTTATTAAATGAAATTTCCAGTCCTATGCGACTCAATAATGAACAAATCATATTCATACAGTTCTGTATTTCTAAGACACTAATGTCAATATTTATGTTTTGTGTAAAAAAAACTAAATCGTCTGCATATTGTAGGTAATGTATTTTGTGATTAATGAATTGAGATAACTTACAAGTAGCAATATTAAATAGCAGTGGAGACATTGGATCTCCTTGGGCCAAGCCTTTTCCCGTCCAACGAGTTAAAATTTTACCTTGTCTAAAAGTTTCATTTGATATTTTTAAGTATCTTCTGGTCAAAAATTTACATACGTAATTGCAAATTTTAGCTCCCACTTGTAACTCATCCAATAATAACGAAAGTTGATCAACCAAAACATTATTGTACGCATTATCGAGATCTAGGAAACAGGCAAGTGTAGGCACGTTTTTCGCAAAACCGCATTGTATTTGTGACACCAAGCGTACCACACAATCAATGCTGGACTGCCCTCTTCGGAATCCTGATGTAGATGGCTTCAATATTTTGTTCTTCTCGATAAACCATTCCAGACGTTTAGTTATCATTAAGTGAAAAATTTTACAAATGCATGACATTAGAGATATTGGCCTTAGTTTCGGTTCGGAATCATTATTTTTTGTTTTAGGAATTGGTATAATCTTAAAATCCCTCCACTGCTCAGGTATAGCAGAATATTTGAAAATTAAATTATATATCTGAAGGAGAAGTAACTTGCCATTAGGAGGTAGGTAATATATCATAGAGTATGTTATGTTGTCTATACCAGGGGCCGTGGCTTTCTTTTTAAGACAGTTGTATAATTCTTGAAGGGAAAAATCACTTTCTAATTGAGAATTCTTAGAATGAAACGACAACTGAGCATTTTCAACAAAATCTGGAGCTAATGATTGCAATAATTGTTCAGCTCTGTCCTCTGAGACTTGAAAAGATCCGTCCCTCATTCCTTTCATCCATCGCATTTTCCTCCACATTTGTGTAGATGTAGTATTTTCATCAATTTCAGAGGTAAATTTCCTCCAACTTTTAAACTTTTCTTGCTTTATTATCCTTTTTGTTTCGGCTGTACACTGAGTAAGCCTATCAAGATTTTCTGGGGTAGGGTTCCGCCTAAACTGTTTTAGTGATAAACGTCGTTTAGCAATTGCATGGGAGATAGATGTGCACCAATAATGTTTTGGTTTAAATGATTGGGGAGGATTAACATGTTGCTTGAAATAGGGTATACTAGTGTCAGCAGAATAATTAATTTTATCTATAAAAAAATTGTAAAGTGGTTGAACTTCGCCACGTTCAATATATTGTACATGTCCTAAAATACTGTTTTCGAACGTTTTACTATATAAAGTCCAGTCAGCTAATTTATAATTACGACGCTTGATGTAATTAGGTACGCTATTAGAATCCAGTGTTAACTTAATGAAAATATGGTCACTCCCTAGATTTTCATTTGTGATACCCCATTTAAATAGTAATGCTATATCTGTGGACACAAACGTTACGTCAGGTGTACTTTCTTGTAATAAGCCGTTAACTAACTTGACTCTTGAAGATTGGCCGTTGTTTATTGCTATAAAATTATGATCAACACTAGAATCAAAAAGCTGTGATCCCCTCGTATCCGTTTTATTCGACCAATTCGAGTGGTGCGCATTAAAATCGCCTGCAATAATGCATTTGTCCCCGAAAACAGAAAATAAACGATCCCAGTCACATTGCGAGGTTCTTACGGAGGGTGCACAATAAACTGATACAACATAATTCAATAAATTACAGTTACATATTTTAATACATATAATTTCAATTCCTGAATTACTTACGGTAATAGGATAAATATGAGCCTTAATTGATCTATGGGCAACAATAGCCACCCCACCGTAACCATCCTGTCTATCTTTTCGAAAAATATTATATCCACTAATATTCATAGGTGACCCGGAACACAACCAAGTTTCACTAACTGTACATATACTTATTTTTTCTTGATTTAATAGAAGCTCAAATTCATCTTTCTTTGGTAAAAGACTCTGAGAATTCCACTGTCCTATGCGCATGCATCTCTCTGAGCTGCGCAAATCACGGTTATTTGTATTATTTGTCCTATCCATTATGATTTGATTTCGAAAACAAACTAAATATATCATAATTACTTAAAAACCTAACGAAAAAACATTTAATTTCTTCTAAAAATATTTGAAGCGCTTGCCTGAATTTTTGCTCCGTGCTGAGGTTACTTACAAGTAACATTCGTAATTTATCCCATAAATTTAACGGCTTTCTAGCATTTGAATGACTTTTGTTCTTCCTTGGCTGCCCATTATTCTTACTATTGTCGGTTACCTGGTTATTATTTGTCTCGTTTTTATTATTCGTTTCAAAGTTATGAGAAAAAAAATTTGTATTGTTCATCCTATCTTGTTTTACTTTCCTTTTCTTGTTTTTCATAAATTGAGTTGTGGTAGTTGGGTTTTGACAGTCTTCTTCACTGCTTGGTGTGTCGCCATCGTCATGTTCCTGATTCTCCAAATCGCTTTCTGGCTCCTTTGAACTGTCTACGTAGCTCTCAGATTCCAAGGTCTTTTGTACAAACAAAGCTTCAGCATAACTCTTGTTCTGATTTTTCTTAGTTTCAAACCTCCCAAATTTTACGTTTCCTCTTTTCCCTTCAATGTATTTGGCTAGAGCTGTTTTATAAGTACATGTTTCCTGACACATTATTTTCCTTATATGTTTTTCTTTTAAAAAAACCGGACATCCTTTGTAAAACGCCGCATGATTGCCTTTACAGTTTATACATTTAAATGTTGTGACATCGCAAGTTTTATGATCTCCCGAACACTTGGGACATATGTGCTTTTTAGAAGAGCACACACGGTTCAGATGGCCAAATTTCCAGCAAACAGAACACTGAGTCACCGGAAAAGTATATGGCTCAACTCTAAAGCGGCAATCGTAACCATAGACGTAAGTAGGTAAAGAATTACCTTTGAAACAAAAACGTACTGTCTCGCTATCGGTCCATTCTCCTTTATCGTTTAGGCGCTTCAGTCTTTTGACAGAGATGATTTCAAAATCACTTTTAAATGAATTTTTGAGTTCTTCTTCTTTAGTTTCCAATTCAATGTACTTCACTACGCCGTATATAATATTAACTTCATTTGTTAATCGGCATCTATAGCCCAAATCGATGAGTCTCGTGTCGTTTATGAGCTTTTCGGCGTTTTCTCTGCTATCAAATTTAACTAATAACTTGTATGGACTCTTATATTTAATTTGAGTTATATTGGGTATGTTTTGTTGTTTCAATAACTTGGCGAATCCAATTTGTTTCGGCAGTAATTTGTCAGAAGTAACACACACCTCAAAAGAATTTAACTCTGTATTGTCATCATTATTTCGTCCTCTTATACCTCTTTCAAATGAGGTTTGTCTCGCAATTCTCTTGGTCTTCCGTTGCACTAGCGTAAATTCTCCTTCACTGTTTTCAACCATCTCTTGTTCATTGCTGTCATTTCTCAATCTCTTCTCCGGTCTATAGCTTGTACTTTCTAAAATCTCAGACATAATTGACCCGTCTGTCATATTAAACTCTTCACACTCACGTATATTAAGTCGCAGATTATTTCGCGCAGTCATATTTATGACTCAAATAGATAAGGTCGATTAACGACCACATCTGGATATAAGTTCACTAATGAGGGTAGATAAAGGTTATATTTATCACCGAGCGTAGCCGTGCACTCACTGTGAAGCGCCGCGCGGTACTGCTGAGGAGAATGGTAGGGCTGTATTGCTATGAATATATTTTTGTGTTATAAAAACAACGTAGGCTAGCCTACGTATTATTTAAGTACTAAATTGCTGTTTTAATCAACAACGTGCAATATTTTTTGCTATTTACCCACTCTTAAGTTATCTGGAAGATAAATAAATCATAAATAAATACACCTAACAGTCACATACATAGTCCTGACTCCACATTAAGATACAAGTTTTGTGTCGTGGGTATTAGAAACTACGAGAGACTTTTTGGTCTCACAAACAACCAGATCTTAAACAAATATGTGTGGATCACACAAATATTTGTCTCGATACGGGGATTGAACCTGCGATTGAACCTCTCTTTTCGCAAGCTGGTGTTTAGCCAACTGCGTCACGGGGCTGTCAACAATAAGATATCAACTACGTATTCATTAATTTAACAATATGATGTCTCCCTACCCATATTTTTAAATCCAGAAAATGGTTTACAAAGTGTTTCATGCGAAATGCTAGCAAGATTTCCGAATCCGATCGCAGTAAATGCTCCACGTATTCGGTCCGGGCTAATCGAGTAAGTATCGAGTTGTCTCGTGAAATCTGGTTTTCGCATTCGCCATTCGTACATCGGCCACTATTCACGTGTTCCACAGGCTGAAGTACAGGATTCTGCGGCGCTGCGTTAATCGCTTTTAGTTCTGAGGTACTTTTGGCGCTTGTTTGTTGATAAGGGTAATGTTTAAACTTTGAACTTTGGCATCACTGCTGTAACGGAGTTGTAAGATACGATTAAAATAATAATACAGTAAAGATTGCTTGTGGTAGAATTTGTATCAGCTTGGATAACAGCATATTATATGGGTGGTTTTGTTGTGAAAAAACTGATGAATTTTTCACTTTTGTTAGTATTTATTTATTTAAACGTTTTGTTATCTTAATTTAAAAAAAATCTTACCTACTTTAAAAAAATTGTATATTATATGTGTATTTGTATTTATCTATAATTATTTACTTATCTGTGTATTTATGTTAATATATACGAGTATAGTTGTTGCTTTTTAGTTGTTCCATGTATTATTATTTTTGTATATTGTTTTACCCTTTTCACTGTTTATACACCTACCTTTTAACTCTGCATCACCCAAAGTTTGAATGATAGAGAATGCCTTAGGCATTAAGTCCGCCTTTATACGCAATGTGTAAAAAGCATAAATAAATAAATAAAAATGTAGGTATTAGAAATGTTTTCATATTCTTGATATAAAAAGAGGTGAAGTGAAAAATAATGCTGAATTTAATATTCAAGTAATTATTTTATAAGCACAGCAGATCCACAGAATACAGGCTGACTACTGAACGTAAAATATTATTTTTCTTTTTATAACAATATTATTGCGTATTATACTGGCATATCGATGTAGTACAAAAAGATAATCTCAACTAGGGATGGAATTACAATCTACAAAGTTTTTTTGTTCAAATTTCTATCCGTCTCTCTAAATTCCAACACAACGACAATATTTACGAGTTGAAAGTTTTTGTTGGTAAACATGCAAGTAACTTTGTGTAAAAAATTCCATTGGTGCACGTTCCAATCCTATTGGCTTGTGTCACGCCACATGCTCCAGTTCTATATAAATTCCGTTTGTATATTCTGAGTTGAAATTTCTTCGATAAAAATTCACAATACATTTCTGCGTTCAGGATACTCTTTTGATTGTTATGGATTTTTTATTTGGGGTATTTTTAAAGGGACTTTATACTTACTCACCACATAGATCCAGATATATTCTTTGGTGGTCCCACGCAGATTATACACTTAATTCCATTTATTTTTTAATAGCTGTCATGTAAGTTAATTTGTTTGTGAGTTTGTTGAGAGGCCGCGGGTCCGATCCATGCACCGAGACAAATGTTTGTGTTATCCACAAATATTTGTTTCAGGTCTGAGTGTTTTTGAGACCGAAAAGTCTCTCGTAGTGTCTGATACCCACGACACAGGACTTGTATCCTAGGGTGGGGTCAGAACTATGTACATATGTGACTGTTGGGTGTAATTATTTCGGAGTAAAGAGTCCTAGCAATCAGAAAAAAGCTCGCAACTTTACGTGGAATATATATTGCAAACATGGGTGTTATCATCGCTTAGGAGTAAGCAACTATGTACCAAACACACGTCACTTTATCGAATATTGAGAATTATTGCACGTAATGTATTTCGTTTTATCACGCAGCGAAAGAAGTGTCATAAAATGTTTATGGCGGCACATTAAACTCGATGTACCTTGGTAATAGCTTTACTATTACTTCACAGTGATGTTGCTATGCCAAAAGGAAGAAAAAAAAGGGAATGAATGTAAGAATGAAGATGAAAAAAGGTATAAGGAAATTTAAGCTTTATAACATTAACATTGCCTCGTAGTCTTGTAGCATAAATGTCGTGAAATCTAAATAAATTAATACACCCAACAGTTACATACATAGTTCTGACCCCACATTAAGGTACGAATCTTGTGTCGTGGGTATCAGAAACTACGAGTGACTTTTCGGTCTCACAAACACCCAGACCCGAATCAAATATTTGTGGATCACACAAACATTTGTCTCGGTGCGGTGATCGAACCTGCGGTCTCTCGTTTCGCAAGCTGGTGTTTAGCTAGCTGCGCCACGGGGCTGTCTAAATCTAAAGGAACCGGGTTTGAAGGCTGGGTCGGGCAGTGTTACTTGGTAGTTCTCGCACTTATCTTAGAATTTGGAATTGTGCTGCTTATAAGCGGCTGGAAGCTCTCCTCCTTATGCTTGGTACTTGAAACAAATCTGGTAGAGCTTGTGTAGGTACATATCGGTTTTCTCCTTCGCTTCTCTATATGCGAGTGAGAAAGCATATAAATATGTGTGAGGACAGAAAGAGAGGACATACATATGTAGTAGAATTGTTATTGCAAAACTATGTATTATGGTTTAATTAAAAGTACGTATGTATATGTGAATGCCCTAACTAAAAAAAAACTGACAGCAATGTTATCAACTTTATAAAGTTATAATTTTTGCTGTCAATTACATTTACTCTAATTGAATGCAATTTAGTAGGCTTAGCGTCGAGTGCTATCAGAACTTAGTTATTAAATTATGCAAATTGGAATTTGTGCTGAGAATTTCAACATTTTGAATTTTTGATGTTCAAATAATCCAACTTTTCAAAATTAAGATGCTTCATTTTCGAATATCGAATTAAAATTTCACGTTGGCAAATAAAAGCGATGACATTTTAATTGTTATGACAAAGTCACTCTTTGGAAAGTCAAGTGTGTTCATTGTACACCATGAAATAGCAATGAAAATGATTATCTCTTATCAGTTGACAATATAATGCCGGCCTTTACCAGACTGAATGTTCATAGGCTGATTAGTGAACACGATCCACTACAATGAGTCGATATAGCAAGTTTTATCTCTCTTCTTATCGTATTTTTCACTATTCTGCCGAATACGAATATTCTACCATCCGTATATAATCGTGTATTACAGATTTTCTTTTTTTAATACATCAAAAAATATTGGACAAATAACGTCTTCCAGCATTTATTACTAATGATATATAACTAGACTGTAGTAATTTCATAAAGAAGTAAAAATTTACTATTTCATGCAAATATGACACAAATGCCGAAAATATACTAACCAAATTAATTTCGTATTACCCTACTTAGTGACATAATGTAACTGAAAATAAATTGTAACGTTAATTACTTTTCGTATAATATATTCTTACTTTAGTTGCTTTCGCCCTAGTCGGACTTGAGTTATTGAGTTCGTGTAGCGAATTATAATTTGCTACGAAAACGTAGCGGCGTAGCGCTTGCTACGACGGAGACTGCAAACACACTAAAACTTTCAACTAGTTAAATAAGGGTTGTGTTTTTTCATGCATATATACACACTTATGCCTTTAATCTCCGAGAGCGTAGGCAGAGGTGCATTTCTGCACCCACATTTGGCCTGTGGTGATTTCGTCTCACGTAGCAGGGCAGAGTCTATTGTTGTTTTTCGAGCACATTTCTAGATTCCGTGCTGCTATTGAGACTGTCCTAATAGAATTTATTTATTATTGTTTGTTGCCCCTTTGTAACTCTATGATAACTTACTATATTTACTGGAGGTAAAATTTGTACTGTTTCCTTTACAGCATTTCCAGGTAAAATGAGGCGAGTAGAAGTTGCAAAGTTTTGCAGTCATTATATAGATTCTCTTCACATTTACCGAGAATCATTAACCGCTTAAGTTTTGTTCAGGTGTACGGGTTTCTAAGAATCGATGTTGTTTTTATTTTATTCCTTTTGAGGTTAGACGCGCGTGTTATTCATTGTGATTCTTGCATGTTATGCCATGGTATAATGGGTACTTAATCATTTTTATATTTGTCAGAAATGTTTCTTTATATCTTTGTGGGGTTATTTATGAATATAATATGCATTTGAGTATATATGCATTTTATTTAAACGCGTTGGACTAGATTTAGATGTAGTCGGATTACTAATGTGTAGTTGGTAACACCGTTGGTTTGTTAGTATGAGAGATGTTAGGAGGTTTTAAATTAAGTGAAAATATAAATATAAATTTCTTTCTCGAAAATATATTTGAAAAAAAGAGAACTATTTCTTAAGAAATATATATTTTTGAGGTGAGTGAGTAATTTATATTTATATTTTCACTTAATTTAAAACCTCTATACTGCAGTAGAGCATTTTGCAGATAAGATTTTGTTCTTGGGGACCGTCGTTATGATAGTGACAATCAATCGTAGACCTAAAAATTCTTAGGAATTTCTTAAGTGTCTACTCCGCAAACCCTGACTATGCGACAGTGGCCACACCCGTGCCCAGCAGTGGGAGGTATATTGACTGATGCTGATGATGGCGAATCAGGTAGTGTTTAATAATGGAGTAGGTGCCGGTATCGTCCAAGATAGTATATTTTCTCAAAGAGAGGAATGTGTGAGGAATGCCTCGTGGTCTCGCGGTACAAGTATGTGCCGTGCGATCTAGAGGTCCTGGGTTTGATTCTCGGGTCGGGCAAAGTGTTATTTGGTTTTTCCATTAGGAAATTCTCAGTAACAGCACGGAGTCTGGAAATGTGCCCGAAAAACGGCAATAGGCTCGCCCCCTATTACCTACCCCTTCGGGGAATACTGGCGTGAGTTTATGTATGTATGTAGAGGAATGTGTTTCGTTCGGAAATTGAAATGGCAAGAAGATTAATTTTCGGAAAACTCGATTAGCTTTGACGCATCAAGACTTGAGTGTATTAAGTTTGTATAGTTACGAACAGGACAGCATTATTTTTAAGATTAGCGAGCATCTAGTCAAATGCACAACGAATTTCCAAGGCGCGCCAATAGCTTATCAAATATTGGAAACACTAGCCGACATAAGAAAAAGGAACAAATTTATAATTTTACAATGGTTACCGTCGCATATTGGGATATATGGCAATGAAACAGCAGATAGACTAGCAAAAGAAGCCCATGTGGACGGTATTGAAATGAACTTTTTTTTTTTCCGCGGGGAAAATCCTATTTACGGACCATCCCACCCCCGAGGGGCGAGGGTGTGTCGGACTCACCGGCGCCTTCCGACCCAGCATGGATTTCTCGCCACTAAATGCTCTATTTTTTCAGACTTTGCTATTAGGAGTCAGTTCGGCCACTTTATTTTTAATTCAAAAACGTAAACAAAGTACGACGTACCTTAAAATTCAAGGCCAAGCGTCGACCACTAAGCAATAATAATTCATTAATTTATCTTCAATGTTTCAAAGAAATACATTTATTTTGGCCAAGATTTATCAACGAATTTGCAACAAAAGATAACGGAGTTTCGCAAAGCTAATGTCCCTGAAATAACGAAAGTCATTATTCATGAATTTTGCTTTCGACAACACTTGAATGCCTAATGTTTTACATGAAAAGAATTTTGAAATACCAGTCTGTGCTAAGAATTATATTTCTCTTAAATCGCCCGTGTAATTTACTTTGTTAGTGGAAATTTAACTCATTCTTCGCCCATTAGGTTGAGAATATGAGAGATAGAGTCACATTGAGTCTAGTCATAAATGTAAAAGGCTGGGCCATATTTTAATGGTGTCAAGATGTTATACCAATGAAGTGTACTATGTAATTTATTTTTATCGACACGGCAATGTTACATTTATTTATTATATTTTATAAATTAAAATATGTAAAGGTGGACTTAATGCCTGAGGCATTCTTTTCCAGTAGGACCTTAGGCGTTGCAGAGATAAAAAGCGAAGGTATAAATAAACTTATTATATATGTACATACGTATAATGGTATTCATTTAGCACATGTACTATACATAAAATATATAAAAAATATAAAATATAGGTACGTATATAATCATCATCATCATCATCAGCCCAAATACGTCCCACTGCTGGGCACGACCTCCTCCTCCTCTACAACTGAGAGGTTTTAGGCCTGAGTCTACCACGCTACTACTACTACTACACACCTAAGAAATTCCTAAGAACTTTTAGGTGTGCAGGTTTCATCACGATGTTTTCCTTCACCGTTAAAGCAAGTGATAATCCATTGTGAATACATACATAACCTCTCGTCTGTATTTTCCAAAGTGATAGGTGGAGGTACATTTCTGCACTCACATTTCGCCAATTGATTGTACTACGTAATAGGGGGCGAGCTTGTTTTCATTTTCGTGAAAAATTCCAGTATCCGTGCTGCTACTGAGAATTTCCCCGGACATCGAACTTAAGACTTCTAAGTCGTAAAGCACATACTATTACCGTGAGACTACGAGGCAGACAGTATAAATTAAAACACCATCACATCCCATAAGCTATTTACGGAGGATCAATAAGCTTAATCTTTTAATGCGTTTTGATCAACTACATTGTGGACGGGATATGAACGCCCGACGGTAGAAGGTTAGGCGCCAGTTAATTTAGATTAGAGGGGTGGCCGCTGGGACCACTGCGGATTGCCTCGTGCCATCGATTCTGTATCTGAAACTCATAGTTTTGTCATTTCATTACGTGTTGCGTAATTTTCAGAGTAAATTGACCAATATTTGCAAGGGCATATTTGTGCGTAGACTACCATTTTGTTTATTTTTATACAAAGATGATAGATTGAAAGATAGAAAGTGGTGATGGCCTCGAGGCAGTCGAAAATCCTGGCGGTCCCTGGTTCTAACACCTCTGCCTTTTCGAAGTTATATGTGTATTCACAATGAATTATCACTTGCTTTAACGGTGAAGGAAAACTTCGTGATAAAACTTGCACACCTAAAAGTTCTTAGGAATTTCTTAGGTGTGTAGTCCGCCAACCCGCACTAGGCCAGCGTGGTGGACTAAGGCCTAAACTCTCTCATTGGTAGAGGAGGCCCGTGCCCAGCAGTGGGATGTATTTGGGCTGATGATGAGTGATGGCCTCGAGGCTTAGGCGCGCAGTCGAGAATCTTGACGGTTCCCGGTTCTTGCACCTCTGACTTTTCGAAAACATCATGCAAAACCTGCGCACCTAAAAATTCTTAGGAATTTCTTAGGTGTGTAGCCCATCAACTCGCCCTAGATCAGCGTGGTGGAATAAGGCCTAAATCCTCTCAGTTGTAGAGGAGACTCGTGCCCAGCAGTGAATATAATATCTATTATTGAAGCTATTCCGGGGAGCAGATATTGATAAATGGTTAATATACTCATATGCGATACAATTTGCTTAAAACACACAAATTTGGTTCCGCGTAAAAGCAATTTGTTTGCGGACACGTCGAAGGTCGCCTCGAATTACGAGCACAGTAATTGGCGTGTTTGGTCAAAATCATGTAACATGTATGTTTATATATTTTATTTTCAAAATACGTTTTATATAACAACTAGCTTTTGCCCGCGACTCCGTCTGCGTAGACTTCAGGGTTGGGTGCAGAAACTAACTAAGTGAATCTATAAATCAAAAATTACGCTAATTGTTGCAGTAGTACACCACCGGAGGTCATTTCTATCTTTGAGAATCGTCTCAAGTGACATTATGACATTTTTCATAACCTCAGATCGTCTCATAAATTTATCGCGAAAATGTATCTAATGTCATCTAGGTGCGTATAATGGCACTTAACATCGCATAATGACACCGAGCCCCATAAAAATGCACATGATAACATTTTACTGTACCGGCACCAGTCACCACTACTCCACAGTGCTAAATGGCATTTAACGTGAATTCAAGTCATCCAGGATACTGACTTCAAATAATGGTGCCTTTCGCAATTTCAGTTCCAAAAATGGCACCTAAATTCATAAAACGGAAAAATAGCTCTTCTATTCCTTAAGTTCCACTAAAATTCTTCTAAAATTGCCATAAGTGCCAATTATGGCACCTGTCGTCGCGTGATTTCCAATAACGGCACTTGTAGCCTTATAGATTCGACTAATGGAATCTGATTCATGCGATAATGGCACCTGACGTCACTCACCATCCACTAATAGCACCTAACGTCACTTAACATACACCAATAAAACTTATCGTCACTTAATTGTACATAACCGCACATAATCTTCCTTAAAGTTACTTATGGGTAAGCTCTTCAAAATCACATATTACATAAGAGAACTTAAAACCACCCAGTAGCAATACCAATCTAATAATGGCAAGTAAGTAACCTAAGTGCGTTTAACGTCACCTAAGTAAACTTAAGACCACCTTATGACACTTAACCGCACTTAACTATATTCAACGTAACTTAATGAATCCTTAGAATCTTAAATGGTCTAATCTCATCTATCGTCTTCTAAGTGCCCGAAATGGCACTAATTGAATTATTTAAAAAAGTAGCCTATGTCCCTTAAAGGTCTCATTTATGTCCATACCAAAATTCATTCAAATCGGACAAATGGTTTAGGCGTGAAAGCATAACACAGGCAGTGTTACTTTCGCATTACAATATATGCTCATCCCACGGGAACCCTACATATTCCCGGAATAAAATGTAGCTTATGTTACTTCATAGTGTCCCATTTGTATTCAAACCAAAAATCTTATAAATCGGGCGAATAGTATAGGCGTGATAGCTCATTCTCACGGGAATACTACATTTTCCGGGATAAAAAATATTCTACGTTGCGTCGGTGGGTCCTATCTAGTCCCATACTAAAATCATCTAAATCAGTCAAATGGTTTAGGCCAGAAAGTATAACACAGGCAGCGTTACATTCGCATTACAATATATGCTTATCCCACGGGAACCCTACATATTCCCAAGACAAAATGTAGCTTATGTTACTTCATAGTGTCCCATTTGTATTCAAACCAAAAATCATATAAATCGGGCGAATAGTAAAGGCGTGATAGCCCATTCTCACGGGAATACTACATTTTCCGGGATAAAAAATATTCTACGTTGCGTCGGTGGGTCCTATCTAGTCCCATACTAAAATCATCTAAATCAGTCAAATGGTTTAGGCCAGAAAGTATAACACAGGCAGCGTTACATTCGCATTACAATATATGCTTATCCCACGGGAACCCTACATATTCCCGGGATAAAATGTAGCTTATGTTACTTCATAGTGTCCCATTTGTATTCAAACCAAAAATCATATAAATCGGGCGAATAGTATAGGCGTGAAAGCCCATTCCCACGGGAATACTACATTTTCCGGGATAAAAAATATCCTATGTTGCGTCGGTGGGTCCTATCTAGCCCCATACTAAAAATCGTCTAAATCAGTCCAATGGTTTAGGCCAGAAAGTATAACACAGGCAGCGTTACATTCGCATTACAATATCTGCTCATCCCATGGGAACCCTACATATTCCCGGGATAAAATATAGTCTATGTTACTTCATAGGGTTCCATTTATATCAATACCAAAATTCATTCACGTCGGTCAAACGGTTTAGGCGTAAAAGCAGAATATTGACAGAGCTACTTATAACCATTCCCACGGGAATACTACATTTTCCGGGATAAAAAGTATCCTATGTTGCTTTAGTGAGTTCCATCTACTCCCATACTAAAAATCATCGAAATCGGTCTAATGGTTTAGGCGAGAAAGCATAACACAGGCAGTGTTACTTTCGCATTACATTATATGCTCATCCCTCGGGAACCCTACATATTCCCGGGATAAAATGTAGTTTATGTTACTTTATAGGATCACATTTATGTTTGTAAAAGAATTCATTCATATCGGTCAAATGGTTTAGGCGTAAAAGCAGAATATTGACAGAGCTACTTATACCCATTCCCACGGGAATACTACATTTTCCGGGATAAAAAGTATCCTATGTTACTTCGGTGGATTACATCTATCTCCATACCAAAAATCATCGAAATCGATTCAGTAGTTTTTGAGTTTATTCGTAACAAACATACAAAAATCCAAAAATCCAAAAATCCAAAAATACAAAAATACAAAAATACAAAAATACAAACCTTTCCTCTTTATTATAATAGTATAGATTAGATACGTCTCTAAGCTTAAGGTTACACTAGTGAATAGGTCACATCGTTCAGCATAATCATAATGTATGTAGTTAAATCTTGCTTTTTATTGCCTCGTTGGCCCAACGGCCTACGATCTAAAAATCCCGGATACGATTCCCAAGTCAGGCAAATCAATCATCAGGTATCATCAGTTAGATCCCCGACAATCCAAATTACCTAACTAAACTCAACATCATTACTTTACATAAGTTTTCTCTATGATAGTTCTACCAGTCTAGTCCCACCGGCCTATTCGTACCGCAGACCTATTTGACTACAATGTAGCGTAATAATTCCACGAATTAGTATATTTTAATTACAATTTTACACATACGAATTTTCAGTGAAAATAAACCGCGACATATCGGACATTTAAAATAACAAGGTAACTGCCACTCTTTAAAATTGGAATAAGAGTTATTTTTTAATGCGACAACATCGTGAATTTACTTTCGTACAATTTGTGTTTTAATTATTTTAATATACTCGTAGGATCGCCACTTTGTAAATTGGTACTATTTTGTGTATTTTGTGATGAGAATTACTTAATACTCACATACATTATTGGCATTATTACATACCTACATTATTGTTTCGGCTCTGGGTGTTTTTGAGACCGAAAAGTTTCGCGTAGTTTCTGATACCCACGACACAAGACTTGTATCTTAGTGTTGGGTCAGAAGTGTATATGTGTGTTGTTTGTATTTATTTATTTATTATCTGGCCGCGACCGCGTTTGTTTTTTTCGGACGTTTAGTTTTTATGGTTAGAAGTCTACTTGTATTTAACAAGTTCGCTAGTATTATTATTTCCATCAGCTTTTTGTGTTATAAAAAATCTAGATTATTAATACCGATTGGTATTAAGCCGATGTGACTATGCGTATCAATTGGAAGTGTAATGTTAAGGTTGATGAAGACAGTCCGAATTTTCTTAAATTATTCAAAACTTGTAAAATAATTGAATGTTTTGACAGTATTAAATTTTCTATCGGATGCCATTCTGATTATGTTGCCATGCCTGTTTAAAATTTCTGTGTAACCTCACGCCTACATTCTCCGAAGGGGCAGGCAGAGGTGCATTTCTGCATGTACATTTCTCCAGGTTTGTATCAATTACATTACCAAACTCCGGGTTTGTACTGAGATTTTCCTAAGAGAAAAACCCAATAACACTTTGCGTGACTCGGAACCTCCAGATTTAACGACACATACATACTTGCACCGCGAGATCACAAAGCAGAGATTTCTTTTTTGAATTTTTAAATCCGGAATTCCAGGACAAAACTTGAGTAAACCCTTTCATCTATTTCTAGAACAATCAGCAGCTACCAGCATCGAACAAGTACATCAGGGCACTGAAATCAATAAAGATTTTCGCGTGGGTTGCCTTACATTACTTTTATGTACATTTTAACGGGTTTTACGCCTGGTCGTTCAAAGGTTTCTTTTGATAATGCTGAAGGAGTTGTTAAATATTTTGACAGTAATTGGATTGGCAACATACTTTATGAAAATTAGGTAAGGGATTTGATTTTGTCCGTCAAAACAGTTTGTGTTAGAAATAATTGTTCTTAACATTGGTTTTGCTAGTGGTCTTTTTTGCTTATGTCAGATTTTTTATTGGTAAAGTTAGACCAAATTAGGACAAAAAAAATCATTTGTGTTTTAGTTAGGAGCTGGTAGGCATAATTGTAGCGATTTATTAAATTCGTTTTTTTTTCGCAAGAACATTCTAATTTACTCGTACATGCATACATAAATACATCTTTCTCTAGTACAGCAGTCGTCTCCCAATTTACATGCATGGAGCTAATCAACTATTTAAATTTAGTACGAGATGTGACAGTAGGAATTTAGTAGCAAAATAATACGCTTAAAACGATAAACTATAAAAACAATCATATAATTTAATTAAAGCACGCAAAGTTCACAGATGTATTTTCTGAACTTGGCTCCCGAGGTACTCCACAATATCTGGATATTGGGATGGGCGGGAAGAATAATAATCAGGGAATTTAGACCTGCGTTGGTTGACGTGAGCGACATAACAAAGCGTGATCAATACTTACGGTGATAGGAGGTCCATTGACAAGGAACAAATTGCACTAGATTCAATTTGAGCGAGAGATGAGGGGATAACGTGAGGGAACCTGGAATGAAAGGGTTTTTGTCGAATACCCGGTTAAGCTACTTATTTATAGATAAAAAAATACGTGATTATTACATTGGGATTGTGTTTGCGTCATATGGTGTGAAAAATAAAATAGGTTTTATGTAATTTTGATTGAAAATTTTGCTACATCAAATTTTACCAAAATTAAATCAAACAAATCAGAGAATTGTGAAATATTTTAGTATAATACTATTTAGTAGTACGTAAATTACAAACGAGAATTCCTAGCCAACAAAATAGGATGCACCATATTTATACTACTGCAATAAAATTTCTGTAAAAGTCTTAATCGCTTAAGTTACCAAAAGATGGTTTCGCAGAAGTGTATTCACAAATTTAATTACGAATTAACTTATGGTGTCCATCACAGAACAGTTAAATTAAATAGAAAGGAAATGTCAGCATGCCGAGCGTGCCGAACCTGCGACTAGTCTATCATATTATGTACATATATGTTTGACACGGCCGCTTCTTAGTAATACGGGTAGCGTGTAATATCAAGACTTATAAATGTGTGACAAGCAATAGCAGCCCTTCATTTATGTTTGAAATTTTATCATTGGTCGTGTGATCTTAGTAGAATGAATAGGTGACAGACAAGCGGCGACACTCGTCTTACAAAATATTATATATTTCCCTTCTAATCTTATTCAGTTGTTCTGTGGTATCCATAACTTACATTACATGTAGGTACTTTCTTAGTAAACCCCCCACCCCCGCAAAGCTCGCATTATGTGATAAGTACAGTCGAGCACATGCGACGCAATAATAAGCAGTATTTGTCACAGGCATTGCTTAGCCACCGAGTTATATGATTTACGTAGTTGTGCGGGTGCAAATTAATGCCAGCTCGCGGGCGCACCTGCCGCTTTGCCTCGGTTTATGCTCGGCCAATCTCTAAGACGCATTTATAATACAAACTAGCTTTTGATCCAAGTGTTTAGTGTTGTTAATATAGATTTTATTGGTAAATGTATGAAAAAGTGGTCGACAAGGTAAATATGTATATCGTAAGTACCGGAACTTATTAATACTAGGTACATTTATATGTGTATTAACATTTTATACGTTTGAGACGGAATATAGTATAACTAAAAAGATAGATGTATTTCTAAGCCCATATGTCACTAGCTGCATTTTTATCTCAGATAAATCAGTCTTGAGGAAGCTTATTGCCACTTTCGGATATATTCCCTAAATATATGCTGCTGGGAAATTCTTAATAATTCAATATCTAGTCCCGACCTCGGAATTGAACCTGGGATTTCTTCAACGCATCCCACACACTTAAATTGCAGGTCCAATGAAGCAGGATTATTTCATTTTTAACAAGAATACAGAATTAATTTAGTCCATGTATTTATTAATTATTTAAATGATATTAATATAATTAAATCTTGTTGAAACTTCATTTATAATTATTATCGGTACTGACAATTTTATGTAAATATGCAGGAGATTTTTGATATAACTCCTGACTTTATGATGTAGCAAGCATAATAAACAGTGGAATTAATATTTACATTTTGATTCTCGTGAACTTTGATTTTATACATAAAGTTAAACGCTAAATCTATTTGTAGCCAATTGTAAATATAGATTGTGTTTCAATAATTTAAGAAAACGAGAATATTTTAATAATGTTTAGATATAGACTGCCTCGTGGTCTCGCGGTACAAGTATGTGTCGTGCGATCTTGAGGTCCTGGGTTCGATTCCCGGGTCGGGCAAAGTGTTATTGGGTTTTTCCATTAGGAAATTCTCAGTAACAGCACGGAGTCTGGGAATGTGCCCGAAAAATGGCAATAGGCTCGTCCCCTATTACGTGGGACTGATACGTACCTGTCGAAATGTGGGTGCGGAAATGCACCTCTGCCTACCCTTTCGGGGAATACAGGCGTGAGTTTATGTATGTATGTGTTTAGATATTATGAAAGAAATATTCTCTAACTAATGTTTCATTATTGAATAGCAAATTCTAAGAACGATTTGAAATTATTTTTATACATGATTGTATAATCTTATTCCGTAAGGGGATATTCTTGGTAACATCATACAAAAAACATCGTAAGTTTTTTATTATTACGTGAAGCTTAATACACATCTACCTAAACATACTTCTACTGGTATCCTGGAGAATTGAATAAAAAGATCGTTTATTTATCATATAGGCAATAATGTAGAATAATTTAGAATAGTTTATTTAAAAAAAGAGTAAACAAAATTCATTAAAATATAACTGGCGTAAAATACACTAATCAATATGTTTATGGCGTGAATGGTACATAGTAAACACAGACACATCGAATTTTTCATAAACAGCAGATTATTGCCCTCTATGCTGGCACACTATTCCATTTAGAATAATAAATGCGAGCTATCTTAAGCCACGAGAACCTTCGCTTCCAACTAAATTATTTCAGCAGAGCTCAATAACTACAAATCAATTTGCAATGGAATTGCAAGAGGAAATGCCGAATCAATCCAGCCAATTTGACGACGACGGTGAATCCGGAACGCTGGATTCCGTCGCCTCTCATTTATTAGGCACGAGACTGTCTCAGAACAATTTGTTTACCATTCCTAATTGGCAAGATGTTTACGTCTAGGTATATTGTTGCGTTTATAATTAATATTTTGGTTGAGTTTATAGTTTCTAGATTATGGATTGCGTAGGCGCTTTCGTTTCAGTTGAGTCAAAACATCTTCTATTGTCTATTAGACAATCTAGGTTGATAGACTATTCACGCTCTGACTATTAATGCTAGGTTTTTATGAGTTTTGAATATGGACGAACAAACCTGGTGGTCTCGCGGCATAAGTATGTGCCGTGCGATCTAGATGTCCTGGGTTCGATTCTCGGGTCGGGCAAAGTGTTATTGGGTTTTTCCATTAGGAAGTTCTCAGTAGCAGCATGGAGTCTGGAAATGTGGCCGAAAAACGGCAGTAGGCTCGTCCCCTATTTCGTGGGACTGATACATACGTGGCGAATTGTGGGTGAAAAAATGCTGCACCTTTGCCTATGTGATGAATATGGACGAACGAAATTAAAGCGATTCATCTGTTCCGACTCATACATACACACGCCTACATGAGATTATATCAGATGTACGTACAGGTGTATTTCTACAATCAAGTTTCTCCAACTGGGTGGGTGTAGACCACACATCTGAATTTGCCTTCGGGAATGTGGGCTCGGCATATAAAAACATGGTCAGTTTACACAGGAAAGACATGGATTTGTTTTCAATGTAATAAAACTCGATAGAATTTGACAGAAGCTGATACTGGATTTACGTGGAATTACGATGTAAGTTGAAACATAAATCAAGGTTGACGTTTAGGACGTGTCCAACAATTCTAGGTATTTGTTGTCGAACAGAATGGACGATTTATGGCAACATTGTTGGCCGTTTATTTGAATAGCGATCGAAATAGGATATTTTTTTTATATTCATTTATTTTGTTATATTTATAAAAAAATATAAAAAATACACCACTTGACAGCGAGGCTGGAAACCCGAGCCATTGACTGCTAGAAAATGGCATTTTTTATTTGTATCTGGACTTTGACCCAATGATTCTTGGTATAAAGTTGTTGACGGTTAGGGCCATTGGGTTCTGGAGACACTTCGGCGTGATCACCTTGATATTCCGAAGACCTTCCAAAGTGCATAGGGACTAGTCCCCATTCCCATCTATTATGCAAGTTTGTGCAGTTCCCCTATTTATTAGCTCATTTACAGAGCACACTCCACTTCTGCCTACGAAAAAAAAAGACATTTCGGGTTTCCGAGGGAGTTTCTTGCCGTTTCTTTTCCAAAGCGATAACACGTTTCGAAGCGGCAATAGTTTAGTTTGAAATAGCTTAAAGTTGACGATTCAAAAGAACTTGTAACTCTATTTGAATAAAGATAATTTGACATTGACTTACGCATTCGGTGTTATAAGCTTGAGTGTATGTACAAAAGTGCAGAAAAGTTGGTTTAATAGGAGAGTGAAAATATCTTGAGATACATGGAAATTGTACTCATTCTATATTCATACATTCTAACACTTCTTCATACATAATCACCATGAACAGACATACTAATGCATGATATTAATAAATTATTGTAAGTTATTGCAGTTTCTTCTATTATACTTACGATTTTATTTTATTTAATGTTTGAGATTTTTTTATCTTTTTTGATATCAACCGTCCCAAAAGATTTCATCCGATTTCATTATTTGCTACGTCTTTATGTGATGCGTGAACTTCGTATGGTTTTACATGATCTTTTGTGATCTGTAATGATTTTATACTCATTTATGGCACTAGAACATGAATGAATATTGATATTTTGTACACATAATTATAATTCCATGCTAATATAGGTATGTGTTTTCAGAAACATCAGTAACTGCGCCAAATATTATTTATTTTATTTTTATATATATTTTTTTTCACATACATAGTCTGACCCCACATTAAGATACAAGTCTTGTGTCGTGGGTATCAGAAACTACGAGAGACTTTTCGGTACAATAAACCAGACTTCTAAAGACTTTTTTGACAATAAATAGATAGTATTTTGTATCCTGTATATTAAGCACACTTTTAAAAATGTTTTTCCTATTGTTACAGGCGATCGAGCGCAGGACTGCTGGCGCCTCAGCTGGCTTGCCAGACATCATCGGCGAGTACAGCGCAGGCGCAGTCGCATCAACCTCCCGCCTCCCCTCCCCGCATCGTTTCCGCCCCGCCGCAGGTTCTCGCCCAACCAGCCCCTGAGCCTGTGCCCCAACCCAACCATGAAGAGGGAGTCAGACTCCGCAGAGTACATACGGTGGCGGTTCGAGATTACCTCAAGAGAGAGACGCAAACATTCTTCGGAGTGCAAAGAGACAACGAGAGGGAACAAAAGAAACTGTGGTATGAGAGGCGGAGACGGCATGCGGCGCGGGCGCTCGGCGATCTCCGCCTCGACCTGCCACCGGATCACCACCCTGACGATGATGATATTAGGTAAGATATCATTGATAAATCCTTCAGTTGTTTACTCTCTGATAACTTTAGTTTCGGGGCTATGACAAACAGGAGGTGATAAAAATATGAGCTTGACTGCATTTTTGTGAGTGTCGCAGTTGATTTTGCCTAGGATACGTGTGGAGGATATTCTGAATGAGATTTATAAAACTTCTGATATTTTAAGCTAATAATATTAATCTTTAAACGTAGTGATCAAACATGAAAACATATTTTTTTATCAGGCATAAAGTATTTCAAAGTTGTTGATAAAATAATATATTTAGTATCATCGTCAGCTATTTAAAATCTACTGAGCATAATTCACGTGTGCACAAATATTGAATTTAACAATATTTCGAAACCACACGAGGGAAATCGCTAAACTAGTTACAAAGGTTCACAGTAAACAAAGCAACCAACGCATTGTATTTCCTCAAACCATAGACTGTAGAGCGGAGACGACGTTGTTTAACATTTAACAACATAATTCACCAACAGAACTGTCAATTTGGTGAAATGACATAATACTAGCGACGAACAGGCCCGATGCCATTCCAAATAAACTAGAGAAATAATCTTGGAACAGAGAATTGTGCTGAAATTGTTGCCAATAGCATCGGGGTGTCTCTGCGTAATAAAATTAATAGCAACGATCGCAGACGGAGGGATCGTGGTGTTTTGTGTTTGTGTAAGTTACGAAATATCTGTTGTCGTTCAAATTGGCTTGCTTTGTTTGGATCGCAATTTGGAGTGCGTCCACACGTCTTTGTGTGTTTGTATGTTTCATATAAATTCATTTACGTATTCGTCACCTTCAGATACAGAGTTCTTAGGTCTCTGAGGGGTAATAATAGGTACTATGGGTTCGATTTTAGGGAGTGGGTGCGTGAGAGTTAATGCCAGTGCGATTTCCGACTTGAACATACGTATAGGATTTTATATTAAAAAAATCTTAGTAGCACTACAAAGCCTTGAAAGGATCCCGAAAACCGCAATAGTATCCTAAATGTGGTACTGAAAATAAACTAAAAGTGCGCAAATGTAGGTATAGAAATACACCTCAGTCTACCTCTACTGGGATAATATCATGAGTGTGTTATGTATGAATTTAAACCTCTAATGATCGTCAGCCCATATACGTCCCACTGCTGGGCACGGGTGTCCTCTGCAACTGGGAGGAACTAAGGCCTAAAACCTCCCAACCTCGAATCATCTTTCTATTTTAATTCGAAACACGAAGTTATGCCACGTGTGGGTGAATTTAATTTAAAAAAAAGGAACCTAGATGGCGGTGACTAACTACAAATTAAACACGACCCAGATATGATGAGAAATTACGAGATCCCGCGGCAGCCGCTGATACGCCAGTGTTTATAGTAACTGTCTAACTTGGAGCGGGCGAAGTTGGCGCCACTTGGCAGTTAGAATTAACCAGGACATTAATAAGTTTGCGGCTGAGTCCTGCGGATGTCCCGCCGGGTAAACAACTCATATTCGTACGAGCGTCTTCCTCTTGTTACATTACTGATGTGGAATTAAGTATTTGTGAACTTACTTTAACGGTGAAGGAAAACATCGTGAGAAAACCTGCACAACTAAAAGTTCTTAGGAATTACATAGGTGTGTAGTCCGCCAACCTGCGCTAGGCCAGCGTGGTGGATTAAGGCCTTAACCCTCTCAGTTGTAGAGGAGTAGTGGGACGTATATGGGCTGATGGTGAATGAATGTATGTATGTACCATTCACGCCATAAGCATATTGACCAGTGTATTTTATAGTCCAGTCAAATTACGAAATGAATAAACATGAAAATACGTAGTTTGGGGATTATAAAGGATCGATAGGGGAGTGTATTCTGAGCATACTACTACGTCAGAACAAAAAAAAAACAAAAGCAACTGAAAACGTGATTGAGTGACATTGCATCTGGTCTTAACTTTTTGGTAACTATTACAAATAATAATTATGTCTAATGGTAGAATATGATCTAGTTCATTAGTTATACCTTAACTCCATTTGGAGCGCATTATATTAGTGTGATGTGTTAACATTCTCTTTATATAGAAAAAAAAACAACAAAAAAAATCTTAGCCAAATTATTTGTTTTTCCCCAATAATACCATTGTATAGAGCCTTTCTTTTGATTCAGGGTAACAATAAAAGGCAAGAATCGAAAGCTTTTGAGCAATGTATTTCTTTCTACTTCACCCCAACTTCCTTTACGCCTTTTAATTATTGTTTCAAAATAGCTGTATTTATTTTTTACCAGTAGGGTTATATAACTGTACACGTCAAACCCGCTCGGATTGCAAAATAAAATGAACACCAAAATGTAGGTTAAAATTCCATTTATACCTAGGAATTGTATGTAGCGTTTCCGTTTAAAATTGGTGATTTATACACAATTATAAAATTGCATACATAGCCTCACGCCTGTATTACCCGAAGAAGTAGGCGGTAGTCCATTTCTGTACCCACATTTCGCCAGGTATGTATCAATACCTCCACGTAATAGGGGGCTATCCTATTGCCGTTTTCAAACTTCGTGCTGCTACTGAGAATGTTCTAGTGGAAAAACCCAAGAACACTTCTCCCAGCTCAGAAATCGAACACGGGACCTCTAGATCATCAGGGCACTAACTTGTGCCTCGAGGCCATGAGACAGACTAATAATAATATATGTATTTCCAAACATTACCAATAACTAGTGTTCTATCGCAAAGGAATTTTCAATATTTATTATAAATCTGATATTAATTTAAGTATCAAAGACCACTAAGTCAAAATTGAGAAACTAAGTTTCGTAAATAGACCGAAAATATGCGATCTTATTGCTTTAAGACATTTGCAGGGCAACCGCGTCATTCCAACTCTTTTAATGTTTACCTCCCAAACTTTAGCGATTTTCAAACTTTACACGTGAAAACTTTATCCCGAATTGTTGAAAAAGAACGTTGTCACAACACAATATTGGCCCTGGCGCAGCACAAAGGAAATTTAAAATACACTGCATGCAACTTTGTACATTTTAGTTCGGCAAAAGTAACGTTAAACTTGTATTTTTGCAATATTTGTTTTGTGCAACGGTTGGATCAGTGGCCGTTTCGAGTCTAAGGGAAATCAAAGCGTCGGGTTCGTGGGTGTGGGAAGTGGGAAATCCTCAGAAGGAAATTCTTTGTACGGAATATGTTACACGAGATGGAGTTCGGTTTTATTGTATTTGTAGTGTTGAGTGTTGGGGCTTTTCGTAATACTGTTTAAGATAAGAAGTTCCTTTTACAAAGATGATATGCATTTATTTATTTATTTTTATTTATTTATATAGCACAACCACATCACATATATTAATACAATTATAATTAATGACATTTGCTGAGGTACTATGTCTGATATACATGACACTTAAGGTGTGCATAGCGTTCTCCGAAAAGTACAAGTATAACAATAAAATAAAAATAAAAATTAACAACTAAAAAGTAATTTACAATTTCATAACTAATAAAATAAATTAAAAATAACAATAAAAAAAGTAACAAATAACAAAAATATAAAAAAATTGTATGAGAAAAAAAAAACAAAAAAGAGTAAGTGCTAATTCTGCTGACAACATTGCTCCAATATTATTTTCTTAAAAGTGCGTGAGGAATTGTAAAAGATGTCAATATGGGTATGTGAGATTGTATTGAATTGTATCGATCAAGGATTCTTTGCAAAGGTGACTGAAGACCTAAATTAGTCTTTGCTACTGGAGGATAAAAAACTCTCCTAATAGGGTGTCTCGGGTATGAGTAAGGCACCGCTATGGATATTCGTCCCAGAAGGCTACTACTTTGCATATGATTATCGACAATTTTTTTAAGGAAGCATAAATCTAAGAAACATCTACGATCTTGAAGGGCAATCATGTTAAATTTGGCGAGTCGTTGATTATATGTGTTTCTGTGAGAGAAGCCACTGCAAGAGTATGCAAGATGTCTAGTGAACGCTCTTTGTATGTTCTCAATGCGTTGCGAGTGAGCACTATAAAATGGAGACCATGCGACACTGGCAAATTCGAGATTGCTGCGCACAAGTGCGTTATGCATTAACGGTTGTACCTATTATTCGAATTCGAAATTCACAAATCAAATTTTATATTTAAAAAAAAAACTTACTAAATAGTAATGAAAGCAAAATCTAACCAATGTCTACATTTAACTATTCATCATCATCAGCCCATATACGTCCCACTGATCCTCTACAACTGAGAGGGGTTAGGCCTTAGTCCACCTCGCTTAAATAGATTTAATTGTTTTTTGTAAATTTTCCAATTACACCTCTATTTTCCTACTTGACGACACCACCACGGATTCACCACACTCTTCCATCTTCTACTCCCCTAAAATAAAATTAAATATCCTAAGCCTCAAATGTTCCCGATTCCCAACGCTTGTCTTACTTGATTCTGACAATTGTTACGGAGTCATTGTTATTCGAAACTACAGTATATAGGCACTTGCGCGATCTTAACAGAATTCTCGGAGCTCAATATTTTTTACACCTTAATGCTGATAAACTGTGATTGTGATTGATAATGTGTGTATTCACAAAGAATTATAACGTTTTTTAACGGTGAAGGAAAACATCGTGATGAAACCTGCACATCTAAAAGTTCTTAGGAATTTCTTAGGTGTGTAGTCAGCCAACCTGCACTAGGCCAGCGTGGTGGACTAAGGCCTAAACACTCTCAGTTGTGGAGGAGGCCCGTGTCCAGCAGTGGGACGTGTATGGGCTGATGCCGTTTGATATCCATTGTTGGTAAATTGTTGTTATGAATATATGTATATCAAACCAACTATGTCTTAACAAACACCCAGACATTGCATAACTCTTTTCTTACAAAACAAAGGTCTCACAAGCGTGTAGCAGACTTATAAACGACATGCATTGTCATTATGGTGCGCTCCCTTCCATCCCGCGGGAGAAGTATAATGGAACACTATCAGTTTGTAATTCAAAACACGTCCCAGGGATGTTCTTCATATGAAAATTGTTTTTTGCAGTACGCCTCTGTACCGTTGATGGCTTGGCTAGATAAGCGCTTTAGTCTGATACTTTTTAAATCTAATCCCCAAAGTAGCTGAATTTAATTGCGAATATAGATAATACATGTGAAAAAAGGCAAAAGATAGTCAATAAATGAATTGCGAATATTCATCAATTTAGGTTGTGAAATTAATGGATTTTATTTTTCTAGTAATTTTTCTAAAACTGTCTCGCTGTACAAATATGTGCTGTACAATCTAGAAGTCTTAGGTTCGATTCCCGGGTGGGGTAAAGTGTTATTAGGTTTTTCTATTAGGAAATTCTCAGTAGCAGCACGGAGTCTGGAATTGTCCCCGAAAAACAACGATTGGCTCGACCCCTATTACGTGGGAGAAATAAACAATTGGCGAAATGTGGGTGCAGAAATTCACCTCTGCCTACCCCTTCGGGGAATACAGGCGTGAGGTTATGTATGTATGTAGTATGGTTATATACTCGTACCATACTGTAAGATTTTTTAAACATGTATTTTATGGGTTTTTTTTTTATTTATTTTTTATTGCCTCAGTAGGCAGACGAGCAAGCGGTCCGCCTGATGGTAAGCGGTTACCGCCGCCCATGGACTAAAGTAATGCCAGGGGCACAACCCAGCCGCTGCCTACCGTGAATATACAGTATACGTGGGTTTGAATATACAGTAGTCGTTTTGTTTCTTTTTAATTCGCTTCGACTGCAAATGAAACTACAAAAATAGCAGAAAACTCGCAAACTCTGCAACTCTGCACTTATTTATGTCGAGAAAACAATATTTTTCGGAAACTACACTGGGATTTGAAAGTAGAATGCTTACTGTACGAAAATACGAGAGCGGCCCTCGGGACGAATCTGCACATTTTGTAAACCAGGTCATGTGTCGAGTAGGTTATTTACGAAAGAATTCATAAATACGATAAATAAAAGAAATACTCCCAACAGCAACATCCATAGTCCAACCAACAAATACAATTCTTGAGTCATGGGTATCGGAAACTACGAGAGACTTTTCGGTCTCATAAACACTCAGACCCAAATATTTATGGATCGGACAAACATTTGTCTCGGTACAGAAATCCAAGCCGTGGGTACGTTCACAAAATGATTTATCAAACGTGTTTTAATATGTTAAGGAGGAAAAGGAAAAATAAATTAAATTTATGTCACTTACACGGCTTTCTTATGTCCTGATTTGTTTGATTGAAATACGTGTTATGAGGAGGTAAAACCGTGTCACAGTGTAATTTAATTTGTATAATCGTGTGAGGGTTTAGTTCTGCTGACATATCAGGCCACACATGTCTTACTGCTGGGCGCAGGTCTCATCTTCTATTTAGAGTAGGTTAGTCTTTGACCTATTACTTTGGCTTGTAACTAATGTGAGTTGAAGGATTTGATCTAAAAAATCTTTGTAAAGATTTTTTCATCATCATCATCAGCCCATATATGTACGTCCCACTACTGCGCACGGGCCTCCTCTACCGTTGAGAGGGTTTAGGACTTAGTCCATCACGCTGGCCTAGTGCGGGTTGGTGGACTAAAGATTTTTTAAGTATATCTATTAGTAAAATAACGTTGGTTTCCTTTATTAACACTGACAAAAAACAGATTCTCTTTAATTCGAATTGACATTTTTCTATGTATATGATGGGGCTATAATTCTTTTTCGATGGACTCTGTTAACTACTTTTTTGAAGACAATCCGCGTCTTGGATGAAGTCTGCCTTTGAGCCAGGATAGGTTTCCAATTTGATCCACGCATGATGTCTTTATTTTTTATGTATGTACAATTGGTATAAGTAAACACTTCAGCGATATAAAAGCTGACTAGGTCACTTTGTCAAGAATTCGTTTTCGAAACACGGGCAAAGTAATGACGAATCGCTAGTTAATGATATCACTAATAATGCACATGTTATCTATGAGTTATTTAATAAATATATTCGGCACGTAACGCACCCGAGGCGTGTTTCACTCGGCATTATTTGGACCTTAGATCTTATAATATTCATTTCAAATTAATTAGTACGAAATTTAATAATGCGCCCCAAAGAAATTCCATTGGGTGTTTTTGATGCTTTTGATTAAAGCTATGCTTTTGTATGGCTTTTTAAGTATCTATTTATATCAACCTACATACTAATTGCCGTCACGGGTTCACTCTGCTATTTAATGATGTTTCAGTGCTTATTTGGGCATCAAAATTTTCCCTGAAGACATTTCTTAACAATGTTTTTGTGTATTACTGCCTCTACGAGACAAGCTCAGCTTAGTGTACACGGAGTCGCGGGCAAAAGCTACTAATATTATAAATCACATTACATTTGTGATAGAATATTGCTTTAATTAATGATAACCAACTCTAAAACTGATTAATTGACGTCGATGACTCTGCTATCAGTCAATTTACATTACGTAAATTTAATTAGGAATTATGTATAAATCTAATGGGATTATGATCATGTTATTATATAATTTCGCTAATTGTGATCGCGCTGGTATTAAAATTAGGTCCACGATGTTATGACACAACCTTTAACAAATTTTATTTTTTTTGACATACATTTTTTGTGTAGTAAATATGATTGTTATTTTTTTGAGTGTCGAATGTTATTAATTTTTTTTAAGACTTAAATACGCCCGTACGTAAGCAGTGCTGGCCTAGAGGTTACAAAATTTAAAAATTACCGCCCAATATAAATTTTATCGTGTTTTTACAAATTATTCGAGGCCATTATATATCCCACCATTTTCAGATTAGTAAATAATAGTCTCTCTATTACCAGCATGGATTTCGCACTGGACGCTCAATTTTGACGAATTTAGTTCCCTTTATTTCTGATTTATCTGAAATGGTTGATGCAGGAATGCAAGTGGACGCAATCTACACGGATTTTAGCAACGCCTTCGATAGAGTGAATCATTCCATTTTGTTACAGAAGCTACAAGCCTTTGGTGTAGGAGGATCTTTACTTAGTTGCTTTCAGTCCTACCTGAGCAACAGATCTCTTAGTGTAGTAGTCGATGGGTATGAATCGCAGGTATATCACGCACTCTCCGGTGTCCCTCAAGGTTCCCATTTGGGGCCAGTGCTCTTTCTTATTTTTATTAACGATCTTACTTTTCGCATAAAGCACTGCAAAATGTCGTTATATGCCGATGACCTTAAAGTTTATCGTCCTGTAAAATCAATTAGTGACTCCCGATTGATTCAAGAGGATCTTAATGAGATTGTTAATTGGTGTAAATTAAACAGTATGGTTCTCAACGTTAGTAAATGTTTCCACATGAAATACACTAGGAAGAATAAGCCGCTTGTCACGGTGTATTAGATTGACTGCGCAACGATTACGGAAGTTGATGAGATCCGAGATTTGGGTGTTATTATTGACCATAAATTAAAGTTTACAGCACAGATTGATAAAATAGTTATCAAAAGCGCCCAAATGCTCGGATTTCTAAGGAGAAACACGATTGGCTTCAAGCCCCAAACTAAAGTGCTTCTTTACAACGCACTTGTGCGCAGCAATCTCGAATTTGCCAGTGTCGCATGGTCTCCATTTTATAGTGCTCACTCGCAACGCATTGAGAACATACAAAGAGCGTTCACTAGACATCTTGCATACTCTTGCAGTGGCTTCTCTCACAGAAACACATATAATCAACGACTCGCCAAATTTAACATGATGTTAATTTTTTTATTTTTTATTGTTATACTTGTACTTTTCGGAGAACGCTATGCACACCTTAAGTGTCATATATATCAGACACAGTAGCTAAGGAAATGTCATTAATAATAATTGTATTAATATATGTGATGTGGTTGTGCTATATAAATAAATAAATAATTAGAGGCTTAGGCGCGCGGTCGAGAATTTCGGCGGTCGCAGGTTCAAACCCCAGGCACACACCTTTTGACTTTTCGAAGTTATGTGTGTATTCACAATGAATCATCACTTGCTTTAACGGTGAAGGAAAACATCGTGATAAAACCTGCACACCTAAAAGTTCTTAGGAATTTCTTAGGTGTGTAGTCCGCCAACCCGCACTAGGCAATAGGCTGATGATGAAATACGCCCGTATCCTTGGAATCCTTGGTTATAATCTGACATCAGAAAGGGCGAGTCTAACTATTTTTTAGAGAACACTTACACTTACACTTTTCATGTTGCTACTAGGAATTTACCAATGAAAAACTTAATAATACGCATTTAGGCTAGCCCGCTGTTTCGTTTCTTGTAATACCCCGAAAATTACAATTACTCGACAGTTCCGTGGCGCAGTGGCTAGATACCAGCTTGTGAAAGCAGAGGTCGTGGATTCGATATCCGAACCGAGACAAATGTTTGTGTAATCCACAAATGTTTCGGGTCTGGGTGTTTGTGAGACCGAAAAGTCTCTTTTAGCTTCTGACACCCAACACGCACTTGTATCCTAGTGTGGGGTCAGAACTATGTATGTATGTTGGGTGTATTTATTTAATATTATTAATTGTAAAAGACACACATACACTACCGACAAAAAGTTTGGAAGCACCTATAATTTTTGTAAAAACAAATAGCAAATTGATAATAACAAATTTTATCGATGTTGTAATAAAATATAATATTATTTTAGTAATAAGAATATGGTTTTGTTTCATAGTTTAATTTTTGTTTTAATTAAGTACCTAATCATTCTTAATTAAATAATACTATATCTTATATTATTTCTAAAGTAATTGAGAGTATTAAAAGTGCTTCCAAACTTTTTGTCGGTAGTGTACATACATAAACTGACGCCTGTATTCCCTGATGGAGTAGGCAGACGTGCATTTCTGCACCCACATTTCGCCAGGTATGCATCAGTCCCACGTAATAGGGGGCGAGCCTATTGCCGTTTGTCGAGCACTTTAATTTTAAATGTAAAAGACTTTAATTAACTAATTTTAAATGTGAAAGTCGTTGAAGTGGTTGTTGATAATATTTTGTCATTCCAGCATGTACGGTGCGTCCGGCGCGGCGCCGAGGGAGGCGCGGGGGCGGGCGCGCGAGCGGCCCGACGTGTTGCCTGCGCCGGCGCCGCTCGCGGACCCCGCACCCCCGCCCTTGCCGCGCCCCGGCAAAGACAGCGTGGCGAGGCTCACCCTCACAGGCCTCTCTTATGTTGTTACTGTAAGTACTACTCTATCTATAACTACTTTGTTACTCGCGGCTCAAGTATGTGCCGTGCTCTCTAGAGGTCCTGAGTTCGACTCCCGGGTCAGGCAAAGCGTTATTGGTTTTTCTGTAAGGAATTTCTCAGTAGCAGCACGGAGTTTGAAAATGTGCACGAATAACGGCAATAGGCCGACACACACACAATTCGATTAAGATTCTATATGTAACCTCTAAACAAATGAGCGTTATGTTTATGCGTAAACATTCGACCTTTTATAGTGTGAAATATTTTTCAGTGTAGTCTGTGATATCTTTGAGAATAAATTTGATTGTCAGAGGACGGTAGTTTAGATAGCGCGATAATATCCGACGAACTATTACTGCCAGGCGCCACATATACAGTAGTTATCCTTAACTTCTTCCGCCTTAAGTGCCTACATGCTAGGTATATCCGACGTCACTGACCGGGCTTGTTTTAACAACCTTTAAAAGCCTTTGAGCGCTGAGTGAATTCTTTAACCTATTGGCGTTGCTATAAACGTTCAAACGAAACTATGAAAATTTAAATGCATTATCGTTTAGTTATTAAACTGCCGTTTTGTGTGAGGTAACTACTCTCCTGTGTGTCCTGGGAGACATGTCTTTTTATAGACATGTTTCGCAAACTATGATTAAGGTGACACCTAACAGTCCAATCCAATCCATCAGCCAATCGAAGTCCACTGCTGGACATAGGCCTCTCCCAATGACTTCCACAGGGACCTCTTGGAAGCAGCCTGCATCCAGCGACGTCCCGCGACCTTCACCAGGTCGTCCGACCATCTTGTCGGAGGACGTCCCACGCTGCGCTTTCCGGTACATGGCCTCCACTCGAGATCTTTTTGGCCCCATCGGCCATCAGTTCTCCGCGCTATGTGCCCGGCCCATTGCCACTTCAACTTGCTAATCCGTTGGGCTATGTCGGTTACTTTACCTAACAGTGGATGAGCCTATCTTCGTTTAGACATCTTCTCTCATCTTAGATCAGACAGCGTGCTATTACCAAGCATTTCCTAACGTAAAACTTAATAACAAAGCCGGTTCCAGGTACCTCTTGATGACATATTGAAGTTGTCATATCGCACGTCATTCAAGATCTATCTGTCATGACCTTATTTTGACGAGTGATAGCTCTTTACGATCCGTTTCCTGCACTTCAACTCCCTTCCTGTACTTTTATGGTGACTGGTTTTGACATTAAACGCTTCATAAAAGTTGTTCTTTAATGTAAAGACATATAATTATGTACACTATAGAAACTATCAAAAATACTTTGATCTGATTTGGCCAATAAAACTTATTTTTGAGTGCTTAAGTGTTGTAACTTTTATATAAACCAGTGGCGGTACTTCCATAGAAGCCCAAAAGCGTTACACGTTAATTGTATAATATCTATTTTATAACTGTTTATTGTGGGGTCAGGATATTATATGTATATGCCAAATTGTTTTTGAACATGAAGATTTAAAGCTTAAAGATTATTTTTCGCCGTTTTGTAAGGCAACCTGGACTTTTGACCTTCAATGGAAGTACCGCCACTGATATATATGTCTCCGTAAAATTGTAAACACCGTTAGATTATAATCTATCTAGCGAGATTGTAAACTGTCGAAAGATTGTGAACTGCTTACAATGTAACGTGTTATTATTCGAAGGCTGTCCCTGATTGGTCGGCCTTACAGTAGACCATTGTATATATTGTATTGTCCATAGAGTTAGGTTACGTAATTATAATTATAATAAAATAAAAATGTAATGGAAAAACACAATAACACTTTGCCTGACCCGGGAATTGAACCCGTGGTCATTAGATCGCACAGCAGATACGAGTAGTGGTGCCGCGAGACTACGAGGAAGTCACATTAGATTAAATGCGAGGCTTAAAGCAGCGAACATACGTATTCCTTGAATCTATATCTGCTTAAAGAAAAATAATGTTTTAATTGCAAAAGATATAAATATACAAAAAAAATAACGAACTCTAGTAAAATATTATTGCTATTAAAATATTGCGCCAAAAGCATTAACCACCACCTATTCTTCATGGGATATAAATTGATAATAAATGAAAATACGCTGATTGAAGCGTCCGCACGCATGAATCACTCGAAAATCTCATGACGTGTATCGTTAGCGTCATTATCCTTGTCGCTCCATTCCTTTGACGTGTACGTGCTCATGTGACGTCACCAACTACCTACCACACATATTCCTTCAAATGAGTTTAGTGATTCCGTTTTTCATTCATGCATTGAAGAAAAAAGTGGAATATGTTTTTTTAATTTTACTTTCGGATCTATTCATAGAGATGTCATTTATATTTGTAACTAGCTGTGCCCGCGACTTCATCCGCGTGGAAAATTAATTTTTAACAAGAAAGTTTATAAACTAAAAGTAGCCTTAGTTACTCCTTATTACATCAGCTATCTGCCAGTGAAAGTCCCGTTAAAATTGGTCCACCCGTTTCAGAGATTAGCGGGAACAAACAGACAGACAGACAGACAAAAATTGTAAAAAAACGTTATTTTGGTATATGTACCGTGTATACATCCATATGCATTTATTAAAAAGTGGTTATTTCAATGTTACAAACAAACACTCCAATTTTAGTTATTTGTATAGATATTCAATTTTTTTTTTCGAGATTTTTTTTTGTGTACAAAGTCAGAAGCGTGCACGTTTCGTTTGCACAACGATTTAAGTTAGTACTATATTTTTTTTTTTCTTACTATCAATTTGTTTGATAAATATAATTTTGAGATAAGATTTACTTTATTTCTTTCTACATAATGTATTCCTTTGTTAATATACATACAATAATTACGGTCTTTAACTATTCTGATTGTTAAAATAGCAGTTTGAATCAAAAACTCCATAGTTACTACAAAATTAAAGGCTGAGTTGTGGCCAAGACTTAAGGTCGCGTAGTATCGGCGACTCACGCAATCCACTACTGGCAATAAGATTAAGGATTTATGTGCCTCGTATAAATAATACAATTGTAAAATTTATCAAAGTGTCATAAAAATTCAACAAATTGTTGATAGTGATCAGGTCGTACTATTGAAATTAATTTCTTTTACTGATAAATCGCTTTCATAAATACCCTAAGACTAATGGTAAATGATTGTGAATATATTTGGATACAATCGTTTTTTTTACTGGTTATACCTACTGATATTTATAATTTATAAAATAGCAATTTTTCCGACTTTTATGAGATTATCGAAGAGTGAGTAATAGCTTATAACACACGCAATAACATGCGTTTGTCATACAATGTGTGACAAAAGTAGGTAATAGACTAGACAACGTAGACAAACTTTTGATAAAGCCGTAAATGGATGAACGGTTCTATCGCGGGGTCCAAGTCCAAGTACTTGTTAGTCAATCAAGAAAAGAATTGGTGTATTAGTAATGAACCCGTTCGGTCTCTTGAACTCATGAGTTTGAAACAAAATGAATCTCCTAATTTATTTGTCGTGTAACCTTTTTTTTAAATCACAAGCAATTTTAAATCACGTATAAGCCACGGCGCAATAGGATAATAATATTTTTAACGTGACTTATTACGTAACTATGAATAAAGATATCAATAAAAACAAATAATATAACAAGTAAAGTGATTTAAGCCTGTTATCCCTATTTACCTACTTCATATTTAAGAAATAATAAATATACCTAGTAACCTAAGGTCACATACATAGTTCTGACCCCACACTCAGTTAAAAGCATTATATAGCCCGTATCAGAAACTACGAGAGATTTCTGTGTCTGACAAACATCCAAATCCGAAACAAATATTTGTGGATTACACAAACATTTGTCTCGGTCCGGAGATCGAACCCGCGGCCTCACGTTTCACAAACTGATGTCTAGCCAACTGCGCCACGGGGCTGTAATTTTTATGCTTGTGCCACTTGTTTGCCTAAAAGGAAAATGCCATATATTTGTCATACGAAGTCGTTATTCAAAGTAATTGTATTTGGCACGGTTGAACACATTTTGCAGAATAGACAGCTGCATTTGGACATTGGCACATAGTTTGTGAATTTCCAACGTTTGACACAACGTAGGCAGTTTTATAATGTGGAATATTTCCGAATGGAAAGCGTTTCCAATAAATCTGCTGAAGTTGAAATTATAGAATAACTCTTTTACTATGTTACATATGACACTGAGACGTGGCCTCTCACTATGGGCCTCATAAGACGGCTCAGAGTCACTCAACGAGCTATGGAGAGGGCTATGCTCAGGGTTTCCCTACGAGATCGAATCAGAAATGAGGAGATCCGTAGGAAAACTAAACTAACCGACATAGCCCAGCGGATTAGCAAGTTGAAGTGGCAATGGGCCGGGCACATAGCGCGGAGAACTGATGGCCGATGGAGCCAAAAAGTTCTCGAGTGGAGGCCACGTACCGGAAAGCGCAGCGTGGGACGTCCTCCGACAAGATGGTCGGACGACCTAGTAAAGGTCGCGGGACGTCGCTGGATGCAAGCTGCTTCCAACAGGTCCCTGTGGACGTCATTAGGAGAGGCCTATATCGAGCAGTGGACTTACATTGGCTGATGGATGGATGATGTTACGTATGACAAAGTGTTTGGATGGCGTACGTGTTTACACTCATATGCCAGTCTCCTCGAAGGTTTGCTGGCAAGAGTATT
This sequence comes from Hemaris fuciformis, assembly GCA_907164795.1. Classification (NCBI taxonomy): domain Eukaryota; kingdom Metazoa; phylum Arthropoda; class Insecta; order Lepidoptera; family Sphingidae; genus Hemaris; species Hemaris fuciformis. Next base: position 13,778,358 of record OU015440.1, read on the forward strand.
GAATGACTCAAGAAAGAAGTTTTATCTATAGTGATTGACAACGTATTAATTAATGCGCGATGAACGAACCTCTGAGGTCTTAGCTGAGTTCTTAATTTAAATACATAGCCTATCGCTGTCCATTGCTGAACGTAGGCCTCCCTAAATAATCGCCAAGACCGGGATGGTCTTAGGCAGCCCTCATCCATCCACTACCCGACACCTTTCTCAAGTCGTCGGACCATCGTGCTGCAGGACGCCTCAGCGCGGTCTCCAATCCAACACTCGTCTGTTCAAAATTTAGTATAAAATATTTATAATAAACAATAGTTTTCTCCAATCACTCATTTGATATTTAATCTGGACTTAGATTTCTCAAAAAGAAGAATAAAACTTATACCAACAAGTACTCTAATTTTTAGGATATAATAATGTTTTGGAATTAGGTACACGCTAACCTTTTCATTACAAAATTCATAAATCCTTAATATTCGGTTATAGCTTCTCATAAAACTATAACCCTTAACCTCAAATAATATCCCCATTACATAATGCGGATGAATTAGGCCGGGATATTTCCTTGCTATAAATTAGAAAAACGATGTCTTTCGGCTGGAGGCGACCGTTATGGCATCGTAAATAATAGCTAAGAAGCTCCTGGTCCCCAATAAGGCAGGAATGTTTTTTCGTATCGAAATAGAAATGCTTCCGTCGCCAAGACGTGAGATGGATTCGTTATGCTCTAAAAATTGCTTCTTGATTTGTATAGAAATGAAATGAAATAATATTTATCCAAACTATTAATTGATGGGCAAGGAAAAGCAGTGATGGCCTCGAGGTTTAGGTGCGCGGTCGAGAATTTCGGCGGTCGCAGGTTCAAACCCCAGGCACACACCTCTGACTTTTCGAAGTTATGTGTGTATTCACAATGAATTATCACTTGCTTTAACGGTGAGGGAAAACATCGTGATAAAACCTGCACAGTGCACACCTAAAAGTTCTTAGGTGTGTAGTCCGCCAACCCGCACTAGGCCAGCGTGGTGGACTAAGGCCTAAACCATCTCAGTTGTAGAGGAGGCCCGTGTCCAGCAGTGGGGCGTATTTGGGCTGATGACGACAATCTATAAAAAAGTCGAATACATCACATAGATTCAGTTATCACTAAAGAAGAACGGTTGAGAAGGCTAAGATTATAAATATACATATACTAATTTAATGTCAAGAAAGCTATTACGTGCCTTATTGAAATAGATTCGAAAGTTGTCGTTTAATAATAAAGATCAAAGTAAGACCCACCTATCTCGATTAATATTTTGGATAGAATTAAGAACACATTTGTTAATATTCCGTATTACGTGTGTGCTCATGAAGACTCAATATTAATACTTAATTTGATGGGCAAGGCAAAAGTAAAATTCGACAAGTGAAAACTGTAAAATGTGTAAATCTGTCACGTGTTTTTTTATCATTTCATTCATTTTCATTATCAGCCCAAATACGACCCACTGCTGGGCACGAGCCTCCTATACAACTGAGTGGGTTTAGGCCTTAGTCCACCACGCTGGCCTAGTGCGGGTTGGCGGACTACACACCTAAGAAATTCCTAAGAACTTTTAGGTGTGCAGGTTTTATCACGATGTTTTTCCTTCACCGTTAAAGCAAGTGATATAATTCATTGTGAATACACACATAACTTCGAAAAGTCAGAGGTGTGTGCCTGGGGTTTGAACCTGCGACCGCCGAAATTCTCGACCGCGCGCCTAAACCTCGAGGCCATCACTGCTTCTATCACCGATAAAATTGAATTTATCGGTACCTTATTTTATTACTCGGTTATTTTTTTTATACATACCGATAAATTCAATTTTAAAGTTTCGTCTCGTAGAGTGTCACTTTATGTACGAACACAGTTTATCTGGGACTTCTTTGTAGCTTTTAATACTAATTCGATTGTAAGGCGTAATTCAAAAGCCTCAATAGTAAGTTACCCAGCGCTTCAACGGTAACATTAAATGGCGAACAAGTTTTCGGATCTGTTAGAATTCGCAGAAATCACTGAACTATGTGAAGTGTAGTATGCGAATCAGATCTAGGAGATTATCGATCCAATTCTAAGTAACAAGTTTTGAATTAACAGTATTTGATATTCAAACTAGGTCGAATTTAACGATGTGACGGTACTGTTGTAATAACTACAAAAACTGACTAAAAAAGTTTAGTAATTGAAAAGTAATATAAAAATGGGATAATATGTAAAAGTTTTTATGGGCTCTAGTAATTATTATTACTATTTCAGAATTCTTTATTTCCGAGAGTGATAAACCTTAAGCTAAAGCTATGTGTGTATTCACAATAAATTATCACGTACTTTAACGGTGTTCTCATTTCTTAGGTGTGTAATCCGCCAAACCCGCACTAGGCCAGCGTGGTGGAATAAGGCCTTAACCCTCTCAATGGTAGAGAAGGTCCGCGCCCAGCAGTGGGACGTATATAGGGTTGACGATGATGATGATGATGAATGTTAAAAGATCTGCCGCGAATCCGGCACGCGACATACTTAGAAGTAATACAAGCGACCCATTCGTAACACAATCCAAGCGGTATGCTGAATGGGTCTACCACTTTACGTCGTCTAGCACTTACGTCAATAAAAATACGTAGAAGAACAAAAATAGTATTATTCTTTAAAAATACCTAGAAGAACAAAAATAGTATTATTGACTGCCTCGTGGTCTCGCGGTACAAGTATGTGCCGTGGGATCTAGAGGTCCTGGGTTCGATTCCCGGGTCGGGCAAAGTGTTATTGGGTTTTTCCATTAGGAAATTCTCAGTAACAGCTCGGAGTCTGGAAATGTGCCCGAAAAACGGCAATAGGTTCGCCCCCTATTACGTGGGACTGACACATACCTGGCGAAATGTGGGTGCAGAAATGCACCTCTGCCTACCCCTTCGGGGAATACAGGCGTGAGTTTATGTATGTATGTATGTATGTATTATTCTTTCTTTTCTGATCCAGGCGGTGACGCGACGCTCCCGGCAGTCTACGTCAGCGCAATGGTCCCGTTCGTTTCGAGCGAGTGCCATATCTCCCCAGGATGACGCTGAGGTGGACGACGTGTTCTTCTCGCCGCCGACGTCGACGACGCCCTTAAACCAGCACCATGAAGAGGTGGAGAATGTTGAAAGCAAAGGGTGAGATTTGATATCTTTGTACGTTGCATACGGCCAATTTCAATAAATATTCCTGATCCATATCTCACAGTAGATCTAAATTGAACATTGAAAGTAATTTATTTGACAGCAAAATATACAAGCTTCAATCTGAATGGTCCATTGTTGGGATTGATCTAGAGATATACACAGGGATTGTTTATTGAAATCAGCCGTATTCAACAATATAAGTAATTTAGAAACTATCTCATCACAGCCGCCAACCCCGTTCGAAATCTCCACACATCTCTGTGTCTACGGGATTAGCTTGCCGTTAGCCTAATGTTATTATCTTAATAGAAAATAGATACAAGGTATTGGAATTATAGAGGCCCACTTCACGCAAGTGATAGAAACCCAAAAAAAACTTTACTCGTTTAAGCGTTTTGATTGCTTTTTATCATAAAGGACCTATGAGTTTAAAATATGACTTTTTATTTAGTAAATAGACTGCCTCGTGGTCTCTCGGCACAAGTGTGTGCCGTGCGATCTAGAGGTCCTGGGTTCGATTCCCGGGTCGGGCAAAGTGTTATTGGGTTTTTCCATCTGGAATTGTACCCGAAAAACGGCAATACGTGGGACTGATATATACCTGGCGAAAAGTGGGTGCAGAAATGCACCTCTGCCTACCCCTTCGGGGAATACAGGCATGAGGTTATGTATGTATGTATGTGTATTTAGTAAATACGGGAAACCTGTTTTAATTTTTATTTTACGTTGTTGTTTCCTCCCGAGTTTTATATTTTGATTTGCTATTGTGCTTCAAACCAAGAATCTATGAAATCTTATCAACTTCAGTCATCCAAATGACGGAATAAAACGGAACAGTAGCCTACTTGATCACTAAGCCTTTGAATCAATAGTTCACTCCAATTCAACTAGTCAATTCATATTTTAAACCAACTGAATCTAGGGTAGCTTCATCAAAATAGATTATTCATGCTACAACTGCCCTGATTGCTATGAAACATAAGCCACAAAAGTCATAAAAGAATTTAATTAGTTGTATATATACATTCTTAAAAGCACTTAATATAGAGCATTCAGTGAGTACATGTATACGTTGTTTTGGTTTAATAATGAAGGTATCTGTTCTAATTAATTCTATTTGGAATATAAACTGTTGGCATTAATTTGGTAAGTTATATTAGTATAATTAACTTGAAAAGTGGGATGATAATTTTGTATGTAAATAAATACTTAAATAATAATATATAAATCATTATTGAATAAAAAAAGTCAGGGGCAATTCTGAGTACGATTTAAAGCACATAAAATAGGCCAAAAAATTCGTTGACCTAGAATTTTATCCCAAGTCAAATTCATACCCTATATACTATTAAAGATTTGATGTTAATGGAAATTTCGTAGCGATCCGAATAGTAAAAGTGAATAATTACTCGTATATATAATACAACTTGTGTAAAATATAAAACCCACCATAAAGACCCAAGAAAGTATGAGGGATAACGGCCACTGTTTCCCTCTCAATCAGAGTAAACTTCTTTGTATGATCAGGTAGATTGGTCCGAATATTAAAAGAATGTTGACTTACATGAACATGAACAAATCGGTGTACCGTAAAGTAACTCAATCTGATCGCTAGTACGTTTTTTTTCAACTGTTTAATTTGTCAGTGAATATGTTTTTTTTTTGCAAAAAAATAAATCATATTGACACGTGTTAACTTGGTAAAAGCTTTACGTCAGTTATATTTTATGTAACTTTGTTTTCTTTTATATAAAAACATGTGTTAACGTATTATATTAATTATTTATATTTTTTTACATTCATCATCATCATCATCAGCCCATATACGTCCCACTGCTGAGCACGGGCCTCCTCTACAACTGAGAGGGTTTAGGCCTTAGTCCACCACGCTGGCCTAGTGCGGGTTGGCGGACTACACACCTAAGAAATTCCTAAGAACTCTTAGGTGTGCAGGTTTCATCACGATGTTTTCCGTCACCGTTAAAGTACGTGATAATTCATTGTGAATACACACATAACTTCGAAAAGTCAGAGGTGTGTGCCTGGGGTTTGAACCCGCGACCGTCGAGATTCTCGACCGCATGCCCAAACCTCAAGGCCATCACGACTTCATTTTTCTTTTTTACATTGCCTACATGATAAATAAACGATAATTTCATATCATTCTGCGGTTGTTGTTTTTGTAAATAAATTTTGTTTCGGAAACAATCTTCATCGATTTTTATACAAGGCAAGCGGGGCGCAGTAAGTTATCCCGGAGTGACATAAGTTCACCCAAATCTTTGTGACATGGGTCACGCGAGATTAAATCTTCGGATCGATCGATGTTCGTTACTCTATAAGTTACACGAGGGAGCTTGGTTTTTATTTACAAATAGTGACAGGGCATATACAGGATGTATTCAGACCGTGATCGGAAACTAAGGCAGGTAATAGCCACGGTGATTACAAATCTATTAGCGCTAAAGAAAATCCCGACAAAAAATAAAAAAAATGACTTTTTCCTAACAACCACATACATTTAATACCTATGGTTGTATATAAAACGTTTTTTTTTGTCGGGATTTTCTTTAGCGCTAATAGATTTGTAATCACCGTGGCTATTACCTGCCTTAGTTTCCAATCACGGTCTGAATACACCCTGTATACTTCAACCATAAGAACTATGACTTCGTTCAAGATTCCAGCAATCACATTGGTTTTACCATCTCGGTGAAATTAAATTCACTTAGTTGGTTTACTGTAAAGGACAGTAGGTAATTCGATTTTCGAATCACTGAAGACAAGTTTTAAATTTTATGGAAATTAATTGAGATAAGTAGTTTGCACATTTGCAGGTTTTTACAGATGTTTACTTTCATGATTAGGGTGAATGATAATTGTTTTTTGAAGCTAATTGCAATAGGGTCTAAAAAGAGCATGATCTGGTTTAAAATTGTTATCACCCATATGACACGCTTTAACTTTTGTACAGTAGATGCAATCTAGGCGAATATGAATATTCTACTGGTGGAAGGCATCATGTACTATAAAGCTAGGATTTTAAATTATTACAAGTTTTTCTAACAATACTTATACATTGGATAAATTGCCTGCATACGAGTTAATAGTCAAAAACTCGTATAAATACAAAATAAATTACATCCAACCCAATTGTTATCGTTTCATCAAATGATGTTCTTAAGAATACATTGAAGATGTTAAGGCTAATCAAAGAATATTTTTACAGAGCCCGATCCCCTTTAGGGTCGGGAGGAGTGGAGTACCGAAGGCCAGAGAGGAGTGTGTCGTGGGGTGCGGGGGGTGCGCGGATACACAGCCCTATGTTGGAACCTTTGGCGGACAATTCAAATCGAAGGCAATTTGGAATGGGTGTTGTTGGCAGATTCTTTAGGTGAGTAATGTTAACTATTGCAAATAGTTATGTCATGTTTTATTGTTATATTGATACGGAAAATTGAGGTGGTGAGAAGTTAAGACTTCATACTAATAGGCCTACTGGCAATTGACTTCATGATTTCCAAATTATAAAATGTGTTTTACCGTAAAGCGCAGGAATCTTTTATTACAAGGCAAGTTTGAAATGTATCAGAGGTAAAAACACTCGAAGGACATTATAAAATGCTAAATGACAAGTAAATCTGTCATCTAATTGTCAAAAAAAGATAAAATTGAGGAGAACTATTTTTCATTAATTTAATGTAAGCGTTTATCAGAAAAAGTTTGTCAAATTATGAATTACGTAAACCGACAAAATTCGACACAAAAGTCGATACCAAAAACATTACAAAATCAATAACTAATTGAAAAGTTAGTGAATGTCGCCCCCTAGATATCGTAAATTCTATACAAATTCTCCATTATAAGTTCATTTGACGCACTTACGCACTAATATTGAGACCGTACAAAATCCCGTTCAAAAGCTAATTACCCGCCGAATGAGTTTATTCACGTCGCGCCAATTATTTCGCCGAATTGGTTTCCAAATTAAATTTAACGCTAACAATTTCACGCGCTTTATTTATGATCGCTGAAATTTCAACTTTTCAACGTGCCACAATTCCTCTGGCATGTACAATTTCTTAACTAATCAAATAGTTATGACTTAAACTGTCGCCCTCTTCGATTCGGTTAATAGGGGCAGATGCAGAAATAAAAAAAATTAAAACGATACTACTGTTATTTCTCTCAACATTCTGTATGATGAAACAACGTTAAGATCAACTTTTGCTATGGATATCAGGCTACGAGAAAGTTTTTGGTCTCCTAAACAAATATTTTTGGATTACACAAACAATTGTATTTGTATGCGCTATGGTCTGCGCTAAAGACGCTGTCAATGGCTGGATGTATGATAAAAGAGTCAAAAGGGGGGTGTCCAGATATATGGTACTGAATAGTGTTTACCTATATGTATAAGTGCGTATGTACGTAAAAACTGCACGGAAAGAATATTAGTCCAAGCGCCGGAGCAAAAAAAGTAGGTAAGTAAAGCATCGTTCGGGACCTAAAATTTCAAATAAAAAAAGTTTCAAATAAAAAAGATGGAAAATATTATTATCTACAATAATAATTCCTATAATTTTTGTCGTACGATGCGCGGTTCGCGAGATATTCGATAAAACGTGTTTTCCAAGATGGCGGCTGAAGTGAACCCCCCCCCCCCCCCCCCCCCGCGCCAACTTGGATTTACATTCAGGGGACACCCTTGAACATATTCCAAAAAAAAAACAGGTCCCGTACGTTGCAAAAAAAAACCCCCCGGCGCTTGGCCTATATGTAAAGAGCAGGAAATGCGCAAATGAAATTGTTGCAACTAAGCCAATATTTGTATAAGCAATAGTAGGTATTGTTGTTATCTGGATCGTTAGATGTCCAACAATAAAGACTTACTCAGAAATACGCGAAATAGCTTCTATAATAGATTCATTCACTTAGCGATTCACGTAGCCCAGAGTTGGTTGCATTACCGCTCCCATCAGTTTTTATACGCTCCAATTGAATAGAAATTTCCCTTTAAATTGCAAATGATTCCCATCGGTCATCGACGTGGGTTCGGAATCGATCCGTCGCATAATTAAAGAGCTCTATAACAAAGACCTGCACGTTCGATGGGGTTGTTTTTATCCTACCTGAAAGGTAAAAACTGAATCCGATGACTTTCTGCGTCTGTAGATTTTTTTTCTGTTTCGGCAAAATGCTGTTGAAGAGAAGTAAATTTTTTGTTAAAAAGAGTTTACTTGGGCTTGAATATTCTCACTGCCTCGTGGTCTCGCGGTACAAGTATGTGCCGTGCGATCTAGAGGTCCTGGGTTCGATTCCCGGGTCGGGCAAAGTGTTATTGGGTTTTTCCATTTCAAAATTCTCGGTAATAGCACGGAGTCTGGAAATGTGCCCGAAAAACGGCAATACGAGCCTATTGCCGTTGCCGTTGCCCCCTATTACGTGGGACTGATACCAACTTGGCAAAATGTGGGTGCAGAAATGCACCTCTGCATACCCCTTCAGGGAATACAGGCGTGAGTTTATGCATGTATGTATGTGAATATTCTCATTGCAAAAATTATGTTAACTATCTTAGCCATTCGATCTCCTTTCAGGGAAGTAAGAAGAGAAAATGTTTTTTAAACTTTTGATTATTGTAATAACTGTATACTTTTTAAAGTTCAATTGAATCGTCAATTTAAACATCTTAAACAAGTTTAATTAATATTTCTGAAGTTACTTATGCTAAAAGTATCATAAAAATTATTATTGCAGGTAAATTCGTAACAAAATTTTCAAATATGTGTCTTTTGAATACCATAGAAGAATATTCAGCGAAGAAAGTTTTGATATTAAATGTACACTTAGTTTTCTCTTCCCTCGACATTCCTATTGGCTTGTTTGAAACGAGCGTCGTATCATGAGTATATGGCAAAATAAATTACGTCCCTCGTCATTTCCACGGCGTATTAATTCAAAAACCCATTACGGCAAGTTTTAAATGGAGGTTCTCGTAAACAGCGTAATATATAGGGGCTCAGGTGAAATATGGGCCGGATCATGCGCCCGCTACGTATATTATTTTTAATCCTCGCTAGTGGTTTTTAAGTGAGATTCATTACGATTGCCTGTTCCTAGTTCAAGAAAGGAGTTGAGTATTACATTGTTTTATGTTTATTGTGCTGCAATACGAGTACTTTTTCTCGGTTTATGTTTAGATTGGTAGTTTCGTTTTTGTTTTATTCACGTAAGCTTTTATTTACTATATTATGTACCTTCTGTTTTATCAGTTGGCGGAGTGCAATCGAAATTTCACGTGTTCGATTACCGAGATTGGTAAGGTGCGTCTGTTTTCCCGTTAGGTTACTTTCAGCAGCAGCGAGGTGACAATAAACGAAATTAGTCTGAATACTATTTAGTTCGATAATTACCTAGTAAAACAAGGATGTAGAATTTTTATTCTGCCTACCAGTGTAGGTCTAACCGTGATTATGTCTATTATATTAGCGATAAAAAGCAATAGTAAGTGAAAAAAAGGTATTGATGTCACAATAATCTCTGGGAATATGTAATGAATAAGAGAAGGACTCCAAAATATTATATTAAAATTTACCTTTCTCTTCCTACATCTTCATCCTTGGTGGTCTGTAAAAGATCGCCTTATGCCATAAGACCGCCTATTGTACTAATTTAGTCTACTGTACTCCATAATTTTAATCTAATGTGTACAATAAAGTTTTAAATAAATAAATCCTCTTCACAGGCGATCTCTTCGCAAGTCGATGACGCGTCAAGAAGACATAGCTCGGCAGTTGGACGAGCTGACGGACTACCGGCCTTATTTTACGTGGTGGGTGAGCACGGTGCAGACGTTGGTGCTGCTGCTCTCACTGCTGTGCTACGGCTTCGGGCCAGTGGGATTCGGCAGGCACACGCATTCGGGACAGGTGTTGGTGAAGAGTTTGAGTTTGCAGCAGGTGAGTTGAATTTTCAAATTTATCGAAAAATTCTGTGAAACTATTTGTTGTTGCATGAAGATGATAATTAGTGTTCTATTCATATTGGCCGAGCCTGCTCTATAAAGCTTGTAAAGTTGTAATAGCAGCAGTAGGTGTCAGGCTTTTAACCAGTTCTAACATAATAAAATAATAAAAATGCAGTCTAAATAAAATAAAATAACGAAAAAACAAAATCTGCAAAGAAATAGCCATGAGTAGGTATTGAAGCTCTGTTAATAATTTATCGAGTTATGATTATGGTCACTAGTCGCTTTATAGGACAGCTCATGTTTATGATATTTTAAGGGTTAATGTATTTTGAATGTTTGTTATTATTTTATGCTCTTCTCTAATACTTTCGACGAAAACGGAGATGGTTTGTTTTCACTTCAACGACAATATGATTTTGAATTGTGACAATTTATCTGTGAAGATAACGCTTAAACTCGATATTTATTCTACATATGTAATAACATACAATGCGTTTGATCTGGAAAAATGTTCTTCAAAATAGCTTTTTCATCGAAACATATCATAAGGAACTAATATTTCCAAGACATTTGCGGATGCCACGCTCATATCTTACACTTCAACGGGTGAATATAAAAAAGCCTTCGTGCGGTCCCCTCGTAACTCGGCTGTTTGGAGTTTACAACTCGGAAAGATCATTGTACTTTCGTTCTCGTTCATCGATCTTTAGGATACTCAGTCATTTTACGCAGGAACTTCTTATCGCTAAGATCTTGAATAGGTATTTTTTTGCATCTTCTGGGTAGATTGAACTTAGAATACTTGGGCTGCAATAATTACAGGATTCTATCGTTACAAAATTTTGAAATCCTTTTTTCTTATTTTTGTTTTTACATTTTTATATCAGTTGTAAGGCATTATGATAGTTTCAAAACTAATTTTGTCTATGTAGTCACAATGCCAGGATGGTATAACAAATTCCTGCTGAAGTTAGCTAATCCTAAGACATTAATGGTATTTAAGTGAAGTTTAGACCTCTTTACCTTTTACGTGACTCATTTTTTCCTCTGTTTTTCTGTAGCTAAATCCATTTGTTTTAATTATACCGTCAGTAATTCTGTAAAACAATTTCTTTCGGCTGCGGGGTCGTAAACGTCGAAATGGTCTTCTATTACTACTAAAATTGTAGTTCCTAACATTACTAAAGCCATTTTTAGTTTGAATTTTGCTTTTTCTGACGCTAAAGTAGTAAAAAGTATTATATTTTGAATAACAGTGCCATTCACCCCATTTTCCCAACTCTCTATTTTTACTGTAGTTAAATGCTTTAAGTACGGGTTTTGCTTCCAAAACGTATAAAAGCATTGATATATTATTACAATTTTCTACTTGTATAGTATTTTAATGCACAACGACTACAATATCCTGTATAAAATGTGTTTGTGTTTAAAAATCTGTAAAAAATCTGTTTAATTTTTTTTCTCAACTCAGACATTGTCTTGAAAATTAAATGACATAGGAAGAATTGAGACCGAAAATATTTTTGTTAAGACAAACGTTAACAACCTCTTCAAAGTTTTTTTTTTTAATCTATCATTGTTATCTGTCTAATATATTTGGGTACTCGGCAGCTTTATCAACGAGACAGACTGAACTTATGTCGATTTTACGAGTATAGCAAAGATAGTTTTTATAGCAATTTTGGAAAGCTTGTGATGAAAGTAGTTAAAATTCTCTCTGCATAAAAGTAATGCGTAGATTTCCTTTACAGCTTAGTTTAACAAGGTTAAACGAGACAAAGCACTCAGACGGAATCCTTTCCTTTAGATTTAATGTTTGAGAATGTTCTAGAAGCATTCTAGGTTTTCTACATACTGGATTGTTACACAACTGTGCTGGAACACTCAGATATATACCTGGAAAGTTTTAAAACTTTGAAACGTAGTGTGGTGGGGCGTAAGCGTGTTCTTGATAATGAAATGTTGCCAACAATGAGACTAATTTAAATGTGTTTGCGAGTGAAGTTGTAAGTAACATTGAAACATGTTTCAGCATAAATATGGTTTGGGGTTGTAATAGGTGATTTAAGGAATGATGGTTGGCTCTTTTGATATTTTTACGCCTGTATCTTCGAAGGCGTAGGCTGAGTTTTATTTCTACATCTACTTTTAGCTTGTCAAGTTCAAGTACCATAACAGGCTAGTCAATTTTCGTGTACTTACCTTGCACATTTTGGTGCTGCTACTTAGGATTTTCTACCAAAATTATTTAGTAATACTTTGCCAGATCTAGGATTTAATTACGAATCCACTTCCTGCAAACTCAATACTACTTAGGGACACTAACAAGACCGTCTTAATGTTTTCAATGTTCTAGTATTTTGTTTCCAGTCCTGAAACTTTTTAAATGAAAACTCAACTAGGCATAAGTAATTTATTACTTATACCAAAGAAATCGCCCGACTCATAATATAATATAGAATAGTTTTGGTATGTAAATTTGCGGTCCAAAATAAAATGTAGACATTAAATTTTACTCGACTTAGTGCCACGGGTTCATTATCATGATGGATGGAGTTAAAATCAATAGATAAGTCATTAAATATACTCGGTATTGGAGTAAAAACATAAGCTTAGAATGTTATGCAAATACTAAATGAGCGAGCATGTCCTACCGATGAAACAACAGTATAGTGCCTACATGTACTGCCAAATACAATGAAAGCGTTTATTTACATAGTCCTATTTGGGTCATCATTAATTATCCCTGTATTTCGCACAACATATTAATAATTAGCAGGCCACAAAAGGATAGACGCGGCGTGTATGAGATACAAAGTAAGCGCATTAGCGTTCCGGAATATAGGTCGCATACGCTTTGTGACTTACTGTCTTTTGTCTAGTTTTTGCTGCTTAGAGCAATCTTTCACGATGGCGCGTCTTTAGAAATGTACCGGGTACAGTCCACCTATTTTCGAGGTCAAACTATTTCTGTTTTACATTCGTGGTGTGTGGTCAGCTTGTAAGTTTCCAGTTGTTTTTAAAGAGAGAAGAGATAATTTAATTTCTCTTATGGCCGAATACTGAAACGCTACCTAATCTGAGGGTGACTTATATTTAAGCAGTATATACTTAAAAAATGTCATGTAAAAGAACATTCTGTGGTAATGTTGCCATTTATGGAAATTTAAGTGGGCATTAGTTAATCACAGTCTTAAAACCGATAAATAATGTTTCAGTACCGCTTAAATTATAACAGCCACTTGAATATAAGTCGCCCTCAGATTAAGTAGCGTTTCAGTATTCGGCCATTAATCCTTAATACTTAAAATTATGTTTACATCTATATATTTTTTATATTGGTACTAGTAATTATTTATAATTATTTATTGGAGAACTCAATTAAATTCTTACATGGTACCAAGTGTTTTTTAAATTGTTTTGTTTTTTCTTCTATCCACATCAAAAATGGCCAGTAACAACTTATTTAATTTTCGAATATCTTGTTCGCAGGTGGAATGGGAGGAGCCGGCATCGTTCTGGCTGGGTCCCAGGGCGGCCGATCTGATCCACCTGGGCGCTAAGTTCGCGCCGTGCATGAGAAGGGACGCGAGGATAGCTCGGGCGATAGCGGCGTCGGCGCGGAGGGAGAGGGACACTGCTTGTTGTATACGCAATGACGATTCTGGATGTGTACAGTCGTCTAAGGCTGATTGTTCGGTAATACACAACTCCATACCTAAAGATATTCACAATTTAGTTTTAGTACTCTGAAAGACAAAAGCCTTAGTAATTTAAGTTTTAATAATTACGATTGTATATATTTTGAATAATGTGCTGTATTTGAAGTTGTTGTGTTGTAGTGTTGTTGTTTTCTCATAAACATAGGAAGTTAAATTGTTGGTTATTATCTTTACACGCTCACTAACAGATAAGAGGATTAGTTCCAAAGGTAAAAAATATTGTAATATTTTATTAATTACTAAGTTTGCTTTTTGTTGTTATTGCATTTGGATGTCTTTACTAAATCGTTGTGAGGTCTATGCTTATACAGGCAAGATAACAGAAAGACTAAAGAATGTTATTTTCGGTCTGGTAAAGGGACATCCTAATGTAAAATGTACCTATAATTTGACATATATGCATACATTTTCGAAGTTATGTGTGTATTCACAATGAATTATCACGTACTTTAATGCTGAAGGAAAACATCGAGATGAAACCTGCACACCTATAAGTTCTTAGGAATTTCTTAGGTGTATAGGCCGCCAACCCGCACTAGGCCAGCGTGGTAGACTAAGGTCTAAACCCTCTCAGTTGTAGAGGAGGCCCGTGCCCAGCAGTGGGACGTATATGGGCTGATGATGATGATGATATGTATACATATGTGGTATTTATGTATTGTCAATTTCGAGAGTTATTTTTTGTACTCAATTGCAATTTATTACAATTTCAGAACACGATATCAACGTGGAAAAAATGGTCGTCGGGTGATTCCGGGCCGGGTGGTCGAATATCGGGCTCAGTATGCGGGCTGGATCCCAAGTGAGTACATAAAATAGATAAATACATCCAACAGTCGCAAATATAGTTCTGAATCCACATTAAGATACAAGTCTTGTTTTGTGGAATCCAGAAACTATGAGAGACTTTTCGGTCTCACAAACACCTGACCCGAAACAAATATTTTTACATTATAAACTCACGCCTGTATTCCCCGAAGGGGTAGGCAGAGGTGCATTTCTGCACCCACATTTCGCCAGGTATGTGTCAGTCCCACGTAATAGGGGGCGAGCCTATTGCCGTTTTTCGGACACATTTCCAGACTCCGTGTCATTACTGAGAATTTCCTAATGGAAAAACCCAATAACACTTTGCCCGACCCGGGAATCGAACCCAGGACCTCTAGATCGCACGGCACATACTTGTACCGCGAGACCAAACATCAACATTTTGGATCAAACAAACATTTGTCTTGGTGTGGATATCGAACCCGTGGCCTCTAGTTTCATAAGCTGGTGTTTAGCCAACTGCGCCACGGGGCTGTGAAAATATTTTTTATTTGCCGGCATGACACGGCAATATTACTAAAGATATTTTCACAGCATCCTTTTTATGTTTAAACAGTTATAATCATTTATCAGTCGTAAATTTCGTCATAGTGACCTACACAAATACGTCGCGTTCATGAAAAACATTCTATGGCTCCTTTTAAAAGATTTCGTACTTCCGTACGTACGTCAGTATTCCCCGAAGGAAGAGTATTTCTACACTATTCCAGACTCCGTGCTGCTATTGAGAATTTCCCAATGGAAAAAGTACTCATTACTCGTCATTATCATCATTGTCATCAGCCCATATACGTCCCACTGCTGGGCACAGGCCTCCTCTACAACTGAGAGGGTTTAGGCCTTAGTCCACCACCTTGGCCTAGTGCGGATTGGCGGACAACACACCTTCGAAAAGTCAGAGGTGTGTGCCTGGGATTTGAACCCGCGACCGTCGAGATTCTCGACCGCGTGCCCAAACCTCGAGGCCATCACGACTTACTATTTAAACAAAACCGCTGGAATTTGATTTATATGTATATGCGCACACACTCTCCATAGATCGCTTTCAGCAATTGACGGCCTTGGGCTGATGATTACAATACGTATGAAAATAAAATTAACATCCACATAAATGTTTTTTCCAGATTCTGCGAAGCACCGCGTTCAATAGCACCGCACGAGTGGCCAGACGACATCACCAAGTGGCCGATATGCCGAAAGTCGGTGTTAGATGGGTCGGCGGCGGCTGGTCGGGCGGGCCATGCAGCCGAGCATATGGCCTGCGAAGTCATAGCCCATCCGTGCTGCATAGGGGTTCACGGGCAGTGCGTCATCACCACGAGGGAGCACTGCGACTTTGTCAAGGGTTATTTTCATGAGGAAGCGTCATTGTGTTCACAGGTTGGTGGCCAGTGTTGTTGTCCGTAACCAATCAATGTAAGAGTAGAGTTTATTAGTATACGAGTGTAGTCTACCCTTCAGACGGGCTCCATTGAACGTCCTTGAAATTATACCGTTGACTCTGAAGCTGAAAGTGTGAAAGTTGCTGTTTTTTACTTACATATTTACGCTCAAACGGCTAAAAGATAACGATATAGGTTTAGATATAGATGGAAATTGTCAAAGAATGTATTCTCATTTTTAACAAATTGAATAAAACAAATTGTGGCTTTAATCTACTTTATATATGTAAACCGAAAAATTTCCTGCAAATGGTTCCTTTTAATTCCGGACGGTAGTCGAAATAAGTGAAATTAGGCAAGAAAATGTATTTTATTCTAGGGAAAGATAAACTTCACGTTTTGTAATAAAAATAATTGTGACTCTGGCTGCATTAGTAAAAAGTCTTAAAGTGCAGATAATCTTCTTTCATAAGAATGTTCTTCTTTCAAGTACATTTTCCTTGATTATGTACATTGCATAATAAAACATAGCGGTCACACTGTACTAGAATAGACTGATTCATCATCATCATCATCATCATCAGCCTCTTTCACGTCTACTGCTGGAGATAGGCCTCTCCTATGGCACGATCTTCGGCCCTCCGCATCGAACCACCATCACCTTGCGAATATCGTCACCCCACCTAGCCAAAGGTCGTCGTCTACGTTTGCCGGACTGCCTATAGACTGATTGACTAACATTATTTACCATTCCAGGTGTCTTGCTTAGACGATGTGTGCGGCATGCTCCCGTTCATGAGACGGCGTCGTCCAGACCAATTGTACAGAGCATGGACGTCGCTCTTCGTGCACGCGGGGTTGCTGCATTTAGCAGCCACACTGGCCTTGCAATGGCTCTTCATGAGGGACCTCGAGAAGATGGCTGGGCCTGTGCGGATAGCGGTCATATATCTAGGCAGTGGAGTAGCGGGGAATATGGCCTCGTCTATATTCGAACCGTATCGAGCGGAGGTATGGAGAATTTTGTTTAGAACCCCATTTTACGACAAGTAGAATATTGCATGTATAGTAATGACAAATTTTAATTTTACAGGTTGGTCCAGCCGGATCACACTTCGGTCTGTTAGCATGTCTCATAGTGGAAGTGATTGGTGCGTGGCCAATACTAAGGCATCCGCGGCGCGCGATACTCAAACTAGTGGGAGTGGCGATAGCGTTGTTCTTGTTAGGTCTTCTGCCTTGGATAGACAACTTCGCGCACGTCTTCGGCTTCGTGTTCGGTTTTCTATTATCGTACGCGTTGCTACCGTTCATCACGTTCGGGCCGTACGAGAGGCGGCGCAAGATCGTGCTGGTGTGGGTGTGCACGGTGTCGGCGGCGGGCATGGTATTCGCCCTGGTGGCGTTGTTCTACGCGGCTCCCGCCTACGAGTGTGCAGCTTGCGCGTACTTCACGTGCCTACCGTTCGCCCCAGACATGTGTGCCTCGCAGGACGTGCGCGTCCGCCAGCTGGACGGGGTATGACGGCGCGCGGCCCGGGCGCCCCCGCCGCCGCCGCCCCCCCGCCCCGCACCGTCACCGCCCGCGCCCCCCGCCGCCTGCCCGCCGCCCCGCGCGCCCCGCCGCCGCGCCGCCCGAGCCTAGCGTCCGCCCGCGCCAGCACCTCCGCTGCTCCACTCGCCGCACCGACGGAAGAACCCACATCGAACCCGCCGGTTGGAAGTTATGCGACTGAAATATTTAAAGTCCCGTGGAAGACGGAGAGGCCGAAACATGACTATTACAGTACTCAAGGAACAAGTGCAGATGTGAATGGATGTGCGAGTGGGTCGTGCCACGGATTCATAAATAAAGAATCATGGACTCAGCTGTGTCTTCACTTGCGTTACGTATATTACTAACGATGCTGTTTTCATTATTACCTTCGTTGTTATGCCCCAGGAACGAATTCCTCACGTAATCCCGACCCGTTCTAGCTAATAGACGATTGTTGTAAATCTTATAATGAGCTAGCGGGTAATTGAGAATTTGAAACTTACCGAGTGGTGAAATTTGTTAAACATATTTTATAAGGTTACTTTTGTGTGCGTGTAAAGAGTGTTAGGGTCTATTTTGAATGTGATGATCTTTCTTTGGACTTTATCATAGTACAAATCGAAAACACTGTGAATTCTTCAGCTAAATTGGGAAATTGGTTAGAAGTTTTTTCGATGACAGCGATTGAGCTTTGTCATTCTGTAGCCGTCAGCTATAGTGATCATTTTAGTCGATTAAAGAAGTAAGATCGATTTCTGATAATGGGTTTGCAATCAGTTCTATAACTAGGAAATTAGATATACACAACAACTGTTGGAATTATTTAGATCTTATACTGTGCCTATATAAAGCACCTTTTGTATATTCTTAGCTTTAACAATCTCAATGAAAGTGATATCGTATTATCATCCATTTCAAATATTACCACAATAACCTCAATTGCTTTAATCGAAGAAACTCCCAACCACATTCCCTTTGTAACAATCCACTTCTTTTCACAACATTCATGTAATTTCAAATTTTGCTCGTTTTGGAGATGTAAATAAATGTAATATACATTACTTGTGAGAGATAAGTGAGCATTTACGTGTGAATTATGTTGTCGGAGTGCATGTTACTGGAGTTAAGTTGTGACGTGGTGCATTGTACATAGATGTGGATATGGTTCGTATTGTTTCAAAATTGGTGGCAGTTTTGGAAGTATATTCAGACGTAGTAAATTCCTCATGGACAGGTATGGTTTACGCCTTTTTTCTTTAGTTTGTTCTGTTTAATTTACAGATGTTTCAAAATCGACATATTCAGGGTTATGGAAAATTTGCTAAAAAAACAAAAATGCTAATTCATTATGGATTATGAGCGTAGTGTTATGCTCAACCCTTTGAGACTGTGAATCAGAAAATTAATCAGAATCGCAAGCTATATCGACCACAATATTACTAGTTCTGGAAATGACATCGTTGTTTCTGAGATTAAAGAGGTTAGTATTTTTATAAAAAGTCAATCGTGTAATGTAAATTCACTTACTCGTACTAATTTTCTTTACATTTCATAGAATATATTTTCAGGGTTATGGAAAATTTGCTAAAAAACAAAAATGCTTATTCATTATGGATTATGAGCGTAGTGTTATGCTCAACCCTCTAAGACAATGGATTCGAAAATTTATCGGAATCGCATAACTATATCGACCAGGATTTTACTAGTTCTGTAAATAACATCGTTGATTCTGTGATTAAGGAGGTTAGTATTTTTATAAAAAGTCAATCGTGTAATGTAAATTCACTTGCTCGTACAAATTTTATTTACATTTCATAGAATATGTCTTGTTATAAGACTTTTGAGAAGTTGTTTTTTCAGTTTCTCTTGAGATATAATTAGAAGTTCTTCTACATTAAAGTAAATAATTTCTATGTTGATTGCATTTTTACATAAGAGAGTTCAGTTTATACTTCCAATACTACCACCGACTCAACCATTTGATTTAAAATACCAAATTACCAACGTCACGCCACAACGGACTCCCGTAAAGGTGTCAAAATATAAATAATTTAGTATATTACTAAATAATGTAAATAGTGTGTTAAATAAATTTGATATTTTCATCTATTATGTTCACTATATTATACGCGTATTCATTCTTATATCTAAGTATCACTAATCAATTTTAATTTCGTCAATTTATATAGCTAATCATGAAGTCTGCATAGGATTATATTGTTTTAATATATTCTAGGTATATGAGCAGTTTAAATTAGACATTTATTTAAAGTTGTGTTGTTGGAATCATACTTAGCTTACGATACTGATACGTTTTAAGTCACATCGGATATTTTCGGTTTTTTGGCAGCAAACTACTACAGGTACCTATAGTAGTTTTTAAGACATGTAGGCATGGTATTCTAGACAAGAAACAACTTCTATCTAATATACATGCAATGCAATGCCATTTCTATCATTTTTATGTGTTATAAATCTGACTGCTGTCAAACTCAAGAAACAGACATTTTGTATACGCTGATTTAAATTGGTGATTCCAATTGAAAGCAAGGCAAAGGGGTTATAAAAGAGGAGCTAAAATTATTTGAGTTCTAAATCTAATCATGCGACAAGACCTAAGTATTTAACCCAAGTATTTTGAACTAAAAAAATTATTTGTCTGAACATTGTCGAGGTAGTGTGAATTGAAATTGTTGTTATGTAAATAGTTGTATTGTTTGTTATTTCATTTATTTACTTCTATTCCCACCACATATACCTACGTATGCCATCACTTGGTTTATTGAGTTAAATAAAGCGCTATTCATAAGCCTTTATTAAATATAGTTTAAATTTCTGGGATAAAGTTTTAACAGTTAACACTGTAATTGTATGCAGCAGTTTAAAACATCATCATCATCAACCGAAAGATCTCCACTGCTGGACATAGTCCTCCGCCAAACAGCTTGAAACATGTTTTAAGAATGATTACGAGGTTCTTCCACCATATCAGTTTTTTTGCTTGGGGCTCCATTTTTTCCATCTTGGTATCTGTTCTTTGAATGCTTAATTTCTTTACTGTCTGGTACTTCTCGTTGTTTATGTCACATTGTTTGGTGTACCAAGACAAAAATGTTAACAATGACCATTTGTATTTGGTAGCCTCCAAGGTGCAGTTGTTTAGACACAAGATCGTGAAGCGAGATGCAAAGGTTTCGATGACATTCACCAAAAAGTCTCTTTTAGCTCCTGATACCAACGACACAAAACTTGGATCTGAATATTTTTCTTTAGAATTTAGATCCCGTAGTGAGTGCATTCAATTATCTAATATTATCCAAACTTAGTTTAGGTTGGAAGTTATGACATGATTTTATAATTGGTGATGTAGATTTTTATGATCTTATAAAAGTATTGCTATATTATTTGCTATATTAGTATATCTGATTTCAAATTGTTTGATATAGAGTTAAACTCATTTTAGCCATAATTATTTTTGAACTTTTATATATTTTAAACCGAAAGGAAGGAAAAAATGAAACCCCCAAGGAGGGTTGGCGTCAGGCAGGCGGCCGGCTGTAAAATATCTGCCAAAACATTCATGCATTAAATTAAAACATACTGCGCCGACCCCAAATAAAATTGGCAGCAGGGCAAGGCAATGATGATATATTTTTAACCAAAGTCGTAATGGGGTTTGTAAGCCTATTTTATCAAGAAAATACTTACAACATTGTAATAGGTACTACACGTTCTCTTTGTCTTTATTCGGATAAGTAAATCCCACGATGACGTTTCTTGTGAAATTTTTGTAGCTCGCTGGAAAGATAACAAATGATTGACGCCGCACGTGGGGTCCACAAACAAACAACACACACACCTTGGGAGTTGTTTACATATAGTAAACAACGCAAAATATAATTTTGGTTCTAAATTGATAATTTTTTTAAATAAGAATTTTTAATTACTAAAGTAAACATCGTGATGAAACCTGCACACCTAAAAGTTCTTAGGAATTTCTTAGGTGTGTAGTCCGCCAACCCGCACTAGGCCAGCGTGGTGGACTAAGGCCTAAACCCTCTCAATTGTAGAGGAGGCCCGTGCCCAGCAGTGGGACGTATTTGGGCTGATGATGAATGAAAATGAATGAATGAATTACTAATTCCCTGGTCATGTACAGGTTATCAGCCGCAGGTTCGTCCCCACAATCGAGATTATTATTTGTGTATTGTGACAGTCTTAGGTTTATGTGACTGTTGGGTGTAATTGTTACAAAAAAAAGGGCCCCGTGGCGCAGTTGGCTAGACACCAGCTTGCGATACGAGAGGCCGCGGGTTCGATCCCCGCACCGAGACAAATGTTTGTGTGATCTCCAAATATTGTTTGTTAGACCGAAAAAGTCTCTCGTAGTCTCTGATACCAACGACACAGGACTTGTATCCAAGTATGGGGTCAGAACTATGTACACATGTGACTGTTGGGTGTAATTATTTATTTATAAAAATAATTATTTAATCATTAGTTTTAAAAGAACTAGAGGGAAGAGCGAAAGATTGCATTTTGCATTACTGCGTCTTTTCTAAATGGTTTTAAATTACGAGTTTCAAGAAATTTAGTATTTTTTTATTGTGCAATATTGCTCATTGTCTTGTATATATTGTGTAATAATAAAGCAGCTTACTACTATCTAACCTTTAACGGAGAGATATCTGTGACTTCACGGAGTTAAATATAGATCTACTTTTTTATAAGTTTTCAATCTGAGGACAATGGGGAGCGTATGTTAGATCCATTTGTCTTACTTTTTCGAGCTAATTTGATCAAAAAACTTCATTTTATGTATATTATAGTACTTTTGGAGAATCATCATCATCATCATCATCAGCCCATATACGTCCCACTGCTGGGCACGGGCTTCCTCTACAACTGAGAGGGTTTAGACCTTAGTCCACCACGCTGGCCTAGTGCGGGTTGGCGGACTACACACCTTAGAAATTCCTAAGAACTTTTAGGTGTGCAGGTTTCATCACGATGTTTACTTTTGGAGAATATTATTTACTATTTTAGTTTTAATATATTTTTTTTTTAAGATTAAAATAATAATAATATGAAATGTGTATAATATGTACACTTGTGAAACTATATCTAATAATGTTATTACTTTCACAATCTTTAGTATTATTGCGTTGGAATTTGACAATTTATAATCTGTTGGTGGTGGGACGTGTCTATTTCTTAAAATATTTTACCCTAGATTCATATTGCTGGTGAAATCAGATATTTTCAGTATCGTAAGATAAGTATGATTCTTTTGCAGTGCGGCACAATCCGTCGTACGTTTAAAATTATTTATTTTCTCTGTGTATGTGAATTTTGCGAATGAAAGAAAACGTATTAATAGTTTCGTAAACGGCAGTGTTTACTTATTTATTCGCGTATTTAAATAATGTAGTCCCTATAGAAATACAATGGTTATTTTTATAAATGTAGTATCTACGAAGCTTAACATGTTTCTTATAGCAATAACTGTACACGAATGTTTCACTGCCATGATGTTTGTTGACATCGCATTCTAGTAATGATTTCTATATTTTTGTTTAGTGTTAGTCTGAATGCACAAAGACAGTCTTGTTAACGAGCCAGGAAATAGTTGTGTTACGAATTAGCTCAAAACGTTTAGTTACTAGCAATAATGAAGACTGTTTGCACAAATTGCTTTGTATCATTACAGGAGTGTTGACGTCATGGTGTGATCACCTTAAATTATTTTTGATATCGAGTAGTGGACGATGGCCGTGTGTACTGGGGTGTTTGTTGAACAGGATTATTGTCGTGTCCATGGTCATTACGTAGTGAAGTGCTGGCTCTGTCTCTGTGTGTCAAGTGAAGTCTCGAAGTGCCCTTGCGGCCGGCGGCCCGGCGGACTGTTCTCAGAATTTAAAATTAAGAACAACTTACATAATTGTACATTGTGAACATACAAGTAATTATTACATTAATTTGTAAGGGTATGGTAATCTTATTGTAAACTAGCATTAATCGAACAAGAAACCTTATTATCATAATATTTTTGCGTTTCATTTCGTTCCAGCCGAAGATTTTACTATGAACCTGCACTTTTTATATTTGGGTACGTAAGTGGCTTATTTTTTATTTAGTTTTAGTAAAACAACTTAAGGCTTTCAGCCGAGTCTAGTTGGGTCGTCGATTGTTTTCACGGGGTATTTGATAAAATAATGGTATAAATACTTCATTTCCTTATTTTGGTTACAACTTCCTGTACAATCCAGCAGCGCAAGTATGAGCTAACCGATTGCGACGGATTCCTGGGTCATTCAAAGTGCTAATGTGTTTTTCCAATAGGATATTCTCAGTAGTAGCACAGTGTGGAAAGGCGGTAAAAGGCTCGCCCCCTGTTACGTGAGATTTACGAAGCTGTCGAATTAAATGCACCTTTCCTAAGTCAAAATTTTCGTTGGAAAAGTAAAGTCATTGCGCTTACTAACTATTACATATAAACATTAATACATAACCTCACGCCTATATTCCCCGAAGGGGTAGGCAGAGGTGCATATCTGCACCCACATTTCGCCAGGTATGTATTAGCCCCACGTAATATGGTGCGAGTCTATTGCCGTTTTTCGGGCACATTTCTTGACTACGTGCTGCTGACTACTGAGAATTTCCTAATGGAAAAACCCAATAACACTTGGCCCGACCCGGAAATCCAACCTAAGACCTCTAGATCCTGACTTACTGCCTCGTGGTCTCGTGGCACAAGTATGTGCCGTGCGATCTAGAGGTCCTGGGTTCTTAACTAATTTACGACAAACAGCTCAGACATTCAACTGTTGGACTAAGGCCTAAACCCTCTCAATGGTAGAGGAGGCCCGTGCCCAGCAGTGGGACGTATATGGGCTGATGATGATTCAACTTTAAGCGCTTCTAATAGGTATATATTCCTAGAAATATTTAAAAGAGGCCTGTATAAATGCACTAGACACAAGAGTACCATTTTAACTCTGTCTGTGAGTAATAGCAATAGCAGTGATGGCCTCGGGGTTTAGGCGCGCGGTCGAGAATTTCGGCGGTAGCAGGTTCAAACCCCAGGCACACACCTCTGACTTTTCGAAGTTATGTGTGTATTCACAATGAATTATCACTTGCTATAACGGTGAAGGAAAACATCGTGATAAAACCTGTACACCTAAAAAATCTTAGGAATTTGTAAGGTGTGTAGTCCGCCAACCCGCACTAGGCCAGCGTGGTGGACTAAGGCCTAAACCCTCTCAGTTGTAGAGGAGGCCCGTGCCCAGCAGTGGGACGTATTTGGGCTGATGATGATTCGTCTGAATGATCGTTTATTTTCCTTTGTAGCCATCAGAGGTCTAAGTCCTTGAGCATAAATCCGCTTACGTACGAAATATATCTAAGATATTTGTTACAATGCTTGTCATTGGACTTAATCCTTAATCTTTACAATGGTATATCATATGAGAGACAAAATATAAATATAATATAAAACAGGTATACAAGCGGTTTTTGGGTACACAACAAATATTCTTATCATAATCGTCAGGTAAGTATTATGATTATGATGTCTTTCTGACATCCGTGTTTATGAGTAACTTCTCAATGTCTATGTGCAAGCAAGGTAAAAATACGACTCATGCTAACAAGTGTCGTTTTGGAGGTTGGCAATAGCAATCGCATCAAAATGCTATCATGGAACAACTAATATCAACGAAGAAAGATTAGAGTTTTACCACTACTTAAGTCTCGTTTGTACCAAGAAGAAGTTGTTAGAGTTATAAATAAAAAAATACACCCAACAGTCACATACATAGTTCTGATCAGTGGCGGTACTTCCATAAAAGCCCAAAATCGGTACACGTTAATTTGTAATGTCTAGTTTATAATTGTTTATTGTGAGATCAGGATATTCTCATTTATATGTCAAAGTGCTTTTATTAAGTAATGATTTAAAGCTTAAAGATTATTATTCAAAATTTTGAAAGGCAAACTGGGCTTTTGGGCTTCTATAGAAGTACTGCCACTGGTTCTGATCCCACATTAAGATACGAGTCTTGTGTCGTGGGTATCAGAAACTACGAAAGAATTTTCGGTCTCACTAACAGCCAGATCCGAAACAAATATTTGTGGATCACACAAACATTTGTCTCGGTGCGGGGATCGTACCCGCGGCCTCTCTTTTCGCTAGCTGGTTTCTAACCAACTGCACCACGGGGCTGTCAAAGTTATGGACTAAATAATAAAAGAATTTTCTAGCGGCACATATGTGTCGTGTAATGTACAGATCCCGGATCTCGAAGAGGTCAAAGTATTATTGGATTTTTCTATATTAGGAAATAGTCAGTAACTGCACGGAGTCTGGAAATATTCCCAAAACGGCAATAAGTTTGACCACGTTCACTAGGGATTAGAAACGAAGTTGGCGAAACAGTTGTGCCAACTGCAAGTCTGCCTTAGATGATACAGGCATTTATTTTAAGAAAATTATATAGCAGCTACCAAATGATGTTTTTGGTACACGCTATAAGATTTTTGAGTAATAATTACGTGTTTTAGGTTACCTTCATGTACCTTCAACGCCACATGGTTTCAATAAACAATAATAGGACGTCAAAAAACATATTAAAAAGACATCGACAGTCAGTATTGATATGTTCAAAATAAAAAACCGGAACTCGTCTTTGAAGCAAAAAATGACCGGAGCGTTTCAAATGCCAATATAACAAGATAATTGCTATATTGTTGTTAAGTATGCATCTAATTGGTTCTTTTTAGGGTACCGTAGTTCACTTCTTGGAACGTTTTTAATTTCTTCATGTCCGTTCGTCCATCCGTCCTCGGCTTATCTCGTAAACGGTTAGTGCTATAGAGATTTAACTTTGTATAGACATTTTTTTGGATACCTCCACTACACATAAAGATGATTTTTTTTCTCGCCTCTACCCCATAGTGTGGGGTATCATAACTCATTAGATATGTAGATCTTTTAAAAACATTGAGAGGTTGCTAAGACGATTTTAAGATTTAGGTAAGAATTATTAATGGTGACTACGGAACTCTATTCTATGCGTGACCTGACACGCACTTGGCCGGTTGTTTTTGGTAATGCGTAAATACTTATCCGAAATTTATACCAGAATTTTAAATATTTACCAGAAGGAAAACAAGAAATAAAAGCTATTTCTGAATTGATATAGGTAATGACAACGTGAGCTGATATCAACTCGCACGAAGGATTTAACAAATTATTTTAAATTGATGTAAATAATTTGTCTCTAGAATTAAGGAAAAGATTTGTTCTTCGAGATTGATTATGAGTTTGTATGCTTATTGCGTTTATTTACTTAAAAACTCTTTTTAAAATATACCTATATTATTTCCCATTTTTTTCTATTCATACCAGTTGGCGAGTAGAGGCCAGTTGTTAGATTGTCTGATAAGTCAATATAATATTCATTATTCGATACAATTGTGCTTCTTCTCTTCAAAGACCAATTTAGATGTATAACATCATCATCAGCCGTAAGATGCCCGCTGTTGGACATAGACCTCCCTCAAACACTTCCAAAGCGCTCTGTTAGAAGATAGAAGATTTGTAACAATCCGTACTAATATTGTGGGTCTGTCTGTCTGTTGGGCTTTCATGCCTAAACCGCTGATTTGAATGGTTTTATGCCCTAAACCACCACACACCCGCCACTGTAACTCCTGTGCTCCAGGATCAACAGCGGCACGCACAGTACTGACGCCGAGCAAGCTCAGCGAATCTAAGGGAACCTAATTTGTCATGATCCCGCAACGAAGGTAGATAGGTTCTTGGGGAAGGATATAAAGTACTTTTTGTCCCAGGAAAATTCAGTGTTCACTACAGTCCACCTAACGGTTGCCTGGAAGAAATCACCGATATCGATAAGACCGCCATTTGTTACACAACCTTATTAACCGGCTTCAAAAAAGGAGGATGTTATTTTAATATTCATCAGCAGCCCATATACGTCCCAATGCTGGGCACGGGCCTCCTCTACAAGTGAGAGGGTTTAGGCCTTAGTCCACCACGCTGGCTTAGTGCGGGTTGGCGGACTATTCACCTAAGAACTTTTAGGTGTGCATGTTTTTTATTATTATTACCTACTTTGTTAATTTACTTCATGTACATGAAGAATGTACAGCAAAGCGAAAAAAAAATAATGTTCCACAGAAATTAATACAGAAGTCAAAATTGTTTCCAAAATTTAGTAATACATATCTATTACACAAAGCTCTGGATGTAATGTACCTACTACTCATAGAACATCTGCCCCTTTCAGTCGCAAGTTTTCATTCTGACAGTGAAACGTGTCAAAATTTGTAGTTTTGCGATTCTGTTTTTGTTTTTTATCGTGACGTATGAGTGTCTAAACGATAAAGTTGAAACGTACTTGTGATATCTTGACACAATCTTGAATTTTTAAGTGCTATTGTGCTTTAAATCTTGACTCAGCTGAGCAGGTGGCATTTCTTGGTGTTTAAAGTATTTTATGTCCCGAACAATATTACCTTCCTTCCTTACTTTGTGTTGACCTTTCCTGTCTATTTTGTATAGCTAGAAAAGCAATTATAAACAAGAAGAAAACTGCGAATCTGCCCTTCCAGTCCTATAGGGGTGACCAGGATTGATACGTTGGAGTCTTTAACCTTCGAGATCAGTAATCAAATTTTCTTCATATTAGAGCTAGTTTAGTTTAGTAGCGGTACTTCCATAGAAGCCCAAAAGCGTTACACGTTCATTGTCTAATGTCTAGTTTATAATTGTTTATTATGGGGTCAGGATATTCTCATTAAACATCATATTGCTTTGGTTAAAAAAGATTTAAACCTTAAAGATTCTTATTCGTTATTTTGTAAGGCAAGCTGGGCTATCGGGCTTCTATGGAAGTACCGCTACTAGTTTAGTTTGGCAATGTTGATCTCTTACCATAAAAATGCTAACTCGTAGTCTGAATGACTATTCAGCGAATTCGTTTACCGCAAAAAAAAATATAATCTTTTCATTTACAAATCAAGTAATATTAGTTAGTATGCACTCGGCTCATTGCAAGAAAAATATATTTTGTCACTTCTCTTGAACACCTATAAGCTATGGTTGACTTCCAAATCTGTATCAGGTCATAAGAAAAGCAAAAGCTGACATGACACAAGAGTTCTAAAGACGATTTCGTTTTCAGAACGTAACTTACGTTCGTTATATGAAAATCATAAAAAAATACAATGTAACAAATCGGGCATAAAATATTAAATGTTTAATTTTCATGAGAGAATGTTAGTACATATATAACAGTTTTTAGCATCCAGAATGTATAACAACTTATGCTAGATTTTTTACGAAGTTACGATTTGTTTCAATAAGTTATATCCTGAAACTTAGTCCCGAAAGCTTTTATCTTCGATGTTTATAAGAATTTTGCGGCTGCACAGCTGCACTACAAAATAAATTACAAATTATACAGATATTTGTATTTATGAAGGGATTGAACCTGAGACCTCGTTTTTCACAGGTTGATGTCTAGCCACTGCTTTCACATCTAAAATCAAACCCAAACATCTATTGCTATTACTCCATAAATATAAATCGGAATGAATACGGCCGCGAGACTAGGTGAGTTAACAAAGCTGGACGAATTGGTCGTTTATAGATACGATCATCATCATGGATCTTTTTTACTATGTCCAGCAGTGGGAAACTACAAGATGATGTTTCCACCATCGAGTTTGTACGATTTCCGGCTTAACCGTGACAAGCCGTGTCAAGCGAACCATGACAAAACAATTAAGCAGTTTCCCGACCGTGAAGAGAGAACTGTCTCGCTATCTGTACTTATTTGTACTTTATCTAGATATCATTGGCATAAACTCATAGCTTAAAGTGCCGTTTAATCTGAACAGTTTTGAAAAAAAAACCGGCCAAGTGCGTATAAAACCGGTAAAATGCGTATCAGCCTACGTATAAAATAGTGATCCGTAGTCATACAAAATGACACCTGGATTTAGAAGACGGCGGTGGTCTCTATAACTATGAAGAAATAATGAAACGAAACGGTTTAATCTTATATCTTTAAATATCTTTAAATGAGCAATTCTTGTATATAATATATATAATTGGAATCTCGGAATCGGCTCCAACGATTTTCATAAAATTTAGTATATAGGGGGTTTCGGGGGCGATAAATCGATCTAGCTAGGAATCATTTTTAGAAAATGTCATTTGGAAGAAAAATAACAAAAATCAACTGAAAAATATGACTCTTCCTGACATCTATTGGCGAATATTGGCGAATAATAATACTATTTTTTGTGAGCAACTAATTGCTAATTGTTGTTAAGTAACATTATTCATATTTCATCATTTTATTAGTAATTCGTACTTAAATATAATTTCCAAAAAACACAATTTTAAAAAAAAATCGAGCAAAGTTCGGTCATCCAGGTACTATATAATTAATGTCTGTAATATTTTAAAACGGGTTTTATTTGTTTAGTTACTATTTATTTATTTCCGTACGAGGTTTTCCAAGTAAGCGCAGTTTACAATTTAGACCTCTATAACTCCTGAACTAACGAAGTTATCCGTTATAGTTTTTCTTCAAAGTTTGTTACATGGACAGCCATCATGATTTTTTCAGATATTTTGAGCCAACCGTTTAGCTTTTAGAGGACGCCCTATTTAAACAAAAAAATGCGCCTTAAAATTGAATATCTCGCAAAAAAACGTCTCGGTGATTCGCAATTTTTTTAAAATACCTATGTAATGATAGCCCACACTGAAGTAGACGCGAAAAAAAATAATTTCATCATTAGTCAGCAATTCGCCATGGTAAATACACATATTCATGCAAAGTTTCGTCTTTCTAGTACTAACCGTTTGGAAGGTAATCCGAGGACGGACATGACTTAACTAGTAGGATTCCGAGACGAGAACTACGGAACCGATTAGAAGTTCGGTATTTGGATGACATTGAATAGATTCAGCTATAAATGCGTATGATTTTCTGCATTATTATATGGATTGGAAAAATTCGCGGTGTTCTTATAGATACAGCTATCTTGGCGATGACACACAAGATGACGTCTAACCGAATTTATCTCTTATCCGAGGCTATCTACGCGAAATTGATGCTATCTATGATACATGGATTTACTTGCCGCGTTTTGTTTGACGTCATCAATTTGGAGATCTTGTACCTCTCGCACGTTTCTCGTTTATTTTGCAATTATTTTGATTTTAAGTGAATATATGTATATGGATCGATCTTTTTTTTATCAAAACCCCCCGGTGGCCATCTTCGCGCCGAGTGGGGCGACCACGGTGTGTGCCGCAATCGCCCGATGCGCTGCCGAGAATATATAAATCACCTGCGCTTATAACAGGAACAAAGTACTAATCTCAAATGTCTTAAAAATGTCATATTATGTCAAATAAATATTTTCAGACGTATTCCAATAATAGATCATTATCGTTTTTTCCGAATCTTTATTTACGTAACATTTTAGACCTTAATTATAATTGTCACCAATACGAATATTCTAGTCGTCAAACGTCAACGTCATCAGCCCAAATACGTCCCACTGCTGGTCACGGGCCTCCTCTACAACTGAGAGGGTTTAGGCCTTAGTCCACCACGCTGGCCTAGTGCGGGTTGGCGGACTACACACCTAAGAAATTCCTAAGAACTTTTAGGTGTGCAGGTTTTATCACGATGTTTTCCTTCACTGTTAAAGCAAGTGATAATTCATTGTGAATACACACATAACTTCGAAAAGTTATGTGTGCCTGGGGCTTGAACCTGCGACCGCCGAAATTCTCGACCGCGCGCCCAAACCTCGAGGCCATCACTGCTAATATATAATATAATATAATATTCTAGTGGTTCACAAATATTTGCTTCGGGTGTGGGGTGTTTGGTTCTTATACCCACGATACAAGATTTGAATTTTAGTGTGGGGTCTTTTATTTGTCAAAACGTCACCCTTTTCGTAATATGAGATCATGATTGTAGGTACACTTCAGCATTATATTAAAGTTAGTATTGCGTAGGGAAATCTTGTGGCTCCACCTATACTAGGAGTATCATCATCAGCCAATATACGTCTGACTGCTGGGCACGGGCCTCCTTTACAACTGAGAGGGTTTAGACCTTTAGTCCACCACGCTGGCCTAGTGCGGATTGGCGGATTACACACCTAAGAAATTTCTAAGAACTTTTAGGTGTGCAGGTTTTATCACGATGTTTTTCTTCACCGTTAAAGTTCCACCTTTACTATGGTTTGCGTCATGCGTCGAAGAAAAATCAGTTTTATCCCATTCTATTTGTAATGTAATGTTTTATTACAAATATTAGGTTCAGCTTCCGAAGACACAATCTCGATACCAATACCATGAAGCTATTGCATAGGTAGTTCATTGTGAATACACACATAACTAAAAGTCAGAGGTGTGTGACTTGAGTGTGTACACTCGACCACCGAGATTTTTGACTCTACTGCTACTGAACCAAGAAACTTTTACTATAAACGTATCAAATACTGTTTTGATATACTGAAATTCAATCGTAGCAACTCAAAGATCGTATAATAAGAGGTTTGACAGCATACTACTTTTACACAGATCAGTCTTAAATTAACAGTAAAGATGATAATTTGACAGGATGAACATGGGCATCAAATGTCAAAAATAAAAGAATTAGATAAATGAGATAAAAATATATTTGAAATGTTATTTCTATAGATAAATTTAAGAAGTATAAAGGACACCGATAATGCAAGTATACAGGAGCGTTTTAGTTTGCAACACCACTGGATTTGATTTTTACTTAAATTATTGACACACTAAAGATTACACACAATTTGAAGACTTACATACATAAACTCACGCCTGTATTCCCTGACGGGTTAGGCAGAGGTACATTTCTACACCCACACTTCGCCAGGTATATATGAGTCCCACGTAATAGGCGGCGAGCCTATTGCCGTTTCTCGGGCACATTTCCAGACTCCGTGCTGCTACTGAGAATTTCCTAATGGAAAAACCCAATAACACTGCCCGACCCGGGAATAGAACCCAGGACCTCTAGATCGCACGGCACATACTTGTACCGCGAGACCACGAGGCAGGATACAAAAGAGTTCTTTCCGAAAAGGCATACATGTTGGTAACTTGTCTTTTAACATTGGTTCCATAGTTGAAACGGATTTAGAGCAAGATGTAATGAGACCAGTGGCACCATGGATTTCAGAATTGTTATATCATTACTATAAAGTAATTTATAATGGACAGTTAGATATCATTTTTGCTTATCCCTTAACACACTTCACAGTTTTTCGATACACGGCTCACTTTTTTTTAAATCGGTCCAATAAATATAAACCTCCTTATAAAAATATTTAATGAAAAGGAATAAAATGTTATATTTAAGGTTTGCACAAACTTGTAAATGTTAAAATAAATAAATACCCCCAACAGTCACATACATAGTTCTGACCCCACACTAAGATACGAGTCTTGTGTCGTGGGAATCAGAAAATACGAGAGACTCTTCGGTTTCACAAACACCCAGACCTGGAAACAATTATTTGTGGACCTCACAAACATTTATCTCGGTGCGAGAATCAAATCCACGGCCTCCCGTTTCGCATGCTGGTGTCCAGCCAACTACACCACGGGGCTGTCGACATGTTACAGCGTAAAGGCAGTAAAGGCACTAGATTTTCTTAAAAAAACCTATGTTTTCAGATATGCCTTAATTTAGAATAATGCTCCTTATAATTGTCTTATTATATTAGTCCCAATATTGAGTTGTAAAGCCCTCTAAAGACTTGAAATAATTAAGATTTGTTCAATAAATATTTCAGACATACGACCTGCAATCAGATTATAGATACTAACGCGGGGTTTGAGCCTGTGATGATGAAGTCTGCTGGTGTCTCAGCAGATCATGCACCTTTACAACAAGAACACAATGTTTTACAATTTAGTTTAATCATTTGAATATAAGAACACGACTTGCTCTTTGGTCCCGCGGCGTAACGTAAGTAAAAGGTGAGTTTTAAAGAGTTTCGTATCAAAAAAATCTTATTCGTAGCGTAGTCGTTACCTCACGCCTGTATTTTCTGAAGGGGTAGGCAGAGGTGAATTTCTGAACCCACATTTCGCCAGGTAAGGTATCAGTCCCACGTAATACGGGGCTATTGTCGTTTTTCGGGCCCAATTCCAGACTCCGTGCTGCTACTGAGAATTTCCTAATGGAAAAACCCAATAACACTTTGCCCGACCCGGGAATCGAACCCAAGACCTCTAGATCGCACGGCACATACTTGTGCCGCGAGACCACGAGGCAGTCAATGTAAAGTATTTTTTTACATAAAACATAATTAATCAATTGGCTTAGTTATTTGAAAACTTAGGTAAAATTGACCCTGATTATAGAAGTTCATGTGTAAATAAGGTGAATTATGTACTTGAAATACTCGTGTATTTGTAAACCCACATTGCGCCATGTTTAAAGTAGCACGTAATACGGGACTCGTATATTGACGTTTTTCGGGAACATTTCCAGACAAATTTTGCCCGGCCCGAACCGAACCTTGAAAAAACTTGAATTGAACTTTGACCAATTTTAACGGGACTTTCACTGCATAGCTGATGCAATAAGCAGTAAGTTAGGCAAAAAAATATATTAAATAATCGACTGTTAGGCAGAACGAAGTTTGCCGGGTCAGCTAGTATTTTATTAAATAGGTACCTACTCTTAGTAAATAAAGTGTAACGCAGCATTATGATAAAAAATATGTGAATTGGAAAAAATATGCGAAACTAATCGACCTGTATGCCAACCCATACGAAGTGATAATGTCACTCATTTCTAAGATAAATCTTCAAGTTTAATATCACTAGGGGCATATCTAGCGCGTATTTTTACATACCTGCCAGTATTGTTCGATACTCAAAGTTGAAGTGTACGTGTCAAAAAAATAAAATTTAAAAGTGAGTATCGGTGATATTTTTTATAATTTATTTATTAGTTTTAACATCTTTATTTTTTATAATTTACTGGTAAGTTTGTTTCTATAGGTAAAATACTAGTATTAATTGATTTCATCCATTGTATATTGGTTTTAATAAATTTTTTACATTGGATAAATTTAAAGTAGCTTAAATACATTTTTAAAAGTGAAAATATCGATCATATTGCTCGAAGTGATTCAAACAAAATATTATGATTTGAAAAACAAAGTAATGTATAAAAAATATATTGATGTACTTCTAATACAAAATGATTTGAAGTATTTTTTTAATTTTCCAACAATAAAGATGTCCTCAAATAATAATTAAATTCGGAAATTTGTGAGTAATCCGTAACACGACACGTAAGAAATATTTTTTTTCATATTATAAAAACAAATACGAAAAAATAAAAGAAGAAAAATCAGTTGATCATATTTTGAATTTTTCGCAACTGCGAAAAATTCCTTTCATTGAAAATCGTAAACATTTTATATAACATAAGGAATATAGTTTTTCTAGACTTAAAAAAAATAGCCGCCCGGCAGCACAAATTCTCTTTATTTATTTATTTAATATGCTTTATTGAACACCACATAAATAGAAACAAAATATAAAACAATTCTAAGCTATAAACTATTGTGCCTCAATTGTAACTTTTGTGTCGTGTGTATTAGAAAGATCTGCAGACATCGACCCTCCGAACATTTGTTCCGAAGCAAACATTTGTAAACCCTAAAAGCATTTGAAACTGATTGCAATTTTACCGAAAGAAAACAAATATCTATTGTTATTTCTTGGAAATTAATCGACGTTATGGTTCATTGAATAACTCTGTCTTACACAGCGAGACTGGCTTAGCACTTTATTTGTTGTTCACATAAAGTAAAGCAGATAAACAATGCACGTGCGTTGCGACTCGTGAGTAATTTTATTGTAATAGAATTACCGTTGGAATTCTTCGGTACTTTCTTTGTAATGCTTTTTGATCTAAGGATATAGAACTAAGTTAGAGCAGTGGCGGTACTTCCATAGAAGCCCAAAACCCCAGTTTGCATTACACAATTCCGAATAATAATTTTTAAGCTTTAAATCTTTATTTAACAAATTGCTTCTGTTAAATAAAGACCCCACAATAAGCAAATATAAACTAGATATTACACAATTAACGTTTAACGGTTTTGGGCTTCTATGGAAGTCCCGCCATTGAGTTAGAGGTGTTATATCGGCCGCCTAGTATTCCTCTTTCAGTAGAGGCGGTTGTCGCCAAGCAGCGAAAGTATAAATGTACAATATAGGGACATTGTAGAGAAGAGAGGAAATTATGGGGATAAGTTGTCATAGTGAATGATGCCGATGCGGTAGGCCCTAAACTAGAGCATTCTTTAGTTGGGAAAAGTGTCACAGGGCTTTTAAAGTACGGCAAAGTCAGATAACTCTGTTTTGATGAAATAGAAGTTGTGGGAGAGTTTCGATGGAATAACCTTAGATTTTTCTGCTTTTTATATAACATTTTTTTATATAACATCACAATAAAGTTGTGATATGCTGTCAGAACGACTGATTGACTTATTTCCACTATTAAAGTAAATTATTAAAATGAACATACCGCAACACACACTTTTCTATCTATCTACGAGAGAGCCTTTATATTTACGTACTGTTGGGCACGGGCCTCGTCTATTAGGTCTCAGTCCACCACGTTGGTACAGTACGGATTGTCGGACAACTCACCAAAAGAATTTCCTATTGAAGAACTTTTAGGTGTGCACGTTTCCTCACGAACATTTTAGTCTGTATTAAAAGGTCCTATTAGGTGGTTAGCAGGACTAAGATTGGTCACTAAGCAGATCTATCTGTCTCGTAGCTTAAAGTTATTATAAGATTAAAATTATTTTCCCTCAATGTTTATTTTTTATTTCCTTGCCATTGAAATTCTTGGTACTTGTTTGCGGACTTAAATGTTATCATTGTGTAAACTGTGTGGAAATTAAATAACTATAAGTCACATTTGAATGAAAGCATAACAGACTAGGAAACGATAACACGCCTTAAGTAGATTACAAATATTTAGATCATGACAATGCCATGGCATTCTGTGAAACAGTGTCATATCGGATGGTATGGGGTATAATTATTGTAATCAAAAGCATTGGGAGAGATTTTTATGATATGGCCCGAGGGACAAAAGTGTCTTCTTCCTTGTACCAGGGAATAAAACGAGTTTTTCATCAAGATAAGAAAAAAAGGTCTCTCAACGGGAGAACCACGCACCACGTAAGAAAAGTAAGACATTCTCACCAGCGGATTACTGTCATCCGAGCCGAAGGGGAGAATGCAAAAATGAAGGCGAGAATACTCTTACTTCCCTCACTAGGTGCCTAATGTACTATTACCCAAATTGTCAGATTTGTTTTGTGTAGGGACACAGTCTATCACCACTATTCATGTACCTTTTGATAAACTATCTGCCTTGTGATCTCGCGGCAAGACTGAGCCATTAAGCCAATCGATCTAGAGCTCCCGGAACGGGCGAAAGGATATTTAAGTTTTCCGTTAGAAGATTCTCACAGTAGCAGCACGAAGTTCGTAAAGCTGCTCGAAGAAAGGCAATAGATTTCATATGCACTATTATGCTGCTGAGAAGATGTATATAAAGCGAGTATACATATTATACAACCGTAAGTGTGTATGTAATTCGAAAATCCGCTAAGACTGAAAATATCTTAATAAAATAATCCACAATACTGTCCTACTTGTGACCTCCTCTAATACCGCCAGGACAACAGGCGGATCAGCTCATTTGTTTAGAAGATAAAAATTATCTCTTCACTATTTCTGTATCAGCTCATATACATATATCTTACTGGGCTGGGCTGAGGAAAAAAAAAAAAAATGGGCTGGGCTGGGGACGGGCCGTCTCGTCATTTGTTGACGTGTCAGTTCACTTCCATGATAGGATATAAGTATCCGCACGGTACCTACTACAGTATCACCAACAGCTTTTGTCACGTCCACTGCTGGACATAGGCATCTCCTATGGCACGCCACTGGGCTCGATCTTCGGCCCTCCTCGTCCAATCGCTGCGAACCATCTTGCGAATATCATCACCCCACCTAGCCAGAGGGCGTCCTACACTACATTTGCCGAGACGTGGTCTCCACTCCAGAATACTATACGGTATACTCGGTATATTACAGACTACAGTATACCGAGTATAAAACTATCTATTTCGACCACACCCTTGAAGTCGCGATGTAGAATCGGCGAGTGACCTATCTATCTATTACAGACCAAGCGGACTCATAGCTAAAATGTATTAATACAATAATTTGTCATCGAGGTTAACCCTCTGAATTTTCGAAGTTATGTGTGTTCCCATAATGAATTATCACGTACTTTAACTGTGAATTAAAACATCGTCAGGAAACGTGCACACCTAAAAGTTCTTAAGTAGTTCTAAGGTGTTAAGTCCGTCAATCTGTACTAGACCAGCGTGGTGGACTAAGGCCTCAACCCCTCTTAGTTGTAGAGAAGGTCTCTGCCCTGCTGGGACGTATATGGGCATACATAGAACAACATAATCATCAATCCAATCATACATACATTATATAACCTCACGCCTTTATTCCCCGAAGGGGTAGGCAGAGGTGAATTTCCGCACCCACATTTCGCCAGGTGTGTACTAGTCCTACGTAATAAGGGGCGAGCCTTTTGCCGTTTTTACCCGGGAATCGAACCTAGGACCTCGAGATCGCACGGCACATACTTGTGCCGCGAGACCACGAGGCAATCCAATCAATCTATTCAAACAGTTACTATAGTGAATTTGTTATTTATCCGTAACACATAGAATCCCAAGAGCGTCTACTTAAGTATCATATGGGTTTCGCGTCACCATAAAAGATGGCCATTTTGCCGGTTGCCAGATTAGCAGTAAAGCAACGCATGTAAAAGAACATATAAATTGTGAAAGGCGTACATATTTATATCCAATCATAAACACATACGATGCGGTTTTCATAAACAAACGTTAACACTAAATTGTATGTTGTAGTACTTGCTTTAAATGTTTTACGGTATTTTCATATAGCTAACAATGCGATATTATCATAAAGACGCCAACTGTTCATTGTTCCAGCCAAATGCGGTTTAGATCGTCTCCAAGAATGTTGACTTTCGCACGTAAGAATATTATTGGGGTTTCTGAGAATGGTCTTTAACATTTAAGCTTGTTAATTGACTAATAATAGTGATGGCCTCGAGGTTTAAGCGCGCGGTCGAGAATCTCGGCGGTCGCGGGTTCAAATCCCAGGCACACATCTCTGACTTTTCGAAGTGATGTGTGTATTCACAATGAATGATCACTTACTTTTACGGTGAAGGAAAAATCGTGATGAAACCTGCACACCTAAAAGTTCTTATGAATTTCTTAGGTGTGTAGTCCACCAACCCTCACAAGGCCAGCGTGGTGGCCTAAGCCCTTTCAATGGTAGAGTAAGCCCGTACCCAGCAGTGAGATGTATATGGGCTGATGATGATGATAAGTTGACTATGAAACTGGTGATTTGATTGCTACCAATAGAAAAAGAAGGCAACTAAAAAAATCCTATTAAAATGAAGTTTTAGATTGGGCTTAGTTTCTTGAACATATGTTAAAAATTTCAAAAATGTTTTCAAATCCATTTCAATGAATTGCTACTTATTTCTTTGTTGAGAAAAAAACAGCTGTTTGAATGTGAATGTCATATAAAATTTTCAGTGTCGACATTCCTTCACGGCTATTATAGAACGTCCTTATATGTTGTTGTTGAACATCGTTTTATTGACTGCTACTCTGTTGAATATGTTCGTACTGTTTCTATTTATACTTTACTATGCTTTTCTTGTACAACATACATAAAATCCAAAAGTAAGACTTAAGACTAATTAAAGAAAGCACTAATAAAAACTATCTCGTGGTTTCGAGGCATATGTGTGTGCCGTGCGATCTAGAGGTCCCGGGTTCGATTCCTGGGTCAGGCAAAGTTTATATTTCATTAGTAAATTCTCTGTAGCAACGCGGGGTTTGGAATAGTGGCCGAAAATCGCCAATAGGCTCGCCCTCTAATACTTGGAACCTGGCGAAATGTGAGTGCAGAAATGCACCTCCGCCCATCCCTTTGTGGAATACAGGCGTTAGGTTATGCACTAATAAAAAGTCCTCTAAATAAACGGGCATCCATGAAGAAGATATTGTTAATTGAGGAAACCATAGAAATGCTGTACGGTAGCATTTGGTGCCCCAAAGTAGAGACTACGGAGCGTAGGCAGAGACTACTCCAGTGGGAGACAGGTCTTAGTTTACGTATGTACACGCCCAAAAATATGCATATTATAGATTTTATAAAGCTCTTAGTATCAAGATTTCACGCGTGTCATGGGTGCATTTACTTGTTGAAAACTCTGAAAGTGGTTAATACATCATGATTTTATCTTTAAAGCGATAATCCACCATGCATACACTATTTGGAAATGTCAAAGGTGCACGCCCTACAAATGAACTTGGTTCTCACTTTAAGATCGAAAATACATTTTTTACTGTTGATACACGACCACATCGTTATCATGGACCCATATGCGTCCAATTGCACGGGCCTTTTCTACAACTGAGAGGGTTTAGGTCTTAGTCTACCACGCTGGCCTAGTGCAGGTG
The DNA here is from genome assembly GCA_907164795.1 of Hemaris fuciformis. Lineage (NCBI taxonomy): Eukaryota > Metazoa > Arthropoda > Insecta > Lepidoptera > Sphingidae > Hemaris > Hemaris fuciformis. The sequence goes on from OU015440.1 coordinate 13,818,723, forward strand.
CGGTACGAAGACAAAATCGCATAAATACACGACAAAAACTTGTTCTTGAAATTGTTGTTTGTTGTATCAGAAACTACTAGAGACTTTTCGGTCTCACAAACATCCAGACCCGAGACAAATATTTGTGGATCAACATTTGTCTCGGTGCGGGGATCGAACCCGCGGGCTCTCGTTTCGCAAGTTGATGTCTAGCCAACTGCGTCACAGAGCTGTCTGTTAAGAACGACATGTTTCATGTACCTCTCGTTCATAATGGAGAATTTAATTATAGTATTGTCTAAGCAATGGATTTGTAAATGCACTGATGGTATTCTGAGACAAAGTATTAGTATGTTAATAAAATGATAAGAAAAGTCACGAGCTTGTGTATGCAAAGCAACGTGAGTTAGTAATTGTGAATATATTAAGATTATACAGTTTAAAACGTGACTATATACAATTTCAGCGTTTTATTTATAAATCATCATAATCATATACGTCCCACTGCAGGGCACTGGCCTCCTCTACAGCTATGAGGTGTTACGTCTTAGTCCACCACGCTGGCCTAGTGCGTGTTACCGGACCTGATGAACCCGCGACCAACGAGATTCTCGAACGCGCGCCTTAACCTCGAGGCCATCACTATTTTTTGAAATATTGACACTAAAACCAGATACATGATGTATCCAATACCTACGAGTAATGGTTTTGATTCCCGGGTCGGGCAATGATAGTGTGTTTTGCCATTAGGTCATTCTCAGTAGAAACACAGAATGTGTAAAAAAGTGTAAAATTGTGCCCAAAAAGCGATAATACGGTCGCGCCTGTTATGTGATACATGAGTGGTGAAAACTAGAAATGTCTATATGTGGAGGTTCATAAAATGTTTAATATGATCTATACATATCATACCGTTTGATTCGGTTCACCAAGACAAACGTTTGTGCGATACAAAAATATTTGTTTTGGGGGTGGGTGTTTGTGTGACCGGAAAGTCTCGTAGTTTCTGATAACCACGACACAAGACTTATCTTAGTGTGGGGTCAAATTATTTATGTGACTGTTGGGTGCATTAATTTATTTATTACTAGCTGTGCCCGCGCAGAAAATTAATTTTTAATAATTACATCAGCTACCTGCCAATAAAAGTCCCGTCAAAATCGGTCCAGCCATTTCAGTGATTAGCCGGAATAAACAGACAGACAGACAGACAGAAATTGTAAAAAAAAATATATTGGTGTATGTACCGTATATATATTCATATATACATGTAGTAAAAAAATGGTTATTTCAATATTACAAACAGACACTCAAATTTTATTTATATGTACGTAGCCTAAGTTATTCCTTATTACATTAGCTATCTGCCAGTGAAAGTCCCGTTAAAATCGGTCCATCCGTTTCAGAGATTAGCGGGAACAAACGGACAGACAGACAAAAATTGTAAAAAACGTTATTTTGGTATATGTACCGTGTATACATCCATATACATTTATTAAAAAGCGGTTTTTTCAATATCACAAACAGACACTCCAATTTTTTTATTTGTATAGATACCCTATCTACCATATATACCTACCCAACAGGGCATGTTTGTATATATGCTTGAATTAAAACTGCGTTTGATATGCACTGACGAATAAAATCTAGAAGACGAACGATAAAGGAGGTTGCAAATTGTTACAATACTTTTTTTGATATCATCGAACAGATGATAAAAGTTATGGTTTTATTTTTAAATGCTGTCAGCATAATTTATTTGCAAAAAGAGTTTTTATTCGATATCCAAACCAGTAATACAAATAAAGTTGCAAAAAGTCGTCAAACTAGTTGTGATAACGCGTTTTAGGTATTTTTCTTAATTTAAATACGAAGTTGTATACTTTTTATAGCTAATATTAATGATAAAATCTTCATAATATACTGCTTATCGTAAGAAATCTCTGTTCAAGAATTTCTTAAGTACATATGGATATTCTATTCAATTATTTCAAATATAATGAGTTTTCGAAAACGAAATTCTGCGGCGTAAGTTGAGGTACGCTGCGCGTTGGAAATAATCAGGTTTAATTCCCGCAATGGCTAAAGTTATGTTGATTTCTATTAAAAATGCATTGATTATTTCCTTAAATGTAATTTCAGTAGCATTACTGACACAGAAAATCTGGAAATGTCTTCGATAATAGATTCGCTCTTACAATCGACTTAAAACGACAAAAGTTCCTTTTTTCATCATCATCATCAGCCCAAAGACGTCCACTGCTGGACATAGGCCTCCCCCAAAGACTTCCAAAGTGCTCTGTCGGAAGCGGCCTGCATCCAGCGACTTCCCGCGATCTTCATCAAATCTTCCGTTCACCTTTGTGGTTCAAAAAATTGTAAAACTACTACTACGAAAGTATTTAGAAATAAAATGTTTGGATTAAAATAATAACAAAAAACAAATGAGTCACGATCGAAAAACAAAATTATTAGTGACATCTTACAAAAAGGGAAACAATATTTGGTTACACCTCCAAAATTTTATTAGGACCTTGAACAAGTTCTCGTTGTTTATTTACAAAATTATTGATTTATTTAAAATGTAAAAAAATTCACAGATGACTGGAAAATTCACTTTACTTTACTTTGTTTAACCTAGAAGTTTATGCATGGTGCTACAATATTGTTTTTTTTTACATAAAAACCTTATGAATATGCAGATTAATGAAGATGTATGTATCTTTACTTATAATTCCAAGAGTAATATATTAATATGTATTCTGAATAAATTATTTTATTTTTATAATTGAAGTGGATTAACCTTTTACTAAACATTTGGCAGAATTGTAATTATACATTTTAAAATAAGAATATTCCATGGAATGGCATAATTGTTATCAGGAGAGATGGATTTTGACTATTCATATCTTTTTAATTCGGGAATTCTGTGCTGGGATTAAGTCCGTATTCTCAGTTATCATGGCCAAATTCTCGCCTTTTACGTTGTTATGAAAACTGTGTATTAAAGATTGGAAAAATATTTACACTCTATCTATATAGAACACAAGTTTTTCTATGTATTTGTATAAATTAACGTATTATTTGCTTCCATCCGTCATTACGCGCCATACCGCCTTAGCGCGGTCACGTTGTCGTAGATCCTAAACTTTGTGGTGCAATAATTAATTTTAAAAAGTTAAGCTTTTCTAAATTCAAATTTGATTTCGCCATTCGGTTTTTTAAACAATATGTTAAATGCCAGTTTAAATAACTGTAATGGGAGTGATAAGTGTTTTGTTTTTTAATTTGAGGATTTAAGATTCGAATTAACTGCCAGTGACATATTAAGGACTATTTACATCGAAGCTGCACAAAAGCGGTTTTATTCGCTCAGCACGAGACCCGGACAGGATATACACGGTAATTGAATTATGTGTGTCAAGTGAATAATGGCTTTTGAATTTCCAAGATAAATTTCTGCGTAGGTGATATTCTAATAACGCACTTTATCTCGTCCTAATAGTATTTCAATAAGTTCATACTTTCTTTGCTAATATTCATCATCATCATCAGCCCATATACGTCCCACTACTGGGCACGGGCCTCCTCTACAACTGAGAGGCTTTAGGCCTTAGTCCACCACGCTGGCTTTACTAATACAAATTAAAAATATTTCCAACTCTTTAAGCCTGTTTAGGATATCGTTTATGTAATTAAGAGATGTTCGAAGAGATGTTTTGGTATAATAAAAATATTCTGTAGAAAGACTCAAGGTATGTTTGGTTTTGTCAATACTTTTTTATCTGGAATCGTAAAAAACATATCTTATTAATAATGAATCTTCTTAAAATTGAAAAAAAAGCTTAATAATCAACATAATAGAAATAACATTACATTGCTTACCAAATTATTTCAGGTTGTTAGTGTAAAATTTTACAAACTATAATTTTTTTCAAAATTCATTGCTTAGGAATTCTTTTGCATTATAAACGCTTTTAAAATACCCACTTCTGATGTTCAATTTCAACAATTTCCTGTTTGGGCAAATCTCGAGTCTCTCGTGACTTAACGTTTGGAGCATCGAAATGCCATGTCAAATCGGTTATTGGTGCTTTGAACCTGATGAAATGCTAAAAATAGGGCTGGATAGTAGAAAAAAGCTGAGTTAAATTAACATACTCATATGATTTATCATGTTGATATTATCATTTACTGCCTCGTGGTCTCGCGGCACAGGTATGTGCTGTGCGATCTAGAGGTCCTGGGTTCGATTCCCGGGTCGGGCAAAGTGTTATTGGGTTTTTCCATTAGGAAATTCTCAGTAGCAGCACGGAGTCTGAAATTGTGCCCGAAAACGGCAATAGGCTCGCCCCGTATTACGTGGGACTGATACATACCTGGCGAAATGTGGGTGCAGTAATGCATCTCTGCCTACCCTTTCGGGGAATATAGGCGTGAGGTTATGTATGTATGTATGTATGTATGTATGTATTATTATTTACATATTTTTTTTATTTTATTTTATTTTATTAATAAGTGTTTAAGTATTTAGTCTTCCTCTGAGTTTTTATAAATACAAGATACGGGCTGAAGTCTCTTTGTTCAGGGACATAATCGTGTTAGAATCTGTTTAGAAAATCAGAGATGGGTTTAATTAAAAAAAAAAAACAGACAATAAGTTTTAAATGTGTTCTTCGTTTTTTTATTATCTTCTTCCCCTTGATGCACACATTGCCCATTCAGTTTTATTATGTTTTTAGGATCGGCAAGTGCCATCGGGGTTTTACCGTCAAGAATTAGCATAGAACTTAAAAATATGTTCTATAAACGACTATAGCTGATTTTCAATTTAGGGGTATAACCTAGACAATAATCTTCATCAGCCCACATATTTCCCACTGCTGGACCCGGGCCTCCTCTACATCTGAGAGGCTTCAGTCCACCACGCTGGCCTAGTGCGGGTTGGCAAATTACTGTCCAAATTTTGTACAAATATTTCTGCCTCTTCTGGGAAACAGTTGCCCGTGTCTTTGTGTATAAATGTCTTATGTATTTAGGAGAGGAATGTGAGGGGGCGTAGCATTGCACTTGTGTTATCATGTTCATACACGAGATCAAATGATACAGAAATTGCGCGTTTCATTGAAGTGGATTGAAATACACATACATAAATACATAAACTCACGCCTGTATTCCCTTATGGAGTAGGCAGAGGTGCATTGCTACACCCACTTTTTGCCAGGTATGTATCAGTCCCACGTAATAGGGGGCGTTTTTCGGGCGCATTTCCAGACTCCGTGCTGCTACTAAGAATTTCCTAATGGTAAAACCCAATAACACTTTGCCCGACCCGGGAATCGAACCCAGGATCTCTAGATCACACGGCACATACTTGAACCGCGAGACCACGAGGCAAACAGAGCAGTGGATTAAAATATTTGAGTGTAACAATAATATTTTGTACCTATAGTAAATATATCGTGTGTGAATGTCACTTGGATGATGTTCGTGGGTTCATATTATATTAATTTATGGAAAAATAAAATACAAGTTTTAATAATTAACTATCAAGGAAATTTACAAAAGGTATCAATTACATTGTAAATAAAAAACCAACCGCCCTAAACTGGAAAGCTTTATGGACTAAGGGGTCACCCTTTTTAGGAAGAGGCACGTGGCCAGCAGTGGGACGTATGTATATGTGGTGATGTAGAGTACTATCTTTAAGCAATATAGCCTAGTTGTTACAGTTCGAATTGCAATTCAAAGGTGGTTCCCCTTTGTAATTTTTTTGGAGAATATTTTTTTTATTGCTTTGTAGGAATACTTAAAACAGTTTGATTCTTGAACGTATTTCGATCATCATCAGCCCACTTCAGTCCCACTGTTGAGCACGGGCCTCCTCTACAACTAAGATGGTTTTAGGCCTTAGTATACCGCCTAGTGCATGTACACTAAACACCTAAGAAATTCCTAAGAACCTTTAGGTATGCAGGTTTCCTTCACCGTTAAAGTACGAGATAATTAATAGTCAAACTTCGGAAAGTCAGAGGTGTGTGCCTGAGATTTGAATCCTCGACCGCCCGCCTAAACCTCGAAGCCATCACAACGTTTTTCAACATAAGTAACTATTTATTTATTTATTTAATTAAAACCATGGATTACCCAGTCATCTTTTTACATGTCCTTTTTGCAAATTAGGTTGTCTGGAAGAAATCACAGTCAGTGATAAGGCCGCCTATTGTCACTTAGTCCTAAAATTCCTTTTTTTAATTTTGTTTTGTGTAATATGTCCATGGTGTACAATAAAGTGTTTATAAATAAAATAAATAAATAAAAATGATGTCGTCGAAATGTCCATATTTTACATATGATGTTTATCGTGAATTCAACGTATAATACTAAATTTCCTGATTCACTTTAAGTATTTCTTATCGTTCATTTAGACACTGTTATTGACAAGTTGTTAAAGAACACTTGACTGTTACTTAGATATATTAACACACCATATCTTTATATATACTTATAATACTATATGTACGTGTGTGTCACTGAACTCCTTCTAAACGGCTGGACCGATTTGTAGATAAAAAAAAATTGTGTGTGTTCAAGTGGATTCGAAAAAGGTTCAGATTCGCTATTGGACTCGGTCGGTGGCGATGCGATCGAGTTCTGGGATTTTTTTTCACATCATCATCATCATCATCATCAGCCCATATACGTCCCACTGCTGGGCACGGGCCTCCTCTACAACTGAGAGGGTTTAGGCCTTAGTCCACCACGCTGGCCTAGTGCGGGTTGGCGGACTACACACCTAAGAAATTCCTACGAACTTTTAGGTGTGCAGGTTTCATCACGATGTTTTCCTTCACCGTTAAAGCAAGTGATAATTCTTTGTGAATACACACATAACCTCGAAAAGTCAGAGGTGTGTGCCTGGGGTTTGAACCTGCGACCGTCGAAATTCTCGACCACGCGCCTAAACCTCGAGGCCATCACATATATATATATGTATATATTATCATCACATATATATATATACATATATATATTTTTCACATATATAGCCCAAAAATTTTAAGCAGTTCATTTTCTTTGTTCAAAAGAAGGCATATTTTTGTGTGTCTTTACATTCGAGAACGGGTTTGATTTTCGATTCGGTCCAATTTCGAGGAAGATAGTAAAAACAAAAATTTCATTTTCCCATATAAACTGTTCTACTTAATTTCTTGTTTATCCCGTGGATACGGTTAAAGGTCCCCTCAAATTAAAGAACGCATTTAAATAAAGATTCACGTGGTTTTCGGTTTAAGTCCACCATACTGGTACTTCAATGAAGAGAATTGAAACTGAGTGCATCCAATGCTGTTCAATATGTACACAGTTTAAGTCAATCATGTCTTGCTGACACCCGATTGATGCACTTGATTTTGAGCTTTATATGATTAATTACATACATACATAACCTCACGCCTGTATTCTCCGAAGGGGTACGCAGAGGAGCATTTCTGCTGTCACATGTCGCCAGGTGTGTACCAGTCCTACGTAATGGGGGGCGAGCCTATTGCCATTTTTCGGGTATAAATCGAGACTCCGCGCTGCTACTGAGACTTTCCTAATGGAAAAACCCAATAACACTTTGCCCGACCCGGGAATCGAACCTCTAGAGCGCACAGTCAAGTACGATTAATAAAAAAAATCCATGATCAATAAAATCAGTTAAGAAATTAAATTTATTACATAAATACAAACATAACAATGTTTTTGCTGCATAATATTAGTATGGATAAGAATGACCTTTGTTGGTCCCGCGGTATTAAGTGTATTGCGTGTGATCAAGAGGTTCCGGATTCGATTTCCTGGTTGGGTAAAGTGTTATTGGGTTTTTACTGGCTGGAAATATTGAATGCAGTTTTAGTGCTCAGTACAAAATGTAAACATAGGGTCATAACAAAATTTTCAACAGGCAATCTTAATAACTGGAAAATGGGAAAATTCGACAATTTGTTGATGATTTATTTACCCTTAATATGAAAACTAGAAAATACTGACTGCCTCATGGTTCCTAAGCACATGCATGTGCCGCGCGATCTAGAGGTCTCAGATTCGATTCAAGGGGCGCAATGTGTTATTGGGTTTTCCTAGTAAGAAATTCGGTAGCACCACGTAGTCAAGAAATATGTATGTCCGAAAAACAGCAAAAGGCCACCACGTAGGACTGATAAATACCTGGCGAAATGCACCTCTGCCTACCTCTTCGGGGAATACAGTTGTGAGGTTATGTATTTATGTATGTGTGTTAGAAAGTAATTTTATGATAATTTTCACGCTTGAAATGGAAGATATTGTAATTTACTTGGCATGGGTAAACAAGTCATTGAACTAGATTGATAGCGTGCTTTTCACCATTAACATTGCAATTCTTACTATCAAACGTCCTAATTTAACAAAAAATTATAAATGTTGCTACACAAAGTCACGATTTCGAAGTTCTTTTTAATATTATAATCATCAGCCCAAATACGTCCCAGTGCTGGGCACGGTCCTCCTCTATAACTAAGAGGGTTAGGCCTTAGTCCACCACGCTGGCCTAGTGCGGGTTGGCGGACTACATACCTAATAAATTACTAAAAAATGGTGTCCAGCAGCGGTACGTCTATGGGCTGATAATGGTGATGATAAAATATGTTACTATTAGTTAATATGTTACTATTAGTTAATTAATATGTTACTATTATATTGTAGATTTATTTAAATTCTATCGCTACGTACTCACTGAGGAAAATCTTATTTGTGACGTTTAAGTTAACTATTTTTATGTAAATTAATCGAGTTTTATGTTTTTAATATTTTGAACCAGTATCCGCAAACAAACATTGTGTTTTGAACAAATAAAAAACATGTGACCGTTTTCATCTCGGCCGACTCTAAATCGTATTTATTTGTGAAGATATTGTCAGAATTTTAAACATAAAATTTAAATTTAAAAATAAATGATGTTTACAAAACGAACACAATAGTTAAAACCAATGAGCTTAGTTCTAAAACGTAGCACATTGCGTCGTAGAATCTTAAATTATGAAATAAAAAACTAAAATAAATATTTATGTTTTCAAAAATATTCTGTAATTCTACTAAGGTAAATGTAAAACAAAATAGTTTTATAAAATATAGCTTTTGTATTTTCATTTTACAATGCAAGATTTACATCTTAAAGATGTAAGAACTATTTTTTTTTGTATTACTCTAAAAACTTACGACCTTATTAATCCAAATAATAATACAACATGATACTGACAAGTACACTTGATAACCAGCCTTGAATACTTCATGTTCTTTACAAAGAATTTCCTCTAAGATAATCGGTTACACCTTTTTTATATATTGTGGAGATGTCGCACAGTGGCCTTGGCTCTTCTAATGCGGTAGTGTTTCAATGAAAACTGCTTACCACAAAGTCGTGCCACTTTTTCCTGATCTCACTCTGTGTGAATTGGTCGTGTCTACTAAATCATTTGTTTTTTAGGTAACCAGTCAAAATGTTGACGGGATGGCGGCTGGCGTTGTCAAAACGTGAGTACTTTTCATTATTTTTGAATTATGATGATGCTGATATGATTATTTATGGTAGTGATGTACTGGATCGTGATCTCATGCCTCAATTATATGCAGTACGATCTAGTGGCCTCGTGTTCGATTTCCGGGCCGGAAGGTGTTATTGGATTTTTTCAATAAAAAAGGACATTCAAATTAGCACCACGCAGTTTCGAAAATTTCCCAAAAAACATTAGGCTCGCCCCCTATTATGTAGGAGTTAAAACAGCATTAGCGGAACGTGGGTAGTGAAAAGTATTTATATTGTTAGTATTGGTGATTAACTTTGACCTAATCTGTACTTAATTCTAGAACCGCCCTGTGGGGGAACATAATAGGCTAATACAATACAAATAAATATATAAATACACCCAACGGTCACATACTTAGTTCTGACCGCACATTAAGATACGAGTCTTGTGTCGTGTGTATCAGAAAATACGAGAGACTCTTCGGTCTCACAAACACCCAGACCCGAAATAAATATTTGTGGATCACACAAACATTTGTCTCGGTGCGGGGATCGAACCTGCAGCCTCTCGTTTCGCAAGCTGATTTCTAGCCAACTATGCCACGAGGTTGTCATAATACAGTTCCCACTACTACACTACGGATTATCACTCGCATATCTAAACAATTTAGGCGGCCTGATGGTAACTACTTCGACTCTTGTTAGTAAAAATCTAGCCCAATATTTTCAGTACACTTCTATGGATGACTCATTTTCTTTTGCGATTAATATTCGTCTGATATAAAAACCGTATGAGTAATATCCCCGTTAATTTTGCATTTAAAATTATTCCGAAAACTTGCAAATTTGTGTCAATTATTCAGAAAGAAGCGGCTAAAACGCTTCATAAGATATGTACTTACTCTCTTTAATTAACAATAATTTTTGATGTTGTATTAATAATTAATATTAAGAATTGTTGTTTTATTTAACTTTATGTAAATGTCTTTTATTTAATTTTATGTAAAATGAGGATGGATGTTGGATGAGGAGGGCCGAAGATCGAGTCCAGTGGCGTGTCATAAGAGAGGCCTATTTCCAGCAGTGGACGTGAGAGGCTGGTGATGATGATTAAGATGTAAAATATGTTTAACGTTTAAAATATTGTAGCCATTTGATAATTCCTAGAATGGCTTTCTCCACCATCTTACTGAAAATCGAGAGCTTCGCTTTTCATTTGAAGAATATTAGTTATAGCTGATAAATTTATTAAACACCGCCCATAATTTTTTATACCACTTCGAGGCAAAATTGTCTCTTGTAAGCATAAATATATTAAACGAATTTTCAAATGCCCGAGAGAAGTCAAAATGAGTTACTAGTTCATACCTAATAAATAAACATTTTTGAAAGAGAATATTAAGTTTGCTAATTAAATTCGATCAGCCCATGAAACGAATTTGTTATATATTCATAAGGTTAAATACATCTGTTTAGTTTGAACGATAAAGCGTGAAATGTAAATTAAATATTTTACTGTTACCTTCATGCTTTATTTACGTACGTATGCTGACAACTGTATCAGGATAGCTATATTCGTACACATATGTAATGTATATGTATGTATGCATAAAATACATGACTAACCTTGTGTGTTTTAGCCCCAAGTAATATTAAGCGATTCTGCAACTTATTTTCTATCACTTTTTTAGTTTCCCTTGATACCTGACATTTCAAGAAAAAACTGAATAATAATTTCTTTATCAGAGAGCTTAATCAGAACCTCTCTTGTACCTCATGTCTGACTACGCATCATAATCATCATCATCAGCCCATTTACGTAACACTGCTGGGCACGGGCCTCCTCTACAACTGAGAGGGTTTAGGCCTTAGTCCACCACGCTGGCCTAGTGCGGGTTGTGGACTACACACCTAAGAAATTTGACTACGCAATTACTCTAAATGTATTTCTACTTCCAGTATTCATAATACCTCAGCGATATGTGTTGGCGATCATGGGGCTGCTGGCTATTGCCAACGCTTACACAATGAGGGTGTGCCTCAACCTGGCCATCACTCAGATGGTGCGGAGGACTGTGGCGGTGGAAGGCGACGAGCACTTCGATCCAGACGCGTGTCCCGATTTGACTGGAACCACTAACAGTTCTGCCGTCAGCAGGATTATGTACAGGGACGATGGAGTGAGTGAAGTTGTCTATTTACTTATTTTTACATTGTTGTCTCACCAAGGATTTTGTTTGGGATAAAAATTCTATGGGCTATACTGGACTTATCGGTTTATGTGCCAATTTTTATATAGATCCGATTAATCGTTCATCTTTCCCATCTATAGTTGTAGGATTTGTTAGAATATCGATTTTAAACAAGAACTTCTTGTAAAAATGTAATGTTATTGATTTGTGGTCTATTTTCAAATGTAAAAAACACAGCCGCAAACTAGCAGAATTTCAACAGTTTAGCTTGTCTATTCTATTTTTTTTATTTGTCAATTGTTTTCATCTTCAATTGTATCCACCACACTTGCCTGCATTCATAAATTTAATTTGCGTCTAACTCGTTAAACTATCGATCACAATTTGTAGTTCTCTGAATCAGTTCTTTGGGTTTAAATTGTGTGAGTTACACTTTTTATAATTATTAAACTGTTTATACATTTAAAATCTCAGCATGAGGCTATGATACGAGACAAAACAAACGGCATGATGTGGCTTAAATTAGTTTAGTCAATAAAATTAACAAGCCGTCGCAACGAGCGCACTTTATGGCCCAACATAAAGCACAATTATACAGCGATAAATTGCGATAAGATATAAATCTAGTTTTGCTTAAAACGAAAATTAAATAAAACAAAACAACGCATTTTATAGAAATATAGAAAGATTAGCATTTAATACAGTTTTGTGAACCAATTATAAAGATTGCTATTAGGAATATTTGAATAGGTACACGTAATCGAAAAATGGCATTGCCCAATTAAAAAGTGAATAAGTATAACACATTAGAAATTAGGATTGAAATGTATAGGAATATTAGCGGATTTGTGCCCCGCTTCGACCGGTATCAACATTGTAAATTTAAGTAGTTTATGTCCTTTCCCATGTTCCCATCTCTCTACATACCAAAAATAACAAAGATTATAATTGTTTTAGGCAATCGAATTAAAATTAATTGTGTGATTTTGAAATGTCTTTTTAAAGTTAGCATTAATATATTTGAAAACGAGACATTTCTACCTACTTTTTATGATTATTTTTTTATAAAATTCAATTCTTTATTACAAATAAAATCACAATGTGCTTAAATTCCCTTTGCGAGCACTTACATAATTTTAGTACACAGAGATTGCAACAGATGGCGACGGCGGATAATTGAGCCAACTTCGTAGATGTAAAGAAAACAGTGCGAAGGATACTTTTAAATAACACCATGTTTTTTTCTAGCTCACAAATACCCAAACGCGAAAGAAATGTTTGCGGATCACATAAACATTTCTTGGTATGAAGCTACGGCCTATTGTTCCACAAGGTGTTTAGCCAACTGCGCGACGAAAGTTGTCATTTCAAAGATTTCACCATCAATTTCTTTTGTCCATAGCCCGTGCTGTTTGAATGGAGTGAAGCTACACAGGGATTAATTCTTGGTTCGTTTTACTATGGGTATGTGCTCACCCACATTCCCGGAGGTATGTTAGCGGAAAGATTTGGCGGTAAATGGGTGCTTGGCCTTGGGTTGCTGTCCACCGCTATTTGCACGTTCATCACCCCAATCACTGTGAGGATGGGAGGTGCTACAGCGCTCTTCATCTTAAGAGTTATCGAAGGTCTTGGAGAGGTAAAATCAGAATTCTATTATGATTTTATATATTTCAATGATTTCAAACAAAGATGCTGGCATCTTTGTTTCATATAAGGTCTTTTGAAGATCGTTATCAAGCTGATATTGTGTTGGTATTTTGTAGAATTTTAATTAAGTACTAGTTTTTAATTTTTAAGAGCAATCTTTTTATGTGATGAAGTGATATTTTTTTGTAAAAGCGCTTTATGTAGCTCTTAATGCTTAAGTGCATTACACGACGAATAGCTTTTAATATATCCTACAGCATAAAAATCCAATTTCTAATGATGCATAATTGTAACCTAATTACTACTGATTGTTACTTGCATGCATTGCATACTAAATTATTCTCTTGAATTTCGATGATCGGTATACAGGCACGTACTCGTATTTCCGTCAGCGCTAGCTGTATAACTATTTAGTCAAAGTTTTGTATCCAATTATTATAATTTTTTCTAAAAATAATTTATTTTAAGACTGATATAATTATGTTTTTTTAAACAAAAATAAGCAGTGATGGCCTCGAGGTTTAGGTGCGCGGTCGAAGAATTTCGGCGGTCGCAGGTTCAAACCCCAGGCACACACCTCTGACTTTTCGAAGTTATGTGTGTATTCACAATGAATTATCACTTGCTTTAACGGTGAAGGAAAACATCGTGATAAAACCTGCACACCTAAAAGTTCTTAGGAATTTCTTAGGTGTGTAGTCCGCCAACCCGCACTAGGCCAGCGTGGTGGACTAAGGCCTAAACCCTCTCAGTTGTAGAGGAGGCCCGTGCCCAGCAGTGGGACGTATATGGGCTGATGATGATGATGATGAAACAAAAATATATGTTTAAGGGCCCCACCATGCCGGGTTTGATGGCGATGTTATCCAAATGGGCACCAAAGCCCGAGCGTGCAAGAATTGGAGCTATCGTGTTCGGCGGAGCGCAAATCGGCAACATCGCTGGCTCCTACTTCTCCGGTCTAATCATGCACGAAGGTAGCTGGGAGAACGTCTTCTACATGTTTGGTGGTCTTGGAATTATATGGTTCATTTTGTGGGTGAGTTATTTCGATAGTCTTAGACCTACCTATTCCTATAATATTAAAAAACGTCGATAAATTACTTAGTATATCATGCGAGACTGTATAGTTTTTTAGTCATTCACATCGCATGGTATTTGTAAAGCAGCAAAGTCCCGTTATGTTCTCAATTTTATCTCATTCGGTAAAAAGACGAGCGTTATTATCTTCATTTGCGAAATATCCAAGATTTGTTATCGCGATTTTGTCAATCATAGAATTGGGTTACTCCATTGAGGCCATTGAGCTTCATTCAAGGCCCTTCCAATCTTTATTAATTTTTGGCAGAGAAAAATATTCAGGCTTGCCTGAATTCATGTAATATTTAAAAATATATACATACATAAACTCACGCCTGTATTCCCCGAAGGGGTAGGCAGAGGTGCATTTCTGCACCCACATTTCGCCAGGTATGTATCAGTCCCACGTAATAGGGGGCGAGCCTATTGCCGTTTTTCGGGCACAATTCCAGACTCCGTGCTGCTACTGAGAATTTCCTAATGGAATAACCCAATAACACTTTGCCCGACCCGGGAATCGAACCCAGGATCTCTAGATCGCTCGGCTCATACTTGTTGTACCGCGAGACCACGAGGCAGACAATTTTTTTTTTTAATATATACATATATATAAATATTCAACCCAGGCAAGTCATGACTTGGTTGTCCTTCATAAAAAATAACCTCTTATTATTTTTACAGACCGTGCTATGCTACAGTACGCCTAATACCCATCCATTCATCTCGGACAGCGAAAAGAAATTCTTGAATCAGAACGTTGATGCTTTGGCGCACACGAAGGAGAAACAATTGGACCCGATTCCATGGAAAGGACTCCTCAGATCCGTTCCTTTGTGGGCCCTTATCATTGCTGGTGTAAGTAGTTAAAAGTTAAAATACGTTGTTGCTGTATGATATATTTCAATTTATTAAAGCCTATTTCTTCACTATTTAAAAGAATCAAGCTGGCTAAGGCTAGCAGCTCTAATTCTTTTTTATATTGGCAAAGCGATAACTGTGAAATATGATGGTAAAAGTTTAGTAATTCAAGGAAAGTGGTAGGTAGATTTCGATACATAATAGGGGCGATATTTTTAATTACTTCGTGGCTGTCTCGTTAGTTCCACGACATAAGTGAGAGAAGTACTTTAGCATAGAGAAAAACTAAATAGCAGCAGGGTGTCACTATTATATTGAAGTAAAAGCAGCTGGTGAATTAAAGGTAGAAATATTGAAGTTTTGATTGCTTCTAATGTAAACATTTTTACTCTATTCATAACATGAATATTTTTTATTTACACATGTGTCTACGAATAGGGCCTAATTTAAATAAATTATTATTAGCTATTCTATATGTACAAGTAAATAGTTTGAATACATTAGTAACGCAAAAAAGAGGCAAAACATACATATTTGGTGTTTGGGCAGAACAAAATGTTCAACTTTGTTTTTATTCTTCAGTATTAAATTTATTTATTTTCTTTAATATGCTTTATTGTGCACCACATACATAAATAAAAATTAAATTAAAGCTACCTTATAAACTATTGTGCCACAAAGGGCGGTCTTATCGCTATTTGCGATCTCTTCCAGACTACCCAGAGAAAAAAAAAAGTATATAAAAGGGGTGGTCGTGGAAATTAAATAAACAAATATAATAATAATAAAAATACACAATAAACAAAAACAAAAAGCATTGATAAAAAAATATAAATTAAAACTAAATACACAAATATATTTTTAAATTAAAAAGATTATGAGTAGTGTGCTTTAAGTCTACTCTTAAAAGTAGACAAGGATTTTGCTTGCCTTATAGATAGAGGAAGTTCGTTCCACAAGCGAGCAGCATGGACTGAAAACGAATTGCCAAGAAAAATATCATTCTAAGGGTAGTTTATTGGATATTAATGACGTTATTTCAAAAATATCAATTTGTTCTTCAATCATCATCAACAATGTTCTCTATATTGTCACTCTAAACCCTTAAACAAAATTACGAAATGACACTCGATTTAATGTGCCGCAACTCATCAGATTTTTATCGCGGTGAAAATCAAAGCCAAGTGCCCACTCGAGAGGCTTATGTAAAAACATCTAAAAATGATTTGTAACCATTATTCAGGTCAAGTGTTGAGATTTATATCACATCTCTTTATCGACAGATTGGACACGACTGGGGTTACTTCACCATGGTGACTGATTTGCCTAAATACATGACAGATGTCCTTAAGTTCAACATCAGGGCGACTGGTACGCTTTCAGCGCTCCCATATGTGGCTATGTGGATCTCTTCGTTCTTCTTTGGTCTTGTGTGTGACTTCTGCGTGAAGAAAGGCTATCACAGCATTCTCACAGCAAGAAAGATATATACTACTATTGGTAAGTACATTTATGGCATATCAGCTGTTCAAACTATTCATGCATTCCAGAGTTTTAAACTCTGTAAAAATAAATACCAGAAGCTACGTGACATGTTTCGGTCTCATAATGCATCAACCAGACCCAATGCAAACATTTGGCTCGGTGCGAATCGAACCCGTTTGATGTACCCGTAGATGGTGTCTAGCCAACTATGCAACATCATCATCATCATCATTATCAGCCCATATACGTCTCACTGTTGGGCACGGGACTCCTCTACAGCTGAGAGGAGTTAGGCCTTAGTCCACCACGCTGGCCTGATGCGGGTTGGTGGACTACACACCCAAGAAATTCCTGAGAACTTTTGGGTGTGCAGGTTTAATCACAATGTTTTCCTTCACCGTTAAAGTAAGTGATAATTCATTACGGATACACACATAACTTCGAAAAGTGAGAGCTGTGTGTCTGGGTTTGAACCCGCGACCGCCGAGATGCTCGACCGCGCCATCACTACTTTGAAAAATCTGAGCAACGGGACTTTAAAATAATGACGTAACAGAGAAATGGACATGTAAGCAGGATTTTTGATACCAACAACAAATTAAGACATGTTATTACCGACCTTTCAAAAGTAACTGTCAAAAGAAGGAGTGGCCCAACCGGCAAATTTAATGAGCTGGAGTATATGAACTTACACCAATTTGTACACCTCGGTTTCTAGCATTATAATACAGTGTTATAAGACAGACGAAGCTGCCTGCAACGAAAATTTTTGAACCCTTTCTAGGGCTGCGAAATTCTGGTACAAAAATTCCACCACTTTCTCATCCCTATGATATATTTATTATTTCATTTTTTACGATTTGTTTTCAGCCGCAACTGGTCCTGGTATTTGCATACTCCTTGCTTCGTACTCCGGCTGCGACACCACTTTTGCCGTGATGTGGTTCGTCATAGCCATGATCCTGATGGGCGCCTACTACAGTGGCATGAAAATCAACCCTCTGGACATCTCCCCCAACTACGCCGGCACAACAACGGCTTTAGTTAACGGAATCGCTGCCATATCTGCCATCATTTCGCCATATCTTATTGGACTTCTGACACCAAATGTAAGTTTATTTACTGTCATCAATAATGTACTAGTAAGTTTCGCGGCACAAATAACCTTGCGCTATCCAGAGATCCTTAATTCGATTCCCGAGTCTTGCAAATATGTATGTATATCATTGGTATTAAAACAATGATAGACTATGCGGTTCAGATCGAAACAATAATTTGTTTCGGTACTGAGATCTTGTAATTCAAAAACTGTACCTGGTGATTATATTAATATAAAAATATGTAACATTTAATGCAAATCATCAAAAAATAGAAATGGAATAACGATCTGACAAAGATCATAGAAACTACTGGATGCAGGTAGCTTCTGATGGAGCGTTTTTTTTGGGGTAAGCCTATTTCTAGCAATGGACTTCTATAGGTATAATGATGATGTATTGTCGTTAAGAAAAATAGCTGTTTGTGTGAACGCGATGTCATTTAAAAATATGTTTCCTAGCTTGTTTTAACAAAAGCAATTATCCATTTTTATGATAATCTAATCCCATTGTCTAGGTGTACCCGGTGTATTAATTTTTTAGTATTATAAAATGAAAAAGTCTGTTTAAATAATAATGTTTTAAAAAAAATATTGGTTGCTGATCTTTGTAAAAAGCTGAACGAATTTGCATGTTTCGAACACCAATAGATTTATACATTTTTTACCAGATTTTTTTACAAAACACCTTGGAGGTCTTTTGGGGGAGACAACTTTTGTCTAGCAGTGAACGTCTTTAGGCTGATGATAATGATTTTTTTTTATTTTAACCTTCCTTAAGGGTAGTTACTGATAACGTAGCTAAATAAAATGTATTTTTTCCAGTCAACACTTAAGCAATGGCGAGTGGCGTTCTGGGTGTGTCTCGCTATTTTAGTCGTGACAAACGTCATCTACCTCTTCTTCGCTAAAGGAGAGCAGCTTTGGTGGGACGATGTCAAGAAGCACGGTTACCCCTCGGGCTGGAAACATGGACCCCTCCCCACCAGAGAAGTCGATTCCGAGAAATCAAAGGAAAACGGAGAAAACAAAACGGAAAAGCAATAAACGACTGTCAATATTATTATTTAAGTTCTTTTGTAAACAATAAATATTTATTATATGTACGTTACTGCTTTTACTACCATGGTTCTAAGATACGGTGAAATGGTGAATAAAATTGTACTAAGATTGTTGAAGACCCCGGGTTGCCGGGCCGGGTAATTTTTTCGTAATAGCAGGAAATTTGGAAAAATGTCATAGAAATAAGCATGTATCCAATTGATCACTTTACACTACCTCTAACCACTCTCCCATTTGTGTAAGCAGAGGCTATAGAACGTCAAATTCTACGTTCCAATCACACATAATTATTGGCTTCCGCAACTAATAATAATCTCCTAATGCGTCGGTCACGAAAACACTTTATCAGCCCTTTTCCTAACTTTGAGCACTTAGTACGTCAACCTCCTATCACCACCACTTCCGCACGTGCTATGTTCTACAGATTTTTTTTTTTAATTGAACTGTGCATAAACACAAACCTTTATTTTTGTTTAATCAAGCTAGTAATTAACTTGAGTATTTATAAAAATAATATTTCAACTATATTGTTGATCAGAAACTATAATGGTCAGAAAAATAATACCGTTACTACATCTTTTATTTACGCTATTAAAAACGATTTTAATGATATTTTTGGCAATACACTTATACTAGTGGACCCGACAGACGTCCTGTACAATTTTAAATTCAATTTTTTTTTCTCTAAACCATTTTCGAATCCACTTGAAGATATACCTACAGATAATTTCAAAAAAATCGGTCCAGCCGTTAAAGATTAAAATCCCAGAACTCGATCACAGCGCAACCTATCGGGTCCAATTGAAAATCTAAACGGTTGTCGAATCCACCTAAAGATACACAAAAAAATTCATTAAAATCCATCCAACCGCTAAAAATTAAAATCTAAGTACACGATTACAGCGCCACCTACATGGTCCAATTGCAAATCTAAGCCGTTCTCCAATCTATCTGAAGATACACAGAATATTTCATTAAAATCGGTGCAGCCGCTAAAAATTTAAATCTCAGAACTCGATCACAGTGGCACTTACCGGGTCCAATTGCGAATCTAAACCATCCTCGAATCCACTTGGACACACAAATAAATTCATTCAAATCGGTCCAGCCATTTAGGAGGAGTTCACTGTCAAGCTATAGATGGGATTTTACCCGGAAAAAACCCCAATGTGGGAAAAAATAGGGAAAAAACCCAGGGAAAATTACCGAATGGGATAATATTCGGGTTTTTTCATATTTAGCATATGTAACATCTAGGTAATGTGTAGATACATGTATATATCAAATAGTACGTACTATTACTACTAGTTAGAGCTAATCTAACTTTGTATATTTTCATAATTCGATAAATACGTTATATGTACTCCATGCTATCTAATTAAATAAAATGAAATTCAATAAAACTGTCTGTTTGTGTGTTTTCATCCGCTCTTAGCGACAAGTAACCCGAAACTACGTACGCGAGTAGGGGGGGGGGGGGAAGCAGGTAGTAGCAGTGGCGTACGCGTTGGTGATCTATTTATCTCACACGTTGTTTTGGCTTCGTATTGTGCGCACTTGTGTTAATTTGTTGGTTTAATTGACGACTTGGATTTTATTTTGTGGACGTTCTTTCTGCAACTAAGTAACATTCCATCACAATTCGCAGAAAAAATCTTATGATTAAACAAGAAGACGTCTTTTTGTTCTTATAATAAACTGCTGGTTTTATTTTAGTTCCTGAATCAGGCTACACATTTTGACGTTTCGAACAACAGGCAACAGCTAGGGCCCTATATACGCTGGCGCAAAGTATGTGCGCATCGAAAAGTACCTATTTTTTGTTGCATTTGTTCTAAAAATAAAAAATAAGTGTGATTTTTTTAAGATCGTGATAATTCCGTTAAATAATGAAAATACCCGTCTTTTCGGTTTTTTCCCACATAAATACCCGGTTTTTTCCCAAATGGGAAAAAACCTGGATATATTCCCGTTGGGTTTTTTCCCACTGCCCATCTCTCGGTGTCAACACACGTACTGAAGAATTATATATATAAAGATAACAAAAATAGTTAAGAAAGAAGAAGAAACACATTCAAGAAACATATTGCTCATAAAGTTATGACAGGCGGTTTAATTCATACTAATTATATGAAAGGAAAGGTATGCAGTTTTAGCGTAATTTGAGCAAACCAGTACCTTTCGAACCCTTTAATTTTGATGAAGGGCTCATCGTCCAAACATGTTAATTACCAATTATTTTAGGGAATATTGTCATTAAAATAGTTAGCGAAGAACATTTTAAGATTTTTGGGTAAATTTTGATAAATAACAAGATAACTGAGCGAAGGTTTTCATAAAGTCTCTTTTAGAGTCATTTTCGAGGCTCAAAATTCGGGTTTATTTATAACATATTTAATCAAAATAAAATTTTGTTGAATCTGAAATATCCCCAAGCAAATAGTTAGTGAAAAACATTTTAAGATTTAAATTCCATTGTTCAAGTAATAAAAATCTAATGCATTCTAAATATTGAGAAATTACTGTCAATACAGTATTTTTTTTATCCATATATGTATGATACTTAATTTAATAAAACAATAACTTTTTATAATATAAGAACGTGTACTTAAAAACGTACAATTTTTGTTTTGAAGAAATAGCACTTATTTATTTTTTTATAAATATTTTAAAATGTACTATAAAACGCTGCGCACAGCCCGGTGCAAATTAGTAAATTAGTCCGCCGCAAGGCTTTTCAGTGAGAGGACGTATCGCTCTGCGCACGGTCAATTTTTAGTTTTGTCGATGTTTTCGCGGTTATCTGACTGCCTTCCGAACAATGATGATGATCAGTGATGATGCGTGATATAAGTGATGTATTTAACATTTTATAGACTCAATAAACATTGTTTCATTCATTTTCATTGCATATCATTAACTATCGACCCTCATATTTACGCGAGTCGTATTTACCGAAATTCGACTAGCCGCGTGGCGCGTAAACCCTCTTAAGGCCCCACAACTTATATTATTATAAAAATAACGTAGTGTGACGCAATATAATGCATTATTCTTGCAACGATTACCTGATTTCACGTAACAATAAGTTGTAAAGTGTATAATTGTGATAAGATAGTTAAGCCGTGAATACACAATCAAATTACGAAGTTATTGCCTCAGCTTGAAGAACAATAAAACAATTTGCGAGGTGCTGTTACTGCAGTGATTACTTCGAATGATATTTTTTTCCTATCCTAATAGTGATTGCGTTGTTACAGCTCTTGGTTTCGCAGCATAAATGCAGCCTAGCCATGTGTCCCAAAATCGCCGATCTCCCTGCATTACGTGTTACCTTAATGGCCTCCTCACCTCTAAATGGGGGCCAACGCTTTTAAATTTGCCACCAGAGGCGTTGATGTAGAGTGCGGAACATCAAAACGGTAGGCCTCATTGATATGACATAGGCCTCAGTTAGAAGGAATTATCTTGTATTTCTTTTAATCATAAAGATCTACCAAATAGGCATTAATTCTGGAAATCCTGGCGAATTGAAATGAAAAGAAAAAAATAAAAAAACTGCGCTCTCCTGCGAAAAAAATATATGGAATAAACTTTGATGTTTTATTGGAATAACTTCTGAAAACCAATTCTGAAATAATCAAGGCTTAACAAGAAGGCCATTGAGCAGCAGTTAATACAGGGCCAATGTTTTAACTATATTTGTTTTTTAACTATTTACATTTCAATAATACCTACTGTAATAGATTCAAAGATCAATATCTTTTAAATGTTCAGCAATGGACATCTTTTGGCTGATAATGATGACGATGGATGTAATAAATTCAAAAGCAATGAATCGTAAACCAGGATATGCTTGTTAATTGTTAAAAAAAATCAGTATTCACAAATCCAATGACCTTCACTCACAGAAAATATGTAACAAAATATTGATTATGTTAAACAAAAACGACTTCCGCGTTATTTTGTAGTCTATTGTTTCAGTTGCATTCGTTACTTTGCTCAATTTTAAATGCTTACTGTTGATGATGTCATAACTCATATTAACAATATTCTTGCGCTTTTGGACTAAAAGCATTACATTACTTTAATTGGTTACTTACATCCATTTAATTGGTTTATTTAATTGGCATTTCATTTACGCCCTCGTAGAATAGTGTAGGAAAACTTGCATTTATTTTTCTAAAATTATTATATGAATTTGATTATATAGTTGTCATAGGTAAGATATTTGGCTTACTTAATGTAATGGGACTAACATTAATGCACACCCATCCAGCAGGCCTCTTATTGTGAATAGGCAAATGGGAGACGACCAAGGTGCAAGATCAAAAAGAGTGAGACGCCCAAATCACCTGGAACAAAATCATTCTACTTATAATGGATCAAGCTGTGGAATGGTTTGCCGGCTCACGTGTTCCCTCCTTCCTATGATCCTGGATCCTTTAAGCGAAGCGTGAATAAGCATTTGTGCGGGCCGGCATGATTGTGTCGACCAGCGGGTGACCATATCGTTTCTCGCTGGTCGGTATTAATTTTTTGGACTCCACTGTGCTTACCATCAGGTACAGTGGAGTCACTTTGCCGTGTCAGAAAAAAAAATTACAGACGATCAATGATTTTTAAGACCTTGCTGGATTCAGACCGTTCCTGCACGCCTGTCTGAATATTTTTGGGATATCTCTATGGCCTGTAGTGAACGTCATTATAAATGATAATATAGATGGATTACTGTTAGCAAAGCCTAATTTTTTATTATTATTGGGATTACCATTTACAGCTCTCATATATTTCTGCTGGGTATGGATCTACTCTACAGCTAAGAGGGGTTAAGCCTAATCCAAGTCGATTGTTGAACTTTAAGTACAAGGAAGCTGAGTTATATTTTAAGATGCTTACACATAAATCTCAGAAATACAGATTTACACAATTTTCATTTGTTGTATAAAGAAATAATGAATACAATGGCAATTCATTATGGATTTATTGTTAACCCTTTTTTGCAAATTTTAAACACTTATTTCAACTGTTGTTATTGGCATAAAGTCCACACATTCTAACAAAAGACCTATGTGACCGGTCATTTTAAAGATGTTATTCAATTTGATAGCGATTATTATGTATCTGCGTATATACAGGGCAATAGTTACTGAATGACAGTCCGATTAACACAGATCAAGCAGTGGCTTGAACAGTAATATTACGCTAAAATTCGGCACTACAGTTATCATAATTCGTGATGGTCTCGAGGTTTAGGCACACACCTCTGACCTTTCGACGTTATGTGTTTATTAAAATCTTTACAATTAATCAATCTTAGTATTAATAAAATGGTTTATGTAAATATACATTAAGAGCGTTTATGCAGTTTTAGCGTAATTTGAGCAAAAACAATACTTTTCGAACCCCTTAAAATCGATGAAAGACTCATCGCACAAACATTTTAATCATCAATTATTTTAGGGAATATTGTCATCTAAATAGATTTAGCATTTGTGCGGGCCGGCATGATTGTGTCGACCAGCGGGTGACCATTGTTTCTCGCTGGTCGGTATTATTTTTCTGGACTCCACTGTGCTTACCATCAGGTACAGTGGAGTCACTTTGCCGTGCCAGAATAAAAAATAAAAAAAAAAGTTAATGAAGAACATTTTAAGATTTTAGTGTAAATTTTGATAAATTACAAGATAACTGAACGAAGGTTTTCATAAATTCACTTTTAGAGTCATTTTCGATAGCTCAAAACTTTGATTTATTTATAACATATTTAATCAAAATAAAATGTTGTTGAATCGAATATAACCCCAAGCAAACAGTTATTGAAAGACATTTTAAGATTTAGATCACTTATTCAAGTAATAAAAAATCTGAGGCATTCGAAATATTGAAAATAATAGTAGGTACTTAATTTAATAAAACAACAACTTTTTATAATATAAGAACATGTACCTGAAAAGTTACAACAAACAATGATGATGATCAGTGATGATATAAATGGTGTATTTAACATTTTATAGACTCAATAGACATTGTTTCATTAATTTTCATTGCATATCATAAACTATCGAAGCTCATATTTACGCGAGTCATATTTACCGAAATTCGACTAGCCGCGTGGCGCGTAAACGCTCTTAACACCAGGTATACATCTACTTTATGGTTTTAAGGGTTTGGTTTCATTCCACCAAATTGATCTAGCGCGAGCTATTAAACTTAAAATGAAGAAATATATGAAGTTATTTTTATTGCCTAGAAATGTAGATTAGTAGCCCCGTGGCGCAGTTGGCTATACACCAGCTTGCGAAACGAGAGGCCGCGGGTTCGATCCCCGCACCGAGACAAATGTTTGTGTGACCCACAAATATTTGTTTCGGGTCTGGGTGTATGTGAGACTGAAAAGTCTCGCGTAGTTTCTGATACCCACGACACAAGACTTGCATCTTAGTGTGGGATCAGAACTATGTATGTGACTGTTGGGTGTATTTATTTATTTTAGGTAAAATTTGACCAGAATACCCGACAGATAAGGTACAGTAAATTTCTTAGTTTTATGATTTCCAAAAATCCGTTTTTATTCATGGCTTAAGTATGGTTTACGTAACGTCTGTTATTGCGTGAATCCGATTTCAAGTGAATTGTCACCCAGATAGAGATAAGATGAAAGATTAAAAGTATGTAGGTAAGATTATCGCTAGATATTTTTACGCAGTAAGGTCTATTGATTTAAAATAGTTTCACCTATTGGGCGAACCGTGTTGACATCAGAAAATATGAGATTTTTTTGTAAAAAATACCTTTCAACTTTAAAAAAGTATGTTAATCGACTGTTAAGGATAAACCTTTTAAATGTGACACCTGTGAAGGAAAACCTTTTAAATATGGCCTCTCCCTTACCTTACCTCCCTTCTTTTACAAGAAACAGTGTCATATTTATACCTCACTTATTAACTTTCCTTACGTCTGTCTGAACTAAATAATGTTTAATCTCATTTCCTATACTGTTAGAAGATAGCACAAAAGAATAAAATTATTTAAATTATGTTACCGGTTCTAGGCAATGAATTTTGCATCCCCTTGACATAGTTTACTAGAGGCATTAATTACATTAGATAGACATTATCAAGCAAAGTGTTTGAGCAACTGACTATTTAATCAATGTTAAAAAAAGATCAAGAAAACTACCTAGCGTTGGTGCAAGTTAATAATAAAAATTTAACACACCCGCCACACGCTAAGAAACGTGACCGCAATCACGAGACTTAAGCAACTCCCCAAAAACATACTACTTTGTTATCGTCGTATAATACTTACTAACACTTTTGTCAATTCATCTAAAGACATTTCGAAAGAGAGCGTCAACATCTAAACGAGATAACGTATGTGTTGCACCATTTTCAAATCATTCTGCACTAATAGCACATCATAGGTGGCGGTTGATTCGCAAAACTTATCTAACTTTAATTAATCCTAATTGTTTCTTGCGGTGTTTGCATAAGTATCGATTTCAGAGTTTCAATTATTATTAAGTGAATTTAGTGGTGAAATTAAAAATTAGACATCTGATGTGTCTCATCAAAAACATCGTGCAATAATGACGTTAACGGGATGGAGACTCGTATTAAACAAAGGTAAGTAAAAAGAGTTCCTAAGTCTCGGTTTTTTTTAAAAGTAGATGGCACTGTAAATAAAAGTGATAACAATTTTATTTCTGTTTAATTTGCATAGAGTTTTCACCAACTCATATTCACAATGAATTATCACTTGCTTAAACGGTGAAGGAAAACATCGTGATAAAACCTGCACACCTAAAAGTTCTTAGGAATTCCTTAGGTGTGTAGTCCGCCAACCCGCACTAGGCCAGCGTGGTGGACTAAGGCCTAAACCCTCTCAGTTGTAGAGGAGGCCCGTGCCCAGCAGTGGGACGTATTTGGGCTGATGATGATTTTCACCAACTTTGATTATTCATGTTCATTTCAAACTTGATTTAAATAACATTAAGTAAATAGTTGAACAAAATAGAAATGTGTTTGAGTAGTTGTAAAGGTGGCCCGTGCCCAGCAGTACGACGTATATGGGCTGATGATGATGATGATGATTCCTTGTGTTAGTAAAGATATTTATTACTCATACCTAGAATGCTCGCAACAGAATAAACGAATTCATACTGAAATTATAACTTCTCAAGCTAATATTAAAAAGCCACAATGAAATAAATGTTTTTAATTAGATTATTATGGACAAGCAGTGATGGCCTCGAGGTTTAGGCGCGCGGTTGAGTATTTCGGCGGTCGCAGGTTCAAACCCCAGGCACACACCTCTGACTTTTCGAAGTTATGTGTGTATTCACAGTGAATTATCACTTGCTTTAACGGTGAAGGAAAACATCGTGATAAAACCTGCACACCTAAAAGTTCTTACGAATTTCTTAGGTGTGTAGTCCGCCAACCCGCACTAGGCCAGCGTGGTGGACTAAGGCCTAAACCCTCTCAGTTGTAGAGGAGGCCCGTGCCCAGCAGTGGGACGTACTTGGGCTGATGATGATGATGATGATGAATTAGATTATGAAGTCCATTATTCCAAATATTTCAATAAGTTGTAACCACGGCTACATTATACAATGCTGATGCTTTGTTATTGCAGTGGCGGTACTTTTATAGATGTCTAGTTTCGACATGTTCTTGTTGAACCAAACCCTCCATAAATAAATAAAGAATTAAAAAAAATATGTCTAGTTTGTAATTGTTTATTATGGGGTCGAGATATTCTCATTTATATGTCAAATTACTTTTATTAAATAAATATTTAAAACTTAAAGATCATTATTTGGAATTTTGAAAGGAAAACTGGGCTTTTGGGTTTCTATGGAAGTACCGCCACTGTACGGCACACCGTACGTATGACTGACTTAAAAATTGAAAAAGGCTTGATACCAAATTGAAATACTATGTGTTACAGTAATCTTCATACCCCAGCGATATGTCCTGGGCATTATGGGGCTGTTTGCCTTGGCAAACTCATTCACGATGAGGGTATGCCTCAGCATGACTATCACCCAAATGGTACTACACGCAAAGACATCGGAGCATATAGTGGGAGAGACCTGCCCATACCCGGCAGATACTGTCGTGTCTAATGTAACGAGCAATGAAACCGTAGTGTATGAGGTTAGTGATATTTATGTGGTGGTTATAGGGATGAGCCTCTTGCTGATTCGTAGGCGAAAAGACTTTTCCTATTTGACAGCCCCGTGGCGCAGTTGGCTAGACACCAGCTTGCGAAACGAGAGGCCGCGGGTTTGATCCCCGCACCGAGACAAATGTTTGTGTAATCGACAAATATTTGTTTCGGGTCTGGGTGTTTGTGAGACCGAAAAGTCTCTCGTAGTCTCTGATACCCACGACACAGGACTTGTATCCTAGTGTGGGGTCAGAACTATGTATGTGACTGTTGGGTGTATTTATATTTATTTTATTTATTCGAAAATAGCAATAACGGATAATAACTACTTATTTATTTATATATACTTTATTGTACACCATGAATACCATAATGTTCTATTCATGTAGGAGAATATAAGGGCAATGAGGGTGTGAGTATCGACGTCTAACGCGAACCAGTTATAAATAAAGTGGACTAGCAAATTCGCATCGAAACTTTAGACTTCCAAATGAATAACTTTTCTCCGTTATTGCTACATTTGTTCGTTTCTGCTCCACTTCCATTGGCCGTAGCGTAATGATAGCTTTATAAGGAAAGATATACCCTTCCTTAATAAATAAACTATTCACTATAAAAATAATTTCTTAATTCGAATCAATACTTCCTGAAAATTGCGCCTCCAACCAATCGAACTCTCCAACTTTAAATGTTAGTATTGATGAGCGTTCACGAATATGACACATGTAAATCTTGACTACCTTTTTATATCATTCTAGGGACGAGATAGATATGACTGGGATGAAGCGACCCAAGGGTTGCTCCTCAGCGCTTTCTACTACGGTTATGTCATTACTCATTTGCCTGGAGGTTTGCTCGCTGAGAAGTTTGGAGGGAAATGGACCTTGGGAATAGGACTGCTACTGACCTCTGTGGCTACTGCATTAACTCCATTGGCTGTGGACTATGGAGGCGCCGTAGGATTATTTATCATAAGAGTTATTGAAGGATTTGGTGAGGTAAATAAAAAAAATATTATTATACGCACATTCCGTAATGATATCACTGAAATTTTAAGTGCTGCATTGCGGTCTAAATAGAGTGCAGAATTATCTCGCTTTAATTTTTATCAGCTACTATTAAAAAACCTTTTATATTTTAATTATGTACGATAAGTCTTAAGCTTAAGTTTTAATATATTTTGTGGAGCTAAGTTTGTAGCTGACACTCTTTTTTAAATATTTCCCAATGTGGGTCTATAAATTGTAGTAATTCATCCATTACTACCTAAAATATTTTAATGGACTCTTTTCTTTCCAGGGTCCAGTAACTCCAGCATTTGTATTAATGTTGGCGCGGTGGGTTCCACCATCCGAGCGGTCAAGGTTTGGAGCCATGATTTTCGGCGGAGCACAAGTTGGAAATATATTTGGGCCATACATATCTGGTTTATTCTTATCTAATGGAGGTGATTGGGCGAATGTGTTCTACTTCTTTGGGGGATTGGGAATTATTTGGTGCTTATTTTGGGTAAGTCATATCAGTTCATTGTCATCCATGACATGACTATTAGCGGTGTGTATGGTCGAGAGATTCTTAGTTCTATTCTCAGAATAGAAAATTTCTTAGTAATATAATTAGCTGCAAAATTAAATTTAGTTTCAATTTATTTCACAATATCAACAGCATCTCTTATCGTTATACCATTTCACTTGAATAATTGCTGACGTTTTAATGATTACAGGCATTCCTTTGCTACAGTACTCCAAACTCTCATCCATTCATATCGGATGGGGAGCGAGACTATTTAAACAGGAATATAACCGCATCAGGACTTCATAAAAAACTGGATCCAGTTCCTTTTAAAGCGCTACTGAGATCGGCTCCTTTGTGGGTTCTGATTTTGGCTGCTGTAAGTAACTACAATATTTCATTATATTCGTAATATTTAATTTCATTACGTTTTACGATAAAGAAACCTAGTTTATCGTAAAACGAACTTAATGAAATGAAATATTACGAGGTTAATATTAATATTAGGTCCCTAACTAAAAATTCATAATTTATCGTATTTGGAAAACAACCTTTGCAATAAATATAAGTTTTAAATTTCAATATAATTGTATTGGAATAAGTTTATCATTAACATAACCACAAAAGCCTCTCACAAGATAAAACCATTTTATGTCCTAAAAACTCTACTATAGTTTTTTTATGAATACTACTGACCTAAGTTCTTTTTATATTTTTATGTTCTTATCATTAACGTCGTCATTATTCAACGCAAGGCGTCTAATTTTAGATGTATAGATGGCCTAAAACTTCCAGGATGACCTGTACCCAGCAACATCCTAAAATTTCAATACGAAGTTTCTTTCTTTAGAATTTTCCAAACGTGATTTTATAAATATAACAAATTCATTTCTTAAATATAATATCAGCTTCTAATAAATTTACTTTGGAATTCATGACTTTGGACTGCCTCGTGGTCTCGCGGTACAAGTATGTGCCGTGCGATCTAGAGGTCCTGGGTTCAATTCCCGGGTCGGGCAAAGTGTTATTGGGTTTTTCCATTAGGAAATTCTCGGTAACAGCACGGATTCTGGAAATGTGCCCGAAAAACGGCAATAGGCTCGCCCCCTATTACGTGGGACTGATACATACTTGGCGAAATGTGGGTACAGAAATGCACCTCTGCCCTACCCCTTCGGGGAATACAGGCGTGAGTTTATGTATGTATGAAATTCATAATAGGAATACGCCGGAGTGCGTTTTCCTTAACTTTGTAACGTATGAACACGCATTTTCTTATTGCTAAGTAGCGATATATCTTCTGTTACTTAATAGGAAGGAATGGAAGTTGAATTTTGCAGACTACAAATGGTTTCTAGGCCAATTGAGTTAGATCCACAGGTTACGTTTTTACCTCATATTTCTTTGAGTTTCAGCTGGCGCTTATAAATGTATCAATTATATTAATTAATGCTTTTTCCTTTCTTTATTTTGTAAGATATACTCGTCCTTGTCCTTCTTTTTTACCCATTTCTCGCCACAGCCGACTATCATGTTTAAGGCAATCATTTTGCAGTGTATTTTTGCCACATTCATGATTTAAACCTTCAGTAGACCTCTTTTGACACTTTCTACTGTTGTACGAGTACATAAGACATAAGTTCATCATAAGCTCTATACTATTATTTTTTTAAGCCATAAATCACTAACTACAAGGCAACAGTAAACTTAAACATCATCATCAGCCTATATATACGTCCCACTGTTGGGAACCGATCTCCTCTACTACTGAGTGGGTTCAGGCCTTAGTACAGCACGCTGGCCTGGTGCGAGTTAGTGGACTACACACCTAAGAAATTTCTATTTTTTTTTAATTGTACAGATTTCTTCATGATGCTGTTCTTCACACTTGACCTGACGTGATAATTCATTGCCCATCACTACTTATAATAATCAACTTAAAGATCATTAAATTATGATCAAAATATCTCCTTCTATGTTCAAAAGTCAAATACGTAATTTTTCAGGTCGGTCACGACTGGGGCTACTTCACGATGATAACAGATCTGCCTAAATACTTCTCAGACGTGCTCAAGTTCAATATCAAGGAGACGGGTGTTATGTCTGCACTGCCTTACGTAGCTATGTATATATTCTCGTTTGTATTCGCCTCTACTTGCGATTTCTGCATTAGAAAAAGATGGCACAGTATTGGTACTGGAAGGAAGATTTACACCACGATTTGTGAGTTTTATATATGAGTATTTTAAGCTACTAGTTTTAAAACTAAACGGCTATATCATTTTTATTATTCACTAAATGCTTTATTTATTTCTTTACACTTCAAACAATACAATAATTGTAAAGGTGTAAGGTAACCTTAATGCTTAAGAAATTCACTGCCAGTCGAACCTTGGGTGATGCAGAGATTTATGAGAATTTTAAATATATTACCAATATATTTTTGGAAAAGAGAATTAATGAATAGAGGCACTAATAGTTGTAATGATTGTCTCATGGTTTCACGGCACAAATGGTGCCATGCAATCTAAAGGTCCTGGTTGGATTCCCCAGGTCGGGTAAAGTATTATTGGGTTTTTCCATTAAGAAATTATCAGTAGTACTACTGAGTATGGAACAGTGAGAAACGTTGATAGGCTAGCCTCGAGGTGGGACATATGTATGTCCCACTGCACGAGGGTGCAAAAATGCACCTCCGCCTATCCCTTCAAGGATAAATTGGTGGGTCTAATATTGTTCTCCTTGTACTAGTTGCTAAACAGTTATCACGGATGATGAGACCTTTATTACTAACAAACTTTCTTACGCCTTTCATCGGCTGTGATAACTAGTTGCTGTTACTTCGAGATTCAAGATTTTAATTAAAATTTGTTTTTAACGACTTCCATTTTTTTTATTGTTTTATATTATTTACACTACTTAAACTTTTAAGTAAGCATAGTTTTTCTCTAAGGCTTTCTATACAATGTATGATACAATCAATAATGTAGGTGTTTTCAATATTGTAATAGTAAACAATGAATACGGAAAACATAAAATATTAAAATAATAGATAAGATAAAAAAAACTGTGCTATATAGTTAAAATTGTTACTAACCAATAAACAATTCTTTTATTTCAATTTTAATAAATGAAAAATATAAATGTACAATAATAATACACCTATATCTCCAATTTTGAAAACAATCATTTTCTATCTCCATAAAAATTGAGTCGATAACACAATATTTCCTCAAAACCTTTTCAACCTAGTTGATCTACAGAACCTTACAAGGTTGAAGGTTGTTTTTTTGTCCCCAGCGTCGACTATTCCGGCAATTTTTATCATCCTAGCTTCGTATTCGGGCTGCAATCGTTCCGCAGTGGTCGCCCTCTTCATAGCATCAATGGCGTTCATGGGCGGATTCTACAGTAGCGTCAAAATCAATGCTATGGACATAGCCCCCAACTACGCTGGCACTTGCTCCGCGTTTGTGAACGGCTTGGCTGCGATATCTGGGATCATTACACCGTATCTGGTTGGATTGCTGACTCCTAATGTGAGTATTTTTATTTTTCTATGCTTTCATAGTCAACCCATACACGTCCCACTGCTGGGCACGGGCCACCTCTACCATTGAGAGAATTTAGTTTTTAGTCCACCACGCTGGCCTTGTGCGAGTTGGCGGACTACATACCTAAGAAATTCCTAAGAATTTTTAGGTTTGCAGATTTCATCACGATGTTTCCCTTCACGGTTAAAGTAACTTATAATTCATTGTCAATGTGAAAATTTATATGCTTTTTCGTGTGATTTTTCTGATAAATTAAAGGCTGAATTCTGACGTCATTGATTGAGCAACTCCTGTTCTAAATCAGGAACTTAGTGATGATCATTACGTTCTGTTAGTTCAAGGTAGCGTTTAGTACAGTAGCTACTTAAGTAGTCCTGACCCCATAGACTCCACACAGACCCCACTGTTAAGACAGGAATCTTGTGTCGTAAATACTGACTTAAGAACGATCTTTAAGGAACACCTAAACACGAAACAGATGTTTTAGAATTATGTAAAAAATTGTCTTGACCCCGAAATCGAACTCCCGGTTTATAGCGGTCATATATTAATTACTTTTACTTACCAGTGTTGAAAATACAGAGGAATACATCTTAAATATATTATTTCCTTGAGTTATACTTGCCTAATTCATAGAATTATAAAATATGTACAGCATTTACGACGTATAAAGTGGCTTTATACGAAAAGCACAGAATTGTTAAGAATTATCACGCGCATTTTTTGGAGGTATTTAATATTAATTTGTTACTATTCAGAAGACTTTTGATATGAAGCCGCTGAATATATGATTCAGATAAATAGGCTTTTGAAACAAAGTATTAGACTTTTGGGTCTTTACGTTATCAACGTTCTGACAACTTCACATCTCCTCTCGTCACGAAACCGTATATCATGCAAATAAATCAACCCAGATAAAATGCACCTATGGATCGGCTGTCAATATTTTTGTAAATTTTGCGCCTGCGAAAAACAATTTAGTAACATTGCTCTTATGATTTTAAAAGGCGCTTTCATTCTAGTCTTCTTATTTAATTTGTATTTATAGTGTCAGCAGAAAACAAACATTATTATATTCGTATTAACACGATAAATAACATTACTGTACAGTAACCCAACAACTGATAAGTGCTGTGCGGTCCGAATAGAATAGCGAAGAAACGAACGCTATGATTAGTCGAAATAGGCCACCGGGGGTTTTGGTCGGTATACCAGTTTTGGGATTTTGTTATGGAAGGCCGTTGACCCCGACATACGCTTCCTGCCCCCTTCCCCCGGGCTGGCGGAAAGCAGAGCCATAATCAGCTTTCCCCTCGACAAAAATAAGATACCTCCTTACGTTACGTTATTGTAGGTAGGACATACTTTTATCTTTTTCCGATACAATGTCTGTAACGCAATAAATTTATCTTAAGAATAGTATAGTTCAATAATTTTGCAATAAAATAAAGTCAATTTGCATATGTTTTTGTGACTTTTGCAACAATTACCATAGTCTTTGTTATTTTTTGTTGCAACGATTCGATAAACAAAGTCGATGAAGGACGTCGCCGAGCAATTCGTTTTGGGCGTGCATTCTATGGTAATGGGTTAAATGAACCGAGGCGTTTAATAGTTTTTACGGAGGAAGCAAACGTCTTTAGGCATTCAGCCGCGAAGATATTTTTTTTATATGTGGAGAGTGAAACAAATATTTTTTTCTTCTTTTTATTATGAACTAGTTTGTTACCATAATTTCGATCGCGCTGAATTTGGGTTGAATCAGTTTTAGGATGTACTAATTTTCATATACTTGTTTATACTTTTATATACTTATTGTTCTCATATACTTGGGTTTGAACCCTCGACCGTCGAGGTTCTCGACCGCGTGCCTGTATAAAACCCTGTATAAAAGCCAATAGAATAAATTCATGTTAATATTTTGTAATATTATACAAGATTAATCACCGTAAATATAACCTGCCTCAATTATCAATCACGGTCTATTAAATTTAGATATACAACTACTCTTTAGAGAATTCAGGTGTTACAGTATGTGTGAAAGTTAAACTATTGTTTCAGCAAACGATCAGCCAGTGGCGCATAGCATTTTGGACCGTATTCATAGTGTTAGTTGGAACCAATATCGTTTACGTCATATGGGGTTCTGGAGAGCAGCAGTGGTGGGATGATGTGGACAAATACGGATACCCCAGTGGCTGGAAGCACGGGCCTTTGAAGAAACGACCTGTCGATAAGGAGAAAAGGGTTGTATACCCCAAGCACGACCATTCGCCCATAGCAACTGATTGAATATAAAATTTATTATTTTTGTTTTATTTTAACTTCCTTTTGATCTTGATATGGTGATATCCCTTCCCAGCTGTTTTACGGTGGTCAAATTTAATTTTCCGCGATAAAAAGGTATGAGGTAATCCGGGGTGTCAGCTACCTTCATAGAAAATTTCATTAAAAGCCTTTCAGTAGGTTTTTCGTGACATACTCTTTCAAACATCCACAAAAAAGTAGTTTCATCTTATGGACGTCCAATACTGTGCTAATCGAATAATGATTTGATGCATATGAGTAAGCGCAGTATCACGGAGACAACTTTAGGCCATCATTTGAGACTAAATTTAGGCTACGTGGTTTTATAAATTTGCTGTTGCTAGGCTATGCATGTCAAAATGTTTCGTCATGATGATGAAACTTTCAATGTTTCATCATGAACATGAAACTTTTTACTATAGCATTGATAAGGTGTACTTAACATTAAAGCTCGTCTTCCCATATTGCAGTGTCATTATTATAATAAGAAAATGTACTCAAATCATAATATAGAGTTGGTAAAACATATTGCGCGTCTTTATGAATTCATTTCACATAATTTATTCCGGTGACTACCGGAAATACGTCGCACAAAAGCGGTGTACCTACTGGCCGTAAATTCGGAATGTATGGTGGCAGTAATATAATTACAGCTGCATTGCGCTTTTCACACATGTAGTGTACGGACATATGGTAAGTGGACATGTATAAATTTACTTGTTACACACAAATATTTTAATATTAATTTCCAGGTATTAGGTAAACTTATCAGCTTTACATATTTGCAGATTCTGAGCTGGTGAGAATTTCTTAATGGATGAAATCAACAGGACCAGCTCACAAGGTAATGGAACTCAGGACATTAATCTACTAACAAAAAACAATTTTAGATAATGACTACGTCACGCCTTATGTGCTATGAGTAGTAGTTAGGTCTTATCCGACTTCATCATCTCTACAATATACGTGTTGGCTTCTAATGCTGCAGTTATAGAAGCATCTCAACCAGCTGGTATAAATAATTATCGAATCTTATGATAATGAGAGTCAATTGACACTTGATGCTCTTTTTTTACACATTTTTTATACATGGTGTAGTCACTTAGCCATACCAATATACATCTAAAACATACAGAAATAATAAACATTTTACTAAGCTAATATAGAGCTTAAAAATGCATACTATACACAAAACATATACAGGCTGTAAAAAGATCGTTAGAAAACTAAGACAGGTTTAAGGTTTGGTAATAAATTTCCAATCAGATACAACTTAGGGGCCTTCAAGAAGAGAGCCTATATTTTCCTCAAAGGCCGGCAACACACCGATGATTCCTCTGGTATTGTGGGTGTTCATGGGCGGTATTGACCCACTTAACATCAGGTGGCTCACTTGCCCGTTTGCCTCCTTTTTCCATAAAAAAGGTAATAGTTACGGTGATTACAAACACATTGCCCCATCATCAGCACAAATACGTCCCACTGCTGGGCACGGGCCTCCTCTACCATTGAGAGGGTTTAGGCCTTAGTCCACCACGCTGGCCTAGTGCGGGTTGGCGGACTACACACCTAAGAAATTCCTAAGAACTTTTAGGTGTGCAGGTTTTATCACGATGTTTTCCTTCACCGTTAAAGTACGTGATAATTCATTGTGAATACACACATAACTTCGAAAAGTCAGAGGTGTGTGCCTGGGGTTTGAACCTGCGACCGCCGAAATTCTAGACCCCGCGCCTAAACCTCGAGGCCATCACTGTTTTGTCACAAACACACTGACGTTAAAAAAAATCCCGGCAAAAAAAAAACGACGTTTTGTTCATCACCGCATATGTTCATTTAATACGAGTACCTATGGTTGTTAGGAAAACGTCAATTTTTTTGGCGGGACTTTTTTAACGACAATGTGTTTGTAATCACCGTAACTATAGGCTGCCTTAGTTTTCGAAGCCGGTCTTTTTACACCCTGTATAGTATGTTAGTTTGGTAAGTCCTCCCCTATTTCCTAATTAAGGGAGAGCGTGTGACGCGACACAATCCCGGCGCTCACTACTAAGTTAATTAAACTCTAATCTTTTGGTTAATCCAGTTTATTAGAACGCTGGCGGATTTGAGCCAATTTCGTGTGCGATCTCACGCCCGTATCCTCGTAGGGTAGATAGAAATGTTTAAAACAAGTTCTCCCAGTTGTATAATGTGCAAATGTTTTTTGGATATTTCTATTCTCTATTTCTAGTCCACGAGTTTTGTAATGGAAAAATCCAGTGACAATTAACCAGATATTGGCATTGAATAATTGATCATTCCACCACACGTTATATAAAATACCGTGGACATAAAAAAACAGTTGAACTAAATTTTTCATTTTCGCTTCTGCACAAGCCTTATTAAAAATCATTTTAATTATAATTAAAAATAAAGGGTATGCCAATTATTATGGGATGCTTACAAATTTGAACTGTAACTGTAGTTGTCTGTATGAAAATTTTGAACATTATAGAGAGTCTGAAACTTGTCTATAATTTGAACCTACGACCACCAAGATGCAATGGCGTGCCTTTTTTTTTTTTTTTTTTTTTTTTTTTCCTACGGGGAAAATCCTATTTACGGACGGTGTGTCGGACTCACCGGCGCCTTCCGACCCAGCATGGATGTTACCGCCCGTTGTCGGGCGGCCGCTGGGCCGGGTCCCTACCAAATATCAATGCGCCGTAATACCGACTAAAAACCCCGCGACGGCCACCATCAGCGCATTCAACGAGACGGCCCCGGAATACCCTGAAGCCAGAGCTATGGATTGACCCGGGACCGCCTCTGCGCGGTGCCAAAAGGCACACCGAAGCAATTGTTACCCCTCGGGGGCCGCCAAGGTAGGGACGGCGGCCCCGCGTGGCCTCTGGGCGCCGGGCTAGATGTTCGCCCGGCGCCTCCTACGTCGCCTGTTGCGACGAGCGGGATCGGTCTGCTCCCGATCCCGCTCCGCGCTCTCCTTCTGCGAAATGACACGTTCGCAGAAGGAGAGCATAGCTTTCCACGACCTCCGGCTGCCGACCATGGCGGCGACCACGGTCGGCAGCGAGAGGTCTGTCCCCACGACCGCTACGAGAGCGCTGCGCTCCTCGTCCCAGGCTGGGCACTCCTCAAGCGTGTGCTGGGCCGTGTCCTCACGGCAGTTGCCACAATGGTGGCACACGGCGGTCTCCTCCACTCCGACGATGCGACACAGGTACGCACCGAAGCTGCCGTGCCCGGTGAGCACCTGCGTCAGCCGGAAGGTCGGCGCACCGTGGCGCCTGTCCATCCACTGCTGGAGGACAGGACGCACTGCCGCGACGGTCGCCACGCCAGCACTTGGACTCTCCAGCCTGGAACGCCACTCCTCCACGGCGGCGCTGCGGAGGGAGGCCAGCATGGCCTCGACCTCTCTTGGGGCCGGTCTCTGTCCGGATCGCCGGTACGCCTCCTCCCGCCAGAAGAACACTGACGAGAGGGACTTGGCGTCCAGCTCCCAGGGCAGAGTACCCGCCAAAACGCAGGCCGCCTCGTGCGAAATCGTGCGGTACCCTCTAACGATTCGCTGCGCCACCATACGTTGCGGACGATGCAACAAGCGGACACAGCGAGCGCCGAGGGAATTGGCCCACACGGGACACCCGTACAGGGCCATGGACCGCACGACTCCAGCATAAAGGCTTCGGCAAGGGAAGCCAGGACCATTAATGTTGGGCAGCAGGCGACCGAGAGCGCCCGCTGCCCGGACCAACTTCGGCGACAGCATCTCGAAGTGCGCACGGAATTTCCATCGACTGTCCAGAATCAGACCTAAGTACTTCATCTGGGAGCCGATGGGAATCCGCACGCCCTCCACCGTCAGGTGTGCCTCCGGCGGTGGCCTAGACCGAGGTCCGTGAAAACACAGAGCCTCGGTCTTGTGCAGGGCCACCTGGAGGCCAAGTCGCCGAATCCTGCCCACCACGAGTTCGGTCCCGAACCCGGCGAGCAGGGCGGCCCGCTGTGGGGTCCTGGCCGTCGCTGTCACCAACGTGTCGTCCGCATAGCAGACGACAGCGACGCCCCGAAGGTTGGCACCACGAAGCACCCAGTCGTAACCGATGTTCCACAGGAGCGGCCCGAGAACCGAGCCCTGTGGAACACCGCACGACACCGCCCGACGGTGCCACCCGTCGGCGCCCGGATACACGACGTACCTGTCACACAAGTACGCCTGCACCAGACGCCGTAGGTAGGGCGGAACCTCGTGGTACCGCAGTGCCTCATTGATGCAGGCCCAGGGCATGGTGTTAAATGCGTTGGCGATGTCGAGTGACACCGCCA
Organism: Hemaris fuciformis; assembly: GCA_907164795.1. Lineage (NCBI taxonomy): Eukaryota > Metazoa > Arthropoda > Insecta > Lepidoptera > Sphingidae > Hemaris > Hemaris fuciformis. Next base: position 13,858,554 of record OU015440.1, read on the forward strand.
CGACGCACTTGCCCCGAGACACTGCATCCTCCGCCTGTGCCCTGACTCGCAGAATCGCGTGTATCGTCGACCGGCCCCTCCGGAACCCGAACTGGCAATCTGCCAGGTCCGGGCCCGTGCTCTCCAGATGCTCGACGAGGCGCGCGTGCAAGATACGCTCAAAGAGCTTGCACACCTCGTCGAGCAGCACGATGGGCCGGTACGCCGACGGCGACTCTGCGGGTCGCCCCTCTTTCCTCAACAGGACAAGCTTGCCCGTCTTCCACCGCGACGGGAAGCTGCCCTGCTGCAGGCACGCGGAGAACAGGCTGCGGAGCCTCGTGCCCAGCGACTCGACGGCGAGCACCCAGATACGTCCAGGCACCCCGTCGAGCCCCGGGGCCGAGTTCTTGCCCCGCAGCCGAAGCACTGCCGCCTCCAGCTCTTCAGGCGACACCTCCGGGATATCCCTTGCCGAAACCAACGACGATGGCGCCGGTGGACGTGGCGCCATCGGTGGAGGAGTGAACTCCTCGGTGGCCGGGAACAAAGCCGCGACGACGTCCTCGACGAGGTCTGCCCGAAGACTCTCCGTCAGCGGGGGCGCCCATGGGCGGAGCTTGCTCAACGCCACACGGTATGGACGCCCCCACGGATCTCTATCGAGAGACCTCCGGGACTCCTCGTAAGCCGCGGCCTTTGCTCGTGCAATGGCCACCCGCAGCGCTCTCTTCGCCCCTCTGTGGAGGCCGTAGAGCAGCCGCTCCTGTTCGTCGTCGCCAGGTCGGCGGACCCGACGACGACGGTGCCTGGAGAGTCGGCGTAGCGCAGCCGCGCAAGACGCGCGCAGCTGCGAAAGCTCCGCCGACCACCAGTACACCTGGCGCTTCACCGGGAGGCGGGTGACCCGGGGCATCGACGCGTCGCAGACGCGCGACATCGCCACCCCGAACCATTCCGCCTCCTCCTCGACCCGCACCGGTCCGTCCGGTACGGAGATCCACGCCTGAACAAGAGCGGCCTCTTCCGCAGCCTCCGCATCGAGGCGCTTAGCGGCCCACCGCCGGCCGCCCGTGAATCGGGTAGCGGGACCACCACCGGGCTGGGTAGGGGCCCGGGAAGCAGAGACGCTGTACCGGATGTAACGATGATCGGACAGCGTCTCCTCGTCAACCAGGACCTTCCAGCCCCGGACACGGCGGGCAAGGGCCGGGGTGGCGAACGTTATGTCCACCACCGAACCGCCATTATGCCGCACGCACGTGTCCTCCGACCCCCGATTCAGGACGACCAGCCCGATGGAGATCGCCCATTCCTCCAGGGCCCTACCCCGCGCATCCGTCACCGACGAGCCCCAAGCCAAGGACTTGGCGTTGAAGTCACCGGCGACTAGCACGGGGTAGGACTGACTGCCTTGCACCACCAGGGCCCCCAGGCGGACCAGAAAGCTCTCGAATTCCGCCAGGGACCTGTTGGGAGAGAAGTACACTCCTACGACCCAAATCCCTCCCAACAGGACCGCCACGCATCCCGAGCCCTTCGCTACTTTTTCGAAGGGCGGGGATCCGGCGGCGCCCCGAGTGATGACGGCCACCAAGCCATCTAGGTCCCCAGCCCAGTCATCCCGGGAAGGAACAAAGTATGGCTCGGAGACCACAGCCACTTGAATCGACCACTGCGCCAGGCACTGAACAAACAAATCCTGCGCCCTGGCGCAGTGATTGATGTTCGCCTGGAGGAAGTTATGTGCCATACTAACTATGGGCGATCTCCATCATCTCCGGGGTGGGCGGTTTCGGCCGCGCCACAACCTCAGATCTCGCACCGTGTAAAGAGCGGTGCGGGACGGAGGAGGCGACGCAAGCCTTAGCGCCCACCCTGTGCCCAGCGGGCTTACCCGCAGCTGCACAGATTGTGCAGTGCGGGTCCGCTTGGCAATCACGGGCCTTATGGCCCTCTTGACCGCACCGGTAGCAGATCCCGGTGCGGTCACACTCCGCGGTGCACTTTATCCTTACGTGCCCCCGAAAGAGGCACCGGAAGCACCGCAAGGGCCTAGGCTCTAAAAGCCGGACCCCAGCCGACACCCAGCCCACCAAGACGCGTCCTGCCCTGGTGAGCTTTTCAGCCGCTTTGGCCGGGCACCGGAGCCAAACGGCGCCCATACCGGAGCGCTCGGCCCGGATTTCCCCCACCCGAATATCTTCGGGCGAGCACTCGCCGAGCCGAGCGACGGCCGCTGCGACTGCCTCGGGGGTGACGGACTCGTCCAGCCCCGAGATGCGCAGCTCCGCAGTCTTGACGGGTCGGCTGACGCGAACGCCCTCCGACCCGGCAAGTACCTCCCTCATCTTGCTGATGAGGGAGTCGGCCCTTGCCTCCGACTCCGGCCCGGGCACCTCGAAGATGTAGCCCCCGGTGGCTCCTCGTCTGGCCTTCATACCGGCGATGCCCAGGCTAGTGAGGTCCACGTGAGTTTTGACCTCGCGCAGTACCTGGGCATACGTCGTGCCCCGCTCCAACGCCTCCGGCAGCACCGTCAGAGTGACGGCGGCTCTCTGCGGGAGGCGGAGCTGGGGCACCGGCTTGCGCGGCGGCTGTGTCGGCTGGGGTTTAGGGGGGGCGGTGGTGTTGTGCCCCCCAGACTTCTTCTTTTTCTTTTTCCCCCGCTTTACCACCTCGGTCCATGGAGTTTCCATGGACACGGGTGGCGGGGGGAGAGAACGCGGAGCTGGCGTCGGTAGACGCGGTGCCAGGCGCTTTCGGTTCCCCCGCTTCCGCTGGCGCGATTGGCGGTCGGGAACCGCTGCGGGGGGCACGGCACCAGAACGCTTGGCTGCGGGCTGAGTACTGGCTGGAAGGGCGGGGATTATGCGGTCCCCTCCTCCTCCCTTCCCTTGGTCTGCGGCCAGTGGAGGCCGGAGAATCGGCTCCGGAGGCAATCTCAACGACATCGCCTCGACCCGAGCGTTCAGCATTGCGATCTGACGCAATACTTGCTCGAGGCGATCATCCCCTGAAGACGCCACGGGCGCAACTGTCGGTCGCGACTGCGACTGAACAGTGGCCGTCAGCTCCTCCAGGAGCTTGGACTGGGTGGCGAGTTCCACCTCCAGTGCCGTCACCTTTTCGCGGAGGCTGGCATTTACCGCCTCCGCGCGGGCCAACTCCGCCGAGGGTGGCTCGTTCGCCAACTCCTCCAGCTCCGCAACGCTGACGTTGACGTCCCTCTGAAGTTCACCCTTCAGATTTCTGGACGTCTTCGTCACGTTGCGGAGCCGATCCGCCATCCTGATGAGCGCCTCCCTTCGGGTGGAAGCTGGCATTTCCGGAGCCTTTGGCTCACGGAAAGGGCAGGCCTTCTTGGCCCTGGCCAGCTCCGCCTCCGCTTCGGCTTTCCTCTTCACTTCGGCGGCACGCTCCTTTCGAAGAGCCGCCTTGTATTTTTTGCTGGCTTCAGCCACAGCCTCCTCGTCTGTGGCTGAAACCGGAGCGTGTTCTTTTGACCCCTTGGAGGGGCCAGGCTCGCCTGCGGTGTCACTGTCACCGAGCGTTGCCTGCCGCCTTCTTTGAATCTTCCTTCTCTTCGCCCGCGAAGAGTCGCAGCTCAGTCCGGACTCGGAATCGATCCGGGCTGGCGCGGTCCCCTCCGCGGACGTCCCCACGGACGATGCAGCGACTACCTCTCCTGGAGCTAACGCTTCCAGGGAAGGCACCCTGCTTCCTACCACTGAGCATCCCTTGTTTTTATTTTTATTATTTTGAGTATTCATTTTTGTTCCCACGAGTATGGGGGAAATGATGGTCCACCCAGGCAGTGCCCCCTGTACCTGGGTAAGCCTAGCGTAACCCGCCAGAGGGTCGGCCGGTACTCTGGCGGGGGTCGCACTAGAGACTGAACCTCCCATCAGCCATGCATCCCCTCACGGTGCGCCGCCGCTTGGGATTCGGGGTAACTTTTTATAGAGGTTTTCTCCCTCGCGGCCCGGGCAGTTAAGCCAAGACCCTCGCGCCGGCCGAACTGCGAGACATGACCACAGCTTCGACCGGGTTACGAGTTCGACGGTGGAAATGGGGTTCGCCCATTTCCTGCTCGGAAGCAAGAGATTGCTGTCCGAGCCCGCCGAGGACCCGGGACAGACCCGGGATGGCCCAAAATGCGGGCCCCACCGCGGCGCGGTCAACAGGACCGTCCGCCTGGTGTCGGGATTTGGCCGTCAGCACGGGCCGACGTTGCCCAGGGTGCACCGTCCCGTCCGTAGTAGTAAGTACGTGATAATTCATTGTGAATACACACATAACTTCGAAAAGTCAGAGGTGTGTGCCTGGGGTTTGAACCTGCGACCGCCGAAATTCTAGACCCCGCGCCTAAACCTCGAGGCCATCACTGTTTTGTCACAAACACACTGACGTTAAAAAAAATCCCGGCAAAAAAAAAACGACGTTTTGTTCATCACCGCATATGTTCATTTAATACGAGTACCTATGGTTGTTAGGAAAACGTCAATTTTTTTGGCGGGACTTTTTTAACGACAATGTGTTTGTAATCACCGTAACTATAGGCTGCCTTAGTTTTCGAAGCCGGTCTTTTTACACCCTGTATAGTATGTTAGTTTGGTAAGTCCTCCCCTATTTCCTAATTAAGGGAGAGCGTGTGACGCGACACAATCCCGGCGCTCACTACTAAGTTAATTAAACTCTAATCTTTTGGTTAATCCAGTTTATTAGAACGCTGGCGGATTTGAGCCAATTTCGTGTGCGATCTCACGCCCGTATCCTCGTAGGGTAGATAGAAATGTTTAAAACAAGTTCTCCCAGTTGTATAATGTGCAAATGTTTTTTGGATATTTCTATTCTCTATTTCTAGTCCACGAGTTTTGTAATGGAAAAATCCAGTGACAATTAACCAGATATTGGCATTGAATAATTGATCATTCCACCACACGTTATATAAAATACCGTGGACATAAAAAAACAGTTGAACTAAATTTTTCATTTTCGCTTCTGCACAAGCCTTATTAAAAATCATTTTAATTATAATTAAAAATAAAGGGTATGCCAATTATTATGGGATGCTTACAAATTTGAACTGTAACTGTAGTTGTCTGTATGAAAATTTTGAACATTATAGAGAGTCTGAAACTTGTCTATAATTTGAACCTACGACCACCAAGATGCAATGGCGTGCCTAGGGTGTCTAGTTAGACCCAGCTGGTCAAGCCCAAATTTTTATTACGGCACGGTACCTACAGAGCACAGTGTATTTATTTTTGGTGCAGAAAGTCGGAGAACTAATAAATAATATACCTACCGCAAATTATTTACATTCACGATTTTGGCATATTTATGTATATTATAATACGGGCACACAGTAGGCATCTCTGTAGGTATTGTTTCTTATACGGAGTCATGTAAGGCGACCTGGGCTTTTGGGCTTCTATGAAAGTACTGCCACTGCCGAGATGGTGTCTTGACGTACACCCTTTAATGTTATTCCGTAATTCTTACAAATATAACGTAAAGTCTATTTGGCTGCTTAAATATTGTAAGTTCTTTTTTTTATTAGGCTTGCGATAGAGTCTCTATCAACGTAAACCTGCTAATGCCATCTAGTGACGAATACGGTGACTATAAATATTAACGCGATTGAAAATGCTTGGAATAAAACTTGCTTCTCAAATTCATCATCATCATCATCAGCCCTAATGCGTCCCACTGCTGGGAACGGGCCTCTTCGTCAGCTGAAAGGATTTAGGCCTTAGTCCACCTAAGAATTTTTAGGTGTGCAGGATTCCTAGCGATGTTTTACCTTCAACACTAAAGTATGTGATAATTCATTATGAATACACACATAACTTGTGTTTGCCTGTGGTTTGAACCCGCGACCGCCTAGATGTAACTCGACCGCGCGTATAAGCCTCGACGCCATCACTACTTAAATATAAAAATTAAATTAAAATTTTTAGTTTTTTTAGCGTAGCCTAGAAGATTGAGAAGCCAATTTTCTAATCTAGCACGGGAAAAAGACAACATCGCCACTGATTATAGTCTCCGTCTGTCTAGTGTCCGTTCTGTCCAGCGGTGCTTGAAGCGGCGAGTGACTGCCTTTCCCTCACTCGCTACCCACACTTCAGTCTACTGAGATGCTTTTTCATCATAGGCTGGAAACGTGAAAAGCCGTGGCATACCACGGTTTCATGCTAAAAAGATACGAATTTGCGTTTTGGTTCCAGGCGGCTAGATAGTCATGAGTCTAGGATGTCATTGCCCGCATAAAATTATTGTTCGCGCTCGTATTGAGGCCATTGGTCGAAAGCAAACAGTAACTATCATGAGGGTCGTGACACAGTTAATAGTAATTAGTTATCATCGAAATTTAATGACCTTGGAGCATTGACTCTTCTAAAGACATTAGTATTTTGAAGAAAATATATTTTTAATTACATTTCGTTTATTTATTCCGCCTGTCTTGTAAAACGTTATTAAAATATTCTTAATAGTTTATTGACGTTAATATGTGTGTGCGTGTGCGTGCAGCGTGCGTGCGTGCGTGCGTGCTTGCATGCGTGCGTGCGTGCGTGTGTGGGTGTACACATTATACCGACATAGTCTACTTTTTATCCCGGAAAAAAATAAGTTTGAAAGCAGGGTTTAGTTATTTAAAATTTATAAAAAAGCCTATTATAAATAACTTAAATAGCTGATACCCAAAGTGACTGTTGATCATATTAATTCAGTCAATAAATAAATACACCCAACAGTCAGAGTCACATACATAGTTCTGACCCCACACTAAGGTGCGAGACTTGTGTCGTGGACTCGTGGGTATCAGAAACTGCGAGACATATTTCGATCTCACAAACACCCAGACCCGAAACAAATATTTAACGATCACACAAACATTTGTCTCGCTGCGGGGATCGAACCCGCTGCCTCTCGTTTCGCTATCTGTTGTGTAGCAAACTACGCCACGAATGATGTTAATATTGTCCATAACCTTTTACGACGGTGGCTTTCACGTTTTATATTTGATAAACAATCCTCTTTGTTGTAGAGGAGACCCGTGCCCAGCAGTGGAACGTATATGGGCATCAGCCCATGCATCATCAGATGATGATGATAATTTGACAAATAAAATATACCAGAGTGTTACACAAAAACAGAGTTATATTAAAGATTTCAAGTTATTTTCTCTAACTTATTAACTTTTGAATATGTGATGATGAAGATCTGCTTTTCTTTATATTATGAGTTGAATTAAAGTTTATATTAATTTTGTACGCGTTATAGTATAGGTTATAAAATATCTTTATTATGCATGTTTTAACTGTGGTCGTTGGAGCATTGCGGTAAAAACAGCGATTGCAAGGCTTTTTTTACCTAATTAATAATTAAGGAGGCTCAAACTCAGCAACGGGACTTAAACTGATTTTTGTTAATAACCTCAATTTTCAACAAAAGAGGTTTTATTGCATTTTTCAATTATAATACAATTTAAAATGAACTATTTCTTTTAATTACACGGCAAGCAGACGTTGACCTCGCGAACGAAATATTTTAAATTATGTGCATTTAATTTAAATTTGATAATACTAATTTAAGCTGTAAAAATTAAGTTAAAAATTATAACAGATAAAATGTAGTACAACCGCCACAAAATAAAATAAAATAAGTTCAAATATGAATCGGCAGATGGCGTTATAATTTCAAATAGCGTTTGCTTAATTTCGCTAAGATAGGGGTTTTTTTGTTGTTGAAAGCAGTGCGTTTTTTAACAATTAGTAAAAATTTTCCTCAATTATGTGATAAAAACGTAAGAAAAGTATTTTTTTAACGCTTTTATACTTTTATCGCTATAAACTCATTTAAAATGTTTTGTATAGATGGCAACCTTGCAATATGGAACCCTGGGACGAAAAAAAAATTGTTTAAATATTTTTTATGTCATATACTCATATCATTAGATACATTTTATAAATTTGATTTTACACAAATTACATTATCATCACCATCGTCATCAGTCCACCCACCTCTGTGCACGAGTCTTCTCTATAACTGAGGGTTTAGGCCTTAGTCCACCCCGCTGTCCTAGTGCGGGTTGCCGGACTACCCACATTTATTTAGTGGACTAAGGCCTAAAAACCCTCTTAGTTGTAGAGGAGGCACGTGCCCAGCAGTGGGACGTATATGGGCTGATAATGATGATGAAACTAACAAATAAAATATCGACACTGGGTAGTAGATGAAAATACGTGAAAATAATTTTCGTTTATAGGTGTACATCTTACCCTTGGGTGCCTATCACAATAATGGTGACAAGTATAGACTTGAATGTGATGTATTTAGGACATTCAAATGAAGTTATTGATAATACTTACTATTGTCGCATCAAAAATATATTTCTTTTATACTAATGACGGCCTTGTGGTCTCGCGGCACAAGCATCCAGAGGTCCAGGGTCAGGCAAATTTTTAGTGGGTACTTCTACTGCAATGCGCTCGCCTTCTATTACGTGGGACTGATACATAACATATTTGTTACAAGTTTTGATTTTGATGGCATTTTTGATGGCGAAACGTGGAGGCAGAAATACACTCCTTTTGATGAAACAGGCGTGAGTGTGTGTAAAATTCTTCATCATCATCATCATCAACCCATATACGTCCCACAGCTGGACAGGGGCCTCCTCTACAACTGAGAGGGTTTAGGCCTTAGTCCACCACGCTGAGCTAGTGCGGGTTGCTGGACTACACACCTAAGAAATTCATAAGAACTTTTAGGTGTGCAGGTTTCATCACGATGTTTTCCTTCTCCGTTAAAGTACGTGACAATTCTTTTTGAACACACATAACTTCGAAAAGTCAGAGGTGTGTGCCTGGGGTTTGAACCCGCGACCGTCGATATTCTCGACCGCGAGCCTAAGTATCGAGGCCCTCACTACAAGAAATACCTCGTGGGGAACTTTTTGGTGTGTAGGTGTTCTTAGGACGTTTTCCTTGATCGTAAAAGTGAGGTCAATGTAAATACACACAATATAACTTCAAAAAGTCGGAGATGTGTGCCAAGAATTTGAACCCGTCACCGTTAAAAATTTGCCACGAAACAAGGTGCGCCTAAGACTAATCATCATCCTTAATAATTTAAAAATAAATTTTAAACCAAAAAGGAACACACATATAATTGCAGACAATGTTCAAATTATGCTATAAGCGTGATGTACACAATGAAATAAACGGACATTTTCATTATTCATTATAAACACCACGTGTGTACACTGCATTATGCATGGTACACACGGAAAAACTGACTGGCGATTAACTTGATGGCATTCTGTTATTAAAAGTTGAGGGCAAAGATGATTAAATTAATAGATGTGACGTTTTACTACAAGCTTCATCTGGAAACTAATTTATATCTCACTCACTTTTATGAAATGAAGTAGAGAAACAAATGCGTCATGGAGGTGAGGAGAACGGGGACAGTGATGGGACACTTTCACTCTCAATCAAAAAATAATACTGTTATGCATCTCAACTGCCTATCATTAACTATTGACAATAAGCAATATTAACCAAATTGTCAATACGATGGGCTCTTTGCAAATTTAGATCGGCCCTTTTGTATAGTACCTATTGTATATTATGTACATACAATGTATCACTTTTCAGCTCTGTATTGTCCCAAAATCAATTAGAAGCAATAAAATGATCGTTTTTTAATCACGTGACGTCAATGTATGTTAATAAAGAAAAAATAAATTTAATTGAAATATAACTGCCGTAAAATATGTAATAAGTTTATACTTATCAATGTATTTTATTTAAAAAAAAATAGGTATGTACCTATTTTAATTTTATATTTGTTCGAAAGGCCTCCTATTTAACATTAAATTATAATAGGTATAAATGGACCATAGGAATCATCGAAACGTCACGATTGTTTGGGCCACGACCGGATCCAAACTCGGCCCTGCCTCAAACGACCCGGCGAAATTGTCTCAAGTATTACGTCCGCCAATATACAATTGTATTTTAAAGCATATATACTTCGCCAAAAAGAAGCCACCGGAGCTTATGGTAAAAAAAAAACACTAGTTTATCAAGACACCACTTCACTAACCTTCAGCCGGAGGCTCGCATCATTTAGTCAAGTCACGACTACAAGAAATAGTATCGTCACTTTATTTTATTTAGACAGCCCTGTCAGTAAATGAATGGAAATAAAAACAATTATTTGAATTAGTCATTTTGTAATCTTTCATCCTATTCGAAAACAAGTTTTCACTAGACAAGAAGAAGCGGGATATTCTAGTGTTGCTCTTTACAGTGCATAAATATAAATACATATAAATATATAAAACTTATAAACAAGTAATTGACACGAATATCTGCTCTAATTTTAGACAAATGTTCCGAATATAAATTTAAATCAATATAATACTCATACATTTTGAATAAGGTAATCTGCGTGTTCTCAATATTACATGAGCTAATTACGTGAGAGCAAATATTAAGATCTGGCAGACAATCAACATTATTGTAGGAATTCTTAATGACTTAGATACTTATTATTAATTAGCTCTGGAGAATTCTTCGATACGACTGAGGGCCACCAAGATGTTTTGGTTGATATGCTAGCGTAAGTTTTTTGGCAAGTGGCGTGACAGTTCATGATCATTCTATTTTATTGAATTCAAGAGAGTATTGACTTAGCTTGCTCATACAATCCATGTGCATAATGAGTTTGAAATGCAGAAGACATATTCTTATTTGCTTGGCTAAATACCAGCTTGCGAAACGAGAGGCACAAATTTTTTCTTCGGGTCTAAGTGATTGTGAGACCGAAAAGTCACTCGTTGTTTCTGATACCCACGACACAAGACTAGTAATCTTAGTGTGGGGTCACAACAATATATGTGACTGTTGTTGCTTATTATTAGAAGGAGATACACAATTTACCAGTCATTAAAGACGAGATTAAATTTTATTATTTTGATATCATGCTGAACAGATTTCAATGAACTTAAGTACAGAAATAGATAGGACCGTGAAGGTGATAACTTATAGATTGCTTTTAACCACAAAAATTATTAGGATTATAAAAGTGTCGATATTATGGCCAGCGAGAGCTCGGGAAAGCGTAGTATGTAATAAAATTACATTAGGACTCATCTCGAAGAAGGACGTAATCGATAGGCATTAACAATTACTCATAATCTATGGAGCGAGGCTGCGCGGGCGCAGGCTTTAGTGTCGTGTTAGTCGCGCCGTCACCACTCTCCGTACGCCCGTGTTTGTACCGACAGTACTTGTGATCGCAAATATTTTGTATTGAATGGAACAACGTAAACAAATATTAGTGAAAAAATATTGACGCATCAAATAAGTGTAAGTTTTTATTTATGTTTCAAATATTTTTTATTTACACCCTCCACCGATATTAATAATTTTTATAGTTTTCAATAATATTTCACTTCCACGGAGGGTATATATAAAATATCACGGTTGCATTTTTATACGTCGCAAAATATTCGAATAATTAACGCGTTTCTCAGTCTCAATGTCGTTAAATAGCAAGACTTTGCTTAATTAAAATTCCGAGACAATTAGGTGTTTTATACATGGAACATTTTATAATTAAAACAAAAATGGTTGCGAATTTTTCACGAAAAAGGTGTAACAGTAAATGAGGTGCCAAAGAAAGTGACCTAAGCAAGTATTATAAATAAAATGAGTCTGTTTTATAACAATTCGACATTATTGTGTCTACTGGGGATTTTGTTATATACTGGCTCAAGAGATGGACAAAATCACACCTTATTTTAAGCGCAATACGGTCTTAATAGCGTCAACTTGTAGAAAATGACTGCGATAATCCCGTACTAGTTGATAAAGTTATGTCGTTCTGATGCTAAACGGAGGCTGATCTCGGAGTGTGACATGCTTGTGTCTCCAGGAGGGATTTTATTATAGGTGTTTTTTTTTACGGGCACGACAAATTGAAAAATACGATACTGTCCAATGATAGACGGTTTATATGATAACAATCATCATCAGCCCATACACGTCCCACTGCAGTTGGGCACGGGCCTCCTCTAGAACTGAGAGGGTTTAGGCCTTACTTCATCACGCTACCTTAGTGCAGACAATAAGACATTTTAAGAACTTTTAGGTGTGCAGGTTTCGTCTCGATGTTTTCCTTCACCGGTAAAGTAATTGATAATTCATTATGAATACACACATGACTTTGAAAATTTAGATGTTTTTGCCTGGGGTTTTGAACCCGCGACCGTCGAGATTCTCGACCCCATGTCTAAACCTCGAGGCCAAAGTGATTACAATAAAAAAATTATAATTGTAATAATTTTCACCAGTCGATAGTACAAGTAGACCGTTATAAAGTGCTGTCACATTTAAACCTACTGCTATAAAAATATACGTTTCACAAACACGTGTACGTTAGCAGTAAAGATCGTGGAAAATCTGTTGTTTACAGAAGGATATTGTCACTTGTGTAAACATATTTTGAAAGTGTTCTTTACTGTTTCAGTATATGTACTACCTTACTAGTTTAATAGGTATTAGGTACTATATTTTTATTGTATTGAGTTCGACTCCTGAGTAATTCAATTGAGTTTTTTCCTGGATTGTTGTTGTGACCTTTATGCCAATTTTATGTTGTGATGACGTCACTAGTAAGGGGAGTAATGTTTCTGCCACTGTTTTTATTATGGACACTTAATTGCTAAATTTGTGATGGCTTAAAACATAAGCAAAAGTTTTAATATAAAAATTTTGTATACAAATCGTGATATTACGGAATAAAGCATCGCAAGGTCAACAATATTTATTTTTGAATAATTATGTATTTTGCAACGAAAACTTAACTTTCAAAATTGTCAATGATCATGTGATGTGTCGCGTCTGTTTTGCTCCTTGCGGATACTTCTATGGACGTAAGGACATTTGTATATACGAAATATAACACCTAATACCCTTTGCTTCGTCTGGCAAAGTATTGTTGTTTTTTTTTAAGAAAAACATTAGATATTTTTTTGGAAAAATCCCAGTAAAATTGCTTCCTATAGAGTCAAATCTATCTAGCTGTACAAATACATCACTGCCGACGTTTTGGCAATACAGGGGGATGTACATATGTAGATAAGCAATGAACCCTTTTATATTTTCATCTTTAATTTTACAAATATTATTCTGTTTTAATTATTGTATTTGTTCCACAAGGAAACATATATTCGTATTGTTATCTTACCTGCAATCTGATGCTGATTAATGACCATTATTAATGTAGAATATAATATGCAATGCGTAAAACAACACGGAATCCAAAATGAAGTCGCATAATACATTTATAGCACGTCTTAAATTTCATTATGTACTTACACCTTTTAAAACTATTTGCTTGATACCGAGTACTTTTATTGCCGCACTCTGATGTATATTTATTCTTTGATACAATAAAAGCTTTTAATATCCACAACTAATGTAGTCATATAACTCATTGCCTTGACGTTTATCTGCTTCGTTTAATCTCACATATTTACTTTTTAATGGCGGCGTTTAATGATTTGCATGAAGAATAGACTTCAAGCATAATTATATCCACGACTTTTTTATGTCAACAATAAAAAATTAAAATTAAAAATGTTTAAATAATTTTAATATTATTGTATTTCACACGAGTGAAGTATATCAGAAAATATAATAGGCTTTTCAGTTCAAAACACAGTTTCGAGATAAAATATTTGTACCCTAAGGATATAATAATCTTCATGCGATTGATAAAACCAATACTGGCACTGATGGTAGCGATATACGGCCTACATACAGAGTAGATATAGCAAGATTCAATTATCTCTCACTTGTAACAATTATACTTACATACTTATTACTTATATACATACATAATACTCGTACATACATACACATAAAGAGACATAGGTACATACACTCAAGTCTGTATTCGCCGAAAGAGGAAAAAACTGACTGAAAGACTCGTCGTGGTCTCGCGGCACAAGTATGTGCCGAGCGATCTAGAGGTCCCAGGTTCGATTTCCGGGTCGGGCAAAGTGTTATTGGGTTTTCCATTACGAAATTCTCAATAGTAGCACGGAGTCTGGAAGTGTGCTCGAAAAAACGGCAATAGGCTCGCCCCCTATTACGTGGGACTGATACATACATTATGTACTTGGCTAAATTTGGGTGCAAAATTTAGTCACACACATGACGATTCTCCGTAATGCTATAAATTATCTATACTACAAATAAATACAATTGGAATGTCTGTTTGTAATATTGAAATAACCGCTTTTTAATAAATGCATATGGATGTATACACGGTACATATACCAAAATAACTTTTTTACAATTTTTGTCTGTCTGTATGTTTGTTCCGGCTAATCTCTGAAACGGGTGGACCAATTTTAACGGGACTTTCACTGGCAGTTAGCTAATGTAATAAGGAGCAACTTAGGCTGTTTTTTTTTATTAAGAATCGGCTGTTAGGCAGAACGAAGTTCGCCGGGTCAGCTAGTCAAATATAAAAACCCATAAACACTGCCCGACCCGGGAATCTATATAGATCTCTAGATCGCACGACAAATACCTGTGCCGCGAGATCACAAGGTAGTCAATTATGCTTACCTGTTGATGTTGATAGTCCGATATATGTTGTTATGCTATGAAAATGTTGTGTATACACGTTTTAGAAGCCAAATGCTAAGTATTTGAGTGCGCATGTCACTATCTGTTATTGACTGTCAATCGTTAACACACAGTATAAAGATTGTGCGATAAATATTAGACAAGATGTCATTAAATAAATAAATACACCCAACAGTCACATACATAGTTCTGACCCCACACTAGGATACAAGTCCTGTGTCGTGGGTATCAGAAACCACGAGAGACTTTTCGGTCTCACAAACACCCAGACCCGAAACAAATATTTGTGGATCACACAAACATTTGTCTCGGTGCGGGGATCGAACCCGCGGCCTCTCGTTTCGCAAGCTGGTGTCTAGCCAACTGCGCCACGGGGCTGTCAAAATTGTTTTGAAATTACAGATGTTGGAAAAACAGGACATTAATATTTTTTTTTGACCTCCTCATCTCATCTCTTCATCATCCTAGGTTCGACTGTAAGAGAATGCCTTAGGCATTAAATCAATCTACACAAACTTGTATAAAGTGTGAATAAATAAATAAAAATTACCACGTCATCAACATCTGTTGAACATAGATCTCTCCCCAATGTTTTCATTGTCACTTGTTGCAGTTGACCTGCATCCGGAACTTCCTGTTATATTGAAAGGTCGGCTGTTTGCATAGTGGGCAAATGTCCAAGTCTGCGCTTGCCGGTACTTAGCCTTCATTTGAGATACTTTTGACATTTTTAAGGATAGTT
Source organism: Hemaris fuciformis (assembly GCA_907164795.1). Lineage (NCBI taxonomy): Eukaryota > Metazoa > Arthropoda > Insecta > Lepidoptera > Sphingidae > Hemaris > Hemaris fuciformis. Next base: position 13,873,956 of record OU015440.1, read on the forward strand.
GTTGAAACTCTAGTCATACAGTCAATTCTCTTTAGCTATATTTTCTTTAATCAGTGCGTCCTACCCGTAATGACATACGGAGCCGAAACGTGGACACTCACCAAAGGCGTGGTCCACAAATTCAAAGTCGCTCAGCGTGCTATGGAGCGGGCAATGCTTAGAGTTTCTCTGGTGGATAGAATTCGTAATGAAGTCATCCGCCAGAGAACCAGAGTCACTGACATTGCCCGCAAGATTAGCACGCTAAAGTGGAAGTGGGCCGGCCATGTCTGCCGACGGTCCGACGGCCGATGGAGCAGACAAGTGTTGGAGTGGAGACCGCGCTTAGGCAAACGTAGTGTAGGACGTCCTGCAGCACGATGGTCCGACGACTTGAGAAAGGTGGCGGGTAACGGATGGATGAGGGCTGCTCAAGACCGGGATGGTTGGCGCTTTCTTGGGGAGGCCTACGTTCAGCAGTGGACGGCGATAGGCTGAGTATATATTTGATTGATCAGTTTCATCAGAAACTTTTTTTTGTACCTATTACTAATCAGAAATGAATCTTTATTTGTACTGTACCTACACTATATTATACCTAAATAATAAAAAATACGGTTCCGTCATAAACTATTATTATTGTGGAAAAAATTACTTTATGTTGTTGGTGATCAAAGGTGAAAGGGAATCTGAGGCATATGTTTGTTTTGCCTTCTAGAAGGAATAAAATAACTCAAATTCTGATATCTGAATTTTTTGTATCACTTTGGTATGGGGAGAAGTTGACATTTTTTTTTTCAAACAGTTTTTTTTTTGTTCTAATTTATTTGGTTGCTGGTTGAAGCCAAACTTGGATCTCTTAGAATTGTTAAGATTAATTGCTCGAGGTCAATACGGTATGTGCCACTATCGATCCTAGTACACAGGACTTGCAATGGCGGCTGTGTGGTGGTAGTAGAAGATCTCAATGGTTTATATCACAGTTTTGATCTATTATAGATCAATTTGATAACAGTCCTGTAAATCTCTCTTTGTTACATGTGACATACCTGTAAGATTAAGAAACTTACGCAAATTCATATCTTTTAAAATTTTCTGATATGAATATGTCAATTGTTAAGTGATAAGAGCTCTCTCAAATCTTAAGACAGTCTTGAAGATCACTATTCCAACAATCACGTGTAGTGTAATATCTTTACTGTGATAAAAACAACCGACTTAAGTAATGTCTGTTATTTATGTTCAGTTATCCTTATGTTTTTTTTTATTATTGAAGCATCAACGAAGGGCTAAGTCGAGACTTTCTAGTACTGTTACATCTTTTTTCCTGTTTACCATCGGAATAAGATTTTATAGGATTTTTTTATTATGCCTAGTAACCGCGTTGACACAAGTTTGTATCTTACCATCTTAACTACAGCGGTGTAAGCAGGGTGTAGTCTATAAAAACGTATTTAATATTTTTTACCTATAATTATATAAGCTAATGAACACCACTGTCACGAGCGTACAGAACTTATAAATTTTAAATTTATTGATTCAAATACAAACTTACAAATAGTTACTTGATGTATTTAAAAGACTTTTTTAAAAGCTAAAGAAAATAATAGCTTTACTATATCGTTACTATTGCAGTGTGGTTAATATTTAATTAATTTCTTTGTTTTTTGTTACTCTCTCACGCAAAAACTACTCAACTGATTTGAAATAAATTTCGTAAACACATAGAATATAATATGGATTATCTCATATATTTGCATCTCACTTCATAATACGGTATTGTGTTAAATTGTTTCACTCATGGATACAAGCTAATAATAAATTAAACAGTACGACCATAAAATAAATAGAATCTTACTTATTGGCTACAACTTGAAAATCGATTTAACAATTTATTTAATACTAAATAAACAATGTATAATAAAAATGAACCATGTTTTTGTTAGCTTAGTGTATATGTATAATCAATATTTTTAACTAGTTTTTTATTCTGTCTGTTTAGTTTCCTCTGCAGGGCAAATTGGCGCGTGCCAAACCTAATAAGGTTTCATATCGTGGTCTGGTCAAGTGTTAATAAGTTTTTCTTATGAAATTTTTATGCTTAGATCACAGTTCATAATCTTTAATATTCATCATAATCATCAGCCCAAATACGGCACGGGCTTTCTCTACAACTGAGAGGGTTTAGGCCTTAGTCCACCACGCTGGCCTAGTGCGGGTTGGCGGACTAAACACCTAAGAAATTCCTAAGAACTTTTTAGGTGTGCAGGTCTTATCACGATGTTATCCTTCACCGTTAAAGCAAGTGATAATTCATTGTGAATCTTTAATATAATTTCAACCAATTTCTAAATCACCCCTAAAATTGGACGTCCATTTTCGCGGTCTCGCCTCTTCTACAGCTGAAATAAACAAGGCTTTATACAACCACGCTGGCCTATTTTATAAATTCTAAATACCTAAGGAATTCCCTGTGGCCTTGTAAGACCGCGTCTAATACACAACATACAACAACGTATGCCGTTATTGTTACGTATTCCTTCATGATTGAAGAGCATGATAATTTATATTATTTACCAAATATGACTTGGAAAAGTTAGAGGTGTCTCGGCGGACCTCAATAGTATATGTGGATATAATAATAGCTCAGGTCATTACAAACCCCCTGGCGTTAAAAGACACCTACTTACTTACTTACTTAAACTCACGCCTGTATTCCCCGAAAGGGTAGGCAGAGGTGCATTTCTGCACCCACATTTCGCCAGGTATGTATCACTCCCACGTAATAGGGGGCGAGCCTATTGCCGTTTTTCGGGCACAATTCCAGACTCCGTGCTGCTACTGAGAATTTCCTAATTGAAAAACCCAATATCACTTTGCCCGACCCGGGAATCGAACCCAGGACCTCTAGATCGCACGGCACATACTTAAAAAATTAAATTAAATAATAAACAATATATCATCATGCAAAATATGTATGGATTGAAAATTGGCCCTAAGATATTCGCTTAACAACAATAATTAAAAGATACCTTTGTAATTACCGCATATTTACCATTAAACAATATAATTGTTTCAAAACACGTTTCTATAATAAGAAACTGTTACAAGGTTATAAAAAAACACTTTAGCGATTTGTAATCACGCGTGACGTGATATGGGTCTCATTTTACTAGTATTTAAAGTCAATGACTTCATTGGTGTATTACTGTGTCGGTTCGAGAATTGATAGCACTACAGAAAACACTACAAAAAAATAAATGTTTTTACGTTTTCCTAACAACCACATACATTTTATACCAATGGTTGTTTCGAGGACTTAAAAAAAAAAATATTTTGTCAGGATTTTCTTTAGAGGGTTTGTAATCACCTTAGGTATTGCCTGCCTTGGTTTTTTATTTTTTTTATTCTGGCACGGCAAAGTGACTCCACTGTACCTGATTTCCGGTCGCGGTCTGAATACACCCCGTATTATACGCCTACCAGGTTTCATCTCTGCATCCCCCAAAGGTAGACTGGCAGAGAATGCCTATGGCATTAAGCCCGCCTTTATACATACATGTATATGAAGTTTAAAATAAATAAATAAAACAATGTTCGTATTAATATGCTTATTGGAAAGCGCCCTTGGCGAAGTTGGTTAAAAGAGCTACTACGGGTTCGATGACCGCGTTGGGATTACAACCACAGGGTGTCTACCCGCATGGTTTGCCAACTGTGTTTTAGGTTCAATTAATAGAAGGAAACCCTCTCGCTGTTCTTCCGATAAGACTTGAGACCCGAGAATTGAACCCGGGAACGCACCATGCACACTTGTGCCCGGTACAAAGTCTTATAAAAAATGTTGCCCGTACTAGGAACTCTTTTGGGTCGTGGGTGCATGAACACACAAATAGATCAAATACACAAACATTAAGACCCGTTAAGATTTTTTCAGTTCTTAGAGTTGTTCGATTTGATTATTGAACCCGAATTTCTGTCTTCAGAAGGTATCTTTTTCGCAAGACCAATTTATTGCTAAACGTACACATATGTTACTGCCGCGTGGAATCGCGCCACAAGTATGTGCCGTGCGATCTAGAGGTCTTAGGTTCTATTCCTGGGTCGGGTAGTGTTTTAGGGTTTTTCCATAAGGAAATTCAATTAATTAATTAATTTAAGTTTGTAATATACATATATTATCGTTGAATGTTGAAATATTACCGACATACAGGTACCCAACCCATTTAGACAAGTCCAATAGACTAGACTCACTTTTCCTCAAACTCGTAAGTTTGATAGACGGAATATCAACCGGACAACCAAGTTGAATTTAAAACAACCCGCACTGGGTCAAGTTGAACACGATGAGTTTTGCAAAATATTGAACCGTGTGTATTCGGCTTAATTTTGCAACGCAAATTCTTTCCGAGCTTAATAACTTTTTAATTTGTGGCGTGTTCTCGTGTTGAAAGTCTTTTTGGTTGTCTTATGTTACGTTACTCTTATGATGGTGTTTTATCGTATTTAGTCATAGTTGAAGGCTGCATCTATTTTGTGGCTATACTTGTGTGCAACAGTTACTGTCTTTTAGCTGAAGATAAATTTAACAAAATTAATAAATATAAAGTTATGACGTAGGTAAGAATTTCAGAAAAAAATACTTAGATTTAACAAAAAAATAAATAAATCGTGAGTGAAGCAACGGGACAAAGATATTTGTTGAGTTACTTTAGCGCTGACTCTACAATATCATGTTTTTCTTAACAAAATATTTTTTTTTAAGTAAAAATTATATTTCACTGATTTTGTTTTGTTGATTTTCAGGCATTCTGATTTTTCAAAGTCACCATTGAATCGAATGAATAAGCCATTGGCCTACAACAAAAAAACATTATACAACCTTGATATAGATTGTATTGATCTAGAATAGAGCAACAACAATCGATCATTGAGAGGCTAGCTCTTGACAATTGAAATCTTCACCGCGGCCCGATAACCTGCTTTCCGACAAGGTCATTACAAGACAAGAAACGCATCAGTATCACTGATTTGTATATTATTATTAATTTGTATATTGTTATAGCCCAATAGGCCATTGATTATACAGCTTAGAATACATAATAAAATTAAAATAATACTTATAATATGTACATTAAAACAACTCAAATCAAATTATCTTTATTCAAATAGATTTCTACAAGTTCTTTTGAATCATCAATTTTACACTTCTTTAATTTTTTAAAACTATTTACTACATTGATTATATTATGCTTCAAGTTACAGTTCCATCTCTGTGTTCAATGCTTTGGTGTTTATACTCACATAAACATATTTACTAACAAGATGTATAAAAGTCAATAAATTTAAACTCAGAACCTCTCGATTGCACGTTGCGTAATTGCTTTCCTGACGTGCGACATACGAGAAAGTTTATTTATTTTTACTTAATTGTCCATCAAAATACAATCCAAAAAAGAATATAAACTATATGTCTAGCAACAGACAGACATATGTCATATATACATTTGCGAATGTAAGTTTATTGACGACGCTTTCACGTCACAAGTTCCCATCGCAAAAAATTTCATACACGTTGTCAGAAATTTATAGTAGGAGGGTACTCATCAAAACAAAAGTATTGTTTCCGCATCATAATTTTCTTGCCTTGTTCCCAATTCAATTTGGGGTCGGCGCAATATATTTTATCCTTCCAAACATCAGCCTCATCCATCTCTATGTCGTCATTCAATTCTTTTTCTTTCACGTCTTCTCACACGTACTCCGTCCATCTTTTCTTGGCCTTCCTCTGCTTGTACCGTTCCCGTAAAAAACATAATTTTTGATTTGCCGCGAGCGAGATTAAGTAAGGTCACAGGCAAAATCCTCTCATAGATACTTATGATTAACAAAGTCACATATTTAGGTAGAATTCATAATTTTTTGTTCGTAATGTTTGTAATGTTTGACAGCCCCGTGGCGCAGATGGCTAGACACCAGCTTGCGAAACGAGAGGCCGCGAGTTCGATCCCCGCACCGAGACAAATGTTTGTGTGATCCACAAATATTTTTTTCGGGTCTGGGTGTTTGTGAGACCGAAAAGTCTCTCGTAGTCTCTGATACCCACGACACAGGACTTGTATCCTAGTGTGGGGTCAGAACTATGTATATGACTGTTGGGTGTATTTTTTATTTTAATTCTTGAGTTAAACGCCAATTATCTGCATGCATTAAGTACCTACCAGTCATCTGGATATAGCTTCGATGTAACGATATAATTACCGCTGACATTAGAGATCAACGGTGAAGTACTGCGTATGATTCCATACATACCCATGTAGCTAGTAATGGATACTAAAACACGTGAGGTAACATCTCATGAGCCGGAATGAGTGTGACAAGTGACGAGCGATGGGAGTTTCGCGACACTTCATGCTCTGTTTGGAGCATCGTGCTTAACTTAAGGTGCATTGATATTTATTTATTAAAAGTTCTTAGGAATTTCTTAGGTGTGTAGTCCAACCCGCGCTCAGCTAGCGTGGTGGACTAAGGCCTAAACCCTCTCAATGGATGAAGAGGCCCGTGTCCAGCAGTGGGACGTATATAGGCTGATGATGATGATATTTTGCCATGCCATGCCCCAAAAATTGGACACGCAACACAAATTTGACAGAAATTCGACATTTGGATGTTCAGCAAGATGCTCCAAACAGAGCATCAAGCCACGTTTATTATAACAAATGTCCAATTTCTGGGGGTTTCTATAGGCTTTTAAGGGGTTAGGGTCATCAACCACATACGTGACGATTAAAGGCCAGACATCACTTGACGACTATTAAGGGTTTTCCCCTAACGTTTTCCTTTACAATCTGAGTAGTAATTACCAAAATATTCTTATATCTTCCAAGAGTGAGGCTTACAAACTTCCTTACTAATAAAGGCCCAGGATAGTAACCCTATACGAGACCATAGACCGCATTAAATCTTCCTAACAATCATGCACACTCTACCATACCAGTATAAAAAAGTGTGTGTGTACTTATATACACGCGTTAGAAGTTATACCACACGACTGAAGTAAAACTTATAAATACGCCCAACAGTCACATACATAGTTCTTGATTTACACAACATATTACATTTCTGAACATAAATATTTGAAAACTAATAAATATTTCAATCCCTTTTTATTACTGTCACTATTCTACATTTTAAAAATCTAAAACATATAAACTTTTTTTGAAAAATATTCAATCCGAAACATATTAAAACCTTTCTGATCCATTTGATACTTACATTTAACATAGGCAGCTTCAATTGTCAATTATATTGGAGAACATAAGCAACTTCAACCTGTGAATTTTGCGTCACAGTGATGCGCGCGCATTTTAACATTTCACTCTCATCATTTTTTCATAACGCGCCTAAAGAAGTATAACTTCAATAATGCCTCAGTCTCATATGAATTACTAGCTAATCTGATTGGCATCCGTGCAGTATCAATTTGTTACCCTCAGTCGTTTACCCGTAAGACCTTATTACAATTCAAGTGATGGAGTAGGAAGCGTTTTATGACCGTCACGACCTTAGCGATAAGGGACGGCTAAAGGAAAATCGAGTCAGGTAGCCTTGGCCGTGAATTGATTAATGTATGGGTCGGTGTACTCTTGTTCTTGTATGGAACGAATATAAATAAAAAAATACGCCCAACAATCACACAATTATTCTCGAGATGGAATCTTCTGTCGTGTTAGTAATATAGGTCTTTGTTTATTGGTTGATGTTACAAACAGCAAAGGTTAATATTAATCGGCACAAATTTGTAGCAATTATAATTCGGTGCTTTCCCAAAGAAAGTATGTCGTGATGGCCTTGAGGTTTAGGCTCGCGGTCGAGTATTTTGACGGTCGCGGGTTCAAACCTCAGGCACACACCTCTGACTTTTCGAAGTTATGTATGTATTCACAAATAATTATCACGCACTTTAACGATGAAGGAAAACATCGTGATGAAACCTGCATATCTAAAAAATCTTAGGAATTTCTTAGTTTTGTTGTCCGCCAACCTGCACTAGGCCAGCGTTGTGGACTAAGGCCTAAACCTTCTCAATTGTAGATTAGGCCCGTGCCCAGCAGTGGGACGTATATGGGCTGATGATGATGATTCACAAAGAATTATCACATACTTTAACGGTGAAGGAAAACATCGTGATGAAATCTGCACATATAAAAAAATATCTTAGGAATTTCTTAGTTTTGTTGTCCGCCAACCCGCACTAGGCCAGCGTGATGGACTAAGGCCTATATCCTCTCAAATAAGGATCTCTCTAAATGAGCGAATATGACGATAATTTTAATTTTACACTAAAATTTTATTTTACCAATTCTCACACAAACTATTGACATTTAAAGCTGTTAGCCAATCAAAAGGTCTAATGTATACCAAACATTAATATTTTAGCTGTTGCGATTCCGTTTACGATCTAATATGTTAGTCAGTTGCCAGAGCTTTATAATGTCAGATTCTCAGGCAGCGCAATGGTAGGCGCGTCAAGCTACCACTCAAATCGTGCCGCATAACATTGATATTCAAACAAAAGTAGATATGGTTACTTGATTCGTCCATTATGGTCTTATATGTCAAAATACTTATATTGTTGCTTTAATAATGTATCACACCTCTTTCATTTCTTCAACATCCCTACATCACCTATTTTTTCGAGAGGATATGGCCTTAAGATCCCTGTTCGGTACCTCGGGGGAGGCCAAAAGGGTATGTCGGGGTCACCGGCCTTCCAACTCAACGCGTGGAACTATAGTTCGCTTGGCTGAGTTGGGTCCCTAACCAAAATCCTACGCCTGTATACCGACTAAAACCTCTCGATGGTCGTCTTGCGCATTTTGGGCGGTACGGTAAATACATGGCGAACGCCCTTAATTGTTTTCCATTGCCACCCAGCGCTCTGTCCAAATGTGTACTACTCTGCGCTAGAGTAATTTCAGATTTCTTCCATTTGGCCCTATTTTAGACGCTCATTTGGTGTGAGCGTCCGCGACATTCACGAGGCCATGCGCTCTCCGCACATCTCGGAATCGTACAACTGTTGTAAGGGCGCACCTCCCCGGTAGTACGCCTAACAACCCCCATAACCCCTATTAGTCGCCTCTTACGACAGGCAGATGATGTAGTGGCCGTGGCGTACTGCGGGGGCGGTGCGCCATGACGAAAAGCAACCCCGAGATATGCGGCAGAGAGCGTGGCCTCCTGACTGTCGCGGACGTTCACAATAAGTGAGCGTACAAAATAGGGTGAGTGGAGGGTATCTCAAACCCTCCCAATTTTGAGGAGTCCTTAAGCAACATTATTTATATTTCTTGGTGTAATGATTAATTATTGTATATAAGATAAACTTAAAGAGCTCTAAATGAAAATACTTAAATACAAATCTGTGTTAGGTATCTTAACATCAACAATCATTTCGTCAAAATAAATACTTATACGACGATTTTATAATAAGATTTAATTTTAAACATATGTTTCGACGTATGTTAGATGAATTTTGTATTCAATATTGAATGTCACTTTTGGTATAAATAACATTGTTCTTTTGTTTTAAAAAGAAAAGGTAATAAGCATAAAATGAGTTCCTTGTTGTGACAATATGTGAGAAATTTGTAAGCGTCGCTACGGCAGTAGTAATAATTATGATAATTAAAATTATCATATCATTGTTTGGACTCAATTATGTTTTGCATATCACGTGCTCAGCAAAACCGGCTCCGATAAAATTAAAATTCATTTTAAATTTAGTTTTAGATTTTTTAACTCAATATAATCTAACTATCATAATATACCTACAGTAGTATCAGTAGAGTTAAACACAACGATAGTTTGTTAATCACTAAGTTTTGCCCATGACTTTGACTGCAATTTTTAAAAATTGTGTCAAGATAATAGTCTTAATGTATGAGTGTATAAAAAACAGTGGACTTTAAAGTTTGTTTTTTGATAATTCCTCGGAAATTTAAGACTTTTTGGTATGTAAAAACGTTATACCTGTAAGCCAAAATTTATCATAATCTGTTCAGTGCTCTACGTTCAACCACAACGTATTTTATTCCATAAAGTGACCGTTTAAAAATAAAATAAATTCAACAATCCGAACAAAACTTAACGCTTTATTCTTTTTGAAGGTGTCGAGACAAGTTTGACTGCTCCCTTATGTAATATCGTACGTAAGATAATTGGGTCAGATCCATCTAGATTTAAAAAGTATGATTGTTAACAGGATTGAATGCGTGTCATTACGAAATTAAACTTATTTAACATACCTATATTGAAACCTGCACAATTCAATCTTTTAGGTGTAATATGCCTAGTGCGCCAATCCACTATAGATCAAAGTCAAAGTCAAAGTCAAAATCACCTTTATTCAAACAGACTTTTACAAGTGCTTTTGAATCGTCAAGTAAGTTTTTCTTAAACTATTGCCGCTTCGAAACGTGTTATCGCTGTGGAGAAGAAACGGCAAGAAACTCCCTCAGCAACACGAAATGTAATTTTTTTTTATATGATATTTTTTAATTATAATTACATTTTTATTTATTATATTTAATTTAACCTCATACATGTCATAACGATACAAATTGCAGCAACCTCCGATCAGTTTACTTACTCCCAGGGCTTATTATCCTCAATATAATCTGACATTTTATAATAAGCTTTTTTACATAGTTTTTCTTTAATCGATTCTTTAAACTTTTTCATTGGAAGCTCCCTAATACCCTTCGGAAGTTTGTTATAGAAGCGTATACATTTTGTTATACAAGCGTTTGTTATAGATCGGCGTGATAGACTAAGGCATAACCCAACGTCAGTTGTAGACGAAACCCGTGCCCAGCATTAGAATGTTTATAGGCTGATATAGAAGTCAAAGTCAAAGTCAAATTGATATTCTTAAGTTGCGTCATCATCAGTCCATATAAGTCCCACTGCTGGGCATGGACCTCCTCTACAACTGAAAGGGTTTAAGCCTTAGTACAGCACGCTGGCCTAGTGCGGGTTAGCGGATTACACACTTAAGAAATTCCTAAGAACTTTTAGGTGTGCAGGTTTCCTCACGATGTTTTCCTTCACCGTTAAAGACAATTCATTGTGAAGTTATGTGTGTAATAACTTCGAAAAGTCAGAGGTGTGTGCCTGTGGTTTGAACCCGCCACAGCCGAGATTCTTGACCGCGCGCCTAAGCCTCGAGGCCATCACTGTTTGGTGAAGCACGCATGCAAGCAAGTTGCATATATGTAGATGCTTAAACTCTCAACATTCTTTATTATTATTATTAGCCACCAACCGTTCTAAGCTGAATGCAAACTTCTGTGAAACCCTCCATAGTGATCCTAAACATTCATTGAAAGCATTTGACTGGAATTCGGAGCTATGTGCTCAGTCCATTGCCAATTTAACTTCACTCCACTGTATTTGCAGTTCAATGTTTGTGACAGTGGCGGTACTTCCATAGAAGCCCAAAAGCCCAGCTTGCCTTATAAAATTCCAAATGATAATCTTTAAGCTTTAAATCTTTATTTAACAAAAGCAATTTGACATATAAACGAGAATATACTATACTATACCCTACAATAAACAATTATAAACTACACATTACACAATTAATGTGTTACGTTTTAGGCTTCTATGGAACTACCGCCACTGGTTTGTGACATTGCTCTTAATTGGAATTCAAATGCATCGTGAATCAATGTCAATGGTGCCCAACATGGGTACTCTCAACCGAATTCCTAACGGTTCCAATTATAACTAAGCATTGACAATGTAATTTTTATAATGCAATTATTTGAAATTGAACTTCACTTATAAAGCAATTATTTGAAATTGACGATGAAATATAAAGTATTGAAAACACACGAGAGATATTCTTACATTGTAAGACCAACATCATTCTTGCTGCAGGTTGGATATTTGTATCCGTCTGAAAAGCCATGGCAGTGACAGAACAATGACGTGTATGACAAAACAATATTCTATTATGAACAAACCATTATTATGTTAGCTAGTTAAATAGTATACACACAGCGGTAACACGTTTCGAAGCGGCAATAGTTAAAAAAAAATTATAGTGACGATTCAAAAGCACTTGATAAAGTTTATTTGAATAAAGGTGATTTTGACTTTGACTTTAGTAATTTTTTTAACCTCTAATCCTTTAAAGACAACTTATATGTGTCAAAAATGAGTCAATTAAAATTGTTCCTCCACAACGCCCTATGGTAGACTAAAATAAAGTATTTTTGAAGAGATTATACCTCTTTTTCAATGCAAAATCGAATGGTTTTAATGAAATTGTAAACCTATTCGACTGATTCTAACAATTTATGCACCCAGACAGCACGTCTGGTAAACTGTTCTAGGGTCAATGCCAAGATATAAGCACTATAATCAGTGGCTGTACTTCCATAGACGCCTAATTGGCCTTACAAATTACGAATATATTTTTTTAAGCTTTAAATCTTTATTTAACAAAAGTAATTTGACATATGAATGAGAGTATCCTGACCCTACAATAAACAAATATAAATTAGTCATTACACAATTAACGTGTAATGCTTTTGGGCTTCTATGGAAGTACCGCCACTGACTATAATTCTTGAGCGAATTCTCTTGGACACAACTCAGGGCTACGTGACGTTTCTTCTTACGGATCAACGCTCGAACTTAGCTTTAACACAACCTTTTATGAGGAATTCGCTCGACCCAATTACTGCTTTAAAAATATTTCCTTACTTGGACGGCGCGGCGTATTAAAAATGGTTGCAAGCGAACTGGCAGCAAAGTCCTTGATCCGCGCACAATGTACTTTCGCTTGAATACTTGCGCTACTGGAATCGTACATGTGTTTCGTAAACAGCTGGTCACTTTGGCTTTACGTCTTTAAGTAGTTGTATCGCTACATGTGACGTCATAGATTGATAAAACAAATTTGCTCACGTAGACTTAATATACGTGTATAGTCATAGTAATGGCCATCAGGCGCGTGGTCGAGATAAAATCTTGGCGGGCAGGGATTCAAAACTCAGGCAATCACCTCTGATCTTCCATAGATAGGAGAGTTCAATAAATTATGACGCACTTTGACGGTGAAGGAAAACACAATGGTAAAACCTTCATTCGTATGATCCACAAGAATTTTTTGTAAAATATGTGGTCCGCCAATCCGCATTAAGCCAGCGTGGTGGTTTAGGGCCAAATATCTACGTAATCCACAAATCTTTATTTGTATCCTTAGTGTTTGAGAGGGAGAAGAGCTCGTAGTTTATGATACTGATAACTAAAACATGTGTAAATTTATTTCTAAATTTGTGATAACTAGAAATCAGTCTTATAAGAATATAGTCCACTCTAGGTTTATTTACTGCCTCGTGGTCTCGCGGTACAAGTATGTGCCGAGCGATCTAGAGGTCCTGGGTTCGATTCCCGGGTCGGGCAAAGTGTTATTGGGTTTTTCCATTAGGAAATTCTCGGTAACAGCACGGAGTCTGGAAATGTGCCCGAAAAACGACAATAGGCTCGCCCCCTATTACGTGGGACTGATACATACTTGGCGAAATGTGGGTGCAGAAATGCGCCTCTGCCTACCCCTTCGGGGAATACAAGCGTGAGTTTGTGTATGTATGTATGTTTATTTATGTTGAAACACCGGGTATTCCTGCGGGAACACTGCAGTATTATCCTAGATTGTGTCTATTTTTATTCACTGCGGAAAAGGTTTTTTTAAATATGTGGTATTCATTGTGACAGAAAATATAACAAATAATCTCTGGGGATCGAGTAGAATTTTTACTAAACCATGCAATTAGTACTTCGGCTTTTATACTAAAGTAAAATAGACATGTCTTTTGTACCTTACCTACTCTTTTTGTACAGAAAATAGTTAGTTTTAATCATTGATTAAAAAAACCACGCAAATCTAAGTGGAAATTGCTGTTTGTTATACATATGTAAGTATATAAAATGCAAAAACGATTGAACGGTTTAAATAAATACACTTTACACCAGAATGGTTTCAAGTGGGTACTTAAAATCAGTAGGTAGGTACCGGAGAGATCTTCGGAGATAAAGGCTAACTGTATGTATGTACCCAGTGGCGGTACTTCCTTAGAAGCCCAAAAGCCCAGCTTGCCTTACGTAATTCCGAATAAGAAACATAAACTAGATATTCCATAATTGAATACAAACAACAAAATATTTATCCAAAAACAGAAATTAACGTATTTTTGCCGCGCCGCCGTCCGCCATACAGCCGCGCCGCTGCGCGCCAAATCCCTGCCCATATAATTTCAAAAACACGAAACGCGGGCGCACGAACGTCAATAGTTTAGAGTAAACATCAATGTTGAACATAACAATAATATCTATCTCCCTCTATCTCGTGGGCTTTACACCTGGCTTCACTTTACTAAAAGTAAAAGTGTCATAAAACACAGCAATTATATGATAAGAATTTAATGTAATTGAAAAAAAAAATGAAACACGGCAATTTCTCAAATTTTCTACAAAACACGGCAATATATTTTTATTTAATGGTAACCCTGGAGTGCAGTGAACCACTTTGTCAAGGTCACACGTTGTTAATTGTTTACGTTTACTGAGTGAAAGAACAAAATTAAATAGAATTTGTTGTGGTATTTAGAATATTAATTACTACAGTGATTATAAAAAATGGGTGATGTTTATTATTAATCCTCGTGGCGACTCAAAGTGTGTGCATGTTTTGCTCTTCGAAGATAAGGTAAATTCATTAAATTATAGGTAGGTACTGTGAAAAAACGGCTCGTAACTTGTCCAAAACCTACAATTATGCCAGACTCGAGTATTTCTCAAATTGTTAAAATTATGAGGACGCTTAATAGATCCGATTAGTAAGTACATAACTAATTGAATAGTTGAATGTTCCCATACGTAAAAGTTATATTATGTTTGTGTTGCATATTTTATATAATGTTTAAAATGTGTGAAATTCTTGTTGTAATGATTTAAATAATTTATCTGGTTCTTATAGAATGCATTCAAATTTACAACACCACATACTTTGATTTCTTTTTATAAATATTGTAAACAACGCATTGAAGTATTCATTTCTCGTTAATAACCTATGTCACGAAATTTCAAAACTCTCGCGTTGATCATCATCGTATTATTTCTAAGATTAATACATATTATTTATCATTTTGTTCAACAAAAAAACTTGCATTCAAGGTCACGACATGAAAATTAACTTACGAGTATAGGTAATTTTTAGAATTTGACTGTTTACTTTTTAATTATGTGGTTTGAAACCAATTCGAGTCGAGTTATTTGTCTAATAAAATTCAATATGATATATTCCGTGTCTATGTTATAACATCTCGCATTCAAATTTAGAGAGACACGACGTTTGTGCACAATTTGGACATATTATTGTTCTAATAATTTTCGCCGACATTTTATGGTTTTTGGTACCTAGTAACTATCACTAGCGACAAATAATTATTTCTTAGTTAGGTCAGTATTATAATATACCTACATCAATATGTCAAAATCTTGAATGTAAATAATTTGCGGTAGGTATATTATTTATTAGTTCTCTGACTTTCTGGACCAAAAAAATACACTATAAAAACCGTAATAAAAACTTGGGCTTGCCCTAGCTAGAGACCCTAGGCACGCCACTGCATGTACCTACATAGTAGGTACCTACCTACCTATATTTATGTATGTATGTTTGTATAATATGCAGGCGAAGACGTAGACAGAAACTCCATTTATTTATTCAATAAATATACAATAAGTAGGGTTAGGCGCGCAGTCGAGAATCTTGACGGTCGCGAGTTAAAATTGCAGGAACACGCCTCAGACTTTTCGTAGTTATGAGTGTATTCACAATGAATTATCACGTACTTTAACTGCGAAGGAAAACATCGTGAGGAAAGCTGCACACTTAAAGTTCTTAGGTATTTCTTAGGTATATAGTCCGCCAACTCACACTAGGACTGCGAGGTGGAATAAAGCCAAAACTCACTCAGTTGTAGAGGAGGCCCGTGCCCAGCAGCGGGACGTATTTGGGCTGATGATGAATTGAGATACACATAACAATCTTATACTAAAGTCTGACGACATTTTCAACCCTAATAGGTGGATATAACATTCATTTTACTTCCCAATATAAAATACTGAATCTATACAATACTTTCCTGTTTTCCGTGTCGTGTCCTTTCCAACAGCTGGTAATTTATTTATTCAATGACGTAACTATATTATAAATTCTTTTGTAATTCTTATATTAATTGTGTAATTGTTCAATTGAAACGTGAACGATCAGACCTCGATCAGGTACAGTTGGCCATTGACCTTGCCATATTATGCCCAATGAAATGCTCGTTGTAATGCGTGTCTTAGATATGTAACAGTTCTTGACATACCTGTTACCTATATCATTATGCAGTGATGGCCTCGAGGTTTAGGCGCAGGGTCGAGAATTTCGACAATCGCAGGTTCAAACCCCAGGCACACACCTCTGACTTTTCGAAGTTATGTGTGTATTCACAATGAATTATCACTTGCTTTAACGGTGAAGGAAAAACATCGTGATAAAACCTGCACACCTAAAAAGTTCTTAGGAATTTCTTAGGTGTGTAGTCCGCCAACCCGCACTAGGCCAGCGTGGTTGACTAAGGCCTAAACCCTCTCAGTTGTAGAGGAGGCCCGTGCCCAGCAGTGGGACGTATATGGGCTGATGATGATGATGATGATGATATCATTATGTTATAAGTATGCAATAGTTTGTTTTTTGATATATAATTTGACTTATTATGAGACTGCCTCGTGGTCTCACGGCACAAGTATGTACAGTGAAGAAATGTGGGTGCAGAAATGCACCTCTGCCTACGCCTTCAGGGAGTACAATCGTGAGGTTATGTATGTATGTTATTATGAGAGAGGAGACATAACATGATATAGTTACTCAAGATGTATATTTTTAATTAAGGTCGTTACAGTTTAATAGTTTTGACTACCATATAGTTATCTGCAAGGCTGTGCATCTTTAGAGTTAACTTGTACCTACTTTAAAACACCATCGATGTTTTTATAGTAAAAATCGTAAAGTCGACACTCAATTTCAACCGCAATACACTATCAGGCATAAACTATAATCAGTTTGACGCATTATAATAAAATAAACTTGTGATACGAGTAAAAACCCATACTAGTAGGTATTATGCTAATCCCCGTAAATACTCCTCAACATGAGGTGTTCATCATTATTACCCCATATAGGTCCCACTGCTGGACACGGGCCTCCTCTATAACTGAGAGGATTTAGGCCTTAGTCCACCACACTGGCTTAGTGCTGATTGGCGGACTAACCTAAGATATTTCTAAGAACTTTTAGGAGTGCAGGTTTCCTTACGGTATTTTCCTTCGCCGTTAAAGTCCGTGATAATTCATTGTGAATGCACACTTCGAAAAGTCAGAGGTGTGTGCCTGGGGTTTGAACCCGCGACCGCCACGATTCTTGGCCGCGTGCCTAAGCCTCGAGGCCAGCACTACTGGTGGTAAATAAGTTAAATAACCGTAAAAGAACATATGAAATTTACTCCAAGTTCTTGTGAAACTGCATAGTTTCAAGTTTCATTACTTAAGCCACTATAATTTATTTACAGTGCATTGTCCCGGCAAACAAAGATAACGTATCTGGTTGCTTCACGCGAGAGATACCTATAATGTTGCAAATCTTTTAGTATGAGGAAAGACTCGGTAATTCCCTTGCGATTAACTTTTTGCTATAAAATGTTGATCAACTCATCGATATGTAATGCATACAGGCTTCAAAGCAGCACGAAACACAAGCTGAAAATTTCACTGGAAAATTTAAAGTCAACGCGCGATCGTTCACGTCGAGTGGGCAAGTGGCAACGCTTTGTTTATAGCAGTTGAGTAAAAAATTCGTGATAAAAATATATTTCGGATTGAGCAAAATATTTTAGTATAATTCAAGGATTTAACTACTCTTATTTAATTAATAAAATGGTCTATAATTAAATTCTTATAATAAGTTGCTGAGTGACTAATATTGAAGAGTATTGCTCTTTAGGAGTAGGGTAGGGCCACCGGGGGGTTTTGGTCGCTGTATACAGTATATCTATACTCTACTAATATTATAAAGCTGAATAGTTTGTTTGTTTTCTTGAACGCGTTAGTCTCAGAAGCTACTGGTCCGATTTGAAAAAAAACTTTCAGTGATAGATAGCTCATTTATCGTGGAAGGCTGTAGGCTATGTACCATCACATTAAAATTAATAAGAGCGGAACAGTAACGAAATATGTGGCAAAATCGGGGGAAAAAAAACATTTTGAAGTCTAAAATTTCGCACATACTGTTGCGGGTTACAGTTACTAGTTACTTTTTATAGAGCCATGGGATTATCCATCTTTCATTGCAAAGTTTGCAAAAACATCAGTGATTATTATTAAATAGGGAAAACTAAACGTATAAATCCAAAAGAATTTATTATGATAATCATCTCTCGTTAATATTATAACTCGTTAATATTCTAAAATTTATGCTTATCAAAAAATCCTAAAACAAAAGTAATAAAAAATAGCCAAATCTGTATTATTTGCAGTTTTCCTTATAGCTAAGATGTCTGAGTTTTGTAACTACGTCTAACTCAATATTAAATGTAAGCAGCACATTTAAAAAACAAATTTTAGCAAAAATTATTATATACGAGTATATACTAGACTGCCTCGTAGTATCGCGGTGTAAGTAGGTGCCGTGCGGTCTTAAGATCTCGGGTTCGATTCGGGCAAAGTGTTATAGGGTTTTTCTATTAGGTACTTACATAAGTTTGCCGACCTCTTTGGGGACTATAGGCGTGAGGTTATGTATGTAGTCACAACGATGATATGTCATTACAGTTTTCTTTCAAACATAAATATGGCTCTGGTAAATACGACAGAGTAGTTTGTCGATTATCGGGTTTTACCATTTTAGATGGGACTTCCAAAAAATATAATTATATGTAAGAGGAAGATGCTAAAGTATATAAAAGGTGGCACCGGCCTCTATGATTACACAAACTTGGATCACTTCTCATCACGCACACACACCGTCCGCAACTGGTAATATCTTGTATATATTTTTTTTTTTTTTAGATATTATTAAAACTTTTTTTTTTTGGTATCGTAGCGTAGTGGTAATATTAATTATAAATTGTAAGGTAGACGTTAAAATAAATTATAATATAAGCGCTGTTCTCCACTCAAACCGGTTCACTACTACCTCTGATATCGGACCGAGTGGACGTGTCAGACGCTATTGAAACTAAGCTTTAGTAGTTTTATTTATACAAACCAAACCCTGAAACATCTGGACATAACAGGTTTGAATTTATTTTGTGTAAAATAAAATGTAATCCGTCGACCCGCTCCATCGTGGTGGATTAAATTGTGAATCCTCTCAGTTGTATAAGAGGCTTGTGCCTCACTGTGGTCTGATTTTACAAGGTATTTTTAAGGTGTACAAAATTATGACAGAAGGTACAAAATCAATATGGTGATTTATAAAAAATAATAACAATTTTATTTTTAAATATTCGACCATATTTTATCTTTAAAAACTGAACGTCAAATAAATAGATAGTAAACGTGATTCACTAGAAATGTGTAGTGAAAGTTAAACAGGGTACCGAGTCTATACAAATATTCTGTTTTTTAAATAACTTTTCGAAGTCAGAGGTGTGTGCCCAGTCAGAGGTTTGAACCCCCGACCGCCGAGATTCTCGACAGCGCGCCTTAACCCCCCATACATACATATAAAAAACTCACGCCTGTATCCGCTTATGGGGTAGGTAGAAGTGCATTTCTACACCCACATTTCGCCTGGTATCAGTCCCACGTAATAGGGAGCGAGCCTATTGCCGTTTTTTGGGCACATTTCCAGACTCCGTGCTGCTACTGAGAATTTCCTAATAGAAAAATCCAATAACACTTTTTTTATTACTACTTTTTATATGATTTTTTCGCCTTGTAAGCAAAATCTGATTTAATTTCTTGATAAAGAAAATTTCACTAGCAGCACAGAATTTGATTGACAGAGACTTAAAATAGGTGATGAAATGTGTATGTAGAAATACGTGTCTTCACTCTTCACACTTTGATAATGCATAATATAAAAGATAAGTTATTCATACCCAGTGGGCAATTAACGGCTTTTAACGTCGGTATTTAAATGCAAAGCATTTATTAAATACGAATATATTAATATGTTATGACGCACTATGCATTAATAAGCTGCATATATACTAAGTTAAGTTGATGGCCTCGAGGTTTAAGCGCGTGGTCGAGAATCTCGGCGGTCGCGGGTTCAAACCCGAGGCACACACCTCTTACTTTTCGAAGCTATGTGTGTATTCATAATGAATTATCACTTACTTTAACGGTGAAGGAAAACATCGTGATGAAACCTGCACACCTAAAAGTTCTTAGGAATTTCTTAGGTGTGTAGTCCGCCAACCCGCACTAGGCCAGCGTGGTGGACTAAGGCCTAAACCCTCTCAATGGTAGAGGAGGCCCGTGCCCAGCAGTGGGACGTAAATGGGCTGATGATATAATACTAAGTTACACTGATCCTCGTACCTCTCAATGTAATCTAGAATATTATTAAATACTACTGCCTTGTGGTTTCGCGGCACGAATGTGCCGTGCGATCTAGAGGTCCTGGGTTCGATTCTTGGGTCGGGCAAAGTGTTATTAGGTTTTTCCATTAGGAAATTCTCTGTAGCAGCACGGAGTCTGGAAATGTGCCCGAAAAATGGTAATAGGCTCGCCCCCTATTACGTGGGACTGATATACGACGACATACCTGGCGAAATGTGGGTGCAGAAATGCACCTCTGCCTACCCCTTCGGGGAATACAGGCGTGAGGTTATGTATGTATGTATGTTATGACGCACTATGCATTTATAAGTTACATATATACTATGCTACACTGATCCTCGTACCTCTCAATCTAATCTGGAATATTATTAACTACTAATCTCTATAATACTAAGGATTCAATCCACAAGTACATCGTATGATTACCCGCTATCTAAAATGTGTTTTCAGCTCTTAAGATAATTCATATAAATACACACACTATGTTTTCAAAGTGATGGGCAGAGATATATTTTTATATCCTTATCTCAATTGCTTTTTTTAAAGTAATTGGAAGTGTACTTTTTGCTGTATTCACACTAATTTCGTGTACAAAAATTCAACAACACTTTGCAAATCGCGAGAATATAATCCAGCAATTTTTGATCGCACTACAAATTAATGACGCAGCAATTCATTATAAATCAAATACATACATAACCTCACGCTTGTATTCCCCGAAGGGGTAGGCCGAGGTGCATTTCTGCACCCTCATTTCACCAGGTATGTATCAGTCCCACGTAATAGGGGGTGAACCTATTGCCGTTTTTCGGGCACATTTCCAGACTCCGTGCTGCTACTGATTTCCTAACGGAAAACCCAATAACACTTGCCCGACCCGGGAATCGAACTCCAGATCGCACGGCATATACTTGTGCCTCGAAATCACGACTGCCTCGTGTGAATTAAAAATACATGAAATAAAACTCAATTAATTTAAAATGTATTATTATTTTCAGGTAACTTAGCCTTTGCAAGACGTAACAGAAGTCACAATGATACCACGATGGCGGAAATCGATTTCAAAACGTAAGTATTAATTTTATATTGCCTTCTTCATCTAATTAAATAGATAGAAAAGTGAAAACATATCACTTATACTCGTAGTATTGAGACACTGGATTGAATTTCCAATCAGACCAAATATTTGCTTTTTATACTGGCATGGTATTAAAAAATCCACGCGCTTGGTGGTAAGCACGGTGGCTTGCAAAACAAAACATCAAAAAATGTCTCAAATGTTTTATTTGTATTCTTTCCGTTACACCTAAAAAAACACAGGGCAATAAAAGAGTAAAAAAGTAAGGTCGCAATAATTACTCCACGGTTTCATGATACAGCAATTTTTATTCACTACTGCTTTTGGACTATCTCGACTATGTCACTTTGGTCTAAAAAAATTGCACGCAATTTCATTACCAGTCCATGTACGTCCTACTTCCTCTACAACTGAGAGGGATTCCTAATATCTTCTAGGCGTGCAGGTTTCCTCACGACGCTAAAGAACATGGTAATCCATTGTAAACACACAAATAATTTCGAAAAGTCAGAGGTTTATGCCTAGGGTTTGAATCCGCGACCGCCGAGATTGTGTGTCGACCGCGCGACTAAACCACGAGTACCTAACAATAACCTAACAATATATTCATCTGAAAATACTTAAAGTGCTGATTAAATAGAATCTCCAACAACGAGACGCCTTAATAATAAGCATTGGCTAGCGAAATGAAAATTGCAATAACCAAACTAAACGCCACTTTACACGAACTGTCTTAGAGAAAGGTAAAGTCAGCTTATTTCTGTCTCACTTTTGCCTGTCTATTTATAATGCCTCACACAAAATTTACATATATTTACGTTGATTTTATTCCATTTTAAAAATGGGATTGTAATATAAAATTATAGCATTATATAATTAAAGAATTGTTCCGTTAAAATTGAACCAGTTTATAAATCAAGTTGTGTTACAAAACGAAATTTAAGCGAAAGTAATAAGCAACAGGTGACTGTTAATTTAAAAACCATCACATTATCTATACAAATAAATAAAATTGGAGTGCCTGTTTGTAATATTGAAATAACCGCTTTTTAATAAATGCATATGGATGTATACACGGTACATATACGAAAATCACGTTTTTTTACAATTTTTGTCTGAATCTGATCTAAAAAAATCTGTCTGTCTGTTTGTTCCGGCTAATCTCTGAAATGGCAGGACCGATTTTGACGGGACTTTTATTGGCAGGTAGTTGATGTAATAAGGAGTAACTTAAGCTACAAAAAAATTATTAAAAATAAATGGCGGAACGATGTTCGCCGGGTCAGCTAGTAAATTATATCATTCAATCTACTATTAATAGAGTTCGCAGACTGGGCACAATACAAAGTCTTGGACTCAATTGACGATAATCGGGCTCCTCTCTAGATTCAGAACTACATGTTGCTGAGAAATTCTTATCGAAAACACAATAAAGTTCTGGGAATCCATCCCGGAACCTGTAGATCGAACTGTACGCACTTGTGCTGGAAAACAACGAGGTTGTTTGAGAATTTTATAATGCAAATATTCAAAACATTCTGCCTGGTCTGAAAATCTATCATGGGATCTAGATCGTGTAGCACACTTATGCCTAGAGGAAAACGAGGCAGTGCTACGATTGAGATGTAATATCCTTTATATATGTCAGTAATTGGCTAGACGCCAGCTTGCGAAACGAGAGGCCGCAGGGTTGCGCGGGTTCGATCCCCGCACCCAGACAAATGTTTGTGTGACCCACAAATATTTGTTTCAGGTCTTAGTGTTTGTAAGACCGTAAAATTTCTCTTAGTTTCTGATATCCACGACACAAGAACTGTATCTTAGTGTGGGATCAGCATAACATATGTATGTATGTGACTGTTGGGTGTTATTTATTTTGGTGTATTCGTATAAGTTAATCCACTTCCCACTACTACACAAGGCCCTCTTCTCCAGTGTTCCTAATTCCCCAGCGGTATGTCCTTGGCATAATGGGACTGCTGGCCGTCTGCAACGCGTACACCATGCGAGTGTGCCTCAACCTGGCTGTCACTCAGATGGTCAACAACACCAAGCACGAACAGTCGAACTACGACCCAAACGCTTGCCCGGATGAGAGCGAGATCCTGGCCAACGTCACCACCAGTACGAGACCTGTAAGTAATTGTACTTCTCTAGTTATGTATCTATATCCATACTTAATATAAATGCGAAAGGAACTCTGTCTATTAAGCTTCCACACCTAAACCTTTGGACCGATTACAATGATTTTTTTGGTATGGAAATAGCTCATAGAACCTTGGGAATGGTCATAGGGTACCTACTTTTTTATACTGGAAAAGTGCAGTATTCTCTTGGGATGACGACAGAATACAAAATTCAGCCTAGTCAGGCAAAGTCAGGAAAAGTCAGACAATATATTATGATGCTAGGTCCCATAGAGAATGGCTTATTAATTAATTAATGGCTTCATTGCTTGGGTGTCATTTCTTACATGCCACTGTCAAATCTATTTTTAAAAGGTGACTGAAAAGGTCCCATGGTTTCTTTTGTCAGAAAATAGAATCAATATACTATAATAGAAGAGTGCACTCATTAAAGAAGAGTTCAAACAGTTTTCCTTTCGAAAAACAGGAATCTTATCGCCTCTTGTTACACAGATTTTTCAACAGTATCTATAAGGCTTCAATTACATCTTTTTAAAACTTTAATGATGTTTTTTTAAGAGTTTTGACCTTTTATAGCCATCGCGGGTGTCAGTTTACGTGCGGGTATTATATACGTCATGGATACATGTTCTTTTCCAAAAAAATACTATAACAATATTCGATTTGGAATTTCGTAGTTTTCTTGTGTCCACGTTTCGTTAGTTATTTCTTTTCAAAAACCTAGTATGATTTTACCCAACTAAGGATTTGAACCAATATCCTACCTCTCACGTATGCCGTAGTAATAACGAGAAAGTCGACAAAAAAGATAGAGTCAAGAAAAAATATCAACACACACAATGCCTCGTGGTCTCGCGGTACAAGTATGTGCTGTGCGATCTAGAGGTCCTGGGTTCGATCCTCGGGTCGGGCAAAGTGTTATTGGGTTTTTCAATTAGGAAATTCTCGGTAACAGCACGGAGTCTGGAAATGTGCCCGAAAAACGGCAATAGGCTCGCCCTCTATTACGTGGGACTGATACATACTTGGCGAAATGTGAGTGCAGAAATGCACTTCTGCCTATCCCTTCGGGGAATACAGGCGTGAGGTTATGTATGTATGTACACAATATTATTATGTAGATTACACGTGTACTGAACATTAAGAAAGGCAATGAGAAGTGACATAAAATAACACTCACTTCTGCCCGTAATACAATATTATCTCACCACTCGAATTTATGGGTGAAAATGAATTCAATGCATTATAAACAACAAGCTGATAATATATGTGATAAGTAATACTTATTGAATGTAATATGTGTTTTAATCGTGAGTATGCTGCCTAGACTACAGTAATCACATATAAAAAGGACTAAATGATGAAACAATTAACATAATAGTATAAAAATACTATAATGAACGATATTGCTAAATGATTGCTTATTAATCTTTTAAATTGCATAAAAATAAGATAATTTTACTACTAGCAGCGAAGTTTTAAAGGTATATTCTCTCGATGGTTTCACATTTCATTCCGAACTTACACTAAAATTCAAGTCTTACATCAGTATCAAAAACTACGGGAGACTTTTCGGTCTTATAAACCAGTAACGATAGCTGATGTATCACATAAACATCGATTTTATAAATATTTTTTTAATCTTCAAATGACAAATACATCACTTAGATGAGTCATTTCAAAATCCAATTTACTTCTTAGTTCGGAAGGCAGTCATCACTAGAGAAGAACGAGCAAGAAACACTGGTGTTGCTTTGGACAATGATACAAAGATTACAATCCGAGTGGCGATCGAATTCACAATTTTTTTTCGAAAAGAATCTCTAACAAACTGCGCTTTGTTATTTCAATCCTTTCCAAGGGACAAAACATAACCATTCTGGCAAATTTAAAATCCTACACCCTTTCCAATACTTATCGTGCAATAACAATTTTGTTTTATTTCAGTACGCGATATTCGATTGGTCGGAATCCACTCAAGGGCTCATACTCAGTGGATTCTATTACGGGTACGCTATCACCCACGTCCCAGGAGGATACTTATCAGAAAAATACGGAGGGAAATGGACCTTGGGCATTGGACTTCTCAGCACTGCAATCTTCACTCTCCTCACTCCAGTTGTGGTGAAGGCTGGTGGAGCGACTTGGCTGTTCATACTACGTGTGTTGCAAGGAATGGGGGAGGTTTGTATAATAATAACAAACACAAATTTTCAAAATCATAAATAGCTTTAGTTAATAGGGATCCAGACGACATTGCAAGGAGAAGAACAAACCGTAATAGCATGTTTCTTGCACTAAGTAAATAAAACATTTTATAATGAATTACGACGCACTTAACCGTCAATAAATTGGATGAAAACGTCACGAGGAAGCCTACTTATCTAAAAGTTGGAGGATCTAGGAGAGTAAGGAATTTTTAATTTACGTTACTACATACCAGAACTAGGCCAATAAGATGGGCTATTACTTATCGCACTTAATCGAGGTAGAGGCTCGTGATCAGAATCCTATTAAGACTAATGATGATGACAATAAAACCAAAGGCAAAAGAAACAAAAAAACAAAAAATATTGGGGTTTAATATATCTCGTTAGATAAGCTTGTGGGCACAAATTGATGATAACCATTGTGAAGATCTCCATTGTGAAGTCGTGATGGCCTCGAGGTTTAGACACGTGTTCGAGAATCTCGACGGTCGCGGGTTCAAACCCCAGGCACACACCTCTGACTTTTCGAAGTTATGTGTGTATTCACAATGAATTATCACGTACTTTAACGGTGAAGGAACACATCGTGATAAAACCTGCACACCTAAAAATTCTTAGGAATTTCTTAGGTGTGTAGTCCGCCAACCCACACTAGGCCAGCGTGGTGAACTAAGGCCTTAACCCTCTCAGTTGTAGGGGAGGCCCGTGCCCAGCAGTGGGACGTATATGGGCTGATGATGATTGTGAAGATCTCATTACCTAAAATTTCTTCAAACCGTGATGAAACCTTAAACGTAGTTTTATTAAACTGTAGAGGCACAAAGAGAGAAAATAAGCAAAAGAATTTCACGCAAATGAAACACCTTGTCTATTAGCAAAAGCAAACTGAACACAGAAAGTTAAAATACGTGGTAATTCATACAATACTTACAAAATGCTTAATCTAGGTTATTTACGGCACGGAAATAAATCTGTATCCAATAGAAATTACAAGTTGTTAACAGATCGGTATTATTGTTCCGCACGTCATTGTCCGTATGATCGCGTTTGTTACGACCGAATGAATTTGCATAGGAAAAATATAATGCCAATGTTCCGTAATATACTGCGACCGGTGTACAGTGCTTATACTTGCAAGAAATTCGTTCCGTTATAGACTGACAGTCTATCGCAGTGTTCTAGGGAAATATATAATTTAAATAAATAAATAAATACACCCAACAGTCACATAGGTACATAGTTCTGACCTAACATGAAGATACGAGTCTTGTGTCGTGAGTATCAGAAACTACGAGAGACTTTTCGGTCTCACAAACACCCAGACCCGAAACAAATATTTGTGGATCACACAAACATTTGTTTCGGTGCGGGGATCGAACCCGCGGCCTCTCGTTTCGCAAGCTGGTGTCTAGCCTACTGCGCCACGGGGCTGTCAATAATATCTTAATGATTAGTATAAATGTTTGATAAAAATGTATTGAAGATAAATAACACCTTGGGAAAGGTCATAGGGTACTTTTTATCCTGGAAAAGTGCAGTATTCCATTGGGATGACGACGGGATTGGGATGGAATTCAAAATTTAGCCTAGTCATGCAAATTTAGTTAACATATTACCTTTTATCTCTGCATCACCCAAAGGTTGACTGTTAGAGAATGCCTTAGGCATTAAGTCCGCCTTTATACGCAATGTGTAAAAAGCATAAATAAATAAATAAAAATAAATATTAAGCTATATCGTATAGAGATGGCTTATGTCCATTGCTTGGTGTTATTTCTTGCATGCAACTGTCAAATCCATTTTAAAATGGTGAATGAAAAGGGTCCATGGTTTCTATCGTCAGAAACCAGAATAAATATTCTATAAGAGTGCACTCATTAAAGAAGAGTTCAACAGTTTTCCTTTCGAAAAACAGGAATCGAACTTACCGCCTCGTGTATAGATATATCTTGTTTATCCTATCATTAATCGTCATACTTTTTTTGTACTATGACAACTGGCTTTTTAATATAAGGTGCTCTCAGTGCTTTGATCACGTGATCAACTGCCTCCAAAAATGTAATGACATGGAAGTCAGATGACCGTTCACTGGATTTCGTTCCATTTTAAACAGTAACTGAGTAAAGCTGTCTATATAGGAACGGTTTCGCAGTATGTATTGACGGGCACCTTAGAGTGGTCACAGTGTATCACGGAATACAGGCAATAGCGTCACATATCATCGCCTTAGCGTGTCTAAGCGTGAAATTCTATATGAAAATTTATCTCTTAGACCACGTAATAGTTATAAACGCGTGTTCGGAATTTAAGTTACATAAAGTATGGAGAAATTGTTCCGTTCCAAATTCACGTGATAACTTTTCCCAATTTTATACATTTTAATGGGTGTATAAGCAATAAGGTGTGCAGGTTTTATCACGATGTTTTCCTTCACCGTTAAAGCAAGTGATAATTCATTGTGAATACACACATAACTTCGAAAAGTCAGAGGTGTGCGCCTGGGGTTTGAACCTGCGACCGCCGAAATTCTCGACCGCGCACCTAAACCTCGAGGCCATCACTGCTTATATATTATGCCTAAAAGTTCTTAGGAATTTCTTAGGTGTGTAGTCCGCCAACCCGCACTAGGCCAGCGTGGTGGACTAAGGTCTAAACACTCTGAGTTGTAGAGGAGGCTCGTGCCCAGCAGTGGGACGTATATGGGCTGATGATGATGATTAGCAATTATTGTAGAATGTTACTTTGCCTAGGACTTTGGATCGCAGTAAGTCTAAGGCGAGACTGCTGGAAGTAATATATAAATACTCGCTTGCCCAACACGCGACTCTAATATGTTAGTGGACTTCACGTACTTGAGTTATTCGTTGTTGAACCTTTAGGTATGCTGGCCTCATTACGATGTATTTCCTTAACGATTGAAATATATCATCACACACATCAAGCATAGCATATCCTATACTGAAAGCATGCATATCATATCGTTCACAAACATATTTAGTCGGTTATTCGAAAAATATTTCTTTTTTTAGATCTGCAGGGTAGATGAAGGTGACCCCCCTGCCAATAAGGAGTCTTGTATTAGCCAATTTTAAATAAAGAAAAGTACGTGACTTCAATATAAACACACTCCTTAAGTTTAAGAAATATTAGCATATTCACTCATTCATTGGGGTACTAAGCAAATTAACATCTCTCAATTCAAATAGTAACATACCGCGGACATTATTTGTCTCGGAATACAAGCATTATAATATTTGCATTATTCAAAAAATCCAGACGAGTCTTTGTTACGGTTTTCTTTTTAAAATGCAATTATTTTTTATTTTATTTTATTTTATTATCTTTGGGAAACATACAATAAATTTTCTCTTAAAATACTAAATTTTAAAACAAATACATATATCAAATCAGTTTCCACTTATAAAAAAGATCTTACAAGCAACAGCAACACTACAAACTCTTATAAACTATAGGCTACTTATAAACTCTTTAAATCGAAGCAAAATATCCTCTCGCCAAATAACTTCAAATAACTGCCTCGTGGTCTCGCGGTACAAGTATGTGCCGAGCGATGTAGAGGTCCTGGGTTCGATTCCCGGGTCAGGCAAAGTGTTATTGGGTTTTCTATTAGGAAATTCTCAGTAGCAGCTCGGAGTCTGGAATTGTGCCCGAAGAACGGCAATAGGCTCGCCCCCTATTACGTGGGACTGATACTTACCTGGTGAAATGTGGGTGCAAAAATGCACCTCTGCCTACCCCTTCGGGGAATACAGGCGTGAGTTTATGTATGTATGCAAAATATCCTTTATTTAAATATTCTTACACTTAATCTACGTTGAGAGAAAACAATAAATATGAATGCAACTAAATCATATAGTATTCGCTATCTTAAAGAAAGGTTCCGTTTTCTTAGCGCAACACATGCACGACCCCTTAGATCTTCAGAAAATCTCACACTTGAAATACCTAAACATAGCACCAAATACCTCAGCAATTCCTTTACAGTCCATGCTGCACGCTTGTGGAACGAATTGCCATTAACAATACGAAAAGCTAAATCGCTTTCCACATTCAAAAGGCTTCTCAGAGCTCACTTCTCTCCAATTTAATGTTTACTATTTATGAAACATAATTATGTATTTACATCTCGCTAATTATCTCTTTTATTAAATGTAGACTATTTATATATGCATATATATGTGTATATTTATGTATGTATGTATTTATTTATATATGAATGTGTATGTATGTTTGTATGTATTTATGCGTGTATATATATGTATATTATTTATATGTATTTCTGAAGACAGCTGCCACAACTACAACTTTTCATTCCAGTGGGTTGTCTGGAAGAAATCGCAGCTAGCGATAAGACCGCCTGTTGTAACTATATATCTTTTAAGTTGTATGTTATTTATGTTATTTTTCCTTGTATAGTGTACAATAAAGTATATTAAATAAATAAATAAAATAAGTATTATGCAAAATTAGCATATTCGTAACAGCAGTGGTTGGGCAAAGCAAATTTCATAATCATAACTGCAATATATTTTATTAATTGCCCGATCGACCGTCAAAACCCAAATGTAACTTAGATTATCGCATTTACGCTCTCACGCTCAATATGGAGCCTTGGCGTTCGCTTAAACTACGTGTTTGAGAAATGTGAAGGGAATTTTACTTGGAGTGAATGGCGCTCTGATGTTAGCAAAATCTGAATATCTAGGGTGACGAGATAGTAGCAATACTCGGGTAGTAATATGAGGGGATCATATTTGAAGGATAAAAGTCAAAATTGAATCTATACAAATAAATAAAATTGGAGTGTCTGTTTGTGATATTGAAATAACCGCTTTTTAATAAATGTATATGGATGTATACACGGTACATATACCAAAATAACGTTTTTTACAATTTTTGTCGGTCTGTCTGTCTGTTTGTTCCCGCTAATCTCTGAAACGGGTGGACGGATTTTAATGGGACTTTCACTGGCAGATAGCTGATGTAATAAGGAGTAACTTAGGCTACGTACATATAAATAAAATTTGATTGTCTGTTTGTAATATTGAAATAACCATTTTTTACTACATGTATATATGAATATATATGTATATACGGTACATACACCAAAATAACATTTTTTACAATTTTTGTCTGTCTGTCTGTTTGTTCCGGCTAATCTCTGAAACGGGTGGACCGATTTTGACGAAACTTTTATTGGCAGGTAGCTGATGTAATAAGAAGTAACTTAGACAAAAAAATAAATAAATAAAGAATCGACTGTTAGGCGGAACGAAGTTCGCCGGGTCAGCTAGTATTAAATAAGAACTAAGTAAACTTATCCTAAAGTTGTGTATATAGGTCCATACACGGCTGAATACGGGACTTAGTCTTCTCTAAGGTTTAGAAACATCACCTTAGTCCAGTAAATTTTGTGTGCAGAATTTTAAAATGAAATGCAAGTGAAAAAAACGTAATAAATGAGTGTATTTCTCTGTGTGTGATGTTCTAAGATAAAAAAAAAATATTAAAATAGTTAACATTATGACATGTACGTTTCACATGTCGAAGGGATTTGTATTTTTTTTAGCTCTACAAGGTATGTGTACCGTGGCGAACTGTCTAATATGTAATCTTTTCAATAAGTAACCCAACTTTGTATCTCGTTGAATCTTACCAACTCCTCATCACCTCATCATTATACTCGTATACGTAACATCATTCAACTCCTGCATAAGACTTCCTTCAAGTTTGGCTAGGGTTTGGTATACCACGCTGAAAATTCTTATCTCGCATAATTCTAGAGAAATAAATGTTTTCTTTCACAATAAAAGTATATATATGAATATTTATTTATATGTTCTATCATATTTATTTATATATTATACCAGTACACTTCGGCTACCTTTCATCTCTCTTCCTGCATCTCCATCCCAGGTTGCCTGTAAGAGATCGCCTCGTGCGATAAGGCCGCCCATTGTACTTCTCTAGTTCTCTGTACTCCTTAGTTTTAATGTTGTGTGTACAATAAAGTTTTTAATAAAATAAAATAAATAAATAAAAGTGCTCGAAGATTTTCTGACAACAGTACTTATATTTGAATACAAAATTGTCGCCAGTTCTCCTTTAACTAAACTGCGGTTCTTCAACGTTATAATTGCCAGCAGAACACGCCTAAGGCGATTAATAATGAGTACAGTGTACGCTTCATGCTCCTATCGTACATGGACAAACTTGCTCACAGTTCGGAAGGTCTTGTTATATTAGTAGAGATAGTGGAATTGAAGCTTGTAACTTGTTTAATTTCTAACGAACTAATTAGAGTAGATTATAAGTCTATTATACATTTTGTGCATTTTCTTTAATCAATCTTCATTGTAAGCGATATACCTCGGGGTTTCAATTAGTAAATTATTACACCCAACATCTCCACACGTTGTTGTAACCCCACGCTAAGATAATTAGTCTTGCGTTGCTTAACTATGTAAATTGATAAGAAACTTTTAGCCTAATGAATTGGAGAGGAAGCCGTGCCCAACAGTGCGATTTATATAGGCTAACGTGAGAATTTTTAAACATTTGTCTCGGTGAATTAAAATATCTCCATTTTTATGACAACCATGAAACATATTTTACTTGTATTTAAAGATTAGCAATTCATCTACCAACTGTTTTGATCACACATATACGTCAGTTTTTACTCATTTACATCTATTAAATTTCTTATGACTACTAATTTCGACAGATGTTATATCTGAAGTAACAAAAAATCACTAGATAAATTACCTCATATAAGTACGTAGGTATACAATATTCGAAGACTGGTTTTCAATTCACGTTCGGGGGTTACCATAGATCGCATACGTACTCCAATAAAACCTGATATAGTATTTTCCTCAATATGTTTCTTATTAGAAACCACTATGTTCAAATGCAAAATTAAGTTTAAAAAAAAATTGCACCGCTGGTCAAATCCGGTCGTAACCTTGAAATTTTGGTTTGAAGTTTCCTTAAGCATTACAAAAGCTAAATAATAATACTGTATACATTTTTGAGAGATTTTCAAGTTTAAAATATGGTATAGAAGTATTGCTTGCAATCATATTTTAAGTTTATTAGAACTTACTTTGTCCCCTCCTCTTTATTAATGGAAGCCCTTCTTGTACTTCCTGTCTCGACTCATAAACCATGCAAATTTATGAGCGAACCACGTAATCTAAATTGCGAGACTAAATTTAGCTAGGAAATTTTACGTCACGCAACAACCGGTTGTGAATTAAAAAAATACATAATATTTTGTCAAAACATATAAAAAATTCCGCTATGCTGAGCCAGTTTATTACATAATATCGAGGAGAATGAACCGATATGGTTGGTCAAGATAAAAATATAATTTAACCTTCATCCACATAAATCGTATATTTTATAAGGCGTTGGAGAAAAAATGCAGTTTTATACATCTTGTCTCATGTTTATGATCTAATTTTTTTTTATTTTTTTTTGTGTTATTTTAAGTTTCAAATCGGCCTTTGGTTTCCAAATTAAATTAAAAAATGCAGTGACTTCTGATAAACGAATTATCTCACTTAAATTAGGAAATATGGAATGGCATTACACAAGACTTTTTGTAAAAATGTGGCCTTTAGTTGATTTAATAAAGCAATCAAGAGGAAAACAAAGTACCAAGCAACAATTTATTGGACCAGTCCACCAGCTCATTACTCCACCGTCGCGTTTGTTTAGTCGTTTCGTTTGTTTATCCTAACAAAAGATGAAGACACATGTATCCTCTCACCCGCCTTCATCTCGTTTAAATAAAAAAATGGTGATGTATAACTATCGAGGAAATACTTTCCAGGGTCCCACAATGCCAGCTCTGATGATTGTGCTAGCTCGATGGGTGCCACCACACGAGCGCTCTCGGCAAGGTGCTCTGGTCTTCGGAGGTGCTCAGATTGGTAACATCTTCGGCTCCTTCATGTCTGGCTTTCTGATGGCCGGTGATGGAGACTGGGCCAACGTATTCTACTTCTTCGGCTGCTTTGGTGTTCTGTGGTTCTTAGCTTGGGTAAGATATTTTTTTATAACTTTATAACTTTATTTTTTTATATTGAAGCCTGCATGACTCACTAGTTGCAATTTTAAGTTCAAATTAGGAGGCTTAGCCTTTTTTACTTGCATTTTACTAGACTCAAGTTGTAAAAATCCAATAATACTTTGACCGACGAAGAAATCGAACTCGGGATCTCTAGCTCACGGGCGAGAAGATCACCCTGGCAGCAACACAACTGGTAATACATGAATATGTATGGACATATTCATGTTTTAGTATGATGATCGTCAAATATAGCCATTTTTGGGTGGAATTTTAATAGATTTTTTATCATTGGCAAGTGAAGGAATCTAATCTAAAGAAGAAGAGGACAAAAGAGATAGATTTTAAATTTATTTTCGACAGCAGAAGCACTTAAAGATATTTTTAATTATATCCAAGAATTTGTGTAAAATAAGTTTTATTGAGGAAAATCTTGTCTGCACCTGATGGTATCGTTATATAAATTTTGTTTTTAAATGTGCAATAAAGAATCTGATATGTTCTTTTATTATAGCATACAGCGCAATAATAAAAATATATTCGTAAAATACCTTTAAAAGAACGGTAACTTTGGTACAACTGATATTTTAGCGCTGCGAAAACCAATATTGCAAGGTTATATTTTAGACCAGCGACAGCTTGAGGAAATCTGTAGCGAGAATTTACTCTAGATGTTCAAAGTATTTGCTATATTAGGAATGCTGTATGGACATCGCAGAATCGCGCCAATCTTGTTTCCAATACCTTAATATATCAGAATATAGTAGAAGTATGTTACAGAAAACATACAACACATTTATAAGAGTGAAATAAAATTTGTAATGAAAAAAAAAAACTTCTTGTAGTTATTTTTATACTGAGAATATATTTACAGGGTGTAAAAAGACTATTATCGAAAACTAAGACAGGTAACAATTACCGTGACTACACAAACATATTGAAAAAAAAAAACGACAAAAAAAATCGTTTTCCTTAAAAACATATGTACATACATACATACATACATACATAACCTCACACCTGTATTCCCCAAAGGGGAAGGCAGAGGTGCATTTCTGCACCCACATTTCGCCAGTATGTTTCAGTCCCACGTAATAGGGGGCGAGCCTATTGCCGCTTTTTGGGCACATTTCCAGACTCCAGGCTATTAATGACAAATTTGCCCGACCCGAGAATCGAATCCGGGACCTCTAAATTGCACGGCACATACTTGTGCCGCGAGACCACGAGATAGACAACATATGCATTTAATACTTAGTTAGGAAATCGTCATTTTTTACATATTTTTTGTGATTTTTTTATTGTCAATGTGTTTGTAATCACCGTAACTATTACCTGTGTTGCTTTTCGATCACGGTCTTTTATACCCGGTATGTAGGTACATAGGTATTTATACCTGTATTCCCAAAGAGGCAAGTAAAGGTGCAATTCAGCAGCCAAATTGTGCCATCTTCATTTTGAATTCAATGTAATATTGCCCTTTTTTCATGCTAATGAGAATTTTATACAGGTTCTTTTTCGAGTAAATACCAGTAATATTTACTCGAAAAAGAACCTTTCGATTGCACACTGCGCATATATGAACCAGTAAGGTTGTCAGAGATTACAGATTATCAATATTTTTATGGTTAAAAGTTACTTCATCATCATCATCATCAGCCCATATACGTCCCACTGCTGGGCACGGGCCTGCTCTACAATTGAGAGGGTTTAGACCTTAGTCCACCACGCTGGACTAGTGCGGGTTGGCGGACTAAGTTACTTACCAATCATCAATGTTTTTATTCGTGTTTTATTCCAGATTCTTCTTTGCTACAGTACACCGAACACCCACCCCTACATATCCGACGAAGAGCTGAAGTATTTGAATGAAACGGTGACTAGTGCCGACATACAAAGCGTGAGAGATCCAGTACCGTGGAAGGCTATTGTAAGATCGGTCCCAGTGTGGGCGCTGCTGTTTGCCGCCGTAAGTTTTCCTTGAAATATTTTCAATGCGTCGAAATTGTGTCACTTCTGTCAAGAGAATAGGTTAAAATTGAATGGGTAACGATGTTTCAAGTTATATTATTTTTAGAAAATAAAGAAAGAATAAAAAAATATTAGGGTTTCGGAATTTACGATCTTATAATAGCTAAAGTAAAAAACTTCTGCAATAGACTTTTATATTCAAAGTTATTCTCCGTGTCGGGAAAATATGTTAAAAATCCATGCGGGTGTTGTAAATTCTGATTTAAAAATGCTAAATCTAAGCTATTATTTTGTTCGTAACACCGTAGGAACGATGTACGCTTGCAAATTTATAAAATGTTAAATGTGTTCCATTTTCTACATGGAGCGGTAGTTTTGATATAAAGATTTTTATTTAAACGCTAGAGTTTTGTGACTGCCTCGTGGTCTCGCGGTACAAGTAGGTATGTACCGAGCGATCTAGAGGTCCTGGGTTCGATTCCCGGGACGGGCAAAGTGTTATTGGGGATTTCCATTAGGAAATTCTCAGTAGCAGCACGGAGTCTGGAATTGTGCCCGAAAAACGGCAATAGGCTCGCCCCCTATTACGTGGGACTGATACATACCTGGCGAAATGTGGGTGCAGAAATGCACCTCTGCCTACCCCTTCGGGGAATACAGGCGTGAGTTTATGTATTTTTTATAATTGCTGTTTCTCGCATCTCCGTATAGAAAACGAAATTCTTACAAGTCTTCAAAAGGAATATTCTTTTTACATTACTATTGATGCTTCGCCTCTATTAGTCTACGACTAGAACTTCGTAGAACTTCTTGATAAATGAACTATAAGTGCTTTAAGTTTCATAATTTGGAACAAAAACAAAACAATGAGCTGATTCGGAACAGACAGCGATAATAGTACCAATAAAAAAAAAGTTTCTTTGAAAAATACGTCATTTAATAAACTACATTGCATAATTGAATAATAGTTTCATTGATAGAAAACTGTTGACGTAATAGAGTGGCTGTTGATATTGTAGTTGATCAGCCCCGTGGCGCAGTTGGCTAGACACCAGCTTGGGAAACGAGAGGCTGCGGGTTCGATCCCCGCACCGAGACAAATGTTTGTGTGATCCACAAATATTTGTTTCGGGTCTGTGTGTTTGTGAGACCGAAAAGTCTCTCGTAGTTTCTGATACCCACGACACAGGACTTGTATCTTAGTGTGGGGTCAGAACTATGTATGTGACTGTTGGGTGTATTTATATTATATATATAAAGAAATAACCTCGTTTTGTTGAAAACAACAATAGTATTTCAATAGAAGATAATAATTTGTTGGAGTATGCAATACAAATTATACAACCTATTGCAAGTGTAGAAGTTACATAAATGGCTAATGCGCTTTTAATATAGAAACCAAATTTGACTGTACGTGATCAGATTATTATATAACTCAATTATTCCGTTCTCGGTTTATGAATAGTATATTTATTTTATCAGTTCATTGTAGACTGGCTCGTGGTCTCGCGCTACAGACTGCCTCGTGGTCTCGCGGTACAAGTAAGTCTGGAAATGTGCCCGAAAAACGGAAATAGGCTCGCCCCCTATTACGTGGGACTGATACATACTTGGCGAAATGTGGGTGCAGAAATGCACCTCTGTCTACTCCTTCGGGGAATACAGGCGTGAGTTTATGTATGTATGTAGTTCATTGTTACTGATTTCTATGGTTGTGTGGGCTGTTTTTTATCGTTGGCTAGCTTTTGTCTGCGACTTAGCTGGCGTAAAATTCGGGATTTCTACGTGAAAATAACATTCAACTTTTATATCTTGGATAAATTTTGGAAAATAATTTCTTAGTCTACCACGACATATTAACTAAGTATATGCTAGGCAAATTTCAGCTCAAATCCGTAAAGTGGTCTCAGATGTGTGTTAATCAGCAGCAGTTGTCTTTTAGGTACCTTAGATTTTAATATTTCCGTAAGGCAAAGGTATATCCTGTTATCAAATAAGAGTTTTCTTCATCCCGACACACTTAGGACGCAGAAAGAAATAGTCTTTACTTTTTGCTTATAGGATATCTGTATTACTGAATTAAATACACCCAAATAAATACACCCAACAGTCACATACATAGTTCTGACCCCACATTAAGATACGAGTCTTGTGTCGGGGGTATCAGAAACTACGAGAGGCTTTTCGGTCTCACAAACACCTAGACGCGAAACAAATATTTATGAATCACACAAACATTTGTCCCGCTGCGGGGATCGAACCCGCGGCCTCTCGTTTCGCAAGCTGCTGTCTAGCCAACTGCGTCACGGGGCTTAATTGTAATTTAAATTGTAATTTAACACAGATAAAAGAAGAGTCGGAGCATTGTCTTTCCTCAAACCTTCGTATACCCTTGATGAGTTGTCGAGACCTAGTTTGAAACGATACAATTTATGTATCTATTGGTGTGCCAATTTTCATTATTTTGAAAAAAAAAACATGCTTTTTCAGGTGGGCCACGACTGGGGCTACTATACAATGGTCACAGATCTACCAAAGTACATGACAGATGTTCTCAAATTCAATATTGCGACCACTGGCACACTGACAGCTATACCGTACCTCGCCATGTGGATCAGCTCGTTCATCTTTGGCTGGGTCTGCGACGTTTGCGTTAAGAAAAACTGGCACACAATCAAGACTGGGAGGATCATTCATACCACAATTGGTGAGTTTTCTGCATCCATTATTAATTTCCAGATAGATTTCTATTAGAAAAGAGATATAGTTTTTTTGCAGAAACGAGAGTTCCTATATTTCTTAGAATTCTTGTCCATCTCCCTTAACTCAACAACAATTAAATATGCCAATTATTGTGTCGATAAGTGAAGGGAAACAGTAGTACCATGTAGGTACTTATAATATTTGCAAATTATTCCGAATCAGGTATCAATAACTTAAATTAGTTTTGGCCTTTTCTCAATGTCCTCGACTTCTATATTTTAATCATGAAAAAATCTTATTCTTTGCTTATATTTATTCTATCTACCTATCAGTGTCATCACGTGAACTGATTAATCGTACATCAAATACACGTTAATATTGGTTTTACTATTAAATTAATAAAATTAACCTAATTAATATTACAATGTTATCGATACTTTGACTAATTGGGTCTGCCAAACATAACATTAACTTGTCAAAATGTTGCGGTGCTGTGTAAAAGCTTCTCATCGGTAATGAAATCGTTTCAAATTAGCGGTTTTACATTTCGGTTAATAGTGAATTGTTGTAGGTAGTTTTAAAAGTAGATCTAAATAAATAAGCAGGCTAGTTGGTATTACGTATTGTCATTATCAAATTTTCCGATGTGATGTATAAAGTCTTTTGCTAGGTGAACTTAGGATTTAAAGTAATTTGTGGTAATATTTTGATTTTCCTTTCATATCTTATTATACAGCTCGTATAAAAAGACATCATTGCTTAAATATAGTATTAAATACAGGCATTTTATTTATTAAAAGGAATCATGAAACTATTTTAACATTCGCATCCGATTAGTCAATAAAATCACTTACCGAATCAAACGATTGTAAAGTTTCCGTGGAACCGATAATCGATTCCAAAGCGGCCATTTTGCTTAGACTTGAAAACACAAACATCGAAGTAAAGCCAACACACGCAGACTAGTGTTCAAATAATACGACCTTATGTATAAGTTCTGTCGTAAAATGTATGGTTTTACTGCCGACAGCTGCCACCGGTCCTGCAATATGTATCATATTGGCCTCGTACGCCGGCTGCGATCGTTTCGCTGCGGTCGCCTATTTCATCGCGTCTATGGCTCTCATGGGCGGCTTTTACAGCGGCATGAAGGTAATATTATAATTATTTTCACATATTTATGCTCCTACGTTCGGTATTATACCTACAAGTTGTATTCAGACCGTGATCGGAAACTGA
This sequence comes from Hemaris fuciformis, assembly GCA_907164795.1. Taxonomy (NCBI): domain Eukaryota; kingdom Metazoa; phylum Arthropoda; class Insecta; order Lepidoptera; family Sphingidae; genus Hemaris; species Hemaris fuciformis. Next base: position 13,914,069 of record OU015440.1, read on the forward strand.
GGCAGGTAATAGCTAAGGTAAACAAACCCTTTGGCGTTAAAGACCATCCCGACAAAAAATAAAAATTTTGAAGTTTTGCTAACAACCCTCGGTATAAAATGTATGTGGTTGTTAGGAAAACATCAAAACTTTGTGTGTAACCCTGTATGTTTCCAACTCCGGCTGTTTCTATTCTTCGGAATAATTTCGATTTTCGAAGTAAAGACAAGTAAGGTCCCTATAGAGACTCGCTCAGCTTCACCGCTCAGCATCATTTCGTGCCACTGTCTTAGTCTGTATCTTAGTGTACAGGAGCTGCAGTGGTAGGTTTGTGGTCGAATATTCTTTACTAGCTCTACTCCAGCGTGGTGGACTAAGGCCTAAATCCTCTCAGTTGTAGAGGAGGTCCGTGCCCAGCAGTAGGACGAATATGGGCTGATTATGTAATCTTTACTACATGCAGTCAACACAAACTCTAAGTTATAATCCCTATTAACATGTTCTAAATGCTTTGTTGACCGCGGTAATAAGGTCCGGCGCTAATACTCAGGGCGGGCAAAGTATTATGTTTTTTTTGTTTTCCATTAGGAAATTCTTAGTAATGAGTACTGAGCTAAGAAATACGCGTGAATACGATAATAGGCCCACCTCCTATTATATGGGACTTAAAAAGTCGAAAAATGGGTACAAATGTGTCTTTGTTCTTGAATGATCTTTGCCAAGGACTTATATGATTTGTAATGATCTAGTCCATAATAAACCTAGCAATCAATGTCAACATTTGAAATTATTACAAAATTCCATTTGTAAATGATGAATCTTTTTTATTTCGAATTTAGTGCAAAAATGTACTTACAACTGCCAAGAATTTTAATGTTTTCAAAAGAAAAATATTCGGAATTAAATAAAGTATGCTAATGAGTTGAAACGACTCCTAATGTTTTCGTGTTTTTTAAAACATTTGCTTTGTTATTACACGTTTTATTCATCTCGCATTTGTACGATTTCGTTCCAGGTGAACGCTTTGGACTTGGCACCGAACTACGCTGGATCCTTGACCGCTATGATCAACGGAACGTCCACAATATCTGGCATTATCACGCCGTATCTAATTGGACTACTGACACCCGATGTAAGTAAAAAAATCTGTTACGATTTGGCGAAAACAACGTATATTTGTAAAAAAAATATCGTAATTTTTGACTTATCGTGCCAATATTAGGCAGCTGTTTGAACAAATTTAGACGACTTTGCGAAATTGAGCTATGAGAACTAGGTATATAACTATACAATACTACATATATTACCGTTCACTGCAGAAAACCTCTTTCTCAAGTAAGCGCCAACCATCATAACTACCAAATATTTCTATGAAATAATGTTTCAATAATAGTATTGGCTTTAAAGTAGATCCCAATTCAGAATTTGTTAAAATTTTCATTCTATAATAAACATTAATGAGTTTTCTGTATTTTCTGCTTTCTTCGAGCCAACGCTCAAGAGTCAGTGTCGAAGTTTGCTATAATTAAATTGAACTGATCGACGTTTATTACCCGTTGTGCTCAGCTGTCGGAAAGTTCCCGCTGTAGGCTGTAACAAGCTTCTATTGACGAAACGCTTTTAAGCAATCTAAATAACAAGGACGGAGTTAGTGTTTAGACAGGGCATAACATTAATTTTTGTTCTGTTTCTGTTCCTTCTTTGAGAAAGTCAAAGTCAAAAGTCAAAGTCAAAATTATCTTTATTCAAATAGACTATTACATACAAGTTCTTTTCAATCGTTAATTTTAAACTATTACCCCAAGAAACTAGTATAATACACCAAAAAAAGTAATAAGAAAATGGTTAATGGTGATTAGACACATTAATCATCAGCCTATATACGTCCCACTGCTGGGCACGGGCCTCCTTTACTACTGAGGGCCTTACTCGCTGACTTGTGCGGGTTGGCGGACTAACTTAAGAAATTCTTAAGAACTTTTAGGTGTACAGGTTTCCTCCCGATGTTTTCCTTAGCGGTTAAATACACAAATAGCTTCAAAAAATCCGAGGTGTGTGCCTCAGGCTTAAACCCGCGATGGCCAAGAATCTCACCCGCGCGCCTAAACCTCGAGGCCATCACGACTTATTGGACACAATGAACAATTTGAGTTACTTGTTTCGGCGATTTTTTTTATATATTAAACATAATGAATACATGGTATCACTTTGAAAAACAGAATTTTGATTATATACATTTGAAGAGCAGGGCATTTTATTAAGAAACTTCCTGCGTGCGTCCCTGGATAAATCAAGATATTATCGACTTAGCGATATTGTCAAAGTTTAACATTTCTGACGTTTGTTTTCCTCTTGTTTCGTATCGTATTTACTTCGAATTTCATCGTGTTATTAACATGGGGCGGAATACGAGTACAATTTATAACAAAAATATATACGAGTATTTTTGCCAAAAGAAATACGATTTTTAAAAAGACCTATCTGATTCCAAAATGCAAGTATTTGCGATTGAATTTATTTGAAAATACAAAATCAGCCTCTCTAAAATGTGAGTTTTTGTAACATTATTTTAAATTCGTAATTCCTTTAAGCCAATCCGTAGTTTGTATGTCGCAATACTGGTTTACAAATGAGCTGATTTCACGCCTGAGTAACTGCGTAGAAAAGCGATAAAAATATCTAGACTGCTCTACTTTTCTATCATTTGCAAAGGTTGTTAGTGTCTCTATGATAATATCAATAAACAATATCCTAATTGATCTAAATTATTGACCAATCAGGCTTAAGTTCGTCAGTAACGCACTCACACAAATTATTAAATTCATTGGTAAAATTTTAGATTTTATCAAATTTTTTCGCAATTAATTATCATGTTCTTTAACATTAACGAAAACTTAGAGAATCTGCACATCCATAATTCTTTGGAATATTTAGGTGTGTAGTCCAACATCCCGAACTAAGCTTCATCGGTGGACTGAGGCCCGTGCCCGGTAAGTGGGACGCATATGGGCTCATGATGACGATGCTGAGATTTTAAATTAATTCGAAGATATGGATCAAGTTTGCTCATTGAAATTGTTCGAGTTCATTTTATTAAACTCAATTCCCCTTCACAGTCAACATTAGTCCAATGGCGAGTGGCGTTCTGGGTGTGCTTCGCCGTGCTGGTGGGTACCAACGTGGTGTACTGCATCTGGGCAGACGGCAAGCAGCAATGGTGGGATGACGTGCGGCAGTACGGCTACCCTGAAAATTGGAAACACGGGCCCCTCAGAATGTCTGATGCTGACAGAGAGAAGAACAAGAAAGCTGAATTGAAGAGCTCGGCTTTATGATCAGACTCTATACATTTTAATGGTTGTGATTAGGGTTGACTGCTGTAGAAGAAAGTAGCTGAGTTAATAGATGATGATTGAAATCATTAGAGGCCATTTTTCCGTGGATTTCTAACGTATAGACTCCTTAAGATACGGAGCATGTCGATTTTATTTTTATTTGATAAAGCATCCTTAAATATGTATAGAAAATCCCTTCAAATTAATGCAAGTTGGCAAAATCTGGCTTATAATAGTACTTGTGATGAGCACCAATCTTTAAGGCTTTAGGTTAAACCTAATAATCTATTTATTGAGGTCAATATTTTTCGATGATAAAGGTTAAGAAGCTTTTGAGTTGATTTGCATTTTTTTATTATTCGCGTAATATAAGATAGATTTTATAGCATGGCAGTGCCATTGATTTTGTGGTACAAATTGCATCTAATGGTTGTGTTTTGAGTGAGTAAAATATTGTAATACCGTATTTTATATGCGCTGGTACGAAAAAGTGACAATACCGCAGTGGCGGTACTTCCATAGAAGCCCAATAGCATTACACGTTAATAGTTTTTTATTGGGTCAGGATATTCTCATTTATATGTCAAAATGCTTTTGTTAAATAGAGATTTAAGGCTTAAAGATAGTTATTCGGAATTTTATAAGGCAAGCTAGATTTTTGGGCTTCTCTGAAAGTACCGCCACTGCAATATCGTACCTGATGGTAGGCACGATGCTGTCCATTAAAGCATTAAGTGACGATAGACGCCCATCAAATACTTAAGCCGTATATCTGTATATTACCGTTTTGTGGGGTACCTGTTTTCTTTTAATGCACAGCGTTGTTGTTAGTTCTTTTTAAAATATTACATTATACAGGGCGTATTTAGACCCTGATCGGAAACTATGGCAGGTAGTAGCCAGGGTGATTACAAACCCATTGGCGTTAAAAAAATCCCGACAAAAATAAAAAAAATTGACGTTTTCCTAACAATTCCATCATCAGCCCAAATAGGTCCCACTGCTGGGTACGGGCCTCCTCTACAACTGAGAGGGCTTAGGCCTTAGTCCACCACGCTGGCCTAGTGCGGGTTGGCGGACGGGTTGTTGGTTTCCTAATAATCATAGACATTAAATGGATGTGGTTATAAGGAAAAGGTTTTTTTAAATTTTTTTCGGATTTTATTTTAATGTCAGGGTGTTTGTAATCACCGCAGCTATTATCTATCTTAGTTTCCGATCACGGTTGGAATACAACCTGTATACATATTTATAGTTATCTTTTAGTTATTCCAGTAGTGTAAGAAATCATTTGACTGCACAAGTTGAAGACATATTGTCGGAATATTTAAAAGATTTCGTTAAAGCGACTAATTCTAGAATTATTATTCGTAAACACCTTTGGATTTAAGAATTCCAGCTTGTCCTGTTTTAAGCGACTTATACCCATTTTTTATTTATTTATTTTTATTTCTATACTTTATTGTACACCATAAATACATAAAAAAAAGAATATTAATAAGCTTAAGATTAAGTGAACAATAGGCGGTCTTATCACTAACAGCGATCTCTTCCAGACAACCTATTTTACAAAAAGGATATTTAAAAAGATGTTTTTTTTTTATATTGGCATTACAAACTGACAATATCATACTAGAAGCACAGCGATGTTTAAACAGAGCATCAAGTTGCCAGAGAATCCCATCTTTTGTTACTCGATATTCTCATGCTCATACTACATACTTTGTTTGCAGGTCGTTTATCCACTATTCTTGTGGAAGGTTATTTTTATTTATCGGCGTCGAATGCTGAAAGTCTTCTGTATTGTAGCTGCTTTCAGACGATATAATTTAAAAAAAGCGAGTTTGAAATCGTAGTCTAGCGATCGTGATTCAAGAGGCCTCTGTAACTGAAAAAAAAATGTATAAATAAGCCTTCTTGTACATGTATTTTACATCACAAATTATTTATTATTAATAATGAAGCAGTGATAATTGTGTGATTTTTATTTCTTTTATGTTTTTTAAGAAATTTTGTTTTCTTTAAGAAGAGTTTTACATTGCACGTTTGAAATAAAAAATCAGAAATTAAATAGTTTTTTAAAAAAATAGGCATAAATTTAATTTATCAGAAATAAATAATACACAATAACATAATAACACTGGCAAATATTTGTAAAATATATCATACAAAGTTTTTTTGTTTGTAATAAATTTGTACATAATTAAGTACCTATTATTTATAATTTAGTTTTAAGACAATTTATGTTACCAGTTTATTTTTTAACTGCTTAAATATAAGCCAAGTGATATCTACAATGAAGTCTATCATTTATATATCCATTAGATTTTTAATCTGTTAATAATGTCTGGTTATAGTAAAACGTTATGCCTCTGCTTTGATGGGATATTTTGTACTGACTACCTGGTTGAACCTGTGACGTCAGTGAGCGGAAGAAATGGATGTCCAGGATTTGGCTCCCGGTTTGAAAATTCAAAGTAATATAGTGTACCTACCTACCGTTCGCTAATTCTTAGTAGCAGTTCGGAAATTTAAGTGTCAATTCTTTTTCAATTTCCCCCCGGCATTTTAAGAATTATCATTAAAAATATGTACCTATGCGTCTTGGTAAAAATACTTTAACTAAATTCGAAAAAAAAACATCTCAAAAAAATAAAAGCATAAAAGAATGATAATAAATTATAATGATCAATATTTATATTACATAAATTAAAATTATGAAACCGTAATCTAACATTATCTGCTTAAACAACGATGTATCAATTGAATTTGTCTCAACGTAGATATGTAAGAGAATTTCTGTTAAAATCCATCTAGTCGCAGCAATTCACGGCGAAGTAAGCGCCTTTTAATTCTTATAGCAATTAGTACGAGCGCGAACTAAAGGGGAAAAATCTTAGTCTTATTGCTCTCGTTTATTGACAGGCGCTTCAACTATTTTTGCATCCACATTTTGTCAATTGTGGTTTTAGTCTTACGTAAACTCATTACAAGAATTCGGGCTCCTACTGCGAATTCTAATTGGAAAAACCCAATTTTCGTTTCGAGAAAATCGAGAAAATTGTTTAAAAAATATTAAAAAGTGTAAAATTGACTATTCAAAAGAACTTGTAGAAGTCTATTTGAATAATTTGACTTTGACTTTGACTTTGAGACTCAATCTCAGGACTTCTAGATTGCACGACACATACTTGTGTCGCGAGACCACGAGGCAGTCCTTATTTTATGTAATGCTTATATCTACTTATTGCCAATCTTGTTACAGGTTCGATTCCCGGGTCGGGCAAAGTGTTATTAGCTTTTTCCATTAGGTAATTCTTAGTAACATCGTGTAAAACATGATGGCACACCTAAAAGTTCTTAGGAATTTCTTAGGTGTGTAGTCCGCCAACCCGCACTAGGCCAGCGTGGTGGACTAAGGCCTAAACCCTCTCAGTTATAGGGGTGGCCCGTGCCCAGCAGTGGGACATATATGGGCTGATGATGAATTCTTAGTAACAGCCCGGAGTCAGAAAATGTGCCCGAAAAGCGGCAATAGGCTCGCCCTCTATTACGTGGGACTGATACATACCTGACGAAATGTGGTTGCAGAAATGCACCTCTGCCTACCCCTTCGGGGAATACAGGCCTGAGGTTATGAATGAAATAAAATGATGCCGCAGAATAATAAATAGGTGTACATATGCATAAAATTTAATATTGTGAGGTATTGCTTATAAATCGGAGTAAATGAATGCAATCAGTATGAATGAGCTGTTTGTTAAAACATTTAATTTCCTTTATCAGTTTGTCACACGCTGCTGGCAGGGAATACAAAGTAGATTTAACTAGCAACTTATCGTCTATTTGAATTGATTCTACATTGTCTGAATATTTTATTCCTGAATTCCGTGTTATTTTTGTTTTAGGAATAGTCTGCCGTGTAAGCTTGTAACATACTGTGTATAGCGATCGGTATCCGGGCGAATAAGGCGAACCACAAGCAAGTTAGGCCTTCTCCAATCTTATTCGCCGAAAAAAACCGAACAGTGGTTTTGGTTCATCATCATCATCATCAACAGCCTTTTTCACGTCCACTGTTGGACATAGGCCTCTCCTATGACACGCCACTGGGCTCGATCTTCGGCTCTCCTCATCCAACCGTTGCCAGCCACCTTGCGGATATCGTCACCCCACCTAGCCAGAGGGCGTCTTACACCTGCGTCTTACACTGTACCTGATGGTAAGCACAGTGGAGTCCAAAAAATTTATACCGACCAGCGAGAAACGATATGGTCACCCGCTGGTCGACACAATCATGCCGGCCCGCACAAATGCTTCTTCACACTTCGCTTAAAGGATCTAGGATCATAGGAAGGAGGGAACACGTGAGCCGGCAAACCATTCCACAGCTTGATGGTGCGGCAAAAGTAAGAGTTAGCGAACTTTTTAGTTACGTTTGCCGAGCCGTGGTCTCCACTCCAGAACACGTTTCCCCCAACGGTTATCCGTTCAGCGACAGATAGCAGGTTTTGGTTAGCTCAATCGTATTAGCCCAACGTGAAATCATCCATTGTTGTTTCATCATTATAATCTTGTGTCATTTCAAACACAATTAAAATAATTAAAGAACTGCCTCGTGGTCTCGAGGTCCCGGGTTCGATTCCCGGGTCAGGCACAGTGTTATTTGGTTTTTCCATTAAGTAATTCTCAGTAGCACGGAGTCCGGAAATGTGCCTGAAGAACGGCAATAGGCTCGCCCCCCTATTACGTGGGACTGATACATACCTGGCGAAATGTGGGTGCAGAAATGCACTTCTGCCTACCCCTTCGGGGAATACAGGCGTGAGGTATGTATGTAAACATTGATAGTATTATTATCTAAGTAGATACTACAGGAGTGTTACACGTTCCACGATTAACTCAGACAAAGTGTTCCGGTGCGTACGGAATAACAATCAATCATTTAGCCTTGCTGATACTGTATTATGTAAATATATACACACATCGCTCACAAATGTATGTACCGTGTAACATGAATATTATTTTTGTAGTCAATTGATATTATGAATGATGCTGTAGTTTTATACGGGGTGTATTTAGACCGTGATCGGAAACTAAGGCAGGTAATAGCGACGGTGATTACAAACCCATTGGCGTTAAAAAAATCCTGACAAAAAATATATTTTTTACGTTTTCCTAACAATCATAGGCATTAAATGGATGTGGTTGTAAGGGAAACGTATTTTTTTAAATTTTTTGTCGCGATTTTTTTAATGTCACGGTGTTTGTAATCACCGCAGCTATTATCTGCCTTAGATTCCGATCACGGTCTGAATATACCCTGTATAAGACCGTATAATATGTTCCACTGCATTGCTGGCTAGAAGTAATTTTATATCTGAGAATTTTCTAGCGGAGAATTTTGACTATTTTCTGCATTTTCGAGTTTCTATTACTAAACCCCAATAACACTGTTTTTTTGTCAAGAGAAGAATATCGAGGCAGTCTATATTTTATTTTCTAAGTACAGATGTTTTAATGATCATAATTGCAAGTTTCAAAGTGGATCTAAGGGTATTAATTACTATTTGTACACGATACAGCATGTTAAACATCGTGTGAAATACTGAAACAAAAATCATTCGTTTAGATGATACATCAAAAAACTTATTAACACCACCAAATATGATGATAATTTTTATTTACTCAAAGTTATTAGTATTATTTATTTAATTTGTTTTTTTTTCTTTTACTTCCTTCTTTGCACTTTATTCTACCCTCTTTATTTTTCCTCTTTTATTATCCATCCTAAGGTTGCCTGTAAGAAATTGCCTAGAGCGATAAGGCCGCCTCTTGTCTTATTTTTAATAGATAAGTTTCTTTATAATATTTTGTACATACAAGGAAGTGTAAATAAATAAATAAATAACACTATTTCCTGTCACAAAATTGGAACATGTGACCAAATGCGTATAATATTTACTAAAAGTCTAAAAATGAATGAAACATTTATTAATTACTTCCTTTGAGAATCATCATGTGGCGAATATTATGTTTTTTTTTTGTTGGTGGAAGGATATCCTTATCCGCTGAAAGGTAGATCGCATTTAACTTTTAAATCCATTGTGTGATATGGAGTTTTAGCACTTTGATCTAGCTGTCTACACCTCTTTTAAAACATAACTTTACGCCTATACCACAGAAATAATTGAAATGCTTGTAGCATTTTGCGGTTTCTCGGGCACATTATCAGACTTGGTGCTACTGAGAATTTCCTAATGGAAAACCTAATGACACCTTGCCAGCCCCAAAGATCTAACGCGGGACTTCTAGATCGCTCCGTACCCACTAGTGTCGCGAGATCACGATACAGTCAAATATTTTAAATAAGACTGCCTCGTGGTCTCGCGGTACAAGTATGTGCCGTGCGATCTAGAGGTCCTAGGTTCGATTCCCAGGTCGGGCAAAGTGTTATTGGGTTTTTCCATTAGGAAATTCTCGGTAACAGAACGGAGTCTGGAAATGTGCTCGAAAAACGGCAATAGGCTAGCCCCCTATTACGTGGGACTGATACATACTTGGCGAAATGTGGGTGCAGAAATGCACCTCTGCCTACCCCTTCGGGGAATACAGGCGTGGGTTTATGTATGTATGTATTTTAAATAAATGGTTAGACCCACGACGACTGAAAAAAAAACAAGAAGACCTGAATATTAGTCTTTACATCTCTATTTTTTTTTGTTCCAATGTTGTCTGTAGGTTATCAAGTATTAAGACACTCCAAGACTATCTTGATGTAATCAGATCAATTCGGAAATAAACACGATGCGTATTAGATAAGATATGATTTCGGCATGACTTCAAAGTCTACAGAGATTGATGAAAATATTTACAAATTTAGTGACATTCAGATAAATTGTTATCATCTCCAGAATTTGGTCAGAAGAGTACTTGTACGCAAAATTGTGAAATTGATTTGATCTGCAGTGTGTCGACCAAGGCGTCATACTTTTTCTTTATTGCTGGCGAAGACAGGTGAGTAGACGGCTCACCTGATAGGAAGTAAATACCGTCCCCGTGGACTTAAGCAAGGCACAGCCAAGTTATAGTTAGAAGGAGCTTTTTAATACCTCCTTTGAAGAAAGATATACTATACCGAAAAAGCGAGCAAATATAAGCAATACAAGCGAGTAACAATAGCGGACTACTGTCAGGAGACTAGGGGATAACATTTTCTATATCTACAAAAACAACGGATTGTAATTTTTCCAAATACTTTTTGGCTGCTCAACACAATAGTGTTGAGATAGATTCATTGTCACCAGCCAGCACTATAGTTGATCGTACTTTACTTTCCATCGGAGTCTAGGTCCTAGAGAATAAGAACTAAGAGTAGACACACAGAGAGGGTAAGCGAAGTTACATTGCTGCATCCAAGATTGGAAAAAATGGCACGTATTATGCGAGCTTATTGACGTTTTTCGGGCACTATTCCATACTCCTTAAATGTTTCCTTTTTCTTTTCTGTTACACAATGAAACCCCTTTACGGAACGTTCCCGAGCATGATGCTCGGAGGTATGACGGACTCACTGTTCCAGTATTTGAATATTCATCATCATCATCATCATCAGCCCATATACGTCCCACTACTGGGCACGGGCCTCCTCTACAACTGAGAGGGTTTTAGGCCTTAGTCCACCACTCTGGCCTAGTGCGGGTTGGCGGACTACGCACCTAAGAACTTCCAGGTGTGCAGGTTTCCTCACGATGTTTTATTTTACCGTTAAATTACGTGATGATTAATTGTGGATAAACACATAACTTCGAAAAGTCAGAGGTGTGTGCCTGGGATTTGAACCTGCGACCGCCGAAATTTTCGACCGCGTGCCTAAACCTCGAGGTCATCACTGCTTAACCTGAGGCCCTTACCGCTATCAAATTTTTTCTTCTTTTTTTGGGACACGATGTAATCCATTTACGGAACATTCTCGAGCATGAGGCTCGGAGGTATGACGGACTCACCGTCTGAATATTAGATTGTGCTAATTGTCAAATACTGGAACGTCTTATCGACTAAAATCCCGTGATATTCCTCCTGCTTCTTTATGCACTAAATTTATCCTAAAAGAAACACCCAAATAACACATTTCGCGATCCAGAAAACGAATTCTAATGATCGCACAAGCCAGAGTCAGTGAAACCAAGAGCACAGATGTACAAGTCTACTAAGAACTTTATGAATGTATGTCAAATGAGCTATTAATAGAATGACAAATTTAATATGACATCATAAGTAACTTATTGCTAATGCATATGGAATACAGATTAACATTAAAATAAAATAGGCACGTTTCTTTCGTCGCTTCAACAATAGCACATTTTGTAGCAGCATTGTAAATATACAATACATCAGCTAAGCCTAATGATTTTATATTCGGATTCTTTGCTGTTTAAAGCATTTTTTACTTAAGACAGTTCGGAATAAAGTAACATTTTCATCTAACTGATTTTCAAAACTTTCTTGACGAATACAAGTATTCTAAATTGGCCCTCTGGTTATCGATCAAACAAAATTTTATTACATACATATGTACATGTAGATGGAAGTGGATTTCTGCACCCACATTTTGCTAGTATGTATCAGTCTCATGGAATAAAGGGCGAGCCTATTGCCGTATTTCGGACAAAATTCCAGACTCCACGCTCCACAGAGAATTTCTTATGCAAAACGCAAATACACTTAGCCCGGCCCGCAAATCGAACCCGGCACCTGTAGATCACAAGGCAAACACTCGCGCCCCGAGACCACGACGCAGTCAAAACTTTATTCCTTGTCATACAATGTATTTGCCAGTTAAACTACTTTCAACGGACGAACAAACGGACCATACGCATAACTTGTTTAAAAAAGACGGACTGTCGTAATAAATATCTGCACACACACATGGAGCACATTTTTCGCCTCTTTGGTCACGCAGTTTTGGTTTTGAAGGTTTGATTCCCGGCTCAGGAAAAATGACCAACTAAGTTTATTTAACCCACGATCCTGTTATCGTTTACCCTGCACATTCCCTAACTCCGTCCCGCTGTGAATTTCCTAAGGGAAAAATTAATAACACTGTTCGACCTGAGAACCCAACCTAGGTCTTTTTTTTTTTTTTTTTTTTTTTTAGGTCTTTATTTATTATAGAGGGTTTAATCAACATGATAATGTCACCCTCGAAATGTCACTTAACTAAGCACTAACTATACTTAACAACTAACACACTTAACAGTAACAAAACTTAAATTAATTTTATCACACTTACGATCTACGTTTAATACATATATTTGCAATTTTGACTAACATTTTTGCCTCATCTGATAGTGGAGAAGCCAGAATGTGATTGCATATTCCAACCGTAAATAAATTGCCGCCAAATTTCAATACATATTCCGTTCTTTCCACTTCGTTTTTTACACATTCCACTAAAATATGATAAACGTCTTCCACTACTTGACATTCGGCACAGTTCTGCAGAAACGGTCGCTGGTTTTGTACCGCCATTCATAATGACATCTGCCTGAACTGATTGCCCTGTACCACTCACAATTATTTTAAACGACCGTGGGACGAAGGCTACACAATAGCCATAACCCATCTTATCAAATTAGTGTAAATGTAACAGAATGAATCGACCATAAAGGTTATCTGTAAAAGATAATTTTCACATTTAATTGTTCTTTGAAATTTTTGTTGTTTTAATTGGTTAGTGATGAAGTACTAATGATGTTTGAGATAGATCCGGATAACGATATGTTCTAGTGATTAAAAATATCACTTTAATAATAAAGTAAATATACCAATATACAAATAAATATCACGTACTTTAACAGTGAAGGAAAACATCGTGATGAAACAAAAACCTAAAAGTTCTTAGGAATTTCTTAGGTGTGTAGTCCGCCAACTCGCACTAGGCCAGTGTGGTGGACTAAGGCCTAAACCCTTCCCAGTTGCAGAGGAGGCCCATGCCCAGCAGTGGGACGTATATGGGCTGATGATGAATAAAGTAAATCATGCGAGAAATTACAAACTATGACTAGACAGTATATGCAAAAATAATCCAATAAAAATACTCGTATGTCTAATCCCACATTGTAATACATTGTAATAAATACAAAAACCATAATGAAAGATGAGACTCCATAGTAAGATACAACAAGCATAGAGTCATGGATTTCCGAAATCGCGAGAGATTTTATACTTACTGTGTTTCTTCTCCACAGCTATAACACTTTTCGAAGCGGCAATAGCTTAAAAAATTAAGAAGTGTAAAATTGACGATTCAAAAGAACTTGTAAAAGTCTTTTTGAATAAAGATAATTTGACTTGATTGATTTGATTTTATTTGTGTGATGAGCCCTATTAATTTACCTTATCTAATATTTGTTGACCATACGCATATTTATCTGGATGAGGTGGTTGAATCCTGTTGGTTGATGTCTTACGTAATGCAAATAAAAATGAAAGTTTAATTAAAAATGTAGAAATGGCAGTGGCCATTGATCATCATCATCCTCTTGCCCTGTTCCCGATTTTATTTGAGGTCGGCGCAATAACAATGAAATTCCCAAGGAGGATTGGCGCCAGGCTGGCGGCCGGCCGTAAAACATTTGCCAAAACATTTATATCAGGGGCAGTAAAAAAAAAAAGGGCAGTGGCCAGTTGTACACAAACATTTGTTTGGTGCGAGGATCGAATCCGTTGCCCCTCGTCTCACAAGCTTGAGTGCCAACTACCAAGCCAAGCCACCTGTGCTTCGGAATTTTCATATTGTAAAAGTGTGTCAGATGAGAAATGCGGAGAATAGAATTCAAAAGAAGGGGATTTTTTAATTACTGTCAAGCTAATCCTATTCATAGAAGAAAATGCGCTACATATTTTTGTGAAAAAGTGGTACTACCTCAGTTTAACCGGCTCATTCTTACTACTGCCTCAGTCAATTGCAGCATGCCTCTACCAATTGCCACTGTAGAGTTTATTCAAATTTCATGGATTAAATAACTTAATTTAGAACAGCTTTCGACAGATAATTTGATTAGTCATTGACACTTCTTCATTTGAGGCAAAAATATGTTTATTCCACATAGTACACTATAACGTTATAAATTCACACACATTCACACAAAGACCTCCTTATATTAGGTTTCCATCGCGCATGAGTAATCCTTTCAAAGAGTTATTATACAGCATACTTTGTTGTCTTCCCTTCCATATTTATATGCATGTATACGTAGATTTTAAATTTAGTGACGTCCCTAGCAATTTTAAATTATAATACGGTAAAAATAAAGTCGGAATTTTGAGGAAATATGCGGTAACATACATTGTAGCTACTCCGGAGATGCATTGTAGATACAGCGTTAAATACCGGTTCAATCTAAGCAATTGTTCATACGTGACATGCTTGCAAATAAAACACGCAGGTTGTTTGTAATTGATCTCGCTGACCTCCGTAGTAACTAGTAACGTAGTATTCATTGCATTAGAAGTTCCTGGCATTTATGTGTTTGCATTCACGTCACGCCAGCTGAGTTCTACAATTGCCTCTTGATAGAGGCATCTTCTGTATTGCTACTGAGAATTTCCATGCCGGAAAAAGTCTATGACTTTGTCGGGAATTAAACCGGAGACAAATTCGCAAGGCAGACACATGTGCCTTGGGACCTACTTGACATTCAGTGTTAATACCAAGAAAAATTGTGCGCAGGAGTTTCAACACGCTTGTAGTTCGAAATTTTGGGGCAGAGAAGGGGGGAACGGACATGGCGGAGAAAAGAAAGTGCTAGACGTCAATAAATAAGGCGAGAAAAGCGGTAAGTTGGTGATAAAATAGTAGTAGGGTAGAGTGAAAAATTGAGGCAAAGCGAGAATAGTAACCCGCAAACGCACACAAACGAATTTCTGCACCTACTTTGGCCAATTGGCCAAACTTAATTAAGTTTTATTGATCCCAAGTAAAAATGGGCCAGCTTAAAGTGTCTTTTAAAACTCGTTCATTTCGAGACTTCTTGCTGCTACTGAGATTTTTCTTATACAAAAATTAAATAGAAATTAAAACTTAAATAAAATTAAATTAAAATGAGCACATTTTAAAATAAAATAAAATATATATTACATGCAATGTTCAACCAATTTAGTCGATAATTTATTAATACCGGCCCGCCTAGGTTGCCTTTGGAGAATAGCAATGAGAAAGTTGAATGGCCTCTGGATGATGTTACGCGATTACAAATTTAAATTTGCTAAAATTACGTCGCACGGGTCTTTGGATTGAAAGGTCAATGCTGATGATTAGAATTCAAAGAGCTACTTGTTTTGACAGCGCGTCGCTTGATTTATTAATCCTATTTGATTGTCCGGTTAGTTTCTCGGTTGGCATTATAATTCTTATCTCGTTAACCTTTTAGTTCAAACAGTATCAAATCTGAAAAAAATTACACTCAAGAGTCACATAAATAGTTCCAACCTCACATTAAAATACAAATAATTGTGCGTCCCACAAATATTTGCATCATGCGGGGATTGAACCTACATCCTAGAAGTCATCATAAATTTTACTGTATCGGATGTTTTAAAGAACTAATTTAGTAGACTATTTAATTTATACCTCGTCTGAGTTCCATTTTTGCGTCCATTTTCTGCTGGCAGTATTTTATATTCCATGTAATACAAGGGGAGCCTAAGGCTAAGGCCTCGAACCACCCCACTGGCCTATTTCAGATTGGTGAACTAAACATAAACAATTAAAATTTCTTTGCACAGTACTTCGTATTCCTCAAAATGTTTTCCTTCACCGTTAAAGTGCAAAATATGTTAAAATATATACGTAACCGCTTTTTAAATAATGCTTATTTAATATTAGACATTCAGAAGATATGTAATTATGTCGCAATGGTTGTTTGTATAATATAAGTATTGTTAATACCAAAGTCCACTTCAAGCGCAGAGTACCTACATAATAAAATATTGTGTTTTGAAAAATACAGTAGGTACGTAGGTACATTTTTTTTTGTAAATACTGGCGTCTAGGAAAAATATTATTATAATCTAGTTCATTATGTTTGTAAGAACATATAACATAAATAAACAATTAAATATAAGGTTGACTGCCTCGTGGTCTCGCGGTACCAGTATGTGCCGTTCGATCTAGAAGTCCTGGGTTCGATTCCCGGGTCGGGCAAAGTGTTATTGGGTTTTTCCATTAGAAAATTCTCAGTAGCAGCACGGAGTCTGGAATTGTGCCCGAAAAACGGCAATAGGCTCGCCCCCTATAACGTGGGACTGATAGATACTTGGCGAGATGTGGGTGCAGAAATGCACCTCTGCCTACCCCTTCGGGGAATATATAATACATAAGGTTACATAGCTTTTCAAATGATTTATAGGAAAGAGAACACAAAAAATATTGGTTAAAAAAATGGTGATAATCATTTTTGTAATTAAACTAAAAAGCGGCGATGTGAGGTTTGAACTTAGCCCCTAAATATAAACATTTATAGCTACCACAACCGTTCAATTAGGATAACGTAAAATGCATGCAAATAATAATAATAATAAATTTTATTGTTGAAATAAAAAATACAGATGAAATCATTTACAAAAAAATAATAATAATAAAAACACTTATCTTATAACTAATTAATTAATAATACATAGCAAACTGTGACGGGTTGAAATCTAATCTACATCTGTTATAAACTTAACTCTGACTCTTAAACTAGGATTGGACCTGTATTATAAGAGTCAGTGTTCAGCAGCAGCGTTTAGTTTACATTGATAATATAATTGATTAGTTGTAGTGCCGATCAAACCCTGATATTATATTACAGACAAATAAATAATAACATTAAAATGTTTTTTTTTTTTTATCAAAAACAATTTCATTTGATGATATGGTGAGTGTGTGTGCATAATCATTTTGCATTAGCCATTCTGTCACCTTCGTTTTCACAGTGTATGCATTTAGATTATGTAATTTAAGAATTTTATTAATTTTATTATATATAAAGGTTTGAAGGAAGTAATACTGTTTCTCAGCGAAAGTTGTTTTGTGTGAAACTCCTGGAAGATTTTTTGTTCTTTTGGTAAATAAGACAAAGCATGTTTTCTAAGAACCAATCTAAGAATGTAGAGCTGACGAACCGTGAGTACTTTGCAATAAAATCATAATAGGCTTTATGTTTCGTCCATCCAGCAACATAACTTTTTACGAAACAAACCCGTTTGCGTGTAGCAGGATTAAGTAACCCGCTAAACTGGTTAGATAAACAGACACTGGATTATTTATAACAGTATAATGAAGTTCTTTCTAAGATGCAATATAAAAAATTGATATTTTGACATTTAAATTTTCTTACTTCAATTACAAATGCGAAAATTATTATTCAATTAATATGTGGAACTGTTTACATCAGTTTTGATGCCCGTACTATCTGGTTCATGAACCATTGGTTTTCGATTCTCGGTCGTTGGGACACCGAAAAGTCGTTTTTATGACTTTATGTCCTTTGTGACTTTATATTTTATGACCTTTCATGACTAACACGATATTACTGCGGGGACTCTGTGGCTATAACCAACAGTCAGTCAGTTTTTTTTTAATACTTGTATCACAGGGCAAAGAGTGTATTACCAAGTGGCAAGAGAATTACCAAAAAGTCTCGTTGCATATCAATCGAGTATTTAATACACATAATATTTCTATTTAACTGTTGTGTTGCTGAAATTAATAAAAAAAATCTTCAAGCTGTTGCTTCAAGGTGGTCTGCAGACCTTTTTGCGAAATAATCAAGCAATCTCCGCTTTTTATCGTATCTCTTGACACCCAATATTAAAGATCAAGATCACTTTGACATACATTGCGTTATCTTTATGGAGGGTAAAGGTAAGGAGTGTCATCTTGTACATGCAAAAGTGTCCGTCAAAATGTATTAAATTAGGGTGGCGCCACATTAGCATCAGCTTAAATTTTAAAGGAAGCGGAAATCAATAAACGTAGGTACTATTCACAGTTCAGGATATAAAATCACTCTAGCTACCCGCGTTTTCTCATAATAACTCTTTAAGGTTCTATTTACTACATTATTTTGTACTACGCAAGTAGCTGACCTTTTCAATAAGTAATTACTTTAGTCGGCAATAATATTAAATTCATACCATACCTTTTGTCTACACCAGCGCCATTCTGGAAGATTTTTAAACTGTTATTTACAGCTGACAGCTGGACACATTTTTAGATTTTCTACCATATGAGATGACACTCCTTACATAGATATCTTCTATAAATATTTATTCAACAGCATTCGTTCGAAAATTATATAATTTTGACACATTAAATATTTTTTTTACAAAAGTTATAAGTTTTTAGAATGAAAATTCCAAGAAAAAATATCGAAAAGTATATAAAATAGAATCGTCCCCTTTTATAATATCAATTAATTATCTTATTTAAATAGTTTTTATATGACGAAATATGTTTATAACTATCAAAAATATTTTATTGAAAGCAAATACTACCAGAGTAATTCAATTTATTTTTTTTCTTCATCATCATTACCGTCATTAATCCTGACGTCATTAATTAAGTTGTTCCGCTGGTGAGTGAGGATGGCGGAAGCCCATTAAGCTTCCAGTAGAACATTCGTATCATCCCGTACAAAAATTATTAATCTAGTTACGGTAGGACACATTTACATGTATCCTGTTTGTGATCATTGCACGTACATATAACCGGTTACAAAATCCTTCATCACAATTACTTCGACTGGTAAAATATTGTCGAAACCGTTTTTCGCTTGTATCTAATTGGTCGCACTTAATATTAGGTTATAGTGTTTAAACTGTTGGATAGCGGATGAATAAGTCTTATCGGAAGAAGCTGGAGGTCCAAAAGAGTAATCAGAAGAGACACTGAAGACAGCTACTTAACATAGTATTCACTCTGATATTCAAGTACGTGGTATAGCTACCTGTATACTGTATCTCTTTCAAAGCTAAAGTCAAGATCAACCTTATTCAAATAGACTTTTACAAGTTCTTTTGAATCGTCAATATTAAACTATGTTTAAAAACTATTGCCGCTTCGAAACGTGTTATCGCTGTGGAGAAGAAACGGCAAGAAACTCCCTCAGCAACACGAAATGTATATTTTTTAATAATAAATTTAAATTTAAATTACATTTTTAAATTATTATTTATATTTTATATTTTTATACATATTTTTTATTATTATCATTATTTAAAAGACGCAGACTGGCAATTCTAAATGTCAGAATACACTGGGTATGTGGCCAACAGTACGAGTTCAATAGGTTAGCAGTCTCTGTGGCGCAGTTAACATCAGCCTGACAAACATGAGGCTACAATCCCTGGACCCGGAAAAATGTTTCAATGGTCCATTTTTTTTTAGTTTGGATTTTGTAGGTGTTTGTAAGACTTGTCTCGTATTTTCTTATACCAAAGGCTGAAATAATGTGTTGTTATACATTTATTTTGTAATAGCTATGAATATTGTAAAACTTGAAAGGGAACGTTAATTAATATATTATATGGTTGTATATGTATTTATATATTGTTTGTATAATATGTTATGTATGTGTTTAATATGTACCGATTGTTGTTGATGATTTCGTTTAATGAGGTAATTGTTTTTATTAATTTTGGAATTTTGCTTATCATATCGTCATATCATGTCGTTTTAAACATTATTATTACATGACTACCCGCTCTATATTCCTGTTCATTCCAGTCAATCAAACAGTAATCTGAAAGAAATCGCATACAGCTATAAGACCGACATTTCCTACACTTTTATGTATTTAGTTTTTAAAGTTTAATTTTCAAGTGGAGTACGATTAATAAAAAAGGAGTGTGATAAATAAAAATAAAAAAAATTTGATGTATTCATAAGCAAACCTTATTAACCAACCTATTTTCTAAGAACTCCTAGCGCAAAACAATCCGCATACCATTAAAATCAATTTATGAAGCAAATGGCCAATTAAAATGATTCAGATGCGGTGAATGTGTTATCAATACACTAGCTAGCGTATGACGCTATCGTAATGAACTTTGCCTGGCTTGTATATCATTGCTTTATGCCCATTCTCAGTAATATGACGTTTGGAAAAATCGCGCAACGAATTTTGTTATTTTGTAGCTCTATTTTAGTTTGATAATCTTCTTGGAATTGTCTGCTGTGATCACAGAACAGTTGAATAAGTCTAGAAAAGAAATACCAGCATACCGAGCGTGCCGGACCTACGATTAGAATATCATATGTTTGACACGCCGCTTATTATTAATTCGGGTAATATCAAGACTTTGATAAATGTGTGAAACCTGCACAACTAAATGTTCTAAGGAATTTCTTAGGTGTGTATTCCGCCAACCCGTATTAGGCCAACGTGGTATAGTATAGTATAGTAAGGCCTTAGCCCTCTCAGTTGTAGAGGATGCCCGTGCCCAGCAGTGGGACGTACATATGTGCTTACTATGGGCTGATGATGATAATAGTAGAGTTCTGATTAACGTAATGTGACTATAAATGAGATACATCCATGGTCGTGCATAATACATGTACCTACTACCTACATACATTTTTTACGTCCCACTGCTGGGCACGGGCCTCCTCTACAACTGAGAGGGTTTAGGCCTTAGTTCACCACGCTGGCCTAGTGCGGGTTGGCGGACTACAGACCTAAGAAATTCCTAAGAACTTTTTAGGTGTGCAGGTTTTATCACGATGTTTTCCTTCACCGTTAAAGCAAGTGATAATTCATTGTGAATACACACATAACTTCGAAAAGTCAGAGGTGTGTGCCTGGGGTTTGAACCTGCGACCGTCGATATTGTCGACCGCATGCCCAAACCTCGAGGCCATCACGACTTATTGGTGTACTTATCATGTCGTTGAATTTGTTGATTAAGCAATTTAGATTCTTTGTTTTATTACCTCCTGGTGGAAAGACAAAAGATTGCGAATGCGATTTAAACTTTCCTTCTTCTTCTTTGAAATTTTCAAAAGCGACACGGGGTCTGGAAATTTGCCCGAAAAACGGGACAATTATTCAAATGTGGGAACTGAAATAAATAAATACACCCAACAGTCACCTATATAGTTCTGACACCACACTAGGATACAAGTCCTGTATCGTGGGTATCTGAGACCACGAGAGACTTTTTCGGTCTCACAAACACCCAGACCCGAAACAAATATTTATGGATAACACAAACATTTGACTCGGTGCGGGGATCGAACCCGCGGCCTCTCGTTTCGCAAGCTGGTGGCTATCCTCTGCTTATTCCTTCTAGGATACGGGTTTGAATGTGTGCGTGTTTCTAATACATACATACATAAACTCACGCCTGTATTCCCTGAAGGGGTGGGCAGAGATGCATTTCGGCACCCACATTTCGCCAGGTATGTATCAGTCCAACGTAATAGGGGGCGAGCCTATTGCCGTTTTTCGGGCACATTTCCAGACTCCGCGCTGCTACTGAGAATTTCCTAATGGAAAAACCCAATAACACTTTGCCCGACCCGGGAATCGAACCCAGGACCTCTAGATCGCACGGCACATACTTGTACAGCGAGACAACGAGGCAGTCTGTACCGCGAGACCACGCGGCAGTCGCCTCGTGTTTCTAATGCATACGGAAAATTAATAATGTCAATAAGTACGAACAGAACTACGTATGTTATTGTGAGAATTGTTTGTGGTACTATGTAAATTAAAAAAAAAATATTATTTAAAAGAATATTGTTTGTTTAAATTGTAGCTATTAAATTCTTAGTTGATTGTGAGTCAGTTATTTTTATGCGTATTATTTGCTTGTTGTTGTTTATGTCTGGAGGTTATTCCAACTTTTATTTCTGCTAAATGTTTTTAATAAAGTGCTCGATAAACAAGCACTTGATATTTTGCGATAGTGTGTTAGTGTTTGTGGAATAGCAATCATTATATTGTCACATGTTCCACTTTAAAAATAAGCGTAGAAAAATATATCGGTGTCAAAACCAACTTTTGAAGTCTTCATGTTATTTTGAAAATATTTGGTGAACACAATAAGTTTTATTTTTAGTTTATTATTAATTTACAAAAGTAACACACTATTGTTGTCGCTTTAACTAGTTTGTAGAAATATGAATATGAATAAATTGTAAAAGGGTAGATAAATAGTAATTGATAAAATGTATGTCGGTAGTTTGAGATGATATTGTTAAATGTTATAGTGGGGCTGTCGCTATTCAGTGCTAGCAGGAGGGAATTGTCGTATCACGTATTCGGTTGAACAGACCTAGATTATGTACCATAGTGTTATTGTGTATATTATATTGTGTGACTTGTAATAGTTATGTACGTATTGTGTATTTGTATGAATATAAAGATGTTGAGATACATAAGAAAACTTCAGTATCAGATAGTAAATAGTTGCGGCACCTTGACACAGGAGGAAGAAATCGAGGCGCACGAGAGCTGCGTCTCGTGCAGTAAGTCAAAATGTTATTTCTAGTATCAGTGACGCCACAATTTGATTTGATTGGAGATTTGATTGGTAGACAATATTAAAATATGAACTATTTTTTCCAAACTAATGCACCCTTTTGGTTCATCCGATCGCGGTTTCAATATCAAGACTCTACAAAAAATTGCTAAATACTGCGAAAACGTGGTATGACTCGCTTAAAACAAAATAAAAATGTACCTATCATTTAAAGATAACGTGTGATATTTGAACAGATTTGGTCATTTAGAACTTGCATGAAGGTCTTAATTTACATTAAAGGTATAAAATCAGAATCATTGTAGAAATAATAATAATACCTATAAGACCAGGCTCCACAAGATATAAAGTTTCCGTTCATATTAAAGCCTTAAATTGCCTAAAATGTAAGGAAATTGTAAAATTTAGTCTTATCTCTTGATTGGAAAAGAGCAACACTAGTTTTTTTTTGTCCGTTCTTCTCTAGTGATGACTGCCTTCCAAACAGGATTGTACACTAAATTTTTAAATGACTGAATCTAAGTCATTAATGTGGGCAGTTTAAGTCTTAGTCACTTTAATTTAAAATGAACCAGTTTTATTGAACGGATCTTTAAGTAAACTCTACATATCTAAATATCAACCTTTATATTTTGATGAATTATCTAATAGTTTAATGTTAATTTAAAGAAATTGTAGTGAAAATAAAGAAATAATGTACATATAAACGTATAGGATGGCTTTACTAGATCAATCTTTATTTAATGTTTATTCCATACTTGGTCAATCAAGATACCGCTCAAATAGTGTCGGAAAACTCACAAGTAGTTTGAAACGTCCTGTGTAGTACGAAAAAGAATACTCATTTGCCATAGGCCTTATAGTCCTAGTCAGATTAAGCTGAACTTTTTGAATACTTCTTCGGGCGCATTATGAAAAATGATGTGAAATTTTAAGATGCGCGCGCATCATTGTAACACAAAAGTAACGGGTTGAAGCTGCCTATGTGCTCTAATATGTACCCATTTAAAAAAAAACTAATGTTATTAAAGAAAGTAGTTCGCCATATACAAGATCTGTCTCGTTGGTAGATGATTAGATTTGTTAAATAAATTAATAATATCCTATATCGATGATTTGATAGATAAAATTGAGGGGTTGTAATTGTTTTAATTTACTCGAGTTTGGTAATATCAAATTAATGCTGAGGTAACTCTAAAGGCAAAACGGCTTTTATTACCCTTGATGGCCACTATCAGTTTAAAAAGGTCGCTATTCGGTCTATGCAATGGGCTAGCTAATTTCCAAAGACTTACGAACATTGTGCTTGGGAAAACTAAGATTTGATAAAAAAAAAGTTACATTGATTTATTGATAGCTACGAACAAAAGAGTATAAAAATTCTGTAAACGTTATTTGACCTGGCAAACGGAAAGTGCGGCAATTTCTAGGTCTCAAGATGTTCATGGTAATGGGGTACAGAACAGTCTAGGTACTGCTAACTGAATTAAAATCGAGTTGCAATATAAGTATGTAAACAGACGCCAGTCGTGACGGTGTAGGTTGCATTTTAACCCAGCTTACAAAAGAATAAATTTTTATAGTGGATAAATCACAAGCGAATAATGTTAAATATACTAGGATTTCAACATTCTGAAGCAAGAATTCACTTTTGATTTAGTATATAAACCGGAGACACAGATGGCAACATTGCTTTTAAATGTATTGTTTGTAATATGTGAAAAAGACTGGTTATATCAGGCATATTGGCAGGAGAGGCCGAGCTTGTTTTCTTTTTTAAAATCCATCTTTAGGAAATAAGTGTAAAGCAAAACGGAGTTTGGTGTTGTTCAAGAATAAAAATGTTTTTGAAAAGTAATTACAGCAAATCATGGTCATTTTTCTGTTAAATGATAGAAAGATATCACGAATTTTGGTTCCCAAAAATTAAGAAAATAAAAATTGTATTAAATTGCCTTTAATTGAAGTACTGAGCCACGATCGATACGAATTAATGGGACATGAGAGAAGAAGAAAGTACTAACCATATGAA
This sequence comes from Hemaris fuciformis, assembly GCA_907164795.1. Classification (NCBI taxonomy): domain Eukaryota; kingdom Metazoa; phylum Arthropoda; class Insecta; order Lepidoptera; family Sphingidae; genus Hemaris; species Hemaris fuciformis. The sequence goes on from OU015440.1 coordinate 13,938,948, forward strand.
GGAATAACTTAAGAAAAGTGATACTATGAATTGAGTAACATAAGTTTAACAATGGCGTATAAATGGTCCAGGATGTTGTCAGGTATTTATAAAATGTTGTCTGGTGCTTTTGCTTCGATTGTGTCTTGATATCCAAATTAAGCAATAACAGTATATATCCTTGTAAAATAGATCTGTTGAAGTTGGATTTATGGTGATATGCAACTAGGGTTGACCAGTGGCAGCGTCTAGGGGAAATCGCAAGTTAAACATAGAATGTCTATCCGTGTAAAATAGATCTGTTGCAGTTTGATTGCGGTGATATGCAACTAGGGCTGGCCAGTGACATCGCCTAGGGGAAATCATAAGCCCAATTGTTTGAACATAACTGGCCGTTGATGGAACAGTTAATTACTCGACGAGATTGAAGATTTTTCCGATCTGCTGACCGATGATGGAACAGTAGAGTTGGAAATACTCAAATAAGTATAAAGATTGGTCGCTAAGTATTTTGGATTAAAACCACTTATTATTCTGTTCTCAGCAACCGCACCAGACTAAAACGCTATCCGGGGACGGATGCGTGCACAGGACGGCCGGATGTTATCGCTTTAATTAGTTTGTAGAAATATGAATATGAATAAATTGTAAAAGGGTAGATAAATAGTAATTGATAAAATGTATGTCGGTAGTTTGAGATGATATTGTTAAATGTTATAGTGGGGCTGTCGCTATTCAGTGCTAGCGGGAGGGAATTGTCGTATCACGTATTCGGTTGAACAGACCTAGATTATGTACCATAGTGTTATTGTGTATATTATATTGTGTGACTTGTAATAGTTATGTACGTATTGTGTATTTGTATGAATATAAAGATGTTGAGATAACACTATATTATTTAACTTTGCCAAAACACAGAGGTTTGTCGGTAATGCTAATGTTGTCTGCAGTAAGACATTAATTATTAAATTTAAAAACTAAAAAAAACAGGAGCTAAGCAAATATGAAGAAAATATGTCTTCAATTCAGATTTAATAATGGTTATTGTCAACTTTCTTTTACAATGGAGGGTAGTTTGTTGATGAATCAAGTATCCGCTTTTGATGGCTATTGAAGATGTTAATGAGGATATTAGTTGAAAGGCGTTATTAATCCCCCAGGGCTACCCCTACCCCTACTAGCCATGTTATGGTACATCATTTGGGTATCAGGATCACTAAACTTATTCTCGTGACGATATTCCTGCATTCGATCCCGAAAAAGTCAATAGGACGCGTGGTGTTATGAGTCCAGAGTATCAGAGTTAGAAAGAAAGCAAGTTTCATCATCATCATCATCATCAGCCCATATACGTCCACTGCTGGGCACGGGTCTCCTCTACTATTGAGAGGGTTTAGGCCTTAGTCCACCACGCTGGCCTAGTGCGGGTTGGCGGACTACACACCTAAGAAATTCCTAAGAACTTTTAGGTGTGCAGGTTTCATCACGATGTTTTCCTCCACCGTTGAAGTAAGTGATATTTTTTTGTGAATAGGGGCGTTTGTGCGTCTCCAAACTTAATCTAGTTTGTCTATAGAAAATGCCTCTGACAAATTTTACGATATGGTGTATTTCACGAGAAATATCGGTATATGAAATCTATCTGTCCCACTTTTGGACAGAGCCACTCTACCTAGAATGCTATAAAATATTGTATTTATGCAAATATTTTATTATAAGCCGCAGTAGTGCGACAGTATTGAGGTTTGTGTATCAGCCACACAAACGTTACGGTCAATTCGCGGCCATTGGATGTTTGACTGAGCAACAAGTAAAGCCAGTTCTAAGTTTAAGAGTCATCAGAGTTTGGGAGTAAGTTTGTTTATTGGTTTGAAAATGTTGTGTTTGATGTTGTTATAAATAATATAATTAATTAAAAGTACCTTAAATTTACATGAAATATTGCGTTTAGATTTCTTAATTGACTTTTGCTGTTGACACAATAAGGTAAAATTAAGGGTTTTTGGAGTAGTCTTTTTCTTGATTTTATATTTGAAAAATTATTTGATTATAGCTTTTTATTGTTTTTAATACTAAGTTTAACTTTCTATTATACCTACTTACCTACATAACTCTACACTGGGAATGAGAAAAAAATATATATAAACTTTTGTGTCCCACATAATGTAGTAAATCAGATTGTTCCTTAATCTATCGACCATTATGTACAGTGTAAGGACTTTAGAATAGGAAATATAATTGATATTTCAAAAACTGTCTCATAGTCTCGCGCCGCAAGCACGTTTCGTGGAAACTAGAGGTTCGGGCTTCCATTCTCGGGTCGGAAACCTGTAATTTAGGTTTTTCCATTAAAAAATCCTTAGCAGTAGCAGCACAGAGTTTGGATATATGCCCGAATAACGACAATAGGCTCGCGCCCTATTACGTGTGACTAATACATAGGTACCTGGTGAAATGAGAGTGCAGAAATGCACCACTGCCTCCCTCTTTGGGGAATACAGGCGTGGGGTTATGTGTGTATGTCGTTCTATTAACTTGATGCAAAAATTAAACCACCTGTTTCTCATGGAAACATAAGGCATACACTTATTGCAGCAGTATTACAAGGTGTTAAAGCAAATCAGCTGTTTGCCTGTTGCGTTTATCAGCTTGTATCAACTGCATTTCTTAAATACGACCATAATTTTCTCGACTTTTAATATCGTATTCATTTTACCAATTGATATTACTATGCTCCCAAAAATCGAGTGCTGGTGAGGTAAACTATTCGTGTGTATATTTGTTTCATAAAAGAAGAAAAATAAATTATAAAAAATAAATGAATGAACTCGTGCGCAGCCGCGGGCACACACAACTGTCAAGTTAACTGATTACGCCCAAGGTCGACCACCTCGTGGCACGGTGCGCCAGAGGCTGCCAATCGTCTGGCGCCCACAATATTCGCCAAGTGCTCGCGGCGGTCTGACAGGCTTTTAATACCAGATAATCGTGTGCGAGTCACTGCACTGTCATATATGGTGGTGGTCGTGTTGCCGTGAACTCAGTGTGTGTAAAAAAAGTTGTGTTGTTTCTAACTGGATTTTAAAATTAGAATTTTTATTTGTAAGTTATTTATTTTATATTTTTAAAATTTATATTAAAAATAATTTATTTCATAAATAACAATATTAATTATGAATTGTATTAAATATGTTGTGTTAGTGACAATGCTTATCAATGAGTGCTATCATTATGGCACATATGACCCTGTTTTTGCGGTTCAAATCACAAATTTAGTTTGTAATAAATTAAATCGTAAAATTTGTGTTTGATATGTTGCTCATGCGCATCGATGTGAGTGTAATGGTGTTTACTTGTCTTTTTCAATTGAAAAATAAACATATAACTGATTATGTTCAAGGGAATCTTTGAAAATATGTTAAATATTTTAGAAAATGATTTGTGAAATATTTGCTTTATATCTAATAGGAATTTTGAATTCTGCAAACCACTTTTGACAATATAACCGGTCTTAGAGATGCGATGCGATAGCTTAACGTACTTTCCTCACAAAAAAGAATTGTCGACATTGTCAAAACCAGATTTTTCTTCAAATGTTCCAATTAATTTAATTTTAACCGTTATAATAATCAAGAAGTAAGTCTTATAATAATAAAATGCGAAAGTAAGTAGGTTGCGCTTAAACCGCTGTTTTGATTTTGATGAATTTTGGACAACTGATATTGATGGTTTTATCATGGTCATCAGCTCATAAACGTCCTAATGGTCACTGGTCACGGGCCTCCTCTACAACTAAGAAAGTTTAGGCCTTAGTCCACCACGCTGGCCTAGTGCCTGTTGGCGGACTACTAAGAAATTCCTAAGAAATTTTAGGGGTGCAGGTTTCCTCACGATGTTTTCCTTCACCGTTAAAGTACGTAATAGTAAGTATGTGATAATCCAGTGTGGTTATAGACTACTTGAAAACATGCACTAGAGTTTTTATATAAACAGGGGATGTTATCGTGAAAAACAACAGCCTTCATGTGTATTCCGTTAGATACTGACTGCACAACTAATGACCGCCGGAAAAATGCCTGAAATATGGATCTGAAAATCCTTATTAGTTTTCATATAACAATATTATAATACAATACATATAACAATATTGACTGCCTCGTGGTCTCGCGGTACAAGTATGTGCTGTGGGATCAAGAGGTCCTGGGTTCGATTCCCGGGTCGGGCAAATTGTTATTGGGTTTTTCCATTAGGAAATTCTCAGTAACAGCACGGAGTCTGGAAATGTGCCCGAAAAACGGCAATAGGCTCGCCCCCTATTACGTGGGACTGATACATACCTGGCGAAATGTGGGTGCAGAAATGCACCTCTGCCCACCCCTTCGGGGAATACAGGCGTGAGTTTATGTATGTATGTATGTATAACAATATGAGACTTTTCGTGTGGAATCAGAACTACACGTGAAGTTTAGGCTTATTTATGTACTATATATCTTTTTTATCTTATTACTTCATCAGCCCATATACGTCCCACTGCGGGGCACGGTCCTCCTTTACAACTGAGAGGGTTTAGGCCTTAGTCCACCACGCTGGTCTAGTGCAGGTTGACGGAATACATACCTAAGAAATTCCTAAGAACATTTAGGTTTTTGTTTTCCTTCACCGTTCAAGTACCTATGTGATAATTATTTGTGAATCTTATTACTAATAGCTGCATTTTTTCTGCTCTATGATATTCCTTTCTTTAAATTGTTGCAGTAAATTTACGAGACATCTCCTGATTATTATTACGTTGATGTCTCAATACATTTTTCATCTTTACAACAATTAAGGTTCGAATGTACATATTTTAATGTAGAAAGTGACGACAGCCTCTGGCGCCATTGGCTAGATACCAGCTTGCGAAAAGAGAGGCCGCGGGTTCGATCCCCGCACCGAGACAAATGTTTATGTGATCCGCGATGAATATTTGTTTCGGGTCTGGGTGTTTGTGAGACCGAAAAGTCCCGTAGTTTCTGATAACCACAACACAGGACTTGTATCCTAGTGTGGGGTCAAAACTATGCATGTGACTGTTGGGTGTATTTTGTTTATTTAATTTTTCTAAAGTTTAAATAAATAGAGTAACAAGTGGCGTGGAACTCTCATTTCCCTTCATATACTAAGATGTTTTTTATTTTACGATTAAAGGAGACTTGGATAATAAAACGAGACGAACATGTATTTTGGAAAACTAATCCACCGCTTGATGGTACGGCTTAGATATGAAATAGAAAACTATTTTATCAGGGATGGCAGTGACCATGAATACCAATCTAATATTGCAAGTGAATACGCGTAATTCTGTCATGGAAAATAAAAGGATAAGCTATTATTTAGGGTTCCGTACTTCATATTTTTTTTAAGTCAACTGCCTCAACTAGAACCTTTCATTCCAGTACCGTAGGTTGTCTGAAAGAGATCGCAGCCAGCGATAAGACCACCTGTTCAAGCTATTGTTCAATGTTGTTTATTTAATTTCTGTTATATATTGTTGTATGTGTTCAATAAAGTATATTAAATACATAAAATAAAATAAAAGGGAGGATTATGCGTTTATGCCTGTCATTATTTTTATATTACTGAGTTGTAATTGTATTTTGTTTATGACACATTTTTTTATAAATTATCCTTTTGCATATTGACTTACCTTTACATACAATACATGTAAAATATTCCCATTAGTCATTAGTGAAATTCCCCTGAATTCACACTTGTACACGCGCGCTTAGTTCATTCCCTTTTTAAGAACTTATATACATTCTACTGCCTCGTAGTCTCGCGGTACAAGTATGTGCCAGTATGTAGTATGTACAAGTATGGTCGGGCAAAGTGTTATTGGGTTTTTCCATTAAGAAATTCTCAACGGAGTCTTGAAATGTGCCCGATAAACGGCAATAGCCTCCCCCCCTATTACGTGGGACTGATGCATACCTGGCGAAATGTGGGTGTAGAAATGCACCTCTGCCTACCCCATCAGGTAATACAGGCGTGAGTTTATGTATGTACTTACATACATTCTCAAGTCAGTACCCAAGTTTCAAGAATTGTGTTTTAAGTCCAGCGCAATATGTAGTAGGTTTTTTGCATTATATTCCTGATTCCTTACTGCTACTTTCTTATAACAAAAACAAGGACACTTTGGTCGAGCCGGGAATTAATTTCGTGAACACTAAATTGCATCACACTTGTAGACAGCAAGTACTTGTTGATTTCCTCCGATCAATGCTGCAGGTGCTGAAGCTTTTAGGACCTTCCAATTTAGGTTTAGATATGATTAAATGTTTTTACTTATAAATTTGGATGTAGTGAAAGTTGACCGACCGCGCAAAGTAGAGATCCATACTCTCTGCCTACCCCTATGAGTTACAGGCGTAAATAAATAAATGTAGTAGGTATATTAATTTGTAATATTTATATAAAATCAACAGTTTTTTTAACACGATTTGTTTTCATTTGACGAGTCAGTTTACGGGATAATCTGCCCGGATGGCGACATAAGATTATGTAATAATTTTGTTATAAAGTTTATCAATGCAACGGCCATGGTGATACTACTGTAGGCCATCGCTGTCGTATAAAAATGTTGTTAATATCTAATTTAATGTGTCATTATCAGCTTGTAACCTTTCACTGTTGAACTCTGCGAAGATCGTCATTTGATGTATTAAAATATCTAGTTGTAATGTATAATTTTGTCATAAAATGACAGCTAGGTGGCGCAGTTGGTTAAATTGCGAAACGAGAGGCTGCGGGTTTGATCCCCGGACCGCGACAAATATTTTTGTGATCCACAAGTATTTGTTTCGGGTCTGGGTGTTTGTGAAAAGTTTCTGATACCCATGACACAAGACTTGTATCTTAATGTGGGGTCAGAACTATGTGTGTGACTGTTGCGTGTATTTATTTATTATTATTTATTAAAATATAACCACGTGGAATTCTTTGGGGGAGGTCTATGTCCAACTTTTTACTTCTTGTGGCTGATGATAATACGAGTAATGATACGACTACATGAAACATTTAAAGAATATTAGTTATTTTCGATACCCACCTATTAGTAAGTGACTGCCTCGTGATCTCGCGGTAAAGTATGTGTCGTACGATCTAGAGGTACTGGGTTCGATTCCCGGGTCGGGATGTTATTGGGTTTTTCCATCAGGAAATTCTCAGAAGCAGCACGGAATCTGAGAATGTGCCCGAAAAACGGCAATAGGCTCGCCCTCGATTACGTGGGACTGATACATACCTGGCGAAATGTGGGTGCAGAAATGTACCTCTGCCTACCCCTTCGGGGAATACAGGCGTGAGTTAATGTATGTATGTGCCATTTAAGTTTTTGCCCAACCCGCCCACATACCTCTATCTTTTCATTAAATTGATAAGCACATACTCGTAGATACTGCGGTAGGACCACAAATAATGTCATGTATAGTGTCATGTTACAATGAAATAAGAGGAATTATATTAAATTACATTGTTTTAATGCTTTGTTGACAGCCCCGTGGCGCAGTTGGCTAGATACCAGCTTGCGAAACGAGAGGTCGCGGGTTCGATCCCCGCACCGAGACAAATGTTTGTGTGATCCACAAGTATTTGTTTCGGGTCTGGGTGTTTGTGAGACCGAGAAGTGTCTCATAATTTCTGATACTCATGACACAAGACTCGTATCTTAATGTGGGGTCAGAATATGTTATTTATTTATATTGTATTTATTTATATGAAAAAGCGCCGTCTGGTGGGAGTTTAAAGGAAGCTTAGTATGGAATCTTTATTATCATTCTTTAATATCTATTTTATATAGGTTTAGAAAAAGTAATTTCAGGATAAGCAAAAACAGATTTCCATTGATGCAATTGCTAAAATGCTAATAATATGCTCAAAATTTTCCACTCTTAAATTAACATTATGTTAATTCATTAATTAGAATATCAGATAACAAGTATGGTAATAAAAAACAAGATCATTTATTGCTTAACAGAATATTTAAATAGATTTTAAGCTTTGTACATATTTGAATGTTAATTTATGGGCCACATAAATATCTGTTTCGATTGAATCAATTATACCTGTAAAATATTCAATTAGGATAGAACGAAGTGATACCTATACTCGTATACATAGATAGTGATAGTGATTATAATGTTGACCTCAAGGTTTAGGCGCGCGGTCGAGAATCTCGGCGGTCGCGGGTTCAAACCTCAAGCACACACCTCTGACTTTTCGAAGTTATGAATTATCACTTACTTTAACGGTGAAGGAAAACATCGTGATCAAACCTGCACACCTAAAAGTACTGAGGATTTTTTTATGTGTCTGCCAACCCGCACTAGGGCAGCATGGAGGACTAAGACCTAAACCCTCTCAATGGTAGAGGAAGCCTGTGCCCAGTAGTAGGACTTATATGGCTGATGATGATACAAATATATAAATAAATGTACTTTTTAGTCATGAAGTGTAAAATACGCACTCACTCACATCCGTATTTCCCGTAGAGGTAAGCAGAGGTCCATTTCTGCACCTACATTTTGACAATTTGTATGCATTAGTAACAGGGGGTGAGCCTATTACCATTAATCGGGCACATTTTCAGGCTCCAAGCTGCTACTGAGAATTTCCTAACCAAATTCATAACAGATATTTATTTATTTATTAATACTTTATTGTACACACGGAGAAAATTAACAAAACAAGAATTCAGAGGAAAAAATAGTAGGTACAATTGGCGGTCTTATCGCTCAAGGCGATGTTTTAGAGACAACCATAGGGTGGAAATAAAGAAAGGATATATGAGAGGATAGTCATTGTGTACAAAATACAAATATATTAAATCTTCTTAATAAGATTTTTATACCAGTTTAGCTAAGAGTCCTTTGAAATTATTTTCTTTTTCAGGTGCATGGTGAAGAACAAAAGCAGGAATATGGAGGACACTGAGGCACCGGCACAAGCACATAAACTTCTAGGCCAGAAAGCGAATGGAGCAAGAAGGCCAGATTCTGCCCTCATAAGAACATTAAGATCATGTAAGTTAGACAAATAAATAAATACACACAACAGTCATTATACATAGTTCTGACCCCACATTAAGATACAAGTCTTGTGTCGTGGGCATCAGAAACTACGAGAGACTTTTCAGTCTCACAAAAAACAAGACCCGAAACAAATACTTGTGGATCACACAAACATTTGTCTCGGTGCAAGGATCGAACCCGCAGCCTCTCGTTTCGCAAGCTGGTATCGAGCCAACTGTGCCACGGGCCTTTATGTATTAATGTAAAGAAGCGATTATCACTTAAAGTCATGTGTGTATTGTTAATAAGAATGAATAGTTTAACAGCGAAGAGGTTCATTGTAAGGAGATCTGGTTACTTTGTAGTTTGGTATGGTGAAGTCTATCAACACGACCTAATACAGTGTTGTAAACCAAGCCTAATTCTTCTCTACCATACAGCGATCTATCGTTGTCAAGAGTAGGGTTAGAGTTTTTAGATGTTTTACGAGAATATTCAAATTTATACTACAATATTGATTGATGATCCTGCGGCTTGCGAACCAGAGGTTCTGGATTCAACTCGCGAGTCGGGTAGTGTTTCGGGCATTTTCTAATAGGAATACCTTGGTAGCGCATAAAAGCTTAGAAATTTATTCGAAAAGGGGGAGAGATTAACTAGAGCTACTGAAATACACTTTTCCTTCGATGATGTGAATGCATAACTTCAAAAATAATTCAGTTTGTTGAATCAAGCAAAGGCAGCACGCGGAATGCAATATGTGCGGGTCAATAAATCGGTACAGTTACTTGCTTGTGGCGAGAACGGCTATACCGCATAAAGCCACTGCGGGCTTCCCACACCAACTTTCTCATGCATTGTTCATTGCGTATTTAAAAACTGTTGGGAGCTAGTACAAGTTGTATATGAATTGCCACTTGTGCGGGTCTGAATAAGCTAGGGTGTATTAAATTTACGGAGAACAAGGTTTACTGGCATATAGGTAGCTAAAAAATATAACAATTTTTTTTTCAAAGAAGAAACCCCAACTATTATTTTTTGTATGTAAGATTATTAAGAATCTTTTTTAACTTTACTGGCATATAACAAAAAAATAGCGTTTTAAAATTCGAATTCGGATTCGTGTTCAGATTTTGAAATAGAGGTTGAATGCTAAACACTAATGTTTACTCTATGTTAGATTTAGGATCTCTATTAATAACAGAATTAAAGCAAAAAGTTTACATTTCGATTCATTTCCACACCCGCCTTTTGTCAGTTATGTTTAATGCCTCTTAAACAGAAAACGATCTTCATATCCGGGGACATTTCTAAATTCCGTGCTCCTATTATAAATTACCCAATAGAAAAATTCAACTCATACTTTGACCCGGTGATTGCACTTCTAGGATGATACTTTTTTTTCTCAAGCACTACCTTTTCGCTTCAATTTAACGAATTGCCAGTAATTAATAATGCAAACATCGGAAAAACAACAAGCTTATTCTAAGATACAAATAGTAAATAAAGTCTACGCGGAGATCGAATCCCTAGTATCTAGTTTCACAGATCCCTTCTCACTCGTTACGACTTTACGCTTGAGCGCGCGCTAACAAGATTTATTACAGGAAAATCTTTTATAATATTATACGTTGTCTTAGACAAACAACTTAGAGTTCTTGAAACTGCTCAAGATAACAAAAGACTTAGTAATTCCCCTGTCGCACATTTTATACCGGGTCTTACATAAATATAGTCATGTTTAAGGGACGTAACCACGGTAATAGTATCATACAGTATTTTAACTCGGCCGCATTTTTGAAATAAATACCTACAGCCGCGCGGTACGTAAACATGCGATAGGGCTGCGAACCTGCAGAATTTTAATTCAATCTGCCTACTTTGACTTTCTATCTATTTTTGTGATTGTAAATATATTTTTTTGTATTTAAACAAATAAAATATTTTGTGAATGGAATAGGAAGTGTTCAATAAAAATGCATGCTATTTTTTGATTGGAAGAATTCATGCAACCAAAAACAGCACAATATATAAACACAATATATACTTGTCATATTATATAGGCAATTGCACTTATTTTGTATAAAAATCACGCGATTACTGCTTAAAAAAAACAACACCGCCCGTTTGTCACTGCTGCACATTCGCGACTGCCTGCATGCCTTGCGCATGCCGCGATCGAGGCGCGTAGGTATAACTCGCGTTTCGCCCGTTTGTATGTAGTTAAACTAATGTATGATAGTATTACCGTGACGTAACGTACCTACATCTGATAATGATGTGTCTATTAACATAAATACTTACACATCTGCATCCCACAAGGTAGATGCATATTTCTAAAACTACTTTTCGTCATGTGTTTTAGTCCCACGTAATAGAGAATATAATTTCTTTTAGGAAATATTTTAGACTCAGCTATAGAGTTTCCCAATGGTAAAATCCAATGAATAAAGCAACGTCTTTTTTTGAAATCTAACTCTTACTCTTAATCCATCCATCCCACATTAACATCCCACAGTTACGCCACGGCACTAATAAGGCACTTATGAATCAAAATAAAATTGATGATATCGCTATGAGTGAAATTCACTACGTACTTGTGACTGTGACTTGAATCAAACCCTTCAATCGTGTCGCTACTTCTTCGTTTGGCTGTGGATGATATATCTTTCTTTAAAATTTTTGTAGTTACTTCTGTCCTCGAACAGCACCTAATTATGCGTAGTCTGACCTCTTTATAATACTAATATTACGAGGATCTAATTAAGATTCACCCTCGTGATCACAATCTCATCAAACCACGACTAAACCAAGTATCCAATTCTTATAGGTAGTTGAATAAATTAACAACAACAACAAGGTCCTCTAAACAAACGAGTCACATTTTTGCTCCAGTGTTTATTATAGGCCTGTGTGTTAATTCTATGATCAGAATAATAAACAAAATACTTCCTATTTATATTTGCATATCAATTGTAATTAAGCTTACGTGTATTGGAGCCAGCAACGTGGTATATTTTCTACCATTTTATATAATTTATTTGATTAATGACTGAAGTAGTTTAGTCCAAACCTTTTTTGTATAGGAAGTTTTGACTCAATAAAGATGCAAGAAAAAGTGTGTTTCTTTTGGAGAGATTTTTTTTTCTAAATGTTTCGTTAAATTTAAATGTTTATTTATTTACACTTTCTTGCTTGAACAAAAATATATGGAGAAAAAATATAAAAATAACAAACACAAGAGGCGGTCTTATCGCTCTAGGCAATATCTTCCAGACAACCTTTGGATGGATAATAGAACAGGTAAAATAAAGAGGGGTAGCATAAAGTGTATAGGACAAAATAATAGTGAAAATAATAATTAGATTTTTTAAAAAGGATAAAACATACAAATAAGTTCATATTAATATACATAAACCTATACTTAAATACATATGTAAATAAATATATACAATATATATGTAATGTTTATATTCCTTTTTTTTAAATGAACTTATTTTGTAAAAAAAATGAAATTGCAACATTTTTTGCTATACTAAACAATGATACAATTTTTTACGTAGTCATCCCTATTTTATTCATGTTTTTGATGTTATACTTAACGTTTAAAACTGTATTTAAATCACCATAAATTCTGAACAATAAAAAAACAAACATATTTTCGAAAAAAAAAACCACTTTTTTTATAAATAGTTTAGTATACCAATTACCAACCCACACCAAGTCAGCGCGAGTTTTAAAAGACAGATCGTCTCATAGTTCTTGGCTTTGTGCATGCTAGATAGCTTACCTTGGAAAGACACCAACACAATGTAGCAACAGATTATAATCCATCGGAATTCCGTTGTTTAATTAGAACCTGTACGCTAAAACGAGGAGGTCTATAACATCGATGAGGTCAGTGATTTTATTGTTTCCTTCATACAGAATCTATTAATCTCAAGATTCACAAAACATATCATCAAGCTTTACAAGCTTAAGTGACTTAATAACTATTGTCACATAGATGGGATCTTAGAATTAGTGTACCTAGGTTTTATACATAGATTGGACTCTAGAGCTACGCATAAACATTGAAAATGCTAAAATCCTAATTAGACATTTACTCGTATTTAGACAGCCCCATGGCGCAGTTGGCTAGACACCAGCTTGCGAAACGAGAGGCCGCGGGTTCGATCCTCACGTCGAGACAAGTGTTTGTGTGATCCACAAATATTTGTTTTGGGTTTGGGTGTTTGTGAGACCGAAAATTCTCTCGTAGTTTCTGATACCAACGACACAGGACTTGTATCCTAGTGTAGGGTCAGAACTCTGTATGTGACTGTTGGGTGTATTTAGAATGATTACTCTGTTTGTCCACACAAAATGGCGTGTAATCTAAAAGTTCAGCATTCGCTTCCCCGGTCAGGCAACGATTTGTTAGCCTAAGCGATACTAAATTCTTTATTTCTATGCCTTCTCCTTTGAGCGTAAAGATCTGATTGCCTAAATGCAGGTTTTTAAATACTATAGATTTAATTCTCTTTTCAGGCTGTTTCATCCCCCAACGGTACATCCTCGGCGTCATCGGACTGCTTGGAGTATGCAACGCCTACACGATGCGTGTGTGTCTCAACCTAGCCATCACGCAAATGGTTCACGAAATTAAAACCGACGAAAATACCCACGTAGATCCCAACGCTTGTCCAAATGACGTAATTGTGGGCAATATAACTTCGCCTATTTTAAAACCTGTAAGTAAATTTGATAGAATAAATTTATTTATTAATGATATTGGTAATTTGAGAAGGTAGCCAAGCGCAGTCTTTTATAGCTATATATCGCCAATTTACTTATTAACGATATTAATAATTTTATAAGGTAGTCAAGTGCAGTTTTTTTATTGTCTTTACTATAGTACGGCATGAAGGACTTAGGCTCTTCTACCGCTGAGAAAGTTCGTACTCATTATTATGCCATAATCAGCCAAAAGACGTCTACTGCTAGACAAAGACCTCCCTCAAAGATTTCTAAGACACTCTGTCAAAGTGTGTACGTTATAATTTTTAACTTATAACAGTGGCTGCCTCGTTGATTTCCGGCAAAATATCACACATATGCGATTAAGAGTCTCTAAGCTCAATTCCTGGGCTGTTAATGTATTATTAAAATTTCGTAAGAAATTCTCAGTCGATTTACTACTTGTACTGGAAATATACGTTATTACATTGGTCTTGAACTTGCTAACCGTGAATGTACACGTGTACTTAACAATAAATAGTATTGTTACTTATAAGAGCGTTTACGCTCCGCGCGGTTAGTTGAATTTCGGTAAATATGACTCACACTAACGCCAGCGCCGGTAGTTAATGATATGAAATGAAATAATATTTATTGAATCTATAAAATGTCAAATACATCACTTAGATCATAAGTGATCATCATCATTGTTCGGAAGGCAGTCAGATAACCGCGAAAACGTCGACGAAACCAAAAATCGACGGAGCGCAGAGCGAAACGTCCTCTCTCTGGAAGGCCTTGCGGCGGAGTGATTTGCACCGGGTTGTGCGCAGCGTTTTTTAGTACATTTTAAAATATTTATAAAAATAAAACAAATAAGTGAAATTTCTTCAAAACAAAAATATTACGTTTTGAAGTACACGTTCTCATATCATAAAAAGTTGTTGTTTTATTAAATTAAGTATCATATTTGACAGCCCCGTGGCGCAGTTAGCTAGATACCAGCTTGCGAAACGAGAGGCCGCGGGTTCGATCCCCGCACCGAGACAAATGTTTGTGTGATCCACAAGTATTTGTTTCGGGTCTGGGTGTTTGTGAGACCGAAAAGTCTCTCGTAGTTTCTGATACCCACGACACAAGACTTGTATCTTAGTGTGGGGTCAGAACTATGTATGTGACTGTTGGGTGTATTTATTTATTTATTTATTAATTATAATATAATGGGTCAAAACAATACTGAATTGATAGTAATTACTCAATATTTCGAACACCTTAGATTTTTTATTACTTGAATAAGGGATCTAAATCTTAAAATGTTTTTCACTAACTATTTACTTGGGGATATTTACAATATAACAACATTTTATTTTGATAAAATATGCTATAAATAAACCCGAATTATGAGCCTCGACAATGACTCTTAAATTAAATTTATGAAAACCTTCGTTCAGTTATCTTGTTATTTGTCAAAATTTACACAAAAATAGATTTAGATGACAATATTCCCTAAAATAATTGGTAATTAGCATGTTTGTACGATGAGTCTTTCATTAATTTTAAGGGCTTCGAAAAGTACTGTTTTTGCTTAAATTACGTTAAAACCGCGTAAACGCTTTTAAGCGAAACCATTAAAATTAGGAAATGAGTGAAGACTGATAATATTGCGTACAAGCATAAAAAAGTTGTTTGTTTCGCTCAAAATCACACATTGTATGTAAATATTTACGTCCCGAGTTGTACTTGACCTCAATAAAAAACGAACCTTGAAGGTTTTTTTACTTTAAATTCGTCGACGACGTACAAACATGTTTTTAAGGCCAATTGCTTTCTGATTGCAGTAGGTATTCCATCCTTTAAGTAATTTTTCCAATTGTTCTTCATATACGAGTCGTATGTCGTATGTCACTTTCCGAGGACGTTGAGGACCCGATCTCGATATTTTTTTATTCTTTTATTATGCAGTTCAATACATGCATATCAGATTGTCCTAGCGTCTCTGCACTAAGCATGACTTTTACCGCGGAAACAGTAAAAGAGACCAGATAAGTTGCATACGTTTTCGTTTCCGAAACTAAATCGTAAGCAGGTACATATGAGTAATATAGTACTACCTTAATAATACAACAAAAACCATTAGACACCAGTACTTTGATAAACAATAAAGAAAATGAAAAGTGCTATGTTATTGTCATGAATCATTAGCCATCTCCTTAGTCTGGTTAATCTACCTTCGAAATTTATTCTCTACCCAGAATGGGTAGAGTGAAGTAAGTACAACCTTTTCATCATCTGTATTATAGCTTTTTTTCTGTATTCACCAAGAATTATCACGTACTTTAACGGTGAAGGAAAACAACGTGATGAAACCTGCACACCTAAAAGTTAATAGGAATCTTTGATGTGAAGTCCGCCAATCCGCACTAGGCCAGTTTTTTTTTTTTTTTTTTTTTTTTTTATTCTGGCACGGCAAAGTGACCCCATTGCACCTGATGGTAAGCGCAATGGAGTCCAGAAAAAGTGCCGACCAGCGAGAGATGATGGTCTCCCGTTGGTCGACACAATCATGCCGGCCGAATACCTCTTCACCTTATTGTGAAGAAGTTTGGGGGACTATCAATCATGGCGATCAAAGGACCGACCGCGACAAACCGGCCAAAAAATGCCGGCACGGTCATCCTTTCACCATGATTGAAGCCCCCCCGAAAACCGGATATACACTGGCTGATCCTGGAACGCGGCACACTTGCATGTGCCACTATGGCGGGTTTTACGCCCTGTGTACGGTGGTCGCCATCCGGGCGGATACGAATATCCTACCACCAGCTTGGTGGACTAAGACCTAAATCCTCTTAATTGTAGAGAAGGCTCTTTCCCAGCAGTGGAACGTATATTATGGGCTGATGATGATAATATTAAATAAAATTCAAGCTTTTATGTAATAGGTGGCGTCTGCTGTGTTTTTGTAAATTCCAAGTAATATGGGTCGAGCTTACTGCCTTTTAACGAACACAATTCCAGACTTCGTGCTGCTACTGAGAAATCCGTATTATAAAATTTTATGAGATCACTTCGATCGAGAATCGAATCCCACTATTATTGAATAAAAATATAAATATTTTTATAATACTTATGCACTAGGCCAGCGTGGTGGACTAAGGCCTAAACCCTCTCTCTCAGTTGTAGAAGAGGCCCGTGCCCAGCAGTGGGACGTATATGGGCTGATGATGATGATATGCACTTGACAACACAGCGTCGTTTCGTAAACGCGAGGCGTCCGTGGCCTAAAAAAACAGATACGAATTAAAGGCCCGTGGGAAGATCATTAAGTAGGTCAATTCAAGTGTCAATTTATTGTAAACACACAAAACAATGTAATTAAGCGTTTGTTTAATCGCTTGAATTTGCTTGCGTAATTTCTGTTGTCAAGACATTTGATATATGGTGATGTAATATTTAAGTGGTAGTTCATCTGGAAGTTGTTTATATTAAGAAAACATGTATATTTTTTATTTATTTTATTTATTTAACTAAAACAATTTGACATAAATACATTTACATTTTTTACATTTTACATGTTTTCGTTCTTTTTCATAGATCTGAAGCGCTTAAGCCTATAATCTTAAGGGGATAGGAAGAGTTATATTTTTGTTCCACGCAAAAGAGCGTGAGCCTTTTGTTTTATGTATTTTATTTATTTGGACACTAAACAGAGCAACGACAGTCGAAAATAAAAATAATAAATAGTTCATAATCCAGACAGTTTTCACTAAAAGTGTACTGGCACACTTTTAGACTCTGTACAAACAACCATCATCATCATCAGCCTGTTTACGTCCCATTGCTGGGCACGGGCCTCATCTGCAACTGAGAGGGTTTTAAGCTTAGTCCACCACGCTGGCCTAGTGCGGGTTGGCGGATTGCACACCTAAGAAATTCCTAAGAACTTTCATGTGTGCAAGTTTCCACACGATGTTTACACCGTTAAACTAAGTGATAATTAATTGTGAATGCACACATAACTTTGAAAAGCCAGAGGTGTGTGCTTAGGCTTTGAACCCGTGACCACCGAGATTCTCGACTGCTTGCCTTAACCTCGAGGCCCGGCACAGCGCCACTAACAATATACTAATGGAAAACTTCAGTTTTACCTTGTCCGACACAGGGATCAAACCCTAGACTAAGAATGTGTACACTAAGCTTTGATAATAATAATAATATCTTGTATGAATTATTTAAAATAAAATAAATAAAATAAAATAAGCCCTTATTGCTGTTTTAAATTTACAAACTATGTATAATAAGTTTAATATCATAGACGATCGGTTACATCCACAGCTTGTCCTTCGACATAGGCTTCCTCTAGAGTTTTCCATATATCTCTTTCTCTAGCCATTCTCATCCACTCTGGGTCAGCCACTTTTTTTTATTTATTTATTTACCCCGAATTAATTCAGGGCGGTCACCTAGTGATAATTATTCGAATGTAGTACAACCTCCACTTATTGTGATTAGTCAAGGAAACTACCTCGACTTTGACTGCCTCGTGGTCTCGCGGTACAAGTATGTGCCGTGCGATCTAGAGGTCCTGGGTTCGATTCCCGGGTCGGGCAAAGTGTTATTGGGTTTCTCCATTAGGGAATTCTCAGTAACAGCACGGAGTCTGGAAATGTGCCCGAAAAACGGCAATAGGCTCGCCCCCTATTACGTGGGACTGATACATACCTGGCGAAATGTGGGTGCAGAAATGCACCTCTGCCTACCCCTTCGGGGAATACAGGCGTGAGTTTATGTATGTTTATGTGTCAAGGAAACTAGTTTGTAGATGCAGTATGCAGTTAAGTGACATCATTCTCTGCTATTCTGCATCGAGTGTCCTTTACAAAACACGGTGTGATTAAATTAAAACTAATCTGCCTTGTGCTAATGCTACCCATACAATAATGAGAGGTGTTTTTCTCTTATGGTAAAGCTGTTTCTGTTGGGATATTCATATCCCACGACACATGCAAGAGAGCGTTAATAATATCCGTTATACAAGCTAGCTTAATAATTGTGTCAACTGATCAGTGATGGCCTTGAGGTTTAGGCACGCAGTCGAGAATGTCGACGGTCGCGGGTTCAAACCCACAGCACATACCTCTGACTTTTGAAAGTTATGTGTGTATTCACAAAGAATTATCACGCACTTTAACGGTGAAGGAAAACATCATGATGAAACCTGCACACCTAAAAGTTCTAAGGTGTGTAGTCCGTCAACCCGAATTAGGCCAGCGTGGTGGACTAAGGCCTAAACCCTCTCTCTACATTGGAGAGAGGCCCGTGCCCAGCAGTGGGATGTATATGGGCTGATGATGATGATCAGGGATACTCAGTTCTTACTAGTCGGCACTTTGCTTGGACTAAATTTGTCACCAGGTACGGTGTTGTCAATTTGCTGTGTAAGTATAAAAGAAACATGGGGTCCAGAAATGTGCATGAAAATTTGCAATAGGCTCACACACGTGGTACTTAAACACAATTGGAGAAACATTAACATAGAAAAATACTTGTGACCGTCGGGGAAACAGGCTTGTGTGTGTTTTAATATTTGTTAAATTACTGTAATATTTTCTTTCCAGTACGCAATATTCGATTGGGATCAAAAAACTCAAGGGCTTATTCTCAGCGGTTTCTACTACGGGTATGCAGCTACTCAAGTTCCTGGAGGTTATTTGGCCGAGAAGTTTGGGGGCAAGTGGACCCTCGGTCTCGGATTGCTGAGCACCGCGCTCTTCACCTTCCTTACGCCCGTGGTCATTAGAGCTGGTGGGGCTACGTGGCTGTTTATACTCCGAGTCTTGCAGGGAATGGGTGAGGTAAGTTATAAAGTAGAAATAATTATCTTTTTTAAAGAGAGGACGGTGTTAGTTTCTCTATCAAAAACCTCGGGGTAGACCCAAAAGGGGTATCGGGGTCTCCGGTAGCTGAAGGATCTCTATGGGAGGGATAGCAGTATAATATTTACCTGCCTTGTTAGCAACAGCATTTGTGCGTCGTGTGATTGAGAAATCTCGATTCATCGACCGCCAAACCATAGTCATATCAATTGAAATGTTCTTGGATTAGGCGGTTAGGAAGTTCTTAGTAGTAGCAATAATAGTCTGGATGAGAACGGTTAACGAAATACGGATACTCCTTTTGTAGAAGACCTAGACATAATTAGACAAGCTTCTCGCCCTGAGATGCAGTAGTACAGCCCCAAAGGTTTTAGTCGCTATGCTGTCGTAGGATCTTGGTTAGGGACTCAACACGGCTAAGCGGAAACCTGTTCCACCCACCAAGTTCGAAGGCTAGAGACCCTGACACACCCCTTTCGGCCTCCTCCGAGATCCCAAAAGGATCGCCTTAAGGCGCTTTCCTCTCGTAAAAAAAAAACATAATTAGCCAAGCGGGTGTATCCTTATCATCTCCATCTCCATATCTCATCAGTCAAAATAATTTTATCGGGTTCTTCATTACCAAGTTTACACAGAGTAAATCTGAAATACACTTGTATCTATCACTTATTATATACAGCAATACTATTCTGAATAATAAATAAGACAAATAATCTAGCCTTCGTAAATAAATTACAATACAATTGCCAAAATAAACAAAAGAAGCATGAACTTTCATGTCGTGGAGAATTGGGAACAATACACAGCAACTTTAGCAACAATATATTCGGCAAAACTAAGGAACATTCTAGCCTCTTCCAACAAGTTGAAGTTACCATAGTGTGCCTCGAAGGCAATAAATATAAACAAACGACTATGTACTAGTTCAATTACATCATACTTGGGTGGTTCCGACTTAATGCTATTCAAATTACAATGCGTGGTCGCCTGTTTGGTTAACTCAAGGCTATTTATGTGTTCAGTCTTAGTTTTTTTTTACTAAGGCGAGGCTCAATTACGGCAATCGCGAGAGATTATTATATTCTGGCACGGTTAGTCTGGCAAAAAATGACTCGATTGTTATTCACACGACAATCAACGCTGATGAAATTAGTGCCATAATTTATTATGATGCCCAATTATAAACTTTTATGTGGGGTATTTTTGAAAGTGTTACAATGTTACATCTTTGTTCTCCCGTTGTTCTGATCCTTGTAAAGAATATAAAACTCATAGTTCACGAGGTGTTCATTTTATTCCAATATTATGTTAAAATTTATTTTGTAACAACTGCGTATTCCTACTGTGAGTAATAGAATATACATAGTTAAGTAGGTAATATTTCAAGGTGCGCTGCAGCTTTACTAACCCGTTCGCCTCCTTATTTATGAGAGAAATTATTCTTCCTATCTTATCTTCAAGTACCGCGTGAATAACTTTGTGCAGTAATTCTTTAGTAAGCCAAAAAGCGTAATTTTTCACATAACTCCAATTACACTGGTCAACATGACTTTTTGCCGTTAATCCAATTGTACTTTTTCGGTATCTTTTATGTATAAATATTAACGGAAAAATAATAAAAAAAATCTATTACATCGAAATATCTAAATATGTACAAATACATATGTACGTAATATTTGGCTTAATTTTGTGAGGGTATATCGAAAAAGAGTATTGCAACAGCTGATCTTACTTACAAAGACAATATTGTTGTTGGTAGTACACGATATATCCTTAAACCTGTATATTTTCGTTCATTGATGTTTAATTTTTTAATATTACTTTAACACGTGCCATTACGTAATATTGCTACGACGACGTGCAGTTTCTATTCCAAAGTGTTGTTGTTTAAATTGTGAAGTATTTTTGTCAATTTGAATACGTTTCGGTTTTGAAAAAGTGTACTAAATAGTAATTACATAATATGTCCCTATATAGTTTGCATTATGAATCGAAAGTGTTTCAATACATCGGATCTCTTCTGTTTTGTTTGTGGGGAGTTTAATTCAAGTTCCAATCGAGAACGTCCTACGCCGTTACTAGGTAACATTTTCAGGTAGGTAATATTTTCAATTTGTATTTTGGTTTCAAGATTTCTGAGAGTATTAATCAACCTTGGACACCAAGTTTTTTTTTGTTTAAATGTGTACGTTATTTGAGGGGGTGGTTTATTGGTACCCACCGATCAATGCCTTTTTCTAAACCTGTAATTTGGAGGGACCATAAGATCATGAGAATGATTGTTTTTTTTTTGTTTAACGAAACTGAAGGGATATTCTTATAAAACAAGAAGTATAATTACATATCCCGATGTGGAATCTGTAACTAAATGTAACTAAACCGATTCCTTATACTGAAGTCAGCCCACCACCGCAGCCTACAAATAAATTTCAAATAAACATTTTTTTCTCAGAAAGTGGGTGTTTCAAATTATTTTATGGATGTATTTTAACTAATCTCAAGGTATGGAAAAATACAAGTTTCAAGCCGCGGCAATTTTTTTTTTTTTTAGTTGACCAGTGTTATTTAACATTATGACCTGTCGTAACGTGTGCCCGTATACCTAGCCAGGTTATTTGTAACCCCCTGTCCGCTACCGGGAACTGGGGGCCGTTGTGCGTGCTTAGCCGTAAGAGGTAATGCCCATAATTGGATGAGGAGGGCCGAAGATCCAACCCAGTAGCGTGCCATAAGAGAGGCCTATGTCCAGCAGTGGAAGTGAGAGAGAGGGGTGTTGATGATGATGATGATGACTTATCATTTTGTTAAATATGTACAAATATTGTGATCATAATATAAGCGGGTTTGATCGAAAGGTACCATGTTGTATTCCGAGGCGACATAAATTAGTATTTTTTTGCGTTAGAAAGTAGCTAGTAAAAGGTAAGGCACCTCTAGGTGGGATAGGTGGTAGAGGAATATAAAGGTGTGAGGGTATGCCTGGTATGCTATAATATGTATATAAATATTTACAGGGACCAACGATGCCGGCTTTGATGATTATGTTGGCAAGATGGGTGCCTCCACATGAACGGTCTTTCCAAGGAGCCTTGGTCTTCGGAGGTGCACAAATCGGGAACATATTCGGGTCTTTCATGTCTGGTATCCTACTAGCAGATGGGCGAGACTGGGCTTATGTCTTCTACTTCTTTGGAGGCTTTGGGATTTTGTGGTTCATTACATGGGTAAGTATATAAATTTTTGACAGTCCAATATTTATGTACAATATAATACTGTTTGAGATATCCTACACGGTTACCGTCAGTTCTCAATGTAGCTTATTGTATTTTTTGTGTTTTCAATTATTATTTTTTTAGTAGTTAGGGGTCTGAAAATATGCGCGAGAAACGGCAATAGAATCACTTCTTATTACGAATAAATAACAAAAAAAAGTCGTGATGGCCTCGAAAGTCGTGATGGCCTCGAGGTTTAGGCACGCGGTCGAGAATCTCGACGGTCGCGGGTTCAAACCCCAGGCACACACCTCTGACTTTTCGAAGTTATGTGTGTATTCACAATGAATTATCACGTACTTTAACGGTGAAGGAAAACATCGTGATGAAACCTGCGCACCTAAAACTTCTTAGGAATTTCTTAGGTGTGTAGTCCGCCAACCCGCACTAGGCCAGCGTGGTGGACTAAGGCCTAAACCCTCTCAATGGTAGAGGAGGCCCGTGCCCAGCAGTGGGACGTATATGGGCTGATGATGATGATGATTAACAAAAAGTGGATGTAGAAGTAAAACATTTACTTACAAACATAGAAGTGTGCGCGTGATCTTGGAGTATATTTGGTTTTGACTTGAATTTGAATGTAATTATTTTCAGAGTCTCCTTTGCTACAGTACGCCAAACACCCATCCGTTTATATCGAAGAAGGAGCTGAACTACTTGAACAAAAACGTCACCACTGCCGAATCAGCTGGTGTTAAGGATCCCGTACCGTGGAAAGCTATACTAAGGTCAGCACCTGTCTGGGCTTTAGTTTGCGCTGCTGTAAGTTAAATTGTATTTATTTAATAACTTCAAAACCATTTCGGTCATGATAAGGAGACAGCCAGCTTTTTAAATTGTTTAGGACCGCTTGTTTCGATCAGAATCAATTTATTGGTAAAAACAACTTAAAGGTTATTCATTTATTTTTAAATTCTTGGGGAAATATGCAATTACTCATTTCTGCTATTTGAATATTGTACAGAAACCACATGTGCATATAATTTTTTATAATAACATAAGAAAATATTGATTAGGCCGCATATTATTACGCTATTATTAAAAAAAGGCTACAGTACGGAAATGTGTCTGAAAAACGGCAATAGGATCGCCCCCTATTACGTGGGACTAATACTTACCTACCTGGCGAAATATGGGTGCAGAAATACAACTCTGTCTATCCCTACGGTGAATACACGCGTTAGGTTATATTTATGTATGTATGCTAAAGTAATTCTAAACGTCAATCTATATTGAACGCAATTGAAACCTCAAATAACAGATAACTAAAAGTAATATTTTAGACTGCCTCGAGGTCTCGCGGTACAAGTATGTGCCGTGCGATCTAGAGGTCCTGGGTTCGATTCCCGTGTCGGGCAAAGTGTTACTGGGTTTTTCCATTAGGAAATTCTCGGTAACAGCACGGAGTCTGGAAATGTGCCTGAAAAACGGCAATAGGCTCGCCCCCTATTACGTGGGACTGATACATACTTGGCGAAATGTGGGTGCAGAAATACACCTCTGCCTACCCCTTCGGGGAATACAGGCGTGAGTTTATCTATGTATGTATATTTCAGTATTAGCTATGCGGTTGCAAACCACAATCCGGTTACTCATTACCTAACGTGGGTTGAATAAATACGCACTGTATTTGCAACTATAGAATAATGAATGAACCAATTATAATAATCCCCTGATATATTGAACAGGTTGAAACAAATAACTGATAAATTATTTGCGGCCAGTATTGTGTTATGGCCTCAAGAATTAATTAAGTAGGGAAGAGACCAAGGAGTTGCGGCTGTGTATTCCAGGCACGTATTTAAACATTCGAAGTAATATTATCTGATATTAAATTATCATAAATCTAAAGAAAACTGACTGTCCCGTTGGTCCATACGTAAGAAACTGGAAAGTTTGAGAGGACCGCGCTTGATATTTTTTTACTATGATTTGTCCGTAAAAAAATTGTCAGCACGGAACCTTGAAATATGCTCGATAAAGGGTAGCTCGCCCTCAATACCTGAAACAAAATAATTGGTAGAACGCGAGTTACTAGTTATTTGTTTTAAATTTATTTTATATATAAATAATTTTTAAAATACGCACTTATATGTATCATCATCATCATCAGCCCATATACGTCCCACAGCTGGGCACGGGCCTCCTCTACCATTGAGAGGGTTTAGGCCTTAGTCCACTACGCTGGCCTAGTGCGGGTTGGCAACTCTTCTTATATACTCATTTTCTTTAATAATATTGTTTTTCGATTATTTTTTTCATTTAATTGACGATTTGTACTAATGACTGTTCTGGCCCTTGATATTTAGCGTTTGACCAACTTAACAACGATATTTGTATAGATGTTAGTTACATAATTACGCCCAGCAGCATTTTAGAGTTACGAAACAAACGTGGGTGGATTTTAACTATAGTAAATTTATGCAATATAAGATCTATTACTTCCACATGGCGCAGAGTTTTGAAAGTGAACGCTAGTTTAACAGGTTTCGTGTAGTTGACAAACATATTATATTATAAAATTAATTATATGTATTGGATGCCTCGTTGGTCTGGTATATATAGTATATTCCGAGCAGTTCAGAGGTCTTAGATTTTGGTTTCTGGGCCGGGCAGTCTTAAAGGGCTTTATAATAAGATAGTCTTATAAGAATTTGGAAACAAGCTTTTAAAACTACAATAGGGGCCTATTGTAGTTTAATTGCGTATTTATTGTGACATAATAGAAGAAAATGGATTCAGAAATGTATCTCTGACTAATACAGGCGTCAATGTCTCGCGGCAGATGTATGTGCCGTGCATTCTAGAGGTCCCGGGTTGGATTCCGAGTTGGGCAAAGTGTTATTGGGTCCATAAGGGAATTTTCGGTAACACACGTAGTCTGGATATGTGTCCGAAAAATGAAAATAGACTGACTCCCTATTACGCGGGACAGATACATACCTGGCGAAATTTGTGTGCAGAAATGCACCTCTGCCTATCCCTTCCGGGAATACAGGCGTGAGGTTATGTATGTATGTCTTATTAAACAATTTTTATGGACACGCAAGGTTTAGTTAACTCACTTGTACCCGCTAGTACTCGTACGAGTAACTGCAGTGCGGTACTACAGTATTGATTGGTTAGAAAAGAAAAGATTACTACATTATTAAAACCGCTCGCCTAACCTAGGCCAATAGATTTTTGAAGTCATTAGACTTTCACAGCTTGTGGCCGGCTGGAAATGAATACAGGGTATTCGTATCCGCTTATTGTTTGGGATTGTCAAAGATTATTTTGCTAGTCCTATTAGGATCATTATCCTTTGGTCATGTCTAATGAAGTTACTTTCTAGAGACTGTGTAAAGTTCTCCTCTAATTCAAATTCAAATACAAAATCATTTTTATTCAAATATACTTTTACAAGTTCTTTTGAATCGTCAATATTAAATTCTTTTTTTAAAAACTATCTTAAATCATTTATCTTGCCTATCCAATTCGTACTAGGCTAGCGTGGTGAATTAAGGCTTGACCCCTCTCAATAGTAGAAATGATACCTACATGGGCTGATTTAGATAAGGGGTAAATGGCTTGTGTCTCAGCTATGCCATCTGACAGTGTAATTCTCAAATTTTGAGAAAAACTACACTTTCATTAATTTTAATTTTAGGATCAATTATAATTTAATATAAATTTGCTTTTCGACCAAAGACAGATAACTTGTGTCTTAACCTCGTCATCTGAAGGTTTACTTCATAAATTTTATTATTAATAGCTTCATTGTCATTTATACCTAATATTATAAAGAGAAAATTCTGTATTTTGAATGTTTGTAACAAATAAACGCAAAAACTACTTTACGATTTGAACGATTTTTGGTCTGTAATAAATGGCATTTTCCGAAGTTACTATTTTTTATAAAATTACCTAAAACGATATAAATTTACGAAAGATATTGCTCAGAAAGTTGTCACAGGCGTTTTGTATTTATTGGATTTATTGTTTCCGTTGGATGAGCTGAGTTTCAACGCTAGTAAATTATAATTTTATCTAAAGTATATTATTTAATTAAACAGTATATGTACGTTATGATTTTAGGTCGGGCACGATTGGGGCTACTACACAATGGTGACAGATCTTCCGAAATACTCACATGATGTTTTAAAGTTCAACATCGCCACAACTGGAACACTGACAGCTCTGCCATATATAGCCATGTGGATTTGCTCCTTCCTCTTCGGGTTTATCTGCGATTTGTGCATCAAGAAAGGATGGCACACTATTAAGACCGGAAGAATCATTCATACCACAGTTGGTAAGTTTGAAATATAAAATCATCATAGAAAAATCATCATGTTCGGACATATTGTTCTAAACAGTCTTGAGATCCGGCATACTAATTTTAGTGGCGAAGCGTGCCTTGGAGGGGCCCAAATGAAGGGTAAAGATTTCACAAAAAAAAACGCTTGCATTAAAATAAATATTACAGACTTTACGGGGCCTCTGTAGCCCGGGTTTCCCGTATCATTGATACTACACCCGGCCCCTACTAATTATCGTTACTGTGTTTCGTTACTGGTTCACTTTTATTTTTGACGACAGAAAAGAGTCTTAAGCTCTCTTTCTAGAACCGCGGGAAAGATCTCAAAAAGAGGATTTCACTGTCCCTGGCCTCAAGGAACGCAGACAGTACAATGGCTCTTTTCAATTATAATTTCTGTTTTTGTCCGCCGTCAATGCCCGTTGTTGCCCCCCACTTGACTCATTTCGAAAGCTTAGCTAGATCGAGCGCCCTCGACAGTCACGCCGCCTCTTGTTCAACTCGGAATCACTCTTGGTGAGAGAATATAGCCCTTAGCAACTTCGATGGCCCCATAAGACGTCTCTTGCATCTGCAGATGATGCTTCAGAGGGTATTTTACGTTCCTATTCATATATAGGTGAATCATTATAGGACTTATATAAATGAAAAAAACAAAGCGAGAATCTTGTTTAAAATGAGTTTATTATTAAATTTCAGCTGCAACGGGGCCTGCAATTTGCATTATTTTAGCGTCGTATGCTGGATGTGATCGTACAGCTGCGATGGTCTATTTCGTCCTCTCAATGGCTCTTATGGGAGGATTCTACAGTGGTATGAAAGTGAGTAAGCCGACTATTTTTTTTTGTCTTTTTGCTATTATCCTAGTAGACACAAAGGCATTTATTTTCAAGTATAATTTAGCTTTATTTGAATGATTTTGGAAAAAAGACGATAACGTTTATCTATTAATAACCTCTGACGCTTGTTACAATTTAGTTTGACTTCAAAATTTTAAATTAAAATCAGTATGAACAAAAAAATACCTCAAAAGTAATAATACCTACAGTTCACAAAAGCAAACAAATCCTATAGAATTTATTTTTACAGAACGTATTGCTAATATTAACTTTTCTCTTCTAAAAATAAAGTAACGTAATGGACAAAGAGCGGATTGAACATAAAAGCCGTATCAGAGCCGATGTATTATCGCGAAATAGAATATTCCAATTTTTCTATAGAAATCCCTTTCCATTCTCTCGGGGCTATCTCGCATCGTGAGAACCTGTGATATCTCAGAGAGCCCATTGTACTGACCTGTTTACCGGATTTCTTTCAAGACAATAAGGAGATATCCGGCGAAATGCACGCCAAATAATAGCCCTTTGTTATTTTCGTGTTTTGCGCGTCTGTTACGCTTTTGTTTTGAAGCGGGATATTTTTTTGGTTTCCTCTAAAAGCCTCCATGGTTATACTCGTAGCACTGTTTAGAAAGAATTTTTTGTTGATGACTAATATTGAAGTCCAAAATATAGCGTGTTGAAGATTATCTTCCACAAATCAGCACAATTTGGCCTATTGCTTAAATGTTTTTAGCAGATTAATTCTGAATTTCTTAAGCTTGCTTTTTTTAAATATAGTACTAAAACGGCAATAGGCTCGCCCCCTATTACGTGGGACTGATACATACCTGGCGAAATGTGGGTGCAGAAATGCACCTCTGCCTACCCCTTCGGGGAATACAGGCGTGAGTTTATGTATGTATGTGTACTTTTGTGTGTTTCAGGTAAACGCATTGGACCTGTCGCCTAATTATGCAGGATCACTGACTTCTCTCGTGAACACGACGTCAACCTTCGCCGGAATCGTCACGCCCTACTTGATTGGCTTGTTGACACCTGATGTGAGTAATGATATTGAAACCTACACATTAAATAATCACTCCACATATAATCATACATGGGCTGATGATGATATACAGGGTGTATAAAGACCATAATCGAAAACTAAGGCACACAATAGCCACAGTGATAACAAACACCGTGACATTAAAAAAAAATCCCGACATAATTTATTTATTTTTACTTACATACATTTAATAATAAATAAATAAAGCCCTCCCAAAGTCCAGCCTTAACGTCCGGAACGACCACCAGTTCCACGTGGGAGGGGGATCCTTGTACAACAAAAACTTACAAGCTAAAAGGTAATGGCAAACCCAATTTTATGGAGAAATGAGCACTAGAGATATTCGTATAGGGCCGCTACCTGGGGATCGCCAGGGCACGTCTGGAGCTGGTGCTGGACGTCGCAGCATGCGAACCACCAGCGGCAGTCAGTTACCTCGGCGGGCTGCTGCCAAACAAAATGCTACCGCCGACACAATAGCCCAAGATTTGACCTCCAATATCAATCTAGCTGCAAATGCTTTGCAGGAGATGCTTCCTACAACCACTGCAGCTGGCCGTAGTAGACAGCGGATGAAATGGACGGATAATATTAACCAACAATTACTCCGTTGCTACTATGAAGTTACCTCTCTAGAAACTAATCTTACCGGATATAGATCACAACTGCATAAAAAATTTATAGAACATTTCCCAGAATTAAATTTTATTTCAGAACAGCGATTGTCCGATCAAATTAGAGTCATACACAAAAACAATAGAATATCACCCCAAAAGAGACAACAAATCAAAGACGAAACTGAGCGTTTAATGAATGTACCGCATAACCCCACGTCCGTAGGAGAAGCTATTAGAGAAATAAGCGTTGCTTCTAGCGAAGTAACACGAGACAATATATTAAATAACACATTCCTAACAGAAAACATACATCAGATAAACACCCCGCACACTCTATGTACATTACCTGAAGAACGTACTCACATTCAGCACACAGCTAATTTAGATAATGTAAGACCAGCAGAAATTTCAGAGACAGAATTAGGAAGTGATACTGTACAACCTAACTACATCATAACCGATAGGATACTACATTTAGATAACACTTTCCAGGAAATACTCATAAAATACAAAGATATCGACCCATCTTGTAGGCCCGGAATCCCTAAAATACAGCAAGCATGTTCGACTAAAATCACAATAGATGAAATAAATGTGGTAATAGATAAATACTTACGAGAAAACCATATAACAACGCTAGAAGAAATACATGCCATTATCTACAGCGCAGCTCTGACCGTAACAAAAATGCTTAAAGTAAAACCCATAAAAGAAAAATATTGCCTAAACGCAGGAACCAAACAGTCAGTAAAACCACCATGGGAAAGAAGATTAGAAACAAAGATTATGAAACTTAGATCAACAGTAGGACAGATAACCCAATATTTGAAAGGAAAATTGTCATTAAGAAAAAGGCGTAAATTAAACTTAATAGACAGAAACCAAACGAGCGTAGAAGAAGAATTAGATAGTAAAAAACAAAAACTACAAGCACTAGCGAAAAGGTTAAAACGTTACAGAAAATCTAACCAAAGACGAACAGAAAATAACATCTTCAACACAAACCCTAAGAGATTTTACAGAAACCTTAATAATAATAATAATGAGCCTATTATCCCAGCTCCACCTAATATGACGGATACCACAGATTTCTGGAAAAAAATCTGGTCTGAACCAGTCAATCATTCCTTCCACAGGCCTTGGATTGATTTAGAAAAAGAGGAAACAATAAATATAGATTTTATGCCTGAATTATCAATAGATAAAAATGATGTCACGGAAGCCGTAAAAAAACTTCACAACTGGAAGGCACCCGGACCCGATAAAATACAGAATTATTGGCTTAAATACTTAACAGCAACACATGGAACCCTTGCTACCATTTTTAAACTTATAATCCAAGACCCAACTGGTATCCCATCGTTTTTTACACAGGGCATAACTTACTTGAAACCTAAAGACTGTAACACTACTAATCCCGCGAAATACAGACCTATCACCTGCTTACCTACCCTATATAAACTACTTACCTCTATAATAACAAATAAAATTAGTCTACATTTACATAAATATAACATTATCTCTGAGGAACAAAAAGGGTGTTGTAAGGGTTCCATGGGTTATAAAGAACAACTCGTAATAGATACCGAAATACATAACCAAGTTAAACAAAAGCACCGAAACCTGTTCTATGCATATATTGATTACCAAAAAGCGTTCGATAGCGTCCCACACTCATGGCTAATACAAGTTCTGCACATATATAAAATAAACGAAAATCTAATTAACTTCTTAACGTGTCTAATGAATTCATGGAATACTGTACTAAATATTAAAACTGAAAACGGATACCAAAAATCGGAACCAATTAAAATAGCCCGCGGTATATTCCAAGGCGACTCCTTAAGTCCTCTCTGGTTCTGTTTAGCAATAAACCCTTTATCTAATATTCTCAATAGATCAGGTTATGGATACACAATAGATAGAACAAATAAAATTAAAGTCTCGCATCTGTTATATATGGATGATATTAAAATATATGCATCCACAAGACAACAAATAGATCATCTTCTCTCTATGACAGAGGCCTTTAGCCATGATATAAAAATGAAGTTCGGAATTGATAAATGTAAAATCAACAGTATAATTAAAGGAAAATCCAATGAAACTCATTCGTATAAACTCTCACTAGACGAAAATAAAATCGATGGAATGCAATTAAGGGACACGTACAAATATCTAGGATTCTCACAAAGTGCAGGAATAAATCATCATAAAGTTAAAGAAGAGCTAAGAAAGAATTATATATCTAGAGTCAGTAGAATATTTAAAACACAATTATCAGGCAGAAATAAAGTAAAAGGTGTTAATACGTATGCAGTTCCGATATTGACTTACTCATTCGGAATTATTCAGTGGACAGACACAGACTTAGACTCATTAAACATGATCACCAGGTCTTTGGCTAATAAACATAACATACACCACATACACTCTGCGGTAGAAAGATTTACTCTGAAACGCAATATTGGAGGCCGCGGTTTTATTGATCTCAAAAACTTGAACTATTCACAAATATACAATTTACGAAATTACTTTCTCATTAAAGCTAATACTAGTTTACTGCATAAAGCCATAACAAACGTATTAACATCTGGAACACCATTAAATTTCAATAGACAGGATTATGACCCTAAAAAAAAAATAGTATCCGACGAAGAAAAGATAACGAAATGGAAACAGAAAGCACTACATGGTAAACACATATTCCACCTAAACCAAGATCATGTAGACAAAACAGCATCTAATAAATGGCTAACCACCGGAAACATATTCGCAGAAACTGAGGGTTTTATGCTCGCCATCCAAGACCACATAATTAAAACACGAAATTACGCCAAATATATAATAAAGGACAGTTCCATAGATAACGACACATGTAGAATCTGCCACCAAAACAGAGAAACAATAGAGCACATTACCGGAGGATGTCATATACTAGCGGGTAAAGAATACGTCAATAGACACGATAACGTAGCTAAACAAATCCATCAACAAATTGCTATTAAATACAAACTCATTAACGAATATACCCCGTATTATAAATACAAACCAAAAAGTGTAATAGAAAATGATAAAGTTAAACTGTATTGGGATCGTGACATTATAACGGATAAAACCATCTCCTGTATCAGACCGGACATAACACTCACTTTAAAAGAACAAAAGACCACTTATTTAATAGACATAACAGTACCAAATTCCGAAAACTTAAAAAAGAAACATAATGAAAAAATACAAAAATATATACCACTTGCAGATGAAATTAAAGATATGTGGCACCAAAACAAAGTTAATATAGTACCAATAATAATCTCATCAACTGGAATAGTGCCTAAGTCTCTACATAATTCCTTAAAACAGTTAAATGTAAATAAAAATATATACATTCAGTTACAAAAATCTATAATATTAGACACATGCAGTATTGTTCGACGATTCCTAAATGCCCCTACAGATTTTCAGTAGACATTTAGAGTGCTTGGTACTTACCCGCACTTTAGAGTCTTAAAATTAGCCAGCTCAGCTGAGTAAACCAAAATCGAAGAAAAAAATAATAATAAATACACCCAACAGTCACATACATAGTTCTGACCCCACACTAGGATACAAGTCCTGTGTCGTGGGTATCAGAAACTACGAGAGACTTTTCGGTCTCAACACCCAGACCCGAAACAAATATTTGTGAATCACACAAACATTTGTCTCGGTGCGGGGATCGAACCCACGGCCTCTCGTTTCGCAAGCTGGTGTCTAGCCATCTGCGCCACGGGGCTGTCAATACTCGTGGTTGTAAGGAAAACGTAATTATTTTTGGCGGGTTTTATTTAATGTCACGGTGTTTGTAATCACCGTGACTATTCCCTATTTTAGTTTTCGATCACGGTTTTTATACATCCTGTGTGAAAGGTTCGTTGGTCCCGCGGTCGGGCAGTGTGTTGACATTTCTAGTAGAAAGTACTCTACAGCGTGAACTCCGAAAGTGTGTCCGAAATATGGCAATATCGCCTCTACCTGCTCAGAAAAGACAGAGATAAATAATTAAATTATACAAAAAACAAAAAAAATTATCAATTTATTAAGCTAACTTGGCTAAAACCTTGTGGTAATTGTTTTAAATTATGAAACCGCTAGAGTGTATATTATTTAACACTGCATCTCACGAGCAAGGCTTTGCTTAATGGCTTTGTACGGCAACTTGGCAACAATACTTGGCACTAAAAATGTTTTAATGAAACTAGTTCAAGGACGGGTTTTACGGGTTGATACCTCGACTTCAGCCAAAACAATATTTCAGGCTTACTGAACCGTAAAAAGAGCAATTTAAAAAGATTAAAAATAATGCGTAGTGATCATATAAAACCAAGTAAAGTGTACATATACATATTTTATTCATTAACTACATTAACCTAGCTTTGGAAAGTGAATGTTACATAGCTTCATCATCAGCCAATATATGTCCCACTACTGGGAACGGGCCTTGGTCCTCCACGCTGTTCTAGCGCGGTTGGCGGACTCCACACCTAAGAAATTCCTAAGAACTTTTTAGGTTTCTTCAAGATGTTTTCCTTCACCGTTAAAGTATAAAGATAATTAATTCTCATTACACATATGACTTAGAAGTCGGAGATGTGTGCCTAGTGAGTCTGTTTGGACAAGTGGCGGTGCTTCCATAGAAGCCCGAAAGCCCAACTTGCCTTACAAAATTCCGAATAATAATCTTTAAGCTTTAAATATTTGTTTAATAAAAACAATTTGACATATGAATGAGAATATACATACTAGCCCCACAATAAACAATCATGAACTAGACATTACACCATGTGTAACGATTTTGGACTTCTATGGAAGTACCGCCACTGGTTTGAACCCGTGATCGCTGAGAATTCTCGACCGTGTGCCTAAACCTCGACAAATATATTAATTTATGCATTTGTTTCTGTTTTTAGTCAACACTACTGCAATGGCGAGTGGCGTTCTGGGTGTGCTTCGCCGTGCTGGTGGGTACCAACGTGGTGTACTGCATCTGGGCAGACGGCAAGCAGCAATGGTGGGATGACGTGCGGCAGTACGGCTACCCCGAAAACTGGAAACACGGATCCCTTATTCGCGACGAGCCTGTTACACCGGAGGAAGTCCAACTCTCCGAACAAAAAGCCGGATGATTTTTCCAGTAACCTCACCAATGCAACTAGTCATGGAACCGAAAGAGTACACGTGCCTTAATATTTTTTTAGCTCCAGTGGATGCAAGTCATACCAGTTTCATACCACCAATTAAATTTTACAAGAACTTATTTATGTCCAAATTCAGTAGGATAAGATCCACATTACAGAAGAAATAAAAAGAAAAAATTGTAAGACAGGAGTAAGCAATAATCAAGCGTTAGTCGACTGACTGTCAGGCGTTAGTCGACTGACTGTCAGGCGTTAGTCGACTGACTGTCAGGCGTTAGTCGACTGACTGTCAGGCGTTAGTCGATCGACAGACGGGTGTCAGTCAAATGACAGTTGTTTCATTGTTAAATCAATCGTAGGGCTTAGCATTTGTTATTAATTTCGATTGTTTCCATATTATGTATCTGTGTACTAGTTATTGTTTGTGTATGCAATATGACAAATTGTATTGTGAAATGATATGTTTTGATGTTTATGTTTTAAGAATTAGCTAAGGATTACCACAAATGGTATACCATGTATAACATGTCTAAATGTTTAAATTTATGATTATTGGGTTACAAATTATATACTCTGGCTTTAAGCTAATACATTTTTATTATTTATAAAGGGGACCAAAATGTGTTCATTTTAAATGATCGTTATTTTTTTTCAAAACTTAAAAAGGGTGACGTAAGATACGCATTCTGCAGTCTCTCTATATTGATTCCAGTAAGTGTAAGTACTTTGTATTTTTGATATTAATATATCGTGTAATGTTATATAGTCGATATTTATATCAGTATAACATACTACAAAGTTTTTTCAATGCATTTATGATTAAGTACAAACCTGCGGGTACTATTCTTGGTGCCATAATGTTAAAAAGTCTCCAACCCATGTTATCTCGCATTTCGCAATGAGCATTATCAAATCTCCGATACGTCTCGAAGTTACGACAAAATGTCGATAGTTCCAGTTTAAGCGCGGCTGTAAGTGGGACAAGTGTCGTAAGCCGACTCGCTAGCATTTACAACATGCACGTTTATCGATATCTGGATATTAATGTCAGCGATTCCCAGCTATATTTTATGTAACGACAGAATAAACGTTCTAAATTATCGTATTTGTTGATTTATTGCTCTTTGCCTATAATTTCCGCATATAAAGTTTTATTCTCTAATAAACTGCGCAATGTAAAGCGTACATAGCTTTTTGAAACGATCGCTTCAAAAGGAAGCATTAATCTATCATAACCGTATTAGAAATAAAGAGAGAGAATTTATCAATAAAAAAAAATAAGTGAAGGATTATTATGAGGAGTTCAAAAACATCTATAAAAAAAAACTCGTACTGTGAAAAATAACAAACTAAACTGCATCTGTGGCGCAGCCAACTAGGGGTTTGGTTGTGAAAGTAGTGGCCACTAGTTCAATTTTTATGCCGAGATAAAGGTTGGTCTGTCCTGTCTGGCTGTTTGATACAACAAATCATCATCATCATCTACAGCCCTTTTATTCATCCCACTGCTGGGCATAGGCCTCTCTTCTGACATGCCATTCGTCTTTATTTTGGCTAATCGCATATAAGATCTGCCAGATACAAAAAATATTTTCTTATATTACCTGATACAACAGTAGTCTTGGTATTTAAATGTTGCAATAATCTACGACGTTTCTTTCAAAATATTAAAGAATTAAATAAACTTTAATAAATATTGTAATTTCATCATACTTAACAATCACAACATCAAAATGAATCCAGGCCACGAATTGACTAAATCATAAAATTACATTTAGCTTTTCCGAAATTGGCAAAACAATGAAAAATATTAATGTCTGTCGCGAAAATAAATCAGATTTGGAATCAAAAGACACAATCAATATTATAAAACAATTAAAAAAATACTATTATAATATTTAAATTCGCAACGGGGCATTATTCAGCGAACGGTAAAACGTCAATGAAATGCGAGAACAATGAACATTGATCCAACCCACTTGTATAGAATCCATCCCTCAAAAAGTACTTTGAATAAAACCATCTACATCATTTCGTTAGAATTGTCTTGATTAGGGTTTCGCTGTATCTGCATTAGTCTGCGCGCCTGCCTGAGCTCCCGCGTAGTGTTCACTATCTGTTCTTCTAGATTTTTCTTCTTCTCCCTTAGTTGTACCACCTTACAACAACAGCAAAGTTATATATTAAAGAATAAGTACCTGGATGACCGAGCTTTGCTCGGATTTTTTTTTTTTTAATTGTGTTTTTTGGAAATTATATTTAGGTAAGTACGAATTACTAATATAATGATGAAATATGAATAATTTTACTTAACAGCGCCATCTGCTGTTGTGTCGTTAAAGCAATTAGTTGCTCACAAAAAATTGCATTATAATTCGCCAATTCGCCAATAGATGTCAGGAAGAGTCTACTCAAACGCCTCCTTTTTGTTATTTTTCTTCCAAATGACATTTTCTTAAAATGATTCCTAGCTAGATCGATTTATCGCCCCCGAAACCCCCTATATACTAAATTTTATGAAAATCGTTGGAGCCGATTCCGAGATTCCAATTATATATATATATATACAAGAATTGCTCATTTAAAGATATAAGATAATCGAGGTTTAGGCACGTGGTCGAGAATTTTGACGGTCGCGGGTTGAAGCCCTAAGCACACACCTCGACTTTTCGAAGTTATGTGTGAATTTATAATTAATTTTCACGTACTTTAACGGTGAAGAAAAACATAGCGATGCACACCTAAAAGTTCTTAGGAATTTCTTAGTTGTGTAGTCCGCCAACCTACACTAGACTAGTGTGTCAAACTAAGGCCTGATACCTCTTAATTGGAGTGGAGGCCCGTGCCCAGCAGTGAGACGTATATGGGCTGGTAATGATGATATAAATAAATGTAGTAATTGTGTAGCCATTTGCTCAAAGCTACAGGAATTGGTTAGAAGAATCAGAATAGCCTTTTTAATTGCGGAGCATTGAGTAAAAATAGGCATACGAATGGGTTAGCATCGATGGCCATCTTATTTCTTTAACGGAATACACAGTAAGAATATACAGTAACACTCTTGTCGAACGGTTCAACTGCTCTCCACAGTAACAGAACTTGACAACTACTAAAGTTTAAGAAAAGATAATAATACAAATATACATTATAGGCATCAATTACTTCATGTTGGCTTCTTTCTTTCTTTCCTTAACAGTTTGTCAGGTCGGTAAAAAGGACAACTAAAGCCAATGTTAAGAGAACTGCACTTTCAGAAGTAGTGCAATAACTCACCTCGTCCGTGGCGTCTTGGAAGTCCCGAAGCAGATCCCTTCTCGTAAGTAAGCCGGCCCTAAGCCTCTCCGCTTCCAAAGTCCATCTAAGTTTGTCACGGCGACGCTGTAAGAGTTAGTAGTATGAGCAAAATCCATTAGACCGTTTGCATAAATGATCAGAGTTAGTTATTCACAGTAAGCTCATTAGTTACGCGACAATTCGAACCGGCGAGTGTTGACACAATTAGTTTTCATGCGATAGGGATCCTGGGTTCGTTTCCCGTGTCGGGTAAAGTGTTACTGACTTTTTTGGCAATAGGCTAGCCCCCTATTATGGGGGACTGATACATACCTGTCGTAATGAGTTTGCAAAAATGCACCTCTGTCTTCCCCTTCCTCTTTGTGGAATATAGGCGTGAGGCAATGTATGTAAGAAATAAAATTCACCTATCCTAATAGATACATGTATTTAAGAAATAAAATTCACCAATCCTAAGCAAAAACATAAATAGGTACTCGATAAAACATTAACCGTTTCTATGAATGAATTAAATAAAAATCCTCCATATATTTTTGCAAACATCCGATAAAAAAATAATATTCATATTATCTTTAGAATCAACATTTGCTTTTGCAAATATAAAAGGCAGTGTTCCCGCAGCCATTTTTAAATTACCAATTCAAATATACACGAGCAGTATTTTATGTCAACAAACAAAAACTTGAAAGCTAACACATCAATGTTTCAACTACTGTGTCCATATTTGCGCAACATATTTCACGTGAATGACGATCTGTGTACTGTGGAATCAGTAATACTTATAAAAATAACATTTTATATAAAAAAACTGTACCTATTAATTCAATGTGGAAAATCTCGGCAAACTTCGAAAAGGTTCTAAAGACATCTTTATAAATTTTAAGTATTGTGAAGTCTATTATCATTATGCTCAGAGTGTTGTTTGCCAAACAGTGGTGGCCTCGAGGTTTAGGCGCGCGGTCGAGAATTTCGGCGGTCGCAGGTTAAAACCCCAGGCACACACCTCTGACTTTTCGAAGTTATGTGTGTATTCAAGATAATTCATTAATTATCACTTGCTTTAACGGTGAAGGAAAACATCGTGATAAAACCTGCACACCTAAAAGTTCTTAGGAATTTCTTAGATGTGTAGTCCGCCAACCCGCACTAGGCCAGCGTGGTGGACTAAGGCCTAAACCCTCTCAGTTGTAGAGGAGGCCCGTGCCCAGCAGTGGGACGTATTTGGGCTGATGATGATGTTGTTTAGTTTTCAAAAACCAGTTACTTTTGAAAATAAAGCGATATAAATATCCTAAATCCATTCCCAAGTGATCGACTTTTGCAAAATCCTTGAACCGCTGAACAGTTGTTCTGGGACAACGGGTCGCGTATCGAGTCCTACCGTATGTGCCCCTGGGAACGCTCTGGGGATCTCACAACAATATTTTATCCTCCGTCTTGCACGTGTACGTGCCTCCCTTTGGTCACTACCTGAATTTTATTACAAATTTTTTACTACCTGGTACAGCTGTGCATAGCATACATGTATGTGTTGTGCGATGAAGAGGCCATAAGGATATTCTTGGAGTCTGGAAATGTGTTTTGTAAATGGCAATAGACTCGCCCCTTATAATGTCGGGTTTAAACCGCAGCTGGCGAAACAATGATTGTATGTGTGTATTTTCCATTAAATTCAAGCCATCATGATTTTGTAGTTTAAAATTTCCCTTCTTGGTTCCAATAAGAAAAGCGTTTGAAAACCAGATCGGCAAAATGTTCTTGATCTGGCAGAGTAACTATTAAACCCAATGTATCATGATCCCTCTTTGTCTTTCAATGGAAAAAATCAATTAGCCGACAAAGATTTTATTAATATTCAATGTTCAACTTACTTTGACCTGTCCCAAATCTTCTCGGGCTCGTAAAAATTCAATTTCTGCGTCACCGAGATCACATTCAGTGAAGTCTATCACTTCATCTGTGTGGTGCATTTTCTCTCTTATATGCGCCAGTATCTGATTATGCTCAGTACATTTACCACGGTTCTTAATAAGTTCATCCTCCCGCTCTGAAAGAGGAACGTTCAATTTGGTGTGACGTAATTGTACCGAGGCTACACCAAAAAATATATACCTATAGAAGCAAATTTTGACATTTTCGTAGAAGAGTTCAAATTATTGACTCAGTGGCGCAGTCAGCTAGTAGATAGCAGCCTGTGAAATTTATTTGTGAAATCAACAAATATATCGTTCGGCTCTTGTTGTTCGTGAGACCGAAAAGTCTCTTGTAGTATTAGATACCCACGACACAAGACTTATATCTTAGCACGGCGTCAGAACTATATGCTGTACTACTATAAGTGAATATTTGCTGTATTTATATATTTATTTACTAAGCCATATAGATTGTTACGTTTTTTACCGGACTAGATTGTATTGTTTTTTTGTTTAAAAGTATACACTATAAGTATACAGCTTAAAAGATTTTTTGAATTTTTAATACTCGTATAATAAAAGCGATTTTTAAGATCATTTTCAAGAATCTTTTAGAATGAACTTCCCGAAACTGTATGCCAAACATTTGTGGAAATCGGCAAACTAGGACCGGCATTCGGAGTCCGGAGATAACTTTTGTCAGCAGTGAACCATCCCTTTGTGCGACATGCGGGAGGGAGATTAGCAATGACGTACGGTCCAAAGGCTCTAATGAATTCATCGAAACTTAATACCAACTCGCCAAACTTAATGTCTTTTACTAAGTCACGCCAACAGCAGTTAATGTAACGCGGCGTACCCTTGTCAGAATCCTTACGAAGTTTCAATTGATTATCAAATCCAAATTTCAACGTGACTGTTATTACAATGAATTGGTTTGTAATTAAATTTAAATTAACGAATAGATTTTATTTTTAGAAATAACAAATTATATGAATGTTAGCCCATATTTAAAAACAAGTCTCACCATCGATGTTTAGAAATAGGTCAGAGTAATCGCTAGTAAATACTAATTGCATTAAAAAAATGTCTTTTCGCTACTCCTTAATTTTGGAGGTATTAAAGTTGACGATATATTATGTCTATTAAAAAAACAAGTAAGTTCTAACAATAACTAACTAATAAACAAAACAAACCAAATCCGTATAAAATTTAAAAACAAACTGAATCCTCGATAGGAATACCTTCAATTTTAGTCATGAAGTTCTGATTGTCGATGTGCAGCTGTTCGTAGTGTGCCACATACAGTCCCGGCGCTAGCATCTCCAGTTT
The DNA here is from genome assembly GCA_907164795.1 of Hemaris fuciformis. Lineage (NCBI taxonomy): Eukaryota > Metazoa > Arthropoda > Insecta > Lepidoptera > Sphingidae > Hemaris > Hemaris fuciformis. The sequence continues at coordinate 13,980,364 of OU015440.1, forward strand.
CCTGACAATGGCATCTAGCTCGGTGACGGCGTTCCTCACTCGAATGTACCGCAGGCAGAGCGCGGACGCCTGCTCGCATTTTCGACGCTGCAGCGTGAGAAATCGTTGCACGGTCTGCAATCAACATTTTGTATCGGGGATGATTCGCACGTACTGAATTGAACGTAGAAATTGAAACGGGAATTATTAGAGCCATGGTAGATTTGAATGTGGTATTCTGAATTGAACGTAGAAATTGAAACGTGATTTATTAGAGTCGTGGTAGAATAAGAATCAAATATTTTTGAACTGATTAAGTAACATTGAATTTCTTTAATAATATTGGTTGTTTTTGTGCTATAAGTAAGATGTGGCATACCCTCGGGCTTAATTCCTGGACAGGAAAATTGGGTTGTTTGATGTTTGGAAATCATTCAGAAAATGGACAATAGACTAGGCTTCCATTATTTAGGGCATAAAATACAGTTGACGACAAAAATAACCCTCTTCTTAAATACATCTTCGTGGATATAGTGGTGAACGCGAGTGCAAGTATATTTTTGAAAAGATGAATAAATTTAAAAATACAGAAATATTATCTGACTGCCTCGTGGTCTCGCGGTACAAGTATGTGCCGTGCGATCTAGAGGTCCTGGGTTCGATTCCCGGGTCGGGCAAAGTGTTATTGGGTTTTTCCATTAGGAAATTCTTAGTAACAGCACGGAGTCTGGAAATGTGCCCGAAAAACGGCAATAGGCTCGCCCCCTATTACGTGGGACTGATACATACCTGGCGAAATGTGGGTGCAGAAATGCACCTCTGCCTACCCCTTCGGGGAATACAGGCGTGAGTTTATGTATGTATGTAGAAATAGTATCATAAGTTTCTTAATTATTTCATCCCCTGTGTTATATTCCTAAGCAAAATAGTATCTGTATCTTTGCTGTTTCATTCAGTTTGTTCATTTGCCTTTCCATTACTGTTTAAAGTATGAATAAACCACACGCCTAACTTCCCAGTGACCTTTCCAAGTGAGAGCCAATTATGTACTTCTAACATTATTCTGGCACAACTTTTTAATGCGACCTCGGTAAGTTGGATCCGCCGTGCTCTGCGCAGTAAACTCTTTGTTCACATTCGTATTATTTTTAACCCTTTTTTCATTCAATAGTGCCACTAGCTTTTTAATGGGCTATAGTTCCAGTCTTGAAATGCTATTTTATAACCGATTAAAATAAAATGATATGTTAAATTCGTTTTACATTAATTGTGTAAATATAATTATTTTAATGTTTGTTTCTTTTTGTATGATTACTTCTAAAATGTCTTCTTTTTACATAATTTATTTGGTTTATTTTACCCGTCATGTTATTTTTTCATAACAGCGCTATGTTAACGCTACGTAAACAATAAAATTAATCAAATAGCATTGTAAAAACTAAAATATTTTTTAAAAAGCACGTAACACTTATAAATAGTGCTTTGTTACTATGGAAGAAATTAGCGACAAATGATTGAGATTGATGATTTATTTTATTTTTTAGGTTCTCATTATGAAGATGATATTGTGTTCGGAAAATAAGACAGGCAATAGCTGCGGTGATTGCTAACAAATTAACGCTTAAAAAAAAAACAAAGAAATGACGTTTTCCTAATCACCGCACCGTAACTATTGACTGTATTCTTTCTGTATCTATTTTTCATTCACAGTCGGCTTACACGCTGTTCTTCGTGCAAAATATTAATGGATAATTCCATAAGAACATTACGTGAGACTACAAACCAACTGACGGAACGTGCTTAGAAAAATATATGATTCATAAGAACTTGTAAAGGTCTTTTTGGAATAAAGATAATTTTGATGATGATAATTGACTTTGAATTTGACATAAATCTGCCGTTACCTTTAACGCAAAACTTCTGGTACAGCCTTTAAAAATAACATACATACATACATAAACTCACGCCTGTATACCCCGAAGGGGTAGGCAGTGGTGCATTTCTGCACCCACATTTCGCCAGGTATGTATCAGTCCCACGTAATAGGGGGCGAGCCTATTGCCGCTTTTCGGGCACATTTCCAGACTCCGTGCTGTTACTGTGAATTTCCTAATGGAAAAACCCAATAACACTTTGCCCGACCCGGGAATCGAAACCAGGACCTCCAGATCGCACGGCACATACATGTACCGCGAGACCACGAGGCAGTCTAAAAATAAATTTCAGCATAATAAAGTTTCGCGTCATTGCTGCATTCGAGTTTGTCGAGCACAATGCCTTGCGGGAAACTTTATGACAATTCACGTAACAAGTTGCAAAGATACAATACGTTGTGAAAGATTTTTTAAAACTTTTCTAATTCATGTGAAAGCGGAATTTTTATATTGTCACATTACAATGAGTCAGAGTGCGCCAACTCGCACTATGCCAGCGTGGTGGACTAAGGCCTAAACCCTCTCAGATGTAGAGGAGGCCCGTGCCCAGCAGTGGGACATATATGGGCTGATGATGGTGATGATGATAAAAGTGAGTTACCGGTGCAACAAACTAATAGGAATAAGCAAAGAAGTAGGTCAGGTTGTCAGGTGGTCTTAACAAATTGTCGATAGCAACCAATCAACTGCCACATGGTCTCGTCAGTTTGAGACGTGGATGCAGAAATGCACATAAGCAGAGGCTTACCACTTTGGGAATATAGGCGTGAGTTATAGCGTGTTTGTATTTGGATCAGAGTTGATTTATCGTATAAATGCATAAGTTTCCAATATTCATTTTTTTTGTAGCTTATTCACTCCTAAGGGCCCCACTGATATTTTTATACAATTGGTACTTAGTTCCTTAGCGTTTAAATACGATACTTGCTTTAATGCTTACTAAAATAAGGTTTAATCAATATGATTACACGGCACTTCTTTCTCTGAATATCCCGTAGCTTATCAAGAATGATGACGTAGCAACTTTTAAAGGCCACGGTTTCCTCATATTTAGGAGAGAGGAACGTAATAACTAGCCTTTCGTTAGAAAGAGACGTAATAAAAATTTATGTCACCTTGTCAGCTATCGGTTTCCCCTTCTTAGAGTATATAAGTCCAGTGCCTGTTGTCTTTTCGTGGTTTTGCAATTCGTCAAATTTCTTCTCTGCATCTTCCAGCCTACCAGCATACTGAGTTTGTACTGCTTGTACTTTCGTTCTGATCTGAAACAACAGATACAGCATTAAAAAATGATATTTTGTTTGTTCATCATCATCATCATCACCCCATATACGTCCCACAGCTGGGCACGAGTCTCCTCTACAACTGATAGGGTTTAGGCCTTAGTCCACCACGCTGACTTAGTGCGGGTTGACGGACTACACACCTAAGAAATTCTTAAGAACTTTTAGGTGTGCAGGTTTCATCACGATGTTTTCCTTCACTGTTAAAGTACGTGATAATTATTTTTATAAACACACATAACTTCGAAAAGTCAGAGGTGTGTGCCTGGGGTTTGAACCCATGACCGTTGAGATTTTCGGCCTCGTGCCTAAACCTCGAGGCCATCACTTTTGTTTATTACTTCTTCTAAATACAAAGAGATTATGCCCTTAATATGACGGCTCCGGTAGGAAATACGTTTGGGCTCTGAAATATCCAACATTATCTATAATGTCTATAATCTATAATGTAATAGTCAACATTGTCCATAATGTTTGTGACGGCCAATTAAAGGTTTTAGTCGATATTTCGACGTAGACTTTTGATAAGGACCTTGGTCAGATTTAACAATCATATAAGTTTTTCAAATAAAGAAGTGTTCTGTAAAATAGCACAAAAACAAAAATAATATATTGTCGATTTCTCTTACGTCATTAACTTCCCTTTCTTCCTTTTCTTTAAGTTCTTCATACGCGAATAACTTCTGCTGATATTTTTCTTCTAAATCAGTAGCTCCTTCCAGTGGTTTCAAAACGTGTTCTAGTTTGCGTTTCCTATAGAATAATATTCATCTGCTATAATAAACATATTTGGATTCTAAATTAATTATAATATTATAATATATATTTTATATAATAGTTGCATCTTTAAAATAATAATAAAGAATTTCATTAGCGAAATAAATACTAAAAATGTGCATATTTTAATATTGTTCAGCACGAGTTCACAGTGTTTAGTTACTTTGACGTCATTCACATGAATTATTCTCGTAACAAGGCTAAATTGTTTTTAAAATACAATTTTCTAATGCTATTTTAAAATGCTCACTTTGAATACCAAAAGTTTAGAGTTAATTTAAATTTCGTCAAATATTATTAAAGGCACAGAGCCGATGTACCCCCATTAAATCAACAAAAAATTGATTGATTTTATTTGGATTCGTATATGTTCGTTCGTTAGCTAAGGTTTTAATATCGACCATGTAAGATATAAAAGTGATTATTAATTTCTTTATGACACTCAGTGACGGTACTTCCATAGAAGCCCAAAAGCGTAACACGGTTAATTTGTAAAGTCTAGCTTAAAATTGTTTATTGTGAGGTTATGATATTCTCATTTATATGTCAAATTGCTTTTTCAAGATTCAAAGCTTAAAGATTACTATTCGGAATTTTGAAAGGCAATCTGGGCTTTTGGGCTTCTATGGAAGTACCGACACTGATGACAATAATATATAAAAAAACTTGTTCACAATCCCATCTGTATGAAAACAGAATAAGATCTTTACAAAGTCAATAACGATCTACTCAATTAACTGTACATTTTTAACGCCAGAGCGACAACAGTTGTGACGAGATCTAAACGTTATCAATCATCCAGTTGGGCTGGCAAGTTCTAATTGTTGGTAAACACACCACAAATTACAAGTATTTATGTGGATCACGTAAAATTAGCAGAGATTGATGTCCCATAGTCTATTAGTAAAAAAATTTACGCCAAAACAAAATAGTCTGCCAAGCATTATACAACGTGTTATTCTTTCATACGAGAGACGGTCCAATATGTTTTCTCTCAGTACAAACAAGCAGCAGTGACCAGAGCCAAAGTTGCCACCGCCGCAGATAAAATAAACACTGGTTTTATGTTTTAGCTGAATTTTTTTAATGCGATATGCGTCGTGTTATATTGTTTACGTGTTATTTTTATGTCAATCTTTCCTGTAGGTTTTATTTTAGATAGTCGTTCGGGCCCTAATGGATGTTTGAAGATAAAATATTTGTTTATATATTTCTTCGTGCGGTCATAAGATATCTTTATATAATATGATGAAAAATATGTGTATTTCAAATTTGGAGATTTTTAGTAATCAATTTACAATGAATATTCTATGTAGACAGTTGTTTGGATTTTTTTAAATACTGATGAGGGTAGAAGTTCAGAAATATTTAAAGAACTGCTTTATAAATGTTAATATCTTATTCAGGACTAAAGGAGCACTTACTCGAGGTACTAGAAGGAGAATCCAATATACTCTTAAAATATATTTCATTGACTTATTCTAAGCCTGTTTTATTGTATTTTTTTATCTACAGTCACATACATGGTTCAGACCCCACATTAAGATACGATTCTTGTGTCGTGGGTATCAGAAACTACTAGAGAATTTTCTGTCTCACAAACACCCAGACCCGGAACAAATATTAATTATGGATCAGACAAACATTTGTCTCGGTGCGGGGATCGAACCCGCGGCCTCTCGTTTCGCAAGCTGGTATCTAGCCAACTGCGACACGGGGTTGTCAAACAAACAACAACACAAACTTACTTATAATATTCCGCGAGCCTTCGGTGCAAAATGTTGTTCTTAAGTCGCAGTTGATTTCGGTCGAACGTCAAATCTCTATGGGCCTGCAAGTATTCGTCCCTGTCAACTGTGATAGCTGCCGTGTCGACACCTTTTCCAATCTGTCCTGCATCTTTCTCTTCTGTATCTCCTTCATCTACACTAACTATAAAATATACATATTTTGATGAATATATAAATATGTAGTACATCCAACAGTCACTTATTTCTCACCTCAAGGCTAAAACACGAGTCAGAAAAACGAAAAACTTTTCCATGTTCCACCCAGATCACTGAAACATTTGCTTCAGTGTGAAAACCCGCGACCTCTCAATTTGCAAGCTGGTGTCTAGCCACCTGCGCCACGATAATAATTACCTGTTTCAATTTTTTTTTTCTCAAAAAAATATTTTCTTTCCAAATGTCTACTTATCTATACGTCTGCGATCTATTAAAATTGCCGACACATAAAAAATCTTGAATCATAGAATCGTTAATCGATTATTATTATCTCGATCTATGTTTTTTTTTTAAATTGAGATGTTAACGTGAAGAATGCACATGATGTTTGTACCGGGAAACCAGGACTCTAACAAAGTAAATTAGGTTGATATCATTTAACGCTTAAATAATGCCAAGCTATTGACCTGACATGATATTTGTGAAAAACACGTGTAAAGAACCCGCGACAGATCCCGTAACAGAAGCGGGGAATGTTGATTAATGATGGGATTTTTAAAAGCAGTCTTTCAGATGCGTATGTACAGTAATCTCCTAATGACAGACTACAATGATTTATGTAGAAATGAATTTTGTATAATGACAAAACAAAAATACAGATGCAAATATAAGTTCAGATATTACATGCCGAATATTCATGCAAGCAAATGCAGAAATGTGGGGAAAACAAAATAGAAGTAATAAGGCCGAACGTTTGTGCAAAGTAAATTCGTGCACCTAGCTTCGCCGAGTAAGGCAAACGAACTAACTTGTCGGAAAGTTAATTAGTTCCTAAGGTAACTTTGAGCATTCAACACAGAACAATTTCTATTCGCTGTTCTAATAAAGGGGGAAACTCGCGTATAATTACAGCATAGCTTGCCTTGTCGGTGTTTTTTCATTACCTATATTAATTTGCAGCGGAAACGAGGAATATCGAGACAAACTGTGTTGTTCCGACAACACAATTACAGTCAGACAATATTGACTTTTGTTATTACTAGCTTGAGTACGGTAGCTTTACTAATTGTGTTGTTTCTGGATTAGAAATATTATTATCCATCTATCCTATTTATCGATCCTTGGATGTCTACAGTTATGCCAGATTACTAAAACCAGGATCCATCTAAATATCTATCTATACTAATATGATAAAGCTGAAGAGTTTGTTTGCTTGCAAGCGCTAATCTTAGATGTTCCGATTTTAAAAACAATTTAGTGTTAGATAGCCTTTTAATCAGTGAAGGCTATAGGCTATATATCGTCACGCCACGGCCAATAGCGGAGCGCCAATGAAAAATGTTGTAAAAACGAAAAAAAACCTTTTGAAATTTAAAGTTTCACATACGAAGTCACGGGCAACAGCTAGTCTTGTATAATGAAGAGTAAATGAATAAAAAAATAGCTGTTACGATACAAAAGGGCTGTAAAACAGTTTAATTTAAACGAAACTTTAAAAATATGACTCACCGCTCGACCCACTTGAACTCTCTTCAGTTTCATTTTGCCCTTTGCTGGTAGACTTCTTCGCGTTTTTTTTCTTTTTCTGCATCAACATAGTGAAAAAAGCATGAACAATGCAAAGATAGTCTAAGTTACCCTTTCATTTCAAGATCACGCTTGTACGTCAAAGTTGTCGTTAATTTTAAGGTATGTTAATTCCAGGGTATAAAAAGTTCAGAGGAAATTGAAATTATGTAAATTTAGTTACTTTAAAAGTAAAGTTTCTCGGAATATTTTAGTTAAACGGTATTTTTTTATGTGAATAGTCTACTGATTTATCTGAGTGAAGATGAAGTGGAATAATGTCGCCTCATAAAACTTTTAAAGTAACACCTTTGACGTCACGGTCAATTTTCCAAATAAATTCGTTAATTGAATAATTGATTCTCCAATCTCTCATTTCTTTTTAAAATTCTTAAGGTTATCATAAGCAAAGGCGACCAAAATCAATAGAAACTAGATTTGTATTGGGCTGTCGTTAAAAAAACTACTAACGCCATCTAGTTAAATTTATAGTAACTTCAAAGCGAAAATTGAATTGTGTATTTAAAATTTATTACGCACTTCAAAGGAACATAATTGTAAGGAAACCTACATGTAATTGAAGCTTGATTAATCGGAAAACCACAGCTTTCGCCATTATAAACATAATATGAAATATTCAGAATTCGCGTACCGTGTAATAGAAAACCGCTCTATAATGAGGCATGGATGGATTACAGGTAAATATGAGTATCAGTTCCATAAGGGAGAATATCAGTATACACGATCATTTTGTTTTTGAATAGAGAATAGTAAATTTAAATATAAATGTTCTTGATTCAAATATTGTTACTAAAGATTTTTTGATTCATACATGGATATAATAACATTGATCTCCCCGAAAAACCCCAGGCACACACCTCTGACTTTTCCAAGTTATGTGTGTATTCACAATGAATTATCACTTGCTTCAACGGTGAAGGAAAACATCGTGGTAAAACCTGCACACCTAAGAAAAAAGTTCTTAGGAATTTCTTAGGTGTGTTGTCCGCCAACCCGCACTAGGCCAGCGTGGTGGACTAAGACCTAAATCCTCTCAGTTGTAGAAGAGGCCCGTGCCCAGCAGTGTGACGTATTTGGGCTGATGATGAAATAAATACATCCAACAGTCACATACATAGTTCTGATTCTACACTAAGATACACAAGTTTTGTGTCGTGGCTATCAGATACTATGAGAAACTTTTCGATCTCACAAACATTCAGACTCGAAACAAATATTTGTGGATCACACTAACATTTATCTCGGTGCGGGTATCGAACCCGTGGCTGCTCGTTTCGAAAGCTGGTGTAGACACCAACTGCGCCGTGGGGCTGTTATGTTTGTACATCCATGTTTATCTATCTATCATTTATGTAATTCATAACAAACATTAATACACCTAGGAGGATAGACAAAGTAACATTTTACAAGCAAAATCGCTAATAGAAACAATAAAAAAGCGTGAAATTGATGAAAACGTTAACATAAATTTGACGACACTTTATGCTCTGCCTATTCAGCATCCCATTCTCAATTTTGGTCGCTACATTGACTTTCAATCCACATGTTTCCCTTACAACAAACAATATTTTGAAAGTGGAAAAATGATTATACATAAACATAACCTCACGCCTGTATTCCCCGGCGGGGTAGGTAGAGGTGCATTTCTGCACCCACTTTTCGCCAGGTATCAGTCCCACGTAATAGGTGGCGAGCCTATTGCCGTTTTTCGGGCACAATTCCAGACTCCGTGCTGCTACTGAGAATTTCCTAATGGAAAAACCCAATAACAAAAAAAAGGATAGGATAAAAAGGATTATATTTGCGAGAATATTAGAATACCAAGGAGTCCATCATAATCGACGAGCGTTTACATTATAGCGCTCGATAATGACTGATCGGCTTGCACGTCAAACATCCATTTGCGAAATTGGCGTATTTATGTACCCGTCGCGGTATTTCCACGGAGAATATGATGCTTCAGAGCATAGCAGCTGGATTTTGTTCGATTCTTTTCCATTATTTGGATGGCAATTGTTTTTCTCTCCCTCAATTTTTTTTCCGACATCATGAAACTTATAGGTGTCATCTGTAGCTTGTTAGAGATCATCCTAAGTCCGATTATTGATAAATAGCCTTCTTTTGAGAGCCGTAAATCGACAAAGGTCATCGTGCCTCATTTTTAAGAAACAAAAGCTGTAAGTCTTCTTTAATACTTCGAACAAAGCAAAAAAAATAATTAAGGTGAGCAACTTTTTAGCCTAAGGCGAAATAACACGGGCGCTACCTAGAAAAATATATACTGGCATTATTTTACGTACTAGGCTGTAATGTCTGTAGACGTCGTCCCGTACGAATGCTCGTAGCGAGATTAACATTTACTAAAGAAAAGAGACTACACGCCTTGCCTGGCAACCCTGCATTTGGAAGAACGTTGAAGTGATTACCTAGCGTTAGTACTATCAGCCTACATTAGATGCAGAGGATAGTCGAGTAGTCAAGTTAATACAGACAAAAGCCTATTGAATTATAGTTTCTAATTGACTGCCTCGTGATCTCGCGGTACAAGTATGTACCGTGCGATCTAGCACCCCTGGACGCGTTCGATTCCCGGGTCGGGCATAGTGTTATTAGGTTTTTCCATTAGGAAATTCTCAGTAGCAGCACGGAGTCTGGAAGTGTGCCCGAAAAGCAGCAATAGGCGCGCGCCCGACTACGAGAGACTGATAACCTGGCGAAATATGGGTGTAGAAATGCACCTTTGCCTACACCATCAGGGAATACAGGCGTGAGTTTATGTATGTATGTATTTGTAATTACAATAGAAAAATCTTTATAAGCAGTAGAAAAAGTATTTATTTTCTTCGGTTCAGAACATTGTAAGAACACACAGCTAAAAAAAATAGTAGGTAATCAGCGGCCATAGACTGTGTTGCTACCTAATACTAAAAAAATTATATCTAATAAAGCCTACCCTACTAGTGTACTATATCTGAAGTGCTGTAGATATTTATCTCAAATGCCCCAAGCGCCTTCTAAACGTGATGCAACGAGGCATTAATAACACCCGGGCGACGCTTAACCGAGCTGCTGGCATTTTATCTACATCAGCCCATATATTATCATGTCCAACACTTGCCTAACTAGACAAAGACTTACACAGTTGAGCTATTTTCACGGCAAAATAGTTGAGTTAAATACTAGCGGCTAGTCCCATCTTCTGTTTATGCAATGTGTTTTTTTGCTCTCAACTTAACTCTATTTATCTCCTTTAGGTATATCCTGTCTACATAACAATTTTCCAATCAGCGACCCGTTTAACACTAAAAACTAATCTGGTTTCTGACGATAGAAACCATGGACCCTTTTCGTTCACCATTTTAAAATAGATTTGACAGTTGCATGCAAGAAATGACACCAAGCAATGGAGATAAGCCATCTCTATGGGATATAGCTTAATATGTTAACTAAATTTTCATGACTAGGCTAAATTTTGAATTCAGTCGTCATCCCAATGGAATACTGCACTTTTCCAGGATAAAAAGTACCCTATGACCTTTCCCAAGGTGTTATTTATCTTCAATACATTTTTATCAAACATTCATACTAATCATTAAGATATTATTGACAGCCCCGTGGCGCAGATGGCTAGACACCAGCTTGCGAAACGAGAGGCCGCGGGTTCGATCCCCGCACCGAGACAAATGTTTGTGTGATCCACAAATATTTGTTTCGGGACTGGGTGTTTCTGAGACCGAAAAGTCTCTCGTAGTCTCTGATACCCACGACACAGGACGTGTATCCTAGTGTGGGGTCAGAACTATGTATGTGACTGTTGGGTGTATTTATTTATTTATTCGCTCCATTCCACGCCGAACAATTGTCGTCGTATTTCACTTGTTTTACAAACAAAAAGAGAATTATACACCTAAACATTCCTGATCATCATCAGCCCATAGACGTCTACAACCGAGAGGGTTTAGGGCTTAGTCGTCATTCATTCCTCATGAATCATTAGTTCGAAAACCGAAAACCGTATGAAAATTTATTCAGTAGTTTTTTTTTAAGCTTATCGCAAGGTTAAAATGCGGCGTCGGAGTTGCTTAATTGTATGTAAGAAAATTGAAAAAAAAAAACAAAGTAACATAACTCCTATTCAATTGTAGAACAATACAAAAATCCTCTAATTTTTTCCTCTCGATTCTTCCCCATCAGATTCCACAAACAAAGTAAAAGTGTGAAATAAACAAGAAAAATCTTTTATAACTTCAAAGAAAGTTCGGATTACATCCGGAGTTGAAACGTTAAGTGTCCTTGAACTCGTCAATCATAACAAAAGGAAGTTTTAAAATTTGTTATTGTCACAAGAAAACGACGGTTGGAGTGGTTCGAGTCCAGATTGCTTATTCATTATTATTTTTTAGGTGTTTTATTACCTTCCTGCGTATAAGCGTGTAGCGTGTGTTGGAGATCTCAAGTTTGATTGTCGAGATAGGCCAAGAATTTTTTTAGTACTTCCATTTGGATTTTTTTTATAAAAACGGAGTCTTTAAACACAACTATATCAGAAGTCTAGATCCTGGATCCTTTAAGCGAAGCGTGAAAAAGCTTTTGTGCAGGCCGGCATGATTGTGTCGACCAGCGGGTGACCATATCGTTTCTCGTTGGTCGGTATTATTCCTGGACTCTACTGTGCTTACCATCAGGTACAGTGGAGTCACTTTGCCGAGCCAGTATAAAAAAAAAAGTATCTAGAAGTCCAGTATGAGGCAAGAAAACAAAACCACACTAAATGGGTAGACACGGTGCTGACAAACAAACAAAGCATAAGGTAGCGAAACCCTTACTGCTCACTACCCTGATGCTGGCTTGACGAAATGTGGGTGCTGAAGTAAACTTCTAGCCGTACTTTGAGGAAACAGGCGTGAGCATCAGCGGCGGTACTACCATAGAAGCCCAAAAGACCAGTTCTCCTTACAATTTTTTGAATAATAATCTTCATGCTTTAAAATCTTTATTTAACAAAAGGACATAATAAATGAGAATGTCCTACTCCACAATAAACAATTATAAACTAGATATTACACAGTTAACGTGTACCGATTTTGGGCTTCTATGGAAGCACCGCCACTGGTGGCATATGTATATTATATTTCTATACTCAAAAGCTGCACATACCGATATAGGTATCGATTGGCATGCTCATACGATCAAAACGCGCGTAACTTTGAATGGTTATAGACGTGCGCCACGGGTATTCCTAAAACGACATCTTCCTGTACTGTATATGTAGGTATATATACCCAAAATAGACCATAAAAACCAGCACAAACCTGTTTACTTCGCAATTAACCCGGCGTGACAACATTTTAAGCAATTGATAGTTCGTGTTTTCGCTGCTATTACCTATAATGGCTGGTAAATAAAGGAGGAAATTTTCTCTCAAGTCACGTATAATACGAGTAGTACCTACTTATGCTAGATCTGGAATCGGACCGAAATAATTTATTCGAATCGTGTAAAAACTTATCTGGAGTAATGTAATAAATGTATGCATGTATGTAAATGTAATAAATGCGAGAACACGAGGCAGTCTAGTCTATTTTGTTTTAGTAAAGTTGTAAATTTGAGTTATTACAGAATAACATATGTAAGAAAAACATAGAAGGGTAAGTTTAGTTTAATTATCTCAATTTTTCACACTAATCAAACGTAATAGGATTCAAAAATTAATTATTATTAATTCCCCTTAATTTTTTTTATAACATCAAACTCTTTTGTGAAACGTACTCAACCATTGCTTCTTATTGATAACACTTTTTATTGTAATGTGCAAAAACGCCTCCTTAAATAAATCTAAAACTAAAAGCCAGGCAGTATCATCCCCATTACATAACACCTTTACATAACCACGATACTTCAAAACTCTTCAAATTGCAAGTCACCCCAAGCCTTACGTACACTTGCCAATTAAGTCATTCGTCATAAAATTTAAACATGCAAAAGCCGTCACGAAAGCGAATGCTTCGCGTAATCCCCTAACATTATGATGGTAATAACTTCAATCCCCGAAGGAGCTTCGTGCGCCCACCACCGAGTCTTGTCACGTGAACCACATTAATTAAATTGAAAAGAAACAGCTTACCTTAGAGTCCGCCATATCGCGTGCCACGGTTGAATCACCCCACCTTTATTGAACAGTAAGGTTACAGCCGAAATTATTTCACTCCATTATCTCCGGAAGGACTGTCATGCAAAACTTGGGAACGGTTGCCATGGTTACCCGTAAACAAGTATTGAACGATCCGCTGCCGGCCAGGTGCAATTGAATGAATGGAAGTTCGGTTGTATTCGCGTCAAGGTTTTATTAGTTTCTTAAACATGATTTTGGATGGAAACGCTACATTTTAATTATGTTTTATTAAAATGAAAGAGTGGAAATACATTTCAGATTTATGTATCACGCTTTTGAAAAAGGCAAGTTATATTCATTAAAAACAATAACACGTTTTTATCAGTGGCGGTACTTCCATAGAAGCCCAAAAGCCTGGGCCTTAATTTTTTTTTAATAATAAACTTTAAGCATTAAGTAATTATAATTATTATTATAATTAATATTTATTTAATAAAAGATATTTGACATACAAATGAGAATATCCTGACCTCACAATAAACAATTTATAAACTTGACATTACATAATTAACGTGTAACGCTTTTGGGCTTCTATGGAAGTACCGCCACTGGTTTTTATAATATATTCGTTCCAAATAAATTGTATTTTTGTAACCATGGTCTTGTTTCCATATCATTATATTAATTACTGTCTAGTGCTCTGAAACTGTATACGTTAATTTAATAATATTATAATTTAATAGCTGGTGGTAACGCAAACGATTCCACCACACCTGTAATTAACAGTAAGCTAGTCTGTAACTTTAACCGTATTAAAAAACTATGTACTTACCTGACTAGACTGATCAATAATCTGAATAACATACATTTCATTAAATTCATTCTGTGACTATGGATTTATTGCTTCAATTAAATTAATTGTCATAGAAAAACAACTTTGTCTCTCTCTGCGCTTTGTCAGACACGTCACTATAAATAAAGGAATGCTTTGGTTTCACGAGATGATTAATAGTTGTGTTAAAATTCATTTTCGTATTCATCCTAAAAATTATGAAACTTGTTGTTTACATAACCTTCTATTTAATTTATTTCTAATTGATGGTATAAAATATAGAAATCGAAATAGTAACAGAAAAGAAATGCTGGTCTCACCACTTAAGGCATTTCTTTACTTTTTAAATCTAAAAGAATTTATTACCTGTGCTTTTAAGTTTGAATATTGATAATTATCTATACTAATATTGTAAAGAAGAAACATTTGTTTTTGAAGTTATACTTCTTTTGGCGCGTTAGGGAAAAATGATGAGACTGATTTTTTTACGATGCGCGCGCACACCGACACCAAAAAGTTATTCAGAAAAAGTTTGTTTTAAATTTTAAGAATGTAGAATAGTGACAGTAATAAAAAGGGATTGACATATTTTTGCAGTTATTACGATGCGCGCGCACACTGTCATTAAAAACCGACACCATGAAGTTATTAAAATATTATTTTATAATATATTATTAGATATATTATTTAAGAAAATATATATTTATGTATGAAGTATAACTTCTAACGCGTGTACATAAGTACACACACACACTTTTTTTTTGTATGCTTGTAACGAGGAAACGCAAACACTACTTAACGGATTTGAATACATACATAACGCCTGTAGTGCTTGATGGGGTAGGCAGAGTCGCATTTCTGCACACACATTTCGCCAAGTATGTATTGTATTAGTCCCACGTTATAGGAGGCGAGCGTATTGTCGTTTTTTTTTGTTCTGTTTTTTGATCTGAAGTAACACAGCCTACTTTTTATATAAAATTCACCTGAGCGGAGTGTGGCTCAAAGCGATTTATGAAACATATTGCTCAAAAAGTTATGACAGGCGTTTTGTATTTTTGGATTAAGTGTTACTGTGGGTTGAGCCCGGGTTTCAAAATTGCGCTCAAGCGGAGCTGGGCTTCTTCTCACCCTATCGCCGTCCGCTGCTGAACAAAGGCCTCCCCAAGTAGGCGAGCTAGAGCTAGAGCTGGAGCTGGGCTAGTAATACATAAAAGTTTTAGGGAATTATCATGTATTCTAATCATCATCCCATACATATAGGTACAGGCCTCCTCTACAATTGAGAAGGTTTAGACCTTCGTCCACCACGCTGGCCTAGTGCGGGTTGGCGGACAGATGGTATTCATGATTGTATTCTGAAGACAAAGTAAAATATACATAAGCAATTTTTATTAAAGTAAAACGTGTTGAAAAGAGTCACCTCTGAGAGCTACTATAACCTTATGTCCGCAGTGTGGCCTAAGATTCAAGACTAAGACCTAAATTCTTATAGACGATGTCGGTGAGAAAATGTCACACAAAATACTGATAGTAAAACAAAAAAAATAACATTAATACATCCGTGCGGTGGATTAGTTAAATTTACCTTTATAGTATTGTTCTTAGCTTAGCATGACTTCATGATCTGGCTTAATTTTTTTTTCCATTTTTAAATAAAATATAAGATATACCGAAATTCCATCGGAAGCATATCAAGTTTGTCACTGCTATTTTGTAAAGCATTAAATGAAATCGTACAAAATACCAATCAGTGGCACAATCGTTAAACGTAATTATCACGATTTAAAAAAGTCAAACAAAAATAGCCACCTATACAATGAGAGGCGCGTGCGCAGCGAGCGGTCACATTGTGTTAACTCTATGACTTTGAATTAGAAAATTTCGATACATTTTTTTCGTTGTCAGTTTTCTAATCAAAATGACGGACTAAAGACATGCAAAGCGGAAAGCGTTCTTGGCCCTTCGAAGATGTCCGTTAATACTCCTGGCCTTTTCCTTCAACGGTTTTTTTAGGACACTAACCTCAGTTGACGTTGGCAGTGTCACAGCTGAAGTTTGGGCGCGTGCCAGATATTCGACAATGCTCATCTTAAAATAGCTGCCGGCGAAGTTTATTCCACATTTTTTTCTGTTGTAAACTTTAGAGTGAAAGAAGATGCAGGTTCGAGAAATTAGAAAGGAGTGTTCGGATTAGTTGATAATTAAACGAATGGACCAAAGGATGCAGTTAAAGCAGTACCGACTTGTGAATAAGGCTAAACTTAAGCGAATGAACATAAAACCACAAAGTATACAAACAACCATACCAAAGGTGAATTTCAAGAATGAGTAAATGAAACAAGCGGAGGCAAATTTGTGTTTAGCTGAAGAACTTCGGGATATAAACCAAAAACCTAAAAATTGAAATGCAGTTGCAAAGTTGTTGGCCAAAGTACAATATTTTGTCATGAGTCATGTTTGTTGAATGGTTTTATTTCGAATGTCATTACTACTTTCATAATATGAGAGTTAAACCCGCTGTAGTGACTTTGGCTAATGAATCACGATCGATACGATCCAGAATCTGCTTACCACCGCTACCCAGCACTGCATCGTGAGGTCCTGCTCATTTCACTTTCAAGTCACATTAGTGGATTTTCAGTCTTAGTACTTGTTATCATTCTCCAGCATAAACAGGTTAACTAAAACTGCTTTAATATATTGACAAAGGACTCAACGCCAATATAGCGTGCGTGCTGAAACGTGCATAAAGATACTTCTGCTTGCATCTTAGGAGATACCATCGTATGTATGCATGCTATAAAAATGTAAATAGATGTACAATTAATATGTACGTAAACATTAAACAGCGTAACCGCACATGTTTCGTCGGGTTCACTTTGATATCCTTTCCAGAATACAGCAGGCCATCTGTTTTTAATTTTGTATCATTTTGTCACCGACGATGGCTTGCTGTACGTTCGCGTTATGAATGTATTCGATTAATATGACCGTGTTTATACGAGCCAACGTGTTTGTTTGCTTTGAAATGCAACGGATGGTTTGATATTTTGATTTTATTACAACTTTCAA
The DNA here is from genome assembly GCA_907164795.1 of Hemaris fuciformis. Classification (NCBI taxonomy): domain Eukaryota; kingdom Metazoa; phylum Arthropoda; class Insecta; order Lepidoptera; family Sphingidae; genus Hemaris; species Hemaris fuciformis. The sequence goes on from OU015440.1 coordinate 13,997,889, forward strand.
GTTTTTGGTACGATATTAAGATTTCAGTCCCAGCATTGATCTTTTAGGAGCTTTCTTTTCATATTTCTAAGTGTTACTCCATTACGGGCCTACTCAATAGTCTATTTATGACTCAATATTTTTTTATGTACTATAATATTAATTAGTATTTCCACCAATATCATTACTTGATAAAGGATAAACAAGTAAATGGTTTTATTAACTTTTATTAACTATTCATAGTGCTGTAGATACAAGCAGCTTCTGAAAAAAAATCGTCTAGTGAATAAGCAAAATATTCCTAATCGATTATGATCTATCTACATATAATGTCCTAAAGTATTGCGATTTGTTTTAAGAGTATTTTTTTGCGAGCTGGGCACGGGCCTCCACTACAACTGAGAGGGTTTAGGCCTCAGTCCACCATGCTGGCCTAGTGCGGGTTGGCGGACTAGGTGTGCAGGTGTCATCACGATGTTTTCCGTCGCCGTTAGATTACGTGATAATTATTTTTGAATACAATTATTCACTTACTACTTACTACATTTTTTTGACTCAACTGTTATCAAAATTCTACAAGCATAATGTAATACATAAAATAAATCAAAAGCCCTCACCTGATTGCATAATATGTATGAAATACAGTAAAACAGATCGTTGAAAAAAAACAATGGAAATAAATTTTAATGATTTTATTTAATAAAAAAGAATTATAAATAGGAAGAACGTACATACGTAACACCAATACACACGATAATGCAAATACAATGGAATAAACAGTACCACTCTTCAGGATATATTCCGTAATCAAACACTACGACTATAGGGAACATTTGTGTACTCACAGAACAGCAATAGAAATATCTGAAATTGTTATTACGAATTTAAAGAAATACATTTTTGCTCTTAACACTTCAACAAGAATTCCTGAAGCATTACTCCCATACGATCTTATTTTATTAAAATTCCTTAACGATTTTAAACGTCCCTTATCAATAACATCCTTGGTCCCTCATTACGTGTTGTTGTTTGGACTTAATACAATTAGAACATATTGTTTACAATTCGGGACAATAATTTTCAATCTAACTCTCATTGCTATTACTTAGTTATTACGGAATTGATCCTTTACAATCATTATGCAATATATGACTAGAATAATTTGCGTATAAAGTTTTATGGCAGCGTTTTATAGTGTATTGTGCGGTTAAATATTAGGTACTTGAATAAAAACGATCATCGCACATTAGACCGGTCGCTTTGCATCGCTCCGGTAAACACGCCTCTAAGTCTCCAAGTCTCCAGTCTTTCGTGATGAAAAGTAAAACAATAAACGGTATAGTAACTGGTAGTTAAGTTTTTCAACAAGACATTCGCAAATAAATAGTAAGTAATACACCAGAAATATGTAAACTTCGGGCCGATGATAGTCCTAAACTCTTTTTTTTTTGTGATCAATAAGTACGGGTGCGAATATATTTTATAGCTTGTAAAGATTCACGTCGGCCTAATGTGCGTTGACCTCAACCATTAAAACCACTATAACGCTGTATCTTCGTTAATCCTATAAGACAAATTTAAATAGATTCGCAAGCAGATAGTGTCGGGAATCATCATGTATTTTATTTTAAGTCGTTTCGACGATCCACAATAGAAACAACAGGGCGCGAAAAATCGATATCAAAATAAAATTCATAACTTTTTCATTCCCATTACATTAAAAAGTTTCACATGTCGACAAAGCAACGATCGCTTATAAGATTAACAAAGTATTAAGAATTAAATTCAGGTTGTCTTAGAGATAGAACAGAATCAGTCGAGATACGGCAGCTGGCTACGATGCGCGTCTGTCAAAATGATTTATTGAAGACTCGCACCGTCGCAGCTATTGATTTGAGCACTGTTCAGTAGAAATTTCAGGAAATTCTGCTGCTGCAGATGCGTTGAGGTTGGGCTGCGGGCAGCCGCGTCATCGGCCAATGATTGTTGGCTCGTCAGCCATGGCGAGTTCGTCGGTTGCAGCCTTGTCGCCTTTCCTCTTCCTAGAGTACCAGAGGAATGACGCAGCGGCAAAGAGATTCATAAGCACCACGAACCAGGCGAGGTAGAAACTGATGTGATAGCTGTGGATGGAACACAATTTTACTTCTATGTTGTTGAGGCAAAGGACAATGGTCAGAATCTAAATTTAAATCTTTGGAACAGTCAGAGTAATCAAAGATGCTTGTATCAACAGGTTTATAAAAGAATTGTTGTATACAAATTGTAGCTAAGGACACATGGTTATCTGTTAGAATTTCTAGATGTATGTTTAAACTTACTAGTGGTAAGCGCGGTCCGGGTATACGAACTTCACATTTTTCTTCATGTGATCTACCGAAGACATCATTACTTGTACCACAACGAATGTGCACGAAGCTGTAACAAATAAACCAAAATTAATCCTATTGAACCAAATAGTAACACCCTTCAAAGTAACTGGTTTCACATATGACTTGCTAAATTCGCACATATTAAACGGGTCTAATTTTAGCAAAATGGAATCATGAATGATTTTTATTAAACAAACTGTCATCATAATTACGGAACAGTTGACTAATAAACAGCTGTGGGGATGGATTCTATGTGTTTAAATTACGGTTGTTATTATTATTTAAATTTATGCGACTAATTGAAACCTATAAATATATCTTTTTTACCTGCAAGAAGTTCGCACCTACTGTTAAAATATCTGTAAAATAACAGTAAAATGGAGAGTGTTATATGGGCGGACAGATAGCATCGAAATTTCGTTTATACGACGATATCAATTATCGGCTGGCATTTTGTTCCCTCAAACATTTCACCGAGTAAATCATTTTGCACGACACGTTGTTAACGTATTGTTTATGATACTAGGTCGGCTATTTCTGACTGGCTTCTAGCGATACTGAGTAGGAAACTTTTTCTTAAGCCCCGAAAGAAGTAGACACATGTTGTCTCAAAATATCTGATGATGAAAATCAAACAATCTCATTAACCACTTCCTACATGATGGAGGGAGCTTTGCCACAAGTCTAAATTAAAATAATTTCACCTGCTTTTAGAAAATAAAAAAACAAGTGTTTCTGTTACGAAATTCTCAGTAACAGCATGGAGACATAAAACTTTGAAAAACAGCAATATTGCGAGGAATTTCGAAATGTAACTACCGAAATGAGTGCGTAGAAATACCTTTAGAATACGCCTGCACCGTCTGTGATAGAGGTATAACCGTATGTATGAATGGGTTTCAATCAATTCCTCGAAATTCCCTTCGTGATTTCATATCACCCGTTCACAAAGGTGCAAAGAATTTTACTCTTTACGCCCTTTGATTGCGAACGCTTTGTGTACACGTATGGGCAAAACGCGCTTAGCACTCTCCAGCGAGTGCCTGTATTGTATTCAACTTCATTTTCTCACATCCACTCTTTATTAAAAGTGCGAATGTTTTCAATAAAATTTCACGTCAGTTGAATTTTTGTGACGCTGTTGATTTGATCGTGAAAAGAGAATTCGCATAGCAGTCGCTGTGAAATATTGCTTTGTGATCTGCAGATTACATTTATATGCTGGTGGACTGAGAATTTTATGCACATTCAAAACAGTAATATGCATGAATTTTATTTTTATTTAAGAAAATCTTGTCATAGTCCTCAAAAATTTTAGGTTTGACTGCCACGCATAATAATGTTGAGAAATATTAAATAGAACTGAAAAATTGAAAAAAAAAACTTAATTTCCAAGATATATCTAGTCTATAAGCCAGCCTAAGACTAAGATTGTTTTACTCTATTTGTTTGTATTCCACGATATCTGTTTTATAAGATTCTCAAATAAGCTTGGTTAAAAAAGCTATTGTACTCACTGCTAATGAAATGTATGCCTGCAGCCAGCCGTTTGAACATGTATCGCGGGTTTCGAAACGTGTACGTAGAGAAACCACATCCCATGGCCATCACGAATAGACTGATGATGCCGAAGGAGATCATGGTGCGAACGTAATCTGCGAACAAATGTAATCATTATAACTAAAGCCTGAAGGATCATTATTCCTAAGCAAATATACTCATATTATGACTACAAAAATACAACGAACAATTTTTTTAATAAACGCCTTTATCCCTGAAAAAAAGGCTTTTGGGTGTATAAAGGTTCGATGAATTTGTTTAGAACAAGTTTTCGTAAACAGATATAGGTGTTTTTATATGGAAAATATGTTATTTAATCGAATTCCGCTTTCTCAAAAAAGAAAATGAGGCTAAAACTAAATTGAAAAATTTAATTTATCAGATAACAGTAAACTAAATTTAACATAACATTACATTACATACAGTTATAAAGGTTGGGTGTATTTATTACACATAGTTCTCAGCCCACAAGATCAAGTCAGAACAAGTCTTGCGTCGTGGGTATCAGAAATTACGCGAGACCTTTCGTTCTCACAAACACCCAGACCCAAAACAAATGTTTGTGGGTCCCGCGAACATTTGTCTTGGTGCAGGAATCCAACCTGCGGCCTCTCGTTGCGCAAGCTGGCTAATCAACTGCGCCACAAATAGCTCATAATTTTATTAACGGTAAAATTACGGCGTTTTTTTTTTTTTTCGTTTTTTATGTTACATAAGGTAGTTCTCAACTAAAGTATTGCTAAGTACATTTTGTTTAATAAACCACTGGTTACTTACTGGCTATGTTAACATCGTAAGCAGGGTCCGATGGCTTGCCGTTCTCCATGATAGGTTGTGCCAAATAGTTTGTGCATTCTGTAACAAAAGCAAACATATTTCACCGCGCGATACAGAATAACAGTTTGTGCTTTTACAATTTTCTCGTGTTTCGGTGTCGACAAAACGTCATCCGCGTACAGTTTTGAATTTTTCATTTAGTCTGTGAAATTGTAGCGTTGAAAGGTATAAAATTGGAGACTATTCAATGTGTACACTACAGTTATATAGTAACAGTATAGTTTCATAGTTTAAAAAAATATTAAAAAGTGTAAAATTGACGATTCAAAAGAACTTGTAAAAGTCTATTTGAATAAAGATAATTTGACTTTGACTTTGACTTTACACTACAGTTGACTTTATATTCGGTCAAAGTTGCATGATTGGATTTGCTGTTAAATGTAGCGCTGTAAAAAACATCGCGCCTGGCCTCGCAGTACAAGTATGTACCCTGTGATCTAAAGGTCCCGGGTTCGATTACCGGGTCGCGAAGTGTAATTGAGTTTATCCGTTAGGAAATTCTCACTAGCAGCATAGACTCTGGAAATTTGCCCAAAACACATCAATAGGCTCGTACTCTATCACATGGAACGAAAATACAATTGGCGAAATGTGGGTGCAGAAATACATCTTTCAGAGTTAGTCAGAGCCAGAGTCAAAGGGTCACTCTCATTACTTATAGAATCATAAAAGTCTTATAAGATTTTTCATACAACATTACTGAATGTCATTTCTATATTCTAATGCTTAATTGCAGAGCTCCGCCTTTATACAATGTATATAAAGCATAAATAAATAAATAAATATTTTCATATTTTAAAGACAGTCATATTTTAAAATTCGTCGCAATTCTACTGATCTTTTGTTGACGATTTTTTCGCTTCATGTTAGGTTTTGACGTCATTTTTCTTACTATCAATCTCGGTTTAGCTAACTAGAAAGTTTGTTGACTAGAAACCGTTTTCAATTTTATTTTATACGTCGTTATGTTTACATCAGATATAAAAATTTATTCCACGTTGTCAAAAATAATATATTCACTCAGGCTCGCTTCTCGGAACATCTGTCTCTAAGTCGTAAATTGTAAATAAACAACATGTAAAATAAGGACTTAATTTGTTTGAATTGTGTAGAGGAGGTCGTGTAGAAAATATATTTGCAAAAATGCTTTGAGGTATATCGTAATCCAATCAGAACCTTTTGGAAAGGATTGCCCCGAGATGTGTTCATTTGATTTCTCATTTTCTTTTAAATGAGATTCCTTTGATTTTCATCCTTGCCGTAATCTAAGAATATTTGATTAACTGGTTGATTTAATCTAACAATATGAATTAGTCGCGTTTCCCTATTATGTCCCATTTTTATCATCGTAAAATTCCTGTAATTTTATTTATGCCAAGTATGTTCGTTTCTATTTATTATATTAATCTAAGAATAACTATGGGTATACAATATTATATGCATTTTTCAAATCCTAACCAAACCCAATATCAAATACGAAATCATCACTATGGTTTAAAAGTCAATTTTGTGCGCTTTCTGGCTTAAAAATTTATATTTACTGTCAGAATAAGAACATATTTGTTAGTGAAATATTGAAAAATCTACAAATAATCTAAATGGATATTAATAATACTTATCTATACATCTATACCTTATAAATATAAATAAAATTGGAGTGTCTGTTTGTAATATTGAAATAACCGTTTTTTAACTACATGTATATGAATATATTATACGGTACATACACCAAAATAACATTTTTTACAATTCTTGTCTGTCTGTCTGTTTGTGCCGGCTAATCTCTGAAATGGCTGGACCGATTTTGACGGGACTTTAATTGGCAGGTAGCTGATGCAATAAGAAGTAACTTAGGCTACGTTTATTTAAAAAAATCTTTTATTTTAGAAAAATAAAGTAATGTTGCAATGTCCAAGTACTGTCCAGTACCGCACGCAGCTCACGCGCATGCCCAGCTATTGCCAAAAAAAGTATAACTTAATTTGGAATAAGTAAAAATAAAATGAAATTAAGTAGGTATAATAATAAAAAAAAGCTAAAGAATTAAAGAATCGACTGTTAAACGAAGTTCGCCGGGCCAGCTAGTTTAAAATATGAAAACTCAACAACACTTTGAAGTTGGCAATTAAGAATGTGTTTCCGAGAATTGATATTCCACCCAGACCCACATGCACACTCAGTTTAAAATAAATTAGCCGTGTAAAACAATCCGTTGTCCGTCCGTCTCTGACTGACGTGGACCAGAAGTTGTCACTAAAATAAGTTAAGACGTCTCCATCGACACCCCGTCTACAAGAATAAACGCTTAACGCCGCGGACACACAACACAACATGAGCTCGCGATAATATTCATTTATTATATTTACATGTGAGGGCCTCGAGGCTTAGGCACGCGGTTGAGAGTCTCGACGGTTGCGGGTTCATACATCATCAACAGCCCAAATACGTCCCACTGCTGGGCACGGGCTTCCTCTACAACTGAGAGGTTTTAGGCCTTAGTCCACCACGCTGGCCTAGTGCGGATTGGCGGACTACACACCTAAGAAATTTCTAAGAACTTTTTAGGTGTGCAGGTTTAATCACGATTTTTTCCTTCACCGTTAAAGCAAGTGATAATTAATTGTGAATACACACATAACTTCGAAAAGTCAGAGGTGTGTGCCTGGGGTTTGAACCTGCGACCGCCGAAATTCTTGACCGCGCGCCTAAACCTCGAGGCCATCACTGCTTGCATCGGGTTCATACACCTCTGGCTTTTCTAAGTTATGTGGGTATTTACAATAAATTATCATGTACTTTAACGGTGAAGGAAAACATCGTTATGAAACCTGCACACCTAAGGTTCCTAAAACCTAAAAGTACCTAAAAGTTCTTAGAAATTTCTTAGGTGTGTAGTTCGCCAATCCGCACTAGGCCAGCGTGGTGGACTAAGGCCTAAACCCTCTCAGTTGTAGAGGAGGCCTGATGATGATATTTACATACATAACGCCTGTGTTCCCCGAAGGTTTAGGCAGAGGTGCATTCCTCCACCCACATTTCGTCAGTTGTTTACGTCCCACGTAATAGGGGGCGAGCCTATTGCCGTTTTTCGGGCAAAATTCAAGACTCCATGCTGCTACTGAGAATTCCCTAGCGAAAAAAAACATTACGGTTTACCCGACCTGGGCTTCCATGATTACACGGCAAAACTTATACCGCGAGACCACGAGGCAGTTTATCGTATTTGTTTAACTATATTTATTATATTAAATTAGTAACAACTTAATATTGTAAGACTCCATTACAACTGGTCGTATTAAGTGAAACTCCGTCTGAACTTTGTTAAGTTTATTATACACTTTTTATGTACAATTACACTGTGTCCATCTGACTTACTCCGTCTCGTCCTTATCCAACGTCTTTACTGTTCCTCGTCCCAATGGCCAATTGCCCTACTTATTATTTTCTCGACTTTTTATTAATTCTCAACTACCCCACTATTCTAATGATAGTGTTGCCATAATAATTACATTTTAAAACTAACTAAAATATTGTTTTCTTTTTATTTCTAATTCTAAGAAATATGTATATTTTTGTAAAACCTTACAATATTAAGTCTTTTAGTCAATAGCGTGAGGTTTTGAACGATTACGTTCAAAGCTGACTGTATGAATGCGTATACACCAAACATTTTGGTTGTGCCACGCCGTAGTACAAATAGATATTAAATAACTGATGGTATTTTCAGTACATTGAATCAGACCAGTTCCAATATTGGCCTACATTGGTGATTAAAAAAAAACAATATAAATAAAAACGAGAATATCTCAGCAATACGAATCCCCCTAATCTACACTGGCACATAAGTGGTTTAAACGTTACCCTTATCAAGCGTAAAGAACGTGATACCATCCAGAGGTACGCATATAAATTTATAATAATATACTAATTACAAAATGGTACCCTCGTGGGGGATATTTATGACCTTAGGTGACCACCCATTTCTTGTCTCGTTGCCTCTTAACTCAAAAGTAATAAAACGAGCAAGACAAAACCTTTTCCAGTTGAGTGATTAATAGTATTAAGGACCTTTATGCGCAATATTTGCATTCTGCAATGAAAGTCCATCATAAAATTTTGTCCACATAAAAAAAACTCAAGTCCCAAAGTATGTAATTAAAATATCTTTTTCACCTATTATTTCAGTCTCGTTTTCTTAACTCACGCTATTATTAAATATTTCTAAATGATTTATTTCTTATTTTAAAAAATCTCAATTAGGGTAAATTGCCATAAAAATGTGATTCCTATCTATATTAATCTATACTATATTATAATAATATAATTACAAAGGAAAAGGTTTGTATTTGTGTATGTTTGCAAGGAATAAACGCAAAAACTACTTAACAGATTTGAATGATATGATGATAGAGGCCCAAAACGATATGAAACACATATACGGAACATATTGCTCAGAAAGTTATGACAGGCGTTTTTTTTTTTGTATTATGTGTTACCATGGGATGGACACGGGATTCAAAATTGACCCCGCCACTTCTATCGCTGTAATAGAATCATCATCAGCCTATATACGTCCCACTGCTGGGCACGAGCCTCCTCTACAACTGAGAGGGTTTAGACCTTGTTCCACTACACTTGCCTAGTGCGGTTTGGCGGACTACACACCTAAGAAATTCCTTAGAACATTTAGGTATGCAGGTTTCCTTACGATATTTTCCTTCACCGTTAAAATAAGTGATAATTCATTGTGAATAGGTACACATGAATATTGCTATAATAAAATGTGCGCCATAACCTTACGTCCACATAGAAAACTCAAATATAAGCGAGCAGTCACATCGCATTGTATAACCAGCTTTACTTTCGTCGACCCAGTGCAAACTTCGTAAAAATATATTATTTTCATTTCAGTTTTTACTTTCGTTCTCGCATTTCGACAGTGAAAGCAATTTAGCATAACATTAAATATTCTCGAGTTCCGAAAACAGATCACCATGACAGATTAGACGGGTTTATATCATTTTTATTTAGCTTTCATGTCTACTTCGGGACGAGGACTCGTTAAATGACTCGTGTTAAAGAGGGTTATTTCGGTTTTATGCTTTATTGGTATTTTTATGTGCATTAAGATATATTGCATTCTAGAAATTGAGACGTGTAAGTTTGACTGTATTTCAGCTATATTCTAGCTGTTTCATTTTTGCTGTGTTTATTAAAGCAGAATAAAAAAAAAAAATAAAAAAAAACAGAAGCCCTAATAATCTGTAAAATAAATAAAACTTTAAAAGCACGTGTCATCATCATCATCAGCTCATATACGTCCCACTGCTGGGCAGGGGCCTCCTCTACAACTAAGAGGGTTTAGGCCTTAGTCCACCTCGCTGGCCTAGTGCGGGTTGGCGGACTACACACCCAAGAAATTCCTTAGAACTTTTAGGTGTGCAGGTTTTATCACGATGTTTTCCTGCATCGTTAAGGAACGTGATAATTCAATGTAAATACAGTGTCACAAAATACAATTATTTTTTCTTATTCAGATGGTACAGTATCGAATGCCACAAAATCAACGATGCAGTCGTTAACATATCAGCCATCCTAACCCGACATATAAATGAAAAAAAAACACGACAATTTATCCCGCGGTCTTACATTTGACTGTCTTTGGTATACACAATATGTATAACAAGAAATACCCACACAGCTTATTCCGTACGAATAGCCTGTGCAAATAAACAGTAAAGAGCGTATTGACTTTAGTTGTATTTACTTGACAACATCAGACTGAAGGTTGTTTTGTGAACCTAAAGGGCAGAGGCGAACCCCTATTTCACTCAAAAGGTTTTGCGTAAAGTTCCTTGCCCTCTGTCATGCCTCGGTAAATAGTGTAAGTATAGGATACTTTGATAGAAAAGTTAGAGGTCGGAAAAATGATCAAATCTTTTATTATACTGGTGGCATATTTGTACATGGATATATACACTCTCGTCTGTTTTCCCCGAAGGAGTAGGCAGAGGTGCATTTCTGCCCCACATTCGGCAATTGTGTTTTCGTCCCACGTAAGAGGAGGCAAGTTTTTTTGCCATTTTTCGGCAACAATTCTAGACTCCGTGCTGTTACTGAGAATTTCCTAATGGAATAACACAATAGCGTTTTGCCGGATCCGGGAATTGAACTGGGAACTGGTGTTTGTACTGCACATACTTATACCGTGATACATGTACATTACAAAAGTGATACGGAATTTTGTCAACTTTCTGGAATACCCTCTGTGAATTTAGTGCAATGGTTGTTTGTATCAAGCAGATTTAATTGTATGAAATTTATTTTCTACCAGTTTAATATGATGCAATATGAAGTCACACATATATGAACTAAGCAAAACATAAAGTTACAATTCTATACAATGTGGATGCAGTTGCGGGTATCGTAAATTTCATCGTGCCAACCAAACAGGCGAAATAAAAACTGCATATAAAAATATTGTTTATATCAGCTCGACGACTTTGTTTCTAGTTCTCTACGGACGTTTGCACAATAAAATGTTGCAGACATCAAAGATATTTCGTGGAATGACGATAGTATTTCATCGGCTTCGTGACAGTTTGAGTTTTTGCAAAAAATCCAGACTTCAATGCTCACATACAAAACGATTGCAATTTTTGAACTGAAAACTAATTTAGCGGCGCTGTGCATTTTTTTGGGATGGGTAAAAAAAGTTGAACTCGCGTCAGATCACGTGACCCTGATCGAAAATGCGTAAGACGTTTGTTGTCATGCGTTGTTGTCGCGTTGTCATTTTTGTGTACGATAGCGCAATAAAATTTGTAATTGTATTTTACCACGTAAATGATAGTATTTTTATACTGATAAATAAAGCAATTCGGGCGAAATTATTCCCTAACCATTCCGAAATATTCAAAAATGCACAACGTTAATGTTGAAGTTTTCACTTCTGCCGACACTCTCGGAGTGCCACCCGTTGTTTTCTAACACATATTTTAAATATAATAGTAATGGTTATAGATATGGTAATAAGGAAAACGTCAAAATATGTTTTTTTTTTCGTTTTTTTTTGTGACATAGTGTTTGTAATCACCGTATCTCTTCCTTGTTTTAGTTTTTGATCACGGTCTGTTTATACCTGTATAACGAATCAGGAGTATTATTTTTGACAGCCCCGTGGCGCAGTTGGCTAGACACCAGCTTGCGAAACGAGAGGCCGCGGGTTCGATCCCCGCACCGAGATAAATGTTTGTGTGATCCACATTTGTTTCGGGTCTGGGTGTTTGTGAGACCGAAAAGTCTCTCGTAGTTTCTGATACCCACGACACAAGACTCGTATCTTAATGTGGGGTCAGAACTATGTGTGTGACTGTTGGGTGTATTTATTTTATTTATTTATTCTTATATCCAAGTCACACTTAATTTCACGCTTCAACGAATCTAAGATCTTTCGATAGCATGAGCCTGTTCATCCATATCGATATAACAAATGGAAAAGCAACTACGTCTGTTACGCTTTCACGCCTAAACCATAAAATAGAATTTGAATGATTTTTGGAGAAGAGATACATAGGATTTTTCGGAAGGAGATTTTTAGGAGGCTTTTTACTGTGTGTGGGTGAAACGGGGTCCTACGACTAGTTAAATATATTAAGGTTATCAACGAGCACTGGATAAACTGTCAGACAACATAGTCAGGATTTACGATTAAGCATCGCAGAAAAATATTTGGAGTTTTATTCAAAACTTCAACAACTCAACAGTATTAAATTTTGCACAATATAATCATTCTGATTTGACTTCTGATGTTCATTAATTTCGTTAATCTGTTAATAATTTAATAAACATTTTAATCTTGCTAATTCTTTAATTTCAATCATAATAACATTTTGGTTTATTCAGTTACAAATGATATTAATCAACAGTACTGGCTACGGTGTTGTAAATAAAAAATAACCTGAATACCTTCGATCAAATATACACTAGATTGAGGATCGCGAACAAAATCACTTGTCTTAAGTGGCCGAGGTTGCTTATACTTACACATTTGTGTTTCGTACTACGATATGTACAAAAAAGCATTAAAATATAAACAACTCCAGGAAACAATAAACCTTATTTCTTTACAATAAGATTTAACAAAGCTTATAATATATTTATATTTAAGACGTTATGTCATTGAAAACGAGGAAATAAAAATGCCATTTTAAAAGAAAGTCTTTAATAAATGAGTACAAATATTCTAAAATAAAACGACACTGTTAGGCAATAAGATTGAAAATAATTTGTTGACATTCGGCGCTCACGCTGTTTTAGAACTAAATAGTTTTTGAAGCGTCCACTTCGAACAGAGTCATTATAGAAAGACATAGAGTGGCTGTTTTTTGTTATGTTTAGGCTTACTTCGTAAGTGTATTATATTCGGTTATATTTGGTAGCAAAAGTAGAAATCGTTGTTGATCATGCCACAGGTTTTGGTATCGAGAAATAATAATTAAAATGAAAACTGCAATTAAAAAACTTAATAGATTTTTTTTTAATACACCCAACAGTCACATACATAGTTCTGATCCCACACTAAGATACAAGTCTATTGTCGTGGGTATCAGAAACTACGAGAGACTTTTCGGTCTCACTGCTCACATACACCCAGACCAGAAACAAATATTTGTGGGTCACACAAACATTTGTCTCGGTGCGGGGATCGAACCCGCGGCCTCTCGTTTCGCAAGCTGGTGTCTAGCCAACTGCGCCACGGGGCTGTCAAATATTATAATTGAAATCATTATGCTCAGACATTTAGGTACGCACACACACTAAGTTATCCTTTTAATTACCATGAAATAAATTAAAGTAAAATAAATTTCTAAGACGCTTATTCACTTTTTGTTAATTATGTTTTTTTTTCGAATTCCCCGAGTATAATTTTGCGGCACGTTGTCAACTGTTGTTTTACGAATTCTTTTCTTGGTGTGTCACATAAAGATGTCACATCTGATACAAAAGCTTCAAGAGTTTTGAAAGAAACTACATCATTCTGAGGAATAACGCGTTTTCCTGCAGAGTCCACATAAGTAGTTTTTGTGGGTGTGGCCTGTAAAAACGAACTAGTTATGGGAAGGTTGATAAACTTAATAAAAAAAAAATACAATTAATGTCGTATAAACATTCTTTATATATAATTTTATATTACCTGATTTGATAATTCATTTGTCAGGTTGGAACAATCAGGTAAGTACTTGCACTTTATTTGCAAACTCATGAACCTACAAATTGCGAAATATTAATGAATAATTTATTTATTTACCCTTCATACAATACATGTAAAGGTGGACTTAATGCCTGAGGTATTCTGTGACAGTCGAACCTTAGGTGGTGCAGAGATGATAGGCGATAATAATATAAAACCTATATAGAAGACATAAACGTTGCATAGTATTTTAAATACTTTGTTGTATTTACCTGCAATTTAGGCATCGCTGTTTTTAGTAACCTACGCCTTTGCTTACATACATACATACATAACCTCACGCCTGTATTCCCCAAAGGAGTAGGCAGAGGTGCATTTCTGCACCCACATTTCGCCTGGTATGTATAAGATCCACGTAATTGGGGACGAGCCTATTGCCGTTTTTCGGGCAGAATTTCCTAATGGAAAAACCCAATAACACTTTGCCCGAGACCACGAGGCAATCGCGCCTTTGCGTATTGCCCGTTATATCCATTTTATCAAAATGCAAAGAGCATATTGTTGATTTTTTACAAGGCTTGTAAAATTCTTCTCCTAGTTCTCTTGCAACTATTGATACCCATTCTGCAAAGCGAAATGGATTGCTAGGGAAATTAAAAAAAAAAGGCTAGTTCTACTCAACTCCATTCTTGTTCTACTATAACCAATTTTGGACATAGGTTGGCGCATTGTACCAAACATTGGTGAAACAATAATATTATTTGTCGATTTGCTCATATTTATGTCTAATTCTCTATTTATATTTTAATAATAAATATTTATTGACATAAACTTGCCGAAAAAAAGATATTCCCTCCGATTTTTTTGTATTCCGATGATTATTTTCACAACTTTTAAACGCGCACTGCGGCATGTTGACGTGTTAGCGTTGGCGACGATTGGACCATACTGATTTGAAATAAGACCACATTTTTTGTTGTGCTCTTATTTTTCGGGCCGTTTTTGAAGCGCTCATCGGAAATCTAGTATATATTTGATCGAAGCTGAATACAGTCTTTATAATACACCAACTAAAGCAAAATATTTTCACGTTTTTGTCGCAAAGATTACGGCTTTTGGGGGAGCTCCTACGTTCGCTTTTAGCCTGAGAATCCGTAAAATCGCTCAAAGCAGTGTTGAGTGAGTGGAGAAGAGCACACTTGCGTTCACTAAGATTCTCTTTAAATACTTCTGACGGCGTGGTAAAAAGGTAGATTAGCTTTGGTAAATACAAAAAATTGGAGTTGCAAAAGTTTCTGCGTTATCTTGGTTATGTTGTTAAAAATATACTTATGTGTGGATCCTAAAGTAGTGATACACTCCTCTGACTTTTTGAAGTTATGTCTGTATTCACAATGAATTATCACTTGCTTTAACGGTGAAGGAAAACATCGTGATGAAACCTTTTTTTTCCGCGGGGAAAATCCTATTTACGGACCGTCCCACCCCCGGAGGGGCGAGGGTGTGTCGGACTCACCGGCGCCTTCCGACCCAGCATGGATGTTACCGCCCGTGGATGGGCGGCCGCTGGGCCGGGTCCCTACCAAAAAACAATGAGCCGTAATACCGACTAAAAACCCCGCGACGGCCACCATCGGCGCAAACGAGACGGCCCCGGTATACCCTGAAGCAAAAGCTATGGATTGGACCGATCGTGATGAAACCGGCACACCTAAAAAGAAGCTCTAAGAAATTTCTTAGGTGTGTAGTCCGCCAACCCGCACTAGGCCAGCGTGGTGGACTAAAGCCTGTCAATTGTAGAGGAGGTCCATGCTCAGCTGTGGGACGTATGTATATGGGCTGATGATGATGATGATAATGATGTATTTATCAATATACATATATTTATAAAATTGATGGTTTCGCGCATACCGCGTGCGGGCGGGACAAAATCTTGGCGGCCTAGGATTCGGCTCACACCACGGAACATACCTGATTTCCGAAATTAGACTTAGTGGTGAAGAAAAACATCATGAACAAACCAGTGTAATTAAGATTTCTTGACCAGGAATTTCGTAGGCATGTTAAGCGTCGTTAACCTACCAGGTTAGCCTCGTCAAGGATTGCAAATATAGGTACATTAGAGAGATTTTTTGTGGAGATCTGTCGACTTTCGAATCGAAATTTGACAGCCCCGTGGCGCAGTTGCTTGCGAAACGAGAGGCCGCGGGATCGATCCCCGCACCGAGACAAATGTTTGTATGATCCACAAATATTTGATCGGGTCTGGGTGTTTGTGAGACCGAAAAGTCTCTCGTAGTTTCTGATACCCACGACACAAGACTTGTATATTAATTTGGGTAAGAACTATGCGTGTGACTGTTGGGTGTATTTATTTATTTATACTTCGTCATAAAATATGACGAATACCGAAAAATATGGGAAATCATCCGACGAGATTTCCCGTATACACTTCCGCTTTATTACCCGGAAAAGGCGCAGGTGAATAACATCTACGAAAACTCAATTTTTCACGGTACGATTGGGTGCTTCCATTCGATTCACGAAATTCTTCACCTTTTTATTCCCGTGATTTCATCTTTGACGTTGGATTATAGATCGAAGTTTTTATCGCAAAAAATCGTACGCGTTACATTATTCCTGTTATTATTTAATCTGTAGGTAGATTTTCGCGACATTAAAACAGCTATATTTCATTCTAAGTGCAATCTCTTTGGTTAATATTGTTTCCTGTTCACATTTCCTAGGTATCGATTAAAAAGTATAATCGAAATATTGCGTTAAATAGCATTCAAAAACAGAATACGAAAATATATTATGATAAATCTATTAGTTTTTACTTTATTAATAAACTTATCATAAAATCATATTATCAAATTATCGTCGTTTTATGCCGGCCAGTTACAAAATCGTAAATCATACCCTTTACTTTTTTAATTCACGTTTTATTGGCTGTTACCGATACATCTTTGCTTTTTATTTGGGCTCGTAAAACTGAGTATCACAGTGTGAGGACGCTATGAGTGTGCAGTTCAAAGAAGCTGTAAATAGTGACACGATGGCTGCACAGACGAATGAGATTGAAGCGACTGTGTGCGATTTCAAAATAGTTGGTAAAATTGTTGTTTGAAAGCTACTAAATCACACAGAAACTCATGTCTGTAGCCTTAAATTGTTTTTGAAGTACAAAATAGGAGGCGAGATTTTTGCAGTTTTTTTGTGAAATTTCTATTGCTTCTAATGAGTATTTCCTAGTGGAAATCCTAAAAATCCTTTGCTCGGGTATAGAACCCAAGAAATCTAAATCAAATGGCAAGGCGAGATTATTTGTTAACCTTTCCTTCTTAAACGACTGCATAAATTTATTAAAATTATGACACAAATATTGATGAAAATATAAAGAAAGCTATAAACATTTTTTTAAATAATAATAGAAGAGACAATAATCAAAACGAAATCATTTATTATAATTGAATAGCGTAAAACTATTATAGGTCACCAATACTCGTAGATGTTATATACCGCTATATTGTTTTATGAATAAGAAAAAAAAATTTCATTCCTTTTAATCATTGTAAACAAAACGTAATTTAATTTGAAAAATCTTTAGCAATTTTTCCAAATTTTTTTCACATCAAAAGAATCCCCGGTATACGTTCCACATCAATGCAAAGTACAAAAATCCAAGCTGGAATTCTTTAATTTCGTACGGACGAATTTAATTGGTTTCCTTTACAAATCTGCCTTATAGGAACGTAATTACTTGTCAACAACAGAAAATTATTGTTACTTAAGATTCATATTATATGAATGCTTTAGATGAATAGCTTTGCGATGTCGAGGTCCGATTCTCAGTTCAGTAGAAATTTTATTGGATTTTTCCATAAGGAAATTTCCAGAATTTACGAGTATAACCATGACCTCGGAAAACAGCAATAGGCTTCCTCCGTGCGAAACTTAAAAGTAGTATTGGCGGAACGTGTATGCAGAAATCCGTTTCTGCACTGCAGAGGTCCGCCTCTGCCTACCCCTTTTTTGACCTCAAAGATAATACAGTCCTGAAGTCTGCCATTTGAATAGAAAACACTATGGAAACTCCGCAAAATTATATCCATTATATGTTATTATTTTTTAGAAGTTATCTAGGCGATCTAGAGGTATCGGGTTCGATTCCCTGGTCGGGAAATGTGTTATTGAGTTTTTCGATTAAGAAATTTATTAGTAGCAGCACGGAGTCTGGAATGGTGCGCGAAAAACGGCAATAGGTTCACCCCTATCACGTAGGACTGATAAATACCTGGCGAAATGTGGGTGCAGAAATGCACCTCTGCCTACTCCTTTGGGGAATACAGGCGTGAGCTTACGTATGTATATATGTATGTATGTAAAAAAATACTGAGAAGTTTTCTTTCTTACGTCTGTCTCTCCACCTCAGATCTAGTTTAGAATTTCCATTCCCAAGAAGCATTAAACAATAAGAGCTTACAATTTTGTTAATATTTCCGCAGCGAATTCCGGCGGATACAATAAATGTCATACCATAGTATTATCACGTGCTAAAATAGACCAACCAGTTTGAAATCGCAAGTGATTTATACACAGTGATGCAAGTCGTAATCTATTAATATTTTGCATAGAGAAGTCTTGTCTGTGCGTCAAACATTGCTAGTTGAAAAGAACACATATAAATTAAAGAGTTACATGAAAAAACAAACAAAGTTAAGGTTAAAATATATTTATATAAGGGAATTAAATTTAATATCTATCCCATGAAGATTTTAGCAAAAAAATTAAAAATAAAATTAAAGAATGTAGCTTTATGAAATTTTTGCAAGCAATTAACGATTGAAAGTGGCAGTTCTCAGCCCGATAGGTAATTGGGAAGAAGAATAACCTAATACAGGCCATAGTATGAGTTGAATCGGATACCCAACTAAGGGCAAAATAATAACAAGATGCTTGTCTAAATTTTTCTGAAAGTATATTTCAAAATCTCTATAAACTAATGTATTTTAATAATGATGAGAAATCCAATAAAAGAACTCAGCGCAAATTCACTAGTACTAGCTGGTAACAACGCAAAATATTTACTATTTGAAGAGCATGACTGATTTGTTCCGACGCCAAAGCACTAAAAATATTATCTTCTAACATCGGCGCGGTCTTTCATGACACAAGAGGACTGTAATTCACGAGATAAGTGCTCCGCGGGGAAGATTGACAATTTTATGTCTAATATTTCCATTCCTTGAGGAAGTGATAGTAAACAGGTTTATATGCCTATTCTATTTGATAGTTAACAAATAAGGAAGACTTACAATGACTATTTTTTCCTATATATTGTTTAAATTTCTTGTAAAATTCCTTGATAAAAAATAAAATATCAAACTCTTTATTGTATATTAAATAAACTAAATACGTCATCATCAGGTCATATATACTCACTGCTGGGCACGGGCGTCCTCTACAACTGAGAGTAGGCCTTAGTATTAGTCTTAGGCCTTAGTCCGCCACGCTGGCTTAGTGCGGGTTGGCGGACTACACTTCTAAGAAATTCCTAAGAAATTTATTGCAGGTTTCCTCAGAAACGAAAGTCAGAACATAAGACAACAAATATATATTATATGCATCATCAACATCATCATCGTCAACATTAGCCCTTATAAGTCCCACTGCTGGGCACGGGCCACCTCTACAACTGAGAGGGTTTAGGCCTTAGTCTACCACGCTGGCCTAGTGCGGGTTGGCGGACTACACACTTAATAAATTCCTAAGAACTTTTATTTCATCACAATTGTAGAGGCTGCCAGTGCCCAGCAATGGGACGTATATGGGCTGATGATTATAAATTTCATATGTCGAAGCGTCGACGCATCCCCACTGTGCATCCAACGTAGGGTATAAATATAGCCGCTCGATCGAGAATGATTCATTCTCGCTCGGCACGCCGGACCGAACGGAACTCTGTACTAAGTTTTTGAAATTACCTCCAGAAGGTTTTACTGTCACTATTTAAAAAACAATAACGCTCAAGACTCTCCGACACATATTTCTTCTCTAGTGATGACTGCCTTCCGAACAGGGTGGTACACTAAATTTTGAAATTACTAAATCTAAGTGATGTATTTCACATTTTAATTTATAGATTCAATAAATATTATTTCATTTCATTTCATAGTACTGAATTTCATTAGTTCTCGCAAATATCACTAAAAAATCATTATCATCAGCCCAAATACGTCCCACTGCTGGGCACGGGCCTCCTCTACAACTGAGAGGGTTTAGGCCTTAGTCCACCACGCTGGCCTAGTGCGGGTTGGCGGACTACACATCTAAGAAATTCCTAAGAACTTTTTAGGTGTGCAGGTTTTATCACGATGTTATCCTTCACCGTTAAAGCAAGTGATAATTCATTGTGAATACATACATAACTTCGAAAAGACAGAGGTGTGTGCCTGGGGTTTGAATCTGCGACAGCCGAAATTCTCGACCGCGTGCCTAAACCTCGGGGCCAACACTGCTTATCACTAAAAATACTTGATGCCTATTTGTATTATTTCACGGGGCGGGTCGTGGCGCTCAACTGCACACGTCAGTGGAGTGCGTACCGTATATTTGTACTCTGTTTTTTTATACCCCGAGTAAAATAAATATGGGACTTGAAGTACTTCGGCAAAGTTAAACAATGAAAATAAACGGGTATCGGCAACCCCTGTTATATAAACGTATCGAGAGGTCTTAGGATCGTTTTTCTCCTGGGCAATGTTATTAGATTTTTGCATAATTATATGTGTGTTAGAAGTTAATGTAACCATAGACTGTTGTTAGATATGTATTATTAAAACAACATAAATAAATAAATACATCCAACTGACACATAGTTCTGATACTAAGATACAAGTCTTGTGTCGTGGTTATCAGAAGCAACGAAAAATATTTTCGTTCTCGCAAACACCCAAACCCGAAACAAATATTTGCAGATCACACATACATTTGTCTCGTTGCGGGGATTGATCCCGCGGCCTTTCATTTCGCAAGCGGGCTGACGCGGGCTGTCAAATACTCGCGCTGTATACTCAAAGGGACACTAGAGATGTATCTATAGGTCTGTGTCTCGTCAGGTATACTCTATTCTGCTGCTAAGAATTTTTTATTGGAAAAACCCAATAACACTTTGACCGTGGATTTGGAACCCGCATTTCTAATCAAATTTAACCCACGGAAACCAATGAGGCAGACGAATATTCAAACGTATGTAAGCCATATAGGTACTAATGGGTAAATCAAATTGAATCTGGAGGCAAAACATCGAACCTATCCGCTCCATTTCCGTTTTCTAATTGGACCCGTCAATTAATTGAATTGGAGCCAATACTGGCTGTATTATAAATGTGCGATCTGGTCCGGTCTTTTAGAACAATTCTAATGTAATTAATCTGAAATAGATTTGGAGGGTTTTATTCACCTCGTGGTCTCGCGGCACAAGTATGTGCCGTACGAACTAGAGGTCCTGGGTTCGATTCCCGGGTCGGGCAGTGTTATTGGGTTTTTCTATTAGGAAATTCTCAGTAGCAGCACGGAGTCTGGAAATATGCCCGAAAAACGGCAATAGGCTCGCCCCCTATTACGTGGGACTGATACATGCCAGGCGAAATGTGGGTGTAGAAATGCACCTCTGCCTACCCCATCAGGGTATACAGGCGTGAGTTTATGTATGTATGGTTTAATTCAACAGAGCGTTACGTTATATGACAATGTATGTTGATTAAGAAGATTAGATAAATGTAAGTGTCGTCAAAGAAAATTTTCTAAGGAATTCATTAATAATTATCTAAGGAAGATAAGTGATAAGTTCTTCTAGCAGTTTTTTGAAGCCCTCTATGGAAATGCTGGAATATCCTGCCCACAATGCCGAAGAAAAATCTACGCCGATATTTCTCGAAGCTCATCAATATTCTCTACTTAAGCCAAGAATTGTCTAAGTAGTGAATTAAATTAATTGTGGAATATGTCTCATCACTTGACATAGTGATCGATAATGCATCCTTACATTATTTATCACACTTCTCTTAAAAGACAGAGAAAAATTATTAAGATACAATCTCATTTTTATAAAACTAAAAGCGACTATTAATCGCTGAATTGTATAAAAAGTTTAAAAAAAAAAAAAAAAAAAAAAGTTTAAAACTCTTAGACACAACAGTAAAAAAAAATTCAATGATAAAAACAACAAACTGTAAACCCTGGTTGTTTCTGGCGCCCACCCAAAATACTTGGCAACTTTCTAACAAACCTTCAACGCATAGACAATAGAAGCTAAATAAGCAACGCTATGTAAATTCAGAACCAGAGGATCACCACACCGGAAGCATTTAAATAGACGGAGAAAAGTAGGCGAGGGTTCTAAAGCAAATACAGTGAGAGTAAATTGGGTAGAATTTACATAACAATGGATGCTTTGTTATGATCAACCAAAACAGGAATAATAGACTGTTGGATAAGGTCGGTGATAGTGATTTTTTCGCTGCTGAATAAAATAGGCCTCCAGTTCAATTCTTCAATAGGAATGATTCCAATTAAAACAACCTGTTCTTCAGTGTCAGAGGAGTTATTGGACAACCCGCACTAGGCCGTTGTGGACTAAGGTCTCAATCCTCTCAGTTGTAGAGGAGGCCGGTGCAGCAGAGGGGCTGTACCAAAGTATATGGACTGATTATGATTGAACCAATTCACCCATTTTAATGGCATTACGAAATGAAATATAAAGAGTAAACGTATTATTTATTTCTATTTTAAGCAATATTTCGTGTAAAGAAAAATGAATTTCTTTATTTTCGATTTAAAATCCTTTCCTGTAGGAACATTTAAATTTCTAGATTGATTTTCGACGGTTATCAATATATTCTTTAATCTGTTTGCAAGACCAAATACCACAAGCAAAGCAGCGCTCACCAAACACGATTACAAAAACGTATAAGCAGTATTTATTTGAATAGATTCTAGTTAAACACACAAAAATAAACCGATGGAGTGAACTCGTTGAGCAAGACGTATAGAGGTTTCGTGCAAACACGTCTATTCACGTTACAATGACGCGTTGCATCGTTAATAGCGTAACAAACTGCCTCTACGTACACCGATGGTTCTTAGTTTACATTCCCCATTGTTTATTTATTTACGTGACGAGTAGCCGTGGATTTCTGCATTCGGCTCGTTGGCGACTTAAAAGAACCAATGCGGTATTTTTATCGGTGACTATAAATCTCATTGTGTGGGCAGAGGCGGGCAGTGTTTATTCTTTGTGAAACCGACCGATCAAGCGCAGTTTTCTTTAGTAAATTCTCTCACTCGTAATCTCTTACACCTGGTAATGATTTAACAGCACCTCACGTTGTTTTTCAACTCGCAGACATAATATTTTATAAATGAGAAACGGTCATGCGCATTGTAAATTATTCAGATTTACATTTTGTTATTAACTTTGATCTGCGCTGTTTTATAATACAATTTTTTGTTGGCTAAACAATAGATTTATATTTTTCATTGAGAAGTGAGCTGGATATCGTCCATCATGTTTTGATGAATGCTAGTGACTCGTAGGTTTTGTGAATCAACTGTTGCGCTAGTAAGTAATTCTGCGGGCCGACCCAACGATTATAAGTTGTGTAATTATTTTGTTTTGTTACAAAGAAACATTTATGTTGATTTCAGTTTTACGTATGAACCATCTTTAGAATTATTTAGAGGTCTGTTTGCTATTATCACTTTTTGGATTTTACATAATTAAGTGACTTCGATTAAAAAGAATATATTTAAAATATTGGTTGTATTTAAGGTAAGTGCTTTAAGCGAACTCTGAGAAAGAAACTAAATAGACTGGCTTAATTTTTTCTAGGGGCCGGGGACTTTAGTTTCGAGACAGTCCATATTCAAACTAAAAGGATCAGCTATTACCATTGTTTGTCGTATTAATAAAAGAATTGAAGTCAGAACTTGCACTTTAAAGAAGCTGTCATAACTTTAAATTTTCTGACATCAAACGAAAGTCAAAGTCGAAATATTTGTTATCTAAAAGATGTTTTTTTGAATCGTCAAATAGATTGAGTCGCGATTTTAAAATATACTACAGCTGTGGAGTAGAAACGATTTAATTATGTGTGTGTTTTTAAGAGTGAGCATATCAGAAGTGGTTAAAAAGAAAAAGAATGAACACGAAGCAAAAAGTCCGCAAATATGCTACAACCGATAACCAGGTGGTAAGCATAGCATTTCCTTCGGAGCGTAATTCGATTGTGAAATTCAACATCTGGTGTTAATATAAACAATTATTCCAAATACTCAGTGATAAATACGAAAAGAAATGCAATGAGACGTCACGTAACGTATTTCAGATACGCGTGGGTCGATATTATCGGAAATAATTGAGCTGTTAACAATTCTATTTTTTTGCTGTTCAAGTCATGGCAACACTAGAGTTTCTTGTCCCTTCTTCTGTAGTAGACACTGCCTTTCAAACAAAGTACATAAATGAAATTGCGGATAAGTGAACTTAAAAGTTATGTTTTACATGTATATAATATTTTTCCATTGCCATTACAAATCTTTTTAGTTCGTATTTAAGACACTGAATACAAGGAAGCTATTCAACGAAAAATATTTTTTATTGATTTGCTGGAAAAAATGGTATTTTTAACGTTTTAGTAACTAAGAGAAATGGTATAAAAGAGAGTGAAAGTCTAAAACATTCAGTGCTATTTTTTTAACTATCGACGTCCAACTTTTGCAGAATATTCTCAACTTTCCAGTATGTGATTAATATTCTACTCTATAAAGTAAAGGAATCCTTTGCAGGCCGAATTTATTTTATTTTTTCCTTTTTAACCCCAGATTCGAAATACAACCCAATGAAAACAAAGACAGATCGAACATCTCCATGCAAAGCATGATGTTCCAAAACACAGAACGGATAAGTAGCTTTTTGGACAAAATTTGCTTATATCTATGTATGTATATGCTCACGTCCGTTCTTATGCTGAGCACGCGCCACTTCTATGGTTGAGAAGTATTGTTGCGGTTCCGAGATAGTTTTATTCATACTTTGAAATCAAGTTGAAGTAATAAATAGGTAAATACTGGGTGTATTTAGGCAAAGGCAAAAGGCACATACAAAATTCTGACCCCACAGTAAGATACTAGTACTTTTTCGTGGGTATAGAAAACCACGAGAGACTTTTCGGTTTCACAAGCACACAGAGTTATTGCAAAATTTACTGCAGTAGAACCTGATCGTGTGCGCGGTGCGGTGAATTTGAATGACTGAAAACGTTACGACTATAGATGTAAAACAACCGATTCAAAACGTTTTAAATAAAATGTTCCAGTTTTTAACCGCAAATAAATCGTTTCAAACGGTTTAAAACTCGCCTACAAAAATAGAAGCTGCACCCCCACTAACTTGATTCGCGCGCCATTATTTTGGGCGCCCGCAACGGACACAGGCCACCGTCCGCCGCCCTTTTCGAGGTCTCATTTTTGCACTGCCCCCGCAGCGCATCCAGAGACCCCAAAGGCCCCAATGAATCGCCTTTTACGACAGGCAGGGGATACCGTGGTGCGATACTAACGCCTTCTTGCCATATGGCAGACTCAATTTGTCTAATACCCATGTCTAATCCAAAAATTAATCACCGTAAAATTTTCATTCCGCCCACAGCAACGCTCAGCTTCGACAAATTTCGCGTCTGAACGAGCAAAATTCCTCAAAAGATAACTTGCTACGTGAAGTTTTTGTTCATTGAACTGAAATAAGGCACAAAGAACAAAGAGCAATGAATAGATCGCGTGAATCTCACAAACAGGGAACGTTGCATGAAACTTGGCATTAGCTCGAATTTGCAACTTTTTGCACTCGTAAAGCTAGAAGTTGGATCCACGTTATTTGCTGCAAAGCACGTACAGTTTCAAACCGTGACTGACGTGTTGAAAAATCCTTTCATTTATTTGATATAATTTTTCTCCTGACAAATTGACGTCGTCCATCAGTGTTAAGTTATTGCAGAGTGCTCTTGGTTAATCAGGTCAGTTTTAATCAAATCAAATCAAATTATCTTTATTCAAATAGACTTTTACAAGTTCTTTTGAATCGCCAATTTTACACTTCTTATTTTTTTTAAACTATTGCCGCTTCGAAACGTGTTATAGCTGTGGAGAAGAAACGGCAAGAAACTCTCTCAGCAACATGTTATTTTGTTTTCCTTTAAAAAATAGCAATATATGTCTGTTTTTTCATTACATTATTTCAATTTTTAATTATACATGTCATAACGATACAAACTGTAGCAACAAAACAAAACTCCGATCAATTCACTTACTCCCAGGGCTTATTATCTTCAATAAAATCTGAAATTTTATAGTATGATTTTTTGTAAAGCTTATCTTTAATTGATTTCTTAAACTTTGTCAAGGGAAGCTCCCTAATATAATATGTACTATACTTATTTCTTTTTAGAAATAAACAAACAAAAACAAAAAATATCTGGAATATGCTTAACTGGAAAAATATTACCAAATTTAATACATAGCATTTTCAGGTCTGTGATCGCAAAGGGTTATGAGAAAAAGCATTTCAACCCATATTTATCCAGTTATTTATCACGTAATAGTGGCCAGGCCTATTAGTTCTAAATAAAAGAAATTAAAGTATATTCAGAGAAGAGAATAATTTATACTAGTTCAAACAATAATCAAATTCTTATAATTGTAATAATCAATTCTAAGAGATATGAACAGAGAATAATGACGCCGTATCATCATGTAATATGAGAATAAAAGTACATTTTTAATATTCGCGATAAAGTGCTGATTAATGTTACAATAATATCCCATTTTCTGTTCGCAGCGGGTTCGGGCGCCTCGCTGTGATCAATCACCGCCAATGTAATTTCTTTGAGTTAGCCCCATACTGTTTCTACAATGTACATGTGGAACAATAACTGCACTATACACGTATTACTTTGTTTTATTTTTTAACTTCTGTGTCTTCGTCTGCGCAAAGAGGAATGAAAGATGTGTCAGTGAAGAACAAGGAATACGTTCTATAGTTAGTTTTGATAGTCCCACAGATTCGTGAAATTGTTTTATTTCTTAATACAAGTTATCTATAATATCCCACTTGTAATTCAAATTCGTTTTGTCCCATTGCGTGTTTAATTTATAAACATAAGATTATATGCAGTCATGCAGTCCTGAATTTAATGATTAGACTATCTCTTTCATCATCATCATCAGCCCATATACGTGCCGCTGCTGGGCATGGGCCTCCTCTACAACTGAGAGGGTTTAGGCCTTAGTCCACCACGCTGGCCTAGTGCGGGTTGGCGGACTACACACCTAAGAAATTCCTAAGAACTTTTAGGTGTGCAGGTTTTATCACGATGTTTTCCTTCACCGTTAAAGCAAGTGATAATTCATTGTGAATACACACATAACTTCGAAAAGTCAGAGGTGTGTGCCTGGGGTTTGAACCTGCGACCGCCGAAATTCTCGACCGCGCACCTAAACCTCGAGGCCATCACTGCTTGAGGCCATGACTATCTCTTTATCGTGAAATTAATCAAATGTGAATAAGAATCGTAATATTTCGTCACTTAGCTTCTCGATTATGTTGTAGTAATTCAACTGAAAGTGGTACCTTTTTTATTTAATGAATAATCATTTAACAAGCTAACATTTAGACAGTAGCTAATTTCTGGTTTCATATTTTCATCTCAGCTAATTTGATTTTCAGCTTTCCATTAATCATTACCACGAAGCCACAAACACAAGATTTACATCCTTCCATTTTACATTAACCGACTTGCTCGTACATTAGGCACAGTTTCTAAATACACCGCAAATTTTGTAGTCAAAAAGTAATATATTGGTCTGTTGTTTCTCTAGTGTGCGTAAATCATACATTTTACTAAAATTACACCGTCTATACCCCGTCGTAATTCCAGTGGCGCAGATGCGGGTAGTTAATCGTTCACAATGTGTTTACCTATTATTAAAACTAACAAATCTGTCGCTATTTACAATCTTTCCGTTCAGGTATGCGGCTCACGTGCGTTTCAGTCCGTTTCACCCACCAGCGCGGTCATGTGATGCGATGTGCTGATGGAATGAAGATTTTCTCTATTCCGCACGTTATTGACTTGCTATATACGTTATTGCAAATATTTCGCGATTACAAATAGAAAACACGCGCCTGTACGCCATGTATCGATAGATAGGCGGAGCAGTGGCGGTACTTCTATAGAAGTCCAAAAGCCCAGCTTGCCTTACAAAATAGCAAATAATAATCTTAAATCCACAAATCTTTATTAAAAAAAATCAATTTGACATGTAAATGAGAATATACTGACCCCACAATAAACAATTATAAACTAGACATTACACAATTAACATGTCACGCTTTTGGGCTTCTATGGAAGTGCCGCCACTGAGGCGGAGGTATCTTTCCGCACTCAACTAACGCCGTTGTAGTCCTGTCTAATACAAGGTGAGTCATTTTTCGGGTACATTTTCTAATAGTAACCCGGAAATTGAACCGGAACCTTCAGGTCGCAAGGTACACACTGGTGCCGCGAGACAACGAAACAGTACCATGAGAAATATCAATGGTATTGACGTTCAACTTTAGACAAAATTACACATCACACACACTTCAGTCTGATTGACGCAGCCGCCATATTTTTTTTAACCCAGTGGGGTGTCTTAAACCAGATGTTTCGTATATTTCTATTCATTGCCTTGGTTGGACCGTTTTCATTCCACTTCTACTGGAATATACTTATGTAGTACATATAAAAAGTAACTTAAGGCATACATTTCGTATACGCAGAAAAAATATTTTATAGTCAACTTTACTAGACCCTTGCAACTCATCATCATCATCAGCCCATATACGAGTATGTACGTCCTATTTCTGGGCACGGACCTCCCCTACCTAATCTAACCTAACCGAGAGGGTTTAGGCCTTAGTCCAACACAGACCCTTGCAACTGATAATAAATAAATAAGAATCAAGATCTAATAAGCAAAATTCTGATCCGTGATATCATAGAGATGACAACACGACCCAAAGCGTGAATTAATACAACAGACACGTTTACGCTCGATATTATTCTTCACAAGTGCGTCAATGTCTAGTCTTTATTAAAGCATAACTTATTCTCTGCTATGAGCTCAGTGACAAAATATGTAATATCTCTCGCGACTTGGACGAGATAATAACAGACTGACGACGATTTTTTATATTCCAGTAATTTAAAGTAGGGGCGGTGTCTGGTAAGCGACTTCTTTTATTCTTCAATATTGCAGTACGTGATAGAATTATTTCTTACTTATTTTTTAATGGTGCTTGTGTATATTTGTATCTGTATAACATATAGCAACCACCGTATATTATGTGCATTTCCAGAAACAGCCAGTAACAGTCGACTGAGTAAGGCATTGGAAATAATGTTAAAAAGGAATAAAAATAAAATAAAAACACATAGTTTTAAGAAATACTTAGCGTCTGTTAGTCACTTGGTCCCTTCATTGAAAACCAGTGCTGCAATACCGTGCAAGCGGAATTGCAGCATACAGCTGAATGAAGGGATCATTGTTGGCCATATAAATTGTATTTCCTAATTATTTATTATTGTATTTTTCCGTATGTTGACCAATAATAAATCTTTTTATTTCTTTCTTAATCAAAAAGAAAAAATTCAAATGTAACAGGCGTAGTCATACACTGTTCAATCTGTTCTATTTTTATTAAAACGTATTGACGTGCCATAAGTGCTAAATTGCCAACATGATAAACAAACGAAAATTTCATTTCATCTTTATTTTTGATTATTCGACATTTTAAGGTCGAAATCCACCGTACTATACATTTTTGATAACTACCGAACCAGAATGGAAAATCAAAACTTAATCTGGTCTGTAAAGAAAAAGAATAACACTACGACATGTAAACTATAATACATTGTGGTCGTTTTTAGGTGAGCTTGCCTTTATAATAGGGACATAGGATTTTAATGATTTTAGGCAATAAACAAACTCTTGATAATATAGTAATATAAACCGTTGTAAAATTACCGCATGATAGTATATACGCATATAAACTTGTCATACTATTTTAAGAAATAATTGCATTCAATGTTTTGGCTATAGCAAACCGAACCAAAGCATTTCTTTGCACGTAATGTTTAAATATAAATTAATTGACCGCCAAAACTCCTCTCAATTTAAATTCTGGCATTACGTTACTCTTTAATGGCTTTAAAACCGTACATTTGTTTGATAAACACGCTAATGATTTATCAAAACATTAACTATTTGCACACCTTAAACATTTTGTGTCTACGAAACAGCAGTAAGTAGCGCGAGATTTATTTTATTGCAAATGTACGTGAACGTACATTTTGCCTCACTAGGTTTGGAGAACATATAGGTACGAGTACTTTTAGCTTCCAAAAAAACAGCAAAGCAGTAAACAGGCAGGAGATAATGGACAAATCGAGTGAGCTAAAACAGAAGGTGCCGTGGGAAAAATACGAGGGCAGTCCGATAAGTACTTAGCCTCACCGCCCGATGGCACCACTATCGTAAGATAAATTTACCATCATGTAGCACATCTTCGTAGACGGCTATTGTCAAAATTTCAGCCGAATTGGATTTGTAGTTTTGTTTTGACCGCGTGTGTAAGCGGACGTGTCCGCGGATTTTCGAAAAATGGAAAAAGAGCAATATCGGCCGGTGATTTGATTCTTGTTTTTGGAAGGGAAATCGCGCAGCGATATCAAAAAGCGCTTGGATGCTGTTTACGGTGACTCTTCTCCTTCAATGGCGACCGTCAAAAATTGGTTTAACGAGTTTCAACGTGGTCGCACGTCAGTTTTTGATGAGCCACGCCCAGGTGCCCCAAAAACGGCTACCACGGAGGATAACGTGAGAAAAGTCCCGATCTTGTATTGGCAGACCGCCGATTGAAGGTGCGCGAGATAGCTGAGACAGTAGGCATCTTAAAAGACCGCGTGGGTCATATCCTGCATGAAATATTGGGCATGAGAAAGCTGTCGGCTCGATGGCTGCCGCGTTTGCTCACTTCGGACGACAAGCGCATCAGTGACACAACTTCAGAGCAGTGTTTGACACTGTTTAGGTGCAATCCGAAGGGGTTTCTGCGTCGTTTCGTGACCGTCGACGAAACATGGATTCACTGGTACACACCAGAGACCAATAAACAGTCGAAACAGTGGACTTTACCCGGCGAATGTGCTCCGAAGAAGGCGAACACTGTCCCATCGGCCGAAAAGGTGATGGCCACCGTTTTCTAGGTTTCACAAGGTGTGATTTACATCGACTACCTGGAGAAGGGCAAAACGGTCACAGGGCTCTACTATGCCGAACTATTGGGCCGATTCAACGCTGAATTGTAGAAAAAACGGCTCCATTTGGCGAAGAAAAAAGTGCTCTTCCACCATGACAACGCACCGGCTCACACCTCCGCCGTCGCAACGGCCAAATTGGTCACATTAGGCTACGAACAGCTGCTCCATCTACCGTATTCTCCAGATTAGGCCCCGTGTGACTTCTTTTTGTTTCCAAACTTGAAAAAGTCCGTCGCCGGACAGAAATTTGAGTCGAATGAGGAGGTTATCGCCGCCACGGAGGCCTACTTTGTAGACCTCCAGAAAACGTTCTTTTCAGACAGCTTAAAGAAGTTGGAGCATCGCTGGGTCAAGTGAATCGAGTTGAAAGAAGACTGTGATGAGAAATAAATCGCCACTTTTCCAAAATTTTCGTTTTTCTTTTGTAGGCTAAGTACTTATCGGACTGCCCTCGTAAACTAACACCCGAAAATTCGCTTGGATTTTCAAACATTTCACCTTCTTTATGTATACAATTATTCCTCAGTCAGACGTTTGCTGCAGAGCTTCGGCTGTAATGTATGTTCCGTTTAAATTTCGCGCATCGAGGCCGCTGCGGCTATTGTTCTGTGATTTACATATTAACTCACCTGGCGTGCAATAAACAATTGTTTTTACTTGCACCTGCCGATTATTTAGTTTACACTCAACTCTTTTGCTAATGTGGTTCGATTTGGTATAGAATATACAAAGAACTTTAGTGTTCTAGTAACAAAATGAATCGGCATTTGAAGTTCACTTGCTGGATTTTATTAACTCTCCTTTAGAAGAGGTACTGTAAGAATTGAACCTTGAGCAGAATGGCTCAATAACTAACATAAAGTTTGCTTCGGAGTTTATCCAATTACTTACACAGAATACAAAGAAATTAAGTACTTGATCATCAGCCCATATACATCCCACTGCTGGGCACGGGCCTCCTTAACAACTGAGACTGACTGACCTAAGAAATTCCTAAGAACATTTAGGTGTGCAGGTTTTTAGGTAATTCATTGCGAATAAACACATAACTTTGAGTAATGATAAATTATGATAATAATAGATAAAATATAAGACTATAGTATACTATTTTCTGTTTTTCTATAAGGAAATTCTCAACGGCGCGGCGTATGCAATTGTGACACCGATAAGCTCGCCCCTTTGAAGTCGGACTAAAACACAAGAGAGGAATTGTGAGTGTAGAAATGCAACTTTGGTGGCGCAGTTGGCTAGATACCAGCTTGCGAAACGTGAGGCCGCGAGTTCGATTCGACAAATGTTTGTGTGACCCACAAATATTTGTTTCCGGTCTGGGTATTCGTGAGACCGAAAAGTCTTTCGTAGTTTCTGATACCCACGACACAGGTCGCGTGTCCTAATGTGGGGTCAGAACATATACGACTGTTGAGTGTGTTTATTTATTTTTATTTATTCATTTTTCGTTAACGTGCAAATGCGAGTCTGCCGACTTCTCTGTCAATTTCAAGAACGAAATCTGTAGGGACATTTTGAAAAGTTTAACTGATTATAAACAGACTTAATGCTTCAAGAATATTCTGTCTTCCAGACTACAAAAATATTTTTAATTTATGTTTTGATAATCTTCAATCCAACTTGTCTATATGAAGACTATGCGGGTGTTCAGATTTATCACGCTGCGATCGCATTAGCCTAGTTAACCACCCACATCCGGCCAGCGAGCGTACCTATGTACATAGTTAACGAGTTAGTTAGCCTTGCTAATAGTTTTGCATATTGCATTAGGCCAAGGACTCCTCGCTCAAAGTATATAGACTGCACCTAGAACATGCGGCAAATTTAATCCTCGCTACATTTTGATTAACGTGTATATCTAGTTTGACAGCCCCGTGGCGCAGTTGGCTAGACACCAGCTTGCGAAACGAGAGGCCGCGGGTTCGATCCCCGCACCGAGACAAATGTGATCTACAAATTATTTGTTTCGGGTCTGGGTGTTTGTGAGACTGAAAAGTCTCTCGTAGTTTCTGATACCCACGACACAAGACTCGTATCAGAACTATGCATGTGACTGTTGGGTGTATTTATTATTAGTTTTAATAGTCTGTCTAGTTTGCTGTAGGTATTTGGTGCGCACGAATTATATGGGTATGATACATTTAAAACTTCGCTGACAAATCTTCAGCATACGGTGCTGTATGTATGGACTGGTCTGCCTGATTTGCTTATTGGTATTTATGAACTTTTAATCTGGTTAAATGTCAGTTTCTCCATTCAAGATTTCTCAATGTTATTATATTTATTTATTAATGTATTCGGTAAATTTGCTGTTTGTATCAATATTGTAAACGATCTCTTGATTAGAAAAGAGCAACACTAACAGAGGTTAGGTGGCTAGGTGGGGTGACGATATTCGCAATGTGGCTGGCAGCGGTTGGATGAGGAGGGCCGAACATCGAGCCCAGTGGCGTGCCATAGGAAAGGCCTATGTCCAGCAGTGGACGTAAGAAAGGCTGCTGATGATGATGATGAACACTAACATAGAGTTTCTTGCCCGTTCTTATCTAGTGATGACTGCCTTCCGAACAGGGTGGTACACTAAATTTTTAAATGGCTGAATCTAAGTGATGTATTTGTCATTTTATAGATTCAATAAATATTATTTCATGTCAATTATACCCTACTATCGCAGGTAAAGTTAACACATATACAAGCTGTACTGTCATACAACTAATGTCACATACACTCAGGCAATTTGGCACGCTAATGTTTCAAACGCACCGCATGCAAATTGAGTGACGAAACGTTGGCTCAACTGCGGGCGCAGTCATTCCGCTGTACATTTGCCATATCATTAGCTAGTTAGCATTTCGCGTACGTGAGATAAGCTGGTAATGAGCTCATTATTATAACAAGACTATTAGTCCAGCAGCATTAGTTCCAGCAGCTTTTATGAAGTC
Source organism: Hemaris fuciformis (assembly GCA_907164795.1). Classification (NCBI taxonomy): domain Eukaryota; kingdom Metazoa; phylum Arthropoda; class Insecta; order Lepidoptera; family Sphingidae; genus Hemaris; species Hemaris fuciformis. The sequence continues at coordinate 14,032,207 of OU015440.1, forward strand.
TCAGTGGCTCAATTTACGCTGGGAACGGACTAAGGAATCATGCCCTGCTCTCTGCTTTACTACCTCTGCAGTCTTAAGCGTAACTAGGGACTGCAAGTTTGACCTTCGCCTCAAATACAAAAACGTATTTGTCACGAGTCTTATGTTTGTTGATCAGAACTACGTGTGTGATTCTTGGAATTTTTATGTCTGTATGCATGTTTATAGTCGAAGAGGAACGTTAATAATATTGTACATACAAACATACATACATACATAACACGCCTGGCTTTCCCCGAAGAGGAAGGTAGACGTGCATTTCTACACCCACAATTTGTATCAGTCCCACGTATTAGGGGGACCGAGCCTTTTGCCGTTTTCTAGACATACTGTTTTACAATGCAATCACAATGCACCATACAGGATGTATTCAGACCGTGATCGGAAACTAAGGCAGGTAATATGTAAAGTGATTACAAAAACCCTGGCGTTTAAAAAATCCCGACAAAAAAATAGACGTTTTCCTAACAACAACATACATTTTATACCTATGGTTGTACACCCTGTATATTGCGGTTACGTTTCTATTGAATTAGATAAAATAGCCCTGCAAACATTGAAAATGTAACCGTAACCCTGGTTTAGTTTTATCAACTAAGCCGTCTTATTAATATACCTACATCGCACTTTTCGTTGCGCGTTCAACACCGAACAAAAGTGCTTCAAAGGCTTCAAATTCTTAATTGAAAATATATTTTTTATTTTTTACAATACCCACTGATAAATTTCAAAAATTTTGTATAAAAGATTTTATTGCACGCGCTCCCTACCAATGCTGATATTTTTTTCATCATCATCATCATCAGCCTCTCTCATGTCCACTGCTGGACATAGGCCTCTCCTATTATTATATTATGTGTGATAAAAAAAAACATCACGCTGTGGTTCCATATTTGTCTACTATAAAAACATTGACTCAAAATCTAAAGCTACTCACTTGTATGATAAGTCCCCGTCATTCCCGTGATGCCATGCGGCCGGGCCGTAGTCGTAGTGGAGTTCGGTGCACTGATAGCCACGTTTGGCTGGAACACGTATCGACATATCTGCCACACTCCCGAGTCACTGTACATGAGGTACCTCCCTTTCACCGGCAGATAAATACCTGCGAACAATTGACACAGTGATTCAGTCTGGCGGCACGCCAAATTGTATTCAACCAATTAATACTCATCAAAAACACAGTTCCGGCGATATATGCCAGAAAATAGTTACACTGTTGCGATTTTGATACTTTGTTTATGCAAATGAAGTTTGTTTTGGGAGAAAATATTTTTTTTTTATTTATAATTTTTATTTATTAAAAACAGATTAAGTTTTACACAATACATCTAAGGATTTGGTACAAGAGTAAAAAGTAAAAACAAGTAGAATAGCAGAGGACCCTGCACTAAGCTAAGCTTGTATCGCAGTGGTCTCAGGTTACAGAAATGAATCATAAGTGTTGCAAATAGTGGCAAACCGTACAATGAAAATGACTAAATTATAATAACAAAATAGAGTAAAAAGTAAATCTCTAAATATGACATGTGTAATTAGAAGTATGCAGTTTATTTGGTTGTCATCAAATTAACCCCGCAAGGGTAATAGCTAGTTTATTAAAAATACATACATAAACTCACGCCTGTATTCCCCGAAGGGGTAGGCAAAGATGCATTTCTGCACCCACATTTCGCCAGGTATGCTATGTATCAGTCCCACGTAATAGGGGGCGAGCCTAATGCCGTTTTTTGGGCACATTTCCAGACTTTCCTTATAGAAAAACCCAATAACACTTTGCCCGACCCGGGAATCGAACCCAGGACCTCTAGATCGCACGGCACATACTTGTACCGCGAGACCACGAGGCAGTCAACATCTATGTACATTTATTTAAAATGTAGTTAAAATTATATTTCTCGACTGGGACAAAGTGTTTACATATTCAGTTCTATATTTGGCAGCACTTCCCAGCTTCTTGTGATCGCTATTAAATAAACAATGTCATTCGTCAATCCGTTCTTGAGACATTATTAAAAAAGCTTTTCATAGAAAATTAATAAGAAAAAATCATAAGAAATATTCCTAAGTTTTAATAATGAATCTACTATTCTAGGTAGTCCTGAAAATCAGAGATCATGTCAACAAAATATATTCTTTGACTCGTGCGTGGTTTTACTAACCCGACTTTGTTTTTTATGTTAGAAGGCACGGATGATAGGTAAGACGTCTTTCTCAGCAACTATAGCGAAATCAATAATATATTGAACACCTATTTGTCTTTATCAAGAGAAATATGTACGTCTCCCTTCGTCACCCGTGTGACGAATTCCACTGCAATTGAGAAAAGATGAGCCCTTAGCGTATGCTAGCGTAGTGCGGGTTGGTGGATTTTACACTAGTAAGAAATTTATGTGAGCGTTTTTGAATATGCGTTTCCTCACTTTTTAAATGATTTTCTTCACTTTTGAAGTGAAAACTTCTTTAGCAGCGCTGTGCACTTTTAGGATTTTTAGGATAGATAAAAAATGTTGAACTCGCGTCAGATCACGTGATCCTGATCGAAAATGCGTAAGACGCATTATGTAATATAAATTGTCATGTTTGTATACGATAGCACTATAAATATTGTATTTTACCACGTAAATGATGGTACTTTTATACTGATAAATAAATAAATTCTTGCGTAACCATTCCAAAATATTCAAAAAGTTCATGTTGAAGTTTTCACTTCTGCCGGCACTCTCGGAGTGCCACCCGTTTTTAAATCAAGTTACCATCACGAATTAATAAAAAAAATATGCATTTAAATTTAAAACATAAAGTTTCTAATAGAAAAGACGTAGTACTCGTAGATTATACCTAGCTACGATGGAGTAGACGTAATTAATTTACGGATAATTCGATTATCATTCTTTTTATTTAAGTGGGTCATCATTCATAAAGATTAATAGAAAGTGCTTGGAATTTGAATAAACAAAACAAATAAAATATGGATGTTTTGTTTTATTGAAATGAAATGAAATTGCTTTATTTGGTCACGTAGGCAATCAAATAGCACTTATGACAAGTCAATACAGAAAAGAAAAATCTTTTATTATTACATTATAATTTAACTAAGTATGGTTCATTTTATATAATTTGTACAAAAATATTTACGGTTTTTTTTTATAATTTATTTTTAGTTTTCATCAGGAAATACATAATATCTTATTATTATTATTTTAAAGTAAATAACGAGATGCACCCTGTGTATTTCCGAAACGTCACGTATTATTTTAATGGTACCACCGGATCCAAACGCGACCCTGTCTGAGAAGACCCGGCGAAACAAACTCAGCGGGCTCACTTTACTACTGGAATTTACGCGGCGCGACCCACACCTGAGTAGATCCAGCGAGTCCAACTCAGTGGGCATGTATTTGGTCCAGTAAGGATAACATAATTATATTATATGACCTGCCAAATAAAAATTGCCTTCTTATTATTTATTTGCTCGAATAGTTACCTAGTTCATACGTCTAAACTTACTAATAGGATTTAATACCAAAAATATACTTAGTCTTCGTATCCTTATTACTTAACACGCGAATGTTTTGGTATTTGGTTACAAAATATGATAGTTATTAAAATCTCAGGAACGATGCATTTATATTTTGACGCCAATTTTCCAAGAGGTGTATGAAATTCATTCACCGGCCATGATTTAGTAACAAGTACTCGTATTTATAATATTGGAATTCTGACAACAAATACACTGCATCGTAACAGGAGCACATGATAAAGTAATTTATGGAAGAGAGCGGAATCTCAAGTAAACACCCGTAATCCCTCAAAGCGAGGAGCATAAACCCTACAAGTCATTATAAGTTTTCGTATGTATGTTAATTAATCCTTAATGAGCCTGTGAATAACTGCCTATAAAATTTTGAGTATAATAAGACATGTAATGAAGTGGATCTATGATCAAGTAGAGATTTTAGTGTCGAGTTTTTTATTATGACTTGTTGAGAGAGACAAAAATAATGTGTGTAGTCCACCAACCCGCAATAGACCAGCGTAGTGGACTAAGGCCTAAACCCTCTCAGTTGCCGTGCCCAACAGTGGAACGTAAATGGGCTGATGATGATGACGATAGAAATTTATATTGCTGCAAACTTTAAGACCTAAAACACGCAAGAGCTGAAAATAAAAGAATAGCAATCCTGTATTGGCATAATTTCAAATTAAACAATGCAACGGATTGCATTATCACAGTTGGTACAAATGTATCTACTCACTCTACTAGCGTGGACAGAAATAGCCAACGGGCAGCGACCCCAGCGCCAAGCGTTTCTAATTAATAAACTCAGATGTTAATAGTATTATAAGCGGATGAAATGAGATTGAAAGCACCTATTTTAAAATTTAAATATTATAATGATAAGAATTCTAAATTAATTCACATTAATACTACTCAGTGTTCGCCTAATTAATATAGAAGTATTATGTATTTAAGCAGTTGATCAGTACAATTGAAATCAGTTGTTCAAATATATTTTGTAGTAGAAGACATCTTGTTTAATTAACCTGTATTTTTTTTGATATGATCCAAAAGAACGTAAACTTATTTAAATATCATCTTAAGCAGAAACTTTATCATACATCGTTAAACTTGGTAATATTGAATCATGTGTAACTTATAGAAAAGTTTTGGATTGCGGATTTTTATTTAAATTCACCTATTTGTATCTCTTTTCTCAAAAAAAAAATAACAAAAATAATTAAAAAGAGACCTGTAGATCGAAAACAATTAATTATTTTTTACGAAAGTTGAATGTAATTTGCTGATTTCAACGTCATCATCGTTTGCGAACATCAACTAACTTTAAAACTCGAGATCGATACCGCATTTCCTTGGAATATATTATTCATTAGGAAGAACGCTTGGGAACTCCGCCATTTGAATATGCTATCATAAGGCAAATCAAACTCGCTGCTAACCTAGTCACATAATTGGCACTCTCTGGAATACGACTTCAAAAGCTAAGGAGTAGTAAGTGGTTGTCGCATATTTTGCAAAACCATGGTTGAACATTTATTAAAATAAAGAAGTGAGAGATTCAGCAGTGAAAAATCGTGATACAAAGGTAATAAAGGGTAAAAATATATATAGTTTAGGAATAATGAGAACCCTTATAAAACAATGTAACATGATTTCAATAGAACATTTGCAGACACTAGAAATTATTTAAATTTTACTCCTTAAGGTTCGTTTTCGCAGGTGCGTTTGTTGAAACGAAAGAACAATTATTTTTATAATTTATTTTAATCATAAAAAACACGGAGAATTTACCATGATGATTCTATAATTTTCGTCCCTAAGAATCTGTTGAAAGTGTTATCTTTGGACTTCTTCCAAAAATGAGACAGAGACGGATCATTTTAAGGGATTACCCTCCATCTGTAAACATCAATAAAACTTTAGAAACAATATGCAAGAATTTTAATTAAAGTATTCAAATATCTAAACTAATTTAATTAAATAGAATACAAAAGGCGCAATACACGGTTCATTTAAGAAGCAAAGCTGAAATTGCTGGCATGAACTTTACATTTGGTAAAGGCTTGCTTTATACTGCAAATAAAACTGATTGTAAATATTAAAACATTAAGGATAAAGCTAAAGGTATTAAAGATTATCAAATTCATGAGGTTTTAGTTATTAAGGATCATAGTCTAAATAAATAAATACACCCAACAGTCACATACATACAAAGTTCTGACCCCACACTAGGATACAAGTCCTGTGTCGTGGGTATCAGAAACTACGCGAGACTTTTCGGTCTCACAAACAACCAGACCCGAAACAAATATTTGTGGATCCCATAAACATATTTTGTCTCAGTGCGGGAATCGAACCCGCGGCCTCTCATTTTGCAAGGTGGTTGCTAACTGCGCCACGGGGCTGTCTGAGTCACATTAGTTACATTTATTTTATTGGATCAAATAAGCTAACAGAATAATGGATTATATTATTATGTCTGAAATTTGAGAGGCCTCTTTAAAAAAATAGATAGATGCTTTAAAATTTCAACGAAAGAAATCAAATCATTTATTTTTGTTAAAATTCACGCACCTGCGAGGAAGCAATTTGTCACATTATATCACTCGATGTTTTTTTTCATAAAGTCCAATATATCTGAAGATAGATCTTTAGACGAAATATTTATTACCTTATCTTACATTCTATTTTAGTTTGCCTCGCCCAGACGATTATAGTCTATTGCAAAACAACAAGAGAAACGTTTACAATAAAATTTTAAATTCATTGTGAGAGAACCCTTTAGTTAAAATGAAGAACTGAATCAGTCATATGTATGATAACATTACGAAGTTGAACGAACTTATGATATTAAATAAATATTATTCTATATTAATGAGTGTGTGACAGCAGATTAAAATCTGAAACTGAAGATTTAATTTCTTGAGGACTTGCCAAAACAAACCACATTTTCGTATCTATACAATTTGAATAGCAATTACGCAAATTCTTAAGTAATTGCCGCCAAACGGGTTGTAACTATTAGTATCAGTTTCAAGGCTGCAATTGATCCATCATTAGGAAAACAGCATGCAACATCTATAAATACAGCAATTAAAGACGTAGACAAATCAATCGGTGCTCCCTTACAGAACGTACAGAACACGTAAACGGCAACACCTAACAGTTTTATGATATACATTCAAAAATATCCAGGCGTGTATCGTTTCCTCTGTACGCACAAATCACTCGATGTACTTAAAGTAAATAAACAAAACGCGCACGATGTTACGTCCCTCGTTCTGACACATGTCTGACGCGCCAATAAATATGAAGCTCAATCGATAATGTATATCAATGTTTACGCTGTATTGATAACATTATTTGACAAGGTAGTCAATAGAATTACAAATGTTATGCTATTATTGACTTTGGTTTAGTATTTTTTTTATTATGTTTTTGATTGATGATTTTTTATGGTGGTTATTCTGTATAAAATTGTGCTTTTCACAGATAAGTAAGTAAAACTAATATGGATACAGGTTTTAGGCAGTGGCGGTACTTCCATAGAAGCCCAAAAGCCAAGTTTGCCTTTCAAAATTCCGAATTAATATTTTTAAGCTTTAAATCTTTATTTAACAAAAGAAATTTGTTAAATAAGGACCCCACAATAAGGAAATATAAACTAGATATTACACAATTAACGTTTAACGCTTTTGGGCTTCTATGGAAGTCTCGTCACTGGTTTTAGGACATTTTGACATGAAATTTTAAAGGAATTCTACGACGCTTCAAAGCTAAATTTAGATTTCTTCATAATCATCATCATAATCCCATATACGTTCCACTGCTGGACACGAGCCTCCTCTACAGAGGTCTTTAATAAAAATTAATAAAGTCTAGATGTGAATAGCAATGCAATTTAGTAAAGTAAAGTAAAACATAAATAACAATGTCCTTTTCGAATTACCTATGCATACAATTGTAACCATTAATCAACTGTAAACAATGGAATTAGGAAAGCAAGTAGCAGATATATTTGCTGAAGCGCTGAGCACTAATGTAAACAGGTGTTGCAATCACTGAACGTGCCTTAGTTAGTGGAGTCTGGTGACAACTATTGTCTTTAACGAGTTCGATTCCATTATTTCCAGTATTGTTCACACTAACAAAAGCGCTATCACATTTAGAAGCAATGTATTCATTATCAGTAGTACTAACAACACCACTGAAGCTGTAGATAAAGTCACACTCTATATTCAAATAAAGAACATCAAAGTGTCTGAAGTTGACATAACGCATAGGAATACCACGTGATCACCTTTGTGAATTTTATATACTTTGATTTTGTTTATTTGAGATTATTGTCGTATGACTTTTTTAGGCTCTCTGATCATTGTATAAAGCAGAGTGTTCTAGTTCTGAAATGACGACTCAATTCAAAATTTCAAAGTAAATTGGAAACTGACTTTGAAAAACTGCTGGTAGTTTCGCGAATGCTATCCCAGCTTACCCGGAAATTAAAGCTGATGCTCTGAATCAAAAATTGAAAAGTGTTTAGGTGTCGTAAGTGCAATTTGTTTTGTAGACCTACCGTAGCAATGCCACAATTTATATTCATATATAATTGTTTCTTTTATAACTCACTGATGTACAATGCTCTTTTAATTTAAGTAAGGGAGAAAAACGATTTACTAGATGCTCATTAACGCGTCTGTATCCCTAACAAGGACGAGGTGCATTGTGAATCGACGTAAATAAATAAATAAATAAATACACCCAACAGTCACATACATAGTTCTGACCCCACACTAGGATATAAGTCCTGTGTCGTGGGTATCAGAAACTACGAGAGACTTTTCGGTCTCACAAACACCCAGACCCGAAACAAATATTTGTGGATCACACAAACATTTGTCTCGGTGCGGGGATCGAACCCGCGGCCTCTCGTTTCGCAAGCTGGTGTCTAGCCAACTGCACACCAATTGTATTCAAAGTTCACATGTAAGTGTATTAACGTTAGAATTTACATACATACAAACATAAACTCACGCCTGTATTTCCCGAAGGGGTAGGCAGAGGTGCATTTCTGCACCCACATTTCGCCAAGTATGTATCAGTCCCACGTAATAGGGGGCGAGCCTATTGCCGTTTTTCGGGCACAATTCCAGACTCCGTGCTGTTACCGAGAATTTCCTAATGGAAAACCCAATAATACTCTGCCCGACCCGGGAATCGAACCCAGGACCTCTAGATCGCACGGCACATACATAGTCTAGAATTTACTAATGGATAAACACAATAACATTTTGCCCGACCCGACAATGGAATCCGTCTGGGTTCGTACTGCAGACTATAAGGCCATAAATAACACAAAAAAATTAAAAGGATCCTAACATCCAAATTATTGGGAGTTGTTTAAAAATTAGAGTGACCTATATTGCTTCAATTTAAATAATGCACAACAATTTAAGCCATTGTTCACGATTGCCTAGTGATAACACTATTTAAATGATTATGATTAAGATATTATTCATTCTGCCTCATTAATTAAAGTGATTCATGGCCAAAGCTGAGAGATAAATATTATAAGTTATTCATTTCTATTAACAAAACAAATTCATTCATGTTCTTTAATTTACATTGCCTCGTGCACTGCCAAGGATCTCTTAAACTTTCAATTTTATTCCTTCGTCGAGTGTTGTTTGCAGTTCAGTGGGATTTTCCTGGGACCCGTTTATCGGTAAATCGTGTTCTGAGTTCGGATGCAGTACTGGAGACTTTGTATTGTCAATGGCTCTTTACTTGAGACGGATTTAACTTCACCTGCAACTGAGGCTTTTAGGGCTTATCGAACTTTTACTGCAAATGTAGGAGTATAATAACTCTTTTATTACTTTTTAATTAGGATTTTTGTTAAATAATATCGTATCAATTATTTTAGTTGTATAATTTAAATAGCCAACCCGCACTAGGCTAGCGTGGGACGTATATGGGCTGATGATGATGATAACTTAAATAAATGTGTCTTTTTTGGTTTAATACATTATTCCCTGGGAGTTATACAATTTTTAGTCTCTATTTCCCTTTTTCTCAAGTCTAATGAAAATTTAAAAGAGGGGGAAAGAAGATTTAATTCATTGAGATGTCAAGGAATTTATATAGTTGACTTTTCCAACTACAACAGCATATTATGAATAAATGAATCTAATGTAAGCCAGAAAATCATTATATTATCCACTTAGTTGGTGAATGACGATGCATCTGTAGACATTTTACGTATGATTAGTGACTTAGTATAATGACACTTATTAGCGGGAATGATGAATGTCAATGTACAAAGGATGTTATTGAGCCAAATCTGTATGTGAATAGCTTCTATTTCGCACGTGATGCGCTGTAAATTAATTAACGTGACATTTGAAAGCGGAAAGCTACAAAACATTTTGGTTTCCTCTGAAGGAGCAATTAAACAATATTAAGAGTTTCACAGCATATTTCATCTTTATATTTACCTACATATAAATTATTTTTACACACTGACGCCTGTATTCCCCTTGTCATTGTATATGTACGTAAAAATATATAAAACAAGAAGCTAGAAACGAACATTCTCTTACAGTTTTCTCAAATGTTTGTGTGATCCACAAGTATTTGTTTCGGGTCTGGGTGTTTGTGAGACCGAAAAGTCTCTCGTAGTTTCTGATACCCACGACACAAGACTCGTATCTTAATGTGGGGTCAGAACTATGTAAGTGACTGTTGGGTGTATTTATTTTATTTAGTTCAAGCTATTATGAAGCTTATTAATGGACCTATGAAATAAACAATAATAAATAAATAAATACACCCAACAGTCACATACTTAGTTTTGGCCCCCACTAAGATACAAGTCTTGCGTCGTGGGTATCAGAAACTGCGAAAAAATTTTGGTCTCACAAACACCCAGACCCGAAACAAATATTTGTGGACTACACGAATATTCGTCTCGATTCAGGGATCGAACCCTTGGCCTCTTGTTCCGCATGCTGTTATAATGTTAAGAACAAAAAGACGTTGCGTTGCTTACACATAGACAAACATGACAAGATTGTTATTTCAATAATAAAAAATATTTTAATCGAAAACATAATTGGGTGTTGCAACAATAATACGTAATTTATATTCTAAAGCGAGGCACAGGTTGAATATACTTCATTACCTGCTAAAATAAATCATAATTACTCCGTGCCAAAGTGTTTCGCGATATTACAAATGGCGACTCAATTAACGCAAATTGTTACGTCAGCAACTCGAGTTTAATTACTTTGAGAACAGATTATTACTCTGTAATATAAAGTAAATTATTGGACTTTTCGTAATATATTACGCTATAAATATATTTTTTACAATGCTACGTTAATGACGTTGTACTAATGGTAAGTACCATACTAAAGTTTTCTATTTAGTGTCTCATGGCGCCGTATGTTAATTATTTTATTTATTTATTTAAAAAGGCAATAATATTTTCACATTGGGCAATTGAAGTTCTATTGATTCAAAATCATTTAACTTTAGCTGATAAAACTCATTAAAATGATAGTACATACCCATGTATGTATGAAAAAGCGACGAACGAGAAAGAACTCATAAAATGTCTCATAGCAACAGTCATCATCAGCCCATACACGTCCCACTGACGAGCACGGGCCTCCTCTACATCTGAGAAGGTTTAGGCCTTAATCCACCACGCTGGCCTAGTGCGGGTAGGCAGACTACATACCTGGGAAATTCCTAGGAACTTTTAGGTGTGCAGGTTTCATCATGATGTTTTCCTTCGCCATTAAAGTACGTGACAATTCTTTGTGCATACACACATAACTCCGAAAAGTCATCATGTGCCTGGGATGTAAATCCTCAAGGCCATCATGACTTATATAGCAACAGTATAGCAACTTATAGCAACAGAATACTACAGAGTAGACTCACCATCTCCCCCTTCAATGTGCACCCATTTCTCAGTGCATACTGCCGCTATCCACAAGAACGTGCACAATCCCACCAGGACTGTGCACGCGAATAATATCCGCCTCTCAATAACCAGTGCTTGCAGGAGCGGCCTTCGTTCAGCCCCTACCGACGACGCCGTCGACATCTTGTCCGTCTCCATCTTTATATCTGCGAAGAAAGAAGCTACATTAGTACTACTTTCAAGAAGAAAAATAACTTTGATAATGCTTTACAAAAATATTAAAGAGGTTGTGAACTGGAGACTAGGTGAATGTCCAAAAAAGCGTAAGGGGCATCTCCAGCCCTCCCAATTTGGAGGGGAGTCCACAGTCGGACGGTGCGCAGGGCGGCAGTGGACCATTTAGGGCGTTTTTCGACCTGAGATGCCACAAAACCGCCCTAAATGCGCGAGATGGTCACCGAGAGGTTTTAAGAGATAGCCAGAACTACTTGCGTATTGATAATAGTAGACCCTATCGATGTGCACGGCAGGATAAATAAGATTACTCTGTGATTGCTCTAATCCGAAGCCGGAGTGTTATAGCTATAGATACTAGTTTAGTTATGCAAAGTAAGCTTGTCAAGTAATGTGATCTTCTGTAAAACTACTTGAACAAACAAAAATTACTTTTAACTTCACTTTGATATAAAGAAGTTGAGCGGTTCAAGAATAAAACACATTTAAGATGGCAACGCATGGTCAAACCGCTGGTTCCTGCGTCCATTTCTTAACATATGTCTCTTTAATAAATAAATCTATAACTTTAATAGTATTCAACAATGACGTCTTTCCCCGACCTTGTCATCGATGAGTGACTGATACAATGTTTGTACAATATGTCAGTGCACTTGTCTGTCAGTTTTAATTCTACGGCGTGAAATGTTCAAAGTGATAAAGCATTGGAATTAGATCTCCGTGGGAGCGGGCCTATCTGTTAATTTGACAGCGTTTAAAACAGAAATAGCTCGTATATTCGTTCCGGAATGTGTTACCATAGCATTCTTCCTGTATGCGCTGAACGAAAGGAGAAATTTCATTAATGTTTACGTTCCGTGCGAACGATAAAGGAATTCTTATGGGAGCCCTCTTATATTGGAATGTGTCGCGGATATTTTAAGCAACGTCCGTAGCTGAGAAATAACCACTATAGTCTAAAGCTATTTCATTCCAAATATTTTCATAATCGATGTTGCTATGTAGTAATAGCTCCCAATTCGTTACGAATGCATAAAATGTAACTTCAAAAATTATACGTCTGTCTTGGATTCAAACTCGCACCGCCGAGCTCAAGTTTTAGTAGGTCGTGTACCTAACTAACATAACCTTCTTGGCTATTAAATTTTTATACTATTTCACAAGGAACCAATAACCACCGTGTTACTCATCTCTTATGATCGTGTTAATATATTTATATATAAAAATTACTTGTCACGTTGTTTGTCCGCGATGAACTCCGAAACTACTAAACCGATTTAAACTTTTTTTTAAATGTGTGTTTTGTTCCAATTGAAGAAATAGGATAGTTTTTATCTCAATTTATAATTTCAATATTATTTTCATTCATCATCAGCCCGTATACGTCCCACTGCTGGGCACGGGCTTCCTCTACAGCTGAGAGGGTTTTAGGCCTTAGTCCACCACGCTGGCCTAGTGCGGGTTGGCGGACTACACACCTAAGAAATTCCTAAGAACATTAGATGTGTAGGTTTCATCACGATGTTTTCCTTCACCGTTAAAGTACGTGATAATTCTTTGTGAATACACACATAACTTCGAAAAGTCAGAGGTGTGTGCCTGGGGTTTGAACCCGCGACCGTCGAGATCCTCGACCGCGTGCCTAAACCTCGAGGCCATCACGACTTAATATACTTAATAATATTATTTTATTGCGAATTATTTGCTTACTATCTGAGTCATAATTATCTGTTAGTTCGATAAGATTCTAACAGATGGCGGTGTATTGAATTTTGATAAAAACAAGACCAGTGGAATAAAATTGAATAAAGAGCACTATACCCATGCGAAGTTGGGATGGGCCAATAGTATGTATATAAATATAATATCTTATTCATCAACCCGCCTTCAACATGTAAACACTATTCAACAGTATTAAACCATATTTCACACGGACCGAACTAAAAGTTATTCAGATTCCAAAGTTTAAGCCAACAATATTCCAAGCCACAATAAGGTTTCAAGCTGCGGTTACTCCTCAGAGAAACGGCACATACAACAAAACCAAAATGACGTAGACAAAGCTCTATGTATGCAAATATGGTCGAAGCTGGGGACGGGTTGAGACGAAGTTTTATGAAAGGGATCAAGGATTTCCTTAGATGTTTACATATTCGGGTCAAGCTCAATATTATTTGTTTATTTTATGATCGATATTGTAATAGAATTATTATAGTTTGATACGTGGTGTAAAATGCATTCGAGGTTCAGGGGCAAGCACTTTGGCTGTTGCAGGTTCAAATCCTAGGCATGCACATGTCGCTTTTCAAAGTTATGTATATGTTATGTAAACAATCACGCACTATAACAGTAAATATAAGCGAGGCGACTTCTACATCAAAATTATTCAACTAAGAATTTCTTAGGTATAAGTGACAACTTCGACTTCCGAAAGGATTGCTTAGTAAACTTAAGGCTTAAACCCGCATACTAGAATAGGCCTGTGCCGAGGGATGAATACGCCTCAATCTCACACTCTAAAAACATCTTTCCGATGTTAATAAGATATAACGACTCCAGATAAAGAATTAATTAAAACACATTTAAATAATATTAAACAAATACACCAGTATCAGAATATAGGAGAAACTTTTCGGTCTCACAAACACCCATACCCGAAACAAATATTTGTAATCACACAAACATTCGTCTCAGTGCGGGGTACGAACCCTCGGCCTCTCGTTTCGCAAGCTGGTGTCTAGCTATATGCGCCACGGGCTGTCGACCAAGTTTAAAAAATCGGGATTGAAAATAATAGCAATGTTATTTACCTGGACCAAGCATTTTATTTCTACGAAATAGACTATATAATTTTATATCAGAACGACCAGTGTAATAATGCTATATGTTCATGAGTTAGAGCGAGGTTTTCACCAGTGGCCAGTTTCCATAGAAGCCCAAAAGCCCAGTTTGCCCTTCAAAATTCCGAATAATATTTTTTAGGCTTTAAATATTTATTTAACAAAAGCAATTTGACATATAATCAGAATAAAACCCCACAATAAACAATTATAAACTAGAAGTAGATATTACAAATTAATATGTAACGCTTTCGGCTTCTATGGAAGTACCGCCCCTGGTTTTCATTCCTCTCCATTCGCGAGTCGTAATGAAATTTGATGCAATAAAAGATTAAATAAAAAATTCTGAGGAACATCTTTCATTGTTTCAAGACATTGACAAACAACATCGGTTATAACCGGGGTGTGTTTCATTTCGCGCATTTTTTTACAAAGCCAAAAAACGGAACTCATAAGTCAAGCTTAACAAAGAACATTTTGAGTAAAATAAATAGCATTTGTTCGAGTTATACTTTCGTCTGCCAGTTGTGTTTTGTGAACAGTTCTTTTTTATAACTAGGCTTTACATTTATACCGATAGGCCTTAAGTTCTGCAACACTATAAGGGGTAGACATATGTGCGTTAATCCTCACAGAACGTAAAAGTCTCTTAGATGACAATAAATTAATGACATTTTTGTGCTGATTTCCGGAATCTCTACTGCTTCTGAGAAATTGCTTAGAGTACTTTTCTCGATCACGCGGCGTCTACTTATGCATCGGGACCTTCGAAGCAGATGATGATTTATTAATTATTAATCTTATCATCCATGACGGGTGGATGACCTAAATCAAACACTTGTAATTCTTTTCTAGCACGAGAAAATACACCAGCTACTACACTAAAATATAAGGCCCGGTGGTAAAAATGACTATCTCAGAACTCGTTTTTATCCGGGCGGGTAGAAATCTACCGCCATTTACAATGATATCCAATCCAATCCAATCCATCAGCCAATGGAAGTCCACTGCTGGACATAGGCCTCTCCCAATGATTTCCACAGGGACCTGTTGGAAGCAGATTACAATGATAAATACGTTTTTATCGGAAACATATATTTTGACTGCCTCGTGACTTCGTGGTACAAGTATGTGCCGGGCGATCTAGAGGTACTGGGTTCGATTCCCGGGTCGGGCAAAGTGTTATTGGGTTTTTCCATTAGGAAATTCTCGGTAGCAGCCCGGAGTCTGGAATTGTGCCCGAAAAACGGCAATGGGCTCGTCCCCTACTACGTGGGACTGATACATACTGGCGAAATGTGGGTGCAGAAATGCATCTCTGCCTACCCTTTCGGGCAATACAGGCGTGAGTTTATGTATGTATGTACATATATTTTTAGAACTACATTTTTATAGAATCAATCCGCAACTACCAAAAGTCAGACCACGTCGCCCTATATCTATCTCTAGCCTTTTATAACACATTTTAGCAATTCAACTAATACAGCTCCTTCTATAATGGTTATATCGTTGGCTAATACAATGTAACCCGTGAAAAGGAACGTGTTTTATCTTGACTGCCAATGTAACGTACTGTAAAGTGCCAACTCGTTAATGAACCACGCGATGTATGAAATTTCTTACAGTTAGCAGGCCAAGTGAAATTAGTCGTGGCGAGAAGCGCTTGAAATAATGTGCCGGCTTTAAAAGATTTGCGCTGTATATTATTTAAATGCATATTCTAAATTGTGTAACATCAGTTTCAAAGTGAAGATTATCTTTAATGAACGCATCAATTAGAAGTATTGTGAATGTTTAGTCTAAAGCGTTTAAGAAGCGATATATTTTAGAGAGTTTTTTTAGATTTTGCGCTTTGGAACATTGAAAAGAAATACGCTTTTTTGAGTGATGCTGAAACGAGTATACAATAGTATCCTATTACTATAGTCTAATCTAGGCCTATGTCAGTAATGTTTATCGAGTTTATTCAACTTAAGTCACTGGATTTCATCAGCTGCTTTAACTTTCTAAGAAGGACTGCGTAGTTCTAACAATTAAATTTTACCGCGCGGAACAATTATGTGCTGTTCTTTTATTATAAAATTCTAGCAGCAGCTCGGAGTCTGGAAATGTTAGTTCTGCACGCATCGTGCCATAATAAGTTATCATGTATTAGAATTTTAATTTACGGTAGTGTAATAGAGTTCTATTGGTCCAATAGACACTAATAACTAATAGCTGTCAACCCGCAGTAGGCCAGCGTGGTGGACTATCTGCATATATGGGGCGTATACGTACTGCAGTTCAGAGTGTCTCGACTCCACTCCAAGATTTCGCTGTTTTACAAAAAATATACGTAAAATAATACTGTTTGCGTTCAGTCAGCGAGATTGTCGGAGACCAGGGCATGTAGTAGAAGACAATATATTCAAAAATTTCAACATGATTATTTGAAGTCGTGATGGCCTCGAGGTTTAGGCGCGCGGTCGAGAATTTCTGCGGTCGCAGGTTCAAACCCCAGGCACACACCTCTGACTTTTCGAAGTTATGTGTGTATTCACAATGAATTATCACTTGCTTTAACGGTGAAGGAAAACATCGTGATAAAACCTGCACACCTAAAAGATCTTAGTAAATTTCTTAGGTGTGTAGTCCGCCAACCCGCACTAGGCCAGCGTGGTGGACTAAGGCCTAAACCCTCTGAGTTGTAGAGGAGGCCCGTGCCCAGCAGTGGGACATAATTGGGCTGTACCAACATGATTATTTAACGTTTTAGGATAAGTCTGATCAGCCAATATATTGTGTTGGCGGACGACTGATCACTAAGATGAACCATAATAACCATCTTTCGTTTTAAAGCTAGGAAACTTACTTAGCGACTACTAAAATTCAGACGTCCGTGCATTTTAATTTAATCAACATGTTATTTCATTTCATCTCTGTGGCACTGCATCTGAATGTAGCGAGTATTGTAATTTCCATGTCTAAAATAACACGCTAGAATTTCGCAGAAAGTTAATTTAACTACCGTAGTTAGCACCTCACAACTAACACAGCGCTAAGCTCATTTCTGCGTGCCGTTGGCCTGTTTATTTTCCTTTTATATGTAACCCTGTTTTTCACAGTTTTCCGCAAATGTTTTGTCGGAGTTTAAGGGATTTCCTTATTAAAAAATTTAAATTCTGGCACATCACACAAATTTCGTGTGTTTGATTTCAGAATACAATAAAAAGTCTCTAAAAATTGGCTTAAAGAGAAAGAGTAAATGAAAACGACGGTAAAATGGAGTTCGTATGTTCGTTACTCAATCACTCGAAAGAGATCTGGATGAAAATTTACAACAGGTTTATTATCTGGATTTATCAACAGGATACTATTAATTTCGAGATAATGTACGAGTATATTGCCATTACGGCAATGGTTAGGGAACATAGCTCGTAGAACCGACGGCCGCTGGGGCAGAAAGGTTCTCGAGTGGAGGCCGCGTACCGGCAAGCGCAGCGTTGGACGTCCATCCACAAGATGGACCGACGATTTAGCGAAAATCGCGGGAAGCCGCTGGATGCAAACAGAGCAGTTTAGAAGTCTTCGGAGGAGGCCTATGTCCAGCATTGGACGTCTTTTAGCTGATGATGATGATGTATGTAAAATTGTTCATTGGTCTATAAACTAAAGAACAAATCCACTTGGAAATTGGTTTCGATGTCTGCTACGTCAGAAGAAGTCACGGGCAAAGTCTAGTTATAAATAAATCAGTTACGTACTACTACAATATTTACGTAATTCAGAAAGTTTTGTAACAATGTATAAAAATCGCGACCGCTAATGAAACTAATAAATTATGACTCAACGGAATTTCCTCTGTGACTATAATTTAATGTCCGCGCTTATATTTCTCGCTGGGCGATATTAATAATGTCGCCGTTGGTATTCCTGCATTTTTCATTGTCAGGGGCGCTAACTCAATACTATGCTGCGATAGTGCCAATTCCATGGTCTGTAAAACTAGTGAACAGTCATAACATTGTAAGAAATGTAGATTAATTTGATAATTTTCATAAAATTTACCGGTTCAAATAAAAAATAACATAAAATATAAATAAATACACCCAACAGTCACATACATAGTTCTGATCCCACACAAGTCTTGTGTCGTGGGTATCAGAAACTACGAGAGACTTTTCGGTCTCACATACACCCAGACCCGAAACAAATATTTGTGGATCACACAAACATTTGTCTCGGTGCGGGGATCGAACCTGCGGCCTCTCGTTTCGTGTCTAGCCAACTGCGCCACGGGGCTGTCAAATATTTTAATTTTTATAATGGCGGCAAAGTGATGACATCGCATTTGATGGTAAGAACACACAAATTCACGCTTGTATCGCCGAAAAAGGGGACTGAGCTGCATTTCTGCACCCACGTTTCTCTAGCTAAGTTTGAGTCCCGTGTAATAATAAGCCTTTTGCAGTGTTCCGCACGTATTCAGACATCATGTTGCCAACTAACGGAAAACCCAGTAACACTGCCCTACCCAGGCATCGAACTTAGTACCCCTGGATCGCACGGCACGCACTTGTATCACGAGACCACGAAACAACCAAGTACGGAAAACCGGCGTCGTTCAAACGGCATCACGTCAAGAGAGATGTCCTTAATAAGAGAAAGGCAACAGATGACAAAGAATTTAATACACTGTTCAAACACGTAGTTCTATCATACATTTCGCTGTTTTATTTACCAAACCCATTAGGCCTCGAAAGATCGTTGACTCAGCCAAAGCGTAGGCTCAGATTAAAAATAAAATGTAATAAACAGCACAGCTCATTAATAAATTAAGTGGTGAAGAATAATTTTATTGCCAACACGTTACTACACGATATTCGTCAGTTCCTGATTTATATTAACTGATTAAATTTAAGATGCTGATTTTAATATGATTTTTCTGGTAGGTCAAGACTTGTTTCTCTTCGTGGAAAGTGAGAACGATTTTGTTAAATCAACAAGCAGTGGTGGTACTACCTATGTTATGTCATCAAATCATGTCTCCTTCAAATAAATATAGAATAGAAAAGCCAGAAAGAATAAAAGAAAACGTCGAGACAAAAGAAAAATTTAGAAAATTAAAATGTATAGACGAGTCCTAAAAAAGACAGGCCTATAACTATTGTACTGTTTGGTATTATTACGTGCTCCCAGTAATGCTGTAATAATCAACTCAGATTTACGGAATACAATACAAAATTTATAGAAATGTGAAAATTATTTACACATTTTTGTCGTCACTAAAATTAGTGGATTTTTTTTCAAAAAAATATGTTACGAATTTTAGAATCAAAATATTTTGGCATTTAATTCTTAAGGTAAATTTACTACTTTTGGAAGCACCTTACCATAGTTAAAGGATATAAAACATTTTATTACGGCGAGGCACCGAGTCATGAATAAAATGTGCAGTGAACTCAGCTGTCTCTGTGTGTACTTAAAGATTTTATTGTCTTGTTTGAGACTTATACAAGTTCGTTTTACCCTTTCTTAGTGCAGAGATTAAATGACGTAAAGTATATTTGGTCGGACAATCTATACTTTAATCACATAGGAGAATTAACTAAACTAAATTATATAAGGGAAAAAATATCAAAATAAATACATCAAACAGTCACATAAATGGTTGTTACTCCACGCTAAGATAAAAAATCTTGTATTGTGGGTATAAGAAAATAAAAGAGACTTTTCGGTCTCACTCAGACCCGAAACCAATATCTGTGGATCACACAATCATTTGTCTCGTTGCGGGGATCGAACCGGCCTCTCGTTTCGCAAGCTAGTATCTAGTCAATTGTGCCACGGGGTTGTCGGCTTTTTTAAATTTATTTTTTAATGATCCTTGGTTTGTAGAGGTAAAAATACGTTGCATCATTCTTATTGCACTGGACGAATTTTGTTACAGAAATAGATCGAAAAGTGTACCTATACGATTATGGCCACTTGTGTTTTAAGATAAAAAATGGATTGTTTCCTATTACACTTAATGAAAACGTAGGGGAAAGTGGTTACCCTTCGTACACTTTTTAGATTTTATTTTTTTACTTTATGATTAATTGTCGAATTTATCTAGTTTATGTACCTAAGTGTAACAAATATACTGTAGTTTGTTACAAAAAAGTCTAAAACTATTATGTCAAAAGGTTAAAGGGTTATAGCCATTTTTCAACGATAAGATATTTGTACGAACGTACCCCACGTATGGGGTACGTTCGTACAGTAGGTGGGGTACTTTCGTACGCCATGAGGTTGTATTTAAAAAGCCAATTAAAGTCTTTAATTTTTTTAAATTATTATTAAAATATATATTTATCTAAGAACTAACTTAATAATATGTGACTTAACTCATAGTCGATAAATCTTTCTTTAGAAAAATAACAAAAAATAAAATCGTTCATCCCTAGTTTATTTATTGATAATTCTAAGCTTTACAATCAGCCTAAATGAGATGTTTACCATAATTTTGTATGACATCGTTGTACAGTCTTTGACAATTTAAACTTAAAGTAGGTAATTAAACATTTAGTTGAAGGGAACGCTGGTGGAAGGTTGTGGTTCTAGAGCGACAGTATTTGTTTCCGGATTAGGTGGCACATTTACCGAATTATTTGAAGCATACACGTCAATGGTACACGTCCTGGTGGTTAATGAAATCTAAAGGGGAACATTCGTACGCGTACGAATGTGCCCCCTGTCTGGCTGTCCGAATGCACCCCATGCCTTTGCATAAAATTAAAATACAACTTTATACAAATTCTAATTTGGTTTGAGAAATATTACAATTGAAACTCAAAATAAACAATGTTAACATTAGTCAATCATCACCATTTTGTCAAAAACATAACAATTCTACTTACAATTACGAACTAAAGTTAGGTGAAAAATTTAGTCACCGCGCGCGAAAACGCGTTATGTCTTGTCAGCTGATACACCGTAGTGCGATTGGCGCGACACTCCGCTAGCAATATGTCGGCCGGTATGTCTATACACACAAGCAAAGGCGTTTTTGATGGCCTTGTAGATTTTCTGTTATACTAATTGTACGAATGTGCCCCGCGTACGAATGGTGACCACTTTCCCATAATCAAAATCGACCAAGCAACTGTCAATAGGCGTTAAGCAACAAATCCAGTAATATAAATGATTAATTTCGGGGTTGCGGCTTCCGATTCACAGAAGTTGAGACAAGTTCACGGAGTTATAAATGTAACAGCGGAAACATAAAGCAAGTTAGACGTACAGACGACCTATCTAATATATCTAATTCCAATATCTGATTGGAAGTTAGTGCGCCAATATTTGCGGGATTAAGCTTTGATTACCAACCCGCACTAGGACAGCGTGGAGGACTACGTGGTTAGTTCATAGGTTAGCTCATAGTTCATTGTTTTTGTCAGAAATTTTGCTTAAATAAATAAATAAACTAACTAAACCCTCTTAGTTGTAGAGGAGGCCCGTGCCCAGCTTTGGGACGTATATATGTATCTATGCTAATGATGATCATGATGATTATTATTATGTTATGATTGAAATTAGGATGAGACTAGGTTATGGTTGTGACTAAATTTATGTGAACATCAAAAATGTGGGTGTGAAAAAACTTAATCATCTTTAAAATTTGCATACATACATACATAAACTCACGCCTGTATTCCCCGAAGGGGTAGGCAGAAGTGCATTTCTGCACCCACATTTCGCCAGGTATGTATCAGTCCCACGTAATAGGGGGCGAGCGTATTGCCGTTTTTCGGGCACTAAAAAATTTAAAATTTGTATTGCATAAATCGGTCCCTGTAGACGACTGCCAAGCGAGGAGGCTCTTTGGTATCATCCAGTTGATAGATACGACTACATACCTAAAACTCGTTGAGTTCACATCTTAAGTATCAGAAACCTTGTGAAGAAATTTTAGATGCGGTAAGACTTTTAGCAACACTGGACCTTCGGAGTAACAGTAAATAATAACTCTAATACAACAGCTGACATGTGTCTAATTGCCTCGACTGCCTCGTGGTCTCGCGGCACGAGTACCTATGTTCCGAGCGATCTAGAGATCCCGGGTTCGATTTCCGGGCCAGACAAAGTGTTATTGTGTTTTTCCATTAGAAAGTTCTCATAAGTACGTAGTCTTGAATTGTGCCCGAAAAACGGCAATAAGCTCGTTCTCTATTACGTGAGACTGGGACATACCTGGCGAAATGTGGAAGCAGAAATGCATATCTGCCTACGTCTTCGGGTAATACAGGCGTGAGGTTGACAAACTAAAAGCGAGTCACGGACGAAAGCTAATCTCCTTTCATTGTTGGACGTTTGTCCGTTTGTTTTGTTTGAAAAGGAAACATTGTAAACGTTGCAATGCCATAACATGTCGGCTATGTGCGACAAATCCTAATGGATTCTATTTCGAATCAACGGATTGGTGCAACTGAGTCTAGGCTGGAATTGTTCCGTTGCATTAAAACATTTCTATTAAAATAGTGCAAGATTCAAACTTTGTTACAGGTTGACCTGAATGTTTACTATAGTTTTCAAAATTGCTGTTGCAACATTTGTTGAAATTATTAATTTCTCGACAATTATACTTTACTATTGAAGGAGAGTCGTTAAAGAACTGCTTACCCTCAAAAGAGCTTACAAGAAATTTTCTGGATACATTAAATGCATCAACCCGCCTTAGATTGGACCTGAATATTTATAGTAAAAAAATATTCGTGGTAATAATTATCAGGGACATTTTTTATATATGATGTGACTATCTTAACAAACCTTCTACAAATTTCTCTGATTTCATTGAATTGAATCGTGTAAATTCGAGATGGTATTAAAAATACCTCCCACTAGCGGTGGGGGTCTCGTCCAGAAGCATTTTTGAATTCCGCGCTCATCCCACGGGAATACTATAATACATTTTTCCGGGATAAAAGTGGCCTATGCAACTCATATCTCATCAACGTCCATACCAAAACTCATTCGAGTGATAAACAAAAAAAATAGATTATACGCAGTCATGTTATGATATTGGACATCATAACAAAAAAAATGCGTTAGTATTTGCGTTTCATCATCATCAGCCCACAAACGTCCCACTGATGAGCACGGGCCTCCTCTACAACTGAAAGGGTTTAGGCCTTAGTCCACTTCGCTAGCCTAGTGCGGGTTGGCGGACTACACACCTAAGAAATTCCCAAGAACTTTTAGGTGTGCAGGTGTAATATCAGGATTTTTATAAATGTGTGACAATCTATAGCAGCCTATTATTTTTCTTTGAAATTTTCATCATTGGTCGTGTGATCGTAGTAGAATGAACAGGTGATATACAGGTGGCGACACTCGTCCCGATACGAAATACTTGCTATTTCCCTTCTTATCTTAATCAGCTGTTCTGCGCGTTTACATTTACAATACCCGGAGGGATCTAAACAGCTTTATATATTTTTAGCACCAGAATCAAAGCAATCTGGTAAATGCAGAACTTTTTTTTAAAATTCCAGCTAAAGTGAAGAACAGCTTCAAGCTTTATCAAAAATCCTCCATTGATCGTCCGTGCGAAAATTCACTTTTAAGACAGAGCTTGTCTGGTGACGTCACGGGTGTTTACGAGCCCTCTCTAATGGGTTGTCGTCGGTATCGCGTTAACGCCCCTCTTAAACTATAATCACGCTGAATTGTTATCCGAAGTGTCTAACACGTTTTCCGAGCTAAGTATCCATTTCCAGACTGCGTACATAAAAGTAATATGGCTTTTCATAAAAATCGAAGAGTATGTTATGGTATAGAAAGATTTTTGGATTAATATTTTTGGACTAAGATTTTTGGACTTTACTCAGAGGTAACGGGAGGTAGTAATCTCTACCACATCAAGATATTTTCCATGAGAAAAAAATGTAAATAGAAATTAGGGTGAATAAGGACACCTATGTATATACTTTAACATTAAAGGAAAACATCGCGAGGATACCTGCAAAACTAAAAGTTCTTAGGGATTTCTTAGGTCTGTAATCCGCCAACCCGCACTAGGCCAGTGAACTGGACCAGACAGTGCGACGTATATAGGCTGATGATGATGACTAACTTGAGTAGATATTGAAACTAGCACAAATCTGAAAATGGGTCTTCTATTACAGAAATAACCTTTAGGTAAGTCTTTAAATACAGGTGACAAAACGCGGTTGTAGAAATACCCTTCTGGTTACCCCTTTCGGGACATAGACCTGAGACTGCATACTCAAGACACCAAACAATACCCTACAAAACCGAGCTCCATAGTGAAGTAACTGCGTTGTCATTCTTATAAAAAGATAGCCGACCCGGCGAACTTCGATCCGCCTAACAATCGATTCTTAATTTTTTTATTATCATTTATTTATTACCTAACTTACTCCTTATTACATCAGCTATCGGCCAGTGAAAGTCCCGTTAAAATTGGTTCAGAGATTAGCCGGGACAAGCAGACAGACAGACAGTCAAAAATTATAAAAAACGTTATTTTTGTATATGTATATATACATCCATATGCATTTATTAGAAAAAGGTTATTTCAATATTACAAACAGACACTCCAATTTTATTTATTTGTATAGATGTATAGATTAAATGATTATGACACGGATTTACTGCGCTTTTAATTAGGCGCCTGTGACGATCCGGCGAGGCGTCGGGCCGCCCGGCGTCGCTTTCATTATAAAGACGCCGCAATGTAAATAGACGGCACTTGCCGCTATTTAGGGAGTGTCGGGTGCGCATAAAACTAGACTTGCTTGCGGCTTTGTTCCAGTTGGTATCTTTTTGAACCGCTGTAGGCGACGCACTACTCGTTATTTGTATTTTTTATTTGTATTTAAGCAAGATATAATTAAATTTAAATTAAATAAGTAATTATAAGTTACCCTATGCGAAAAAGACAAATTAAAAAATAAATGGCAACACAGACGCCGGCGCATACGGCCGTTTTGCCGTTGAGTTCGATTTGCGATTTGTGCGTGCACGCCATTAGTCTCAACACAAAAAGTATTTTTATTTCTATCATCCACAACCGCCTTTGTTGCTCTTGTATCAAATTTATTTATTTATTTATATTACACTTTATTGTACACCATGGACATATAAAATAAAATTAAATTAAAATTAAAAGAAATTCTTATCACTGACTGAGATCTCTTCCAGACGACCTAATTAACAAAAAGAATATGTAAAAAGAATTTACTATGCTTTCGTTTGGTAGAAAAGGGTTTGGAGTATATAGGCTTTGTAGTAACTTTTTTTCTGCATCAATAAGACTTAGCTAGATTTTTCTTAAAAATGAATCCTCGTGCCTCGTGGTCTCGCGGTACAAGTATGTGCCGAGCGATCTAGAGGTCCTGGGTTCGATTCCCGGGTCGGGCAAAGTGTTATTGGGTTTTTTCATTAGGAATCTCAATAGCAGCACGGAGTCTGGAATTTTGCCCGAAAAACGGCAATAGGCTCGCCCCCTATTACGTGGGACTGATACATACCTGGCGAAATGTGGGCGCAGGAATGCACCTCTGCCTACCTCTTCGGGGAATACAGGCGTGAGTTTATGTATGTATGTATGTATGAATCCAATATTGATACACAAATATGTTCTAACACAAGATTTGTAAGAAGGTAAAAATTGAGAAATTTTAGGTTTTACAACTCCGACTTCACACACGAACTCAATAGTTTGTCCGTAAGCGGATGTCGAATCAATGGCCTCTTATTTGACAATTGGTAGTAATAAAATATATCACAAAGATTTTGGAGCTGTTGATGGTATAGTGATGTTGCTGGATGATTAATTTTGTTTAAACATGTTAAGCAAAAACATAAGTTAGTACCGATATCCAAAGTCAGATCATTACGCTTCTAAAATTAGAACTGCTCCCTTTTCTTTACAGTTTGGGCTGAAGGGGCGATGAAACATAAGTACCTAAACGTTCTAGAACCTTCTATGGGGACTATAAACTGTGTATAGTGTCCAGGCTTCACATGCCACGTAGCTAGTTTACTTATAACTTTTCTACCTGACAAATTATATGCGGGTACCCGGGTACCTGGTTATTGAACGAATGATGAAAGTTTGGTCATTGACCGGACGGTTAACGAAAGATAAAAAAGATACGATTGATTTTCGGCCATTCTTGTCAACTCTTGATGTATTCTGGCACGCCTAAGTAGTAGCAACATTCTTCCTATACGTTTCATACAAGTGTTACTATCATCGATATAATCCTAAAAAGAACTGTTACATTGCCAAGCTTTAAGCAAAGGTACAAATTATTTACTCTAAAATATCATTCATCATCATCATCAGCCCATATGAGTCCCACTGCTGGGCACGGGCCTCCCCTACAACTGAGAGAATTTAAGCCTAAGTTCACCACGCTGGCCTAGTGCGGGTTGGCGGACTACACACCTAAGAAATTCCTAAGAACTTTTAGGTGTGCAGGTTTCATCACGATGTTTTCCTTCACCGTTAAAGCAAGTGATAATTTATTGTGAATACACTCATGACTCCGAAAAGTCAGAGGTGTGTGCCTGGGGTTCGAACCCGCAACCGCCGAGATTCTCAACCGCGCGCCTAATCCTCGAGGCCATCACTGCTTGGCAATAAAATATCATTACTACATAACATTTCAGAGACACAACAATATTATAAACTTTTGAGCAAATACAATTTATTGAATAATTATTCAGTAATATAAAATAACCGGTTAACACCAGTCACAAGCCCATCCGCATATCAAAATAACAACTATCAAGGAACGTAAATGTAATATTATAATTAAAAAAACTGAATATTTTTGTATCGTAGTACAATATTTTTGTAGGCAATTTGGCCATTACGGTTGACGCATAATTATTGTGACAGCTCTATCGCACGCTTTGCCAAAATGTGACGTCGACACTTGGTGTTGCAATAAAAATAAAAATGATATCCGTTATAAATAAACATAATCGTATTTGTGTTTACGAGAAAGCGAATGTTTGATAAACAAAGGATCCGTATAATTTAATGAAAGTAATTGGGAATGCAAGATGTATTGAAATGTCAGGAAACATGTAGCCTGTACCTTTTTTTTTTTTGCATGGGGAAAATCCTCTTGGATTCCTGCTTGTGTATAACAGCAGGATATGTTGGATTCCTACCGACTAAAAACCCCATGGTTCTCGTTTATAGATAGATAGATAGATAACTCTTTATTGATACCCACATTTATACAGTAATTTACATAGAACTTACAAAAATAAAATAAAAGTGGAACAATAGGCGGTCTTATCGCTGAGAGCGATCTCTTCCAGACAACCTTTGGATGGAATGTAAGAAGGCAAAGTATATTTAGGGGTACACATAAGAATATAAAGAAGAAAAAAACCACCACGTGCGAAGGATACTGGGATCTCAAGATGAACGCATACCCGTAATCCTTCTTGCAATTTGCTTTTATGCGTTTCATGGATTACACACTTCACAGCTATAACCAAGTTTTAAGGACTTAGTATATTTCCATTATGAGGGCTGGTACCTATTGAACTACTCAGCGTTTATAGTAGCTACTCGGTCTCTTCGTCTCCGAGCTGGATCGATGTAGCCTGTACCTACTGTTTAGTGGGTTGAATTTTTACCAGAGAAAAGTTCCTAAGTTCTAGAGAGGTGACTTAAAGGGGTACCTAATTACATCATCATCATCATCATCAGCCCATATACGTCCTCCTGCTGGGCACGGGCCTCCTCTACAACTAAGAGGGTTTAGGCCTTAGTCCACCACGCTGGCCTAGTGCGGGTTGGCGGACTACACACCTAAGAAATTCCTAAGAACTTTTAGGTGTGCAGGTTTTATCACGATGTTTTCCTTCACCGTTAAAGCAAGTGATGATGTGAATACACACATAACTTCGAAAAGTCAGAGGTGTGTGCCTGGGGTTTGAACCTGCGACCGCCGAAATTCTCGACCGCGCGCCTAAACCTCGAGGCTATCACTGCTTATGCATCACCTAATTACATACTTAAATTATATTATTACATAATTATTTAATGGGTTAAAGTAGGATCCTGAAATAGCTTTTATCCTTTTTATCATTAGGTCTTCACAAAAGAACGACCCCAGCTTCAACTATAGCTTGAATTCCCTCGGATTTATAAAAACCGACTTGAACTAATATACCTAATTGTGATATTTAGAATTTCTCGGAAAAACAAACTATGAAAACATGATTAGGCAAGTATGTACAAAATAGGATCTTGTGTCCTCAAAATCTTACAACATTGATTTCTAATACGAATCCAGGTAAATTGACAGATTTCTGAGAAATTGTACTATGAAAAATGTAACAGAAAGCGATACGTGGTTTTAGAAGTAAACTTTAGCCTACCCATGCGATGTGTACGAGGATAAAAGTGTATGAGTAAAAAAATTTCTCATCTTAGTTATTGATTGGCAATCGCTTCACGGTCACAGTCAACAAACTAAACTTCAACGAAATACTAATTGCAACTCCAACCAGGCGGACATTTCACCGCTCGACACGCATCATCATCAGCCCATATACGTCCCACTGCTGGGCACGGGCCTCCTCTACCATTGAGAGGTATACCTTAGTCTAACACGCTGACCTAATGCGGGTTGGCGGACTACACACCTAAGAAATTCCTAAGAACTTTTAGGTGTGCAGGTTTCATCACGATGTTTTCCTTCACCGCTAAATAAAGTGATAATTCATTATGAATACACACATTACTTCGAAAAGTCGTGTGCCTGGGATTTGAACCCGCGACTGCCGAGATTCTCGACCGCGTGAACAAACCTCGAGACCATCACGACTTAAAGGTTTATGAGTAAAACAATTTACACAGTCAACAAACTAAACTTCCACGAAATCCTAATTGCAACTCCAACCAGGCGGACATTTCACCGCTCGACACACGAAACGTCGAAATAAATATAAAACGAACACGTTCCACTCAAATTGTAAAATTCAAATAAACATTTAATTTAGCTGAACAATAAAAAAGGTCATTAGTCTCATCTCGAAACGATTATGGAGGTTGGCCAACGGAACGAGAATACGTTGTGTGATACTGCGCTACATTGCTTCGTGTTTACTGGGTTGACATTTCAATACAGCTCAACAAGTATGGATATTTTTGGAGTGCCACTATTTGCTGGTATCGTATCCGATAATAACACTAAACTTATGATGGCGCCAGTAGCTGATTAGCTTTTGATGCTGAAATCTGAAGAAGACTAAAGTTATTTATCTAATTAGCATACATCAAATACATAAATGCAATTGTAGATATGTTATGAGACACTATAATCTAATATACGCGATACTTACTCTTAATATTTGATCCGAAATTAAACAATTTTACTTAGTAAAGGTAAGAGAAAAACTACCAGTGACAACGATTCTTATACAGAGGTAATTGCAATAGAAAATATAAGGTATTCTAAAGGAGGCGAAAAGAAAAAAGTCATTTGAAGCTTCTATATCTGCTGGAAGTGGGTTAGGGTTTTGATGATCCGTCAGCCAGTTAATGAGTGACAAAATTCAGAAAGTATGACAGCCCCGTGGCGCAGTTGGCTAGATACCAGCTTGCGAAACGAGAGGCCGCGGTTTCAATCCCCGTACCGAAACAAATGTTTGTGTGATCCACAAGTATTTGTTTCGGGTCTGGGTGTTTGTGAGACCGTAAAAGTCTCTCGTAGTTTTTGAAACCCACGACACAATACTTGTAGATACAAGTAAGATTAAGATTAATGTGGGGTCAGAACTATGCATGTTGGGTGTATTTATTTATTTAGTTATAATTCTTAAACTACTGACTTAAATTGAATGAAATTTAAAAATATACCGTGTTTATACAATGCCTGCTTGGTTACTAAAAATTCAGGCTTCTAGCATCCACAACGAAGTTATAGAGGGGCAATGGCCTGAACCGCTTCGAGAAAAGGAAGGTACGGCCGTGCCGTTTTTTTGCTCAGCTTGGCGGGGGCACTACCGTGCCTCCAAAAAAAAAAAAAAAAAAAAAAAAGATACAAGCGTCCTCATACAAATACGAAACCATTGACACGACAGCGGCATTAAATCAGTTGACACTTGATAAAATCAACTAATACAGGAGATAGCTGGCTCCCGGCTATCGTGCTATCAATAAGCCACTCTTCAACGCCGATACGGCACGATTGTAAAGCTTTTAGCATTACACTTGCTTTTATGTTATGCTTTGTGAACTGCCAAAACGTATTTCGCGATTTTTTTTTTTTTTTTTTTTTTTTTTTTTTTTTTTTTTATTCTGGCACGGCAAAGTGACCCCATTGCACCTGATGGTAAGCGCAATGGAGTCCAGAAAAAGTGCCGACCAGCGAGAGATGATGGTCTCCCGTTGGTCGACACAATCATGCAGGCCGAATACCTCTTCACCTTATTGTGAAGAAGTTTGGGGGACTATCAATCATGGCGATCAAAGGACCGACCGCGACAAACCGGCCATAAAAATTGCCGGCACGGTCATCCTTTCACCATGATTGAAGCCCCCCCGAAAACCGGATATACACTGGCTGATCCCGGAACGCGGCACACTTGCATGTGCCACTATGGCGGGTTTTACGCCCTGTGTACGGTGGTCGCCATCCGGGCGGATACGAATATCCTACCACCAGCAAAAGCATAGCGTAGCTATGTATAGCGTAGCTATTTCGAATGTTTGTGTTATGCAGCGTTTTTGCGGGGGTCGCTTACCTACTTATATTCATTTGTAGTACCTATATTGTAATGCCGTATGTCATCGCGGGTCGTCGCTGGATGCAGGCTGCCTCCAACATATCACTATGGAAGTCATTGGGGGAGGACTATGTTCAGCAGTGGACTTCCTTAGGCTGATAATGATGATGATATTGTAATGTAAAAGTGGTGATGGCCTCTAGGTATAGGGGCACGGTCGAGAGTCTCGGCGATCACGCGCGTACATGTGTACATAACCCATTTGGGTATTTTATGTACGCGCGTGAGAAGTTATATTTTTTTTGCATCACTAAATAAATATGGAAAAATAATATTTTAATTTCTTGTTCGGTTTCAATTTTTATCACATTTTTTTATTAAATTTATTTATTTTGTAAATATTAAATAGCTAATAAAAGCATTAACAATTTAATAATATTTAGTATTAATTATATTAAATAAGTTAACCTCAATTATATTGGAGCACATATGCAGCTTGGACCTGTTACTTTTGTGTTACAGTGATGCGCTCGCATCTTAAAATTTCACCCTCATCATTTTTTCATAACGCGCCTAAAGAAGTACAACTTCAAAATACATACATGAGTTTGTAAGGGGAAGGAAGGGCTGAAATTTTGCACCATCGTTTTGACAATTTTTAAGTGCTTCTTAATGGGGAGCCTATTGCCGATTTTCGGTCACATTTTCAGACCCCGTGCTGCTACTGTGAATTACCTTACGGAAAAGCCTAAAAATCGAACCCGGCACCTCTAAATCACACGGCACCCTAATGTTAAGACCACAAAGCAGTGATAAATAATATTATATACATTTTAATATTTGTAATCAAAACATACAAAACACGTCAGTATTTCCGTTCTAAACCTACGCGAAAAGTTGACCTAGTAATAGCTGTTATAAATGTCAGACTATCTTAATTTTATTAATGACCGACGCGCTTCTGACCTTGGAAAGTCGATTAATGTCGCGATATGTCTTTCACTTTATTCAATTTTATATATAGTAGCTCGTAAACAGCTGAAGCCGGGTTGTTTAGTACGAAAACCGCATTTCTGCAATATAGATGCATAGGACGTCTGCTAAGATCTCATCATCAGCCCATATACGTCCCACTGCTGGACACGGGTCTCTAATATTAAGAGGGTTCAGACCTTAGTCCACCACGCTGGCCTAGTGCGGGTTGGCGGACTACACACCTAAGAAATTCCTAAGAACTTTTAGGTGTGCAGGTTTTATCACGATGTTTTCCTTCACCGTTAAAGCAAGTGATAATTCATTGTGAATACACACATAACTTCGAAAAGTCAGAGGTGTGTGCCTGGGGTTTGAACCTGCGACCGCTGAAATTCTCGACCGCGCGCCTAAACGTCGAGGCCATCACTGCATTTTAGATGGAATTGGTAAAAGTATGCTCTGTGCGATCTACAGGTCCTGAGTTCAATACCCGGGTCGAGCAAAGTGTTATTGGGTATCTTCATTAGAAATATTTTAGTAGTGGAAATTTGGAATTGTACCCGAAAACAGCATTAGGCTTTAGCGAAATGTGGGTGCAGAAATTCGCCGCTACTTACCCCTGCGGCAAATACAGGCGTGAGGTTATGTTTCTATGTATGTAAAAAGTATCAAAATTAATTTTTAATTATTATTTTCTAAATATTCTACGAAAATGCACTACCTTAATATAGCATGCGTTAAACACATAACAACTTGTAGCCACTGTTCACGACACGCAAACATGAAATGTATCTCTCTTTCATGTTTAATTTATGAAACGAGCAACCACTTCACATTATTAGTATAAGCTTATGCCCGCAACTCCGTATGCAAAACGTTAGACTTCAAAATGAATATTTTAGCACAATTTTTATTGACGCTCCGCTCCTTTTGGTATTAGCGTAATGATATATTTGTATTGTCTATGAGCTTCCTCAATAAAGGGACAATTCAACACAAAAGAAATTCTTCAATTCAAACCAGAAGTTCCTCAGATTAGCGCTTTCACCCATTTTTAATATTAATATAGCTTCTTTCAACTAAAATAGTAAAGTGCTTTTAAAATCGCCGTAGTTTTGTGTATATTGTTAAATTCAGGAATTTTATGTTAAATTTAATAACAGACAAATAATTATGTATAATGCAGATGTAGTCACAAGTTTATTTTATCGTGTTTTATCAACATTTAGGTGGCGAGCCTATTGCCGTTTTCTTGCACATAATCGTGCTGTTACAGAACTTATGAAGCTATGTTTTCACTATGATAGGTTTTAGAAGACATGCGATTTATTTCCTTTATGCTGAATATTATGCAACAAATAGTGTATATTGACAAAGTCAATTTAAATTTCATCATCAACGGCTTTTCTTACATCCACTGCTGGACATAGGCCTCTGCCTCTCCTATGGCACGCTACTGGGATCGATATACGGCCATCCTCACCCAACCACTGCCAGCTACCTTGCCTATATCGTCACCCCACCTAGCCAGAGGGCGTCCTACACTATGTTACCTTCTATAGGTACACCCTCTCTTTCATCATACTACCTATACCTACAGTTATGCCAGCTATATCGTTCTCAAATAGGTACATTATCTTATGTACGTATGAAATAGACGTAGTATACAAGAACTTCATCATCATCAGCCCATATACGTCCCACTGCTGGGCACGGGCCTCCTCTACCATTGAGAGTGTTTAGGCCTTAGTCCACTGTGCTGGCCCTGGTGCTGACTTTTTTTGTTTCATTACGATGTTTTCCATCGCCGTTAAAGTGAGTGATAATTAATTGTGAATACCCACATAACTTCGAAAAGTCAGAGGTGTGTGCCTGGGGTTTGAACCCGCGACCGCCGAGATTCTCAACAGCGCGCCTAAACCTCGAGGCCATCACTACTTTAACAAGAACTTAATTAAATTTAATTTCCTGACACGCAAACAAGTATAAACGGGATAAAAGAGAATTCCTGCTTTTATTAGAACGTAAGGCGACTTATTCGTCCGTAATGCGCGTCTCTCCCTAGGGATCTGTAGCTCACTGTACAAACACTTGGCGCCTAAATAAATACTCCTTAAATGGCAAGTCGCTTTCGCTGTCACGATATCGTGTGTCTGTTTCAGATTGGACGTAACAAATTGGAATATATTGGACTGGTATTTTCGCTATACTAACTAGCTCAATTTGATTGTTAAAATGTTTGCCTCTAATAAACAATTTATTTTACAGGAATAGTAAGTGTTCGCAAATAAAAAGTAAAAATCCGATGTAAGTATGTATAATTGTACAGTAAAGAAGCAAAAAAATTGACAACTGAAATGACACTTAAATTTTTGCCTAACCCTATAAGTTATAAGTTAAATAAAATAGGGACGGAGAAAACAAGCGCATTGACGTTAAAAAAATCCCAAAAAAATAAATCTAAAAATTTAAAAATGACGTTTTCTTAATCACCATACTGATTTTTTGTAATATTATTCAGGACTAGCTGTGCCCGCGACTTCCTCCGCGCGGAAAATTTATTTTTAATTATTTTCAATAAGAAAATTTATGAACTAAAAGTAGCCTAAGTTCATCCTTATTATATTAGCTATCTGCCAGTGAAAGTCCCGTTAAAATTGGTCCACCCGTTTCAGACATTAGCCGGAACAAACAGACAGACAGACAAAATTTAAAAAAAATGTTATTTTGGTGTATGTACCGTGTATACATCCATATGAATTTATTAAAAAGCGGTTATTTCAATATTACAAACAGACACTCCAATTTTATTTATTTGCATGTATAGATTAAACAGACTGTGACCGAAAAGTAAAACAGTAAATAACTATGGTTATTAGGAACACATATTTTTTTATGTCTTTTTTGTATTTAGCGTCAATTTGTTTGTAATCACTGAAACTATAACTTGGCTCAGTTTTCGGTCACGGTCTCTTTGCATCTTATACATAGGTAATATGATTGAAAATACACCCACCACCCACACCCAACAGTCACATACATACATAGTTCTGACCCCACACTAGGATACAAGTCCTGTGTCGTGGGTATCAGAGACTACGAGAGACTTTTCGGTCTCACAAACACCCAGACCCGAAACAAATATTTGGGTATCACACAAACATTTGTCTCGGTGCGGGGATCGAACCCGCGGCCTCTCGTTTCGCAAGCTGGTGTCTAGCCATCTGCGCCACGGGGCTGTCCGTAAAATAAAATATAGCGAAAGTCCCTGGGAAGTAAAGTGCGTGTCATCGCAATAAATTAGGTGAAGGGGCTCAGGTAGCGTCCATTACGCTACTATCTTTAGTGGGAAAAAGTGGCGTACTTATCTTGTTTATCCATTCTAACGATAATATACTGTTATTTATAAAGTTTAAATAGGTTCCATTGTACTTAATGTCGTTAAACAAGTCGTGATCGCCTCGAGGTTTGGGGACGCGGTCGAGAACCTTAACGGTCGCGGGTTCAAACATTCATATTTATTTATTTATTTATGAAAGACTAATAGCTACAATACAACTAGGTTAAAAAAAACATAACAATTAACATAAAGCCAATAACAAGTCTTCACTTATAGCTACAGATCAGTAAAAAATAAAAAAGTGTGCAATAAAGGATAGATAACAATTAAAGTATAATAATAATAATAAATTAAGTAGAAAGTCGAATAAAGCTACCACTAAATAGGTTACTAAAAGAACCCAATCACATTATAATATTAGTCCGGTTTTTGGAAAAAAATACGGCTCAAACATCTCCTTGCAGATGTAACACTCACCGAAAATGGGTTTAGATTATGGTCTTTACAAAGTCTATTGAAGTTAGCGCATGCTCGCAAAAAGAAACTATATCCGGCCATTGTAACCGTAATACCTAAGTATAAAGATTGGTAGAATTTACTTTAGAGTGTTGTATTATAATTAAAGAATAACTTTTCTTTTTAATTTTCATTAAAATTACTAGTAAGATATAAAACAAGCTATTATGGACCAAAAAGGCAGTCACACCTAATATAAATAAATTATTGATTTACATACAAACAATATATTTCCATACCGTAGCCTAATGCGATAATGTATTTTTTACAAAATCACGCCTGTTTTTTTCCGAATGTACCCATTCAGAGATGTTTTTCTGCACCTACATTTCACCAAATGAGTGTTCGTAATCTGAAACGGGAGGCGAGCCTGATGCCATTTTTCGGGCACATTTCCAGGCTCCTTGCGTGTACTCAGAAATCGCTAATGGAAAAATCCAATAACACTGCCCAAGCCGGAAATCGAACCCGAGTCCTCTAGAGCGCACGCCACATATTTATTTATAATCTTTATTTCCCGTAAACAGGATTTCAGAATACACCGGGACTATGTGTCATACTATTAAATTGGCATGTCTCGTACCAAAATAGAAAGCAGTAAAAACAGGTAATCGTCATAGATGGTTTTAATAAAGACGCTCATTTCAGTATTTCTTATCTCTTTCCTGGAATCTTGGGCTTGTCAAGATGTGATATTGCGCTGTTTCGATTCATTAAGTGTTTTCTATTTCAATAGCAAGGCTTTCTTTTTAGGATAATGCAAAGGTCATAGCAATACATCTCCAGCTTGATGCAAAATAATCTAAGAATCTTTTAATTATAGTTCACAGAACGAAATTGATCACCTTTATACACACGGGCCGTAGTTCGAAAACGCTTGCCCACCATAAAAGCAAGTTCACAATATGTATGTACGACAAAAAAACTGCGCGTTTTTTCATTCTGCGATTTATCAGCCAACTCCCTACGTTTAAAAAAATGTTGACGATAACCAATATTAAATCTGAGGTGAATATATATTTTCTTAAACATTAACATTATTTCTTCATTATAGTACATGCATACTCGTTTAGCTCCCGTTTTTTTGTATATAATATGTTTTTGTACCTTAAACTTGGAACAACTAACGTCTTACTGAGGCAAAGTCAGCATTAAGGCTAAATAATATGCTTTAATGGTTTTTTTTTTGGAAATTGATAATAAAATAAATAGATAACTTGGTTGTGTGTGATATGAATTATGATTCAGCGATTAGTTGGATGCTCGCAATCATCTAATTCTCCTCAGAAATTATGAATTTTAGATACTTTTTTATAATGTTATGACAAAGAAACAACACATCACCTAGCAGCGTGTGGGTCCCATCTTCC
Source organism: Hemaris fuciformis (assembly GCA_907164795.1). Classification (NCBI taxonomy): domain Eukaryota; kingdom Metazoa; phylum Arthropoda; class Insecta; order Lepidoptera; family Sphingidae; genus Hemaris; species Hemaris fuciformis. The sequence continues at coordinate 14,069,723 of OU015440.1, forward strand.
GTCTTTGATACGGCCATGCTGGCTAATTGATATTTTCTTCATTACATTACAAGAACCTAGGATTTTAATAGGAAGAAGAGAACATGTTGGGTTGCAATCTGTTCTACAGTTACATGTCAAAGCAAAAACAAATGTGAACCATTTCGCACAAACAGGTATGGTAATGACCTCGGAGCTGTAGCTTGACAAGCCAGCTGGTTTTCTTATGGAAAGGAGGGTACTCAATAAAATGTATATCGTCCTAATATATAATTATTCTGTTTGAACCATATCAAATTCACCGTCAAAGTTGGTGACATGGTCACTTGTAAATAAAGAATCTAAATATAATACAAAGGTGACTGACTGACATAGTGATCTATCAACGCACAGCCCAAACCACTGGACGGATTGGGCTGAAATTTGGCATGCAGGTAGATGTTATGACGTAGTTATCCCCTAAGAAAGGATTTTGATTGATTCTACCCCCAAGGGGATAAAATAGGGGATGAAATTTTGTATGAAACTTTGTCAATTTTAAACCGATCGGGCTGAGACTTTGCATGCATAAAGCTACTACGACGTAGGCCAACCCTGTAGTCAACGCGGACGGAGTCGCGAGCAAAAGCTAGTATCAATATAAATTCTAACAGAGCTCCAACGGTGTCGTACATGACGTAATGGTTGCTATAGATAGTATCCTAAATAGTTGATTAATGATTCAAGTGTAATTCGCTGTACATGTTCCATGCCATTAACCTCGCCAGTCTGTATTAAGATGTCACAGGAAGTCATATACACGCTATATTTTACGCGGACGTAGAAAATGAATTATTGGTTCCGATTTCGTATATGAGAAATTCTAGTTATATTTTTTGTAACTATACCACAATGTACAGTATTTTTCTTTTCGCTTTGCTGTGGAGAGAACAGGATATCTTTTGTTTCCAAGGGATATATATGACTTTTTTTTAATTTTGATTAATTTTGTCGCAGAATAAAAGTAAACTTGGATCTTATATAGACTTATTGAGCTATACTAACAATTCTGTGCGTACTCCTCTCCATCCTGGTGTAAAGGAGTTGCAGTGGTGGAAGTGTCGTGGTAAAGATAAAAATTTATATTTTAATGTTTATTCTATAAGTTGTTCATTGTCATCATAGTATGCCCTGATTATCATCACAAGAAATGAGGGGTTTATACAGTAACTGGGTTTTTAGTTTTGCGTTATTAATTTGGACATGTAATTTAGAGATAGGGGGTTATATTCCCGGGTCGAGCAAATAGCTACTTTGCCTTAGCTATCAGTAATAAGGCTGTGGAAATAGATTTTTGGAAAATCTTTTAATGATAAATAAGGATATAACATTCTTGATACATTTAGAATAATGGATAGTAAGTATATAACGGAGGATCAACGACCAATCATCATCATCATCATCATCAGCCCAAATACGTCCCACTGCTGGGCACGGGCCTCCTCTACAACTGAGAGGGTTTAGGCCTTAGTCCACCACGCTGGCCTAGTGCGGATTGGCGGACTACACACCTAAGAAATTCCTAAGAACTGTTTTAGGTGTGCAGGTTTTATCACGATGTTTTCCTTCACCGTTAAAGCAAGTGATAATTCATTGTGAATACACACATAACTTCGAAAAGTCAGAGGTGTGTGCCTGGGGTTTGAACCTGCGACCGCCGAAATTCTCGACCGCGCGCCTAAACCTCGAGGCCATCACTGCTTTTTATTTGCAACGACCAATACAAGTAAAAAAAGATTACCCACTAAAATGGGCTATTAAATGAAATACAGTGAACTCATCTGTGCAGCGATGTGGCAGAGGGGCGTCGGGGGCGTGAACGATGCTTCCCCGAACTCATTAACATTTTAGTTATGTGCTTTTGTTTGTAACGGTTGCGTGAGCACATTAATATGAAGAAAAACATTCGAGTAAAAAGCAAATTATGCAATAACGTGCAAAAAATATTTACAATTTGCCTTTAGCCCATTTCTCCCCACCGTCCTATTTTTAGGACAATATATTCAACATTGTTTTTTAGTTGTTAGGGCTATTATTTTATTGTTTCTGATGAAATTCATAATTTCACATTATTTTTTTATAAAATATTTTTTTTTCGCTGTAAAAATGTTTTGATAATTTTTGTCGACTAAGGAAGAGCATTATGATCCGACTTCATATTGCAAAAAAAAATCAGTCGTGATGGCCTCGAGGTTTAGGCACGCGGTCAAGAATCTCGACGGTCGCGGGTTCAAACCCCAGGCACACACCTCTGACTTTTCGAAGTTATGTGTCTATTCACAATGAATTATCACGTACTTTATCGGTGAAGGAAAACATCGTGATGAAACCTGCACGCCTTAAAGTTCTTAGGAATTTCTTAGGTGTGTAGTCCGCCAACCCGCATTAGGCCAGCGTGGTGGACTAAGGCCTAAACCCTCTCAATGGTAGAGGAGGCCCGTGCCCAGCAGTGGGACGTATATGGGTTGATGATGATGATGAAAAAAAAAATTACTACTATAATTTTTTTTCTCATATTATTTTTTCTTAATGTACTAAGAACTTAATTTATACATTTCATAAAGAAAATCCAATGTTTTCAACCCTTGGGAAGTAATTAAAGAAGTAAAGTTAAGTAACGTGAGATAAACTATCAAGTAACAATTAGTATGATTGTCTACCCATGGATACAATTGTACCAGCATATGTACTTGTTTCTGTCTTTGTCGAATCCTCCTATAATTTTATGACATGAAAATCTAGAATGTATTTATTCTTAAAATACATAAAAAATATTACGAGTATTGTTTTGAAACCTTTTATCAATGCTTAGTCGATAGTCATTATACAAGTATTTCCCTTAAAATCTTCGAAGCAACCTGTTGAAATCGTCTCGCATCTACTGCTAGGGAACTTTATGAGTTCATAAATCAGCCGAAAATTCAGATTTTATATTATGAACTGAATTTCGTTTTAATTACTTCTACTAAATGTGATAGATCAGTAACAACTCAATGTGAATTATGTTATTGCACGCGATATAACTACATAAGTTACAGTACGTTTGTCGTAAAGATTCTAGCTCCTAAGCTAAATTATGATAACTCTAATGAAATTGGACTATTATCGTCAGGCGAAAGACGTCCACTTCTAAACATAGTCCTCCCTATAGACTTTCTTTTTTTTCTTTAATTTTCATTGAAGTATGATTTTTAAAATTTAACACACATGGATAAATGATTTACAAGAGCGTTTTTGATGGCGCCTACGATGCCGTTTCAAATGTAGTGTGTGTCTATGTTTCTGCTGTCACACCTTAGGTTCAATGTCTAAACTCTCATGTCATATTTGGTGATGGCGTATATGTTGATACTAACAGCCATTTTATCCCATATTTAAAACGACAAAATGAATTCAATGGTTATTTTTTTAATACATACATACATACATAACCTCACGCCTATATTCCCCGAAGGGGTAGGCAGAGATGCATTTCTGCACCCACATTTCGCCAGGTATGTATCAGTCCCACGTAATAGGGGGCGAGCCTATTGCCGTTTTTCGGGCACAATTCCAGACTCCGTGCTGCTACTGAGAATTTCCTAATGGAAAAACCCAATAACACTTTGCCCGACCCGGGAATCGAACCCAGGACCTCTAGATCGCACAGCACATACCTGTGCCGCGAGACCACGAGGCAGTTAATACTATAACGAAATTCTTGGGATAGAGAGTACTACTACTCCCCCTCTTGAGCTAATTTCATTTTTAGGTCATTTACTTAATGTGTAGTAGTTAGTAGTATATTTATTCAGTATTTTAATATAAATCCTTACATTCTAATTGATATCCTTCACAATAATAGAAAACAGTCCTTTTTGTACAAAAGCATTATAATTTAACTGTCATTGATAAGAATCTACGATTAAGATTCGTTATGAAATGTATCATTATGACATGTATCGTTATGACATTTAACGTTATGACATTTATCATGTAAAATTGAAACTGTTTATTAAAAAAACAATGCAATTTTCTATATTTTTTTTTAAAATGACATTTCGTGCTGCTGAGGGAGTTTTTTGCCGTTTCTTCTCCACAGCTATAACACGTTTCGAAGCGGCAAAAGTTTAATAGTTTAAAAAAATATTAAAAAGTGTAAAATTGACGATTCAAAAGAACTTGTAAAAGTCTATTTGAATAAAGATAATTTGACTATGACTTTGACTTTGACTTTAAGCTTTTTTTAAATTGTCGCGGAAGTGATTATCTCTTAATTAGCCCTTCATACTTCAAATAGTTAAGATTAACGAAAAACTGCTATTTATTAGCTGCAAACATTTTTTAAAGTCATGTTTTTAGGCTTATGGATAATTTTGAATTTAACAATTTAAGGAAAATTTGAATGCAGTACTAGCTTCAATAGATTATTGTGTTATAAATAACATTGCTTAAGAGCTTTTCCTTTCATAGCCTCTTTAGTGTAGTTGATTGAGTACCAACTATGAAGTAAAACCAAAAATTTCGCTTCAATTCACATCGATGAAACACTTTTTACAAACACACATTTTATTTAACAATGTAAATTTTGTCGATTGTGGAAGAAATTAAGTCATTTTTAATTAATTATATTTTCTTACCTATATATGTGCATTGTACATATTATAAAGTTAGTAAGGAAACAATAAAATATCGTGATAACTCGTGTAAATCTAGTAAATACTTTGGACTTAAAACCAGAACGAAACAATAACTCAACATTATCTCTAGTACCAGAGAATATTATTCAAATTTGAATGCAAATCGAGTCACCGAACTGTCGTAACGTTAGCAGAGTAATTTTCCTCAGTGAAAATGACTAGCAAAAATACATAAAAATTTAAGAACAACACTCATTACTAGGTTATTATTAGAACTAGACATTTCACACGTTATGTGTGAAATACTAGCATTATCTCAATCGTCAATAAACAAGAAATACACGTTAATACATTTTCGATAAAACCAACCTTTGGTACTCGGAAACCAGCTGAATGTCGCAACGATCACGCGTTAATGATGGACATAATCACACTAGAACACAACACATTGGTTTACATCTTAGCACATGCACAATCTGAAGTTTTGTGGCGGACGCGTAGACGTGGTTCCGCGAGGAGGCGGAGAGCAATAAGTCCGGGCGCTTTGCCGGCAGCTAGGCGACTGAGCTGGCTTGCCCGACTCGCCTGTTGCCGGGGCTACGCGTTCGTATCATCCAATAATGGTGCGGCGTCACATGTTCGTTTTTATCTTCAAGAAACATTTTCGAAAGCGCAGGCAAGTTTGCAGGCTAGTTCAGTTCGGTTGGGTTGTGTTCTGTTTTTGTCACTATTCAATACAATTGACGATGCATTATTTCGTAAACGGCAAAGGAAATTATTGTGATGGAACCTCAACGACTAAGTTTTTAGGAATTTCTTAAGTTTTTGTCCACCAACCCGCTTTAGATCTTCCAAACGTAAAACATGTTTAAATACCTACTTATTTTTTATGTTTCCCAGTGCTGACTGGCGAAATACGTCGATTGTATTTTAACAGACACATGCGAATATCGCTTAAATCAAATAATAAAAAATAATTAACAAGAAAAAACTAATGTATTTTTTATTATGACCAAAATAGACGCATTTTAATAAAAAGATAGAAATGTACAAATTTTTCTTGGAACTCATAAATGTATTTTCATGACAAAGATATCTCAATCATCAAGAATATTTTTGGTCGCCCAAACATCCATGCTATAAACAATTATTTTTTCTTTAGAGTTTGTATTCTATTTCTATTTGTCTCATTGCGGCAATCAAAACCACGGCCTCTTGTTTCAAAAACTGAGGCGCAAAGATTATCTGTATTTGATAATCACATAATATGTCACAATATTCGTATAGTGCGACTTTGCCACTGCAGATTAAATATAGGTACCTATTGCTGAAGTCGTGATGGCCTCGAGGTTTAGGCCCGCGTTCGAGAATCTCGACGGTCTCGGGTTCAAACTCCAGGTACACACCTCTGACTTTTCGAAGTTATGTGTGTATTCATAATGAATTATCACGTACTTTAACGGTGAAGGAAAACATCGTGATATATGATGAATATCTCACATACTTTACAAAAATACCACACTTAAAACATGATTTGACATGTTGCCTACACGATCCAATTTCTTGCCAAAACCCGTCGTTTATTCAAAAATAGACATTAAGAATAGGCATGAGGAATCGTAAAAATATTTTTCAATAAATTATCCACGGTGTGTAATTTATCAATTTAAGTTTTTTTCGACCGAATAAAAATAAAACAGCCTATGTCCGATACTGGTGCAATGACAAAATTATTAAAAGAGGTATAATTCTTTGAAGTTCTGGCTGAAAAGAATTCTCAGTGATCATTTTAAAATTCGAATCGTGAATATTCTTTGTCGTGTACGGATTGTTGGAAGCAGACCTTGGACTTCACCATTATCGTAGTTTTTAAAGAGAATTTCAAGAAGTAGCCTGTCAGAATGCTGTAAGTACTTCCATGTTGAAGCTGCAGCATCGGGATGAATACTAATGGGGGGCGTAATGGACGAACGTTTTGTAAACGACTTTAGCTTACCAACATTTTCCTTTGTGTTTTTGACAAATGTATATTATTATTAAATTAATATTTGAGCCCAGTGACGTGCCATAGGAGAACCTATGTCCAGCAGTGGACGTAAGAAAGGCTGCTGGTGACGATGATTATTATTCTTTAGAGAAGTTATTTTAATCAGCTAATTGTCATATTTTAGGCAAAGAAAGGAAGAGCCGTCGTTGGAACTCTCTGAGAAGATGAAACTGTTCTTTTCTGCTCATTGGCGAGGCGTGATCTGCGTTGCATCACCAATTGTATTTCTGGTGGTCATTATTCCTTTTCCTGGGCTGGTGAGGTTTTTTTCTTTACAAATAAATAAGAAAGTCACTTTCGCCTTTGGTCTGTTCGTTTTAGAGACAATAATGTTAGGTTTGGATCTCGGCATTATATAATTTTTTACTGATTGGTATACCAATGTAAAATTTGCTTATATTAACATAATATTTGACAGCCCCGTGGCGCAGTTGGCTAGACACCAGCTCGCGAAACGAGAGGCCGCGGGTTCGATCCTCGCACCGAGACAAATGTTTGTGTGATCCACAAATATTTGTTTCGGGTCTGGGTGTATGTGAGACCGAAAAGTCTCTCGTAGTTTCTGATACCCACGACACAAGACTTGTATCTTAGTGTGGGATCAGAACTATGTATGTGACTGTTGGGTGTATTTATTATTATTATTATTTATTATTAACTGCCTAACTTTGTCGTTCGATATAAATTAAGTAGTACGTTGCAGGGCTCCCATGTCTGACATTACAATTAGAGGAAATTATCAGTAGGAGCATGGGATTAGGAAATATGCCCGATTAACAGCAATCTATTGAAAATCGCGGGAAGCCGCTAAATGCAGGCCGCTTCCGACTCATCACTTTTGGAAGTCTTTTGGGGAGGCCTATGTCCAGCAGTCGACGTCTTTCAGCTGATGATGATCATGATAATGATGATGATGAACAGCAATACGTGTGCAGACCTTACCCTTAAGAAACACGGGCGTGAGAGTGTATATACATAGTAATGTTATCCCGATCAACAAATTCTTACTTCACATTGAGATTTTAGTGTGGTTCGAACACTACTTCCAGCATTTTCAATGGTGCGCCTATACCTTACTCCTAATGGCTATATTCTGGGTGACGGAGGTCATCCCATTGGCTGTGACCGCGTTCTTGCCGATACTAATTTTCCCCTTGACTGGAGTAGCGAGCACGGAGGAAGCAGCTAATGCCTACGTCAATGTAAGTTCAAGATTTTTTTAAATTTTAATGGGACACAAGAAAATTTAAGTATATCCGAACTGCTGGTGGTAGGATATTCGTATCCGCCCGGATAGCGACCACCGTACACAGGGCGTAAAACCCGCCATAGTGGCACATGCAAGTGTGCCGCGTTCCGGGATCAGCCAGTGTATATCCAGTTTTCGGGGGGACTTCAATCGTGGTGAAAGGATGACCGTGCCGGCATTTTTTGGCTGGTTTGTCGCGGTCGGTCCTTTGTTCACCATGGCATTAGTCCCCCAAACTTCTTCACAAAAAAGATGAAGAGGTATTCGGCCGGCATGATTGTGTCGACCAACGGGAGATCATCATCTCTCGATGGTCGGCACTTTTTCTGGACTCCATTACCCTTACCATCAGGTGCAATGGGGTACTACCCCTTACTGGACTGCGGGGACATACATTAAGGGTTTTATTAGAAGTTTCTAAGGAGTTTCCTTTACAGTGGTACACACAAATTATAGCATACCGAATAAGAATCTTCATACTTCCCCATAAATTAAATAAGATAATAAAACAAAATTTGTTAGACATAAAAAGATTTTTCCATTTGTTTACGTGTTTGATACTTTAAGGTAATTTTTTGTTTGAACACACGATAGCTGAGTTTGGGCTTGAAATAAACGACTATAAAAGTAATCATTGTAAACGTCCAAGTAACTATGAAAGAATACTCCCTTTCATACGATACACACTTCTTTTCCGAAATAAAAAAAAACATGGATGTGATGCATGATTTTGAACTGATGTGATCTTCTACAGGATTCTGTAATGATGTTTCTCGGAAGCATAATGTTGGCTTTCGCCGTCGAGCAGTCTGGACTACACAAACGGCTTGCCTATGCCTCGATTCGGCTGATTGGCTACTCACATTATAAGTAAGTCACTACTTAGCTATCACAACTAAAGCTATCACTATAGCTTTGGGGTTTAGGCGCGCGGTCAAGAATCACGCGAGGATTAAAACCCCAGGAAACCTCTGACCTTTCGAATTTGTGTGTATTCATAATGAATTATCGCGTACTTTTAAATCATTGTGAGGAAACCGGCGCACCTAAAAGTTCTTAGGAATTCCTTAGGTGTTTAGTCCGCCAACGTGCACTAGGCCACCATGATGGACTAATTCCTAAACCCTCTTAGTTGTAGAGGAGGCCCGTGCCCAGCAAGGTGATTTATATACATAGGCTGATGATATTTATAAGTTAGAAATGAATATATTGAATTAATTCCTATTGAAACACGAAATTTGGAACTGTGCACAAAAAATGGCAAAACGCTCATTAACTAATGGCACTATAAACTTGTCGAAAATTGACGCAGAAATGCAACTCCACCTACCACTCCAGGAATATAGGCAGGAATACACATATTATGTATATCAGTATTTTAGGTGATCGATAGTATAGAAATGGTTTGAAGATTTCATACACACCTGTCAACTATGTTTTTTCTTGTCACGTTTCATAATAGCTAGACTAAATATTACCTGTTTGTAGCATTAAGTTTACGGATAAAGTAGTAAGTTCATTTTCAGGTTGCTGTTTGCGATGTGCGTGGTCACCACGTTCGTGTCGATGTGGATCACCAACACGGCTGCGACCACGATGATGGTGCCCATCATATTTGCCTTGCTGAAAGTGTTTGAAGACGTTTGTATAATTTTTTAAATTTACTTGTAGATGAGATGTCATGGTGCTTTTCGGGGAAAGGGCTTATTTTAGTGGTACGGAAATCCTTAGTATAATTGGCTCGCGTCAAAGTCGTGATGGCCTCGAGCTTTAGGCACGCGGTCGAGAGTCTCGACGGTCGCGGGTTCAAACTCCATTCACACACCTCTGACTTTTCGAAGTTGTGTGTATTCACGTAATTTAACAGTGAAGGAAAACATCGTGATGAAACCTGCACACCTAAAAGTTCTTAGCAATATCCTTGGTACAGTTCGCCAACACGCACTAGTCCAGCGTGGTAGACTAAGGCCTAAACCCACTCAGTTGTAGAGGAGGCCCGTGCCCTGCAGTGGGACGTACATATACGAGTATGTATGTGCCGATGATGATTACAAATTGTAAAAAGTGTAAATAAATAAATAATAGTCAAAGCCTGAATGTGCAACAATAGACTCGCCTTGAGGGCATTAGAAGACTGATGAAACGTATGTGTTTACAGCAAAAGATCTTGGTGATGTACGAGACGGGACTGGATGGGGAACGAATTGCCAGTGACATGACCACGTGCTACTTTTGCGCCGCAACATTTTCAGCTACCATAGGTAAATTTGTAACGTTCAAAACAAATTAAGTCAAGTAAAAATGTCTTTATTCATATAGTCCTTAACTAGAACTCATGTATCGTCAGAATACCATAGTTTCGAAATGTGTTCATTCAGAGCACAGAACAGCTAAATAAGATGAGAAAGGAAATAGCCAGTATTTTGTATGGGGACGAGTGTCGCTGCTTATCTGTCACCTGTTCATTCTACTAATATTATACGACCAATGATAAAAAACAAACGAATAAATGGCTGCTATTGGTTGTCGCACATTTATAAAAGTCTAGGTATTAGACGCAATCAGAATTACTAAGCAGCCGTGTCAAACATAGGATAGTCTAATCGTAGGTTCGTCACGCTCCCCATACTGACATTTCCTTTGTCATGCTGACATTTCCTTTCTAGTCTTATTCAACTGTTCTGTGATTCAGAGTATGTAGGTACATACATCGTCCCTCAATTCTTATTTTTTTAAAAGGCACGACAGACGGTTGTCCATTAGACGATAGAGAGCTCGAATCTTTCGTCACCCGATACCCTAACGCTGGCCTGCTGAATGGCTTCTTCAAACGAGTTTATAAAAAATATTTTTATGTACAGGTGGTATTGGAACTTTAGTTGGGACCGCTACAAATCTCGTCTTCAAAGGCTTGTTTATGTCGTAAGTTGTGAATGCTATCCCATGATCATGATAATAATGACAGACTACTACAGCTATATTAGTACATACACGACCCAACGCTGGGCACAGGCCTCCTCTACAACCAAGAGGGGTTAGAACTTAGTCCACCAGGCTGGTCTAGTGCGGATTGCAGGTTGACTACACACTCAAGGAATTCTTAAGAATTTTTGGATGTCCAGTATTCCTCACGATGTTTTTCTTCTTCACCGTTAAAGTACGTGATTCATTGTGTATCTTATCTTATATCTTTAAATGAGCAATTCTTGTATATATATATGTATATATATAATTGAAATCTCGGAATCGGCTCCAACGATTTTCATAAAATTTAGTATATAGGGGGTTTCGGGGGCGATAAATCGATCTAGCAAGGAATCATTTTTAGAAAATGTCATTTGGAAGAAAAAAAAGAGGCGTTTGAGTAGTCTCAACTGAAAAATATGACTCTTCCTGACATCTATTGGCGAATAATAATACTATTTTTTGTGAGCATCTAATTGCTTTAACGACACAACAGCAGATGGCGTTGTTAAGTAACATTATTCATATTTCACCATTTTATGAGAAAAAAAAAATTCCGAGCAAAGCTCGGTCATCCAGGTACTATATACATAACTTCGAAAAGCCAGAGCTGTGTGCGTGGAACCCACGACTGCTGAGATTCCTGACTGGTCTGCGTTAGGCCTCGAGGTCTACACGAATTACCTATATTACATTACAAAACGGTTGCATGCAGTCTTATATAAATAAAAAGGTAGAAAGAGGGGTTTTCTTTCATTCACAGTTTGACAGGTAATCTTAACGTATTTAGGAACGAGCCTATTTGTGTTCACCTAATGACACTTTATCCCCGACCCGGGAATAGGCCACGGGATATCTTTCTTGCATGCAAACGTATAGGCCCGTGATCCAAGAACCAGTCCCGTTCATGGTTGTATTAATTTTATTGAGAACACGTATATATGAGTGCCTCGTGGTCTCGCGGTACAAGTATGTGCCGTGGGATCTAGAGGTCGTGAGTTCGATTCCCGGGTCGGGCAAAGTGTTATTGGGTTTTTCCATTAGGAAATTCTCAGTAATAGCACGGAGTCTGGAAATGTGCCCGAAATACGGCAATAGGCTCGCCCCCTATTACGTGGGACTGATACATACCTGGTGAAATGTGGGTGCAGAAATGCACCTCTGCCTACCCCTTCGGGAAATAGAGGCGTGAGTTTATGTATGTATGTAACACGTATATATTTCAGTTCAAACTCCCTCCTACAAAGTTGTAGAGGATGCCCGTACCCAGCAGTGGGACGTATATGGCTTATGAAGATGAATGATGATTTATTTCAGTGCTTATCCCGACGCTCCGGAATATTTGTCGTTTCCGAAGTTTTCAGCTTTCGCCGTGCCTTATATGATTGCACTTGAAGGTTTCAACTACCTATGTTTGGTTATCATATATTTTGGATTTCTAAGGTACGTTATTTAAGTTACGAAATATTATTAATTATCATGTCGATATTTTCTTCTCCGCCTTAGGTTTGTTTTCTGTTTTTATTTTGGATGTATTTTACATATTTTATGAAAATTTATTTTAGGCCCGGTAGCGACGCTGCGAAAGCTGCTTTTATTCCTGAGAAAGCAAAGATTGCTGCCAAAGCAGTGATAGATGATAACTGGAAGAAATTAGGTGGCATAACTTACTGGGAAACGGTGAGAAAATCTAAGGACATTTGTCAATTTTTGAGTTCAACAACCGCCGTACCAGGTCGACACCCACACGCGCATGCACGCACGCACGCACGCATGACGCACAATAAGTGCGTTTTCTTAGAAAGGAGATAAAGTATTTGGTATTAGTGCCCAACGAAATACATAAAAGGTTAATTTTATTTTAGATGGTGATTCTTTTGTTCGGCGGTGCGATGATATGTTTCTTCTGCCGGTCCCCACAAATGTTCGAAGGCTGGGGTGACAAAATTACGGATCATTTTGCCGTGGATCATAAATTGTGCGTTCAAATCCATTTATCCTTTATTTTTTATGCTACTACATAAGTACAATTAATATAACACAGTAATAAGTTACTCTTCTCTTTCACATTTACTGTTGCAGGGTTTTTGTCACTTGGAAAAAAATCCTGTAACATACTATATATACGAAAATGTTATATTTTTCGTCATCATCAAATTTAAATAACTTTCTTACAAAAATATACAATGACTATAAGAACTAATTCCACGTGTAATCAATTTTATGTTGTGGAGACCTTTGATATATTCTGTGTTTAACAAAAAAACTTTTGAGTGAACATTACTTTTCATAATAGAATGCAATAAGAATGTTTTGTATATATTTGCATAATATTTTTTGTATACGTATGTTTGCTATTCTTAATTTGTGGTATTCAGTTGATTAATATAGATTTGTACGTCACATATTTATATCGTTTAATCATCATCAGCCCACATACGTCCCACTGCTGGGCACGGGCCTCCTCTACCATTGAGAGGGTTTAGGCCTTAGTCCACCACGCTGGCCTAGTGCGAGTTGGCGGACTACACACCTAAGAAATTCCTAAGAACTTTTTAGGTGTGCAGGTTTCATCTAGATGTTTTCCTTCGCCGTTAAAGTACGTGATAATTCATTGTGAATACACACATAACTTCGAAAAGTCAGAGGTGTGTGCCTGGGGTTTGAACCCGCGACCGTCGAAATTCTCGACCGCGTACCTAAACCTCAAGGCCATCACGACTTATTTACTATCTATAACTATCGTCGACTATCGTTTAATATATTATGAATTTTAATTACGTGACCACCCGTTCTATATTTCTCTTCATTCCAGTCCATCTAACGGTTATCTGGAATAAATCGCATACAATAAGACCGCCATCTGTTGCTCTCTATTGTACTGTACCTATTAAGATGTTTAACATATTTTTGTTAATTTTTATGTGGTACACAATAAAGTGTGATAAATAAAATCGTGATGGCCTCGAGGTTTAGGCGCGTGGTCGAGAATTTCGGCGGTCGCAGGTTCAAACCCCAGGCACACACCTTTGACTTTTCGAAGTTATGTGTGTATTCACAATGAATTATCACTTGCTTTAGCGGTAAAGGAAAACATCGTGATAAAACCTGCACACCTAAAAGTTCTTAGGAATTTCTTAGGTGTGTAGTCCGCCAACCCGCACTAGGCCAGCGTGGTGGACTAAGGCCTAAACCCTATCAGTTGTAGAGGAGGCCCGTGCCCAGCAGTGGGACGTATTTGGGCTGATGATGAAATAAAATCAGTGGCGGTCCTTTTATAGAAGACCAAAAACGTTACGCGGCAATTATGTAATGTTTAGTTTATAATTGTTTATTATGGGGTGAGGATATTCTTACCTATATTATGTCAAATTGCTTTTGTTGAGTAAAGATTTAAAGCTTAAAAATTATTATTGGGAATTATGAAGGGCAATCTGGCCTTTTAGGCTTCTATGGAAGTACCGCCACATAAGTATAAAACTTGTTGAACGTTCGCAACAGACTGTTTAATTTCAAAATGATGTATAGACAATCATGGACCAATAGACAATCGACAATTATACTTATTTTTTTATTTTGATACATCATTATAGCAACAATAAAATAAAATCAGATAAATTAGATAGGTACTACTGAAGGAGATTTTCACTAACTACTGAATTAAAGGATCAAAGCGCAATTTTTAGTATCATGACTATGTTATATAGTAGTATAAATTTTGATGAATTGTTTACTTTTGTTTAAGCCTTTTGGATTCAGCTCTCGCCATGGTGACATCTTTCTTGATGTTCCTTCTGCCATCGTCACTACTACTCTTCAAAAATTTCTCAGCAAAATGTAAGTTTCGTATTTACATTATATTTTTAATACCTTAATAGTCGTGATGGCTTCAAGGTCTAGGCGTGCGATCGAGAATCTCGGCGGTCGCGAGTTCAAACCCCGGGCACACACCTCTGACTTTTCGAAGTTGTGTGTATTCACAAAAAAATCTCACGTACTTTAACGGTGAAGGAAAACATCGTGAGGAAACCTGCACACCTAAAAGATTAAGTGATATTTTTAGTAAGCTCGCGCGTAATAAATTTAAATCAGAAACGTCGAAATTATTATTGCATACAATGAGTTAAACTACAAGAAATATTTAAAATCGTGCTTACTAAACAAAAAAATATTCTAACAATTGTAAATACATCTACTGGGTCCAGCGGCATAAAATAGAGTCCTGAGAGAGCCCTAAAAGAGAGGTCCTGGTTTCCATACACAGGTTAGTGAGTGTCTCGGGTTTTTCTATTACGAAATTTTCATTCATCTCTCTCTCTCTCTCTCTCTCATTCTCATGACAGATATATTTACTTTCTTCGTAGCACAAAGGATCTGGTGATTAATTTTTGTGTGTTTTCAGACCACGAAGACTTGCCAAAGACGACTGTACCATCCGTATTGGATTGGAAACGTTTGAACGCCGGCATGCCGTACTCTTTCATGTTCTTGTTAGGTAAAAACTTTTTGATTTAACCTCTACATCAAATGATTTCAAAGACTACTGCTGGGTTGTTGATAGGTTGTTACATCAGGATTTAGGGTGTTATAGCACTTTCTCGTCATTGATGAAATAAATAAATCCAACAACAGTTATAAATTGACAGCCCCGTGGCGCAGTTGGCTAGACATCAGCTTGCGAAACGAGAGGCCGCGGGTTCGATCCCCGCACTGAGACAAATGTTTGTGTAATCCACAAATATTTGTTTCGGGTCTGGGTGTTTGTGAGACCGAAGAAGTCTCTCGTAGTCTCTGATACTTACGACACAGGACTTGTATCCTAGTGTGGGGTCAGAACTATGTATGTGACTGTTGGGTGTATTTAATTTTTATTTATTTAAATATCTCTAACCTCACTCTAAGCTACAAGTCTTGTGTCGACGGTATCAGAGTCTGCGAGATCCTTCTTGGTCTCACAAACACTCAGACCCGAAAGAAACATTTGTGTATCACACTAATTCATGCAAATACCAAACTAGCTTTTGTTTCACAGGCTGTCTTAACAACTGCGCTGTGGTAGCTGTCATAATAGATTTAATTGCAGGTGGAGGGTTTGCTTTATCCACGGCTGCAAAGACATCGGGTCTGAACGACAAGCTGGGCGAATACATGCAAGTGCTGCGACCGCTGCCGAACATAATAGTATTGCTCTTAGTCATAATCTTCGTGTGTTTTGTGACCAACTTCGCGTCGAATGTGGCTGTGTGCAACGTATTCGCCCCCTTATCGATGCAGTTGGTGAGTGTATTGACATTTATTTAATTATTTTTTTTTATACTGGCACGGCAAAGTGACCCCATTGCACCTGATGGTAAGCGCAATGGAGTCCAGAAAAAGTGCTGACCAGCGAGAGATGATGGTCTCCCGTTGGTCGACACAATCATGCCAGCCGAATACCTCTTCACCTTATTATGAAGAAGTTTGGGGGACTAATACCATGGTGATCAAAGGACCGACCGCGACAAACCGGCCAAAAAATGCCGGCACGGTCATCCTTTCACCATGATTGAAGCCAACTCGAAAATATTATATTAGCTATTTCCTGCAATTCCTTAAAAGGTATGTTTTTTCCCCCATTTCTCATATTTTTTAAAACAATGTTGTTTTGTTTTTTTTATTTGAACCAGTAGTTCCTCTGAATAGCTCGTACCTATATATTACAGAACGGTATGCGCCACTTAAACTTACACAAGAATTAACAGTACATTTACAATCTACGATCATGGGCTCTAATGTGGCTTGCTAAGCCGAATTTGGTTTCAAATATCCGATCACAAGTTGAACAGCAGATAATACCGTGTTATAGGTATATGTGTAGGAGGGCTTAGGTTTCTGTTTTCGTGTTCTCCTTTTTTCGTCTAGTGCTGCCAATATGGTCTATATTCAAGTTTTTTAATACTTCTAAAGATTGCGGAGGGCCAGCCCGACATGTTTGATGCCAGCTCCTCCCAACACTCTGGGTTAATACAGCAAGCCTTGAAGTGCCGCTTTAATACGGGGGGGAGGGGGGGGGATGTACTATCAAAGTCATGAATCTAGAAACCTACAGCTATTAAGAAATTGACCCAACTTTTTGATACGATCGAGATCTAAACTCGCATCTGGTTTTATCATCACACGAATGAATACAATTTACTTCTTCTTTGTCCTTTTTCCAGGCCAAAGAGATCAACCAGAATCCATTGTGGTACTTGATCGCAGCGGGATTTACGGCTTCGTATTGCTTCATGCTGCCTGTGGGAACGCCGGGGAACCTCATAGTGCAGGGCGCTGCAAACATTCCTACCAGAAAAATGGTTGTGCAATATTTATATTTTTATACAGGGTGTATTCAGACCGTGAAGAAAACGCCGACAAAATATATTTTAATTTAATTAATTTTTTGTCGGGGTTTCCTTTAACGCCAGGGGTTTTGTAATCACCTTAGCTATTACCTGCCTTGGTTTCCGATCACGGTCTGAATACACGCTGTAAAGTCTGAATTTATCATTGCTTAAGAGGCGAGAGGCCCGCAAGGTTGATCCGAGCTCAGATAGTAATATTGGGTTTTTGTATTAGTCAAAATACTCGTACACTTATTCCCTAGTTATTGACGTATCGTCATCATCATCATCATCAGCCCAAATACGTCCCACTGCTGGGCACGGGCCTCCTCTACAACTGAGAGGGTTTAGGCCTTAGTCTACCACGCTGGCCTAGTGCGGGTTGGCGGACTACACACCTAAGAAATTCCTAAGAACTTTTAGGTGTGCAGGTTTTATCACGATGTTTTCCTTCACCGTTAAAGCAAGTGATAATTCATTGTGAATACACACATAACTTCGAAAAGTCAGAGGTGTGTGCCTGGGGTTTGAACCTGTGACCGCCGAAATTCTCGACCGCGCGCCTAAACCTCGAGGCCATCACTGCTTGACTGCTTGCATCATTGACGTATCGTAGAGGAGGTATACATTTTATTTTTTTAAGTACCTTTATCGCGCATTAGCCTTCAATATAGGGAGGTACGCTAAAGAAATCCCGTCTGATTCATAATCATCATCATCAGCTGATAGACGTCTACTACTGGACATAGGCCTCCCGCAAAGACTTCCAAAGTGCTTTGTCGGAAGCGGCCTGCATCCAATCATCCATCTTCAGCCCGTCTGATAAATTTATCGGACATATTCGAGCGTCTGATATAAGAAGGGCTAATTATTAGCTACATACATACTCGTATTACATATATGTACATACTTAACCTCACGACTGTGGTCCCCACAGGCGTAGGCAGAGGCGTAGGCACTTCTGCACCCGTATATCGCCGGGTATATCAGTCCCACGTAATAGGGGGCAAGCCTTTTGCTGCTTTTCGGGCACGATTCCAAATTCCGTGGTGCTACTGGCAATTTCTAAATGGAAAACACCAATAACATTTAGCCAATAGCACGGCAAATACTTGTGCAGCAAGACTACGAGGCACTAATTATTAGCTAACAAATGTTAATTTTGACCATTGGCTCTCCTATTTACACGGCTGATTTCAATGAACATTTATCTCTAGATCGAGCCCAATAATGGACCAATCATTTAGAATTTTGCAATTAACGGCAATAGGCTAGCCCCCTATTACGTTGGACTGATACATACTTGGCGAAATGCGGGTGCAGAAATGCACCTCTGCTTACTCGTTCGGGGAATACAAGCGTGATAGTATGCATGTATGCAATTAACACTTTTTTTCTTAACAATTTTTTTAAAATTGATATCAACACGATTAATTACAGGACAATTTATTAATGATGGATGCCCTCAATGAAATAATTTTCTTTGCAGATAATCGCAGGATCTGGCACTACCGTATGCACCCTTATTATAACCTGGCTAGCGATATATTTCTGGGCTCCGGTTGTATGGCCAGACCTTCACGGAATGCCCGATTGGGTTAAGTCAGGCGAGACAGTTTAGAAGCTACTTTAGAATTTCATACAAAGCCTTCACAAGTTGCAATGTTATTTGTGGGAATATGGCTGATTACGAAGAAATGTCTTATAGTATTTTTCTCATTAATATTATGAAAGGTGTCTTACAATGTCGGTTAAGTTGTTAAAATAAGATAATGAGGGTTCGTTTTTTGCAAAGCAATTTTGAGTTCCCCTTAAGAGTTTTACTGTTTATATGCAATTAAAAAATGATAAAAATAAGTCTTTTTATTTCGTGAGTGTGCCTTTGTATGTTTGAATGGCTAATCTAGGAATGTCAAGTATGTGAAATAAAAAAAATGATCCTTATTTCTATCGGGTCTGAGTGTGAGACCGAAAAGTCAGTGGATGTTTCTCACACATGGCTCGTATCTTAGTGTGGGTGAGGACTGTATGTGACTGTTGGCAGTGGCGGTACTTCCATAGAAGCCCAAAAGCGTTACACGTCAATTCTGTAATGTCTAGTTTATTGTGGGGTCAGGATATTCTCATTTACATACATACATTTCCAGACTCCGTTCTGTTACTGAGAATTTCCTAATGGAAAAACCCAATAACACTGCCCGACCCGGGAATCGAACCCAGGACCTCTAGATCGCACGGCACATACTTGTACCGCGAGACCACGAGGCAGTATTCTCATTTATATGTCAAATTTCTTTTGTTAAATAAAGGTTTAAAGGTGAAACATAATTCGGAATTTTGTAAGGCAGCTTTCGGGCTTCTATGAAAGTACCGCCACTGACTGTTGGGTGTATTATTTATTGGAAGCACGGAAAGACAAAAAGACCCACGCTTTAAGTTCAATGTTGAAAGGTGGCGATCACATTGCCGATATTCGGAAATACTTCCGAGTTTCAAGTTCAATAGTGCTACTGTGCTGTTTTTAAATGTAACCCTAATAACACTCGATGAACCTAGACAAGGCCCCAAGACTTTTTGATCGCACTGTGCACACATGCCACGGGAACATCGAAGCATTGAACTAAATAATATATCGAGGGTATTCTGGCAGAACCAAATAAGTGCAATTTTTTTTAAAAAATAGCTAGAAGCATAGGTTTTCGTGGCATTTTTTATCTGGTCAAACCATATAACTGCCGAAGCTTTCACAACGGTTTTTTCCTCTGGGTAAACAAAATATCTAGCATTTTTTTCTATAAATTTAAAAGCAAAAAGTAATATGGGCTCTTAATAATCAAAATAAAAAGTTTCTTACAGTGACAACGGAATAAAACAATTTATTTTCTTTACCCACAAAACACTTGTAGATATTTGGGTTTTATATTAACAGGTAAAAAAGAATATATGATCTTATTTGATTCTCATTGGTAAAACGAACTGAGTTATTTGTTTTATCTACAGGCAGAACAGAATAAGCGAGTTTGTTTGGTTTTGCATGCTACAAGTAATGCAATTTGATCCTCTTCTTCAGAGTTAAGGCTTACTTAGTCTGTTTTGCTTGCTAATGTTTTTGTTTAGTGTCCGTTTAAAGTCGTCGCGTGCGCACGTGTTTATTTTATCGAGATCTTAATTCGAATAATTACTGTGTTATATTGTGTGATCTGTGTAAAATGGTTTCCAGAGGAAAGAAGATTGTATCGCTGATAATCAATGATAGTGCAACACAAGGTAATTTTAATTTACATATGTAATTTAATTTTGAGGTTATAATTTTATTTCATTTAAAATAAAATATTTTAATGTTGTTTAGACGCTAAGTTAATGCTTAATTTATGTTTTTAGGGCAACATTCTTCTTCTGAAAGTGATAGCGAACCAGTTCAACGTCATACTATAGCAGCTGATGTTCATCAAACGAACAGCGATGGATTTTCCAGACGTCGATCAGGTATGTATTTCTGAATGTCACATCAACAGCCAGAATACGTCCACTGCTGGATGAAGGCCTCCCCCTCTGAAGGGGGATATTTGCCATAATTCCCACCCTAGGCAGGCGGGTTGAGAATCGCAAAAACGCTCGCCACTGTTAACCGAGAGGACGCTGCTGCCCGTCCACCGGTGGCTTTGCATGCAGTTTTAGGACATACCCAGATCCCTGCACGAGTACATGTACCTTTATGTTCTTAATATAGTAGGTAAAGCTTGATGTCTGTTTAAAAGATTTACAGCTTATTTACGTATTTCAGGTAAAACAAAATAACTGCAATACCTTCACGCCAACTTTCCCCTTTTTTTTAACTTTTTATGACAATTATTGCATAAATTATTGTTTCAAAACAATTTTAGATAATGTATCTATGTACAAGTAGTAAAAAAATTCTGAAATTATGCTTCGTCGTTGATCTATGATCGTCCAAAACTTTAAATGTATTTTTCTCAAAATAACAGTATTGCTACTTATCTAACGAACTACTGAGCATAATATGCCTTAGATGATCGGAAGAAACACGACGACGAAACGAACTATTTACATATAGTAATTATAAATTTATACGCCCGATTCACATAAAAATTATTATTTATACAAATAATCTATACAAATAAATAAAATTGGAGTGTCTGTTTGTAATATTGAAATAACCGCTTTTTAATAAATGCATATGAATGTATACACGGGACATATACCAAAATAACGTTTTTTACCATTTTTGTCTGTTTGTTCCGGCTAATCTCTGAAACGGGTGGACCAATTTCACTGGCAGATAGCTGATGTAATAAGGAGTAACTTGGGCTATTTTTAATTTTTAAATTTTCTTGTTAAAAATAATTAAAAATAAAATTTCCGTGCGGACGAAGTCGCGGGCACAGCTAGTTTTGTAATAAAGCTCGACTGAGTTTATATTTGTTTCACCATTGTGATGGGTGATTTAGGCTTAATCCCACCTTGCTGCTCTATTGCGAGTGAAAAACTGAGTTAATAAAAAATTATACCACACAACTGAAGTAAAACTTATAAATACGCCCAACAGTCACATACATACTCGTAGTTAGTTTGCATAACATATTACATTTTAGAACGCACTCATAAATATTTGACAACTAATAAATATGTCAATCCCTTTTTATTACTGTCACTAAAAATATAGAATATATTTTTAAAATCTAAAACATATAAACTTTTTTTGAAAAATATTCGATTCGAAACATAAAACCTTTCTGGTCCATTTGACATTTACATTTAACATTCTTATTCTCCTTCCTCGTTCCCTCACTGCTGAGGATCGCGACCACGCAGGACCAGTTTCCATTGGTTGCGGTCATAGGTGGAGTGAACCGCACGGTGCATACTGCCTCCCACCGCCTCCCTCACTGCGTCAGACCATCTTGTAGGCGCCCTTCCACGAGCCCGACTGCCGTCCATTTTGCCCAAGATGACGTGTCTTTCCAAACATTTAACATAGGCAGTGTTACGTTGTAACAAGTTTTAAAAATATAAATTAAATACAAATAATAACTACATACAAACAAATAACCAGTTGTTACAATTGAATGGAAACCGCGCGCTTTAACTAGCGATAGCAGCATAACGACCATATAAGGTATTCGTTGGTGCCGGAAATCAAATTCTTTCTAGAACATCGGATAGCAAACGCCACAGTCAGAAATTTCGAGAAAAAATACAATAGCGGTCGACGGTTCCACTTCCTGCGAATGATTCCATCGCATCATCATCAGCCCATATACGTCCCACTGCTGGGCACGGGCCTCCTCTACAACAGAGGGTTTAGGCCTTAGATTCCATCTCGCTCGTTTCTATAATTGCTATCTCAGTCCCACAGGGATTTACAAAAATATAGAGGGTAGTTGTGGCGTGACTTGCTTCGGTTATACCGTTCTTTTAATATCTCTGTCTCATGTCATACGGAACAATCTAGAATCTGGCAGTACGCATTGTCGCCTCAGGAAGGAAATAGGCCGACCATTGGGTCGAACAAGTACCTATATAAGAACGAATTCGCGGAGAGAGAATGAGAAATTTCGAAGCCAGAGAGTCCGCACGTCAACTATATGTGATTCGTATTTGTGATTAATTGTCCGCATATTTGAAAAGTAGTAAAACCAGTGCTATACTAAAATATAAAAAAGAAAAGGAAATTAAAAGCGGATTGCATCATTTTCAACCCCCTTGGTAAGTTTAATATAATTAATTCCAATATTGGCTTGGTTGCTGTTAACTGATTTTTCGTGTCTGGATTAATTTGATTACGATCCAACAAGTGATTTAATAGTGTAAAAATTGCTATGGCTGTGTATATTTCTTGATAGTGGTTTAACAACGTAACGAAATGTGACAGCGAGTATCTTAAAACTGGTAAAATATAACCTTATGTATTTAATCTTTCCGATAAGTTTTAAATATGTTTCGCCGCGGTATTTTTCTTCATTAACATTCTATTATACCTAATATTAATTTAGTCCAAATCAATATGGCCGCGATTATTAATTCCCACTGTGTATTCCACGCGTATGTTGTTAATATCGGTGGCTTGTGTATTATCTTAATAAGAACTTTATATCCTAAAATATATTTTTTGTTCGTAAAAATTCTAAATTTAAATACATACTTGTAAATAATATCAGTATTCTATTAAAAATTGTCACCGAAAATTTGTATTAGTTTGTTTAGATTTTAAAGCCAGTTAATTTTTATAATTGTTGTAACGTTAGTAGTTCATATAATGTAATACAAACACATAGCTGTGAGATTTATTTCTAGATTAGCGTGATGTTAAGATAAGAGAAATTTCTCGATGTACCGGCGAAATAAATTTCAAAGGTCATTGCTTCGCTCGTTGTAATCATAATATATGTAACTACCTGTACTTGTGTAGAAGTTTAAGTGTAATTATTATCTTTTGTACTCATCGCGTCATGGAATGGTGATCGTCCGGCATATAAACAGTTGGGGTTTGATCCTGGGTTGGGTAATTTAAATAATAATTATTAATTATATTGGCATTTGAAATATAACTATATTTCGTTTAAATATTTTTTATTTTATTTTTTAATAAATTGTAAAATTTAATTTGTGTTCTTATTTGTTCACGCCGTCAGGCGGACCGTAACAGCAGCTTCAATCTGTCAATTATATTGGAGCACATAGGCTACTTCAACGTCTTACTTTAGTGTTACAATGATGCGCGCCAATCTTAAAATTTCACTCTCATCATTTTTTCATAACGCGCCTAAAGAAGTATAACTTTAAAAAATCATCATCATTCATCATTCTCAGCCCACATGCACCCACTGCTGGGTATAGGCCTCCCCCAATGCTCGCCATCTCTCTCGGTCCTGGGCTACTCTCATCCAAAGCTTTCCGGTTAACTGGACTATGTCATCTGACCATCTGGCCGGTGGTCTGCCCCGTTTCCTTGCACCTTCTCGAGGCCACCATTCTGTTACGGCCTTTGTCCATCGACCATCATTCCTCCTTGCTAAATGTCCTGCCCATTGCCATTTCAGCTGCGTGACTCGCCTGCCTACATCAACTACCTGTGTTCTTTGGCGTATTTCGAAAAATAAAGAATTAATAAAAAAAAAGGGCGTGCGTACAAAATACACAAGTCAGAAGTGAAACTTCTTTGGCAAAATTAATTTTTAAATCTCGTCTATATTTATACTAAAGTTTTAGATTGCCGAGTCTTAGAGGAAGGCAAAAGGAAAATATGTTAGGAATTTAATGAATTTGCCAACCCGCACTAGGCCAGCGTGGTGGACTAAGGCCTAAACCCTCTCAGTTGTAGAGGAGGCCCGTGCCCAGCAGTGGGACGTATATGGGCTGATGATGATGATGATGATGATGATTTTAAATTGACAAAATTTTGATCATAAGCAGTAATTTGTTAATCGCCATGGCAAGGGCAAGACGAATCGGGAACTGAATTTCTGAACTCTAAGGGCTTATCCGTTGGGATTACCGAAATGAAAACCAACACATCTTTAAGTTTTTCCTTGGGTATCATCGCGTAAATTACATTACTCAACAGTTTTCTTAACACCAACCGCGTTCCATTGCATAGTTTAGAGTGATTTAGATTTCGAAGCATGATGACTACCGAGCCCGCCCTCAGTTGTATATTGTAAACCAGGCACGACCAAGGAGTTTAAAAAAACAGTTAAATGTATAATATAGGCTTCACATATTTTTATTAGTTTACACAGCATAAAGGCGACTACTACTGATCATCATCATCATCAGCCCATATACGTCCCACTGCTGGGCACGGGCCTCCTCTACAACTGAGAGGGCTTAGGCCTTAGTCCACCACGCTGGCCTAGTGCGGGTTGGCGGACTACACACCTAAGAAATTCCTAAGATTTTTTAGGTGTGCAGGTTTTATCACGATGTTTTCCTTCACCGTTAAAGCAAGTGATAATTCATTGTGAATACACACATAACTTCGAAAAGTCAGAGGTGTGTGCCTGGGGTTTGAACCTGCGACCGCCGAAATTCTCGACCGCGCGCCTTAACCTCGAGGCCATCACTGCTTGCACTGATCATTGGACTAGGAAAAAATAAATAATAATAAATAAGAGTGTCACTGTAGGTTATAAATATAAGAGATATATGTACATATTTTAAACGTTGAGTAGTAGAAATAAAGGCTTTTTTATTTTTATTTTATACACAGCATAAATTTCTAAACGCACTTATAAATATGTCAATCCCTTTTTATATTGACACTATTCTTTATTTTTAAAATCTAAAATACGCAATTATTCGAATATTATGGATATACATACATATGTTGTCGATTCGAAACCTTAATTTAAATAGTTTTTTTTTTAATTGTATAAAGTGTAAATAAATAAAATAAATAAATACGTTCTTTAATTTGAGGGGACCATTAACCGTATTGACAATTAAATGTCGGAAAGGAAATATAGCCTTTCTCTTCTCACTCACTCTCAATCGGTCTCAATCGCTCTCTCCCTCTTCTTGCACTAAATCGTCCCACATTTTTATCACTAATTAGGGTTTCATCCGTAAAAAATTACCCTCATGTGCGTAAAGAAGTTCCACTTCAAAAAACGGATTTTTGTGGTATAACTTCCCGGACCAATTTTACCCTCCATACTGTAAACTGCAGCCTTACAACATACTTTATGGAACTAAAGAAAGCGAAATGATTTTGTCAAATGAAAAAAAAATACCCAAGTGATTTATTTAGCGACTTTCCTGTCTAAAATATAGTGGTCTCTCACTATGAACCTCATTAGACGGCTCAGAGTCACTCAACGAGCTTTGGAGAGGGCTATGCTCGGGGTTTCCCTACGAGATGGAATCAGAAATGAGGAGATCCGTAGGAGAACTAAAGTAACCGACATAGCCCAGTGGATTAGCAAGTTGAAGTGACAATGGGCCGGGCACATAGCGCGGAGAACTGATGGCCGATGGGGCAAAAAGTTCTCGAGTGGAGGCCACGTACCGGAAAGCGCAGCGTGGGATGGCCTCCGACAAGATGGTCGGACGACCTAGTAAAGGTCGCGGGACGTCGCTGGTTGCAGGCTGCTTCCAACAGGTCCTTGTGGAAGTCATTCGGAGAGGCCTATGTGCAGCAGTAGACTTCCATTGGCTGATGGATTGGATTGTCTAAAATATTAAGTCTATTTAACCTCCTTGTAAATTGCAGCCTTTTTGTCTTAAATTTCATTCTCATTCCAAAATTAAATTATTCGAAAGTTCGATTTCAATGTCTTGTCATAACACCGAAAATATTTCTCATTGATGTATGTATTATAGTTTAAGATAAGGTGAAGTAGTTACGAAAATGACGAAAAACCAACCAAAAGACAAGGATAAAAATGAACCGCCGACTCAAGGAGTGTTCTACTCGTGAGTATACGAAAATCTATAATTTACTGTTGTGAAAATTTTATGTCACACGATGATAAAATCCCTTTTACCCAAATCTTTGTGGTATGATAATTATGTAACAGCTAGCCCTTTTACATTGCTTTCTTGATGTTAGACTGGATCTAACATTTCAATGGTCTTAATATCACGAAATGTTATCTGGAGAACTATAAAGCTTCATGGCAACTCCCAATGTTTTTTCCGCTTTGAGAGAACAAGAGCAGATTCCGGATATTGTATCTATGTATTTTTTAAATGTTGCTTTAATACACGATTATCTTTCTGCTGTTTAAGAGTTTATTAATTTATAATTTATCTTAGTGCTAATTAATTGCCAATAAATAGATGTTTATAATTTATTTTCTTTTTCTCTTGTTTCAGCATTATGTCGTTTTTGTAAGTATCACATGCGAAACTTCAAGTATTGTAAGTTGAATAAAAATTTACAAATTATTTAATTTCATGTACTTTTTTTTAAATATGAACTATCCTTAGCCAAAAATCAGCGCGATACGGTGTTGGAATTTGTCTAGTAATAGGTACATACATACATAAACTCACGCCTATATTCCCCGAAGGGGTAGGCAGAGGCGCATTTCTGCACCCACATTTCGCCAGGTATGTATCAGTCCCACGTAATAGGGGGCGAGCCTATTGCCGTTTTTCGGGCACAGTTCCAGACTCCGTGCTGCTACTGAGAATTTCCTAATGGAAAAACCCAATAACACTTTGCCCGACCCGGGAATCGAACCCAGGACCTCTAGATCGCACGGCACATACTTATGCCGCGAGACCACGAGGCAGTCTACAAAAATATATATAAATAGGTACTACATTCATATTTTTATTACGAGTAGTAATTTTGCAAATTTTTAGACAAATCGCATTCTTATAAAGAAGTTACCGAATATGATCAAACCAGCAAAATACTTGAAACTATCAGGACTCACCTTCCACTATAAAACTCCTTTTTGATACTGGAAGCACAAAAATGATGATTAATAAATATCAGATTGTCTTCGAGATGCCTGCCTGTCTTCGTCTCGCTATGACATACAACTGGACGTTCAAAAATAATTGTAGTAGTTTGTAACTATTTTATTCAATTATTTTACAGCCGTCGGAAGGATCCTCGGAAGCCCGTCAAGGGTATGTTTCCGAGGATCAAAAACATAGTGCGGTGTCATTACAGAGGGTTATTTGGACTCCTTGTTCCTATATGTGCCCTTTCTTGGCAGGGGGAATATGGACAAGTAAGTATACAAATGATGACTCTGTTATTAAATGTAGATATAATATAGAATTTGGATGGTACAGATCGGAGTGTTGGGCTACGAAGAAGACGGACGAAAGATTGCATGCAGCAGAAATGCGAATGTTGCGATGGATGTGTGGTATAACGAGGATTGACAGTGATGAATGAATATGTTAGAGGAAGTTTGAAAGTAGCTCCTGTGATAGATAAGCTGAAAGGAAACCGTCTGTCGTTGTCATGTTATGAGAAGGGATGAATCATATGTATGTAAAAAGGTGATGAATATGAAAGTTGAAGAATGGGCAAGCAAAGGAAGGCCAAAGAAAATATGGATGAAGCGTGACTAAAGATATGAAAGAAAAAGGGTTGAATGAAGACATGACGGCTTATAGGGATGTTTGGAAGTATAAAACATACTGCGCCGACCCCAAATGAAATTGGGAGCAGGGCAAGGCAATGATGATGATAAAATATAGAATTTATTGCACTGTTATCGATAGTGATAGCGATCTCATGTTAGACAAAATTAATCATTAAAATGAATACGATCAGCACGTAGCATACATCTCTGACTTTTCGAAGTTATGTGTGTATTCAAAATGAATTATCACTTGCCTTAACGGTGAAGGATCGTGATAAAACCTACACACCTAATAAGTTCTTAGGAATTTCTTAGGTGTGTAGTCCGCCAACCCGCACTAGGCCAACGTGGTGGACTAAGGCCTAAACCTCTCATTTGTAGACGAGGCCCAACAGTAGAACGTATTTGGGCCGATGATGATGATGATGATTTCTGTGAGGCTTTTATGCCATTAGGTACGAATACACACTAATGATAATATTAAAGTGTTCTAAATAATTTTTCAGAATCATATCACAGTCCAGTGTATGTGGATGTTGATGTTCTGGTTTTTCCTGTTACAACCAGTCGCCATTCCAGTAACAGGACTTATACCTATTTTCCTGTTGCCAATGACTGGAGTGTTACCCACTAGGGACGTGACTGGCGCATATATGGGCGTAAGTACTCAAAGGGAAGAAATTATCATTAATCGATTGCCTCGAGATCTCTCGGCCCAAGTATGTGCCCTTCGATCTGGAGGTTCAGTGTTTGATCCCAGAGACGGGCAATGTTATTTATTTTCTTCATTAGTAAATTCTGAGTCTGGAAATGTACTCGAAAAACGGCAATAGGTTTGCCTCTATTACATGGGACTAAAATACGGGCGTAAGTGTAATGTAAAATTTTCATACATACATACATATATACGTACCTATAATCATGTATTGCCAATTGTAAATAGTCCTGAGTAATACACAGTAAATTTTCTTTATTAATGAATTCGCCTTACAGGCACATGATCTTGTAATACACAAGTTATGAGTTTATTTTATGTTTCTAGCCGTTAAGAAGTAAAAAAGGGTTCTCATAAACTTGCTGAGCTTCCCCCCCCCCCCCCCCTTCCGTGGTCGCCAACGATCCAGGTCTTGAGCAGCCCTCATCCATCCGCTTCCCATAATCTTTCTCAAGTCGTCGGACCGTCGTGCTGCAGGACGTCCTACACTACGTCTACCTAAGCACGGTCTCCACTCCAACACTTGTCTGCTCCAACGGCCGCTGCTGAGCTTCATTGCTCGGTGTTATTTCTGTGCGTGCAACTCTCTATCCTCATACAGGAGTTGCAGTGGTGGTATCATCTCTATAAAGTGGACTAGTGGAAGGACAGATTCTGTAGCTTAAAAGTTTGATGTAAATACTTTATTTACAGGAGAACTTAGTTCTGTTCATTTTGACCAGTATGCTGATATTGCTGATGAACAATTCTGGCGTGGACCGTCGCATAGCCCTGTGGCTCATCTGCTCTGGAGACAACTGTCAGTTCTCTGGGAAGAGGTAATGTATTCATCACCAGCCCATATATATTCCACTGCTACTACAACTGAGAGGATTTAGGCCTTAGTCCACCACGCTGGTCTATTGCAGGTTGGCGGACTACACACCTAAGATATTCCTACGGACTTATTAGGTGTGCAGGGTTCCTCACAATGTTTAGGTACTGTTTAGGTACGTGATAATTCATTGTGGATACACACATATCTTCGAAAAGATAGAGGTGTGTGCCTGGGGCCCACGACTGTCGAGATTCTCGACCGCGCGCCTTAACCTTGAAGCCATCACGACTCTAACTCTAAAATTATTATTTTTTTCAGATTGGTGTTTAAATGCAGCACGGCTTCGTTTTTCCTGTCAATGTTTAGCAATCGACTTATTGTTACGTCCACCATCACACAGTATATCACTCCGGCGCTAACAAATTTACAGGTCCGTATATTCTACACTTTTTTTATAGGAAAGGAGACAAACGATCTAGTGAACCACCGTGGCGCAGTCGGCTAGCTTGCGAAACGAGAGGCTGCGGGTTCGATTCCCGCACCAAGACAAATGTTTGTGTGATCCACAAATATTTGTTTCGGGTTTGGGTGTTTGTGAGACCGAAAAGTCTCTCGTAGTTTCTGATACCCACGACACAGGACTTGTATCCTAGTGTGGGGTCAGAACTATGTATGTGACTGCTGGGTGTATTTATTATTTATTACCTAATGTGGTCAACACCGCCCATGAGCACCAACAATACCAGAGGAATCATCGGTGCGTTGCTAGCCTTTGAGGAATCTTATCACAGCCTCGTAGCTTCGCGGCACAATTGTGTTATTAAGGCTATTAACAAAACGTCGCAGGTTAGAATGAACCTACTAAGAAGAATGTTGATACGTGGTCTACATTCTCATTTATGGTTCCCAGGATACAGGACATGTATGTTCTAGACTTAAGATATACATCCCTGCAGACACGAAAAGCAGTGATGGCCTCGAGGTTTAGGCGCGCGGTCGAGAATTTCGGCGGTCGCAGGTTCAAACCCACAGGCACATAACTCTGACTTTTCGAAGTTATGTGTGTATTTACAATGAATTATCACTTGCTTTAGCGGTGAAGGAAAACATCGTGATAAAACCTGCACACCTAAAAAGTTCTTAGGTGTGTAGTCCGCCAACCCGCACTAGGCCAGCGTGGTGTACTAAGGCCTAAACCCTCTCTGTTGTAGAGGAGGCCCGTACCCAGCAGTGGGACGTATTTGGGCTCATGATGATGATGATGAGACACGATAATAAGTAAAATAGTTTAAAGGAACACAATTTTTTTTCAGGCTTCAACTGCCCGCAACAGGGCCACGGAACCTGATTACAATGAAATGCGGTACATCATCAACAACGCGATACAGACTGCTTCTGCTATTGGTGACTATGAATTTCCAAAACAGGAATAGAATTCAAATTACTTTTAATTAGTGATGGCCTCGAGGCTAAGTCACGGGGTAGAAAATCTTGGCGGTCGCGTGTTCAAACTTTAGGCACCTCAGACTTTGAAATTTTATATGTATTCCCAATGAATTATCACGTACCAATAAAGGTGAAAGAAAACGTCGTGTGGAAACCTGCCCACCTAAAAGTTCTTAGGAATTTCTCAGGTGTGTGGTCCACCAACTCGCACTAGGCCAGCGTGGTGGACTGAGGCCTAAGATGTAGAGGAGCCTAGTGCCCAACAGTGGAACGTGTATGGACTGATATGGATGAAAGTGAATGAATGTAGCGAGAGAACATTTCAAGTCGCTCAATACTTTACTGTTGAGATACTTCCTCACTATAGGTACCTATATCCATGAAAAAAGGAAAAAAAGTGGGTGTAGTAAGAACACAATTAATAGGTATCAAATGATACGATTGATAGGTACCTATCAAATGATAGGTACCGATGATTGGGGAATATATTGCGTTACTGATCAAATACGTTACATAAATTGAGTTCACTCCTAATCGCCCTTTTTGGCAACTTTCATACAATCTAATACAGTGTATTTTTATAAAAAGATATTGTTATATAATTTAGCTCATCAACAAAATAATTACATTCAGGAAAAGGTTAAAACGTGTTCTTAAAAATAAATGTAGGTAATTACTCAGATTATAAGGTATGAATGACGTTTGTACATTGTTTTGTCAAGGTTATTGAATGGAACAAAAACTAATAATAATTACATATTACTAGTACATAAGATTTCTTAATTAAGCCTTTAACCCATCAGTTTGATTGGAGGAGAACTTTGTGTATATATTCAATTGCCCCTAAAAAGACACGGGTCTTCTGATTCCTTAACATATTGAATAACAGGATCTAGTGAATGTTTTTTTTTGTTTTCACAGGCAGCACAGCGATAATGCACTCTGCATACGCGACGCTGTGTTTCCGAGCTATCTTTGTCGAGTGAGTATGGAACCTTAACACCATACATAGCTGTAGAGTATTTTAGAGACTGCAATAGTACCTGGACGATGTGGATCTGAAACATATACACCCCTTGGTTTTGAATTTGAGGTCTTACGAGCACATTGATAAAGCATAGCGAATTCTGGAAAAATACATCAAAAACTGCAATTTTGTATAAAAAAATATGAATGACTGCCTCATGGTCTCGCGGTACAAGTATGTGCCGTGCGATCTAGAGGTCCTGGGTTCGATTCCCGGGTCGGGCAAAGTGTTATTGGGTTTGTCCATTAGGAAATTTTTAGTAACAGCACGGAGTCTGGAAATGTGCCCGAAAAACGGCAGTAGGCTCGCCCCCTATTACGTGGGACTGATACATACCTGGCGAAATGAGGGTGCAGAAATGCATCTCTGCCTACCCCTTCGGGGAATACAGGCGTGAGTTTATGTATGTATGTAAAATTATGAATGAAAGACAGAGCAAATTCCAACATTGAAAACCATGGAATTCCACTTTTATATGCAGAGCCTCTGGTAAATCTGTGATGGTTGTTTTGTAAAAAGGCAAACGTGCAAAAAATTCCACATCATCTTTATTTCATGTTTATGTGATGATGTTGTTGAAAGTTCATTTCTGACTTTGACTTTGACTTAAGGCATTAACCCCTCCCAGTTGTACAGGAGACTCCTGCCCAGCAGTGGAACGTTTCTAGACTAAAATAGATAGATATTCACTTTTGTAGTCAAATCGAAAATAATTTATGAATACAAATTTTTGCGTGTAAAATCGAAGACTTGCAATAAGACATGTTTGGAATTTTTCCAATTATTTCCAAAGCGATTAGTATTGGACGACTCAGTGCATGACATTAAATTGACATGACATACGTCTTTTGTTTTTAGGAGTGCTCCAAAGGATAAGGCTTATCCAGATATATTTAACTACATGCAATATTCGGCTTATGCATTCCCCACCGCCTTCCTCATGTACATCATCAACTTCAGCTACCACATGATTTTAATTAATAAGTAAGCATATTTTCTTTGAAATATTATATCCTATATCATCTTGATAAAATTATTTTCAAGTGAGTCTTTATTTGTAATTCAACTTAGTAGTCTTTTACCGTTTTTTATCGAAAACCATAGATAAGAGATAAATTTTGCTTTTGTCATTGTTGTAATTAGATAAATATTGTTATATTTAAATATGTAAATGTAACATGTAGCGCCATCTATTGTTGTGTTGGGAAGATACCCCGCACAATTTGTATAATCAGTTTTTTTTTATTATCTAAGTCTCTGATTCCGATTTGCGTTGTAAGAATTTGTCCGGCATAAATAAAAATAAAAAGTTTATTATTTCATCTTATCATTTTAACAATCATGCGAAAGTATTTTCCAGCAATAAGTAGAATATAAGTACAGTAAATCTTTTCATTCTCAGATGTGTGCGAAAGTCAATGAGCGCTGGCAGTATGACTGAATTGAGGAACGCTTTGTTGAAAATTAAAAATGCTTTACCGCGTCGAGTCTCGCTTCACGAAAAGGTATGTATATAGGTACATATTGAATGTCATAACTAGCATAGTCCATAACGGTATACCCTCAAACAGTATAGTTATTTTTTCTTTATTTCTATCTAATATATGACAAACTCCATCGTACCTTTTACATATTTGTGTAAATGTAAATAAATATAAAGAAAACAGCATAGTTAAAGTAGGAATAGTGGTAGGAGCTCGGGGACTGCTGGTCTTCCCAATCAGCCACAATGAACCCCGACAGTTTCCAGGCCACTCTCTCCACAGCTCATCTCAGGATATTTCTTCATGAAAGCGTGAAACCCAGCATGCCCAGCGACCTCGATAGCCACTATTAGTGTACCCTTACGACCAGTATGGGGTACGATTGAGGAATTCTCACACACTCAATCCACTGGCTAAACCTCAGCTTTGCCGAGTAAAACTATAAATCAAGCATTCTACTCGTAAGAACAACAGCTTAATATTTTATATGGATATCCAAAAAGAATAATGAAGTTAAAAAAAGAATCACACCGAGAAAATTTCACACTAGACGAACTATTTTGCATCGGGGCTCGTAATTGTGTATCAGAATGGTGATTAAGAAATTACAATATTTTAATTCACCTAAGCAGTGATGGCCTCGAGGTTTAGGCGCGCGGTCGAGAATTTCGGCGGTCGCAGGTTCAAACCCCAGGCACACACCTCTGACTTTTCGAAGTTATGTGTGTATTGATGAATGAATTATCACTTGCTTTAACGGTGAAGGAAAACATCGTGATAAAAACCTGCACATCTAAAAGTTCTTAGAAATTTCTTAGGTGTGTAGTCCGCCAACCCGCACTAGGCGAGCGTGGTGGACTAAGGCCTAAACCCTCTCAGTTGTAGAGGAGGCCCGTGCCCAGCAGTGGGACGTATTTGGGCTGATGATGATGATGAATTCACCTCAATTCGTGTTACGTTTTCACTAATCAAATGATTTTATTTTTAGCTAACGGTGTTCTTCATGATTTTCGCGCTCATAATATTCTTCTTCCGATGGAGCGCTTTCTTGAACATGGGCTGGGCCGAGTACAATTATGAAACCCCGCAGTTGCCTCGGTAAGATGTCATTTTTACACTAAAGATAAATAAAAATCAATTTTTTATTCCACAACTTTGCATAGGGTGTTATAAACTTAAAGCCTTACTTGTATGTATTAAGTCTGTCTTAATTAAGTAACATCTGGTCTCGCTTCTTTAAATATCATTATCAGCCTATATACTACTGGTGGGCACCTCCTCTACTATTGAGAGAGTTTAGGCCTTAGTCCACCAGGCTGGCCTAGTGCGAGTTGGCGGACTAAACATCTAAGAAATTCCTAAGAACTTTTTAGGTGTATAGATGACGATGTTTTCCTTCACCCTTAAACTAGGTACGTGATAATTCATTGTGAATACACACATAACTTCGAAAAGTCAGAGGTGCGTGTGCCTGTAGTTTAAACCCGCGAACGCCAAGATTCTCGACGGCGCGGCGTGCCTAAACCTCGAGGCCATCACCTTTAAATTTTAACTAAAATATTTAATTACTAAAAATGCTATCATGAATGAACATTATGCTAAATAAATTAAATATTTATACATGTTTAACTAAGCTAATATTTGTATGCTATCCCTACGATAAATTTCATGAAAATGGGTTTAACGATTTATTTAATTTTATTTTATTTCTTATATTGGTGTTATATATGATACCTACATACATATGGTTGTATAAACAGTCGTGTTATGAACATTGTTCAATTTTCAGCGTTAAAGACGCAACTGTCGCTGCAATATTTGTGGTTGCAATGCACGTCTTACCGAGAAGCTATGGGTTCTTGAAGTACTTCAGCGCGGAAAGTGAGACTCTTCTTGTTTTGATTACATTTCTCTACGTCATTATATTTTTCGAAGATAGCGTTGAAGTAAACCGGTTATGTATTAAAAACCTAGTGATAGATCACTTGAAAACAGGGGTTTATTGACGGAGGTAGTACATTGGGGTATAGAGATGCCTAACAAGACGTTGAGAAAGCCCGAAGAAATCATACACGGGCGCCATGAGTAGTATTTCCTAATAAGCGTATTTTTTTACATACAGAAAGGAGTGAACTGCCGCCTCTGAGACCAGAATCAGCCATACTGTTCTGGCGTTTCGTGGATAAAAACGTTAACTATGGATACATATTTCTAATAGGTATATGTTTTTTTTTTATTAATTGTGTCCTAGAGGATAAATAGCAAACTTCTACTGCTTTCATATTTTTTACGAGAAAGAAGTCAAATTAACAAGTGAGCAACCTGATGTTAAGTTGTCAAAACGCAATGAATTATATTCTTTCAAAAGTACGGTTAATCACATTTTCAAAAGAAATTTAGTAAGTTTCTTTGAGAAGGTTCGTAATTAGTAATTGGCTTGGTAAATGAAAGATTACACACATTGACTCTTTTGACAATAATTAAATTTTGACTCGGGATAAAAGAAAGGAAAGTCACAAACTTGGAATTGTAATTTAATCTTTTATGTAAACTTGTGGAATAATTAAAAAAGATATGACAAATGCGTATATGACCTTCATTTATGACTACAGGTTCCGGCATCTGTTTGGAAAGAGCCGTTAAACATTCAGGCCTGGACAATGACATCGCGGACCATTTCGGCAAAGTGTTCACAGACCATGCTTTTAGCGGGTCGCTGTTCCTCGTATGTTTGGTGGCTATCATACTATCCAACGTGATGAGTGGAGTGGCTGCTTGCGTCATATTCTTGCCTCTGATATTGAGTATGGTACGGTACCACCTTGCTACTACGACTTAAACTTACGACTGTCTTGTGGTCTCGCAGTACAAGTATATCTGGTGGTCCTGGGTTCGATTCCCGGGTCGGGCAAAGTGTTCTTAGCAGCTCGGAGTCTCAAAATGAGCTCAAAAATGCATAATTGGCGAAATGTGGGATCAAAATGCAACTCCTTGTACCCCTTTGGAGAACACAGGCGTAAGGCTACGTATGTATGTACCACCTTACTATTATTATTTTCGTCATGACTTGGTAAAGCCATGCCATCTTGGACTCGAATGAACTTTATCGATTCTGTCTGATATTATAATCGACGTATCGATTTGATTTTTAAAAATTGCCAATTTTTTTATTACCAAGCTCTAATATTTTGTATTTTTTACATCATCATCATCATCAGCCCATATACGTCCCACTGCTGAGCACGGGCCTCCTCTACAACTGAGAGGGTTTTGGCCTTAGTCCACCACGCTGGCCTAGTGCGGACTACACACCTAAGAAATTCCTAAGAACTCTTAGGTATGCAGGTTTCATCACGATGTTTTCCTTCACCGTTAAAGTACGTGATAATTCATTGTGAATACACACATAACTTCGAAAATTCAGAGGTGTGTGCCTGGGGTTTGAACCCGCGACTGTCGAGATTATCGACCTCAAGGCCATTACGACTTTTTCATGTATTTTTTACGCATCTAATAATAATAAAAAAAGATATAATTGACACGCTGGTCATTTATTCTCTGCTTTTTTGTCAAAACACTATAAAGCAGAGAGAATTAAGTATTTTTTGAAAAAAGATTTTTTTTTTCCCCAAAGGCTCAGCCCCCTGGCGGTCCGGTGAGTATGAGGCGTGCCTTTGACTATGGAGGACTCACCACGACAAAAATCGCCGGTGGAGGAGACATTGACGATATCACATACGCTGGCTACACTCCATATGCCAAAGATGTTGACACTACTAATGCTAGATTCGCCGAAGACCAGCTAACATTTCGGAGTATAAGTGACTGGCCGACTAAAATGTATCAGGGAGCACTCGGGGTTGGATTGGCCAGTTCGTTCGGCTTCATGTTTCCATTCTTGTACACGCCGGCATACTTTTGCCATTACACTGGCAAAGTTCCAATAAGGAGGATGGCAAGTATTGATTCTTTACTTATGTAAGTATTAGTTAGGAGTAATTGCAAAAGTGTGTATACTCGTAGTAAGTAAAGTATACGTGGTAAGAAAGAAGAATGTTTCTTAAGCAGCGATGTAAGCTAGGATTCATCATCATCATCAGCCCATATACGTCCCACTGCTGAGCACGGGCCTCCTCTACAACAAAAGCTAGGATTACTTACTAATAACTACTACAACTAATCTCGGCGGTCGCTGGTTCAAATCCCAGGCACACACCTCTGACTTTTTGAAGTTATGTGTGTATTCACAATGAATTATCACTTACTTAACGGTGAAGGAAAAACATTGTGATAAAACCTGGACTCCTGAAAAGTTCTTAGGAATTTCTTAGATGTGTAGTCCGACAACTCGCACTAGGCCAGCGTGGTGGACTAAGGACTTAACCTTTCTTATGGTACAGGAAGCCAGTGCCCAACAATGGGACGAATATGGGCTGGTGATGAATGATGAACTACCACAACTATATACTCCCTGGCGTGTGACTCATAGATCCAAAAGAGATCGTTTTTTTAAACCGATAAATACACAATTTGAATACTAAGAGTAGAGTTTTAGTAGTAGTTTATTACACTGTTCTTCTGTTGTGTTTCTGTTACCCACGACACAAGACTGGTATCTTAATGTGGGGTCAGAGCTATGTATGTGACTGTGGGTGACTATTTATTTATTTACATTGCACCAGATGTAAATTGAAAAACATAAGAAACCCATACAATTCTAAAATTCCTCATTTTACTTCATTACAGGCGAAATACTCAATAGGGTCTGTCATCATCTGCTTGATCATTCTATGGCTCTCGGTGATGTACTACGCTCCCGTGATTTGGGATCTTGAAGGAACGGGGATCACGGCAGTGGACTTGCCTTCTGCTGGAGGCCCTCCAGCGGCTGGTGGCGGTGGCGACGCTGACGGCGGTGGTGACGCTGGTGGTAACGCCACCGCACTGTAGCCGTACATAAGGAGTAAGTGATTTGCAGTTTGAAGTTCGATTTGTACTTTGTTAGGGATTGTTTACACTCCATGATAGTAGACAATAGACCATCCTGAAATATTCCTATTCCTGATCTGGACTTCATGCTCGATACCAATCTAGGTCTTCCCATCACTGTAGGTACTCTTTGGCTAGTGCAAATCCCAGAGGTCTCATGGTGGAGAATAAAAACAAAACCAAAATCTTTTTTTTTTCTACCAATGATGTTTATTGTGACAAACACACATGATATACGTATTTCCGACTCTATGCTACTACCTACTTACAATTTACCATATTAATGCTCTGGGATACGTATAACTATAGGGAGGCAAAAATAAAATGAAAATATTAAATAAGTAGGCCTTTACTTAGTCTTCATTTACTTATATTTAACGCCTCATGCCTGTATTCCCCGAAGGGATAGGCAGAGGTGCATTTCTGCACCCACATTTCGCCAGGTGTGTACCAGCCCCACGTAATAGGGGGCGAGCCTATTGCCGTTTTTCGGGCACAAATCCAGACTCTGTGCTGTTTCTGAGAATGTCCTAATGGAAAAACCCAATAACACTTCGCCCGACCCGGGAATCGAACCCAGGACCTCTAGATCGCACGGCACATACTTATGCCGCGAGACCACGAGGCAGTCGTAGAGGTACTTATATTTAATTATATTTAAATACCGCAATTGCATGGTAATAGACTTTACTACTAATTACATGCCGTACTGACGGTCCTAATACAGTGTGATGTGACCTGACACGAAAAGACTAATAGTCATCCCTATCCAGTCGGCACATCACATACACAGACACTAAGGCAATATTGACACACTGTTGCATGTTAATATTTCGTGTCTTTATCTATACAATCATTGACATTGAATTGTTTATACATTTGCAGGATTTCCCTCTCGATAAGCTACGAAGAAAGGCAGAAGATTAAAGTTTTAAGTTTCATTCAAAGTATATTATTTTTTTTTGCTGTATTTTTTATTTTATTTTTGCGTTAAAGATACCGGAGTGCTTTTTCGCCTTAAGATTCCGTTTTAAGTATAGGAGATTAGTGTCTTTATTCGAATAAAGTTTAATGAATATTCGAAGGTTTTTGTTATTTATTAGTGTACGATTGTAGCGCCACCTAGTACGCGTAACTGTTTAGATGATAACGAAATACAATTTTATTTTTTACTTAACAAAATAGCTGAGGGATAATTTTAAAGGTATTTGTTAAAATTAGTATCCACAAAGAAAACATATGGCTTTATTTTAAAATTTAATTCATATTCATATCTTTATTTTTTATTTAAGGTCGCTTCCGGCAGTTTTTTTTAAATTTTACAACAAAATAAAGTTTTCTTTTAAACTGAAACTTCCGATTATAAAACAGGCCCTAAATTTGGATCCTGCGCAGTAATATTACTGTACCACTCGCATCGGCTTCACTCCATTCCAGTCCATTCAGGCAAAATACGTAAGTCGGGCCATATGACTGGAGCCCAATAACACAGCGCGACCCACGAGATGAAAATTGTAGTTAATGTAGGGCCTGTTCCTGCCTTTATCTGGAAAGAGATTGTTTTTGAGCTTCTTTCGTAATAAAATTTGCTTCATCATCAGCCCATATACGTCCCACTGCTGGGCACGGGCCTCCTCTACAATTGAGGGTTTAGGCCTAAGAAATTCCTAAGAACTTTTTAGTTGTGCAGGTTTCATCACGATTTTTACCTTCACCTTTAAAGTAAAAGTTTCATTGTGAATACATACATAACTTCGAAAAGTCAGAGGCGTGTGCCTGGGATTCGAACCCGCGACCGTCAAGATTCTCGACCGCGTGCCTAAACCTCGAGGTCATCACGACACACGAGACCGGCATGAGGGTATTGAATGAGAAGAGATGGGAGAGTCTCACAACTTGATGCTCTGATTGCACAGCGTTGTTCGCACTCATCGGTTACTTTTTTTCTAAGAATTTTGATAATGAAGTCAAAGTCAAAATACTCTTTATTCCAATAGACTTAAAAGTTCTTTTGAATCGTCAATTCTAAACTATTGCCGCGTCGGAACGTGTTATCGCTGTGGAAAAGAAACTGCAAGAAACTCCCTCAGGAACACGAAATGTAAAATTATAAATTAACAATATATTTACATCATAAATGTCATAACGATACAAACTGTAGCAGCAAAATGCCCTTTGTATTCTTTCCTAATATAACAAATACCACTTTAGACCTTCTAGAAAAGAGCATATGTAGGTACTCATTCTTCAAAGGTTTCATTCATTAACGATTTTTTTAAATCTGAGAATGCATGACCAGCGGTGATAACTCACCATCGGTGAGCCGCTTGCTCATTTGCCGTCTCTGACATAATAAACACATATTATACCCAGTGGCGGTGCTTCCATAAAAGCCCAAAAGCGTTACACGTTAATTTTGTAATGTCTAGTCTATGAGTGTTTATTGTGAGGTCAGTATATTTTTATTTATTTGTCAAATTGCATTTGATAAATATTTAAAGCTTAAAGATTATTTTTCGTAATTGTGAAAAGCAAACTGGGCTTTTGGGCTTCTATGGAAGTACTGCCACTGATAATACCCAAATGTTTGCCATGACCATGATCATTTGCTTCAACTGCCAAACTAGGAACTTAAAATACGTACCATCTTCCCGGTGGGTATGGATGCAGCGCTCTGGACTACTAGATTCCCAGGTGTCCCGACTGGTATGCAAAAGCAATAAGAAGCCGAAAATCCAGCTGCTATGTTATACCACAGGGGATTTGCACTGGTTTCTTTCGCCTAGAAAGGTTTTAATAGTGTATAAAAGTGTCTTCGTGCACTATAGGTATTAAGTATAGAATATTTCACTTTTTTATTTCCTTTTTATGGTTCTCAGAAAGATCGCCTTGAGCGAAAAGACTTAGAATTTATTTGCATTTTACATTCCAAGTACCTACTATTACTTGGTCTGACTTACTAGTCCATCTTATGGTTGTCTCTAAAAGATCGCGTTGAGCAATAATAGCGCCAATTGTAATAATTGTAATAATTCAGTTCCGTTTGTAAATTGTTTTGTTCATTGTTTCTTAGTGTACAATAAAGAGTTTATTAATAAATAATAGTTTTTATTGCGAAAGAAACTAAATAAGCTGAATATTTCATCTAAGATGTATTCAGTGTGTTTTTGTTATAAGGAAAACGACAACAAATATTGAAAATATAAACCTGAAAAGACTACGTTAAGATAGACACTACAGAAAATATCTGTTATAGATGTTATATGCGGAACTACAACTTCTTCCTACGTCTACTGATAAAGGCGTGAGGATTCACTTACCATCATCAACATCATCAGTCTTTCTTACGTCCACTGCTGGACATAAGCCTCTCCTATGGTACGCTACTGGGCTCGATCTTCGGCTCTTCTTATCCACCTAGCCAGAGGGCGCCCTACACTACGTTAGCCGAGTCGCTACCCAGTACTTTTCATCACCCATACTTCAAAGCCTAAAGACAAAAGTCTTTAACGAGTGCGTCCTTCCAGTCACTTACCAACTGCATAACAATTGGAGCAATAACATTGCAGACAGCTACATTGGAAGCGAAGTTTGTAATGAACACTGTAAACACGATGATGATAAAGATTATGAAATCGTTTGGCAATGTTCTCATACTCTTCAGCATTTCGCCAATCTTTCCATTCAAATCTGAGTATTCTTTTTTCGCCGCTTCAGAGAGAGCGAAGCCTCCACCTGTAATAACAGACTTCCAAGTATTCTTACGATTATCTCAGTACGCTTTAATTGGCTTCGGAAACTACATTACTTAGTTCTACAATAGAATAAGTAATGTGATCTTATAGACAATTTTGCGCGTTATCTGCCAAGTCAGGCGAAAATTATGGGTTCAAAACTTGATTGACTTGTACCATGGGTCTCAGATATATAAAGAGATTTTTATGTATAAATTTGAAAATCTAGCGTAAATAAATAAATACACCAGACAGTCATATGCATGTTTTTGACCCCACATTAAGATACGAGTCTGGTGTATTAAAAACTATGAGAGACTGCGGTCTCACAAACACCCAGACCCGAAACAAATAATTTGTGGATCACACAAACATTTGTCTCGATGCGGGCGTCGAACCCGCGGCTTCTTGTTTCGCAAGCTGGTGTCTAGCCAACTGCGCCACGGGACTGTTAATCTGATCACACATACATTTGTCTGGGTGGATAATTTTAACTATTTACGATGAATATTGGTTGATGTAAATATTGGTTGGTTAGTAATGGGATAGACAGTCTTAAAGCTATCCTAACAAAGGTAACTTCGTAATACCTAATAAAAACATGAAGCTGTAAGCCATAGTTTCGTTCATTTCTTTCCATCGTAACACAGAAGGTACTGGTTTGTCTGTTAAATCTCCGTAATCTGAAATTAATAGTTAATATTTTATTATTTGAATTTAAAATGAAGTCGAATTATTATCGACTCAAACCAATAGTGCCACAAAGTTATAACTTCTTTATAAGACACCAAATAGTTCTTAAATATTTAAATAGCATAAATGAATAACTTACATCCTATATGACTAGGTTTTTTAAGAATAATATTGAACTATTTTTGTGCTTCTAATGAAAGAAAGAAAGAAAAAAAGAAAAGAGTTATTTGTTTACAAACATACATAACAAAAGTAAATAATAAAATAAAATAGACATAACCACTTAAAACTATGTTTGTAACAAAAAGGCACCAACTCAGCAATATGCTGAATGCTATATCAGAATGGAATATAGGTAAGTTATTCAACAGCTGAGCAACATTCTTTTTAAAATATTACTCCATAAAAAGATTTAAAAATTCTACGCAGTTAGGTACTTCAGATAAGTCAACTCACATTTTGCCTTACAATTGTTGAAGATACTTAAATGCGATGGTAAAAGAAACATCAGAACCGCCACCAACATCGCAGCGGCTGAGTCTTGAACGCTGTAGAATAAATGCTTAGAATTTATTATGAAGGCAAATGGTTTTACTCCTCTATAAAGGCATGGGCTTGAAGGAAAAATTCTACTGTTTTTACACCATATTGAAATCCTAATAATTCAAAACTTATGGCTCGCTTAGTATTCTACTTACCACCAATATTTTTATCAATTTTAGTTTTTACGAGAGACTATATACTTAAGTATAATTCTGCCACGATGGAGTATTACAAAGTTATAATTTTAGTATCGCTGTACAAAATAAGTATACGCATTCATACAATTTTTTGTTCTTTATATTAAAGTGGTCTGCAA
Source organism: Hemaris fuciformis (assembly GCA_907164795.1). Taxonomy (NCBI): domain Eukaryota; kingdom Metazoa; phylum Arthropoda; class Insecta; order Lepidoptera; family Sphingidae; genus Hemaris; species Hemaris fuciformis. The sequence goes on from OU015440.1 coordinate 14,113,818, forward strand.
TCTTGTCGCCCCAGCCAGGAAATATTTGCGGCGATCGAGAGAAAAACATCAATATAGCGCCGCCAAATAAAATTATCACCATCTGAAATATATTATAGTAATATTATCCACTACTCGTATACACAATAATTCTGTATGAAATATTATTGAAAAAAAATTAGGAAAGTTCTCAACAGCGCCATCTGTTGTCATAAAGATGAATCAGCGAAAAACAACGCTAATGTAAGCTTTAATTTTTTCTAGAATTATTATTCAATTTAATTTTAATGCTTAGGACTGAGTAGAGTCGAAAATATAGGACGCATAAATATAATTTAAATATCTTTTATAACCTATAGAATCATTAACATCCTATAAGATTTTGATGTAAGTTGTAGTTGAACAAAAAAATATTCCTTTAATTTAATAATCGTACAATTTATGATGAATTTGACGATTTTAGAATAGATGCAAAAACTTCCGAAGAATATGCCTTCATGTTAGCTCATACAATGGTTATTAAGTTACACTTTATAATACTAGATGGCGCTTCTCTCCTTTAGCCTATTTTCAGAATGATAGTTGAAACTGTATAAATACGCTCCCAACCAATAGATGGCAGTAAGCTAAACTGTTAACAGCCTCGTAAACTATGTGAAAGACTAATTAATTACATGTAAGCATCTGGTAAATTCTTGTGAATTTATACACCTTGTTAACATCTTATATTGTAACTGCCTATAAAATATTTTTATAGGCAGTTATATTTTATAAAATGTCTTTGACTAAGCAGTGATGGCCTTGAGGTTTAGGCGTGCGGTCGAAAATTTCGGCAGGTTCAAACCCCAGGCACACACCTCTGACGGAGTTATATTCACAATGAATTATCACTTGCTTTAACGTTGAAGGAAAACATCGTGTGTAGTCCGCCAACCCGCACTAGGCCAGCGTGGTGGGCTAAGGCCTCTCAGTTGTAGAGGAGGCTCGTGCCCAGCAGTGGAACGTATATGGGTTGATGAATAAAGTTTTTTTTAAGAATATGGTCATCAACATACAATTTCCCAAAATGTGATTCTGCCTAATTTCTCCCACTGTTCCTCTACTGCATTTTTGGCAGCTTCTATTCCTTCTGGAGATAACTTAGCGTCTGCTGCGGCTTTGCTTTTTGGCCTTAAATGGAACATTATATATTATGCTTATAGCAATTACTTATTGCTTTCATATATGATGCAAGTACAAAACACTCTGACCTCAAAAATCCAAAATATACGATCAATAAGTATAAATACATTGCCAGTTCCAAAACAATCATGTAAGGAATTGCAAAAGCAGAGAAATTCGGGAACGATAGATATTCCGGGGCTTCTGGATATGCTCTGAAGAATAAGAAGAATAATTTATTATAATACAATAGCATATTAGAGATATTTATCTGTATGTTATTGTTACTTGGCAAATAGTCCTTTGAACACCAAATTCGTTGCAGTCCCAACTAAAGTTCCGATACCACCTGTAATGGTAAAGTTATTACAAAATACAGTTTAAATAGTACATAATTTTAGTATTTTTTTTTTATTGTAAGCGTTTTCAAGAGGCGAAGAGAATACCAGCAGTCTTCTTAAAAATCACCAGAACGCATATTCCTTCCCATAAAAGGAATACACATCAGGAGAAATAAAAACTGATGAGATAGCCCAAGGTGTATAATTATTTTAGAGTATATAGGTTCCCGGGACATAAGTTATAATAATTGGTAAATATATATGTACGTAATTTACCACAAAATATACATACTAACCAATAGTTGCCGAAAACGTAGCAGCACAAAAGTAGCAAGTAGTGAAGTCAGTTGCAATGCGATCACCATTACTATTAACCTCATATATTGAAAGCAAATTTTGCTGTAATTTAAACATAGTAGATATTATTCCATGTTTCAAAATTTAATGACAAGATTGTTGTTCACCTACATGGACATTACACAGTTCTTACTGTAAATATTCGGAAGAAGTCTACGGATAATGGCGAGATCTAGTGGCTGATAACAATAAAAAGTACTCATCATCATCATCATTATCAGCCTAAGGAAGTCCACTGCTGAACATAGGCCTCCCCCAATGACTTCCATAGTGACCTGTTGGAGACAGCCTGCATCCAGGAACGACCCGCGATCTTCACCAGGTCGTCAGACCACCTTGTGGGTGGACGTCCTACGCTGCGCTTTTTGGTACGTGGCCTCCACTCGAGAACTTTTTGGCCCCATCGGCCATCGGTTCCCCGCGCTATGTGCCCGGCCCATTGCCACTTCAACTTGCTAATCCGCGGATTAGCAAAAAGTACTCACGTCTTCAAAAACTTTCAATAATGCGAAATTAATGGGCACCATCATCGTTGTTGCAGCAGTATTGGTGATCCACATAGAAACGAACATCGTGGTAAATGACATCGCAAAGAGTAATCTGAAAGGAAATTGATCAGTAATATCAATGTGTTTACCACTAGCAGAGACTTGGAAACTGGTAATATCAATCGCCCGTAGAAACAATAAACCGATGTTACTGCTAAAGCTAGTCTCTATAAAATTATGCGAAGAGCGAGTAGACCCGATAATTTGTCTTTAAAAAATATTTGTTCTAGAGACAGCTGTTTGCAACATGATACTTCCACTGTTAAGTTATTTCAAGACAGTTTTTTTTATATGAAATGAAAACAACAGGATTCACGAAATCTTAGATTTACCAATATATAAAAAGCACTAGACAAAATATTTTTCACTAGATACCTATAATGCGAGTAGCCAATAGCTCGAATGGTACACAACGCTAATCTCTTGTGAAGTCCACATTGTTCAACAGCATAAGCGAGTAACATACTTCCAAGAAACATAATGATTGTATCCTGAAAAATAGTGAGAAATGAATATTCTGTTGTGGAGTGTCTTCGCAGTGATGGCCTCGAAATTTAGGCGCGCAGTCGAGAATCTCGGCGGTCGCGGGTTCAAACCCCAGGCACACACCTCTGACTTTTCGGAGTTATGTGTATATTCACAATGAATTATCACTTGCTTTAACGGTGAAGGAAAACATCGTGATGAAACCTGCACAGTGCACACCTAAAAAAAATCTTAGGAATTTCTTAGGTGTGTAGTCCGCCAACCCGCACTAGGCCAGCGTGGTGGACTAAGGCCTAAACCCTCTCAGTTGTAGGGGAGGCCCGTGCCCAGCAGTGGGACGTATATGGGCTGATGATGGGATGGTGTCTTCTACATAATACATACACAAATACTTATGTACGTGATATACAAAGAAATACATAAAATAAAAATGCATACAAACACACATAAACACAGCCAAAACACGATGTACAGTACAGTTTATTTAACACCACATGAGACAGTTACAAAGGATTGCGAGTGATATATATGAATAAAGCTATAAAGTTTTATTATTGCCTCGTGGCTATTAAGTTTTATTACTGCCTCGTGGTCTCGCGGTACAAGTATGTGCCGTGCGATCTAGAGGTCCTGGGTTCGATTCCCGGGTCGGGCAGAGTGTTATTGGGTTTTGCTATTAGGAGTCTGGAAATGTGCCCGAAAAACGGCAATAGGCTCGCCCCCTATTACATGGGACTGATAAATACTTGGCGAAATGTGGGTGCAGAAATGCACCTCTGCCTACCCCTTCGGGGATTATAGGTGTGAGGTTATGTATGTATGTATGTAGTTTTATTATTAATCTGACTAGGTAAACTGACAACAGTGCAACTGATGGAAATTTCGGTCTCTGTAAACTGGCGAGAGACATTCTCATTCCAGCTTGTTGATACCAAAGTACTAACTGTCGAAACTGCCATAATTCATAAATGTATCTTATATCTTTAAATGAGCAATTCTTGTATATATATATATATATAATTGGAATCTCGGAATCGGCTCCAACGATTTTCATAAAATTTTGTACATAGGGGGTTTCGGGGGCGATAAATCGATCTAGCTAGGAATCATTTTTAGAAAATGTCATTTGGAAGAAAAATAACAAAAAGGAGGCGTCTGAGTAGACTCTTCCTGACATCTATTGGCGAATTGGCGAATAATAATACTATTTTTGTGAGCAACTAATTGCTTTAACGACAAACCAGCAGATGGCGTTGTTAAGTAACATTATTCATATTTCATCATTTTATTATAGGAGAAGGTGGTAATGTGGCCCCCCACTTTGTTTTTTAAGGTTTATTTCTAAAGTAATGGAATTAAAAATATGGAAAATGTTTTATTGGGTTTCGTATTTATTTGTGTGTACATATCTTACTATGAAACAAAAGAAACTCGCTAAATAAAATCAAAATTTTCATTTATTCTTAAGTAATCAAATTTGGCATCTCGAGATCAACTGATGGTAATGTGGCCCCCGGGGTAATTTTATCAATAAAATGCCTGAAAATTTATCAATAAAATGCCTGAACCATTCAGTGAACGAATTGGATCGAATCCAACCAAATGGATGAACTTTGCCAATCGTTCCAGGAGGTCCACTTTTTAACAAAATATCCGTAAAGTTTTTGCTTGGAAAAATCATCGTAGGCGGCTCAAATATACCTGATGCACTCTTTCATGCACGTCTCTGGTTTCTTCATCGAAGATAGAGGCAAAACAGTTTGTCTAGGCATCTGAAACCGCAAAATAAAAATATGTGAATGATAAGCAAGTCATACTTGTTATGTGCCCCCGGGGCCATGATACAACCAGTGTCAGGGGGCCAAATTAAAATTATTGAAAATATTTTGATAAACAACCTAAAACTATTGAAAAAATGTAAAAAATCTATATTTACCTTATATATCCTGTAGAAGACAGTGTCACGAACACAATATTCAAAACAACAGCAAAAACTATAATTTTTTTATAAATTATGGAATAAAACTCACAGTCGAAAAATAAGTTTGTCGGGTACGAGTTTCGACTTGTTCAAATGACGAACGAACGTAACCGCCCCAAGCAGATTTGTAGGGTAATAAATCAATAGTATACGGAAATGGTCCCGTTGCACCAAAATAATATAAGACGGCGTTATGCGAACTAACTATTATTCAAGGGGGTCAATATACCTGCGGGGGTCACATTACCACCTTCTCCTCTAGTAATTCGTACTTAAATATAATTTCCAAAAAACACAATTAAAAAAAAATAAAAAATTCCGAGCAAAGCTCGGTCATCCAGGTACTGCATGTTAATGTCAATATAAAAAGAGATCCAAATTTAGCAAATATTAAAAGATCAAATTAATAACTCACATTCATGTAACATCGACATGTGGTATCTGTGTTCATAACGCCAGTCAAGGGAAATATCATAACTGGCAGAAATGAAGTTATAGCTAATGGAATACACTCTGTTACCCAATACACAGCCATAAGCAACAATGTATATGCGCACCATTGGTATTTCTGGAAAAAGAAATCGATACTTAAACAAATTGTCTTCTGGACTTCTCATTCATGAGATTTTTTGTTCTACTACTAGAGATTTTTCGGTCTCATAAACACCCAGACCCGAAACAAATATTTGTGGATCACATTAACATTTATTTCGGAGCAAGCTTGAACCAGCGGCCTCTCGTTACGCCAGCTAGTGTCTAGCCAACTGCGCCACGGAGGCTGTCAAGTAGCAAATGTAATTTGACAAAATTTTATTGCACATGGCCATGAAATAACTTTAACATTTTAATTTTTGTTTTATCCGTATCACTTACCTCCGGAGGGAATGGCATCAGAACTGGTATAAATATTAAAGGAGCTACTATGCAGATAATACCACCCCAAGATGCTTGAAAAAAATGTTTGATCTTATCCATTTTTGTAACCGGCGTATCGTCTCCCCTAAGAGAAATAAATCTGATATGAAATCATCATCATCGTCAGCCCATATACGTCCCACTGCTGGGCTCGAGCCTCCTCTACTACTGAGAGGGTTTAGGCCTTAGTCCACCACGCTGGCCTAGTGGGGATTGGATCTAAGATATTCCTAAGAACTATAAGGTGTGTAGGTTTCATCACGATGTGTTCCTTCACCGTTAAAGTACGTGATAATTTATTGTAAAACGTATAACTTCGCAAAGTCAGAGGTTTGTGCCTGGGTTTGAACACGCGACCGTCGAGATTCTCGACCGCGTGCCTAAGCCTCGAGGCCATCACGACTTCATATGAAATACCACAATCAATCTTCATTCCCAAATGTTATTTTCATTATCATATTATTTTAATATGACTGTTTGGGCATCTGTTATCACGTACTTTAATGGTGAAGGAAAACAGCGTGATGAAACCTGCACAACTAAAAGTTCTTAGGAATTACTTAGGTGTGTAGTCCACCAACCCGCACCAGGTCAGCGTGGTGGACTAAGGCCTAAAACCCTCTCAGTTGTAGAAGAGGCTCGTGCCCAGCATTGAGACGTATATGGGCTGTTGATGATGATGACGATACTTTATACGTAATATACTATCTGCATTCATACTTCTGGTACAAATTGGCCTGATTTCTACATTTGTTTTAAGTAAAATCAATTTTGTATCAAAGGGTAACAACTACTTACGGTACATTTGGAACGTCATTATTGATTGCTTCCTCCACCACATTTGTATCGTTATTATCAGATTTAATAGACATTTTGTTATATAATTATTCGATTTGTTATAGATAAAATCTAAATCAAGATGGTTTTGACTTCGTATTAGAAATTTCAAGGGCAAGCACAAGTTTTGCATATGAAAAAGACAATCTGTAATTTGAAAATAAAATATTATCATACAATTGCTTCATAGTTTTTTATTAATCATCATCATCATCAGCCCAAATACGTCCCACTGCTGGGCACGGGCCTCCTCTACAACTAAGAGGGTCGTAGTAGTAGTTTTTTATTACTTCCTATGAATCGTGTTCAATCTTTTTTCAGTTTTTTTGAGACTGAAACATTATGTTATATAGTCATGGAATTGGCATTTAATTTTAACAAAACTTATCTTGAGCAAAATCACCAAAACGTCTTCTTTTTTTTTGTTTTGTAATTTTGTTTGTTTATTTAATTTAGTACATACTTCTGTTTGATAGAAGTTATTCACGGAAAAGTCAACAAAAAGAAAGAAGTAGACAAATGGCAGTGTTTATTTTAAGGAATCGTAACAATCAAAAATGATTAACACAAGTCACATGTTAAGTTCGTAAATTCGAAAGACACTTGATCGTCCGTGCCACTACATACAACCGATACATTGGTAGATACAACACGCGAATTACAATCATACTTATCACTTCTCGATATGCTTAATGGTGTAGGTGGGAACGTTATCGGATCAAACGGGTGTCGTCCTACGGTATGGGTCAGTGCCTACGCCGCGGTCGTGGCGGGTGGGCTGGTGCTCGTCATGGCCGCCTCCCCTAGCGCCAGCACCGAAAGTCACAAGCTCTTCTTCACGTGACGGCGGAGGTTCCACCGCAGACGTGTCCAAGAACCTTCCACTCGCCACCGACGCCTGTGACTGGAATATCGAAGCGCTTCTCAGGCCACTCAGCGTGTTTGCACTCTGAGGCACCTCCTTGAATTCCTCGAAGTAGTTGTCACATGCAGTCGGCCGCGGTGCCGCCGGGAAACCATACAGCGTTGACGACGACAAGTCCTTCAACGATGCTGAACTTAAGTTTATTCTCCTATTCTTATGTATGGAACAATGAGGCATTTCATCGCCGTCGAACACGAAACGCCGACGCTCGTGTGGCGTCGCTGTTGACGAACCTGTGGGGGGATACGTGTCCCTCTTCATCATTCGCCTCTCTAGCAACGTCGAGTCACGTTCTCGGAATTCTGAGAACGCGTACTCCCTGTCCCAGGCTCGACAGTCAGCTTTGGCTTTCTCGGTTAGCTCTGTCACCCAGTCTTTTTGGTACCACTGGAGGAATAAGAATATCGCTGAGGTACCGGCCAGCTCCGCAGCGATGAACCCGCTTATGTAGAGCCCGAAGGAATACCCGTAGCTGTACGACATCCTGGGCGTGTCGAAGTACGTTATGTAGCGCAACTTGTGGCCGACTTGTGATTTAAATACCGATATGTACATGACTATTCCGGTCAACATGATCAGACCTGAAAATAGAAAATAATACATTCTATTATAAATGCTAAAGGAATTGTTGTTTATATCGCCGAGCCAAGTATAGTAAAATATTAATTAGGGAGGGTTCCCTTCTATAACTTATTTATGTCCATTTTAGGGTTGTCTCTAAAAGATAGCTTTGAGCGATAAGACCGCCAATTGTTGCGTTTGAATATTGTTTTGTTCTTTGTTTCTTAGTGTAGGTACAATAAAGAGTTTATAAAAATAAATAAACAAATAAAAGTGACACATACACCAATGTGGTCTCAAGACACATTCCTAAGCTCTTTACTGTCGCTAAATTAAACAGAGTTTAATCGGGGACAACATTTTTGTGTAAGGAGTTAGAGACTTATCAGGTTAGAATAAAATTAATACATTTTTGTAAATTTCTGGACTCTATTCTGTAGCAAATGTAAAAACAAAATATATTCCTTCATTAGATCATTTCATAGTGCAGAATCTAGTTGGTTTTATGACATCTATTTTACTTGAACTCGATAATAGATGGCGTTGTAATCCATACACATCCCGAAATGCATCGTTATAGAAATTTGTATGCATGGATTTGAACAGTGAATATTTTTTTTATTAATAGTTTATAGCAAGATTTTTATAGCAATTGAATATTTTTTTTATTAATAGTTTATAACAAGCAAATCTTATGTATTTGTTGTATTGCAGAGATCATACCCACAACTTAATGTAGCATTAAATATACAGAATACTAGCTGCGGTGATTACAAACACTGTGACCACTTTGACAGCCCCGTGGCGCAGTTGGCTAGACACCAGCTTGCGAAACGAGAGGCCGCGGGGTCGATCCCCGCACCGAGACAAATGTTTGTGTGATCCTCAAATATTTGTTTCGGGTCTGGGTGTTTGTGAGACCGAAAAAGTCTCTCGTAGTCTCTGATACCCACGACACAGGACTTGTATCCTAGTGTGGGGTCAGAACTATGTATGTGACTGTTGGGTGTATTTATTTATTTATTTAAAAAAAAACCGACAAAAAATTAGAAAATATACGTTTTCCTTTCAACTACATCCATTTAATATCTATCTAAATATTTTTTGTCGGGATTTTTTTAACGCCAATGGGTTTGTAATCACCGTCGCTATTACCTGCCTTAGTTTCCGATCACGGTCTGAATACACCTTGTACGTTATAACTTACCAGAGATAATAAACATAACACCAGCGATGAAGGTGCAAATCCGTCGCCCCTTCACGCAATGGCCCAGGACGCAGCAAAGAGCTCCAACAGCCTGAGTGAACACGGCTAGAAGGAGGGGTACTGCGGACCTTGTTACTACGTCTGAAATTATAAAAATAAAGGTAGCCTGAGTAACTTTGCCATTAGGACGGCTTAATTGTCAACCAGTGATGGATGAATAGATTCTTCCATATACAGTCGATGTATCGGGCTGTGGTAGCCATCAGGTGCTGGTTCAGTCACTTTGGCAAGCAGGTACAGACAGAAGCCAATTTTACTCAGTGGATATCCTACTGACTGACTACCTCGTGGTCTCGCAGCATAAGTATCTAGAGGTCCTGGGTTCGATTCCCGGGTCGGGCAAAGTGTTATTGGGTTGTGCCATTAGGAAATTCTCAGTTAGCAGCACAGAGTCTGGAATTGTGCCCGAAAAACGGCAATGGGCTCGCCCTCTATTACGTGGGACTGATACATACTCGTACCTGGCGACATGTGGGTGTAGAAATGCACCTCTGCTTCACCCTTCGGGTAATACAGGCGTGAGGTTATGTATGTATGTATGTGGATATTCTAAGGTCTGGGTCACGCTACGAGAAGGTAAAATAAAAAAAAAGTTGTGACGAATGTAACATATATCCACCCATCATTGGCGATTTGGCAATAGTAATAAGAACTAAGTAACGTTTCTGAATGAACGTTTTAGACTTTTTTATTTTACATTTTTTGCCTTGCGCTGTTAAATCATATAAGGTGTCTGTGTATGATTTCAAAGTCAAATTTTACAATAGATTCTTTATCTATTTTCTTTTCGTTTCAAAATCTGAAGTAATTGTGCTATAAAACTCTCAATGGATTTTGACAAATATTTATGAAGTACCTATATAAATCGTGCGTTATGCTTTGGGTATATAGGATGTTAATTGTAAACGGTTAAAGCGGGACAATCAGTTTTATTACGTTCTCTCGACATAATTATCCATACAATATACTCACATGGTATGGCGTTTGTTGAGTCGCTAGGATCGGGCGCGTACTGTGACAGCGGGAAGTACGGAATGTCAACGCACCGGAACACTGTGCCACCCGCTGAAACACCAAACAAGATATGTCTCACTCTCATATATTTATACAACGTGTATTGTATTAAAATGTGGCTAATATATCGTTATAAAATATATGGATATCGTGGTCTCGCGATGCAAGTATGTGCCGTGCGATCTAGAGGTCCTGGGTTCGACTCCGGGTCGGGCAAAGTCTTATTGGGGTTTTCCATTAGGAAATTCTCAGTAACAGCCCGGAGTCTGAAAATGTGCCCGAAAAACGGCAATAGTCTCGCCCCCTATTACGTGGGACTGATACATACCTGGCGAAATGTGGGTGCAGAAATGCACTTCTGCCTACCCCTTCGGGGAATACAGGCGTGAGTTTATGTATGTAAAATATATGGTTCATAATGTGCGGCGGTTGATCCAGAGGCATTCCCGGATCGGTCAAATTTGTAATGAGTTTTTTTGGGGAGAAAGCTCTAGTATGGAGTTTCCAGATTAAATGACAATAAGCTAGCTCTCTTTTACGTGGGACATAGCAACCGGCGAAACGTGGTCTTGATTTTTTTTATATGCCAACTTCTTTGCGTATGCGGGTGTGAGTGTGAGATAAATAGATGAAATGGATTCACCAACAGCACAAAAAACTCACATATTTAATTTTAACCACTTCGGTCATTGAATTTTTTATAGGTTGCGACCTGTAATCATATTTATATCATGTCGTTAAGAGACTAGTCAGTCAAATCTTCGGAATTTCGACAATCCTCTTCAAAGAGCTGGATTAAAATCCAAAGTCTAATTTAAATAACAATAAAAAACAAAAAACCGCCGCAAAGCCGTGGCTTGTCGCGCACCATAAAAAATCCAAAACAAAAGCGTATTTAATGAAGGAAATGGACTAGACACAAGCGGACGGACAGTGGGCCGGCACAAATGGGATGGAAGTGGGCCGAGAGCGACCAGAAGCACAATACGTTCGCTCGCGGAACCGCCGACGCATTGTCGCCACTTGCGGAAGTTTCCACCGTGCCGCCATTGTGAAACTCGCGACTAACGCGATAGATACCTTGTGTGTTAAATGTTTTACGTGTGGGAATTGTTTCAAGCTGCCTCTCAGAATATCCAATGGAAAATAGTTCTGCTCAATGCCATAATCTTGTTTTGAGGGTATCTAAGGAGATGCCTCACATAAACCTAGATAGAAAATAAAGGGAGGAAAACTGTGCTTAATTTTTTTCGACCACTTCATCATAGAAAGGTAAAAAACAATTACTTATTACTTTCAATTTTCCATAAAAAATATGATAATTTTAGTACCTACCTATTTTTACGCAAAAAATTGTTTTTTTGTGTAGATTGAGATAGTCTCACCACACATCTGTCACCGTAATTCCTATATTCCAGGATCTACACTGACCCGCACACAGGGCGACTCTCTATCAATGTCTTTATTAACAAATTCATCGGAAGTAACGTCCTCGACAAGGAATTTCTTAGGTTTGTATTGCGTGATCCTGAACAAAGCCAGCATGGTGGACTAACACCTAATCTCTCTCGGTTGTAGCCCATGCCCAACAATAGGAAGTAGGTATATGAGATGCCAGTCAGGGAACTTTAAAAGATGTTTTTAAATGAAAACACTAAACTAAACAACCAAAAATACTTACGGTCTGTATGACATATCCTCCAAAGTCCAGATACGGTCTGTTTGGCGACCAGCCCGTGCCTCCCAGTCCCGTTGTAGGCTGGGTTCAGCATGTTCTCCTCGGTATGCAGCCAGTTATTGGTGGAGACTGCTACCAGAACGGCGACTACGGCTGTGCCAGCTGATAGCGGAGTGAGGAGCCAGAGACACGCGACTGAGGAGTCTATCTGCGCCACCAATGTCGGGGATGGTGGGTTGGGTCTGAAAAAAGCGCAAAATTTGGTTTAAAAAAACATTACTTATCTTAAACTTATTACGGAGCAAATTGACACACCTTGGAAATCTAAAATCGTAAGTATTTATGCATTAAAATGTAGATATAAAAACGAGGACAGAACTTACTATGGAACATAGCAAAGAAAACGCAACGATTTTTTGCTTTCTGTTACCTAACCATATTTTTTTTGCAAAATGAAACTACGTGTAATGTAACCACGCTTAATATAATGGTTTATAAAGCGCCGCCCAGACAGAGTCTCGTTGAGTCTCTCGTTAGTCGAAATAATCTTACCGACCTTCATAGTTGTTTCTTTATGCAACACTAAAAGTCTCAAGGAATCGAAAGCTTAAGTATATTCTAAAAGATGCGTGATGTGTTAGTTCACATTTTTTTCACTATCAACCACTTCAACATAAGAACAAGATTATTCGAAAACTACGCCCGAAGCCCCGAAAAGTTGTTATTTGAATAAATATGTCATAAAAAGTATTTTGTGCTGTATATTTTATGAGGTTGGGCCATAAATCACTGTGTTTTAGCGGTATCGGGGCAGCAACTTTTGTACATTATAAGAACGCATGAGTAAGTGAATGGTGTTTTACGTAAAAAAGGTAAACATGTTACCAGCAGCCGTATTTTATAGAACATGGAATCCCTATATTGATATGAGGGTTACTTTTTTCCCCTAACTTTTTGATGCTAAGTGTATTCATAATCAATTATTGCTGGATTGAAAATTAAAAGAAGATGAAAATGTTGAGAATGACATAAGTGATCACGCGGGTTTCCTATACGTCATATCAATTTCACAAAGTGTTCTTTATTAGAGATAACGATTGTAGAATGCGACTATCTACAGGCTGTGGTTTCTAACCAACTGAACAGTAACGGCTATGTTTTATATAGTACTTGATATCGCTATAATTTTTTTAAGCAGGAAAAAAAAATATGGTTCTCGGTCCCACGAGCCTTAGAGTGTCGAAGGATACCCAAGTTCACTGGCGTTCCAGTCCGGCACCGACAGAAATTCTTACTTAGTTCTTTGAGTAACTCGTCGTGTCAACCTCAAATCACCAGGAATTTTGTGGTATTCTAACATACCCTTCCCATAGAACAGAAGCTTCATATCACGCTTACAAAATACTTAAAAAACTTATTTGTATCTAAGTATATATGATTATTACTATGTAGTAATCTTATTATTATTTATTGACTGCCTCGTGGTTCGGTTCTCGGATCGGGGAAGGTGTTATTGGGGTTTTCCATTAGGAAAATCTCAGTAGAATCAATGAAATTAGCCCGAAAATAGGTTATAGTCTTGATCCCTATTACGTGGGACAGATACATATGTACATACATATGCAGAAATGCATCTCTCGGTTAACACAGACGTGCATAACGTATGTATTGAAAATATGAATGTAAAACGTGCGCAACGGGTATAAAACGTTGAATGTACCATCGGGATCCTAAGCACATACTTCACTTACATTAGAGCGGCGCTCGCTATCATGCTAAGTGAATTGAAACTCAATTACTCTTGTTCTGAGTAGTTTTAGCTCTTCCTTACAATGTCACTAGCTCTCTGGATACGATATTATTTAGACTAATATCTTTATTGCGTTCCTAGTCTCATCTGTCTTGAACAGCTCATGAACTTTGAACCGTGTTTTCTTTTGTAAATGGATTATTTCTCTATCTTCTGTTAAATTTATTTTTTTATACGTGGTACGGTCGAATTAGAGTATCGATTAGGGGAAACGGTTACTCGAAATATGATTTATATGGCTATGCCAATGAAAAAATACCTGTGTTAGAAGTTTAAAATAATTTAAAAAAAACTAACCTAACCTAACATTCATACATAGTTCTGAACCTACACTAAGATCAAGTCTAGTGTTGTGGGTACCAGAGACTACGAGAGACTTTACGGTCTCACAAACACCTAGACCCGAAATAAATGTTTGTGGATAACACAAACGTTTGCCTTGGTGCGGGGATCGAACTATAAAATGAACTGTAAATTTTCGTTTATTTTCTTGAATAACTTGGAAACTTAAAAATTAAATTACAAAAAAATACATTTAAGATCTTCACAATAAGACCTTCCATTTGATATGTCACACGATGCCGTTTTCCGATGCCCCCCAAAAATGACCTCCCACATACAAATTTCATCTATTCACGTCAGACCTCTGCGTTTGGGTCACAGAAATTGATGTGTGTACCAAATTTCATCTTAATCGGTTTAGTAAATTCGGAGATAATTGACTGTGACCGACGGACAGACGGACACACGAGTGATCCTACAAGGGTTCCGTGTTTTTATTCAGACGAACGGAACCCTAAAAACAGTCGTAAATACAGTCATACCTGGGCGGACGTCGGCTGGCGATGGCTCCGCTAAGGGTGGGCGCAGGCGTTGCTCGGGCGCCGCGCGGGAGCGAGGCGTGCACACACTGCGCACCCCCGCCCCACATCACTTCCTTTGGTTTCACTGTAATGTGCAAAAACTAAGTTATAATAAAAATATACAGTGTGTGTATTCAGACCATGATCGGAAACTAAGGCAGGTTAAAAAAATAATTAATTTACATTGGCGTTAAAAAAATCGTATTTTTCTTTTATTTTTTGGCATGTCACGGTGTTTGTAATCACCACAGCTATATCGGCCTAAGTTTCCGATCACAGTCTGAATACACTCTGTATATTTTTAATCCCGAGATAAAATACAAATCTTGTATCGTAAGTATAAAAAATTCCAAAAAAATCCAGAATTTGTGCAACTTCTAAGAATATCATATAAAAACCCAATGACACTTTGCTCGATCTCGGGATTGATCCGGGGACCATTATAACGCAGAGACCACACTTTTGCTGCAAAACCAACGAGGCTGTTCTAATATATTATGTTGTTTATATATCTCGAATAAAATAAAAAATTTTGCTTAAATTTATGTTGATATTAGTAATACCTAATTGAGATACTTTAGTGTCCAAAATTTAATCGTTGATTAAAGTTCATACTTTAATCTTAATAATCTAGATCGTATTTCGAAATTCCACCATCTCTGCAACCAACACTTTAATCCAGATTACCAGGAAACTACTAACTACATTCCCAAACGGAATGTAAAGGAATGAAACTGCGATAACTATAACTAGATATAAAAAGATGCAGTCATAATTCATATTACTTATTGCTTTGTAACTAAGAACGTGCACATCGACGGTGCTGCCAACTGATGCCATAAATTAGAAACTTTTACCCTATCAGACTATCAGTCAATATTTGACATTTACAATACCTACGAGTAAATAAACACAATTTTATAAGTGAAAATACATATTAAGTAGCTAATCATAATGTATTGTTGCATTTCTGGATGTACCAACACATCAAAAAAACAAAATAAATCAAATGGCGTAAAATTTTATTACTTTCCAAAGAAAAGTATTCACATGCCATGGATATGTGAAAAACGGCAAAAGTGGATAAACGCAGTCAGAAAACATACGTAAGTATGAGTTTTTAAAGAATTAAGAAATTATTAAATTACTTATGATATTATTACTGAAAATAACTAAGCTTTGTAGTATGTAGTTAATGTTTGTTAATGTTTTGTATGTAAACATAACCTTCAAATCTGTTTACAGCAAACATTCGAATAATTGGCTTCCAACTAAAAATACAACATATGCAGTGCTCACTTTATTGGCAACAAGAAATCAGAAAATCCTACACATCCATCATTATGTTCCTACAATTTTCCCTGGTGAAGAAAACAATCCACAAAAATTGGTAACAAAATTACAGAGATTTGAAAGACATCAACGTCGATTGCAAGCCAAATTTGTAAAACTAAATACTGTTGAGAATTCCTTCCAAGAATTTATTTCTGAAGGTGGTGTTCTATCTGAAAAACTAGCTAAACGAAGCATTGCTTGTCAATGTGATAATTTATTTAGGGAAGATCAGAAATATGATACATATTTTTTCTGCAATTTGTCTAATTTAAATGGTGTCTGCACAGCTGAAATTCAGGTTAACATAGTCCATATAGAGAGAACCATGCAGAGGATTAAGCAGTTTCATATTTTTGATAAACTGCCAATAAGTTTGCTTAAGTACAGAGATGAACTAGTTTATACTGTTTGTGCATTGGTGAACATTGAAAACCCAATTATTAAGCAGTGAACATTACTAGTGATAGCATTAAGTTATGTAAATAAAATCTTTTTTAAAATATAATATAATGTTTCCTTTTTTATTATGTCAATTCCTAAACTAAGTAAACCTAAATTAACAAATCGAAAAATTATATTTAAACTTTATACTTATAAATGAACTTAGTTAAACTTTACAAAAATAAAAACTTTAATCTTACTCTTAACATAAATATTGACTTAGATTTTTACTTCTTCCATACATTTGGCATACAACTTTGGCAAATAATCATTAAAATAAAATTTCTGTAATTGAGGTATTAAACTAGACAAAACCATATTGTTTCTTTTCATAGAAACATATTTACTTCCCTTAGGAAAGTACACATACAAATCACAGATGGATATATTAGTAACATACATTTGAATTTGAATCTGGGTATAAATTGAGTGATTTTCTTTCAACTGTAAGCCATTTTCATCCTTTTTAAATATTGTACATTAATAACTGAAGTATCTTCTTCAATTACAGGTACATTTTTACATTTGGCAGGACACTTAATCTCAACCAGTCTTTTCTCCCATATATTATTCCCACAAATTACTACTGCATCTGGGGAGCAACTTATCCATGGCTGGTTAAGATTAACCACTAAACCAATTACCAACCTTGATCACATCATAACATGGAAAAGACTTTTTATATTCAGCAAGAGCCACATCTTCCATTTTGTTGCCATAGGCTATGGCCGATGTTTTAATATTATTCATACTCAATAAACTATTTATTGCTTTGGCTACATTGAATCAACTACCCTTTAGTCTGTGTGCATTACTTGCTGTAATTCTTAACTTTGTTTCCTCATACCACTGTGAATTGATTGCTTGATCAATGGTGCCAAAACAAATATTTGTACCAGAATCAACATTACAACAAACTTTAGGTACTATTATAAAAATATAATACCTAAATGTTCTGGTATTGATGTCTGAATGAAATAGTAACTAGCAACACTTTGCAACATAAAGATGTCTATTATTACATGGCAATTTTTTTCGTTTAAGTTTCTTCTTTCAATAATTTTAACCAATTCTACTAAAGTTTCAACTGCTATAATTTCTTTTTCATGTTTTTCTTCTAACTGTAGGATTCTATACAAGGGTGTTGTAGCTAATGATTCTCCTAAAGTAGCTGTAGAAATATCCCGTGATTCTAGCTGTTGCATTACATTCAAAAGTTTAGGCTTCTTGGCTGGTGTTGGAAATAGCTCAGACATTTTCAGTCCCTTATCATAACCCAATAACTGCCGGTGAGATGGTTTACCCCATTGTTGGGCAACACTAGTTTTTGATTTACCACTTTCTGGAGAATTTACATACTGAACTAAAGCACAGACATGCTTACATTTTCCTGACAAGCCAGCCTTGCATTTACAAATTGCACATGTGATGTTTCTGTTACAATCAAGCTGAAAAGTTGAGAACATACATAAATATAATTAATAAAACGTATACTTCGAAAACATAATACATTTCATACATGAAAGCGTCATTCAAAAATAGAATTACGGTTATTTTCACGTCGTAAACATTGCTAATTTTTGTCTGTGCGACGATTTTACCAGTTATCACTGTCTCATTTTTCTCATCGGTTTTCTCTTCAACATCTAACACGTGGCCGGCCTCGAAGAGCTTTTGACCTTTTAATATGTTTTGGCCACGTTGTCGATCATTATTAATTAATAATCTAAATCTAAACCCATATTGTGTAATTTTAATCATTATTTAAATAATGTTTAGTTGTTGACAGTATTGTTGATGAGAGATTAGTAGAAGTTTCTTTTACTGTCCGCATAGTGTCTCTTCTGTCGCATAGTGCTGCTACCTATAGTTACTGCACGTTCCTTTTATTTGAATATTAATCAATATCATAAATAAATTCCTCTTCCATTATTAGTATTTTTGCATATTTAAATCGTCTAAATTGATCGACAGAAATGACTACACCCAACAGTCATATACATATTTTGATCCCAAAATAAGATACAATTCTGATGTCGTAAGTATTAGCAACAATGAGTGACTTTTCAGTCTAAGTCTAACTAACATCCAGACCCGGAAAAACTATGAGTGGATTTTACAGTCATTGCACAACAAATCATGGATGCAGGTTTTTTCAATAGAATCTGGTATTTTTTTGGGAATCCTATATTTAGCTTAATACACTAATGATAGTCAATAACCTTCCCACTGGAGTTATTGGAGCTGAAATTTGAAGCTATAAAAACTATCCTTCAAATAAAGAAACAAACTTTTTGCTTCTAATCCCCTAATAAATTCCCTTGTTTTATTTAATGCTAAATCATACAAACAATAACATTTCTCCAGAACACATCCGCATCTCCGAAAGAGATTAGGGATATAATTTTAAAAGACGCACGGAAATTACAATGTCTCGTTTCAGCGGGTGCAAGATAAATGGCCACACGGTCCGCAACGTTGATCTAATTCTCTATTCCTCTATGACGATTTTCTATATCTTCCTCGCTATTAGACACGTGCAGGAAATTACGTTTTGTTACTCGTCATCTTTTGTTTTCGTGACATAATGAAATGAGTGCCTAAAATGTATTTAAAGAAAACCTATTTGTTATTAAGCGCATAGTGTTTCGTTCTTCCGAAACAAGCACGCTTTAACGTTCTTTAAAATAAATTTATAGGAATATTTTAGGAATGAGCAGGTCACCAACCTCCACTTGGTTAAGTGGTAGACTTAAGTTCAAATCAATATCTAATAAAAAATAATTTCCAAAATGGTGTTTGTTATATTATTTAATACATTAAAATAATTTTAAAGTTAGACTGAAGTTCTGTGAGCTGACATATAATTTGGAGGTAGGTAATAATCAAAATTGAATCACTGTTGTTACTGAAAGGTAATTTTTTACCAAATTACTTTAAAATACCCTAACTCAGCATTTAAAAAATATAGCTAAACAAGCTATAAGATATTTCAATTACTCACAAAGCTGTGGAGTATCTGAGGACTTAGCGACACTGCAGCAGCATAGAACGAAGGCTTAGCATGCTATCGAAGGTATAAAATGCTCCATGAATATATTTACTGCTTCTACTCGAAAAAATCCTACATGAAACCCAATGCGCTTTAGACTTAATAAATAATTATCTATCAATACCAAATAAATAAAATTGGAGTGTCTGTTTGAAATATTGAAATAACCGCTTTTTAATAAATGCATATGGATGTATACAGTATACACGGTACATATACCAAAACAACGTTTTTTACAATTTTTTTCTGTCTGTTTGTTCCGGCTAATCTCTGAAACGGGTGGACCAATTTTAACGGGACTTTCACTGGCAGGTAGCTGATGTAATAATTAAAGAATCGGCTGTTAGGCGGAACGAAGTTCGCCGGATCAGCTAGTAGTGAAATAAAATATAAATTCGATGTCATAAACTGTATAAAACGGTTGAAATTAGTTTGATTAATAGGCAGCAGTAGTGTTGATACTCGACTTTTATTCCTTTTTTTTTTATGTGTAAGGAGGTATTCGAGCTAGTGAGCCACCTGATGTTAAGGCCCCATTCGCACGGGAGCTTTTTTAACGCGCGTTAAAAAAGCGTTCAAATGCATTCCCAATTATCTGTTCACACGACGGCGTTTTTATATACGATACGGGCGTTGAAAATAGAACAGTGCAACTTCATGCTATTGTTCACACGAGCGGTAAAAAAGCGCCGGCGCTGCAGTCAGTGCGCACTGCGCAGCGCGCTGTTCTCGTGAGTGGACGTCCTGTTTATCTGCGTTTGTCAATGATGTCGTTATGATTAATTTCGTTTTAATAAATAGTACCTGGATAACCGAGCTTTGCTCGGATTTTTTTTAAATTGTGTTTTTTGGAAATTATATTTAAGTACGAATTACTAATAAAATGATGAAATATGAATAATGTTACTTAACAGCGCCATCTGCTGTTGTGTCGTTAAAGCAATTGGTTGCTCACAAAAAATAGTATTATTATTCGCCAATTCGGCAATAGATGTCAGGAAGAGTCTACTCAAACGCCTCCTTTTTGTTATTTTTCTTCCAAATGACATTTTCTAAAAATGATTCCTAGCTAGATCGATTTATCGCCCCCGAAACGCCCTATATACTACATTTTATGAAAATCGTTGGAGCCGATTCCGAGATTCCAATTATATATATATATATATACAAGAATTGCTCATTTAAAGATATAAGATAATTGTATTTTTTTAAATATTGTTTTACTTATCTCAGTGTAACAACAACCAGCTGTTCTACAGATAGTACCTTGAAATTTATTTGAGGGCCAACCATTTTCAACAATATGTCAAATGTTGCTGTTGGGAGAAACGCAGACATTCGCAGCGCCTAGTATAATTGAATAGCAATATACATGTACGCGTAATTGCGCGTTAACTAATAAAGGTTCTTGGTGTTACGGTCGATAATCTCATAGTGCTCTGTCATTGTTAATTAAGTTAAAATAAATAGTTCTTTACAGTTTAGAGTCTTTATCTTTTATTATTTCATCAGTTGCTATAGACCAGGGTTTCTCAAAGTGGGGTTCGCCATTCGACGGCAGGGGCTTCGTGACAAGATATATGTAATGGCGACTTGACGCTTAGCAGGAACGGGCGGGAAACATATTTGCTACAACATACATATGTGAGACTGGATTTTCTCACCTGGTCATGATAAAAACTAAATCGACTTGATACCAAGTTAGAATTAAAGTTAAAATTTTCCAAAAATACTCCTAAAATTGACACCATTTGCGACAAGAAACAGGCAAGAAAAGATATTTCTTTTGGCACTTTATCTTTTATCGAAATAGGTAAATCTTTATTTTCTTCAGCAGACAGTTTTATGACTTTCTTTTGGGGGGTGGGGGATTAGTTACTTAAGGCTTAAGGGGTTCGCTATCACCTTGAAACAGTAACAGCGATTCGTGAACCACAAGTTTGAGAAACCCTGCTATAGACATTCGACAATAATTTAAAAAAAAGTGGCAAAAAACTGCCCTTTTACGTATCTTGGCTCATTAAGAGGATGTACTCAGAATGCCTTCTGTTTCCTTTTTCGCCTTCAAGCGACAGAAACCGCTACTGCTAGTCAATTAGCGCTAACCATTCTCACGTCTTACTAAAACGCGAGGCGATACAAGAGTGATTAAAAAGCGCTCGTATGAACACTAAAATTTAAGGCGTAAAAAAAGCGCCGACGCCGGGTTTTAACGCAACGCTATTTTAACTCCCGTGCGAACGGGGCGTAAGTGATCAACACCGCCCATGAACACCCACAATACAAGAGGTAAAAACACACCTGACCCAGCGCATAGGTACTGAATAGTGCCTGAGACATCTTGTTTGTGTTTCTTTAAAAACAGCAAATACGACCACGAAATCACATCATTAACCACACAGCAGCTGAAGAAGGTTGGAAAGGTTATTAAGATTAACAAGTATTTTGTTATGGGACGAGTATCGCCGCTTGTCTACCACCTATTCATTCTACAAAAAACACGACTATTGATAAAAAATTCTAACAAAAATTATGGGCTAGTATTAGTTATTACACATTTACAAAAGTCTTGTCATTACAGGTTCTCTTACACGACCCACACATTCAAAAATGTAAAAACTTACAATATTCGGTAAAATATATCGATAGAATTATGAAAATGTATGAAACTTTTACCGATAAAATCAAATGTTTTTGATATAAAGAAGTTTCACTCTTCGAACAGCATATTATTATAGCACAAGTTGGCATTTTTTAAATTTTAGAGGAGCTCAATCGTGAAACGCAGTATACACGCAACTAATTAGTGAAGCGTGCGGCCGTGTCAAACATAAATATGATAGTCTAATCGTAGGTTCAGGGCGCACGATACGCTCACATTTCCTTTCTAGTCTTAATTATAAAAATATTATAAAACATTTGAAAAATGAACATTATACTGTATACATCAGCGTCAAAAGACTCAAGAGGACTCGCACCAAACAAAATCGTTTCAAGCAAGCAGTTGCTCAAATTAAAAGGATTAACATAACAATACCGATGCTAAACAACACAATAAGAAGAGAATAGACTTTTTGAAACAAAGGCGTTTTGGAAAAAGGTCTGTCGTGGCTTGATGGGTTATCTGGATACGGGTTTATTAAGGCTCGTGCAATATACGCACACCATGTACACACCAAACAATGGGAAGTTGCTCGGTATTATCATGCTTACTTTTCCCAAGTCATACTGATGGGGTCATAAGACTGATTAGCAAGTTTTCGAGTCATATTAAGCTAAATTTGGTTTTCATTGACTTTGTCTGTCGTATTTGCATTGAAAGATACAGATTGGCCACGTGACGTTAGCTATTATTATAAGTGAAAGAAGGGTGAAAAAGTGAAAGGTAGGTTCGATCTTTTCAGTGAAACAAATAAAAAGTTATTAAATACGTTTAGTTACAATGTAAGTGTTTTGGAGAAATCTGTAAACTTGCATTAATTAATTAATAATAAATAAATAAAGGACACAAGACTGGTATTCTTACTCTTAGATCATAACTATTTATGTGAATCGCATGTGAATTTCTACCTGTGTTATATACAACATTTCATCTTCTTTTGTCACTTTAATAGTTCATCATCATCAACAGCCCAAATGCTGGGCACGGGCCTCCTCTACAACTGAGAGGGTTTAGGCCTTAATAAGTACCAGTAAGTAATCCATTACTCGAATTATTCTCTACAGGTGCGGTGTACTCACTTTGTCGTGCCAGTGTATAAAAAAGAAACTATGGAGGAAAATATGAGCAAAATTTACATGCAATATGTGAAGTTCCACAAGGAAGTCTCGGATATAAAACAAAGTCTTTTAACTTTACATGTCAGCCTGGTGGTTTGCTTAGATACAATATATCACAAAGAAAGATCGGTTTTTGAATTTCCATGATGTTTATACTATAATATATATTCATAAATTAAGTTAGCTAGGTGGGGTGACGATATTAGCAAGGTGGCTGGCAGCGGTTGGATGAGGAGGACCGAAGATCGAGCCCAGTGGCGTGCCATAGGAGATGCCTATGTCCAGCAGTGGACGTGAGAGACGCTGGTAAGGATGATGATGATGATGAAGTTAAACATGAACTCGCGGTTGTATTCCTCAAGGATATAAGGTTAGAACTTAAAAACGTATAAATAACATAATTATATTAACGTTATTTAGAGTTTAAGACGATACAGAAGTTTTAAAAAGTTAAACAAAAGGATTTGGGAGTTTGTGGCACCGAAAAGGCTGTTAATTGCGACACCTAAAATTCTTAATACAAATTAAATTACGTCAATAATAATAAGTCAGAATTTAAGCTCACATTTTATGCTGTAGAAAAGTATTTATTTATAACACTTTAGTTTAGGTACTTTACAAGTCGTGATGGCCTCGAGGTTTAGGCACGCGGTCGAGAATCTCGACGGTCGCGGGTTCAAACCCCAGGCACACACCTCTGACTTTTCGAAGTTATGTGTGTATTCACAATGAATAATCACGTATTTTAACGGTGAAGGAAAACATCGTGATGAAACCTGCACACCTAAAAGTTCTTAGGAATTTCTTAGGTGTGTAGTCCGCCAACCCGCACTAGGCCAGCGTGTTGGACTAAGGCCTAAACCGCCCTTTGTGGCACTTTTAGAATTTATTTTAGTTTTATTATAATATGTTATTCTTGTTTTTGTGGTGTCCAATAAAGAATATCAAATAAATAAATAAAATAAATAAACCCTCTCAATGGTAGAGGAGGCCCGTGCCCAGCAGTGGGGCGTATATGGGCTGATGATGATGATGATGATGATGATGTTGTATACTTAGAAGAAGAAATATACCTATAATACTAGAAAACGGTACAAATATTTCAATATCTGTAAAAGATTGTAAAATAACTTACATTCTGCTATCTGGTATAGACTATAAAAGAATTTATATGTACATAAATTATTACAGTGGTGACTTTAAAGCCGGAGTCATAACTTAAAGCAACATAAACTAAAGTAAACGTTTGCAAATAAAAACTGTAGTGTAGAAAATCCAAGTCGGTATGTTGGAACAAAGAATCCAGGCCAAGAAAAATCGTTCCACTTTGTTGGTGGGAGCTAAACAGAATTCCCCACATTCGTGCATTTGTATTCGGGGTCGGTCTCCCGAAAACGTAGCCTAGCCACAATTTCTAAAACTCTAACCGCAAATGATAGAAGCTGTTACACAATTCAATTATTTCGTACGGAGCTTTTGTTGGGTTCCAATCGGCTGGATAATTTTTCGTTATTGTAACAGCGGTGAAATTTATTTTCCGTGCGAGAAAATAATTTCAAGGCTTGCGTTTTATTCGCCGGTCCTTTTTTTGTTCTTATAGATAAAACCTTATTGGAGAATCGTGCTATTTTGTTGGGATTCGGGATGCATGTTCGATTCAATGTTGGAGAATCATGAAGGTTTAAATATTTCAATATTTTATTTTTTATTTATAAAGCTTCATATACACAACTGTATATAGGCGGACTTAATGCCTGCGGCATTCTCTACCAGTCTACCTTAGGGTGGTTGGTGTAAAAAGAAACTTGTACTGTAGACGAAACATCTAAATACATAGCTATGTATATATAAAAATAATATATATAAATAAATAAACAAATATATATATATATATAAGCAGTGATGGCCTCGAGGTTTAGGCGCGCGGTAGAGAATTTCGGCGGTCGCAGGTTCAAACACCAGGCACACACCTCTGACTTTTCGAAGTTATGTGTGTCATCATCATCAGCCCAAATACGTCCCACTGCGGGGCACGGGCCTCCTCTACAACTGAGAGGGTTTAGGCCTTAGTCCACCACGCTGGCCTAGTGCGGGTTGGCGGACTACACACCTAAGATATTCCTAAGAACTATAAGGTGTGTAGGTTTCATCACGATGTGTTCCTTCACCGTTAAAGTACGTGATAATTTATTGTCAACTGTCAACTCGATCATTTCGGATTAGAATAAATCCAGGGAGGGTGTAAGCGGCGGAAGGGAGATGAGGTTTGAGCCAGCTCTCAGAAATAAGGACGGCGTGCACGTTAGCGTCAGTGAAAGTTACAAGTAGTTCATTGTAATGACTAGCGATGCTTTGCGCATTAATGTGACAAACATTAAGAGTAAACCGATTTGGGTTTTGAAATTTCTCACGCAGCAAAACTTCAGTAGTGGCAAAGGTCGAACAAAAACTGTCGTCACTATGTAGGGATGCAGAATCAATGGCAGAAATATATGAGTCAGCATCATAATTCATAATAATATTACACAAATATAATAAAATAACAAATAATAAAAAAAATAAAATAAAAGTAAATAAAGGCCCAAAAAAAAAAAACACTTAAATATAGTACTTATTAGAGAAAACATACTCTGCACCACCCGCCAGCTAATAATCGAAAAGTTAAAAAACAAAACATTAACATTTGTGGTATGTAACTCGACTTTGTCGTTACCCAAATGTCAAATTGAAATTGACAATACAAAAAAACAAATAACATGAGGGTATTATTAAAAATATAGACGAACAATAATAAATTCAATAAGGGAAAAAAATAAACAGTTAGCGAACATCAAGGCTTACGCGATTTTAAATTCGAGCGCGATGTTTCCGTCGACGCGAGGCTTATCACTGCCGATGATTGGGCCATTCGCTGCGAAAAGCTGTCTTCAAGCGTATTTAGTGTGGTTTGGATGTCCACAAGTGTCGAAGTGTGTGTGTGTGAAGTCATATTGACCGTCTTAAGTGAGGTGTTGTTCTGGTGAAGTTAAACGCTGGCTGGTAGTGGTGCAGAGCAGGATTACATTCAGCAACACAAAAGTGAGTACATTCACAACGTATTTTTTGCAAAATACACGAGTTTGGAGAGTATATAAACACAGTTTAACTAATTGAATTTAAAATTTTAACCGAAAGCACGTCCACTCAGTACACCGACCATAGACCGACCAATAACCGACTAATATTCATAATTGAATATTGTGAATTTCTGGAAACAAATTTTATTTCAAGTTTTCAATGCAGTACCCTTTGGTTATTGGTCCCGTCCTTATTCTACTTTTGTAAACGGCATAAGTTCGACAAACCAGCAAGTGACTAATTCATTTCAAACGACAACAGCCGTATACAACAACAAATATTTGTAACCATATGGTAAGCACTTTGTCAGTTTAAAACTGAGATAAAAGAATAAAAATGAGGTAAATATCATAGATTGATAATATCATTACTACAATTTTATTCTTTCACGACGGTTTTCTGTTGGATAGATACTAACAATATTATGTTTAACCATCCTATCCATCTACATCGCGGCTTTACATTTTATTTTCTCATCAAATTTATACTATTTTAACGAGCTCTTTGTAATCTGTACCAGAGAAACTCATTAGCGGAATTAAGTATTCCTGACCATTCCAAAAGGGAATTTGACGTCACAACATTCGTCATTACGTCTAAAAGTTTCACAAACGTCAATCTGCCAGCAATTAGGCTAAGCAGGTTGCGAGGAATGAGTAATTTAAAAAAATAAGCACCTGGTTATTTAACTGGACTCGATTTATGTGTAAACCAAGTTGGCAACGGTGCTAATGACTACAGAATCTGCGAGAAATAAGAGAAAATTGCGGAAAACGATGTGATTAAAGAAAAAGCGGTTTAATCTCTCCCAGTGGACGTATTAAAATGCTCACGTTTACCGATTTGCGAAATTGTTTTCGCTTGCGTTTCAATTTGCTAGCAAATTTTGATTACGAAATACTTGGGTGTTGACAAAATCGCTGATTAAGATTGGCATTTATGTTAAAGTAGAAACCTTTTGGTTGCTATTTCGGATCGAAATTTAAAGAAAGAATTACCGGTAATTAGGAATTAGGCCATTTGAGCGCTCACAATTGGTAGGAGTATTTTTTTTTGCTGATTAGCAAAAAAATTAAGGAAACAAACTTTTTATGGAAGTTAAAATTTAACTAAATCAACAGAATATGAACCATCAAAAATTACATTCGTATATAAAGGTAACTTAGGCATTATAAAACATTAATATATACTATAAGATATTTGTTATAGATTTATGTGTAGTATGCATGAAAAAATAAACAAAAAAGTGTGTGTGTACTTATGTACACGCGTTAGAAGTTATACCACACGAAGTAAAACTTATAAATACGCCCAACCGTCACATACATAGTTTTTAGTTTACACAACATATTACATTTCTGAACGCACTCATAAATGTTTGACAACTAATAAATATGTCAATCCCTTTTTATTACTGTCACTGTTCTACATTTTTAAAATCTAAAACGTGTAAACTTTTATTAAAAAGTATTCGGTCCGAAACATATTAAAACATTTCTGATCCATTTGACACTTACATTTAACATAGGCAGCTTCAATCTGTCAATTATATTGGAGCACATAGGCAGCTTCAACGTCTTACTTTTGTGTTACAGTGATCCGCGCATCTTAAAATACACGTTCATTAGTTTATTTTAATTAAAAACGAATTGATAAAATAAACTTTTGTTTATGTGGGATATAATATTAGTCGGCAACATATTATTTTGCTCTCAAGCGTCCTACTCTTCTTTTACTGTTTCAGCTTCAGCAGTCCAAAATATTAATTCTACCTCGTTGGCTTTCAAATATGTTTTTACTTCGAAAGCACATTGAAGACCGACTTCAGTCGTCTACAACAATAGACCTATAGAATTTATTAATGGAATTAATTTATCATCCTTCCCTTACAATCTTAGAGACAGTGTGTCAATACATCAAACGTATCATGATGACGTGTCATTTGTCAACGTCCAGGGTAATAGGTGACTAATTGTTCTGCCGTATACACACTTCTGTTTGCTTTATTATATGAGAAATCTGTTGTGTGTTATGTCAGGAGCTAGATGGATAGGATAGGCTAAAAGGCCATCAAACATATAGGTACAGAAAAATCGCATAATCGCTGTTACATGTTGCCATTTTACTAAACATTGTATCATTCTCACTCTATACTTAGTCTAAGTATAACTATGAAGTAGTGATGGCCTCGAGGTTTAGGCATGCGGTCGAGAATTTCGCCGGTCCCGGGTTTAAGCCCAAGGCACACACCTCTGACTTTTATCACTATCACTCACAAAGTAGTGATGTGTGTATTCACAGTAAATTATCACTTACTTTAACGGTGAAGGTAATCATCGTGAGGAAATCTGCACACCTAAAAGTTCTTAGGAATTTCTTAGGTGTGTAGTCCGCCAACCCGCACTAGGCCAGCGTGGTGGACTAAGGCCTAAACCCTCTTAATAGTAGAGGAGACCCGTGCCCAGCAGTGAGACGTACATACATATATGGGCTGATAATGATGATATTTATTCTATTCTATTCTATTCTAAGACTCGATTTCGATTCGAGACAAATATTTACAGATCATTGAAATACGAGTACCTATATCCCAAATATTCCAGTATGGAGAATGAACTCGCGGTCTCTCGCTTTTCAACGCGGTGTCCATAACGTTGTGAAATTGATAATGAAGAAAAAATGCATGAACACTAGATATTTTATAAGAACTACTGAAAAATAAATAACTGTAAAAAATAAATAAAACATACATTTTAAATTTCTCTTTATTGTTTTGCAGTCGGTTATGTTTAAATAAATGGTCTATCTCCCTCTTGTTCGAAAATTATATTATTATATAAGGAGTACCTAATATGGCATTCATTATTATGTTACTTTGTAAAGGGATGTTGTTTATGTTGCATAAATAAATAATATTAATCCCATCAATTTAAAGCCGCTATTCATATGACATTATTTCTTTATATTCTCTACCTTTTGTTTATTATATTTTTTATTGTCCTATTCTTTAATATATATTTTTGATATTTTATTTGCATACCTTAACTCCTTATAGCCTTAAGGTTTTATTATGCGTTTAATTTCTTTCCAAAAAAAAAAGTAATAAAAACTAAAAGTACCTTACTCTTTTACAATATAGAGGAAATTAAAACTAAGCAGCGAGAAATTCACCCAAAAATACACCAAAGCGCAATAGCAATAACACGAGCAATAAGACGAGAATAACGCGTCACTGTCGAAAATTCCACCAGAATGACAGCTGAATGCAAAGTTTCTAATAGTAATGGCGACAAACGACGTCATTAAACATAATTACGGTACCACTGAAGACGAATAAAAGTCATCCAAAGGACAAGTTATAAAAGTTGCGAAACTCATTTGGGCGATGTGCTCGCACGCTCGTAAGGAATCGATGTTTAATATCCATCCACGGTTTTGTCCGGAATATTAATGGGCGTGCATCTGTTATACGCGATGATGACGAACCTAGCTGTTTTGAATTTTACGCACAAGCTGGTGATTACGATAAGGTGCTTTTTTATGAATCATCTTTTGTGTTTAGTAGTGTTACGGCTCTCCGTATGAAATCGGGTACGTATGCACTGATTTTATGTTTACAATTTACATACATACATAAACTAACGCCTGTATTCCCTGAAGGGGTAGGCAGAGGTGCATTTCTACACCCACATTATGCCAGGTATGTATCAGACCCACGTAATAGGTGGCGAGTCTATTGCCGTTTTTCGGGCAAATTTTCGTGCTGCTACTGAGAATTTCTTATTGAAAACACAATAACGCTGTGCCCAACCCATGAATCGAACCTGGACCTCTAG
Source organism: Hemaris fuciformis (assembly GCA_907164795.1). Taxonomy (NCBI): domain Eukaryota; kingdom Metazoa; phylum Arthropoda; class Insecta; order Lepidoptera; family Sphingidae; genus Hemaris; species Hemaris fuciformis. The sequence goes on from OU015440.1 coordinate 14,144,102, forward strand.
ATCGCACGGCACATACTTAAACCGCGAGACCACGAAGCAGTCAATTTTATGTTTTTTGTAAAATAAATTCATTTTTTTTCTCAGTACACCCATGACCCACACTCAAACTTTCTCAAGATTCTTGTTATACTATGTCACAGAAGAATGAAAAAAGAAGACGGGGCAAGCCAACGGGGCTTAATCGTTTCTTCACAATTAACTCTGTTTGTGGATTGCAGTGAACACACATAAATTAAAATATGTATCTGCTTTTTAGATCTACCTGTTGTCACGGTTTATTAATTAACGAAGAATTAAAGAGTGTAAAAAAATATACTAAGGTGCATAGTTTTTACATTTAATTCTTATTGACTGGTTTGCAATGATAGAATAAAATCATAATTCTTATTTTACATTAAGTATAAGAAATGCCACGTTATGTAAAAAAAAATCGAGACAGACGACAATCGTCTCGCAAATTTGTAGGTAAAGATAGCAGATTTGTGCAGGCCGGCATGATTGTGTCGACCAGCGGGTGACCATATCGTTTCTCGCTGGTCGGTATTATTTTCTTGGACTCCACTGTGCTTACCATCAGGTACAGTGGAGTCACTTTGCCGTGCCGGTATAAAAAAAGAAGAAAAAAACCATAATAATATTATTATAATATAATTTAACAATACATGAACAACATTTTCTTTATTAAACGTTCTCCAATTTTATTGCCATATAAGTCAATGTATGACAAATGATATCTTCATATACATGATTCAGAGCACAAACGTGGTCTGGAATCCAAATGTTGGAATTAAGAAAATATTCATTACGTCTTAAAGGTCATGGAAAGGTTAAACTGCGAAAGAATGGAATATCATCGCAAAACTGTAAAAGTAAAAGTGAGAATTCTTAAAACCTAATGAGGAGAATAATGTCAGGTGATGATGCGAAAGAAGTGTGTTTAGACCCTAGCAGTCGGCGCTTAATAGTCTCTGCCTACATACTATAATAATATATTACATCGAGTAGCGACTGCCTCGTGGTCTCGCGGTACAAGTATGTGCCGTGGGATCTAGAGGTCCTGGGTTCGATTCCCGGGTCGGGCAAAGTGTTATTGGGTTTTTCCATTAGGAAATTTTCAGTAACAGCACGGAGTCTGGAAATGTGCCCGAAAAACGGCAATAGGCTCGCCCCCTATTACGTGGGACTGATACATACCTTTTTTTTTTTTTTTTTTTTTTTTTTTTTTTTGTTCTCGAGGGGAAAGCTGTTTATGGCTCTACTTCCCGCCAGCCCCGGGGGAGGGGGGGCGGGAAGCGTATGTCGGGGTCACCGGTCTTCTAGCCCGGCGCGCGGCGACGTCATGTCCGCGCAGGTGTTAGTGCCGGGCTGGGTCCCTAACAAAATTCCCTAAACCGGCATACCGACCAAAACCCCCCGGTGGCCATCTCCGCGCCGAGTGGGGCGACCACGGTACGTGAGCGAGAAGCGCCCACCGTAATGCCGCAGCCGCCCGGTGCGCCTCCGAGACGTTATTGTCTCGGCCGTCTCGGAGTTGTAGGGGGCGCAGTTGCACCCCACTAGCTTGGTTCGGGCGCCCCGGTTGTGGATGGGCGCCCGCGACGTACACAGGCCACAGTGCCGCCGCCCCTCTCGGGGTCACTTTCAGTGAGGACGCGCCGCCCCCGCAGCGCGCCCAGCGACCCCAAGGACTGATACATACCTGGCGAAATGTGGGTGCAGAAATGCACCTCTGCCTACCCCTTCGGGGAATACAGGCGTGAGTTTATGTATGTATGTATGTACATCGAGTAGCATAGCACATTGGTTATAATTTGTTCTTTTTTCACGGTTCCGTACCTCAAAAGGAAAAAACGGACTCCTTATAGGATCACTTTGTTGTCCGGCTGTCTGTCAAGACCCTTTTTCTCAGGAATCATCATCATCATCAGCCCATATACGTCCCACTGCTGGGCACGGGCCTCCTCTACAACTGAGAGGGTTTAGGCCTTAGTCCACCACGCTGGCCTAGTGCGGGTTGGCGGACAGGTCTCAGGGTGTATTCAGACCGTGATCGGAAACTAAGGCAGACAATAGCTGCGGTGATTACAAACACCGTGACATAAAAAAAAAAATCCCGCAAAAATACACATTATTTAATAATTTTTAATATCTGTAGATATTCAATGGATGTGGCTGTAAGGAAACCTTTTTTCTCTGTGTTTATAATCACCGCAGCTACTGTCTGCCTTAGTTTCCGATCACGGTCTGAATACACCCTGTATATGAATTTTATACAACTTATACAACTTTTCGTACTTTATTTTTATTTTCGCACTTTTCTTTTCTCCGTGACGGCTGATACATTTTAACTACCCCTGGATTTTTTAAGTAATTTACTGTATTGAACTACAGTTACGTTACTTATGTTTATTCTTATGTTCATTTAAAAATAAAAATAAATACTACTTTAAAATACTTTCCTTTTTCCAAAATACATTACTTATCCTTCTATTATTTCCATCCACCAAAAATGAGCCTTAAACACGTCATTAACACTCAAGGCAATTTAAGATAACAGCTCAAACTACATAATGGATTTACCGCGTCCCTGCTTTCTGTTGGCAGCCGCTAGATGTCGCCGTGATGCCTGCAATTTATATAATGCCCGCCTACATTTTACGACTTTTTTTCACCCCGAGATGATGACGCCCGTCTTATTGAGCCGTTGCCGTCTCGTCCCCAAGGAGTTCTTTTATTAAGTGACGGTGCTTTGCAGTTCCTAAGGAGCGATTATTTAACGCGAAGTTTTATTCGACTTCTGTCAGATGTTTATTGTCTGCGAAATCTGTGGAGGTTAAGGTTTGAATATTTCAATATTGAAGGGGTATTTGTAGATAGATTTGACGTTTGTAGACTAAATATTTGAACGATATTAAGTGTGCGTTCCAGAGTTCTATGTAGTAGTTTTGATTTTTATGTTAGGTAGGTAGTATTATGTTTTTTTTTTTTACTTTGAAAGTGTTAATAGCAAATAAATAAATAAAATAAATAAATACACCCAACAGTCACATACATAGTTCTGACCCCACATTAAGATACGAGTCTTGTGTCGTGGGTATCAGAAACTACGAGAGACTTTTCGGTCTCACAAACACCCAGACCCGAAACAAATATTTGTGGATCACACAAACATTTGTCTCGGTGCGGGGATCGAACCCGCGGCCTCTCGTTTCGCAAGCTGGTGTCTAGCCAACTACGCCACGGGGCAGCATCGAAATTGGCTTGCCTGGAGGCCTCCTGTTTAAGACCACCTTTGCCTATCTAGAAGAGAACGCAAACATTAGTATAAACATGTATAAAAGTAGACTATTAAGAACTAAGAGCAAAAATCGACATTTGAGTCATTTCTATACGGAATTTTAATCCCGATGATAGCGACACTACTTACATTGCTACTAAGTCTAACTAAAAAGACTTACGAGTATAATACACTATTAAATAGTTTTTAGTAATCTTTTATGTAAGCAGTGATGGCCTCGAGGTTTAGGCGCGCCGTCGAGAATCTCGACGGTTACAGGCTCAAACCCCAGGCACACACCTCTGACTTTTCGAAGTTATGTGTGTATTCACAATGAATTATCACTTGCTTTAACGGTGAAGGAAAACATCGTGATGAAACCTGCACACCTAAAAGTTCTTAGGAATTTTTTAGATGTGTAGTCTGCCAACCCGCACTAGGCCAGCGTGGTGGACTAAGGCCAAAAACCCTCTCAGTTGTAGAGGAGGCCCGTACCCAGCAGTGGGACGTATTTGGGCTGATGATGATGATGAAAGTAGACTATCAAGACCTGAGAGCAAACATCGACATCGAGTCATTTCTATACCGAATTTTAATCCCGATCATAGCACCATTTCTCACATTGCTACTAAGTCTAACTAAAAAGACTCATAATACACTTTCAAATACTTTTTAGATATCTTATATATTGATGCCTTCATACTAAGTCCGTTATTAGTTGAAAGTTCTTGCTTTATGAACTTGTAACTTGCAAGTATTGTTCGTATTGTATTAAGAACGAATACAACAAACATTATATTCTAAAACCCTTAGCCCTACGGCTGACAAGTTCACAGTTATGAAACAGCGCAAACCACAATAGTTTACACACATATTAAATGTAGGTACTTACCCCTTCAACCCCATATTCCAAGAAGTGTAGTTATATTTTATTTTGTAATTAATTATAAGTTATTAAGCATACTGCCTCTACGAGACAAGCTCTGCTTAGTGTAGAGTCAGTAGGTTAATTTAATATTGTAGCTACTGTTATTAAAATATGTAAAATGTAAATATTATGTCAAATGATTTTTTGTTAAATAAATAAATAATCACCCTTTTCACCTATTAGGAGAGGAGCATATGCAGTATGTAGGACACATTTCTAGTCTCCGACGCGCTACTGAGAATTTCTAAACGAAAAACCCGATGACACTTTCCCCGAGTCGGGAAACTAATAGACATTATCGATTGTACATCTAACTCTTTAGGGATCTTTTAACTCTATATAAATCTTTGGCGATACAAACTTTAGTTAATTTACATCTATTTATTATAAGAATTCATAATCAAAACAGAATAAATTAATTTTAATATCTATTATATTATACCTCGTAAAATCGAAGTACACAAAGCCTTGAAAGGAAACACCAGTAAAAATGTAAGTTTTCTAGTTCAGTAAACAACAATTACAGAACGGACCCAAGGAAAACTCCGAATTCAATGAGAAAATATTTTACTTTAGTATTTCTTTCATGTAAATACGAACTTCGCCTAGGTAAAAGTTAGGGTTCTCGAGCGTTGAATGTTAAGTTGTAAATCTAGTTTTTGTTGCTCGTACCTATAACTGTGTGAAAAACTTTATTGCTTTCCATATGACTCGTGTTTTTTATTGTCTGTTTGACCTTTCTATTGTCCTTTTTTAGACAATTTTGTATGAGGATTGTAGTTATTGGTATTGCGCCGTGGTCTCGCGTTACAAGTATGTGCCGTGCGATCTAGAGGTCCTGGGTTCGATTCCCGGGTCGGGCAAAGTGTTATTGGGTTTTTCCATTAGAAAATTCTCGGTAACAGCACGGAGTCTGGAAATGTGTCCGAAAAACGGCAATAGGCTCGCCCCCTATTACGTGGGACTGATACATACCTGGCGAAGTGTGGGTGCAGAATTGCACCTCTGCCTACCCCTTCGGGAAATACAGGCGTGAGTTTATATATGTATGTATGTATGATTGTAGTTATTTTGAATAATATTTGCAAACGAACATACATACTCGTACAATCACATTCATGGACTGCCTCGTTGGTTCCACGACATAAGTTTATGGCTTTTGATCAAGAAATTTCGGGTTTGATTCCGGAGTGAGCCGAAGTTTTCTTGGGTTTTTTAATAGAAAAAATCTTAGTAATACTTCAGTCTTCAAACTTGCCATAAATGTGGCAATAACCTCGTCCCCTATTACGTGGGACTTAAAACACAACTCACAATATCTAGGTGCAGAAATTCCTCTGCCTACCCCTTTTAGGACACAGTCTTGAGTGTTTACTATCCACCAACGCTCAAAAATAATGTTTTCCACCTAATCTATCAAGTAGCTATCAAAGTCGCGCCTGATCTTCAGCTAAATATCGCAAATGGGTGATATATAGGACTCAAGTCGGGCATACATGCTATAGACGTTGATCGATGATAATTTTTTAAGTAAACACACGTGTCTAAGTCAGCCATTTCCAAATAAATATTGGAATCATCATCATCATCAACCCAAATACGTCCCACTGCTGAGCACGGGCCTCCTCTACAACTGAGAGGGTTTAAGCCTTAGTCCACCAGGCTGGCCTAGTGCGGGTTGGCGGACTACACACCTAAGAAATTCCTAAGAACTTTTTAGGTGTCCAGGTTTTATCACGATGTTTTCCTTCACCGTTAAAGCAAGTGATAATTCATTGTGAATACACACATAACTTCGAAAAGTCAGAGACTGGGGTTTGAACCTGCGACCGTCGAAATTCTCGACCACGCGTCTAAACCTCGAGGCCATCACTGCCAATATTGGAATGGCTAAGATTATTAAAAACGTTTGTCCTTGAAACCTACAGTTTTGAATTATAAGTCCTTAAACATACGTTACGTTCATGAAGATCGACTATAGATTGAAAACTAGGCATTGGAACTATAGATCATGCACCAAGACAAATATTTTTGTAATTGAAATATTGAGTTGGAGACTTCACATTTTTGAAACCTAAATACATACGAGTATGTGTTAATAAATTTTACGATTCTTTCATCAATCGACTCAATTCCGCTTTAAAAGATTAAAATATAATTATCAGACCATTTAAGTCCCTCTGCTAGACACGAGTTTTCTCTACAGCTAAGAGAGGTAAGGCTTTAGTCTACCATTCTAGATAAATGCGGGTTGGCTAAATAAAGATATAGAAAACTACAAAAAAAAACATTTTATTACATAACGTACTCTGGAACACATGATACCCGTTTCAGACACAACGCTCTCAATATTCCTTACGGAAATAATGTCTGGCGAGGCATCGAGACGTGCAATCAATCAAGACAATGCCCCCATCTGAAATCCTCACGTATTAATCATTATGCCGGCCATTATTTCGTTTCGTACTCATTTGTAAGTTAATCTTGTACATGGCAGTTTGATGAACGATATTTACCTTTGCTAGATCAGAGTAAAGCCAAGCAGTAGTCAGCTAGGACTGCGGTAAGAATGCACCGGCTCGACTATCGCGGTATTAGTTTTTAAAAACCCTATCCCACCACACACCCGCCATTGTAACTCCTGTGCTCCAGGATCAACAGCGGCACGCACAGTATAGACGCCGAGCAATGAAGCTCAGCGAATCTAAGGGGACCTTTTGTCATAATCCCGCAACGAAGTTAATCAGAAAGACAAATAAAGGAGGAGTTGAAAAACAAATAATTGTCCACTATTATATTACTATGGTATTAGTTTACTTGAAAAATCTCTGAGAAGCGTTTCTTGCGTTTCGATTGCTAAATGAAATTGCCGAATTAATTATTGGTTGAAAAATTTTCATAGCCTACCGATAGCAACCACGCTCCGTTAAATTCACTATTGCCATGTCACTAAACACCCTGATTTTAAGTGGGACGAAACTATAATCACAGGTCTAGACCGGTTTGGTGGACTTATTCAATGAATCTTACATCTAACATATACTAAAGAAATTCCTGACAAACAACCCTTAGGCAAGCCGGTTAGGGGTGCAAGGTCGGGATACCTCCAAGTGCGCCCTGCTAGTCCGGATGCTGGCGGGGACGGTGCACCCTGGGCAACGTCGGCCCGTGCCGACGGCCAAATCCCGACACCAGGCGGACGGTCCTGTTGACCGCGCCGCGGTGGGGCCCGCATTTTGGGCCATCCCGGGTCTGTCCCGGGTCCTCGGCGGGCTCGGACAGCAATCTCTTGCTTCCGAGCAGGAAATGGGCGAACCCCATTTCCACCGTCGAACTCGTAACCCGGTCGAAGCTGTGGTCATGTCTCGCAGTTCGGCCGGCGCGAGGGTCTTGGCTTAACTGCCCGGGCCGCGAGGGAGAAAACCTCTATAAAAAGTTACCCCGAATCCCAAGCGGCGGCGCACCGTGAGGGGATGCATGGCTGATGGGAGGTTCAGTCTCTAGTGCGACCCCCGCCAGAGTACCGGCCGACCCTCTGGCGGGTTACGCTAGGCTTACCCAGGTACAGGGGGCACTGCCTGGGTGGACCATCATTTCCCCCATACTCGTGGGAACAAAAATGAATACTCAAAATAATAAAAATAAAAACAAGGGATGCTCAGTGGTAGGAAGCAGGGTGCCTTCCCTGGAAGCGTTAGCTCCAGGAGAGGTAGTCGCTGCATCGTCCGTGGGGACGTCCGCGGAGGGGTCCGCGCCAGCCCGGATCGATTCCGAGTCCGGACTGAGCTGCGACTCTTCGCGGGCGAAGAGAAGGAAGATTCAAAGAAGGCGGCAGGCAACGCTCGGTGACAGTGACACCGCAGGCGAGCCTGGCCCCTCCAAGGGGTCAAAAGAACACGCTCCGGTTTCAGCCACAGACGAGGAGGCTGTGGCTGAAGCCAGCAAAAAATACAAGGCGGCTCTTCGAAAGGAGCGTGCCGCCGAAGTGAAGAGGAAAGCCGAAGCGGAGGCGGAGCTGGCCAGGGCCAAGAAGGCCTGCCCTTTCCGTGAGCCAAAGGCTCCGGAAATGCCAGCTTCCACCCGAAGGGAGGCGCTCATCAGGATGGCGGATCGGCTCCGCAACGTGACGAAGACGTCCAGAAATCTGAAGGGTGAACTTCAGAGGGACGTCAACGTCAGCGTTGCGGAGCTGGAGGAGTTGGCGAACGAGCCACCCTCGGCGGAGTTGGCCCGCGCGGAGGCGGTAAATGCCAGCCTCCGCGAAAAGGTGACGGCACTGGAGGTGGAACTCGCCACCCAGTCCAAGCTCCTGGAGGAGCTGACGGCCACTGTTCGGTCGCAGTCGCGACCGACAGTTGCGCCCGTGGCGTCTTCAGGGGATGATCGCCTCGAGCAAGTATTGCGTCAGATCGCAATGCTGAACGCTCGGGTCGAGGCGATGTCGTTGAGATTGCCTCCGGAGCCGATTCTCCGGCCTCCACTGGCCGCAGACCAAGGGAAGGGAGGAGGAGGGGACCGCATAATCCCCGCCCTTCCAGCCAGTACTCAGCCCGCAGCCAAGCGTCCTGGTGCCGTGCCCCCCGCAGCGGTTCCCGACCGCCAATCGCGCCAGCGGAAGCGGGGGAACCGAAAGCGCCTGGCACCGCGTCTACCGACGCCAGCTCCGCGTTCTCTCCCCCCGCCACCCGTGTCCATGGAAACTCCATGGACCGAGGTGGTAAAGCGGGGGAAAAAGAAAAAGAAGAAGTCTGGGGGGCACAACACCACCGCCCCCCCTCAACCCCAGCCGACACAGCCGCCGCGCAAGCCGGTGCCCCAGCTCCGCCTCCCGCAGAGAGCCGCCGTCACTCTGACGGTGCTGCCGGAGGCGTTGGAGCGGGGCACGACGTATGCCCAGGTACTGCGCGAGGTCAAAACTCACGTGGACCTCACTAGCCTGGGCATCGCCGGTATGAAGGCCAGACGAGGAGCCACCGGGGGCTACATCTTCGAGGTGCCCGGGCCGGAGTCGGAGGCAAGGGCCGACTCCCTCATCAGCAAGATGAGGGAGGTACTTGCCGGGTCGGAGGGCGTTCGCGTCAGCCGACCCGTCAAGACTGCGGAGCTGCGCATCTCGGGGCTGGACGAGTCCGTCACCCCCGAGGCAGTCGCAGCGGCCGTCGCTCGGCTCGGCGAGTGCTCGCCCGAAGATATTCGGGTGGGGGAAATCCGGGCCGAGCGCTCCGGTATGGGCGCCGTTTGGCTCCGGTGCCCGGCCAAAGCGGCTGAAAAGCTCACCAGGGCAGGACGCGTCTTGGTGGGCTGGGTGTCGGCTGGGGTCCGGCTTTTAGAGCCTAGGCCCTTGCGGTGCTTCCGGTGCCTCTTTCGGGGGCACGTAAGGATAAAGTGCACCGCGGAGTGTGACCGCACCGGGATCTGCTACCGGTGCGGTCAAGAGGGCCATAAGGCCCGTGATTGCCAAGCGGACCCGCACTGCACAATCTGTGCAGCTGCGGGTAAGCCCGCTGGGCACAGGGTGGGCGCTAAGGCTTGCGTCGCCTCCTCCGTCCCGCACCGCTCTTTACACGGTGCGAGATCTGAGGTTGTGGCGCGGCCGAAACCGCCCACCCCGGAGATGATGGAGATCGCCCATAGTTAGTATGGCACATAACTTCCTCCAGGCGAACATCAATCACTGCGCCAGGGCGCAGGATTTGTTTGTTCAGTGCCTGGCGCAGTGGTCGATTCAAGTGGCTGTGGTCTCCGAGCCATACTTTGTTCCTTCCCGGGATGACTGGGCTGGGGACCTAGATGGCTTGGTGGCCGTCATCACTCGGGGCGCCGCCGGATCCCCGCCCTTCGAAAAAGTAGCGAAGGGCTCGGGATGCGTGGCGGTCCTGTTGGGAGGGATTTGGGTCGTAGGAGTGTACTTCTCTCCCAACAGGTCCCTGGCGGAATTCGAGAGCTTTCTGGTCCGCCTGGGGGCCCTGGTGGTGCAAGGCAGTCAGTCCTACCCCGTGCTAGTCGCCGGTGACTTCAACGCCAAGTCCTTGGCTTGGGGCTCGTCGGTGACGGATGCGCGGGGTAGGGCCCTGGAGGAATGGGCGATCTCCATCGGGCTGGTCGTCCTGAATCGGGGGTCGGAGGACACGTGCGTGCGGCATAATGGCGGTTCGGTGGTGGACATAACGTTCGCCACCCCGGCCCTTGCCCGCCGTGTCCGGGGCTGGAAGGTCCTGGTTGACGAGGAGACGCTGTCCGATCATCGTTACATCCGGTACAGCGTCTCTGCTTCCCGGGCCCCTACCCAGCCCGGTGGTGGTCCCGCTACCCGATTCACGGGCGGCCGGCGGTGGGCCGCTAAGCGCCTCGATGCGGAGGCTGCGGAAGAGGCCGCTCTTGTTCAGGCGTGGATCTCCGTACCGGACGGACCGGTGCGGGTCGAGGAGGAGGCGGAATGGTTCGGGGTGGCGATGTCGCGCGTCTGCGACGCGTCGATGCCCCGGGTCACCCGCCTCCCGGTGAAGCGCCAGGTGTACTGGTGGTCGGCGGAGCTTTCGCAGCTGCGCGCGTCTTGCGCGGCTGCGCTACGCCGACTCTCCAGGCACCGTCGTCGTCGGGTCCGCCGACCTGGCGACGACGAACAGGAGCGGCTGCTCTACGGCCTCCACAGAGGGGCGAAGAGAGCGCTGCGGGTGGCCATTGCACGAGCAAAGGCCGCGGCTTACGAGGAGTCCCGGAGGTCTCTCGATAGAGATCCGTGGGGGCGTCCATACCGTGTGGCGTTGAGCAAGCTCCGCCCATGGGCGCCCCCGCTGACGGAGAGTCTTCGGGCAGACCTCGTCGAGGACGTCGTCGCGGCTTTGTTCCCGGCCACCGAGGAGTTCACTCCTCCACCGATGGCGCCACGTCCACCGGCGCCATCGTCGTTGGTTTCGGCAAGGGATATCCCGGAGGTGTCGCCTGAAGAGCTGGAGGCGGCAGTGCTTCGGCTGCGGGGCAAGAACTCGGCCCCGGGGCTCGACGGGGTGCCTGGACGTATCTGGGTGCTCGCCGTCGAGTCGCTGGGCACGAGGCTCCGCAGCCTGTTCTCCGCGTGCCTGCAGCAGGGCAGCTTCCCGTCGCGGTGGAAGACGGGCAAGCTTGTCCTGTTGAGGAAAGAGGGGCGACCCGCAGAGTCGCCGTCGGCGTACCGGCCCATCGTGCTGCTCGACGAGGTGTGCAAGCTCTTTGAGCGTATCTTGCACGCGCGCCTCGTCGAGCATCTGGAGAGCACGGGCCCGGACCTGGCAGATTGCCAGTTCGGGTTCCGGAGGGGCCGGTCGACGATACACGCGATTCTGCGAGTCAGGGCACAGGCGGAGGATGCAGTGTCTCGGGGCAAGTGCGTCGTGGCGGTGTCACTCGACATCGCCAACGCATTTAACACCATGCCCTGGGCCTGCATCAATGAGGCACTGCGGTACCACGAGGTTCCGCCCTACCTACGGCGTCTGGTGCAGGCGTACTTGTGTGACAGGTACGTCGTGTATCCGGGCGCCGACGGGTGGCACCGTCGGGCGGTGTCGTGCGGTGTTCCACAGGGCTCGGTTCTCGGGCCGCTCCTGTGGAACATCGGTTACGACTGGGTGCTTCGTGGTGCCAACCTTCGGGGCGTCGCTGTCGTCTGCTATGCGGACGACACGTTGGTGACAGCGACGGCCAGGACCCCACAGCGGGCCGCCCTGCTCGCCGGGTTCGGGACCGAACTCGTGGTGGGCAGGATTCGGCGACTTGGCCTCCAGGTGGCCCTGCACAAGACCGAGGCTCTGTGTTTTCACGGACCTCGGTCTAGGCCACCGCCGGAGGCACACCTGACGGTGGAGGGCGTGCGGATTCCCATCGGCTCCCAGATGAAGTACTTAGGTCTGATTCTGGACAGTCGATGGAAATTCCGTGCGCACTTCGAGATGCTGTCGCCGAAGTTGGTCCGGGCAGCGGGCGCTCTCGGTCGCCTGCTGCCCAACATTAATGGTCCTGGCTTCCCTTGCCGAAGCCTTTATGCTGGAGTCGTGCGGTCCATGGCCCTGTACGGGTGTCCCGTGTGGGCCAATTCCCTCGGCGCTCGCTGTGTCCGCTTGTTGCATCGTCCGCAACGTATGGTGGCGCAGCGAATCGTTAGAGGGTACCGCACGATTTCGCACGAGGCGGCCTGCGTTTTGGCGGGTACTCTGCCCTGGGAGCTGGACGCCAAGTCCCTCTCGTCAGTGTTCTTCTGGCGGGAGGAGGCGTACCGGCGATCCGGACAGAGACCGGCCCCAAGAGAGGTCGAGGCCATGCTGGCCTCCCTCCGCAGCGCCGCCGTGGAGGAGTGGCGTTCCAGGCTGGAGAGTCCAAGTGCTGGCGTGGCGACCGTCGCGGCAGTGCGTCCTGTCCTCCAGCAGTGGATGGACAGGCGCCACGGTGCGCCGACCTTCCGGCTGACGCAGGTGCTCACCGGGCACGGCAGCTTCGGTGCGTACCTGTGTCGCATCGTCGGAGTGGAGGAGACCGCCGTGTGCCACCATTGTGGCAACTGCCGTGAGGACACGGCCCAGCACACGCTTGAGGAGTGCCCAGCCTGGGACGAGGAGCGCAGCGCTCTCGTAGCGGTCGTGGGGAGAGACCTCTCGCTGCCGACCGTGGTCGCCGCCATGGTCGGCAGCCGGAGGTCGTGGAAAGCTATGCTCTCCTTCTGCGAACGTGTCATTTCGCAGAAGGAGAGCGCGGAGCGGGATCGGGAGCAGACCGATCCCGCTCGTCGCAACAGGCGACGTAGGAGGCGCCGGGCGAACATCTAGCCCGGCGCCCAGAGGCCACGCGGGGCCGCCGTCCCTACCTTGGCGGCCCCCGAGGGGTAACAATTGCTTCGGTGTGCCTTTTGGCACCGCGCAGAGGCGGTCCCGGGTCAATCCATAGCTCTGGCTTCAGGGTATTCCGGGGCCGTCTCGTTGAATGCGCTGATGGTGGCCGTCGCGGGGTTTTTAGTCGGTATTACGGCGCATTGATATTTGGTAGGGACCCGGCCCAGCGGCCGCCCGACAACGGGCGGTAACATCCATGCTGGGTCGGAAGGCGCCGGTGAGTCCGACACACCGTCCGTAAATAGGATTTTCCCCGTAGGAAAAAAAAAAAAAAAAAAAAAAAAAAAAAAAAAAAAAAAAAAAAAAAGGCAAGCCGGTTAATCAACTTTATTTTCCTACGAGGTTAAATAATAATCTTGTCTGCAAATGTCATAAGCACTTTTGGCCTTCGGAAATATATGCAAACATCGAAGAGGAAAAAATAGTATGTCAGGATCGTAATTAGTGGCATTCAAAACTCTCTTACCACTGCCTGCTTATCTGTAACGGTGTGTTGGTATGTATGTACTTAAATTCATGTGGGAACCGACTACACGTTCAACTGCTGTGAATATTCAAGTCCATTTACATGAACATTTGATCCACCAAAATTATATCTAATCATTTGTGAAATTCCGCAGAAAACATTATTAAATTAACAGAAGAACGAAAATGATCAAAGATTTCGTACAAAAGAGAAACCTCATATTTAATTTCGTCTTTCGTTTTCAGTTTTTCATCTAAGATTCATAATTTAGCAAAGGGAATAAAATTATGTATTAGAGATTAAAAATATCACGGTTATACTCGTAATAAGTAAAATTGCCATAATTCTATTTTTAATTGCAAAATTCCTAGTATATGTAACTAGAGTTTGTGATAGGATTGAAAATAATTCAGATTGTCGGATCTTTGACATGATCTGAGTTCTTATTATATATTGACACTTCCCAAACAGTAGGTAGATAAATATATACTATATATCAGTTAGAGCCTTCGTGGTCTCGTAACACAACTTCTCTTCTCGAATCCTGCGTCATAAAAGTGTGTGTATACTCTGAAGATAAGATAGAGGCGTGAGGTTCTATTTATGAACGTATACATCGAGTATCATTAAAATGCTCAAAATTATAAGCTTATTTAAAACTTTGGCCAGCTACGTAGCGATAATTACAAAACCCCATGCATACAACTACTCTTTATTCCCGGAATTGATAAGTTCCCTAGGGATAAATAAAAGCAGCGTCAACAATAGCTCGTTGGCGGTAAATCTCATATAATTTTATTTATAAGTTCTGGCATAAAACACGATGGCCACAAAACAGGAATCGTTATTAAAATTATGGTTCAAGTAGGAAACTCTGGCTCGCAGTAATAGCCTGAAAGATTAACTTTTTGATAACTTTGCCGGTAAGTAAACTTTCTCTCTTTATATTAAATTATTCGGAAAGTTGTGAGGTGGCACGCCGGCGGATTTCTCAAGTGCTAATTGATTGATATTTCAATTTTCCAATTCGTGTTTTGTTTGTTATGAAAACATAAAGTGTGTTTGACTTGGTGAGTGGAGAAAGGACAAAGGCGGAATTGGAAGCCGTGCAATCATCTCTATGGACACAGTTTTGGCCTCAGTCTGAGACGCTGGACTAACAAGGTTTGGACCACACATTAGTTTGTTCACTAATTGATCTGCCGATAGTCTTATATTGATATGTTACACCATTGTTTTATTTATTTATTTATTTATGCTTTTTATACATTAAGTATAGAGGCGGACCTAATGCCAAAGGCATTCTCTAACAGTCAACCTCTGGGTGATGCAGAGATAAAAAAGGTAGGTGCATAAATAGTTAAATGGTTAAATAAATACATATAAATAGAATAACCAACATATATACACAGATAAATAAATAATTATAGAAACATATACATACATACATACATACATAAAAGAGAGATAATAATCAGATATCACACATATCATTCAGTAGTTTCATTAAAGAATAACTGCCGACTTTAATTTTGAATGCCAAGCGAGTTGTAACCGACCTGATTTCTGTTTTGTTGTTGTTTTGTTGTCAAGCAGACCTTTTCGTAACAAAAATAAACTTTTGACTAGGTACCCTCTCATCTATCCCTTCTCTATGTCCATGCTATGGTTGTCTCTAAAAGATGGCCTTGAGCGACAAGACTACCAATTAATTGTACTATGATTCCGCCAGTGTTTTTGTTTTGATCATTATCTTCTAGTGTATAAACTGAACTGCCTCGTGGTCTCGCGGACTGCCTCGTGGTCTCGCGGTACAAGTATGTGTCGTGCGATCTAGAGGTCCTGGGTTTGATTCCCGGGTCTTGCAAAGTGTTATTTGGTTTTTCCATTAGGAAATTCCCAAAAGCAGCAGTCTGGAAATGTGCCCGAAAAACGGCAATAGGCTCGCCCTCTATTACGTGGGACTGATACATACCTGGCGAAATGTGGGTGTAGATATGCACCTCTGCCTACCCCAACAGGGAATACAGGCGTGAGTTTATGTATGTGTATGTATGTAAATAAACCTAACTACAATGTTGTTCTATTATGACAAAAAAATACATTAAATCTTTTTGTTATAACTCGCTTAAATAGAGTACAAAAATAGCACCAAACACTGGGAATTCGTTTATATACAGGTAACATTCACCTTACTTTACGGTTTTAGGGCTACTTGAGGGCGTATCACGGAAAAGCTGACTGCGGCGGCCCCGTAAGCCAACTTTAACTTACTAATGGGACATGTCACGCCGCCCATTTCTTTATCATATTCTATTTAAGGCAAGCAAAAGGTATTCTGTCTTTTTTTGCTTGTAAAGTACTTAGAAGTGAGGTTCGTGGCGAAATGTAAGAATATTATTTAAAGAATCTAATATGTGGGATGAATGAAGTGACACTGTAAGGTAGCATATTATCAGTAACTTTCGAAAAACATAATAAAACAATGAGTTATTTTTAAATAAAGATTACATAAAATGATTTAAATGCAGTTGCAATTTGGTCAGGATGTAAATGAAAGCAATAAATACAAACCTTAAGTATACGCGACGATGTATTCGGATACATTCGGATAAATCGGTTTAAACGATTCATTGTGATACGAGAAGCCACGGGGTCGATGCCCGTACCGATACAAATGTGTGTCTGATATAAATAAATAATAAATAAATACACCCAACAGTCACATACATAGTTCTGATCCCACACTAAGATACAAGTCTTGTGTCATGGGTATCAGAAAGTACGAGAGACTTAACGGTCTCACAAACACCCCGACCCGAAACAAATATTTGTGGATCACACAGACAGAACCCGCGGCCTCTCGTTTCGCAAGCTGGTGTCTAGCCAACTGCGCCACAGGGCTGTCACATACAAATATACATTCAGATTTGGGTGTTTATGAGACTGTAAAGTCTCTGCTAGTTTCTGATACCCACGACAAAAGACTTGTATCTTAATGTGGGGTCAGAAATATGTATGTACATTTGTGACTGCTGGGTGTATTTATTTGTTATTTGATCAGTGATTCACTTTCATTTATTAACATAAACATAAGCCGTAGACATAAAGTATGTACATGAGATGATGTGGTCATCGGAGCTGACCTCCGAATTGAGAATAGAACCAACCTCAATAATTTAAATCCCCAAAACCTTTTAGAGCCATGTCATAACTTCGTTTCAGATGCGGGGTGCAAGTTGGGAACTCATAAGGACATTAGTAAGACGATTAAAGCGTAACTTTGATTGACGGTGCACCCCGCCCCGGGCAAATTGCCTTAATTTCACTCGGCCATATCAGCTCTCAACACACCTAGCCCCTGGCCCTTTCCTTTTCGTTATTAAGTGGGTATTCTGGATAAATTGATTGCTAAAATTGATTCAATTATTGCGATAGTACGGTTGTGTTAAGTTAGGTGTACTCTTGAGAAATTTCTATTGACATTTGCGTACAGACATTTCCTTCTCAGCATGTTCTTCCGTCTGTATCTTGATGAACGCTGTGAAGAGTTGTTTCGTCTTATCTTAGCCTCTTCTTTCCATAATAGAACTAGGCGTTCTGGCTTGCGGAACCACAGCTTTTTGGTCACATCACATCCCCTCTCGAACTAAAAGGTTCGCTAATATCTTTCTTCACAAAGCTATGGAATAGGTTGCCAGCCCACGTGTTCCCTTCTTCCGATAGTCCTGGGTCTATTCGGGGTAACGTGAAGAAGCATCTCATTGTGTGACGGAAGATGGGCGTCACTTGATAATCTATTTGGATAACATCATGCTTGCCATCAGGAATGTTATTGTCACTTTGTCGCACCAGTATAAAAAAATGCTAATCTAAAATTTCAGTATGTATGGGTTAAGACATTCTAGCGTGGTTACTAGTATTCATCAGGTTGTATATGGGATGATAAAGATAAACATTGTGACCATTTACTACAAACACCTAAACCTGAAGCAATTAATTGTGGACTTGGGACGTTTCAACCGATACATTTTTGGTTTCAAAACCAATTAAATAAATAATGTTTGGACTATATTAGTCTATTATTACGCTGAATATACTGCTTTAATATCACGTAGATTAATAAAATAAATAAATAAATATACCTAACAGTCACATACATTAACATACGTGTCTTGTGTCGTGGGTATCAACCATGAACTACGAGAGACTTTTCGATCTCACCAACACCCAGACCCGAAACAAATATTTGTGGATCACACAAACATTTGTCTCCGTGCGGGGATCGAATCCACGGCCTCCCGTTTCGCGAGCTGGTGTCTAGCCAACTGCGCCACGGGGCTTCTTCTAGGGAGTCCAAATATAATCACTGAATAACCGTTTATTTAACAATGTAGTACAGCAATTGCGTAGAGTAGTCCACTCTAACTTTGTTCTATGTTAGTTAGTAAATGTTTATCACTTTTACAATTTCGTCAAGTTAATGGATGTTGGTGAGTTGACTCCGCTTTAGTTACTTTCGAAGTGGTAGAATGTATGTTTGTCATTAATAGATCACTATTAATGAGCCGGCTCGATTGGAATGGTACCATAAGTACAATACAATAAAAATAAACTTTATACTAACTTTATGTATGTGCAACATATAACAAAACAAACTTTCTCGCGGTCTCGCGGCACAAGTATGTGCCGTGCGATCCAGAGGTCCTGGGTTCGATTCCCGGCTCGGGCAAAATGTTGTTGGGTTTTTCCATGAATGCACCTCTGCCTACTCCTTCGGGGATTATAGGCGTGAGGTTATGTATGTATGTATGTAACAAAACAAAAGAAAAAACAGGATGATAAAAAATTTGCAAAAAGAGAATGCACGTAAAAATGGCGGTCTTATCGCTTTAAGCGATCTCGAAATATGGATAATTTTTTGGCGCATAATACACCACGATAAATATACCTAAATAAATTATAATAATACAAACAAGTATTTGAAAATAATAGTTAAAATACAATATATAATTAAAACAATAAGCGGCAATAAACAAGATGTAAGAAATAAATAATGTTTTTTTTTATATTTATAAAGTTTTAAAACCGGCAAGCTTAAATATATGTATGTATGTGTATGGTAGGTCCAGAATGGTATGTGAGATGGTACTTACCACTGGTATATACCATGATAACTTTTTAAATTTTTTCCTTTGTTAATAATTTGTTGACAGATCAGATATGTTTTTCCGAATCTGCTTACTTTACTGTGCCAGTTATAAAAAGAACTAAAACACTCCAACATATTAGGTTTGTAATAAGCGGAATTTTGCCAGCTTTCCGCGTCACAGTGGAAGAATGGTCGGACCATTCCCGAAATCCCTATCAGCTCATTTTAAATAGACCCTAAAGGCAGGCATTAAGCGAGTACAATCCCGTTTCAATTTTGCTAAGTAACGAGTGTCTACAATTTGGAATAAAACCGGATGGTATAAAACAAGAGCGATAAAAAAACTGGGGGAATAAAAACGCTCCCTGGGTAAGAGATTAACACCCATAATCAAGATATTGGGTGGGGGTTATAGAGATTTTTATGTCAGACGCGGAGCTGTCATCAATCAACTTGGCAATAACAATGACGAGAACTCTCGAGAATAAATTTGAAGACGCGAGACGTTAATAAGTGTGGTTGAGTGTGTGGTGCAACCGAGTAATAAAAATTATTCATTTGACCCAGTTATTTGTAGGTTTGATTTATTAAATGACGAAGGTTTTGGAGAGATCAAGTAATGAAAAGTGACGGTAGACTCCGAGTTGAGAAAGTAGGATTTTTCTATCAGGAAAGTCTCAGTAGCAGCCAACGACGCTTTTTATACGTGGGACTTAATACACCGCTTTACCTGCGGCTGTATTTATACAACCCTTTCTACCCCTTTGGAAATACAGACGTGAGTATACATGAATAATAATATAATTTATATTTTTATTAAATTCTTAGTCGCAACATTGAGTCTGGAAATAATGATATAAGTATTGCCTCCTAAGTCTAAACGAATAATGTGTGTTTAAAAATAGGAGTTACATTCTCAAATTCCTTAGGAGATATAGGCGCGAAATATAATAAACCCTGCGTTGGAATAAGGATATAATTTTATAAGTTTTGACAGCCCCGTGGGGCAGTTGGCTAGATACCAGCTTGCGAAACGTACGCACCGAGACTAATATGTGTGAGAACCACAAATATTGGTTCCATGTCTGGGTGTTTGTGAGACCGAAGTCACTCATAGTTTCTGATACCCACGATACATGACTTGTATCCTATGTAGTGTTTGGTTAGAACTATGTATGTGACTGTTGGGTGTATATTTATTTATTTAAGTACAATCATATAAGCCATTTTGTAACAAAGCATTTTTTCCAAACCATTGATGGAAATAAAGAGATTACGAAAGTAAAGATTGATGGTATACCTACAACTCGCGAAGGTGAAACAATCTCTTAAACAATTGAGATTAAGTTAGCTAGCAGATTGATTCCTTTTAAAGGAGACGAGAAATTGACTTTACTGTGCAATGGAAGGCTATTCGGTAACGGAACTCGGATTGTGCCAATGTTCTCAGTTTGTTTGTGCATACTTCAGCGTGCAAAACACTCCCATTGAAAGGTTTTATGTTTTGATAAAACTTTTGTGAGAACCACACAAAATTTTTGTTCGTAGTTTTCGATACTATGTATTGTACGTTGGACTTAGTTTACTAACACTTTTTGAGTGTATAAGTATGATTCGATGAGACTCATCATCATCAGCTCATATACGTCCCAATGCTGGGCACGAGCCTCCTCTACAACTGAGAGGGTTTAGGCCTTAGTCCACCGCGCTGGCCTAAAGCGGGTTGGCGTATAAGACTGCTTCATTGGTATCGTGGCTCTAATTTGATGTGTAATTTAATGGTCCCAGGTTCGATTTTTAAGTTGGGCAAAAGATTATTTCCTTTGGTTTCTTGCTGGTTCTGTCCCTACACTGAGACATTTGGTTTGATCCATAAAATATTGTTTCGGGTTTAGCCGTCTTTGGAACCGAATTCTCGCGTAGTTTCTATTACCTACAATAAAAGCCTTGAATCTTTGTGTGGTGTCACCTATTGTTATGTCAATTTCAATAAAGTCACTGAAAACAAATATGATGCAATATTACAAAAACAATTTGCTGGTGGTAGGATATTCGTATTCGCCCGGATAGCGACCACCGTACACAGGGCGTAAAACCCGCCACAGTGGCAAATGTGCCGCGTTCCGGGATCAGCCAGTGTATATCCGGTTTTCGGGGGGGTTTCAATCATGATGAAAGGATGACCGTGCCGGCAATTTTGGCCTGTTTGTCGCGGTTGTCCTTTGTTCACCATGGCATTAGTCCCCCAAACTTCTTCACAAAAAAGGTGAAGAGGTATTCGGCCGGCATGATTGTGTCGACCAACGGGAGATCATCATCTCTCGTTAGTCGGCACTTTTTCTGGACTCCATTACGCTTACCATCAGGTGCAATGGGGTCACTTTGCCGTGCCAGTATAAAAAAAGAAAAAAAAAGATCAAGATTAAGGCGAGCAATGTCGCACACAGCAAATGTTGAAATAAAACATGTTTTGTGAACAAAACAACAACACTTATTCTAATGCAAATGTCTAAGTACTCCGCTGGGATGTAGATACATTTAAATATATTCCTGATTTGCAACCGAGATCGTATTGTTGAGTTTAGTTGTTTCAGACGTGTCTAATGCTTTTTACTAGCTATGTTATTTTTCTTTTGGTTAACATTTTTTCAAGATGTTATTGACTTGCATTACTTAGGTATATTATTTTACTCAATATTACATACTTATAAATAAATAAATACACCCAACAGTGACATACATAGTTGTGACCCCACATTAAGATACAACTCTTGTGTCGTGGGTATTAGAAACTACGAGAGACTTTTCGGTCTCACAAACACCCAGACCCGAAACAAATACTTGTGGATCACACAAACATTTGTCTCAGTGCGGGGATCGAACCCGCGGCCTTTGGTTACGCAAGCTGGTATCTAGGCAACTGCGCCACGCCCACGGGGCTGTTATATATATATTTTTTTTTTTTTTTTATTATTATTCTGGCACGGCAAAGTGACCCCATTGCACCTGATGGTAAGCGCAATGGAGTCCAGAAAAAGTGCCGACCAGCGAGAGATGATGGTCTCCCGTTGGTCGACACAATCATGCCGGCCGAATACCTCTTCACCTTATTGTGAAGAAGTTTGGGGGACTATCAATCATGGCGATCAAAGGACCGACCGCGACAAACCGGCCAAAAAATTGCCGGCACGGTCATCCTTTCACCATGATTGAAGCCCCCCCGAAAACCGGATATACACTGGCTGATCCCGGAACGCGGCACACTTGCATGTGCCACTATGGCGGGTTTTACGCCCTGTGTACGGTGGTCGCCATCCGGGCGGATACGAATATCCTACCACCAGCAAAATTATATTTTATAACATAGATGGAGAATAATGAGCAAGAGTGATGGAATATGATCATTGTCTCAGTAATCACACTCAACTCATGATAACTAACAACTGCATTGAGGCACTACCATCTCCATATGTCAACTAAAGTTGGCGACCTCGAGGATTGTAGCACATTATTGGAACCACACCGAAAAATATTTCGGCATATGATAATAGCGTGGAGGTATATAATTACATAAGGTATTTCTTAGATACGTGAAATTCAGCAACCCGCAATAATCTAGCGTGGGGCACTATAGCCTAACCCTTTAAGAGAAGAGACCCGTGCCCTGCAGTGTAACTTATCCCGGCTGATGCTGATAATATTCACGAGTCCATGGTGCCTTACATTTATCAAACCATCGAGTTTGATATTACATAAAGCGCGCACGTAATTAAACAATAACCAGTGAAGCAGATAATGATATTTAAGCTAATAGCTCCCATCGATTCGTAAACACGTTCAAGGCTGACTGAACAACAAAATAAGCAAAAACAAGCTTAAACACGGGTATTGTCAATATTTGGCTTACTTTTATTAATTCCTTGAACAAAACGGAATTAAGTTGTACTGTAAAATGTTAAGAAGGAAAATAATAAACTGTGTTATAGCTTCGTTGCTACCGCGCTACCGCAGTGATGGCCTCGAGGTTTAGGCGCGCGGTCGAGAATATCGGCGGTCGCAGGTTCAAACACCTCTGACTTTTCGAAGTTATGTGTGTATTCACAATGAATTATCACTTGCTATAACGGTGAAGGAAAACATCGTGATAAAACCTGCACACCTAAAAGTTCTTAGGAATTCCATAGGTGTGTAGTCCGCCAACCCGCACTAGGCCAGCGTGGTGGACTAAGGCCTAAACCCTTTCAGTTGTAGAGGAGGCCCGTGCCCAGCAGTGGGACGTATTTGGGCTGATGATGATAGCTTCGTTGATTAAAAACGTTGTTTTTGGAGAAAACACCTCGGAAATCGTTGGTTCGAATCTACATAGATGACTTCATAGTTGTGTCAAATGTGTCTGTTACGCTTCCACGCTCAATCTTTGTAGATTGTAATGTATTTCGGTACAAATATATATGCGAACTTATTCCTTGCCAGCTAACGCTCTATTTAACGCACAGCACATACAGCCAGTTGACTTTGCGTACCAGACCAAAAAACGGTTTTAAAACCTTTATTATTAGTGCATTATTTTCTACTAATGAAAGGCAAACTACCAACACACGAACAGAGCCATCCACGCGTTCCATCGCAGCAACAACACCCGATAAACCAGTACAAACTGAAAGTTCTTGTTTGCACGATTAACAATATAAACTGTTGTCTAGTTAGTATTCATGCTGTTCCACTCATTTCGCATTCAAGATGCGGACGAAAATGAAATATGGACTATTCCCTGTGAATTTTGAACGCAAGTGACTGAGCAATATTCTTGTCATTTATACTTGTTGTGGTTTTATTACCGCTGGCTGTTTGATTGCCGTGTTTATATCTCAAGGTTACTTAGTTATATAGCCTTGAAGATAGTCTAGACTGTTTGTTATTTGACAGCCCCGTGGTGCAGTTGGCTAGAACAGCTTGCAAAACGAGAGGCCGCGGGTTCGAGTCAATTGTTTGTGTGTGTGTATTTTCTAGTAATTTCTCATGACACAGGACTTGTATCTTATTTATTTATTTAACACTTTATTGTACACTAAACATAAAATAAGAACATAAAATAACATACATTGAAAGGTACAAATGGCGGCCTTATCGCACATGGCGATCTTTTCAAGGCAACCATAGGATGGACAAACTGAAGGGTTTTAATTTGGAGGGCAGAGTGTACAAAAATATAGAATATAGATATAGAATATTAGTTACGATAAAAATCATACATACACGAAAAACATAATATACACACATAAATAGGTACATACACAAATCTAGTGTATCTTATAGTCTAATCTAGTGTATCTCAGTGTGGGATTAGAACTATGTATGTGACTGTTGGGTGTATTTATTTATTTGAGATTGTATTGTGGAGGATAAGTCTATTGATTGCCTTGTCTCACAGTACCCAAATCTCCTCTGCCATTTTCAAGTTTTCTGTTGGATCGCCTCGTTTTCAACATACGATCTTTCAAGCGTGTATAGAATGTTCCATATCACACTGAGTAAGAATGGACGACGCAATGGTCCAAGACTCATATCATTACCGCCCGCTACTCTTCTGTTATGGCCTTGACGCCAACATAAAGTTGTGGACGTGTGTCTAAGGATTTTATACACCGAAGAATTTCCTCTTGGCGAACTAATACATAAAGATTTTTTCACCATGTTTTTTTTAAAAAAAATATGGTGTCTTGATAAACAGGCTTCTATTCCTCGAGGGCATCACTATATTTCATATAAGCAGGGATAAAAGCCACAAAGCTTAGAGGCTTTCCAGGAAAAAAACAACAGTAAATTCACTCATCGCAATTCCTTTTGAGTTAATACAAAATGCTCCAGGAAACCCACATATACAGTAAATGCGTACAAACAATACACATCTAACTCGATTCAGCGGCACTACTCTGAATCTCCTTAATGCGAAATGCTCCAAATGGATGCCATTGTTTTCTCCCACAAAAAGCATCAAATAAGAAATAAGGAAGCGAATACGAAACGAAGTGTAGAGAGCAGTGCCAGTTGAACGAATACGCGATACGTCTCCATCAAATTTCCATACTAGCTTGGGGATACCTACTTTGCAACGGCGCGTGATGTGCAAAATTCGCCCTTTTCACTCCTTATTCTATTTCTCTGAATTCATTCGCAGGTTGAATGATGTGCCGCTTTTCGTATTGATGATCTAGAATAGATAGATTGTCGCGGGTGTCTTGGATTGGTAAGATTATAATGACCGCTACATAGATATTGCTAATGGTAGAATGTTCCTTTCTAACGTAATAGGAAACTAGCGTATTATTTTTTTAGAGCACATGTGAAGAGTTTATGCTACTGAGAATTTCCTAGCGTTAAAACTAATTAACACCTTTCCGACCCATTCTTGATCTATCGTAGGTACATGTGAAAGGATCAACGAGGCAATATAACAAATCTATTTATGTTAGATGTTATAAATGATTTAAAGCATTCCGGGTGTCGAGAATATTTTTTCCCTGTTGTTTTTTGTCCGGATTCCCTAATGGTTGGCGGAATCGTCAAAAATATTTGTGCTCCTTTATTCGTAGAAATTTAATGATTAGGAACATTTCTGTCTGAATATTAATGTGGCGAATCTTTGTTATAACAATATTTTGCCAGTTATTTCTTGAAAAGACGCGGAAGAAATTGTTCTCATTTTGATTTGGAATAATTTTAAAATTATTCAGAATATTTTATGTAAAAGTCAAGTTCGCCGATCTTTTAGATATACTTTACTATTACAACGGCGATCCTAAAAAAAGAAACCTGCATTTTACATTTTTTTCTTAAAAGTATAATTCAAATCAAGCTGTGCAACAGTTAAAAAAAAAACAAGTTTTCCAACATTAAAGATGAAGTAAAAAAGATGTATCGGCACCTTTTCCATCGTCTCCAAGACTGTTTATAAAATTACTCAAAATTAAATTAGCAATTCAGCCGTGAAAGTACAGCAAATAGTCTAATTCTCTTGACTGATTAATTATTAATTGATAATATTCATATAATCATCTATATACGTATACGTCATCATCAGCCCATATACGTCCCACTGCTGGGCACGGGCCTCCTCCACAACTGAGAGGATTTAGGCCTTAGTCCGCTACGCTGGCCTATTGCGGGTTGGCGGACTACACACCTAAGAAATTCCTAAGAACTTTTTTAGATTTGCAGGTTTCCTCACGATGTTTTCCTTCACCGTTAAAGTAAGTGATAATTCATTGTGAATACACATTAGTTAGGATATAAAATGTCTAACTAATTTTACTTACACTTATAGGTACACTTGAAAGTACTAAGGTGCACAAACACTTCCTTTCTCAAGTACTTACTAAGTGTATTCCGTAGTTTATTTTTCCTCGTTTTATGAAACCTGTAGTTAGTCCCTAGCGTCATCTTCTCGAGTGGCAATTTGCTCGGCACAGCGTAAAGCGCCCAGCTAAAGTTCACTCCTCGTAGGAAATTTGAAAACACAACATTTTCTCTGTTCCACGACAAACACGCCTTGTCAAATTACTACAGAACTACACATTGTGTGGGGAAAATCCTATAGTCCGAAAACGTTTGCAAGTTATAACTTATTTATTAAGAATAATTAATCAATACGTCTTTGGAATGCGATCCTTTTGGAGATCAGAATGTGCTCAAATCGTTGTACAATTAAGCACAAGGTTCGTGAACTGCTGGTTAGTGAAATTGCAGAATCTTCACAACAGTAATTTTCTCTTTCTTTTTATAATATACTAGCTGTGCCCGCGACTTCGTCCGCGCGGAAAAATAATTTTTAATAAGAAAATTTATAAACTAAAAGTAGCCTAAGTTACTCCTTATTACATCAGCTACCTGCCAGTGAAAGTCCCGTTAAAATTGGTCCACCCGTTTCAGAGATTAGCCGGAACAGACAGACAGACAAAAATTGTAAAAAACGTTATTTTGGTATATGTACCGTGTATACATCCATACGCATTTATTAAAAAGCGGTTATTTCAATATTACAAACAGACACTCCAATTTTATTTATTTGTATATGTATGTATATAGATGTATCTTATCTATGTTATCTATAAAAAATAGCATTTTTATAATGTTAGATGGCAGTGATTTCTTGCCAGTCAAAACTATATTGGGATCACACAGCACTTACCAGATACGTGGTATCACTTTTTGGGCTAAAATGTATAAAAATCCTCAAAAGAGAAACACAAACTTCCAAAGCAACGTCTGCAAGTGATATTACTTTTAAATTTATTAATACCTCATTTACACCGATGAAAAGCGTTTCTTGAATGATTTTGATTGATGTGACAAGATTTCCGGACCGCCCCCGTCCGTAGGGTTACTTCAATTTATCACCGCAGCATGAATTCTGAACTCCCATAATTAATGTTTCATTTGACAAAGTTGGAGACAAATATTTTTGTGTGTATATAAGAAGCGATGAAGGAAATCGTCCCAAAAGTACTTCTTTACCTTAGAATTTTTAAACTTGATAATCATTATTAACGAAGTCGTGATGGCCTCGAGGTTTGGGCACGCGGTCGAGAATCTCGACGGTCGCGGGTTCAAACCCCAGGCACACACCTCTGACTTTTCGAAGCTATGTATGTATTCACAATGAATTATCACTTGCTTTAACGGTAAAGGAAAACATCGTGATGAAACCTGCACACCTTAAAGTTCTCAGGAATTTCTTAGGTGTGTAGTCCGCCAACCCGCACTAAGCCAGCGTGGTGGACTAAGGCCTAAACCCTCTCAGTTGTAGAGGAGGCCCGTGTCCAGCAGTGGGACGTATATGTGCTGATGATGATGATGATGATAAATCATTATTAACGAAGCATAATAGAGACTTTAAACTGGCGAAATGTGGGTGTGAAAATACACCTTTTCTATCTTTTGCGAGGTGAAAACCTATCAGTTATTAACTTAACCAATGATAATGAATCTTCGCTCAGTGATGGATAAAACCATAAAAAGACCATGGGTTATTTTTGTTGCTTTAAAAAAGGTTGGATGAGGTGCAAATGTCAAATATATTTAAAAGTATATCAAAATTTTAAGTGGAGGGTATTGAATTAGTAGTCTAAGATTTTTTTAATTGCTTTGTTTTCAAATTCAGTCATGTCTTAAAACAGTATCAAATCCAGTAACTTGTCTAAGCAATACTTGAGGAAGACCATCAACTATTCGAATATCAAGTCCTAAGCGTTTCGAACTACATATTGATCCCTCTGTGTAACAGCCAAGTTGTATCTCTTGGTCAGTTGTTTGAAGCACGAATGTACTCTCGAGTTACCAAACGTGGATCGATACTTGAAAACTATGTTAATACGTGCAATACCGTAGTTGAGGAGCAAAACGACAAGGATATGAATAAAACATTTGAGTAAATCAATTCTGATACGTTAGTGGGAGCCAGCGAGGTTTCAAATCGTAAAGAAAGGCTGTGGCCATGAAGTGATTACTCTGAATCCTGATGGCAAGTGTAGTGTTGTTGAAGTAGTAAAGACAAACAAGAAGAGACTTTGAGCAACTTTTTTTTTATATATACTGGCACGGCAAAGTGACTCCACTGTACCTGATGGTAACCCTAGTGGAGTCCAAAAAAATAATACCGACCAGCGAGAAACAATATGGTCACCCGCTGGTCGACACAATTATGCCGGCCCGCACAAATGCTTCTTCACGCTTCGCTTTCACTTTCACCATGGTGGACAAAAGAATGCCTGGTTGGCAACTGGATGGCCTGCCACGCTGGCCCCATACGGGTTGGCAGACTACATATTATGTATATCTTAAAAAAATATGAGTGACCATTACTACTTTTATGTTTTACTAGCTTTTGAATTTCGCAATTTTTGAGAATGTTTTCGTGGTCAATCAACGGGAATACAAATACAAAAATACAAACCTTTCCTCTTTATAATATCAGGATAAACTTGAAAGCCTGTCATAACTTTCTGAGCAATACATTTCGTAAATGTGTTTGATATTGTATTGTGCCTCGCTCTGCACCAGCAGAATTTTATAAAAAAAAGTAGTCTATGTCCTGTCTGTTCCAACGTCCCGTCTATCTCCATACCAAAAATCATTTAAATCGGTTCAGCCGTTTAGGCGGAAAGCGTAAGAAAAAGACAGTTACTTTCGCATTTCAAAATTCAAATATTAGTGTGGATTTCTGTTCAATTGATATTATTTAATACTCATTCATTTATAGACTTCGCATGAACGAGCACAACACGCCAAACCAGAAGGGAAATGCGACACACAAGGTAGTGTGGTTTTGTCTCCCATGTAAGTGAATTTTCGAAGTTTCTTAGTTCCTTGTAAAGTTTGCACGCTGTACTATATTTGATGATATGTGAATAGTATTGGATGATGCATTATAGACAACTGAATTTACCTCAAGGGGAAAACTTTGATTGCGAGTTCGTTATTTAGTCTACAAATATTTGGCAGGTTGTTTATGTGAATACAACCTACACGTGGCCAGTTGTAGATGAGGACCGTGCCCAGCAATGGGGCGTATATGGACTGAAGATGATGATGATGATATGTTAAAGTACTCACATTATCCGAGAGACGAAAGGGAAGGCCACGTTTAATTAAAAAGAAAAAAGTTGTTAAAATATTTCTAAGTTCTTCTTCATCTAACTATGTATGTTTAAACTAAATAAAAAAAATTGTGCAAGTCTTGCTATTATTTATCCAATTCACTCCAAAGATTATTATGCATCATCATCAGGCAAAGAAAATCTAAAACTACTAATTTCTTACATACATACATAAACTCACGCCTGTATTCCCCGAAGGGGTAGGCAGAGGTGCATTTCTGCACCCACATTTCGCCAGGTATGTATCAGTCCCACGTAATAGGGGGCGAGCCTATTGCCGTTTTTCGGGCACAATTCCAGACTCCGTGCTGCTACTGAGAATTTCCTAATGGAAAAACCCAATAACACTTTGCCCGACCCGGGAATCGAACCCAGGACCTCTAGATCGCTCGGCATATACTTGTACCGCGAGACCACGAGGCAGTCTTTCTTACTCCAACAAATAATTTCTTACTCCAACAAAACTTACATTATAGAGATCTTCGTATACATACAGGGTGTATTCAGACCGTGATCGGAAACCAAGGCAGGTAATAGCTAAGGTGATTACAAACCAAACAAACAAACGCCAGGGGGTTTGTAATCACCTTAGCTATTACCTGCCTTGGTTTCCGATCACGGTCTGAATACACCCTGTATGTATACGAAAAATATGTATACTGTATGTATAAAGAAAATTCTTTAACGCCAGGGGGTTTGTAATCACCTTAGCTATTACCTGCCTTGGTTTCCGATCACGGTCTGAATACACCCTGTATACTCGTTGGGTGAATTTATCTTCACCTATCCCTAATTATTTTGTACCTAATACGATAAGCCAAAATTGTCGAAGTTTCATCTCGAGCGCCAGTACATGGCATTTACAAAGGCGAAGTTTCCTAAATAAATAATGTTGAATATCCGTGTAATGGAGCCTCGGCGTTGTTCGAAGCTAGCATTAATTAGTAAGTGGAAACGAAGTCCGATGTATCAATATAGGGCTTTGCTACGTAGATGTACGACGTACGAGACGCAGTTCGAGCTCACTTTAAAACTATGAATGCTTCAAAATGGCTGTATGGCTTAAAAGTGTTTATGTACCAGTAAGCTCAGCTGTGCTTTAATTTTAGAAAAGAATGTTGAATAAGTCATTTCCTTAGATCTCTTAGATTCCTTAGATCCTTACCGAAAATCTTTAGTAATCACACTTATTGTACACCGCAAAATTTAAAAAATAGTATTTAATAATAACAAAAGTTAAAATAGAGTGCAACAAATGGCGGTCTTATCCCTGAATACGATTTCTTCCAGTCAACCGTAGGATGGACTGGAATGTATAAGAAAATAGAGCGGGTGGGTATGTAATAAAAATATATAAAATAATATATGTGACGTACAATCTTCTTAATCGATCCAGTAGTTTGGGTTCGCAAGCGTAACGTACAGAATTACTTTCTCATTAACAATATAAGTAAGTTTTTTTTTCTCTTTATATGTAAAACTTTTAGTAAAGGAAAAGTGCCGAGTGTTTTTGGATCTAATGGTTTTGACTGAAAAGAATCGATTACGATTTTTTTTAACACAATATACATAGTTTTGATTCTTTTACATAATACGTATGTGTAGAGAATATTTTAAAATGATTTGCTCTTTCTTCAGTGCTAAATTTAAATATATCATAATATATACGGATTCTAGATTACTGAAATTCTAGATGACTAAGAAAATGTCGATTTATTTGAAGACTAAGAAATTCACTACTCTTGAGCACCTAATCACTTGAGCTGCGGCGCTATTGCTCAATAAAAAGCAGATAAAATCAATTGCATAAATGGAACGATTTCTCGCACTTACGTACTTTTTTATTCGTTTTTAGTTTAGTTCATTACATTGTGCTAAGTTTTCTACTAAATATATAGACATTATTTAGACATATTTTTACACCTGCGTCGTGTTTTTAAGTCGAAATTAATAGACGGCAAGCTATTTTACCTTTAGCAGACTCCGTGCTGCTACAAAAAAGGTAGGAATTTCTTAGGTGTATAGTC
Organism: Hemaris fuciformis; assembly: GCA_907164795.1. Classification (NCBI taxonomy): domain Eukaryota; kingdom Metazoa; phylum Arthropoda; class Insecta; order Lepidoptera; family Sphingidae; genus Hemaris; species Hemaris fuciformis. The sequence goes on from OU015440.1 coordinate 14,175,468, forward strand.
CGCCAACCCGCACTAGGCCAGCGTGGTGGACTAAGGCCTAAAGTCTCTCAGTTGTAGAGGAGGCCCGTGCGCAGCAGTGGGACGTATATGGGCTGATGAAACCTGAAAACACTGAACCGAGAATCGAACTTAGAACCACTCGATCACACGCCTTGTACTTACACCGTACCAACGAGGCAGTGGAACATTTTTAACCACATGAAAAAAAAAACAAGGCATGATATATGTCGTGAAAAATGATTATTAATTTAAAAAAAAAAAATTGCCATATCTGTATTTATGATACTCTTGTTAAATCCATGTCGCACTTACCACGACCTTATGTGGGCGTACACAATTTATAAACGCAAAGGAGGGAATTAATGTGCTGTATTTTAATATTTATTATGGTGATTAAATGTGAGACTTTATTTAAAAGTGAGGGTACAGAAAAGTATCAGGTTGTCAAGACGAATAGCAGGTAGGATAATACTATAAAGTAAATGTAGCAATGTATAAACAAACTCAGAATGCACAAATCAATACAACATCATAAGCAACTTTGAAACTTGAATACGCCAAAAAATTACATTTGTACAATGTACGAATTGTACAATCGCGTACTTTAACAGTGAAGGAAAACATAGTGAGGGTACCTGAAAAGAATTTCTTAGGTGTGTAGTCCGCTAACCCGTACTAGCCCAGCGAGATGGACTAAGGCCTATTCCCTCTACCATTGAGAGGGTTTAGGCCTTAGTCCACCACGCTGGCCTAGTGCGGGTTGGCGGACTACACACCTTTTTTTTTTTTTTTTTTTTTTTCTTCCGCGGGGAAAATCCATTTACGGACCATCCCACCCCCGGAGGGGCGAGGGTGTGTCGGACTCACCGGCGCCTTCCGACCCAGCATAGATGTTACCGCCCGTGTTTGCGGGCGGCCGCTGGGCCGGGTCCCTACCAAAATAATTGCGCCGTAATACCGACTAAAAACCCCGCGACGGCCACCATCGGCGCATTCAGCGAGACGGCCCCGGAATACCCTGAAGCTAGAGCTATGGATTGACCCGGGACCGCCTCTGCGCGGTGCCAAAAGGCACACCAAGATGATAGTAACTCCTCGGGGGCCGCCTAGGTAGGGACGGCGGCCCCGTGTGGCCTCTGGGCGCCGGGCTACGTGTTGACCCGGCGCCTCCTACGTCGCCTGTTGCGACGAGCGGGATCGGTCTGCTCCCGATCCCGCTCTGCGCTCTCCTTCTGCGAAATAACACGTTCGAAGAAGGAGAGCATAGCTTTCCACGACCTCCGGCTGCCGACCATGGCGGCGACCACAGTCGGCGGCGAGAGGTCTCTCCCCACGACCGCTACGAGAGCGCTGCGCTCCTCGTCCCAGGCTGGGTACTCCTCAAGCGTGTGCTGGGCCGTGTCCTCACGGCAGTTGCCACAATGGTGGCACACGGCGGTCTCCTCCACTCCGACGATGCGACACAGGTACGCACCGAAGCTGCCGTGCCCGGTGAGCACCTGTGTCCGCCGGAAGGTCGGCGCACCGTGGCGCCTGTCCATCCACTGCTGGAGGACAGGACGCTGGCGGACTACACACCTAAGAAATTCCTAAGAACGTTTTAGGTGTGCAGGTTTCATCACGATGTTTCCTTCACCGTTAAAGTACGTGATAATTCATTATGAATACACACATAACTTCGAAAAGTCAGAGGTGTGTGCCTGGGGTTTGAACCCGCGACCGTCGAAATTCTCGACCGCGTACCTAAACCTCAAGGCCATCACGACTTAGTATGTAATTAACCTCTAACTATTCAAGTTAGGTGTGTATTGGTAAAAAGATATTGTTCATTATAACGGCAAAGAAAAACATGAAGAAATCTGCATGCCTTAAAGCTATCTGCATGAATTTACATACAGAGATTAGAAATTATCATAAAAAATCTACTTTATTACACACAAAGGGTATTTTTTACAACGTTAATCAAGTTTTTAGTCCCAGGTAATAGGGAGTCTACTGTTGTTTACCGGGCGAGTCTAAAAAATCTGTGCTTTTTAAAGAATTACAGCCCCGTGGCGCAGTTGGCTTACCAGCTTGCGAAACGGGAGGCCGCGGATTCGATCCCCACACCGAGCAAATGTTTGTGTGATCCACAAATATTTGTTTCGGGTCTGGGTGTTTGTGAGACCGAAAAGTCTCTCGTAGTTTCTGATACCCATGACGCAGGACTTGTATCCTAGTGTGGGATTAGAACTATGTATGTGACTTATAATTTCCTAATGAAAATATTAAGGTAGACCTAAATTCGTACCCGCAAAGATCACAAAAGCTAACGAAGTGACTACTGCGTATTTAAATAAATAAAAATTCTCCTTAAAAATCGACAAAAGACAGCACATTTTCAGCTATAAAATTGTAAAAGAAAACGTTTACCAAGAGACGACTGTACTTAGAATATGGAATTGTTGCTCATACCTATGTATGAGCTGAATAATGTAGGAAACATGGGACGCTGCTGGTGGTAGGATATTCGTATCCGCCCGGATGGCGACCACCGTACACAGGGCGTAAAACCCGCCATAGTGGCACATGCAAGTGTGCCGCGTTCCGGGATCAGCCAGTGTATATCCGGTTTTCGGGGGGGCTTCAATCATGGTGAAAGGATGACCGTGCCGGCAATTTTTTTGGCCGGTTTGTCGCGGTCGGTCCTTTGATCGCCATGATTGATAGTCCCCCAAACTTCTTCACAATAAGGTGAAGAGGTATTCGGCCGGCATAATTGTGTCGACCAACGGGAGACCATCATCTCTCGCTGGTCGGCACTTTTTCTGGACTCCATTGCGCTTACCATCAGGTGCAATGGGGTCACTTTGCCGTGCCAGAATAAAAAAAAAAAAAAAAAAAAAAAAAAAAAAAAAAAAAAAAAAAAAACGCTACTAACCGCTCACTTGACGTCGTGAATAAGGGATACCTAGTTCAAGAACAGATTTCATGTAGAATAAAAAGCAGACCGAGCAACGGGATCTATAAGAGTTTATGTGTGAGACAATATCTTTGCTTTGAACTGCATTTGTGTATGAATAGAATTTAATATGGTTATATTAATTGAACTAATTAAATTAAAAGTCAAAATACAAGATTTATTTTGGGTTTAATTTACTATTGGAACAAAACATCAAAATATATCATCATCATCATCAGCCCATATACGTCCCACTGCTGGGCACGGGCCTCCTCTACCAATAAGAGGGTTTAGGCCTTAGTCCACCACGCTGGCCTAGTGCGGGTTGGCGGACTACACACCAAAGAAATTCCTAAGAACTTTTAGGTGTGCAGGTTTCATCATGATGTTTTCCTTCACCGTCAACGTACGTGATAATTTATTGTGAATACACACATAGCTTCGAAAAGTCAGAGGTTTGTGCCTGGGGTTTGAACCCGCAACCGTCGAGATTCTCGACCGCGTGCCTTAACCTCGAGGCCACCGCGACTTACATATAATATAATCAAACGTGTCTAATTAGACTCAAAAAAATCCATTGTTGTATTGACACTTTCTCTTTAAGAACACTCTTAATTATTCAACGTAAATAGACATCCAAATTCACAAATTGTCCGACCACTTAGTAACAGACTCCTTCCAGTGAACGTAAAGATATCCCAAAACTAGGCATCTCTCGAATTTCATCAGTTCCAAAACAGTTTCAGATTAGGCCTATTTACAAATAGACACAAAAAACTCCGAGCCGAAATCCCCAAGACGAATGTAATAAAAATGAAATCGCCAACAAACACGATATCCAAAATTGGAATCTCAACTAAATGGTAGCAAAAACAAAATTAGTCTCGGGTGCCAGAATTTGCCACACAATCCAGTTACGCTTTCATTCAACAAAAGGTCCTGGGAAAGGGATAAAGTTTTACACATTGTTAAACGTGTATTGTGCTTTTCGGTTTTAACCGCTTAGCGGGAAAGAATTGATGTTATTTTTATCCCGTGGGAACTTTGCGTCGCTAAGGCTTTTCGTAATCGAAGGTCGAATACGTTCGAAGTCGGTGATTTATTCACCGCTAAAAAAGTCAGGAAAGTTAAATAAATATACTCTTATATTGGAGGAGTTGACAATTGAACATTTTTTTATAAGCGAGCTTTGATGTAGGCTGCTTGAATTAACATTAAATCTCAGAGCCACAAATAAAATAGTTTAAACATGTATCACATAAGACTTATTAGGAAGACATTTATACAGGGTGTATTCAAACCGTGATCGGAAACTAAGGCAGATAATAACTAAGGTTATTACAAACCCCCTGCCGTTAAAAAAATCCCAACAAAAAATAAAATTTTTAACGTTTTCCTAACAACCACATAAATTTTATACCTACGGTTGTATGGAAAACTTCAAAATTTTATTTTTTTGTCGGCATTTACTTTAACGCCAGGAGCTTTGTAATCACTTTAGCTATTACCTGCCTTAGTTCCCGATCACGGTCTGAATACAACCTGTATAGATATGTAACAAAACTCATTTTATGTTGAGCTATCACTAACAAAACCACTCAGAATGTTTGAAATTATATAGCCCTCCAAAGTAAAAAGAAATGATGAAACCCAATTTTTGGATGAGATTAAATGTTTAGGCCTCCAGAAACGCTGACGCTTTACCTGAGTTTAGTCTAAAACAGTGGTAGCACCACCATCACGCCCGAGCATTATATTCTCAGTAAACCATTTTAGGGCTCAAGTTATTCTTTCATAATTAACGTAAACAATATTCAAGTATAATGTAGAATATCTTCAGACGAGAGACGTCATTGTCTGTCGCCATAATTGTTAATTAATATCGTTGACAGGTCTAATTGCATCTCTACGTTGAGGTCTTAATATTGTAGACGAATAGCTGTTGAAGAGCTTATTTTATGGTTTCAACTTTGATAGTTACTTAATTGAATAGCTGATATTTCTACACAAATATAATACATTCCATGCAAGGGTTGTCTGGAAGAGATCGCTATCATCGCTATTTATGTGAATTCATGTAGGTAGCAATAAAGAGTTGTCTATCTAAAATGAAAAAATCTAATCTTTTTGTCGCCTTTATAATTTTTATAGTCATATATTTTGGATAATGTTTGAATCACTTAGAAAGATAAAATTTTACTCTTGCCTTTATCGCTGACGGTATTAACTAAGATGTATTTATACATCATCGGTCCCACATACTAGGGTGCGAGCCAATTACCTTTTTTTGGGCACTTTTTCGTTTTGCGAATGGTATTTACGGCCATGGTAATGACTCATGACCATTAAACTAACGACAAAGTTACGAACAAATTTCCAAATCCTTCACTTTCATCCGACGAATTCTCCCTCATCTAACATAAAAGCATTTCGTGAAATTGCTAACAGAAGTTCCTGTTTTAAAAGTTGAGTAGATGCTTCAGGCGACTGTCGGCTTTCTATAAACACACGTGAATGGCACACAGCTCTTTAATAATATTGAAATGGCGCGCAAGTACCATTGCGGGAGCTGTTTCAGTTTCCTTTTATTTTGCAAATGTTTTCACAGATACTTGGGAATGTGCATGACGTCATATTCTCGTTGCAGCTTTTAAGGCTGAATATTATGATGTTGAAGTAGTGATGGCCTTATGTTTAGGCGCGCGGTCGAGAATCTCGGCGGTCGCGAGTTCAAACCCCAGGCACACACCTCTGAGTTTTCGAAGTTATGTTTGTATTCACAATAAATTTATCACTTACTTTAACGGTGAAGGAAAACATGGTGATGAAACCTGCACAACTAAAAGTTCTTAGGAATTTCTTAGGTATGTAGTCCGCCAACCCGCACTACGCCAGCGTGGTGGACTAAGGCCTAAACTCTCTCAATGGTAGAGGATTCCCGTGCCCAGCAGTGGGAGGTATATGGGCCGATGATGATGATGATGTGCGATCTGGTCCTGGGCTCGATTTTGTATTGGGTTAGTGTCTCTAGAATATTCTTTAAGGAAATTGTTAGTGGCAGCACAGACAAGAAATTTGTCCCAAACTAAAATAGGCTCGCCTGCTTTTACGTGAGATTAAAATTCAGCAATTGAAACGTAGGTGTACATATACACATCCGATATTGTATAAACAGCAGTATATGTAAGCTATTTCGAAACAAATTAGGTCACTACTCAGACGGTAAAATAACCGAACAGCAAAAGTCTGATACAGTATCGCCGGAAGCAAAACAGGCAGTAATCGACAGCAAGCCGGGACAAACACTTGTAGGTCACACAAACATTGGACCAGACGAGGAAATCGAATTTGTGAACTCGCACTAGCCAGACGTCTTGTTGGATTTTCTTTTCTTTTTAGTCTTAAATAATCTCGTCTCAACTGAAGAGAAAGTTGGGTTTAGCTGTAGGAAGTAAATAAATAATAAATAAATACACCCAACAGTCACATACATAGTTCTGACCCCACACTAGGTACAAGTCCTGTGTCGTGGGTATCAGAAACTACGAGAGACTTTTCGGTCTCACAAACACCCAGACCCGTATCAAATATTTGTGGATCACACAAACATTTGTCTCGGTGCGGGGATCGAACCCGCAGCCTCTCGTTTCGCAAGCTGGTGTCTAGCCAACTGCGCCACGGGGCATATTGTATATTGGTAGTATATGGTTTATTGGTATCTTACTCGTACATACATGCATACTCGTACACACTCATGTATTTCCCAAGTCCGTTTTCCCACCCACATTTCGCCAATTGTTATTTGCCGCTTTTCGGGCACATTTTCAGACTCCGTGCTCCTACTAAGAATTTTCTAATATAAAAACCCAATAACTTTTTGCCCGACCAAGGAATCGAACCCGGGAAATCTAGACTGCACGGCATGAAATGCCGCAAGACCAAAATGCAGTGTTGGTATCATATATATAATTCAACTTATAACAGCATTATGTATTTAGCCACATGGTACCCATTGCATTTTATGCGGACAAGGTAGAAATAATGTCTACAGAAATTTCTAAAATACGGTATATTCTATGGGATCCTAAAATAACATTTACGAACATCCTTATATACCTAAGTTGGCGGAGCCATTGAAAAAACGCTACCGGTTTTTTTAGGTTCTCTATTTTCAGTAAATGCCACGCCTAGGTTGAATTGGTCAATTCTTATCTCAGTCACTACTGATTACGGCATGTAAATATAAAATTTATATTCTGCTTAACATAGTCTTTCCTAGAAATTCAGGCTCTTCCAATGTTTCTAAGAGCGACGAAGAATACAATAAGCCCACTGGTAATAAAACAATTAAAAACAGAGCTTAAACGAAACAGTGAAATAAAAACTGCCTCGTGGTCCCGCAGTACAACTATGTGCCGTGCGATCTAGAGGTCCTGGGTTCGATTCCCGGGTCGGGCAAAGTGTTATTGGGTTTTTCACAGGCGTGAGTTTATGTATGTATGTATATGAAATAAAAACTACAGAATTAAAGGTCCTTTGGTATTAAAAAGCGAAATGTCTGCATTCGATTCGTGTCGACATGAACAGTGTCATAAAAACATTGAGAGCGTCGCGCCGCGTCCCGCGCATTCCGCTCCAATTTGAACGAGCCGGAACGAAAACTGTTACCATAAATTCACAATATAAATCAACTCGGCCACTTTTTAAAAATATAGCTAAAGTCGAAACTCGTGGAACAAGCTTTTCATTACGGTGCACGGGAGAAATCACATGTGGAAATATGAGAGGCAGTAAAGGGCCTACATTGAGTTATCGTCGAGACATTCTGACTTACTTTGACTTGTTATTTCCATCCATCCATCCATCAGCCAATGGAAGTCCACTGCTGGACATAGGCCTCTCCTAATGACTTCCACAGGGACCTGTTGGAAGCAGCTTGCATCCAGCGACGTCCCGCGACTTTTACTAGGTCGTCCGACCATCTTGTCGGAGGACGTCCCACTTGTTATTTACGAAGCGGAAAATGGCACTTACTATATATTTTTAACAGTAAACTATACATAAATCACACCATATACGTCTGACCGGACCGTCTCTACAACCTCCACCACACTGACCTAGTCGACCCAGATTACATATAAAAAATCATTGTGAAGAATTAATGACGGTGAGCTGCAAATGGATATGAGACCATGGGGTAGATCGAGGAGTCGATTGCGTACCGATCTTAACCATTAAGTCAAAGATGACAGTGGGTAATATTAAGTAATATAATCAAAATATATTATGTTCCCTAAAAAACGCCATCTATTTATTTCCTAATGGACTACTACGAATTCAGCTAGCTTTGCGCGAAGATTTGACAGCCGCATCACGCGTAAACGCTGCTACTCAAATAATATTTAAATATTAATTTATATTACGATTTTATAAAATACACAAGAATCGCCTTTATGGGGATCACTTCCAGAACTATAACAAAATGTCGCAGCAAACAGATTTTAATATAAAAGTTAGGTATATTATCAATATCAACAGTTGAGCTCATAGGCTTAGTAAAAATTTATTTCATTTTATAATCATATCTCCGTTGTTAGTTTTACAGCATGAGGTTCTATAAGCTATTCAATAACATACATATTTCACGTCTGTATTTCCCGAAGGAGTAGGCAGAGGTGCATTTCTGCAACCACATTTTGCCAGGTATGTGCCACTCCCACGTAACAGGAGGCGATCTTATTGCCGTTTTTCGGGCACAATTCGAGACTCCGTGCTGCTACTAAGAATTTCCAAATAAAAGAACCCCATAACACATTGCCCGATTCGGGAATCCAACCCGAAACAGAGGTCTCGGGATTAATTAACCTGGAGAGATTTACCTAGAGAGGTTGCATAGCACAAATTTAATTACATATCATATATTCTATCTGCTGATCATGTATAACATCTCTTATATCTGCATAAATAATAATGGACCTATCAGGTGAGTGTTTGCTGAACAACAGATGTCTCATTTTGTTTGATTTAATTGTCGTATCGTAAATAAAATAGACCGAACAGTCACATACATAGATCTGACCCCACATTAAGATACGAATCTTGTGTCGTGGGTATCAGAAACTACGAGAGACTGTTCGGTCTCACAAACACCCAGACTCGAAACAAATATTTGTGGATCACACAAACATTTGTCCCGGTGCGGGTATCGAACCCGCGGCCTCTCGTTTCGCAAGCTGGTGTCTAGCCAACTGCGCCACTCACGTTTCGCAATTATAATTTTAGCCTTATTCTCCCGACTGATCCGTATACTCACCCCCCTATCTTTAAAAGGGGTAAGACTGCCCTAAACCGGCTTAGTGCGGGTTGGCAATCTCAATTCACGCTTGTGATTTGGCACGTATTTCATAAGTCTGGTATAAAGCGATTTCTTGAATAAACTTTTGCAAGAATTCCTGAGGGGATAAGCAGAGGTGAACATGCGCGTTTTATCACCCTCTTAAATAAATACACCCAACAGTCACATACATAGTTCTGATCCCACACTAAGATACAAGTCTTGTGTAGTGGGTATCAGAAACTACGAGAGACTTTTCGGTCTCACATACACCCAGACCCGAAACAAATATAATATTTGCGTGAAACAAACATTTGTCTCGGTGCGGGGATCGAACCCGCGGCCTCTCGTTTCGCAAGCTGGTGTCTAGCCAACTGCGCCACGGGGCTGTCAAATGCCACGTGTTAAGGGTGGAATTCGTTGTGATTTGCACGATTGCTCAATCTATACCAATATTATAAAGAATATATTATTTGTTCAATTGATTGAACGCGCTAATATCAGGAATTTCTCGTTCGAATTAAAAAAAATACTTTTGTGTTGAATAGAATAGTAATAGTATTTATCGCGATAGGTTATAGGCTATATATGTATATACGCTACAGCCAATGGGAGTGAAGCTGCAATCAAAACTGTGGCTAAAACCGGGAACAAGAAATTCTTTTGAATTCTAAAGTTTCGCATACTGAGTTGCGATAACAGCCAGTACGTAACAATACTGCATTAGACTTAAAATTGGGTACTTAATAATAAAAAAAACAGGTCTCCAGTCACAAAAGTAATTTTAAAATGAACTGTTATGAAATTCTATGTCTTTAATAACTATGTCGCAAAATCGCTTTGAATATTCGACAATCTGAGCATTACACATTAATTTTCGGCCCTCGAGTCGAAATGCCATTGCATCACAGAACCCTATAAAATTCTCAAAATTAGATTACTTTTCACATAACTTTAAAATGTGCCTCGGTTTTATTGCTCCTGATAGCGTTCTTAGACAGCAATTGTACCTTGGTTCGTTTTATATCGTCATTTACGACCTTGAGTTTTCAGTTCATTTTCATTGCGGCATTGTTGTACGAAAACGGGTTAATTTAATTCCTTTCAGCCGGCAATAGAGTGAAAACATTGGTGTTTTAAAGATCGCAGGGTGGTGAAGGCATTAGTGAATTTAGTAAGAGATTTAGATCATTTTTTATTTATACGGGTGCCTCGATCTGGCTTCGCTTACTCCTGATAGTATTGCTCTTAGCAAAATTAAGTTTACACTTACGACTATCTCTCTCTAGTCGATGCAAATAATCGAGCTCATACATAATACATGCTCATCACATGTGATTAATATCTAGACAAACATGCCAACCCGTATTAGGCCACCGTGGCAGACTAAGGCCTAAACTCACTGGCCTAAACTAACAGGCCCGTGCCAAGCAGTAGGACGTACGCTGATGATGATGATGATGATTATATCATCATCAGCCCAAATACGTCCCACTACTGGGCACGGGCCTCCTCTACAACTGAGAGGGTTTAGGCCTAAGTCCACCAAGCTGGCCTAGTGCGGGTTGGCAGACTACACACCTAAGAAATTCCTAAGAACTTTTAGGTGTGCGGGTTTAAATCACGATGTTGTCCTTCACCGTTAAAGCAAGTGATAATTCATTGCATACACTCATACCTTCGAAAAGTCACAGGTGTGTGGGGTTTGAACCTGCGACCGCCGAAATTCTCGACCGCGCGCCTAAACCTCGAGACCATCACTGCTTTATACGATGATTATATAAACATAGATTAATATCGTGCTACAAGCAAATTAATTGTACCAACAAAACAACCAACATATGTACATATGTATTATATATGAGTACGAAAGACAGAATAAGTTCAATTTCCTATCCGACACCAATCTTCGAGGAATGTCCCTTTTGTTGCCATCCAATAATCCACTGGGAATTGTTAGTTATTTTATGGTGTTGTCGCGGTCATGTCACGATTCATTTTTGTTTAAAAAATTGTGTTTCAATTTTCGGCCAGTATAATTTTTGTAACGCAATTCTGGATTGATCGGTATGGCGGTCTAATTTCAATGACCTTTTAGAAGATTTAAGGCATCACTACAACTTTTTCTTGTATGTAGTAAGATTATAAGGCGAAAACCCTGCAGACTTATTCAACGACGTAATCATGTGTTTTTTTTAAACTAAAATAACGAACAAAAGTCAACACACATATTTATTTTGCAAACTGAATTTCGAACAACTATGTCTATTGATTCAATATAAAAAATGAAATACAATTTATGAATGGAACCCGAAACTATTAAATATTGCATAAAGACGGGCGTCCGAAATTTCTATTGGACAAATCCCCGTTCGTGACCGGAATATTGTGATAGAAATTCACACATAGAAGCGAAAAAATAACTAAATCTAGCTGATATGACGCGTGCGAGACATTTCGGAATAGTTCTGATGAATAAAATTGAGAATATAGTTCCTTTTTTTCATATAATGTATACGAGTATACGTTTTGTCGTTTTGTTATCTGAGTTTTAGTTTACATAATGAGGGGCGAGCCTATTGCCGTGTTTATCTTATGTAGAACCTGTTACTAAGAGAATAAAACTCTAAAAATGCCTTTTCTTACCCACTAATCGAACCCGGGAGCTCCTGATCGCATGGCTAACACGCATAAGACGATATTAGTAAACGAATTTTCAACTCTCAAGACATTTTTTATTTTTATTGCCTCACTAGGCAGACGAGCAAGCGGTCCGCCTGATGGTAAGCGGTTACCGCCGCCCATGGACTAAAGTAATGCCAGGGGCACAACCCAGCCGCTGCCTACCGTGTGGTGAACACTCTTTTTAAGCCTCGTTTAAAGAAGGACAAGTCATAGATAGCGCTCGGGGAACACCGAGGTTCATTCAAGATAGATAATAAATATTATAAACGATTCGAAGTTATTATGAAGATAAAGTTATTTTATTATATGGGCATTTATTATATTCAACGTACTAGTACTATACAGTATCATGTTATCGTTTCAGTAAAAATGCCCAAAAAACATTTTAAGTCCAAAAAGACAGTAAATTGGGTCTGTATTGGCAGTCCACTCCAACTTTGGTACATTTGTTAATAAAACCGAAAGGTCGTGCCGACAACCTTTTCAGTGTTCAAAAAACAGATAAAACTCCGATGGATAAACCGTTCCCGCAATGCTTTTATGGCAAGTGGTGTTGCTAAAAGGTTTTTGTGTTTCGATCAAAAATGCACTTACTCCGGTTCAATTTTAATAAAAAAATTCGGCGAACCTTCCCTATGGTTGCCTTGGGTTTCGGGGTCGGTTTCGCTCGCCTGTACGAATATATCACAGTTTTTCTATGGAGTATTCGAGACAAACCCGTGTTATTGCCAATGAAGATTTTTATTTTATTTTAGAGTGCATTTTGTTTTCGTTGTGAGTTCGATTTTTGTATGTACATACATATGTATGTATATGTCGCGTATGCATCGCAAAATAAGTTGTTTCAATAAACAACTGTGTAATGTATATGTATATACTGACATAACTACTGTTTCTACGTATATAAATAGGTGTTTTATAAAACAGGTAGCGGTTAAGTAAAATAATTTACTAATATTCTCCGACTACGTGCAATTAATGAGGATTTTCTAAAAAGCAACCCAATAAACACATCCAAGGATTCGAAGCTTGAAGTTTTCGATCGTATGCCGACGAAGCAGACACATGTAAAAAAATATTTTATTCACATTTATTTGATGTAACTCAGATCCAAAAATTTAAAAAGTAGCTTGCATAATACACACATGGTCATGGGTTCATTTGCTAATTGGATATTAATCGTATGCAAGCCCATCACGGCTAATCAGTTATTGGTTTAATTGGCTCTAGATTTACGCATTGACCGCCGCATGTCTTCATTACCCGCAGTATTGCTTCATTAGCAAGCGCGATCACGTTACATCGCTACTATATGGGAATTAAATAGAACTAAATGGGAATTAAATAGTCGTTGTCAAAGGATCAAAGAAGAAAGTGAATAGGTAATTATGGTATCATAGTAAACTTGCTTATATAATCCCAATAATTTCGGCTTTAGAGCTGACCTTAGTCGACATTTTAGGTGGACCATAATACAGTAGCACCTCGTTAAGTCGAACCTCGATAAGTTGAAAACCTGCAAATCTCGGAAAAATTGGCGAAATTTGGGAGCAGAAATGCAGAACCTGAGAGGTGCACTTGGGCACCCATATTCCGCCCAGTATGAATATGTATGTATGTATTATATATAAAGACAAAAGTTTCCATAAATTAAAAGGTATTATCTTTCTTTGTAAAATATATTGATTTAATCTGCATGGCTTCAACCTTTCTCGAGAAAAGGGTTTGAGGGTACAGACAAACGCTCAAAGTGATGTTATAAGGGTTCCCTCTTTCGCTGGCAGCTCCTTACAATTCATTTAGAAGCTTAAAAGTATAGAACAAGCGAATGAATCCTGCTTCGCGCGGGTGCCAAAAAAATAACCGATAAACCTTGGTAAAGGTCTAAACTATGTTCATTCCAAACATTTTTTTAATGAAAAAAGGAGACAAACGAACAAGTGAGCCACCTGATGTTACGTGGTCAATATCGCCCATGAACACCCATAATACCAGAGGGGTCATCGGTGTGTTGCCGGTTTTTGAGGAAAACATAGGCGTTCTGCTTGAAGGTCCCTGAGTCGTATCTACAAATCATTTAAATTCATCAAGTAGTTTTTGAGTCAGTCACCACCAATTGTACAAACAAATAAATATTTTCTCCTTATAATATGAGTACTTAAAGAATCGCTAAGAATTGTAGAATCTCTATGTTAGGCTTATCAGTTTTACATGAGGGCCAACAGTTTATAATGATTAGCTTGTTGATGAATCTGAATTCATATCAGTTGAAACGCGAATTAATTCTGCTCACTCCTTACTATTTAAGGGTTACGCCTTAGTCTACCACGTCGGGGTAATGCGAGCTGATAATATGTACTATACACGGCAAAGAATCGGTCAAAAATTCGTTTACCCTTAAATACCGTAGTCGTGATGGCATTGAGGTTTAGGCACGCGGTCGAGTATCTCGACGGTCGCGGGTTCAAGCCCCAGACACACACCTCTGACTTTTCGAAGTTATGTGTGTATTCACAATGAATTATCACGTACTTTAACGGTGAAGGAAAACATCGTGATGAGACCTGCACACCTAAAAGTTCTAAGTAATTTCTTAGATGCGTAGTCCGCCGACCCGCACTAGGCCAGCGTGGTGGACTAAGGCCTAAACCCTCTCAGTTGTAGAGGAGGCCCGTGCCCAGCAGTGGGAGGTACTATGGGCCGACGATGAAATACCGTAGTAATCGACTGGAGTAATTAACGTTAGCCCATTTTTACCGTATTATTAATAAATTCTCTATTTGAATATAGGTATATCGAAATAGAACTTAGCTTCCATCAACCGTAACTAAATATACAGTCGTTAGCCGCCCACGACCAAACATTAAGCCGGCGAGATGGAGTTCATCATTAACTCGCAGTAAGGTGCCTTACTGTACCGTATATAAAACTATATGTGTTATATATGTATGTATACAGGGTGTATTCAGACCGTAATCGGAAACTAAGGCAGGTATAAGTCAAGGTGATTACAATCCCCCTGGCATTAAAGAAAATCCTAACTAAGTTTTGAAGTTTTACTAACCACCATAGGTATAGGTACCGGAAAGCGCAGTGTAGGACGTCCACCCACAAGATGGTCCGACGACCTGGTGAAGGTCGCGGGTCGTCGCTTGATGCAGGCTGCCTGCAACAGGTCACTATGGAAGTCATTGGGGGAGGCCTATGTTCAGCAGTGGACTTCTTTGGGCTGATAATGATGATGTGATGAATTTCTTTATTTTTTGTCGGGATTTTCTTTAACGCCAGGGGGTTTGTAGTCACCTTAGCTATTACCTGCCTTAGTTTCCGATCACGGTCTGAATACATCCTGTATACATATGTTAACATATAATAAGCATGTACGTATGTGTACCTAATAGTCTAGGTTGGCTGCGTGATTAGACGTATTCTAAGGAATCGCGAGCTTAAATCCATGCGGACTATTTTGAATTCGCCTTTTGACTTATTTGATATTAGTTGAATATTCTTACAAGCCAATTCTATTGCACGTGACGACCAAATCCAATTGTTATTTTCTAAACATGTATACGGGAGGGATCTCAACAAAAAATAACATATGCACTCACTGTTTTATCATCGAAGGCAAAAAAAACTTAAGACAATAAAGCAAAAATTAATTTAAACGTGTCATAAATATACATATATATTAAATAATATTTAAAATAAAATAAATAATGTCGACTGCCTAGTGGTCTCGCGGTACAAGTATGTGCCGTGCGATCTAGAGGTCCTGGGTTCGATTCCCGGGTCGGGCAGTGTTATTGGATTTTTCCATTAGGAAATTCTCAGTAGCAGCACGGAGTCTGGAAATGTGCCCGAAAAACGGCAATAGGCTCGCCCCGTGTTACGTGGGACTGATACATACCTGGCGAAATGTGGGTGCAGAAGTGCACCTCTGCCTACCCCTTTAGGGAATACAGGCGTGAGTTTATGTATGTATGTATGTATGTAAATAATGTCGAATAATCCACACGGCTACATAATTTATTATTTACATTCAAAGTAGGACTGAGCAACCCCCGAAATAGATAACAGAAAAAAAAAACCTTAAGATTTTAAATCGCGATTTTTGGTATTTTATATTATTTGGATTTTATATTTTATGCTACCAAACCGTTTTTTGTTCAAACTTTGTACATTGTTAGGAAATACCGTAACGAACAAGTGGTTAAATTAATTTCATGATCCGGTTCAATTTATATAACTCGACACGATCGGCAATGGCGACTAGTAAAAGATAATCTCAGTCGTTGCTCACGAGTTGCCTTTATATTTGTACATACCATCAGGTTTCAGGGAAGTCAAGTTACGGCTTCAATATTAAATACACTTACACATCCCCCTTCGCATTCCTGCAATTGGGTTCAAGGATAACTACGGATTGTAAGAGGGCTATCGAGTCCAGTTAACCACTGTTGCCTCGAAACGGGATATTGAGTTAAGTATTATCGATTCTCGAACTCAGAACTACACGGGAAGGGACTTTGTCATTATTTAGGTGTTTTACTACGTATTATTATTAAAATACCCTTACCAATTTAAGCATTAGGTTCCATACATACATACATAACCTCACGCCTATAATCCCCGAAGGGGTAAGCAGAGGTGTATTTCTGCACCCACATTTCGCCAAGTATTTATCAGTCCCACGTAATAGGGGGCGAGCCTATTGCCGTTTTTCGGGTACAATTCCAGACTCCGTGCTGTTACCGAGAATTTCCTAATAGAAAAACCCAATAACACTCTGCCCGACCCGGGGATCGAACCCAGGACCTCTAGATCGCACGGCACATACTTGTACCGCGAGACCACGAGGCAGTCGATTTATTAGGTTCCAGAGAAATAAATAAAACAAATTTCTTTGCTGTTTTTAGTTGAAAGACGATATATTTTACTAGATTCTCAAAATATAGCATAGATGATTTTAGCAACACAGTTGATCACATTTTGCTCAATTTTAATTTATAATTATATTTGTATGCGAGATTATATTAATTGTTATTACTTAACCTTTTCTTTATTTATTATTGCGATAGCTTATCGTTTTAGAAATTAAGCAGAGGGTTTGATCCCCACACCGAGACAAATGTTCGTGTGATCCACAAATATTTGTTTCGGGTCTGGGTGTTTGTGAGACAAAAACTCTCTCATAGCTTCTGATACCTGTACACAGGACTCATATCCTAGTGTGGGATCAGAACTATGAATGTAACAGTTGGGTGTATTTATTTATATAACTTCTTGGGTCAATTCCCTTACGCATACTGCAGAATATTGTTTTTACAAAACATTTTCAGACCGTACGTTCTAAAGCGGACTGCATCTACCGATAACTAAATACATTATTTGATCATGTAGGCATCGCATCTACAACTAATAGTCAAAACGTATAAATTCCCGGAATTCCGAGATTGTAATGTTTCAGTAATGAAAGCCACGACTTTCTCAAATTCAATGAGCAAATATTATTTGTTTTCGTTACCCTCGAACCTTTCACTAGAATAACATGACCATTTTACAGTACACACTCGTGTATACATCTCTGGTCTTTGGCAAACATTACTTACATTTTACGACTATTGACCTCGTTTTTAGGGTTGCTGCTTTCATTTTTTTCGTATTGAGTAGGTAAGTTACGCATGCTGGGGCTGTGAGGTTGTAAGTCACAGTCAACTCGAGGGTAAAATAACATAGGCTTGTTTTTTATGTATTCTCTTTCTGTAATAAAATTTCATCATCAGCCCAAATACGTCCCACTGCTGGGCACGGGCCTCCTCTACAACTGAGAGGGTTTAAACCTTAGTCCACCACGCTGGCCTAGTGCGGGTTGGCGGACTACACACCTAAGAAATTCCTAAGAACTTTTTAGGTGTGCAGGTTTTATCACGATGTTTTCCTTCACCGTTAAAGCAAGTGATAATTCACTGTGAATACACACATAACTTCGAAAAGTCAGAGGTGTGTGCCTGGGGTTTGAACCTGCGACCGTCGAAATTCTCGACCGCGCGCCTAAACCTCGAGGCCTGATGGCCTTATTAGCAGTGCTCTGCTTGTATAAAATTTACTTTATTTTTAATTTAAATGAAATTTTCATTATTGGCAATGGCAATTCAGTGTGTTAAGCACAGAATAGTTGAATAAAATGAGGAAGGAAATTTCAACATGCCGAGCGTACTGAACCTACGATTAGACTATCATATGTTTGACACGGCCGCCTCTTAGTAATTCGTATAGCTTGTAATATCAAGACTTTTGTAAATGTGTGACACCCAATTTTGCTTGAAATTTTTATCATTCGTAATCGTAGTAGAATGAATAGGTAAAAAACAAGCGGGGGCCCCCTTCCCTATACAAAATACTCTCTGTTTCCCTTCTACAAATAATCTTATTCAGCTGTTTTGTGGTGTTAAGTTATATTGTATGTGTGTCAAGTAACATTATTAAATCCCCGCTGCTGGGCACAGACAAATATTTTTATCGATTTTGTCGGGGAAATTATATACAAATTTTTACCGACTTCGATTTTTAAAAAACAATCGAAGGTAATGCGATGCCCTTTTTTTAGCCATTTTACTATATGACGTCAAAAGTCTACAATGTTTTTTTTTATCATAGGTCACTTTTTCTAAAAAGCATAGATATCGTGACTCACATTGTGTATGCATATGCATACATATGCAGCTACCTAATAGACCTTATTTAACAAAACCCTCAGGTACAAAAGTTATCTAAGCGAAAATTAATTTTGCCCTTCCTACATAATTCAGACTGGTGAGGTATAAGCACGGAGCTGATTAGATGATCGCCGGGAATCCCACGCTCGCCTCAGACAACCGCGTGAGGGTCGGAATGTACGTTACATAGTTACGCACCTTTTATAATACGTAGTCATGTGGGAATGGCTCCACGTAGTATGCAATGTTGAATGTGATCGATATATCACTACATTAGAGTGAAAGAGATAGAGTACAGATATTATTTCTTATATAAAATTTACTTATAAAATGATTATTATGTTCTTTTATAGAACTAAGTATGAAAAATGTTTACGTCATTACGGATTTGTAAACCTTAGATATACAGATATATTTTTTAAATACACCCAACAGTCACATACATAGTTCTGACCCCACATTAAGATACAAGTCTTGTGTCGTGGATATCAGAAACTACGAGAGACTTTTCGGTCTCACAAACACCCAGACCCGAAACAAATATTTGTGGATCACACAAACATTTGTCTCGGTGCGGAGATCGAACCCGCGGCCTCTCATTTCAGAAGCTGGTATCTAGCCAACTGCGCCACGGGGCTGTCAAAAAAAAAAAAATTTTATTCAGTCATATTCTATAGAAACACTGATTTTACCATATGTAGTTTAGTATCAATGTTTCTAGTATACAGTTTTTCAACATAATTATGTCGAGGCGTGATTATGATCTCCGCCAACCCGCACTAGGCCAGCGTGGTGGACTAAGGCCTAAACGCTCTCACTTGTAGAGGAGGCCCGTGCCCAGCAGTGGGACGTATTTGGGCTGATGATGATGATGATGATGTGATTATGATAAATGTAAGTAATAAAAAAGATATCAAATTGTACTGATATGACGTAACATAAGGACAAAAGGAAATGACATTTCCACATGTTCAATATAACGATATAGTATGACTAGATCACATTGAAATTGAATGAAGTTAAGTAAATGGTACGCAAAAGTCCTAATCGGTTTAGTGTCACATGATCGGAAATATCTAATTAAAACCAAACGTTAATTTTACAGTACATCAAACTCTTTAACTAATTAAGCTGAACTAAATTCACCAATTACCTTTGTATCGCATTCGGTACGTTTTAATTAATACTCTACAAACAGATATTGAGTTCCCTCGCTTATTTCTCGCCATTTAATTAAATTGTTAAGGCTTTAATATGTCCGTAATGTCCATATTATGTTATAGATGGAAGTAGACTGGTAGAGGCGCTCTACGTTTTAATTACTATTTTATGACCAATAATAATAAGCTGCTTTTTGTAAATATGATAGGGCGTTGAACCCTAAGCTTTGTACTTTGAAGGTCAGTAAAATTTATCTTTGTTGTATACATACTCTCACGCCAGATACCCAGAAAAGGGCAGGTAGAGTTAATCTTTCCAAATGTTGAACCAATTGCCGCTTATCTTTCACACTTCCTGACTCCATACTGCAACTAACACTTTCATCAAAATCATCATCAGCCCATATACGTCCCACTGCTGGGCACGGGCCTCCTCTACAGCTGAGAGGGTTTTAGGCCTTAGTCCACCACGCTGACCTAGTGCGGGTTGGCGGGCTACATACCTAAGAAATTCCTAAGAACTTTTAGGTGTGCAGGTTTCATCACGATGTTTTCCTTCACCGTTAAAGTACGTGATAATTATTTGTGAATACATACATAACTTCGAAAAGTTAGAGGTGTGTGCCTGGGGTTTGAACCCGCGACCGTCGAGATTCTCGACTGCGTGCCTAAACCTCGATAACACTTTACCATAATATTATTTTAATTACTGAAATAACATTTTGCATTTAGGGAATGTGATTCGGAACCTCTCACCAGTACGCTTCACGCAATATGGGCCACTGAACAAACGAGGCACTTTTCATGTATTTTGTTACATGTTAGTATTTAAATTTAAAGTTTTGAATAAAAAATTAATAAATTGAGGAAGGTATAGATAAGGTATAGATAATTATTGAGAAATAAGCCGATCGTTAAAATCAATTAAAGTCTCTGTGCACATACAAAATACGATCTTTGTAATATTATTTCTATCTATAAATAATAAATACACCCAACAGTCACATACATAGTTCTAACCCCACACTAGGATACAAGTCCTGTGTCGTGGGTATCGGAAACTACGAGAGACTTTTCTGTCTCACAAACACCCAGACCCGAAACAAATATTTGTGGATCACACAAACATTTGTCTCGGTGCGGGGATCGAACCCGCAGCCTCTCGTTTCGCAAGCTGGTGTCTAGCCAACTGCGCCACGGGGCTGTCAATCTGTCTGTTAAAATATAGGTTTAAAAACGCCAAAGCAGTATTTGAGTAATAAAACAGGCCTGCTTCGGTCCGTAAGGAATGATACTTATTTTTTTATTGCGTTATGAAGATTGCCACAAGATGGCGCAATATTATGGGTGGGACGCAACTAAAAACTCTGGTAATTTCCTCTTTTATTTCCTGAAATAACCTATGCGGTTGCTATTTTGGCTGGTTGAAAATCGTTAAAATAAATTACATCAGGACTTTTTAACGAACAAAAAATATTTATTCCAAAAAAAAAGGTCGAATTAAGTACAATTTTTTTAAGCCATGAATTCAGAAGATAAATAATGATTTATCTTAATAACTGTATTTATAAAACAATTCACTATTAAACATCCAGCGTATAGTTTCCTAACCATATGGATTAATCGTTAGCTATTATAATACGTTTGGCGGTATTTTTATCCCCAATTCTTCTTTGACCATTATCGTCTTCCCAGCGCTTCCTTTTCTCAATTGCTAAAAATCGGATTTTTTTTATCAGATTTTTTTTTCGGGGGTAAGCTAATTCTCGAAAGTTGTACGAGTAAGTCTACAATTATTTGTAACCTCTCCCCGACCCTTGCAACTGTCTGAAGAAAAAATCAAAGAAAATGATTTACTTTAAAGTTTAAAAACATATTATTTATAGAAATAAGGCTGGAACTTATATTACAGATTTTTTTTGAGGGCACTGAGTGCCCTTACAAAAAAGCCCTGCATATAACTATAATAAAATTAAGTCTATATTATTTAACAGCTTGATAAAAAAAAAACGTTATTGGAAGAGTAGATGTATCACATAAGAATGGATTGGTATTACGTTGAACTACACTAGGTCATCTTAGTAGACTATGAAACTTTTTAAAGAAAAGAAGTAGAACTATTAGGCTGCCACCCTATTACTACGGTGGTGACTGGATATGTCATTTAGACCTCCTAACGCGTCTTTAAACAGGGGCACACATTTAAATTGGACATTGTGACCACTAGTATCGTGGTACGATATTGGGTATAAAGGCTGACGAAGATTCATAGGTAGAGAGGTAGGTAGTAGGTAGAGAGAATAAATGAAAAGAAGATGACAACCCTATACAACTCCTTATCTATTCCTTTTTTAGTCAAGAGTGGTTATGGACCAATTAAAGACTAAGGCACAGGTTTATAGGTCACTATAGGTCTCATCAACGAACTAATCAATTAGCGTAGCTATACTTTAATTCGTGCGCAAAATTTAATTATAACATTTTATTCGTACAAAAAACTCCATTGCTTTTGAAACTTGGCGATCTAATTAAATTTTCTTAGTTTACAGTGGTAATCAGAATTATTTACAATTTATATTATTTAATTCGTCCGCGCGGAAAATTTATTTTTAATTATTTTTAATAAGACAATCTATAAACTAAAAGTAGCCGAAGTTACTCCTTATTACATCAGCTATCTGCCAGTGAAAGTCCCGTTAAAAATGGTCCACCCGTTTCAGAGATTAGCCGGAACAAACAGACAGACAGACAAAAATGGTAAAAAACGTTATTTTGGTATATGTAACGTGAATACATCCATATGCATTTATTAAAAATCGGTTATTTCAATATTACAAACAGACACTCCAATTTTATTTATTTGTATAGATGTATAGATTTGTTGTTCAAATTATTTAGCACTTGTTATAATTTCTTTTTAATTTATGTAGTTCATTCCTTGCAGGTAATAAATGAATATCATGGCTGTTTAATAAAATAAGAATAAAACGAAGGTCATATAAATTTTGTATTACCGTTGAGAGTAAAGAAGAGAAAAGGAAATTCATAGTCTCTGCTTATCGATGTTAGATGTAAGCATTATTATTTACAAATAAATATAACTATATAGTAAAGGCATTATCTTGATAACGAAGATGTCATTATATTGTTATTTATCGAATTTTCACGTACACAGAAATATAGACGGAGATAAAATATTTCTTTTTCCACGTCTAAGACATTTTTGTTTTGTAATTTGTACCAGACAAAGGGATAAGTTAACAGGCTGCGGGTTAGAATACAAATTGACGAAAATTGGATTCCTCTATCATTTTGTGTTTCACGAGAATACACTGAGGCACTGTTTATTTCAGTTACTATTGAGGATTTTAAATTAATATTATATTTTATTACATCTGAGAGACAGTGTAGTTATTTTAAACAATTATATTTTGGTATACAAATAAAAAATTGTTAAAAAACAAGTGAGTAATTTTTTATACAGGTGGCAATCTGTTCAATCTAAACAAAGTATGAAGTCGTAAATATTCGCCTACGCATAATTTGCCTCGTTCAATTTTTTTTTACTTATATCAAGTATGCAAAGAAAACGGCGAACTAAGTAATTGATTTTATAAAACGATGTACTACAAATATTAAACCTATTTTGTATGTGATCTCTATCATAAATAAATATAGGTAGGTATAGGAAAATGTAGAAAAAAAACGTGTTACAGAATAATCCTACTATCGGTACTCATTCTTCATCGAAAGACAGTTTTCATTTATTTGACATTATTTTAAAAAACATGAGGTCAGTTGCTAAATGGAATTAAAATATAAATTAATTATTCAGTAGTAGAGGAATGTTAAAATTTCTTTTCTTGGCACCTCAATGCGGGCCTTTTTTTATTTGCGTCTTTGGTGTCTTTGTGCTTCTTAAAAGTAAAGGGTTTTAATCATTGACCCAAAAAGTCATTGAAATGTAAAAAAATATTATTCAGTACATGTTAGACGAACGTTTTTCTTCATCTAAAGGGTGTATTCAGACCGTGATCGGAAACCAAGGCAGGTAATAGCTAAGGCGATTACAATTATTTTTCGTGATTTTATTTAACGCCAGGGGTTTTGATCACCTTAGCTATTACCTGCCTTAGTTTCCGATCACGGTCAGAATACATCCTGTATACAGATTATTTATTTATACATATAAAAAGTAATATTCCTCTTACAAAATATTGATTCTCTAATGAACTCCCTTACGTATTAATAAATTGGAATAATTAAATGTGAAAAAATACCATTGACTTCATTTATTACGTTACAATAAGCAATTTCATTATTCACTTAATTAAAAAATAATAAAGTACTCACCATAAGACGGTAAAACAAATCACAAAAGATCTCCTTGATCCACTCTTAAGTGGTCACCATAACAACTCCACTTTCAATTACTTTTCACCCAAATCGGCATACACTCCACGAGACCAATAATCGTATTGTTTCGTAGCAACGCGCTACGATCGGCTACGATACGTGCGGAGCCCGTAGCGGTGCGTCTACACTGGGGTACAGTCACCGCGAACTGATCTTCCGAAGTTTCCCGAACATTGCCGAATGCAGCCGAGGCTTTGTAAGCCGTGATTGATATCAAATGAAATGTGAGGAATGAGTAGTTCCAAAGAGCTCTTTGTTTTGAGGATTACATTTTTTTCTATCGCCGCCACAGTGAAGTATATTTTTTTCGGTAGCTTTCAGCCAGTTGCTGTGGAGACAAGATAAAAAACGCATTTATTTTATGATATTGTTTAATAATGCAGACTGCAATTAAGATAGACTTTTGTTTCATGCTCTTTGAAACGTACAGGCGAGAACGGAGACTTTTTGTTCTTTTAGTTCTTTTGAATGCGCTTTATCTTAACATATTTTAAAATGCGAATGTGCGTTTTGTGGGTATTTTCATTTTGTATCTTCTCAACCAATGGTCATATTTTTTATATACATTACAAAGTCGGAACAACAAGTTAGTCAAGCGAATGGTTTTTTTATACTAAATGTGCGTTTTTGTAAGACTTGGTTTATTAGAGCTGTTTTGTCGCGAGACATTAAATACAGACTTTTAGTATCGATTTTGTGGGAAATGTCGACATCTGAAGCTCTGCATTTAATTTACATAAAGCATAACATAAAAAATAAAGCGATTTTTAAGGGGAGATGGCGCAGCGATATCCCACATTTCCGTACGTTACTAAGGGTAACTACCCTGGTTCAAACCAAAAAAAAAAGACAGATTTTTGAAGTAATTATACATAACTATCTTTTGCCCGCGACTCCGTCCGCGTAGACTACTGGGTTGGGTTCAGAAAGAAAATAAGTTGTAGTCTATTTTACTCCACAGAGTCCCATTTATGTCCATACCAAAAATCATTTACATCGGTCAAATGATTTAGGCGTGAAAGCATAACAGACATATAGTTACATATACATAGTTACAGTCGTCTACACTACGTTACATCATTCTAGCTTCAAAAATGACGCATTTCCACACAAACTTTCACCCCTATTTTTATTTTACCCCCTTAAAGGTACATTTTTTTACAAACTTTTATTGTCATATTTATTTATATCTAATCAACAGCCTAAAAAATTAGTTTCAAGCATATAGCCTTAAAAATGACAATACATCCATACAACCTTTCATCTCCCCTTTCAACCCCTTTAAACCGTTTTTTCCGGGATAAAAAGTAGCCTATGTCCTTTCTCAGGGTCTAAACTATCTGTGTACCAAATTTCATTTAAATCGGTTCAGTAGTTTTAGCAGGAAAGCGAGACAGACAGACAGAGTTACTTTCGCATATATAATATTAGTATGGATTAATTATGAAGCACTTTAACGTAGTATGTTTTTCTATAAAATCCTCTTACTAAGCAGCAATCAAAATTTTTCAACTACAGAAGATACTCTTGCATGTCTACCAAAAATATGCTGGACATGTTTCGTTTTAATGCAACATACGAACGTAATCTTAAAGTCATATTTACTTACATCGATTATTTCATATCGATACCTATAATCGATGGTGATTAATCGCGTGTTGTGTTATCCCCACGCTGTCGTCCCAGTCACGTCTGATCCACTTAATCTGATAGTTGATAAATCAACACCGCACCGCCGCTATCGGTAATGCACAAATATACGTTTCGATTCGGAAAGGCTGTGATTGATGCAAGTAACAACAAGTTTTGGTAATAGTAGGATAAAAGAAAATCTACATAAAGTATAGTAAAGTATTATTTAGCGTTAAATATAGCAAGATTAATAGATCCTTTAAGCGAAGCGTGAAGAAGCATTTGTGCAGGCCGGCATCATTGTGTCGACCAGCGGGTGACCATATCGTTTCTCGCTGGTCGGTATTATTTTTTGGACTCCACTGTGCTTACCATTAGGTATAGTGGAGTTACTTTGCCGTGCCAGTATAAAAAAATAAAATAAAAAAATCCTAGTAGTGGGTACTATCTTGCAGATAACAAATGTTGGGAAAATTCTATCGATGTATCGATCAGTAAGGCATGCTGGAGGTCTAAGGATCCTTAACATATTATATCCCTTCGCCTAGCTTTTTCCATTTAATTATTTATTTTCATTATGTCTACAAAAGGATTTATCTTAATAAACAGACTTTTTAGTGACGTCGGCATACGGTAGGTAATCGTGAGTACATTATGGGTATTGGTCGCATAAACATTTAATATAAAATATTTATATTACCCAATAGTTTAATAATATTCTAAATATTACAGCTAAATACACTTAGGAATACAAACGAATAATCCCATGACATTAGTTTGTAAGAAAAACATCTTACCAAACTTATTTATTTCTTAATATTTTCTACCCCAAACTAAGGCACAAATTTAGAAGATACAAAAAATGCATGAGAATTTAGTCTCATAAGCCCCCAAATCTGTAGCAATTATTGATGTAAAACCTTACGTACATTCTAATTAGCTGTTTCGCTAATTAGGGATATTGAATAGCAAACGTCTATCCCGATTTTCACCTATATGAGGAGTATTAGAAGATTTCTTCTATTGTATGTACATCAGGTGGCTCAGTAGCTCGTTTGCGTCTTTTCCCATAAAAATAATAATAATGAAAGTGCTATTTTTTTCACTTACTGGTTCATTTTAGTCATTCGAACCCCACTGCTGAGCAAAAGCTCTTACTTCCATCCATTTGTTGCTCTACATATATATGCTATGTTTTTTTACCCATATTTTTTTAAGATCATTCTCAGGTGTAGATTTCGATGCCAAATGAAATTATGCGTACTTTTATCTATTTGGCTATTTATTCATGTCAGTAAAAATACCCTTCCATAAGAGCAACAGCCTCAAGACTTATTTCGAAACAGTAGGTCAGTGAAATAACAATTTCCATAGCTTGCGCAATTTTCTCTCGGGACGCGAATGCTTTTGCCACCTGTCACGGAAACTTAAAATATTAAATCTCCGAAAGTAAGCAGCTGGAGTAATGTAAAACGTGTCAAAATGTGCTTTAAAAATGTCCACCCTTTATGCTGTAGTGTAGCGATAATTACTGGGGACCGGCTAGTGAAATGCGCCAGTCTTGACTGACGTCCAATTTGGACGTAGGTGGTGAAAATATGGTGTTTTAATTGAATATATGATTGATTAACACTTCCGACCGTCACTCAGTTGACTGCCTTGTTGGTTTGCGGTACTAGTGTCCAGTGGAATAGAGTAGTCCCAGGCTTGATTCTGTGGCGTACCTTATATTTTATTTATTTATAAAATATATTTATTTATTATAAACATTTAATTTCATGTATATTTATATTATTTACAGTTACACTCACACACATTACACAACACATATACATTCCAATACATCACACTTACAGAACCCAACACATTTATTATAATATTATTAAATATATGTGGAGTGCATTGGAGGCGCACGATATCGCGCCGGTGCAAACCGGTATCGGGTAGTGACAGGGCGAGCGATGCGCGTCACCGCTTCGACGCACGCGCCGGCCGCGCCGACACGGCAGCGGCCAGTCGGTACACCTCTCTCGCTCGCGAAGCCCGTGTCACCCGCTACCTCGTCGCCTTATCTCGTCCGCGCTTAATAGCTGCATTTTGTATTATATCCTCGTACTTTTAACTGTCTCTTCTCCTTCTGTTATTTTTATTTGTTTCTGACTGTATTGTGTGTGTGAGTGTAACTGTAAATAATATAAATATACATGAAATTAAATGCTTATAATAAATAAATATATTTTATAAATAAATAAAATATAAGGTACGCCAAAATTCTATTCTTCTATTCGATTCTTCGTTTCTCTGGCAACCTCTTTTAATAAACTAAAATTATGTCTTTAGATTTGCGATACTTTTTTTAAGATAGTATAGCGGTACTGTTCTCGTAGACTTTTTTAATCCGTTTACAACAGCAGTGCTATTTTCGGTATCCTTAAACCTTTTTGCGGCATTACCATTCTGATACAATATTTATCTGAAAAGCATTATATATTAAATAAGCTGAGCTAATTTTCCGAGTAAAGCAATGATTATACCGGCCCAATATAATGGCTTACGGTTTGAGTAATTTGCAAAATTCCAAGAATTTTATCGGCCCGTCGGGAGAAATACGAAAATATTGACGACGATACTCAAGAGACAAGCAAATAAACTTAACCACGAGTTAGGGACGAATTTCAACGTTTTATCTACATATATACATACTCTATACAAAAAAATAAAATTGGAGTGTCTGTTTGTAATAACCGCTTTTTAATAAATGCATGACTGCCTCGTGGTCTCGCGGTACAAGTATGTGCCGTGGGATCTAGAGGTCCTGGGTTCGATTCCCGGGTCGGGCAAAGTGTTATTGGGTTTTTCCATTAGGAAATTCTCAGTAACAGCCCGGAGTCTGAAAATGTGCCCGAAAAACGGCAAAGTGGCAATTTTAGTCTACCCCATAATGCTGATTGGTTAACACACATATAAGTTATCTTATTAAGTATTTTTGTTAAGAGTGACGACAGTTATTATGATTCCAAACCATAAAGTTCCTGTGTATTCAATTATTGGAGGGGTCATTGGAACTTCACCCCTACCCTTTCTATTTTCTAACCCATTGACCATCCACCCTCAAAGGACACAAAGAAACCATGATTTGAAAGGTGTTGAAGGAACAGGCATTCATTGGAAATAGTGATTAATTACTATCATTTCAATTGATTGATAGTTTCCTAGGAATAAAATCTCGATCAATATAATAGTTATTGACAGTATTTTGTATTTAAAATATTGTACATTAACTTTGAGCTGAACTACATAGCTTATTGTATAGAAACAAGAAAATTAATAATTTAATCAGAACACCTAAAATAAAAAATAGTCATGAGCTAATTTGAGACTTAAGGCTATTAAGGTTTAGTGTCATAAGTATAGAAAACTTTGGCAGTTTCACTAAATAGAGAGACTAAAGAAATCTTGAGGTTTGTAGTGTATTTTTTTTTCTTCAGAGGAATTAATATGCCATTTTATATATAATGATATCAGGACTTTATAAATTCATGTCATAAACAAAAATAACTATAAAACATTTAACAAAATAAAAATAAAACGAACATCAATAGTAGGTATCTCAGTCTTATCGCTTTAGGCAAATCTTAACAGAAAACCATAGTATGGAAATATTGTAAGAAAAATCTTACCATACAAAATGTAAAATAAATCATTCAAATATTTAACCGAGTAACCCTCTTATCATATTAAAATGTTATCGAAATCCACAGATACACATAGTTTTGGAAGCAAGCGTGCCAAAATGTGCGCTCTACATTTTTCTCCGCGCTCTTGAGAGGCTCTCGTTGAGCCACGTCTTGGCTCTTGACGGCGAATTTCTGGCAACCGCTTACCGCTAGCTACTCCACATGGTGTCGCCTCGCCTAATCATGCATCTACTTAAGGATCCGTCTATTGAATAACATAGAGATGTTCAGACATCATGTAGGTACTCGTAGAGACATGAGTAATGGTTGGTGACAAAATTATTGCTAAGGCCTACTGTGCCTAAGGCTTTGCTCGTGGTTATATGGTTTTTTTTTGGATCAATTAAATTTGTCACTCAATTCTCAGTTATATGAATAAAAATATTCTTATAATAAAAATCTATGGAAAAGCGTCTACAACCGTCTAATGAGTTTCATATTTCTCTGTTAAGAAATTTAATCAAATTGGTTCAGTGGTTTAATTATTGTAGTAAATCTGGATTAAATATTTACAATGTAATTCAGTATTTTTAATCTACCCAAAGAGCTCTTTTTCTTTAGCTATACTAATAACAACAAAGTTTTTAGGTGTGTAGTAGCCCGCACTATGCCAATGTGGTGGACTTAGGCCTTACCCCTCTCATTTGTAGAGGAGGCCCGTTTCCAGCAGTGGAACGTATATGGGCTGATGACGGCAGTCAGTTGGAACAGCAGTCAGGAACAGTCAATTGTTGCTTTTCTTGACAAAAAAAAAATATGCAGCTAAAAGTATCATAGCAGAAAATATAAAATATAATAATAATAAATATTAAATACACCCAACAGTCACATACATAGTTCTGACCCCACACTAGGATACAAGTCCTGTGTCGTGGGTATCAGAGACTACGAGAGACTTTTCGGTCTCACAAACACCCAGACCCGAGACAAATGTTTGTGTGATCCACAAATATTTGTTTCGGGTCTGGGTGTTTGTGCGGGGATCGAACCCGCAGCCTCTCGTTTCCCAAGCTGGTGTCTAGCCAACTGCGCCACGGGGCTGTCGATATAAAACTCATAACTTTCACAATCGATTATAATCCATTGTAATTATCATCAAAGTCTTTATAATCATCGAAAACAATCGTACAAAAACAAAAAACAACTCAGACATTTTTTCTACTTTTATGCACTGCTCCCAAACTTTAAACAGAAAACCTCAAACCAACTAGAAAGTCAGAAATCGTCGTATAATTAGTGCGAAACAAGTTTTGTGTCAGTTTATGTCAGCCAAATGTAAACATTTAACACAAAGCAAACTCGAAACGACTCATGTTACGGAACTTTGTTAATTGTTTAAGAAAGTTACACTATTAGTAATTTAATTTGAGTATAAATCTAAAACTTATATTACTTCCTGCTCGTTCTTGTTTAAACGTCCAATATTGAACTACTTACTGTCTGCTCCTGCTACGTAACTGTGTAGTTATGTTTTAAAGATATGTTGTACTAATTTCTTTACCGCTATTTTGTTTTTGTTTTTTTATTAAGAGAAATGAAGTGCGTGGATGTGTAATATAGCGAGTGATGAGCTACTGTCAGTATTATTTTAGGCTTTCCATTTACCCACATACTAATCATCATCAGTCCACGTCCCACTGCTGGGCTCGGGTCTCCTGTACAACTAAGAGGGTTTAGACTTCAGTCCACCACGCTGGCCTAGTGCGTGTTGGTGGATTACACACCTAAAAAAATCCTCAGAACTTTTGGTGGTGGTTTCCTCACGATGTTTTCCTTCACTTTAAAGCAAGTGATTCATTGAGAATACACACATAACTTCTTCAAAAGAAAAGTCAGGGGCTTAAGCCCGCGACCGCCGAGATTCTCTATTGTGCGCTTAAACGTCGGGGCAATCACTACTAACAAATAGTAGTCGTTAGGCCCGCGATATAAGCGGTATGTGGTTTTTTACATTGAAATTTTTTCTGAAGCACTATCGACATTAAAAAAAAACAGGGGCGCTATTTCGAAGAAGTTAATATAGTTGTCAAAACGCAGGAGAAGAAAATATCTGCCTCTATCTTCCGTGATGCATAATTTTAATATGACTTTATGCAAAGACTAAAAGAAACTAAATTTTTAGATTAAAAATAATTAATTATTTATTTACAAAAAAAATAAGACAAAGAAACTCATTTATCCCTTCCATGTTTTTTTTTAAGTAATTGTCCTAAATTCCATTGAGCAAACTTCCTTATTATGAAATAATAAGACATTTTCATTATTCAAAACTGAGCCTGATTTTTTGATACCGTTTCGTTATTCATAAATATGTAATGTTCCGTTTTAGTAATCGTTTCCTTCTTGTTTTGAAATTGTAATACAATATTTTCGAATATATGTGTATAATTTTTTTTTCCTCTTATAAGTTTACGCCGCGCGCCTAATCTCGACGGTCGTAGGATCAAACCTCAGGCACACAACTTTGACTTTTCGAAGTTATATTATGTGTTTTCACAATGACTTATACTTTAATGGTCAAGGAAAACATGGTGAATTTCTTATTAGTGAAGTCCGCCACCCCACACCTCTCAGTTGTGGAGGAGGCCTGTGCCCAGGAGAGCTAGGCTGATGATGATTTAATTTTAGAAATTTGATAGTGTTAAACGCAAATTTTAATTCATTTTTTATTGACAACCACTGTGGCCCCTAGTGCGGGTTGGCGGACTACACACATAGGAAATTTCTAAGAACTTTTTGGTTTGCAGGTTTCCTAGCGATTTATTGTGAATACACAATACACATATAACTTCGAAAAGTCAGAGGTGTATCCCACACACACAGGTTTGAGCCCGCGATCGTGGAGATTCTTGACTGCGCGCCTAAACTTACTACTTACTTAGCATTATGGCAGCGTCATAATGTCAAATGGTGAAGGATGATCGTAGACTTCACTATTTCGACTGCGCTGCATTAACCATCAGATGCAGTGTTGTCAAATTACTACTGGGTTGTCTAGAAGAGATCGCTAATAGCGATAAGACCGCCTTTTGTAGCACAATAGTTTATAGCTTAGCATTGTTTTATATTTTGTTTCTGTTTATGTGGTGTTCAATATTTTTTTTTTTTTTAAATACGATAATAATTAAAGGAGATATAGACCGGGACGTAAGGCAGAGAATCAACTCAGGATGGATGAAATGGCGACAGGTCTCATCCACAATATGTGACCCCAGAATGCCCCTCAAATTGAAGGGCAGAATATACAAGTCCATAATAAGACCTGTCGTACTGTATGGATCGGAGTGTTGGGCTACGAAGAAGACGGACGAAAGACGACTGCATGCAGCGGAAATGCGAATGTTGCGATGGATGTGTGGTATAACACGGTTTGACAGAGTGAGGAATGAATATGTTAGAGGAAGCCTGAAAGTAGCTCCTCTGATAGAAAAACTGAAAGGAAACCGTCTGTCGTGGTATGGGCATGTTATGAGGAGGGATGAATCATACGTAGGAAAAAAGGTGATGGATATGAAAGTTGATGGATGGGCGAGCAGAGGAAGGCCAAAGAAAAGATGGATGGAGTGCGTGACTGAAGATATGAAAGAAAAAGGGGTGAATGAAGACATGACGGCTGATAGGGATGTTTGGAAGGATAAAACATACTGCGCCGACCCCAAATGAAATTGGGAGCAGGGCAAGGCAATGATGATGATGACGATAATAATTAAAAATTAAGCCAATATCAAATTAAATTAAATGAGTCTCTACTAAGATTCTTTGCCTCTCAAAGTTGACTACCATCAAATATTCCACCATTAGTATGTATAGCGTGGAAAATTCATACCATTACAACTAGTTGTCACATAAAAAGCCAAAATTACACGATTGCTGCAAATTTAGAAATTCAAGTCAGAACGTGGAGTCGTTAAAACAAAATGAAATATAAAATGGACATATAAAGTCCGAATTCAGCCCGTTTGCGTTCATTAGTTAACCTCCACTAATGGAAAGTATGGTCACATCGGCTCCGAGCCGTTTGGCGCTCTATATTACTGCGCTACGTCCTCCTAGCTCTATGTTAAAGCGAAATTGTTTCTCTAATTGCACTTTATTGCATTGTTTTTTGTGCTTCTGTGCTGTGTGGACTTTTAATGGAGGAAGCGTTTGGGCGAGGGTGGTGTAGATAAGGAGTTTAAAAAATAAATAGATACACCCAACATTCACATACATACATATGAAGCTCTGACCTCACACTAAGATACAAGACTTTTGTCGTGGGTAGAAACTACAAGAGACTTTTTACAAACACTCACACCTGACAAAAATATTTGAGTAGAGGAGGCCCGTACCGAGCAGTGGAACGTATATGCGCTAATTATCATGATGATGAAACATTAAAAGGCTAGCAACGTGCTATCAGAATCCTTATTCGCAAAGATGTACGTAGTAAAAATTTTGCTATCAAACGTCTAATAAAAGACGATAACCCCAACAGACAAGCAAAGGCTACGTTATTAAAATATGCAACAACGGTCTGCAAAAAAATCCCGTGCACATAATAAAACGATTCATTCGGATCGAGCATAATGGTACGGTGCGCACCTAACGTCATAAACCTGGCCTGGGACAGTGGAATAGTCGGTTGGTATCCACACACAGCGTTTCAAATAGGGCCATGAAACGGGGAATCGGTAGCGTTTGTCACTGATTTTTTGTCCTATAAATCAGTGTTTTGGACCAATCTGTCTAGAGATATTTATTTCTTGAGAATTTAATATAAAAAATTAAAAGTAAAATAAAATACGAGTTGCTTATATGTTTACCACTTCTTTTTTTAAAGTGGAATTGTGGTAGTTAAATTGTCATCATCAACCCATATACATACATACGTCCCACTGCTGGGCCAGGCCTCTTCTACAATTTATTGAGAAAGATTAGGCCTTAGTCCAAGTCCTTATATAAATTGTCAACTGTAACTTAATTTGTGAAAAAGGACTCACTTATGTGTTAAGTGAAAAATTGTGAAAAAAAGAAATGTAATCTTGAAACACAGCTCGCAAAAAGTGGTTGTTGGAATACACATCCATTCCAATACGGAGATAATGTACCAATATTAGTTCCATAAATAATATTACAATCCGTACAAATAGTTAATAATAATAACATACTTTAATTTAAAAAAATCTCGGTTTTTTTTTTAAGAACGCATCGTATAACAATTCCTAGTACGTATGTATTTGGAATTTCAGGCGGTATTTCTAGTAAGAATGTTTCTTGAAATCGTAAGTTACTGAACATTGTAATTTTTTTATTAACATTCAATAAAATCATGTCTGTTGTCGACGTATAGAGAACTTATTCGACGTACGATTCGTATGCTCCGATTAATTACACTAAGAACACGATGGGACGTTATTTTTTGTTTAAGAATTTCGTAACAAATATATCAATAATAAGCAAAATAGAAATATTTTTTCATATTTATTTCCAAGTATTTCTTGCTGATATGTGAAATTTCTAGACATCAATTATTTGTTTTTCGTATTCTAAGCACAAGATTTTTTATACTGTCTGTAATGTAGTGTTAATGCCTATTAATGTCAGTCAAGCAGTGATGGCCTCGAGGTTTAGGCGCGCAGTCGAGAATCTCGGCGGTCGCGGGTTCAAACCCCAGGCACACACCTCTGACTTTTCGGAGTTATGTGTGTATTCACAATGAATTATCACTTGCTTTAACGGTGAAGGAAAACATCGTGATGAAACCTGCACACCTAAAAAAGTTCTTAGGAATTTCTTAGGTGTGTAGTCCGCCAACCCGCACTAGGCCAGCGTGGTGGACTAAGGCCTAAACCCTCTCAATTGCAGGGGAGGCCCGTGCCCAGCAGTGGGATGTATATGGGCTGATGATGATGATGATGAATGTCAGTCTCTACATTGATCAGGTTAAATTTTATCTTTTAATACAGTATGTATTAAATTGCCTGTGAACAGTTATAATAAAACATTGTTATTAAAGAATTAAATTGTTCTTTCATTTATACGCTGCAATCAATTAATAAATACACCCAACAGTAACATATATAGTTCTGACCCCACACTAGGATACAAGTCTTGTGTCGTGGGTATCAGAAACTACGAGAGACTTTTCGGTCTCACAAACACACAGACCCGAAACAAATATTTGTGGATCACAAGAACATTTGTCTCTCATTTCGCAAGCTGGTATCCAGCCAACTTGCGTCACGGGGCTATAATTCGTCAACTGTCGATAGTATCTATATATGTCCATCTCTGCACCACCTAAGGTTCGACTGTTAGAGAATGCCTCAGGCATTAAGTCCACCTTTACATGTAATGTATGAAGGGTAAATAAAAAAATAAAAAAATATGTATGTATGTAATATTTTTAAGTTTTCAATTTAAGTTCAAGTGTATTAAATTTACAATATGACTTGAAATTCACATTAATTTTACCGTAGGAACATAATATTTAACCCTATTTCATTTTGTGTAGTACAACGATTTTCAAAATCTTATAACTATCGGTTGTGTATTCACAAAATAAGAGCTAAATAAACACATTCGGATAAGGAGGATTAATATGGACGATATAATATATATATATATATATTTTTTACTGGCCCGCCAATTTGCAACGATCCAAAGTCTTAAATTATACTAGAAAATATATTTTATCGTAAACATTAGGGTATTTAGCATACCCCAAATCGCGCATTTTATAACCCCAATGTGATGGCTAGGAAAATGGTATGCCTCGGCCGTACCACCAGGTATTACCCGTTTTATTACTTCCAATTTTATTTTATACCCCTCTCATGCCGTATTGATCTCATATATAAATCTTTTAAATGCATCAAAATCTTTATGTGTTGGCAAACGACAATTTGATGGCTAGCTTAATGCGTTGTCATGGCCTGACTTATTCGAACTAGTTGGCGAGTAAGTACCGGAATTAAAGTTTTGGATATATTTAGTTATACAGGGTGTATTCAGACCGTGATCGGAAACTAAGGCAGGTAATAGCGAGGGTGATTACAAACCCCCTGGCGTTAAAAATAATCCCGACAAGAAATATTTTTTTTAACGTTTCCTTATCAATTATAGATATTAAATGGACGTGGTTGTAAGGAAAACATTTTTATTTTTTGTCGGTTTGTCACCGCAGCTATTATCCGCCTTAGTTTCCGATCACGGTCTGAATACACCCTGTATAGATTCGTGGGTAGCAACTCAAGATTCGATTATGATAGCTATTTGTCATATATTTTTGGATTTTGAATTCATTTTTGAATCAATTTTAGTACGGTCACATTTTCTGACGTCATAATGTGTGTCGAGTGAATCATCAAGCCTTTGGTTCAATTCGTGTCGACAAAACTGTTATAGGGTTTTGTTATAAACAAATTCTTATACGAAGTTGACACATGACATGCCTCCTATACCGACGGATCTAAAATCACGGCTTATACATTGTCATTATATTTTTATTTATTTTATTCATTTAATATTCTTTATTGGACACCACAAAAACAAGAATAACATATAATAAAACTAAAATAAATTCTAAAAGTGCCACAAAGGGCGGTCTTATCGCTATTAGCGATCTCTTCCAGACAACCCAGGAAATAGTAGTTTACAAAAATAAATGGGTGGCCATGGAGTAACAAGAATAAGAAAAAAACAAAAAATAAAATTATGGTATCAAAATATACAAATATATTTGATGGTATCGGATCAATTAGATTTAGTGTAGTGTGCTTTGAGACTACTTTTAAAAGTAGTCAGTGACTGAGCTTGTCTTATAGATAAAGGGAGATCGTTCCACAAGCGAGCGGCATGCACTGTAAATGAACAGCTGAATAAGATTATAAGGGAAATAGACAGTATTTTGTATCGGGGCGAATGTCGCCGCTTGTCTGTCACCTATTCATTCTACGAGTACTTCGATCACACGACCAATGCTAAAAATTTCAAACAAAAATGAAGGTCTGCTATTGGTTGTCACACATTTATAAAACTCTTGATATTACACGCTATCCGAATTTTTAAGAAGCGGCATGTGGATGTAAACTTATGATAGTCTAATCGAAGGTACGGCATGCTGACATTTCCTTTCTAGTCTTATTCAACTGTTTTGTGCATTATAAAATGACTATGATAGATTTTAACCCAATAGATGGCTGATTAAGCGTTTAAATTTACGCTTACCATGATAGACCTCAACGCCTTTAAAATGGTGATGGGAACTATTGTAATAAAAGAAATATCATAGGTCGTTTGACCATCGGTATAATCGGAAACTCTATAACCATTTTGTGTTATCTAAGTTATCCGGAAAGTCAAGAACGATAGCTCCATTCGCTCGTTCAATATGAAGGGTATATATATAAATTAAGGCAGTACCCTTGGCTATTGTTACGGGAGAAATCACCCGTGATTATATCAACAGACCTTTCATCTTCACGGGTAGAATCGATCCTGAGTGTTCATCATTGAGTAACCTTTTAGAATTTATTACTTACTAGTAAAAGGGTTAAAAGGCACTATTCATTTACTGTTTGATTTATGTCATACATTATTATCCAATGATACCTTTGAGTTGTTAAGATAATAAATAATAATAATAAATTTATTTATTCACTTATAATGGTTACAATAGTAATAACATACAAAAGAAATGCTTAATCCTAGAACATTAGAGTAACCAATGCGTGAGCTAATTTCCGTTTTTAGAGCACATTTCCGGACTCCGAGCTGCTGCTGAGAATTTCCTAATAACAAAAACAAAACAATAAGACTGCCCAACTATCGAATCGAATTCAGGAAAGGCCTTTAGATTACATGGCACATACATGTACCGTGAGTCATTTAATGTTTGATTACCATCGGACTTGACATCGACAGGACACCTGCACACCTAAAAGTTCTAAAGAATTTGTTAGGTGTGTAGTCCGCCAACCCGCACTAGGCGGTGTCAGCTAAGGAAACACTCCAATAATATACCTAGCAACAATAATTTGAAAATACTTTAGAATTATTTTTTCTTATATATTAACACAGAATATCAATACCTAATTAAACCAAGGATATCTCACCTATGAATTTATACAAATGTAGTTACAAACCTACAAAAACACATATTGATGAAGAGAAAAAGTAAGTTAATTATTATACAGAAGACTACGCAATTATTTCTTTACTTTTTGGTGCATATTAATTCGTTTTGGA
The DNA here is from genome assembly GCA_907164795.1 of Hemaris fuciformis. Lineage (NCBI taxonomy): Eukaryota > Metazoa > Arthropoda > Insecta > Lepidoptera > Sphingidae > Hemaris > Hemaris fuciformis. The sequence continues at coordinate 14,214,320 of OU015440.1, forward strand.
ATAGTTTTTTTTTTCTTTTTTTTAAGGCTAAATATAAACCATATTTTCATTTAACACTTTGGAAGTCTATTCAAGGCCTATGTCCAGCAGTGGACATCTTTAGGCTGATGATGATGATGACATTTTTATTTGAACCCATTAAGGATCTATGTACCTTACTCAAAGCTGATTTCAAAGAGTCAGTATTTAATAAAAATTATAATAGTATTCGGCGGTGCTGTCAGACTGGTGGAGATTGTAAAGGTACCCACGTCACGACACCACGGCCCATATTCCTTCGTCACGCTGTCAAAATCTACGAACAGGTTGAAATTAAATGCGTGTCATGGTATCTTCTAACGTTCTTGGTAATTAGACTGTCTGTTACTTCGTTTGAAGAATTGAGTTTTTGGTCCAAAAAAAATCGTAAAACAGAAAGATACAGACGTACCAGTGCGTTGCGGTACTTCCATTGACGCCCAAAAGCCCAGCATGCCCTGCTTAATTATATTATGACTAATAATCTTAAAGCTTCAAATCTTAGCAATATGACATAAATAAATAAGAATATCCTGACAATCAAACAATTATAAACTAGACATTACACAATTAACGTGTAACGCTTTTGGGCTTCTAAGGAAGTACCGGCCCTGGGACGTACCTGCTTTTTTTTTCAATCCTTCAGGATGATTGCGCCACGATAACAAGCCTGATACTGTTTTAAAAGGACAGCTATAAGGAATAAAAGAAGATTTCAAAACAATTCTTTAATTATTTTGGTATATTAGGCCTATAATACAGTATACCTAATATTACGACCAATTGAGAGGTGTCACGTTTAATTTCTGGGTAATACAAAGCGTTTTGGAATTTTCCGTATTACTCAGTAGTATCCCAAATTTAGTGGTGGTAGTGTCTCTGTGACGTATACTGAAAGTTACGGGAAATTCCAAGACGCGTTATGCTTCGGACACTAACCATTCTATGCACTCTACGCACGCCTTAGATTACTTTACTTCTGAGCTAGGGTACCATACCATATCATAGTAGTGATGGCCTGGAGGTTTAGGCGCGCGGTAGAGAATATCTGCGGTCAAACCCAAACCCAGGCACACACCTCTGACGCTTCGAAGTTATGTGTGTATTCGCAATGAATTATCACTTGCTTTAACGGTGAAGGAAAACATCGTGATAAAACCTGCACACCTAAAAGTTCTTAGGAATTTCTTAGGTGTGTAGTCCGCCAACCCGCACTAGGCCAGCGTGGTGGACTAAGGCCTAAACCCTCTCAGTTGTAGAGGAGGCCCGTGCCCAGCAGTGGGACGTATTTGGGCAGATGATGAATGAATTATCACGCCAGCCCGCACTAAGCCAACTTGGTGGACTAAAGTCTAAACTCCTCTCAGTTGAGGAGGTCCGTCCCCAGCAGTTAGAAGTATATGGGCGGATATCAAGTTACCATGACCATAAATAAATAGTACATTTTGTCTAAAGCCGTTGCCTTAACAGCCCTACCCTTTGTCTCACAAAGTGAACCATTGTATTTAACATTTTCGGAATTCGCGAAAAAGATCCCCAATCGGAGCAGGTAAAGGTCTTTGAGAAGTGTTCGCGCCCAACTAACGACTGCAACCAAACAAACTGTAATAACAAGCACACCTTAGCGCTCTTGTGATAAATCTATAGGCTGTGTTGCGAAGCAGACACTTTAGCGATGTTATAAGCAATAGATGAGGAAACTCTTGCTAGTTTTATATTTAAAATAGCTTAAAATTGACGATTCAAAAGCACTAGTAAAAGTCACACCTCCACATATTGGACAGCCCGGTGTCGCAGTTGGCTAAATACCAGCTTGTGAAACGAGAGGCCGCGGGTTTGATCCCTGCACCGAGACAAATGTTTGTGTGATCCACAATGTTTGTTTCGGGTCTGGGTGTTTGTAAGACCTAAAAATCTCTTATAGTTTCCGATATAGACACAGGACTTGTATCCTAATGTGGGGTCAAAAGTACGAGTATGTATGTGACTGTTGGGTGTATTTATTTATTTGAATAAATATTATTTTGAATTTAAATTCGAAAAAAGCTAACTTGTAGCTCCTGCAACACAAAGACACGTTTAAGGTCTTTGAATCCAAGTCGAGAAAATGAATTTGGAAATTATTACAATCATAACGAAGTCAGGAAATGAGCCCAAAAACGACAACAGAATCGCTCCCTGTAACTAAGAGTTGGAGTTGGCAAAACGTAAATGCAACTCCTTTTTCCTTCCAAAATTCCTTCAAAATTTAAATGCGTGAATTTGTATTATTTCATTCTTATCTCTAGACGTTTCAATATCTAGCTTCTTTCTCTGCCAACTTACCAATCACTTTCAAGATGAAAGATAAATTAGATAAATAAAGATTTCATAAAAAAACATAACATTTTGTGTTGTTTAGGGAGTTTCTTGCTATTTCTTCTCCACAGCGATAACACGTTCCGAAGCAGCAATAGTTTAAAATTGACGATTCTAAAGAACTTGTAAAAGTCTATTCGAATAAAGAGTAATTTTTTGACCTTGATTTGACTTTGATGGGGTAACATATATATCTTCGCAACACATCTCCTACAACTTGGGCCAGTCGAAATCCAGGTTTGAAGGCGATTGCTATCTTTACAAAGAATCTCTGCGCAATAATGAGCATTAACTTAGGGTTGGATAAACGTGGAAAGTTTTTATTTACTTATTTTACTACCATTCTACTAAGGTTCGCGGTAAAACTAATAATGGTGCTATCTATGTATATATAATGTTTTCGTGGGAGCAAAAAGATTGTAATCATCATCAGCCCACATACGTCCCACTGTTGGGTACGGGCCTCCTCTACAACTGAGAGGCTTTAGGCCTTAGTCCATCACGCTGATATCGACAGATATCCATACATAGGTATATATGTACATACATAGACTGCCTCCTAGAAGTCCTAGGAAAAATGGCAATAGGCTTGCCCCTTATTATGTAGGCCTCGTGGTCTCGCGGCACAAGTATGTGCCGTGCGATCTAGAGGTCTGGCTTCGATTCCCGAGTCGGGCAAAGTGTTATTGGGTTTTCCCATTAGGAAATCCTTAGTAGCAGCACGGAGTCTGGAAATGTGCCTGAAAAACGGCAAATGGCTCGCACCTTATTACGTGGGACTGATACATACTCGGCAAAATGTGGGTGTAGAAATGCACCTGAGCCTACCCCATCGGAGAAGTATTCAGGTGTAATATATATACAAGTACATACGTACGTACCTCTTGTTTGACGTAAAGGGTAGCCTAAAATACATTTTTGCTCCCACTATGTTTGAAGTCGCAAGTAACATGGGACGAGTAAACAGCGGGCTAAAACTGTGTGATATAGTGAGAAATTTCGATTTATGTAAAATCAATGAGCCAAAACCCTCTGAATTTTAAAACGAATCTATATACCCAATCGTCATCAGCCCAAATACGTCCCACTGCTGAGCACGGACCCTTCTACGACTGAGAGGGTGTATGCCTTAGTCCACCACGCTGGCCTAGTGCGGGTTGGCGGTCTACACATCTAAGAAATTCCTAAGAACTTTTAGGTGTGCAGGTTTTATCACGATGTTTTCCTTCACCGTTAAAGTACGTGATAATTCATTGTAAATACACACATAACTTCGAAAAGTCAGAGGTGTGTGCCTGGGGTTTGAACCCGCGACCGTAGAGATTCTAGACCGCGTGTCTAAACCTCGAGGCCATCACGACAAGTACATTAACACTCATTATTCATCTCTGCACCATCTAAGGTTCAACTGGAAGAGAATGCCTCAGGCATTAAGTCCACCTTTACATCATGTATGTATAAAGTGTAAAAAAATAAAGAAATTCAGAAATAAAGAATTGACGAGAATAATTTTACACTTTGCATCCTGTATATCATCACCATCGGCCGAAAGACATCCACTGCTGGTCGTAGGTCACTCCCAAATACTTCTAAAGCGCTCTGTCGGAAGCGACCTACATCCAGCGGATTCCCGCGATTTTCGTTAGATTGTCAGGTTCTAGGTTTGGTTCTAGGTTTTTGGATCCAGGAGAATGCCTTAGGCATTAATTCTACCTATACAAACTCGCATAAAGTGTGAATAAATAAATATAGCATACATATATTCTCTATACCCTTTATAGAACCTACATATTGAAGTTGATTAGAATTTAGAACATACTAGTGCCGTATACATACATTCAATTTTCTATAACATTCGATTTATTCCGCGCATTCTAAACATTTCCAACTAAAATGAAAGAGTATTGTATGTGGTATCTCCCATCTGTCACGCGCACGAGCAATCCATCGCTTTTATTCCACTATTGATATTGCCGTGCGTCAGGATTTGATTGACGAAATGTGATTGCCGCGAAAATATTTATTTTACTAGTGTTTTTTTAATGGTATTGAAATATGACGAGTGGTAAATTTATATTTTTTTCCTATCAGGTCGTTGTACCTTGCCGGACATATGATAGTACGTAGGTAGTTAATATGATGATTGTGATTGTTGTAGCGTAGTGGTAATATTAATTATAAATTGTAAGGTAGACGTTCATCATCATCATCATCATCAGCATCATCATCATCGTATAAGGATACGTCCCACTGCTGGGCTCGGGCCTCCTCTACGACGTTAAAATATAGGTATTATAATATAAGCGCTGTTCTCCACTCAAACCGGTTCACTACTACCTCTGATATCGGACCGAGTGGACGTGTCAGACGCTATTGAAACCAAGCTTTAGTAGTTTTATTTATACAAACCAAACCTGAAACATCTGGACATAACAATTGTTATCAAGATATTTTTAATCTGCATCTTACGAGTCCACTTATGGGAGTGTGAATTTCATATAGACTTGTGCGGTGTTGTTTGCTAAGCGATTATACATTATTGTTTTTCCATGCCTATTATTGGAAGAAGTTTTTACATACATAAACTCACGCCTGTATTCCCCGAAAGGGTAGGCAGAGGTGCATTTCTGCACCCACATTTCGCCAGGTTTTGTATCAGTCCCACGTAATAGGGGCGAGCCTATTGCCGTTTTTCGGGCACATTTCCAGACTCCGTGCTGCTACTGAGAATTTCCTAATTGAAAAACCCAATAACACTTTGCCCGACCCGGGAATCGAACCCAGGACCTCTAGATCGCAGGGCACATACTTGTGCCGCGAGACCACGAGGCAGTATTAAAAGTTCTAAACACAAATATAGAAAATAAAGATAATATATCCCTCCCAGACGCTTTCAAAGTAAGCATAATTTACTAAAGATTCACAGTTTTATCCAGCATATTGTTCGAGACCCTTTTGTAAGAATTTCGGCATTTCGCTATCCGAGAAAGCGTAATCCGAGAATACATAGCTGAGCTCAGAACGAATACAACGCTCTATAGAATTTAATATATGAAAGCAGCTAGACAACGGAGATGCCCATCTTATTCAGAGATAGGTACTTTATAAATCTGTTTTATTAAATACTGTTGCTATTTATGTGGTATGCAATAAAGTGAACGGACTTGGGAAAATTAAATAAATACACCCAACAGTCACATACATAGTTCTGAACCCACACTAAATAAGCCCTATATTGTGGGTATCAGAAACTAAGAGACTTCTCGATGTCACAAACTCTTACTCCCGTAACAAATATTTAAGGATCACACATTTGTTTCGATATGAGAATCGAAGCCGAGTTCTCTCGTTTTAGAAACTAATAACTGCAACACGGAAGCTGTCAAATTTTAATTTTATTCATTTCATCATTAGAAGACAGTGTTGCCCAATATACGATCGCGGGACCTCACGAACAAAGCATACTTAAGCGGCGTCACTAAGCAGTAAATAATAAACTGCCAAGAAATCACCCTTACCCACTTCACACCCCAAGTCATTCTCGCAATCCAATGCCCGTAATTTATGAGAGCCGAATTAATCAGTTTTAATTAAATTAGGTGTGAAAACTCGAACGCTCGGAAGTGGTAAGACACCTAGGGCGGAGTTCGCGAGACTTAATTTTATGCCATTCACGGCTACTTTAATTCCTCGCTCGGTTGATAATTTTCTGGCACCGGCGCCCATGAAGAAAATCCAAGCGGAGTTCACTGTGCAATATTATTTAAATGCAGATGCTGTACACTCAGATACTTTATTACAACATTTCTCAAGCTGGCGAGTTTAAATTTTATCTGGCTGAGGATACTGTTCTCAGTTACGCTTGTATGCTAATTTCAGCGTAAGGGTTTGTTGTGAAAGCTGTAAATTTGCTTTGTGGCAGTGCATAAAATCTGTGATTTTTTAGTGTAACAACAACTTTATTATATTACTTACCAGAAGTCATCTTTTATATGAGACTTAGCAGATGTCGACATTATGATATTTCATTCATTTTTTACACGCTTTTTTTAGCTTCACCTGTATCTTCGTAACCGACTCCTTTGGACTTAATTTTGACCCACTCCAAACGGTCAGATTTCATTCAAAGATAACAGACTTATCGAGGACTGATGACAATAGAATAATGTGATAAGATTATTCCATTATCCTACGAGTAATTATTTTCCTATGGAGTACCACTGGTATGGAGTGAAAAATAATAAATTTTTATAAGTTGGTCAATTTGACGTTTCCGATTTGATGTAACATATTTATTATAATATGTTGTGATATAACTGGACTTTATGTTTGAAAAAAAAATCGAAAAATCTTTTTACAAAAGTTAATTTATTTACTTAATTAAAATAATAATTTACATCATGATCATTGCTTCTTTTTAAATTCTATGATTTTAAGCATAATCTACCAGTAGCCTAGGCAATTTTAATCTAATTGTTATATAGAACCGGATACCCACACTCGTAATAAAATATACGAGTATGTAGTTTGTGACAATTGTGTCAACATTTGCGCGGTTAAAAAGCAGTAGGCAAATACGCAGACGCGGAAATCGACTACGTTCTGAAAATACTAAGGCAAGGAAACTTTTACCCACAGCTTCGCTCGCGTTGACAACGATTTTGTGCACTGACCTTATATCAGAATCTAAATGATAGGTCATTTGAGTGTAAACCAAATTTCCGAGACGAGGGTAGTGAGTTTGAGTATAAAGTTCTCACTATGTCACCTTTCGAAGTTACGTAGACAGGGTGTATTCAGACCGTTATCGGAAACTAAGCCATTAAAAAAAACTGGCAAAAAAATACGTTTTCCTCACAAACACATCCATTTTATATCTATGATTGTTAGGAAAACGTCAAATTGTTATTTTTTGTCGGGATTTTTTTAACGCCTATGAGTTTGTAGTCACCGTCGCTATTACCTACCTTAGTTTCCAATCACGGTCTGAATACACCCTGATTCATCATCAGCAGCCTCTCTTACGTCCACTGTTGGACATAGGCCTCGCCTATGGCACGCCACTGGGCTCGATCTTCGGCCCTCCTCATCCAACCGCTGCCAGCCACCTTGCGAATATCGTCACCCCACCTAGCCAGAGGGCGCCTACTACGTTTACCGATACACTGTTTACTATGGCGTATTTTAACGAGAAAGAAAAATAAATAAATAATAAATAAATAAATACACCCAACAGTCACATACATAGTTCTGACCCCACATTAAGATACGAGTCTTGTGTCATGAGTATCAGAAACTACGAGAGACTTTTCGGTCTCACATACACCCAGACCCGAAACAAATATTTGTGGATCACACAAACATTTGCCTCGGTGCGGGGATCGAACCCGCGGCCTCTCGTTTCGCAAGCTGGTGTCTAGCCAATCACACACATTCATATGAACATACTTACCGTGCTCCGAAAGTGAAGGTAGAGACATTCATTATCCTATTCACCTCTTTTCGGCAGCTTAGTTTTAAGTAGTCCTGGATCCTTTAAGCGAAGCGTGAAGAAGCATTTGTGCAGGCCGGCATGATTGTGTCGACCAGCGGGTGACCTTCGTTTCTCGCTGGTCGGTATTAATTTTTTGGACTCCACTGTGCTTACCATCAGGTACAGTGGAGTCACTTTGCCGTGCCAGTTTAAAAAAAAAAAAAAAAAAAAAAAGTACACGAAATAGGAGGCGAGCCATTATTTAAAATTGTTATTAATATTTAAAACTGTATTTTTATATATGGACTAAATTATGGTCTGAAATAAATGATTTATTATTATTATTAATACAACTGCCTCGTGGTCTCGCGGGATTAGTATGTGCCGAGCGATGTAGAGGTCCTGGGTTCGATTCCCGGGCCGGGCAAAGTGTTATTGGGTTTTTCCATTAGGAAATTCTCGGTAACAGCACGGAGTCTGGAAATGTGCCCGAAAAACGGCAATAGACTCGCCCCCTATTACGTGGGACTGATACATACCTGGCGAAATGTGGGTGCAGAAATGCACCTCTGCCTACCCCTTCGGGGAATACAGGCGTGAGTTTATGTATGTATTTATGTATGTATTAATACAATTTTAGACTCTGCCGGTTCAGACAATTTACCTAACGGAAAAACCTAATACATATGTACATACATTACCTCACGCCTGTATTCCCCGAAGGGGTAGGCAGAGGTGCATTCCTGCACCCACATTTCGCCAGGTATTTATCAGTTCCACGTAATAAAGGGCCAGCCGATTGTCATTTTTCGGGCACATTTCCAGACTCTGTGCTGCTACTGAGAATTTCCTAATAAAAAAAACAATAACACTGCCCGAACGGGAATCGAACCCAGGACCACTAGATCGCACGGCATATACCTTTGCCACGAGTCCATGAGGCAGTCATAAACCTAATAAAATATGCTTAACCTGAAAATCGAACTTGTGACTCGATCGCACACCACATACTCATCATAATATTATATTTTGTAAAAAGCAGAGTTTATTAACCTACGAATTGATCCAGTAACTATTACGAAGTTGAACATTACTCGCGTGTTTTTGTAACTACGGTCTAGCTTCAAAGCAACGCAATTTATTCTACCCGCAAAGGAAAATATTTAATGTACAAACAAGACGCTAGCTTTGTGTATTTTAGTTTTATACTTTATACGAACGGCAAACCTATTTCACTACTATTCCACTACTGCCTGTTTTAAAGACATTATTATCAAAGTCAAATATTACGTTTTCTCTAAGGTCGTCACGTAGTTTTGTTTGTACATACTTTACTACTTGCGCAGGCATTCTCAAAGGAGTCAGCAGTAGAAGTCTTCTACTAGATACCGCAAATTTGGTTTTAAGCCTTTTGTTCCTCCTTATTTTATTTAAAAATAAATACACCCAACATTCACATACATAGTTCTGACCCCACACTAGGATACAAGTCCTGTGTTGTGGGTATCAGAAACTACGAGAGACTTGTTGGTCTTACAAACATCCAGACCCGAAACAAATATTTGTGGATCTCACAAACATCTCGGTGCGGGGATCGAACCCGCGGCCTCTCATTTCGCAAGCTGGGGTATCTAACCAACTGCGCCACGGGGCTGTAATAATATAATATAATTGTTTTTAGACAGTTCGGTGCCAAAAAGGATTAACATCAGGCTGCAAACCAAGAACCCATATTCAAACAACTATTTTTGTGAACATATTCATACATCATCATCATATTCGATGCTCATATTCATAAAAATGTTTGTTTGGTCTTCATATATTCGACGAATAAGTTTTTATATTTATTTTTTATATCACCGTTCAAGATTCATATCTTGGTGAGCAACCAAATCAAATTTATTTAAATGATAGGTGTAAATGTGATAAAAAAAATAATGTTTTTTTTGTATGTAAATATCATCAACATCGACAGTATTACAAAGTAAACAGATATGGGACAGTTATTTCTGTTCCACTCTCAACAAATAAACGTAATAAAACCTGCGTTAATAGGCATTATTAACGCAAGCTGGTCGCGTGCCCAGCACCAGTCACTGCGATATATAAATAGAATTGTAACTCATATTCATTAAATTATTGTTACAAATAAAAGCACTCCGAGGGTAGCTGTTGGTCGTCATGACGCCGGCTGCCTATATAACGGGCGCTGCTGAACGTCAGAGGGCACTTAGTGATCGGCCGGCTTACAGTGCGGAGGCTCTGTCCGAACGTCAACGCTTGTGTTCTCAATTCACCCTCATTGATGTTAATATTTTGTTATTTCAATTTCATGTTAAACGTCATGTCAATTTATGTTTGTTACGATCACTGGTCGAATAAATCTTTATGTTAAAATCAATTAACATTCTCATTTATAAGATCAGAAGTGGGATATGCACAGAGTTCCTATAGCTTTGTGTGTATCCTACGCCTACTCTCTCATTTTGACGGAAAGAATTTACATGTAAGAACTCTGTTATCATAAAGTGCATCGTTCTGGAAATTTTTGGTGTGTAAAGAGAATAGTGCGTTTTGTGTTGTTTTGTTCCGAGTGATTTTTAAATCACGTAAAATGTCGAGCCGTTCGGAATATCACGATAACGGTAGAAGGTCTCGTGTTCTTAATATTTCCAGTGATTCGGTTGAGCGCTAGCGTAGGCCGTCTAAACACGGTGATACCTCGCGTGGGTCACGAAATGGTTCCCATAAGCATCGTTCCCGTGATTAAGCCACGTGTCGCTAAAAGCGCCGAGACGAAGCGTTAAATCAGGTTTGTGCTAGATTAGATGCGTTTAAAAAAAGGTTAGAACCTGCGGTTACCGGTTGTTGTCGCGGCCGCGTAGCGAAAGTAATATTCAACCGATGTCGTCAGTTGTGACAGCTTGTGGGCATAACAGGGGATACGCCACCTCTGTGCGATGATAGTGATACGGCGAAAAAAAAAGACTCAACGTATAGAATTGTTAAGGCGTTATCCGCATTGGCTCACGTGCTTTCTCGAGGTTTGTACATGTCGCCGTTTGATCCCAATATCCTTTAATTTGACGTGTAGTGTGCAGAATCGGACCGCGGTTGCGAAATAAATAGGTGGGATGATCGCGAGTATCTTGAGCGGATATGGTAGTTGTCTCCGCGGTGATGCAAAGTCGTGGCTCAACGAGTGGGTAACTCATAATTGAGAGACGTGGAATAGTTTTAACTGAATTTTGCTCATTGTGTCCGCGAAACATTGATACGACTACAGTTTCATATGGAGTGATGTGTACTAATGTAAAAAGTACATCACTTGTGCAGAATAACCCCGTAAGTCTCTTTTACGTTTGAATATTGTCAAGGGCTTGTCGGACGAATTAAAAGACACTTAAGGATCTGATAGACACGGGTAGATTTCTAAATTACATAGACGACGTTTTTGTTCTGTTAAGTAGATGATGGCCTTGAGACTCTTACGTGAAGTTTTACGTGTACTTACGGAATCAGGGTTTTCAATTAATTTAAAGTGAAGTTCTTAGATACTGAACTAGAATACTTTAGACGCTTAATTGGCCATGGTCCATGGACACACGAATCTTAGAGAAGTGCTCCAATTTATGAGGCTTGCGGGACATTTTAGTCTGTACATAGCGGGATACGCTTAAAGTTCTTATAGCTTTGTATGTTCTGCGTTCACTCACTTTGATGTAAAGAATACTGCATGTTGAAGTTGCATAAATTAATTTCATGAGATTCAAGTAAGCAATCTCGTAGTAATAAAAGACTTCTCCGAGCCTTGGCCTACACCAGCAACTTCAGGCGATAATAACCTGTCTAAGTGTGTTGTAAGATAGTTCTAGGTCAAGCGCAGCGAATGTCGTTGGCGGACGACCGTCGATGGTGGTGTTGTGGTGCAGTGTGGGTGGCCCCCACACCTGACTGAATCCTGACTGCGAACTATCCCCGTTAACGCCTGCAGCGGTGTCACAAGCTCCGAGCGACTGCATTGCTACGGAGCTGGCGGATAAGTTCAAGTGATGAGTGGTTTGAAACCGGTAAGGTCCAACAACTTTTATACTTCAACTTTTAATCAGTCTTTAAATTGAGTGTCTTAAGAGTGTGTGTCATAAGCACCTGTGTGGCTGGATGAGTGGGGCACAAAAATAAAATCACAGCTGGTCCAATTTCAAATAAGAGTTTAAGCCTTTGTGTTTACGTAACTTGAATGTGCTTTAACTGCCTCGTGGTCTCGCGGCGCAAGTATGTGCCGTGCGATCTAGATGTCCTGGGTTCGATTCCGGGGTTGGGCAAAGTATTATTGGGTTTTTCTATTATGAAATTCTCAGTAGCAGCACGGAGTCTGGAATTGTGCCCGAAAAACGGCAACAGGCTCGCCCCTATTACGTAGGACTGAACATGCCTGCCGAAATGTGGTTGCAGAAATGAACCTCTGCTTACCCCTTCGGGGAATACTGGCGTGAGGTTATGTATGTACGTAACTTGAATGTTGCAAATATCCTTTTTAATGTTATGAAAACGGATTTTAACAACTGCCCCACATATTCCGAGTACGCAAGGCGATCATTGTTGCTCCTTTGTATCGTAGTAAATGGTCTCAGTGAACAATTAATTTCATGTATTGTCATTCGCGGTATAATGGACCCACAGATACGTACGTCGGCTACAAACGCTAAGTTGTTGCCGAATGATTTAGTCGAATTCTTTTCCATATACGTAAAACGATCGCAAACCAGACTTAATAACGACAATCGTCATGTTTCCCGTTGTACCCACATGGAATTTAAATTGCGTAAAAGAGAACATGACTTAGACAGGACTAGGTGTCATTTAATGCAAGCGCATTGTTCCAAGCGATTTAAATCGAACAGTGTGTGACCAGTCTTGAGACTCATATCTGGAGTGCATTCGAGCTTCTTTCGACCAAAATCTGATCCTTGCTCATTTTGTAAAAACACCCGGTCATAAGGCAGACGATTCTCGGGGTAACAACAACGTCTAATGTCAATTTTTAGCCAATGAAATACTTAGGCAGGACTATCATCAATGGTCAGGTTAGGCCAAGCGTGTATAAAGTTGAAGTATTAACAAATACCCCTAAGCCTGGCAATATGAACCAAGTCACGACAAGACGCTTACACTAACGGCAGGCGTCGCCCTGCCCGTACTTTTCAGATTGGCCATCTGGTGTTCGACATCAAGTATTCCCAATCAACGGGCAAGCTCGACCCTGGAATGCGAGGTCCTTACCGAGTGTAAAAGGCCTTGCAGAGCGGCCGGTACGAGCTGCGACTACTGAGTGGCTCGTGCGGCAAGACAACGCAAGCGGCTGCCGAATACATGGCCTTGGCGAAGAGAGTGGTGCCCAGAGTTGTGTGCCGCTTTAGTGGATCTGCGGTTCCACTGTTGGCTGCGGTCAACTTCATGGATATCACATTCTCTTGTTAAGAGTGTTTGTGAATGGATATCCTTGAGTGAATCGCCATACTCATAGGTGGTGAATTCTTAAGGTGTTTCATGTCACTTGCAAGTAGCTATGGCTATGTTGCTTTAGGTAAAATTTTGCCGTTTGCAAGTGGTCTGCGTACGCTGGCTCACCTCAAGGTGTGTTACAGTTGACGTAGCACCATGTTGCGTGAGTAGCGCTATGTTACCTAACTGTAAGTAGCAGCTATGTCACAATAACGTGGTGTCAGCTATAAGCGGCCATGTCAATAACGTGGTGTTCGCTATAAGCGGCCATGTCAATAACGTGGTGTTAGCTATAAGCAGCCATGTCAATAACGTGGTGTTAGCTATAAGCAGCCATGTCAATAACGTGGTGTTAGCTATAAGCGGCCATGTCAATAACGTGGTGTCAGCTATAAGCGGCCATGTCAATAACGTGGTGTTAGCTATAAGCGGCCATGTCAATAACGTGGTGTTAGCTATAAGCGGCCATGTCAATAACGTGGTGTCAGCAATACGCGGCCATGTCACCCTTGTAAGTGGTTGGAAATTCTTTCACACGTAATACATCTAAAAAATTTAATTATTTATTTCTACTTGCTTTTACAACTGAAGCTATTTACGACACTAAATCAGACTAGAGAGTAGAGACTTGTTTGAACAAGAGTGCACGCTTGTTCGAACGGGTCTTGATTTTATAAATTTTGCTTGGCTTTATGGAATTCGCTACAAGTGGCTTCAGGTTGTTACAAAATATTTGGACAAAACGAGTAGGATGCTCAATTAACTTAAATGTAAACAGATGAGTTTGTGTTGGTGAGCAAGGCTGCACAGATGGCCGGTGGGCTGGACTCCGGCAAGCGCCATTCAGCGCCGCTCGGAGCACAGGTCGCGGTGGCAGTGTGGATGCCAGGCGCGGTCGTAGCGCCCCCACACTGACAAGGCGGCGTCGGCAGCGGCGAGCGCGAGCCAGCGCTGCTCGGTGCGCAGGTCCCGGTTGCAGTGTGGGCGCCAGGCGGAGGCGCTCTCACACAGACACGGCAGCGTCGGCAACAGCGAGCGCCAGCCAGCGCTGCTCGGTGCGCAGGTCGCGGCGACAGCGTGGACTCCAGGCGTGGTTGCAGCGCTCTCGCACGCCCGCCATGGAGCCGTCGCGCACACGAACTCCTCGCGCCATTCAGAGTTCCTTTACGAGTCAAGGAGGCGCGATTCACGAACTCTTTGAGTCTATGTCCCGAGGCGTAGTAATTGCATTTAAAAACCAATTGCATTCATTATGCGAGACAAATGACAGAAAACTGCAGTTCTGCCATTTGTACGAAGTACTAATTTTCTCGTTATGTTACGAGGTTTTGACTTTACTTTCGATGGCTTGAGTGCACGCTTGCAATCGTAAGGCAAAGTTGCTTACAATTTGTGTACATACCATGTAGTTACCATGGTTTTCAGGCATATGTAAATATGTTTCAGAGTCCCATTATGTGGCAAATGACCAGGTCCCTGAAGGACATGCTGTCAGGGATCCTCGACACCAAGCGGACGGGGACGTCTCGCTGTCAGGAGAGGCCGTGTTACAAATAAAAGCACTCCGAGGGTAGCTGTTGGTCGTCATGACGCCGGCTGCCTATATAACGGGCGCTGCTGAACGTCAGAGGGCACTCATAGATCGGCCGGCTTACAGTGCGGAGGCTCTGTCCGAACGTCAACGCTTGTGTTCTCAATTCACCCTCATTGATGTTAATATTTTGTTATTTCAATTTCATGTTAAACGTCATGTCAATTTATGTTTGTTACGATCACTGGTCGAATAAATCTTTATGTTAAAATCAATTAACATTCTCATTTATAAGATTATATTAATTTTCATTACATTATATATTCTAACGCCTGTATCTTCAAAAAGATAGGGAGAGGTGTAAAAATATATAGATATTGGAAATTGTCATCATCCGTAAGGCGTCTGGAAATACGTGTGACAAATGAAATGAAATGTACATACATACATACATAAACTCACACCTGTCTCCCGTTAGGGTAGGCAGAGACTATAGAGCGCCAAATGCCACGGTCCAAACACACCACTTTCGCTTCCTCCACTGACATTATCCTTTTCATGCATGCACGTCGGTTTCGAGGACTCTTTATATTGCCATTTTTCAGTAAATTACCTATATGCTCTTTATAGGTGCACCTAGGCCGTCCTCGACCGACTTCACCATGAAATGTCTATGTAGGTATATCTTAAAGATTAAATAGGCTGAAAAAATATAGGGTGTTTTCAGACCGTGATCGGAAACTTCTTCACAATAAGGTGAAGAGGTATTCGGCCGGCATGATTGCGTCGACCAACGGGAGACCATCATCTCTCGCTGGTCGGCACTTTTTCTGGACTCCATTGCGCTTACCATCAGGTGCAATGGGGTCACTTTGCCGTGCCAGTATAAAAAAAAAAAAAATACTAAGGCAGGTTATAGCCACGGTGATTACAAACCCATTGGCGTTAAAAAAATCCCGACAAGAAATAAACATTTTGACGTTTCCCTAACAATCATAGATATTAAATGGATGTGGTTGTAAGGAAAACGTATTTTTATTTTATTTTTTGTCGGTATTTTTTTAAATGTCACGTTGTTTGTAATCACCGCAGCTATTATCTGCCTTATTTTCCGATCACGGTCTGAATACACTCTGTATATTTGAAACTATTTTTAATACATTACGCCATATAAAAACATACTATTAATGTACGAAGCGAACGCTAAAAGCGAATGTTTTAAAACATCAAACAACTCGAGTTTATCGGTTTGCCGCGTAAACGATACGGCGATGCAACCGTTTATAAATACATGCAGTGAATTTGGCAGGAATTGTTACATAAATTTACATTTTTATACTACCCTGTAATAGCTTTTGATGTTGGTGATGCGAGTTGATTATACTCTGTGATTAATTGCTAGTGCGTGGAAAGTGGGACTCTGTAATAACAGCTGTTTACCGACGGAGTAAATTTTTGATGTTATCATCATTCAATATGGATTTCTATGGGAAGAGTTGAAACCGGTTTTACCCATAATGACTGCCTCGAGGATAAAGCGTTAGAGTTCAGACAAATCTCGACAGTCACCAGTTCAAATCCTAGGGATATATATTTGACTTTTGAAATTATGTGTATCATTGTCAGCCCAAACACGTCCCACTGCTGGGCACGATGTTCCTCTACAACTGAGAGGCTTTAGGCCTTAGTCCACCACGCTGGCCTAGAGCGGGTTGGCGGACTGCACACCTAAAAAGTTCCTAAGAACGTTAAGTTTCATCACGATGTTTTCCTTCACCGTTAAAGTACGTGATAATTCATTGTGAATACACACTTAAGTGTCAATCAAGGATAATAATTATATGTCTGTTTTTGCAATTCTAGGAGTCATTCACAAAGAATTATCACGTACTTTAACGGTGAAGGAAAACATCGTGATGAAACCTGCACCCCTAAAAGTTCTTAAGAATTTCTTAGGTGTGTAGTCCGCCAACCCGCATTAGGCCAGTGTGGTGGACTAAGGCCTAAACCCTCTCAGTTGTAGAGGAGGCCCGTGCCCAGTAGTGGAACGGGTATGGGCTGATGATGATGATGAGGAGTCATTGGCCTGACATTATTCTTACATTGTCTATGTAAATTGCATGGTTTTATAAATATCACCGTTATACGCGACCTTGGCGTCTATAATGTTCATACTCTAAAACCTTTTACAATAAGTGCCTGGCGCGATAGTAAACTGCATCATAATCCATTTAGTTGAAATTGAATTGAACACAGACGTCGCGTGCCATAAACAAGAATATTGCGATGCGAAAACCGCTGTTAAAAACAAAAACAGATTTGTTTTCCACAACAATTTTAGTTATGATAAAAGGAAAATATGATGTCGCTTTTCTCACAAATTGTTTTTCAACTCGATAAGTTCAAAAATCTTTGAGAAAATTATGTATCTTTATATTCCTAAATTATTATTATTTTTGCTATATTCCTAGCAATTTTCTTGTAATTATAGTGTAGTAATAAACAATACCTTTTTTTTTCTTCTTTATGCAAACTTAGTGTAGGACTCCCTCTGGCTAGATAAGATGACGATATTCACAAGGTGACTGGCAGCGGTTCGATGAGGTGGACCGAAGATCAAGCCCAGTGGCGTGCCATAGGGGAGGCCTATGTCCAGCAGTGGACGTAAGAAAGGCTTCGGATGATGATGATGATGCAAACTTAAGACGAAGATTGATCCCCTTAGAGATCAGTAAATTTTGGAAAATATTTCTCAGCGGAATGCCTTATGTAAGTCAGAAAAACAGTCACTAATTTATGAAAAGTAAAGGCGTTTGAGCTGTGTGCTGATAGATGAGTCAGTCAATCAGTCAGTAACGGCTACTTTTTATGGATACAAATAATATATTATCCTAGTAATTATCGCTCTGAAAGGCACAGACTTCCTATCTCAGGAGTATTACATCATAGTCAATCGCATTTACGTATTACGCAATAATGGACTTTATTTCCTATAATAGCATTAGTGAAGCCTCCTTATTATAAATGGGTTAGCCAATAAATTATTTTATTATACCTCATTTATTAACGCCTAAAACACAGATCCCTACTTTCCCAAGGCTATCATTAAAGGCAGGTAACACTCACTGAAAACCAAGTTCTAGATCGCTAAAGATAATACATAAAAAAATTATGGCGACCTCAAAAAGAGTGTAAAAACAAACATAAAATATAACAAGTATAGCGACTGTAACTAAGATAATGAACAGAACACAATCCCGCCTTAATTATTAGCGACAGCTAACACGGCCAAAATAACTGTTTATATGTATTTTTAGAGTGCCACGAAATCATCCCACTAACATAATAAAACATTGGCGCTGGATGTATGTTTATCTGCGGAGCAAATCCAAACATTGCTGCAGTTTCATGTTTTTTCTACTGAAATACGTTCAGCGAAATTCGTATATTTTTTGTGAAGACAACGCGGTGAATGTTCTGGATGGTTACAAAATACCAATTTATTATTCAACTGATATTAAAAAAAATACTTATTTAACAATTGACGATAAAGCGGGAAATTCAAAATCCAATATACATAGATCATAGATACAATGATATTATGTTCTAAAATGACAGCACCACCAAAATTTATCTTGCTATAATTATTTTACAATGTCATTCTACGGGCATGCTGTTGTGTTATAGAAACAACAAAATAATAATGTTCTACTCTGGGTCCATGTCAATGTCTGTTCTATGTCTCTTTCGAAATTCTTTAAAAATTTGTTCAACGGTTTAAGTGTAAAAGCATTACATACAGACAATATTTTTTACTTCTAACATTGTTTTGGTTTCATCCTATCTGTAGTAATTTAAACTCCCTACTACCTATTGTTTTTTTATGTCATTCAAAAGCTATTAATTATTTTCTGTATTCCTATTTTCTGTAAATGGTGTACAATGAAGTGTTTATTTTATATGTCTATCAATCTTTTCATTAAATAAATGAGTTTAACCGTCACTAAAATTCTCATGACAGATAGATGCGCTAAAATATTTTCGGAATCTCTAATACACATTGTTAATAATATACCTTGAATAAACTTCTCTAAAAATGCAATGTTCTCTCTGCAGTTTTAGTTAAATATCAATCATATACAATTACGTATTATACTTTTTGTTGTAGTTTTAAGCAACATTTTCAAAAGGTTTGAAGCTGCCAATTCCTAGCGACACAACCTTTTTCAAGTACGTAATATTTTCATCAAGAATAGACGTGAAAGAAACGTTAAGCAAAACAAACACACAATACTTATTTCCTGCTATATTACTGCAAAAATAATTGCTTTTTGATCTCTCGAAGTTGCATTAAAATTTTAGACAAGCCGTTCCAGAATAAATATCGTTGAAGGGGAAAAGTGAATTGTTTCTTCAGAAATCAACACAGGAATACAGATTAATTCCCGCCACGAACACACATAAGCGAAAATAACATATGATAATCCAATTTGTTTCCGGCGTACGGACTCAATTGAATTGCGGTTTTGGTTACACGATCATTGGTTCGCAAAATGTTTTGTACGTAAATTGGGAAAGAATTTTAATACGTACGTTTTGGTGGTTTCGTGTATCTCTTGCTGTAGCTATCCACTTTGTATGACGAGGTTGCGTGGTTAAACATTTTGGGCACTACACTGCGCGCTTGTAGCAAACGGTATTAGGGCAGTCAAAGAGTTGCTTTTTGCGAATACTTTTAATATGTCCACGGCGTGTAAAGTCGGGTTGGAACTGAAATTGGCGGCTCCGCTCTCGGCACGCTGCGTTATTTTTGTTATCGTTCGCCGTAGGATTAATAAAAATATATATTCCTTCTTGTATGCTCTGCTCCGCAAAATGTAGACATAAAAATTACATTTACAATAAATATTCAGTGATGTGATTCGACTGCCTCGTGGTCTCGCGGTACAAGTATGTGCCATCGATGAAGTCCTGGGTTCGATTCACGGATCGGGCAAAGTGTTATTGGGTTTTTCTATTAGGAAATTCTCAGTAGCAGCACGGAGTCTGGAAATGTGCCCGAAAAACGGCAATAGGCTCGCCCCCTATTACGTGGGACTGATACATAGGCGGCGAAATCTGCTGCCTACCCCTTCGGGGAATACAGGCGTGAGTTTTCAGTATGTATTCAGTGATGTTTTGGAAATCAACGATTCCTAACATTTTTAGAGAATAATGAAGCTTAAAATGTTTGCTGCTTAGTAAAATTGTCACTTGGTTAGCTTTTTACTTTATTTTGTATTATTTATGCATTGTACTTTATTGTAATAAAGTACATATATGTAAATAAATAATTAAAATAATATTTATTAAAAGGCTCTCCAACAGATCAAAGTGTCTGTCGCTGTTTCACGGCAACCGACCATAAATGACTTATTTGCAATCTTTCTCTGACACACTTTTATTGGACCTTAACTGCACTTTCATTTTGATCTGTTTTCATTCTACTTGTTAAGAATAGTTTCACGTTACTTCCTGAAGTCTTTTAGGTTTTACCAAGTAAAACATACATACATACATAAACTCACGCCTGTATTCCCCGAAGGGGTAGGCAGACGTGCATTTCTGCACCCACATTTCGCCAGGTATGTATCAGTCCCACGTAATAGGGGGCGAGCCTATTGCCGTTTTTCGGGCAAATTTCTAGACTCCGGGCTGTTACTGAGAATTTCCTAATGGAAAAACCCAAAGTCAAAGTCAAAATATCTTTATTCAAATAGACTCTTACAAGTTCTTTTGAATCGTCAATTTTACACATCTTAATTTTTTAAACTATTGCCGCTTCGAAACGTGTTATAGCTGTGGAGAAGAAACGGCAAGAAACTCCCTCAGCAACACGACATGTCATTTTTTCTTTAAAAAAACAGCAATATAATTATGTCTTTTTTTCATTACATTATTTAAATTTTACATTATAAATGTCATAACGATACAAACTGTAGCAACAAAACAAAACTCCGATCAATTTACTTACTCCCAGGGCTTATTATCTTCAATAAAATCTGAAACTTTATAGTATGCTTTTTTGTAAAGCTTATCTTTAATTGATTTCTTAAACATTGTCAAGGGAAGCTCTCTAATAGCCTTCGGAAGTTTGTTATAGAAGCGTATACATTGCCCCATAAAAGAGTTATTAACTTTCCGGAGACGAGTTACGTGTTGAACGAGATTACATTTGTTCCTAGTATTTTTATTGTGTACATTACAAATTTTATTAAATTTATCAAGATTCTTTTGGACGTACATTAAGTTTTCGTATATAAACTGACAAGTGAGGGTAAGAATATTTATTTCCTTAAATTTTTCTCTAAGTGAAGCCCTGGGACCTAAATTATAAATAGCCCTAATGGCTCTTTTTTGCAAAACAAAAATAGTGTTAATATCCGCAGCGGCTCCCCACAAAAGAATACCATATGACATAAGGCTATGGAAATAGCTGAAATAAACCATTCTTGCCGTTTCCTCGTCAGTCAGACGTCTGATCTTTTTAACTGCATATGCCGCTGAACTTAATTTGCTTGCCAATTGTTGAATGTGCGGTCGCCACTGGAGTTTTGCGTCTACCGTAATTCCCAGAAATGTAGTAGACGCAACAGGATCCAGTTCTTCACCGTTAATTTGTACAGTGGTTTTTAATTGCTTAACATTGGGCATTGTGAATTTAACACATTTAGTTTTTTTCGCATTTAAAAGTAAATTATTATTATCAAACCACTGAACAACTTTACGAAGTGCATTGTTTACTTCGTCAAAATTATCGAGACGTCTTTTTACGTTAAATATAAGAGA
The DNA here is from genome assembly GCA_907164795.1 of Hemaris fuciformis. Lineage (NCBI taxonomy): Eukaryota > Metazoa > Arthropoda > Insecta > Lepidoptera > Sphingidae > Hemaris > Hemaris fuciformis. The sequence goes on from OU015440.1 coordinate 14,236,033, forward strand.
TGTATCATCCGCAAACAGCACTATATCGTTTTTATCCCCTACGTAGTAAGGCAAGTCATTAATGTACACAAGAAACAGAAACGGCCCAAGAATTGAACCCTGTGGGACTCCCATGGTAACCGACGATCCTGGAGAAAGTTCTCCATTAACGTCAACCCTCTGAACTCTGTTATTCAAATACGAAGTCAGAAGATTGAGAGCTCCGTTTCTAATGCCATAATGGTTAAGTTTCCTGACGAGAATGTCATGTTTGACACAGTCAAAGGCTTTGGACAAGTCGCAGAAAATGCCAATAGCATCTCGCGACTCTTCCCATGCCCTGAACACAGTTTTTAAAAGTTCAACCCCTGCATCGATAGTTGATCTACCCTTAGTAAATCCGAACTGTTTCCGATGAAGTAAGTTATTTTTATTGAAAAAGTTCAATAATTGATTAAGTATAATTTTTTCAAATAACTTACTAAGAGTTGGTAAAACAGAAACAGGTCGAAAATTTGAAGGGTCTGTGGTATCACCAGATTTAAAAAGTGGTATTACCTTACTAAGCTTCATCAGGTCAGGAAACACTCCAGATGCGACGCAACGATTGAACACAGCTGCCATGTGAGGTGCTATAATATCAATTATAGAGGATATAGTAACCACTGACATTCCCCACAAATCTTTAGTCTTTTTTTTATTAATTTCTTTAAAGGCCTTTAAAATATCATAATGACTAATTGCTGTAAATTCAAACGATGCATCACATTGAGGAACATTATCTTCAAGAAGTAACAAAGCAGACCTAGAAGACGACTGAAGATGTTGAGTAGTTACTATTGGAATATTGCCAAAAAATCTTTCAAATTCAGCGGCCACTTCAGTGTCTTTTGAAACAATGTCATTATTAACTTCTATACTAAATTCTTTGTGGTGTGCTGTGTGCCTTCCCGATTCAGAATTGATAATGCTCCAAGTGGCTTGTATTACATTCGGGGCTGATTTTATTTTATTTTTAAGATGCATTGATTTGGCAGCGGAACAAACTCGTTTAAAAACCTTAGAATATAATTTTACATAGGCAATAAAAGCCGGATTTTGGTTAAACATTCTTTGATTATATAAATCATACAATTTATTTCGGCTTTTAAATATACCAGTAGTTGCCCACTCACTAAATGTCAGACGGTTCTTCAAAGTAATTGTTTTTGATTTAAAAACTTTATTGTGTTCCATGTTTATATGACTAAATAAAGAACCATAAATTTTGTTGGGATCTTTATGAGAGGACAACTTAGGTATGTTTAGTTCCATATTTGTTTTAAAATAATTTAAGCGGCTAGCAGTAATAGGAACAAATGTAATACTTTTGCTTGATACTTTACATGTATGCAAAGGTAAAGACACCAACTGGCCACAGTGATCAGAATCAAAACTATTAATAATAGTACTTTCAATAACTTTAACGTTGGTAAAAATGTTATCTAGACATGTTGCACTTGTGGCAGTGATTCTTGTTGGCTCAAAGAATACATTTTTCATGTTATATGATTTAAAAAGATTTATTATGTTTATAGTTGCCTGTGAGTTTTCAAGTATATTTATATTAAAGTCTCCACAAATAATCACTCCCTTATTTGAATTACATGTTTTGTGCAAAGCGTCTTCCATGATTTCCATAAATGATAAAAGCAATGCACAAGGTGGCCTGTATACACTTAGAACAATAAACTGACCAGATTCAATACAAGCTATTTCTGCAACACGTTCAACAGAAAGTCTCACTATGTCAAGTCTTTCTTTAAATTTTATTGATTTATTCAAGATTATTAAGGAGCCTCCATGTATCATATTTGTTCTGTTGAATGTGCTAGCAACATGATGGTTGTTAAAGCTAAACATCAACTCATTGGATTTTAACCAATGTTCAGTTATACATAAAATATCAATGTTGTTTGAGTTCAGAAATAATTCCACTTCCAGTTCTTTATTTTTTAGTCCTTGTATATTTTGGTGTACCATGTTAATAGCCTGTTTATTATTGCTACAATTTATATATAATTTACTAATATAGCCAGAGTTTGTCTCTGTTGTCTTATGAACTAATTTAAATTAAATGTCTTATTATTCAGATTACTATAATCCGAATTTATATCAATCCGCTCAATAGAGCATAGTCTATTAGCCAAATTCTTGGCTGTTACTTTAAAATAATATGATAGCACATCTGCTATCTGTCTAAAACATAACTAACCAATAACACTTTGCCCGACCCGGGAATCGAACCCAGGACCTCTAGATCCCACGGCACATACTTGTACCGCGAGACCACGAGGCAGTCAGTACCAAGTAAAACAGTAATCATTAATCTATTAAACCTCATAGTTTAATGTTTTGTCACCCGCTTCACTATGGAGGGAAGTGGATAACTCTTTGTTTTCCAACTCCTCCTTTAACGTCTTTTTGATTAACTTCGTTGCGGGATTAAGACAAAAGGTCCCCTTAGATTCGCTGAGCTTCATTGCTCGGTCTCAATACTGTGTGTGCCGCTGTTGATCCTGGAGCACAATAGTTACAGTGGCGGGTGTGTGGTGGGATAGGGCCAAAAAATCAGTAATCTATTGGACCAATTTCTATAGTTACTTTAGTAACGTATGGAGAGAAGAGATCAACAAAGTAGTAACAATTTACCAATTCCAACACCAATATACGTAGTACAAAGAAACAATTAAACTGAGTCAATTGTTAAAATACAAATAAATATCTAACAATGAACACAAGAACACAAAGGCCATTAATTATAAGCTGTAATCGAGCAACAAGACCGTATTACCGTTTAAATTGAATAGAATTCATTGTTTATTTATTTCCGAGAGCAGAACCTCGAATGTAGCACCAACGGTACCAATTTTCTTGAGTGTTTGTTGTGCTTCCGTACTGTAATCTGTTATTATAGCAAACAATAAGTTTAAACATAAATGTTTAAAAGTCAAACAAATCCCTTAGTTCCATTGTTATTAAAATATAATAGATAAATACATTGTGATGACCTCGAGGCTTAGGCGTGCGGTCGAGAATTTCGAGGTCACAGGTTCAAACCCCAGGCACACACCTCTGACTTTTCGAAGTTATGTGTGTATTCACAATGAATTATCACTTGCTTTAAAGGTGAATGAAAACACCGTGATAAAACCTGCACACCTAAAAAGTTCTTAGGAATTTCTTAGGTGTGTAGTCCGCCAACCCGCGCTAGGCCAGCGTGGTGGACAAAGGCCTATACCCTCTCAGTAGTAGAAGAGGTCCGTGCCCAGCAGTGGGACGTATGTGAGCTGATGATGATGATAATGATGATTAAATTATAAAAATCCTAGGATATTAAATATGCTATACTGTAAGATTGTGGTTGTATACCATTAGGGTGACATAGTAATTGTGTGACCAAACTCTTTTCAGTAAAGAAAAAAATAGAAACAAGTGAGTCGAGATTCTCGACCGCGCGCTTAAACCTTGAGGCCATCACTTATTTCTTTTTTTTCTTTACTGAAAAGAGTTTGGTCACACAATTACTATGTCACCCTAATGTTAAACAACCACAATCTTACAGTCTACTAGTTATATCTATATTAACTTATTAAGGTCTATAAACAAAAACATATTCATATAGTTAACATAGCATTCTTGCTTCTTATGATTTTGAAGAATACTATTACATACTCCGATATTGTTTTCAAGGTTAGGAAGTAGTTTGCGCCTCCGGGTCTCGTTACGAACACATTCCACTAAAACATGATGAACATCCTCAATAATTTTGCACACAGAACAATTAGAATGATACACGTATTCACAATACCGATAAGATTAGGCGGAACTCAATAACGCCGAAACAGCCATTCGCTCAGGAGGTCCGTACGGCATAAACACTTGATCGGGCCGCCTCAGGCCGGTCGAGAGGCAATTAAACACCACGGTAAGTGCTGCCGAGTGCTGACAATTGCACGGATTAACGCGCACTATAATGCATCGAATTAGCTAGGAATGACGACGGATGGTTTCAGTAAGTTAAGTATTCTTGAACGCTTATAGTTGAGGAAACTTCGTGATTCTCGCATCGCATTAACGTCTGGGATTGTTAACTTTAGTGCCAGATGGTTGACTAGATAATTTAAATGCAGGGTTGTCCGTGGAATTCTTACTGATTTTTACCCACAAAGAAAAAAATACTTTAAGGTATCACACGGCAATAATAGTGTACTAGGCCATATCATCATCAGATCCGAGATTAATACTATTGATGAAGCGAGATGTAATGATAAAATGCAATGTTGATTCTAGTTATGGCAAAACCTAAATCATAATATTATACATATGTATGTATTTTGTTCATAGGATTGCGATTACATTTACACACCTGCCACATCTCTGCATCACCCAATGAAATGTGGCAGAAAAACGGCAATAGGCTCGCCCCCTATTACGTGGTACATTCCTATCAGATTTCTAGTCCGCTAACCCGCACTAGGCCAGCGTGGTGGATTAAGGCCTCAACCCTATCAATGGTAGAGGAGGTCCCGTGCCCAGCAGTGGGACGTATATACGCTGATTATGATAGATTTCTGGTGAAATGTGCGTGCTGAAATGTACCTCTGCCTACCGCTTCAGGGGATAGAAGAGTGAGGTTATATAGGTATGTATGAAAAGAATAACATGTAGTCTCGACACGAAAATGCTTGAAAGAGTTTGTGGCAGAAAATGGCCCCAACCCAGCATAGTAGTTTAGATTGCCTATCTCTAAAGTGTTGATTAATCTCGTTTCGCTCACCTGTACTGAAAAACACGTTGTCGATACACGCAAAAACCGTCACAAAGGGGAAACGAAACAATATCGGCGAATCGCGATGGAAATTTGTTCGCAATATTTTTTATTTCGAGCCCGTGGCTTGCCGAGCGGCGGGGCATTTTTGTGAATTAAAATATCACGCCTCAAATCACTGCGCGCCGCCGTGTGAAAACCAATATATACGACAACCATATACCACGGTAAGTGCGTATTTATGCGCGTGTGTAAAGCAGTTTCATAATAACAAATTGGTTAAAGCTATGCCCGTAATCATGCATTTTTGCTACGAGGCGTTATCCCGTGACAGATTTCGCCTTATTTACATAACTTGCGCCTGCATTCATGAAGGGTATTGTCGTATCTGGGACATATTTTCAGACTGCATACTGCTCTACAGTATTTCCTAATGGAAAAACGTAATACATACATACATAAACTCACGCCTGTATTCCCCGAAGAGGTAGGCAGAGGTGCATTTCTGCACCCACATTTCGCCAAGTATGTATCAGTCCCACGTAATAGGGGGCAAGCCTATTGCCGTTTTTCGGACACATTTCCAGAATCCGTGCTGTTACCAAGAATTTCCTAATGGAAAAACCCAATAACAGTTTGCCCGACCCGGGAATCGAACCCAGGACATCTAGATCGCACGGCACATACTTGTACCGCGAGACCACGAGGCAGGCAGGCAAAACGTAATACAAAGCCTGAAACAGTGCCCAAAATTATACAGTGACAAAAAAAATATCGTAGTTTCTTATACCACGCCGTTTTCTATCGCAAAAATTTTGTGTTATCAAACGTTTGACATTTTTTATTTTTATGGAAAAAAGATGACCGCAATGTCGGTCTTTCGTTATTTTTAACATAACCAAATGTTGATAAATCTACTGGAGCTGGTTCCGTGGCATTAGGTATAGAAACTAGATGTCTTAGCTTCGATTTACAGGCCGGAGACATTAGGATTTTCCTGGATTTTCATTACCACCACGGAGTCTAGAATTCGCCCAAAAAACGACCATTTTTTTTTTTTTTTTAATGGTAAAGGAGGCAAACGAGCAACTGAGCCACCTAATGTTAAGTGGTCAACACCACCCATGGACACCAACAATACCAAAGGAATCATCGGTGCGTTGCCGGCCTTTGAGAAAAATATAGGCTCTTTTCTTGAAGGTATACCATACGCAATACCTATTATATCGGCCTTCAATGCAGTTGTCAAAAAGTAGGCTCATAGTGCAAAAATCTCTGCAAATATTATCAGTCATATCGATGATAATATGTGCAGTTAAGAATCATGTAATCATGCATCAAAGTATTGCTACTTACATAGCTTCAGAAAATGAGATATGAAACTGTCGAACGAATTTGCCGATAGTTTACGAGAGACGTAAAGTTTAGACGCAGTAGCACCGCTTCGAGAAATCACATTGCTGTTACTTTTAAATCGGCCAGTAAACATTCAGTCGGCGTAGTATCATAAATTTTGTATCGGTCAATACGAAACATTGGGCCTCGCTCACACCACAGCTAGGTATGTTGAAGGTATTTTAAAGTTTTACAATTGAATCTATGGATAAGCAGTATACAATGTTCTACTAGATTTTATATATGCTGATTAGATATTATAGGAAGTGAAATTCCAGGAGGTATTTGATAACGATACTCGAACAAAAACTTGATTTTAGCTAATGTTAAAAATCCAAAAAATACTTCAGTGGATTTGGAATATTTTGATCTTAAACATTATTATTTTTTAAAACTAAATAAATTAATATTTCTTACAGTGATACCGTATAGAAGCACCTTTATAAATATACCTGCTGACGTTATAGACATAAGGTCGTGGATTATTTTACGACTGCTCCGAGCGCTGGTACATTACCAGACTAATCCGTCGATATAAACGCGAACTGGTCAAGACTTCTATAGCACTATTTTTACTCCCATACATCAGCCACGGATAAACTTCCAACTAAATAGTGTACAGGTACACACTATTGATTGTACACACTATTACACAACTTTATTACTTATAGACTGCCTCGTGGTCTCGCGGTACAAGTATGTGGCGAGCGATCTAGAGGTCCTGGGTTCGATTCCCGGGTCGCGCAAAGTGTTATTGGGAAATTCTCAGTAGCAGCATGGAGTCTGGAATTGTGCCCGAAAAACGGCAATAGGCTCGCCCCCTATTACGCGGGACTGATACAAAACTGGCGAAATGTGGGTGCAGAAATGCACCTCTGCCTACCCCTTCGGGGAATACAGGCGTGAGTTTATGTATGTATGTATGTATTACTTATTGCTCATACCATCGCATCAGCTTCCGTCACATTTTCATAATTCAGGTCAGATCAGTAAACTTTGCATCAGTAGTCACGTGAAAATTAATATTTAAAACGTACAGGATGTATAAAGACTGTGATCGAAAACTGAGACAGGCTATAGCTACGGTGAAACAAATCCCGACAAAAAATAAAAAAATACGTTTTCCTTACAACCACGAGAATTAAATGTATTAAACCCTCAATATAATAAGGCCAGTAGCTCCACCAACATTAACAGCCCAAGGAGTCAGTAGCGTGAAGAATGCCGTGCTCAATACGCCGAAGCCTAAAGAATATTTCCCTCCAAACCTCTCAGCCAACATTCCACCAGGCAGGTGGGTCACTATGTAGCCGTAGTAGAAGGCGCTGAGAATGATCCCTTGTGTCTCTTCATCCCAGTCGAACCTATTAGCATCCTGGAAGAGAATCGTAACATTAGTAAAGCAAAGTGGGTTGATAACAGAATTAAGGAGTACAAGTAGTACTCGTATATATATTTAAGAAAGCACTCTAGTAAGTCACCATTAGTTTTTGTTACATCTCTGTAACATTCTCGAAAAAATACCATTAATAAATCGTCACTTCACGAGCCCTGGACTTCTCTTTCTGCAACCTGTCTCAGCACCTGTCAGCTTAATTTGCAATTATGATACATGATACGTGAGTCTCCTACTGCTTCTATTATTCTCTGTTACTGGAATTTCTATATGGTCGTAAATTGGGGCAAAAATTTTATTAATTTAACGGTGAAGAAAAACATCGTGATAAAACCTGCACACCTAAAAAGTTCTTAGAAATTTCTTAGGTGTGTAGTCCGCCAACCCGCACTAGGCCAGCGTGGTGGACTAAGGCCTAAACCCTCACGACACGGCCTCCTCTACAACTGAGAGGGGTTTTAGGCCTTAGTCCACCACGCTGGCCTAGTGCGGGTTGGCGGACTACACACCTAAGAAATTCCTAAGAACTTTTAGGTGTGCAGGTTTCATCACGATGTTTCCCTTCACCGTTAAAGTACGTGATAATTCTTTGTGAATACACACATAACTTCGAAAAGTCAGAGGTGTGTGCCTGGGGTTTGAACCCGCGACCGTCGAGATTCTTGACCACGTGCCTAAACCTCGAGGCCATCATGATGGTCAATGGAATTTATATATGGTTGGTCATAATGGTCTTAAATTGGGGCAATAATTTTAAATGTTATATTTAATATTTTATTAAGATGGTGGCTCTATTTATTTATTCATACGTTCAATTTGAAAAAAGAGCAACCCATTTTACGTCTATGTCCATATCAAAACACATCCAATTCAGATCATTAGTAAGTTCAAGTTTAGATAAACAAAAGTACAAAACTTTCTTCATTATATTTGTCTATTCGTCCTCGACAATCCAAGCCAAATCTAGAAACATTGATAGAACTTTAATATTGATGTGTGCTTTTAGAACCAAAAAATGCGCCACTAAGCATTTGTGTAAAATCATTAAATTTTATTTTTCAGAGAGAACAGACTTAGCCTTTTACGTCACAATTATTCAAAGTAAAATTTGAAACAATATTAATGAGGCCACATTTAAAAGAATATTTTCAAAGTATAATTATCCTTAGATTAATTCATAATAATTTGCATGGCTGTGTTGATCCAGCATTAGTTAAAACATAGGCAGTTTCGTTTAAAATCACAATGGAATAAGATCCAGGCAAAAATAACAACTTTGAAATGAAGTCAAGGCCTACAAGGTACCTTCATTTAGATGCGATTTCGGAATTTGCACCTGTACCCGCTTCTTCTAGACCTTGCTTACCACGTTTGCCTACCCATAGAAGGAACTTGGCGCTGATGGGAACATTAGACTCCATATTACCATCTTACTTGGAGTCTAGTCGGGATCTAATTGATACGCATTCGATGTTGTATTGTGCAGCTGTCGCAGCTTGTCGTGTGGCTAATGTGAAATTTTTAAATCAAGTTAGAACCACACCCAAAGTTGTGACAGTACCAGCTTGGCAACGTAGGATCGAACATCGTATCGATTGGGCCCGAACTCTCATCAGCAAGCTAGTTTGCTTTAAGGAGGGTAATAATAGGCCAAAGATTATGCGTGTTGTGACGCAAGCCTTCAATGAAGTCAAGGCCTACAAGGTACCTTATTATTATAGGAATAATAGTAACTTAATTAAACATAAATAACTATTATATCAAAATTCCGCTGCGATACATTTTTAAACTCTATCCTACTAAAGATTTACTCGTATAAACGGATATATCCAGTAATATCACGCCAAATTATAAATCTAAAAAAAAAACATTTATGACTGCCTCGTGGTCTCGCAGCATAAGTATGTGCCGTGTGATCTAGAAGTCCTGGGTTCGATTCCCGGGTCGAGCAAAGTATTGTTGGGATTTTCCATTAGTAAATTCTCAGTAGCAGCACGGAGTCTGGAATTGTGCCCGAAAAACAGCAATAGCGTCGACCCCTATTACGTTGGACATTAGTACTATTACTCGTACTTGGGTGCAGAAATGCACCTCTACCTACTCCTACGGGGAATGCAGGCGTGAGGTTATGTATGTATGTATCATTTATGAAAGTCATGCTGACTTAAGTTACTACTAAATATAACTTTAAAAAAAATTGTCATGAGTAACTAAAGTCAACATGACTTCTTGGCTCATTGGCAAAGTAGGGTACACAGAAACCGCACACACGCTCTATATAAGGCCACTTTTATCTATTATGTACACGTCTATTTAAACTCAACGAGCAAAGTGAAGCAAAGGGTGCGAAACAGGTCGCCACAGTCCGACGACCATAATTTCTCATCTCATTAAGCCCCTACATCCTCGCGCGTCCTGGATGAGCATTGGACCTCGTTAAATGCACCCTTTATGTACCTTTATATAGACACGATCTGGAGTAGCCTGGCGTTTCAGCTCGCTTCGTTCGTTGGATGCACGATGCTAAAATTAATTTACGGATATTTAAAAAAAAAAAATTTCTTTGGGTCTACTAAACAATGTTGCGTCGCCTTGATAATCTACATAAACAGAGTAGCAGGGTTTGTCGTGCTGATTGTCACAATTATGTAGGAAATCATCTCACATCTTGAAATATAAATAAATACACCCAACAATCACATACATAGTTCTGACCCCACACTAGGATACAAGTCCTGTGTCGTGGGTATCAGAAACTAAGAGAGACTTTTCGGTCTCACAAACACCCAGACCCGAAACAAATATTTGTGGATCACACAAACATTTGTCTCGGTGCGGGGATCGAACCCGCAGCCTCTCGTTTCGCAAGCTGGTGTCTAGCCAAGTGCGCCACGGGGCTGTCCTCTTGGTACCGATTTTCACAAACCATGAGAACTCCTTAACAGTTTTATATCGAATTATATAAAAATTGATAGTAATCAATATTTTTTTAAATCGATTAAGTCATTTACTTATCAATATGCTAAACATCTCTATTAACTATAATAAAGTCATACACAAATAGTAACACGCAGTCGAATCAAATACAAAGCGCATCGTAGTGCCATCAAAAAGTCATCGAGCAAATATAAGCGGTGGAAGTGCATGTTAACAGCTCTTGAGCCCCCGCTGGCAAACAATTGAGACCGCAAACCAAGGATTTGTACACCAGAACGCATTGTAAAGGGATCGATTAGCTGTGTAGTAGTGATGTGCTGCGGTGGGAATAAGATTACGATTGTTTATGGTAAACCAGAGACTGAAGAGCAAGATTTTGGCTTGGAAGTGATTGGAGAAACTTATGTTAAATGTAAGAGGCGTTGCCAGAGGCAGGGGCGAGTTATATTACTAAAAACGATTTAAGCCTGACTATGCGTGACGTACATATCATATAAGTAATAAATTTAAATTAAGGAAATTATAATTAATTCTGACGTCACGACTAGGGCATCGAAACTCGGTTCAATTTTGAAAACCCGGGTTTTCGGGTCTAAGAGTAATCAAAACCCGGGTAGACCGGTTTTTTCGAGCATTTCGATCTTTTTATTGTATGTTTTTTTAAATACACAAATCTGCGTTTATATATCGATTTCCTACAATGAGTACAAAATATAAAGGATGAGGAAGAATTTAAAAAAATGAAACAGTACTTTACAAATTGCAAAAAAAAATATTTTACTTTTAATGTTTAAAAAAGTGCTAAAGATTTATTTTTTCTTCAGAATATCTTAAAACTTTGTAAGTAATCTTGTCTTTTTTAAATCACAAACTTGCATAGATTAGTTTTAACATTAAATGAATTATTTTGGTAACGTTCACTTATTGTATTTAAAAGCCAATAAAAATAACATCTTCAAAAGATATTTTTGTAGTATCACAAATAATTTTAACATTAATAAAACTCTTCTTCCCATTAACAATTAAGTAACGAATAGTTCTAGACTTCTATTCTACTCCATCCAATCCATCAGCCAATGGAAGTCCACTGCTGGACATAGGCCTTTCCCAATGACTTCCACAGGGACCTGTTGGAAGCAGCCTGCAACCAGCGACGTCCCGCGACCTTTACTAGGTCGTCTGACCACCTTGTCGGAGGACGTCCTACGCTGCGCTTTCCGGTACGTGGCTCGAGAACTTTTTGGCCCCATCGGCCATCAGTTCTCCGCGCTATGTGCCCGGCCCATTGCCACTTCAACTTGCTAATCCGCTGGGCTATGTCGACTACTTTATTTCTCCTACGGATCTCCTCATTTCTGATTCGATCTCGTAGGGAAACCCTGAGCATAGCCCGCTCCATAGTTCGTTGAGTGACTCTGAGTCGTCTAATGAGGCCCATAGTGAGAGGCACATTCGACATGATCTTCGTCTTTTTTTTTTTATAGCCTATACTAGATCCCACTGCTGGGCAAAGGCCTCCTTCTTCTTCTTCCACTCCTCTCTATTTTGTGCTATGGTACGCCACTCCTTCTCAAAGGCGTCCAGGCTGTCTCTCCAGCGCATTCTCGGTCTGCCACGCTTTCGGCGGCCCTCACATGGTATCCAATTAGTGGCGGCTTTCGCCCATCGGTCGGGATCCATCCTGCAAAGGTGGCCGGCCCAGTCCCACTTCAGCTCAGCGGATCTTTTGCCCACATCAGTCACCCGAGTTGCGGAGCGCAGGTCGATGTTTCTTACATGATCTTTAAGCTTAATTCCAAGCATGCTGCGCTCCATCGATCGTTGACAGACAGTTAGTCTGGACATCTGGCTTTTAGTTAGGGACCATGTCTGGGAACCGTAAGTAAGGACAAGCAAGACACACATGTCGAATAACTTTCGTTTAAGGCAGGTAGGTAAATCGCTCTTGAAATATTCTTTAAGGGCCCAGTAACTCTTCCACGAATTCTGTATACGTCTTTCGACCTCCTTATCCTGAGAATTCTGGAACGCCACAACCTGACCTAGATATGTGTGGTCGTCAACATAGTGTATACACTGCCCATCAACGGTAACGGTTCGTCTTGTCCATGTTTATTTTAAGACCCACCTGTTGAAAGACTCGATTGAGGTCTTCGAGCATAGTGCTAACTGCTAAGGTCTTCCAGCGATTCTGCCAAGACTACAATATCGACGGCAAACCGAAGATGTGTGATATACTCGCCGTTGATGTTGATGCCGAATCCTTTCCACTGCAAGAGCTTGAAGGCGTTTTCCAGCGCGGCAGTGAACAGTTTCGGAGATATGACATTTCCCTGTCTCACGCCTCTTTGTAATAGAATAGCCTTCGTGCTCTGACCTTGTACTCGGTCCGACATGGTGGCGTTGCTGTATATGCCTTTCAACACCTCGATGTACCGATAGTCTATGTGGCACCGCTGGAGAGACTAGCACAGCCCAGGCCTCGATCGAATCAAAGGCTTTCTCATAGTCCACAAACGCTAAACACAGCGGCAAGTTATATTCCTCGGCTTGTTGTATAACTTGCCGAAGCGTATTGTTGTGGTCTATGGTGCTAAAGCCTTTTCGGAAACCGGATTGTTCGGGAGGCTGGAAGTCATCAAACCTGCGTTCGAGACGATTAGTGATGACCCTCGAAAACAACTTATAGACATGGCTCAGGAGCGAGATGGGCCTGTAGTTCTACAGCAAAGTGTTATCACCTTTTTTGAAGAACAGTACCACCACGCTCCTGCTCCATGTTTCTGGCGTTGAGAACTCGAGGAGAACGTAATTGAGGAGCTTCTGAAGACTTTAAGTACCGGCGTTCCGCCCGCTTTCAGAAGCTCTGAAGTGATTCCGTCCTCACCCGGCGCCTTGTTGTTCTTAAGTTGCTTCAGGGCCATCTCAATCTCACACAGGCTGATGTCCGGGATATCATCGCTGAAGTGGTGGATCAACTCGGCTCGCGGGTCTTCGGCCGAGCTAACAGTCGGTTCGGCAACCGAGGTGTAAAGCTGTCCGTAGAACCTTTCGATCTCCCTAAACACCTCTGCCCTCGTCGACGTTACGTGTCCTCCCCGATTCTTCGGACTTCCGACAACCCCAGAATGTCCCAGTGTAACCCGCTCAATTCTTCTTCCAGTTCGACAATCTTCTCGTCTGTCCTCAACGTGCGTATGTTGTGTGTTACCAGGGCCAGTCGTCGTCGGGGGTGGTAGCCGGGGCCAACCCGGGGATTCTTAGCACCCCCTGCCCCGCCGTAACCATGGCCGCTACCGTAGCCAGGAATAGCGGGGCTGCCGGGAACTGGGGGCCTGGTCCTGGTTTCACTCATTTAGAGGTTTTGTCAATACTCGCCACGCTTGGCAGGCGGGTTGGCGAGCGCAGGAGGGGACTCGCGTTGATGACGCTACTGCCCGTCATCAACCGGGGGAAGGGAATAGGGTTTATGGGTAGAGGATGACATGGGAAAGGAAATCACACATACTCCACACTTCATCCCATTCATGTCTTGAGATGGACGCGCGCGTTCCATTTAACTTGCATGGCTTGTTTTATTGCTAGGAACGTAGCAACGAAGCTACTGTTTACGTAATAAATAATAATTTATCAAAGCGTGTTTTTATTCCATTTACTTACTTATTATTGCATTCGAAGTGGATTAAACTTAATAAATAACAAAAACAAAAGTATTAAAAAAAAACCCGAAAAACCCGAGTTTTAAAAATCAAACCCGGGTTTTTTTGTAATCCTCAGAACCGGGAAAACCCGGGTTTTTTCGGTCCGGGTAAACCCGGGCTCAATGCCCTAGTCACGACTCTTGACGGCACGTGACGTGAGCAGAATTTTAAAAGTAAAATCAGATTAAATTAAAATAAATAAAATAAAATAAATACCTCTCTCGACTCTGTCTTGACCGTACGCGACGTAATCAAAAAAAAACTACTACTGTCACTATTCTACATTCTTAAAATTTAAAACAAACTTTTTCTGAATAACTTTTTGGTGTCGGTGTGCGCGCGCATCGTAAAAAATCACTTTCATCATTTTTCCCTAACGCGCCAAAAGAAGTATAACTTCAAAAACGTTATTTTGGTATATGTACCGTGTAAACATCCATATGCATTTATTAAAAAGCGGTTATTTCAATATTACAAACAGACACTCCGATTTTATTTATTTGTATAGATGTATAGATTGTAGAAACTCAATACTATCCTAGTAATCGCGCTCGGGAACGCTACATCTCTTAATTTTACCGCAGAACTAGTGAAGCATTTATCAAACATCATTCATTAACCAAACGTGATTCGGTTCATCACTGGCCCGCACACAAATGGGGATATACTCGTAGAGGCAAAACTACGAATTGGCTATGAAATCCGGGTCATCTCATCAATTACCCGTACCTATGCACTCGAGATTTTGTAGCTAGCTAACCAATCAAGGCACCAGGGGCCCGTTTACATAGGCCAGATTTGTGTAAATTGATGTTTCAACAGGACGCTTGCATATGGGATACGTGGCAAGGTTTTTGAGTGCGATTAGTACCACAGAGAGATGATCTGAAGTCTGATGATGATGATGATCTGAAGTCGTGATGGTCTCGAGGTTTAGGCACGCGGTCGAGAATTTCGGCGGTCGCGGATTCAAACCCCAAGCACACACCTCTAACTTTTCAAAGTTATGTGTGTTTTAACAATGAATTATCACGTACTTTAAAGGCGAGAAAAAACATGGTGAGGTAACCTGCACACCTAAAAGTTTTTAGGAATTTCTTAGGTGTATTGTCCGTCAAAGTAGTGAAAAGTAAAGCAGTGATGGCCTCGAGGTTTAGGCGCGCGGTCGAGAATTTCGGCGGCCGCAGGTTCAAACCCCAGGAACACACCTCTGACTTTTCGAAGTTATGTGTATATTCACAATGAATTATCACTTGCTTTAACGGTGAAGGAAAACATCGTGATAAAACCTGCATACCTAAAAAGTTCTTAGGAATTTCTTAGGTGTGTAGTCTGCCAACCCGCACTAGGCCAGCGTGGTGGACTAAGGCCTAAACCCTCTCAGTTGTAGAGAAGGCCCGTGCCCAGCAGTGGGACGTATAAGGGCTGATGATGATGATGATGATGATGACTGTCTGTCAACCCGCACTAGGCTATAGATAGGAGGGACCATGTATAGGTCGGTGTGTTTCGTGTTTACTAGATGACATATTGAAGAATATGGATGTAATTTAAATTTAAGTTCAATGGAATGGACTGAGATGTACCTGATGTTCTATCTAAAAAAAATTATAACATTGGGCCGGGCGGAGCTGGGGTGAAGGCCTAGTATTAAATAATCGTAAATTTAATTAGTTTCCAAGAAACCCAAAAGCCTTTCTACACATCATACCCTGTCATAATAAGCTAATATACGGGTGAACACAACATGCCCTAAGGGATTTCGAACCAAAATACCTACTGGCTTGCGGTTTGTCTGTCTAGAGACAATAATTTACTTCATTAGAAGCTTTGGTGAAAGATGTCAGTACCTTGTTTTTACGATTTTTTATACAATACAAAACTCTCTTTTTCTTCTTTTTGACCTCCTCGTGGTCTCGCGGTACAAATATGTGCCGTGCGTTCTAGAGGTTCTGGGTTCGATTCCCGGTTCAGGCAAAGTGTTATTGAGTTTTTCCATTAGGAAATTCTCAGTAGCAGCGCCGAGTCTGCAAATGTGCCCGAAAAACGGCAATAGGGGCTCGCCCTCTGTTACTTGGAACTGATACATATCTGGTGAAATGTGAGTGCAGAAATGCACCTCTGCCTACCTCTTCGGGGAATACAGACATGAGGTTAGGTATGTAATTACCCAAAAAAATATTTGTAGAGAACATCGGGGTGTGAAGGTTTCCTTACGATGTTTTCCTTATATCTTACCTATGATATGAAAAAATAATAATATTGATGATTGTAAATGAGCAGTGATGGCCTCGAGGTTTAGGCGCGCGGTTGAGAATTCCGGCGGTCGCAGGTTAAAACCCCAGGCACACACCTCTGACTTTTCGAAGTTATGTGTGTATTCACAATGAATTATCACTTGCTTTAACGGTGAAGGAAAACATTGTGATAAAACCTGCACACCTAAAAATTCTTAGGAATTTCTTAGGTGTGTAGTTCGCCAACCCGCACTAGGCCAGCGTGGTGGACTAAGGCCTAAACCCTCTCAGTTGTAGAGAAGGTCCGTGCCCAGCAGTGGGACGTATTTGGGCTGATGATGATGTAAATAAATCATAGTTTCACTGTATATTGAATTTGATCGGTTCCGCCAATATAAATATTAGCCCGGTTCGGCAGGGTTAGAAATTGGACGGCCGCGTGTTGTGAGCGGTTTATGCGGCACACACCATGTGTAATTGTTTGCAGTAGCCCGCTGCAAATCCTAAATGAGTTATTGGATTGTTTACAGTGTTATTTGTGGTGGTTGTTGCTGGCCTAAGTAGATTAGCGGAATAATCAAAATGAACGACGGTGATGAAATATAATGCCGTATAAGTTTATTTATTTATTTAAAGGAACATTCACATATTTTAGTAAATCCTCAATGTATGTGTCCAGCAAAATAATTAATAAATCAATATAATCACTAGGTGATGATAACCGTGTGTAATTATTACCAAGAAAGTTTTAGCAGAGCTATCTCTTGGAACATTTATCAAACATTTTTTGTCCTTTTTAGTATAGAGAATAAGAATTTCTTTGCATTTGAAAACAAGATATTAAAGAAATATAAAAATATAAGAATATTATTTCTTCAAATTCGATACTGTCAATTGCCTTATAAATTGGTTACAAAACGACAATAAAATTCGACTGAGTACAAGACTGCATTGCCGCGAAAGTACAGTACAATTTTGAGCTTTCAATGAACGATGGCAAGATTATATCAAAGCCACGTAAATGGTAGTCACTCTGTGCCAGTATAAAAAAGGAATAAAACATAACACCCCGGGACACAAATAAAAACAGCATCTGCTTGATGGAGAAAACGTCAAACACACAACAATAAACGTGCTATAAAAAGCGCAATGTAAAGCGAATTGTGTTTAGTCGGAAATATCGCATTCATATCCTTCACTATATAAATCACAAACAGTTCTTAAGACGTCAGTCCATAATACGGGCAAATCGTAAACAAAAATTCTCGCTTATATAAAAAGGCAGTGAGTGAAAAGAGTAATTTTCTCCTCCATAAAAACAGTTACTCTGTTATTTATGGTGATACCGCAATCTATACAAGGGATTTCGCCCGGGGCAGAGCATTAACGATTATCCGGGGCTTCTCCTACAAAGAAATATTACTTTGACAAGTAAATTCCGTGTAGGTATTTCTTTTCACGCTCATTGGAGCGGCGATCGATAGCCCTCCCTTTTTCTATTAAAATTTTATTCTTGATATCTTAAGATCAGTTGTGGAATCAAAAATATCTTGAGCCTAGAAATTAGTCGTTTTACTGATGGCCATGGCTATGGCTCTATTATAAAAGTCATTTGACCTCTGCTGTTACAACATGAAATTTTTACCGTAATTCTTTTTTTTTTATATCTAAACACAAATACTAAATTCAAATATACAAACTTGAGAGCTACTTAAAACAAGGAAAATAAAAAAGAACTAATGTCTTAGACACACTTACAGGTGACGAACCTGTAGTAAAATTAATAATCACACGTATTCTAGTTAGTGAATAGGATCAATACGAATGAATGTTTATTAAAATAGTGAAAATGGTCGGTCTCGTGGCATAATTGTATAATCTATTTAAAAGTAGGCTTAATAACATACATATACATATAGTTATTAAAATCCCTTTAAAACAAATTACTGAATATCCATTCAATAATAAATAATAAATCTAAGAATTTAATATTACGATATTACACAAACAAAACAAAATAATAAAAATGAATGAAATCGTTAAGTATATTAATAATAAAATTATTGCGTTGAATATTTGAAACAAGAATATGCTTTGGATAACATAGAGAATTAACTTTTATTTCCATTGTTACTATCCAGATCTACCAGGATAACAGAGAGATATAAGAACTAGTTTGTATGGTATACTCAGTGCATTGCCATCCTATACGGGTAGAAAAGAGAAGCGACCGCAGTCAGTTCCGCGATACTATCGTGAGCACGCGACACGGCTCGTGATTTGCATACGTAATGTTTGCGTTCACGCTTTTTTGCAACTCCTCGCGCCGCGGGACAATTTGCAGCCTTTGTATTGGGTTAAATTATTTTCACTTCTGTAAATAAGGGAATATTGAATTTTGTACAAAACGGTTTTTATTTCTCTCTCTCTCCCTTTTTTTTACAACTAAGAGGGCCAGCCTTAGTCCACCACGGCAGCCTAATGCAAGTTAGCGGACTACACCTAAGGAATTCCTTAGAATTGTTACGTGTGCAGACTTCGAAACTTTGCGTACACAGCCTATAAGCCCAATCCGGCAAAACGAGCACGTACTTGTGCCGCGAGACCACGAGGTAGTCGGTTAGTGTATTAATATTATAAAAAAATAATTAATATAATTATTGTAAACAACACAATATATACAGAATCAAACATAATATAATCACTCGATGCATCAAGTTTTTTTTCTTTCATAATAACATATCTGTCTCTTTGTAAAGCATCTTATCTTCAAAACAAATCCCCTGTGGCACAATAAGTTACACACTAGAAGAGGGAGGCCGAGGCTTCGATCCCCGCGCTGAGACTGAAGTTTATGTATGAGCCACTCTATTTCTGTCGATTAGACCGAAACTCTCGCCTAGCTTTTGATACCCACAAAGGCCGGCAACGCACCGATGATACCTCTGGTTTAAGATCAGGTAGCTCGCATGCACGTTTGCCCCATATCCCTTAAAAAAAAATACTTATACTGTGCCCTTCTCATATAAACCGAAATAACACTAGCTCACCTCGAAAAGCGCCACTGCAAAATTATGCCAGTAACAGATTGGCATATCATTGGCATAAACAATGAATGATCTAGAAACCCAACCTGCATGTATTAGCGATGCAGCTATGATACAAATTAATAAACTAGCAATGCAAATAGCTTAGCACGAGGGAGGCGGCGAGGCATTTCAATGAACACCCCACTCTGTCCATAATGCAGCAGTCCGGTTCATTTCATTTCGCCTTTCGACGCTGCCTGTTGTGAATAGAATCCGAATTACTTGAAAAATTCTTCGAGTGCATTCCCGACGGGAGTGGCGTTGCTTCGTACAAATTGTTCTACAGAATTGGCAAATATTAAATTTACTCTATGCATAATGTATTTAATTATTTGCAGTGAAGTGGAGATGATTCGAATTAATTCTTATGTACGTGAACGTGCATTGTGTCATATTTGCAAGTATTGTTTTGATGCATACCAATACATTATTTCTCGTAAAAAAATGTAACTTTTAATTACCACGTACTTTAACGGTGAAGGAAAACATCGTGATGAAACCTGCACACCTAAAAATTCTTAGGAATTGCTAAGGTGTGTAGCCCGCCAACCCGCACTAGGCCAGCGTGGTGGACTAAGGCCTAAACCCTCTCAGTTGTAGAGGAGGCCCGTGCCCAGCAGTGGAACGTATATGGGCTGATGATGATGATGATGATGATGTCTTGTTCTAGAATTACAGTAACAATTAAACAAAGGACAGTTATCAAACAATATTTGTTTCGGTGACTGGGATTGTTAAAGGCTAAATACCAACTTCCACTTGTCTCTTCATTCCTACATATATCTAATTTGTTTTCTTAATCTAGTGTGGACTTTAATTTTAAAAATGGATACTTGTCACTTATTCATTATCAACATTATTAAGTAAGTCAATTCCACGTTAAATTTGTCCCTAAAAAAATAAGATGAGCCAATACTCCAGCAATTTTTGCGGTCATTTAAAAATAATCTGTGTTTTAAGACAGATAAGTACAATTCTTTATACAGGCTGTATTCAGACCGTGATTAGAAACTAAGGCAGGTAATAGCTAAGGTGATTACAAACCCGTTGGCGTTAAAAATTAAAATTAAAATTATATAATAATAAAAATAAATGTATGTGATTGTTGGGAAATGTTCATTTTTTTTATTTTTTGTCGGGATTTTCATTAACGCCAACAGGTTTGTAATCACCTTAGCTATTAACTGCCTTAGTTTCCGATCACAGTCTGAATACACCCTGTATATTAACTAAAGAACTAAAATCATATTGAAAAGTCTGAGATCTGAATCCAATCCAATCCAATCCATCAGCCAATCGAAGTCCACTGCTGGACATAGGCCTCTCCCAATGACTTCCACAGGGACCTGTTGGAAGCAGCCTGCATCCAGCGACGTCCCGCGACCTTCACCAGGTCGTCTGACCATCTTGTCGGAGGACGTCCCACGCTGCGCTTTCCGGTACGTGGCCTCCACTCGAGAACTTTTTGGCCCCATCGGCCATCAGTTCTCCGCGCTATGTGCCCGGCCCATTGCCACTTCAACTTGCTAATCCGCTGGGCTATATCGGTTACTTTAGTTCTCCTACGGATCTCCTCATTTCTGATTCGATCTCGTAGGGAAACCCCGAGCATAGCCCTCTCCATAGCTCGTTGAGTGACTCTGAGCCGTCTAATGAGGCCCATAGTGAGAGGCCACGTCTCAGTGCCGTATGTCATCACTGGTAACACACAACTATCGAAGACTTTCGTCTTCAGGCACTGAGGTATTTTGGACGAGAAGACGTCGCGTAGTTTCCCGAACGCTGCCCAACCGAGTTGGATTCGACGATTGACCTCTCTCTCGAAGTTGGACCTGCCTAACCGGATATTCGTCTACAACTTCGAGAGTCGAGCCCCCAACTGCGATCGGGGTGGGCACAACATGGACATTCGACATGATCTTCGTCTTGTCCATGTTCATTTTAAGACCCACCTGTTGAGAGACTCGATTGAGGTCTTCGAGCATAGTGCTAAGGTCTTCCAGCGATTCTGCCAAGACGACAATATCGTCGGCAAACCGAAGGTGTGTGATATACTCGCCGTTGATGTTGATGCCGAATCCATTCCACTGCAAGAGCTTGAAGGCGTTTTCCAGCGCGGCAGTGAACAGTTTCGGAGATATGACATCTCCCTGTCTCACGCCTCTCTGTAGTGGAATAGCCTTCGTGCTCTGATCTTGTACTCGGACCGACATGGTGGCGTTGCTGTATATGCTTTTCAACACCTCGATGTACCGACAGTCAATGTGGCACCGCTGGAGAGACTCTAGCACAGCCCAGGTCTCGATCGAATCAAAGGCTTTCTCATAGTCCACAAACGCTAAACAAAGCGGCAAGTTATATTCCTCGGTTTTTTGTATAACTTGCCGAAGCGTATGGATGTGGTCTATGGTGCTAAAGCCTTTTCGGAAACCGGCTTGTTCGGGAGGCTGGAAGTCATCAAACCTGCGTTCGAGACGATTGGTGATGACCCTCGAAAACAACTTATAGACATGACTCAGGAGCGAGATGGGCCTGTAATTCTTCAGCAAAGTGTTGTCACCTTTTTTGAAGAACAGTACCACCACGCTCCTGCTCCATGCCTCTGGCGTTGAGCCCTCGAGGAGAACGGAATTGAAGAGCCTCTGAAGGACTTTAAGTACCGGCGTTCCGCCCGCTTTCAGAAGCTCTGAAGTGATTCCGTCCTCACCCGGCGCCTTGTTGTTCTTAAGTTGCTTCAGGGCCATCTCAATCTCACACAGGCTGATGTCCGGGATATCATCACTGAAGTGGCGGATCAACTCGGCTCTCGGGTCTTCGGCCGAGCTAACAGTCGGTTCGGCAACCGAGGTGTAAAGCTGTCCGTAGAACCTCTCGATCTCCCTTAACACCTCTGCCCTCGTCGACACTACGCTGCCGCCCTCCGTCTTCAGCCTAGACAACTGTCTTTGCCCAATAGACAAGTCTCTTGCAAACACTTTGGAGCCTCCGTTCCGCTCAATTGTCTCTTTAATGCTCACCGTATTGTGAGCACGGACATCGTGTCGCAAGGACTTCCAGATCCGTCTATTGAGCTGACGATATGCTTCGGCGTCCTCGGAAGACTGCAGCGCCATAGATCGACGTTCGGCCATAAGGTCAAGAGTGTGGATCGAGAGTTTTTGAGGTCTATCTCTACGGCGAGGTCTAAAATGCTTAGATCCCACCGTATGGACAGCTTCTACCAAACCACTGTTTAACTCGTCCACTGCAAGGTTTTCTTCTAGACAATCAAAGCGATTTCGAAGCTCGAGTTGAAAGCTCTCGGGGTTTTGGATATGAGCGCGAGTAGGTCGGAGCGTAGACTTCATCATGCGACGCCTTTCTAGCTGGACGTTGATATTCAATGAGCCTCTAACCATTCGGTGATCACTGCCGGTTTTCACCCTGTTGATCACAGAGACATCATTGAATATCCGTCTATTCGTCGTCAAGATGAAATCTATCTCATTTCTCGTAGAACCGTCAGGACTCAGCCAGGTCCATTTCCTGTGAGGCGGCTTCTGGAAAAAAGAGTTCATCGCGAAGAGTCCCTCTTTCTCCAGAAAGTCGGCCAGCCTCTGACCCCTGAGGTTCCGTTGCCCATGTCCAAATTGCCCCACTTTCAACTCTGCATCGCGTCTCTTGCCCAACTTTGCGTTGAAGTCCCCCATAACAACATTGAAGTAGGTTTTGGAAGTATGTATGGCCCGACTTATGTCCTCATACATCTCCTCTACTTCTTCATCTGGGTGTGTCGAGGTCGGCGCGTATACCTGTATGACCTTCAACGAATATCTTTTCGATATTCTGAGTATAAGGTACACTACCCTACTCGACACACTTTCGATGGATACGATGTTGTTGATGAGAGACCTGTGGACGAGAAATCCGACACCTCCACGGGACTGTTGGTCGTCCCCCCGGTAGAAGAGCAGGTTACCGGACTTCAGGGTTATCGTATCCTCCCCGATTCTTCGGACTTCCGACAACCCCAGAATGTCCCAGTGTAACCCGCTCAATTCTTCTTCCAGTTCGACAATCTTCTCGTCTGTCCTCAACGTGCGTATGTTGTGTGTTACCAGGGCCAGTCGTCGTCGGGGGTGGTAGCCGGGGCCAACCCGGGGATTCTTAGCACCCCCTGCCCCGCCGTAACCATGGCCGCTACCGTAGCCAGGAATAGCGGGGCTGCCGGGGACTGGGGGCCTGGTCCTGGTTGTACTCATTGAGAGGTGATTGCCAATACTCGCCACGCTTGGCAGGCGGGTTGGCGAGCGCAGGAGGGGACTCGCGTTGATGACGCTGCTGCCCGTCATCAACCGGGGAAAGGGAATAGGGTGTGTGGGTAGAGGATGATATGGGAAAGGAAAGTATGGCCTGTAGGAGTGGATACTGCAGTCACGGAAGGGGAGGTTGGTAGTGACTGCAGTAGCTCGGGGAGGTCGAGGTCGCGTACTCGAAGCACCTATTCTAGGGTAGGCCATGACCACTAGATAGGAGCATCCCTGATCTGAATACAAACCGCTTTTTATATTGAAACCAAATTTCTCTTTTTATTTCAACTTATGATACAGAACATTCAAAATTCATATTGAGACAAGACGCAATATTCACTAACCCGGACTTCTGTACATCGTTGCCAAGTCTATAACTTAAAACTTTATAGCTCCAACGGATAATAGTAATATAATAAATTCAATGTTTATACAGTCCATATTTACTCTGAAAGCGGTTTACAGGCTCACATGTAAGACAGTTGAAGGTTTCGTTTTATTCTTAAATGTTTTCCAACAAAAGCGAGCAGTAACTTAAAGGGTAGGATTCCCGGATATGCTTTATTTCTTACTAAACGAAATAAGCCGGTGTTAGACTAAGGCCAAAGAGAGTCATGTACAGTTTATGAGAATTAATTGTGACATGTTTTCTGTGGATTTAAAACTCTTTTACATCTTCTTAGTTGTGATTGGTGTAATATTTACACGTGATTATTGAAAATCATTCTCAAACCCGCACTAGGCCAGCGTGGTGGACTACGGGCTCAACCCTCTCAGTTGTAGAGGAGACCCGTGCCAAGCAGTGGGACGTTTATGGGCTGATGATGATGATTCTCAAAAAAAAACGCGTCTTTTACCATATAATCATGCATAACATTTTACACGATCTTACATTTTAAAGAAAACCTTCTTCAATCATCGAAGCTTCATCACTAATCGAACATAAAAGTTCGTTTACCCCTGTATTTCCAGTATTTACAATTCCAGAAACGTATTCCACGGATTGTATGTTTACATTTTAACGTTTCTAAGTGATTTTACCTCGCTCGTTCCTAGAATAAAAGTTATTAAGGCGTGCATCACCTGGAGCACGATGTGACCTGATTTCTTCCAGGCGTGATAGGGGACTTACACGAGGCTAGAAAATACATACAAACGCTTACAATTGTTTACTGCACTACAGCAAGGTTAAATCTTCTCTGCAATTTGTTAATAGTCCTCATCATCATCAGCCCATATACGTCTTACTGCTGGGCACGGGGCTCCTCTACTACTGAGAGGGTTTAGGCCTTACTCCACCACGCTGGCCTAGTGCGGGTTGGCGGACTACACATCTAAGAAAATACTAAGAACTTTTAGGTGTGCAGGTTTCACCACGATGTTTTTCTTCGCCGTTAAAGTACATGATAATTCTTTGTGAATATACACATAACTTCGAAAAGTAAGAGGTGTGTGCCTGGGGCTTAAACCCGCGACCGTCGAGATTCTCGACCGAGTGCCTAAACCTCGAGGCCATCACGAATTTTATTAATAATAAAGTAAGGTCAAAAAGCACAAAAATATATTCACCCATACTTGTAGAATAGAATGTATTTCTAAGACGATTTGCCAACTGTATCGAGACGTCTAGATCGCACTGCACACACTTGTGACGTAGGACCAAGAGGTGAAGTCATATTTAATTATAAATGATTACAATTCTATAATTTTATTCATAAAATGCTTTTTTGTCATGTCATTTTATATGACTACAGTATAAAAAAATTAACTGTAATAATTTAATTACCAAGCTTAGTGCAGAGGTCGTCATTATTATCATCATAAAATAATATTATTATTGTAACGTTTTACGCGTGTTAGTTCCAAGAATACAAGCATAAAGAAAACTACGTGAGCCAAAAAAAAACATTTATATATTAATATACCCAGACCAACTTGCACGTAATAAAAGTCGTAGATCCAGGATTCTACGCAGAAAACTCAGATATTTTTTATCTAACCCGTAGACTAATAATAAATCTAATAAATTCAGCGTTCCAGAATCAAAGGGCTGCGTCAAGTTCCGTTAGTTTTTCCGCGCTTTGGTAATATGAAGCTGGAATCGGGCTTGAGATCGAAGCCGAGTGTTGAGGCTAGGGCTGTCCATCATTATCCTAAATAATAATGCTGGTAATTTTAAACGTTATGTGGACTAAGGCCTAAAACCCTCTCAGTTGTAGAGGAGGCCCGTGCCCAGCAGTGGGACGTATTTGGGCTGATGATGATGTGGAACAAAATAATATTAATTTTAATATTTGTAAGTGTTTGTTTGTTTGCTTGAATGAGCTAATCTTAAGACCTACTGGTCCGATTTAAAAAAATCTTTCAGTGTTAGACAGCCCATTTATCGAGGAAAGCCTTCCTTAGACAAAGGCTATATATAATCACGCTATGACTAATCGGAGGGGAGCAGCAATAAAACTTTGGGAAACAACAGGGGAAAAATATTCATTTTGAAGTCTAGAATTTCAAATACGGACAAGCTGGCAATCATTAATAATACCAACGAAATGGAATATAAATTATCTAATCAACAGTTGAGGATGACTGCCTCGGTACTTCCGCGGCCTAAGTGTGCGTCGACGAACGAGAGGTCTAGAAAACATACATGTCCGTTCCCAGCGGTGGGACTAATATGGGCTGATACAAATAGATAGTTACATACATACATAACCTCACACCTGTAGTCCCAGAAGGAGTAGGCAGAGGTGCATTTCTGCACCCACATTTCGCCAGTTTGTGTCAGTCCCACGTAATGGGGGGCCAGCCTATTGCCGCTTTTCGGGCACAATTTCAGACTCCGGGCTGTTACTGAGTATTTCCTAATGGAAAAACCTAATAACACTTTTGCCCGGCCCGGGAATCGAACCCAGGACCTCTAGATCGCACGGAACATACTTGTGCCGCGAGACCACGATGCAGTCGTTCATAGAATCGTTCATCATAGTTCAATCTTTTAAAATGAAAAACTATTAAGGCTTTATAATATACCTACTATATAATTTCTCACCTCATCCCAACAAAATAAGTTTCAACTAGAATTTCAAACGGATTTCTATAAAAGGTTCTCCAATTTAGACAAACACGAGCGCTACTATATATGTATGTATATTATGTGTGATTTCATTGGAAGAAGAAATCGAAATAACTTGCATACGGATTGTGGTGGTTTATTTTTCGCCGCATTGACTTGCACAGGCATGATTGGTGCGATAGGGTTGCCGGTTGCATATCGAAGTTATTTATAAATATTTTACGTGTGAGTGTAATAGTGTGTAAAAGTAGTGATGCCCTTGAGGTTATGGCCCAGGCACACACCTCTGATTTTCAAATGTGTGTATTTACTATGTATTATCACGTATACTTTACCGTTGATGGAAAACAATTTCTTAGGTGTGTAGTAGGGATGTTACGGATATGATATTTCGGATCTGGATACGGATACGGATATAGGAATAAAATTATATCGGTTTCGGATACGGTTACGGATATGTAATTATTTCGGATTATCCGTAAATTTCGGATAGTTTCGGTTACGGATATTAGATTTAAGTAAAATATAACTGTTTTCGACACTTTTGTAAAGGTGTCAGCTGTTTGGATGTTTTTGGTTTTTGTTGTATAATTTGTTTCAACAATAAGTGTTCTTTGTACTTATCACAGTGTTTTGATTTGAGATGAAGTTTCGGTGAAGTAGTGCTACTTAACACAAGACTTTCTTAAATTAAGTATCGACTCTTAAATAAGAAACTAATTAGTTATGAAAGAGGTTAAGTTATGACTAGAAATAACAAACAAACTGCAAGATTCACGTGGCGCCAAAACGGTGAAACAATAACCTGTCGAAAGTCGAAACGTGTCGTTTTTTTTTGGACTCCACCCTTATACAAAACTATCCGAAATTATTCGAAACCTTTTATAACGGATACGGTTACGGTTACGGATATATTTTTATCTCGGATATCCGATAGTTTCGGTTACGGTTACGGAGCTCCATAACATCCCTGGTGTGTAGTCCACAATCGGAACAAGACCAGCAGCACCGAGTCTGGAAATATGGCTCACCTTCTACGAAAAGGTAAAACCCAGCTGGTAAAATATGCTGCATAAATGTACTTTTGTCTACCCCTCTAGAAATGCAAACATAAATGTGTGCTTACGGCGGCGTCGTGTGCCGGTCGGTCACTTTCCTACAAAATGATTGAGGAGACCGATGGCTGGCACATGCGTCATACTCGTGAACGGGTGCTGTTTGTATGGACTGGTCTGCCTGATTTGCTTATATGTATTTATGAACTTCTAATCTGGTTAAATAGCAGTTTCTCCATTCTAGATGAATATGTCGAAGCGTCGACGCATCCCCACTGTGCGTCCAACGTAGGGTATAAAAACAACCGCCCGATCGAGGATGACTCATTCTCGCTCGGAACGCCGGACCGAACGGAGCTCTGTTGAAGTTTCTGAAAATACCTCCAGAAGTTTTACTGTCACTATAAAAAAAAAAAAAACAATAACGCACAAGACCCTCCGACAAATAGATTTTATTCTCATACCTATTCAATACAACAGTCTGAGCTGCTCTAATTTGAGAAATTTAGTCTTTGTATCAGTATTGTAGACTATCTCTTGATTGGAAAAGAGCAACACTAGAGTTTCTTGCCAATTCTTCTCTAGTGATGACTGCCTTCCGAACAGGGTGGTAAACTTACTTTTGAAATAACTGAATCTAAGTGATGTAGTTGATATTTTATGGATTCATCATCATCATCATCAGCCCATATACGTCCCACTGCTGGGCACGGGCCTCCTCTACCATTAAGAGGGTTTAGGCCTTAGTCCACCACGCTGGCCTAGTGCGGGTTGGCGGACTACACACCTAAGAAATGCCTAAGAACTTTTTAGGTGTGCAGGTTTCATCACGATGTTTTCCTTCACCGTTAAAGTACGTGATAATTCATTGTGAATACACACATAACTTCGAAAAGTCAGAGGTGTGTGCCTGGGGTTTGAACCCGCGACCGTCGAAATTCTCGACCGCGTACCTAAACCTCAAGGCCATCACGACTTATGGATTAGTGATGGATTCAATAAATATTATTTCATTTCTTATTTCAATGTGTAGCTGTAAGGTGTATTTATTTATAAAAGTCGTACTGCAGCCCTGCTACTGCAACGACACGCCATGTAATCTCAAGTTAGGGAGCAATTTGGTGTTTGCTTTCTACAGTGCACCGTTGACTATTGGATTGTCTTTCTTTGCGTTATACGAACGGGCACAAAGGAATGCTTAATAGAATTCAATTTTTAAACAAGTTTTCAAGATGTTTTAGAATTGAATGGTTTTGCTTTTCACTAGTCTCACGTTCTCACAAACGTCTGTGTCAAACTTCTCTTACTACCGCCATTTTCAAGAAAAAAATAAATAGAACCTTAAACGCACCTTACATCATCAGTCCTTTTTTCATTCCTTGTCATATTTTTGTTAATCTTACTTAATGACAGTTTTAATATCAGTCATGTACGTGCCAGTTGGGTGTATTAATTATTTATTATTATTAAATTAAAGGTTTTTCCATTAGGAAATTCTCGGTAACAGCACGGAGTCTGGAAATGTGCCCGAAAAACGGCAATAGGCTCGCCACCTATTACGTGGGACTGATACATACTTGGCGAAATGTGGGTGCAGCAATGCACCTCTGCCTACCCCTTCGGGGAATACAGGTGTGAGTTGATGTATGTATGTATGTAACATATAATTTTCAATATCTGCCCATATCTTTACCGTGTTAAAAAGAGGTTAAGCTATTTCGTGTAGGCTTAACCTACCATGCTGGCGTACTGGAAAATGGATTCGTATCCATTCAATCCATGGATTTTGTACATGCCAAGATCTATAGATCGTTCTATAGATCTTGGCATGTACAAAATAATTAGTAACAGTAAGGGGCTTAGAAACGTTTCAGTAAAACGCCAAAAGATTTGTATTACGTATAACTTAAAATACAACTTGCCTGTATGTATATATACTTAAATAAAACTATTACTTAAAGAAACCAAGAATACAAGTGCACAGAGCGTAACGCGGGTTCGGAATAGCTCCTTGTTTCACGGCTGATTATATCGGCGATCTCGGCTCACTGCGTCGGATATAACACTTTAAAACACCCGTTCACGCTGTTATTAATTAAACTTGTTTACTGCAAACTCAGCGTTTTGGATAGTTGAGAACAGTAGTAGGGAATGCATTTGGTATAATGAGGTTATGAGTTAATCAGGTACCTGGTAATTGTTCTAATTTCAACTGCAGTGTTAATTACTTCAAATTTGAAATGTTATATGCATGGATAGATTGCCTTGTTTATCCTGAAGTATAGATGTACAGCGTATAACTCCTCGAAGCCTCGAGTTCTTTACCTGAGTCAGGCAAAGTATTACTAGTTTTTCGACATGAAAATTAGTAGGAGCCTGTATTATCCCAAAAGGCAATAGTCTGGCACCCCAATTATGTGAGCCATAATACATAGTTATATTTAGGTGTGGAAATAAATTTCTGCCTCGTGGTCTCGCGGTACAAGCATGTGCCGTGCGATCTAGAGGTCCTGGGTTCGATTCCCGGGTCGGGCAAAGTGTTATTGGGTTTTTCGATCAGGAAATTCTCAGTAACAGCACGGAGTCTGGAAGTGTGCCCGAAAAGCGGCAATAGGCTCGCCCCCTATTACGTGGGACTGATACATACTGGCGAAATGTGGGTGCAGAAATGCACCTCTGCCTACCCCTTCAGGGAATACAGGCGTGAGTTTATGTATGTATGTAAAATCCATATACGGGTAAATCTTAGGTTTTATAAAAAAGGCACGATGTTTTCGGGCTTTTACCATTAGAATTTAGTACATGCCAGGTATTACCACTGACGACTGGTAAATGTTGGTTTTGGGAATAAAACAATGAGTAATTCTTAATCATTTATTCCAATTAACTATTACACGTTTTAATGTATGTATCACATGAGATAAATTGTTTTTATTTATATTTTTTTAGGAATTAAGTTACGTTAGGTCAGGATTGTTTGCCAAGATTTACCAAGTGAATGATAGCAAAAGTTCGAATCGTAAAATTGTTCGGACTTTTACCATTACGAGTTGGTAAATCATATATAAAAATTACATATAGTAAGAAATCACTTTAAAGATTTATTCTACCAGGGGCCATTACAAAATTATCAAAGTTGAATTGACTAAATGTTAATATTCACGAGGATAAATTATTAACAAGCACGCTTAGACGTTCGGGCAGAGCTTCCGCACTGTATGACGGCCGGTGAGTAAGAGAGCGAGTGACGTGCAGAACGCTGTTATATAGGCAGCCGACGTGGTGGTACTACCCGCCTCCAATTTGTTATCTAACTATATACATATTTCCACAGCAAATGACTCTTCGCATTCACAATCTGAAACAAACTGGCAACAAAATTGAAAAACAGGTCTCACTTCATTTCACATTTCGAACCAATGAGGCGATGAAAGGAACAAAAAGATCGCCAAAGAAAATCTCTTACAACAGAAAGAGTAATTTTGCTTAACTTTAGTGAAATATGCTTCACTTGGACTGTAAAAATGTTCATTAAACGAAATATCGCGCACATATTTCATCTAGTTTTCTCACAATTACTGAAGCGAATGTAGACTTCGTCACAACTGCGGTGGTTTTAATAAAGTATTGAATCATTTTTTCATGGAAAGAATATCAGAAAAATTGCGTAATATCCTGCCGTAATAGCTATTGGTAATAAGTTTGACTTATTTTAAAGCGTATTTAATTTAAAAAATCTTTTACTAAGAATTCATATAAGCAAAGCCACAGGTCAAGTTGGGCTGAGGTACCAATGGGGCCAGATCGATCGTGGTACCCCTGTTTCTCAGAAAATCTACCTGCAGCCGTACTGTTTTGTTTCGTT
Source organism: Hemaris fuciformis (assembly GCA_907164795.1). Lineage (NCBI taxonomy): Eukaryota > Metazoa > Arthropoda > Insecta > Lepidoptera > Sphingidae > Hemaris > Hemaris fuciformis. The sequence continues at coordinate 14,267,859 of OU015440.1, forward strand.
CAGTGTACATTGTGAAATGCCGGCAATATCATCATCAACATCATCATCAACCCATATACATACGTACCACTGCTAGACACGGGTCTTATTTACAACTGAGGGGGTTTAGGACTTTGCCCACCACGCTGGCTTAGTGCGGGTTGGCGGACTACACACCGAAAAATTGATAAATGTCGATTTCTGATACATTTTAACACTATTTTTGTCTTGCAAACACAAGCCAGCAAGGCTATTTATATAAATACATTTGTTTTGTATATTATTGCTGATTAATTTCGTTGCGAGATCATGACAAATTAGGTTCCCTTAGATCCACTGAGCTTCAGTGCTCAGCGTCAATACAATGCGTGCCGCTGTTGATCCTGGAGCACAAGAATTACAGTGGTGGGTGGGTGGTGGGATAGGCACACATACATACATATTATCATCATTATCATCAGCCCATATACGTCCCACTGCTGAGCACGGGCCTCCTCCACAACTGAGAGGGTTTAGGACTTAGCCCACCACGCTGGCTTAGTGCGGGTTGGCGGACACACACCTAAAAATTTCCCAAGAACTTATAGGTGTGCAGGTTTCCGCAGGATATTTTCACCGTTAAAGTAAGTGATTTTTTTGTGAATACAGCCATAACTTCGAAAAGTCAGAAGTGTATGCCTGGGGCGTGAACCCGCGACCGCCGAAATTTTCGATCGCACGCCTAACCTTCTTGTTAATTATACGAAAAACTCGCCATAACAATACCCAAGTATTTCATTTTCGACCAGTACAATTGTGCCGATTGACAAGGAATATTATCATTTCTAACCAGTTTAGTCTAGTCAACAAGTTCAAAAACGTGTTAAATAGAAATAAAGCTCCTAAAAATATGTGCCATACCTCATTCGATTCGGAATGACGTCTAGAAAAATGCTTTTTAAGGGCATATTAGCACATAAAAAATTGCAATAGTTATTAACAAAATAAGAGAAAAAAAGAAGGTATTTAGTTTTTCATTAATAACTTTTAAAATAATGATATTTAAGGAATTATGCAAAAAGATCCTGAAAGAGGAGGAAATTTCCAATAAAAAAGTCCTTACTCGCGGAACTCTTTCTATATTATTTATAATTTTTTTATAACGCTGGAAATACGGCTCCGCGAGGGCGTTACGGCATAGACGCGTCGTCTAAAAAGCCGGTATATCACCTAAAATATTTTTTTTCTAATATTAAATAACAATTTAAAAATTTGAATAAATTATGGTGTAATCTAGACACTTGAACGAAAATAACCACGGCGAAAAATATTTTTTTTTACAACTTTTCAAAAAGTTACACCATTAAAAAATTAGTCTAAAAATATTTCGCTTCGTGGAGCTCTTCTTACTTAGGTACTTAATAAAGTTATGCAAAAAAAAATTATTAAAGTTTATTATTTTGTTAATTATATTTTTTTTAAATAGACTAAAAATGAAATTTCAAAAAAATGTTATAAAAAAAATTTTTTTTTGGTAATATCTTATTATTGCTGTTTTTGTATCTAATATAGGTAGTAATTAACATTGGAAAAAAAATTGTTACGTCATTTGTTAAGAAATTGTTTATAAACAAATAGACTATTTTGCGATTTAAAAAAAAAAATTTTTTACTATCTTATTGCAAAGGTAAAATGATGATTTAAAAAAGAAAAAAAAATCTTAAATATTTTTTTTTATTGTTTATAATCGTTTTTTTTATATTTCAATTGTTTAAATAATTAGTTAAGAAATTTTTTTATTCTTAATAATCATCATTGACCCTTTTCAATGGAAAAACAGAGAAATATTTTTTTTTTATAAATATTTTAAATGTTTATTAACTTAACAATTTGTTATAAACAAATAATATTAACCATTATATTTTTTTTCGAAAACTTCAAAAAATTACAAAAACAACCAAAGTTAAGAAAATTAAAAAAAAAATTTTTTCTTAACTTTTTAAAAAATAAAATTTTTTAAACTTTTATGCCGTAATTTATAAAAACAGAGATTGGAAAAACATTAGTTAATTAACAATGGTGTAACTTTTTGAAAAGTTGTCAAAAAAAATATTTTTCGCCGTGGTTATTTTCGTTCAAGTGTCTAGATTACACCATAATTTATTCAAATTTTTAAATTGTTATTTAATATTAGAAAAAAAATATTTTAGGTGATATACCGGCTTTTTAGACGACGCGCCTATGCCGTAACGCCCTCGCGGAGCCGTATTTCCAGCGTTAAATAAAAATTATAAATAATATAGATAGAGTTCCGCGAGTAAGGACTTTTTTATTGGAAATTTCCTCCTCTTTCAGGATCTTTTTGCATAATTCCTTAAATATCATTATTTTAAAAGTTATTAATGAAAAACTAAATACCTTCTTTTTTTTTTCTTATTTTGTTAATAACTATTGCAATTTTTTATGTGCTAATATGCCCTTAAAAAACATTTTTCTAGACGTCATTCCGAATCGAATGAGGTATGGCACATATTTTTAGGAGCTTTTTGAACTTGTTGACTAGACTAGTTGTCCCTTAGATCGTAGTGCAACACAAAAAACTCCTTTAAAACTAAAAAAACATCACACATACATACGGGGATCGAGCCCTCGGCCTCTTGTTTCGCAAGCTAGTGTCTAACCAACTGCGCCACGGGGCTGTTATAAGTTATTTACATATTTTTTTTTACAATTTTGGATGACAAATGCCACAACTACAACTTTTCATTCCAGTACTGTTGGTCTGTAATAAATTGCAGCTAGCGATAAAAGCGCCTGTTGTGGCTATTTCTTTTTCTTTTTTTTGCTTTATCTCATTTATGTTGCATACAGGGTGTATTCAGACCTTGATCGGAAACTAAGCCAGATAATAGCTGCGGTGATTACAAACACCGTGACATAAAAAAAATCCCGACAAAAAAATTAAAAAAATGCGTTATCCTTACAACCACGTCCATTTAATATCTGATTGTTAGGAAAACGTCATTTTTTTTTTGTATTTTGTCGCGATTTTTTTTGGGTTTGTAATCACCGTAGCTTTTATCTGGCTTAGTTTCCGATCACGGTCTGAATACACCCTGTAAAGTGTACAATAAAGTGTATTAAATAACTTGCATTGTACCTAAAAACTTTGATTATGATTTAAAAGCGCCAACAATACACCCCGACTAGCGTCTGGCGATAGATCACTGGGCGCGTGACCGATGGCGCACGGGGGACGCCGCACCGTTTCAATCAATGTGTTCCATCAATTTGGAAAATATGCAAATACAATTTAATACATCAGTTTTATTTTTTAATTTCGCTTGTATTTATAATTATTTATTAGAGTTTAAACGCCCAAATGAAATGTAATTTGGTGATCTGCATATCAAAAGTTACCCATCTTTGTATGGATTGTAATTCCCGGACGGAAGGATTTCTGCACCCACATTTCGCCAGGTATGTATCAGTCCCACGTAATAGGGTGCGAGCCATTGCCGTTTTCGGGCACATTTCCAGACCACATGCTGCTACTAAGAATTTATTTATGGAAAATCCCAATAACACTGGCCGAACCCAGTATCGAACCCAGGACCTCTAGATCGCACGGCACATACTTATGCCAGACACACATACAGGATTCCCCATAAGATACGCAGAAGTACATCTCTCTACCCAAGTCATGCCAGTAGTGTTTGAAAGACAATGCATCAGATTCCATGATACTACTAAATATTCCTAAAAGGAAAAACTCCTGTAGATCGCACAGTTCGAGGTGTTTCCAAGTTTTTTCAATTCATGGATATTCATCATCATCAATAGCCCAAAATACGTCCCACTGCTGGGCACGGGCCTCTTCTACAACTGAGAGGGTTTAGGCCTTAGTCCACCACGCTGGCCTAGTGCGGGTTGGCGGACTACACACCTAAGAAATTACTTAGAACTTTTAGGTGTGCAGGTTTCATCACGATGTTTTCCTTCACCGTCAAAGCAAGTAATAATTCATTGTGAATACACACATTACTTCGAAAAGTCAGAGTGTGCCTGGGGTTTGAACCTGCGACCTTCGAAATTCTCGACCGCACGCCTAAACCTCGAGGCCATCACTGCTTCGTCTTTCTTTCTTTTCTTTCATGGATATTACTTATGCCAATACGCCACGAAAACAGTTAAATAACGTAGTAAAGTATGTCAAAAATCACTGTAAGCCGCGTAATATATAAATAATACTCCACGTCACCTCGTCTTGACCGGAACTCGAGTTTATAGCCAATTTAATTGCCGAATCGACGATTATTTTATTTACGAAGCGGACGCCATCAATCAGGCCGGCTTAACGGAAACTATGAAACGTGAACAACATTGTATAAAGTAATAATTTGCGAGGTGCAAGCCCGTTTTTCTCGGTGGCATACACGGCCTTCCTGCCCGCCAGCGCAATTAGCGCTCCGATTAAATTGTGAATTATTAAAAGTTTCAACGGTGTTTATTGCTTTATAATCACAGACTTAAGCTGTTGGTACGTACTTCAACGGTGAAGCAAAACATCGTGAGGAAACCTGCACATCTAAGAATTTAAGACATACATACATACATAAACTCACGCCTGTATTCCCCGAAGGGGTAGGCAGAGGTGCATTTCTGCACCCACATTTCGCCATGTATGTATCAGTCCCACGTAATAAGGGGCGAGCCTATTGCCGTTTTTCAGGCAGATTTCCAGACTCCGTGCTGTTACCGAGAATTTCCTAATGGAAAAACCTAATAACACTTTGCCCGACCCGGGAATCGAACCCAGGACCTCTAGATCGCACAAACATTTGTCTCGGTGCGGGAATCGGACCCGCGGTCTCTCGTTTCACAAGTTGTTATCTAGCCAACTGCGCCACAGGGCAGTCGAATTATTTATAAATAATTTGAAGCAGAAGAAGATTTAAGCAGAAATTTAAGGGAGCGACATTCATTTTTTCTTTTCAAAAATTAAATTACTCTTCGTTCCTAAAAAACAGTAAAAGGTGTTTTAATACTAGACTTTTTCGCATCAAAGTCAAAGCACTCCAACAATCTACACTGGGAATACTGCAAAAGAAATGTAGTGCAAAACGAGCTAGTGAATTCAGCAAACATTACTTGTTAAATATTTTTTTTATCCGTAAGAGGTGTGCTGAGCTAAATCCCGCTTGGGATCACCTACTTTTCTCTACAATTATACCCCTAGTGATGTTGAAAACATTAGCTTTCGCGTTCGGAAATTATTAGTTTAATGGCGTTTTATTTTAATTATTGTATGTTTATAATTAGTAAAACGCAAAAAGCTAAGTGAATAATTAAATTCCATAAGTTTAATATTTAGCTAGGTGTTGTTTGGATTTAGACTTATGCGAACAATTTATTTTTCCGAACAATGACAATTGCAGCATTTAATGAAATATAGTTTAAACCTTGCATTTGCATTTAAAATAATTTCAGCCGTGCTAAACAATCTACATAAATACATGTGAATATTTAACACTAACTAAAATATATTCACAAAACTATTTGAATCCGAATACGACTTCATAAAACTGTGGGTTTAAATTTTAAATTTCCGAGCGCATCATGCTACGTTTGAAAATAATTTCTACACCATTAGTTTTGAATAACGTCCTAATAAAATTCGGGTAGGCATTCAACCGAAACTCTGATTCAAATTCAGACATTATTATTATGTTGGAATGCAGTTTTATTTCAAACATTGTTATTATCATATGTACTATCTTCATAATCATATTTTTTAAACATACATACATAACCTCACGCCTGTATTCCCCGAAGGGGTAGGCAGAGGTGCATTTCTGCACCCACACTTCGCCAAGTATGTATCAGTCCCACGTAATAGGGGGCGAGCCTATTGCGGTTTTTCGGGCACAATTCCAGACTCCGTGCTGCTATTGAGAATTTCCTAATGAGAAAACCCAATAAAATTTTGCCCGACCCGGGAATCGAACCCAGGACCTCTAGATCGCACGGCACCTACTTGTACCGCGAGACGATGAGGCAGTATTCCATATTTTTTAAAATAGCTCCAAAAGTCGGATAGTTTTGACTCGACTTTAAGATACAAATAATAATATATAACACTAGGTTATGGAAATTAGAAACTACGAGAACCTTTTCGGTTTTTTTCGAAACAAATATTTGTCAATGATACAAACATTGTCGCAATGCAGGAACGAACCTGAAGCCTTTCATTCCGCACAATAAAGCTCCCTAAGTCCTTTTTCAGAATTCCACCAAATAGTTTAAGTGACGAGACGAGAGTTTTTAGGAATAAATAATTCAGCAACACTTTCATAAACGCTAATATTAATGGCTAGTTATACAAAAACTTGCTGCAGCGAGGCTCTACCAAAAACCTACAGTTTTTTCATATGCGAATACAATAACGCGAACTCACAAGCCCGTAGCATCACTACAAAAACATTTACTGCAATGTAATGAATCAAACAAAAAGAGTACACGGAGTTGGATTATTTCCAGGCGGCGAGCCTCATTTGGTATTATTCTTTATTTATTGCACGCCATCGCTTCTGCGAATTGAATTCAAATTACTGAAGAGCATTCCTTGTGTGAGAATGTTTACACCGCATTCTGGTTTTAATGCTTCATCATCATTATCAGCCACAGCTCAATGCTCCAGATTATTGCTTTATTCGACTTAGTTTTCTCGTAATGTATTCATTATTGCATCATAGGTGACGCGGTATACGTCTACCATGCGATCTAGAAGTTCGATTCCTGGGTCGAGTAAAATGTTGTTGGGTTTTCCGTAAGGTTTTTTAGTAGCAGCCCAGAGTAGAAAAATTAGCCTGCTCATCATCAATCGAATCCAAACTATAGCCGGAGAAACAGGGGCGCAGAAACGCACCTCTGAAAACTTTTTTCGAGCATACAGGCGTACGTGTGTGTGTGTAATGATTACAAGGAACGAGCTATGAGGAAATGAAGGGAAATAAATTGGCACGTGTAACGCATTATAGGAGATATTCGGCCTATAATGTTACATATTTATGGAGATATTAATGTACTTAGCTGTTTTGTGTTTTTTGTACTAATAACATAGTAATGAAATGAACAATAATTTTATCAATTGCGTTGCTAATTAGGACTTGTTTCATTGGTTCCGTAGCATAAATGTGGATCATGTGATCCATACGTTCCGGGTTTGTTTTCTATGTTAGGCAAAACATATTTATTTCTTATTGGGATGTTTTTACGTGGAAGTTAAAACACGGCTGAAGAAATTTGCGTATTTAAATATTAACCTACCCCTATGGAGAGACAGGCTTGAGTCTATAATGATACTTATGTATGTATGAAAAAAAAATTGTGACTATTTCAAGCAAATCTTCTCCACATTTTACTTCATCGTCAACATCATCATCAGCCCATATACCTTCCACTGCTGGGCACAGGCCTCTACAACTGAGAGGGTTTAGTTTTTAGTTCACCATGCTGGCCTAGTGCGGGTTGGCGGACTACACATCTAAGAAATTCCTAAGAACTTTTAGGTGTGCTGTGTGTTAAAGCAGGTGATAATTCATTGTGAATACACACATAACTTCAAACCCGCGATCGCCGAGATTCTCAAACGCGCGCCTAAACCCCGAGGCCATCACTGCTTTACTTAATCAGTAACAATTCATTAAAAATACACACAACTAGACAGATAAGGAATAAAAGTTTGTAGTTTGTCATCTACTTATATTTGCAGTATATTAATAATTCTCGTTGGTCTCGGCTGCAAATTCTGGGCTGTAGCGGTCGGCGGCTCAACGTGCTGTAATATTCCTCTAAAGCAAATTTCTCACGCTTTAATTAAATAGAATATTTTTTCCACACACACTTTTTGCTCTTATTTTAGGTTAGTAAAAAATTCAACACGCGGCTCTAATTTTGAAATAGCTTCTGCTTGCATGACGCGAGATGCATGCTCTTTATGCCGGCGTAACTGGCAACCTCTGAGAGATCGTTAGTAGGTTGTCAAATACTTTGGGATCGGCATGTGCTCATGTACCTTGTGTGCTAAAGTAATTTAACTATGCCTGCCGTCCGTAAATCTTTTGATTAATGAAAACAATGAAATTCAGTTTTTTTTTTTCATAAAATTAGGGGTAGTGATAAGCAGAGCTGAATTTCATTTCCATTAAAGCTAGGTCATCTGAGCCGCATCGGCCTATGGCAAATTACCAGGTATAATTTCCAGCTTTGTACGACTTAGAATTTCCTAACAAAAACCTAGTACTAACGAAAGTTGCCTTACTTCTTAGATGAAGAAATAAATGCTTCACGAAACAAGAGAACACTATTACAAATCGATAAAACTACAAACAACACGCCCTAAGGTCCGGCTCACATAATAACAGGAACTGAAGGCAGCCAATAAAAACACCAATCAAAAGCAGCTACAAAATGTCCCTGTCAAGCCAATTCGGCTATTTTCAGTTTTTGCGCCATAAAAAACATATTGGCTCTATGTTTTTGCAGGTGAAATACGACGCAGGGAGTATTGGGAAGGCGTATTGTACCCTTTTGACCCATATCAAAGGTATGGAACAGTTTGACAGTAACATTATTAACACGGGGCAGTTCTTACAAGGTGCAGGGTGTTTCGCCCTAATAGACCTTAAAAATCCACTTACGAACGGATAACCTTGTAGAATCCGGGTATTATTTAAGATATTTAGGCAAGGCGGTATTGAATTTGGTTGGGCTTTTTACGAGGCTTGTGCACTTTATTTTAATTGGGGTTTTAGAAATGTGATTATATCATTTCCGAACAAAAGATTGCAGTAATTATGGTGGAAAGGCATATAAAAATACATGAAACTATCAAAAATAGATTTTTTTTGAAGATATAAAGAAACATTTAAATCTTATATACATACATATATTATCCGAACAAATTTGTAGGTATTTAATCTCTTAACATAAATTTTAAGTATTTACTGTGAAAAGTAAATACTTAACATTTTGTGTTTTAATTTCTTTGGTACATCTTGCGCTAAGACAGTGTGGTGGATTTTTGCCTTATCCGCGAATCTAAAAGTTCCTAATAGAAAAATACAATAATTTCACGCGAACCAAAAATCAAAGCCGTCTATTATTTTCGATAAACAGATCGTTAAAAAATATGTTTTCTTTCAAAAATTGACTAGTGAAACCAAAATCAACAACATATAAACATTAATAAATTATGATTCCCAGTGACCATGCCCGATCGAACTTCACCTGAATTGAGAATTTTATTTGCAAATACCTGGTCTGTATAGGCTAAAATATTGTAAAACATTTACACGCTAGAACACTGGATAAAATAACTGCGTAAACTTTCCAGACAGAGCTGAACTTTCGATCTGCCCAACCTTGTAACAGTTTGTACGCTGGATTAGCATTATCCTCTAGTAATTTCTCTGCTGGACTTACATCCAATACATTTGTTCATAGATAACCTACGTAGTGTTGTAATAAAGCATCATCATCATCCTCTTGCCCTGTTCCCAATTTTATTTGGGTTCGGCGCTGTATGTTTTTTCCTTCCAAACATCCCTATCTGCCGTCATGTCTTCATTCACACGTTTTTCTTTCATATCTTCTCTCACGCACTCCATCCATCTTTTCTTTGCTTGTCCATCCTTCAACTTTCATTCTCGTTAATATTTTACCAACAAATGCTTCATCCCTTACGATAGCAGAATGTGAATTTGCCTACGGCATCTGGTCCTCTAGATGACAAATCGTCAGCTATTACTCATATCAGTACAGGTTGTTTGAAGGTCTCTCCCAATCGCTATGTAAACTATAAAAATATAAAAGTGTAGGGACGCACTTATGTTTATAAGTGTATTTATTTATTAAATCATTTACGATATTTTTCTATGATTCCAAGGAGCAGTGTTCGCCCACCACGCAGATTTTTTATCTTAATTTTACCAGTATCATATCTTCAAAAGTTTCTTAATTAAAATACTTATAAAGAAATAACGTTAATCCAACAAACTTAAAAAAAAAAATAGGAACCAAGACAAATAATTCCATACATTCGCAAATCATTAGAAACGTCGATAACATGTCGATAGGAACTGGCTACCAGGCGACAAATTTCAACGAGGCAAATGTAATTTTACAACTAGATGTAATCAAGTATCAAAATAATCCAGCATTATTCCATTAGTGGAGCCAACGGAGCGACTTGAATAAATAGTGGGAGAGTATTCGCAGGCGTTATTTCTCGTAAGGCGATGTTCACTTATTCTTTTGGGGCTACAGCCTCCCAGCTCCGCGGAGCTCATCATTTGCATCCAAATAGCTCCTATAAATTCGCTACCCGAATTTTCACCATTCACTCCACTCCTTGGGAGCAATTAAATACTTTTTTCACTCGTTCCCCTCACTTGGTGCGTTCTGCTCGATTTTTCGGTGAGAATAAATTCAACTCCGCATTGTAACGCTGAAGCTTCATTAGGTAAATTATTTTGACACATTTCCAGTATGTGTAAATGAAAATCGCGTTTAATCGGATCCTTTTAGTGTTGTAAATGCTTTGAATATGCGTTTAATTGTACAAGATTTTTGTACGAGGGAGAGAGAGGTATAAAAAAATATTATTCACCAACCAAGTCCAGTGAAATTGTTTCCAGATGAACTATACATTAACCTGTTTCGAAAAAAGGTTTTTGCCCTTGAACGAGTATAATTCCATTTCCAAAGAACTTTCGCTTCCTTGGAACAATTCATATTTAACAAAGTTAAAATTATTTTTCCAGAGAATTGTAAATTATAGAATGCTCTACGAACTGTATACCGCGGGTTATCCGTTCGCAGAATTCTAGATTGTGAATGCTTATCATTATTTTATTTATTAATACATACATATATTCACTTCTAATTATCTTTAAATTTTATTCAATATTATATTGAATGCCTCGTGTTCCAGCGGCTCAAGTATATGCCGTGCGAACCAGAGATCCCTGATTCGATTCCCGGGTCAGGCAATGTGTAATTGGGTTTTTCTATAAGAAAATTATTAACAGCAGCATGGAGTCTGGAATTGTGCCCAAAAACGGCAATAGGTTCCTCCTTTATTACATGAGACTGATCATACCTGGTGAAATGTGGGTGCAGAAACGCACCTCTGCCTACCCCTTCGGAGAATACAGGTGTGAGGTTATGTATTTATGTATGTGTCAATATTACTTTTCAACTTACTACAACATCAACTTTGAACTTACTTTTGAAGTAACGTTATCGCACCAAGTAAAGGGGTGCTTAAGGACACTATTACATATTTAACTCATTTTTGAAATTTTTGCATAAGTGACAGTCTCGCACCGGAGGTGCGATATATGTACATACATAGGATCACTCATACATCTGTCCTATTGGCAAAAAAGAGCGAACTATCAATAAGAATTATCCTTAAAACCAATTATAGGAGAGTCCCAGTCATTAGGACTAAAGCTACTAACAACCTGATCTGTCATATCGAAGCAAATTCACTAAACGCAGTCCAGATGCGGTGTTAATCTCGTTCCGTGCGAGTGAATTGCTCGGCGGCGATGGACTGGCGGCGCGCCAACTCCGACACCACTCGTCGCGATTCAGAAACGATAAATTCCTTGCCCATGTCTTTAGGGCGTTATTTAATGCTTTGCGTATGATTACGCGTCTTTGTAAATATTTGTTGTGGCATTTAGTATGGAGATTTTGTAGACTTCTTACCTTTAGACTATTGCTTGGTATTGTATATGTTTTGTATGAATAACTTTATGTACGTAATTTTGCTGATGTTTAATTACACTGGTTCATTAAATAAATAAATAAATACACCCAACAGTCACATACATAGTTCTGACCCCACACTAGGATACAAGTCCTGTGTCGTGGGTATCAGAGACTACGAGAGACTTTTCGGTCTCACAAACACCCAGACCCGAAACAAATATTTGTGGATCACACAAACATTTGTCTCGGTGCGGGGATCGAACCCGCGGCCTCTCGTTTCGCAAGCTGGTGTCTAGCCATCTGCGCCACGGGGCTGTCGGTAATTATGTGTCGTTAATTATACTAAGAACATATTTAGAGCAAAGCATTGACGTCTAGATAGCTGGATGACAAAGCGCACGTAGCCAGAAAGTTCTGGATGCGATTAGCTCAGGATAAATGGCGAGCATTGGGAAAGTTCTTACCCCGCAGTGGGTAAATGTGGGCTGATAATGATGTTGATTATTTGATGTTAATTATTGACATGATAATGTTGATTGACATCTATTCCCATAGTAACACTACTAATATCACTTAAACATAAGTATCAAAATGCTAATATGTAACAACACATAAACTCAATAACCTAAACTGCACTACACTTTCGAGCACAAATTCAAAATGAAGGTTGCCCGCGAGGTAAATGAGATATTAAGCTTTCGAACACTGCACTTTGAATGAGGTTTTGGCAAACTGGTGCTTTTTTCGCAAACTGAACGTAATTAGCGATGTCCCATCTCATTTGTCGAAAAAAGAACAAAAGAACGCTGCAATATCTTCTGGTTGAGTATAATTATGGTGAAATATTCGACGCTATTGGACCACCAGAAGTGTTTTTTTTTAATGACATAAAGGTATTGTAAACGGTTTTAGTGTTGCATTTTATGACGTTTTTATAAATAGTTGTTACGGTCGTAAACAGGTTGAGCCACATTTGTCTCAGTGAGGGGATCAAACGCGCAGCCTTTTGTTAGCAAGCTGGTGTCTAGTCAACTGCGCCACGGGACAGTCATGTGGAGAACACAGCAGAGCTTTTTAGTCACATACATACACACATAATCTCACGCCTGTATTCCCCGAAGGGGTAGGCAGAGGTGCATTTGTGCACCCACATTTCGCCGGGTCACCACCGTGGTGGCAAGCCTGTTGCCGTTTTTCGGGCACAATTCCAGACTCCGTGCTGCTACTGAGAATTTCCTAATGGAAAAACCGAATAACGCTTGGAAACGAACCTCTAGATCGCTCGGCACATACTTGTACCGCGATACCACGAGGTTTTTAAGTCATACATGAAATTCTAGCTTTTAAGTTAATCGTGTGTAAAATAGTATTCAATGTTATCCCCATCGAAAACCATATCACTTAGAATTTATTTGCATTTTACATTCCAAGTACTTTTACTTGGTCTGACTTACAAGTCCATCTTATGGTTGTCTCTAAAAGATCGCGTTGAGCGATAATACCGCCAATTGTACTTCATTCTATTTGTATATTGTTTTTTGTTCATTATTTCTTAGTGTGAAATAAATAGTTTATAAATAAAATAAATAAATTACAAAACTATGCGTTTTGAGTCCAATACTACTGTTTAGTGAAATTTCAGCGAGTAAGTTCGGCACTCAATCCTTGCGGGATACTTTTGTAAAGTTCCGGCATAAGGTCGTGGCTTACCGCCACTGACGGAGCGATGGGCAGACAATGGAGGCTCGGGGAGAAGGGGTATGGGGACCCACAGCGCCCTCTTCCGGCGCCGGCCGAGTTCCGGAGGTGGACAATTCATTTTTCTACGGTATGATACACATGGCGTTATAAATAATTGCAGTCTTATTTGGGTGCAGAAATTTTTTAAAAGAATGTTTGGCTTACTCGCTATTGTCATACAGGAATGTACTTTAATATCTCAGTACAGTTTTCGTTTGTTTTGTTTGTAAAGCAGACAGTAACAAGGTTTATATTTGCTTTTCGATTGCAGTGCAATATTGTTGTACTTTGGCACTTAAAAATGCAGCTTTTTATTTTCGATTGTCTCTTGGTTCCAAGGCACAAGTGTTTGCCTTGCGGTCAGGAGGTCCCTAGTTAGATTCCCGGGTCGGGCGAAGTATTTTGACTATCACAAAATTCTTGGTAGCAGCACGGACGTAGCCTTAAAACACAACTGGTAATCTTGTATGCTCATATGAACCTCTTCTTAACCCTTCGAAATTTAATAAAATTTTATTTATATAATTATAATCAGTCAGTAATAGTGCTAGTCGTATATAAGAGAAGAACAATGACGCTGCCAAAAACACGATATTATTTCTTGTTAGTTTAAATTAGAACAAGTAATTAAACCGAACATTACATAGTGTTGAAAATTTTGCTGTAGTTTCAACTACAACCATTTTGGACGCATTAGTGCCTCTTAGTATGTATATTGTGGTCCAAATTGAGCATTGAGTTTTGAGAAAACACTACTAATATCTCCTACCTACTACTACTGCTCTAATCGACAAATATACGCAGAAACAGTACAGAAATATTGTCTGACTTTGGTTGGCAGTAATTTCGTCCTATATTTTGTGAAATTCAAAACGCGGCTGATAAAACACGAGTGTAGAAAAACGCCTCTATTAACCTTTTCGGGGTTACACTTTAGTGGACGTGTGTATGTTTGAATCTAGGAACAGCATAGCATTTACATAACCTTACATTTCCCGTTTTTTGTAGTTTAAACTTTATCATCCTCATCAGCCCATATACGTCCCACTGCTGGGCACGGGCCTCCTTTGCAACTGAGAAGGTTCAGGCCTTAGTCCACCACGCTAGCCTAGTGCGGGTTGGCGGACTACACACCTAATAAATTCCTAAGATCTTTTAATTGTGCAGGTTCACCGTTAAAGTACTTGATAGTTATTTGTCAATACATATATAACTTCGAAAAGTCAGAGGTGTGCCTGGGATTTGAACCCACGACTGTTAAGATTTTCGACTGCGCGCCTAGACCTCGAGGTTACACCGACTTCTAGTTTTAACTTAGCATTTAAAATTACTTTTCAATTACAAGTTCAATCTATTGCCAGGCTAGTATATACTGTATTTTTTTCCGAAATATCTTCCACAAGGCATGTTAACATAAAGACAAATGTACCGCATGGATAGACCCCAGCCTGAAGGAACGTAAAAGGCGAGCGGACCAGACCTCTTCCGGCACTCCCCTTACCGCCGGAGATGACCCATTCGCTCCATCGACGTACGTTCTCGTGCAAACTCTAACCGCTCCCAAGAGCAGGAAGAACCTATAGTTACAGCCCGATTTCGTCGTTTGATTGGGTATTTTACTTCGATGGATATGTTGAGAAGATTACATTGTGCAAGTTTTTATTTGGTTGATTAATAACTGTGTAACAGATTCGCGAATGTTGCGCTAAAAATTCTATTGTTGTGTACATTGGTCACGTTTTTAGAGTATCTTTCAACGTCCTAAAATGATGCTAAATCTGGACGTGACTTGCAAAGGATGTCATTTCTACAACATCATCAAAATTCTGAAAAAAATAAGATAAATCCTTAAGAGGGACTGTTTGGTGTTGATGCTTTCCATGACATCACAGTTGAAGAGCGTGATTGCTTTTTGTGCATACACACATAGCTTCGAAGAATCATAGAAGTTTTTTAAGTATTTGAATCCGTGATCATCGAAACTTTGTCACACCACGCGCCGATTTTTTAGTTGTTGCGATGTGGACGTGCAATAGTTACGTTTCTACAGCTCTTTTTTATTCTTCTTGCGCGTAATATTGTTTATGATTGCATGTACTACATTGTAATAAACATCTTTTTCTTTCTTTTCTTTTCTTATATGCGAGAGTGTGTGCATCAAAAAAACGGGTGGCACTCCCGGAGTGCCGACAGAAGTGAAAACTTCAACAATAACGTTGTGCATTTTTGAATATTTTGGAATGGTTAGGGAATAATTTCGCACGAATTGCTTTAGGAAAGTACTATCATTTACGTTGTAAAATACAATATTTATTGCGCTATCGTACACAAACATGAAAATTTATATTACATAATGCATCTTACGCATTTTAGATCAGGGTCACGTGACCTGACGCGAGTTCAAAATTTTTTACCCATCCCAAAAAAGTGCACAGCGCCGCTAAAGAAGTGTTCACTTCAAAAAATCGATCCTTTGCTACAGGTCACATAATTTCTGAAGCTCACAATACTTCGTAATGTCATCCGTATGTGCGAGCCACAGCGTCATACTGCAGCGCTCAATCGATGCGTGGTCGGAAATAAGCCACTCGATACTGCTTGACTGGAGTTAAAACCTTTCAGCTCGGAAGTTTAAATTAAGCCCTCGCAAGAGATTTCTTTGCTTTATATTTTCCTTATTTTTGTTCCGGTTCGAATCTAGATGGGATTATACCGGATCTCTTTCTACAATTATCTTTCACTGGCTTTAACGAGGATATTACCGTCAATTATATAATCTGTATTAGCTTTATAGGTATGGGCTGGGCGCGGATCACTTCTATAGTTTAAAAAAAATTAAGAAGTGTAAAATTGACGATTCAAAAGAACTTGTCTATTTGAATAAAGATATTTGACTTTGATATTGACTTTGACTATTATTAAGAGGGGTGATGTCTGATCCCAGCATGATAGAATGTTTTCAGAATTCCTTGCTCAGAATTTAATGAAGATTTCGTCATGATGTTTTAATTTATTTCAAAATGTGTGATAAGTCCTTAAATAAACATACATACATAAACTCACGCCTGTATTTCCCGAAGGGGTGGGCAGAGGTGCATTTACAGAGTGTTAGTATATGCGGTATTTGTTTACATAAACCTTGCATAGATAGGGGAGAAATTACATTGTGGGCGCCTACAGCGTTCTACAGTAAAATTTACTTATTTATTTATTTACCCTTTATACGTTATATGTAAAGGTGGACTTAATGCCTGAGGAAGTCTCTGACATAAATACATACATAGACTCACGCCTGTATTCACCGTAGGGGTAGGCAGATGTGCACCCACATTTCGTCATGTATGTATCAGTCCAACGTAATAGGGGGCGAGCCTATTGCCGTTTTTCGGGCACCTGTCCAGGCTCCGCGCTGTTACTGAGAATTTTCTAATGGAAAAACCCAATAACACTTTGCCCGACCCGGAATCCTCTGCAACTAAGAAAGATAAATTCAATTGTTTAAATATTACGACTTATTAAATACATTCTAAATAGATAACATAATTA
Source organism: Hemaris fuciformis (assembly GCA_907164795.1). Classification (NCBI taxonomy): domain Eukaryota; kingdom Metazoa; phylum Arthropoda; class Insecta; order Lepidoptera; family Sphingidae; genus Hemaris; species Hemaris fuciformis. The sequence goes on from OU015440.1 coordinate 14,284,887, forward strand.
TGTAATATTTTTTAGATATTTTTTTTTCGATAAATTTTAACATATACTTTGAAAGAGTATTCGAAATGCTATTCTTGTAAAAGTAGTCTTGTACTCCAACACCTACGTCATCCCAAACCTGAAACTGACCAATATACTCCAATAGCATTAAAAATCAAGGTACCTTCCAAATCATTTGCCGCACGTCTCCACTTCGTAACTCAAATAATCTAGCCATTTAACAAGGTGAAGTTATTCGAGCGACAATATTTCAGATAAGTTAACGACCTCGTTTATTTTGCTATTAAATTTATTGCAGACAGTTCCGTTTGCAAATTTCAACTTCTTGCTTTAAAGCTATCGGAAAGTGGGCGATTCGTATTGTTTGAGTGTAATGCGTTTGCCTGGGCTTTTATTATCAATTCGTATGGTTATAATGGGGTACTTTTTAAATAGTACTGCTGAAAGAATGTTTTTATGAAATAATAATACACCTTCTTACACAGAGCCTGTATCCTTGAAAAGGTAAGTAGAGGTACATATATATTTGTAAAAAAGTTCCGATATAATTATGTTCTGTTTGTCTAGCAGAGATCGCTTTTAGCGATAAGACCGCCAATTTATTGTGGATTTTCCACAGGATGGAAATAAAAAAAGCATAGATGAGAGGGTATTCAGTGTGTAACTGTACAACATACATACATACCAAATTTACATACATAGTATATGAAGAAAAATGATTTATCGTATGTAAAAGGTAAGTCACAACACTCACTGATAATTCAAAAGCGTTTTGTATGACCAATTTCCATATTGCACAAAGGTTTGCTTGGCAATCTAACGTCCCTAAGTACATTTTGCTTATTTTTTGTACTGATTAATGTGCCCGACTATTATTTAAAAATTATTCATTAAAATTGTCATCATCATCATACGTCCCACTGCTGGGCACGGGCCTCCTCTACAACTGTGAGGGTTTAGGCCTTAGTCCACCACGCTGGCCTGGTGCGGGTTGGCGGACTACACGCCCAAGAAATTCCTAAGAACTTTTAGGTGTGCAGGTTTTATCACGATGTTTTCCTTCACCGTTAAAGTACGTGATAATTCACTGTGAATACACACATAACTTCGAAAAGTCAGAGGTGTGTGCCTGGGGTTAGAACCCGCAACCGTCGAGATTCTCGACCGCGTGCCTAAACCTCGAGGCCATCACGACTAAAATACAAATATACTACATTAAAATTGTATGTCGTGCTATTTTTTATTGACTTTTATTTGCTAGATTTAAATATTGTTGTATATTTTAAATATAAATTGATTGAAACAGTATTACAGTCTCACAAAACGACGACCAGTAAAAATAACGCAGGTTAGGTTTGAAAATCGCGAAAGCCAAATAAAAATTATGAACTGCACAAATTCAAACCGAATCGAACAGACGAAACAATCAAAGTGATGAAGCAAATATCGAAACTCGAACCGAAGCTAAACGCAAAAGCAATGGGCGAACCATCGCAGATTTCGGAATTTTGAAAAAGGTATGATTCATTTATCAACGCGTGATGATTTATGACGTGAAACTCTTTCAGTAAATACAAATGAGAGGGAAGTAAGAATGTTGGGCCAGTGCCAAAGTGAAGCCTGATTAATGATTTCAGACGCACCCGGGGAATGTTTCGCGAAAAATAAATTCAAAACTTGTCTACGCAACCGGCGATCCGCTCGCACTGTAATGTTGCTTTTAGGAGTTTGAAGCTCGTGATTTTTAAAGTAAACATGTGTAAGTTTATATGTGAATGTATGTATGGGTGATATCTTGTATTTCACCTGGGTCTTATCCTCATTTGTAGGTATAGTCAGTGAGAAAGTGATATTTATTATAATCATTTCAAGATTGAGAGGGGAAAGAGTTGTAGAGGAAGCCTGTGCCCAGCAGTGAGACGCATATAATAAAATAAATAAATAAAAATGGTTTATTGAAAATGAAACAATGTCAAACAAACACTTAAATCTAGAATACATACTTAAAAATCTTATATCTATTATTTATTGAACCGAAATGTTAAGTGTTTTATAGAATTCTGGTGCCCAAATAAAGATGTGCTGATGATAATGATATCAAGATTACCGGAATATTATCTAACACTGACCTTTGACCTTTGGTCTTGCGAGATAAACGATTACGGGCCTGCTTATATTGGGACCTGTCGATACTAAAAAAATGTACTTACATGTTTTAATGAAATAAATTTTATTTTATTTCAAAAATATCGCAGCGTGTGATCAAAAGGTCCTGGGCTATTCAGGGATCGGTTAGTAGGACTTTACATTGAATAATTCTCATTAGCAAAACGCCAACAAGCTCTAGTATCTATAATATAGGGTCTAAAAGGAACACTACTTAAACTTGGGCGCAGAAATACACATTCGCCTACCCGGGACCTCTCGATCGCACGCAACACCAAGACAAATGCTTGTGTAATCCACAAATATTTGTTTCTGGTCTTAGTGTTTGTGGGACCGAAAGGTCTCTTGTAGTTTCTGATAACCACGACACAAGGCTTGATCTTAGTGTGGGGGCTGTGCTATGTATGTGACTGTTAGGTATACGAGTATAAAAAAAAATACTAGGATCCTGGATCCTTTAAGCGAAGCGTGAAGAATCATTTGTGCAGGCCGGCATGATTGTGTCGACCAGCGGGTGACCATATCGTTTCTCGCTGGTCGGTATTAATTTTTTGGACTCCAATGTGCTTACCATCAGGTACAGTGGAGTCACTTTGCCGTGCCAGTTAAAAAAAAAGAAAAAAAAAATAGGTATACATATGCAACCAATCTTACCAACTTTTCATTTAAGTTCTAAAGTAAACCGCATTCGTTTAAGAATGAACAGTACGACTACATTCTGGAATGTGTTTAAATGTAACGCGTTAGGTGAGCAAGCTGAGAGCTACAAAGCGCCACAGTTTGTTAACTCTAATTGTGTTAGTGAGTTAGTTAGCAATTTTTCAACCACGTGGACTTTGCGGCGTTTGACCTCCAACATTGATGGCATGTAGAATCTATTTACCTTTAATTTAAATCTAAATATATGTACTATTTCTTACACCTGCGTAGTAAAGGATTGGTATCTGGGGGCACGGCAGTGCTCCCGCCAAGTCGAGCGAAAAAGCGACGCGGCCGTACTATACTTTTCTCGAAGCAACTCAGGCCTTTTTCGACACCCTATAACTTCGTTGTGGATAAACCTAGAAACCTGAATAGTGAATAAATTAGTGTACCTGTATAGTATAAAATAATGGAATAATAGGTGTAGATAGATAAATAAGGATGGTATTGAGGTTTAAACGTGAGGTCGCGAATCCCGGCGGTCGCGGGTTCAAACCCTAGGCACACTTATCTGAGTTATGTGTGTGCAATGAATTATCACGTACTTTAACTGGGAAGGAAAATATCGTGAAGAAATCTTCATATAGGGTCAAGTGTTTCCGATTAAATTCGGGAACATTTCCAGACTCTCTACTGCTGCAGAAAATTTCGTAATAGTAAATCCAATATAACTTTTCCCTACTTTTGGATTGAACCTTTAATCTGTTGTTCAAACGCGAATTAAATTACGCAAGGAATAGAATTATACCGGGAATTAATTAACCGTAAAGATAACGAAAATGGTACCTTATTGGTATATAGGCTGCTAATTACTAAGAATTTTATTTAAAGCCTAGAGACCTTAAGGTATAATTATAAAATTATACCTCCCTCCGTTGGTCAGCAGTTCCTTCTGCTTTCAAGCCAAGAAGGATTCAAGCCTTGGTCTACTTAGCTGGTATAGTTACATACTTATGTGGACTTCATATACCTAAAAACAATCTATTGAGAAATTTTAGGTTTGCGTGTTTCCTTACTTATATTATATTTTGCTTCGCCATTAAAAAGCGTGTTAATATTTATTTATTTATAAACACTTTATTGTACACCATGGACATATTACACAAAATAAAATTAAAAAAAGGAATACTTAGGACTAAGTGACAATAGGCAGTCTTATCACTGACTGTGATTTCTTCCAGACAACCTAATTTGCAAAAAGGACATGTAAAAAGATGACTGGGTAATCCAAAAACATGACTGTTAATATTTCCGCATCAAATTGTAGCCCAGTAATTACTCTGCCACATTAACTACAAAACACACTAGGCATAATAAAGAGTCCAATGGCTCAATTATCATTTGTTTCAACACAGTTTTGATGAGATCAGTAATTAGGCAGGACGAATGGGCGCCAGAATCAGGGGGAATCGCGTTAAACACGAACCGATGTTAATTACACTGACATTTTATAGGCTCTGCCGATACCTCGTTACGTGTAATTGCTTTGTGAAGCTCTTGTGACAAATTAGATACAAGGAATTACCTACTGGTAATTACATGCGTTTGTGCGTAAGATTGGGGGTATTATGTTGTTGCGAAGGCTATAATATAATTCGTATATGAGAACTAGCCAAGTAAGACCTTAGGCTACAATATATTATCCTAAATTATAAGAAGAAATGATATTTTATGTTGTTATAAATAATTTTCAGGGTGCCATTGAACTTGGCACCCATTTAGATCTCACTTCTTTTGTCGTTGAAGTCAACAACCAAGGCATATATCATTACATTGAACTTGGCTCTCCTTTCATCATCATCAGCCCAAATACGTCCCACTGCTGGGCACGGGCCTCCTCTACAACTGAGAGGGTTTAGGCCATAGTCCACCACGCTGGCCTAGTGCGGGTTGGCGGACTACACACCTAAGAAATTCCTGAGAACTTTTTAGGTGTGCAGGTTTTATCACGATGTTTTCCTTCACCGTTAAAGCAAGTGATAATTCATTGTGAATACACACATAACTTCGAAAAGTCAGAGGTGTGTGCCTGGGGTTTGAACCTGCGACCGCCGAAATTCTCGACCGCGCGCCTAAACCTCGAGGCCATCACTGCTCTCATTTCACATTTATGTTTTTGATAGGATCATATTGTTAGAAATAAATTGGTGTCGGGTAGTAGTAATAGCAGCACCACATCGGCTGCCTATAAATAACGGCGCTGCTGTGCGTCACTTGTCCCTTTTGCTTATCGGTCGTTGTACAGTGCGGAAGCACTAGCCAAACGTCTACGCGTATCTTGTTTTATAATTTACATACATACATACATACATACATAAACTCACGCCTGTATTCCCCGAAGGGGTAGGCAGAGGCGCATTTCTGCACCCACATTTCGCCAAGTATGTATCAGTCCCACGTAATAGGGGGCGAGCCTATTGCCGTTTTTCGGGCACATTTCCAGACTCCGTGCTGTTACTGAGAATTTCCTAATGGAAAACCCAATAACACTTTGCCCGACCCGGGAATCGAACCCAGGACCTCTAGATCGCTCGGCACATACTTGTACCGCGAGACCACGAGGCAGTTTTATAATTTACTCTCATCAATATTAATATTTCATCACATCACATCATCAGCCCATATACGTCACACTGCTGGGCACGGGCCTCCTCTACAACTGAGAGGGTAAATATTAATATTTAGTAATTTCGTTTATTTTTATTAAGGCCCCTGGCCGAATAAATCTTTTAATAAAAATCAATTAATATTCTCATTTCTAGCAGTATATTTTTTTATGTACTACAAAAATTTTATATGAAGTTTTTATATGCCAAAAAATCTACGCCATTAAAGTGAGTACCTAAATTCTTAATTATTTATCATTAAAATGTGTGAATGTGAAAATTTCAACGCCTAAAATGCCATAAAAAGAGAATGTAAAATGCTTTATGCTTGAACATTAATGGCTTAATTTAAACTGAGACGTTGAATGATTATTTATGAGTTATTACATCCTAGATGCTTTCGATTTTTGTATTTTTTTTTAATATCCAGCCTTTTAAGAACAAGACAGTTTCTTGGAATGCAAATGGCGCAATAGACACAACTGAAAACACTTCATTACTACATTCAAATGCAGCAGCATTTTCATAAGTGTAATTTTAAGTTCTGTCTATCATATCCTTGACATTTATGTCAAGGGTATAAGTCACTTCTTGTAATTTGGACTCAATACTTCCTGTATTAGTTCTTATACTTCCCACTGCTGGGCACGGACGTCTTCTACAAATGAGAAAAAATGGGCCTTAGACCACGACGCTTTTCTACTGTGGGTTGAACACAGTTGCAGGCTTCTTCATGACGGTTTATTCCTTAACTGAAATTCGCGAAAATTCAATGTCAGAGGTCAGCCTCAGATTTGAACCCGCGAGCATTGTTTTAATCTTGAACGCGTGCCTTATCCTCAAGGCTATCACGACTTCTACATAACATCGACAAAGACTAAAAACACTGATTGCCTCGTGGTCTCACAACACAAGTATGTGCCGTGCGAACTAAAGGTCGTGGGTTCGATTCCCGGGTCAGGCAAAGTTTTATTAGGTTTTTCCATTTGGAAATTCTCAGTTGAAGCACGGAGTCTGGCTTTGTGAAAAGTGGCGATAGACTCTCCCCCTATTACGTGGGACTGAAACATACCTGGCGAAATGTAGGAGTAGAAATGCCTCCTCCTTAGGGGAATACAAATTCAAATTCAAAATATTTTATTGTGGTACATAGGTGAAGATGGTGTTACATTGGCTTGTTTAGTACAGCTATGACCCGCCATATTGGCATACAATAGTTTAGGATACATTTTTTTTAAATCCGATTTACAATTTACAACAAAATAATTAAAAATATAAGACATAACAACAAATAAAAACCAAACTACATATCCAAAACAAAAAAAAAAAACAGGCGTGAGGTTATGTATGTATGCGTACCATAACATATCAAAAGCTAATCAACTCGCATTGAAGAATGTAGTTCGCTTTATTGTTTTACGTACTCGTGTTTACATTAAACACGGCATAAAGTTCATGGAATTGTTCTCAGTGGGCGAGGACAAACGCGAGAGCTCTCGACCCCGCCATAATAGGCAAGCCAAAAGTTTCGCCACGGCTCCCCCACTTTCTTATAAGTCTTGTTACGTTCCGCAAACATGTTGTATAATAATTTATTATTAGAATTGCGTTGTACAATTTTCCGGCTTTTAGAATTATTTTGTGCTTCTTCATATTAATTAAATTATTATTTATTTGTGATGATACGAGTCAGGCCATTTAAGTAAGTGAAATCGCAAGAGGTTGGTTGATGCAGGCCACTTCACACTGAGCACTTTGGTTGCTAATGATATATGGTAGGAAAATTTAAGAAATCTTGCAATCCATTAGTATAAAATATTAATTCGAAAAAGGTTCACAACTATAAATACCTAATAGGCGAAATTTCAGTTGAGGAAACGAAGTCTGTAGTCTCTGCCTGCCTCAACGATTGCTCGATGTAAATCTATGTAGGTATATGAGTCGAAAAATGATCAGCAAAATACGAGTAGGGGAGCGTGGGGCTAGTTGTAACACGGGTAAGTAGTAACAAGCATTTTTTACCTACATAATAGAAGAAAATTGGTTTGGTTTTCAACCTAACCTACTACGTTATACCCATTCTATCATATAAGCACGATCAGTAACCTGCCGAACGGCGCAGGAAGCAGTTATGTGCAGGCGCTCTGAAAAAGCCAGGTCATGTATTTTTTACTCCTTATACAAAATGGATTATCATAGATTTCAAATTGTTTAGCATTTGTTGATTTATACATATACATTTAGCATTTGTTTAGTTTGATTATATTAAGTGTAATTTCACACCAAGTAAGCGCCTATTTTTTTAATAGAATTTATTTCAAAAAAACTGGCAGCTGGGTATGTTGTAACACTTTTACGAGGCAAGTTGTAACATGTTACAACTTGCCCCTTATTTATTTAAAAGTTATATGAAATTACGCGGGACGTATTTAAATTCCTTCTTTTCATGTTTTGAATACTTTTTTAGCTTCACCTGGAGGTCAACCTGACTTAGAGCCTACCTTCTGGTATTCAAAATCAATTTGATTTCTCTCCATCTAAAATAAGACCTTACCCAAAAGCTCCACCACGAAAACTCAACTCACACTCACACTCAACGTAAAAGAAAAGTGAGTGAGTGAGATTTTGTTATTATAAATGGCTGTGAGTCTAAAGTTCCTTTATAGTTTAAGGAAGACCATGTTTTTGTTAATATTTGATTATTTTTCTATTAGATTAAGAATAAAACTTAAAAGTCAACGTTTTTTATACCGTGCCTAAGGTTTATAATGCTAAATGAATCAAGTCTGATTACTGAAGAAGTTAAGATTATAAATGGCTGTGAGCTTAAATTTAATTAATAGTTTTAGTAAAGAAAGAACATGTTAATTGTTTATTTTTGAATATTTCCTGTTAGATTAAATATTTAATTTAAAAGCCTAAACCTGTTTTAGCGTTTGTAAAGTTTCTTATGCTAAATATGCCAAATAAATCTTTATAAAATATAAAACTGGTTTTCAATTCCTAATGTTACAATGTGCCCCAAGCCTGTTACAACTAGCCCCAATCACGGGGTAAGTTGTAACACTCGTCTATTTTTTTTCAAAGCCGTTTCTACAAAAAACCGTCACAGGTTTGATCAAAAGTTTATTTGGAATCGATAGTTGAATAGTTGTTAATTGGAATAATACTGCTAGATTTCATAAATACCAAAGAATTAAGCTTTCATAGCCAAGAAACGAAAAATTGTTACAACAAGCCCCCCTCTCCCCTACCTATACCGTGCTGATTGCAAACTTAATTTTTTCAATGATGGATTGAATTATTAGCAACCCAGTAAGATCTAAAATCAAACTCCGGAAATACCAGATCACGACCAAAATCCCCAATAAACACCTACGGAAATTTAATATCCAAATTCATGGCACATCGCTAAACACGTATTTCAAATTACAACCGACAAAGTTACACGGAACGCCCGAAATGATTTATATTATTGGCTTCAGCCCGGGGCGTTGGGAATCTACACTAATGTGAATATCACTATTAGAATGTATAGATGGCCTCCGATGTACTTAGAGCCCAAAATTCATTAATATAGGAAAGGATAATTATGTTTGATATTCGGAATACAACAACGGTTATTAGACAGAAGATTCAATGTAAGGGGAATATTGCGTTACTCAATAATCATCATCATCATCATCAGCCCAAATACGTCCCATTGCTGGGCACGGGCTTCCTCTACAACTGAGAGGGTTTAGGCCTTAGTCCACCACGCTGGCCTAGTGCGGGTTGGCGGACTACACACCTAAGAAATTCCTAAGAACTTTTAGGTGTGCAGGTTTTATCACGATGTTTTCCTTCACCGTTAAAGCAAGTGATAATTCATTGTGAATACACACATAACTTCGAAAAGTCAGAGGTGTGTGCCTGGGGTTTGAACCTGCGACCGCCGAAATTCTCGACCGCGCGCCTAAACCTCGAGGCCATCATTGCTTCTATTACTCAATAATAACATATAAGTAGTGATGGCCTCGAAGCTTAGGAACGCGGTCGAGTATATTTTGGTGGTCGCAGGTTCACCCCAGGCGTATACCACTGACTTTTTGAGGTAGTGTGTGTATTCACAATGAATTATCACTTACTATAACTTTGAAGGAAAACATCGTAAGAAGCCTACACACCTAAAAGTTCTTAGGTGTGTAGTCCACTAACTTGCCAGCGTGGTGGACTATGGCCTAAACCCTCTCAGTTGTAGAGCATGCCCGTGCCAGCAATAAGACGTATATGGGCTGTAGATGATGATGATGATGAATAATAACATACTTGTTATTGAAATAATGAAATAAAGCGTCTTCTCAAGTCACATTGAAAAGTGAACGTCAATACAGTAAAGTTTGTTGATTTTAATGATTTTTTTGTTGTGTCAGCCTCCGTTGCGCTGTGACCTAGACACCAGCTTATGAAACGTGAGGCCAAGCAGAAGCAAATGTGTGTACGATCCAAAAATATTTAGAAGTTTCTGATACTCGCGACACAAGATACTTGATCTTAGTGTGAGAACAGAACTATGTACATATGTGACCGTTAAGTGTATTTATTCAAAAATGAAATGAATGGTTTTAAGTCATATTTTAAAAGACAAGCTGAATAAGAGCTTCATATAAAAAATAAAACACGCTCTAGAGATTAGAAATTATACAGCAATTAGTGGCATTATAAACTTGATCTTTATACATACATACATATGTACATACATAACCTCACGCCTATAATCCCCGAAGGGGTAGGCAGAGGTGCATTTCTGCACCCACATTTCGCCAGGTATGTATCAGTCCCACGTAATAGGCGAGCCTATTGCCGTTTTTCGGGCACAATTCCAGACTCCTTGCTGTTACCGAGAATTTCCTAATAGAAAAACCCAATAACACTCTGCCCGACCCGGGAATCGAACCCAGGACCTCTAGATCGCACGGCACATACTTGTACCGCGAGACCGCGAGGTAGTCAATTGATTGATCTTTCTACAACATATAAAATCGCAAGACGAAATTATTTAATAGATAGAAGAGACAATAATACTTCATGTGACCAGTTATACCCACGTGCCTCAATAAATTCATATTAAATATGTGAATTCACTTAAGGAAAACCTCTCCAAGGTATGTAAACCTTCTACTTAATAAAAAATTTTGTCTTCCGCGCGCCATATTACGACTTTATGGGGTCTATTTAACCAATAACATTCACATTTAAATTAATTAATAATTATTAATTATTATAATAATATTTACTGTGTATATTATACAGAGTGTAAACAGACCGTGATCGAAACCTAAGACAGGTAATACTTACGGTGACTACAAACACATTGACGGGAAAAAACCCGAAAAAATAATTTAAAAATTCATTTTCCTAACCACCTGTCTCAGTTTTTGATCACGGTAGGGTGTAAATCCCTGTATATAGGGTTGATACGACCTAGGGGTGCTTTTTAAACTGCATATACTACATAGGTACCATTTTCAAGCTCTGTACTAAAAATAAATTAAATAGGAGCAGTAGTTTATTCATAAATCATATTTTAAGTTATCGCTCCATTTGAACACGATGTAGCTTTTCTAACAGCTGATTACGTCTAACGGTAAAATTACTCAAATCTACGCGTTGTTGCCGCTCTGTACAACGACACCACGATAACACACGCCGCGCGCGACGTTGCCAATTTGTACAGGTTTGTGAAATTATTTATTATAAAGGGTGCTTGCGTATTACTCTTATTTGTAAGCTATTTAGTTTGTTTGAAACAAAAAAAATCTCATTTTTGGTATAATTAATTTTCGTGCCGTGTCGAATTAGTACTAAGGACGTATAGTAGTAAATATATATCTAATAATAATAATAATAATAAAAACTTTATTTCACATTCATGTTTTTACATAGAAATGCACCATAATAACTGCGATAGTTCAAAAACTGTGTTGCAGTTATTAGGCTCTCCATAGAGCACGAGATAGGTGTGAATTAAAACTAGAAATAACAATAATTAATTTAGAATAATAAAAAATATATAAAATAAACGTGTGTGTATGTGTGTGTGTGTGTGTGTGTGTGTGTGTGTGTGTGTGTGTTTTACAGTCACATGAATAGTGTATTATGTCAATTTAAAAACTGTATTTAAAGTCATTTACTGGATTGCCTGATTATAGATCAAGAGATTTTCCGTGTCATCATAGTTAAGCGTTTGGAGCCAGTTTGAAACACAAAATTTACACTCACGCATGTTTAAGGGATAAATATTTAATTTTTTATTTAGCTTATTGTAAAGCATAGGACTTATGTAATGAAACTGTCGAGATGTTATTGTAAATTTACTGTGATTAACAGGACATACTAAGTCAGCTCTACGCTTATTTTTGACAGTGTTAAAGTCAAATGGCATATGTTTGTGTTTACGAAGTATTACTTGATAGATAAATATCTGTCTGACAGTGAGGACTTCAGATAATTTATAAATATCTATTGTGGGAAATCTTATAGGTTTATTGTGCATTATCTTCAATATACCTCTTTGTGCTCTTTCTACTCGTAGGATACATATTTTACCAGCACCACCCCAGACTGTTATGCAGTAAGACAAGATTGACTGAGCTAACGCGTAATATACAGTTTTTAGTATGGCTATGTCTGCTGCTTTACGAAGGTTCTTAAAAATATACATTAATTTTCGAAGTCGTAAAGTGACATAGTCAATATGAAACTTCCAAGTAAGTGTACTGTCCAGAAAAACCCCTAGGTATTTAATGTTGTCAGTCTGTGTAATTTCCATACAATTGCATAAGTCTGAACAGATGCGGTGGCAAGTGTGAGCTTTCAAGGAAAATGTTAAAGGGGGCAGCGAGGACTTCCGGGCAGCAAAAGTAACAAATTTAGTTTTTTCTAGATTAATTGTTAAGAGATTGTGTTTTAGCCAGTTCATGACTTTAACTAAAGCAGTTTCTGCGTTGAGTTTGGCCTCTACCCATGATGATCCTTGAATAAGAAGGATCGTATCATCAGCATAAGCCAAAATTTTACAGTTAGGAATTACCATTTTACATAACTCATTCACATATATGAGAAACAAAGTAGGTCCAAGGACACTACCTTGCGGTACGCCATAAGAGATTGGCAATTCGTGACTAATAAAATTATCTATTTTTACCTGTTGAGTACGACCTGTAAGATAACTAGTGAAAATATCCAGTGAGATGCCCCTTATGCCTATATTTTCTAGTTTATTGAGTAGGATAGGGATGGAGACAGTGTCAAAAGCCTTCGATAAATCTAAGAAGATTCCAAGTGTTGAGATTTGACTATTAATATTCATTGCAATACAGTCAGTTAGGTACACTATAGCATCTTCTGTACATTTCCCGCTTCTGAAACCGTATTGATTTTGGGATATTAAGTTGTATTTATTGAGGTACTTTACGAGTCTATTGTTCAATATTTTTTCCAGTATTTTAGAAAAGGTGGTAAGGACAGCAATCGGTCTATAATTGTTAACTTCATTTTTCGGCCCGTTCTTATATATTGGGTGTATAAGAGCTTTCTTAAATACTTGGGGAAAAATTCCAGTTGAAATGCACTTGTTAAAAAGGTGAGTTAAAATGGGTGCAAGAATCTTGTGAGCATTTTTCACAATGTTAGCCGAAATGCCATCCCATCCAACAGCGCAGTCATTCTTGAGACCTAGTATAACGTGACCTACCTCTTCAGCATCGACAGTTTCAATGACCATGGAGTTAGAAATTTGCGGGTTATTATGAGGATTAGTGGTACTAGCGTGGTTTTGGCTTTGAACGGGAAGAGAAATTATTATATTTTGTGCAAGATTTTTTCCAATGTCTGCAAAGAATTCATTGACTTTGTTTACAGATGAAGATGGACTAAGCTCATTTAGCAATTTACTAGAATCTGAGACCTTAGGATTGATGTTTGTGACTGCTTTGATTGCCTTCCACAAGGGTTTGGGATTGCCATTTGCTTTTTGTAGCTCATTTTTCTCGTAATTTATTTTGACATTTTTAAGCAGGTTATTACAAAAATTTCTGTAACGTATAAAAATGAGTTTAGTTATATTATTGTTAGGATCTCTTTTTGATTTTTTATATAATTTGTCGCGATTACGAATACAACGCAAAAGGCCAGGGGTAATCCATGGTTTAATTATTCTTTTCCTGGATGGAACAGCAAGAAGTAATGAGTGTTTGGCGATCATTGTTGAAGTAATATTGACTAATGTCGTGGCAATTTTCTCCGCATCTTCAAATTCTAGTAGGTACGTAAAGTCTGTACATTCTAAATCAGATAAAACAGCCGCAAAATTAACGCGCTTTGTGTATTGTGTAGGTTTCCTAGATCGCAGTTTGCTGCTGCAGCACAAAACTATAGGCGCATGATCGGTGATAAAAGAATCAAGAACTAATGTAATGTTATGTTTATGACTTTTTAGAAAAACGTGATCCAGACAATTGGAATTACGGGTAGGAAAGCTATGGGCTGTTAAAAGTCCATGTGATGCAAGCAAATTCAGATATTGCTCACAAATGGAGCTATCGCGTTGGATTATATTAATGTTTATGTCACCTACTAAGGTTAAAGTTTTACAAGATTGTAACGAAGTAAGAGTTTTATCAAGACTATTGAAAAAATTGGTTAGATTTTTTATCGCAGGAGATCTGTATAAAGCAATGATTGCTAAGTCATTAGGAATTTTTAAAATGAGACAGTTGGCGTCGGAGAAAACAGGCTCCTCACAAATACAGTTCAATGAATCCTTTACATAAGCAACTACTCCATCGTTCTGATTAAAACATTTGGAGGTGTACACTGCATAACCTTCCAGGGGTGGAACTGTAATAGTTTTCATAAGCCAGCATTCAGAAAGTATAATTATGTCGATGGTAATGTTTATCCTAGTCAAAAGGAGTAACAGTTCATTGAAATTACATGAAATGCTTCGAATATTAAGATGAAATATATTAAGCGAGTGTTTCATTGCACTGGTAAAACTCTTGCATTCTTCGGGGGTACATTGAAATGAGTCAGAAACCGATATACATTCAATATCTTTGCTAATAACAGAGTGGTCATTATCCATTTTTAACTATTGAAGAAAAATATAGCAACCCCGGTCTATAATCCAATGCACAGAAGTAGTTTAAAATATGTAAGCTTTGATCATTAAAGTCTAAGTTATAGTAAGCTGTGATGGATGTTTTAACTAACGATGACTTATTAATCAATTGTAGAGATAGGCGAAAACTGTAAATGACTGTAAAAATATGAGGTTTTAGTTTGTGTGTGTCGATGTATATTTGGTAGGGCATGTATGTCTGTATAAGTGTAACAATATTTAAAGATTTAAGAAAAAATATAAACAAAAAAAATAATACTAACAAAACTCCAGTCACCGAGACAGAATAGTTCAGCTTATACACTAAAATCACAGCTAGTCAGATCTGTGTACTGAGTTTAGATAATTCTTCTTCACTTTTAATCAGGATAAGTGGCGAGCCTTCAGCCTTTCGCAAGAAAATTTTGCCACTTGCAGTCCAGCAAAATTTGAAGTTATTTGTGTTCGCATAGTCACGAGCCAGGAAAAACAACCTCTTCATTTTACCAGACAAGTTTTCTGAGATAAATATTGGCTTAGGGGGTCCGTCCATTTTAAGGTCTTCAGTACTCAATTTTGACGTGCTTTTGTTGTATTCCTTATATTTCCTTATAATCATTTCTTTGGTGAGTATACTATTAAGATCCACTATGATAGTCTTATTATTCGGATCCTTCGTTTGTATGCGAAACACATCCCTGATATCACGGGATTCTATTGGGGCTCTTATTATTTTTGTTATATTAAGAGTGGTGTCAATTAAAGTGTCTTTGGTCTCTTTTTTGAATGTGGGAATATTTCTTATTTCAATGCATGAAGAACGGACCTTCCTTTCATATAGTTCTAATTTTTGCTCTAGTATTTGTATGTATTCATTATTTTTGTGCCGCTTGTCTTCAAGTTGGGCTATTTGTGAGTTAAGCGTTTCATACTTTTGAGACAGAAAGTCCATCGATGCTTGTATTTCAGAATATTGAGATTTAATCTCGGCAACAGCTGTGTATATTTTATCTATTTTTGTGTTTTGCTCATTTTTAAATTCTGAGAAAAGAGCTTTCATTTCGGACAAAAGGTTTAAGTGGTGGTCATTGTCCATGTTACGTCGAGTTCGCATAGTGCGGCCGCCTCCAATCTGTTCTACAGTATCGTTAGAGCCTTGAGTTACCTGCATTGGCACAGTTATCAGGAATGGAGTAATTTTCTAATAATTATTTTGAACAAAGTCGCCCTCTAGTGGTATTTGTAAGCCACAGCTGTTAGCAACTATTGACAGTTTGGCTTGTTTAGTAATGAGTTCAGCTACTCTCCGGTAGATGGCGTTTGGTTCATACAATTATAGCTTAAAGGACTTTTGAATTAATTGTCGTGGATTTCTCTAGATGGCGCTATTTGCCCAGTTTGACTTTAAAATTCCAATAATGAATCTTCAGTATTGATAAAACATCTAGATTCCACTTTTAATGCTGTAATTTTGCACTGACTGACCTTTAGCCTTCTTTTTTGTGTTTGAGTCTTCTGCATTCGTCGTGCGTTTGCGGCAATTCTTCTGGTAATGTAGATCCGTTACAAAAGTATTTTTGAAAATTTTGTCTTAATTATGGTAAATTAAGAGCCAATAACAATTCTTCGAAGATTTCAGAACTGTATTTCTTCAATGAACACTAATTTTTGACGAATTATTCGAGTTTTATATTTTTTCAATGCCAAGTATCACACAGTCGATGTTAACAATAGCACAGTAGCGCCCTCTCTCTAATAGATTCATTGTTGTAATTTGTAAGCCTTTGACTTCACTGTGAAGGTTCCCGAAGATTGAGAAAAGTAGATAAAATTGACCAAAGAATATAAGTACCCGGTAATAGTTGATAATAGTACGGCATCGTAGATGGATGGTCTCGCAACTGTATCCCCAGTCCATTTCCGGATCAGGCAATCCAGTACACAGTTTTTAGCAAAATTTTTAATGACGGCACGGAGTCTGTATTGTGTCCAAAAAACCGTCCCCGGCTTGCGTCCATTACTTACAACTTAGATGCCTACACCTTCCACTTACGAGGATCTATGCCTTCTTTCTTGATCTTGATTCTTTGCTCGCCGAGATTGCGTCTCTGTTGACTTAACGCCGAATCTTTGAGGCCATCACGCTCCGTACACTCCATACCAGAAACAGAAATGATTATGAAGACATGTTAAGGAATCATCGCTTCAAGTATAGCTTTAATACAGTCAAATAGCGGCGCCTCTATACTACCATCATTTCAAGATATATGACAACAAATATTCACAGTGCCGGTCAAAACAGAACCAGAGGAAATTCATTCCTATTTTATTACTAGGGTTGGCGTTTGGAACGATTTAATGTCCATTAAAATGGCAACGGACAACCCTGCCGTCTGTAATCTTTCGCGCACGCTCCTGTGATTATGGGTTTAATGTTGCAATGTGGAGTTAGTTTAAAGGAAATGCGACGGGGCTTTCACGGAATAATAGGTTGCACATTATTAGAGATGAAAGTTTTTAAGGTTTTGAAATCGTTGCCAGTAATCGTTGCCGAATTATTAAAAAACGGTGTCATCAACAACGTTGCCAAACTACTGAGCAACGAAATGTTCTGTTGTAAACGTTTATAGGATGACTATAATATGTGATGTTTATTATTGGTAACATCAGTATTTTGACAATTGCCTAGCGTCAATATGCTTTGCTACATTGCCCACCACAACGTGGCCAGTATTGGACATGTAGTAATATGTTTGGGTCCTGTGTTCGGGGGCCGCGTCGTATTGTAGTTTATTATATATTGTCGTTTTTGGGCGTATTACAGGACCTCATGTTGCTTCTATTAAATTGGTAATGTAAAAACCTGATAACATATTAGATGATCAGGAATCGAACTTGGAACTTCTCGATCGCACGCCCAACGCTCGCGCAACGAGACCAACATATAATAAAAAAAAGTATTGGCAACAGTAAAAATGTTGTGGAATTATTTTTTTATATTAATTATACGCTCAATACTCCGCCGTCTGTACCTGTTGCCACTACGCTAACGAAGCGACCTATATTTGCGAGGTACTCATTTTTAGCAATTTAAATATTTGCCGAGATAATTTTTACTATAAATCAAAATGTAGGAAAATCTCTATCTTTCTATAATATATCTTGTTCATGAAATGATTGAACTGATTTTTTAATTAAATGGAATCATTATTATAGTAGTCGGGTAGTCGCGTTTCTTGTCAAGTTGAATATTGTTTAATAAAATATTGTAAATTACCCGACTAAATAAACTACCTGTTGCAATTAGTGGGGATAGCAGACCCTATAAATCCTCATTTTTAACATGTGCGTATAAAAACGCAGCCTTGCCTACACGTTTAAGATTATAGGCGCCATGAAAGAATTATTTCACTAATAGCTTCACTTTCGCTTAATAACAAATCCATAAAAATAAACAAAATAATTAACTTAAAATTAAGACGTAACTAAAGCAATTAAGACGTGCACAATTGCTGTTTCAATTCAAAAGATCACTTGTTGACCACTCTTGTCAGTCATTCGCAAAAACTTCAATCGTCTTTTTTTAAACATACATACATACATAAACTCACGCCTGTATTCCCCGAAGGAGGCAGTAGCATTTCTGCACACACATTTCGCCAAGTATGTATCAGTCCCACGTAATAGGGGGCGAGCCTATTGGCGTTTTTCGGGCACATTTCCAGACTCCGTGCTGTTACCGAGAATTTGCTATTGGAAAAAAAAAACAATAACACTTTGCCCGATCCGGGAATCGAACCCAGGACCTCTATATCACACGGTACATACTTGTACCGCGAGACCACGAGGCAGTCAAGACAGTTTTTTTATCTATGTATGTATGTACGTATGTATTTATTTTTCTTAATTATTATTACTATATTATAAAAGACCGCCTTGAGCGATAAGACCGCCAATTGTACTTCAGTTTTGTTTGTTTTGTTCATCGTAAATAAATAAAATATATCCAACATTACAGACTGTGTATAAATGTGTATAAAACATAAAAACACAACCTACACAAATCCCTTCAATCACATCGAAAACAATTAACGTAGATAACACAATCGGTTGATTCACATCCAATACAAATGGATACAAAGACAGAAAAATCATACAGGAACCTTTTCGTATGCTCGTTTTTTAATTAATCCCTTTTGTGGAGGTAAAACTTCAAAGCAAAGGGTATCGGGAATCCCGGGCTCAATACGAGCGGAATTGAAAAAGTGTAATTCATTACTGGCATTCAATGAATTCACGGTAAATTTCACTCGTGTGCGTGGCCTCGAGGGTTAAACACGGTCAGTGATAGCCAACCTCGTCAGACGTTGATTCGAACCTCAAAAAACATTAAATCTTATGACTATAGGAAATTAAGTGTTTAATTTAAATGAATTATTAAGAAGTATCATGAAGGAAATAGTGAAGAAAACTGCATTTGGAAGAGTGATCCAAAAGAATTTATTACTAATTTTCTTAGAGAAACCCTGAGCCCAACAGTGGGATGTCTTTATATAAACTGATACAGATAGATTGTCTTGCTTGCACTATGTGATGTTTAGCATATGTCATGGATTTTGAAACTAAATATTTGTATCTTTACACTCTCCGGCTAAATAAAATACTTATACCCGATAAAAAATAACTTAAGGTTTGACTGTCAGAGACTGCCTCGTGGTCTCGCGGCACAAGTATGTGCCGTATGATCTAGAGGTCCCGGGTTCGTTTCGGGTCGCGGATGTTTTCTTTCACCGTTAAAGTACGTTATAATTCATTGTGAATACACGCATCACTTTAAAAAATCAGAGGTATATGCCTACTGACTAGGGTTTGAACCTGCGACCGCCAAATTAAACTCGACCGCCCGCCTTAACCTCGAGGTCATTACCACTAATCACCATCACCATAATAGGACTATCCGTGAAAATTCCATATATGTATATACCTCCGTACAAAATTAATAACACATTTAAAACTTAAATTTAGGCCGCATAAAATTTTTAATTACCTTTAATTACGATTACCTTTAAATTCGAACAAAGTAAACAATCGTTGTATCAACACCCCAATTTGTTAGATTCGACGGAACTTATCTCGCCATTCCAGCGAACACTTGATTAGTATGATGATCATAGATCATATTTTACCATAAGCTTCTTGTCGGCGCCATTCATAATGCCACTAAAATTTATTCGTGAAATTTACCGAGTTACCAAAAAGTGGCTTCACGTTAACCAATCTGTTCAAATTTAAACCTTATTCTAATAGTGTATAGCTTAAATTTGCAGTTAGAAGCGGAGTACCAATTAAAGTTATTTCCAAGATTATTCGTCTCTATGCTCGAGATTAAAATAAACATTTGGTTTAAGAACTGCCAGTCTGTTGATCACCTTTCAAGAGCAGTTTTACTTAAACTATTTTACATTTCTTAATAATTAAGTACAAATAATTTCTCTTCAAATAGTTAAATTATTTATTTTTATGGCCAACAACTGAGCAAAGCTGGAATTAACTTGCAATAACTAATTTTGGTACAGTACAGCAGCCACGCCATAGTCCATTTGGGCGATTGTTGTGCGGAAAACATGGCACAAAATTATCTATGAGAAATCCGTTTCTATTTTTTTATGCTAACAAAGGCGGCCGAGACAATAGCCACAGAATATCCTTTGAAAAACCAGATCCCATTAAGGTCAAAGTATTTTCTTTCACCATAAAAGGTCGTAATATTTCATAAACAAATATGAATAAACCACACTTAAATATTCTTCTAAAGACCAAAATATCGCTATCTCCCAACCCTTCTCTCACAAACACTGTATCCAGTTCCAAAAATAGCCTCGACAGTCAACGTACATCTCTATTAACGTATCCTCAAAAGCTAAACATGTAAATTGACGGGATGTGAATATAAATTCAGATATCTCCGATTGCCAGAAATGATTACTTTCCGCCTCCCGGAGGGCCAAAGAGTGGCGAGTACGTGACAACGGCAGATTGTAAAATTGTTATTCTATCCATGTTTAGGTGCCCGTCTGGGATGACGAAAATTGTTTCGATGATAAAAATGTCTCCGCTTACAAACTACACGCCGTATTATTCCCTATAAACTGGTTTGTTTATATTTCATCTATATTGTGGCATTGTTTTTGTTCTGTTATTTGAGTCTTTTACAATAAAATATTTGTACGTTTCTGCATAACAAAGTCTACTGCTTTATTCAACATATTTTGTTATATAAATATTCTTTAGAATGGGGAGCCCCATCTAAATCATAGTTTTTGGAGTCGACTTTCTATTATTAAAAAAAAAGGGTAAGCGAATCTTGAGATAATTTATTAATGTGACATTTTTATACTAATTAGGCTTTTAGGTGAATAGCTGCCATTTATAAATGGCACCCCTCTCAATCCATGGTACTTACGACTTACTATTGACTTACCTAAGCACCTTTTTATGCATTTTAGGAATATCAAATAAAATTAATATTCACCTTTATTATCATGTCGACTCAACTAAAATAATCCAAATATTAAACGGCAATAGCCCCCCCCCCCCCCCCGCTCAATAAGCTCAATAGGCTCGCCCCCCTTAACGTGGGTCCTACAAACAATTAGCGAAACGCAAGTGCGAAAACCCCTTTTAGTAACACATCATCGGCCCACACACGTCCCACTGCTGGGCAAGGGCCTCCTCTACAACTGAGAGGGTTTAAGCCTTAGTCCACCATGCTGGCCTAGTGCGGGTTGGCGTTTTAGTAACCCAGGGAGTGAATATGTATAAAAGTATTTTATTTGATAACATGATAGGTACTTAACGCACATTTAAAATTTTCTTACAAAACTCACAGCACAAATAGCCGTATTTATCCGCAACATTAACAAAATTTCACAAGGCCACTTAAATCGGGCGAAACACAGGTTTAAAATCCACGCACACAAGACAAACTCTGTTACATTTGAATACAGCTCTTTAGCCTCCGCCGGGTCTTATAATGAATGTTACATGAGTATTATGGATGTAGGGACGCCGAAATGAGAAGGTGTTGATACCATAGCAAAATACTGGGGATACGGTGCGAAGCTCGTGTTGCGCATATGTTTTATATATAAAGCGTTGTTTATCAACAGATAATATTTCGCAGGTTTTAATTGTAGAGGTAGATTTAATTATAGAAGCGTTAATAATGGCAGTAAGTAGTGATGGCCTCGAGGTTTAGGCGCGCGGTCGAGAATCTCAGCGGTTGCAAGTTCAAATCCCTGGGACACCACTCTAACTTTTCGACGTTTTGTGGGTTCTCGTATTCACAATGAATTATCACTTACTTTAACGGGAAATATCGTGTGGAAACCTGCACACCTAAAAGTTCTTAGGAATTTCTTAGGTGTGTTGTCCGTCAACCCGCACTAGCCCAGCGTGGTGGACTAAGGCCTAAAACCCTCTCAGTAGTAGAGGCGGCCCGTGCCCTGCAGTGGGACGTATATGGACTGATGAAATTTCTAAGAACTTTTTAGGTGTGCAGGTTTTATCACGATGTTTTCCTTCACCGTTAAAGCAAGTGATAATTCATTGTGAATACACACATAACTTCGAAAAGTCAGTGGTGTGCGCCTGGGGTTTGAACCTGCGACCGTCGAAATTCTCGACCGCGCGCCTAAACCTCGAGGCCATCACTGCTTTTTTTTTCAGACAAATTATTGTCTCCCAAAAATAAGATAGAGATCTACTAAGATAGATACATCAGACTTGTACCTTATAGGTTCCGGATTATACCTCTGACTTTTGGTTGTATATTACAGAGTCACAAACAATTGAGCATCACAAGCCCATAACCAGTCTCTGATAGGACCGTTTTGGTTCAAAGCTATCTGCGTCATGAAATACGGCATTTGGCGCGGCCGAACACTAGATTTGAGCAATGATTTACAATGCGCAATAAGTCCTCGCCGCTGCAGTTGCTAAGTAGAGTCATGTTGCTTGTTAACGCTTAGTAAATGCTGCTGTAGTTTGTTGTATCTAAATTGTAATATTAGAGATTGTAAAAAATGATGTTAGTTTTTAAAAGTGGCACTTAACTATAGGTGCGGTGCTAAAATTGCGACAACTGGCTTTCAACATATTTTAAATACGTTAAGCATTTACTTCAACATAAACTTTTGGAATCCACATAGCAAGGTAAATAGTAACATATTTTAATCTATATCAATCAGCTCTAAAATAAAAATATTTTCTGTCATAAATAGTATGTTTAACGCAACATTACCTAAAAAAGTATTTTATTCTTTGCATTTTCTGAGAAAGTTTACCATAGTAATATCAAAAACATAAAATTGAAATGAGAGCCAAGTTCAATATTATGATATATGCCTTAGTTGTTGACTTCAACGACAAAAGAAGTGAGATCTAAATGGGTGCCAAGTTCAATGGTCACTCCTGAAATTTATTTATAACAACATAAAATATCATTTCTTCTTATAACTTAGGATAATATATTGTAGCCTAAGGTCTTACTTGGCTAGTTTTCATAAATACACCTCAGCCTACCCCTTCGGTAAATATAGGCATCAAGTTATGTATGTATTTACATATGTATGTTATAAGTAAATTATATTTAATCAGTACTTAATTTGCTCCACTAATGGCCGAATACTGAAACGCTACTTAAGCTGAGGTTGACTTATATTTAAGTGGCTGTTATAATTTAAGCGGTATACTGAAACATCATTTATCGGTTTTAAGACTGTGATTAAGTAATGCCCACTTAAACTTCCATAAATGGCAACATTACCACAAAAAGTTATTTTACATGACATTTTTTAATTATATACCGCTTAAATTATAACAGCCACATAAATATAAGTCGCCCTCAGATTAAGTAGCGTTTCAGTATTCGGCCATAATATATAACATATATAAGCAGTGATGGCCTCGAGGTTTAGGCGCGCGGTCGAGAATTTCGGCGGTCGCAGGTTCAAACCCCAGGCACACACCTCTGACTTTTCGAAGTTATGTGTGTATTCACAATGAATTATCACTTGCTTTAACGGTGAAGGAAAACATCGTGATAAAACCTGCACACCTAAAAAGTTCTTAGGAATTTCTTAGGTGTGTAGTCCGCCAACCCGCACTAGGCCAGCGTGGTGGACTATGGCCTAAACTCTCTCAGTTGTAGAGGAGGCCCGTGCCCAGCAGTGGGACGTATTTGGGCTGATGATGATGATGATGATGATGATGATTCGGCCATAAGACTTACACGAATTTAACATTTCTCTCTAAGAATATTTTAACGCTTTTCTACAATTAATCCCCATAATAGAAGGATTACATAGAAGTAGCGTAAAAGACGATGTTTTATCCCTTTAATATTAAATCGGATCTACGTAGACAGCAGCCACTATAAATATGATGAATAAATAATGTTAGAGAAAATCCTTGGATTATTGTAAGTATATGTATGAAATTTGGTTTACGGCTTTCATTCTTAGAGCCAGCAAGACGTCGAAAATTGGGCAAGAGAAATCTAACTTTGTTAGTGTTTTTGATTTGTATTATACAAATAAAAAGCCAAATAAAATCTTGTTTGTAACACGTCCATACATTTATATACACTACAGATCTGACTTAAAGTTTGATAAGCATAGGAAGCTTTTGAAGGAAATGTCGCATGCTTAAGTTTTGTTCAACATATCTGTATAACAATTCAGATAAAAAGAACATTATTAATAATGAAATTCCACAAAAACATACGTTATAAATAATAACATAAAAGCACTCTTCCGTATAAATTGAGAGCCGCGCGAAATAGCTGGCCTAATGCCAGCATCATCCACTGAAACTTAAGCCCTCTTCATCAACAGTGATATAATATGCAGCTTAAATCATTGTAATTGTTTATACAATGCGGATATACCAACAATATACTCAGCCTATTGCCGTCCACTGCTGAACGAAGGCCTCCGCAAGTAGGCGCCAACAATCCTGGTCTTGAGCAGCCCTGATCCATCCGCTACCCGCTATCTTTCTCAAGTTGTCGGAGCATCGTGCTGCAGGTCGTCCTATACTACGTCTGCCTAAGCGCGGTCTTCACTCCAACACTTGTCTGCTCCACCGGCCGTCGGACCGTCGGCAGACATGGCCGGCCCACTTCCACTTTAGCGTGCTAATCGTGCGGGCAATGTCAGTCACCGGAGAACCGGAGTCATACTAATAAGCTAAGAGAAATTAGCAACCATTTTCCCAAAACACAAACAATTTATTGTAGTAAATAAAAAATCATTTATCTATCCAGTACCTAAAATCGAATGAGCTCAAGAATTTTCGAAAGACTTTTCAACAAAAAAAAATTAGATTATTATTACTAGAAGATATTTTAAACTTACAACATTGAGTAATAAACTTAAGGCTTAAACTACAAACTTTTGTATATGTTACGAAACAATCCCTTTGCTACGAGATCTATAACCTCTACGAGATACTACAATGTGCTGCGAGACCCCGGGGTCTACGAAACATAAATCACTCATTTATATTGCATTAAAAAATCCGCAGCGGATATTGCGCGGCAGCAAATAAATTACACTCCATGGCTCGTAATTAACCGGAAAACCGAAACCAAACATCGCTGTAAAGCTCTACAGCGGTAATGTATTCTAATGTAAACAGATATCAACAAGATTACACCATCCGCGCCTTGTTACAACGCTAACGGCACGCTGCTGATTAACATAACCGATCTGTTTCCACTTTTCTATGGAACATCTCTTGGTACTGAAATAGTGGTAGTACGGTGATAATTTAGTGGAATTGTTTATTTAAAACGCAAACGTAGTGTAGGACGCCCTCTGGCTAGGTGATAGATATACGCATGATGGCTGGCAGCGGTTGAATGAGGAAGGCCGAAGATTAAGCCCAGTGGCGTGCCATAGGAAGGGCTTTTGTCCAGCAGTGGACGTGACAGAGGCTGGTGATGATGATGATGTTTATTTAATTCCGAATATAGTAACATTGGTTTTAGTTGGGGGAAAATTATACTGAAATCGGTGGCGTTAAAAAGAGGATGGATCTGACATTTATGAAGAACATATGAATTTTGGATTATTATTGGGGCGAACTATGGCTATAAAAAGACATTAGAAAAATGAGCAACGGTCGCAACATAAGAAAATTGTAGACAAAAATTGAATTGGAAGGGAGAAAAAGAAAATGACAAGGGGAAAATATCACCTAAAAATAGATCACAAAGAATTCCCAGTCTCAAACTGTTACCTGACCTTGGTTTTCAAAAGACAGTGGTACTACCAATCATCTTCATCATCATCAGCCTATATACATAAGTCCCACAGGTGGACACGGGCGTCCTCTACCATTGAGCGGGTTTAGGCCTTAGTCCACCACGCTGGCCTAGTGCGGGTTGGCGGACTACACAACTAAGAAATTCCTAAGAACTTTTAGGTGTGCAGGTTTCATCACGATGTTTTCCTTCACCGTTTAAGTGCGTGATAATCATTGTGAATACACACATAAATTTGAAAAGTCTGAGGTGTGTGCCTGGGGTTTAAACCTGCGATCGTCGAGATTCTCGACCGCGTGCCTAAACCTCGAGGCCATCACGACTTACTACTACCAAGCGGGTTAATTAATACAGTAGCTGGCAACAGCTTGCCTCTACCATTCTTAAATTATTATCAACCAAATTTCCAAATGTGGATTACAGTGGCGCCCACACGAGCGCAGAAAGATTTCGGCGGTGATATTAACAGCACATTTACGTCCTGCCTCGGGGCACAATACTCTCGCGTTCAAATTATACTATATTCCTAGAACTCACTATTAATAGAGTAAATTTAATTTTGCTGAGGGTTTCAAAATATAATGAAAAATTAATATAAATTATATCTGCCTCGTGATCTTGCGGCGTATGTATATGACGTGCGATCTAGAGTTCCCGTGGTCGATTCCCTGGTCGAGGAAAGTGTAATTGGGTTATTTCATTAGGAGATTCTCAGTAGCAGCACGGAGTCTGGTAATGTGCCCGAAAAACGGAAATATGCTCGCCTCTGATTACATAGGACTGATACACCTGGTGAAATGTGAGTGCAGAAATGCACCTCTGTCTACCCCTTTGAGGAATATCGGCGCGACGTTATTTATATTTATATGTACATATTATATATGTGTCTATTCAGCATATAGCTTTTTTGTACCTACATACGACCTCAGGCGTGTATCCTGGAGGGGTTAGGAGGAGACGCAATCCAATCCAATAGCATAGCAAGTACTATATTTCACGTTTAAAATAAATTTAACGTGATCCAAGTCTTGTTACAATTGAAACCCCGCGCATTGTCGCCTTGCAAGACGCCAGTGGATCAGAGTAATCCGTTTAAACAGCTGGAAACTTGACCGAGCGCCTCTCCACTAACAGCCTTTATGGCTCATTGAATTACACAGAGACTGTGAGATTGAGACTGTTATTATGTGAGAGAGTACTGATATACTGGGGATATTGATGTACTCTTTACGTTTACAGAATTTGTTGGCTCTCGGGGATGATACATCATAAGACGTGAACATTATTTGCGTGGGCATTGTAGGTACATTAAAAGTAAAAATAAATGAACTAAATTATATATTAATTATACTATTGCAGCTATTACATATTTTGAAAGCTCCGTGGCGCAGTTGGCTAGACACCAGCTCGCGAAACGATAGGCCGCGGGTTCGATCACCGCACCGAGACAAATGTTTGTGTGGTCCACAAGTATTTGTTTTGGGTCTGGGTGTTTGTGAGACCGAAAAGTCTCTCGTAGTTTCTGATACCCACGATACAAGACTTGTACCTTAATTTGGGATCAGAACTACTCGTATGTACTATGTTGATACGGCCTAACTGATTTTCATAAAAGTTTGCATATGTAGAACACTTTTTCCTTTCACCGGCTGACAGTTTTACATGGGGCCGCAGTCTTGGGCTATACTATTAAAATATATTGTATTATAATTATAACTCAACTGATTCATTATAAATTAATATTTTTTCCATAGTATGATGAATAGAGATGAATTTTCTGGAATCTATTCGCACCTAAATGACCAAATTAAACTCTGTTTACTGGACTAAATTCGCTCTTTAATTAATCCGCATTGGCCGGACGTCAACTATATGCATTATCACCCCAGCTAAGCTGCGTCACTACCTAAACTACAATATTGTTTGGAAATAACACAGACAGCCGGACGACGCTAAAATGGTTTTGAAATATACTTATAAAAGCATATAGGTACTTGACGACATATTTGATTGTCCGTGCACTGAAGAGAACTACCGAGGCCTCTATTTCAAAATTCTATTATTCTTTATCTTTAGATTATCTCAGTGCTAAGTCATATATGTATATATGCTAAGTAATATGAGTAATTATGAGTCGTGATGGCCTCGAGGTTTAGGCACGCGGTCGAGAATCTCGACGGTCGTAGGTTCAAACCCCAGGCACACACGTCTGTATTCACTAAGAATTATCATATACTTTAACGGTGAAGGAAAACACCGTGATGAAACCTGCACACCTAAAAGTTCTTAGGAATTTCTTAGGTGTGTAGTCCGCCAACCCGCACTAGGCCAACCGAATGGACTAAGGCCTAAACCCTCTCAGTTGTAGAGGAGGCTCGTGCCCAGCAGTGGGACGTATATGGGCTGATGATGATGAATTCTCAGTGCCAGCATGGAGTCCGAAAATCTTCGTAACAACTCTTATTATTAGGTTCCTAACAAACTGCGAAAGTATGTCTGATTATAATAACCTTTTAGGTCTAACCATTGGACCGGTTTCAATGGCTTTTTTGGCTTTTTTTAAATTGCACCAAGGCAAGCGGAACCATATGACTTATTACAAAATCGAGAATAATTAACGCCCTATCGAGAACATACTCGCAAAGAAACACAGTACGACCGAGTGGTATACTAATTCAGAACTTTACGGCTCTCGTTTCACTCAAACTCACAAGAATGTTACAAAAGCGTGGCAGTTTTGAATTCTCAACTCGCAAAGCCAATATGGAAACAATGCCACTGCCTCTACGCCTTATAAAGTTTACCACCACTCGATCCGGAGCAGCCGCCCTAGTTTGTTTTTACAGAGCGACAACGATATGTATTTTTACCGACGTTTTAGAAAAATAATGTTTTTTTTTTTGTAAAGAAAATGTTCGTTTTGTTTCTGGCTGGATTGAGTTTGATACAGTAGATTAATAAAAAGTTTTTTTGTCAATTTTTATTACATACACATACATACATACATAAACTCACGCCTGTATTCCCTGAAGGGGTAGACAGAGGTGCATTTGCACCTACATATCGCCAAATATGTATCAGTCCCACGTAATAGGGGGCGAGCCTATTGCCGTTTTTCGGGCACATTTCCAGACTCCGTGCTGTTACTGAGAAATTCCCTAATGGAAAAACCCAATAACACTTTGCCCGACCCGGGAATCGAACCCACGACCTCTAGATCGCGCGGCACATACTTGTACCGCGAGACCACGAGGCAGTTTTATTACATGGATGCAATAAATAGAGTTTAGCAGAAGGGCGACGTGCCCAGCAGTGGGACGTGAATGGGCTGATGTTGATATGGAGAAAATAATGATATCTTGATTGTAGTTCCTAAAATTGTCTATAAAAAAATTAATAAATAGCCGCCTAATAGGAAATGAGCTGGACTGACCATGGTGGTCATCAGTCTTACCAAAATCGCATTTTATTGAGCAAGAGAGCATGAAGCATATCAAGGAACAAATTTTCAAATCTTATACTCTGTTTTCTTCTTCTTTATAGAAGGCCAGCAAAGTCACTAGTATTGTATAATCAACAGTCACTTTTTTATTTTTTGATTATTAAATGATTCTTCTTTTTTCGATTCGAATTTTCCTCTCTTTCTGTGTAGCAATTTCATGCTGACAAAATATTTAGTCTCAGTTGTCTTGTATATATGTATGTTTGGCGTGTGTGATCGATTCGGGATAGTGTATTTTCGTACTTTTAAATACTCAGTGACAGTTTAGAATCTGCAATTATGCTCGAAATCATCATCATCATCAGCCCATATACTTCCCATTGCTGGGCACGGGCCTCTTCTACAACTGAGAGGGTGTAGGCCTTAGTCCACCACGTTGGCCTAGTGCGGGTTGGCAGACTACACACCTAAGAAATTCCTAAGAACTTTTAGGTGTGCAGGTTTCATCACGATGCTTTCCTTCACCGTTAACATACGTGATAATTCATTGTGAATACACACATAACTTCCAAAAGTCAGAGGCGTGTGCCTGGGGGTTTGAACCCGCGACCGTCGAGATTCTCGATCGCGTGCCTAAACCTCGTGGCCATCACGACTATGCTCGAAAATGGACTCGCAAAAATGCTTATAGATTCTTTCTAACATCTTTCTAACAAGTACGTGTTGTAATTAGATAAATTTTATAATCTTATATTATTTAAATATACTAATGAAAAACGTAGCGCCATCTATTGTTATGTTGGTAACACTGGTTTTCACACTCTCTGATTTTAATTTACGTTGTAAAAATGTGTCCATCTTAAATAAACTAAAAGTGCAAATAAAAGCCATTTATTATTTCATCAAATCATTTCAACATGGTAGCAGAGCGTGGTTAACAAAAATAAAAATATTACTCATTTTTATTTTCATCATTCAATGATACAAGCTTGAGTGTATCCACAAATAAACTACGAACCCCTATCCTAGTAATTGAACAAAAAATATCCACTACGTAAAAAAAAACAATTTCATAAAATGCTTTCATCGCGTCGCCTATTATGCTGTAAAATTCGATCTGTCTCACATGGTTATTGAAAATCTCTACAGAAGCCCCGCCAGAAGTTGCAAACTTTGTTAAGGACATTTCGCGCACGCTATAAGCCGACTAATATTTAATATGTCACAGGAAAATCGCGTCAACTGTTTTATATATAAACTTTATTAATTTTTTTATTTTATTTGAGTTTTTCATACATAACCTCACGCCTGCATTCCCGAAGGGGCTGCCAGAGGGGATTTCTGCACCCATATTTCGCCACTGAGAAATTCCGAGAATTCCGGGCTCATTTCCAGACCCCGTGCTGCTACTAAGAATTACCTAATGGGATTTTCCATTTGAAAATTCTTAGAAGTCACTCCGTCTTTCGACAGTCCGGGAAATACGATAGGCTCGCTCCCTACGTGGGTTTTTAAAGCACAGATGCTAAAATGTCAGTGCAGAAATGTATCCTTGCCTATTCTGTCGAGGATGCAGGCGAGAATTTCTGTTTATATAATTTTTGGACCACATCTTCCTTGAGGAAAGTCTCAATATCAGGAGGGAGTCTGCAAATGACCCTGGAAACGGCTGTAAGCTCTTACTCTGTGACATTGGACCCAAAATACTTTAAAATGCAAATAAGACATAGAAATAGAATATATTAACCTAATTGCGGTTCTGTTCTATTTGGTAACAATGGCAATAAAATATTCTGTTCTATTTGGTAACAATGGCAATAAAATATTATATATAATTAATTTTCTACTTATATAAAGAATACTTCATTACTGACACTATTTAAAAATAAAGTACCCTCGGAAGGGACAGGCAGAGATGCATTTCTGCATCCACATTTCGCCAGGTACGTATTAGCCCCACCTAATAGGGGGCGAGCCTATTGCCGTTTTTGGGCACATCTCCAGACTCCATGCTACTGAGAATTTCCTAATGAGAAACCCAATAATAATTAGCCCGCCAGGAAAATCTGACTCGATACTTCTAGATCGCACGGCACTTTACGCCACGAGATAACTTGGCAGTCGATCGCTATCAGGAACAAAATACGTAACATCCAGTCACATTCCGCTAAAACAAGCCTTTGAGCTGACAAGAGCAATATGACGCTTTCCGTCTTTATAGCCTTGTAAATCACTTATACCTACTTGACCCAGCCGATAGAGGACATTAAAAGGGTGTGATTTATAACTGAACTTGGAACATTCGCGCCATCTGGCTCGTACATGCCGCGGACTAGTTCATACTGGACTTTATGTTTGATTGATGTAATTGGTGTAATTTGTTGGAATTATTCTTGTAATACAATAGGATTTTTGCTATTTCGATCGTTTTGTGCTTACCAAGTAAGTCATTCCGTGATTGCCTTGTTGGATTTGATTTCAGAGTCTAGTAAATTGGTATTGAGTTTCTTATTAAGTGATTTTCAGTAGCAGTCATCATCATCAGCCTACATACGTCCCACTGCTGGGTTCAGGCCTCCTCTACAACTGAGAGGGTTTAGGCCTTAGTCGAACGCGCTGACCTAGTGCGAGTTGGCGGACTACTCACCTAACAAATTCCGTATTTCTTCACCGTTGAAGTACGTGATAATTCATTGTGAATACACACATAACTTTGAAAATTCAGAGGTGTGTGCTTGAGGTTTGAAGCTGCAATCGCTGAGATTCTCGACCGCGCGCCTAAACCTTGCTACTTTTACTCAGCAGGAATGCGGAATAGAAAAATGATTCCGGAAACAGCAACTGCTCGGGTACCACGAATGAAACCTTGGCCCACGATTGAATGCCGTAGAATACCATTATGTGTCTGTCTCACATACTATTAATTTATAATTTCAAATTAAGTGTGTGTGAAGTACCTAGCAGATTTTCCTTAACGTATTCAAGAGGTATTTTGCAATAGGCAACATCACAGAACAGTTGAATAAAATCAAAAGGGAAAAAGTATAGTATTTTGTATGGGGACGAGTGTCGCCGCTTGTCTGTCACCTATTCTATTACGATCACGCGACCAATTATAAAAAATTCAAACAAAATGAAGGGCGGTTATTGGTAATCACAAATTTATAAAAGTCGTGATATTACACGTAACGCGAATTACTACGAAGCTGCCGTGTCAAACATATGATAGTTTAGACATTTCCTTTCTAGTCTTATTCAACTTTTCTGTGGTCAAAACAGTATAAAAATACCTCATCCTACGCTTTTCTCAGAAGTAATCCATAAAAAAGTAATAACAGTTAGAAGGATTCGTTGAAGAGCAAGGTAACTCTTGGAAGGATCGGTTATTTAGTTTGCTTAGTATTAGAGAGGTTTATTTAGGTCTCACGAACATTGGATAATAAAATAAATATTATAGTAATAAATCAATTTCAGTTTACCGTAAATTTGTATTTCAATTCAATGGATTATTTGTTTACGGGATACATGATTTCAGGAATTTGATATTTTTAGTAGAGCTAATATATGACGTCAATGGTATAATGAATACCCTGTACCTTACACCAATATGTAGATCGTATAATAAAATATATTTATTTATTTATTTGCACTTTAAATAAATAAATTTACACTTTAGTTATTGGGTTTTTCCATTAGGAAATTCTCGGTAACAGCACGGAGTCTGGAAATGTGCCCGAAAAACGGCAATAGGCTCGCCCTCTGTTACGTGGGACTGAAACATACTTGGCGAAATGTGGGTGCAGAAATGCACCTCTGCCTACCCCTTCGGGGAATACAGGCGTGAGTTTATGTATGTATGTATTTTTCTTTAATTATAAGTTTGCGAAAAATATTATTTAAATAATCGCCCATTAGAGATATTCGTAACATCACATTTTAAGACATTCTCAAAAAAATTACATGAAGGTTCATCCCCAATTTTAATAAAACACGTACAACCAATGTCTTGGCAATCATTATTAATGGTACATGCATATAAAGCGGTGTTTGAACTCAGGATTCCATTGCCGTTGTTTAATTTCCGCCAAAAATTCCATTATTAACAAACGGCAAAATTGCAAAACTTTTACAAATTCTCATTAAAACCTTAATAACAACTCGTTTGGCTGACGCAAGAAGACTTCGTAATGTTTATCGAGTTTATTATTAAAATGTCAATTTAAAGTTGTCGGAACATTGACTTCTGATACAGGTTACGCAATCAATTTATTTTTCTTTCTTTTAGTCTAGTTTAAGGTTTTGCCACTTTCAAGACTACTTCTTTCTCGACCTTAGTTACATATTTTACATACATACATAACCTCACGCCTATGTTCCCAGAAGTGGTAGGCAGAAGCAAAATGAGGGTGCTGAAATGCACCTCTGCCTATCCCTTCGGGGCTTAGATGTTACGAGTACGGGTTCGATACTGTTTGGGCATTGTTGTTTTTTTCTCTGTTAAGAAATTTTCAATAGTAGTAAGTATTCTCTGAATGTGCCAGGAAAACCACTCGAAACCTCATATGTGGGGACATAACGTCTGGCAAAGTGGTTGTTATGCAAATGATTAGTTATGATAACATCTATCACACAATTATTAACGATGGTCCGGTCAGTACATACCAACCCGCACTAGGCTGGCGTGATGGCCTAAGAGGAGAGAGAGGTGACGTAGAGGTGGCTCGTGCCAAGCACTGAAAATTACATGGACTAATCAGTGGCGGTACTTCCATAGAAGCCCAAAAGTGTTAAACGTAAATTTAGTAATGTCTAGTTACAAGCGTTTATTGTGGGGTCAGGATATTCTCATTTATACGTCAAATAGCTTCTGTTAAATAAAGATTTAAAGCCTAAAGATTATTATTCGGAATTTTGTGTACTGGGCTTTTGGGCTTCTACGGAAATACTGCCACTGGGACTAATATGAATAGGTAGAAGAATATAACATAAGCATTGAAAACGAAGGGCATTAAGTTGCAAATTTATACGGAACGATCTGAAATTTAAATTTGAGCTCATCAAAGTTTCGGCTGGGGAGTTACTTGTGCTCGCACGGAGTGTGTGATTGCTTTAAATCTTAAAAAGGACTCAGCGGAGTTGAAATGCGAAGAGAATGATGGTAATTGCTCATTACTTTTATTAGCAACTCGTTGAGTGACTTAGAAACGCTTTCAAATTCGAATTAGTAAATGTGTTAGAAAATTTACAGTGTTTCGTTTATACGTGGGTTATGTTAGTGAAAGAGGAATGACTAAGTGGATTTTCAGTATTGACCTATCAATACTATCCATCCTAAAAATCCACTAGCCATTCCTAGACTACGGTAATAGGGTCACCCCCTGTTACGAGTACGTAGGACGAAAACACAATTGGAGAAATGCACATCTGCCTATATATTCGGGGAATGCAGGCGTTAGTGAATATATACTATACATATTTATCTAAAAATAAAAATAATCATCTAATTCATATATTTGTATTTATTAATGTTATCTATCTTTAAACATTTTGCGTACATCTTTTTTTTTTTTTTTTTTTCAATCATTTACGTAAGTTGTGAAGTCCATCTAACGGTTGCCTGGAAGAAATCGCCGACAGCGATAAGGCCGCCATTTGTGACACTACCTTATTTAGAGTTACTTATACCTATGTTGTTTTCTTATTATATGGTGTACAATAAAGAATAAATAATAATAATAATAATTTATTCAGTGAATAGCAAAATATACTACCTCGAATACATCCAAGTGGTTTACCTAAAATTGGTGATGGATAATTATACTTGGTTCCTATTGGTCCCAACTTCTGCGAAAACATTTTGAATGGATATTATTTACAGTTTGTCTGTAAACAAGGTCAGCGAGTTATATGAATTTCGCTTGTCTTTTGTTTTTGTTGGCTCTATTGTTCTAGTTCGGGAGTGGGCGACGAATTTCAACCTTGCGAAGATTATTACTAAATATTACAAGACTTTTATTAAATTTCCGAGCCGCGATATTGTTGCCCTTTACGTGAAACAAGGCAATAAATTACTTCAACTTAAAATTTGACCTTTTAAAACATTATCGTGGTTTTTTTTTCTCCGCTTTGAGTACTGCTGAAGGGTATTGTTGAAAGGCAAATTATTATTTAACGTGTGTAAGACTCCATTACAACTGGTCGTATTAAATGAAACTCCGTCTGAACTTTGTTAAGTTTATTATACATATTTTATGTACAATTACACTGTGTCCATCTGACTTACTCTGCCTCGTCCTTATCCAACGTCTTTACTGTTGCTCGTCCCAATGGCCAATTCCCCTACTTATTATTTTTCTCGACTTTTTATTAATTCTCAACTACCCCACTATTCTGATGACAGTGTTGCCATAATAATTACATTTTAAAATTAACTAAAATATTGTTTTCTTTTTATTTCTAATTCTAAGAAATATGTATATTTTTGTAAAACCTTACACTCGACCATCCTGACGACGTGTATGTCCTCATACACGCATCAAGTGATAACCTTACACAACGGCCGTCAATTATTGCCGAAAAACTAATTTTGTAATTTAATAAAATCAATCAAATTAAAATGTATCTTAAAAAAATAAAACCCCATTCAAAATATGGAATTACCTTGCATATTAAAGCTATAACTTTTAAAAGATCTGCGTACGCTATGTACCTTTCAAATATATATTCATGGTTCAAACGCCCATTAGTTTGCCCTGAACCAATCACTTCTTACCAAACCAATCAATTCTTGGTAGCTATGCTGCTTGCTATTGTCGTATTGAACCGAATCAATCACTTCTCGGTTGTCATGTTGTTGCCTTGAACCAATCATTTCTCAAGGACTTTTCCACAACAACTGAACCAATCACTTCTCAGTTGTCATGTTGTTGCCTTGAACCAATCATTTCTCAAGGACTTTTCCACAACAACTGAACCAATCACTTCTCAGTTGTCATGTTGTTGCCTTGAACCAATCACTTCTCAAGGACTTTTCCACAACAACTGAACCAATCACTTCTCAGTTGTCATGTTGTTGCCTTGAACCAATCACTTCTCAAGGACTCATGTAATCATATTATATTATATTATATCATATCATGACATCATTATATAATTATACCATCATATAATTATATCATTATATAATTATATCATCATATCATCATATCATCATATCATCATATCATCATATCATCATATCATCGTATCATCGTATCATCATATCATCACATCATATAATTACATATATCATTATAATATCAACATATCATCATATAAACATATCATCATATCAATATATCATCATATCAGTATATCATCATATCAACATATCATCACGTTCCACTGCTTTGCACGGGCCCCCTCCACAAATTAGAAGGTTTAGGCCTTAAGTCACGCTGGCCCAGTGTGGGTTGGACATATAACACCTCATATTCACATAATATCAATTGATTTTCAACCATTTACAATTATCAGGTATTAGTTAAAATAACAGGTATCAAAAAGGTTCAATCTTAATAACATTTTTATTTTAACTATCATTCATTGGCATTGTATCACTCAACTTGTCTATTTGATTTTGGTGGTATTGCCACTGTATTTAAATCATGCGACCTTTATTAAGGCAAAATATTCTAAAGAGATGGGAAGTAAAACAACTATCTCTGTGACTAATCAGCCTACCAAGACCACTGAAGGTATAAAGTAGGTATGTCTTACAATGCATTAATCCGTTTTAGGCATTAGTTTTCCTTACGGATTTAATTTCACGGAAGGTGACCAATATAGAATATATGAAACAGCAAATCTGCTTTTTGTTTTGGAATTTATGACTTAATGCACGCTTCAACGTATTTCTTAACAAAACGATTCACCCCTAAGAGTATTTTCTAGCCCTAAATACTTCTCGACACATTCTTCATATTTGCCAGTGCGCGCCATTTGCGACTACCCACCGCATGGCATCATTGTTTTCCAAATACAATTATTGAACAATCTTATCGCGTATGATATAATTATTTCTTGCAATTCAATTTCGTCTCGTATCATTATAGGAAGAATAGTGCGACCCCTACATAACTCTCCCAATTTAAGTGTCAAAAGCCAAACGTCATAAGTAATACCTAGGTACTTATCTCGGCTGATATTTATTTCACATGATTCTCAGTTATCTTTAAGGAAATAGATTACGCGATAGAGTAGGTCACAATAAAATTCATAAAATAAGAGCAAATAGCGCTTAGCGATTCGAGTAATCAAAGAACTTATGAAAATTTAGTAGGTAGTCTCTTACAGTCGGTCACGCCATTAAATATTTTCTCAACAAGTACACTAAATTAATTTATTGAGTATGCTACCGGTTAAAAGACTTTACTACCTTATTATTTCCTCTTCTATATAAAATCCTCTTTGATCCTTCTGCTCCTTTCTACCTCAAAGAACGTTTATAGTTTTTGTATGTCGCTAATACTCGGTCTCTGCGTTCTACTAACTCCTAACAAATAAGGACTCCTATCCATTCCTCTTCCTTCTATGATATATAATTCTTTTTCTATACAAACTGTAAGACTTTGGAATGCATTGCCAATTTATATAAAGCGTGCCTTTTTCTTTCATATATATATAGGTATATATATTTTTAATCTTTTAAATAAACATTTATCTTTAACATAATATATATATTGTTGCTTATTGCTTATTATTATTTGTTGTATTTTAACTATAATTTTCAAATACTTGTATGTATATAATTATTAGAACTTTTTATGTTCATCTTATGGTTGTCTGGAAAAGATCGCTTAAAGTGATAAGACCGCCATTTGTACGTGCATAATGTTTTTTTTTAACAACTTATTAATTTACCGTC
Source organism: Hemaris fuciformis (assembly GCA_907164795.1). NCBI lineage: Eukaryota > Metazoa > Arthropoda > Insecta > Lepidoptera > Sphingidae > Hemaris > Hemaris fuciformis. The sequence continues at coordinate 14,323,179 of OU015440.1, forward strand.
TATTTTAAAAACTTTATCAAAGCTAAACACTGTTAAAGCATTCTGATGGCGAAAACAGTATATTGTATACTTTATTTTTGTTCAACAGTAAAATTATAATGTAGAGTAAAACAGTATAAATGGCAATCCTAACTAGGAGTATTCACTAGACGTGGAAAATCTATTACACTGTACTAGACTTTTGCGCAACCCGGCTTAACTCCTCCACAGCTTACTTCATATCCGAGATAATCATTTTTTTTTTTAATTGAACACAGATAAATAAAATAACTGTAATAATATGTATAATACAAATAAAGTAATAATACGCGTTTTCGATCAACATTATTACATCTTCGAATGTGTTGTAACATCTCTAAAGTCTGACCATGTATTAACAAATCTTCAATATACATATATTGACGAAACGTAGGCTTAATATAACGTACCAAGCCAAGAATATCATTCATCATGTTATGTCGGAAAACTGCAGGCGAATTTGCTAGCCCAAACGGCATACGCTTAAACTCGTATTATCCGTACGAAGTAACAAACGTAGTATAACGCTTTCTATTCTCCGTGACGGGTACTACACTAAACCGTAACTCACTGAGCTTGGAGGCGGTAATACTTAAAATAGTGTAAGACATCAATAAGTCTAGTTTATCTGTACGAATAGAGTTTCCACGAGCTGTAGCCGATTCTCAATAAACCTCATTAGAAATATTAGTAACATTATTTTCACGTTTCCCAAAGGTTCCCGTTAACGAGCTTTTCCATTAATCCTTTCAGCACGGCAGACAAAATTCTTTCGCAATAAATATGAACAGTTACAAGGAGTTATTGTTACACTCTGATTAACGGAGTAAATATAAAAAAACGCCAATTTACTAGCCAGTAGTCAGTAATATTCAGTAAATAACCTAACGCTAATAGAACTCTATAAGTGTAACTAACGCAATTCAGTAACTATATTCAAAACTAAGCTACACGCGTTTTTTTGTAAACTTATGACGTGTGGTTGTTCCGTGAAAGACTATCCTATTAGCATAGACTAACCTAACATCTACAACTCTACACAAAACTGGCATTTACGCAGTCAGTAGTTGAGTCAAGAGTACATCTACCCCCTGATCGTATTGCATGCATCAAATTTTACCAAGAGTTTTAGGAATCAGAAATAAGGATGTCCCTACTAACAGTTAAAACAGAAATACCTTGAGTAAGATACTTCCTGTCATGTACTCCTAGACACATTGAATGCTGGTTTCTCATAGTAATTAGTCTAATAGGTTCATTCAGTCTATCATATCCTCTGAGTATTGGCCATTCCTATAGAAAAGCGCTAATATATTTATTAGGCTATTGCCTTTACTGCCACTCTTGCCACGTGAACACAATTAAATTTAACTCGTCGCGGCTTTGGCCAATCCTTGCAGTATCTGTACTGATATATGAAACATAGTCGTATCTCAACCATATATTTTCCAAAAACCATTCATTTACTTTCTTCAACAATATATCTAACTGTTATTTTTATTAGTTATAGGGTCAAAATATAAAATAAGGTTCTTGTGAAATTTAAAATTCAATTGATTATGCGTTCTGTGATAACGACTGATAATCTTGACCACGCTTCAAGAATTGTAATAATCTTAGCAAATCATTAGCGGAAAAAGAGGGATTACATGACCTGCTATAATCCGTGCGATGCTTGCGTTCTCGTTCCTCGTGTAGTCGTTCGCGACGAGACGACGACCTCGCGATGCTCCTCTGACGAAGATAGTTCGCATTCTCAAAGAATCTCATCCTTTCGCGGCAGCTCTTGTTCCAACCTTTCGACTAGTTGCCGCTCCGGTTCTAGCCGTTTTGCTCGGCTCTGGTCCTGGCGGCTGCGGCTGCGAGCACGGCTTCATTTCGGCGGCTCATACGGTTTTGTTAAGGCATTTTTATTCTGCTCGTTTTACCATTCGCTCTGGAAGACTCGAAACAAGACATTATGGCTTAGTAGGTATACACCTGTTCAACTAAACTTGTTACATATACATTCATGAAGCAAACAAAATGAACCCACGAGCACATGTGAGATAAGGGTATATGTTATTTTATAAAATTTCTCTAACTGATTGTTAATTAACACAATATAAGATGCAATATATTTTAAAATTTAAAGTATAAAAATATCAATAGTACTAATCATCACTACATATTATAAAACAAAGCCGCTGTCGCTGTTTGTCCCTATGTATGCTTAATTCTTTAAAACTACGCAACGGATTTTGAAGCGGTTTTTTATTATTATTAATAGATAGAATGATTCAAGAGGAAGGTTTATATGTATAATGCATGCATGATATGTATTGAGGTTTCTAATGTGATGTCGTAAATAAACACATTTTTTTTCGCTTACATTGCAAACGTTGGCTGAATCCCACGATATAAATCAAAATAATGTACTACAGTATTGTACACCTTAAAAAGGTTAACAAAAAGGACCGCGATGGTATATGTCTATCTGTTAAGGATAACCCACAATAACCTTTTTTTTTTATCCTTTACATTTCACGGGAAATAATGGCTTATTTACAAAGTGATTTTAAGCAATACAGTATTAATCCTTATCCAATTAAGTACCTTAAATACATTGTCCATTTAATATAAATCAATATGGTCCTTTACAGCATGTAATTTAAATAAATATTTCCGAAGATATTACAGATTTAAAATGCAAGGACATAGCGGTTGCGGCGGTACCTATATTTAGCATCAACATTGCGCCGCTAGTATAGAAGTATAATAGAAATTAGTATTAGTTATTACTTACGTTGGGTATCGCCACTTCTGAGATGTAAGACTCCATTACAACTGGTCGTATTAAATGAAACTCCGTCTGAACTTTGTTAAGTTTATTATACATATTTTATGTACAATTACACTGTGTCCATCTGACTTACTCTGCCTCGTCCTTATCCAACGTCTTTACTGTTGCTCGTCCCAATGGCCAATTCCCCTACTTATTATTTTTCTCGACTTTTTATTAATTCTCAACTACCCCACTATTCTGATGACAGTGTTGCCATAATAATTACATTTTAAAATTAACTAAAATATTGTTTTCTTTTTATTTCTAATTCTAAGAAATATGTATATTTTTGTAAAACCTTACACGTGATACTAATTAATTAAATCAAGCGATTAAATCAATCAAATATCGTTCTGCTTATTAGACATGAGCAAATAGCATACTGGTGTTGTCATGATACTTGAAAACATAATTCGATCGAAAGAATTTAAAATGAAAAATCTGTAAAAAAAATATATATAATATTTATATATATACTCAGCCTATCGCCGTCCACTGCTGAACGTAGGCCTCCCCAAGAAAGCGCCAACCATCTCGGTCTTGAGTAGCCCTCATCCATCCGTTACCCGCCACCTTTCTCAAATCGTCGGACCATCGTGCTGCAGGACGTCCTACACTACGTTTGCCCAAGCGCGGTCTCCACTCCAACACTTGTCTGCTCCATCGGCCGTCGGACCGTCGGCAGACATGGCCGGCCCACTTCCACTTTAGCGTACAAATCTTGCGGGCAATGTCAGTGACTCTGGTTCTCTGGCGGATGACTTCATAATAAAAAATATAATCTTGTAAAAAAAATAGTAATGCCACGTGATGCTAATTAATAAATTAATTACTCGTTTCTAACCCGTCAGCAGTCTACGAGTATTCGTTCCATGGGAAGTCAGGTTAAACTGAAGATATTCAAAGTCATAATAAATATCTTTATAGATTATTTTACAAGATCTTAAGAAAACTCAGTATACTCGTATGCTACTCTCACAGAACAGTTGAATAAGACTAGAAAGGAAATGTCAGCATGCCGAGCGTGCCGAACCTATGATTAGAATATTATATGTTTGACACGGCCGCTTCTTAATAATTCGGGTTGCGTGTAATATCAAGGCTTTTACAAATGTGTGACAACCAATATCAGCCCTTTATTTTTGTTAGTTTTTATCATTGGTCGTGTGATCGTAGTAGAAAGAACAGGTGCGACACTCGCCCCGATACAAAATACTGTCTATATACCTTCTAATCTTATTCAGCTGTTCTGTGTACTGTGCTTTAGAATATATTCTACTGCATACAACCCCTCGCAATTCGTAGTAACCAAGAATTTTTTAAGCCACGTCGCCCCGCGTAATTAAAGTCTTCCCATGATTATAGATGAAAGCATCCGATGCGTATCATTATTATTGAGTGCTGGGAACGAATGGAACGTGAAATTAACGGCACTAAATGTACATCTCGAGGTCCCGAATTAAATAAGGGACCATTAGCGGAGTCCTGGAGCGTTATTAAAATAATTTTACGGCCGTCAACGTGAAAGCTCTGTCATCGATGGATAATTGCTCCGAATCGATAAGAATTTGCAGGAAGTTTGGAATTGTTTTGTTAATCGGTTGGCTGAATCGATTAATATGTTCATGTCATACCAGTGGCGGTACTTCCATAGAAACCCTAAAGCGTTACACGGTTATTGTGGGTTCAGGATATTCTCATTTATATGTATGTCTTTAAAATGCTTTTGTTAAATAAAGATTCATCATCATCATCAGCCCATATACGTCCCACTGCTGGGCACGGGCCTCCTCTACCATTGAGAGGGTTTAGGCCTTAGTCCACCACGCTGGCCTCGTGCGGGTTGGCGGACTACACACCAAAGAAATTCTCAAGAACTTTTGGGTGTGCAGGTTTTATCACAATGTTTTCCTTCACCGTTAAAGCAAGTGATAATTCATTGTGAACACACACATAACTTCGAAAAGTCAGAGGTGTGTGCCTGGGGTTTGAACCCGCGATCGTCGAGATTCTTGGCCGCGTGCCTAAACCTCGAGGCCATCACGACTTAAGCAGTATATATAAGACACATTAGCATTATATATAATACGAAAAACACCAACCCAAAAGGTGGAGCACAGCGAACTTGTAAAACAAAACGGGCACTCCACTCCCAAAACTTCACACACCCAACCTTTGTAGCTCTCCGCTGTAAATTGAATCATGAGGCAGGTTTAAATTGATCGCTAAGTACCCGTCTGCCTCTCGGCGTCTGCGAACATAATTTGATATACGTTATATTCTCTGCTAATAAAGTCCAATTAGGTGTATCGAATTAATCACAAAGGCTGGTAGCAGGTGCGTCTGATCGAACTACTGAGTTCACTATTGCAAGCAGAAAAGTGCAGGTCAGAAATTTTATGTTTTAGCAGTAGGTACGTAATGTAAGTTGTGCTTTATATATAAAATTATGTTTTATGTATTTTGTTTTTAATGTATTTTGCTGTTTCGGATCGAATATTTTGCACATCATCAGCAGCCTTTTTTACGTCCACTGCTGGACATAGGCCTCTCCTATGGCACGCCACTGGGCTCGATCTTCGGCCCTCCTCATCCAACCGCTGCCAGCCACCCTGCGAATATCGTCACCCCACCTAGCCAGAGGGCGCCCTACACTACGTTTGCCGAGTCGCGGTCTCCACTCCAGAACCCGTATTCCCCAACGGTTGTCGGTTCTGCGACAAATGTGACCTGCCCACTGCCACTTCAGCTCGCTAATCCTTTGGGCTATGTCGATCACTTTGGTTCTCTGACGGATGGCATCATTTCTGATCCTATCTTTCAGAGAAACCCCCAACATAGCCCTCTCCATAGCTCGCTGAGCGACCTTAAAATGGTGGATAAGCCGCATTGTCAGTGTCCACGTCTCGGCTCCGTATGTCATAACTGGTAGGACGCACTCGTTGAAGACTTTTGTCTTTAGGCTTTGAGGTATGGGTGACGAAAAGACTCGACGAAGTTTTTTACATTTTGCACATATTGCATAAATAATACAATAGTGATGTAACTCAGAATATGTCGAATGTGAAATAACTTGATTAACTGTTTTATTGAAGTTATACTTCTTTTGGCGCGTTAGGGAAAAATGATGAGAGTAAATTTATACGATGCGCGCGCACACCGTCACGAAAAGGTAATTCAAAAAAAGTTTATATGTTTTAGACTTTTAAAATGTAGAATAGTGTGTTGGTAAACGAAAAAAGAATCGACCCTTATTGAGTGGCACTCAAAATACAAAGTTGTCACGTTGGAAAACACGCCGGGTCGAACATCTCAATAATGGTACCTACCCTGTAAATTTTCCACAAAAACGGTATAGGCTCATCCCATATAATATTGAACTTAATTTGAAATGATTAACCATGTCATAAATACAATTCAATCTACTCTTTCGCTTATACAGACGTTATTTTAAAAACTACATATAGATCCACCACACGCGTTCGTCAAAAATTTGGTTTAAAATGTCCTCCTTCTATTACCTAAATTATATTTTTTACACTACAGTTGCTCACTTTGCCGTGCCAGAATAAAAAAAAAAAAAAACATGGGAGTAGAAAAACCAACTATACCTGCCCTTCCAGTATACAGGTGTGAGGATGTGTTTGAAATCTAATTACCCGTATTCGTATGAGACCGTTAGAAATGTAATATGGTGTTATATGTGAAGGCGGCATGGAACCTCTTTTCGTGGCAACTTTATTAAAATATCAAACGCTACACGCTGGCTTTGAATGTGTGTCCAATTACTTTCACGAAGGTGTCGAAATTAAAACCTTTGCCGTACCGTATTTCTTTGTATATTGGGCGAGAAAAATAAAATGAAGCAAAATGCTGTAGCCTTTGGTAACCGGCAATAGGTTTAGTAAATATACAATATCATCATCATCATCAGCCCAAATACGTCCCACTGCTGGGCATGGGCCTCCTCTACAACTGAGAGGGATTAGGCCTTAGTCCACCACGCTGGCCTAGTGCGGGTTGGCGGACTACACACCTAAGAAATTCCTAAGAACTTTTAGGTGTGCAGGTTTTATCACGATGTTTTCCTTCACCGTTAAAGCAAGTGATAATTCATTGTGAATACACACATAACTTCGAAACGTCAGAGGTGTGTGCCTGGGGTTTGAACCTGTGTCCGCCGAAATTCTCGACCGTGCACCTAAACCTCGAGGCCATCACTGCTTCTTTGATATACAATATGCAATGTGTGTATCGAAGTTATTTGTGTTATTATTATTCTTAGTCTATCGCCGTCCACTGCTAAACGAAGGCCTCCCCACGTAGACATCAACCATACCGGCCTTGAGCAGCCCTCATCCATCCGCTACCGGGCACCTTTCTCAAATCGTCGGACCATGGTCATCATCATCATCATCATCAGCCCATACACGTCCCACTGCTGGGCACTGGCCTCCTCTACAACTGAGAGGGTTTAGGCCTTAGTCCACCACGCTGGCCTAGTGCGGGTTGGCGGACTACACACCTAAGAAATTCTTAAGAACTTTTAGGAGTGCAGGTTTCATCACGATGTTTTTCCTTCACCGTTATAGCAAGTGATAATTCATTGTGAATACACACATAACTTGGAAAAGTCAGAGGTGTGTGCCTGGGGTTTGAACCTGCCACCGTCGAAATTCTCGACCGCGCGCCTAAACCTCGAGGCCATCACTGCTTAATTTAAGTGATATTGACCATTTTATATATATTTATTACCATGTATAAGGTGCAAAATGACCGCAATGGAAAACTTAAACAGATAACAACACAGATTTACAAACAAATTAACGCTTAAAAAAAAGAAAAGAAGAACCAGAAAAACTGCCTAGTGGTCTCGCTGTACAAGAATGTACCGTGTGATCTAGAGGTCCTGGGTTCGATTCCCGGGTCGGGCAAAGTGTTATTGGGTTTTTCCATTAGGAAATTCTCAGTAGCAGCACGGAGTCTGGAAATGTGCCCGAAAAACGACAATCTCGCCCCCTATTACGTGGGACTGATATATACTTGGCGAAATGTGGGTGTAGAAATGCACCTCTGCCTACCCCTTCGGGGAATACAGGCGTGAGTTTATGTATGTATAAACCTTTTCCTCATTTCCATAACTGTTGCCTTTCTTATTTTTAAAATCACACTACTTAAAAGTACGTACCTCTTCATTTGTCATTTTGAGTACTAATATATTTAACAGTAATCGTACTGTGATTGATTTGCTTCAAAACTCAACTATTTACATTTACAAAAGTTAAATAGATTAAAATCAACATTCGTAATTACTTTTCCGAGTCCCAAATCCGGGTCGTATAATTTATTTCAGTTAAAAAATGTTTTACGGTTACTAAGTGTATTCTGAAGTTGAATTGTGTTCTTGAAGAGTTTAAATACAAAACAAACCAAGACAGAACACTCAATTTATTATTGCTGTTAATTTTTTCGCGTTGTGATTCATGGAAGAAAATTGCAACTTCGTGTTCTATTATAATTTCTTGAAAAGAAAAGAGCAACATTTGAGTTTCTTGCCCGTTTCTCTCTAGATTTGACTGCCTTCTAAACAGGGTGGTAAAATAAATTTAGAAATGGCTGAATCTAAATGATAAATTATTTGAAATTGTATATTCAATAAATATTATTTCATTTCATTTCATAACATTATATTATGATTGATATGGTTTAATAGTCTAAATTTTGTACAGAAAAAACAATTAATGTATTTTCTGTTCTAATTGTTTAATATGAAAAAACCTATGACATTCGTTAGAGGATTTCCAAGTGCCTATTCACGTTTATAAAGCATGAATAAATAATTTTCAACATTGAGTCTAATCTTAAAATCACAAGGATATGTAGGTATTCTGTAGGCTAGCGACATTATGTCGTACTTTCAACTTTCCCAGTGGAAAGAAATAACGCCTCGGATGAGAGGTAATAACATTTACAGGTTAAACTTTTGCAACTATGAAAATTGTTGCCAGAATCGAGTTTAACTCTTATCGCTGACGTTAAACTTTCGCGCATACTAACTCTACGTTTTAAATCTTAGCCTTCTTTGTTCTTCTTAATTACTCCCAATTCTTATCTTGGAACGGCTATTGTTACATTGCGTCTTATAAGTGTAATACTCCTCTTAAAGCATATTATGTTACGATAGTCGTTACTGCTATGTTTCTCAAATTATGAAGAATTAGGATCGAGAGGAAACCGTTTCATTGCTTAAAAATGTTGAGTTCTTGAAATAATTAAATTTAGTAGCTTTAAAAAAGTATTAATAAGTTTGGTATTCTATTATTATAATTCGTGTGGTCATTATAATATATTTTTTTAAATTAAACGCGAGCTCTTTTTTTACGACAGTGCCAAATAATAAACCTATAAATATTTTCTAATATTGTAAACGTGAAAACTATCTGTAACTACTGGATAGATGATTTTTGGTATGTACATCTATGGGAACGTAATAAATAGGCTACTTTTTTTTTCTAAATACTCGAGTCAAGCGAAGCCCAGCCGCTACCAATAAAATAAAATAAGTTTTATTTGAATTGACAATGTTAAGTGATACTATTTTTGTATTCGTCAGTACCATTGGTATTTAAACTAGACTTCCAACAGCACTTTTATGCGTCTCCATTTTCATATTGACTACGGCCATAAAAAATCAAAAGAACATAAAAATATTCGACAATGATCCTAAAAAGCAAACAGAGGGCCTCGTGTACTCGAGGGAAATTCAAGACATTTACTTAGCATACCACTCGTGCTCTTATTTATATTCATAAAGACGAAAAACGAGCGATGGCTTCATTGAAAGATGAGATTGTTAAGATAATGTCGCGGGTTTAAGTCCAGAAAAATAAATAGACTTGTGACTTGGACTTAGATCATTTTCATCTACGTAGATAAATATTTTTATTCCTATATCCTCAAAAAAATAGGCAGTTACGTACCTCTAGATCTACATATCACCAGACTTCCTTCACCAGTCCTTAAAGTATTCCTCATGGTCTCGCGGCACAAGTATGTGCCGTACAATCTAGAGGTCCCGGGATCGATTCCCAGGTCGGGTAAACTGTTATTGGGTTTTTCTATTAGAAATTCTCAGTAGCAACAAGGAGTCTGGTCATGGGCCCGAAAACAGCGATAGGCTCGCCCCCTATTACGTGGGACTGATACATATTCGTACCTGGCGAAACTTGGGTGCAGAAATTTACCTCTGCCTACCCCTTCGGGGAATACAGGCGTGAGGTTATTATGTATGTATGTTTTTAAGTACCTCTTAGTAAGTTGACTCGATTTTGCTTATCCATACCAAACTTAAAATGCACCAACCTGACTCGAAACTTCGGTAAAACTTTAAGTAGAATATTTTCAGGCTATGTTTTTAATGAAAAAAGGTGCCCTAGATAAAAGTCTTAGTGTAGGGAAGTACAAAACTTTCGTAAACATGTATCTGCTTCATGTATTATAAAAGGCAAAGTTTTTAATACGATCCTACGAAGTGCGTTGGGACTTTCCGAGCAAAACATTGGTAAAGGATCTACCACCAGTACAAGATCTTTATCTAAGACCTGCACTATATTTAGAATATTTCTTATTTATTTATTAAGCTTCGTACATAATATTAGTAGGAAGACCTAATACGATATTCTCTAACAGTCGGATCTTAAAAAAAGCGTAAAACCGAGATGAAAAGTGTATGTAGGTGTGTAAATAAACATACGATATATAAAATACTATAGATATATATAAAATACTATTTTTGACAGCCCCGTGGGGCAGTTGGCTAGATACCAGCTTGAGAAACGAGAGGCCCCGTTTCAATCCCCGCACCTAAAAAAAATTTAGTGTGATCCACAAGTATTTGTTTCGGGGCTGGGTGTTTGTGAGACCGAAAAGTTACTCGTAGTTTCTGGTACCCACGACACAAGACTTGTATCTTAATGTGGGATCAGAACTATGTATGTGACTGTTGGGTGTATTTATGTTATTATTATAAGGTTATTAGTGCGGAAGTTTTTTCTTTGAAGTCGTAATGAAGAATAAATAAGAAAGATTTCGATACCTGGGTTGGGCAAATTGTTATTGGATTTTTCCTTTAGTAAATCTCGATAACAGCACGGAGTATTAATCACGCCTGTATTCCCCGAAGGGGTAGCCAGAGGTGCATTTCTGCACCCGCATTTCGCCAAGTATGTATCAGTCCCACGTAATAGGGGGCGAGCCTATTGCCGTTTTTCGGGCACATTTCCAGACTCCGTCCTGTTACCGAGAATTTCCTAATGTAAAAACCCAATAACACTTTGCCCGACCCGGGAATCGAACCCAGGACTTCTAGATCGCACGGCACATACTTGTACCGCGAGACCACGAGGCAGTCAAGTATTAAGATTGTGCTCGAAATACCAGTATTGGCTCTGCCTCTATTGCACTGGACATCACATAAAGATATTTTAAAAGATTTTTCTTCATCCTCAAATCTTTACGTCTCCATTACGTCTACATATTGTGTCTCAGTAAATAGTTTTACATATTCATCGACTCACGGAAACTTAAATTGTACGTCTAACATGAATAAATGCAAGGAAAATAAAGGGGAATTTCTGGAAGACACCTAGCATAATCAGACTGTAGAAGCGCTGGTTAAGACGGCGTCGCGCGAACTAAACAATTTCCTGTAGGGCGCGCACTGCTGAATGCATTTAAATCACCTCACTTATCACTTGCTGCATGAATAAATATGTATACTTATATATTCCCTGCATTAGAAGGTTCTTTTAGCTTGAATTGAGAGACATATTGTGCGAAAATGTATATAACATATGCTTTTTCTCTAGGGATACTGTTTTTTAATTAAACACGGGGACAGCCCCGTGGCGCAGTTGGCTAGACACCAGCTTGCGAAACGAGAGGCCGCGGGTTCGATCCCCGCACCGAGACAAATGTTTGTGTGATTACAAATATTTGTTTCGGGTCTGGATGTATGTGAGACCAAAAAGTATCTCGTAGTTTCTGATACCCACGACACAAGACTTGTATCTTAGTGTGGGATCAGAACTATGTATGTGACTGTTGGGTGTATTTATTAAAAAAAAATTACACATACAATTAGGCATGAGATTTACGTTTCTATGTTTGACGTATCCGTAAACAGAACGTATTGTACCATAACCAGAAACAAGATAAAGAAATGCCCAGTGATTATAAATGTATGTTATAGCAGTTTAACGTCCCATTGCTGGGCACGGGCCTCTTCTACAACTGAGAAGGTTAAGGCCTTAGTCCACCACGCTGGCCTAGTGCAGCTAAGAATTTCATAACAAATTTTAAGTGTGCAGATTCCATCACGATTTTTTCCTTCACCGTTAAAGTACGTGATACCTAATTCTTTGCGAATACACACATAAGTTCAAAAAGTCAGAGGTTTGTGCCTGAGGTTTGAACCCGCGATCGTCAAGATACTCGACTGCGTGCCTTAACCTCGATCGTCACGACTTCAGTCAGATGAACGAGGACTTAGTACTCCGCGATACAATGTGAATTACAAAAATGCTGTGCAAATACGGCTCAATAAATGTGGCCTGACTTTTTATTTTATTTAGTTTTGACTTTTTTTTTATGGAAATAAGGAGGCAAACGAGCAAGTGAGCCACCTGATGTTAAGTGGTCAACACCGCCCATGAACACCCATAATACCAGAGGAATCATCGGTGTGTTGCCGGCCTTTGAGGAAAATATAGGCTCTCTTCTTGAAGGCCCCTAAGTCGACTTGTCTCCACAACTGTTTATAATACGAGTAAAAACTGGAGTATCTTATTTTCCTCCCTCAAATTCTGAGTTCCACTGAGACAGAATCGTAAGATGAAGCTAGTTATACATGAGAGACAATCAAAACTCGGTCGAGCACACCGCCACGTCACACGTAAACGCAACCACTGGGACAATACACTCCGCGCCTATTCATCCGTCAACAAATCACACTCCACATTGATGCCCAGGCGAGCGTTAAGCCCGGTACAAACGAGTAGTCTATAGATAATAATCATCATCATCATCAGCCCATATACGTCCCACTGCTGGGCACGGGCCTCCTCTACCATTGAGAGGGTTTAGGCCTTAGTCCACCACGCTGGCCTAGTGCGGATTGGCAGACTACACACCTAATAAATTTCTAAGAACTTTTAGGTGTGCAGGTTTCATCACGATGTTTTCCTTCACCGTTAAAGTACGTGATAATTCATTGTGAATACACACATAACTTCGAAAAGTCAGAGGTGTGTGCCTGGGGTTTGAACCTGCGACCGTCGAGATTCTCGACCGCGTGCCCAAACCTCGAGGCCATCACGACACCTAGATAATAATACCACACACATACACATTCCTATAGCCTCGTAAGCAAAGGTTATCCATCCACGTTTTGTTACCTATGTTTTTTTAATATATCGCTTATTGGACAGATTTCCAAAATTACTGTATACATACATACATACATAACCTCACGCCTCTATTCCCCGAAGGGGTACATTTTATTTCACGTAATAGGAGGTGGAGAGGAGGACTATTGAGGTTTGTCGGGCACATTTCCAGACTCCGTGCTGCTACTGAGAATTTCCTAATGGAAAAACTTACTAACACTTTGCCTGACCCAAAACCCCCTGGTGGCCATCTTCGCGCCGAATGGGGAAACGAACTCGGACTGACTCGTGGTTTCGTGCGATCTAGAGGCTTAAAGTGCTAACTGCCACTGAGAATTTCCTAACTGAACTAGCTGAGCTATTGAGCCATGTCAGCAACCTTCGTTCTCCCATTTCAAATGATTGAGATCTTGTCAGGTAGGTCAACATAGGCTTCCTGCCCCCTTCCGCCAGGGATGGTGGGAAGTAGAGCCATAACCAGATTTCCCCTCGAGAACAAAAAAAGGTAGGTCAAATCTAATAATTCCATTAAATTATGGTATCTTTTTCCTTTAATTATCGTATTAAATTATTGTATTATCATAAAAAGAATTTGGTCTCTCAAGCACGCAGCAAACAACAGAAGCCAACGTCCTTCATTTCGAAGCATAATACATTACTAACTACGCTACAGATACATAGTATCAGGAAATTATATGACAAATATCATATATCATCATAATTATCATCAACCCATATACGTCCCACTGCTGGGCACGGGCGTCCTCTGCATCTGGGAGGGTTTAAGTCATAGTCCACCACGCTGGCCTAGTGCGGGTTGGCGGATTAGACACCTAAGAAATTATGTGAACTTTTAGATATGCAGGTTTCCTCATGGTGTTTTTCTTTCATCGTTCATAATGAATACACACATCACTTCGAAAAGTCAGAGGTGTGTGTCCAGACACATTTTTCAAAACCCCAGGGTTTGAACCTGCCACCGCCGAGATTCTCGACCGCGTGTCTAAATCTCAAGGCTCACTATTTGTAAATATCTTACAGTGCAATCTAAACATTTAGAAAAGCCCCCAAAATATGTATAAAAATAATTGTGCGCTATCGAGAGCCTCGCATTCTGTATGTGGAGTTATAAATCATGGAGCACAAGAGGGCTTTCTGCCAAGCTCGTCCGGCGTGGCTCTCCCAGAGGGCCACGATTTATGTCAACAGAAAAACTAGTTGGAGCAAAGCGCCATGATCTATCGCTAATACATATGGAACAAAACATTTATATACTTCAATAATCCTTTCGTATGGTCCCAATTTATTGTGAGAAGAAATTAATAAATTAAGATTCCCTTGGAAATTAGCTTTGTGGCCTCGCAGTAAAATATGCGCCGTACGATCTAGAGGTCGGGTTCGATTCTCGGGTCTAGCAAAGTGTTGTTGGGTTTTTCCATTAGTAAATTCTTAGTAGTAGCATGGAGTCTAGAAAATGTGCTTGTAATGTTCTTCTCAATCATATAATAACATAACATTACCTAACGCCTAAATTTCCTGAAGGGGTAGGCAGGTGCATTTCTGCACCCACATATCGCCAGGTATGTACCAGTCCCACGTAATAAGATGCGATACTATTGCCGTTTTCCGAGCGCAATTTCAGACCACGTGCTGCTACTGAGAATTTCCTAATGGAAGAGTACAATAACACTAAATAAAATTTATAAAAACACAAAGAACAATTCACGTAACAATCTTAAACTTTCCAAAAAAAAAAAAAACAATTCATCCGAAAAGTCACATTTTAAAAATTAGAAGCTACGATATACTTTTCCTCAATGTCAATATTTGTCTAACACAAGCGTATAACATTCCGAATATCCCTTACATACCAACAAAGATGATGGTCCAATTAAAATGTTACGTACAATAGTTACACGCCAAACGGACATTGTCATGTCTGTTACCCCGGCGGCAATTTACGACAAACAATTGTGACAAGCAATCCGCAATACCATTCATATATGGATATATACTCAAGCCTGTAGCCTCGAGGGGATGAGCAGAAGGGTATTTCTAGAAGTGCTATTGGTATATAAGGTCAAGCACTCGAGGTTTAAGCACGCGGTTGAGAATCTCGATGGTCGTGGGTTCAAGCCCCAAGCACACACCTCTGACTTTTCGAAGTTGTGTGTATTTAAAATGAATTATCACGTACTCTAACGGTGAAGGAAAACATCGTGATGAAACCTGCACACCTAAAAGTTCTTAGGAATTTCTTAGGTGTGTAGTCCGCCAACCCGCTCTAGGCCAGCGTGGTGGACTAAGGAATAAACCCTCTCAGTTGTAGAGGAGGCCCGTGCTCATCAGTTGGACGTATATGGGCTGATGATGATTATGATGATTGGTGTATAAACCAGATTTCGCCATGTGGGGTTTTAAAGGCCCCAGAAAAGGCGCCTTCCGATTTCAGTCATATTTACAATTTTCGTGCTTCTACTGGAAATTTCAAGAACTGGATTTGGGAAAACCCCTGTGTTCAACTAGGCATTCGAACCAAGGACCTTTCCGATTGCACACCGCACTCTTTTGCTAAGGAACTAATCAAAACAGTTTTTCACGCCAATTTGAATTTAAGCTTTTTATTTTAATGAAACAAAGAAATGTTTTTAACTTACTGTAGTGTTCATATTTTTTTATGTTATTTTAAAATTGGTCCAAAACATTGCAGAATATTGAATGATTCTTTAAATAATAAAAATAAAGCGATAAAACATAGCTCATGTCGTACGAAATAAAAATAATAAATCGATTTTAGAACGAGAACACAGGAAGGGGGCGTCTCCCGGGAGTCGAATCAGGACTCCGATACCACCCTCGGGACCATACATCTCCTGCTAGCCACTGATAAGCTTGCACTGATACTATGAAAAAAATATAGCTGTTTAATATTTTCTAAAGAAAATCCCGAATAAAAAATCGTTTTCCTAACTACCATAAGTACTAAATGTATATTTATTCACGGTCTTTTTACACTATACTATACTATACTCAGCCTATCGCCGTCCACTGCTGAACGTAGGCCTCCCCAAGAAAGCGCCAACCATCCCGGTCTTGAGCAGCCCTCATCCATCCGTTACCCGCCACCTTTCTCAAGTCGTCGGAACTCGGACCATCGTGCTGCAGGACGTCCTACACGTCTTTTTACACTATGTATATTAATTACGCATAGACTATTTCATTGCAAAAATAATCTGACTTACAATGTCACAGATTCGCTCCATACACCACGTTAAGTTTAGGCGAGTCCATTATTCTGTTTACAGAGTGACACGCACATTTCGCCTCTCCCAACAAAAGACCTTCGGGTCCCGGACAGTAGATATTAGCTCCACACGCTCAACTCATTTAATCACTGTTACCAGCCCTAATGTGCGACATAACTCTGGATGAAGAAATCTGAAATAAATGGCCGGCGCGTTGATGCATTACGCTAATAGTTGGGTAACGGTTACGTTGAGGGTTTAGACATTTAGTAGTAAGCTGCTTTGAAACTAGGATGGATCAGGTTTGAATATAGAGGGGAAAATTATCAAAAAAAAAATGTAAGTTTTGAATTGGTTCGGATAAAGTTCAGTAAAGACACATCTATAAATATCGCTAAATTTAATTTAACACATAAAAAATTACCGTTTAAGTACGTAATAATTCATTGTGAATACACACATAACTTAGAAAGGTCAGGTATGTGCCTGGGGTTTGAAACCGCAACCGCCGAGATTCTCGACCGCGCGCTTTAACTTCGAGGCCAACACGGTTTAGATTAAGATTTAACGGTGAAGGAAAACATCTTGATGAAACCTGCACAACTAAAAGTTCATAGGAAATTTCTTAAGTGTGTAGTCCGCCAACCTGCACTAGGACAGCGTGGTGGACTAAGGCCTAAACCCTCTCAGTTGTAGAGGAGGCCCGTGACCAGCAATAGGACGTATATGGGCTGATGATGATGATAATGATGAAAAAACTACATCTTCAAAAACAAAAGGAAGTCAATATAATATTAATAAATAAATACACCCAACAGTCACATACATAGCCCTGAACCGACATTAAGATACGAGTCATGTGTCGTGGGTATCAGAAACTACGAGAGACTTTTCGGTCTCACAAACACCCAGACCCTAAACAAATATTTGTGGATCACACAAACATTTGTCTCGGTGCGGGGATCGAACCCGCGGACTCTCGTTTCGCAAGCTGGTGTCTAGCCAACTGCGCCACGGGGCCGTCAGTACATTGAAAGATAAAATACTTTTTCGCGGCCCGCCTAAACAGCCCGGATAATGATACTTGACAATCCATTCCACGATATCATGGTGTATTTGCGAACTTTTGATTTGAGACAACTTCTCGTATCCATTTAACTCATACGTAACAATAGACGTCGTACGGTCCATACATAAATTATTGAGCATCACAATGCACCGGATATCGGCACAGGTTCATATTTCACTGCGCAGTGCCGTGGGCTGTAATTAATGTGGAGGAGAGCGCGCGGGGCGTTTGCCAGTCTCCAGCTCAGTCGCATCTCATAAACACTGAGTAACAACGCTTTGAACAATCAATGCTAAGTGTTATGTTCATTTCTCTTGATAAATCTCAATTTTTGGTTTTCTGTGAGATCGCCTTGTGCGATAAGACCGCCATTTTTAAGTACTAATTACTAACTGTACTTTATAGTTTTTTTATTATGTGTACAATAAAGTATAAAAAAAAAATGTGCTCTAGATCTAGAATGCAGTCTCTTTACCTAGTTTTTTAGAGAACTGCATTGGTAACCAGAGCACGAAGTGTTTCATTAATTTTTTCTGACTTTGATGTTTGCGAAACTATAAAGACTAGTTTTTTAGTATTAACCACGAATCCATAATTGTAACTTAATGTGAGATCAGGACTACATGTGACACTGACACAAGGCGCGCGGTCGCGGGTTCAATCCCCAGGCGCACACCTCTAGCTTTTCGAAGTTATGTGTATTTACGATGAATTATCACGTTTTTAACGGTGAAAAAAAACATCGTGAGGAAACCTGCACACCTAAATGTTTTTATCAATTTCTTACGTGTATAGCCTGCCAAACTGCATTAAGCCAGCAGCGTAGTGGAAAGCCTAAAACCTCAGAGTTATAGAGGACCCATCAGTGTGACGTATATGGGCTGATGATGATAAAAACAACAATAATATTCACTAATGTAAATTTTCTGTAGTTGTTTATTACAATTACCTACACTTTGACGTATATTTAAATAATGTCTCTGCATTCTAAGTAGACCATATTCCCCGAATATCCAAATATATCCAACATACTTAACGCAAATAGTTTGATCAAATATTCGATTAAGGCAATATCTGCGTAACACAAAAGGTGGCTTTACTACAGTGGCGAAGATTCCCGTCTAATCCCTCCCAACTTTATTCCAGTTATCTGTGCTCCTAGAGCGACTTACTGGGATTCCGTGAGCAGTATCAGCACCGCGCAACGCTAATCCTCGTAAGACCCCTGTTTCAAGGTTCCCTTAAATATTATATAAGTTTCTTAAGCGTGTATTAATGTTTTTCGAAGGTTAATCAGATATTAATGTACGCTTTACCAAACGTACAGAATTGAATATTATAAGAATCATTTGAGAGTCGAAAAATCTTCAAAGTATAAAGGGATTAGCTAATTTTGCTTACTTGGAATTGTGAATGTAAATTGTGAAATGTAATTGGAATAAAATGTTTATAATAACTAATTATTATAAGACCTATCATCAACATCATCATCACACCCCATATACGTCCCACTGCTGGGCACGGGCCTCCTCTACAACTGAGAGGGTTAGGCCTTAGTCCACCACGCTGGCCTAGTGCGGGTTGGCGGACTACACACTTAAGAAATTTACCAGAACTTTTAGGTTTGCAGGTTTCATCACAATGTTTTCCTATACTACTAGTAACTCCTTTGATTGTAGAGCATTAATGAATTAAAACAACATTATGGTAGTTTAACACGCAAATTAATTTAAAATTAGAATTCAAAGAATTGAAAATTTAAAACAACATATTTCAAAACATTGACACTTTTGCTCACATTCGAATTTTGAATGGCGCAGATCGAAAATTTGAATATCACGTCAACGCCGAGCCCTAAACACATTAAATGAAAACTGGAAACGTGTATAAATTTCAACGGTTTGAAAGTTGGCGTCACGAGCGCTCCACTCACCCCGCGCGGAGTCGCCGAGTGACGAATTACATAGACCCATAAATATTAAATGAATTCGTGTGTGTTAATGACTTTATTTTAGTTGAGATTGCTTTTGGAGCGTTCGCATGAATTTTTAATGTTTAATTTTACATGACTTTTATAACTTACATGTATGTTAATTATGTTAGTTTTTTTAAGTCAAAATTTAGTTATGATGTTATTTCGTGCTAGGCTTTTTCTATTAGGCAATGCCGTTCAAATTATGTTTCAATTGGCAAGAACTAACTATGACTAAAAACATACCTTAGCGATTTACACAAAATGCCGATCTGATGCAAAACGCATTTTTACGGCATTTTATTATTATTACGACAGGATTAACTTTTACGCACGGAACTCATTATGACGGATACTAATATCCTACCACAAGCAAGTTGGGTCTCCGACATTATCACTGACCGAATAAAAACAATAGCATTATTTCATGTCGATTTTTAATGAGACATTGGTACTACCTCGGTCGAGCCGGAACATTCCTACCGAAATCCGACCACACTACAATGTGTATACGTATTATTGGTATAAACGTGGTATACGTATACGGATATTCTCCCAAAAAAAATGAAAAAAAATAAACAACGACTTCACTGTTGTGTTTTCTTATAAATACAATTTATTAAATTAATTTTCCACGTCAACCTGAATAAAACTATTTCGAACTAATCAGTTATTTTAAATGGTTTTAACCAACGTTATTTTTTTTTGTATTGCATTTTTATCACCAGTCAATTAGGTGACTGCCATTTGCATATCAGAAGAAAACATGTCTGTGATTTATACAAAAAATAAATACAACATCCTCTTTGGGCGTCCAAGAACCTTTCTCCCCCTAAACAACACAAATCATTTTTATATTTCCACGGCGTATGAAAATTATTCACAGGCGGATGCTGAGAATTCGCCTCTTTTGTTAATCAAATGATATCTGGCAACCTTGGACCGGACGGGTCAGCGCAGCTTAGCGACAAACGTAAATAACCACATATTTATCTTTTCTTTTCACTGCTTCCCGCAAAAATGAAAATTTATTGTCTGCTTAAACCGGAACGTCTCCACTGACCGCTAATGAAATGGTATGTATGTCGCGGTTGGACGGGCTGATGGGGATTGGGCTGATGTTTCTGGGTTTTGTAACTACCCGCAATTTAGTGTAAGTTAAATTGTGAACTGCGTTTTAATGTGTTACGTGGAATAATAAGTAAACAAGGACGAATTGACGCGAGAAGCGACTTCTTTTGACTTTTAAGATTGTAATAATCATTCTTTTAAACATTTCATATTGATGATAATATTGATGTTAATATTGTAATTAAACTCCTAATTTTGTAAAAAAAAAAATTGACGTTTGCTGCTCAATTAAGTCAGTATATCAGAACAAAATAAACAGACAGAGTAAAGTCAAAAATATTAAATAAAATTTAATAGAACTAGACATTTTGTCCCCTAAAATCAAATTATCCAAAATTATATAAACTAAAATCTACTTAGAAAAAATTAACTACATTTATATTGGTGGCGATTTGAAAATATATTAAATACCTATTTAAACTATTTCATTAAACAAGCTCGGCTTAAAATATTTGGTATGTATAAAACTTTATAGACTTATTTTAGACACCAAATAATTTAAAAAAGCAATGAATATTTAAAATAATTACACAACTTCAACGTTGCTTTTCAATAAACAACATACTCGCGGGAACAGCAAGTAAATATACGAGTAATATCGAAGTTATTTTGTTTAAGCAAAATAATTTTATCTTTGTGAAAACAAAGTTTGTTTATAAAAACATAAAGAAATTAATTTCAAAATAGCGTAATGCAAAATAATAAACACATTTTTTATCCACAATAATATAATATAAAAAAGAGGACTGGTTTGTATGTTTGTAACGAATAAACTCAAACTACTTAACTAATTTGAACGATTTTATACTGGGGAAGAAATATATGGTACTTTTTATCTCAGAAAATGTATTCCTTTTGTATAATCTCGGTATTTACAATAGCCCCCAGCGTAGCTGAAGCCCACCGCTAATGATGAATGCACTTGTATGAGAGAGCCAACAATCCCTAGACCAACTTAGTCTTATTTTTATACTATCGAAAAGTCTATCATTCGAGTCCTGAAAGGGACATTGTTATTAGGTTTTTCGCCCAGTTTCTTCACTTTAATTAATCTATTACTTATGTAGGTAGTATATTGTAGGTAGGTTTAGGCGCGCGGTCGAGAAACTCGACATTGCAGGCTCAATTCCCAGGCACATACCTCTGACTTTTTGAAGTTATGTGTGTATTCACAATGAATCATTACTTATTTTCACGGTGAAGGAAAACATCGTGAGGAAACCTGCACACCTAAAAGTTCCTAGGAATTTCTCAGGTGTGTAGCCAACCTGCACTAGTTCAGCGTGGTGGACTGAGGCCTAAACCCTTTCAGTCGTAGAGGAGGCCCGTGCTCAGAAGTGGGACGTATAAGGGCTGATGATGATGATATAGAATAAATAAATAAATAATAATAATTATTTATTTATTTATTTATGATGATATAGAGATAAAGATAGCAGAGTATATACAGACCATGCGTCTAAAATCTTCGTGGAATTCCTTATTTGGTCATTTCAGTGCTACTTTCCTGAGCCAGAAGCTCCGGGATGTGACATATTTTCCTTGACTTCTTGAAATATTATTTTTATTGTTTCTTTTATGCTAAGGACATTATAAAAACATTTGAATGGCGCTGCTCTCTCGTGCCTTATGTTTACAGGCTTACATCAAATGGAGGCTTTTATGTTGGAAACCGTAATGCCTTTTAGCATTAGTATTGGCCGTGAAATAGGATTACACAGTCCTAAAAATACGTGTATAGAAGGAAAACTTTTATGAAAACATGTACATTATAATTACTTCAAAAGATTTAGTTTCTTTACGTGCCGTGGTTAGAATTTCTATGAAACGTGGCTATGCGTATTTAAGCCACGGTACAAACGAGTAAATGAAAAGAATTTAAAAAAGTATTTTTAAATCGCCATAAAAAAAGGACAGCGTATGGATACCCATCTACCTTCCCTTTTAGGATAGTTCTCTTATACGAGTACTCGTACTTGCTAAAGGAAGTATGTAGTATAAAAGATCATAAAGCCACATGGGAGTTTTCTTCAATGGCTTTGTCCTTTTGAGGCACGATTTTACAAGTTATTCTACCAGTAAACCATCTATAGATCATCGTTATCATCATCATCAGCCCACTGCTGGGCACGGGCCTCCTATATAACTGAGAGGGTTTAGGCCTTACTCCACCACGTGGGTTGGCGGACTACACACCTAAGACTTTTTTAGGTGTGCAGGTTTTTAAAGTAAGTGATGATTTATTGTGAACACACATAACTTCGAAAAGTCAGAGGTGTGTGCCTGGGGTTTGAACCTGCGACCGGCTAGACTCTCGACCGCGCGCCTAAACCTCGAAGCCACCATTACTTCTATAGATCGAACAATAGAATACAGACGGAGCTGAAACAAGCCGCTAGAGTATTCTGAATTATCAGAACTGCCTTTCATCGTCAGTAATCCAATGTAAACACACCTTAAAGCTACTTTCAAAAGTCCTTGCTGAGAATGACCCTATCACAACGCATTATCACTCCCTTTTGTTTTGACTCCCGATAATATTGTTGAGAAAACAGCGATAAGAACAATCGCAAGTCAAAGGACAGTGTTTTAAGATAACCCCTTTAATTGCATTCGTGCTTAAAACAGCAGGGAGTAGGTAAAAAAATCGTAGTGAGTCCCCTGTGGCGCTGACGTTCAGTGAATTTAGTAAAAGTAAGATTTTTTTTTTTTTTTTTTTTTTAAATAGTGCGTGATTCCCAAAGATTAGAATGCGTAATTTTCTGGTACTGAATGTTAGAATAACTTTTCATAGTTATCAGTATTATTGATAAATTATAATCTCTCTTTAAAGGTGAAGGGAATAATAGTGAGAAAACTTGCATACTTTAGAATTCTTAGCAAAGTTTTTTTGGGCATGTGAGAGGAGATCTGTGCCCAGCGGCGAGACGTATAATAGATAATTGTAATAAATACCTAAAAATAAATTATAAAATTGATATTTGAAAATAACGAATTAAGATGCCTTAAATACGCTGTGTATAAAAATTCCAAAAAATTACATTTAAATATTATCACAATTTCTGAATTTCTACATATTGTTAAGCATTATATTAATGTTAGACATATTAAAATTAAATCAGTTAATGATCTGACCCGTGTTAGTAATTAATTCTAACTTTACTTCTTACTATTATAAACGTTACAAATGGAATTATAAAAACATTTTATTTGCACTTTATATGAATTATTTCCATTGAGTGCGCTTTAATCTTTTGAATAAGGTACGCTACTTGACTAAATACAATCGAGGTGAACGTGAATTTGCCTTTACGACCTTTTGTATGTATCCCTGCGAAGGAAATTGGTATTACGAAAGTTCCTCCAAAGAAAAAGTAATAAATATAAACCAAGTGAACCATACTCTAACCCCATTATGTGGAAGATTTTATTAATGGACCGTTTTTTTTAATTAAAACTACCGGCACCTTTTATAAATGCATTTATAAACAGATAGTGGCAAAAATATTCTTAAACTTGTTATCATTTACAGATGAAGCTCCTACTATTGCTCTTGATCACGATAAACATCACAGGAATAGCACCAAGTAAAAATGACTGCAATGTCGTGAATATCAACAGCAAGAATTACGAAATGCAAATCTTATTGGACAACATACACCAGCCGTACCAAATGACAGTCGATCCCAAAACCAACACACTTTTCTTCACCTATTCCACTGAAGTCGATTCAAAGACGGTACAGAAAGTTGGATACGTGAACGTTGCCACGAAGGAATTCGCAGAAATACCTGGAGTTAATGGTCCTATGGCTACTGGCGTTGATACCAACAACAATATTGTTTACTTCGGTGGTAAAGACGGCATTTACACCTACGACTACGCAACGAAGAAGGCGAAGAACATGGGAATAACAAACTACAGCATTTGGCAAATGTTCTTCTGCCCCATCCATGGCTTGTTATTCACGACTTCTGACGGCGAGAAACCTTACTACTATAAGGATGGCTCAGTAGAACCGTTTTCAGACCTCAGCAGTACCAAGACCAGACTCATAGCAGTTGGAGAGAACCACAACATATTCTTTGCTAACTCTTCAGGAATTTTCGTGTTCAGCCATCACAAAGGCAAAGCCATTGATCTAGGTGATTACAATGTTAACGGATTTACCAGAGATGTTAGTGGAAAACTGTACTTTTCTAGTCCATCAGGTTTCTATACCGTCAAAGAGAAGGAAAGGAAGATGAATAAACTAATTTCCGTGAATGGAGAAGAAACCATATGGGGAGCAGCTTTCGATAAAGACGACAACATTCTTTACTCTTACGATAATAGTATTGTCAAACTTGTACCTACTGAGAAGCAATGCTAAGTTAGAAAGGTCGATCTTTAAGTATGTTAAAAGAAAGATTGATTAATTTAAGAGGGTTGATGTTAATACGCAAATCTTCAATTTCTTGTTCCAATTCCTTTCTCCATCTTCCATACCTTCCCAAAAGCTGATAGTGCACTTTTGCGCCAAGGAGTTGTGGGTATTTTACAAGTATAAACTGTTATAAAGATTGGCCTATGAAATTTATATAGTACATTATTGTCAAAACTTTTATTTTGTATTGGTTTTATTATATTCAATTATCCTTCAATATTCTTCTACAATCTACATTTATTTTTCAAATCAGCTCAAATACTTTTTAATGCTGACGTGCTCAGCATTTGTCTTTGTCTACAGTAGAAAGTGGTACTCACTACATATACATATATTTATGTGATATCAAACTTTTGATTTTTTAGTAGTCTTAGACATGCAGACCTTATTATATTTTACATCATCGTTAAAGCATTATCTTTGGGAAAGCACATAGACTACTTTATTTTTATAACGAAACTGTATCAAACCGCTAGTATACAATAAACTGGCGAAACAAATTTATCAAGAAACGATAATAAACACGAGGAGATAACATTACGTCATGATTTATGCCTACATAATTCCAGTTCTCACGATGAATGGGAGATCCCCTTTCGCGAAACCTCTAATTACATTCAACTTTTAATTATATTTCATAGACATACAATTTAGGCGGGGCCGAATACCCTTTGAATAGAAAGCTGAACGTAGCCAAGTTTTATAACGTTGTGCCCGCACCCCCGAGGTTGCCAGACTAATATAATTCCCCACAACTTGTATATTTTAATTTTGTTAGTTGTAAAGTTATGTAACGCTGTAAGCGATGTTATGATTTAGAATTTGGAGTTGTTCTCGCCGTCGAACCTACAAGCATTTTCAATTTCTATGTCATAAACTTTGTCCTGGGTACTTCTAAAAATAGTCTCCTCTACGCAGCCGAGGCACATTACACAATTACCCATTTTTTGTCACTCATTTGCGGTCGTTTAAAATCATTCGCAATTTTTTTTAAATGGTTGTTTTTATGACATTGTTATTAATATCATAAAGGCAAAACAAATTGTGGATATGCTTCACCAGCCATATCAAGAGTAAAATGGAAGATAATATCTCCAGCGTTTTTATTCCCAAATCGAGCAATAAGTAATTAGATATTTCTATTACGGAATTCTCAGTAACAGTAACAAGTCCAGAAAGTGACCCGAAAAATTACAATAGGCTCGCCCAACACTACGTGTCGACTTAAAAAAGTGAGTGTAGAAACTCACCTTTCCCTGCATACATAGACGTAGATAAGTGTGGGGTAAAACTAATTATTAACCGCACTTAACATAGCTTAAGGTTCATTTTCTATTACATTCCAATAACACGAAAGTCCAGCACATTAATCTAGGCAGCATCTGCGCATAGATGAAGGATTAAGTGGGAAAGTTGTTGGCTAGTCACCGAGTACATCCAATTACAAACTCCAGTGTTGCAAGAAGCAATAAATTCGTTAATTTAGTAAAACTTCCCTGTTGTTGTTGGATATACAGTAGAATCCGTTTATTATGACTCCGTTTATATTGACCAACCGCTTATTATGACGTATTACACAACGAACTTTGGTTTTCATATAAAATACTTCGTAAAAGTCGGATATAATGACTTCGCTTACAGTGACATGACGCTTATTATGACCCATTTTTTAATAATTAATGTCCGGTTATAATGACCGACATGAATCTTTATTCTACCTTCTGCAATGTTCATTGATTCCCGACGAAGAAATATGAAAAATACATATATGTATGTATGTATGTACGAACATACATACATAATACATATGTACATACATGTATCGTTTTATTACGTGCAATTTTTATTTTGTATTTATATACTATGTTTATCTATCAAAATGTAAATAAATATCTAAATAAATGTTTACCTCAAAAAGGTTTTTTTTTTTCACTAAACGCTTTGTATGACGTCCGCTTATTATGACGTGTTTGTCAATTCCTTTCAATGTCATTATAAACGGATTCCACTGTATTAGCAATTTTGAAAATTTTTAAAATAGACATATATTATTCGCAGTTGCTTTAGATATGGATGCATGTAGTCAACTAAATGAATGATATAGGGTGTTTTAAATAGTCTTGTGTCTTCTTATTTTCCTAATGACATTTTGTTTAATGGAGATTCTTCTTTTACCGGTGTGAAAGATATGGTCCTAGTCCGCCATTGAGGCTAAAAACGTGGAAATCAATTGGAAAATTATGTAATATGTAATTTCCTATCTAGCCTGGGCTTTATCTTATTCATCTACCAGTTTCAACTGATGAACATATCCGCTTTCAAATATTTTATACTACAACTTTTGGTACATATTTTTAACCATCTAGAATGCGACTTTTGTACAAAAATTAACCCACACTGATTATATCCTTTTTCTTTGGCATGGGGAAAATCCTCTTGCATTCCTACTTATAAGAAGCAGGTTATGTCGGACTTTTACCGACTAAAAACCCCATAGTTCTCGGCTACCACGTGCAAAGGACACCGGGATCTCATAAAGAACACACACCGGTAACACTGATTATATCATATTGCACTTTGCCGTTACAGTAAAAAAGTGAATCAAAATTGAATCAACGGAATGACTCACATTCTATTTTCAAATTTACCGACGCAATTTCAAGTATCAAGAAACATGTCCGCCTAATGAGGCATGTTGTCTCAACTTTCTAATAAAGGTATACTTCTCAATGGGCGCTTTTGGCCCTTAAAAGGCCGCGGCTTAATGTACCGTTGACATTTCGGCCAAGGGTAGCTAATTTATCTAATGCCCATGTACAACTGGCCCTTAATTATAGTTTAACTCATTCGCCGCGGCGTTTGTTACGAACTCAGATGGCTTTAAGGTTTTCTACACGTTTGCGATTAGAATTACGTTTTTTGGTCGTAAAAATGCAGTAGAGGTAGGGACTTAATTACTGGGTTAGATGTGGTTATTTATTAATTATGTGATTATTACTCGTTAAGATAATTGATATTGATATAATATTATAATAATACTTTAATAAGAATTATCTAAAATATACATACATACATACAGAAACTCACGCCTGTATTCCCCGAAGGGGTAGACAGAAGTGCATTTCTGCACCCACATTTCGCCAGGTATGTATCAGTTCCACGAAATAGGGGGCGAGCCTATTGCCGTTTTTCGGGCACATTTCCGGACTCCGTGCTGTTACTGAGAATTTCCTAATGGAAAAACCCAATAACACTTTGCCCGACCCGGGAATCGAACCCAGGACCTCTAGATCGCACGGCAAATACTTGTACCGCGAGACCACGAGGCAGTCAAAAATCTAAAATATGAATCCAATAAACCCGAAATCCACCCTAGATCCAATAGATCGCACACTAAAGTCACGGGACTAACGAGGCAGAAAGCATAATACAGAAATATATTTTTCTAAAACACAACAAAGGTTTTCTTAAATAAAGTCGTGTATTTGTAAAAGTCCATATTCTAAATATCTAATTAACCAACATACAATAGTTTACTAATGATTAATGTACGGTAATGTAATTAGTTTACGACAAACAATTGGATGGTTGGTTAGTAGGTACATAATGATGCTAAATGCAAAGTTGCGAGATTTGTGTTCGTGTAGTAATTGATTTCAAGCGCGTGATGACGTAGAGGATGAAAAATATTGTTAGAAATAAATTGGACGGGTAGCAGTCGTAGTCGTCGGGCACCACGTCGGCTGCCTATATAAGGGGCGCTGCTGAGCGTCACGGATACACTCGCTCATCGGCCGGTTTACAGTGCGGTAGCTCTGTCCGAACGTCAACGCTTGTCTTGTGATTTCAATTCACCCTAATTAATCTTAACATTTTGTTATTTCAATTTCATGTTTAATGTCATGTCAATTTATGTTTGTTACGGTCCCTGGCCGAAGAAATCATTATCGTTATTTTAAAATCAATTAATATTCTGATTTCTAACAATATCATATAACGAGGTCACATTCGCATACAACCTTGATTTTTAATATGGTAAAGCATTATTAAATTAAAATTGAAAGTTTTGATGTTTTTTTGCATTGAGTAAAATATACGTATAGTCCAAGCGCCGGAGCAAAAAAAGTAGGTAAGTAATGCAACGTTGGGAACCTGGTATTTTTTTTTGGAATATGTTCACGGGTGTCCCCTAAATGTAAATCCAAGTTGGCGCGGCGGCGGGGGGGGGGGGGTCACTTCAGCCGCCATCTTGGAAAACACGTTTTATCGAATATCTCGCAAACCGCGCATCGTACTATAAAAATTGTAGAAATCATTATTGTAGATAATAATATTTGCCATCTTTTTTATTTTAAATTTTTTTTTGTTTACGACTTGTACGATACGACTTGTATCTTAGTTTGTACTCTATGTTTATGACTGTTGCGTGCATTTTTCTACCATCACGAAAAAACACGGTAAAATGAAAAATAATATTGTGGGAAAAAAACAAAAAAGAAATTGAGAAAACGAGCATTTCTTGTGAATGTGAAATCAAGTCACATTGTGTCTGCCTGTGTGTACCGTGCAAGCCAGAGGTACTGAGTATGACTGCCATGTCGGGGTGCAATTATAGGTTTTTCTATTAGGAAACTTTCAGTAGCAGCATGGAGTCTGGAAATGCGGCCAAAAATCTGCTATAGGTTCGCCCTCTATTCATCATCATCATCAGTCCTTATACGTCCCACTGCTGGGCACGGGCCTCCTCTACCATTGAGAGGGTTTAAAGCTTAGTCCACTACGCTGACCTAGTGCTGGTTGGCGGACTACCCACCTAAGAAATTTGAACCCGCGACCGCCGAGATTCTCGATCGCGCGCCTAAACCTCAAGGCCATCACTACTTATAGAACATGATATAGTTCTGACAAAATTAACCGTTTATTAACAAAGCCCAAGCGAATTTTCCGAATCGAAAACCAAACAATTCACCAACAAAAGTTGAACAACAAAATAAATCAACACCCCAACAAATAACAATAGCGGTTAATGCCTTTAATTTGTTCGACATCACACTACATACAAATCCTTTGAATTATGTAAGCACGATTTACTGCTCGCTGAGATTTGTGAGGACTTTTGGGGAGCCCGAACCAACTAAGCCGACAACTGTACCTGCGAGTTGGTGATAGCAAAAAAATCACTGCTTTTTCGTGCACAATGTCTTTAAATCTGAAAGGGATGCAACCAAAGTAAAGAGAGACTATGAAAAATGGTACAAATGGTCTTTGTTACAAATTTGACATTTTTTTTCTTACTTCTAGACAGGGTTGTCCTCTACAAATGGAAAGGGCTAACTAGGCCTTAGTCTACTACGCTGGCCTAATGCGAGTTGATCAATAACACACTAAAAGAAGTTTACGATCAATTGCTGGGCACGAGTCTCTTGGACAGCTGAGAGCGGTTAAGCCATAACCTCATGCCTGTATTCTCCGAAAGGGTAGGCAGAGGTGCATTTCTGCACCCACATTTCGCCAGGTATGTCGTCGTATATCAGTCACACGCAATAGGTGGCGAGCCTAATGCCGTTTTTCGGGCGCATTTCCAGACTCCGTGCTGCTACTGATTATAACACTTTGCCCGAACCGGGAATCGAACCCAGGACCTCTAGATTGCACGGCACATTCATGCCGCGAGACCACGAGGAAGTCGCAATTGCAATAAGACTACCAATATCCTTTAACTAATGTACAGAACAATATTTTAGGCAAAACGGCATTTAGAAAAATAAATTCCCTCTCCGCTCCAACCAAAGCTCAGTTAATTCGATCACGAATTACTATCACGTATAATCCTACAAGGGATACGTACAGCTGTGTACGGTAATGGGCACTCCTTTAAGCCAAGCTTCGGAAATTGGTACAAGCGCGCCAGGCGGAAAGATATGTCCAGCGATAACACCCTTTGTCTGTACGAATAGCGGCTGCGGAATAATAATGCTCCGTTTTATTTGAAAAATCATGTTTCTGGAAGAGCATAGTTCCATTTATATAGGTGATGAAAGTGTAGTGTGACCTGAAGTATCGAATGGTAGAAACGGCTGTTGAAATCTTGGTGAATGATATTGATACATACATACATAAACTCACGCCTGTATTCCCCGAAGGGGTAGGCAGAGGTGCATTTCTGCACCCACATTTCGCCAGGTATGTATCAATCCCACGTAATAGGGGGCGAGCCTATTGCCGTTTTTCGGGCACAATTCCAGACTCCGTGCTGCTACTGAGAATTTCCTCATGGAAAAACCCAATAACACTTTGCCCGACCCGGGAATCGAACCCAGGACCTCTAGATCGCACGGCACATACTTGTGCAGCGAGACCACGAGGCAGTTGGATTACTTCTTAAATTAAATAAATTTTTAAAACCTGCACTAATGAGAACGAAGTCGCTGCAAAATTAATTAAAGAATTAATCCCAAAAACCATATCATCCCACACACACATCGAAGCTTCACGTTAATCAATTCACAAACGCAACTTTGTCCAATAAACACGGCCCTTTGGCTAATCCCCATTCAGGAATAACTTATTCACTCTTGAACACTAAGGAAAGTTTCATTGAATCGAAATTAAATTGCTAATTTGCGTACCCGGCGTATATCCAGCCCTTTCTTCGCCGCTCAATACTCGACTCGTTAATTTGAATCTGAAGGTTGAGTTACACAAATATTTTTTCTTGGAAATGTAGCTAATGAATACGAGGAATTTATTTTCGCTCTCTTTACTGGTAATTTGTATAACCTATTGGCCATAAAAAACAGGGTGAGCCCGAATTCATCTTCATCATAAGCATCATCACCATCACCATCAGCACCATCATCACCATTATCGACCTATATACGTCCCACGGCGGGACACTGACTTAGCATTAGTGCGGAATGGCGGATACATACATAAAAATATCCTAATTTTTTTTAGGTTCCTCACAATAATTTCCTTGACCGGTAAAGTTTGTGATAATTCATTGACATTATTATTTTAAAAGCTACGTTTTTAACTTATCGAAAACTAATATACTTTGTAAAAAAAAACAAAAATTTAAGGGTTCAAATTAGTATTTAACGAGCACAACAAAGACACGGTGCTTATGATAAGTTCAGCGCGGCCTGCATACAGCGACTGCCAACCACCTATAATATTAAATCATTATCCATTAATCTTGTTATTTTTTTAAGAAACTGCCAGACATTATATCAAACTTTTAAATTTACAGCATAAATTATCAGTAAATCACGCCTCGATAACTTCCCAATCACCAATTAATCAACCACTACCAATATACCTAAATCAAAAGCCCAATCTCGTTAAAACTTCCTCAAATTCATACCAATAATTCCGCCATTAAGAAGCCCCAAAAATCTGACAACCCCTCATAATACACTTAACTTTATCGTTTATCAAATCCAATATAAACTATAGGAAGGCTGACAACTTTGGTAAGTACTCGCTGTGGAAGTTTGAAACACAAACTAGGGTAGAAGTTCCTGTTGTGGCCACTTTAAAGGACAGTACGGTATGTATGTATAAGGACACATACATAATCACGCCTGTTTTCCTGAAGGGATAGGCAGATGTGAATTTCTATACGCATGCAATAAAATCAAACAAATGCCTCGTGTTCTCGTGGCACAAATACGTGCCGTGCGATCTAGAGGTCCTGGGTTCGATTCCCGGGTCGAGCAAAGAGTTATTGGATTTTTCCATTATAAAATTCTCAGTAGCAGCACGGATTCTGGAATTGTGCCCGAAAAACGGCAATACTGCTCGACCTGGTAATCGAATTCGCAACCTCTACGCGATCGAGATCGCACGGCACATACTCGTATTTATGCAGCGTGGTCCCGGCATCAATTACATAGTCAGGACAAGGTTTATTGGGTTTTCCCACAGAACAATCGCATAAGACTCGAAAGCAAATGTCAGCATGCCAAGCGTGTCGAACCTACGATTAGACTATCATATGTTTGACACGGCCGTTTCTTAATGATTCGGGTTGCGTGTAATATCAAGACTTTTATAAGTGTTTGATAACGAATAGCAGCCCTTCATTTTTGTTTGAATTTTTTATCATTGCACGTAACAGAACAGGTGACAAACAATCGGCGACACTCGTCCACAAAATACTGTTTATTTCCCTTCTAATCTTATTCCGCTGTTCTGTGCGTTTTCCCATTACAACATTTTGATAGCAAAGAATAAAAGAAAATTTAACTCTGCCTACCGCAGAGATTCAGTGTGTATATTCTTTCAAGAATGTTGAAATCGAAGTGTAGAAACGGTGTTAAAGTGACAAAAAATTGCACTTTTACCCTACTTCGGTTCAGCATTATTTATTTTATGGCGCCTTCGCTCATTAAGTAGGTAGATTGTGTGATGACGTGTGAAGTAAGATGAAAAGAGTAACCGAGCCCTTTGGGCGTCAAAGTGTGAAAGGGCGGACTGCGGAGATAACGTGGGGTCAGACGGTCCCTTATTAACTTCATAATAAAGTTACAAAATGCTACGCAGTCTGTTATTTCCTTACTAAGGGTTGTAACCCTTACGATCAGGTGTACCGAGTAAAACTCTAAATAGGTCGAGTATTTCATAGAATCTCTTAAACGTTATTCGCATACTCACCTTTTGTTCCATAGTAGTTTGAGTTTCCATATTTTATTTTTAAAAATAAACTGAATTAATATTTACAAAAATGTTACATTCCATCAAAAGTTGTCGAGTTCCCTTCTTTTTGATTGAAATTAATGGGAATATATTTTTATATTTATAAAATAACGGTAATGTAATATAAATGTAAACGAATATTACACTATTTTTATTATATCGACACAATTATGGTAGCCTGTCTGAACTCGATTTAATTTGAAATCAAAATATACTTAATTCAAAAATTTCAAACGTCATTGATATACAAATTATGCAGATCTTGGGTCTTATGTGTATTTAAAATCCAGTCCATACAAAACCTAAACTGCTTCATAAAATACTTAGGTTAATAGTAAACAACAATATTACGAACAAAAATACCTATAAATAGTTACTGAAAAACAGCCCATTTTTTAAAATGATACAGCGATCACTTTACCATATCAACGACTATAAAAAAAACATATATAAACGAAAAACGTACCTTTAAACAAAATTAAACAATCCAGACACAAAGGCTCCATTCTTAAACATGCAACATTCCATAACAATGCACGCTGAATTAACTGCAAGAGAATTTCTTACGTCCCCACAACAAATTCCTAAATCCGCGCCAAACCCCAACTTACCTCAAAAGCGAATTGCTTAATGGCTTGAACAGACGTGTTACTACACGCTCGGCCACGGTAAAAGGCGCAAGCTTGTATCTTGTGCCACATTTATTGCCTTTTATCTTCCCTCGTGAGGAAGTGGACGCTACATTATTGAATTAAAATAGTCGTAGATATGATATTCATTTCTTTTGACAGCCCCGTGGCGCAGTTGGCTAGACACCAGCTTGCGAAACGAGGCTGCGGGTTCGATCCCCGCACCGAGACAAATGTTTGTGTGATTCACAAATATTTGTTTCGGGTCTGGGTGTTTGTGAGACCGGAAAGTAGTTTCTGATACCCACGACACAGGACTTGTATCCTAGTGTGAACTATGAATGTGACTGTTGGGTGTATTTAATTTAATTTAATTTATTAATTTAACAACGAGAAACGGGGTAAGCAGTAAATCTACAATTAATCAGCAACAAAACATTTGTCTTTTGGTAACATTAACTGATGATCACGAAACGGTTGGCGCTCGTAAATTACTAAAAACGCTCACAACTCATTGAGAACTTTCATTAAGCACTCGCCAGAGCGTGTTCGTGCATTCTACATGTGTCCCATTTCATGTGATGAATTAAACTGGCTTTTTATGATCAAACATGACTCGCTTTGGTTGGTAAAATTATCTAATATCTTGACTGTCCCATTAGGCCTGCGGTTAATTGACGCGTGCTATCGAGAGTCCTCAAGTCGTGATGGCCTCGAGGTTTAAGCTCACGGTTCAGAATCTCGACGGTCGCAGATTCAAACCCCAGGCACACACCTCTGACTTTTCGAAGATATGTGTGTATTCACAAAGAATTATCACGTTCTTTAACGGTGAAGGAAAACATCGTGATGAAACCTACACACCAAAAGTTCTTAGGAATTTCTTAGGTGTGTAGTACGCCAGCCCGCACTAGGCCAGCGTGGTGGGTGGACTAAGGCTTAAACCCTCTCAGTTGTAGAGGTGGGACGTATATGGGCTGATGATGATGATGATCGAGAGTCCTCTGTTCGATTCGCAGAAAATTTACTGCATTTTAAGTTAGGAAATTCTCAGTACCCAACGCGGACCGGAAATGTGGCCGGTAAACGGTTAAAGGCTCATCTCCAATTAAATGGAGTGAATCAACATATCTTTCGATACATGAACGTAGATATCCTCTGCCTATCTTATCTATACATACAAATAAATGAAATTAGAGTGTTTGTTTGTAATATTGAAATAACCGTTTTTTAATAAATGCATATGGATGGTATACACGGTACATATACCATTATTTTTTTTTACAATTTTTGTCTGTCTTTGTTCCGGCTAATCTCTGAAATGGGTGGACCGATTTTGACGGGACTTTTATTGGCAGGTAGCTGATGTAATAAGGAGTAACTTAGGCTACTTTTAGTTTATAAATTTTCTTATTAAAAATAAATTTTCCGCGCGGACGAAGTCGCGGGAACAGCTAGTTAGAAATATAAATTATTTCATTGGTATAAGAATATTTCTCGTCTTTACAAAATAATATTGAGTTGTGTTTCATCCCAATACAATAATTATCTCCAGCATCACCAAAGCAACACTCCATACAACCAGCAAAAATCTACCGAAACCTATACTTCCAACCAACCCGCGATAAGTCATTTAATACATGTCATTACGCGAATATAGGA
Source organism: Hemaris fuciformis (assembly GCA_907164795.1). Lineage (NCBI taxonomy): Eukaryota > Metazoa > Arthropoda > Insecta > Lepidoptera > Sphingidae > Hemaris > Hemaris fuciformis. The sequence continues at coordinate 14,359,300 of OU015440.1, forward strand.
TACATAAATAAAAGATAGGATGACTTGCAAGGCGTGTGCGGGCAAACAATGAATTGCGTAATATGACAAGTTCGAGCCACAAGAGATTGGGTGCCAAAGATCAACAGCACCCGACGAAATATCGCGCTTGTCATGAGTTCCCTCGTAATGTGTGCCCCGATATTACAAAACTGAGTATGTGAGACGCAGTAAGGCGTCTTGTTTTGAACAGTTCATTTCTAAGTATACCATTTCTTTCTAGCAAATGTACCTAAATATATAGTATATATGTATCATAAATACTACCAAAATTAATGTTATTTTTTTGTAAGTTTTTTTCGAAAAACAAAGTGTTAATAGTTATTGCACTGAAATAGAATATGAAGCAAGAAACACAAAAATCCCGTTACGAGTAGAAATAAACAATTTAATAATCTTATGTCACTAATCTGTTTCTTACCGTCACTTTTTTGTAACAGTATACATACGAGGGCAGTCCGATAAGTACTTAGCCTACAAAAGAAAAACGAAAATTTTGGAAAAGTGGCGATTTATTTCTCATCACAGTCTTCTTTCAACTCGATTCACTTGACCCAGCGATGCTCCAACTTCTTTAAGCTGTCTGAAAAGAACGTTTTCTGGAGGTCTACAAAGTAGGCCTCCGTGGCGGCGATAACCTCCTCATTCGACTCAAATTTCTGTCCGGCGACGGACTTTTTCAAGTTTGGAAACAAAAAGAAGTCACACGGGGCCTAATCTGGAGAATACGGTAGATGGAGCAGCTGTTCGTAGCCTAATGTGACCAATTTGGCCGTTGCGACGGCGGAGGTGTGAGCCGGTGCGTTGTCATGGTGGAAGAGCACTTTTTTCTTCGCCAAATGGAGCCGTTTTTTCTACAATTCAGCGTTGAATCGGCCCAATAGTTCGGCATAGTAGAGCCCTGTGACCGTTTTGCCCTTCTCCAGGTAGTCGATGTAAATCACACCTTGTGAAACCTAGAAAACGGTGGCCATCACCTTTTCGGCCGATGGGACAGTGTTCGCCTTCTTCGGAGCACATTCGCCGGGTAAAGTCCACTGTTTCGACTGTTTATTGGTCTCTGGTGTGTACCAGTGAATCCATGTTTCGTCGACGGTCACGAAACGACGCAGAAACCCCTTCGGATTGCACCTAAACAGTGTCAAACACTGCTCTGAAGTTGTGTCACTGATGCGCTTGTCGTCCGAAGTGAGCAAACGCGGCAGCCATCGAGCCGACAGCTTTCTCATGCCCAATATTTCATGCAGGATATGACCCACGCGGTCTTTTAAGATGCCTACTGTCTCAGCTATCTCGCGCACCTTCAATCGGCGGTCTGCCAATACAAGATCGGGACTTTTCTCACGTTATCCTCCGTGGTAGCCGTTTTTGGGGCACCTGGGCGTGGCTCATCAAAAACTGACGTGCGACCACGTTGAAACTCGTTAAACCAATTTTTGACGGTCGCCATTGAAGGAGAAGAGTCACCGTAAACAGCATCCAAGCGCTTTTTGATATCGCTGCGCGATTTCCCTTCCAAAAACAAGAATCAAATCACCGGCCGATATTGCTCTTTTTCCATTTTTCGAAAATCCGCGGACACGTCCGCTTACACACGCGGTCAAAACAAAACTACAAATCCAATTCGGCTGAAATTTTGACAATAGCCGTCTACGAAGATGTGCTACATGATGGTAAATTTATCTTACGATAGTGGTGCCATCGGGCGGTGAGGCTAAGTACTTATCGGACTGCCCTCGTATATGCCCATATAGCCACTGCAACCTATGCTCCAGGAAAAGCAGCGGCACGCACACTATTGAACATGCACTGAAGCTCAGTGAATCTGAGGGAACCTAGTTTGCCATGATCCCGCAACGAAGTTAATCAGAAAACATACAAAGGAGGAGTGGCCCACTTCCTTCACAGCAAAGCGGTAGACAAAATATTAAACTATAAGATCTTACCCTCAGATAAAAGATAAATACAATTGGTAAAACTAGACGCAAGTAATGCACCACGGATAAATAACTATATGATATTAATTGGAACGGATAGTGCATAAATATAAGCAAGAAGTTTCTACCTGCGAATATATCTACGTAAACTTCAAAACTTGTTGCAGAGAGAAATACAAGTAAAAATTTGTAGATTGTAAAAATGGAATACGTACATGATGTTTTTTTTTTAATTCTTCATTCAAAAATTCTTAGGGTCCATTCATGGTTTCATCAAAATTTGTACAACGGTTCAGTCGTTAAAAAATCATCCACAATACTTACACTACATCTTTTGGTTGCAAGCGACATCGGCATGATCCGAAACTAAAAATCAAAATCAGAGTTAACGTACTGTTTCTAACAATCTGTCGTCCCTAGGCTTAATATTCCTAAACATTTCCTATCATTCTAAGACGGCGACCCTTCTTCAGAGAATTCTCGCAACCAGCAGCGGATTAATTAAATAATTGTGTTGTACACATAATCCTAGTTAGTATTTAATTAAAAACACCTTCATTAAAAGATACGTGTTCCGCTGTCGAGTTAGCTGCCACGCTTGTATGGCCTAATGTCGTTTTAATGAGACAATCGTCTTTAATCTAATCAGAATTTTGCTTTTATATTTTATTTTTGAAGTTATACTTCTTTTGGCGCGTTAGGGAAAAATGATGAGAGTGAATTTTTACGATGCGCGCGCACACCGACACCAAAAAGTTATTCAGAAAAAGTTTGTTTTAAATTTTAAGAATGTAGAATAGTGACAGTAATAAAAAGGGATTGACATATTTTTTTAATTTTAAGTAGTTTTGATTATTTTATTTATTTATTAGTATATCTATATTGTTAGAAACTAAAATTTAATTATTCAAATCTTTTAAAATGACTGTTATTTGACCTGATGCCGTAACTATAGTAACCAAATAATAAGACGCGTAAAAACTTTCAGGCCGATCAAGAAAATATACGATCTGTGTCCTTTTCCCGCGCTTGCTCTATATTAGCCAATGCAGTGTTGCCACCCACACCAACTTATTTCTGACAATATATATATATATATATTGAATATTAGTGATAAAACTAATTTGAATAAACTGTTTTGAGTGCATTTATAGATTTGAGGTTAATTGTCGGTATGTATAATTTATTTACATCGTTAAATTATTATTACATTATTATCTAAAAAAATATTTTTTTTTTCGTTTTGTTTTATTTCTGGTATATTAACAAATTTTATGTATAAATAAAAAAAATTAATAATTATTTTATAATATATTATTATATTATTTAAGAAAAAATATATATATATGTATGAAGTATAACTTCTAACGCGTGTACATAAGTACACACACACACTTTTTTTATTTTTTTTATATTGTATATTTGGGTAAGAGTTAGATTTCGTAGGTTTAATATTGCCGAAAGTAATGCGTAATTTTGACCGTTGTCATTGGGCCCGCCACGCGAAAAAATTGTGAATCGAAAGATCTCAGGATTTTCAGATTGGGAAAACTGTTATCGGTTTTTCTATTAGAAAATTCTTAGTGCCAATAGGGATTCTAGAAGCTTTAATCCCACTGTTGGGCTTCCTCCAAAACAGAAAAATTGGGCTATGCCAGCCTAAGAAATTCCTTAAGAACTTTTTAGGTGCTCAGATTTCTCACGACGCTTTCCTTCACCGTTAGGCTACCTGATAATTCATAGCGAAAACGAGTACACACATAATTTCAAAGAGTCAGAGGTACCTGGGGTTTGAACCTGAAAACGCTCGAAGCCATAAAGACCTCATTCATTCACTCTTTCTTTTATTTTTAAAGCTGTATTGAAATCTACATGCTGATAAAATATCTCAGCAATAAGAAAAAATAAACCAGTCGGGTAATTTCAACAAGTCAACGATCCCACTCACGCTGAGGTGAACGACCCCAATCAAATTAGACGTAATCCGCGCACATTAGCCCAAATTAAAGGGATATCAATGGCACGGATACTACCCGCCTTATATGTATTTACATTATTGCATGAAATAGGTACTTCTGGCAAAAAGAAGAGGAGAATATTAAAAGAAAATGAGAAAGAGTCCTTTGTTGTTGTATCGACAAAAATATGTTTTTATTCATGATGTCCAACAGCTGCTTGTAGAATTATTGACACATAAACACTCACGCCTGTAATATCGTTGACGTGGAGGCAGAGGTGCACTTCTACACCCACATTTTACCAGCTGTGTTTAAAGCCTCGCAGGTTAGAACCTATTGACGTTTATCGGGCAAAAACAGGATACTTTGTTCATACTAATTTTCAGTTTTAAACAATTTCTATTGGTTATAATTAGTTATACGCCCTGCTACCCTATATCCAGAAATTTATGTCTGGACAATAATGGATTAATATAGAGTAGCATGGTCCATGTGTATTCACAATAAATTGTCACGTACCTACCTTATCATCATAAAATTCATCATCATCATCAGCTGAAAGACGTCCACAGCTGGACATAGGCCTCCCGCAAAGACTTCCAAAGCGCTTTGTCGGAACAACACACACGTACCTTAACAGTGAAGGAAAACACCGTGAGGGAAAACGCCTAAAAGTTCTTAGGAATTTCTTAGGTGTATAGTCTACCAACCCTCACTAGGCCAGCGTGGGCTAAACTCTCTCAGGTGCAAAAGAGGCCCGTGCCCGGCTGTGGGACGTGCCATTGTAATGGTTATATATTTTCACGGTATTAATAGTGTTAAAATGCAATTTCCATCCTCTTTCATTATAAATATGAGGCATAATTGACAAGATCAAGAGATAAGTCTTGTAAATCTCATACTAAGCACATGTCCATAGTTTGAATAAAATTATATTTTTAAATACGCTCAACATCATCATCATCAGCCCAAATACGTCCTACTGCTGGGCACGGGCCTCCTCTACAGCTGAGAGGGTTTAGGCCTTAGTCCACCACGCTGGCCTAGTGCGGGTTGGCGGACTACACACCTAAGAAATTCCTAAGAACTTTTTACGTGTGCAGGTTTTATCACGATGTTTTCCTTCACCGTTGAAGCAAGTGATAATTCATTGTGTACACACATAACTTCGAAAAGTCATAGGTGTGTGCCTGGGGTTTGAACCTGCGACCGTCGGAATTCTTGGCCGCGCGCCTTAACCTCGAGGCCATCACTGCTTTTTATTACGCTCAACATATTATTTGTTTATCCATGACATCAGCCACGAGTGACAATAATCTTTTTTTCTAAAGTTAATATATCGCTTATATACACTCGTGACCCATCCAGCTTGTTTTACATGTTTTCAAACGAACACAAAATTAAATTTTCCCAAAAATATTTTTCTTTCAAATTGAACCGTGATTTTCACGTTTCGATCCCTCCAATTCAAACATTTGCCGATGTGTTTCATATTATTACTTCGATGGAAATTAACGAACAAACAAACTTGTTTCATTAAACAAATTTATTCTTTCAAGTTACACAAAATGTAGATTGGAGATTTTGTAATAATTACGTGTGATTTTTTTTTGGGATAGCCATTACCAATAGATCATCGTTCGTATTTTTAAATTGAACTATGATATAGGGTAGTTTTATTTTACTTAATAAATTCATTTTTTTATTATTTTTTGTTCTTTCAACAGTTCCTCATAGAAATGATAAACTGAGGCTTTAGGGCAATATATAGGTGATGACGATACTAAATTATTATTACAACCCAATCATTAACTCGTAAAGAACAATTAACAACCTCAACTGTCGGCAGAATTATGTCGACTTAGCTGAACTGGAAGTATTGAGGGGTTATTGTTATTTGTTACAGACTGGTAGATGTTCCAAAGTAGTCGATATGACGCATCGATAAATCGCTTATTACTTATAGTGGCTTATACGTGGCTTATACTAACGCCTCCAGCAATGTAGGTCCTAGACAATACAGACACGTGTATAAATAATAAATACACCCAACAGTCACATACATAGTTTTGACCCCACACTAGGATACAAGTCCGGTGTCGTGGGTATCATAAACTACGAGAGACTTTTCGGTCTCACAAACACCCAGACCAGAAACAAATATTTGTGGATCACACAAACATTTGTCTCGGTGCGGGGATCGAACCCGCGGCCTCTCGTTTCGCAATCTGGTGTTTAGCCAACTGCGCCACGGGGCTGTCATAGTGAAACATACATAGCTAACACCTCCAGCAATGTAGGTCCTAGACAATACAGACACGTGTATCAAAGACGAAGGGGCATAAAGGAAAGATGCTCAAAGCAAATTGGATCGAGGTGCCAATACAAGGAAGTCCCTCATTTCCGTGCATTTGTTGTCACGTGCGTTAAATTTTATCCAGTCCCTTCCTTTCTGATGACCAGTTTTAGGGATGAAAGTGAATTAAGAATGCCCATTCCTTTTATACTGAGGATCATTGCGATTGATGAAGATTAAATGGAGATATTTTGGCACAGTAGCATTTAAGGATTTAATATACTAGAAGGTAGGAGATCAATTGGCGGAAAGAGACATTATTAACTATAAAATTTGATTTCGGCAGTGTTGTCACAGTCACATACATATGTAGTTCTGACCCCACACTAGGTCATTGGTCCTGTGTCGTGGGTATCAGAAACTACGAGAGACTTATAGGTCTCATAAATACCCAGACCCGAAACAAATATTTGTGGATCACAAAAACATTTATCTCGGTGCGGGGATCGAACCCGCGGCCTCTCGTTTCGCAAGCTGGTATCTAGCCAACTGCGCCACGGAGTTGTCAAATATTACTTAATTTTCTCCTAGTCTCCACTGTATACGGTGTTGATATTCCAAGCTTGCAAAGAATTGATTTTTAATGAAGTGTCAATTATATTTTCAATTAATAAACATCTAAAAATGGAACTCCACACTTCCATGAGTTAAGGGCTTGTGGAAAATTCATATTTTAACAAAACCTAACATCAATTCATTATAGATCAAGTTAGCCAAATACCAATCGCAGGACATCCCTAACTAGTCCCGAGGGATTGTGATAACGTTGAAAACGCTTTATAACGCTCTTAAATAAAGTTAATAGCACTCTGGAAGTTTTTCGCTGTACCCCTTAGGGTCGTTACCGAGTGCGATTTATTCTGCGAATACCGACTTTCGGCCCGGCCATGGATTCGGTCTTATAGTATTTAAGTGTCAAATAGAGTTGTATAAGGTCGATTTACGGACGCGATAGGGCTTCCCCACGATGGTTTAGGGGTCTTAGTGATTTTTATTTGACCTGAGTTATTTGTATTCGGCCGGTTTTGATCCGTGCTGCCGTAAAATCAGTGATTGAAAGTTTTAATAACTATTTTCGTGATATGCTGTTATAGGTAGTCAGAAGGAAAAATTATGTAGCGTTTATGTAAGTTATTGGGTATATCGTTTGCCTCCTTTTACCATTTAAAAAAAATACTTCACTCGATAAATAATATAGTTTAAGAATTTTGGCGGAACAGATGAACATTAAATACATACAAACATAACCTGCCTCACGCCTGTATTCCCTGAAGGGGTAGGCAGAGGTGCATATGCACCCACATATCGGCAGATATGTATCAGTCCCACGTAATAGGGGGCGAGCCTATTGCCGTTTTTCGGGCACATTTCCAGACTACGTGCTGCTACTGAGAATTTCCTAATGGAAAAACCCAATAACACTTCGCCCGACCCGGGAATCGAACCCAGGACCTCTAGATAGCACGGCACATACTAACATTAAATTAATTAAATATTGGTTAAAATTGTCCATTCGTTTTAGTTGAGTATAATAATTTGTGTAATTGTGTGAGTAGAATGAACAGTTGCTTCTTCGAAGACACAGCCGTGAATGTGCATGTAATCTGTGCGGTATTTTTTACAAGAGATTTGGCCTTTTTTTTCTTTTTTTTACGAGGGGAAAGCGCCTTAAACTCGGTACGTCGGGGGAGGCCGAAAGGGGTATGTCGGCGTCTCAGGCCTTCCAACTCGGCGCGCGAATCAATTGTCCGCATAGCTGAATTAGGTCCCTAACCAAAACTAGTATGAGCAGTACCAGGTACCAGCACGCGATTCTAAGTGTCTATAGTCTAATTTGAATATATTATGATCTATTATGAAAATGTTTTGTAAAAGTACAATGTTCAAAAAACACTCGAACACAACTCGACAAATAAAAATTCCAGCGCACCGGCCAACCCGCATTACCGGCTTTCCGTCTAATCGTTTACCTATACCATAACAATCAATCGCGCCCGCCTTAATTTTCCGGCCAATAACCGGAGCCCACTGGAATCCATCCAAAGTGCCTAATTAATTGGACAACATATTTTTTCCTGCATTCCGATCACGTTTGGACGGCAGGTGACGTCATGATATATCCCCAGTCATAAATAAAGGTGTGCATATTCGATGGTCTGACAATTAATTCTAGAGAAATGGATTCGCCGTGTCTGAGTGAATAATGATTTTACGTCATCGTTTGTTTGTGACGTCAGAATGCATACCTGTGGCCCCATAATTGAATATTTCGGTAAAGTAATCCGGCAAAAGAAATCCCATAAAAAACAAAACTTGTAAAAAAGCCAAGTCTCGCCACTCATTTCTTTTACCGTAAAAAGTTGTGAGATCCATGTGATACCAATTCGATAAATTTATTCAGTCTCCGTTTAAGGGACCTTTTGTCTTAATTTATTATGCACTTAGCTTACCAGACAACATCTTATAGTGACCATATCAATATTAAAAATCTTTACGAGCCCATATACATACGTTCCACTGCTGGGCACGGACCCCCTCTACAACTGAGAGGGTTTAGGCCTTAGTCCACCACGCTTGCCTAGTGCGGGTTAGCGGACTACATACCTAAGAAATTCCAAAGGACTTTTAGGCGTGCAGGTTTCCTCATGATGTTTTCCTTCACCGTTAAAGTACGTGATAATTCTTTATGAATACACACATCATTTCGAAAAGTCCGATGTGTGTGCCTGGGGTTTGGACCCGCGACCGTCGAGATTCGCGTGCCTAAACCTCGAGGCCATCACGACTTCTGCATTAGATTTCTAAAATCTAAACTATTATAAATAATGAATGTACAGTTTGGTGTACAATAAATAGCTGATAATCACATAATTTTTATCGGCAAAATGTAATTGCAGAAATGCACCTCTGCCTACCCTTAATACACGTGCAGGAGCTAGTATTTTTTGCACTTTGTATAGTCGAACTACAAGGAAAAATATGAAAAGAAAACGTTTGAAAAATTAAAACACATTTCTAAATTATGTTAATAACGCGACGCTCAAACAAAACGGGCTTCAGTGAATATTTATGCACGAATCTAAGAGATGGAAAAATGCGAATTCGACAAAGTTGGTGTGAAAAAATTTCTAGCTCCCTGATTAATATTTATTTCTCACGCTAAAGTTAACATCAATCTACGTCGAAAAACATGAGCTAAGTTGTCAAAAGTTTGGAGTTTTTGCAAGATCGCGTAATAAAATCGGAGCGAGGCGCGACGTCCGCCAATGATTTTTATTTCGGAAAGTTGCGAGCCGACATTGCCGCTCGTAAAGGTCTTTTGTTAACTCATTTCTCAAATGCTTAACGCTTTGCATCTGAATTGTTGTGAATGTTACATCCAGCTAGACTTGTAATAAACTGTAGATTTTGATATGATTAAATAACTACCTACACCCAACTGTCAAATTGACCTTAATCTAAAATACATACATATTTGGGGGCACGGCAGTGCCCCCGCCAAGTCGAGCAAAAAAGCGGCACGGCCGTACTATACTTTTCTCGAAACAACTCAGGCCATTTTTGACACCCTATAACTTCGTTGTGGATAAAGCTAGAAGCCTGAATTTTCGCTTTAAAAGTGATCATGTTTTCATGCGATTTCCAAATCTAACTCTTTTATTTAAAACATAAAATATGTTTAATATTGATATGGTCACTATAAGATGTTGTCTGGTAAGCTAAGTACCTACATAAAAACTTAAGACAAAAGATCCCTTAAACGGAGACTGAATAAATTCATCGACTTGGTATCACATGGATCTCACAACTTTTTACGGTAGAAGAAATGAGTTGCGAGACTTGTTTTTTTTTACAAGTTTTGTTTTTTATGGGATATATATTAAGTTGTACATATCAAAAATCGATTATCGACCCGACAAACACCAAGACCCGAAACAAATATTTGTTGCTCGTACAAACATTTAATAAAACAGATTTACGTGTTGTCACGGCAATTGGTGTAGCTACAGAGAAATACTTGTTCATATTTTGATAATCACTCAACTCTCTCCAAGCTCATCAATATACCATACTATACCAAAAAATCATCAAAACCATTTCAGTAATTTAGGCATAAAAGCTAAAAATCAAAATTCTCTATTAGTATAATATGGTCTTTCAAAAAGTATCGGTATCGAAAACCCAATAATATTCCCCATACAAAGCAGCACACGTAGCAAAATGTATATTGTGAATAGACCCGTAATATTTTCAAAGCACCTGCAAATATCGGTTCGCACCCTCCGATGACCGCGTGAAAGGGTGGCTATCTCCACGCGCCCGAATAAGCTCGCAGCTTTATTCTGCACGCCTGTAACGACCATGCCTTTATTGTTAACTTCACGCATTAACTGCCCCGCATGACGTGACAGAACCTCGGCTCACTTTACAAAGAATACACGTATGGCAAATTATCTATTAATTCTACACACCATAGTTTCAAATATTGGAAAGCATAAGATATTGCATTGCATTTGCATATTATTATGAAGCAGTGATGGCTTCGAGGTTTAGGCGGTCGAGAATTTCGGCGGTCGCAGGTTCAAACTCCAGGCACACACCTCTGACTTTTCGAAGTTATGTGTGTATTTACAATGAATTATCACTTGCTTTAACGGTGAAGGAAAACATCGTGATAAAACCTGCACACCTAAAAGTTCTTAGGTGTGTAGAGGAGGCCCGTGCCCAGCAGTGGGACGTATTTGGGCTGATGACGATTATATTGTGAAGCAATTTATTGACGTTACTCAAATAATTATGATTAATGAGAACGTCTTTTTAAATTTTATACTATTATGGTATATATTAATACTATGCTCAAAGGTATATACATGCCACAAAAGTTAAATTTAATAATTACATATGTATGTACATATATAGTCCTCAACAAGGAACAAGTCTTGTGTCGTGCGTGTCGGAAATTCTGGTGTTTCACGTTTTAAGAAAAGTAGGCTCGACATGTTGTATAATACTTCATGTACTCAATATACATGAATTATTATATTACCGGGCGCAGACCTGTAGTAAATACTTAACATATCCTATTACTAATATATCGTAAATCAACGTGTTGAAACTGAACCAACGGTAATTGCACCATAAGAAACCGAACTTGACTCGCAGTAAAAGCATAAACAAAACCAAAAACGGCTTCACGGAACAAAACTCATTACGTCCAATTTTTTTCCTTCGAATTCAAATATGTACTTTTCAATTCTATTTAACTTGAACAACTCCTCGGCAAATTTCATTATATGTTTGTTCAACAAATTAAAAATAGCGAGAAGTTTTAAACGACGCAAACCAGTAGTCAGTAAAGTAAGCAGGCTTAAAAATAAGGTCGCGTGGACCGGCCCCACAAACCGTGTTAGCCGCAGCCGCGATAAAGGAGGCAATTTCCTAAATAGGCCTTGTGAGGATTTCCCTAATGTTGGACAAAAAATGGATTGCTGCTCGCAAAATATATAAGTTTCTGGCTTCTTTGTTCGACTACGACACTTGTATAACAAACGAGTTTGTAGGGTGTGAGCCTTCGATTTTAATTCATACTGCACGTGGCTTTGTCATCATAGTTTTTCATATTGGTTCAAAAAAAATATGAAAATAATAAAACTGTCAGTGTTAGCTTTGGTGTAAATTTTGAACCATATTTGTCGTGTTATTTATATAAATTTTCTTTATAGAAAGTCGTGATGGCCTCGAGGTTTGGACACGCGGTCGAGAATCTCTACGGTCGCGGGTTAAAACCCCAGGCACACACCTCTGACTTTTCCAAGTTATGTGTGTATTCACAATGAATCATCACTTGCTTTAACGGTGAAGGAAAACATCGTGATGAAACCTGCACACCTAAAAGTTCTTAGGAATTTCTTAGGTGTGTAGTCAGACAACCCGCACTAGGCCAGCGTGGTGGACTAAGGCCTAAACCCTCTCAATGGTAGAGGAGGCCCGTGCCCAGCAGTGGGACGTATATGGGCTGATGATGATGATTTATATAAATACAAAGCGTCTATTAATATCTATATAACCACGATAACAAATATATTCATGGGCATTTTTACTTATGCACAAATATTGACCTTTATAATTTAATACCAATATGAAAAATGGCGTCCTTTTTGTAAGGGCCAAGGATGTGTATAAAATTCCTGAGCATTATTAATTATTTCTATACCAAAATATTTATCATATTACCAGTATCGGAGTCAAAGGTTACTTGTACTGTCCAATTCAGAAAAATGTAGACAAAGCTTGTAAATTATAAAAAAATGTTGACATCATCAACTTGCGTCATACGAAAAAAAATCCTCCCTTTTAGACACAACGACAAATATAATTAAGGCCAAATTCTCCGATACCCTTGTCCTTAAAAATAGTTTATACAGGCTGTTGTGTACGAAAACAGCAATGGACCCGTCGAAATATAAAGATTATAAAAAAACACAACTTCCGAAATTTAGGCGTAGAAGTACACCTCTAGCACGTTCGGCAACATAGATGTATGTAAATATTCAGAAACGCTATAGACAACGTAGGAATTTTAATATATTGTAGGTACTACTAGTATAAGACCAATTTATGATGCTTGGATCGAAACCCAATGTTCTCTACTCATGTGAAATTTCCATCAACCGTTACGCATTATAACGCATGTATACACTTTCATGCATTTTTTGTTCTTTTTCTACCAATTATTTCAATTATTCCTATTATTGTGATGAACGTGCTCAATCAGATTTTGATTGGCGACACGTTAGTGTAGGTCTACGTACTCCTTCAAAAATATAGGCGTAAGTGTGAGTGTTTGTGTATTTCTAAATTATATTTCTTCGACGCTAAAATAAGTTATTACCTAAATTTGTATTTATCTAAATAATCCAAAACATCAAAGGCTCAGAACCAGTGGCGGTACTTCCATAGAAGCCCAAAAGCGTTTGACTATGATATGTAATGTCTAGTTAATACTTTTTTTATTGTGCGGTCAGGATATACTCGTTTATGCGTTAAAATGATTTTGTTACTTAAAGATTTAAAGCTTAAAGATTATTATTCGGAATAAGGCAACCTGGGCTTATGGGCTTCTATGGAAGTACCGCCACTGCTCAGAACTCAACAGTTATCCTTAAAACTCCATTTTCAACTGAGCTATTGGTCAATAAAATAGACGATATCAATACAAAATTTGCAAAAATAAAATCCTTTAGTGGTTCAAATAAAACGGGTACCCTAAAAGGAAATGTATCTAGTAAGGGCTGCGTCTCAAAGCTTAGTATCGGGAGTGAGGCACGTTCAATTGGATTGAAATGTTGGCCGCGCGAAGTGCTGCCGGCTAGGTCGGATAATAGCGTTTCCACTGAGCGTCTGAAGGGCGCACAGAAAAATTGTTTCTCCTATACTCACGTTATTTATCTTTGATTAGCTATTGATCGGATTGCGACACGACCGTGCAATCTTCATTTTCCTAGAGATTAACTTTGAGTTTTGTTGTTTACGATTCTCTGTTTTTGTTAGTTCAAATACTTCTGACTGGTGTTTGTTGAAATTATTATGATAACAATATCAGTACTTTCTTCGAATACATATAAATTTTAAAGGTACAAACATAAAACATGTATGAAGATAGGCGATGAGGTTTTCGGCCGGCATGATTGCGTCAACCAACGGGAGATCATCATCTCTCGCTGATCGGCACTTTTTCTGAACTCCATTACACTTACCATCAGGTGCAATGGGGTCACTTTGCCGTGCCAGTATAAAAAAAATAAAAAATAAAGAATACCTGATCTCAACAGGCGGCCATGAGGGTGAATGACGAGAGATAATTCCTAGTCGTGATGACCTCCAGGTTTAGGCGCGCGGTCGATTATATCTCGCCGGTCGCGGGTTTGAACCCCAGGCGCAAACCTCTGACTTTTACAAGTTGTGTGTATTCTCAATGAATATTATCAGCCACATAACTGGTTAAGAAAAACATTGTGAGGAAATCTGCACACCTAAATATCCTTAGAAATTTCTTAGGTGTTTAGTCCACCGGCCCGCATTAAGTCAGCGTGGTAGACTAAGGCTTAACCTCTATAATTGTAGAAGATGCTCTTGCCCATTAGTGGGGCCTATATGGGCTGATGATGTTGGTGATGGGAGTCTATAGCAACTTGATATTTATTTGGATAACATCGTGCTGACCATCAGTTTCCTGTAGCTGCATTGTCATATCATCCACACCGAAATTCATGTATAAGCAAAGTGGGTACTACAAAAAGAATTAGGACAGTAAACATGTGGCTTCTAAGAGAAATTTGTTTCTCATTACGTTGATTTTTCGCCAATACCGCTAAATTAAAAAAAAAATATACACCCAATAGTCACATACATAGTACAACCCCACATTAAGATACGAGTCTTCTGTCGTGGATATCAGAAACTACGAGAGCCGTTTCGGTCTCACAAACACCCAAACACGAAACATAATATATTTGTGGATCACACAAACATTTGTCCCGGTGCGGGGATAGAACACGCGGCCTCTCGTTTCGCAAGCTGATGTCTAATCAACTGCGCCACGGGGCTATCACTATTACTACCAAACACAATTTTCGTCAAATTCTTTTCTTTGTAAAATCTTATGCCGAATATATTTAACCTTTTTCCCCATTTTGAAGAACTGCCCGAGCAACGCAGGTAATACTTTATTATTTTTCTCTGAAACACATATTGATCCTAGTAAATCAACCTAAGGAACACTTAAATTGAAGAGCTACGAGTATTTATTGAACAGATATTTTGGGATACATATTACCTTTTTGGACTTCTGAGGTCAAATGGAAACATCATAATAAATCATTATATATATCGTATAGTCGTGATGGCCTCGAGGTTATGGCATGCGCTCGAGAATCTCGGTGGTCGCGGGTTCAAATTCCAGACACACACCTCTGACTTTTCGAACGTAATAAGTTTATTCACAATGAATTATCGCGTAATTTAACGGTGACAGAAAACATCGTGATAAAACCTGAACACTTAAAAGTTCTTAGGAATTTCTTAGGTGTGTTCCGCCAACCCGCATCAGGTCAGCGTGGAGGATTAAAGCCTAAACCCTCTCAGTTATAGAGGAGGCCCAGCAGTGGGACGTATATGGTAGGTATATGTATATATTAGTACATGTATGTATGTACGAGTATAACAGTATTTGTTACAAAATTATTTAGAAGTTAGCGATTCTAACGTAAATCTTGAAAGGGACCCATAAAGACATGTATTTGTGTGATCTACAAACATTTCTACAGAATGAATTTTTGTCCAATTTCAAAACGGATGAGGTACTTATATCGTCGAAATCTTTTGTATATTATCTATGGACCCAATGTTAAAGTGCACACAGGTGAGGTGACGAAACAAACGTTGTATAAGATCATAATGCAATTAAATAATAACATGCTTTCTTAAAGCACCTGTAACTAAAAACTAGGCATTTAAAGTAAAAAACTTGAAGAAATACAATTACAGAACTTTAAACGCAGACCCTGTAACGGTAGGTAATCACATTTGTCTGTGAAGTTACCGCAAGAAAATTGTCTTGAGTGAACAACGCTCCGGTCGTCCATGCTACTTTACCGTTGTTTTTGCAAAAATACTATCCGAATTGGAAGGGGACGACGTGAAAACTTCCGACGGAATCGATGAAAACTAAACTGAACTAAGTCTGTAGACGTCTGTAGATGGCCTCGAGGTTTGGGCACGCGGTCGAGAATCTCGACGGTCGCGGGTTCAAACCCCAGGCACACACCTCTGACTTTTCGAAGTTAGGTGTGTATTCACAATGAATTATCACGTACTTTAACGGTGAAGGAAAATATCGTGATGAAACCTGCACACCTAAAAAAAAGTTCTTAGGAATTTCTTAGGTGTGTAGTCCGCCAACCCGCACTAGGCCAGCGTGGTGGACTAAGGCCTCAATGGTAGAGGAGGCCCGTGCCCAGCAGTGGGACGTATATGGGCTGATGATGTATGATTATGATGATGAATGAAGCAATATTTATATTTCTTTTTCGGATTTTCTACAAAATTTTGTTCCGATTTCTTGAATAAAAAAAGAATATAGAACAGATTAAAAATATGTATACTAATGCTTATGTAAACATAGGAGGGTGGAGTACGATATTTGCTTACTTTTGGTGACATGGGGGACGGGGGGTTGATAATTGTGAAAAATTAGCTTATGTAATACTTGAACGGCCCCTAACCTGCTAAAGTAATTTTGAACTTTAGTCTTGGAATAGCCGTCTATTCCAAGACTAAAGTTCAAAATTATCAATCCTCCGTAGGTTTGACTGCATACACATACTTACATTTGGGCCTCAAAGTCGTAGTCAGAGATAGTTTATCAACATTTTGATGACTGTGGCTAGATTTATAAAATGCATGATGCTACTTAGAATATTGCTAACGTAATCACTATCCAGTATCCAGAAGCAGTGATGGCCTCGAGGTTTAGGCGCGCGGTCGTGAATTTAGGCGGTCGCAGGTTCAAACCCCAGGCACACAGCTCTGACTTTTCGAAGTTATGTGTGTATTCACAATGAATCATCACTTGCTTTAACGGTGAAGGAAAACATCGTGATAAAACCTGCACACCTAAAATTTCTTAGGAATTTCTTAGGTGTGTAGTCCGCCAACCCGCACTAGGCCAGCGTGGTGGACTAAGGCCTAAACCCTCTCAGTTGTAGAGGAGGCCCGTGCCCAGCAGTGGGACGTATATGGGCTGATGATGATGATGAATCACTATCCAAACCCCCCATTACCAGATGTCATCAAAAATAAGCAAATGGAATACCACCCACCCCCTTTAGTGCTAACGTAATACTTGTATGCCCCTTTAGGCTTAAAAGTATAACAAACTGACATTCTCTTTAACAATATTAACGGGCTGAAACAGCCTCAGACAATTTTAAAGTTTACTGCAAAAATGGCTCGTATTTGTAAAGAACAATCCATTGCAACACACCAAAGGCCACTCATAAATCCAACAGAGATTCGACGTGGCAGCCGACCGCACTTAGGTCACAGCTTCGCCCGGAGGGAAAATCACGAAACCCCAGATAAAATGAAGTGTTGCTCCTATCTAATATTTAGTAGACTCACAGCAAAAAGTCTAAATGGCTGAAAGCTATTTACCAACTGGCTGTATAGATGATTTCCTTTGTGACTGTTTTTTTTTTATTTCTGTTGCAATATGTACTAACACAAGTGGAATGTCCTTAAATATTTTTCCATTGATGACCACAAGTTTCGTAATCGTTCAAAAGACGAGTTCCCCAGCGTTCCAACGCGCGGAACAATTCTTATTCGTTTTGCTAATTAAAACCTATTGGTCCTACGTCACATACTAAAACCACTCAAAGAGCCACATGCACATTTGAAGCAGTAGGAACTCGTTTACGCAAAGTGCTCTCCAAATATTTATTTATAATCGTTGGCTAATAATTGATTACACCCATAAATTCCAACAATAAATACTAAACAGAAAGAGAAAAAACTAAATGCAACATTCACATATAGGCAAGCACAGCATGAACCATTAAAATACTTAAAATTTTTGTTCACCTATAAATAATTGTCACCTTTTTTTTAAGAACAGTAAGTACCACCACAGCGCAGCGTAGGACGTCCACTCACAAGATGGTCCGACGACCTGGTGAAGGTCGCGGGTCGTCGCTGGATGCAGGCTGCCTCCAACAGGTCACTATGGAAGTCATTGGGGGAGGCCTATGTTCAGCAGTGGACTTCTTTAGGCTGATAATGATGATGAATGATAAATAATTGTCCCGGTGTGGGTGCTTGTAGGACCAAAATGGCGGACTACACACCTAAGAAATTCCTTAAAACTTTTAGGTTTGCAGGTTTCCTAAAGATGTTTTCCTTCACCGTTAAAGTACTTGATTATTCATTTGAACACATATATAACTTCGAAAAGAGATGTGTGCCTGGGGCTTAAAACCGCAATCGCCATGAATCTACCACGCGACTAAATCTCGAGGCCAACAACTTCTACAACAACATATCAGTTTAAAATACAATACTTTTGATAAAAGTATAAATGTCGCAGAACCCAGCTCGAGATGGTAGCGTAACATGTTATACAATATCATTTTTAAAATTACATTTCGACGATACGTGCCGAACGAGGAATGTTGCGTTCAATATTACCTTCAAAATGTTCATACTACATATTTTCTGACTGGTATTCCATCTTTCCATGTTAGTGCAGCAGACATAAGTCGCGATCGACAGGTCAATGATTCGATTTTGCAGTTGCAAAATATTATTGAGTTTTCGTTTACCAGCACGGAGTCTGAAAATGTGTCCAAAAACTGTATTTTGCTTCTATCAGCCTTAGGCCGCACGCACTTTGGACACGAATTCGTGTCGTACGGTATACGTACGATCGTGGTCGTACGAATTGAGTGCGCACACTGTATACGTTTTTTATAAGTCAAATGAGCAGTGTCAGGTTAATTAATTTTTCTACGTCCATTTCTTATGTCAAAACGTACGAATGATTTGTAAAATCCCAACGAGTTCGGATTGTTTTCGGACGTCTGAACTACACGTACGTATACGCACGACTTACTCGCACCCAGTCTGCGCGCCCCCATAGTACTTGGAATGTCGGGATCGTTCGTACGTGTTCGTACGTGTGCGCACGAGTAAAATTCATACGAAAACGTGTCCAAAGTGCGCGCGGCCTTACGCTTTTCCTATACAAGGATGATTGAGAAAGCCTAAATCTATTCACGATAGCCATAAATGTGTATTATAAGTACCTATGTATTTTGTTAATAATAGTATTGTTTTAACATGTGGCGGGTAACGCGTGGAGCCCGCTACTATGTTATACGGGAATCTAACCCGTATAGTTAGTTGTGTAAGGCCTATGATATGCGATCAGGTAAGCGAAAGAATGAAGAACAAGAGAAGAAATGAAGGATGTTATTAAAGTCAAAGAAATAATGTATTTTAAAGTTAACAGTACAAAAGCGAACCAAAATTACAGGGGAGCTCGTGTGGTAGGTAGTCTTATTCCAAGTCGACTGTCGGTCGTTCCTCGGCGCTCGCGCAGGTAAGCTTGTTTGCGTGCACGTCGCCCGGCCCGGCGAACAAAAACATTCCTCACCTAAGGCCGCGGTACAAGATCATAAGCGGTAGCGGTTTATTAGATTGTAAGGTTGTGGTCCAAATTATGATCCGCCACAAACATTTCCACACCTGCCTCGTCTCATCTCTGCGTCACCCTAGGTTCGACTATGAGAGAATGCCTTAGGCATTAAGTCCACCTATACAAACTTTGTATAAAGTGTGAATAAATAAAAAACAAGGATACTTAAATGTACATTTTAAAACGGGGCACATGATGTACATTCTTCTCAATTTAACCCAAACTCAATTTATCTAATCCTATATATTAAAATGCCTATGATTTGTATCCAATTATGAAACTACACGAATTCAACTGATGACGTCACTGTAGTTTCAACGTTCAAAATTCGCGCAGACAACATAAAAAAAAAGATCAATCATTGTGTAAAAAACGCTTCGGGAACGCACGCGTGCTCAAATTGTTATGTAAAATATTTTCTATTGCAATGCCGTTTGCACAGTCGCGTGTCAAATGTTAACTAACGATCTGACGGGCGAAATTTTGCATAAAAATACGTGGTATATCTGTTGGTAACATGCGCATATTTTTATACAGGGTGTAAAAAAACCGTGATCGAAAACATAAACTGGCAATAGTTACGATGATTACAATCCATATACCATATGGATTATATATACCCATTGACATACCATATACCCATTGACATTAATAAAAAACCTGACAAAAAAAATGACGTTTTCTTAACAACCATTAATATTAAATGTACGAGTATGTAGTGATTAGGGAGACGTATTTTTTTTTATTTTTGTCGGGATTTTTATTTACGTCAACGGGTTTGTAATCATCGTAACTAATACCTGTCTTAATAATTCGATCAAGGTCAGGTCAGGATGTAAAATCCTGTATAGCTTCAACTAGCTACTTCATGTTTATATGGCTTAGATTATAAAAGCCACTGGCGCAATAGTATAATATTTGTAATGTGTATTCACAACAAATTATCGCGTACTTTTACAGCGAAAGAAAACATCGTGA
Organism: Hemaris fuciformis; assembly: GCA_907164795.1. Lineage (NCBI taxonomy): Eukaryota > Metazoa > Arthropoda > Insecta > Lepidoptera > Sphingidae > Hemaris > Hemaris fuciformis. Next base: position 14,379,802 of record OU015440.1, read on the forward strand.
GGAAATCTGCATACCCAAAAATCCTAAGGAATTTCCTAGGTAGATAGTCCGCCAACCCGCACTAAGCCAGTGTAGTGGACTAAGGCCTTACCCCTCTCAGTTACAGAGGAGTCCCGTGCCCAGCTGTGCGACGTAGAAGGGTTGATAATGATTGGCGTTGGATCGATGTTTAGCGAGTGACTATGAGAGACTGGTGCACTTACCTTCTAAAAAGATAAGAAAACATTTTTGGTACCGCGACGCACTTACGGCCTTATAGTATTGACCAAATGTAATGCCTATAAAAAGAAATAGCAAGAAATTATGATAAAGTATCAGAGACAATCCGGCGGTGGATTCCCTACGATTGTCAAAGGACCGATAGTGGCACGCACGACATCATCGTCACGAACTCAAATAGCTCTAAGTAAAATTTACCTATTGCCTGACAACTAATATTTTTTAGTCGCACAAGGATTAGTCTCAGTTTGGGATCACGTTTACAGTTTTTTCAAGGCCTTTCTTATATACCAACTCTAATGAATCGTTTCTCAAAAATTCTAGCATAATCATAAACAAAATTAACTCTAAAATACAAGGATACTGGTATTAATTCTATGTCTACCGCAAAATACATGAGTAAATTTATAAGCCAAGGTCTCAAAACTAAAATGATCGACGACGTGTACGATATTGGTGGGTAAAAAAACATTTTCATAAAGAGCTACGCAGCGCTTCGTATCAAGCGAGCTTCTAAAGTAGCAAAAGATGCGTTCACCCCATATTTTCGTGGCACAGTCCCCGCCTCCCTTCCGAAAACAACCCTCTTTACTCAGATATTCCGATAATGCGATATGCGGCACTCCATACCCCGCATGGGGTTAGTCCGACATAGTAAGATTTCCCAAACTTTGAGCTCAGGATCAATTGATTCGGATAATAGTTCCTCCGGGAGTTGTTTCATATTTCGGGGTAAAAGGTGCCTTGTGTTAATCCACATTATCCCTTGTAAAGTTTCGTGTTTCTCAAGTCTTATAAAGTATTATAAATAACTTATCTGATTTATAATGTGAGGTATTGTAATTTATACTAGTACCTACCTACTTATGTAGGTATATAATTCTAAGAGCATGTAGGTGTTTCTAATATAGAAGAGAAGTCTCGGGCATACAAATAAAACTTGTTTGATACACAATTTTGACAGACCCGTGGCGCAGCCGGCTAGACACCAGCTTGCGAAACGAGAGGCCGCGGGTTCGAACCCCGCACCGAGGCAAATGTTTATGTGATCCACAAATATTTCAGGTCTGGGTGATTGTGAAACCGAAAAGTCTCTAGTAGTTTCTCATACCCTCGACACAAGACTTGTATCTTGGTGTGGGGTCGGAACTATGTATGTGACTGTTGCGTGTTTTAATTTACTTATATTTATTTACAATGCCTTGAATAACCGTTAGATGCAGCTCGCTTCTGTCAGAGCGCCATAGATGTCTTTGAGGAGGCCTATGTGCAGCAATATGTATTTCTTTATGATAAAAACACTCTCATTGACACCTACTTTGGTCCTTCTCAAAGGCGTAGGCAGCGTTTACACCTACGTTTTTTCTTATGTACCTGAATTCACAATGCTATTATATAGTTTATGAATGGAAGATAAACATAATATTTCCCCAACCCAGTATCAGACCCAGGGTATCTAGATTTTATGACACAAAGATTTCTGTGAATGAATAAAGAAATTATCAGAGTAGTAATGGCCTTAGGGTTTACCATAGGCTCGCGGTCGAAAATCTCAGCAGTCGCGGGTAAAAATCTCAGGCGCAAACCTATGACTTATCAAAGTTATATAACGGTGAAGGAAAACAATGTGACGAAACCTGCACACATAAAAGTTCTGAGGAATTTCCTAGGTGTCTAGTCCGCCAACCCGCACTAGGCCAGCGTGGTGGACTAAGGCCTAACCCCTTCATCCTTTTGGACGCATCATCATCATCCTTTTGATTTTGAATGATGATGATAAAGCAAATAATATTACACCAACCGCACTACTGATAACCATAATATGTTTCTGTAATAATTATACATTATATGACAAGTGATTTATAGCGATTCTGGAAATAAATTACGCATTAAAACATTATTTCACTGCCATACGAATTGTGTATTCATTGTGTAATGTCATTAGTCACTCGAAGCAACATTAAACTACTATAAATCAATATTGCAACAATATTATTGTAAGTTGCATCATCATCAGCCCATATACGTCCCACTGCTGGGCACGGGCCTCCTCTACCATTGAGAGGGTTTAGGCCTTAGTCCACCACGCTGGCCTAGTGCGGGTTGGCGGACTACACACCTAAGAAATTCCTAAGACTTTTTCAGGTGTGCAGGTTTCATCACGATGTTTTCCTTCACCGTTAAAGTACGTGATAATTCGTTGTTTAATTGACAGCCCCGTGGCGCAGTTGGCTAGACACCAGCTTCCGAAACGAGAGGCCGCGGGTTCGATCTTCGCACCGAGACAAATGTTTATGTGATTCACAAATATTTGTTTCGGGTCTGGGTGTTTGTGAGACCTAAAAGTCTCTCGTAGTTTCTGATACCCACGACACAAGACTTGTATCTTAGTGTGGGATCAGAACTAGGTATGTGACTGTTGGGTGTATTTTTTTAATTATTTATTTATTTATAACTTGGAAAAGTCAGAGGTGTGTGCCTGGGGTTTGAACCCGCGACCGTAGAGATTCTCGACCGCGTGCCCAAACCTCGAGGCCATCACGACTTATGTTAAGTTGCATGCTGGCTGAAAATTTGTTCACTTTGAATTAAGGATTCATTATCATCATCATCAGCCGAAAGACGTCCACTGCTGGACATAGGCTTACCCCAAAGATTTCCAAAGCGCCCTGTCGGAGGCGGCCTGCATCCAGCGGCTTTCCGCGATCTTCGTGAGATCATCAGTCCACCTTGTGGGTGGACGTCCAACGCTGCGCTTGGCGGTACTTGGCCTCCACTCGAGAACCTTTCTGCCCCTTTCTTTCTTGTAAAATTTTGGATTATTTATTGTTTAATTATTTTTGTCTTTTTTAAATTATAATGGCATGACAAAGTAGATTAAAATTAATAGCCTAACTTATTCCGCATTTGTTGTAAAGATTGTAAGCATTGTATTGTCATGAATCATACCCGGGAACACATGCAAGTTTTAATCATGCGTTGATAGTATCAGTACTACGAATTTTTAAGTACCTACGCATAAAAATATGCTTTTTATAACAGTTTAACATTAGTAGACGTAGGCTCAAAGCGTGCGCGCTTAGCAATATCTCTACTCCGCTCAAATACCAATAATGTAATGCCCCTCCCACATTACCAGTTATTGCAGATTACGCACGGTTAGCATCATAACGAGTCGAGCCGACTCCGCACCGGATTACATTAATGAATATCTATTGCCTTTATTCTATACTTAATAACACGATATTTCGATAACGGTACTTATTACGTAAATCATCATCAGCCCATATACGTCTCACTGCTGGACACAAGTCTCCCTTACAATTTAGAGGGTTTTAGGCCTTAGACCACCACGCTGGCATAGTGCGGGTTGGCGGACTACACACCTAAGAAATTCCTGAGAACATTTTTTTTTTAGGTGTGCAGGTTTTATCACGGTTTTTTCCTTTACCGTTGAAGCAAGTGATAATTCATTGTGAATACACACATAACTTCGAAAAGTCAGAGGTGTGTGCCTGGGGTTTGAACCTGCGACCGCCGAAATTCTCGACCACGCGCCTAAACATCGAGGCCATCACTGCTATTTTATATACTTATCACGTAAATCATCATAATCAGCCCATATACGTCTCACTGCTGGACATGAGCCTCCTCTACAATTCAGAGGGTTTTAGGCCTTAGTCCACCACGCTGGCATAGTGCGGGTTGGCGGACTACATTATACATATTATATTTCCTTAAGTAAGCGTTAGCCCGTAGAAAACAACTGCGCTTCTAACAGGACGCCCTGGAAATATTTTGTGACCTATATCAACGTCCACTGCCTGCTTTTTTGTTAGTAGTGAAGCAGATAAGGAAATAAATATTCTTACCGTCACTTGTCAGTTTATATACGAAAACTTAATGTACCTACGTCCAAAAGAAAGTTAATAACTCTTTTATGGGGCAATGTATACGCTTCTATAACAAACTTCCGAGGGCTGTTAGGGAGCTTCCCTTGACAAAGTTTAAGAAATCAATTAAAGATAAGCTTTACAAAAAAGCATACTATAAAATTTCAGATTTTATTGAAGATAATAAGCCCTGGGAGTAATGTAAATTGATCGAAGTTTTGTTTTGTTGCTATAGTTTGTATCGTTATGACATTTACAATGTAAAATTTAAATAATGTAATTAAAAAAAGACATTTATTGCTATTTAAAAAAAATGACATGTCGTGTTGCTGAGGGAGTTTCTTGCCGTTTCTTCTCCACAGCGATAACACGTTTCGAAGCGGCAATAGTTTAAAAAATATTAAAAAGTGTAAAATTGACGATTCAAAAGAACTTGTAGAAGTCTATTTGAATAAAGATAATTTGACTTTGATAGTCGTAGATTCTATAAGCATATTCTAACTATCATTCTATTTCTAATTACCTGGTGGTTTTAAAAGACTCTGAAACTTGAATTCCATGCGTTGTATCCATGGACTGCAGTCATTGCATTTTACATAAATTTGCTCGTTGGCGTGACTTTTGAAATTTACAGCGTTAACACTCAGATAAAGTCACTACATTTAAATTTAGAACTAAAAAGGTCGTAAATCTGAAAACAAATCACAACCTAATATTCACATTAGCCGGATAATACCTAGCTTTAGACAGAGTTGAGTGTGAACTAAGCCAGGTGTGGCTTATGATTATAAAGTTAGCGAGTTTGGAATATAACAGTCTATTAAACTAACTTATTTGATGTAACAATTTAATTACTAACAAGGCTATATCATGAGTTGGTGAGAACTAGAACTATTGGGTGTTTATTATCATCGTCATCAGTCCATATACATCCCACTGCTGGGCACGGGCCTACTCTACAAATAATAGGTTTTGGGCTTAGTCCACCACGCTGGCCTAGTGCGGGTATGCGGGCTACGCAACTTAAAATTAGTTAGAACTTTTAGGTGTGCAAGTATCCTTACGATGTTTCCATCACCGTTAAAGTACTTGATAATAAATTGTGAATACACACATAACTTTAACAAGTCAGAGGTGTGTGCCTGAGTTTGGAACCCGCGGCCGTCGAGATTCTCGTCCGCGCGCCTATTTATCGAGGCCATCACTACTTTTGTTTATATAATTTATAAACAATAGAAGTAAAAGCAGCATAGTAAGTATACATATATCAGGTAGGCAAAGATGTACTTTGACGCCTAAATTTCTCCAGATGCGTCTTAATAGACGACGAGCCTATTGCTGTTTTCGAGGGCATTTCCATACTCTGTACATCTCATTTGCTCGTCGCACCCTTATTCAGGAGGACTAGCTGCTTGTTACTATCTGCAAATTAATCCAAAAAAAATAACTAATCAAAAGTCATCTTTAAGCGTGCTCACCACCTGATTGATCGATTATTATATTGATTGATACTCGCCTATGGCCGTCTACTGCTGAACATAGGCTTCTCCTAGTAAACGCCAACCATCTCGGTCTTTTGCAGCTTCATGCATTCGCTACCCGCCACCTTTTTCAAGTCGTCGGACCATCGTCCTCCAGAACTTACTTCATTTGGACTGCCTGTGGTTTCCACTCCAATACATTGATCCATTACTTATCTACAAACACGCTATTGCAAGTTTCAAATGCCAAAAAATAACCGATTCTCCCGGTGATTTAGAAGGACCAATTATGGAGAAATATATAGGGAAGGGATTGTACTCATCCATCACTTTACGTCGTCCTACATCACGCGACAATCTTTCAATATCAATCGAATATACCAGAGGGTGTTTCCTGTATTACATATTACAATATATGTTTTATGGATCGCGCTGCGTTCAACATCGATCATATTACAACAATATATTCAAATCTAAAGCGTACGAGACTGTCTGTTAAAGGAATATTCTAGAATATTGAATAGAGATCGAAATAACTAGTTGAATGAATATTCCCATTGTGGTAAGAGGTTTTAGATCACAAATCTGCGTTTATTACTTTCGATGATTTCTTAAAAATGGTGCGGCGTGTGATCAAAACGACCCAGGTTTCTCGGGTCAGGCCAAGTATTATTAGGTACTTCTATGTGTCGTTCTAAAACGCTCGCCCACTGTAACTTCAGTAGAGTTTATTATTATCATTATCTACATCCTTTTTATCTAACTACGGGGCATGAGCCTCCCATTTCCTGTCATTCCCCTCGATCTTGGTCCGGACTAATCCAATATCACCAAGTTTATTTCACTATTTTATTACAATCGGAAGAGTATTTTTTTTTTCATTATTATCCAACATCAAGTTAAATTATTCTAGCAAACTACTGGCTTTCTGGCGTCATTTTCCAAATGGAAACAATCAGTTGCCAAGTCTCGACGATTTACAGATAGATTCGAGGTTTTTACGATCAAATGAGGTTGCGTCTAATCTCCGAATGAAAGCCACATTGTTCTGTCACTTTCTCTTACGTAATAGTTTTGTTAAAGTACGAATGTCCAGATTTGAATTATTATTTTTGTGATTTAAACGAGGAGATAAATAGAAATATTAAAAATGTGTTATTAAAGATATGTTGTGGTTATATTGGGTCTTGATATCTTTTTTAGAGACATACGAGACGGAAATGAATATGGGCAAATAATAATTATCCGTAAATTTTAGATCTCTAGAAATTTTATTATACATATAAATTTGCCTACAAAACGTAATTTGAAACTTGAATAAAATGAGCTAAATCGAGTATAAAAGCTAGTCTCAAGTCTGTAATAAGATACAACGTTTTCACCCCTGACGGTCAAATATCTTCAAATTATGATTTTCAGCACCCGACGGCGACCGCAATATTTCTAAAATTAAGCAAAAATATTCTTCTCGTACATTCACATTTCCTGAAACTTTTATTTAGCGAACCAAGGGGAAACATGGGAGCTTTGTTATCTCTCGTAACATAATTACAGAAACCCGTCGCCACAATGAAAAAATCAACTTGCGTGCTATTTAAATCTGGTTTAAAAAATTAACAATCAACCTAAATAAACAGGGACGCGGCGCCTTGTGAAATAGCCCTTGCGTATACCTACATACATATTTGTATTTTTAGATTAACATGTTGCTTGGAGCTATGAGTGGTCGGTCATTTTTTATATCATTTTTCATTCGAATCCATTCATACTTACAAATAAAATAAAATTATTTGGACAAGATACAGTTACATAAATATCGAACTGTTAATAACTTTGTAATATAGATATTAGTGGTGGCCTCAAGGTTTAGGCACGCAGTCGAGAATTTTGCGGTCGCAGGTTCAAATCTTAGGCACACACCTCTGACTTTTTAAAGTTATGTGTGTATTCACAATAAATTATCACTTACTTTAACATTGCAGGAAAACACCGTGAGGATACCTGCACACCTAAAAGTTCTTAGTTATTTATTAGGTGTTTAGTCCGCCAACCCGCACTAGGCCAGCGTGGTGGACTAATCTAAGCCCTCTTGAGATCCCGGCGGTCGCGGGTTCTAACCCTAGGCACACTCATCTGACTTTTCGAAGTCTTAGCAAAAGTCTTGTATTAGCAAAGAATTATCACGTACTTTAACGCGAAGGAAAATATCGTGAGGAAATCTGCACACCTAAAAGTTCTTAGGAATTTATTAGGTGTGTAGTCCGCCAACCCACACTAGGCCAGCGTGGTGGACTAAGGCCGTAGGCTGTAGCCCTTTCAATGGTAGAGGAGGCTCGTGCCCAGCAGTGGGACGTATGATGCTGATGATGATAATGATGAAGGGTGTAAAGTTTTTTAATATGTACTTATGTTTCAATGTGGGAGAAATGAGGAAAAAAATAAGAGAATCCAAATATCCTTAGTTTCAAGCTACAATACAATAATGATAGTTATTTGGCCTAACCGCAACCTTCCGAAATGGCTCTTATTTCCCCTGATAAGTTTTCGCTTATTGAATAGATCCTGGACGGTCGTACTATAACCGCAAAGTCGTCGTGGGAACAAACTTCTTACTCAAATCATAATGAACTTTGATTTATCTTCAATGCAATCTTGAGTTCAGATTGCTAAGCTAAAGTTGCAGAAATATAGAACATACTATTGACATTTACCAAAAATGTATTCAAAACGGTTGATTGTACACACTTACAATTACACCTGTACCATAAAAGACTTCTATATTCGCCAAGTCTCCAGCACTATTTACGCAGGAATCGAACCAGAGATGTCGTAATTATGAGCGATATTATTAAAACCGATAAGGTATTCTCAAAAATCTATAATCAAGGCATATAAGTTTTCAAATAGTTTAAAAAACAAATATTCAAGATTTTTGAAGTTATACTTCTTTTGGCGCGTTAGGGAAAAATGATGAGAGTGATTTTTTACGATGCGCGCGCACACCGACACCAAAAAGTTATTCAGAAAAAGTTTGTTTTAAATTTTAAGAATGTAAAATAGTGACAGTAATAAAAAGGGATTGACATATTTTTTTAATTTTAAGTAGTTTTGATTATTTTATTTATTTATTAGTATATCTATATTGTTAGAAACTAAAATTTAATTATTCAAATCTTTTAAAATGACTGTTATTTGACCTGATGCCGTAACTATAGTAACCAAATAATAAGACGCGTAAAAACTTTCAGGCCGATCAAGAAAATATACGATCTGTGTCGTTTTCCCGCGCTTGCTCTATATTCGCCAATGCAGTGTTGCCACCCATACCAACTTATTTCTGACAATATATATTGAATATTAGTGATAAAACTAATTTGAATAAACTGTTTTGAGTGCATTTATAGATTTGAGGTTAATTGTCGGTATGTATAATTTATTTACATCGTTAATTAATTATTACATTATTATCTAAAAAAATATTTTTTTTTTCGTTTTGTTTTATTTCTGGTATATTAACAAATTTTATGTATAAAAAAAAAAAAAAAATATTTTATAATATATTATTTAAGAAAATATATATATATGTATGAAGTATAACTTCTAACGCGTGTACATAAGTACACACACACACTTTTTTTAAGCCATAGATAATTTGTTAACTGTTATTTGTACACTTAATCCACATTTACAGTATTCGAGTATTTGTAAAAGTGGAAGAGGTTCCACAATTACCATTTAGCTCGCTGAAATAGTGGTTATTTATCCTAGCGAAACATTTTTTATTACCCCATTCACCGAGTTTTTCCATAAATGGAGTAAATAATATAGTTTAACTGTTTATTTGATTTAATCATCATCAGCCAATATACGTCCCACTGCTGGGCACGGTCCTCCTTTACAACTGAGAGGGTTTAGGCCTTAGTCCGCCACGCTGGCCTAGTGCGGGTTGGTGGACTACACACCTAAGAAATTCCTAAGAACTTTTAGGTGTGCAGGTTTTATCACGATGTTTTCCTTCACCGTTAAAGCAAGTGATAATTCAAATGTGAATACACACGTAACTTCGAAAAGTCAGAGGTGTATGCTTGGGGTTTGAACTCGCGAACGCTCTCAGCGTTCTTGACCACGCGCCTAAACCTCGAGGCCATCACTACTTTAACATTTGATTTAATAAACTTTACAGTAATATATAACTAGAGTTTTTAAATCTAGCAGTGGGGTTAAGCTTCGCCAGGGTGATTTTTTTTTTAATAAATAGCCTATGTTATGTGACCTTTCATCATCATCATCATCATTATCAGCCTAAAGAAATCCACTGCTGAACATAGGCCTCCCCCAATGACTTCCATAGTGACCTGTTGGAGGCAGCCTGTATCCAGCGACGACCCGCGACCTTCACCAGGTCGTCGGACCATCTTGTGGGTGGACGTCCTACGCTGCGCTTTCCGGTACGCGGCCTCCACTCGAGAACCTTTTGGCCCCACCGGCCATTGGTTCTCCGCGCTATGTGCCCGGCCCATTGCCACTTCAACTTGCTAACCTTTCCTAAGGGTTATTTATGTCCATTCCATAAATACAATACAATGGTTTAGGCATAAAATAGTAAGCGACATACAAAGTTAACTTTTCTTTTATAATATTAGCATGGATAGCATTGGGGTAAAACGTAAAACATTCACGTGAGGACTCATAAAAGCAAACATTCGAATGAGAATGCTTTGTGCATACTGAGCAATACGAATAACAATTGCACCATTTCCTTCCATGCTTAACGTCAAAACCAGACCCATTACTTGAATAGTAAAATGTTTAAGCGGACGACACTTATTCGCCCCTTACAGCTTACTTATTATGCAATTAGAAGTAAATGCGGCAATATACATACAAATTAAACTATCTGTCGAGCCCTTTGCTAATGACTGCATTTAAGATTGTACTGGCGGGTAGCGGATGGATAACGGCTGCTCAAGACCGGGATGGTTGGCGCCTACTTGGGGAGGCCTTCGTTCAGCAGTGGACGGCGATACTGAGAATAATAAATAATAAGATTGTACCATCTATATATTTGTTTACAACGTATAATTGTTTCTGTTGTGTTTAATTGGAGTCTATGATACCCCAATAGACTCCAATATATGTTAACTTGCAAGCGATAGTCTCTATAACTTGTGTCTACATATCAAAAATCTTTCAATATTTCTTAAGCAATGTTTTTGCTACTTTTCGCAACTACTCTTAAAAGATGATGCCTACGTCATTAAATATATTTAAAAGTAACCTTTTAAATGGAGATTTCAAAGTTCTACAAATGACTGATACTACTCGAAGTAATCTGCCGAGATAACATTTATATATCAAGTTGCTTTTGTTTAATAAATATTTAAATATTATTATTCGGAATTTCATAATGAAATCTGGGCTTTTGGGCTTCTGTGAAAGTACCGCCACTGGTTAGTACTAAGTAGGTGTTTTATAACTCAATATCAACTAACTCTTATGCTTAGTGCTATCTATAAGCAATTAATTTGACTGAGTAAAAAACCAATTCACGTTACATACCCCACGGAATCAAAATGAGAAGCAACACAAACACTGCACCCTGCAAAGCCAGTAATAAGCGTATGCAGAACCAGCTGACTTTAACTCCGCGCGCATAGCTAATCTGCCAATGTTAGTTTTCACTCAAAGACCCCGAGTCGAGGCTAATGGATCGCACAGTTGAGTACAGCGTTGACATGAGACGGAATGAAATAGTGGAGATCCGTATTGCACTAAACAGGCCAACGGTAATCTCACAAAGGGCACTCAGAGCCTTCGGAATCTCCTCGAATATTTATGCGGCAAAGCGGATTGGGGTAAATTAGATTCTGAGGCACATGTGTTCAAGAGCTGATTATCTTAACAGTGTTAATGATTGCTATTTTCTTCATAATTGCTTAGTAAAACGAGTTTTAACTATTCTTTTAGGAACCACAAAATGTTATTTTTTTTAAATATGTTAATCGTAAATACGAGTATAACTGAAATACCCCATCGCATATCAGCGGCCAAAAGATATTCAAAGGAGATTAGTCACAATAAAACGTTTCGTACGTAATCTACAACGAGCATGTGCTTCTGGCATTTGTATTAGCATCCAATTTTGTACGCTTCGAATACATTATATTATATCATATATGTATTTTCGCAAACCGTTACACAATTTGTGTTTCAGCACTGCAGTGAACAGTTTCCTTTTATTTGCTTTAATATATCTATATTTTTAATTAAATAACATATTTTAAGGTGTTGTATAATAACCGTAGAAAATGTTAAAAAAAATGTTTTAATTGGTCTAATGGGGTCGTGTTGAATAAATAAATGGTCTAACCTGAACTCGCGACCTCTCGGCGGTCAAATCTTTTCTACTCAAAGCCATCACGAAAATACTTAAAGAATTAAAGCCTACTTCAATATAATCAAAAGAAATACCGAGCCCGATCATAAAGATTATATCGAGGACTAGGTTATCCCTTGAAACAACAAATCATAAATCGGGGAATTAATCAATGAGATACCCCATCCCGATCCTAATAGATTATAGTAATAACGCAAGCTTTGTTTTTCTATAAATGGCCGTTCTATTAGAGCAGAGGGTCAGCGGTTTTGCTTGATGACTCGGCTCCGGGATTATTTTGGGGTAAAGTCATATGACAATAGAAATGGGTCAGTAACATGATTATCGAATTTGCAGTCATTGTCTTTGTAATTGATCAATTTGTTATGACACCTTACAGACGGTAACGCTATCCAATATCGTAATACTAGCCTAAATACAAAATTTCGTATAGAAGGTTTTTTTCGAAAACACATACATAACCTCACGCCTGTATTCCCCGAGAGGGTAGATAGAAGTGCATTTCTTCACCCATATTCCGCCAGATATCAGTCCCACGTAATAGGGGGCGAGCCTATTGACGTTTTTCGGGCACATTTCCAAACTCCGTGCTGCTACTGAGAATTTCGTAATGGAAAAACCCAATAACACGGCCTGACCCGGGAATCGAACCCAGCACCTCTAGACATATATCCTCTGGACATACTTGTGCCGACAGTCAGTCAGTTTTTCGAAAATGAGAATATACAAAATTATTTATCTTCCAGTGACTGTTTATTACAAAGAAAGTGTCAGTCTTATATTAACATATTCATTGGACATGCCATTAATACCAAAATTGACATGAAAGTATGAAATCCATCTGTATCAGCTTCAAATTCCTCACTTAACCCTTGATTCGATCCCTAAAACTCCTATACACAAAGGATTCCTTACTAAGCGTTAAGAGTTAAAGTACAACATTGTACACAAAACAACCAACAAATAAACAGGAAATAAATGTTTATAAAATCGGGCAAATATTTGTTTCTGTGCGCCAGTTAACAAAAGTTGTAGGCGCGCGGGTAATAAAATACCTTTGTCTGATGCTCAGACAAGACCCCTCTTCAAGACTGCCCGCTTGTTGTGTAATGAAACCATATTTTACATTCAATGAGAACTTCCACCGTGGACGTTTGTAAGTGAATAGTTGAGCTTGTACTTACCTGTTGAGAAACTTTTGTTTAAATGGAAAAATAGGAGTTTTAATGGCATTTTGTATGGCTTTAATTGGAAGGTCCTACTAGATAGTCTAATCGAAATATTCCGGACTTAATTTCGACGGTGTCCGTGGCATAGATGGCTAACCACCAGCTTACGAAACGAGAGGTCGCGTGTTTGATCCCCACACCGAGACAAATGTTTGTGTGATCCACAAATATTTGTTTCGGGTCTGGGTGTTTGTGAGATCGAAAAGTCTCTCGTAGTTTCTAATACCCACGACTTGTATCTTAGTGTGGGGTCACAACTATGTAACTATGACTGTTGGATTCATAGTATATTTAAAAATAATTTGGCAATGTATTGTTAGGTAGATACCTACTCTTGTAAATGTCGCATCGCCACTAATCCATCTAACCTTTAGATAGTACTCCGTAGGTTATTGATGTAGACCAGTGGCGGTACTTCCATAGAAGCCCAAAAGCCCAATTTACCTTTTAAAAAACAAAATAATAATTTTTAAGCTTCAAATATTTATTTAATTAAAGCAATTTCTTAAATAAAGTCCCCATAATAAGCAAATATAAACTAGACATTACACAATTAACGTTTAAGACTTTTGGGCTTCTATGGAAGTCCCGCCTCTGGTGTAGACTTAAGCTGATTCTGTACCAACTAGGCTTTAAGTTAGTAAACACCAATCCCTGGGGTGGCTGGGCGTACTGCGGGGGCGGTACACTATGATAGCAACCCCGAGATTTGCGGCAGAGGGCGTGGCCTCTTGACTGTCGCGGACGTTCACAAGAGGTGAACGTCCAAAAAAGCGTAAGTGGAGGGCATCGGAAGCCCTCCCAATTTGGAGGAGTCCAGAAATGGACGGTGCGCTGGGCGGACGCGGACCATTTAGGGCGCTTCTCGCCCTGAGATGCCGCAAAACCGCCCTAAATGCGCGAGATGGTCACCGAGAGGTTTTAGTCGATATGCTGGCGTAGGATTTTGGTTAGGGACCCAACTCAGCTAAAGCGGACAATTGTTCCGCGCGCCGAGTTGGAAGGCCAGAGACCCCGACATACCCCTTTAGGCCTCCCCCGAGGTACCGAACAGGGGAGCTTAAAGAGCTTTCCTCTCGTAAAAAAAAAAAAAAAAAAGTAAACACCAATGAGGTTTTCAGTCACGCCCGCTACACTGAAGGACAGCTTAACAGCTTGTTAAGTAAACAAGTTGAGAAATACCAGCTCGTTTTGTTCCGCGTTAATTATAACGTGAATCTAAACAACAACTGTAATTTTATTTATGATGAAATCCGGAAGAGATTGAAGCATATTTTTGGGAACACTTTTAACAGTTGTTAAGAGTTAGTTAGTTTTAGTTAACTCCGTAAGCAAAACATTAGACTTCTAAGAGAATATTCTTTTCCGGTTTTTGCCACAATTTCTATTGCTGCTCCGTTCCTATTGGTCATCATCATCATCATCAGCTTATATATGTCCTACTTGTGGGCACGGGGCCATTGGTCATAGCGAGATGGTATATAGCCTTCCTTAATAAATAAACTATCTAACCGTGAAATAATTTTTCAAATCGGAAATCCTGAGGATTACGCGTTCAAACAAACAAACTCTTCAGCTTTATAATATTAGAACTGGTGTCACAATCAACGTCATGATTATCAGCCACAAGACTTCCACTGCTGGACATAGGCACCCCCTAAGATCAGAGAGAAATAGTTATATAGATCAGTGGGCGGTACTACCATAGAAGCCCAAAAGCCCAGTTAGCCTTACAAAATTCCGAACAATAATCTTTAAGTATTAAATCTTTATTTAACCAAAGCAATTTGACATATAAATGAGAATATCCCGACTCCACAATAAAATTTTTTTGATTTGGAACGCTTTTGGGGCTTCTATGGAAGTGCCGCCATTGATTTATAGATGCAATTACTAGGTTATACATTTTTCGCGGATATTGCATAACTTAATAGTCAATACTGATGTAAAAACATAGTAGGTATATTAACAAGTTTGCTGAAAAAAGAACTCATGGCAGTGTATGCGACACTAAAGCTAACAAAAATATTACAGTATCAATACCGTATATTTGCAAATGGACCCATTGAGCGACGGATAAAAAAACATAAAAGAACCGTTTTAAATATTTTATGTTAAAGCTTGCTGTTTACTCACTGCTTCACCCGCATCATCCCGCTATTTTACCCATACAAATACGCGATAATACTTTTTGAATTATTCGTGATTTTGTTGAAATTTACATTTGGAAAAACAAAACGGGATAGCTGTTTAATATTGAGTTTGATAACATAATAATTCTAAATTTCCAAATCCTATCTCTCAATATTTATATTATTTTATTTATTCGGTAGTCCTACAGATCAACAAAACATCATAAAAGGAATTATAGCTATAAACCCAATTACCGGTTTTCATTTATACTCGTAGTAACAGAACGTATAAATGCAAGGATGTTATGTATACAAAAGCAAACTTCTTCTCACAGATTACATATTTACTCTTCATCATCATCATCATCATCACCAGCCTCTCTTAAGTCCACTGCTGGACATAAGCCTCTCCTATTTACTCTTGCACATGCGTAAACAGCTTAATTTGTATAATTTATTTTTTTTATTTTTTTATTTATCACACTTAATGTACACCACAAAAATTGACAAAAACATGATTTAAAAATAATAAAAGTTAAAATAGAGTGCAACAAATGGCGGTCTTATCGCTGTAAGGCTTACTGTGTAAGCGACTGCTTCCAGACAACCAGACAAAAATTTAGTTAAAAAAAGGTTTTTTTATGAGAATGCTGACTTGGAAGGCATTCGACGCACGATAGGAGCAGTAGAATAGAATATGTCTATGTCGGTAATGGTTGATATCTCATTAAAGTTTTAGATTATTATTTATAGCACTTGTTAAATACATACATTCATACATATTCATCTGCCAACCCGCACTGTCTGCCAACCCGCACTAGGCCAGCGTGGTGGACTAAGGCCTAAACCCTCTCAATGGTAGAGGAGGCCCGTGCCCAGCAGTGGGACGTATTTGGGCTGATGATGATGATGATGATACATATTCATACATTAACCTTACGCCTGTATTCTCCGAAGAGGTAGGTGCATTTCTGCACACACATTTCGTCGGGTATGTGTCAGTCCCATGTAATAGAGGGCGAGCCTATTGGCGTTTTTCGGACACATTACCAGACTCCGTGCTGCGAATTTCCTAATGGTAAAAACCCAATAAGACTTTTTCAAACCCGGGAATCGAACCTGCGACCTCAAGAACGCACGGCACATACTTGTGCCACGAGACTACGGGGCAGTCGCTAACACACTTCTTAAAGTCATAAAAATCCTTGACAACATAATTTCCATCGGCACATATAAAAGGAAGCTTGCATCCCGAGTGTACACACAGGTCACCGAGTTACGAAACCATTATGTGTTGAGATACGCGCGGGGCGCAGATGTGCTCCCTTTTATATCCACTTCGACGTGGACACTTGGACTTTTATTGGGTCGGCGTAGCATCGAGAAAAAAACATTCGATACAACCGCGCGGAAACATTTGAGATCGACGCGGAACGTGCACAGGCCAATTCATGATAATATTAGTGTAGTGTAGAATACAAAAAATGTTATTTTTTTGTGTAACATAAAAATGAATTTACACTATATTTAAATCTAACCTTTTTATTTATTTACTTTAATCAGCTGAAACACTGTCTGACTTTTCGGTCTCATAAACACCCAGACCCGAAACTACTAATTTGTGGCGAATTAATCTTGCAATACGTAATCATAAACTCTCGCCTGTATTCCCTGAAGGGGTAGGCAGAGGTGCATTTCTGCACCCACATTTGGCCAGGTATGTATCAGTCCCACGTAATAGGGGGCGAGCCTATTGCCGTTTTTCGGGCACATTTCCAGACTCCGTGCTGCTACTGAGAATTTCCTAATGGAAAAACCCAGTAACACTTTGCCCGACCCGGGAATCGAACCCAGGACCTCTAGATCGCATGGCATATACTTGTAGCGCGAGACCGCGAGGAAGTGAATGCGTAATCGTTGGGAATATAAAATGCATTTTAATACTTTACGTGGGTTGGAATTAAGTAGATTATTATAAAAACTTTTAAGAGCATTCCTTTTTATACTGGCGCGAAAAGCATTTGACATGTAAATGAGAATATCATGACCCCATCATAACAATTATAAATTAGACATCTATGGAACTAGGCTTCTATTGAAATACCGCCATAGCAATGCATTGCTTAGAATTTGTTACTAAGTTTTAATATATGTGATGTGGTTGTGCTAAGTAAATAAGTAAACATACCTAAGAAATTCTTTGTTATAATCTAGCAAATTAACAATTCCTACACCAAACCACAGTCATCAAAGATTCAACCGTGATGAATTACTAAAGACGTGATCTCCCAATCACAACACAACTAGCAACCAAGTCAAGGAACTTGGTAATGATTTGCCAAGTCACACTGCAATATTAATGACGTCCGTCTATTGTCGATATGGCCCTTATCAAATTAGGCCAAGTTTGGCAGAAATTACATTAAAGATGGTGAGGCGACGAGCGTTTTAACTTAATGGCCGGCCTTTGAGGACGCGCCCTCCACTTAGCGATGGGTCCATAAAAAGGTCATATATTTATAGCTTATGAATACGTAATGAATTGAATGGTCATAAAATATTAAATTGGATTTGTATATCCGCCTCAATCAGTACTCTTTCCGTCTTAGTTCTTTCCGAATTAGTCTTATAAAAATGATTTTAATTATGGTATTACTATCACAACGTAATTGACTTCTAAAGCCCCGTGACACAGTTGGCTAGATTGCGAAACGAGAGGCCTCGGGTTCGATTCTCGCACCGAGACAAATGTTTGTGTGATCTACAAATATTTGCTTCGGGTCTGGGTGTTTTTGAAAGCGGAACGTCTCTCGTAGTTTCGGATACTCACGACACAAGACTTGATCTTAGTGTGAGGTCAAAACTATGTATATGACTGTTGGGTGTATTCATTATTCATTCATTCATTATAAACTCAATAACAATTATGCTGCAATTTAGGTTAGGCTGACAAAAAACAGTAAAAAACTAAATTGTAACTTAATAATCTCAATAAACTGTTTAAAAAATATTTAATTCTACATAATCCGTGCTTCAGACGTGGGCAAGCAGCATATAATTAATTTATAGGCTATCACGATCATTTGATGGCCTCGAGGCTTTAGGCGCGCGGTCGAGAATCTCGACGATCGCGGGTTCAAATCCCAGGCACACACCTCTGACTTTTCGAAGTTATGTGTGTATTCATTATGAATTATCACGTACTTTAACGGTGAAGGAAAACATCGTGATGAAACCTGCACACCTAAGAATTCTTAGGAATTTCTTAGGTGTGTAGTCCGCCAACCCACACTAGGCCAGCGTGGACTAAGGCCTAAAAAACCTCTCAGTTGTAGAGGAGGCCCGTGCTCAGCAGTGGGACGTATATGGGCTGATGATTAAGATGATGATGATCACGATCACGTATTATAGAGAGAACAAGTTATAGTTTATAGAAATATTTCCGCGACTGTATGAAATCTAGAAATGTAGGCAAAAATACGCCTTTACCTAACCTTCCAAGATTACAGGAGATTGATAAACCGTTTATAAATACATCGACACAAGATACAGATGAAACACCAACAAAACAATAACGCTTAACAATATTACCGCTTGAAGCAGATGGAGTGGCATCTTTGAATATTCATAGCCAGATGTTCTCGTGGAGACGTCCAGAGAATCCCACGGGATCGGCTAGATGACTATTTGATACAGGATACAATGAAAATGTTGTTTAGCTTTTGGGATTGTTGTGAATTGTGGTTCATAAGCAGGAAACACGTTGATAATAATAGCTGTGAAATGTTAAGTGATCAAAATGACCTCATTGGAAGAATTAACTGGACTGACTAGATGTTGTTTTAACTTTCATGCAAAAGTGCAGCAAAATTTGTACGAAAAGAAATGAGAACATACATACATAAACTCACGCTTGTCTCCCGTTGGGGTAGGCAGAGGCTATAGAGCGCCAAATGCCACGGTCCAAACACACCTCTTTCGCTTCCTCCACTGACATTATCCTCTTCATGCATGCACGTCGGTTTCGAGGACTCTTTATAGGACACACCGAACACACCTAACAAATTCTTAAGAACTTTTAGGTGAGCAGGTTTCCTCACGATGTTTTCCTTCACCGTTAAAGTACGCGATAATTCATAATGAATACGCACATAACTTCGAAAACAGGTGTGTGCCTGGGATTTTAACCAACGACCGCCGAGATTCTCGACCGCGTGCCTAAACCTCGAGACCATTACTACTTTAACAATGTCACTTTCATCAATTATTCACTATTGTTTAATCGCCAATTTTCATAACGTTAGTGTAATTATATAATAGCAATACCAATACTCGTACATTCTCTTTGTACCCTTTAAAATCTATGCCAATATGTTCGCACGTTAAAGCGACTTTTTAATATACACAGACGCGTCAGGAAATCCCTAAACGCCGTCGCGCGATAGTAAACAGAAATCGTGTACAGCAAGCAGTGTAGCGTAAATTGCGAATGTCGTAGACAAACGCAGCGGGATCAGTAGAATAGAAACTGCTCCAGTTAGAAAACCAACCAATCTACCTATTTCTGTATTCCCGATCGTACGTAGTGAACGCCTGATTTAGGGTGGGGCGGCCAATACACACTAAAATATCGATAATTCTACAA
Organism: Hemaris fuciformis; assembly: GCA_907164795.1. NCBI lineage: Eukaryota > Metazoa > Arthropoda > Insecta > Lepidoptera > Sphingidae > Hemaris > Hemaris fuciformis. The sequence goes on from OU015440.1 coordinate 14,399,798, forward strand.
TTTATATTTTTTTGATTTTACTAGCACTAGCTCCTAATAGTGTAATCATCATCATCATCATCATTATCAGCCTAAGGAAGTCCACTGCTGAACATAGGCCTCCTCCAATGACTTCCATAGTGACCTGTTGGAGGCAGCCTGCATCCAGCGACGACCCGCGACCTTCACCAGGTCGTCTTACCATTTTGTGGGTGGACGTCCCACGCTGCGCTTTCCGGTACGTGGCCTCCACTCGAGAACCTTTTGGCCTCATCGGCCATCGGTTCTCCGTGCTATGTGCCCGGCCCATTGCCACTTCAACTTGCAAGGATTAGCAATAGTGTAATGCAAATGGAAAATCCAAAGCTGAGAAATAGTATTAGATGCTGCTGTTTATTACATAATTGAATGGAATGGAAGAAGAAAGGCATAGTTGGGATAGTTTTAGTAACAACTGATCACAAAGCGAATAATTTTTATACAGGTTGTACTCAGACCATGATCGGAAACTAAGGCAGATAATAGCTGCGGTGATTACAAACACCGTGACATTAAAAAAAATCCAGACAAAAAAATTAAAAAATTACGTTTTCCTTACAACCACATCCATTTAATATCTATGATTGTTAAGAAAACGTAATTTTTTATTTTTGTCGGTTTTTTTTTTAGCGCCAATGGGTTTGTAATCACCGTAGTTATTACCTGCCTTAGTTTCCGATCACGGTCTGGATACAGGATAAAAGTCACTACGCCTTCAATTATCTTGCTACACCTGTCCAATTACCAAATAACTAATATAGATGCGTTTGTGTTTATAGATGTACATATTTACCCACCCACACGCACTACCGGATATCCTCCCACAATTTTAGCAATAGTAACCTGGTCTAGGAGGGGGCATAGGTATCTATTCATCATTATCATCATCAGCCCAAATACGTCCCACAGCTGGGCACGGGCCTCCTCTACGACTGAGAGGGTTTAAGCCTTAGTCCACCACGCTGGCCTAGTGCGGGTTGGCGGACTACACACCTAAGAAATTCCTTAGAACTATAATTAATATAATATAATTCATTGTGAATACACACATACCTTCGAAAAGTCAGAGGTGTATGCCTGGGGTTTGAACCTGCGACCGCCGAAATTCTCGACCGCGCGCCTAGACCTCGAGGCCATCACTGCTTTTTTTAGGTATCTATTGGTTTTATTGAACAAAAATTTTTCATAACGATATGCTAATTTTAGATAATAGTTTCTGAAATTTGTTTTCTAAATATGACGTTAAAAACAACTCAATCTTGACAAAATGAATAAAGAAATCCCTCTCTCAAACATTAACAGCATAACCAAATTACTTCTTGCGATATCATCTCACTTTTCATCTGAATAATAATATAAAACTGTAATTTTTTTCAATCGATAAAAGCTATTAGTTACAGACGACCTCCATAGAGCCGCCGGACAAATGGGCGGGCGTTTAAGCCGTCCCAGACATAATAAAAGTGGAAACAACTAACTCAAGGACATCTCGAGTAGCGGACTTCAGCTCAGACCATTTGCCGGGAATAAGAAACGGCCCTCATAGATGTACCGGAAAGATGGAGCGATTGCTGGGCTTGAATTGTTGTTTTTGTGATGCTCCTAAGGCCTATGTTCATATTAACTGTTGCTGTATGTTTCGGTGGGTCATTTCTTTTTAGGATAATCAATTGCTAGGTACAGAAAAAGTATCCGCCACAATGACGACAACTAAATATCTGTTGTGAGACTTGTTATAGTGACCCGCGTGAATGTATCCTTTAATGGGTTCTTACAAGTAATTTAAACAGACCGCGATAGTAACGAAAATTGACAAGAGATACTAATAAATATATACACCCAACAGTCACATACATACATACTTCTGGCCCCACTCTAAGGCACAAGTGCACAATGACCCGAGACTTTTCGGTCTCACAAACACCTAAACTAGTAACAAATATTTCTGAATCACATTACCCTTGGACTCGGTGCGGGGATCAAACCCGCTGTCACTTTTTCACAAGCTAGAGTCTTTGGCTCCAAGAGCTACTGTTCGTTCGCACTTTACTTACACTCAGTATTCAGTCCTTCAGGATAAGTTCTTATCATATTCCCAACATGTAATTGTTAATGTAGTGATATTAAAGTAGTGATGGCCTCGAGGTTTAGGCGCGCGGTCGGGAATCTCGACGGTGCAGGTTCAAACTCCTGGCACATACCTCTGACTTTTCGAAGTTATGTGTGTATTCACAATGAATCATCGCTTACTTTACGGTGAAGGAAAACATCGTGAGGAAACCAGCGCACCTAAAAGTTCAAAATTTCTTAGGTGTATAGTTCGCCAACCCGCACTAGGCCAGCGGGGTGGACTAAGGCCTAAACCCTCTCAGTAGTAGAGGAGGCCCGTGTCCAGCAGTGCGACATATATGGGCTGGTGATGATAATGATGAAATATTGTTAATATCTAATTATCGATAGTTCCAACGCTCTTCCCTAATGCGAATGCATTTCATGAGATAGAATACGTGACTCAAAAAGATTTATTACACCCGCGGACGGCGTTAATTCGGCTCTTCCAACGCGATATTAATGTACCCGCTCCTGTACCGGATACCTATTCACGTGAGTTGAGATTTTTATCTATTTTAGAAGTGAACTTATTCGGTCAGAGGGAAATTGCATATTAATGTTAGCTCGTAGTTGGTCTGAAGGCATCAGTGTGCGACAAAACGCATTTTTATTAGTAAATTATGAGTGCACGTAAAAGCACGGAATGGAAACGTTCCTAAATCAACAACATGCTCGCCTCCTGAATGCGTCCCACTGCTGGGCACTGGCTCATCTGCAAGTGATAGCGTTTAGGCCTTATTCCACGCCTCCTATTACGTCAACTTTAAATACACAGCTAACAATACCTACGTGGATGTAGATATAGTACACCTCTGTTTTCACCTTCGGAGTTACGAGCGTGAATAATAGAATAGAATACATGTATTTTTATTTATTCATAATGAAGGTAATAAGACACATGTTATTTATATTGTTTTCGTGTAATCTCTGTCTACATTCCCAAACTATTTATTCGTAAGCGTGGAACTTTTTCGAAATTTAACTCATCCACCAAAGCTAACAAAATAGAAACATAATTGAATACTCGCTAAGCGACTAATCAAAATTGACGCCAATTAATAGAATCAGGAGACGTTGAATAGAATTAACAAATTTATACAGAGTTGACAAAAGGATTGTTTCGAATATTGAATATTTTATTTATTATTTGATTGGAGTAGATAAATAAGTTCATTCATAGCTTCAAGTGCTAAGTTAGACATTAGTTTTTGAACAGAAAAACTACATATTCGATCCTCATCCTGAGACAAATTTATGATAAACATGTGTGCCAGGTCGGTGTTTGTATGACTAAAAAGACTAGTAAATACAACATCATACTGTGATGTCAGAACTATGTTATTTGTTGGATATATTATGTATTAATCAGCTACTTTCCATCCAGAAGTGGTTTGTTTCTGGTCGGTGAAATTGTTATTGTGTTTTGCCATTAGTGGAGTAAATTCTCAGTTGCAATACGGGGTTTGTACATAAATGTGCCTGAAAAAAAGAGCTTTTTCGTTTCTCATCACACATGCACGATCTCTTAGATCCTCAGAGAATTTTGTTTTAGAAATTCCGAAACTTAACAGTTCGTTCTTCAGCAAATCATTCACTGTTAATGCTGCTCGGCTGTGGAATGAACTACCGGTGCCAATGAGAGAAGCAAAATCACTTCCTATATTTAAAAAAACTTGTGAAGGAACATTACTTGTCAGTGACATTATAATATGGTTATTTGTTTTATACGTATTTCTATGTATGGTTGTATGTACATATTTATATATTGTTTGTATATTATTTCACGTAAATAGATGTATGTTTAATATGTATTTATATTTTTTATGTTATTCGTATGTAGTTCGTGTGTAGTTTATTCATATTACTTGTACGTCACATATATTATTTTACATATTTTTATTACGTATCCACCCAATCTATATTCTTATACATTCCAGTTCACCGTACTGTTTTCTGGAAGAAATCGCATTTAGCGATAAGACCGCCATTTTTTGCACTCTATATTAAATTTTATTATTTTTTTAATCATGTTTTTGGAAAATTTTGTCTTATCGATAAAGTGTGGTAAATAAACTGCATTAATCTCAACCCTTATTGAGGACTTGAATCACAGTTACCAAAACTTGTATTTCTTATACACCTCGTCTTAATGCTTCCGAGATACATACGCGAATGAATGATATTATGGGCGCCTACTGAAGCGTTACCTGTCTTTGTTATCACCAGTTTAATCCTGTGTACGTAGTCAAATATAAACTCTCGGCGTGATTAAAAAATATAATTTAATTTTATAATTACACGAGAATTACATACAGCTACTAACAAAAGAAGAATGATTCAATTAAAATACAATTGGTTTTTATATGATCTTAACCTAAGTATGTGTGCTGTCACATATGCACACATGCATGGGTAACATGAGCCATCGGTAATGTTATTGGGAAATTATTTAATGCAAATCGATTGTTTAATCTGAACCAAAGGAATTTACTTCGACATCATTACTTCCATGGGAATCGATGATATTATTTAGTGTGAATCATCGCTGATGGCGTTATGCGTTTCTAAGGTACTACCATCGTACGATGTGTAGTATGGGAACGCATAACTACGTACCGCTTTGTTGTCCCCACAACAAAGCACAAACGACACAATAAAACCAAAATATTTGCGTGCATCATTTCAGTTGGTGTTACAAATTGCCCCACTCCACACTAATTGGTAACGCCTAATTGGTAGTCGCTACAGAAAAATTACTTTCATCAACGAGCGAAGAGTTCCATAATTACTGCAATTAGGAGCATTGCGGCGTTTTGTTCAGCGAGACGGCCGGCCCGGACGTGTTGCGTGTACAAATTTATCATTTTTGCGGCAATTCGCGCTCGCTTTGAATAAATTCCGCTGTGCGACATATTCGCGCGACCCCTGTGTTTGCTCGCTGCTTTTGTGTCTACTGGTTATACTTTACGCCTGTATTGTGTTGGAGTAGGAAACGAAATGTTATGATCTAATCACACTAATGGTGATGGCATCGAGGTTAAGGCGCTAGGTCTATATTTTCCGCGGTCACGGGTTAAAACCCCAGGCACACATCCTTGACTATTCCAAGGTATGTGTTTATTCACAATGAATTATCGCGCACTTTATCGGTGAAGGAAAACATCGCGAGGAAACCTGCACACCTAAAAATTTCTTAGGTAGCCTAAAGAAGAGTACTCCTATACCTGCCTAGCAGGAGGGCGTGGCGTATACGGGCTGATGATGAATTGACCTGTTTAGATTTATCAACTGTCATTTGTTTCTTCCAACAAGCTTTTGAAATGAGAAATCGTTTGACCCTCAATAAACAGATTTGTTTTAAAGTGATAGTGGGAAACAAAGCCAAAGTACCCGATTGTAAGTGCTTTCTAAATACAGTATCGACAGACTAAAAGAAATAATAATAATTACCAGATACGGGCAGGAATAGGTCACTCTGGAAATTTTGGATGGGGATATCTAGTCCATCTGTGAACGCCTTGTGGCTAAGAATGATGATAATTTGTAAGCGAAATTACACAAACTGGTCCTTCAATAATATGCTCTCAATCTGTGCTTTATAATTTGCAGAAACTATTGGGCACTTTTACCTTATCTTAGATCAGACGAAAATTTGTCTTGAAGCGTAAATCAAACTCGTAACTTAAGTAAGCCGATATCTTAGCATCTAATAACAGGTGTTAGCCTAAATAGTAATATTTAGTAATTATAAATGTATTTCATTATAATACCTTACAATATTATATATTTCCATAATTAAAAGCTTATGCGTACAGACCTTTTACTAATAATTATTGTAGTAATAGTAAAATTGCATATTGATGATTTTATTACTTATAAGTATAATTAAAATTGTCAATAACTTTAATGAGAATATAATCTTGATTAATATAAATTAATTATTGGACTTTATAAAAATATTTAAAAATAAGACCGTCAATTGATGTGTATAAAAATGGTGTCGCTGAGCAGTTCGAGCTCAGTCGTTGGAATCGTCAGTTGCAAGACGGATTAATATTTTAAAATATAAAAGTTGAAGACGTAGGTACTTGTTTCTCAACGTGTGTAACCCTTCACAGGCTATATGTATATTTATCCGTGTACTCGTATATCATTATTAGATACTATAATGTGTTTAATACTGCCTCGTGGTTTCGCGGTACAAGTATGTGCCGTGCGATCTTGAGGTACTGGGTTCGATTCCCGAGTCGGGCAAAGTGTTATTGGGCTTTTCCATTAGGAAATTCACAGTAACAGCACGGAGTCTGGGAATGTGCCCGAAAAACGGCAATAGGCTCGCCCCCTATTAGGTACGTGGGACTGATACATACCTGGCGAAATGTGGGTGCAGAAATGCACCTCTGCTGCTTACCCCTTCGGGGAAAAAAGGCGTGAGGTATGTAGGTAATGCGTCTTGTATTGTATTTTCCCCTCAACAAGATTGTCCGTCTTTACATAATTCTGAAAGAGCTATTTTGCTGTGATATTGGGCTCCCGTTTGATATTCGGCCCACGAGACGAGCGGCTAAAGTGACGTGCTCTGTTGGCCTTTGTGAACATTTTATATTGCGTTTCCCTTTCCTATATCAAATGCTACCGCGTGAATGTTGTCTACGCATTATGTAACTGAATTCTGAGAATTTCACCTCGTAAAAAAAAGGTTTTGCTTCTCGTTCAGATTCAACTTTTTGAACTAAATGGGTGATAAAGTAATGATTTAGTTTTAAGTTTTTTTTTAAAGTCGGTTAGTACTCGTAATACCTATTAGTGACATCCGACAATCCAAGTTAAATAACTAATTTAGCCTGTCACCCCTAATTGAACAAGAATCATCTATTACATTCTTAATTTAGTGTTGCTAGCCGTGCCCCGCATTTTTACCAGCAAATTCGATTTTTCGGGATTAAATTATCCTATGTGATATTACAGACTACAGTCTGTCTTCTTAAATTCGTATCAAATACTCAGGTTTACTGTCCCTTGGAGCTGTGAAAAAATCAAACTTCTAAGCCAAAGCAATAAAAAAATACAGCCGTTTGTGCTGTAAATTTTCGACACTTCCCGTGAACTCAGAATCTTGAATTTTGGTACGAAGCAACGTCTTATGGCACAGATAAAGAAAAAAATGCGAAAAGCAAAAATTTTAGTTACATCATATAATAAAAATATTTTTAATAATTTTAAACTTACTACCCCTTTCCTCATGAACGCGTAGATGTATCAAATTGAAGTTAATATCAAATACTCAGGTCTATAATACCTTTATGCTTAACAAAATCAAACTTCTATGTCAACGCAATTAAAAGAAACAGCAATTTAGGCCGCATATAGGTACAGGTTTGTACGGAACTCCCGGGGCGCGAGCCCGACTCGCACTTGTCCTGTTTTTTTATTTATTTCTATAAACTAGTAAAACCGACAATATACCGTAGCAGGTCACTAATTATTACTAAATAAACAAACATTACTACATAACCCCAATAATACAATGGTTAGATGATTGCAATTTCTTCTCAACGGCCTGCATACAAATTACAAACAAGTGTAAGCATCTGCTGTTACAACATACCCCGTAATGATAACATACAAGCGCTCCCTGATCCTGTTCCACGCGAGATTAGATTTAGCGTCGTGAGAGCCCGTGCTCTGAAAATGTGTAATATCCTCCTTTAATCTTTCTCGCTGCTCGTTACAACGCCTATGTACTGAAAAGGGCAGACAGGGGTGTTATGTACAAAAGTATATAACAACAATAGGTATAAAATGTATGTGGTTGTTAGGAAAATGACAATTTTTTTATTTTTTTGTCGGGTTTTTTTATAACGCCAGGGGGTTTGTAATGACCTAAGCTATTACCTGCCATAGTTTCTGATCACGGTCTGAATACACCTGTATATATACAAGTGTTACAAACTGTTTTATGTATGCCTTTAGTTTTTTGAGCACATTTCTACACTTAATGCTAATGAGAATTACATTATCGAAAACTCAATAGCACTATGTGTGAACCGGATATCTAAATCACAATCTATGAGGCTGTCATTAGTGATGTGGAAATTGTGATGTACTCGCCGTCCTTTTTTTCTATTCCTGCTTATAAGTCATACGTGGTTTTATAGAACAAAAGGCTAATTATCCATCTGGATCATTTCATGAAATGGTAACCGATTTTCGCGAAGATCTACAACACTAAAGGTGTCCGTGGATGTTTAATATTATTATTGATTTTTTTTATTTGTTTCATTTATTTATGTACCAGCACGCAAACCGAGAATCTATGGGTGAATGCAATGTGATTTAAATAAAGGATCAACTAGCAATAGACGCTTAAATACACCCAACAGTCACATACCTACATAGTTCTGATCCCACATTAAGATACGAGTCTTGTGTCGTGGGTATCAGAAACTACGAGAGTCTTTTCGGTCTCACAAACACCCAGACCCGAAACATATATTTGTGGATCACACAAACATTTGTCTCGGTGCGGGGATCGAACCCGCGGCCTCTCGTGTCGCAAGCTGGTGTTTAGCTAACTGCGCCACGGGGCTGTCAACGCTTAAGACTTACCACTCACGATTAGACATAAATCTTCTTGCCTATACGTGACCGGATGTACATAGATGGCAATGGTTAAGGCTTACCACTTCGCACACATTTCGAGATTAATCTACTTACCAATTTGTAACCGGATATACATACACAGATTAATTCAGGAACGCAAAATAACATATCTTCCATTTGTCGCTTGTTTATGTCCATCCTTTGTCTGTCTCTAAAAGGTCTTAAGCGATAAGACCGCGAGTTGTGCTATGTTCTGCTCTGTGTTGTTTTGTTATTTGTTTCCTGGTGTGATTTTATGCCTCACTATGCCACAATCTGTGGTCACTTTATCGGCGAATACCAATATCTCTAGTTTTATAGTCTTTCGCCAGTTGATTATCTAGATCTAACTAAGTACACTTATAATAATATACATACATACATACATAAACTCATGCCTGTATTCCCCGAAGGGGTAGGCAGAGGTGCATTTCTGCACCCACATTTCGCCAGGTGTGTATCAGTCCCACGTAATAGGGGGCGAGACTATTGCCGTTTTTCGGGCACATTTCTAGACTCCGGGCTGTTACTGAGAATTTCCTAATGGAAAAACCCAATAACACTTTGCCCGACCCGGGAATCGAACCCAGGACCTCTAGATCCCACGGCACATACTTGTGCCGCGAGACCATAAGGCAGTTATAATAATATGTAGTATCAGATTTTGCCGGTAAAATACAGTATAGGGTTTCGTATTGAAATATGGAAGGTAGAAATTGATCTAGTAATCTTCGAAAGGTTTGAGTGATCTTCATATTATACCAAAGGTCTATCTCTATGACCTTTTAAACAAAACAAAGCACGTTAAGAATACACAAAGCAATGGGGCCTCAGACATACACATATTAAATTTATTACACTCATCTTTCGCGAGGAGACACAAAACAAAATACACAGTCTGAAATCTCAATTCAAATTCTAATGTGGCTAAATGATTACCCCGCGAAGTATGAAACGTTTCAACAAAAAGAAGGATAATGTGAGGTTCTAAAAACCATTGGCATAAGCCAACAGGTCTGTATTCGTCAGTCGTGCCACTTACTGCCAACTTGACGACAGTTTACTGGATCAAATAAGTGAGTATTTATTATTCACGGCGTCTCTCAATATTTCATGACGCTCGCGGTTGGCATCGGTGAGTGATAGCTGAAAAAGTATTAAAATACGATCCCTGGTACTAATTTTTGCGTAGGTAGCTTTTCGCCTGAGTGCTTCTTGAATTATAGGACTTTATATGAGCGTTGAAGAGTGGGTTTTGGGTATTTGAGTCTTGATATTTTTTCTGTTTTATTGAACAAATAAACAAAGAAACTCCAACAGGCCACTGTGGAGATCATTGGGGGAGGCCTAAGTTCAGCAGTGGACGTCTTTAGGCTGATGATGATGATGATGATGATTGAACAAATGCTTTTTATAAATTAATCTAAAGAGTTTATGGTATCGGTTGCATATTATTTTGTCAAGACATAAAATCGATGACAAATTAGTATATTTAGCCCAGACACCACCCATTCTTCCTTTCGTATTTAACTTATAGCTGTAGGGCCTGTCACCGCCTGGTCGCAATTTTATAAATTTAATTCCCCTTTGTCCTTTCCCTAGATCCATGTATTTACATACAAAAAAAACACAAATCGGTCCAGCGGTTAAGTCGTAAAAGCGTATTAGACAGATAGAGTACTTATTCTCATTTATAATATTAGACTTGACTCACCAGAAATTCACCAATTCGTGATATGTCAGCTAAGCGTACTATTTACATCGAAGAGTTTTAAAATTGGAAGGCAATCTGAAAGAATGCAATAAAAGGACACAATTGCAGTACCTTTACCTTCATATTCGCATATGAAACATATTTGCTTGTGGGATAAAACTCAAATGGATTAGTGGTTTTCAACAGGGCGCCGACCGCCGTAATAGGGTACACGGTTCCGCGCACGCACTGCTGCTCTGGGCTTGGATGCAAGGATTTTTCCATTAATCTCTTAAAGTTTGGCGTAGCTTCGATGTTTGTGGTTCATTTTTTTTATTTTTAAAACGTAGCTACAAAATTACGTATAAGTATGTCTGGTATAAACACCGTATTAAGTTATACTAACTCACATTGAGAAGACCGTGTCTAGAAATAAAACAAAGGTATACTACAAACTGTTAGAGTTGTTTTTTTATTGGCCCGGTAAGTGACCGCAGTGGCACCTGATCGAAAGTTTAGTGCGGTCATTTTTATCCATAGCTAATAAGTCTTACATAAACATAATATTAAATATGTACTAACATTCACATGAAAACAAAATGTTTCAAATGAAATTTGTTTTAAAACCTATCATTTAATTCATACGTACATATTATATAACCTCACGTCTGTATTCCCCTAAGGGGTAGGGAGAGGTGCATTCCTGCACCCACATTTCGCCAAGTATGGATCAGTCCCACGTAATAGGGGGCGAGCCTATTGCCGTTTTTCGGGCACAATTCCAAACTCCGGGCTGTTACTGAGAATTTCCTAATGGAAAAACATAACAACACTTTGCCCGACCCGAGAATCGAACCCAGGACCTCTAGATCACACGGTACATATTTGTGCCGCGAGACCACGAGGCAGTCATTTAATTCAAACACAGCATTATAATTTTGTGTGTTTTTATGTTGTTAGGTTTGTGCGTTAGTTATAATATTTTTTTAACCCAATATTTGACTTTAAATCTAGAAAACAGTGAATATCACAATGCCCCAAGCCTTATATCGAGCAAACAGTACTCAAGTCGGCAGATTTCATGAAACGTGGTGCACAGCAAGGAAAAAAACAATGAGTATTCGAAGTCAGGAAACTAGAGTACCGAAAATATTTGCATATTGTTAGCGTTCCGTACTTGCACAAATTTTACGTAGAACATTCCGATTTTACTTATTACGGAACTTCGTAAAAACTGATATAAAAATACAACGATCAAGTATTTTTATGTAACTATATTATCGAAGGCTTAGTGCTTCTAACTTAACAAAAGGCATTGTTGTGGCGATTAACAGTGGTAACCGGTTTTTCGTCAGTCAATACATACGTACATATGTACATGCATAATTACATCTTAACTCCACCAACTTACAAAACCAAGCTCCACAAGATCAGCATATCGTTTAAAGCACTTTAAAGTTTTGAATATAATCAATAAAACATATTAAAAATGATATACTAGAATATTTGAAGAATAAAAGGTACTGTATATATAATAATTAAAATAATCATCTTGTGAATAATGTTTGCACGTAATACGAAAACTTTTTAGATGGCTAGACACCAGCTTGCGAAACGAGAGGCCGCGGGTTCGATCCCCGCACCGAGACAAATGTTTGTGTGATCCACGAATATTGGTTTTGGGTCTGGGTGTTTGTGAGACCGAAAAGTCTCTCCTAGTCTCTGATACCCACGACACAAGACTTGTATCCTAGTGTGGGGTCAGAACTATGTATGTGACTGTTGGGTGTATTTATTTATTATTATTTTTTATTTATCTTAACTCCACCAACTTACAAAACCAAGCTCCACAAGATCAGCATATCGTTTAAAGCACTTTAAAGTTTTGAATATAATCAATAAAACATAATAAAAATTAAATACTAGAATATTTGAAGAATAAAAGGTACTGTATATATAATAATTAAAATAATCATCTTGTGAATAATCTTTACACGTAATACGATTTTTTTAGTATCTATTTTAAACTCCTCATGTAGTACCTACCGGATGAAACACTTCACTATAAAATTGTTGAGGACATACATAGATGGCAGACACATGCGTCATACTAGTAAACGAGTACTGTTTGCTTGGACCGGTCTGTTATATTATTGTCAAATTCATGTAAACTGTGAACCTCTCTATTGATGGATCGTAAGTTTTTAAACTAAGCAATTAATTAAACGGCAATTCTTCAAAGTTAGTGTCCAATAAATAGTCAAAAAAACCGCCTTCAAAAAAAACTATTCCAAAACAAATTAAAATGCACTAAAAAGTAAAAAAATAATTGCGTATTCTTCTATAACTTAATAATCAACTTACTATTTCTCTCCATCAATATTATACCTAGGTACGATCATAGATTAGACTAGACTACTTAAAAGTCAATCAAATTATTACGACAATATAATGTAGTTTTAATTATTGTTATTCTTGGAGGCGGTGTCAGCCAAGGTTATTTAAGGTAAGGGTATTATTATTCATCATCATCATCAGCCCATATACGTCCCACTGCTGGGCACGGGCCTCCTCTACAACTGTGATGCTTGGTATGTATATTGTAGTATTTCCTTAGTTGACACAAAAATACAGACGACTTGATAACCTCCTCCTTTTTTTGAAGTCGGTTAAAAAGTATCCTTTTTGCTATTCTAAACCTGTTTAAGTGGTAATTTTAATGTCAATTTAATTTTAATGACATAATTAAACTAATGTCTCACTCAACAGTACTCAAATGAAAGCATCAAATCATCTCATTATCTATTAAATAATTTCCCATACGTCCTTTCAACATGCACAGCAAATATCAAGGAATCGCACAGTATTCAAAACCACGTTATTTGTTTTTAATAATATGGGAAAACACGACGCATATTGCGATCCCGAGCGTGTGCCCTTCGGCGTCCCAGGAAATAAATACTGGGAGTTTTTTCATCCTTTTATTTATTGACTGTTGGCGGAATAAGTTTGGCGATATTAAAAAGCATTTACGAACGCGCCTGCCATCCGTCTGGCGGTTTTAAATGAAATACTTTGGCACATGAGGTAATTTTTTAAAGCTCTAACAAGCCTAACGTTGGAATTTGCTGGCACTCAAAATTCGCGGAAAGAATTTTTGTTACACAAATGCGCACTCAAAAAAAAACAGCTTCAAAAAATAATGTAGGCCTAAATAACATTTAAACCGTTTAGGCAGCGCAAACTATATCACAAATTTATTGTTGACTTCAATTACATTTATACAATAAACATTCAAACAGTGAAAGAATCATCAAAATCGGATCAGTAGTTCTTTAGCTCTATAACAGTTTATATATTATAACAATTTGCATCTTTTTTTAATGTTCAATGCAGTTTAGCTGTTCTGCGCTAGGTGGCGCTATTAACAACTTTAAGTTTCCCCAACTATCATTGAAGAGCTTATACATCTTAACACGAGACGATTATCTTTCCACTTTGAAACTCGAAACTCGTCAAGTTCATCTGGAACACTGCAACAATAGCGCATTGATATTTACATTTCAGCTCACGATTAACTCAAGTTGAGCTCGAAATGAAGAGATACGAACGTAGTGCTACAATAATGGAGCCACTTTAATGAAAACTACAACTTTACTTTCACGTTGTCACGTAAATGCTAAATTGCAGTAAACGCTCATTCTAAAAGCGTTTCATTTAACTACGCTTCGCCTAAAACTGAAATCCGCTTTATGACGTTAGAAATATTTTAGTAGCACTTTATTTCGTAAATTCTGTGCTTAAAGTCGCGTCATTAGTCCGTCCTCTCGATTTTATCACTGTTTTGAAAATTAAGTGTTATACCTATCTTTTTTAATGAGCGTTTGCAGCGTATTATAACATACTTGATTTAGGGAAAACATCATGACCTATATGACTGGTGTTCTTTTCGAGAAATTATCGAACGTTATGTCTAGATTATTACTACATTTATTAATTCTAACTGATGCTAGTTTTTAATTATAAAAGTATTGTCACAAGTTTAATTCGTTGTTTAGAGGAAATGTGGTAATGATGCCTGCCTCGTGGTCTCGCGGTACAAGTATGTGCCGTGCAATCTAGAGGTCCTGGGTTCGATTCCCGGGTCGGGCAAAGTGTTATTGGGATTTTCCATTAGGAAATTCTCGGTAACAGCACGGAGTCTGGAAATGTGCCCGAAAAACGTCAATAGGCTCGCCCCCTATTACGTGGGACTGATACATACCTGGCGAAATGTGGGTGCAGAAATGCACCTCTGCCTACCCCTTCGGGGAATACAGGCGTGAGTTTATGTATGTATGTATGTAATTAATTCTAACTGATGCTAGTTTTTAATTATAAAAGTATTGTCACAAATTTGGAATTGGAATTGGAAATGTGGTAATGATAACCTCCGGTTCAGCCGCTCTAATACATCTTTGCATACTTATGTATTATACAGATTCCGCCAGGTATAATATCCCACGTTAGAGAACCTATTGCATATATATTATATGCCTATCGGGGACATTTGAAACTCCTACTCGTACGAAGAATTTCCTAACAAAAAACCCAAGACTACATATATTCGCCTATTTACCCTTCATAGTTGATAACCCTTCTCTAGAACGCTCTTAAAGCAGCACAATCAAACAAGCAGTACAATTTGCGTAGTGGATGCATAAAAGCCTGAAACGACCGTTCTGAAGGCGACGTAGACAAGTTTCCCCAACAAGGAACTAACTAGCCCGCCACGGTAACTGTAGATAATGTACTCAATTCGTCTTGTATTCAGATCTCGGCTACGGCGGGGCTGATTTAGACCCGATGATTTAAGTAAAGCAGACGTATTGCCTCTTTTGTATACGGTGGAGTGTTGTGGGAGTTTAGACGCTTTGGTGCAGTTTGTAGCAAAATAAATACCAAAATATCTGCATTTGAAAATATTTGAAAAATTAGTCTTGTGAAATTTTATGAAACAAATACTAAAATATTTAAATACATTTTTCATAATACGTGAAACATTTATGACCAATATACGTAATATATATTGAATATTTCTTTGTTCTTAAGTTTTTTTTCCATTTACTATACTAATTTGAAGCAAGTTTTGTGATTAAAAAACAAAAATTGGATGTTTTATTTTTCAAAAAGTTTAAAGAAATTATCAACAACATTGCGTTAACATTAATTTTAATGACTGTATTTTCTATCATCATCAGCCCAAATACGTCCCACTGCTAGTGCTGGGCACGGGCCTCCTCTCTATTTAATTTATTTAAATTATGTATTTTCTATAAAATTTTAAAAAACATGTCTTATGGATACAAAATAAGAACGGCAGAATGGAAAAGACAAACTAAAAAAAAAATATTAATTAATATCACATTTAAAATTAATGGCTATTACAACGTATAATACAAAAATATAAAGTTTAAAATCGTTCGTCCACAATAGTTCCTAGCTGTACCAATGGAACTCGATTGGAACTATCAAACATAGAAATGGAACAAAAAGGTTGATCGAATACGGTGCCACGAGCGCTACTATTACGGTGAGTAAACGATTTCGTCGTTTCAAAGTCAGCTGTAGGTAAAGTCTCATCTATCGGCAGATATTATTTCCTCTTCCACTCAATATAAAGTCTTAGTGGTACACCGTTCGTAGAGCAAACTGAATTACGAACGTTTTTCTCCATTTTATATCTCCCGCCCTAAGGAGCGGCGAAGTGTTGAATTATTGGACTTACTTTATTTTATAAAACGATTTCGCCTCGGAAAGATTTCTGTTTACTTTGCCTCAGAACGTTTCACGCTCTCCGCATCTCGCTGTATTACTGCAAATTGATAGTGATGCGAGATTTTTTCCTTTGTTCCCGGGAGATTGCCACAAATCTGTATAATTACCCAGTTATGCGATGTTTAACTATATTTTTATGTAGTTAAATTAATTAATGAGTATATCAATACAATCATAAACACATTATTAGAAACAGGGTTTGCATCAATATTCGGTGTTATTTAATTCTTTATTTCATAAATAATAATTGTTTATTATTATTACTTTACAAAACCTTATGAATTATGATCGTACGCGTCAATTTATGACGCAAAAACATTTTTTTAATAGCCTCTAATAGATCCCAAAAGCAAAAGCCTCACTCTTCTTCCACTCCTCTCTCCCTTTTCCCACTCCTTCTCAAAAACGTCTAAGTCGCCTCTCCAGCGCATTCTCGCAAAAGCAATCAGACAGTTTTACTTACCAAATAAAAATTAATAATAACATAATTTCAGTCTTAATAAAAATACCGGTTTAAAATAAGAACGAAACAAAATTTTCTATAGTACCTACAAATTGGCGGTAATGCTCGACTATTGCCGGATCTCAGCCGGTTTTTCCAGCGCATGTAGGTAATACAGCGGGCGTTTCCTTTTCATTAAGTTTCCACGCACAATATTGCAGGATGGTCGTAAACTCGGACCGTGGTCTTGCTTGCCCGTACGTACACCCCAAGTAATGAGACTTGGGGTAAAATTATACGTTTAATGAAACGAGAGAAGTTCGCTTTCGTTTCGCTGCTTTTTCTCGTATTACCAAAAGAGTGGTAGGTGCCTTTAATTATTTCTATTGCAAAGAAACATAATGTACATGTTAGGTTGTAACAAGCGTGTTATTTAACACTTTTGCTGTCAATTAGTTGACGAATTTGTAAAAGTAAACTGCCTAGTTGGTCCCGCAACGTAGTGATTAATCAAGACATCCTAGGTTTGATTCCCGGGTGAGACAAAATTAGGAAGATCTCAGTAGCACGAAGTCCGCATTTATGTGCCTTTAAAACGGCCATAAGATATTTAGGTAGGTACGTAAAACTTAACCAAACACATGGCGAAGCGTGGATGTAGATATTCATCTCTGATTACCTCTATACAAGCGTACATAGGAATACGCATATTAAACGTTCATCATCATCATCATCAGCCCATATACCTCTCACCGCTGGACACGGGTATCCTCTATAACTGAGAGGGTTTTAAAAAGATTATTTAAAGTAATATAATGGTAAGTAAATATATGAGTAAATTAATCAAATCGCGTATTTACTTTCTCTTAAATGAAAATGTATTATGTAGTATGTATTTACTCGTAAACGTATCAGAGGAATCATCAATGTATTTCCGACCTTTGAGGAAAATATAGCCTCTCTTTTTGAAGGTCCCTAAGTCGTATCTGTTTGGAAATACCGCCTAAGAAAACCTTCAATACCACACAGACAAAGAACTACCCATATACCAAGTTATAGTATGTAGGCGTCATTCCTATTTTTAGAATTTTCTTGAATCCTTAAAAATAACGCCCTTTTGTGAATTACAGCAACATTTTATACTAAAAAAGTTTGCTCTCAGCCAAACGCAATAGGGAAGTTTGTGTACAAACGTATAGTAGACAGAGCAGACCCAAGGCTTCGAGTGGCGAGTGAATTAAAACTAATGGAACGGTTAATTTCTCATGAGGATAAAGCTGTGTTCG
The DNA here is from genome assembly GCA_907164795.1 of Hemaris fuciformis. Lineage (NCBI taxonomy): Eukaryota > Metazoa > Arthropoda > Insecta > Lepidoptera > Sphingidae > Hemaris > Hemaris fuciformis. The sequence continues at coordinate 14,417,808 of OU015440.1, forward strand.
GGAACTCTTGCCGCCGCCGCTCGCATTTTATTGTTTTTTTATTAACTTAAAAATATTATCACACTTTTATTTGCTTAAATGAAGATTGAGCGTTTTATGGGGGCAATCTTTACGGAAAAGGATGGTAACACAAATGTATTTTCGTACTCTGGAGATATTTTCTTAAATAGTTGATTTTCTCGACTGTGTATTAATGTTTAACACTATATTAAGTAACAACTAAGCTAAGTATTTTTTGGGATACAATTAATTAGGAAATATAAAGTAGTGATGGCCTCGAGGCTTAAACACGCCGCCGAGAATCTCGGTGCTTGCGGGTTCAAACCCCAGGCACACACCACTAACTTTGCGAAGTTATTTGTGTATTCATAATGAGGTATCACTTACTTTAACGGTAACAGAAAACATCGCGAGGAAACCTGCACACATAAGTTCTTAGGAATTTCTTAAGTGTGTAGTCCACCTACCCGCACTAGGCCAGCATGGACTAAGGCCTAAACCCTCTCAGTTGTCGAGAAGGCCCGCGCGCACCCATTAGTGAGACGTATGTGGGCTGATGATGATGATGGTTGGGAAATAAATGTTACGTACACAATAAACAACAATAACAATTAACATAGAATGTAATAATTAATTACAGCGAAATAATAAAAAAAACATGTGCACAGTTTTGTGAATATGTGAATTTTCATTAAATAACTGTAATAATTAAAACAAAACAAAACCGATGGATTATGTTACAATAACAAATTTATCCGTCATAAAATATTCACTGAATATTCTGTAGATATCCAATTGTTCGACAATACAAATTCGTCGCGTCTAATGGTTTTCAATGGATTTACAGGACTCACTCTATTGTGTTAACTATTACTGAATTATTGTGTTATGATGAAGTTAGTAAGCCATTGTTATGCCTAACTTATTAATATGGATATTTTAATTGATTTATACGGTTTGAATAAATTTATTTTGCTTCGCGCTGTCCTTACCAGCTTCGCCAGTTGGAACTTATTTTCGACACTCCATTTGTTTGATTTCGTGTTGCAGTTAGCACTGCTTCTTTTGGGCGTGATAAAGAAAATTTCTTCTAGGAGATTAGACGCCTCAGTCAGGTGGATACCAGATACAGCTACCTTCATACCAAAGATCGAAATTAATTAAACGGTTTGGACATAAAAGTATCATATACATATTATACATAGATAGCCTCACCCCTATATTCCCCGAAGGGTTAGGCTGAGGTGCATTTCTGCACCCACATTGCGCCGGGTATGCATCAGTCCTCCGAAATAAGGGACGAGAGAATCCCGTTTTTCAGGTAATATTCGAATCTCCATGCTGCTACTGAGAATTTCCTAATCCGGATATCGAACCTAGTCTTCTAGATCGCACGGCACATACCTACTTGTCACATACGAAGCAGTCACATGAAAGTGTTATACCTACTCAGCCTATCGCCGTCCACTGCTGAACATAGGCCTCCCCAAGAAAGCGCCAACCATCCCGGTCTTGAGCAGCCCTCATCCATCCACTACCCGCCATCTTTCTCAAGTCGTCGGAACATCGTGCAGTAGGACGTCCCACACGTGAGTGAATACACGAAAGTGTATTACCTAAATAAAATAATTTTTGCATAGTATTAGTATACGGATAACCTTTTTGAGATTGAAAGACAAAACGAATTTACCATACTAATGTTGACGGGCCGAGAAGATTGTGACATGCGTTCTTTTAAAATATTTTTATTTTCTTGGGCTTTGCAGAAGACGCCTAAGCCCAGCGGTGGGATATAAATGTCTATTTAAATCTATTAACAATCATCGTCGTTAAGTTTGCTCTGTTTATTCACTCCAGCGTGAATTGCACGAAATGCGCTCCTTACGGATATTATACGTAGTTACCCTTACTAATATGGTGGCTTGAATAGAAAGAGGCATACTGAAGTATTTTGTACATGTGGAGATAATACAGGCCTATGTTCAGCAGTGGACCTCTTTTGGCTGATGGATGGAGATAATAGAAGAAAGACGACTTACGAAATAAAATGTTTGAGTAAATATTTTACAAGGGAGAGAAAGGATCAGATAAATAATAAGGTCTATAACTTTATTATTATTTTTTGGTTCAGAATGTCATAGAACGTCTAAATAATGCACCTAAGCTAATCATTCACATTTATGATTTTAGAATTAATATTTTAATTTTAAAATTATTGGCACATCACGGCACATCTTTGTACCGCAAGACCACGAGGCAGTCCATACAAAATATATGTATATTATACCTATAGGTCTCAAGGAAGTGCGAAGGAAAACACACGCATGGCGAGGACGTGACGCGAAGTAGTAACGCAGCTATAAATAACTGGTGTATGATAAACGACCCGCTTGTACAACATAAAAACAATTACCAACACACGGGCATTCCTTTCACATTCGTTGTTTACGTTCTTCTGAATAAGCTTGATAGAAATGCCTCATTGGCGACGCGGAAGTTGTTTTGAGTGCTATTAGGCTTAAAAAATGAGAATACGAAATGCATACTTATTTAAAAGGCTGCCTCTTTGGAGCCATATGTATGTGGCATGCGAACAAATTTTCCGAGTTCGATTACCAGTTCATTTATTGTGTATTTATGTTTCTTCTTTACACGACCATACACGATAAATAATTTTGTAGATGATATGATACAGTTCTAACAATCTTTTTCAAATTAATCGTAACCATAAATCAGCCAGCTCACCTCAAGGATTAAAAATGAAAAATCACATATCAACTCTGAAAACCAGATAGGTACGCACTATCATTCTCATAAACCAGTACCAACAATATTTTAAAATATATATCTAAAAACTGTATTAAAACTTTACACTCATGGAAAAAAAACTCACTCTAAAGTTATTTCAAAGACGTTTCGAATCACCGCACTGCTGGACATAACACACAAGTTCACATGCCTAAACTTGTTTACTTGTTCAAAGGGAAGAGTTTCGCTCGTAGTTTTCACTGAGAAAAAAGACGCGAGCTTTATTTTGAACATAACGATGCATCTCCCGGCGGTTATCAGTTTCCGAGGCGACGTGTACAGAATATCTCTTTAGTTACAGGATTATTTGTACGCCCCACAGACTTATAAGAGATCGAAATTAATATCTGCCACGTTGCGAGGATTCAGAAGGATCTTCACGGGTTTCCTAAAGCCACTGGGTCTATTTATTTTGCCAGTATGCTTGTGAGATTGTAGGTAGAAATTAAAACGGGAACTATTCATAAAATTTCTTAATACCACTTTACCCCAACTTAAAATTAGACACACAATCTAATCAATTAAGAAAAGATAGATACCCGTCGTAGTAGGAAGATACTATAGAGCACTAAATGCCACTGCACACTTCTATCGCTTCCTTAACAGACATTATCCTCTTCACTACACGTCGGTTTCGAGAACTCTTTAAAAAAAGAATTCTCAAAATTCCGCCTTTGCCTAGCAAGTGAATCCCACTGCGGTCTTTTTAACGAGAATTAACGACCGGAGTGCCCGAAACAGCATAATGAGCTTTGTCCGGACAGTTGCCAATGGTGACATACGGCAGACTGTGATAGGAGTCAATTCTTCCTAGGAGCTATCTGCCTGCTTAAGTTTCGAATAAAGCTTTGTAAATCGAACCCCGGACCTCCAGATTGCACGGCACATACTTGTACTGCAAGACCACGAGGCAGTCCATATTATTTTTAAAATTTATCCATAAGCAGAGTGGCTAGAAAACACCCAATAACACTCTGCCTGTGCCGCGAGACCACGAGGCAGTCGAATAATACCTGAATGTATTAGGATAAGTCCAAAAAAATTACGAGGAATATGTTATAACGATTTCTTTACTGCTATTTATCTCTATGTAATGTATAAAATATAAAGCAGTGATGGCCTCGAGGTTTAGGCGCGCGGTCGAGAATTTCGGCGGTCGCAGGTTCAAACCCCAGGCAAACACCTCTGACTTTTCGAAGTTATGTGTGTATTCACAATGAATTATCACTTGCTTTAACGGTGAAGGAAAACATCGTGATAAAACCTGCACACCTAAAAGTTCTTAGGAATTTCTTAGGTGTGTAGTCCGCCAACCCGCACTAGGCCAGCGTGGTGGACTAAGGCCTAAACCCTCTCAGTTGTAGAGGAGGCCAGTTCTCAGCAGTGGGATATATTTAGGCTGGTGACGATGACGAATGTATAATATTGTGAATTAACTATTATTTTTTGGTATGAGACTTTTTTGTGCTATTAAGAATGTTACAATTACCTTAGAAATCAAACAACTTATACCTATCGATTTGATTGAATAATTTGTAAGTATAAAATTGTAGACATTGTTGTAAATATTCTTATTGCAAGAAAAAAAAACATAATTTTTAAGCCTTCGGTCCTTTTAAGCGATAAGGCCCGCTGCGGTGAGATCAGATGGCGAAGAAGGTTAAATCACCACCTCTTAAAAAGTCGACACAATACAAATATTTAATGATGTCGTCCTATCTACGTATAAAAAAAATCACAAAAGGATATTAGTAATAATTTTATTATGGCAACATTATTTATGAAAATGTTAAGATAGTGTTATTTTGCATATAGGTAATTTTAAGCATGATCTATATGATATCTCTGTCTAGTTATTATATTTCATATTAAGCTGTCTCTGTCATACATACAACCTTGTTGTGACAGACCACTCAGACTCACAACATGTTTCATCTGTCAAGGAATGGAACGCTATTGACCTTGCTATAATAATTGTTTGGGAGGAATTAAATCAGTTATTTCTGTGCTTTTGTGATTTTGTGTTTATCTACAGAAACTCCGTCCTAACCAGGTATGTACTATTATTATTGAGTATTATCAAATGAAAGCAAAGGACTAACTCATTCCTTCAATAGTAAATTTAAAATTCCATTTGTAACACGAAAGGAAAATGTTTTATTTATTCCTGTTTGTAACATGATTAGTTCATAGTTGGTAGTCGATGACGCACATTTCTACAGAGATTTTTTTACGCCACCTGGCTTAGTAATAAGTCAGTGTTTTCCAACTATTATTCACGTTGAAGCCTGGTGGTGTGAATTGGGAATATATTCAGTTATAACTCAATATCAGTTTGTGACATTGCATCTATTAGAAAGTTGAGAAAAATAAACATTTATCGTAACTATTTTTTACAAACATTTTACATTAACTACATATTTCTTTATGATTTACATATAAAGTAAATTCCTCATATACACCCTTCTTAAAGAATATGTTCTTTACCCAAATAGTCTGGTTTATCTTTTATTTTGATGAAAATTATCAGCAGCTTTACAAGAGCATTACTGAGATTTAAGCATTTTGATATATTTTTTACCATACAGATTCATAGAGTATAACATTACATTATTTTAACTAAAAACCACAGAAATAAATTAATAGTCACAACAGCTGGAATCTTGGGCACCACCTAAATACTTGAAACACTTATATGGCTCATAAATTAGTAAAGTTAAATTAATCTGACTGACTGAGTTAGTATATAGATATCAAGCATTCTGATTCTACAAAGTTATCATTAACAATCTGCTTTAAGTTTACCAAACATCACAATAACAAAACTTTTACAGCTTTAAACATAATCTATAGAGAGCATATAGGTAGGTAAATCCGTCTTGTTTTTTTAGCACTAGCGTTTTCTAGCCACTCTGCTTATGGATAAATTTTAAAAATAAAATTGACAGTTAATTGAATAAAAATAGCTTATAACTGTTATTAGGTAGCCTTATAATTGAACCTAATCCATTAAGATTTACAGATATGTAACAATATCATTTTATTAGGCTTCATTAATAAAATATAAACTAGGCGGACCTAATGCCTAACTTTATTTTGCTTCCACAAATCAAATATTAGTTAAAATTTATAAGCATGAATATCATGTCTTTATTACTTATTTTTAATGCACATTAACCTAATAACTGTTTAATGTTTCCCCTCACTGAGTATCACTACAAAGTTTTACTCTTTTCTTAGATCAATAGGTATTTGCGAAGTACAGAGTTACATAATTATTATAAATTATATTTGTGTTTTATGTATTCAATTTATTATAAAGACTGGTAGTGTTTGCACTGTAATGTGTATAAAATATATATTATGTTCATGTAATCAAGAAAACAAATGCTTCTAAATAGGATGTGTTGTCGCCAGTGCAATTGAGATGAATGTATCCTGCCGCTCTGTTGTGGTCTTGTGTTTGTTCAATCTTAATTGAGTCTAGACCAAGTCAGTTACACAGGACAGTGTTAGTGTGACATTGTGTAAATTGTTGGCGATGTTTTAGAATAAAGTATTGGTATTGGTATTACTTCTTTACTAATGCAATTTAAGTACGTTTTGAAAATTATAATTTGCATGGTTATTTCTGAATTATAAAATTTATACATCATGAAAATTTAACAGTACGGCCACATCATATTTCTATAAAATAAATTGCCTCACAATCATTACATGTAGTCTATAGTCAATCATGTCATAAATATTTTGTCCCTACTGTAGGTCATAGTAAAATAAATTAGCATTTCTCTTATTTCATATGACAACACGTATATTCATATGTTCACGCTTGTAACCCTAATAAGGTTGGCAGGAAGAAACCTATGTATCCTATCCACAATAACGTTTCGCAAACTGCTAGTTACAGAGTGTGCGAAGTCATTTACTTTTCGACATATTAACCCATTGCATGACCCGGATATTCAGCCCGATTGACCGCTTGCTCCAATTTACACAGCGGAACCCACGAGGCAGAAAAAAAAACACCCAACAGTCACATACATAGTTGTGACCCCACACTAGGATACAAGTCCTGTGTCCTGGGTATTAGAAACTACGAGAGACTTTTCGGTCTAACAAACACCCAGACCCGAAACAAATATTTGTGGATCACACAAACATTTGTCTCGGTGCGGGGATCGATCCCGCGGCCTCTCGTTTCGTAATCTGGTATCAAGCCAACTGCACCACGGGGCTGTCAAAACTGAGTACTAAATATTATTAAAGAAAGAAACAAAAGAAACAACAACAATTAAGAATTTGTTCTTCATAACAAAAAAGACGATCTGCGAAATAGAATTCCTCGGCATCTGCTACATGATGCAGCCTGCAAAGTTGATTTTGTGTTGTTATACAAAAGCTAAGAGATCGCTAATTACCTGTTTTTCAAACATGTTTCTCTTATGTTTTTGTTGCACGTCATTAAAAAGTAGACTTAACAAATAAGCGCAACAAGGTGCATTTCACATACATTTCAACAGCTGAGTTTTAGGTCTTACGTAATTCTTGACGAGTCCATTGCCGATTTCGGGTACATTTCCATACTCCTTACTGCTACTGAGTATTTCCTAATTAAAATAAAAAAGCAATAATTTTGACTTTAAAATAAATCCCGAAAAAAATATTTTTCCTAACTTCCATAAGTAGATAGATAGATAGATAACTCTTTATTGACACCCACATTTATACAGTAATTTACATAGATTTTAAAAATAAAAAAAAATAAGTATTAAATGTTTAAAGAAGGTGATAAAGAAAACATAATTTTTTAGCGATTTATTTTAGTTAGTTATCGATCACGGTCTTTTTACATGCTGTATATTTACAATGCAAACTTACAGCATAAGCTAAAACCCACTTTGCTGAACCCGGAAATCGATCTTGGGACCAAAATTTAAAAAACATTAAATACGTAATAAAAATAGCTGTAATGGCTGGTAACAAACACATAAAATATAATATATTAATAAAATACGTCTCCATTTAGAACTAGTATGTGTTAGGAATGTAAGGAAATACCAAACCAAATATTTTATTTTAGCAGAGTTGTTTATGAAGCGAGAGCATCTTACGTTTTTGTTTTACAAAATAAGTTATATTTCTACCATCACGTTACGAACAAGTTCTAACAAAGTCGACCTTCGCGACGAAATACCGCATCGTATACGCGGAATAAGATTTGGTGTGTTAAGTGATCTCATTTCAAAAAGTTTTGCATGAGAATACTAATAATAAACCAATAGTAACTGGGAGTAAATAAATAAATGAGTGTTTTGTTTTGTTGCAACAGTTTTTATCGTTTTGACATTGATAATGATAAATTAACATAATGGAAAATTGCGTAGAAATTAAGAAAAATATACTACGCGTTGCAGAGGGCGTTTCTTGCGCCGCTTCTTCTCAACAACACGTTCTGCAACGGCGACGCTTATTTAAATTGACTAGGTATTTAAAAGTACGTGTAAATGTCTACTTGAATAAAGATTATTTTGACTTTGTCTAGTGAGAGCACAGATCCGTATATATAGAATAGCATCAGATTCAACGATAAAACCTTTTTGCGGTTTAGATGGATTAGATGTTGGCTTTTCTTTTAGTCTGTCAACCACCTAAAAACTCACGTTAAGTTCATTGGCATCCGAATAGGGAGACGACTCAAGAATATCCAATACGACAATCACTTGATAGTCGACACAGTTTTGCCGGCAACTATAAGGAGATAACTCTTAAGGAGGTTTTTTCTTATACGAGTAGTGTATGTTTAAAACTACTTTTCGAACCACCAAACGAGTTTGCATTTATTAGCTAATGCAATAAGTGTTTCTATAATTAACTTCAATAAATACTGCGCGTTCAAAGCAACGGTAGATCCGCCCACGATTGTCTGGGGAATAAAAACATGGCAGAATGTAGGTGGTCTAAATTGCAGGTCACCTTTGCGCATAAATCACGGAGAATTGTGCTTATTACATTTGTTTATTTAATTACGTGCAGGCATATTACAGCTTTTCGCAGATATCGTTAAATATACCTAAGTAGATACACTAAAGGGCATTTAGAGAGCCCAGTATAGATATTCGGATCGGCCTTACCAGGTTTAATCTTTTGAGAAGTCTCAGTAATACGGAGGCTTGGGCTTATTGAGTGAGCTTAAAAGGCCAGCTCTGTGCTTCTAATTACCTCGATCGATTTACAGATGTCAGTTTAATAAAAAATACATTTTTGCATAAGAATAATAATGTAGATTAATCTGTTTTTCTGCTAAATGATCAGCACATCGTTTCCCGCACTTGCAATTGCAAATAATTTGCATCGAGGATGTTGATTATTCGTTCATTTTACTATGCCTCTTAAGTTCTTTGACATAATTATATGCACATACTCGTACATACGATGAAGTTGCCAAAAAATTAACTTAACCCATGTGTAACCTATGTTAGCAATGGAGTCATAAGATTGAAATGAAAAGAAAACAGTGTGTTAAATCAAATGCCATGTTAAAGGAATGTTTGATATTGGGTTATTTTTTTATTCGACGTAGCATGATATTTGAAATGTAGTTTAAACTAGAGAATAAAGGGCAACGAACTTACAAGTACGCGTTATTTTGTTGTATTGACTTATAGTTACTCATATCGGTCACTGATCAGAAATAGAGCAGCGATTTATTTATGTTAATATATAACAGAACTTCGTAATTCTTCACAATTATTACTGCCTTTAACAATGAACAAAACATCGTTTGGTTTTTCTATTAGGCATAAAACCCAAAAACTCTCGTGTGCAAGCGCTTTAAACCGCAGGACTAGAGTGACGGAATAAACAAATGAAATAATATGACGTGTTTTGATAACATCGTCTCCTATGAAAGATGGCATCCTGTCTTAACTGAAAGGCTCGCATCCGAAACTGACTTTGGCGAATCGCCAGCGTCTACGTAACAATGCACTAGGATATAACTCACATTTCATCCTGAATGTATGTAGCGTGCACTGCAATATTACAGACGGTAGTGCAAATGATTGTCCTGGGACCAGCGGGCTAATGCTTTGTGGTCAAGACGTGAATGTAGGATATTCGAATATTCGGTCTTGAATTACTGATAACGTATGCTCTGTATTTACATAAGTTACGGCTTAGTCAGTGATGCATGTACCTGGGGCTATGTTCATGTACCGAGTATTCGATTTGGGAATTTCACTTCTATGCGAATATTGAAGTTTCGATGCGTAGATAGACACTGATATAAAGAAGCTTTTTTTAAGTAGACGCGATTAAAAGGAGTATGGTCGGTAACACACCATTTACTAGTATCTTTGCCTCGTCACCAATTTTAAATACTTATCGTGAAATACAGGTCAAACGACAGGCGGCTAATTAGTATTACTGTTTAATGTTGGTAACATTGACGGTATGGCGCTCCACATCCCTATACACATACTACAATTATTACATCGACCGCATTGCACCTGCCATTAGTGTGTCACTTTGTCGTGTTATTTTAGAAATAATTCAATTTTTCAATCTCTTATAATCTCCAACTGAGGAAGTCTGTGCTTACCATCAGGTACAGTGGAGTCACTTTGCCATACCAGTATCAAACCTCATGCCGGACTTACCACCCAAAGAACATTTTTTTTTCATCAGGATCTTTAATATTTATAACAATCACAGATTCATCGTAATGTTTAATAATTATCAATATTAATATCAACACATAAACCCCCATAGCAACATCAATTGATAAAGTCATTTTCACATACTATCAATAGTAATATTGAGTACGCATGAGTGCCTTATGTGCCATAAAACTAAGGCACGTCTTCAAGGCACGTTCAATGACACTGTGAATATCCTTATTACATTTTCCTTCTGCATTAGTTCAACGTATGGAATAGTTTCCCAACTAGTGTTCCTTCCTTTAATCTTGTGAAAGCGATGCATTGTAAAGCCACAGCTGGTTGGCATATGTTTAAATTGTAGGATAGAAGACACTAATCATCTTTGCCTCGTACATCACATTACCAACCCGCACTAGGCCAGAGTGGTGGACTAAGGCCTAAACCCTCTCAGTTGTAGAGGAAGCCCGTGCCCAGCAGTGGGACGTATATGGGCTGATGATGATGATAACATTACATTACGAATTTGCGAACCTTATAAAAATATTTGAAATCTATTCTTCAAATTACGTAAATCAAGTCAGTCCATTAATTCTATATGTAGGTGTAAAAAATCTAATAAAAATACCCTTGATGTAGTATTTGTTTTGGCCATTTCGTCTCCCTATTCCAATAAAAAACTACTCTTATTTATGACAATAATTTGATTCACTTTATACTGTTTTATATAGCAGTTACTAGTGTTTTAGTAACTTTTTTATGTCTTTCTTACTGTCTCCTACTTTATTGGAAGTTTTATTTTATTTTCTCTACTTGAATTCAGTATTAACAGCTGTTTCTGAACAGAAATGTTAAAACTCTAATTGACACTAATTTTATGGTAAGACTTGTTGTGTATGTGTTCTTTGTACAAATAGATTAGACGCTTAATCGTAATATTATCGGATATATCTTTTTTAAGGTCTAGGTACATACGTTAACTACAGAACTTCCAAAAAGGGAGATAAGTGATCATAATTATTATTAATGCCAATGTTTAAAAATGCTTAATATTGCTTCAATCCAGGAACTGAACTTCCCAGAAAATCAATTACTGCATCAATGACTGTTGGGTGTATTTATTTATTATTATTATTATTTATTTAGTACCAGAGTCCAGTGCTGCCGCTAATCCGAACTAGGCCAGCGTGGTGGACTAAGGCCTAGAACCTCTCTGTAGTAGAGGAGGCCCGTGCCCAGCAGTAGGCCGTATATTTATTTATTAATTCAACACACACAGTCATTACAGGTTTAGGTACCCAATTCGAACTGGCGGGACTATAACACAAATAAATATAAAATAAAACAAAACAAAACAAAAACATAATAACAATCACACTACTACTAATAAATTAATCTAACACAATTAAACTAGGTATAACAAATAACATATAACAAACATTTTGCGAGCTCACTCCGATTGCTTGTAAAAACATCTGTTTTGACATGCACCTCATTAATAGTTTTAATCGCTCGGGTGAGAGGCGTCTTGGCCAAGAGGTTGGTCCTGGATGTCGGTACCGCCAGTAGCGGTGGGCGGCGCCGCCTCCACACGTACCGGTCAGGCACACTCAGGCAGAGGCGGTACAGAACCCCCGGGTTGTGCTCTATACCACGCAATAGCTTCACCAGGTACATCGCGAGTGTGAACTCGCGCCGCACCCTCAGCTCGTTGTACCCGACCATGCCCAATACAAACAATGTGGGGTACATCAGCGGATAAAACGGATATATCCCATAAAGTTTCAAGTACAGGTGCCTGGTGAACTTGTTCTGGACCCGTTCTAACATGGCCACGTACTTTGCCTCGTGTGGAGACCATATGACCCCGCTATGTTCTAGGTGGCTCCGGACAAGCGCATCATCTAATACTCTAACGGTAGTGATATTGGTGAAGTTTTTGGATTGTCTCAACACAAAACCGAGATTCCGATATGCTTTCTTGCATATATTGGTAATATGATTACGAAATGTCAAGTCCGGTGTGAGAATCACCCCCAAATCACGCACCTGTGATACCCGTTGTATCGGAGATGCATCTACCGTGTACTCGTAGCACACCGGTGTTCGGCTACGAGTAAAAGTTAACACCGAGCACTTGGCAACATTGAAGTGTAGGTGGTTGTTATAGCTCCACTCCACTACTCTATTTATATCCGCTTGTAGGAGGGCACTGTCGGTTTTATCTTTAACTTCAAGCAGCAGTTTCAGATCGTCTGCGAACAACAAACATGAGCCATGCCTGACGACTCCTGGTAAATCATTTATCATAATGACAAATTCCAGTGGTCCCAGATTGCTGCCTTGGCTTACGCCCGACCTGGGCTGATGATGAATGATGAAAACATTTTGAACCCCATTGGCGTCAATACCTACTACATACTGTCCGATCTCTCGCTTGTAAGATCATTGACTTTTCTTTTATCTTTCATAAATATAACAATAAATAAATAGCCAAAATACATTAAAAAGATAAACAAAAATTATGTCAGCAGATAAGCGTCTTGTGTGAATTAAAACGCATATTATTATATTTTTCTATCCCATGATCTAGTGATTTTGTCTATTGATTTCTTTTCAAATATCCAAATATCTAACTAACAATTTTTATGGAGCATACGCATCGTCTTATTATTGCCGAAATCTTGTTTCCTTATGTAAAGCGAAAAAAAGTGTATAGTGTGTGTGACCTGTATATTTAATTAAAAAATTCGAATAGACAAACAAATCCATAAGGATATTGTTAACCTAAGTAACTGTATGGCTGTCACGTGTTTGTCTGTTTTCACGCCTAAACCCCTAAGCCCATTTGGATAATTTTCGCCATGGTGGTAGATGGGACCTTCGAAATGGACTTAGGGTACGTATTTATTACCGCTAGCTCTAAATATTGATCAAAATTCCTAGATTTTGGTCAAAGCTGACATTTGATATTAAATATTGTTTTCACTTTGATCTCATTTCAAATTTAATATTTATTGGCTGTTTGTCAGTAGTTTTCGTCAATCCAGTGATAATTTCTCAGAACAGAACGCTCTTTATCTCGTATCGACCGCTCTCAAGGATATTTAGATCGGACATCTAACCGGTTTTCTTACGCTACTCGCTACGTAAATTAATATTTTTATTTGCTTCACACTACATTTTCTTATCAAAATATTCATGCTTGAAGTGAAAACAACAATAGTTTAAGTTAATACAATAATGTTAACTTTTTACGATGAAAAACTGTTATTATATATGAGAATTATAGGTTCGCTTTGGAAACGTTTGATCAATGGTAGAAAAATTAAAAATGAAAGGAATAGAGAAACAGGATTACCTATTGTTAATTGTTACTTCACTCATTACTCATTACTCACTGTTTCAACAATTTAGTTATAGTGCGTATAAACACTTGAGTGATGATAAAACCTACGTAAATCTCAATGAAATAAATAAATAAATACATTCAACACTCACATACATAGTTCTGACCCCACACTAAAATTAAATTTTGGTGTCGTGGGTATCAGAAAGTACAAAAATATTTGTCTCGGTGTGGTGATCGAACCTGTGACCTCTCGTTTCGCAAGCTGGTGTCTAGCCAAATACGCCACGGGGCTGACAAATTTAAAGGAAAACCAATTTCACAAGTACATATGTAAGTGGAAGTATGACGTCAGGCAAACGCCCGGCCGTAAAACCACAAGGTAATTTTCTTGAATATGAATCAAAACATTCTAAGGCGACCCTACATAATGACGTCACAAATGATCCAACGGCCAATTAATCCAATGAAGTTGATAAGCTCAACGAAGAATCCTGTGGAAAAATTACATGTAATTAATACGTTTATATACCTTATAGGGAAGTCCGTGCATAATTATATAAAAATATTTATACAAATATGGTACTCGTAATATGTTGTCTTATGATTCTTCCAGCGTTTGATTAATGTACAAATACCGTAAATTAACCAGAAGCCTATACAGAATGGTTTCAAACCCACAACCATTGTTATTGTTTCGATATCTACTTATTATAAAATAAAATTGAAAAACAAAAAGTATTTATTTGAAAAACAAAATCACATAAATAAGCAGGTAATGCAAGTTTAATTAAACGATATTTAAATTAACAATGTAAAACTTAAACATAATTTACCGATAACTGTTCTGCAGAACGACCTCATTTGTTTATTTTTATTACTTAGCTTTGTTTGTGTGATTCTAATTTTCCATCAACCAGATTATTTATATATCTTAACATAATAACAAGTTTCGTTTTAGATGTAATCAGTAAAGGATAGTTTTAACCTATGATAACGAAAAATTCATTTCTACGCGAAGGGTTTCCATAGTAGTATCTATTAATGTAAAAATAACATCCATTGCCAACTTATAATCCAAACTTCTTTTAACGCATTACATAATTACAAAATCAATAACAACAAATGGAGTTAAAAACTGGGACGTATAGGACATTTTCATGTAAACCAGAATAAATTATGGTCTCTCTCGATATTCGCCACCAACTTTTGGATAGCATCCAACCGATAAAATATGTCAGTGGCTGTTTTATCGTAGAAAAACGCACTAATCCACGTTCTTTACTTGAGCATCCTCATTTTGTTTATGATTTATGCGAAAAATTCACGAGCCTTCTCGAAGTTTCGATTGCTTGGTTTATAAAGAATTTCGCGCTCAGTTTCCTTTACTTTTATGTATTCAGTTCTGAATAAAGTTTTGTTTATTGTCGTCGTATCGTTTGGATGTATTCATGCGAGATTAATGTATGAATATGTTTTCATTACAATGAACACTAATGCTGAACGACGAATACAGATAAAAATGTATTAGATCCAGACATTAATGTCTATTATTTATTTAGCGTCGTGAAAAGGATTCTACTGTGTTTCGATTGCCTTTTGTTTTTCGAACTTTTTTAAAAACTTTAGAATTAATTAAGACGTTGGTTCGTCTGGACAATTAGGAAAGTTAACGAATCACGTCTTTTATATTCAAAACAAACTAATTTAGAAAAAATAAATACTGATACAAACATTGTGATAACCATCGATCTGGCAATTTTTTGGCTCTTCTTTTAACTTGGTCTACTCAACAATTTAGTGTCTACTTCTGATATCAAATCATCCGAATACTTATCTTAATATACGAGGGCAGTCCGATAAGTACTTAGCCTACAAAAGAAAAACGAAAATTTTGGAAAAGTGGCGATTTATTTCTCATCACAGTCTTCTTTCAACTCGATTCACTTGACCCAGCGATGCTCCAACTTCTTTAAGCTGTCTGAAAAGAACGTTTTCTGGAGGTCTACAAAGTAGGCCTCCGTGGCGGCGATAACCTCCTCATTCGACTCAAATTTCTGTCCGGCGACGGACTTTTTCAAGTTTGGAAACAAAAAGAAGTCACACGGGGCCTAATCTGGAGAATACGGTAGATGGAGCAGCTGTTCGTAGCCTAATGTGACCAATTTGGCCGTTGCGACGGCGGAGGTGTGAGCCGGTGCGTTGTCATGGTGGAAGAGCACTTTTTTCTTCGCCAAATGGAGCCGTTTTTTCTACAATTCAGCGTTGAATCGGCCCAATAGTTCGGCATAGTAGAGCCCTGTGACCGTTTTGCCCTTCTCCAGGTAGTCGATGTAAATCACACCTTGTGAAACCTAGAAAACGGTGGCCATCACCTTTTCGGCCGATGGGACAGTGTTCGCCTTCTTCGGAGCACATTCGCCGGGTAAAGTCCACTGTTTCGACTGTTTATTGGTCTCTGGTGTGTACCAGTGAATCCATGTTTCGTCGACGGTCACGAAACGACGCAGAAACCCCTTCGGATTGCACCTAAACAGTGTCAAACACTGCTCTGAAGTTGTGTCACTGATGCGCTTGTCGTCCGAAGTGAGCAAACGCGGCAGCCATCGAGCCGACAGCTTTCTCATGCCCAATATTTCATGCAGGATATGACCCACGCGGTCTTTTAAGATGCCTACTGTCTCAGCTATCTCGCGCACCTTCAATCGGCGGTCTGCCAATACAAGATCGGGACTTTTCTCACGTTATCCTCCGTGGTAGCCGTTTTTGGGGCACCTGGGCGTGGCTCATCAAAAACTGACGTGCGACCACGTTGAAACTCGTTAAACCAATTTTTGACGGTCGCCATTGAAGGAGAAGAGTCACCGTAAACAGCATCCAAGCGCTTTTTGATATCGCTGCGCGATTTCCCTTCCAAAAACAAGAATCAAATCACCGGCCGATATTGCTCTTTTTCCATTTTTCGAAAATCCGCGGACACGTCCGCTTACACACGCGGTCAAAACAAAACTACAAATCCAATTCGGCTGAAATTTTGACAATAGCCGTCTACGAAGATGTGCTACATGATGGTAAATTTATCTTACGATAGTGGTGCCATCGGGCGGTGAGGCTAAGTACTTATCGGACTGCCCTCGTATGCCTATATATAATTTTATTCATACAAGTATGTAGGTACTACTTAATTCTTCTTATTCTTATTAATTAGAATTTGTAAACCTAAAATTCCGTTTATCTTTCACTTCGATATTCTCATTTTTACTTTGACGCCAATTTGGACACTAGTCACTAGATTAATAAAATTTTAAGTGTATCCAGCTAAATTAGGCCAGCGTCAAAGTCTAATGACTCTAATCCCATGAGACCTTACTCTTTAATCACTTATTCTTTTAAAAAAAGACTTGAGTGGCGCTGACGAATATTTGGGGTATATCTACCAGTTCCTCTGTGTTTTTTAAAGGATTTGCCCAGAAAGATCTTTCTGGTTTAACGAACTTAACTTATCAGTCAAGTAGTCACATTTACTTGTAAAATTATGGAATATATAATAGAGTATAATAACTAACGTTAAATGTATTAGTTATTCTTTGTTTTAACCTTAATTGCGAGCATTTACGTATCTAAAGTTGATTTAAATGCACCATCACATCCGTGACATTATCATCATTTTTTAGTCCACCACTCTGGCCTAGTGCGGGTTGGCGGACTACGCACCTAAGAAATTCCTAAGAACTTCCAGGTGTGCAGGTTTCCTCACGATGTTTTATTTTACCGTTAAATTACGTGATAATTCTTTGTGAATACACACATAACTTCGAAAACGAAACGAAAACCTGCAATCGCCGAGATTCTCGACCGCACGCCTAAACCTCGAGGCCATCACATACGTAACACCTTTACATAATTTGTAGGCTTTTGACTACACTATGACGCATGTTACACATAATAAAAATAGATGTAAACATTTACGCCGAACTCGCGAATGTAGGGTGATATCATTAACAAATTACCCGGTTGTTATCACACGGCTATCGGTGCTCCGTGCTCGTTGTGACCACTAAGGTCAGCTCAGTAGCAAACTTGACTTGGTTTAAACAGTACATGTGCGCAGTTTATCCTGTACAGCCATTGTGTGTTTCGAATTCATGTAAGTTTGTTTCGTTTCTATGTTATTTTAATTTATATCGTTATCAGCACATATACGTTCAACTGCTGGGCACGGGTCTCCTCTACAACTGAGAGGGTTAAGGCCTTAGTCCACCACGCTGGCCTAGTGCGGTTGGTTTGATTTATATACCCCACAAAAAATATTTTGATCAATATATAATAGGGTGCTCGTAATTTAAGATATATTTTTGTCGAAAATATGTCGTGTGTTATTCAAATTCCACCTGTTCTATCTTAGTTCTATGGTGAATCGAACGTTCGTAATAGTCTTTATCCTTTAAATGTATTATAAAAGTAGTGGGTCAGCCTAAGAAATAATAATGTGTTATAGATCTTCTGGAAGTATCTAGAAAATTTACGCATGCGGTCTGTAGATTCGTTGGTCTTTTGGGGTATTTTTTTGTGTTTTGTACATTTAGAAACACTACTTTGTTGGAATTTTATCCACAATTTCAGTTGGTCGGATTCTTTAGTTTTTTTTTTCACGTTAGTTAAATTGTATAATTATTGATAATTCGTATTCGTTAAATTATATTATTGCTTTTTTACGAGTTATTCATAATTAATCAAATTATATAATTATGAAAAACAATATATTATCGCGCATAATTTGTTACGCAAATTATCACTCTATAACACACAATATTTTCCGTACATAATCACCGCGGAAAACGGATGGACGATAACAATGGCAATTTGTTTCACAGCTATTTAGTTAAGTGTAAAACGTTGAAATTGCAAATAAACTAACAAACTAAACTAAACAGACTCTTGTTTTGCACCAAATCGGAACTTGCACTCTAAATAACATTCTAAGAATAAATAATTGTTATTTACTTAACAAGTTTATTTTGGAAATTCTCAGTAGTAACACGGAGTCCGAAAATATGCATGTGTGTTAAATGGCATTGTATGCTCGCTTGTTTTGCGTAACCCGTAAAACATAGCTGGATGTGTGTTCGCTCTTTTGTAAATACAGCCATGATGGCGTATGTGTGCGTTACATATATATAAACAAAAACAACATTCATTTATTTATTGCAATTTGCGTTTATAAACCCGTTATTTAAATCCCAAAAACTTCATGGCATCACACGGGTCAATGCTCTCTGGTGTTAGCTGTTTAATTTACTTCACATTGCCTTATTTGCAAATAAAATTATACTGACGACAAAAATGGCCGTGTTTGTTATTTTATTCTTTAATATATACAGACTGTAAACAGACCGTGGTCGAAAACTGAAGTTAGGAAAACGTCTTTTTTTTTCTTTTTTTTACTTCATTGTGTTTATAATCATCATAACTATTACCTGTCTGAGTTATTAAAATACATATAATCATTTACTACCTTTGAAATAGCTTGCTGGTTGGCAAATACAGTCTCGTATATTGACAAACACAGTTAATGATTTTCATAATCTTGTTCCGTCGCAAACATTTCCTGAAATTCAATAAGTTGTTGTACCCATGTTTCCTACCTATATACAATTTAGGGACAAAGAAATTAAAAGTTTGCTCCCGTAATTAATTCATAATTAGTATTTCATTGTAATTATTCGCTGGGTCATCTGACAAACAACCGCACACAGGGAAAATCACTAACTCAAATGCATACCTATGAATAAACAAATAACCACATTTTAATGTAATGAGTAATATCCAATTATCCAGAAATTCATATTAACCAATTAATAAAGTAAACAATTATTTCTCAAATTGTCATTAATATATTTAAATACAAACGGAATAAAAGTATATTTAAAGGATATTCCTTCATCATTCAATCATTCATTGGATGTCAACAACTGGACATAGGCCTCACAAAATTTTAGTGCGGCGTGTCAGGATCTGCATATATCCAGTGACTTCCATTTCTTAAAGTCAGTCTACTTAAAAAGATTAGTGATAACTGTCCAGTTAGATTCTATTATAAATAAAAGACAACTTTCTTGGAAGATGGCAAACAGCGAACTATAATCTTGGAATGAACAATTTTACATTTATATGTTCCAAACAATGAACATACTCACTCATTCGCTACACAGACTATTTACAATCGACTATAGAATTGATAATTCACTAACAAATTATTTACAATAGATGGCGTTACGTTTCATTTGATGTACATATTATTAAACTACACATTTTAATAGATTATTTTTATACAATTTGCTTAAGAAGTTTATATGTTTATCAGTACATGTAGTATTGAAACCGTATATGTTGTAGAAAAGTACACCTATCGAATGTTAATAAGAGGAGCGAAATATAAATCATTTTTTACGTTTTCGTACCATGTACGTGCTATCTTTTGATTGTTCCATTTAATTGTTAAACGTATTCATTTTTTATTTTATTAATTTACTAAATCATAGAAAAAAACTATTTTTTCTAATATGTTGCGCTATATTTTTTGCTATCCAGCTCTAGTAAGAGTATTTAACACAAAACCATAGTTCACGTTTTAAGTTTAAACTCATAACGTTGGTAGTTTCATTTCCCATTGATAACTGAGACGTACAATACACTGAACTATTAGAATTTAAAGAGATTTTTTTTATTCCAAACAATTGAAACATTATCAAGCTTTGAATAAATTTAGACTTCCAAACGCAGCCTTCCATACCAGATGTCGCACAAAACGGCTTGCGACGTCTTAAAATTATGAAATATTGCCATATTCATATTTAAATCTTTGATATTCAAATGGAGTGCTTTCGATATGAGTCTACAAGCCAAGTAGGGTGGAAGAGGAAATGTGAGCAAACCGCGCACAATTCCGCATCGGGGGAATTTTTATCTGCCTCCAGCGTCCGGCGAGCATGAAGTGTGAACTTACTTGCGATGTGCTAGCACGCTCCACACATGAATTTGTGTTTTCAAATGTTACGGGCTTTCTTTAAGCTTGCTAATATTATTGGTGTGAAAGGTTGCATTGTTACTCTTTCATGCAAATGCCGGTGAGCATATTTTAGCGAAATTTGGCATAAATAGTATAGAACATGGCATAAATAAAAAAAATGTGAGTTATGTCCGTGTATCCCTGGTTATCAGGGACATATGACAATAACATATGACCCTATTGTAGCTAGATAATAAGTGGGTACCATTTATTAACCATTTATTAAAACTATGACAGGAAATATAATACCTATAAGAAACCCTTTGTATCAAGTTATCAGTTGTATAGAAATAAGTTTTAATAAAATTAGCCTTGGTCAGCCCTTCAAGCTGTCAACACGCTTTAGTTTGCTTTTTAAAAACTATTGCCCTAGCCCACAACCTTACTCGTGAAGCACATAAATTAATTATTTTTGTAATATACAAACTGTACATAACAATTTATTTAATCCAGAAGATACTATAGAGTCAACTTGTAAATAAATAAATAAATACACCCAACAGTCACATACATAGTTCTGACCCCACACTAGGATACAAGTCCTGTGTCGTGGGTATCAGAGACTACGAGAGACTTTTCGGTCTCACAAACACCCGGACCCGAAACAAATATTTGTGGATCACACAAACATTTGTCTCGGTGCGGGGATCGAACCCGCGGCCTCTCGTTTCGCAAGCTGGTGTCTAGCCATCTGCGCCACGGGGCTGTCAACCCTACAACCTTGTCAATGAACCAAAATTTAAATTCAATTGAAATATTTAACTCCGACAGCACATCACTAGAGAAAATTTCGGCCGGTGTAAATCACAAAGCGCCGCACCGCTGCTTTATACCGGCCTTTTCCATGATCTGTGAATTTGTGGAACCCGATGCGTCCTGTTCGAACGTGCCAAATCTTAAACGTGGCATCGTTTGAGGTGGCTCACGTACGTTGTACGCCCGACGATGCCCCGTAACATTTTCCTTGTTTCTGTCCCGCCGTGTTCCCATGTTCAGCGCAAGCTCGCCTCCAGAATTCGATTTGTGTTGACATGTCTACTAGGCTACTGTTCTTCTTTTGTTTTTCGAGTAGTTTCAAGTTTAGTTGTCAAAAGGCAGTGGGTTTTGCTGTAGATTATTTTTCACTTCGATGTTGTGGCAGTAATTTAGTGTTCCAATTATAGTATTTCTTTAGTAATCTCCGTCAGCACATTTCAGAAAACTTGAGGATCTAAATCTCATCGTCTCTGTTCCTTTTACTTTCAATTCATTATAAATATCAGCAAAGTAGCAATGATCAAGTAGTGTTATTGTCTACCCCGCACTAAGAAATAATAATGTCTTTATTATCATAACCTATGTATACTAGAATATCCTGTGAGTCCTTCACAGCGCCTCGTTTATAGTAAGACTTTCTTTTACCATACAATACGCGACTGACTTCGAGATGTCAGAGGTGTGTTTTACCTAGATCCATAAACCGGGTTCTCATTATTTCCTCACTTTTACATAACCTATAAATTAATTCAGTTTACGCACTAAAGTCGTGTTCCAAAACAAACTAAAGGAGCATCTCCACTTGACGCACAACATTCCCGGTGAAATGTTTGAGTTCCACATCACATACATTATCTGCGAGTGACGTGAAGGATTAGAAAGCCATTAAATAGACAATGGTGAGAGGGACGGCCGACGGGCTCTAACTCGAAGGTGACAGTGACGTTAGAGGACCAGTAACAGCCTCGGTGATATACGAGCCTGTGAGTGGCGACGCTCCAAGCCCGCAAAAAGATAAAAACGAAATGCGATTCACAAGTGGACTGGATACTGGCTGAAAGTATCCGAGCACGGCTATTACGTCAAGCCGTATATCTTTGGTATCGCCGTCCAATTTCTACTTTATGGCATGTAATATCCCCGTGGGGAGTCTTTTAATTTCTCATCCTTTTTAATCAGCACCATTAATTCTCGCGTTATCGCAGTGGAAGGCCGGTGGTTAGATTAGTTCTCGTTTCGGACTAATGCGATCAGGGTTTGCGTTTGTTTTGCTGAGTACATTTATTTTTTGCCTTTTTCCTTTTTGCTGTAATCAAATCTCGGAGGTGTTACGTAACTTAATGCAATTTGTACGCATAAGAAATGTTATTTATATAGAAGTACGACTGACGTTACAGAATTACAGAAAAAAAGTTTGATTATTTGATTGTGATTCTTTTTAATTAATACAATATTATATTATAGATGTTACTATTTTCGTATACTGAACTTAGGAATCACTACAATTAAAGGACTAATAAAAAAAATGCTATATTGTTAGTAGCACTACCAAAATCGGTCATATTAACTGAGAACTAACACTAGTGTCTCTTGCCCGTTCTTCCCTAGTGATGACTGCCATCCGAACAGAGTGGTAAACTAAATTTTGAAATTACTGAAGCTAAGTGATGTATTTGACATTTTATAGATTCAATAAATATTATTTCATTTCATAATATATATACTAACATTACGTCCGGAATTTATTTCATCAACAATAACACCCACGTCGATAAAATGTCAAGTCATTTATTGCGCAGATGTTTAATAAGATTAACCACAGGAATTTTACTCTAAGCTCAACGGATTACTTATCTTTCCTCCGTTTTCACTCTTATATATATAAGACGACAAAAGATGACGACATCCATTTTCTTATTGTTTACATTTACTTATAAACTTTGTAATAGTTTGCTATGCGGCACCTCAGTAGCTGGTTCATGTGACGTTACGCTCCGTCGTGATATACGAGTAAAATGCAGTTTATTGTTTATTTTATTGCCAAATGAAGGAAGAATTAGCATAATGTAATTGTGATCCATTTATTAAAATATACATACATACCAGTGGCGGTACTTCCATAGATGCCCGAAAGCTTTACACGTTAATTGTGAAATATCTAGTTTATAATTGGTTTTTTTTTTGTGGATCATTTATATGTCAATTTGCTTTGTTAAATAAAGATTTAAAGCTTAAATATTATTATTCGAAATTTTGTAAGGCAAACTGGGCTTTTGTGCTTCTATGGAAGTACCGCCACTGATACATATATACATAAACTCACGCCTGTTTTCCCCGAAGGGGTAGGCAGAGGTGCATTTCTGCACCCACATTTCACCAGTATTGTATCAGTCCCACATAATAGTGGGCGAGCCTATTGCCGTTTTTCGGGCACAATTCCAGACTCCGTGCTGCTACTGAGAATTTCCTGCTGGAAAAACCCAATAACACTCTACCTAACCAGGGAATCGAACCCAGGATCTCTAGATCGCACGGCACATACTTGTGCCGCGAGACCACGATAATATTATACGCAATATTATGACATTAATTCGGAAATTATTATCAGAAAACTCTGTAGTAGTGGTAGTGATTTCTATTATTCAGCGGAAACAAATATTTGTATGATTGACAAATAAATGGTTTGGGTTTAGGTGTTGTGACACCAATGGGTCCTGTCACTCTTAAAAGTTTTAATTTCCACAGTCTAACAAATAAATGATGTCAGGACTTTGTGTGTGACTTTTCGTTGGGTTTATTATATAAATTAATACATACATACATAAACTCACGCCTGTATTCCCCGAAGGGGTAGGCAGAGGTGCATTTCTGCACCCACATTTTGCCAGGTATGTATCAGTCCCACGTAATAGGGGGCGAGCCTATTGCCGTTTTTCGGGCACAATTCCAGACTCCGTGCTGCTACTGAGAATTTCCTAATGGAAAAACCCAATAACACTTTGCCCGACCCGGGAATCGAACCCAGGACCTCTAGATCGCTCGGCACATACTTGTACCGCGAGACCACGAGGCAGTCATATAAATTAATTTTATGTTAGAAATCCCAGTAATGTATTCAGGCATGAACTTTAGTTCGCGTCACTTTGTAACAGTGACCTCAACTCCTAACCTTTGACATCGGGGCGTGGATAGCCGCACCTCGCCCCACCTTTTAATATAAAACAACTTCTATAACCGAATTGTTTCTATAAAAGTTAAAATTAAATGTATATTGCTCTCATTGCTTCACTCAAACAGTGTAAGCCCTGTAGTATGTCATACTATCTTCGCAATGTACGTAAAAATAGGCGGTCTGTCACTTTCGTTGTGTTGTTGTTAAAGATTAGTTGAATTGACTAGAATTGAGGACTTTTATGAGTATGATAACAGGTTGTATCGACTTGGTACTTTGACAGGACTACGTCACTTTGCTAGGGAGCAATATATGCACGAGGTGACAGTGTGTTTTTTTTTATAAAAATGTATGTATATATATTAACTGAGAATTCAAAACAGATGTTGAAGCAAGGAGAACAAATTAATTTTGTATCTGTCCACTGCCCCGCACTAGGCCAGCGTGGCGGACTAAAGCCTAAACCCTCTCAGTTGTAGAGGAGGCTCGTGCCCCACAGTGGGACGTATATGGGCTGATGATGAATATATGGAATTAAATAGTATTTGAAACTATTTATTTATATAGTTTAGGGATTTTGTAGGGACGGAGCCTCATAAAGAGGTAATCGTAAAATAGTTGGTGTACCTCAGAATAATACGGTAGTAAACCTAAACACAATAGAATAAGTTTGTGTATAAATTATGTTTTATCAATACATATAAAAATAAGTTATACTGAAGGGACGAAAAAATGTATAATTATCTCATTAAAAATAAATTTATCTATTGCGTCACGATAAGGTATTACGGGTTCCGTATTTTTTTTCCTTAGTGGTATCGAAAAATTATCCGTATGATATTGCATTGATCACAAATCGAGGGTAGTTAATCGTTGCTTCAACGATCAATCTATAATATCTATAGCCTATGCCTATACATACATATGTACATGCATGCATGGTACATTTTTGTACCTACATTTTGCCAACTGTATTTTCGTCCCAAGTAATAGGGAACGAGCTTATTGACGTGTTTTCTGGCATAACTCCAGACTTCGTACTTCTTCCGAGTGTTTCCGAATGGTAAAACTTAATAACACTTTGCCCGACCTGGGGTTCGAACCAGGGACCTCTAGATCGTCCGGCACATATTTATGCTCGTAAACATAATGCTGGTATGTCTTTAATGCTCATTAAAGACCCTTAATCGGGGTCTTTAATGCTCATTAAAGACCCTTAATCGGGCACAGGGAACTATTTTCCCACCCTCTCAATCTAGCTTAATTCTCGAATATTTTTGAAATGACAGCATTTTAGGTTTTATTTTTTACACAAATATAATCCTAGTTTTTTTTTATAGTTTATTAAAATCATCCGTTTTTATTTGGGAAAAATTACCATACATCATCTACCAATGAAAACCTATTCCAATTTACTGCTAGCATCAAAAGTAACTTATAAAAAATGTATATGATTGCTTTATTTATAGCCATACAAAGGTCGGGCGGTCACGAGTACGCAGTTAGTAAAGTGAATGATAAAGGACATGGGCAATCAATCTATTCACTTTATTGTACCACGGGAACTTTAATTCGGACATAACTTACTGTTACGCTCATACCAACAAGAGTCCTTACAAAAGGCGGTCTCAACTCTCAACTAATCAGAGGGCCTAGACAAAGTCACATTCTACTATCGTAATCGCTAATAAAAAAGCATCGAAATTTATAACATTACGTAAAGGACTACGTGGTTTAAAAAAAAACATTGTGGTTGTTATATACATTTTGTTGTTTTTTATTTGCGATTACGTTTCTCGAATGTGACTTTTTCTAGTACTTTGGCGGCCTCGTGATCCCGCGGTACTGGTATTATGCCGTGCGATCTAGCGGTCCCGGGATCGATTACCAAATGTGGAATGTGCAAAATGTGGGTGCAGAAATGCACCTCTGCCTTCCCCTTCAGGGAATACAAGCGTGAGGTTATGTATGTAACATATGTATGTCATTCGTCAGAGTAATACGAAATATTGTTTAACTAGCACAGACGTAATCAATATTTATAACTAAGATTCAACGACTCCAGTAGATAAAAGTTTTCGATGCAGGAAAGTAACATTTAATTAGCCTAAATGGTGCAGTGTTTGAGAAAATACTTTAAAAACCCTTAAAAAATAACTCTTGTTATTTTTAATTGTAATCACGAGTAATTTATCTTTTTACTGTAATTATAGAGTTTAATTAAAATAAATTATTTATACGTGTTAAATGGGATTTCATCAATTGAAGCAGATTAAATTATATATTATCGCGATGCATTAAAACGTGCAAGACGACTATTACATTTCGTTGCTGATTTATTTGATAAATATTTTATTATCACATTAAAATATTTCCATATTCGACGAACCTTTTGCTCGTATTTCCAATCACTAAGGACAAAAACTGTGTCACTCTATAATGCACAAAAATAAGAAGTCAGATGTCTGAGTTTTGATCCTGAATGAAATTATGTTTTTTTTTTAACTAAGTACATAGTTAAAAGCAAAAACACAAAACAAAGATTTATGTTTCGCACAATCTGTTCTTCAAATACCATACAACCAATCGTTGTGAAATAAATTTCATATTATATTATGTAACACAATATAAGGGAGTTTATTGGCGAAATGCGAAAGCCCCCGGGGCTAAATGTGCGAAGGTAGCTCGTATATCTGAATCATAAAGTTTTGTTCTAATAACTCGGAGTCAGCGGAAACGCCTATGACCTAGTACGGCGTGGGAAAGTAGGTAATTCTGCCCCAGTTTTATTAAATCTGAGTTTTGATAATAAACTACGTTAAAAAGGCTTTATTATCAAAATACTACATTACGAAGAGTTTAGCTCACATGTATGAAATGTGTTTTTGAAAATAATTTTTGTCTATGCCATTATCATTTATAACTGAAATTATATTTTGTTACACAAGACCTTATTCATAAACTTATCATTATGACACTATCCAATAGTATACACTAAACATTATCCTTCTGAAACTTATCTTAATGAATTATCACTCACTATAACGGTGAAGGAAAACCTCGCGATGAAACCTGCACACCTAAAGGTCCTTAGGAATTTCGTATAGTCCACCAACTCGCACTAGGCTAGCGTGGTGGACTAAGGGCTATACCCTCTCAGTTGTAGAGAAGGCCCAGCAGTGGGACGTTGCTGAAATATTATCCTTCATATTTCGTCCAAATTCCCATCGGCTATGGGACGGGGACTAAACACAAACCCCACAAGTAACCCTCGTGTCTAACCTACTGCACGACACCATATGAACGTAGCTATATGAAATTTGAACACCGCAGCCAACGAGGTAACAGTAATAGCAGTAGTAGAACAACGCGACGTCAGACAAACGAATTTTAGCTTACAGCAAACTGCGGAACGGTTTGCCAGCTCGCTGCACGATATTGGGTCTTTCAAACGAAGCGTGAAGAACCAATTAAGCCGTCCAGCATCGTACTCCCGCTGTTCCGTAGCAAGTCGCAAACACAAGCACATTTTCAATAAAGCGTAACAACCCGTGTCATATACTCAAACGTTTACTTACGAAGCGCACTCACCGGTAACGAGGTTATACGAAACAGTTTGGGGCGATATTGCCCCGGCTATGCGGGCATCATAAAGTTCCAGAGAACTGTTGGACAGACGTGTGCAGCGTTGGAATACTGCTTGTTCCATCCGCGCTAACTTTGTTGGAAGGTTGGCGCATTGTGCACAGCACTCGCGATAATCCTGTATGTGCTGGGGATTGCGGTTGCCACTCTGGACAAATCACAACGACGTTTGTTCTAATGTGTTCATTGGTGTTACCATTCGTCCGGTATCCAAGTTAAATGTGTAGTTAATGATTATCATATTGGATGCAAAGGCCTCGTTTCTGACGTTTTTTTACTTTGATCGTCCGAACTAAATATGAAATAGTAGATATCGTTCCTCTTTAAATTTGGAAAAGAATTCCTATAGCAATTTACTAGCGTCTCTAACTAACGAGATGTCCATCTCAGCTTTCAATTCACATTTAGAGGATTTAGTCAGTATTCTGGTGTAGGTTCTTTTGACAGCCCCGTGGCGCAGTTGGCTAGACACCAGCTTGCGAAACGAGAGGCCGCGGGTTCGATCCCCGCACCGAGACAAATGTTTGTGTGATCCACAAATATTTGTTTCGGGTCTGGGTGTATGTGAGACTGAAAAGTCTCTCGTAGTTTCTGATACCCACGACACAAGACTTGTATCTTAGTGTGGGATCAGAACTATGTATGTGACTGTTGGGTGTATTTGTATTTTGTATTTGTATTTTCTTGGATAGGGCGTCAGCTTAAACGTGTGAAAAAAAACAGCCGTTCGTTATGGTCAAATCGAACCTTTTATTTAGAAGTCATTCCTAAGAGTTTGACACGTCCCAATTTTCTCGGGGAAAGACCGCACTTACCCAGCGCTTGCGTTGGTTCTAAAAGCAAATCCTACGTTATGGTAAAACTTACGTTATGGTAAGGTAGTACAATAAGATATGACCATATAGAATAGACCAGAATGAAGCTGGACTATTAATTTTTTTTTTCATTTAATTGCAGCCTAACCATGGATTGGCGGACGGCGCTGGTGACCTTCGCTTTGGTGTTCTACGCTGATGGATTCTCAAGTATGTAACCAATTATCATATTGTTTATCGTTTCACTGTTTAGAAGTTAATTTGTAAGGAAACCCTACATGTTTAGGAGAAAAATTTGTAATCTGCTAAAGAAAATTTTGATGCTAATGAAAAGCGCTGGTCATTTCCCATATTCATAATGGGTTGGGGATTATTTTTCTTTCGTATTTCAAAAGTTGTAGTGGAGAATTTTGAGCAGCACACAAGATATTTCTTGATTTTTCCTTTGCCATTTAAAAGGCTGACAATTCCTGATAACCTAAATTATTCCGCTATATAACAAAAATCGAAGGAACATAATATTAAATGTTAATATTTTTTATACAACTCTATACATTACGAGATCTTGTTGAATGATAACAAAACCCACATCCGGAACGTAAAAGGTCAAAAAACGTAATGATGAAACGTAATGTGAAATAACACAACAACAGCCTCAATATGGACGCGAAAGAATTTCTCTTTTTGTACAAGAGTAAAGGTCAATTCCGTCAAGAAAAAAAGCAGTCTATTTGTCACAAGAAAATAAAATAAAAAACTAACAAAACATAAACAGTAGAACCTCGTTAAGTCGAACTTCGATAAGTTGAAAACCTCTAAATCGACGATCGATCGTGACTAACGAGAAATTACCTATTAAGACGCCATTTATCACAGAATGCTAGTGCATTTACCGAGCCGGTATAAAGAATATAAATCAATACACCCAACAATCACATACATAGTTCTGATCCCACACTAAGATACAAGTCTTGTGTCGTGGGTATCAGAAACTACGAGAGACTTTTCGGTCTCACATACACCCAGACCCGAAACAAATATTTGTGGTTCACACAAACATTTGTCTCGGTGCGGGGATCGAACCCGCGGCCTCTCGTTTCGCAAGCTGGTTTCGCAATAATTTATATTAAGAAATTAATCCACATTGATGGTGATGACTAATGAGGATTGATAGACTACAGAAAACAGATTATAGATATTATTGTAGATAAATATTACAAAGTCAGTTTTAGTCAGTCAGTAGTAGTCAGTAGTCAAAGTCAGTAGTAGAAACCATCTTGTCTTGTCTTGTCTTGTCTTGAACAAGCGTAATTTAATAATGGAAAGTGAGAATCTGTGAAAATTAACTATAAAAAGTAACATATCTCGTTCTTCTCTAGTTGCATCTGCATTCCGAATCGGAGGTAAGTAAGAAAAAATAGCTGAATCTAAAAATAAATTAAGCATATTAAAGATTCAATAAATTATTTTCATTTCAATTCAATAATAAATGCAATATTAAGTGTTGATATCATCATCATCATCATCCCATCATAACTTCGAAAAGTTTGAGGTGTGTGCCTGGGGTTCGAACCCGAGACCTCCGAGATTCTCGACCGCGTGCCTAAACCTCGAAGCCATCACTACTTTCAGTGTGGATATACAAGGTGTTTCTCAGATTGCTAAAGAGATAAAGATCATATTTATCTTCTTGAATCTTACGTTAAAATCAAGCGAACCTCTATTTGTACATTCACATATCAAGACACAAAACAGCCGTAAACCAAATGAGGTGATTCTGATTTCACCGCTATGCACCTGTTTGGAGTAAAAGAGTGACGCTATGTATATGTGCTCAACCACACTTGGAAGATATTGCTCACACCCATTACCGTATGCTGGGGACGCCGGCACTGACATCTCGAATGCCGGACTGTTTTATGACCCTCCGAAGCTGAAAGCACGTGAAGATTAAAGTTTTTAAGATATAGCAAGTGCAGTCAAGAATATATACGTAAAAATTTCCATTCAGATATAAGAGTTTTTTTTTTATCAAAATAATTTAAGTTTATTTGGAAAAAAATGTACGAACCTAATCAGATTCTTTACTGAGTTCGGTGGTGATACATAATAGTATGAGAACCGAACAAACCACATCTAATATTTCCTTTAGCACTTCAGTTTGAAAGTATTTAAGTATAGTAGGAACAATATTTTATTGATTGAATGAAGGAAAATATTAGTACAAAATACTTATTTAACCCATTAACGCCCTCTGTACTAAATAAACGACACCATTTCAAATTAAAAAACAATAGTGTAATATGTATGATTCAGACAAATTAATACTTAAAATAAGTAATAAATAGCGTTAGCTTCTTTGAAAGCATAAAAAAAGTAAAGATAGTAATCGGTTTACCGTTATTTTTTGACATTTTAGTGTGCAAATGTTTTAGCTGCTCAGGTAAGTGAATTATTTTATTTTTTTAAATAGGTTTACGTATGTTTTTCAGAGTGATTATGCATTTTATTATTAGATTATGAGTCTAAGTTGCTGAAATAAATAAAATATATTGAATTCATCATGTATCTTGTGAGTTAGACTACGACTTACCTTGATGTCGTTTTTTTAGTACACTGGGCTTTAGCGTTATATTTTATATAAACGCCGTTGCGGAAGATGAGTGATAATTAGTATGACCTTATTATTTTACCGCCTGGACCTGACGTATTGAAGGACGAAGAAGAAGGTGAAGACGACTTACAAACGTCAGACTCGGAAGATAGTTACAATGAACCTTTATCGAACAAAAGAAGGCGTCCCAATCCAGGTTATATATTACCGACATACTGATATGTATTTGATTTATACTGTGGCAAATCTATGGAGACTACGAAAACACCACTCGGGACTCGAGTGGTCACCTCATTGTTAGATAAAATGCCAGCAGTACCTGCTGACTATACCATATATTTTCATAATTTCTTTTCTAGTTGTGACTTGTTTATCAAACTAAAAGATAGTGGGTTTAGAGCAACGGGAACAATAAGAGACAATCGAACGAAAAAATATCCTCTTATTTCTGTGAAGGACATGAAAAAAAACTGAAAGAGCTCAGTTTGATCATCGGTTTGATACAAAGAACGAAGTTTTGCTTGTCAGGTGGAAAGACAACAGTGTATGCACTATTGGTACGAATTTTGACACACTTGAACCTACCTATAAGAAAAGTCAAACGGTGGTGTTCACAAAGTAGACAGAAGGTTGATGTGAATATTCCACATCTATTTCAAAGCTATATGAAGTGCATGAGCGGCGTCGATATTATGGATGCTTCTATTTCCATGTATCGAGTGAGTTTACGCGGAAAAAAGTGGTGGTAGGCTATTTTCACCTACTTGCTTGATATGTGTGTATCTAACGCTTGGCGTCTGCACAACATGAGCAGCGAAAAACGCTATGACCAGCTGGACTTTCGTCGATACGATGCCAGACATTATCTACAGCGTAACATATGTATCAAAAGTTGTCCATCCGGTACTGAAATAGCAGGACCATGGCCAAAAAAAACAACGGACATAACCCTAAGAAGCTGCCCGAACAATTAAGATGTATTTTGTGTCACACGCGTATAAAATGGCAGTGTAACCAGTGCCAAAAGACATTGTGTATAGACAAAATTTCTTTCACTAAGTATCACGCACAAGCGCCCGCTGTACTATAAAAAGTACGGCTCCAAATATTTATTTTTATTTTTATTTTTTTATTTTCAACATTATAATATGTCTTTATAATCCTTATGTAACCTATTAATAAAGCTATATTACTAAAAATATAACTCGTATTAATTTGGGCGTTAATGGGTTAATTTTAAAATCTAAGTCTATTTCTTTAAAAAAAATAAGCATATCCATAAGATTATATCACGAGTGAACCTTATGCTATTGTATTCGTATGCAGCCAACGTAACGAAACATTGAGTTATGTGCCAACATTATGATCCACTTTTTATTTGTTTTTATTACCTCTAAAAACTGTGCTCGTCTCCCGAACGCGACACAAAGTAAAATGTACGAGACTTGCAACCGTAACTGTTGCACGTACTGCCACAAGTATCTTAGTACGTGTCACTCCAAACATTACGCTGTTTTATTTGTATTTGTTAGTTTGAAGCATACATGAGGTGTTATCATATTATATATTATGTCAGAGAATGAAAAACTTTAATTAAATTTATATGTATCTACACCCATCAACTTCTATCTCATGAGAACGGGCCCTCCTCTGCTACCAAGAAGGGTAGGTCTTAGCTCACCACGCAGCGTGACCAACGTATAATTGGGAGAATACACATGCCTAAAAAAATCCTTCTGGTGAACTTTAACCCGTGCAGGTTGCCTCATGATGTTTTCCTTCGTCGTTAAAAAAAATTATATTCACTGCATTTTATCATGTCTATATGCTTTGCGCAGCGTTATTGAGGGTCAGATATAATCTTAGGTCCTTAGGTGAGACCTTTA
This sequence comes from Hemaris fuciformis, assembly GCA_907164795.1. Taxonomy (NCBI): domain Eukaryota; kingdom Metazoa; phylum Arthropoda; class Insecta; order Lepidoptera; family Sphingidae; genus Hemaris; species Hemaris fuciformis. The sequence goes on from OU015440.1 coordinate 14,451,583, forward strand.
TATTCTATACTAACAAGAGTTAAATATACATATTGGGTTTACAAATTAATTCGGTCCGTTTTTTGTTGTTAAAAATATATCTATTTTTAAATCAAAACAAATTAATAGATTAATCAAAGTATTGTCCAGCGTTTATTACTACTTTATCCCATCTCTCAGGCAATTTTCGAATTCCATCTCGAAAAAATGATTCGTCTTTCGAGGCAATCCAACTTCCGATCCAATTTTCTATTTCTGCAAAAGAAGTGAACTGGTGACCTGCCAAGTCGTGCTGCATCCGTCGGAATAACCAGTAATCCGAAGGAGCAAGGTCCGGAGAATTCGGCGGGTGTGGTAAAATATCCCACTTGAGTGTTTCTAAATATTTTTTGACGACGTTTGCGACATGAGGTCGAGCGTTGTCGAGCAAAAGAATAACTTTATCATGTCTTTGTTCGTATTCCGGCCGCTTTTCACGTAATACACGGCTCAATCGAATTAATTGTAGCCTATACCGATCACCCGTTATAGATTCGCCAGGCTGTAGCAACTCATAGTACACAACACCGTTTTGGTCCCACCAAATACACAGCATGACTTTTGAACTCAAATTTTACTTTGCTGTTGATGTTGAGATCGATGGTAACGATTCACCAGGCTTAGCGTAGTATTTTTTCTTCTTGGGATTATCGTAGAATATCCATTTCTCATCTCCAGTAACAATTCGATGTAAAAAACCCTTTCTTTTTTGCCTTTGAATCAACTGCTCGCAAGTGAAAAATCGCCTTTCAACGTCTCTTGGTTTCAATTCATGAGGAACCCAGTATCCCTGTTTTTGAATCATTCCTATGGACTTTAATCATACAGAAACTGCTTGTTGAGTCACTCCTAAACTATCTGCAAGCTCCTCTTGTGTTTGACTTCGATCTTCATCGAGTAATGCCTCCAATTCTTCGTCCTCGAATTTTTTTGGTTGTTCTTGTCTAGGCTTATCTTCAAAGCTGAAATCACCATCCTTAAAACATCGGAACCATTCCCTACATGATTTATCAGTTGGAGCATTATCACCATAAACTTCCACAAGCATTCGATGCGCTTCCGCTGCACTTTTCTTCCAATTGAAGCAAAAAATTGAAACCTCCCGCAGATGCTGCATAGTTAACACAAAATTTGACATTTTCAAAAAAAAATAAAAACAAGTTCTTTTACGAAATTCCAAGTAATGGGAATGGAATGTTATTGACAGATGTCTAACCTCTCTGAAACCACCGAGATCGACGGTCACAATAAAACATTCATGACAGCCAGAGCCATTTTTTTAAAACGGACCGAACTAATTTGTACACCCAATATATACACTATTTATTTATTTATTTATTTACCCTTTATACAATTAAACACATAATTGTAAAGGTGGACTTAATGCCTAAGGCATTCTCTGCCAGTCGAACCTTGGGTGATGCAGAGATGATGCAAAGTAGGTGTGCAAATAAAATCGTTACCGACAAAAAGTTTGGAAGCACTTTTAATACTCTCAGTTACTTTAATAATAATTAAAGATATAGTATTATTTAATTAGGAATGATTAGGTACTTAATTAAAACAACAATTAAACTATGAAACAAAACCATATGCTTATTACTAAAATAATATCATATTTTATTACAACATCGATAAAATTTGTTATTATCAATTTGCTATTTGTTTTTACAAAAATTATAGGTGCTTCCAAACTTTTTGTCGGTAGTGTACATAACCTCACGCCTACATAATATTCTCCGAAGGGATCGCCACATTTTGCCAGGTAAGTGTCAGTCCCACGTAATAGGGTGTGCTACTGAGAATTTCCTAATGGAAAAACTCAATAACACTTTACCCGACCTGGGAATCGAACTCGTGACGTCTAAATCGCACGACACATACTTATACCGCGGGACCACGAGGCAGTCCTCGACGATTTAAAAAGTAATTTATTAAATTATAATATTGTCAAAAACAGTAATTAAGCATTAATACCGCGTAACTGATACTGCAACAGTTACACCATTAATAAACTCGCGGCTTTACAATTCTTTATACAGTCTTAAAATGTTTTCGGCGTAGATTTCGGCTTTATGCTCAGTACACATTTTATTACAGTTATTCGTGCATTAAAGGATACGTATACTACTTCAGCTCTAAGTGGTTTGCAATTTTCAGGATGTCGCTAAGTGTTTTGCGTTTATATAAATAAGATTCCTTGAAGTTTATTTATTAGCATAATGTGTGAATGTATGTTTCAATATTAAGTGCGTAATAGTAGTTGACATAAAAATAAGAACTGTAAGGTCTGATTGCAACTAATAAAAAAAAGATTAAAAAGGCATCAGAAATCTTAAAATGTGGCAATAATGCACTAAGCAAGTAGCCATAATTGTAAAAAATATATACCAATGAGAAAAAAGCCTTGTATGCCACTGCTTATAAAAATAGATAATTATTCTTTATGTGTAACTAAATAGGACTGCGTCGTTGTACACGTATTAAGTATGCGCCATGCAATCTAGCGTTTCGAGTTTGATATTCAACTTGGGCAGTGTTATTGGAGTTTTTCCGTTAGGAATCTTTTAGTGACACGAAATCTGGATATGTGCCTTCAAAACAGTAATAGGCTCATCCTATTACATGGTAATTAAAAAACAGCTGAAATGCGCCTCTGTCTACGCTTTCGGGAACAGAGGCGTGACAATTTGTGTATATGAACTACGTTGTGTCAATTCCGACAAAACAAAAGTTCAATCACTTTAAAAAGTGCTATTTCGCAGTAACTTCCAACGGTAATAAAAACCTGGGAACATCAGTGTCACTGAAAAATATCGCCGACGTGAAAAAACGACGAACATTACAGACCTTCGGATCGTCTGATTTGACGTGCGATTGGCGACGCGCCGTCACAAAAAATATTGGGCAGCCATTGAGTGTATTGAAAATATTTTTTTTATATAATGTGATACGCTTAAGCTTGACTTTCAACTTGATTGATGTTAAGCAACGGCAAGCGGCAAGTAGGCAAGTGCACCTGCCTAGAAGTAACAGATTCACTAGCGGTTTGAAGACTCCCAATTTATAAATGTTGAAATGGAATAAAAACATTTGAAGGACGTTCGACTTAAAATATATTACGAAAAGGCAAGTTCAACTGGGGTAATACGAGTACTGTCCCACAGACCAACGTAAAGTGCCACTGTTTACGGCAATTGCAATTTGCTGGTCCTCTTTAGGTTTGCAATTAAACAAACAGACCGAGGGAGATAGTTTTTCGGGACGACTCTTGTATTATCTTAATATGTCATTTTAGTTACACTACATAACAATACCTTACAGAACTTCTTATATAAATATAAGCAATATCAGTCTCAGAGCCTCTACAAACAGCGTCCTATTTGCCAACGTGGCTTAAATGCTGCCAGTCTATGCTTTTGGATTGCCAGCGTTATTTTTAGATTGTCGATATGAATTTTGTCGCCATTCGCCACATAGACTTTTTTATTGCAAACCCGCTAATAGGAGCCAAAGCTTAGGGCAGGACGTCTACCGTTTTCACTGATATTGAAAATTATGTAGAATAAAAACAGCCTCCGTGGCGCCGCGGGTTCGATCCTCGCACCGAGATAAATGTTTGTAAAATACAATTGTTTTTTTTGGATCTATTTATTGTGAAACCTAAAATTCTAGTAGATTCTGATGATGACACAAAACTTATAACTTAGTGTAAGGTCGAAACTATGTATGACTGATGTTGTTTTTCTTTACTTAATAAATTCCAAGTTACCAAGCAACGATATTAATGTAATCAATATCTTAGGTGTTTCTCTCTTTCTTTGCTATCATTTCATATTCGTCATCAGCCCAAATACGTCCCACTGCTGAGCACGGGCCTCCTCTACAACTGAGAGGGTTTAGGCCTTAGTCCACCACGCTGGCCTAGTGCGGGTTGGCGGACTACACACCTAAGAAATTCCTAAGAACTTTTTAGGTGTGCAGGTTTTATCACGATGTTTTTCCTTCACCGTTAAAGCAAGTGACAATTCATTGTGAATACACACATTACTTCGAAGTCAGAGGTGTGTGCCTGGGGTTTGAACCTGTGACCGCCGAAATTCTCGACCGCGCGCCTAAACCTTGAGGCTATCACTGCTTTTCATATTGCTTGCTATATAATATTTTAAAGAACCCTCGATAAAAACTAGACTAAATAAAAACATGATTAGCTCATTGCACGTTAGGGCGCACTTCGTTGCTTACAAAAATGTTGTGGAATAATTTTCATACATTTTGAATGAGGCGGGCTGGTCTACCGAGTGCATTTTTGCACCAGTTGTTAAGCCACGTACACACTGAATAGCTGCTGACGTCAGCTGACTGAAAAACGCTTACACAGTTCAGTATTAATTATTAAGTGAAATCCATATCATCATCAGCTCATATACGTCCTACTGGACACTGGTCCACTACCATTCAGAGGGTTTAGGCCTTAGTCCACCACGCTGGCCTAGTGCGGGTTGGTAGACTTATGTATCATGATTACTTGCAACAATTCGAATGGCAACTCATCAGAGATTTTACAGGGACACCTCTGATCTGTCTATCTTTTGTTGATAACTTTGCCATTTAGGTAGTTTTTCAGTCACACTATATAGTCATGGGCACATATTATAACAAATTGCTGTGTCATCAAGATAGAATACAGCCCTATATAAATTAATGTATATTCTGCATATTGTTCACATAGTTCCGTCCGCCTCCTCATAACCGGATGTAATAAACTATATAAACGATTTGAATCTGTGGCGCTAACATTGGCTGACGACCTTGCACACGCGGTAGTCAGTCGTTCACATTTACCTGTGTTTATGTTAGACATGTTAAACAACATTCAACGAAATAAAGAAGTGAATTATTTGGAAACGACATATTATTAAATATTAATGTATCTATGTACAATGAACATATATTAAGGAAGTACGTCTGTAGGTGAAGACGGTTAGTGATTTTTTTTTTATTTTTATCCAATTTCCATCAGCAGTGACTAAGAATTTCGTAATGGCAAAAGTTGGGTTTTGAAGTGTTTTTGGAATATTTTTCCCGGCCCTAGCATTAAAGCTGGAACCTCTATAATCTAAATCGTATGGCACTCACTTGTGTCGTAGGAGTACCGGGGCAGTCATAAGCAGTAGTAATGAGTGTATTAATGAGTATAAGTTACCATTTCACGGTTTACCTCCATAGCCTGTCTTGATTATCATATGTATCAGTGGCGGTACTTCCATAGAAGCCCAAAAGCGGTCATTGTTTTATGTCTAGTTTATAATTGTTTATGATGTGGTCAGTATATTCTCATTTATATGTCAAATTGCCTCTGTCAAAGTTTAAAAATTATTCGAAATTTTGTAAGGCAAGCTGGGCTTTTGGGCTTCTATGAAAGTACCGCCACTGATATGTATAGATATAGTTACACTATAGTGCCCCGTAGTCTGTATAAGTATGTGCTATGCGATCTAAATCCCGGGTCGGGAAGTGTTAGTTGAGAAGAAACCACATTTCACGTAATGTTGGTGCAGAAATGCACCTCTGCCTGTCTTTTCAGGAATACAGACGTGAGTCTATGTATGCATGCATAGATATTGTTTCACTACCCGCAACAATGAGAAAAAACTACAATTACCATCATATTTCGCCACCGAAAATTTACTGCAAGAAGTTATTTACTTTAATTCTAACTCCACAGACCTAGCGAACTCTAACAGGAAATAACATCAAACTAAACCGTTGTGACGCTGACGTCAGTACACGACCAATGCGCACACAACCTAATAACAGCCACTTGGACTTTACACTCAACACTGAGTCGTAATGACACTGCACCAAAAACTGAAGGCGTAAATTCGGCGCAGTGGTTTTAAAGCCACAGTTAAAGCCCACCACTCCACACTGAAACAAAGATGGCTTTATTATTCCTCCGTACTGAGTGTGTACGTTTCGGATTAAATTTCCAGTTTTATCACCTCTGCTTTCGTTTACTTTGGGGACGGGAGCAACAAATGCCAGGTCGTGTCGTTGAATAACCCGAAACTTAGTAGTTTCTGCATTGAATTACGACGTCTGTGAAAAAAGTTAGATTGGCTTTTCTGTCGCGATTTCGTAGAACTTAGCTTGTATATAGTCTTTATAGAGTGTTTTACTTAGTATAATGTGGAGAAATCTTAGTTACTGCCTCGTGGTCTCGCGGTACTAGTATGTGCCGTGCGATCCTGGGTTCGATTCCTGGGGCGGGCAAAGTGTTATTGGGTTTTCCATTAGGAAATTCACAATAGCAGACCGGAGTCTGGAAATGTGCCCGAGAAACGGCAATAGGCTCGCCCCCTATTACGTGGGACTGATACATACGTGGCGAAATGTGGGTGCAGTAATGCACCTCTGCCTACCCTTTCGGGGAATACAGGCGTGAGATTATGTATCTTAGTTATGGAAGATCGATTGATAAGGGTGTTATGAGTCACTTTGCAACAAAGCAGTCAATATTTCTGGCCAACATTAAATCTTTTACAGAAACTTTGAACGCAAACCACATAAAATCGAAATCATAATTTTACATCCATAATTAGTACTGAGTATCGATAAGTTAACACGAAATATAAAATACGAAACTCGACACAGCGGAAAACAATTCGAGGGCGCAAACTTTACCGGCTCGGTGGGCCTTTATTATGTGTGATATCGAGTGCCGACGAGCCACGATCTAAGTATATAATCTTGTATATGCAAATCCCAATACCCTTAAAGAATTCTCACCCGGTCACGCAACGCGGGTTGTAAAGGGCAGAATTCCCGTAGACACAGCCGAATAAAATATATTCATATGAAGTTTTTTTATCCGTTTTCAAATAAGGATTTTTTTCACCTATCCGGGATCCGTTTTATTATTCCGCCGGAGTGGGCACGCAACGATTGTAACGTGGCGCTTGCAGATAATACCTCTAAGTATCTGAAAATGATTTATGTTACGCGTGAATTTTTGTTACACTTGCAAGTCACGGCGCGTGAAATTCATTGGTATGGATTTTTTGCGTTGCTGTGATTCCGTGTGGTATGGCTTTGATAATTTTGATGGTATTTAGGCATCGTTGAGTATGGTTCGTTTGTTTAAAAAAAATGGTTGCTAGGTTATCTGTATTATGTGTCTATTCATAGGTGGTCACAGGGTTTTTGGCTGTAGGAAACCATCGCAATGAAATCTGCACCCAAAATAGTTTTATAGGATTCAATTTAAATGTAACACCCCACATTAGGTCGACTAAATAGTAACTCGATTTATCCATACACGTCCTGTACTATTCACGACGCTTAACAGTTCGAAATTTTGTGTAATAACTAATAAATAAGCCATCTTCTTCCACTAAGGAGGTAAAATATGATGTAATATTTTTTCTTCAGAATATGGGCGCACATGCAAGGACATAGGCTGTCTGAACAGCGAAGTGTGCGTTCTCGCCGAAGACCCGTGCTCGTTCGGACACACGTCCAACTGCGGCACCTACCCCACATGCAAGAAGAAGTCTCAAGTTGAAGGTAAGAATACTAAAGTTCAGTAAAAGACAAACTGTGATTGCAAATATGCACGACTACGAAGACGAAAAGAATACTAATCAATAGTAAAGTTCCTTAAAAGTATATTTATCGTACGCTAGGAATGTTGTACCTTTTTGGACAACGTATGTGTAAATTAAAATTAGATTTTCTGTTACCAGCCTCGGTGGTGTAGATATAAAATGGTTTTAAAACGACTTTTTGAAGTATCGAGATTGAGGTGTTGCTACACCAATATTTCCACTAAGAAAAAGTATAGCTCAATGAAATACAAGACTTATGGCCGAATACTGAAACGCTACTTAAACTGAGGGTGACTTATATTTAAGTGGCTGTTATAATTTAAGCGGTATATACTTAAAAAATGACATGTAAAAGAACTTTTTGTGGTAATGTTGCCATTTATGGAATTTAAGTGGGCATTAGTTAATCACAGTCTTAAAACCGATAAATGATGTTTCAGTATACCGCTTAAATTATAACAGCCACTTAAATATAAGTCGCCCTCAGATTAAGTAGCGTTTCAGTATTCGGCCATTAGCCATGTTTAATTAGCCAAGAAAGGCGATATATCGTTTTCAAAAGCAACCGGATAAAAAAAAGAATTTGTCTAAGTCCAATATACTACTAATTCACTTTCCGCAGCCTCCACCCATCCGCACCACAAAAACTATCAATGCTATAACGATAATACGTTTTGAAGCGGCAATAGTTTAACATTGACGATTCAAAAGAACTTGTAAAAATCTATTTCAATAAAGATAATTTGACTTTGACTTTGCTATAAGTGCTAGTAATACCTGTATCCTGCTTTCAGGGTCACATTCGCAGCCAGCCGAGCCGCCGAAGCCCACAATACCCAAACCCCACCCACCGTCCAGTGACGACGTCCCCAGCTATAAGCCTCCTGAACCTCCCACTGGTGGAGTTTCCTTCGGTGGCAACACTTACGGCGGCAGTACTGGTGGAAACTCGCCTTATGGAGGTGGTTCAGGCGGGAACTCGCCTTATGGAGGCAGTCCATACGGTGGCAGCAGTAATACAGGAGGGGGCTCACCATACGGCGGAGGATCGCCTTATGGGGGAAGCTCGCCTTATGGGGGAAGCTCGCCTTATGGTGGAAGCTCGCCGTATGGAGGAAATTCGCCTTATGGAGGAAATTCGCCTCATGGAGGACAATCGCCTTATGGGGGAAGCTCGCCTTATGGAGGCAATTCTCCCTACGGCGGAGGTTCCCATAGCGGAGGAAATTCACCGTACGGAGGCAGTGGGGGCCAGAGCCCTTATGGAGGTAATTCTCCCTATGGTGGCGGGTCCAAACCATACGGTTCAAGCTCTGGCTCAGGCGGTAAAAGTCCCCTCGACAGCATTCTGAACACGCTCAGCAACTACGCTGGCGGTGGTGGCAGTACCGGTAGTACCGGCGGTGCAGGATCAACCGGCACCAACGGCCTCGGAAACATCTTCGGCAACCTCCTCAGCAACCTGTCCAAGACCGGTTTGACCAACTTCGTCAACACTCGACCCATAATGGAGAACCCCAATTATTCCTCATACAGCTCGAATTCCAGATCTAACCCCCAAAATTATCCATCAGGACAACAAAGTTACCATACGCCGGATCAGAACAAGAAGTACGGACAGAGTAATGCACATTATAACGGTGCCACACGAAAGCCCTCCTACGGATGGAACGTTAGGTAAATAGATAGATGTCTTGTTGGAAGTGGCTTGGCTAGTAATTTTCCTTTGCTATACACCGCTAGTACTAAGAATAGCATGCACTAACATGACTGAATATACGTAGCTTATTGACGCCTCTTATACTTTGGCTGGCGGTTGGATAGTGTCCACCCGGATAGCGAACATCGTAAAACCCGCCATAATGACGCAAATGTGTCGAGTTTCGGGCTCAGCCTGTGTATATCCGGCTTAAGTCGCCATAATTGTGTCGACTTTTGACAGATATTACTAATGGTGTCTTGCCATTAGGTGCCAGTGCGGTCACTTTGCCGAGTCTAAAAAAAAATTAACGTTCCTACTATACTACAGGAATATAATACTCTTGAAATAAAAGACAATATAATAAATCAATAAACTGTGATTATTTTATTATGTTTTGCAATTTCATGCCATTTTGTAATGTTTTATTAGTATTTTAAGCAAATATTAACCTTAATGTGTAGGTTTTCAGTTTCGATGTTTTTTAGACTTAATTTTGTACTGTACCACAGTTACAGCAAAAATGTACAGTGTGAAGGTACCAGTATAAGATCCAAATGTAAATTTAATGTGAATCTCAAAATATTTTTATTTTTTGGTGTTTGGTTATTACTCATTTATTGGACGAAGACTTCTAAGCTGATTATTATTATTTATAATACTCTTTTTTTCTTCTGGTTTGGATTTCTTTCACTTGTATTTATAATTGATTCCTACCACCCTAGTGTTAATGTTTTTTTTAACTATACTTATTCTGTTATTTAAGTATTTTTGGTTGCAAAAGTGTCTTGAATATTTAAATCAGTCGATTGGTCTATTAATACTGGGATGGTAAATTTAAATTTCTGTTAATAAAATCTTATTTGGCACAAGGTAACAAACCTTATTAACAAATCACAAAATGTAATATAATCTAATTTTTCTTTGCATGTAAATAAAAAAAAATGACAATTATACAATAATTATAAACGTTTCACAAACACCATTTGTCACAAAAGCTAGTGAATAGTCCAGTATACAAATGTAACAATACCTAGACATTATGTATAATGGAATCTAGACATTAATATGCTGGACATTCCACATGTATCGCTTAGCAATAATTACTGCTGATTGCAATCATGCTATGTAAACAAATATAGATAAAGAATATGGATTGAACACTACAAAAAAATAGAGAACAAAAAAGCGGTTGAGCCGTCATTCATCCTCTCTTTTCTATTTAATTATTTTACGCCAAACTGTTGCGATCTGCCAACTTATGCTTAATATAAGTAGTTTTTCTTCACTTGAAGCAAATATTTTCAAAAAATAAGTTTTGAAACTTGCTCGCAGTCTTATTTTTAAAGCTCGCTTTTCGGTTCGCTTAGGCTATCAAGTTATTTAGCTTATGCTATTTCAAGCCATATAAAAGTCAAAGCTCTAGAAAGAGATGACTAATGACAATCGCTTTTTCTCGCTCACACTATGATCGGTATTTAGAGCTGAATACGAATCTTTCAGTCCATTATCTTTATCTATAGGTTAGAAACAATAAAACCAGTTTCTGAAAGAATTATCAACAAAAAATGATCTAATCTTCGGTAAATTGTTGTTTAACTTCCACTGCGACTTTTCATTAAAAAATCATGTCAATTGTTATTGTGATAGGCCAAACCCTAAAGAAGATTAGTTGGTTTATACGTTGGTAAATATTTTAGAGACTCTTAGGCAATCTACTCGCCTAAGCATTTGTATATGAATCAACATTCATGTTAATGTTAAACAATTGTCGGATCTTTTTGGCTTATTAGTAGCATATATTGTATAGTTTTTATTGGTGGCAACACTAGTGATTTTCCTACAATAGAATTATCTCGACCAAAATGGTATTATCACCATCATCATCAGCCCATACGCCCCAGTGCTGGGCACGGGCCTCCTCTACATCTGAGAGGGTTTAGGCCTTAGTCCACCACGCTAGCCTAATGCGGGTTGGCGGACTTTATTAGAAGATAAATAATATAATACCTTGCTCAACGAAAAAGATCCTCCGAACTTTAAACGATCCTTCATAATAAGCAACAAAATCCAATAATTGTTTATATTAAAGCACTAATACTCACTGTAATACATCCAAATGTATATTTTTAGATGCATTTTTTAATGTTGTAATGTTCTCATTTCAGTGTGGCATTGGTCTTGACGTACCTGACACATCAATACATGCTGAGTGTATCGCGTACATAATTGTAAGAATTATTAACAATGGTGTTATTTATATTTTGTGTTAATGAATGTATAGTTTATTATTAACGTGAATTTTTATTTAACGGATATTTTTTTAACTCCTTCGATCTCTATGACGATCCAGTTTACTTCGTTATTTCCGTGCTTTATTCTGATTCTATACTAGTGTCAGTCCACGGCGTTCTCTACCAATCAGTTTGTAAACCTAATAAAAATTTAGGTACATATATACAGGGTGTATTCAGACCGTAATCGGAAACTAAGGCAGGTTATAGCTACGGTGATAACAAACCCATTGGCGTAAAAAAACCGACAGAAATAAAATAAATTGACGTTTTCCTAACAATCATAGATATTGAATGGATGTTGTTGTAAGGAAAACTTTAATTTTTTGTCGGTTTTTTTTAAATGTCACGGTGTATGTAATCAGCGCAGCTATTATCTGCCTTAGTTTCCGATCACAGTCTGAATACACTCTGTATAAAACAAATAAAACACAGTTACTAATTGTACATGTTTATTCATAATCAAAGAGAAACAGCGCGGACTAGAATCGGATGTACAAACAAATTATTCTCAAGTTACTACAACAAAATAAAATCTCTTTCAAAATACCAAAATTCATAATTTCGAGTGGTGAACACCTAGATATATAAATCATAATCACAATTTCAATGGTCACTAATAAGTAATTGACTATGACAATTTACATATAATATCAAAATGGAATATGTCTTAATTCTAATTTACCCCTTCCGTATCGAACCCTTAAATCTACCAAAAATAGCTACAATTAACCATCATAATTAGAAAAAAATAACGTCACAGAATATAAATTTATCTAGTGGCAATCTAAAGTAATTTTGATGTACAGTGTCATCAATAAATATCAAAAACTGGAATATGTACTCAGAAAATTTTTATTTGGTCCATTACAATTATGAAACTTTGATTACAGTGCCCTCAATTATTAAAAATCAACACAACATTCATGGGTCACTTCCAAATGACTTCGAATAAAAATATATACATAATATAAATTTTTTTTCAAAAGCTGGATATTATTTTAATTGAGATCTTTTTAAAAAGTAAAATTGAACTAAAGGACATGGGTTTTCACTTTTCACTAACCATAGAAACCAAGAAATTTACACTAAAAATTATTCTACACACCAAAAATATAAATAAATACACCCAACAGTCATGAGGGCGCCATGGAGGATATGAGGTCTATTTAGACACTTTTCTCCTTGAGAACATAAAAAGTATTTTGCTAGGATTATAGACCCTATAAAAACAGCTATTACTTCTTTCATATATAGTTAACAAATAAATAAATCATAAAAAAGGGATTATTTTACCAATAAATTAAACTAAATGAGCAATTGATTGAATCACTTGAATCAATTATTAATATTGGTCACACCTTAATCACCATGATCAACCTAGCAGAATATCATAAACTATGAATTACAAATGTCTAAGAAAAATCTCACTAATATATAAAACATTCATCATCATTGCCTTGCCCTGCTCCCAATTTCATTTGGGGTCGGCGCAGTATGTTTTATCCTTCCAAACATCCCTATCAGCCGTCATGTCTTCATTCACCCCTTTTTCTTTCATATCTTCAGTCACGCACTCCATCCATCTTTTCTTTGGCCTTCCTCTGCTCGCCCATCCATCAACTTTCATATCCATCACCTTTCTTCCTACGTATGATTCATCCCTCCTCATAACATGCCCATACCACGACAGACGGTTTCCTTTCAGCTTTTCTATCAGAGGAGCTACTTTCAGGCTTCCTCTAACATATTCATTCCTCACTCTGTCAAACCGTGTTACACCACACATCCATCGCAACATTCGCATTTCCGCTGCATGCAGTCGTCTTTCGTCCGTCTTCTTCGTAGCCCAATATATAAAACATTGTTATCACTTATTCTTGTCTTCAACTGGCATGTCGGTGGTCTTCACCTTCTTCACTTTATGTATTTGATTCAGAAGCAAGCCAAGTACGAGGAAAGCTAACCACACTCCATACCAGTAATGGTACACTGAGGAATAGTATATCCATATGCGGTCAAAAGTTAATAGCAGGAAGGCAGCAGCTTGATATGACTCTGAATGTGACCTCAGGAACCACATTATGAATCCTATTATCTTCTTTTTCTGAAAATAAAAATGATATTAAATAAGACCCCAAAACAATCAAACTGAACTATTTGATCGTCTTATAACAGTAGAAGACGTTACATCTCCTGTAGCACAGTTTTTTAAACATTCATTGGTATGATATTTATTTCAAGATTTAGGTGTTTCAATATTTGTGATACCGCAAAGTATCGCGTAGTTGCTAATACCCATACAACAACATTTGTATCTTAATCTGGGCTTAGAATTGTATGAGACTGTTGCATGTATTTATTAATTATTAATTTTACACATACATACATACATAAACTCACGCCTGTATTCCCCGAAGAGATAGGCAGAGGTGCATTTCTGCACCCACATTTCGCCAAGTATGTATCAGTCCCACGTAATAGGGGGCGAACCTTTTGCCGTTTTTCGGGCACATTTCCAGACTCCGTGCTGTTACCGAGAATTTCCTAATGGAAAAACCCAATAACACTTTGCCCGACCCGGGAATCGAACCTAGGACCTCTAGATCGCACGGCACATACTTGTACCGCGAGACCACGAGGCAGTCAGTTAATTTTACATTATTTTTAAATACCTAGGCAGGCAACACTGACTGAGTTAACTGCCTAAAAAAAGTGGCTTATAATTGTAGAATTCTCATAATCTAATTACTATCATAGAAATAACAGTTTATAATATACTCACCGTGCCGGTAGCATGTTTGTAATACAGTTTGTAGTAAATGTCCTCGGCCATCAAGTAGAACGGACAGAAGTATATGCAGAAGAAATAGCCGGCGTGGAACCCATGCCAGATCACTGACACGAACAGCGCTGCATGAACTCTGGAAAAAAAATCAATATCTCGTGTTACAAAACAAAGAAATTCTAAATCTCTATGCAATAGAACAAAAATACTGTTATTAAATTTTCGAAGAGGCATCTCACACTAGACAGAGCCTGTAATGTGAGATGTTCTTTAGTTAGTCGCTTACAAAGTAATACTACCTCCAGTTTAATTTACATACAGTTTTAAATTAAATAAAAAACACATTGAAGCTTATGTACTAGTATAAAATTTGATAATACTTATTTACTAGTATAAAATTTGATTTTTGTTCGAAACGTTATAAGAGACTTTCTATAAAAAACCACATACTAAGCCGTAGTCAGTATTTGTTCGATAGTCTTACAAGCTACAATCGCAAGCCTGAAAGAGATTCTCTTACAATATTTTCGGAATATTCAACTACCTACATTGTGTTTTCATATCAAATTAATAGTGTCGAATTTGGATTACCGATATCTCACTAACGCTCAGCTACTTGGGGAGGCCTTCGTTCAGCAGTGGACGGCGATAGGCTGAGAATATAACACAAACCTATTGGAAAAGAAGAGAAGCAATGAATAAATTGCGATAATATCCCAATACTCACTTCAAAGGCTTGATAGGGAATCTCTTGTACACGACCACGGCGACCCAGTACTGCACAGCCTTGTTCCAAACCTTCATGGAGTCCCGGAGCGTGACGACGGTCTCGCAGCCCCACACGTCCATCGACTCCACCGTGGTGAAGTCGTACAGCGCGTGCTTAGCCTCCTCTTCAGACCTGAAGGACAATCCACAGTTAAATTAGCTGATATCGTAATTCTGAAAATCTGATATTTGTGGTGTGGCCCCCGGCCACATTATAACACGGTACGCGCATCCACGCACAGCGATCGGGTCGGAACCGGTTACCCTTCGCGCCTTCGGGGACGCTCGTGCATCATCGTGCGCATGCGCACGCGCGCTGCGTACCTGCGCCAATCACCGAGCGACCCCACCGACGGCCGGACCCTAGCCGCCGCGTGCGTTTGACCTTAGTCCGCCTTTGGCTACCTTAGCGCGCACCTCGATAACTCTCCTTACCTCTCTCCGTACCTGTTCCGCGAATTCACGTTCGCCCGGTACTTATATCGTATTTGTGCAACCTCAGATTGTACCTGCACTGTCCGCACTATTAGTAAATAGCAACAATAAATATTATAAATTAGTGGACCTTGTATTCGTCATTGCGGTGACACCTCATCGCCACCTACACACTCCCAAAGTGGATCACATTTGTGTCGGTGTGGGGTTTTCTCGCGCGGTCACTCGTTTCACAAGCTAGTTTCTAGCCAACTTCGCCATTGGCCAGTCAAAATAAGAATTTTCATGAAAAGGTTTTTTTGTGATATGCTAAAAAAACTCTTTACAAAAGAGTAAAAATACTCTTTACAAATATAGCTCTATATTAACTAGCTTATGCAAAGTTTTACGACGCGATTTCATTGCCAAGACATTTCCGTTTATTTACTTCAATTTCATGTTTATTCCTTCCATTAAAAGTTTTATCTGAACACGAATTGTATTAACTAAGCTGTTCATTTTTATATTATTTTTACTCACATTTGCTTCAGCTTCAAGTACCCAACAGAGGGTCCGTGTCCCGTTTTGTTCTTTCCCTCGACTGGATAAGCACCCAGACCCGCTGAGGTGCAGACCATCTCCGCCAGCGTCATTCCGGAGTAGATGCGCTGGCGGAACGCGGCGAACAACGCCCATGGGTACAGCATGCGGTAGAGGAAATGTCTGCTGTTGTGTTCTTCTGTCAGGACGTACTGAAAAGGAAAATTTGATTCTAATAGTATTGAAGGAATATGGCCTCCTATTACGTGGAATTGAAACACAGCCAGCGATATAAAACATCGGAGGAAACGTGCACATCTAAAAACTCTTAGATATTTCTTAGGTTTGTAGTCCGCCAACCCGCACTAGGCCATCGTTGTGGACTAAGGCCTAAGCCCTCTCAGTTGTAGAGGAGGCCCGTGCCCAGCAGTGGGACGTATATGGGCTGATAATGAATGAATGAATGAACGAAAGCTGGTATTTAATAGAATAGTATCTAGATTTAGTATCATCCGTTAGTGATACAGTTTATTCACCCTATCATAAGACTGAGCAGTTGTCTCATATTTAACTTTATATCTAGAGTGTTTATTTTTTCAAACGCGTCGATTTCGAAAATTGGCTGGATTTGTTATTTTTTTTTTGTATCTTATAGCTTATTTCTTCACTAACATCACGATATGACCCATTGGTAGTAATTACCATTAAATAAAGATAAGTAGAATTTTTGAATTACAATTTAAATAACAATTAATCAATATATTGGTGGAAAATGAAGGAATATATTAATAGAGGATAAGAAATAGAGGGCCTAGGCTAGGGATGGGCGTTGATTCAACGAACTAGTTGAATCAATTGTTGACGATGAAGAAACGAACGAACGGTTGGTGGGTTGTGAAAAAACTAGTTGAATTCGTAGGGCTTGTTCGACCATTTATCTAGCTAGGGTAACTAAATTCCTTAAAAAAAATCAAGAGCTGCTCATTTGCTAACATTATTAACTAGTTGACGAATTCAACTATTTTTTAACTAGTTAGGTAACCAACGCAAAAAAATGGTTACGTTTCGTTGATGCTAAAAACGTCAACGACCCACTGACGCACTGACGATGGCCTGATAGTTACGTCACAAAATTAAAAACCTAATATATTATGAAGGGACAAATTACTACATAAACATTTCCCTCGTCCTTGATTTGCGTGGGTCAGTGGCATTATTGCTTCACTTTACACACGTGTAGGTTTCAAGGTTTATAATATACTATAATGTTAAGTTCTTTTCTTATCTATACGATAACTATTACTTTTCGAAAAGTAACTTTTTCGATACTTATTGGAAATCAAAGAGTTGTCCATTTTAATATTTAAGTCCACAAGTTAAAGGTGTGTTGCCAGTATTCCAAATGTACTACATTCCGGAGAGATAGAATCAAGAAATAGTGGGTCGCAACCAACTTAAATTCAATTCACAAACGTTCCAAAAGAAGTAAGTTTTCGAAATAGGATCAAGGAATAGTGAGTGGGTCGCAACCAACTTAAATTTAATTCACAAACCAGAAATGCTATTGGTTCACGCCGGTTTCCGTCATTTACTGTACCTAAAGATGCTTAGCAAATAACAATACAATGGAACACGTCACAATTAATATCTTATAAAAAAAATATAATTTCGTATACGTGGTTATTTCGTGTGAATCATTTTTTGTATGGAATAGGAAGTTTTTTTTTTACGAAGGCCGCAGGTTCGGTTGGTTCGATCCCTGCACCAATATTAATAATATAGTTATGTCTGGATTGTTGTGAAATTGTATAGCACATAGGATCAAGATGTATTACAACAAGGTGTATGGTATTTCATGTTCAAAACTTATAAAACATTTGTCCCACAAGTGGTGTCAACTTATACAATCATTAATTCATAATTATTATTTTTTAAATACTTATTCTGATACAATATAACTTACACTCCAATCTTATCAGCCTTGATATGACATTGACCTTTGGTAGAATAATGGTTTTGTCATACGTAAGAAATTGTGAATATCTCAGGTATACTATAGGCTTCCTAATGTTTTTCATTATTGACTCCTAGTTTAAGTGTCACAGCAGAAACACACATTATCCAAAAGCCCTTTTCACACTTTCTTAACACAGTCTATATATTACTAATAACAACTTCTATTAAAAAAATACCATTGTATCAAAAAATTAAGTTACACACTTACTTCTAGAGGCCAAATGCTACTGAACGCCAGGTATAAAGATATATACACTGGCACAGTCCTCAAAGTGTTTATTGTGGCTCCAAAGCAATCTGCATACTTGCTGAATGGCAGGTGAAAGTAATCATCAAATGTTCTGTACCTGTAATATGGACCTGAAAACATAAATTATAAAACAGGTTTGTAGTGGCATGTATCTAATTTATTTTGTTGTCTCTTGCCTCTGTAATTATTTTTTTAATTAATCAATTGATATTGGTTTAAATTTTTTTTTACTAGTTACTGCTTTTCATAGAAGTTAACCCATAATACAATATACATAAGGTCTAACTGTAACCAGTTAAATATATTATTATCATTTAAGTAATCTGGCATGAAATATTGGAAATTATTTCTCATTGATACATGCTCTTTTTATATAACCTTGTACACTTAAGACTACCTATATTTCTCTTCCTACATCTCCATTCTTGGTTGTCTGTAAGAGATTGCCTTTTGTACTAATTTAAAAAAAATATTTTTCATAAATAAATAATCTGAATTTGGACACTAAAGTCAGGCAGAATGTTTTCATTCAAATTATTATCTATAATTTTTATTCCTTACCTGTAAGTAGTCCAACATAATTAAATGAATAATGAAAGAGATCAAATATATCAGGGTTAATTAGCTCAACAAAATCTTCATCTCTATCTTTCTTTTCTTTTGTTTCTTCATTCTTTTTGTCACTTCTCATTGCCAACCATGAGCCATTCATCTCAAAAGCTACCCCAACCACACGGAGCACTATTATCATCTCTATAAGATTAGTTTGGCCTGAGGAGAGGGGAAGTCCAAACTTATCAGCTAGTCGGAAGAAGAATAGGTATCCAAACATTAGGAAGAATGTTACTATGTGGCAGTATCTGAAACAAACATTTATTTCATAACATACATAATCTCACACCTGTATTCCCCAGAGGGGTAGGCAGAGATGCATTTCTGCACCCACATTTCGCACTTATATTTCATAAGTAGTAAGTATATAATAAATAATACACCCAGCAGTCATATACATAGATCTGGCCTCACACTAAGATACAAGTCTTGTGTTTGAGGTATCAGAAACTATGAGAGACTTTTCAGTCTCACAATCTAGACTCAAAACAATTATTTTTATATGCAACCATTTGTCTTGGTGCAGGGATCAAACCTGCAGCCTCTGGTTTCGCAAACTGGTGAATAACAAACTGAGCCATTGGGCTGTAAATTAAAATAGTAACTAATAAACTTATCTTTAATTTAAGTAACTAATAAACTAATTTTTATTTTAGTTTTGGAATATATTTTTGATTGTGATCGAAATGAGCTCCATAGATTCTTAAACTTTTGAATTCATAATTGTAGATCATAGCATTTTGTATGCTCACAACTATAATTATTTTTTTTATGGGAAAGGAGGCAAACAAGCTAACGAGCCACCTGATATTTGTCTGGGGTGGTATCACTGTCTCACAGGAAACAGTTCGGTATGTGAGATTGCCGGTGGCCCAACTCCCCTCCCCTCCCTTAGTTAATAGTTATGACTGCGGTATACAAGATAACTTTAAGTATTTAGGATTGCCTGACATTTTATGAATTGCTTACAAAAATATTTATGTTATAGTTTTATAATCCACTTACTGGTGACAATTATAGAGTTATGAAATTATTTATAACATGAATATTACTTATTAGATATAATTTAAATTCTCAAGTTATGATAGTGCTAATGGTAGTTATTATAAACACTTACCTAATTGAAGCTATCTTTATTGCTAATACACCAAGAATAGCAGATAAAATAGGATGAATTGCACTGTATCCCGACACAACTATTATCAACAACAGACCAAAGAGTGTTCCGGCCCATTTTTTAGTTTGTACGCTTTTTATACGTCTATAGTAAGGCCCAATTGATATACTTATCAATAACAACGACAAGTATATTAAATCGTTTTTATTTTTAGCCAAAAAAGCCAACATTTTGTATGAAATATTTTAAAAATACGACATAAAGTATTACGGCCCAGCCGCTAAACGAACAGATTATTGTTCTATCTATGAGTGGCACTGATGACTGATGAGTGATGACTGTCACTTAGGGATGATCGATATTCATCGATGTTGAAGAAACATCGATGTTTAGCTGAAAAACATCGATGTTTTAACATCGATGTTTCGACTTCGATATCATCGATATATCGATGTTATAAGAATAAAACATCGAAACGACGAAACGTCAATTATTCTTTAGGGCGCCATCTAGTGTTCGCAAGACAAGCCGTACGAATAGTTATTTCTTTGCATTTCTCAAAGAAAAAAACAAACTGATAACTAAATACATTAGCAATAACATTAAAATATATCAATTCAACTGCGAGTGCGAGACAACATTTAACATTATCCTTTTTTTTGTGTCTGTCAACGCGCGCGTATTCTTAAGTTCTTGAGTACGTACACAATTCATACCGATATATCGATACTTTTTAGTAAAAATATAAATATAGATAGATATTTTCAAATAATATATTTACTTTATTGCATTTTCCGACATCCCTACCAAAAACATCGATGTTTTAAGACATCGATGTTTTTCAATCGATGTTTATCGTACATCGATACTTCTGGTTCGATGTTAACATCGATGTCAACATCGATGTTTTTCTAACATCGATCATCCCTGTCACTGACAGTGGCAGCCGCAGAAGGCAGTGTTACCAACTTCCAAAAATATTTATCCCTAAAGGTAAAGTAAAAAACCCCTAAAATCGCCACAATTATTTGAAAGCCTCCCTAAAAAAATAATATTCCAATACGAATCGTTTTTATACCACACATTTGTTTTAGGCATTCTAATTCTAATTAATTAGATAGGTAATGACCTATCTAAACGCGGCGCGTAAAGCCGATGTCGTAGGTTCGAATCCTACTCGTATCGTAATTTTTCAACTGTTTGCATTTTCCTAATTATACATACATACATACATAAACTCACGCCTGTATTCTCCGAAGGGGTAGGCAGAGGTGCATTTCTGCACCCACATTTCGCCAGGTATGTATCAGTCCCACGTAATAGGGGGCGAGCCTATTGCCGCTTTTCGGGCACATTTCCAGACTCCGTGCTGTTACTGAGAATTCCCTAATGGAAAAACCCAATAACACTTTGCCCGACCCGGGAATCGAACCCAGGACCTCTAGATCGCACGGCACATACTTGTACCGCGAGACCACGAGGCAGTCTCCTAATTATCTAAATAATATTTTGTAATAAATAATTAGTTAAAAATAAATAATATTCTGCAGTATCGTTTAATACTCTTTATTTATAAAATACTTAATACGTCAAATATAATTTCATTTCTTTCTAGTTTTGATTTTTGAAAATCCTTCATGTAGACATTAAATAAACCTTAGCATTTTTAGGAATGGATAAATCCCTAAAAATATAAAACCCCTAAAAAAATCCCGTTCCGTTTATATTCATGTGCCACTGCTGGGTACGTGCTTCCTCTAGTCTACGACTTTAATGCGGAATGGTGAAATACACACTTAAGTAAATCCTAAGAATTTTTAGGTGTGCAGGTTTCCTCACGATGCAATGTGTTTCTTACTCATAGTAATTACTTACGTGATAATCCTTTTTGAATACTTAGCTTAGCTTGCGACTTATGTGGAACTTAATACTTAGCTGCCGAAACGTGGGTATAGTACCTAATTGTATATATCTGCCTTTTGTGAAAATGGTTGTGATATTAAGTGTTTTCTTTGAGATCTTTAGACTACCTCCTCGTGCTACATACATGTACATATGTGCCGTACAATCTAGATTTTCTGGGTTCGATTTTCGGGTTGAACAAAGTCTTAATAGGTGTTTCCATTACGAAATTCTCAGTAGCAGCACGAAGTCTCTTTTACGTGGGACTGATACATACTTGGCGAAATGTAGATGCAGAAATGCTGATGCACGTCTGCATTCCCCTTTGGGGATGGGTACATAAGTACCTATGTTATATAATATATAAGATCCCAAAAGATTTACCAATTCCTACCGCCAATTAAGTACCGTATTAAATGAAACCGTGTCAAATCAGAGAAATCTCAGAAATACCTGATGAAATCATTTTTAAGGTAAAACATGATCTGATAATTACTAAAAATCATCCAAAAGTCGTAAAAGCGTTTCGGACAGAGCTACTTTAACATTTAAAATATTAGAACTGATAGTATGAACTATGAATCGTTGGGCCAAAAGAATCGATGTCACGATAAGGCTGAAGAAAATAGTTATTGATTGTTCAGTTTTCTTACTTCCCGGCCCGTTACTTCTGGATACTAATCTTGCAGATAGGTACGTCTTCTAGTAAATAAAATTACATGCAAATAGGAATTGGTAAATTTAAAAAAAATGGCACATCACCATTTTCATCAACAACCAACAATCACAACACTGAAGTCTGACTCTCTGAAAGTCTGAAGTGAACAGTGATGAGTGAACACTGAATTCTATTCAGTGAATAGATTTGAATTTGACACTTGACAGATCCCAAGACTGCGTGGAGCGTGGACGTGTTATTTGTAAAGCTATGGGTCCTTCGAATTTCGATCAATATTCAACAACTCAATTTCAAGCACCGAGAAATTAATACATAAGTGATCAGTTATAACAGCTCCCAAAATGTTTGAGGACGAAGAGGCGAAATCTAAAATGATTAAACTGCTCAAGCGCGAGAAACCAGATTTTCGATTTAATAAAAATCTAGATGAAAATGAAAAAGTAGATATCATTCAAGATGTTAACAGTCGTGTTGGTGGGGACATCAACGATTTAGTCAACGCGTTTAACTTTGACAATGAATTAAATGTGCAGAAAAACCATTTGCTTAGCTGCGTAAGTATTACCTTTTAGAGAGCAGTAAAAAAAGATTATTTAAATTTTACCTTTTTTTATCAATAACTACACAAAAAATCAATTGTTTTGTTATTTTGTTTAGTTAAATCTAGCAAACAATGAAGTGCCGTCGAAAATATTCTCTGCAATTCGAAAAGCCCTGCTTAACACCAACCAAGTCGAAAACTTGAAAAAAAAGAGAGAAGACTTGAAAACAAAAGTTGAAACATTTTACAATGACACTGAATCTCTAAGATCGGAGCTAAACAAGAGGTTTGAAGCCATAAACAAGCTGGAACAAGTTTTGGCCTATTTGAAATCATTTGAGAAAATTGATGCTCTGAGGTTGGAATATATTTATTGCAATAATCTACTAATTTAATTATGTATTGTCTTATCCTTTTGAAATATTTTTGCTATTGCCTATTTTGGTTTCTGTAAACAGACACATTCTTACTGTCACAACATTTTTATAAGTTTTTCCCACTTATTATGCCATTATAGCGGAAATTGTACAAAATCTTTTGTTTTTAGCCGTCAAATGAAACAATCTAATGATGATGAGCAATTGGTACTTTTGTATGGAGAACTGAAGGAGATGTGCAGTGCTTATTCAAAGGGGCACCGTGCAGCATATTTAAAGGACTACACCCATTATTGGCATAATGTGCTTAAGGACAAGATTACAAAGTAAGCTTATTCTGAACAACTGAAATACCAGTATTAATATGTGAAATATTTCTTTAAATAATGAAAAAACTATTTTTTTAAAGTTAATTTTATCTATTTGGGAACCAAATAGAGTGATAACAGTAGAAAATTTAAAGTAAGTAGTTCAGCTCCACTAAACTATGTCAGAACAAATAATATTACTGTTTTTATCATGTAAAATGGCAAGTTTATTGGCAAGTGATTCGCCATACAATTATTTTAATAAATTAACAACTACATAATGTTTATTCACAGGCATTATGAGGATGTGCTCAAACAAATTAAATGGCCGATTGTCAATGGAACTGATAACTGGAGTCCCCCCAAAGAAGCTATTGTGAAATTCAACAATCTTACAAGATACCTCTTCCTGATTCAAGAGCCGGAAGATCAAACACCCAAACCTATTTCTGAAGAAGTCACTCCAGGTTAATAGATGTGTATGTCTGATAACAAGAGTAAAAAAAATTTTCATAGCTAGATATCATAGCTTCAACACTAAAATTGCAGGCAATAATTAGGTTTTGTCTGTTGGTAAATTTCCTGTAACAAAACTTATAACAAATCTTTTAGTTGTACTTGTATACAAATCCATACACACATACAATACATGCATGAGTTTGTATCCCCAGGAAGATAGGCAGAGGTATTTAATGACCATATTTTTTTAACTATTTTTACATGACATTTATACCGTTGTTTCGGACACATCACCTACCCCATGCTACTACTGAGAATTTCATAATGAAAATTAAAAATATGCTAATAATATAACATCTTTTTACAGATATTGTCCCATGTTTACCAGTGAAGATATTACTCCGCCCACTGAAGAAGAGATTCATGTTTCATTTTACCGGAACACGGCAGACAGCTCGAATTGACAGACCTGAGTGGTTTTTGACTCAAACACTCACTTGGATAAAGGATCATCAGTTGTTTGTGAGCACTCACGTCCAGCCTATAGCTGATAAACTCGAGTTGAAGAATGTTAGAGCTGTGGTAAGTCAATTACATTATCTTCTAACTGGATATGATTCCGGTATTCTCTCAATAATTGGCATAGCTATTAAGGCCTGTATATAAGTGCACAAATAAGTATACTTATTTATTTCATTTATTATACTTTTTTGTACACTATAATATACTTAACTTAATATATCATAAATAACCAACTTAACTTAATGTAACATAAATAACAAGCAACTATGAGAAGAACTAATAATATATATAGCTACAACTATATATTTTGTTAGAAATATTTTAGATATTCAATGTCCACTAACCCCACACCAGGTAAGAGTGAATGGCAACCCTTGACTTACAATGGCCGAAAAATGATTAATTCCTACTTTTATTGCCATAATAAAACTATATGCTAGACTATATGTCTCGATGTCAAATATTATCAATCCGTTTCGCCGTTTTGACGTTGAGTAACAAACATCCTTCAAGACTTTCGCAATTAGGACTTTAAGGTTGCGTCTTATAGTATGTGCATTATTCCGAACCGACCGACTAGTAACTAGAATCTAGTTGATAATTTGCATATAGGTTTTTACTGAGTTCACTAACCCGCACTAGGCCAGCCTGGTGGATTGAGGCCTGAACCCTGTCAGTTGTATCAAATCAAATTATCTTTATTCAAATAGACTTTTACAAGTTCTTTTGAATCGTCATTTCGTCCGTTGTAGAGGAGGACCGTGCCCAGCAGACGTATATGAGATGATAATGATTTTTACTGTGTTCTTCGCAGGAGGAGTTCAATGCCGGCTTAGTAGAGCTCGCAGCTGAGAGGCTGTACACTGTGCTAGCGTTGTATCACACACAAGCAGCTAAAGGTGAAATTGTGGACGTGGACGCAGCGTTCGCCCACGCGGTGGACGAGACGCTGGGCTTCAACAGGGAGCTGGCAACACTCATCGGACATGAGGAGAACACTGTGCTATCGGTGTTGACTAAAGCAGAGACATTTGTACGATGGCTGGCAGTTGAGAAGAAATGTGAGTTTTTTTTTGTTTTTGTGTAACGCGTTTGTGCGGTACAAGTATTAACGTAGGTATGATCTAGAGATCTCGGGTTGGATTCCACGGCCAGGCAAAGTTATTGGGTTTTCCATTAGGTAATTCCCAGTAGCAGCACGAACTAGCCTCGCCCCCTATTACGTGGGACTGATACATACCTGGCGAAATGTGGATGCAGAAATGGGGATTATAGACGTGAGGTTATGTATGTATGTAAAATGGCTGTCGTGTTCTTGTCCCGATCCTGATAACGTTCTCCGGTTGTATTCAGACGCGCTGGCGAAGATGGACGAGACTCTGTGCGGGTGGCAGTGGGGCGAGGCGGTGGCGGCGGGCGTGGGCGCGGCGGCCGGCGCCGTGCTGTGGGTGCCGCGCGCCGCCGACTGGTTCGTCACGCTGCTCAAGACCATCGAGGACAGATACGCGCCGCTACCGCAGCCGGGCCACAGGTCGGTCAACATTCACTGGTTTTGCTCCATATCGGTCGGTGAACACTTAAAGTCAAAGTCAAATTGTCTTTATTTAAATATACTTTTACAAGTTCTTTTGAATCGTCAATTTTAAACTATTTTAAACTATTGCCTTACTGGTTTTGCTTCATAGGTCGGTTAACACTTAATTGGTTTTTGCTTCGTAGGTCCATCAACACAAACTGGTTTTGCTCCATAGGTCGGTCATTACTAACTGGTTTTGCTCAATAGGTCGGTCAACACTAACTGGTTTTGCTTCAAAGGTCGGTCAACACTGACTGGTTTTGCTCCATAGGTTCGTCAACGCTAACTGGTTTTGTTCTATAGGTCGGTCAACACTGACTGGTTTTGCTCAATAGGTCGGTCTTTACTAACTGGTTCTGCTCCATAGGTCGATCAACATTAACTGGTTTTGCTCCATAGGTCCGTCAACGCTAACTGGTTTTGTTCTATAGGTCGGTCAACACTGACTGGATTTGCTCAATAGGTGGGTCTTTACTAACTGGTTTTGCTCCATAGGTCGGTCGACGCTGGCTGGTTTTGCTCCATAGTTCGGTCATTACTAACTGGTTTTACTCCATATATGCTCGCAACTCCTGAAATCCTATGATTAATATTGTTGCTGGTTGAAGTTTAATTAGGTCCCCGTAGTTCCCATGTCGCTCAGCTTCACACATTGGTGTCATTTCCCTACATGCGACTATAGATCTTGGTGCACAGGAGGTGAATACTTTCATTATACGCATAGGCAAAGCGACGACACCAAACTTAGTGATAAGTGCAGTGCATCGCATCCAAAATAGAGTTCGATCAATTGGCAAGGGACGACATTGATCCCTCACCGGATGCTACATTTATGTCAGGTTGATACCGACCAAAAAAATATATACACAAGCTGTTTCCAAAAGCGACTCGCTTGTGTGTGCCCGTGGTGGGTTCAACACCTACATTCCACCAGTATCGTACTAACATGAAACCAGCGAGTCTGGCTGATGGTACTCCAAAATTCCCAGGTTACAATTCCTGGAGCTGCAACTGGAATTGATCGAGGAGTGGCGCGTGCGTCTCATGCAGCTCATGAACGCCGCAGTTGACAACCTCACCGCGGAGTCGTTCCTGTGCGCGGGGGGCGCGGCGGGCGCGGGGGGCGCAGGGGGCGCGGGGGGCGCGCACCCACTTACCGCAGTCATCAACGCCGCGCACTACACCAGGTCGGTCCTCCTGCAGTGGGCGCATTCTCTGGTGAGTTACTATAAGCCAAAACATTTTATTGTCTTAAGTCCTTACTTATCATCATCAGTCAAAGGACTGCTGGACAAGATTCCCCCTAATATTTTCAGATCGGCCTGTTAGACACTGTATGCATCCAGCGGTCTTACAGTTAAAAATCCTCACGCGGATAAATAACATTTGCATGTTTCTTATCAGAATAACAAAATAACAGACCTGTTAAAAAACCTGGTTTTTCTATATGAACAGTAGGAAATGTAGACATTTTTTTTACGTTGGTAAATGCGAAAGTAAACCTGTTTCTTTACTAAATGGCTAAGCGAAGGTTGATGAATTTTAGTATAAAGATAGATCAGGCCGTGAAAATACATACCCCGGAAATATTCGGAGTTTCCAAGGGATTTTCGTAGCACATTAAACAATCACAAAATCTATATAACCTCGAATTCGAGTATGTATAAAGGCGTCCATTATTTTCAGCATTACCTCCAACTGCACTACTACCGCCGTCAGTTCCAACACTTCACTCACCAGCAGCATGAGGAGGACTCCTCCTCTTCCTCCAGCTCGGATGAGGACGATGACAGTGAGGAAAATGAAGAGAAGAAGACCAAACAAGGTACCAAAACACGATTTTCATTCACAAAGTTTTGTAAATAAGGCTGTAAAAGGCAAGGCTCTTCTTTAAAAATTTTATAAAGAAAGAATATTACCTCGACTGCCTTGTGGCCTCACGGCTTTAGTATGTGCCGTGCGATCTAAAGGTCCCGGATTCGATTCCTGGGTCGTGCAAAGTGTTATTGGGTTTTTCTAGTAGGAAAATCTTAGTAGCAGCGCGGATTTGTAATTGTGCCTGAAAAACTTGCTACGTGGGACTGATTACATACCTGGCGAAATGTGGGTGCAGAAATGCACCTCTACCTACCGCTTCGGGGAATACAGGCGTGAGGTTATGTATGTATGTATGTACTTATATAGTGCTAATATAGGGCAATAGCGTGCTGATTCACGCTCTTTTTTTACTTCTTACTTAGGAATTAATTTTAAAATTGTGAAAGTCAATAACTTACCTAGTCCTATTGTCTATGGGTCCGAATTATCTCAATATTCGAATATTTTTTTCAGAGAATGAAATGGAAGACGCCCTGTCGTTGAACGAAGTGGAACAACGCGCGAAGAAATTAGCGATCAATGCCATTACGCGAAGAAACTCGCGCATCACCGACCCGAGCCAGATCGATATTGTAAGTAAAACATTCCGTTAATATTGTTTTCAGCTTACTAACAATTCCCTTAGGTATCAGGGAATGTCACAAATATCAAAATTATGGTTTTGGAGTATTATTCTTATAAATTATCGGTAATTAGTCTTCAAAATAAAGAATTATTAGCGCATGCAATGAATACACATAGTCTCAAACCAAATAAAAATATAAAAATAATAATTAATAGTAATATAAAATGTTGGTATCGAAAACAGCATTGTTATCATACGGCATTAGTACAAAAAGTAGACTAAGGCCAGTCCAGGACTAAATTCAAGTATAGTTTAAATTATATCTCGCGTCTTCAGGCGTCGGTTTAGTTCGGTGCTAACTTGTCCACATTTTGTAACAAACCTGTTTCAGTTTGGAGACTATTTCTATATGTACTCGGTATTGCGACATTCCCTGTGTTGCCGTCGCACCGTTCATAATTCACCTTTTACTACCAATCCCTTCATTGCACAGTACATTAAAGGACAGCCAGTGTGGAAACGTTCAAGAAAATCTAGATTTGGAAAGCATGAAGTGTGTTGCTAATGAAATCGTTTCAAATACTATGGAGGTCCATCTGTTTTATCGAATTCGAAGATTTACATTCACAATTTTTTTTCTTATATTTTTCTAAAAGAAATAAAGAGGTACATTTTGGATATGATTTTTATCGTTCTATTTCTGCGTTAATGGGATATATTTTTTTTTAGTATTTCGTATACTGTTGGCTGCCTTTATGTAAGTCAAAATCAAGTCATATGTTATAACCTTGGCACGATGCGACTGCAGGGAAATATCCATTTTTTATCAGATAGACGGTTGGCAGCATTGATTTTTTTACATAATGTTGGCACAATGTCTACATTGATGTATGTTTTCATATCATGCCTTCATACGACGCCTGCAACGAATACCCGCTAGGACATCTATACGGCTTTGTGGTTAACCGTAAGTTATCCAAATTTCAGCATGTGACTTGATGTTGTGCGAATAAATTGATTTTATGATGTACTGGCCTAAGTGATAGAAGAATAGTAAGCGTTGTTTGAAGTAATCGATGTATTCTGACTTGTGTAAGCATATTTGGCACTCTGTGTTTAAAAAAAGTTACCTGCTGTAAAGAGGAAGTAGAGAGGAAATATGGAAAGGGATTATAGGGTCTGAAACAATCTATCGATATGAAAGGTAAGACAAAAAGACCTGGACAATATGACATTATTCGATTATATCTAATCGATAAAAAGATTGTGTCGATATAAATTAATCTATAGTGGTTGCACTCACTATCGATAATTTGAAATATCACGTCAATATCATTTTGTCTAGGCCACCGTGTCACGATGAACGCTTCATGCCCCATTAGAAGCATGTTTGTTTTAAAGGCTTTTTCTTATCATGCACATATAACCTCATTATGTAGTAATTTGGTCAAATATTTGATACAATCGAAGAGGGTATAAGTTGGCGACCACATTGTCAAACTTGGTTATATTTTTATCGCTACAACTGGAAAAGAGGTTTACTTTTTATCGACGTCCTTAGTGGCAGTGAAAACAATTGATTTCGTCCATCCTTGATTGTGACTTCCAGTTGTTTTTGCCGCCAAATTTAATGAACACTCTTAATAAATTCTGAAAAGGAGTTCTAAATAAATTTTATTTTCAAATTCAGATAACATAAGATTTTTCATAAAAGTAATGAAAGAGACAACTCTAATAACGTATAACTTTTCCATATTTTTGTATTTTAAAAGGGTCCAAGTTTACAATGAAAGGGGGAGTGAAATTAACAATTTCTGAAGAATATTTTAACTAAATTTCCGCAGTCGTCGCCGATCGCGAACCTGGCGGTGACGGAGCCGCTGGGCGTGGACGAGGACATCGAGGTGGCGGGAGTGTTCGCGGAGGCGCCGGCGCTGCTGGCGCGCATGCGCGACGCAGGACTGTCCACCCTCGCAGAGCATATACTGCTCGAGTTCAAGGCCGGGCTCAGAGAGTACAAGAGACAGAAGTGAGTATCGAGTAGGATAATACAAAAATAAAATAAATGGTATAATAGTTCCCAGCATTCGTTGCTTAATGATTTTTATTCAAGGTGTAAAAAGACCGTAATCGAAAACTAAGGAAAGTAAAAGTTAATTACGTTTTTGTAATCACTAATACTTATGGTAGTTAGGAAATCGTATTTTTTTCTTTTTTTTGTCGGTTTTTTTAGCGTCAATGTGTTTGTAGTCACCGTAACTATTACCTGCCTTAGTTTTCTATTACGGTCTTTTTACACCCTGCATACAGCTTCTACTTGTATATAATAATAGGAGTCGATAACACGTTGGGCCAATTGTATTTTGAATACCCTATACATCGAGACGTGGCCTCTCACCATGGGCCTCTTTAGACGGCTCAGTCACTCAACGAGCTATGGAGAGGGCTATGCTCGGGGTTTCCCTACGAGATCGAATCAGAAATGAGGAGATCCGTAGGAGAACTAAAGTAACCGACATAGCTATTTTTTTTTTTTTTTTTTTTTTTTTTTTTTTGTTCTCGAGGGGAAAGCTGTTTATGGCTCTACTTCCCGCCAGCCCCGGGGGAGGGGGGGCGGGAAGCGTATGTCGGGGTCACCGGTCTTCCAGCCCGGCGCGCGGCGACGTCATGTCCGCGCAGGTGTTAGTGCCGGGCTGGGTCCCTAACAATATCCCTAAACCGGCATACCGACCAAAACCCCCCGGTGGCCATCTCCGCGCCGAGTGGGGCGACCGCGGTACGTTGGCGAGAAGCGCCAACCGTAATGCTGCAGCCGCCCGGTGCGCCTCCGAGACGTGTTTGTCTCGGCCGTCTCGGAGTTGTAGGGGGCGCAGTTGCACCCCCACTAGCTTGGTTCGGGCGCCCCGGTTGTGAATGGGCGCCCGCGACGTACACAGGCCACAGTGCCGCCGCCCCTCTCGGGGTCACTTTCAGTGAGGACGCGCCGCCCCCGCAGCGCGCCCAGCGACCCCAAGGGCCCCTTTGAGTCGCCTTTTACGACAGGCAGGGGATACCGTGGTGGGATTCTAACGCCCCCTTGCCACAGGGCAGAACCGACATAGCCCAGCGGATTAGCAAGTTGAAGTGGCAATGGGCCGGGCACATAGCGCGGAGAACCGATGACAGATGGGTCCAAAAGGTTCTCGAGTGGAGGCCACGTACCGGAAAGCGCAGCGTAGGACGTCCACCCCCAAGATGGTTCAAGATGGATGGTCGTCGCTGGATGCAGGCTGCCTCCAACAGGTCACTATGGAAGTCATTGGGGGAGGCCTACGTTCAGCAGTGGACTTCCTTAGGCTGATAATGATGATGATGATGGTACATCGCCTTCTCGTTTGATAAATGTGATGGCTCTCGTGCCGGTGGTTGTCCCGGTGTGCACACGGTGGTCCCGCGCAGGTGGCACGGGCTGGTGGTGGTGGAGGCGCGCGCGCTGTGCGTGTCGGGCGCGCTGTGCGCTCCGCTGGGCGCGCTGTGCGTGCGCGTGCGCGTGGCGAGCGCCGCGCTGGCGCCCACTCTCGCCGCCACGCTGCGCACGCACCTCGCGCAGATGCTCGACCAGTATCTCTTCGAGGTCAGGGACTACTGCATCTTATTAAAGAAAATAAACGGCAAAGACGTTGTTCAAACAGCCACGATATTTTAAATTTATATTTAATGTGATTCGATTAACCTTTTTTTTAATTTTGTGGAACACTGAAAGTTTTTAAATATACCAACAATTATATTATGAATACTAGTTCGAAATGCCTCGACTATAGACTGACTGATAGACTACCTCGTGGTCTCGCGGTACAAGTATGTGCCGTGCGATCTAGAGGTCCTGGGTTCGATTCCCGGGTCGGACAAAGTGTTATTGGGTTTTTCCATTAGGAAATTCTCGGTAACAGCACGGAGTCTGGAATTGTGCCCGAAAAACGGCAATAGGCTCGCCCCCTATTACGTGGGACTGATAAATACTTGGCAAAACGTGGGTGCAGAAATGCACCTCTGCCTATCCCTTCGGGGATTATAGGCGTGAGGTTATGTATGTATGTAGTTCGAAATGATGTACCTAGTTCCAACTTCATTACAGTTTTAAGGCTTAAAAATCGCAATGCATTTATTGATGGGTACTGAAAAATAACGATTCGTAATTTATAGATCCTCACAATACATAAATCCAGGAAAAGCAGGAATAAACAGCAATATCCAGAAATAAAGACAGCCCCGTGGCGCAGATGGCTAGACACCAGCTTGCGAAACGAGAGGCCGCGGGTTCGATCTCCGCACCGCGACAAATGTTTGTGTAATCCACAAATATTTGTTTCAGGTCTGGGTGTTTGTGAGACCGAAAAGTCTCTCGTAGTTTCTGATACCCACGACACAGGACTTGTATCCTAGTGTGGGGTCAGAACTATGTATGTGACTGTTGGGTGTATTTATTTATTTATTATTTATTTATAAAGTCAATATAATTCGAAATTAACCTAGCATTTTATTCAGGTCTCCGTATTATATTCCTTACATAACTTATTATTTTGTTTGCAGGAAGTGGTGTTGGAGAGCTGGTTCAACACTGGCGGCACAATGCAGTTCACTCACGACGTGAAGAGGAACCTGGTTCCAGCGTTCGCACCACCCAACAAGGTCGCCTCGCAAGTCAACCAACTGCCAAAGTAAGACTTCAGTGTTTGATAGTTTTTGTTTATTAAAATTGGCTCCGTATCGAGTTACATCACGTGAATGATAAGTAATTAGTTAAAAAAAAATACAAAAAAAAAATGTTAAAAATAATATTGAATATTTTGCCTCCCGTTTTGCCGTGGAGGGAAGTGGGCAACTCTTTATTTTTCTTTCTAATTAATTTCGTTGCGGGATCATGACAAATTAGGATCCCTTAGATTCGTTGAGCTTCAGTACTTGCTGTCAATACTGTGCGTGCCGCTGTTGATCCTGAAGAACAGGAGTTACAGTGTCGGGTGCATGGTGGGATAGGGCCAATAAAAGAGATGTTTCTTTCCCCACTAATCTCTAGTACAGTAGCAACCGTTATTACAACAATTTATTTCTTTTGTGAGATTTATGGGAATAATTATTGTATTTTACTGATGCCCACGATTTTTTCAATGTATTAAACATCATTTTGGTGGTCGAGAATCTCAACGGTCGCGGGTTCAAACCCCAGACACACACCTCTGACTTTTCGAAGTTATGTGTGTATACACAAATAATTATCACGAAACCTGCACACGTAAAAGTTCTTAGGAATTTCTCAGGTGTGTAGTCCGCCAACCCGCACTAGGCCAGCGTGGTGCTGCCCTGTGGCAAGGGGGCTTTAGAATCCCACCACGGTATCCCCTGCCTGTCGTATAAGGCGACTCAAAAGGGCCCTTGGGGTCGCTGGGCGCGCTGCGGGGGCGGCGCGTCCTCACTGAAAGTGACCCCGAGAGGGGCGGCGGCACTGTGGCCTGTGTACGTCGCGGGCGCCCATCCACAACCGGGGCGCCCGAACCAAGCTTGTGGGGGTGCAACTGCGCCCCCTACACACTCCGAGACGACCGAGACGTTTACGTCTCGGAGGCGCACCGGGCGGCTGCGGCATTACTGTGGGCGCTTCTCGCTCACGTACCGTGGTCGACCCACTCAGCGCGGAGATGGTCACTGGGGGGTTTTGGTCGGTATGCCGGTTTAGGGAATTCGTTAGGGACCCAGCCCGGCAATAACATCTGCGCGGACATGACGTCGTCGCGCGCCGGGCTGGAAGACCGGTGACCCCGACATACGCTTTCCGCCCCCCTCCCCCCTGGGCTGGCGGGAAGTAGAGCCATAAACAACTTTCCCCTCGGCGTGGTGGACTAAGGCCTAAACCCACCCAGTTGTAGAGGAGGCCCGTGCTCAGCGGTGGGACGTGTATTTTCTGATGATAAAACATTTTCAATTCCACAACACAGGTTGCTTGAAGCCTGCAAACTTCTGAACCTGGACTATGACGACGCTCGTCGGCTGCGCGGCAACCTGGCCAATAACAACGTACAAGGCCTCGAGACCCTCGCCAAACTGAGCATACGCCATGTCACGCCCACTGAAGCCCTGCAGATCCTCAACCAAAGAACTGACCTCAGCGACTCCAGTAATCCTTCGGTGTTGGAATTATTTTGAAGGTCTGACGGAGGAGGCGTTTAAAGTGGCTTCAGAACATAATGGTTGGGTAATACTGTAAAGTTGGTTCTAAATTGCATTATTAATGTTTTTAATATTATTTTTACTGTTGTTTCTACATTTTCTAAGTTAATAGCGTTTAACACTCATAGAAATTTAAGTAACTCAAAAAACTGTAAAAAATATATCCAAGTAATGCAAATCACTTCAACAAATCATTCAGATAAGTATTTCAGAGACATACACTTTCATAGCTTGCAATTTATTATTGCTGTTTTATTTAAATGCAAGAATGGTTTAATCTTATATTATTTTAAAGACTGCCTCGTGGTCTCGCGGTACAAGTATGTGCCGTAGGATCTAGAGGTCCTGGGTTCGATTCCCGGGTCGGGCAGTGTTATTGGGTTTTTCCATTAGGAAATTCTCAGTAACAGCACGGAGTCTGGAAATGTGCCCGAAAAACGGCAATAGGCTCGCCCCCTATTACGTGGGACTGATACATACCTGGCGAAATGTGGGTGCAGAAATACACCTCTGCCTACCCCTTCGGGGAATACAGGCGTGAGTTTATGTATGTATGTGTATTTTAAAGCTAGAAAATAATGTTATTAATAACAGTTTGATAAATAAAAAAATGTAAAAAGATGTATCATATGTATGATGAAATTTTTCTTCAGAAACTGTAATTAAAATAATTTTTATTAACAACTACCAGTCTTCATAATTCAAGCTTTTGTTTTATTTCCATTTTCACACTTTTTACAGATTTCATATTGATTTACTTTTGCCACTTATGTGATCGGTTAATTTTAGTTTTGTGTGAAATGAATGATCAGGATTCGAGATTGTGAAATGTCTGAAGCTCATATGTTGACCATACGCCTCCTCCTAGGTAAGTAACCACATACTGTACTTTGATGTTTATTTATCACTATTATTATCATCTTATCATCATTGTTATATCATCACTAAATGATGTATATTTATGTCTATTTATTGCTTACTTTATACAGGTGACTTACCCTTTAAAGATTATAATGTAGGCAGTCAATTTTCATGCCAAGAACATATTGTAAATATTGATTCTAACTTTGCCAAAAATTCTCATATAATTGCTTGGACTCCAAGCCTTGGTGTTTATTTGATCAATAAATTGAACTTTTTGATCCATATGCAGGAAATAACAATTTAAGCGTCTCCTTCATTTAGGTTATAAGATATGCATTAAATGCCCTTAAGTTTTAAGTTTTGCTATTTTTAATAAGAAATCAAATTATTTTTCAAACTTATTTTTATTTAACAAAGTAATGTACAAAATTATGAACTATTTAATTTATTACAGCATCCATTCTTTATTTGTATCTCTGCTACATAGAAACAAGTTGTCAAAACTGCTATTTAAAGTTTTTATTATTTTTCATTCCTATGCAGTAGTGTCAAATGATTAACATTAGTAGAGGAAAACATATTGGATCTTAATAGAAATTATTGTCTATATATACAATGGAATATTCTCTTAATAATTAGTGGATATTATAAATATTCAGTGCATTGCACATTATTTACGAATTTATCTTACCTTCTAGCAGTAGAGAAAAAAAACTAAATAGTTTTTGACGCATATTTATGGCAGGGTAATGACAAGCTCTCAATTTTTTCTGGCAATGTGAAAATTGCATAGGCAGTAAAACATTATGCCACAATTAATTAAAAAAAAACATAAACTGAAAGCGTGTCTTTACACTGTATTTTAATCAGATTAGTAGTATTTCATGTATATTATTGCTTCTAAAGAAATAACACTAACAATGTATTTATTAACAATAGACAAAAAAACTTTATTTAAATAAACATAAACAGGGTTGATAGCGCCCGATCGCTCTCTCCTTTGGGATTTTTAACAATATAATTGTGACTACGAATTAAAATAACTGACCCTCTTCCAGTTATAACTTTGTGAAATTATTATATATCCTATGCTACGAAATGAGAGCTTATACTGCAATCTCCAAACAGTTGGAATTTCGGTTTGATCCATAAATTTTGTCGACTATAAAGGTTTTATGATAACAAAACAGTTTCATTGTTTTTAACATCCGCCACTTTTAATTCCTACTTTGTATTATTTCTTTAGGAACATATAATAATTAACATTTTAAACATATTATAATTCACATTGTATTCAGTACTAAGATGTCTCAAATAATGTCAGTTTGGCTCGTCATGAGATTTGTGTGACGTCATTCAAGACATTTTTTCTTAGCATATTTACTTATGTAATCCACAGAATACAGATCTCACGAAATGGCACTAGTGCACCTCGATATCAATGTGTAAACCAGATAATCTTAAAAATAAATAATCGTTCACAGCCTTTGTTTTATTTTTGATTTTATAAAACCTAGCTTTGACACGGTAGAAAATATTAATCATTTATATTTTATTGTTAATATTCCAATCAAATGCTTTTTCGATTAAATGAGACAATATTTTTAACTTGAGGCTTATGAGGCGTACTTAAGATAAATTATAGAATATTTTGTTTCAGAATAATCGATGATAAAATCGACTATTTAAGCTTTTTAAAATAATATATTCACGTTTCTAATTTTATCTACCGGTCGCACATATAAAATTATGTGAACAAAAATTTCAATGGTGCACATTTACATCAAACACGCGCAATCCATTAATACTTTTACGATGCTAAAATTAATACAGTTCATAACATAATTATTCACTAAATAAATATAAAGTACATTTAATACGCATTTTAGTCGTATACATTATTTCTAATTAAAAAATAAATTGTCTGAGCTACCACATGAAAAAAGCATGCGAACAAAAAGGCAATATGGGCGGTCTACTTAGTAGACAATGGAATTAAGATTTGTACTCGATTATCATAACATAAAACAACATTTTTGTACAATTCAAAGTTATTAAAAATGTACTTGAATTTTAAAATTATCTTGCTCAAAATGTAAAAAATATGCTAATTATATTTTAATACCACAAAACAATATTTCTTCTTTTGACGACTTTAAGTATTTTGGTTATGAAAGGTTTTAATTGTTTTTTTGCCCATTTTATAGCACATGCCATCAAAAAGGCTTATATATTAAATATTCGAGATGTATGTCATGAATTAAATAAACATACCCCTATCAATCACTCAAAAAATTTAATATATTCGATTGGAAACGCACATTACCTACTATTTTGTAACTTTAAAACACAACGGCGACATCTGAAATATACTGATTAAATTAATATCACGTAACACTGGCTGAAGATTAATTGCCATTGACAAATAATAAAAAAATCATTTTTGTACTAAGCATTAACTTTTTAAATATTTACAAAGGAAATAGGTTGCATTACTTCCCATCGAAGCGCTTAGCATCTTTCGCTTTCCGTTTAAGAACAATCCGTTCCTAATTTAAATTTAACCAATGTGTCATCTTCAGCGTTCACAACTTAACTTCAGCGTTCACAGATTTGGCGGGAGCTGCTTCGACTTCTTGTTGTTTCTTTGGGTCTTGGGATGTGTGGTTCCACCACTGCTCGTCTCCAGAGGCCCAGGCGACGAACACCAGGTTAGTGACGATGAATACGGCCAAAGCAATCCAGAACACCAACCGCCATTGTACCAGCGTGCTCTGTGGAAGATATTTTTCGATTAAATTGGCTAGAAAATGTAGGCGTGTGTTAGTGTGCTGGAATTTGAGATACAATGCAACTTTTTCAGTCACAATAATACTCATACTTTACAGGATTTTTTTTGATAATTACGGAAGAGCATTTAAATGAAGGAGGAAATCATGAGATTGCTTTAAAAATTCTCCAGAAGAAATTTGATCGTTTTATTTTTTGAGTTTTCCAATTTACGAATGCTTAACTGGTCAGCCTCACTTTACGCATGCAAAAAAATCTTGTCGTTAGTTACCCTATGGGATTTTGTGATATTTTAATTGTAACTATGCTATTAAGTACTAAGAGACGTAATGAAACTCATTGCGAAAATAATTTACTGATCGGCTCACAATTGCCTAAGTACCTATTAGTATCAAAAGAAAAAAAACAGCAAATCACGTGTAAGTAATTACTAATTACACAGAAAATCGGTATAAATGTCCTCGCTTTGATAATAAATCTTCAGAAAAATTTGCTCAACTGCAATATTTTTTCAAAGCATCCATTATACTCCTATCTAAATTACGTAAATCAATTTACTCAGACCGTTGAAAATCCGCGGCCTTCAATTCACAGCAGAAAACTCGGCCAAGTGTTACCCAACAGCGTGCTAGTATCTACATAGATTGTGGAGACATCCTAGTTGGCACGTCGAGTTGATTGACGTGACACGGTAAGGTAGGTACTAATAAGGCCTGCCGTTTCTGATCCATCAGCGATTGCAAAATGACCGGCTGTCAATGCTGTAATGGAGTGATTGCGAGTGCATATTTTGCATACTACTAGCTGTAAAAACACCCACAAAAGATAAATTTCATTGCATTTCTATAAGATAGCTGGTTCCGTAGCATATTCTCAGGATCCCGAGTGGTTTAACAAGGTTTTTTTCCTTTAGTAAATTTTCAATAACAGCACGGAGATTGGAACTGTTACCAAAAAACAGCAAAAATCTCGCCTCTTATTATATACCGGACTTAAAGCACAGTTTGTGCAACGTGGTTTCAGTAATCTTTCCCTGCTTACCCCTAAGGGGATATAGGCTTGAATGTACGTGTCTTTCAATTAATTATTTCACCTGTAGTAAATAAATCTGCTCTGACCACGAGATGTCTCGCGATACAAGTATGTACCGTGCGCTGCGATCTAGAGGTCCTGGATTCGATTCACGGTTCGGGCAGTGTTATTAGGTTTTTCCATTAGGAAATTCTCAGTAGCAGCACGGAGTCTCGAAATGTGCCCGAAAAAATAGGTTCGCCCCCTATTACGTGGCACTGATACATACCTGGCGAAATGTGGGTGTAGGCCTACCCCATCAGGGAATACAGGCGGGAGTTTATGTATGAATGTAAATAGATCTAGTAACACGCAGATAAACTTACATCTGGTGTCAGCACTCCAACGAGGTACGGCGCGATGATACCCGTAATAGCTCCGATACCGTTGACAATCGCCATTATCGTGCCGGCGTAGTTGCCGCTCAGATCTAGCGCGTTCACTTTCATGCCAGGATAGAAGGCGCCCATGAGGCCCATAGAAGCTGTGAAGAGTATCACCACGGCGTTTGTGTCGCATCCAGAATAGGAGGCCAGAATCATGCAGATACCAGGACCGACGGATGCTAGAAATAAAAAGTTTTCATAAATAATCAATTAATTTGCACTCAAATAGGCAACATTAATAAAATCTAATTAAACTATTTGATAAAATACAGATAACAACATAATATGTAAATTTTAAGTCAACGCCACTGTATTTAGGACAAACATCATATTAATAACTATTGCGTTTCAAATATTATGAGAACATACTTCAACGCGCATATCGGCATATAATTACTTTAGGTACCTACATATTTTTCTTCTTTTTAAGCGTGAGATTTTGACATTTCATTTTAGTTGTTTTTTTGTCTTCTATTGTTCCGCAACAATTTGTTCTATCTTATTTCTAAATTCTGACAAGTAGAAAACACCGCTTGGTGAGGGCAGTGAATTACAAATAGTGTCGATCAACAAGAAACAAGAACGATTATTCCTTATAACACGGTAAAATTGCTTGATGACAACGGATGTACACAAGCTGATCCCGGAACAACATGTGTCACCATGGTAGGTAGGTATACTTAAATAAATCTGTATGGTATGGTATGCTTTTTAATACCCATAACTAGCTGTCCGAAATTTCACACGGGTTAAATTAGAATTTTCGGCGTAAAAGGTAGCCATTGTTTTTATCCATATTCAAATGTATGTAATCAGAACTTGTTTCGCTGTTAGGACGTGAAGACGTAAACCCACTCAGAAATTTACGGATTCATTATATGAATGTGATTTGTTTTATATAGTTATCTATACTTACCAATAGTAGTGAAAGTCTTTCGTGCGTTTGTGACTGACAGCCAGTTTCTCTTGACCATCTTGTCGCATATCCATCCGAAGACGATGGAGCTGATCCACATGACGGCGTACGGCAGCGCGGCGAGCGTGCCCGTGCGGTGAATATCAAACTTCAACACCCCAGTCATGTACTTGGGTAGGTCGGTCACCATCGTGAAGTAGCCGTAGTCGTGGCCGATCTGAGAACAATTCAAAACTTTTACATACTCGGGCCTCGGGGTGAAAGTGGGAGAGGTGTATAAGAGTATGTATCGACGTTAAGTGCCGTACAAATCCACTGTAGTTTTCCTTAACAGTTTGCATATTAAAGTCAGTAATAAAAAATACCTAATAGGTATAAAGTTCTGAATTTGTAGGTATTTGTGCATTAGAAGCTATGAGACACTTTTCAGTCACACAATCTCAAATAAGTATTATAAATAAATAGTAAGTAGTTAAATAGCAAAAAATGTGCGGAAGAAATCGCTCTTAGCAATAAGACCGCTAATTTGATGCGTCTAAATTTAAGTTATATTTGTTATATTTTAGAACAGCTGTGGTGATTAATAAATTAATTGTTTCAATTCCTGTACAAAAAGTTGTTTTTGCTAGTACCGCACCTGATCATGCAAAGTTGCCTAGATAGAACGTATAGACTGTCTATTGAGATGCAATTATCTTTCACCGATCAGAACAACAGAAGCAGTGATGGCCTCGAGGTTTAGGCGCGCAGTCGAGAATCTCGGCGGTCGCGGGTTCAAACCCAGGCACACACCTCTGACTTTTCGGAGTTATGTGTATTCACAACGAATTATCACTTGCTTTAACGGTGAAGGAAAACATCGTGATGAAACCTCCACACCTAAAAAAGTTCTTAGGAATTTCTTAGGTGTGTAGTCCGCTAACCCGCACTAGGCCAGCGTGGTAGACTAAGACCTAAACCCTCTCAATTGCAGGGGAGGCCCGTGCCC
Source organism: Hemaris fuciformis (assembly GCA_907164795.1). Taxonomy (NCBI): domain Eukaryota; kingdom Metazoa; phylum Arthropoda; class Insecta; order Lepidoptera; family Sphingidae; genus Hemaris; species Hemaris fuciformis. The sequence continues at coordinate 14,493,735 of OU015440.1, forward strand.
AGCAGTGGGACGTATATGGGCTGATGATGATGATGATGATCAGAACAATTACACCGGGCCGTTCAATCGCTCCTTCATGCTTCGTTTAGACGACCCAAGGTTGCAGGAAGGAAGGAACGCGTTTTGTAAGTATATGAATTAATTAAAAAAAAATGTTTTACGGTCTTAGCCTCAAACTTCTCACGCAAACGCTAAGATAATCGTCCCGTTATCTTAAATTTTATTACCGTTGTGTTTTATTCTATGATTAATAAAATTGTTTAATGTTTATCAAAATTATCAAGGTTAAAATCAAGTTCTCAAGTTTTATACAACCTAAATTAATTTCGTAACTTAAGAGGAAATAGAATATTTCAAGAATGACGAGAAATTTCCAAACGTAATGGGCTAAGGGTGAACCACTTTCAATCGTAATGAAGGCTAGGGCGCTTAAGTAAGGCGTGTATAGACTGATATAGTCCAATACAAAAAGAAAGTTTCTTCCAAAAATAAAATTTTGTATGTTTTGCTAGCCTTATAGATTTTCTAGAGATAAGAATCCATGAAAAACTTAAATTATATTTACACACCCGTTGGCTGTAAATTCTCCGCCTTAGCCATAGCTGATGAGATAATGCCACAACTGAAAGAAGCTTATTAAATATTCCTCTATAATACTGAATACGCATTGACGCATGTTATATAAATCTTTACGTGATATCTTGAAATAAAGTACATTATTTAATAGGATTTAAGTTATTTTATTTATTTAATATACTTTTTTGTACACTAAATACTTAAATTAATATAACATAAATAACAAACAACTTTGAAGTTAACTTTGCACTTTGAAGTTACTTAATACTCAATTGATACAAGGCTGATCCCGGAAGAAGACAAAAATCTTGTAAACAGTTAATAATAACAGTATAATCCCTAAATATTGTAAAACCTTCGACACCATTATGCATATTGTCGGTTGACGCATGTCAATATGTGCACTGACATACGCTAAATGAAGTCTCATGAAGTATTGAGGACAACATATTTTTGTCCGTATCATCGGACAAACACCCTAAAAGGTTAATAACAGTAAACATGTACATATGTGTAAATATTGATTTTGCATTGAAAAATATTTGGTATTTTTTTCATTGTTAAAAATGCGTGTATTTGCCTAAAAGATAAAACATGAAAATTCTAAATAACGGCAGAGTTACTTTCGCAAACGATTTATGAGTAAATGATTAATATTTAAAGATGATTTGAAATGTATATACACTCAAGACTACCATTGAAGGGGTGCAACCACCTATCGCTATTTTTTAGGAACATTTTTAGCCTTGAAAGTCCTATTGAGAAATTCTTAAAGAGAAAATTCAAGAACACTTTGCTGGACCCTGGAATTTGATCGCACTGGATACCCTTATACAATAGTATCATCGAGGCAAGCATTAGTAATTGACTGAATCGTGTGCGAGTTTTCTAATTCAATTGTATTGACGCATATCTATGTGATATTTAACACGTACTTTATTGATTTCTGTAAGCGATTTAAATAAATGATAATAGTAATCGTACACAGCGTATGTCAATACATATTTACCAGCACTTAGTGCTTCCGGAAATGTATGACGAAGGCTGTATTAATACTAAGATGAAATGACGTAAAACATTAACTTTATTACGTAAATAGGTATTTGTATTTAAGTGTTGTATCTTTTTCTCTGTTTATAGTAATCAAGTAATTACTATTTTTTTAAATTATAATTAATAAATAAAGTTAAATCACAAAATATATATCTATTTTATATATGTTATTTCTTAAATTTGCCTTATGACGCAAAAGTTATCTTATAAATAAATAAATACGCCCAACAATCACATACATAGTTCTGAACCCACATTAAAATGCGAGTCTTGTGTTGTGGGTGCGGATACAAACTACGAGCGACTTTTCGGTCTTACAAACACCCACACCCAAAACAAATGTGGATCACACAAACATTTGTCTCGGTGCGGGGATCGAACCTGCGGCCTCTCGTTTCGCAAGCTGGTGTCTAGCCAACTGCGCCCGAGATCGGAAACCGCAACCCCGAGTTGGTCATCACGACCTCGAGGTTTAGGCTCGCGGTCGTGTATTTTATATTGACGAGAAATACAGGTGCAAATCTTGCAACATTGATGAGGTTATCTCATGGCTCCAGTTTTGTTTTGAAACTTAGGTTTTACGGGGAACCTATTCTAGGAACTTTTGTATATTTTTTTTAACTGTTATTAGAAATGTAAGTCTCTCGGCTTAATCCTGTTAATCTTTATAGAACATGTTACCTATTAGTATTTAAAGGACTTAAAGGTCTCAAATACAGTTGTTTGCATGCATTCGAGATGCACAATTTAAGTTTTCTACGCTACCCTAATACAGTATGAAACAATAGACTGACGAAGAGAAAAAAAAATGTCTACAGAATTGTAATCAATTGTCATAGTATTTTTTTTTAAAGCAGTACGTCTCGGTCTACACTAACGTACATGTAATTCAGATTTCAGGCCTGCATTCACTTACGTTTATTATTTCTCGAGTATTAAAGACAATTATCACTTAGATCTAAGGATCTTACCTGAGCACACACGAGGGCCCACAGCGGTACTGACATAAAGATTGGTTTCCAGGGTATGGCTGAGGGCTGGCTCGTGCGGTGTCTCCCGAGTGCCTCTTCCAAGTACTTCTTCTCCTTATCCGAGATGTAAGGGTGTGATTCTGGATCGTTGTAGCAAAGCAGGGACTGTAAATAAGGTTATTATGAAAATGATATTAGTGCAATAGCTGGTATGTTTTTTTTGTTAATGACGCTTATATTTTTTCTTAATGGTAGAACCACAGCAGATTGTGGTGAAAACTGCTCTAAAGTATCATACGTAGATAGTATTTATTTCGCACGGCATATATGCCGGGAAAGCGCCGGTATTTTCTCCTTCCCCATACATATCTAGCATCTGCTATCATTCAATCATTCAATGCTTCATCATTCATTCAAACGGCTAGTAGGATATTACTACTATATACTACTACTTGAACCCATAACTATCGAACATTTTATAAATACTGCGTGTCCAAAGTGGACGTCCAATGATTGCTCATTTTTTTTTAATTTACTCACCCAAAGTATAAACCAAAAGATTCCAACAGCGCCAAAGAGGTAGAACACAGACTCCCACTCCCCAGTCTCCTTTATCACCAGGCCTGACAGGTACGTGCCAGCTATGTTGCCAATTTGAGCTCCGCCGAAGACTAAAGATCCCATTCTTCCTCTCTCTGATACCGGCGCCCATCTTGCAAGCATTGCGTTTAACGCTGGGAATGTTGTGCCCTGCACAAAAAATATTATTGGTTGATTGGTTGTAAGGTATACAGGCGTGATGAGGTTTTGTATGTATGTATATATGTATGGTCGTAAGATTTGGTATCTAATCATCAGAACGTTAGGCAGGAGAACTATTTTTAAATAAAAATTGGAAAGTGAAGGCATCAAATATTTACGTGAATTTTCAGGGTAAAGGAAATCCTGATGGACTAGCGTGGTAGAATGAAGTACAGTTACTCAAAAATGTATAGCAGGTAAAAAAATATGCACCACTATGAAACCTAGTATCTATAGTGACGTAGTTGGTTAGATGCAGCCTTTGAATCAAACGCTAGGTTTGAGAGCCGCACCAAAATAAGCATTAGGGGCATAAACAAAACTTTATGATTTATGTAATCAAAAATAATATGTTTCACTTACAAATATGGCGCTGAAAATTCTCTCGTACAATTCGAGAACCATGATTTGATACTCGTATCTTAGTATTTAGTGTGGAATTAAAATCAATTGTTTGTTATTGTGTTTATGCAACTTACCTCACCAAGTCCTTCCAAAACCCTCAATATAATAAGGCCAGTAGCTCCACCAACATTAACAGCCCAAGGAGTCAGTAGCGTGAAGAATGCCGTGCTCAATACGCCGAAGCCTAAAGAATATTTCCCTCCAAACCTCTCAGCCAACATTCCACCAGGCAAGTGGGTCACTATGTAGCCGTAGTAGAAGGCGCTGAGAATGATCCCTTGTGTCTCTTCATCCCAGTCGAACCTGTTAGCATCCTGGAAGAGAATCGTAACATTAGTAAAGCAAAGTGGGTTGATGACAGAATTAAGGAGGCTAAGAAACTGACTTCGCAAAATGTGACTTCTATTCCTACTGGCTTATGTATCTATCGCAAAAAATATTTGAGCTATCTAGTTTTTCATTGTATTTGTAAATAATATCACTGGTACACCCGAAACATAAAATAATCAACTAAAACAATGGCTCCTTGGAGGCGGTAATTAACTGTTAATTCAGAAAAAAAATGTTCATAAGGAATATTTTCGTAAAACATTGTTGGTCAAAATTGTTTCCAAAAACGAACAGAATTTAATAAAATGTAGTATTATTTTATGCACCTTTGTATGTAAATTAAAGCATGTACATAGTATATCTTAAATATACATTTTAAGTATGGACTTTAAATGTAGCCGCTTAGTATGGACTAAGCATACCCAAACCCACTGTGGGTTAAACATAAAATAAGTAAGATATGGAAGGAGTGGGACCTTACTAAAATATAGGCGGAATTTTTGTTTGACTGACGATGCTATAAAAAAGATGTCTTGTGCAACTTTCGTTTGGCTAGGGTATTGCTGCAAGGTTAACAAACTTCACAGTCCACAGCTGACGGTTGCACTGAACAATGACTATGAGTTCGATGCCCGCGCTGATAAAATTATTTGTGTGATGCAGATTTTGTTAAGGTGCAGGTTTGGGCGTTGTGACACTGACAATAATTCATAGTGTTTGACATTCAAAAGCGTTGCCTTGTAGCATTGAGTTAATAGATACAGAAGGATGATCAATCTGCCCTGATCTTTTACTATCAAGTTAATGGCCTATTAATAATATTTTTATTTTTACAAAGAAGAAATAAAGCGTATAAAGCATAGCGACTGCCTCGTGGTCTCGCGGTACAAGTATGTGCCGAGCGATCTAGAGGTCCTGGGTTCGATTCCCGGGTCGGGCAGTGTTATTGGGTTTTTCCATTAGGTAATTCTCAGTAGCAGCACGGAGTCTGGAATTGTGCCCGAAAAACGGCAATAGGCTCGCCCCCTAATACGTAGGACTGATATGATACATACTTGGCGAAATATGGGTGCAGAAATGCACCTCTGCCTACGCCTTCGGGCAATACAGGCGTGATAGTATGTATGTATGTAAATAAAGCGTATGTTATACGCCAAGAAATATATCATTCTATTGTTAGGAAATCTAAAGGATTTTATATTTCCATTCTAGAATTATCATTTAACAGCAAAGTTCATTAATTTTTTAAGGGTTTCGCAATAACCGTTGTACTAAGAAGTCAATTGCCAACGGATATCCTCCTTAAGTGGACAGTTATTGAACTATGAAATTATATTATAAACGATTATTTATATGTCTACTTATTACTCAATAAAATAATAATTCAACTAGGATCGTGGTCTTGTACATTTTAATACTTTCGGGTACATTTCCAGATGTGGAGAATTTCAAAATGGACAGACAGTTTTTCCTGACCCGGGAACCCAGGTGCTCGCTATCGCTCAGCACTCTAATTCCGCGGGACTAAAGAGGCAATCTTTAAAAAATAAACATACACACATACATACCTAACGTCACGCCTGTATTCCCCGAAGGGGTAGGCAGAGGTGCATTTCTGCACCCTCATTTCGCCAAGTATGTATCAGTCCCACGTAATAGGGGGCGAGCCTATTGCCGTTTTTCGGTAACATTTCCAGACTCCGTGCTGCTACTGAGAATTTCCTAATGGAAAAACCCAAAACACTTTGCCTGACCCGAGAATCGAACCCAGGACCTCTAGATCGCCCAGCACATACTTGTGCCGCGACACCACGAGGCAGTCGCAGGCAGTTTAAAAAACAAAGTATATATATTAATGTGTGATACTCACAACGTCATCAACTGACACGATCTCCTCGATGTCTCCGGGACAGGAGCCCTCGTCGTACTCGAGCGAGCGCGAGTGTCGGCGCACCATCTGCGTGATAGCGATGTTGAGGCACACACGCATCGTGTACGCGTTGGCGACCGCCAGGAAACCCATTATGGCCATCACCCATCTTTGCGGTATCAGGAATACTGGCAACAAAAAAACATAGGTATTTCAATCATCATCAGCCCATATACGTCCCACTGCTGGGCACGAGCCTCCTCTACAACTGAGAGGGTTTAGGCCTTAGTCCACCACGCTAGCCTAGTGCGGATTGGCGGACTACACACCTAAGAACTTTTAGGTGTGTAGGTTTCATCACGATTTTCCTACACCGGTTAAGTAAGTGACAATTAATTGTGAATACACACATAACTTCGAAAAGTCAGAGGTGCCTGTGGTTTGAACCCGCGACCGCCGAGATTCTCGACAGCGCGCCTAAATCTCTAAGACATTACTACATATTTCAATATTATGTTGAATTCCTTTTTTATTTTATTTGAAAGTGTTGTCTGTAAAAAAGGATTTTATAAAAAAAAAAATTGTTAAAACATAAGACAGAGGATGCTAACCGTTTTTTTAAAATTTAAGTTAAATAGGCGATTCTAGGAAGTTAGAAGAGTAAGAACTTTACTTACATTTCTATTTTAATTTAACATCAATTGCTTTTGGAAAATTATTATATACATATATACGTTATAAGCGCATTAGCTTTTTGACTGCAGCCATTTTAAATATTTTAAAATAAAAGTACAATTTTATAGCGCCAATTATAATTAATTATTAGGTATTCGCTAAATCTTGACTTTTGTTAAAATCTATCTTTTCACCCTACATACATTTGTTAAGTATCACATTTATTTATTTATTCATTGTAATCACAATGAATTATCACTTGCTTTAACGGTGAAGGAAAACATCGTGATAAAACCTGCACACCTAAAAAGTTCTTAGGAATTTCTTAGGTGTGTAGTCCGCCAACCTGCACTAGGCCAGCGTGGTGGACTAAGGCCTAAACCCTCTCAGTTGGAGAGGTGGCCCGTGCCCAGCAGTGGGACGTATTTGGGCTGATGATGATGATGACATTTATTAAGCAAGTGGAGTAATTGGCGGAAGGTTGGACAATCGTGTAGATACTCGACGCCTAAGACCTTCAAACTGCATTGCACTTGATTACTAGATCTTGTTTTTGTTATGCAAATAACTAGTAACAAGCTCATAATGATGTCTGGCCTGTTTCACAACCTTTTAATAAAGCCGATGCTTTCTAGTGATTATGAGCCGGATACTTATTTAAGTTTTACGCGCCAATTTTAATGGAGCGCCATTTTATATATTTCAGCCATTTGTACGGATTTTTTGTGTCATTTTACTTAATTGTTGGGTATATTAAAAGATTTTAGTTAGGTAAGTCATAAATTTATGTAGAAGTATTTTTTTCAATTTGTATGGAACAAACCAAAAAGAATATTTCTTTAATCTAAAAAATAAAAAAGCTAAAAAAATGTAATTAAACAACAAAAAAAAAAAAAAAAAAAGATCATCTTAGAAATTAAAAACAAAATTAATAATGCATAAAAATTCCAGAACTACACGTCATCATACTATTCTTTTGAGTTTAAGCGGAATCGAAAAAGAAGCTAACTGTCAACCGTCGGACCAACCGCGTATTTATGGTTGCTGCAAAAAGATCCAAGTCGTGGTAAATTTGATTTAAAATTCAGTTAATATAGTCACGATTGCTAACAATAGGAATTCATGAATGCAACGAACATTACCATCCAGTCACTGGGCCTCGGAGTCGCCGAGCGTAAAGGCTAACAACAGGAGGTAAAAGTACCTCGGTGTTAATTTATTCTTCCGCGCAATGTTTAGTTTTATTGTTATATAACCGGGCAACCTACTTAATTCATTATAATATTTTTAGAATATTAATTTTAGTATTATTAATGCAAAAATAACTACTTCCGTTGCTGTTTCACGCAAAAGTACTGCACGAATTCCGATGAGTTTTTGTATGGAGTTGGATGAGACTTTACTATCTCGATTGCGAGATAATAAATGAAACGAGAAATAATGTTTTATTCCATAAAATTTAAAATAGATCTTACAGATTCAGTCAATTTTGCAATAAGGTTCAGAAGGAAGGATACTCTAATATTTACTACTTTTAAACTGGTATACAGCCCCGTGATACAAAAAGTATGCATGAATAAGAATAGCTCATAAAATTTTATGAAATATTCATTAGGTATTTCAATTACATGAAATTCAAAGTAAACATTTAAATTAAACTTGTACATTTTAGGATTATTTACCAGAATTGCAAGAGGTTGTAAAGAGAACTTAGTTGATTAAGTCGAAATTCCCGTAGATATAATAATATGATAAGGAGGTCGGTAAAATTAGGAATTAATATGTATTTTCAAATTAATTGATGTATTAAAAATTAACTAACTAAACGAACTAAAATAAAGCTCTATTTTTGATTGTAATATAATATTCAAATATTTCATTGTCTATGAAGTGTGCTCCAACTACATTAGTTAATAGGCCTACTGTAATTCAATTGCGATATAATTCACACATTAGTTAATTACAAAACAGGCTCTTGTAAACGACAAATTAATTTTAAATTATCTAACAATACGTCTACTGCACATATAACAAGTTCCAAAGTTAGATTTAAAGAAATTACATTGTTTAAAGAAGCAGTGTTTGGATTAGGATTAACATAGGTACATACATAAACTCACGCCTGTATTCCCCGAAGGGGTAGGTTTCGATTAGGGAAGTCCTACCCTCTGGTAGGATTGAGAAGAAAACCGTTAATCATTTTCTTTTGCAAATTTTACTGTGGGTGAGATTGTTGGAGACACAAGAATGATTGCTATTTCTACGTCTATTTCGAAGCCTACCAACTCATCATCTTCATCATCAGCTCATATACGTCCCACTGCTGGGCACGGGTCTCCTTTAGTACTGAGTTGGAGCAACTCATCTCACCCAGGTCTTTTAATTCTGTGCTTTTTCACGATCCGAACCGATTAGGTACTAACTATTGAGTCATCTCAAATGTTACTAGTGTTATTTAATTTAAATTGATAAGAAAAGCAATAACACTGTATTATAAAAAAATCTAAACCTACAAACCATCTAGTGTCTGTCATCCATCCATCATGCGTCATCCATCTATGTCTCTCTACCTTAGGTAAAACAAATCCGAAATATAATACTCAAAAATATAACTAGAACAACAGTATACTTAAACATCGTGTCCTCGGTCAACATGACTTTAATGCTGAACAGGAAATAAGCCTTGACGTTAATTGTAAAAATGTCCAGATAACATAATATCTGATGGGCACAATGCTCATATCAAATGAAGCAGTGTAGTGCATAGTTGTGCGGCGGCCCGTAACATAGCCCAGACATTGTGTCAATTGAACGCTTTTTGTCGTATTGTACTGCAAAGTATTTCTTACTGGGTTTATAATAGCAGACTGAAATTATTTATACGCTATTTTTATATATGTACCGTGTAATCAAGAAGTCAATGGTTCAATTTCCTGTTTAGGAAAGTGTTTTGAGATTTTCACGCGTTTTTTTGGCACAGGACCAACGAGTCAGTCCTAACAAGCTCTTTGTCCTGGAAAAGGCAGGAACATCGTAAATAGCGAGATCCTGCCTTTTGCCGGTACCCCTCATGAAACCACACCACTCACGACGACACACACCATACGCAGAAAAAAACAGTTATTCGCAGGCGCATCTTTGCCTTCATCATCAGCAACCTTTCTTACGTCTACTGCTGGACATAGGCCTCTCCTATGGCATGCCACTGGGCTCGATCTTCGGCCCTCCTCATCCAACCACTGCCAGCCACCCTGCGAATATCGTCACCCCACCTAGCCAGAGGGCGCTCTACACTACGTTTGCCGAGTCGCAGTCTCCACTCCAGAACTCGTTTCCCCCAACGGTTGTCGGTTCTGCGAAAAATGTGACCTGCCCACTACCATTTCAGCTCGCTAATCCTTTGGGCTATGTCTATAACTTTGGTTCTCTGACGGATAGCATCATTTCTGATCCTATCTTTCAGAGAAACCCCCAACATAGCCCTCTCCATAGCTCGCTGAGCGACCGTAAATTGGTGGATTAGTCGCATCGTCAGTGTCCACGTCTCGGCTCCGTATGTCATGACTGGAAGGACGCACTCGTTAAAGACTTTTGTCTTTAGGCTTTGTGGTAGGGGTGACGAAATCTTTGCCGTGGTAAACACTAAATGACCTAACTGCGTCATTGTGGAAAACACGGGAAAACAAACGAAGATCGCTTTCAAGTTAATGTACAGTTAAACGTACGCAATTAACCACTTGCGATGATCATTGTTTCTGTTCACACACTAATTGGCAAATTGCAGCTAAATAGCGCCTGCAGCGTTCTACTAAACACGTGGACAATTTGCACTCACTTATGGCGTGAGAAAACATAGATAAAAAAGACATAGTACAAGAAATTCTAATAGGTTTATGAACGACACCACGGGTCTACCTCGTGGTCTCACGTCTCAATTTTGTTTGAGGCCTCGGTATCGCTGGTCAGGCAAAATTTTATTCTGTAATGTGGGACTTAAATAAATAAATACACTCAACAGTCACATACATAGTTCTGACCCCACATTAAGATACAAGTCTTGTGTCGTGGGTATCAGAAACTCTGAGAGACTTTTCGGTCTCACAAACACCCAGACCCGAAACAAATATTTGTGGATCACACAAACATTTGTCTCGGTGCGAGGACCGAACCCGCGGCCTCTCGTTTCGCAAGCTGGTATCTAGCCAACTGCGCCACGCGGATGTCTAAAAACCTGCGGGACTTAAAACCAACGTGTGGAAGGAAACGCCTTAGCCTATCGTTTCGCATATTATATAGATATGAATGTGTCAGTCTGTGTGTAGGTACATTTGTGAGTAATGAAAGTTAGAGTGAGTATTATTTATTAATCAATCGTACAAAAACCATAAACAGTTTTAATACTTAGTATACTTTTCATCCTGGAAAAATATTTTACGAGAAATGAAGTATAAATAAATGAAAAATTCTACCATATAATATTTGGCTGGACGTAAATCTAAGACAATGTCTAAGTTAAATATTTAATGTGTAAGAATGATAATTCTGTGGGTTGTAAACATACCTACACAACTTTGGCGACTAGTAAAAGTTACTATTAATAAATAAGATATCAGTCAATTATTCAAATTACTGGTCAAGTTCGTCCTCAAATACTTTTTTCTGTTTTTTGGTTACCAATGACCAGCGTGGGATATTTCTAGTAGTAATATTATGACGCAGTATACATTATCATTGTCTTAAACACACTTATCCTTTTTTTATGACAGCGCCCATGGCGCAGTTGGCTAGACACCAGCTTGCGAAACGAGAGGCCACGGGTTCGATCCCCGCACCGAGACAAATGTTTGTGTGATCCACAAATGTTTGTTTCGGGTCTGGGTGTTTGTGAGACTGAAAAGTCTCTCATAGTTTCTAATACCCACGACACAAGACTCGTATCTTAATGTGGGGTCAGAACTATGTATGTGACTGTTGGGTTTATTTATTTATTATTTATTGGGAAGTAACGCCGTCACTGCAAGCTTTTCAATTTAGTTTATTTGTTGACCCTCTGACAAAAATAATTCCAAAAAGTCAAAATAAGTAAAGTTTTGCTGCACGTGGTGTCCATAGACCATAATGCATTATGCTTTATATTCTTTATACATTTTGGAAAGCAACAAACATTGATTAATGACGTCTCCCTCCATTTAACACTCGATTTAAAATGATGTAGTTACTATTGAGTGCAGTGCGGTTATTTTGCCATACCAGTAATAAACAATCATTAGTGAATCAAAAACAATTGACAACGCTGATCTCCGATGATAAAAAACAATACCGAAAGAAATTAAAAAAAAGCTAATTATTTGTTTTATACCTTGACAAATTGCATACTTGAAAACCAATTATTTTTCATTCAATTAGCCATTATTTATAATTTATTGCCTCAAAAAAGTAATTCGTCTAATTAAAATTACATTATATACAACAACTTTACTTCGCGTCTTCGCTCGCGGTCATAAAGATTTATTAAGCCAATGTTATGAAGGGAAGCAGTGATGGCCTGGAGGTTTAGGCGCGCGGTCGAGAATTTCGGCGGCCGCAGGTTCAAACCCCAGGCACACACCTCTGACTTTTCGAAGTTATGTGTGTATTCACAATGAATCATCACTTGCTTTAACGGTGAAGGAAAACATCGTGATAAAACCTGCACACCTAAAAGTTCTTAGGAATTTCTTAGGTGTGTAGTCTGCCAACCCGCACTAGGCCAGCGTGGTGGACTAATGCCTAAACCCTCTCAGTTGTAGAGGAGGCCCGTGGCCAGCAGTGGGACGTATTTGGGCTGATGATGAAGCCAATGTTATACAGGTGTAAAAAGGCGTGATCAAAATCTAAGACAGGTAATTATAAATAATAATAAATTGGCGTTCAAAAAACCCAAAAAAGACGTTTTCCTTATCATCACAAACATACCCAAAGATTTTTTTTTTACGATTTTCTAACTTCCATAGGTATTAAATGTTTGTGATCATAAGGAAAACATTTTTTTTGGTTTTTTGTTTGAAAAAATGTCAGGAATTTAATATTTTTTGGGATTAAAAGTAGGGTAATTTGTACATATTTTGTATAATCCCATACTCTTCCCTATGCATATATCCTATTAATCGAGTATACAAATAAAAATTAATAGGATAGGGCTATTTTACCTGCCATCAAAATGACGATAGTTATAGCGAGTAAGATAGCCCATAATAACTTTACTCATTTTATAAGTCACTAACAATTTCCCGCAACACCGTATACAAAAGTTATCAATCGTGCTAAGGCCGTTGTGTGGTCTCCAAATATGACTGTTACATCCGTGACGTCAGCGAAGAATTGCCCCAACTTTTAGGCGCTCGTCCTCGGAGTAATATAGTATTGTTTATACTAATGTCAAAATGCACACGATTCATTGGTTGGACGAAAACGGGTTTATTATTTCCGCTGTCGGTGGCCGCGCGGAATATACAAGCGAAATGGACCCGTTAAAATTCCCGTTGAAGGCCGTCAAACTCCGAAATGCTACGCATGCACCTATTCGAAATTTGGGGTGATAGAATTATTATTGATGATATTATTATTTTTTATCATGATTTTTTTTCTTGGTATGTAGATCAATGCTATACACTTACAGGAATTAAGGAACTCTTAAAGCGTTAGGTTAGGAACATGCGCGTGTTGGTCATACTTAATTTTATTTAATGTAATCAAATCGAATATTGATTATATATAATAAAATGGTCTAAAAATATGTATAAATCTATTTATAAAACAATGTTTTTTAATAAAACTGTCATTAAAAATCCATTCAAATGTTACGGAATAGATATTTTGGCTCTAAAAATTATCCATCCATCTGAAATCCTTTTGAAGCCATCAATAAACTGACTATACTTGTTGACATTTCTTTAAGTGCCGTTTTTACAATTACAATGGAAAAACAATCAACACAAACTGAATACGTTGTGGTCTTTAAATAAATTTGAAAGTCAGAGCTCTGCGCCATACATTCCAAGTATAATCACAACGAAGCTTCAAGCTCATATTTTTTTCTAATAAAATTTTTCATACATACATATACAAACTCACGCCTGTATACCCCGAAGGGGTAGGCAGAGGTGCATTTCTACACCCACATTTCGCCAAGTATGTATCAGTCCCACATAATAGGGGGCGAGCCTATTGCCGTTTTTCGGGCACATTTCCAGACTCCGTGCTGTTACTGAGAATTTCCTAATGGAAAAACCCAATATCACTTTGCCCGACCCGGGAAGCGAACCCAGGACCTCTAGATCGCACGGCACATACTTGTACCGCGAGACCACGAGGCAGTAAAATTTTATACCCTATAAACTGGCGGGTGCATTAACTCATAAAACAATATATCGCATCATTAATGTATAATGAATAGGAGCGAACCGGCCGCGCAACTTGCTCAACTTGGCAATCGGGTAGAAACTCGTTAGAATGTAGTTTTTACTCGGAGTTTCTATCGTAGACAATGTCGCGCGACACCGGACTCGATAGCCGATGCCAGACTGCTTGGCATTCAATATAGTATACTTATAATGTATTGGCAATAGTAGCTATAGGACGCAGGTTCCAAAACTGAGAACAAAAGTATCAAAATTGAAGTTATACGCATACAATTTCATACATACATAATCTCACGCCTGTATTCCCCGAAGGGGTAGGCAGAGCACCCACGTTTCACTAGGTATGTATCAGTCCCACGTAATAGGGGGCGAGCCTATTGCCGTTTTTCGGGCACAATTCCAGACTCTGTGCTGCTACTGAGAATTTCCTAATGGAAAAACCCAATAACACTTTGCCCGACCCGGGAATCGAACTCAGGATCTTGATCGCACGGCACATATCTATACCGCGAAACCACGAGGCAGTCCATCTCGTATCTCTGAAACAGTATCTACATAGATATGTATGTACGTGTAGAGGCAGGTTTCGCCAGCTGTATTCAAGTCTTTTGTTATTATTATTGTTCCTATGGATTTAGCCGATCCGGGAATCAAACTCGGGGCCGCTCGGTCGCACGCCGCATCTACTGTAACTACTATTGCATTATGAGTAAATATCGTACGAAAATACTGAAGAGTACAAGTTCAGGGACTTATTGTACCAGGTTTTTATCTCAGCGAAGTAAACGCATTTGCAGATAATTTTAATTATTAATAAACACTGCATGATCCTGAATCATCTTGTCATCATGAGTTGTGTTAATTATTTGCAAATAAAAAAAACAGTTTAAATACTTCGGCTAAGAAAGGAAATGATGAACGTCGTGATGGCATCGAGGTTTAGGCACGCGGTCTAGAATCTCCACGGTCGCGGGTTCAAGTTCTAGGCACACACCTATGACTTTTGGAAGTTATGTGTGTATTCGCAATAAATTATCATGTACTTTAACGGTGAAGGAAAACATCGTGATGAAACCTGCACACCTAAAACATCTTAGGAATGTCTTAGGTGTGTAGTCCGCCCACCCGCACTAGGCCAGCGTGGTGGACTAAGGCCTAAACCCTCTCAGTTGTAGAGGAGGCTCGTGCCCAGCAGTTGGACGTATATGGGCTGATGATGATGATCCTGAATCATCTTGTCATCATGAGTTGTGTTAATTATTTTCCAAATAAAAATCAGTTCAAATACTTCAGTTAAAAAAATAGGTTGTTATCTTCCAAATAAATAAGGACTGTATTAATATTTTTCACTAAAACAAATGAAAACATTAGACTTATAGACGGTGATGCATTGGCAATTCACTGGCCTGTTAATGAGAGGTCGCGGACTCAATCCAAACACTGAAAATATAACCCAAACGTCCTTGCGTCAGATCTGAGTGTCTGTGAACAAAATGTAACCTCCAGATCCTAAGAACCGTCGTAATCTTTATAAGTATTTATATATATATATATATATATATATATATTTATATTATTTTTCTTTATTTTATTTTATTTCTTTTTTAACGATATGTTTTAGCTTTGTTGATGTTTTTTAGTTTAGACTGTACACTTCGACTACCTTTCATTTCTCTTGCTACGTCTCCATCCTTGGTTGCCTGTAAGAGATCGCCTTGTGCGATAAGGCCGCCTATTGTACTTTTCTTCTCTACTGTACTCCTTAGTTTTAGTGTTATGTGTACAATGAAGTTTTAAATAAATAAATAAATAAATCTTACATGCAAGTGCACGGTCCAAACAGTCTGTTATAATTATTTCAATGGAGATAATCGTCATCGTTTCTCGCAACTCTATTTAGAACGAACATCGCTTGCTTAACAAGTCCTAGTTATGAGACGCCTCACGCCAGTACGGTGACTTTATTGTAAACGTCTATACTATACTTACTAATATTATAAATGCTCAAGCTGTTTATTGTGCTATCACCCCTAAACTACTGGAACAATTTGGATGATTCTTGATATGGAGACGTATAAATTCTTGATAATATCAGACCCTCCTTTGGCTACTTTTTTAATACTGCGCACGGGTGAATTTGGGCCCAATCGCTATTACATTAATGCGTAAACCTCAAAGCTAATATTGATAAATTTTACTATACACAAATGGAACTTTAAATATGGGATCAGGCTTTGCCGTAATTAATAGGAATGAAAATTGTTCATAAAAATTTCGTCTAAACTCCACGTCACAAGACGCCTTACATAGTCATCTTGTCCTCAGCATGTCTCAACTTGCATAGCTTACATCTTCAGCCTAATGGCAAATACGAATTCGCGAACCCTTTCGCGATGTTAACGCATTCACGGGACAGGTACGGCTGGCTGGTAGCAATTTGTTGAAAGCAGAGCTGGTTGGGTGCGCCTTTCACCGGCGCTATAAATCAAAATGGCGACGTTCCCTTTGATTACCATGTGGGCTTAGCAAGGGCTCATTAAAACACCGGTTTATGGACATCAGTAATTGACTTGGTATTAAACAGGAAATAATGTTGAGATAATTTTGAGCGCGTTGGAAGTACCTACTACATACATTTGCATTCACGCTTGTATTCCCCAAAGTGCTAGATAGAGGTGCGTTTTTGCACCCACATTCGCCAAACACTCTCAATGGTAGAGGAGGCTCGTGCCCAGCAGTGGGACGTATATGGGCTGATGATGATGATGATTCGCCAATTGGGTTTCAGTCCCATGTAATAGGACTTCCAGATTACTCGTACGAGCTGCTGTTGAGAATTTTATAAAGTAAAAATCCAATAACACTTCGCCCGACCCGAGACCTCTAGATCGCACGCCACGTACCTACTTGTGGCAGATGGTAGAGAAGATACAATTGCACAGTAAATAAGTGTATTAATCCTCGTTTATTAAAATAATTGAACATTAAATGCCATCTCACTCAACGTATTCCAACTAGGTTCTAAGCATTGGTTTTGCCTTATTTGAGCCGAACTATTCGTAACACAGTATCATTTTATGACAGCGTGTCCTACCACTTATATACTTTATTGTACCATCCTTAGTTTTAAAGTTAAGCTGTTAGTAATAGCCAATATTATTATGAATCTATTTATAAAACTTCATTCGTGGTAATAAAAAGCCGGCAAAGATTTCAAAATAAGTACGCGATCCAGTTGTTTTGCAACAAGTAATTTTACGGTGAGCAAATGTTTTCTGCTTAATTAGCACACAAGTTCATTGTGTTTTTCATTGTGTGAATACTGAGCGGCGTTCAATCTAGCACCGTTTCTAATAGATTCATTTCACACCGAAATCAGGTGTAACCTCGACGAAAATAAACAAGATGTCGCTATGTTGGAATAAAATTAGCTAATTCATCGTAAATCATTGGCCTTAAACTAAAAAATGAAATGTTGACACTGCAATTAAATTGTTGAGAATTCCCTGTGTTTAAAGTTAAAAAATTAAGCTGTCATAATATGAAAAAGTTTTTAATTATTACTTTACCATAACAGTGAAATAAGCCTCGTGCCTCGTGGTCTTGCGGTACAAGTATGTGCCGTGCGATCTAGGGGTCCTGGGTTCGATTCCCGGGTCGGGCAAAGTGATATTGGGTTTTTCCATTAGGAAATTCTCAGTAACAGCACGGAGTCTGGAAGTGTGCCCGAAAAGCGGCAATAGGCTCGCCCCCTATTACGTGGGACTGATACATACCGGGCGAAATGTGGGTGCAGAAATGCACCTCTGCCTACCCCTTCGGGGAATACAGGCGTGAGTTTATGTATGTTTGTGTATGTATTCAGTTGTTTCATAGAGCTAATTAATTTTAATAATATCAACAGTTCAATCAATTTATTACTAGTATACATACGTGATAAAATAGGCTGTTATCTTCATTAATTTTTTTTATGTTGTAAAATGTAATATCAGTTAGTTTGCACAAATTATATGCATTCGGGACAACTTAAATTAATATCTTAATATGATTTAATATAGTAAGATAATAAGTATATTATTTAAGCCTGCGGTAGTTTTTTATGCCATGTTGAAAAGCAAAATAAATACACAAAAATATTTTAAAACTCGTCATTTCTTAAAAGGACGTATATAAATTAAACTTTTATATTTTTTTAATAACCAATATAATAAAATACAAATTCATGCGATAAATTTCAAATTTAACTCAGTCACGTCTCATTTTTGGCTTTGTCATTCTTCCAATTGTTTTCATTATTATACCAAATCCATAACGGTCAAACAAATACGAGTATGCTTTGTTTTTTTAAAACATTGTTTTGAATAAAATATGCCCAAAAAATCCATCATCTCATGTTGTCTTTGTTGATTAATAAGCAAACACGTGAAGAATTTAGGTTTTCATGATACGTTGTCCTTAAACGGTTCTCAGAAAGTCAGACGCTTAGGGCATTGTCCTACTAAATTGAGACTCGGTGTCAAAATATGCGCAAATATTTGACTCACCGCGCAAGATTCAGGTGCTCTGATTTTGAATACAAATATTGGCATAAAATATTTTCATATAATAGTCTATTTTAGTGTGTGCAAATTATATTACTATCTCTTACATCACTCTGGACATAGCCCCGAAAAACAGCATGAGCTTGCCACCTATTAGATTTGCCTGAAACATATCTGGCAAAATTATGGGTACAGAACCGCAGTAGGCCAGCGTGGTGGACTATGGCCTAAACCCTTTCAGTTGTAGAGGAGGCCCGTGCCCAGCAGTAGGACGTATTTGGGCAGATGATGATGATCTCTTACATATCCGTCAGAATTGGCTAACTAAAGCACTTGTTATCGCTTCGCTTGAAGATCCCAAGAAGGTGGTTAAGGTGAGGGTTAGAAAAATTCCTCAATACCTTGACGGTGTATTAAAAATAAGAAGTAAAGATCGCTTCGGCTAAGATTCGTCTATTAAAATAAATTTAACAGATAAATTAAAAGTAGTGCCATGGATATTGAATATATCTTATATGAATAATTTATTTTTTATTTGGGCAAAAATTGCTTATTAATTGACGGCTAGACATCAGCTTGCGAAACGAGAGGCCGTGGGCTCGATCCCCGCACCGAGACTAATGTCTGTGTGATCCACAAATATTTGTTTCGGGTTTGGGTATTTGTGAGACCGAAAATTTTCTCGTAGTTTCTAATACCCACGACACAGGACATGTATCCTAGTGTGGGATCAGAACTATGTAGGTATGTGACTGTTGTGTGTATTTATTTATTTATATCTTAAAAGTCAAATTAATCTACAGCATAGATCTTATTAGGTTATAATCTTGTTCGTGGATTTTAGAAATATTGAGACTATTTGTTTTTACAAACAACAGAAACATTACAGGAATAAATCCCGAAGCATGCTTTTTCACAGCATTTATTACGTCATGGTGGTCTACTCAATTCAGGAATTCCTTAAGTCAAGATCAAGGATAGAACTGGTCTAGTTCAAGTTTAAATTTGCTATGGACAAGGCACGTGTTAACTACTGGAGTGTTTAAACGTGATGGTAATTATCTAACTCACTCAACGGAAAACGCTATACAATTTAAATCCACCATTTTATCCTTTCTTATCCTTAGCACAGAAATTTTAAATTTATTTATACGAACACTACAAAAATGGTTTATACGAGTTTCTGCTTAATGCTTATGTGGGATAAGTAATGATGACATAAATTTATAAATATTATGTTATTTATTTTTGCTTTTATACATAAAACGTATAAAGGTTATTTAATTAGTAACTGAAGATTTAATATATAATGTACGTGCTTCTAAGTCGATTTTATATAATTATGTTGGCAACGATAAGTTATGTAAAACTATAGCTCGACCTAGTAAAGTTTTCCGACCGGTCGAGTAACGGATCGGCCCACATTGACATGTAACTGAATACGCATCCTTCATTGACGTCACAAAGTTACTGCAAGTTAAAATATGTTCATAATAAAGTATTATTAACTCCTGAGGGCCTCTAGGTTTAGGCGCGAGTCAAAATCTCGACGATCGCGGGTTCGAAGCCCAGGCATACACCTCTGAATTTTCGAGTTACGTGTGAATTTACAGTGAATTACCACGTACTTTAACGGTGTAGAAAAGCATCGTGAGAAAACCTGCACACCAAAAAGTTCTTAGGAAATTCTTAAGTGTGTAGTTCGCCAACCCGCACTAGGCTAGGGTGGTGGACTAAGGCCTAAACCCTCTCAGTTGTAGAGGAGGCCCAGGGCAGCGGGACGTATATATTATATATGGGCTGTTAATGATGATTACGATGAGAATATTATTTATGGCCAGTGACGTTGTTTTTTTGTTAATTTTTTTATGAGAACAATTTTATGAAATATTAAATGATAACCACATAATATGCATGTGAATTTAAAGACAACAAATTCGGTGTATTCTAGTCGTTTTGTAAATTTCAATGCCATATTATTACGTAACAATTATAATTAAGAATTAAGTTATAATTTGTATTACGTTGGTGGACCATACAAATAAATAAGTACTTCCTTTAATTACTATAATTTCGTAAGTGAAAATTAAAATTAATAGTGTTATATCGCGGATATTTCACTTCGGGAATACAGGGATATAATTTCAAGGAGTAGTATTTCTACTTCTAAGTTTCGGCAGCTGTATTTAACTATTTTAATAGGGTCACCTTATTGCTGTTTTCCCGGCTTAACCTAATAGCACTTTACTCCACCCGGGAATATAATCCGAGAATTTACACACTTACCAGGCGAAGTAGTGATGGCCTCGAGGTTTAGGCGCGCGGTCGAGAATGACGGCGGTTGCAGGTTCAAACCCCAGGCCCACACCTCTGACTTTTCGAAGTCATGTGTGTATTCACAAGGAATTATCACTTACTTTAACGGTGAAGGAAAACACCGTGATGAAACCTGCACACCTTAAAGTTCTTAGGAATTTCTTAGGTGTGTAGTCCGCCAACCCGCACTAGGCCAGCGTGGTTGATTAAGGCCTAAACCCTCTCAGTTGTAGAGGAGGCCCAGGGCAGTGGGACGTATATGGGCTGATTATGATCTACCAGGCGGTTCAGGTTTTGTGGTTATAAAGTAAAATTCATGAATCACATTTATTGTTTTTGTTGTACATACGTATTTAACAGATGGAAGCAAGTGTGGACACACTTAGAGAACAACGTATTGTTTGCGACATATTTCACTTTGACACAACTGTGTACACATTTCAACAATGATAGCTAAATTATGTATCACAACTATTCTGACGATAGGACATGAATTTTGTGGCGTATGTATGTAAGTATACGTAAATGAAAAGCAATATGTGTTGAAAGAAAGCAATACGTGCAAATTACCGCTTTCTTCAAACGAACGACGGCAAATTATTAAATAAACTTGGCAGAAGTTAGGACATGGTTTTTGGTTTACTGCGTATGTAAGTATACGTTAATGAAAAATACTTTTCTAAGCAATATATGCCGAAGGGGAGGAATAAGGCCAAATTCTTCTTCGTCGCAAATATCGACAAACGATTAACGCCCAAAACTCACATACATAGTTCTGACCCCACGCTGAGGTTCAAGTCTTGTGTCGTGGGTGTCAGAAACTACAAGATAATTTTTGGTCTCACAAACACCTAGACCTAGTAGGCGGAGAAGCAATGGAAAATGTGGGAAAAAATACATATTTGCAAGAACTATGTATAATGTATATACATAGGTACATACATATATTATTCCGGTAGTCAGCTTATTTGATGGTCGGTGTTTAGCGCTGACCATGATCACAAATATTAGAGACAGTATTGTTAATAATATTATATAAAAACTAATACAAAGAGCATTGACCGACCTAGGATTGGAACCCAGTATATCACGTTCAGTAGGTCACGCACGGTTCCACCGGACAATTGAAGCGTTCGTGTATTTTTTAGTAAGTAAAGCCTTTTCTTTACGTACTTCCTGTAAACTAAATCGGAAGTAAATACAATACGTGATTTACAATAAATCTGTTTCCGACAACAAAGTGTAACTTTTGTGTCATGGAAGAAAAATATTACAAAATATATATTTGCACTTACAAAAATGTACTCGATATCAAAGCTTCATTACTCAAAATTGCCGTTCTACTTTAAATTCACCAAACAATCTCGATTTTTATCGAGTAACGATACCATCGTTGCATTCGTATTTTCAATTTTATAAATTCAAATTTTACATACAATTTTTCTTTGAGAAAACAGATAATGTCATTCATCATTGATATCGAGAAAAACTTTAGTCAATTAGGTCTTGATGGATGAAAAAAATAGTTTTTCTTCTTTCTCCTGAAAAGTTGTGAAAAACGAGCTTGGTGGTGATGCTGATTCCTCGACGATATGTAGTTTTGACCGCCACATATTACACAGTCTAGTGTCGAAGATATCAGAAACTATGAGGATTATTTTTCCCTGTAATAGCACCTAGATCGAAAAATATAGCAGATTGTATTTTTCTTATCAATTCCTACTTCCAGATTATAGTCATACTATTTTATTTTATTTTTTTGTATTATGCATTAATTTTTGAAACATGTAGAGTAAATGCGTAGTGACAAAAATATGACTGCACTATCCGATAAAAAAATCAAATGATGCGACGATTATATTCATCGGTTCTATCAATATAGTACAATATGTCCAAATTGAACCGGCCTCATTATTTTACAGTGCCCAGAAAAGTCACTTAAAACAAATTGATAATTTATTAAATAATTTTACTCATCACGTCAATGATCATTATCGAAATTATCAAGTTATCTAAAATAGATAAAACAAGAAAAAAGTTCTGTTGCTAGGCCATATACGTGGAAAGGCTGTTAAAATAAGTTTCCTTTCAAATCATTGATAAGTACTAGAGGCATGATAATATCACGTGCTTAACTACGAACAATTTATCAATCAAATAGCAATCGGAACAGAATCACGTACGAATATTAAATAATAAACTAGGAAATGGACCAATATAATTCCTACTTGTAATTGGGTTTTTTATGCCGAAATTTGTTGGTACGAATTTACATGTAGTAGAACCACAACAGGCTCGACAGGGGTAGTAACACTGTTTTGTAGCAAAATCGTTATTTAGTTGAGTCACTTGCAGTTGGCCCAATTTGCTGATAATTAATAGGATATTCATCATTATCTTTATCATAGAAAAAGGAAGAAAGGTGAGAAAAGCTGATAATGATGATGATGATATCATCATGATGAATAGGATAATCATGTTAGCCCGGATACCGATCATCGTTCGTACATAAAGTGTATAGCCTGTTATAACAAGCCACGCAGATTTAATGTAACATGATTATAATATGTAACAACATGCAAAGGTCGAAAAGACCGGCAGAACTATGTCATCAGATGAGAGATCATTATAAAGCCTTTTGTTAGATGATACTCAGTTTTGATGGTACACTTCCCATCAACAGATATAATCTCGGAATTGAATTGGATTTTAATTAAATAGTTAGTTGGATAATATCGTAATTTATGTTCATGTGATAATAATAAACTTTAAATTAATTTTTAGTACTTTAAAATCTATTTTTAATTAAAGTCTAAGTATGACATAAGCTGCACCCGCCACCGTGACCCATGCGAGATTCAAATTTATCGTTGAATTTATGTCAATAGGTACGAGTACTGTTAAGTGTATCTTCATGAAAATTTGACAAGGATAGAAAGGGCTCTGGGGGCGGTTAAGAGCTACATAATTGTCTGAAAAGGCAATAGTAACAATCGTAAACAAAACAGATATTATCGGAAACCACGTTGAAGGAAAAATCTAATTCTTAATACATGTGTCTAGGATAAGCCAGCGCGGTCGCTTTTATAAGCCTTCCGGCGTTCCGTAATCTTTCCTCTTTATTTTTTATTGCTTGACTATAATATCATCCTGTAATATCTGCAGTCGCGTCATTGCCGGCAAGAAAAAATCGACTTCAGGTGTCATATTATCTCAATCATCTTTAAGGAAACCCATTGTTTAGATGAGGCCTTTTGTATCACCAAGATTATATTACAAGATAATTCCATTAATCCAGAGGAAAATTATAACAGTATTAATAAGAGATTTATGACGAAACATTCACAGTTCTCGATAAAATTTATTACAATAATTGGTTTGCGTCATGTCTACTCCAGTTTAGATATAGCTTGAAGGTGATTAGAAAACGGTTCGCGGAACGTGGCTTAATGCAGTTTTTGTGTTGTTACAGTTATTTGCGTCACCGTCTATTCTAAGTGTTAGATGTTTATGTCTAAGAACGTTCCTTGAGATTGAAATTTCGCCGAAGGTTTTATTGAAATCGAGTTGCTTGTATTGTACTTCAAAAATATTTTGGTGTTAATATTATAGAAACAACACAAGTATAATATTGATGCTACAATTTACAATTACAGAGTAAAATTATTAAGATAACCTATTTTAAAATATAAATTAAAGTTTCCGTAGAAAATTAAATAAACATTAAATAATTGCGTACATAAAACGAGAGTAACGCATTTTATTTCAAATATTGTATTACGAGGTTTTAGTTCAACAGTTTTTATAAAACTATTATCACGAGACTATACCATGAAATTATTATTTATGCAAATTTCCTAAAAATTATATTTTTATTATATTTATTTACCTACAAATAAATCTTCCTTATGTTTTAAAAAAGCATACGCTTGTATATTAATGTCAGTATAGGAGCATAAAGCCTTTAAGTATTTAGCCCAGCTGTATTGTCTACAGATAACCCACATCTCAAAGCTATCAATTAGGAAATATAATGGTGTCGCACATGAATTATTCTCGTACATCGTCTGCGCTGCTACTTTCGTAACGCGGCCTTCCTTCGCGCCGCGCCGGGTCGGTCGCGCTTCCTGCTACACTCATTACTGCATAGATGCTTGAATATTTAAATATACAATTATTAAAATATAATATTATTATATTTTAATAAAATATACTGTCAAGTTTTATATGCTCAAATAGGCTGAGGTGATTTATCGTATTATTTTTTTTCGCTAGGTATGCTTTGGTTCGATCCCCGCACCGAGACAATTGTTTGTGTGATCCACAAGTGTGCGGTCAGAACTAAGTATCTGACTGTTGGGTATATTTATTTAATTTTAATGTCCAAAGTAGTAGGGAGACATTATGCCATTTTCGGACACATTTCCCGACCCCATGCTGCTACTAGGAATTAGAGTCTAGACCAGAGGTTACCAAACTCTTTTGTTTCATAGACCACTTTCAAATTTTTTATGGATCCAGTGGACCCCCAGCAGCTACATTAAAACTAAAAAAAAAACAAGACGCGTTTGTCACACCCAACGTAGACCCCCCTAGAGTCTCTCGTGGACCCCTGGGGGTCCACCTGGACCACTTTGGGAATTGCTAGTCTAGACAAACGAGACGACCAGTTAATCATCATCATCATAATCAGCCTATATCACTGCTAGGCACGGCCTCCTCTACAATTGAGAGGGTTTAGGACTAGACAATAAATAGGTAATGTTAATATAGTCTATAGACGTTCCTACCAGTGGCGGTACTTCAGAAAAGAAAAAAAAATTGTCAAGTGTCAACGTCACACGTTGTTAATTGTTTGAAAAAGGGCGGGAAGTGTTCGGAATGGAGGGCGCGTTTTTTGTTTGCGCCTCCAGTTTGAGAATTTCCCGCCCTTTTTCTTTCATCATTCATCATAATCATCATTCATACTTATTTATGTTAAACTTAACTATGACGAGGCTGTATGGGCTAGAAACCTTTGCTTTCCCAAAAAAAAAATGGGAGAATTGGAAAAAAAAAAAAATTGTTAATTGTTTACGTTTACTTGTTAGTTGTTAGTTCACCAAACAGTTGTTTGTTACTGAGCGAAAGAACCAAGTTAAATAGAATTTGTTGTGGTATTTAGAATATTACTACAGTGATTATAAAATATGAGTGATGTTGATTGTTAATCCTTGTGGCGACTTAAAGTGTGTGCATGTTTTGCTCTTCGAAGATAAGGTAAATGCATTAAATTGTACTGTGAAAAAACGTCTCGTAACTTGTCCAAAACCTACATTTATGCCAGACTCGACTATTTCTCTAATTGTTAAAAATTATGAGGGCGCTTAATAGATCCGATTAGTAAGTACATAACTAATTGAATAGTTGAATGTTCCCATACGAAAAGGTTATATTATGTTTGTGTTGCATATTTTATATAATGTTTAAAATGTGTGGAATTCTTGTTGTAATGATTTAAATAATTTATCTGGTTCTTGTAGAATGCATTCAAATTTACAAACCACATACTTTGATTTCTTTTTATAAATATTGTAAACAACGCATTGAAGCATTCATTTCTCGTTAATTATGTCACGAAATTTCAAAACTCTCGCATTGATCATCATCGTATTATTTCTAAGATTAATACATATTATTTGTCATTTTGTTCAACAAAAAAACTTGCATTCAAGGTCACGACATGAAAATTAACTTACGAGTATAGGTAATTTTTAGAATTTGACTGTTTAGTTTTTAATTATATGGTTTGAAACCAATTCGAGTCGAGTTATTTGTCTAATAAAATTCAATATGATATATTACACACGGAATACCGTGTTATAACATCTCGCATTCAAATTTAGAGAGACACGACGTTTGTGCACAATTTGGACATATTATTGTTCTAATAATTTTCGCCGACATTTTATGGTTTTTGGTTACTAACTATCACTAGCGACAAATAATTATTTCTTTGTTGGGCCAGTACTATAATATATCTACATCAATATGTTAAAATCTTGAATGTAGGTATATTATTTATTAGTTCTCTGACTTTCTGGACCAAAAAAATACACTATAAAAACCGTAATAAAAATTTGGGCTTGCCCTAGCTAGAGACCCTAGGCACGCCACTGGACTTCCTACATGTCCATATACGTTACTAAACTGCCTCGTGGTCTGGAGGCACAGTGGCTTGCGATCTAGAGATTCTAGGTTCGATTTCCAGGTCATTTTAAGCACTTTCTCACCAACTTGAGAGAATTAACATTTAAAAAATTACAAGCTCGTTTCTCGTTTTTTTATTGATATGAAGTTATGAAGGTTTAAAAATTAAATTAACAGGTATATAGGTAAGTATTTGTTTTATTTTTTAAGATGACCTTAATTTAAAGTCGGGTCATCCGGTCCAAACAGAGTGTCGACTCGCATGAAACAATAAATTCAACTCCAGTCAACAAATTTAAGCTGACGTCTCGATATCCGGATTGTCGACTGGCAAAAAAATAACGCTCTAATCGACAAAATGAAGCCGGCGTCTCGGTATCCGGATATAAGCAGGTTGATCCCATAACGGACATGTTGTCAATATGGGGAACTAAACACCTTATGTACGGTAGTCACTATCCTAGGTGATACGAATATCCCACCACCACCATATTTGGGCTTTCGGCAATCCCATTTACAGAACGAACCACAAAGGTTTTGCTTTACGTCGATTTTCTGTAAAACAGTGACACACCATATGATGGGTGACTCATCACCAGTCTTAATAGACTACTAATGCTCAACGATTTATTGTTCTGAAACTAGACTGGCCTAGACAGCTGAATAGGTCTAAATTAGAATAATACGTACGTAATACTATTTCCTGTATTTTAACGACTCGCCAAAGTCGATTACGCGGCAATTACTGAGTGAGCAATTTTTATTTCAAAACACGCGACGCTATTAATGTTTGCTTGCATTTCAATTTTACTTTTTGTCCGAAATTTATATTGAGAAAAATCGATTGGTTGAGTGGCTTAATGGCAATGGACGATTAATTGTGAAGCCTATAGTTTAATGATTCATATGTAAATTTCAAATTGTGTCACAATTTTATATTTTATCATCATCATCATCAAAAGTCCATATACGTCCCACTGCTGGTTACGGGCATCCTCTATAAGTAAGAGGGCTTAGACCTTAGTCCACCACGCTGGCCTAGTGCAGGTTGAACCTAAGAAATTCCTAAAAAAATTAAGGTGTGCAGTTTTTCTCAAGATGTTTCCCTTCACCGTTAAATTTATATTTGAGACTAGCTGACCCGGCAAACTTCGTTCCGCCTAACAGACGATTCTTTAAATTATTTTTCTTTTTTTAGCTTAAGTTACTCTTTATTACATCAGCTATCTGCCAGTGAAAGTCCCGTTAAAATTAGTCCACCCGTTTCAGAGATTAGCCGGAACAAACAGACAGACAAAAATTGTAAAATACGTTATTTTGGTATATGTCCATATGCATTTATAAAAAGCGGTTATTTCAATATTACAAACAGACAATACAATTTTATTTATTTGTAGGTATAGATAAAAAATACTTTTAATAAATGCTGGCTGAATAGAATTAACGCTGTTTCATGGTTCCTTTTTTGAATGAGATGCGATAGGAGATATTTAGACAGTTGTTGTATAACTTCGATTTGTCAAAATAATTTATTATTATTATATTAATGTTAGAAAAATATCGAAAAATATATACCTATTGAAGATTTTGCTGCATTGAGATTATTATTTGACCCAACAAAATCATTACTGCTGAATCCAAACTATGGCACTACTACTAAGCCAACGTAAGAGTGACTTATGATAATTATCAGTCAGACTGAATGATCATGCATAGTTGAAAATACGATACAAAGCTTATAACGAGAAATTAAATCTGCAATTTCTTCTACTTACGTATAAAATTTTAAAAATGTTTTTGTGAAAAGAGTGGAACACACTTTTATGGTAAATTAAACTCCGATGCTTTTGCGTCAAAATTCACATTTCTTTAACTTTATCTCATATTATCTTTTGTTTTACTCAAAATATGCACAATGGCGAAATTCGAGGTTCACGAATTGCAATGGTTTATATTGATTTTATTTTATTTATGAGGTAAGAAAACTACTAGACTAGTAAATCCTGTTTCCAAGTTAATACCACAAGCTTCTAATTAAATACCAATTGTAAATCGAACTTAACCCCATTATAAGCCTGCGAGAGGCGATAATAGGAGCCATAAAAATCATGTTAATATTGAAATTTGAAATTGTATGCCAATGTCAATAACATAGAAAAAATATTTATTCCGATGTATTTGAAATCCACTGTAATGCTTAAAGGTTACTTAAATATATTATAGTGTATCGCATATACCAAAATTTAATAAATCTACTTTTTTATAATAGTTAACTTAATATTACTTATTTTTATTTTTAACTCAACTAAAGTCTTTCTCGTGTTCTTTTTTTACACCTTGCTTGGTTTGTACGTCAATAAATGAACGTATAATCTCATTATCTCTTCTGGTATTTACGATTTTCTACAACATTCTTCACAAACGCTCAGACAGTATTCTTACGACAATGTTCGCAAATGATAATATATATTATGGCAATAATTAAGCAACAAACAAAATATATTATAGTTCTAATGGCGTGTATTTAATTCAAAAAGATATTTTTTTTACTGTAAATGAATGAAATTTACGGATATTCACACACATTTAATAAAAAAAAGTAATTAACTTTATATAAAATACAATATTTATCCGACTTAATTATGTTTTGCGAATTAAGATTATATCTTACTAAAAAGTTTTTATACGCAATTAAATTATTTTTTTATTTTGTAAAATTTAAAAATAAAACTCACGTTTAGACAACACCAACTGCCAACCGTTCAACATTTTGCAATATTGTTATTTTAACACACAATTCAAATTTCGAACCAATTTAAACTTCGAACTGTCACAACACAAGAACTGTTTAGTTCGGACTCGATTCGCGGCCAGTAACGCGCGTGACGCTGCGGCTGACGGCCAAGCAGCGATTACGCGCCCGCGCAAGTCCATCCTCTCTATATACCTGTGGCGATCCGCACAGCCTACAGTTCGCAACGCAGCGTGCTTTTGGAATTTCTAGGGTTTATTTTATTTACTCGGAAAATACTATGCAAATAAATCAACACATGAGAAACTTAGAACAATGGATATAGAAACGGCGATAGGATGATAACTGATATAATGTACGCCAAATTTAAAATACTTAACATTCGACTGCACTTTTTTTGTTATACTTAACGTCGCAGACCTTAATGGAATGAGGAAAATATTTACAGTATTAGAATTTCATTGCTGCATTATCATATTTTGAAGCCAGTACTTGAGTCCTTGTATTGAGGCAGCAAACATTTATGAATGAAAAAAAAATATTTAAAGTAGACAATTATTAGGTAAAATAGGTACTTAGGCCTTTCTGTTAAATAATCTGGTTCCCTGACATGACAGCTTACTAGGGTTGACAATATTTTTGACTTAGATAATTAATTATATTTTTACGGGGTATTTTGTAACACGTTTTATATATATTTGAGAAACGGTATAATAAGTTTTTTTTTTTATAATATTAAAAGGTAGATTTAATAACCTGCCATAGTACGGGGAAGCAGATTACGCACCCAGCTCATGTGCACAGCACCTATGTGAAAGTAAGGTCGGCGCGATGATAACAAGATCACTAGGAAGAGTTCTATAATAGAATTCATTCCAAGATCCCATTGAAAAATGCAGATACACATACAATTGCTGTAAGAGTAAACTGCTTTTTCATTTTGACACTTAGATTACGAACTTTACTCCTATGACCTATTTTGGATATAATATAGTAATTTATATCTCACATTGCCACTGTTAAGACAAATATTGTCCTAAAGTCAATTTTGTTTAAATCAATTTCTTATATCATTTTCTCTTTATACCATAAATAGAGATCTAACAGTAAACTATTGGTGCGTTGAGACCAACGTGAATAAATAAAGAGCCTACGAAAACGTGATATGACAAAATTAAACAGAAAATCGCGATTAAAATTCATTAAAGAGGATTTAATTTAATTTCTAATATTCGTGTAAATTAAAAAAAAAATTGAAAAATATTCATTACATCTCATAGAGTCGTCTTTTGTGTGGTAGAAGAATTCATCAAAGCCGTAGAGTACATAGCTTTGATAAATGTTGGGTGATATAGTCTTTGTAAAGTAGTGATGGGCTCGAGGTTCAGGCGGGCGGTCGAGAATCTCGGCGGTCGCGGGTTCAAACCCCAGGCACACTCCTCTGACTTTTTGAAGTTATGTGTGTATTCACAATAGGAAAACATCGTAATGAAACCTGCACACCTAAAAGTTCTTAGGAATTTCTTACATGTAAATATAGTCCACCAACCCGCATTAGGCCTAACCACTCTCAGTAGTAGAGGAGGCTCGTGCCCAGCAGTGGGACGTATATGGACTGATGATGATGAAATGATTAATATAGCCTTTACGTCAGGTACATATATGCTTGCACACTTTGGCGTCTTACTGAGAGAAGCTGCGAAATATTGCCATAGCAATATGTTCAATTTAGAATATTTAGTTTTTTGTAAGCATTTTTATATTCACCAATTACTTAGATGTTCACTTATTCATGCATTCAATAGCAGTGAAAATATTGACACGAGGAACAAAATTTTAAACATACGATTAATTGATTCCAACGATTTCCTTATAAATGTTTAGAAAATGTAAAACAGGCAAATATTTACAATGAACATTGCTAAAAGAATCTGAAGCAACTCGACATCGTCTCTGCCAACAAAGCCTTATGACTATAACTCCAACCAACAAAACAAGGAAAAAGACATTCTGGATTCACAGACCGAGACCCAATTTGCCAGTGTCAACATAACCTCAGACCATGAAGAATGGCAAAGGGATGAATTTCCCACCAGGAGAAAGAAAAGGAAAGAAACAAGTCCAACTATTAACGACGGGAATAAAAAACAGAAAAATTCCCCAGACTTTGTGATCCCTACACGCAATACTTTTGAACTACTCGATACGGAGCCTACGGATAAAACCAACAATACAGATAAAGTATATGTACCAAAGCCAGAACCCATCTTTGTTACTGGCGTAATCAATGTAAATTCTCTTAAGGATGTACTAAATAAATTTGTAAAAAGCGATCACTACCTCATGACCACACTTAGATCTGGACACGTTATAAAAATTATACCTAAAGACATCCAGACATACAAAACGATTCGAGAGAACTTCATTGGCAATAATATCTCACACTATACATACCAGCTTAAAAGCGAGAGAGCATACAGAGTAGTTCTACGCGGACTCCATGCATCAGAAAGTACCACAGAAATTTCAAAAGAATTGTCTGAAATTGGGCATGAAGTGAGACAAATCGTCAATATTAGACATCGAGCTACAAAGGAACCGTTGCCTGTATTTTATGTCGATCTAGAACCAAAGCCAAACAACAAAGCCATTTTCGATGTGAAATACTTAAATAACATGAAGATTACATTTGAAGCCCCATATAAGAAAAAGGAAATCATCCAATGCAAGAGATGTCAGAGATTTGGGCATTCCAAGAACCAATGTTTTAGGCCCTATCGCTGTGTTAAATGCGGCAACGCTCACCCTACAACAACATGTACTAAAAAACCAGATACTGAGGCTACTTGCGCGAACTGTGACGAAAAACACCCCGCTAGCTACAAAGGATGCAAAGTGTACAAACAGTATAAAGAAAGAATTCTTAAACTAGACTCTAAGTCAAAAGAAAAACCAATGCCCTACAATATAAAGATCAAAGGCCCGGATCCCCACCCGGATTCTAAGTCTTACCGCACAGTTAATCAAAACTTAATTAAAACTTATTCAGAAGCAACGAAAGCCAAAGAACAATATACTCAACAAGACACAAAGAACGACTTGCCCGACCTTACTGACCTAATGGACATAATGCTTGAAAAACTACAAAATTCAATGATGACAATGATGGAAAAAATGATGGACAAAATAATGGACCGCATGGTCCAGCTAGTCAGCAACCTGGTAAAAAAATGACCCGAAACCTCCAAGTAGTTACTTGGAACGCCAACGGCTTGACGGAACGACGTCAAGAATTAGAAACTTTCCTCAAAACAGAGATGATTGATATAGCACTAATCTCTGAAACAAGATTCACACCGAAGACACACATAAATTTTAATAATTATACAGTATACACAACCAATCATCCAACTGGGAACAGCCATGGAGGAACAGCAGTAATTATTAAAAGCAACATAAAACACTACCCTATAGAGGAATACCGAACAGAAAAAATACAAGCAACATCTATTAAACTTGTAGATAGCAAACTAGAAACTGTATTCTCCGCTGTGTATTGTCCTCCAAAACATAATATATCTGCCAACGACTTCGCAAAATATTTTTCTACACTGGGTAACAGATTCATATGTGCTGGCGACTGGAATTCTAAGCACTTAAACTGGGGGTCTAGGCTGACCAACACTAGAGGAAGACAACTGTATAAAGCCACAGAAGAGATGAAGCTAGAATGTCATTCCGGCAGAGAACCTACCTATTGGCCTACCGACAGACAAAGAATCCCAGACTTGTTGGACTTTTTTATTGTTAAAAACATAGATAGTAACTTCTTAAACATAGAACCACGAATAGATCTCACATCTGACCACACTCCAGTTATACTGAACATTACTACAACAGTTAATCTGGTAGTACCGCCCCTAAGAATATACAACTCGAACACTACAAACTGGTCAATTTATAAAAATATAATCACGACAGAGACAGAATTAAAGACCAAAATTAATACAATAGAAGAACTTGAAACACAACTGGAACAACTCAATATGACTATCCACATTGCTGCTCATTCTGCAACTCCAAAAAGGACAGGTAAAGGACAACCTCTGAAACATAACAC
Source organism: Hemaris fuciformis (assembly GCA_907164795.1). Lineage (NCBI taxonomy): Eukaryota > Metazoa > Arthropoda > Insecta > Lepidoptera > Sphingidae > Hemaris > Hemaris fuciformis. The sequence continues at coordinate 14,527,734 of OU015440.1, forward strand.
ATATCCAAAGGATATTAAAGAGAAAATACAAGAGCGCCGTCGTTTGAGAAAAATCTGGCATACTACAGGATATCCAAGTGATAAAACTGCTTTCAATAGTTTCTCAAATAAACTTAAAGCCCTTATCAGCACCCTAGAAAATGATAATATTCAACACTATCTCTCAAATCTAGATCCAACGAGAGATACAAACTACTCGCTGTGGAAGGCTACAAAGAATCTACGGCGCCCGAAAATCCACATATCACCTATCAATGATGAAAAAGGAGGATGGGCTAGATCAGATAAAGAAAAGGCAACAATCTTTGCGGAACATCTAAAAACAGTTTTCCAACCACTCCCTGAAAACAATCCTGAACATACTATGGAAATCAAGGAATACCTTGAATCAGCGAATCAAATGTGTCTTCCACTAAAAAGTACGAGCCCAAAAGAAATTGTGAAAGAAATAAGGAACCTCAAGGATGGTAAAGCACCCGGTTATGACCTTATTGATGCCACATTACTTAAAAACCTGCCTCATAAAGGTGTAATGAAATTAGTTACCATATTTAATGCCAGCTTAAGACTTGAACATTTCCCTGGGCAATGGAAAATTGCACATGTAGTCATGGTACCGAAACCCGGTAAACCTCCGCAGGAAGCTACTTCATATAGACCTATCAGCCTGCTACCAGTTGTTGGCAAACTGTTTGAGAGGATATTGCTTAACAGGATGAAAGAACATCTAAGTACAGTATTACCGAATCACCAATTTGGCTTCCGGGAAAAACACGGGACAATTGAGCAGGTACACCGTATAGTTGACACCATTAGCAGATGCCTTGAAAACAAACTATATTGCTCCGCAGTCTTTTTGGATATCAGCCAAGCGTTTGATAAGGTATGGCATGACGGCCTCCTGTTCAAGCTAAAGAAGCATCTCCCGCATTGTTTATTCCGAATACTTAAATCCTACTTAGATAAAAGATGCTACCAAGTGAAGTACAACGATGATCTCTCAGAAGTACACGAAATACAATCAGGTGTCCCTCAGGGCAGTATCTTGGGCCCTATACTGTATCTGATTTTTACAGCAGATATCCCAACAACTACCTGCACCACGACTGCGACATACGCTGATGATACGGCGCTACTATCGGCTCATAGCAACCCAGAAACGGCATCATCACAGTTGCAAAACCACCTGACAGCAGTTGAGATGTGGCTGAACCGTTGGAGAATAAAAGCCAATGAGAGCAAATCGGTACATGTAACATTTACACTTAGGAGAGAAACATGTCCACCGGTAACGCTAAACGGCAAAGTTATCCCTCAAGATAATAACGCAAAATACTTGGGAATGCACCTAGACAGGAGACTTACATGGCAGAAACATATTTGGACAAAGCGCAAACAACTAGATGGAAAACTGCGGTCACTGAACTGGTTATTGGGACGCCAATCACAACTGAATCCTAACAGCAAGATGCTAGTGTACAAAACTACCATAAAGCCAATCTGGACTTACGGAATACAACTGTGGGGAACAGCCAGCAACAGCAATATAGACATCCTGGAGAGATTCCAGACTAAAGCTCTGAGAACAATGTTTGGCATCCCTCATTGTATAAGTAATAGATACATATACCTCGACCTTGGTCTAAAAACAGTTCGGCAGGAAATAGCTCAAAACAGCCTGAAATACCAGGAAAAATTATCCATCCATGTAAACAAACTGGCACATGCATTGAGTAGAGAAGGCGCTCTTCAGCATACCCGACTAAAAAGAAGTGACATACCGAGCCTACATAAAAGATTTACCACTTGACATCAAAAGGGTCGTGTGAAAAGAATTTTCATACAAATATGACTCTTGAAGAAAACATAAACTGAGTAATCAAACAAAGAAGTGGCTTATTGTTGGAAAACAGATTGCCATGAAGCAGACACATCAAAAAAAAAAAAAAAAAAAAAAAAAAAAAAAAAGAATCTGACGGCGTATTCATTGTAAGTACTTTAATTACTACAAAACATTATGGGTTTGTTTTCGCATCCTGGTCTTTTGAATGTAAGGAATTAAACCAATTGAATAAACTGCAATCGATATTTTAAACAATGGACTGTAAATTATATGTATATTACGACCAGAACAACGGTAGAGATAAGCCGTAAACCGTTGTTCTTGTATAAGAATTGATAAGTATCAATTCTTCTCCAATTAATACTGTTTTCCAAGTAAAAATGTCTGTATCTAAATGACGTTTTAATTGTATATATTATATAAAATAATAAGCATATTTTTATTATCATTTCAAGATTGCATTTAGGAAATGCATTTTAACGCAAGTTGGCGGTTTAGATTCAATTACATTCCGGATATTAGTAGAATTTTTCTAGACAAATCATACTATGGCTTATGGAAATAGAGCCTCGGACAATATGAAGTAGTCGGAAAGAAAAAATAAACAAAAGACAAGGAAAAAATCACGAAAGTTAAAAAACCCCATTTCATTTCATTTATGACAAACAGATGTCTATATCAGTTTCCTGATATGGCGTAAACCACAACAAAACGTGTTTTTTCTATGACTGTCCCTTATGTGACGACAGTTGAAATAAATAAGACATGGAAGCGTATTAACTTATTTAGCTTATACATAAATCCTAATAGGTATATTTTATATAGGTACCAATACGAAAGTCACCTTTTTTGTTCGTTGTTCGGTACCATAACGAAACCTCTGAACCAATTATGATGATTTTTTGTACTACTTTATATCCTAGAAAAACTATCGTTCTCATATTATAAAATTTCCTGAAAAAAAATATTAACGCGAAAGAATCTGAAAGTGAAACTTAGTCAAATGCACATTTATATCCACGTCTGCATTCACAAAGGGGTAAACAGTGGTATATTACCACTCACGTTTTTAAGAACTGTGTTTTAAGTCCTTTCTTCTATACGGGGCGACCTATTAACGTTTTCCGTGTACATTTCGAGACTCCGTGCTGTTACCAAAAAAATATTTACTCTTTGCCATAACTAAAAAACCTAACACTTAAACTGGTTCCTCTGCTTTTTGAAGCAATAAAGCGACGACAAAGACCCCATCCAAGGTTTTTAAAAGAATTTACGTAATCATCAGCCCATATGCGTCCCAATGCTGGGCATGGGTCTCCTCTACAACTGAGAGGGGCTAGGCCTAGTGCGGGTTGGTGGACTACACACCTAAGAACTTTTAGGTGTGCAGGTTTCCTCACGATGTTTTCCTTCACTGTTAAAGTACGTGATAATTCTTTATAAATACAAAATAAAAAAAAGAATTTACAATATGCTTATAGTTCTCAATTTCCTTACAATGAAGAGCTACATTGTATGTAACTTTTCTCCTACGGATGTGTACTACCACTGAAAATTCACTTGTATAAATAATGTATCATCACCGAAACATCGAAAGATGGCACATACAATGTATTTATCTGTGGCAGAAGATGCAGAACTAATCTTTGAATACTGTAATTAGTTTCAGATGTCCGCTTATTGTATTTTTATTTTCTGGTATTTTTGGCGGCATAAATTAGGACGCGTCCGATCGCCATCTAGAATTCCCGGTCAGTAGAAATGTTATTGAATCCAATCGAAACCTTCTAAGTGATAGAGCAGGCCCGTGCCCAGCTGTGGGACGTATCCGCCCTGTGGATTGGGGGCGTAAGAATACCGCCAAGGCATCCCGTGCCTGTCGTAAGAGGCGACTAACAGGGATCCAGGGATTGCTGGGCGTACTGCGGGGGCGGTGCGCCATGACTAAAAGCAACCCCAAGATGTGTAGGCAGAGAGCGTGGCCTCTTGACTGTCGCGGACGCTCCCAATAAGTGAGCGTCCAAAATAGGGTGAGTGGAGGGCATCTCAAGCCCTCCCAATTTTGAGGAGTACATGATTGGACGAAGCGCCGGGTGGCAGCGGATAGTAATGCAGGGTTTCTCGCCCTGCGATGCCGTAGACCGCCCCAGATGCGCGCGACGGCCACCGAGAGGTTTTAGTCGGTATGCTGGCGTAGGATTTTGGTTAGGGACCCAACTCAGGTACATGGACAATTGTTCCGCGCGCCGAGTTAGAAGGCCGACATACCCCTTCCGCCCTCCCCCGAGGTACCGAAAGAGGAGCTCAAGGCGCTATCCTCTCGTTAAAAAAAAAACTGTGGGACGTATATGGGCTGATGACGATGATGACAATTAAACTGTATAGCTAATAAAATATACAGTCAAAACAAACTGAAAACAACAAGGAAACTGAAACACTAGGAAGCGGAGGATGCAGGAGTGACGCAGCCGAACGCGTCAGACTAGTTTCGGCCAAACCGGTGCGGCGGCCGGCGCCTCCGGAGAAACTTCCGGATCGCGAGCGTGTTCCGAAATGGCCGGCTTATGTAATCGGTCAAGTTCAGTGCACGCGTTGCGTTGCCAAATGGCGCACAATTTACGCAATGACGTCGTGGCATGCGCACGTTTTGCAATTACTGTCTCGCATTTGGACGATATTTTTTTTTTGATAAATTATTACTTGTTTTTTCGCCAACTGACATTGCATTTTGTTTTTTGTTTTAAGGGAAGATCGACAGAATTTACCATTGAAATTTGCGAAAAGAAACAAATGAATAACGCTTAGCCTGTTCTGACGCTGAACTCGAGATCAGTCACGCTAATAACGTATTGTCTGTCTTAACGAACATATTTTTACTACTATACACTACTATTTATTCACTGGCTTACTCTTGTGAGATTAATATTAATAAAAATTATGGTAGGATATTCATATGAGCGATAACCGTAATACGTAAGCGCTTAAGCCATATTGGCCCACGCAAGTGTCTAGCATTACGAGATCGGCCTGCATATATCCGGTTGCGAAGAGGCCGACATAACAGTTTGGACTAGTGAGAAACAATCATGGTTGTTCTAGTTAAAAAAAATACTCAGTGACTGCTTCGTGCTCTCGCGGTAAATGTATGTGCCGTGCAATCACGAGGTCTGAGTTCGTTACCCAGTTTGAGTTGGTTTTTCCATTAGCAAATTCTCAGTAGCAGCACGGAGTCTGGAATTGTGCCCGAAAAACGGCAATAGGCTCGCCCCTATTACCTGGGACTGATACATACCTGGCGAAATGTGGGTGCAGAAATGCACCTCTGCCTATTCAGTACACAATAAATACACGCGTGAATGCAGGAACATAAAGAAATAAGGACGAATATCTATTGACAATTTTAATTCAAACATAAATAGGCTTTGAATTCATTAAGTTAGTCTCAATTCCGGTTCATTGCGCCTCATAGGCCTACAGAAAAAAACAAAGAACGTAAATGTCTTCAACAATAATTAAAGCAAATAAATTCAAAAGGCGTACATTTGAGAAAGACGCGTCTGATAATTTAAAATGCAAAGTTATCCTTGAGGAAACAGTCTCGTTTCTAGGGAAAAGTCCCTCATTTGAAATGCAAGTTGTAGACGCGAACTTGAAAATATTTCGTAATAATGCACCCAACAAGGAAGTTTACATGTGATTGGTTTGTTTCCTTGAGGGTTCAAGGCTTGTGTTTTAAGTGATGGGTAGTCATCAGCCCATATATGTACCAGTGGCGATACTTCCATAGAAGCTCAAAAGCCCAGCTTGCCTTACGAAATTCCGAATAATAATCTTTAAGCTTTTAATCTTTATTCAACAAAAACAATTTGCCATATAAATGAGAATATCCCGACCCCGCAATAAAAAATTATAAACTAGACATTACACAATTAACGTGTACCGCTTTTGGGCTTCTATGGAAGTACCGCCACTGATATGTACGTCCCGCTGCTGGGTAAAGACCTCCTCTATAACTGAGAGGATTTTAGGCCTTAGTCCACCACGCTAGTTTTTAGTAGTAGTTCCTTAGTTATGGGTAGTAATGGGCAGTTATATGACTCTTTAAGATTATACATAATCGGCGTTACTTATTAACGTTACTTAATTTAACTCTTACTTAAGCATGTTTTGTCTTAAGAGCAAGACAGAGATTAAATAGAGATTTATTGCCCTGCCACATACGAGAAAACGAGACATAGCATGTTTAAGTAGTGATTAAGTTAACTTACGTTTATAGGGTAAAGTGGCATTGGGCAGGGCCCATAGCTCGTAGAACCGACGGCCGCTGGGGCAGAAAGGTTTTCGACTGGAGGCCGCGTACCGACAAGCGCAGCGTTTTAGTGAAAAACGCGGGAAGCCGCTGGATTCAGGCCGCTTCCGACAGAACATTTTGGAAGTCTTTGGGGAGGCTTATGTCCAGCAGTGGACGTCTTTAGGCTGATCATGATGATGATGACGTTTATTTGTAAGACCAATAAATTTTAAGTATCTGAGCAACGCCGTTGTCAGATTGGACTGTGGTACAAATGGGTTCCACTGTCTGACAGAAAACTGACTGTGGACCAAAGATCTGTCCGTATTTAAGGTTCACTGATTAATAAAAGATGTACAACTTGATCTCTTTAAGCATTAAATAGCGAGGGATATTCTTAATATCTATCTATCTGAGCTATCCATCAGTGTGGACGTTTTATGGAGCCTACATTAAATAAGGAAATAATTCCAAATACTATAAGACATAAACACTTAACATAATAGGATATTATCACATATAATTGATCTTCCAACTAGACTAGACAACGGATCTATCCGTAAAAAACTGTAACATCCTCAAGCCGCCCTTGAGAATAAATTAAAGCGATGGCATCTCCGAAAATGTTTATATTCCACTCACGAGGAAGTGACCATTTCCGTGTACATTTACGGAAAAACGGTGAAACAGAATTTGTGCAGTATTAAACACCTTTGTTGACACCATGACATCCGCGTACCGCAACACGGTCTGTATTTGTGTTCCTATCGCGTAGCTTGACCTTTAGTGTTTTTCGATCGCATTAACCTGTCTAAACATGACTAGAACATTAAGATTTTCTTACACGTCGTTACTGTTTTGTTTTCTAATTTTTCGTCCACTTCTGTCTGAATATTTTATTTTGCAAAAGAACTGATGATATAGAAAATAGGTAAAAAAGTAATGAGTATGAAAGTTTAAAGATGGACAGGCAGAGGAAGACCAAAGAAAAGATGGATGGAGTCCGTGAGAGAATATATGAAAGAAAAAGGGGTGAATGAAAACATGACGGCTGATTGGGATGTTTGGAAGGATAAAACCTACTGCGCCGACCCCAAATAAAATTGGGAACAGGGCAAGGTTATGACGATGATCTGATGAAATAGAAAAATGATGACGCTTACACAAGTATTGTTATGTTGTGGCAGCCATCAGATATTATTAAGTACCTACTGATCTAAGCATGACTATATGAATACACTCACGCTTTGCAAACTGGGTTTTATTCCCACGTAAACCGATTTAAATTTTTCGGTCACGTTACAAGACACCGTACCTACTGACTGAGAATTTCCGAATGGAAAAACCTAAAGTCTCACAGCAATTGTAGAAATGCGCCCGCAGTTTAATTGCAAGCGAGTACAAGTTTTAGTACATCGTTAAATGTGGAATATAGGAAGTGTGCCAACGTACGCGTGCATAACATCAATAAAACAATATGCAAACGACAGAAAGACGTTAAGCAACGTCTGTGCCTCTAACGCTATAACTAGTCACAGAACTCTTTACAGTATAGTGTGGTAATTTTACTGAATTATTTTTGTCGTATGAATCAACAAGCTGTTGCCCGCAACTTAAAATTATGCGCAACTACTTAAAAGGAATATCTTTTTTTCATTGTTGCTTCGCTACCATTGGTCATAACGTGATGTAATATAGCCCATAACCCTTTTTCGATAAATGGTCTGCTTATCACAAAAATATGTTTTAATTCGACTGTTCCTGAGATTATCGCCTTCAACCAAATAAACAAACTTTTCAGCTTTGAAATATAATAATAATAATTACCTTTGACTGTGGCCCTCAATTTCGGCGTCAAATCAAATTATACGGAATAAAAACAATACCAAATTTTATCAAAATTGTGAAAAAACAACCTATATCGAGATTAAATTACAATTTTCCTTTTAAATATAATAGAAAAAATCATACCTTCTTGCCCATATGCCTGTTAAACGAAAGGTTTGCAAATTCTTATCTTTGAAACCCCACACTTTCTGTTCTATTATCCAGGTATTTATGCATAGCCAGAACAATTATTTTAGCAAGCCGGAGTTAATGTGTTCAGTGACAAAAGTTTCAACGCTCCATCGCATCCTTGTTATACCATTCAATAAGTGCGTTGTCATGGTGCGTTAATTGCGTCTTATTTAATTAATTATTATGATTGTCTTTTTTATGGGTAAAATCTCATAGTTCAATATTGTGTCTCCCGCTTTGCTGTGGAGGGAAGTGAACAACTCTTTGTTTCCCAACTCTTATAATTTTTTACTGATTAATCGTTGCGGGATCATAACAAATTAGGTTCCCTTAGATTCGCTGAGCTACAATGCTCGGCGTCCATACTGTGTGTGCCGCTGTTGATCCTGGAGCTCAGGTGTTACAATGGCGGGTGTGTAGTACTCGTGCCTTCACAAGGGTAAAGTATAAGCTCGTTACGTCACCAGCAGTCAGGGTAACACGTCCGCTCTCGCCAACGGCTCTCACGAGACTAGGGATGGGTAAAAAATATCGATATATCAAAATATCGATATTTTTTCAGAAAATAATCGATATATATCGTCGATATTTTTATTTTGATAATATCGATATTCGATATTTAATTCTAAATATCAAATTCGATATTTTTTTGAGAGCTTTTTTGAATTTTACTTTGATCGAGTTCAAATATAGATTTAAATTCGCTAAAAAAAAAAAAAAAAACAAGAGCTACTCTCGAGCCTCGAGACTATTTATGAAGCTAGGGATACTAAAAAAACAAACAATAGGTAATCGCGTAGTCGCTAAAAATATCGATATATCAAAATATCGATATTTTTTTAGACTACAAACAACGATATTTTCTAAAAATATCGATACGATATTTTCTAAAAATATCGATACGATATATATCGATATATTTTTTCCATTTGCCCATCCCTACACGAGACTGTCCCCACTCCCCACTACCCGTGTCCCCGAGACAATTATACAGATACGATATCCCCCACTACTCACAAACACTACAGGGTGTGTGGTAGGATAGGGCACAAAAAAGTGCGCTGTCACTTGTAATAAACAGTATTGGTTTTTACTTAACAATGAGACATGTATGGGTTGGTGTAGAAATAAACAATTAATATTTATACTTAGTAACAAGTCAGTTTATGGTTAGGAACACTAATTACCTAAACTCGAATCGTCGTCAACGGCAATGCGTAAGCAAATACTATGAGCTCATTATTTGTATGAAATATTAGTTGTTGTAAGACATAAGGTAGTCTTTACTTGGACAATAAATTCACAATTTGAATTGCAATACCACTTCGAATTACTTCCATTTGTCTATTACTAGTAACCATATATTATTTAGTTGTGGGAAATATTAAATATAAAAAACAATGGCTTTGTACTAAATATATATTGATACATACATAAACTCACGCCTATATTCCCCGAAGGGGTAGGCAGAGGTGCATTTCTGCACCCACATTTCGCCAGGTATGTATCAGTCCCGCGTAATAGGGGGCGAGCCTATTGCCGCTTTTCGGGCACACTTCCAGACTCCGTGCTGTTACTGAGAATTTCCTAATGGAAAAACCCAATAACACTTTACCCGACCCGGGAATCGAACTCAGGACCTCTAGATCGCACGGCACATACTTGTATCGCGAGACCACGATATATATTGATATATTTGATAATTAAATTTCTAACGAATGTAACTGTTTTGAAAAAAACAATACTAGAGTTTCTTGACGGTTCTTCTCTACTGAAATATGTTTCCTTAATTGAGTTATTAAAAAAAATACTGAATCTAAATGAAGAAAACAGGATGATCATCATCTAATAATCATCTAACAAAAAAGCAATACTGTAGAATTTTGTTCGCGAAGGACGATTGCCGGAGGTCCACTTTACTGGTGGGATGGCGTACATATTTGCTCTGATAGACACGCCAAAAGTTGTAAAACCTCCCAAAACTACACATGACAGAGGCGTTCTGAGATCAATTGATGCCTATAACGGGTACTTGGCACAATGTACTTTACTTACTTTCGATGTAACTGCCCAATATTCATATCTATAAATCTTAAGGACTAGGGAACTGTGATAGTAGTAGTGCCCCGTGGCGCAGTTGGCTAGACACCAGCTTGCGAAACGAGAGGCCGCGGCTTCGATCCCCGCACCGAGACAAGTGTTTGTGTGATCCACAAATATTTGTTTCGGGTCTGGGTGTTTGTGAGACCGAAAAGTCTCTCGTAGTCTCTGATACCCACGACACAAGACTTGTATCTTAATGTGGAGTCAGAACTATGTATGTGACTGTTGGGTGTATTTATTTATTTATACCTTAGTCTTTTCGTAACGTTTATCACATAAAAACTCCAGACAATTTTTAACCTTAAAATTTAACTAAAATTTTCCACGATTTACCCATAAGCAAACATCCTGCCATTATTATGCGGAGTTGCCAATGTTTATTTATCATTGGCGCATGCGAGCGCTTAAGTTAATAACTGTACAATAACATTTAAAAAATCTGTGGCTCTATCGGCCTAGTAACGTAGTTTACTTTTTTTTTGGAAATTCTCAATAGCATGGAGTCTAGAACCGTTTACAGTCATAGGCTTGCCTTCATTAAGTGAGACTTAAAATACATACATACATATGTACAATGTACATAACCGCACGCATGTATTCTCCGAAGGGGTAGGCAGAGACGCATTCCTGCTATCACATTTCGCCAGGTATATATCAGTCTCACGTAATAGCGGGCGAGCCTATTGCCGTTTTTCGGGCAAAATTCCAGACTCCGTGCCGAGAATTTCCTAATGGAAATACCCAATAACACTTTGCCCGACCCGGGAATTGAACCCAGCACCTCTAGATCGCACGGCACATACTTATGCCGCGAGACCACGAGGCAGTTTTAAAATACACTTGGCGAAATGTGGATGTGAGAATGCATCTCTGACTATTTCTTCGGAAATACAGACGATAACGTGTGTAAAGTAGACTAGAAACCTAGTTAGGCTCAAAGTCAAAAGACTAAGCTACGATACGACACGATTACGGGCGTCCGGCAAATATGAATATCCTATTAGAAGCAAATACCTACTTGTAGTAATTTAGTGGGTAATTTTTCTAATGCTCTCGTGTTTGTACAGTCGTGTGTATGTTGTTTTAAAATAAATGTACTGTATTTGCGTTGTTAACTGCCGTAGCTTCGGTGTGTGAACAGGATCAGTTTTTTATAAGCGTTTTATTGTTAACACCCAATTTACATTAGCAGAATATATTTGTATTGAATAATCCTATACTAAGTCGTGTTGGCCTCGAGGTTTAGACACGCGGTCGAGAATCTCAGCGGTCGCGGGTTCAAACCCCAGGCACACACCTTTGACTTTTCGAAGTTATGTGTGTATCCACAATGAATTATCACGTACTTTAACGCTGAAGGAAAACATCGTGATGAAACCTGCGCACCTAAAAGTTCTTAGGAATTTCTTAGGTGTGTGGTCCGCCAACCCGCACTAGGCCAGCGTGATGGACTGATGATAATAATCCTATAACTAGCTTCTGCTTCCAGCTTTACTTGAGAGGGTGTCTGAATTATTAGTCCGAAATTCCTCACTAAGCCAGCATGGTGGACAATTATAGAGAAGGCCCATGCCCAACTGTGGGACGAATAAAGGATGACATAGACAGAGATATGGCCGTTTAGCCATTCATACTTTACTTGAGGTTATAACAATTTGTGTAGGTACCTCATATCGTAGTATACCGTAGCAGTGATGGTCTCGACGTTTTCACTTTTTTGGGATTGTTAAAAAATGAAGAACTCGCGTCAGATCACGTGACGCATTATGGGATATAAATCGTCAATTTTCATTTTATTTTAGATTATAAAATTCCCCCCTTCCAAAATTTTCTTACCTCAACACATGTTTGTGACATCTAAAAGTCTCTCGTAGTATCTGATACCTACGACACAAGTCTCGTTTCTTTGTGAGGGTTCAGAACTATGTATGTGGCTGTTGCCTGTACCTATTTATTTTTATTATTACTTATTATCTCACTTTTTTATTAAAAAAACAAACAAAATGACACTTTATTAAAAAGTAATAAGTAACATACATAAGATTACTTAATAACAGCTGTTACACAAGAAGTGGACTTAATATGATTTTATACGTTGAACAAGAATGGGCTGTGGCATGTGTTACCTCTTACTGATTCATTCTATCGATACAGACATTCTCGTGATAGAAAAATAATCTATACTAATATTACGAAGCTGAACAATTTGTTTGTTTGATCGAACAAGCTGATCTCAAGTAAATGGTTCGAATTGAAAAACAAAATTGTATTGAATAGTTCATTTATCGAAGAAAACTGTAGGATAAATATTGTCACGCTATGCACAATAGAACCGGAGAAGCGATTAAAAATGTGTCAAAAAGTGGTAAAACGTTCGTTTTATAGTCTAAAGTTTTGCATTCGAAGTGGCGGGTAATACTACTCTACTACTAGTTTGTAATACATACATAAAACGCTGGGGTTTCCTCACCATATTACCTCCACGTCACGATAAAAACATTCTATAGTGCGTTTTATTTAAATAGCTTCGCAGACGTCGGAATGTCCTTTCTTGTACGCAAAGTTGTGTTAACAACGTGAAAATTGTTAATAAATATATTTGTGAATAAGCCTCTAAATTGTACAGCTATATTTGTCTTGTTTACGCTTTAGTATGAATGGACCTGCTCAATTTATGTTAGATATTCATAAAGAAATATGGTGGCCAGTATTGATTAGGTATTATTTTATATGTAGGTACATATGTACGTATATTCGCGCTTGTATCATCGAAGGGTAAGTAGGGTAGGTGAATATCTACATCCTCGATTTGCCAGCTAAAAAAGTAAAACACACTCAGCCTATCGCCGTCCACTGCTGAACATAGGCCTCCCCAAGAAAGCGTCAACCATCCCGGTCTTGAGCAGCCCTCATCCATCCGCTACTACCTTTCTCAAGTCGTTGGACCATCGTGCTCTACACTACGGCTGTCTAAGCTAATTGCTGAGTAATTAAAATCTCGCTGACACTTTCCCAACTCGGGATAGTGCGAGCCTATTTTTGTATTTGCCCGAAATAATTGCAGTCTTTGTGCTTCTCTCAGAATTTCCATGGAAAAGCCCAATGTAACATAAAGGATCCAAGGCGTAGAATTGACTCCGATACCGATAGATCTCCTATCACAATTTATACTACTAACTCCGAAATTACTTTAATATTTCACTTTAAAAGTTACTTGTTTCCTCTTAGATACTAAAGCAATATCCCATTGAAATAATATTACAAAACTTCCATAGAATTTTTCTATAATTCGCCCGAACAAAGAGTTTTTTTACCTAGCTGAAGTAAATCATCTAAAATCAATAATATCAGGGTCACACGACAACCTTGCAACCGTTGTACCGCTGAAAGGAAATCTGACAATCGGTTATTCTACTATTGTTGTGACACAGTTGCAAAATCTCATAGTTGGCGGGGCACAAAAAATCTCGTAACTTGTCCAAATAATTGGCTAGAATTCAATGGACATTAAATTTACTGGTAATATCCAATCAAGATTAAATAGCGCGTTGAACTTTGAAGGACAGAGTTAGGTCAAAGGCTCACTAAGACTTCTCTTACTGGGTAAATGAGGCCAATGAGGCCAGTATAAATGAGCAAGTTGGCCATCTGATCTACGCCACTCATACCTAACGATATAGGAATAAGTATATAATGTTCCCACTTTTCGCAGCGTTTTTACTGTCAGAAAGAGGACTAAAATAAAATCATTGCATTTGTAATATTAGTTATGACGATATCGAATACCTACTCTGCCGGGTGTACCATCCGACTAGGTCGCGATGTCGGCTCAAAACTCGGCATAGTGACCCGGTGACTCCGACGTACGCTTCCCTCCTCCCCTCCCCAGGGCTGGCGGGAAGTAGGAACATAATCACCTTTCCTTTCCTTTCTATGGAGTCTTATTAAACTGTTCTGAGAGATACTCCATTCGAACAGCACTACACTACAAATGCGGTGATGTCACTTTGCCGTACCAGTAAAAAAACTGACACCAACAAATTAAAAAAAGTATAAAATTAATTGCATATCATGCGGCCTTGAAACGACTTTCTCGTGTTGTATTTTCCTGTGCGGCCGGAAATACCGCTAATATTTCAGTGCAATAAAAGCAAATAATTTTTGAGAAGTAGGTACAGTAGTTTGAATATTTGTCATGTAAGTCACATCATAACAATAAATAAATAAACATATATATGTAAGTAGCTCTGTCTGTGTGTAAAATTTTCACGTATAAACTATTTTCAGTTTTTAATATAGATCTAAAGGAAGTGAATTAAAGTATTTTTTTATAGGATCCAAATTATCAAGTTATCAAGGCCTCCAATTTAAACCTATTTGGCTTATATACTTGACAATGCGGCAATATAGAGACAATAGCGACTTTTCTGTCTTATAAACACCCATCCCTTTAAACAAATGTACTAAAAACAAAAAAATCTCACGGTGACAGGCTCATATTCACGTAGCGATACACAATAAAACGCTTGTCTTCGATTATCTGTGAGCCCGTGATACAGCCCCAGTTAAATCCATTCATACCATAATCTAAACTGGCTACGGTATTGTTATACCACTTTTACTATTAGCTCCAGTGCTCCAATATTTAGAAAAACGTTTTCATCCTTTAAAGATCTTACTCGTACTTTGACAATTCTATCCAGCGAATAAATCGGGAGCGCATATATGTATTTTGACAGCCCCGTGGCGCAGTTGGCTAGACACCAGCTTGCGAAACGAGAGGCTGCGGGTTCGATCCCCGCACCGAGACAAATGTTTGTGTGTCCCACAAATATTTGTTTCGGGTCTGGGTGTATGTGAGACCAAAAAGTCTTTCGTAGTTTCTGATACCCACGACACAGGACTTGTATCCTAGTGTGGAATCAGAACTATGTATGTGACTGTTGGGTGTATTTATTATTTATTTTATTATTTACTGTGAAGCTTTATACAAAATTCAAAGTAAATCCATGTGACAACATTAACATTGTCTAAGAGGATAAAAAGCATTAATAATTTCGTCGCACGTTCACGTATTGCTCTCGTTTTGTAATGCAACCGCAATTTTTTCACACAACCGAGTCCGACTTTCAAGTGATTTTGTTGGCACCATTTTGTGTTGATCATTTTTTACTATTTTATTTATTTAGGACACGCTTCATAGGTCGTTGTTTTCTAGAAACAGTGTATGCGAGATGTAAAATGTTGATTTATATCGAATAAGTTTATTTACATGAGAATATGTCAATCTTATTTCTCCACAGGGTTGACATTAAAGTGTAAATAACACTGGTCAACATGACTTTTTGCCGTTAATCCAATTGTACTTTTTCGGTATCTTTTATGTATAAATATTAACGGAAAATACTAAAAAAAATCTATTACATCGAAATATCTAAATATGTACAAATACATATATGCACGATACCTATACTTGGCTTAATTTTGTGAGGGTATATCGAAAAAGTGTATTGCAACAGCTGATCTTACTTAGAAAGACAATATTGTTGTTGGTAGTACACATATATCCTTAAACCTGTATATTTTCAACTCGTTATTGTTCGTTCATTGATGTTAATTTTTTTAATATTACTTTAATACGTGCCATTACGTAATATTGCTACGACAACGTGCAGTTTCTATTTCAAAGTGTTGTTGTTTAAATTGTGAAGTCTTTTTGTCAATTTGAATACGTTTCGGTTTTGAAGTACTAAATAGTAAGTACATATGTACCTATATAGTTTGCATTATGAATCGAAAGTGTTTCAATACATCGGATCTCTTCTGTTTTGTTTGTGGGGAGTTTAATTCAAGTTCCAATCGAGAACGTCCTACGCCGTTACTATATAACATTTACAATTTGTATTTTGGTTTCATGATTTCTGAGAGTATTAATCAACCTTGGACACCAAGTATTTTTTTGTTTAAGATGTGTACGTTATTTGAAAGGGTGGTTTAATGGTACCCACCGATCAATGCCTTTTTCTAAACCTGTAATTTGGAGGGAACAAAAGATCATGAGAATGATTGTTTTTTTTTTGTTTAACGAAACTGAAGGGATATTCTTATAAAACAAGAAGTAAAATTACATATCCTGATGTGGAATCTGTAACTAATCCGATTCCTTATACTGAAGTCAGCCCACCACCGCAGCCTACAAATAAATTTCAAATAAACATTTTTTTCTCAGAAAGTGGGTGTTTCAAATTTTTTTTATGGACGTATTTTAACTAATCTCATGGTAAGGTATGGAAAAATACAAGTTTCAAACCGCGGCAAAAAAAATATTTTTTTTGTTGACCAGTGTAATTTCCTGAGGGCGCTAGATTTGGATTATTACTATGTAGAAAAACAACATGCATAATCACGAACAAAGTTTTTATCAGTTATTCAAATTTTAGTGTGAAAAGCCGATTAATTCATAATACTGATGCATTCGAAGGAGATATTTTTTTTGGAAAAATACGGTCTAAGTATCAAACTATTTTAGAAAACAGATTTCTTTAAACTTTTAATATAAAACATAACACTTAAGATATTTATTATTATGATACAGTTTTAGTATGTGGTCTCGCGGTACAAGTATGTGCCGTGCGATCTAGAGGTCCTGGATTCGATTCCCGGGTCGGGCAAAGTGTTATTGGGTTTTTCCATTATGAAATTCTCAGTAACAGCAAGGAGTCTGGAAATGTGCCCGAAAAACGGCAATAGGCTCGCCCCCTATTACGTAGGACCGATACATACCTGGCGAAATGTGGGTGCAGAAATGCACCTCTGCCTACCCCTTCGGGGAATACAGGCGTGAGTTTATGTATGTATGTTTTAGTATGTTTGCGACATTAAGATTTCAAAACAATTTATTAATAGCAACATATGATTTTAACACACTTCTGACTGTTATTTGGCAAGCTTATTTGAAATAATTTATACTCCTTATTGACTCCGCTTATTAAATTATGACTAAGATGTTTGTTTATAAATAAATAAAAAAATACACCTAACAGTCACATACATAGTTCTGACCCCACACTAGGATACAAGTCCTGTGTCGTGGGTATCAGAAACTACGAGAGACTTTTCGGTCTCACTCTCGGTTTATATTTTAACAATGAACTGTTTCAGACAAATGAGAGTTTATTTTATCCTTAAGACAATAAATTATTATAAACCACATTTGTTTACATGTTTATTATTATTATAAACGATAAAAAAATATTTATCTCGTAATAAGTAAGTTCGAAAAAAGTCACCGAGAGGTTTTAGTCGGTATGCTGGCGTAGGTTAGGGACCCAACTCAGCTAAGCGGACAATTATTGTTCTGCGCGCCGAGTTGGAAGGCCAGAGACCCCGAAATACCCCTTTCGGCCTCCCCCGAGGTACCGAACAGGGGAGCTTAAAACGCTTTCCTCTCGTAAAAAAAGCGTATTTTCTTTACTGCAGGGGGTTACACAATTATTTTGCGACTTCTGTAGTGACAACTACATGGTTTTTTTTAAAGGGGACGACACAATATCCACACAATTATTACTTGAGTTAAGACAATTACGACTGCTTGGTCAAAACCCGATTTACAATGTTTTTCTCGGAAATCTACACACTAATCTAGGTGACCTATTATTAGGCCATTGTAGCAGGATTTGCATCTTTTAAGTTTTCTAGACGAATACCCCCTCAGTTTTAGAGGGGGCCCGTGCCTGGCAGTGGGACGTAAATGGGCTGATGATGATTATGATGAGATGGATACAAATGTCCTGTCCCCTATCACCTGCAAAGAACACGTGGCTGCGGTGTGTTTCCTGAGATAATCGTGACTTATGAATCTTCTAACGCTTGTTGTTTGAAACCATAATTGTCTTCCACAGTTCTTGGAACTGACAGCCTCCCGTGTGGTAAATGTTTGATAAATATTATCGAGAACGCATAAAGAGCCCGACCTTGCCTCTATATACGGATGTTATAAAGTGTAAACAATTTGGTATTACGTAAATGAATAGCTATTAGTGACCGGTAGGTGAAGGAAAACATCGTGATAAAACCTGCACACCTAAAAGTTCTTAGGAATTTCTTAGGTGTGTAGTCTGCCAACCCACTCTAGGCCAGCGTGGTGGACTAAGGCCTAAACCCTGATGATGATGATGATGATGAGCGGTAGCTCATCATCAGCCCATATACCTACGTCCCACTGCTCGGCACGGACCTCCTCTACAACTGAGACGGTTTAGGCCGTAGTCCGCCAAAATGGCGTAGTGCGGGTTGGTTGGTAGTCCGCCAAGAGTTATTTGCATATTAGTAATTATTATAGTTAACTATAAGCTATAGACCCTCTCAGTTGTAGAGGAGGTCTGTGCCCAGCAGTGGGATGTATATGGGCTGATAATAATGGTGATTATGATAATAGCGATGGAAACCTTCCAGAGAGTATTTTTATGGCTGAGAATTCCTTCATTCGAATTTTAAAAAAGTGAAGTCCCATCAAGAAGGGCCGAAATTAGAGACACAAGACTTGTATCTAAATGTGGGGTCAGAACTATATATGTGACTGTTGGGTGTATTTATTTATTTCCCACCTGAACCGATTTGTCTACTTTCGTGATGATTATAAAGATAGTTATTTATCGTTAATTCTTGCCGTAAAACAACTAAGTTGTGTTGCAGTTGTTTTCCTATACGGAAAAAGTGTATTTGTAATCAATAACACATTAAATAGGTGAAAATATGACTTGTCAAATTAATATCTTTTCCGTCTTGTATAAACGATAGATAAAAATATGTTTTCTCCGTTGGTATCTGATAATAAAGTCTAGTATTAATCCACTGCTTCGTGGTCTCGCGGCGCAAGTATGTGCCGTGCGATGTAAAGGTCCCGGGTTCGACTCCCGGGTCGGGCAAAGTGTTATAAAGAGTTATTGGGTTTCCAAAAGGAAATTCTCAGTAACAGCACGGAGTCTGGAGTTGTGCCTGAAAAACGGCAATAGGCTCGCCCCCTATTACGTGGGACTGGTACATACCTGGCGAAATGTGGGTGCAGAAATGCATCTCTGCCTACCCCTTCGAAGAATACTGGCGTGAGGTTTATAAATCCATATTTACATACGAGTACATTCTTTCACTCCTGCATCACCGAAGAAAAAGGTGTATTTCTTCACCTTCTATTACCGCCAATATTTTTAAGTGATTAAAAATCATCCTGTTCCCTCTTTTCGTGAAAACCCGATAAGAACTTGTCCAGACCCGGTAAAAGAAAATAGGACTTCTCGATTACGCATTTCAATTAAAAATTGCAATAATGATTACGACAAAGAACCAAAGTTATCGAAACATGTAGTGTCATAAAAAGTACAGAAAATATAAATAGTGTAATAATGATTTGTTTTTTATTGTTAACTAGCTGACCCGGTGAACTTCGTTCCGCCTAACAGTCAATTCTTTAAAAAAAAAATTTTTTTTGCCTAAGTTACTCCTTATTCATCAGCTATCTGCCAGTGAAAGTGGCGTCAAAATCGGTCCACCCATTTCATAGATTAGTTGGAACCAACAGACAGACAGACAGACAGACAAAAATTGTAAAAAACGTTATTTTGGTAAAGTTTCGTGAAAAGTTGGTAATTATCATCCCAATAGACGGCGACCGACAGCCGACTGGAACAATTAGAGGATTACTAGATGCGATTATATATTATTTTACTCTATCTTCTTCTTATTATTATTATAGGTTTTAAACGCTATTTTACTCTTTGCTCGATGCGACTTATTTTATTTTATTTTATTTTATTAAAATTGGTCTCCAAACTAAGATTACACATGACATGCTTAAACTAACATATTAAAAAGAAAACTTTGTGCATCTTATAATAGGACGACACAGCTTGCACAATTTACAGGAAATATAATCAGATATAAAATTTAAGAATAGAAAAAAAAAGAACATACGATATAAACTTAAAATCATAACATAACATAACATTTTAAAAAGATCGTGGATATAATTAAAAATAATGTAATAACAGACAATAGAGAAACAAATGAAATCAAATAATTATTAATCAAAATAACTTAAATATAAATAAAATTAAAATTAAATGCTACTAAAATTAAACAACAAAATATTACTAAAGTAAAATTATAAGACTATTTACAGTACATAAAATTATGAGGCGTCAATACTTAGATCATCAGCTAGTGTATTTGTAATAAGTCGTTTGAATTTCGGTAAGGTGTTATTGAATACATCTATGTTCAGAGAGTTGGCTGATATTTTATTGTATTTGTATGATAATCTAGACCGAGGTTGGTTCGGGCACGTGGGGCTTTAAACTTATAATGACATTGTGATGCAATATGTCATACTCAATCAGTAAGCAGATTACCGCTCATACTGTGCACATGAAAATAGATCTTAAGGTGACGAACCTTTTCTTACCCCGACTGTACCGTGTATACATCCATATGCATTTATTAAAAAGCGGTTATTTCAATATTACAAACAGACACTCCAATTTTATTTATTTGTATGTATATGTATTATGTATTATTATTTGTATAGATTATATATGACACCTAATAAACATACATTGGTCGTTAAAAACTATATGTTATTATAACATTATAACTGTTTTGATGAAGTTCCGGTGTATAAGCTGCATTATAAATACCTGAGGCGATTGTTTCCATTGAAATTTATAAGAGATCGTCGCTTGAGGATAACGATTCAAACGTCATCATATAATACATTCAGTTGAAGGTTTTACTCGTATAATAAATATAGATTTGACAGCCTACATAGAGAAGTTGATTAGATGTCAAGCTTTGAAATAAGAAATTATAGATACGGTCAACGCACCCAGACTTATGTTTGTGTGATTCACAAAAATGTATTCTAATGCATTAGATATAAAATTGAATCTCATTGCACAATGAATTTTTTTAAAGATGTTATTGCATTTAGATATTACTAGATTTTTCGGTATTTTAAGTTTAAGTTAGACGTTACTTAGAATAAGATGGGTCTGACATACCACTATTGGATATAGATACCTAAATACACTTCGAATACTGTGACTACTTACTATGACTGCCCTGTGGTCTCGCGGTACAAGTATATGCCGTGGGATCTAGAGGTGCCGGGTTCGAACCCGGGTCGGGTAGTGTGTTATTGGGTTTTTCTAGTGGGGAATTCTCAGTAGCAGCACGTTATCTGGAATTGAGCCCGAAAAACGGCAATAGGTTCGCCCCCGATTACGCCCCGATCCCGCTATTAGGTGGGACTGATACATACCTGGCGAGCCACCAGGGGGTTTTGGTCGGTATGCCGGTGTAGGTTAGGATTTGGTTAGGGACCCAGCCCGGCAATAACATCTGTGCGGATATGGCCCCCTGCTTCCCTCCTCCGGGGTGGCGGGAGGTAGAGCCATAATTAGCTTTCCCCTCTATAAAGTCAAAGTCAAATTATCTTTATTCAAATAGACTTCTACAAGTTCTTTTGAATCGTCAATTTTACACTTTTTAATATTTTTTAAACTATTGCAAAAAAAGGGTTCAGAAATGCATGTCGGGTAATACAGGCGTGAGGTTATGTATGTAGGTACTTAGAATAAAAAAAATTATACGGTGTAGTATTTATTTCTCTTCATCCGCCGATAGGCCCATTGGTTAGCACTATTCTACCATATTAGTTACAGGAATTAGATTTTATTCCACCACTGGTCCAGTACGGGTTGTTTGACTTCACATACCTAAAAAATCATTAAGGAGGAACTCCCTATGTTTTCAGATTTTCGCGCGATGTTTTCACACTTTTTTTTCTTATCCTTACATCAATAGTCATATATATAGTTGTTTTTTTTTATTATTATTGTTTGTAAATTATTTACTTATTAATAAGTCGTGATGGCCTCGAGGTTTGGGTACGCGGTCGAAAATCTCGACGGTCGCGGGTTCAAACCCCAGGCACACACCTCTGACTTTTCCAAGTTATGTGTGTATTCTCAATGAATTATCACGTACTTGAACGGTGAAGGAAAACATCGTGATGAAACCTACACACCTAAAAGTTCTTAGGAATTTATGGGCTGATGATGATGATGATGAAATTATTAACAGTGCTGTCTATATTCTCGCAAAGTTAGAAGATACCTATATACCTATGTATATCTAATGGTGTATAGTGTGTGCACGTTCGAATTGACTGCAACTTTCGCCTGTCTGTACAGTGCATCGGTTAACGAGATCCAACTGTGGACTTACATCGGTTACTGTCACAGACAAAGAAATTATTTATAATTCAACGTATTTTAATTCCTCCTTGGGAAATATTTGTGGTACCTACGTTTTTGATACAAGATATTTTTATATTAGGATTAGTAAATTAAGATTCCGCATTGGCCATTGGCTTTAGCGTGGTGGACTAAGGCCTAAACCTTCTCGGTTGCAGAGGAGGCGCGTGCCCAGCAGTGGGACGTATATGGGCTGACAATGAAAAGGCATCCTGAAGTGCTTCGGTCATGTGGAAAAAAAAGAATAAAATATTGTTTCTGCAAGGATTAAGATTGAAAAAAATTCACGGTAAGCCCCTTCCTATATTTTTTTTTACTTACAGTAATCATAAATTGTTGGTAACCTAACCAAATATATAATTTCGTATCGATTTATTCATAGAAACTACAACATCGTTGTACAGTTAAAACTTTATTGCTACTGTTACTGTAGTAAATAAACAATTGTTGGATGGGAAAAAAACTATATAACAAATATCTAGTGTATAAAACGTTGACAACAACCGAAGGACGCGGTAATTGATTCTGTTGCAGTGCAAGGGCTCGCCGCGGCACAAACCGGCTGCGAGTGGACAGTAATGGCCACAGGCGCGGCAGACTGCCTGGCTACTGCTCACTTAATATGTACGACGCATAAGGACCCACGCATACTGGTCCGGATTTATTGAATGCCAAATGACATGAAAAAAACAGGCATTTCGCCAATGTTTTATAATGTACATACATAAGCTCACGCCTGTATTCCCCGAACGGGTAATCGGAGGTGCATTTCTGTACATTTCGCCAAGGATATATCAGTTCCACGTATCCTATTACGAGTACAATTCCAGTCTGCGTGCTTCTACTGAGAATTTCCTATAGAAGAACCCAATACCTACCACTTTGCCTGACCCGGGACCTCTAGATCGTGTGATGTACAGGCGCAATTATATCTGATTATAAAATATTCTGTTTATCTATACTAATATATAAAGCTGAAGAGTTTGTTTGTTTGTTTGGTTGAACGCGCTAGTCTCAGGAACTACTGGTCCGATTGGATTAATTCAGCGTTAGAAAGCCCATTTATCGAGGAAGGCTATAGGCTATATAACATCACGCTCCGACCAATAGGAGCGGAGCACCAATAAATTATGTTTCAAAATCGGGGGTATTTTTCCTTTTGAGAACTTCCGCTGCGTGCGCTGCGGAAACGGTTAAAGTTTCGCTAAAATAATGTATGACAGAATTGTTCGCCTTTAAAAGTTCTAAAAAAAAGTCCGTGACAGCATATGTCTATCTTTTAAGGTTGGCTCACTATAACCTTTTTTATGCTAACCAAATTTGTTCTAAAATAAAGCATTATTTGTGAAGGTGTTTTCATAAAGATGATATTAATCCTTATCCAAATAAAAACGTTATTCATCACAAGTATTTAAAAGAAATTTGCATTTTACATCATTTGATTTCAAGTTTTAAAATAACACTGCAGGGAAAAAATGATCAAGCGCGCAATTATGATGTACAAGGCGCCGGCCGGCCGGTGCGCGGCGGCACACGTTTCACGTCTATTTGACCGATTTGAATGTTTTTTTGGTATGGACATAAATGGAACTCTGTGGAGTAAAATAGACTACTATTTTTTTCTGAACCCAACCCTGTAGTCCACGCGGACGGAGTCGCGAGCAAAAGCTAGTACTTCCATAAAATATGAGGACTTCAGAGTTGGATCCAAGGGGAGCGAAATGACACTATCAGTTTAGTTTCAAAAGAATGAAGCTTAATTTTCAATCGAAAGAAAATGACAGCACCCTACGCCACTTTTGAGACCCAGCGACCTAAAAAGGAGAGGACAAAAGGTTTTAGCTTGTTAGTTAGCAAAGATATAACGCATGTAAATTCATCTTTAGACATCATAATTATTATGTGTCTGTAAGGTATCTTTTCTAATATAGTGTTCTCCTCGCGTCGTTAATAGTATGTTTGTTCTCACTCGGAATGAGGAAACAAATATTATTGAAGTACACAAAGATTCTTGGAACCTCAATTCTATCTCTCACTATGAGGCTAATGGTGTTAGGTTATTCCGAAATGGTGTCTTTAAATTAAAATGCAGTCCCAGGTGGAATGTATCCTTCATTAAAGTTTCATTATATTTCATCATCAGCCCATATACGTCCCCCTGCTGGGCACGGGCCTCCCCTACAACTGTGAGGGTTTAGGCCTTAGTCCACCACGCTGGCCTAGTGCGGGTTGGCGGATTACACACCTAAGAAATTCCTAAGAACTTTTAGGTGTGCAGGTTTCATCACGACGTTTTCCTTCACCCTTAAAGTACGTGATTATTTTTTGTGAATGAATGACATCGGAAAGTCAGAGGTGTGTGCCCGAGGTTTGAACCCGCGACCGTCGAGATTCTCGACCGCGTGCCCAATCTCGCGTGCCCTCGAAGCAATCACGATTTGTAGTTATATCTAGAAATATTTCGTTTTTAGTAGTGATGGCCTCGAGGTTTAGGCGCGCGGACGAGAGTTTCCACGGTTGCGGGTTCAAACCCCAGGAAGACACGACTGACTTTTAGAAGTGTTGTGAGATCCTTAATGAATTAACACGTACTTTAGCGGTGAAGTAAAACAACATGAGGAAACCTGCACACCTAAAAGTTCTTAGGAATTACTTAGGTGTGTAGTCCACCAACCCGCACTAGGCCAGCGTGGTGGACTAAGACCTAAACCCCTCTCAGTTGTAGAGGAGGCTCGTGCCCAGCAGTGGGACGTATATAGGCTGTTGATGAATGTTGATTAATCGATAACTGCAATCATTTATCGCCACTCGACCTCGGAAGGCGGGAGTGATATTGTCGAAAGATTGCACATGGTCACATCTAGCTTTGTTATCATCAGATATAACTTAAAAAGTAAGCGGTGTGTCTGAAATTGTAAGCTGCGATCAGCACTTCCGTACCTTGTAAATGATCACTAAATTAAAACCGTAATTTGTTTACCGACGTCACATGACTAGAGAAAGGCAATTAAAAATGAATACACGTAATGAAATATCAATATTATTATAATTATTTCTTATCGTTAATAGAGACTGGCACTGGGTAGTACGAAAAACAGTTTCCTGGGTCTAAAATTAAATGCATCGGCCGTCGCCACGCTATGATTGAAGATGAATGAAAAAAATATACCTAAATAAGTTCGTTTTTTGTTCCGAGTTATAAATATATTTAAAGGTTTTTATTTAAGTCGTTAAAATATTGCACAAAGGAATTTATAAAAACGCGATTAAATGTTTTTTTTAATCAGTCGTTGGCAACAAAGGCATAGGGATCATACAGCCAATACCGCTGTTACTTGAAATATTCGTTTTCAATTACTTTTATCTTTAATTAGTTTTGTTATAATTGATTTTTGCATTATTTTTTTCTACATCTGATACTTTTTTTATCTTATAATGTTGCAAATGACTTTATGTACATACATACGTACGTAATTTTTTTACGTAGGTAATTTTTTATTTATTTACTTTAGTAGCTCATAAAAACAATAGTTATCACAAAGTAATATATACTGGTATTCAAACGCGGACTCCGTGGAAAATCGTTTTGAAGCAGTCACAGCCGATTTACCTACTCGTATTTTTGTCTTGTTTGTTTTTTATCGTTTTTCCTACTTAATGTACACTAACATCTCCATGCAAATGCATATTTAAGAAGGAAATTGCGAATGAAAACAAAATTGAATAAAACGCCTGACTTCTTCAGGAAAATATTTAGCACAAGGAAATCTTATCTGCGCTTCAAATATTAAATATTCTCATGAGAGGGATTTTCCTATAATTTTCCTTATTTCAAGTAATATGCAAAAAACCTATGTCATGCTAATATTTAACATTTATCTATGTGCGGATAACGAACCCGCGGTTTTCCGCCTCACAAACCAACTGCGCTACGGATGCTCTCAAAAGTACCCAATATTTTTTGTAGAGTCCCAAACAAATTTCCTTGCAATATTTTTTTTCACCGGTAATTTGAGGAGTAATCAATACAAAAAAAAAAAAAAAAAAATTGCGCTTGAATAATAGGTATTATCACCTAGATCACATTAATGCGGTCGATTTTATACAATTTATCGCTGACATAACATTATTTTTGGACAACTATAGATAAAAAATAAATTTATGATCACAGAAAAAAAATCCAATTGCCAATATCAGTAGCAAAGGAAGTAGGGCGTACAGCCAGTGAATAAAATGCAGTTGCAATTTTATTTCACACACGCCAACACATCTGCATGCCGACACCTATCCCTATATAAATAATGAAGTAGTTAAAATTTAGGACGGAAAAACGATAAATTAACATTCTTGCACTCCGTGTCCTAATGACTTGATGAAAGTGCATTAACATTAACTTATCGACACTGGTTTTTATCTAACTATTAAGGGCAAGTCGTAATTTGTTAAGTGTGTTTATTTACTCGTTAAATATTAATGGTAGCAAATGCAAGTGGTAGAGCAATTCTGAATCCAGCTTTCAATACACCACACCCATTGGCTTTAATTGCTTTAAAATATTTATAAAAACAATAGAAAGTGTTTCAACAAAATTGGGCGTTACTTAATAATATAGATCGCCAACTGACATATGTGGGCTGATGTAGATAAAGTCAATATAATAAAAATAAAAAAATACCTACGAGTAAGTAAGTACCTAATTTTTGTATTTTTAATTTTTATACATCATTATGTATTTTCCAAACATTTTAATTATTTTGTTTTGTTTTTAATTGTAATCACTTTATTAAGGGCTCAACATAATGCAAATGGCGATAATATATATGCAAGGGGAACACACTGACTTCTGCAACACAGTTTTTACTAGTGCAGAAGGCAGAATCTTTTATATTGTATCTATGTTTGTGTCCAATAAAAAAAAAAATTGATTCCCATAGGCTAAGCAGATAAAGCGCCTGATTCTAAGGTATACCCACTTCTTTCAATTCACTGATTGGGAAATAATTCCTTCACTCAAGCTGTAAGTCACGAGAAAATTGTTTTCTCTTATTTAAAATTTCATTATAAATTACAATTAAACTTAAACTAAATTAACCTCTATTAATTAAACTTAAACTAAATATAATCTACTTCTTAAATAAAACATTGGCCGCAATGTTTATAAAATCAAGTCATTAGCAAAGAGATAGCGACCTTGGTAATGTCAGAACAATAAATTATTTGTAATTCAAATTAAACTCAGATATTTTATCGGTAATATGTACGCAATAATCGATTCTGTTATAAAATATACATATGCGTAAAAAAGGGGAAGTCTGGGGAAACTTTTTGGAAAACATTTACAGACTCGATACTCTGCCCGACCTGGTAAATAAAATCGGGAGCTCACGATTACACAACATGCACTTACAAAGCACGATCGTGGCAATCTAGTCTAAATAAATATTATTATGAGTATATTTGTTGGTATTGTAAAATTTTTATCTCCGATAGTAGACAATAGAAATAGCTTCCATGTGATGTTGGCGAATTACATGTACCAACCATTATTCTTTGCGGATAATTCTTTACTCTATGTCACGACATTTTCCTTCGCCATTTAAATATGCGACAATTTAGTAAAATCATTTCAATAAGTCACAGTTATGGCGAGGTTTTGAATCGGCAACCTTCAATATTCTCTCTCAACCGCGGGCCTAATCCTCGAGCCCATCACGATTTAGTTTAAACAATAAAAATGAGTATTTAGTGTTAAAAAATGCATTAAAAAGAAAAAAAAAACAACGTTTCAGATACGTAGGGCATGTAACTACATACATACATAAACTCACGCCTGTATTCCCCGAAGGGGTAGGCAGAGGTGCATTTCTGCACCCACATTTCGCCAGGTATGTATCAGTCCCACGTAATAGGGGGCGAGCCTAGTGCCGTTTTTCGGGCACAATTCCAGACTCCGTGCTGCTACTGAGAATTTCCTAATGGAAAAAAACCAATAACACTTTGCCCGACCCGGGAATCGAACCCTGGACCTCTAGATCGCTCGGCACATACTTGTACCGCGAGACCACGAGGCATGTAACTGTTTTGTTTATATACTTTGTCAGTATTGTCTGTGGTTTGGCAGTTGGAAAGACCATGACCATGACAAGCCTAAAAGTAACATGAGGTAAATTACGATATAATGAAACGAAACTTTTTGGTTTAATACCTGCTGCTGACTTTCATTACCGCACCACACGCCTGAAATTGAAGTTTCATCCCTACCATCTGGATGAATGGCGTTCCTCAACAGTGCGGTTCAAACGGTGTTTCCTTCCTCGCGTAGTGCGAGTACTCTTTGTGGAATCAGCTTGCCTTGGCGGTATTTCCAAACAGATACAAGGCAACACACTGATGATTCCTCTGGTATTATGGGTGTTCATGGGCGGTGCTGACCACTTAAGATCAGGTGGCTCACTTGCTCGTTCGCTTCCATTTTCCATAAAAAAGAAAAAAAAAACCGCAGAAACGTTCTGCTCAATATGGGCATCGCACGCACTAACTTAGTGGTTTTAATTTACATTGACCAAAATCTCCTTTTAAAATATATAATTCATTAAATATGTTACACTACACTCAACCAATACCTACTAATAACATTACTTTTTAATACATTTAAGTTTTTTTTTAATAAATACACATAGTTTTGGCCTCACACTAGGATACAAGTCCTGTGTCGTGGGTATCAGAAACTATGAGGCAATATGCTCGCCTCCTGTTACGTGGGAATGATACATACCTGGTGAAATGCGAGTTCAGAAATGCACTTCTGCCTACCCCTTCGTGAGAATGCAAGCGTGAGTTTATATATTTGTATGTACTTTGTAATGACAAAGGTACAAACTATACGTTAAAATAGCAGGAAGGGAAGTCGTCGTGGTTAAACAACATAAGTCAAAAAGTACCTACTTTTAAAAATTGTTACTTGAAACTTCTTTACAAGCAACCTTAGTAAACGGCTTTGTGTGAATCACTTATGGATGTATAAAAGGCGAATAAGAGTCGTGTGCTAAGAGGTATGTTTCTACCTTGATATATTGTTAAATTGCATTCGATTTCTCAGTAAGTGATTATGCATATGTATTGATATCTCCAAAAATTACTCCATCCATGACTAATCATCCATTTTCGCAACGCCTGATCGACAGCCCTCGAAATTAATGCAAATATGATGTAATTACGTGAGTAATTCACCTTAAGGCACAGTGGAAGATTTCGCGTGTGCCACTTCCACGCGCAGTTATCCGTAAATAGTGTTACTGCAATCGGTTTTCGAGGAAAAATAACCCATTAAACTATTACACAATAAATGGTGCAGTATATTTTATTATTTGTATATATATTTTATTCTCTGTCCTCTATTGAAAAGGCAATTCCTTTTTTTACTTTTATTTTTTTATTACGGGGAAACTTATGGATGAAATAACTTAATAAGTAGTTATATACATATATAAATAGAGATAATTGGACGTTTTTAAATAAATACGGAAAATAGAGCACCGTAAGGAGTGTGGGCTGTGTGTGACTTATTTGGGGTAAGGACCTGAAATAAAAGTCTTAGGTTGTGGATATAAGAAATTTGTACTATGTATTGATGGCCTCGAGCTTTAAGCACGCAGACAAGAATCTGGGCGGTCACGAGTTGAAACCCCAGGCACACACCTCTTCCTTTTCGAAGTTATTGGTGTATTTATGAATACAGCATACTTATGAATTATCTCTTATTTTAAAGGTGAAGGAAAACATCGTGAGGAAACCTGCAAACCCAAAAGTTCTGGAAAAGGTATATCTTAGGTGTGTAGTAGAGAGACCTAAACCCTCTCAGTTGCAGAGGAGGGACGTATATGGGCTGATGATGATAAGAACTTTGCGACACTTTTCGGTCCCACAATGACCCAGATGCGAAACAATCATTTACGTCCATGATTAAATCTCTCACTGATTACACAAATAGATACTTATCATGTCGTATAACGAGCTATGGAGATGGCTATGCTCGGGGTTTCCCTACGAGATCGAATCAGAAATGAGGAGATCCGTAGGAGAACTAAAGTAACCGACATAGCCCAGCGGATTAGCAAGTTGAATTAGCACATAGCGCGGAGAACTGATGGCCGATGGGGCCAAAAAGTTCTCGAGTGAAGGCCACGTACCGGAAAGCGCAGCGTGGGCGTCCTCCGACAAGATGGTCGAACGACCTAGTAAAGGTCGCGGGACGTCGCTGGATGCAAGCTGCTTTCAACACGTCCCTGTGGAAGTCATTAGGAGAGGCCTATGTCCAGCAGTGGACTTCCATTGGCTGATGGATGGATGATGGATGTATAACAAATAGAGAAATCACACACGAGATATTATTGCTATTAGATATGCTACTTTGTATCATCACCTGATAATATCTTAAGTCTAATAGTCTTCCACTTTTACATGGAGGGTATTACGCCTATTTCTTTACTTTTCCCTGTAACTAATTTTGTTTGGAACTACAGAGTATTCTAACCTTCGTTCACCTAGTAAAGGTAATAGGGGTCACTTCTGTGTCTTCTGTAGAGACTGCCACCACACGCCCAACATTACAACTCCTGTGCACCAGGATCAACAGTGGCACGCACAGAAATGACGCCGAGCAGTGAAGCTCAACGAGTATGAGGGACCTAAATTGTCTTTTACCCCGCAACAAAACTGATCAGAAGAAAATAAACAGAAGGAATTGGAAACATAATTGTCCACTAAAGTCTGCTATAGTCGATAGGCTATTAAAATTTATTGCTCCTAGGAAACCGAGTCAGGTCCCTAGTATATCAACACTCTATTTGAAGACCCACAAGTTTCGTGAAAATGCTGTTAGATGCGATTAGATGGCTTCGTAAGGCGGAACGATCATATGTAACGCAGCATTGATTCCTTCTAGTCAATCTAATAATGTTTGAAAATGTATCTACTATGTAAAATATCTTAACACTTGACTGCAGTAAACTAATATATGCACCCAACAGTCACATACATAGTTCTGACCCCACATTAAGATACGAGTCTTGTGCCGTGGGTATCAGAAAATACGAGAGACTTTTCCGTCTCACAAACACCCAGACCCGAAACAAATATTTGTGGATCACAAAAACATTTGTCTCGTTGCGGTGATCTAACCCGCGGCCTCTCGTTTCGCAAGCTGGTGTCTAGCCAACTGGTGGCTCTCAAAACTAAGCAGTATTGGTTTATTTTTAGCTATCCTGATACGCCAAAGTAATACCGGATCTGATGAAGAATACAGATCGGTACGAGAAAAGATTGAGTAGCGCTCGTCAGTCGTAACAATTATGTCGGAACACCTATGCAAGTATAATGGAGTGAGAATATTCTTTTGTCGTATTCATAGCAGAAATATATATTGCTGATGATAAGTGTTTGCTATCTGCCTACCTCTTTAAATAAAATGGGTTTTAAGTGCATATATTAATAGATATAGTTAGGCCTATCTGTTATTAACAGTTTTACATATACGCAATGGTGTTTGAAGTCCCACATAAGGCGAGTTTTTTCCGTTTCACGCTTTTGTTTTTTTCTTGACTCCGTGCTACTCCTAAGAATTTCCGTATGGAAAACTCAATAGAACTCTGCCCGACACGAGAATCGAATCTGTCACCTCTAAGACGCACATCACACGCTTGTGCCGCGAGACCACGAGGTAGTCTCATAAAAAATACTGTTATGGGATATTTAAATCCGTCCGCATAGCGAGCATGAGTGAAGAAGTCAAGAAGTGGAATATGTTTACACATTTTAGTGAAATGTTGAGAAACAAAGCAGAAAGATTCCGATCTTTTTATATCTGAGGTAATTTGGCGGTGACTTATTAAATAAAAAAATAAATAAATAAATACACCCAACAGTCACATACATAGTTCTGACCCCACACTAGGATACAAGTCCTGTGTCGTGGGTATCAGACACTACGAGAGACTTTTCGGTCTCACAAACACCCAGACCCGAAACAAATATTTGTGGATCACACAAACATTTGTCTCGGTGCGGGAATCGAACCCGCAGCCTCTCGTTTCGCAAGCTGGTGTCTAGCCAACTGCGCCACGGGGCTGTCTAGTCTATTTACAGTCGGAATATGCAATTACATTTTGGCTTTTCCATTTACAGATGAAGCAGTTTCAATTGTAAATGTCTATATCAAAAGCGTTAGTTTTAAGTGACATTTCGAGAGTGAAATTATCATTTTGATAAAACTCCTCTATATTTAGTAAATACAAAACAAAAAAAAAACCTTAAAGTAACTTCACTTTACAACACTATAAGTACAAGCTTGTACAGACTCCGGCGAATCAAATGGCAGTGCGGAAATTATTGTCCTATTGTAAAAAATGTGTCTGCTTAATTAAAAAAAGTATATTGCTGTAACTAGCTGCGACAAGGAAAATGAATATTGAGTGTAAATATGACTCGTGATCGAGTTGTAAAAAGTAGTAAAATGCTTTTTTACAATAACCGCACCGATATAAATAGCTACCAATAAAATATTCGAAATATCGTGCCAAGGAGATCAGCGTGAGTGTGTCGACTAGAGATGGGCGTCTTACTCCATTTGGACAGTCCCGATCAGTAACATCAATTTAACATCGATGAAGAAATTGCATAGTATTTCTGTATATTATTATTTTCTGTATATTATTTCGGTACGCACGTTATAGTTTTTTTTTTTTTTTTTTTTTTTTGTATAATCTGGCATCATATAGGCAGGTTAAATGCCAAAAAAGAAAAACAACGTACGTATTGGGTGAGAAAAACAGATAATCATGGGTGTGAGGAAGAATTTGAAAGCAATGTGACATAATAATAGACTTTACTGATTACATATAGAATTGGAACCAGGGCATAAGATATCTATCTTATTATTTATATTTTTATTATCTATTTTATTATAAACTGAATTTGAAAATATAAATTATGAATGTTACTCCAACTAAAAAATATCAAAAATTATAAACACAACAGAAGGTAAATTTCACTAACCTTTACTATATGAAGGTCTGGAACCCAAAAGCGGAGTCCACTCGTTGGCAGACTCCAAATTATCGTACGACACCGAACTCACATTTTTACCGCATAAAAATATATTTGCCAACCAACTAGTATTTATCATTGTATTTACGACAAGACTTCAGAATTTTTTCTATAGGATTTTAATTATTAATAATATTATAAACCAAAAAAGAGGTTCACATAGCAAACAGCTAACAACGACTGACAGCTGACTACAAAGTTTATTAATTAAAATAACTGATAAGGCAGAAAGTGGCCGTAAATTTGGGCTATTCTCACACTAATTTATCGTTTTATCTAATTAGTTTGTTTGTGCGTCCTGCCTGGAAACGTACTCGAGGAATTCCATTATTTATGTACTCGGTACAGAGTTTACTGATCGATTGTCGCACAATTATAAATGACAGATTGAAATGAACTATGTACAAATAACTGGCGTTATTTATTACATATTATGTACTCTGACTGATGTAGTTTCGCGATTATTTCTCACAGAAAAAAACAAAAAAGTAAAAATTACTAATGCCCTAATTTGCTCGAAGTATCGTCAGGATTGTGATGACGTCGGTTGAGGCGCGTGGTCAAAAATTTCAGCGGCCGCGGGTTCAAACCCCAGGCACACACCTCTGACTTTTCGAAGTTATGTGTGTATTCATACTTTAGCGATGAAGGAAAACATCGTGAGGAAACCAGCACACCTAAGAGTTCTTGGGAATTTCTTAGGTGTGTAGTCCGTCATCCCGCACTAGGCCAGCATGCTGGACTAAGGACTATCCATACCATTAGTCTATAACAGCATCTTTGTAACCGATACTAAAAGCCAACTACATCTTGTTAAAACACGAACGCCTCACATTAATTCTGAGAATGATCCATATAGTGCGTGACCAGTATTGACAATTGCTGTTACGGAAAAATACTTATCCGATACGACTTGTAAACAAACACTACGAATAAACTTGACACAAATAAAATAATTAGATAACAACACAACGGCACACATGCGCGTCCCTTCGTTACTTCGTTGTGAACATTCGTAATAATTACAATATCCTAAATCCTTTTGATAAAAATTTGGCTGACTCCGAAGAAGGTAAAAATCTGAATGCCATGCCATTCCAGAATCCTTGGGTTGTCGTAGTAGACCGCACACTTGGACGATACTAACAGGGCTTCAACAATACCTACGTAAGACCAAGGTTTTTTTGGTGCTATACATGTAATAACACATATTCGCAATATATTGATAAGATTAGCAGGGATTATTTATCAGTAATGTGCCCTGGATCTTTTATTTCGCGTCTTATTCTATACGGACATCATAAAATGACGTCATTAGCATAATTTTATTTGTAATATTATAATGCTTAATAAGACATCAATCATACACTCAAGCCTATACTCCCGAAAGGGTAGGTTAGGAAGTCTAATAATGTGTATACCCATGTTTCGCCAGTTACATTTTAAATCCTATGGGATAGAGTTTTTTTTCCATTTTGGGGTCTTTACCAAGCTCAATTCTCCAACTGAAAAAATCCTAATAGAAAAATCGATCTCCATATGTCTGAACCAGGAATTGAAGCCAGGTCCCAAGCTCGATTGCAAGCCGCGTCCTTATGCCCCTCATTACCAATGAAACAGTATTGAATTAGTTATAACTAAATATCCAAAAACCATCTAGGTCATGTGGGTATCAAAGATACACCTCTAAATCAGAATTTGGTGACTGAACAATAATAATCAATTTAGGATATCGTCTTTTTCCTGACATTTTCCCTAGCCTGAATACATCTGATCTTATCCGTATCGCCCAGACGATAGATACTCTATTTGATCTCTTATCTGGCACCACGGTCACTTTGAATAAAAAATTAAGAGCTGAATATTGTATATTTCATTGGGAATTCCCGTAGTTACTTAACACAGTTAACATTGTGAAAATATCTGTAAAGTATAAATAAATAGTAAGTAAAAAGTATAAATATAATCGTGGTCTCGCGGTACAAGTATGTGCCGTGCGATCTAGAGGTCCTGGGTTCGATTCCCGGGTCGGGCAAAGTGTTATTGGGTTTTTTCATTAGGAAATTCTCGGTAACAGCACGGATTCTGGAAAGTGCCCGAAAAACGGCAATAGGCTCGCCCCCTATTACGTGGGACTGATACATACTTGGCGAAATGTGGGTGCAGAAATGCACCTCTGCCTACCCCTTCGGGGAATACAGGCGTGAGTTTATGTAAGTATGTATGTATAAATAAATTATATCAATTGTCTCCATAGCCACACAAAATTTACAAAATTGCCGACGGTTGAATAGGATATTTACAAATCATATTTGAACGAAGACAATTTTGCAATTCCGCCAAGTGTTGTTAAAATATTCATATACTAAGGGGTTGATACAAGAACAGGTTTTAAAGCAAAGTAATATATAGCGTTGTTTTATTCAAGTACCTACATTTCTACCCATAGAGTGACTACTGCACCAGTCTTGGTCGAAGCAACAAAATGGAATTTTATTTGCAACTCTTTTCTATTGCTGTGGCTTATGCAGAAAATTTTGAAACCAAGATAATTACGGATATTCTAAATATCATGAACAGACCAAATACTGTAATCTCTCTTCTCTGTTGGCCGCCAAGTAAGTGTAAATATATTACAACTTGATCTTGAATTTATGGGATTCACCCAAAGATAAAGGAACGCTACTTTATATTATCTGATACCTAAATAAATGTTTTTAATAGATATCAATATAACCTTAAACCAAAAGTAACCTTTTCGAAATGTAAAGTAGGTACCAAAAAACAGCTCCCTAGTGTCCATCCCTCTACCAAAATTCCTTAAAGTTTATTTAGCTGCGACAGTCAATCAAACTATCTCAGTTTCACGTTTATAATAAAAGTACAATGAGCCGTCACAGTCTCTTTTAATGCCTCTTGGTGGATTTCAAACTACAAAGAAAAAATATGCATAGAAATCTCTGGGAAGACGTTATAATTCCCTTCAATAATCATACTCTAGACACATTCGAGAAATTTTAAGCTACAAACTTTTGTTTCTTTGTCACTATTTTATTTGCAGTTGACACAGTCCAGTTCCACAGATTGTTAAACCGGGAGAATATTAACGTGATCCAGCCAAACACCAAAAACATATCTAATTTAGTCAATCGTGAACAACATACTGTGTTCTTGGCTGATTTGTCTTGTCCAGACATTAGAGAACATCTAGAAATGGTACGTATGTAGAACCAAAATAAATTTATTGTGACGTAGATTTTTAATTAGCATTTTCTTACGGGTTCTTTATAGTTTCCTCATTTATCGATTCTTATGACAAGTAAATTCTATTAGTAAGTAGTTTTACATTGAGGGACTTCGAAACGCTACACAAATATTGACATACGTATATGTCATTATGGTGGCGTGAGGGTGCAACATCCTAATATGAAGTTTGGCCTCCGGCAATCTCAAAAACGGAACGGATGTATAGTGACTATATATATCACACGTTGATTTTCTGTGAAACTTATTTCATCCTAATACATGTGACGTATTCATACCGCAGTTCCATCTGATGTCAGCCACGGCGTAGTTATTACACCTTTTACTTGTGTAACATGTATCAAAAACTTTACGGCTCGTCTCGGTCCCAATTCGAACTCTAAACAAATTTGCCAGCATCACTCTCACTTCTGTTAGTACAATTTGCTCTCGTTTGACATTAATATAGAACCAGAATTTCACTACTAAATCACAAAAATTAAATTAAGCTGATAAAGACTTGTTAACATATTTTGAAGATTGCACCTAGTCATTATTTATTTTTTGAATGCAAATAGGATTTAGAATAACAAACATTAGGGGTGCCATCTGATGACTAACTGTTTTTATAGTAATTTCGCAAACAGATTACAACAAATAAATCGCCCAAAACTTAGCAAATATTATTGATTTTCATTCCGAGAATTGTCTTTACTTGGAATTATAAAAATACTAGCCGTTGCCTGTATACCTGCTCGCATCATAGGAATTTTCAAATTAAAAAAGGTTTTATTAAAAGTTATTTTTACCCTCATTAAAAGAACAGCTTCGAATATGCTGGAGTAATAGCATAATGGTCCTCTTTTCCGCAATAAAAGCTAAGTGGTTAGTAAGGCTTTTTACCACATCAAAGAGCTATCAAAAATTACTAACTCATATTTTCCTAACAAAATTAATCAACTAATGTATATATCTTTGTATATATGTATATTTCAACGTTTTAGTATGATAAGAATAAATATTTACGCGCGCCGTACCGATGGATTCTTCTACGAAATGAAACAGGATCTTCTGAAGAAACTAGTGCTGTAGATACGTTGAACATTTTAGTTGACATTGACGTCATCACTGTTACTCGGGTGAATAAAATGACCTACATCATCAACTTGAGTGAGTATTAAATTTTTGTGTAACTAGAAACAATATCTGAAGTTATTTAAATACAATATGTTTGGTCGACCTTTCAAATCTCCTTCGCTCCAAAACCAAGTAGTCAAGTTTAATAAATAAATATCGTCTATTGTGCCTATACTTATTGACTTCATTGTTTTCGATTATAGTATATATTATTGTATAATGTACAAAAAAAAAAGTATATAAATAAAATAATTAATAAAATTATCACAATACATTTTTCTAATATTTTCTGTTATGGGTATCAGAAACTACGAGAGACTTTTTCCTCTCAAAAACAACTTGGCCCTAAACAAACATTTGTGGACGACACAAACATTTGTCTCGGTGCAGGGGTTAAACCCGTGGACTCTCGTTTCGCAAGTTGGTATGTAGCCAACCGTGCCTCGGACGCTGTTCAAAGGCTATTTCAACCTATATTTTCGTCCTCCACATAAAAAAAAATCCGACATGCGTATATGTAATTACATAATTTGTTTTGTCATAATATTTTACCTTATCTAAATTCTTTCTAAACAATTTTTTTTATTAGATTTAAGTTTTTAGCTAAATAACTTCTATATATATTATTAAACGTCCTTAGACATAATTCCTTTATGCTTCAGTTTATAAAACAAGCACTGAAAGTGATTGGCAAACAGAAGACTACGGATTTTGGAATGTTACGCACGGATTTCAGAAATATCACAATTTTAATGACGTGACTGCTCTACGAAGACTCGATCTCCAAGGATGTGAATTGAAAATTAGTTATGTACTTACAGATAATGATAGTATCAACCATTTGACAGATGAAGTGTGAGTTTAGTTTCGCCCTTTCTTTACCACGGGAAAGCTGTTCAAATTCTGGGAGTTGGGACGACTGTAAGGCAGTGTTAATTTATATTAAGTAAAAAGGATGTATTAGTTCATGATTGTCCATGATTTCGCGTAACATGAATAAAAAAAAATCATCAAAACTGAGGCAATAATTAATAATTCAAATATAGATTTACCTATATTTATCACTAGCTTTGCCTGTTATGCCGGTTATATCGATATTCGGTATCCTTATATTATATGTGTAACTTCTTGGGAACTATCAAACTGTCCGTTTGGAAACTATATCATTTTCAGTTTTTGAAATAAATGAACAAAACATAACGATTATACTAACAAAATGGTTTACTAGCGTATTATTTTATTAGACCATTTTTATAGAAATATAGATTTTTTTATATTATATTATTATGTTTTATATAATTTTTAGTAACGACCACATCGATACGATCACAAAGGTGAATTTTCCAACTACAAATCATCTATTGGATTTCTTAAATGCTGAACGGAAGTATTTCTATGCCAACACGTGGGGCTATCGTCTAAATGGAACCTGGAACGGCATGACTGGACATTTGGTGCGAGGCGAAGTTGAGATCGGAGGTAATATTCCTAAGCGGAAAAAACTTAACTGATCCTTTTCAGAATCAAACCTTAACTAGCTTATTTTCTATCACAAAGAACCAAACTAAATTGTGTCGTGTTCGTGTCATATGGTAAGGGATACTGCGTACTTAAAGGTTTTCTACTAGGTATTTTTATGTATGTGAAGTTTACCTATTCGCACTTCATCAGTTTGGTGAAGTAAATCCTCAAAAGCGTAGTTGAGGACTGTTTCCAGCCTATGTCCAGCAGTTGACGTCTTTTGGCTGATGATAATGATTATTATTTTTGTGCCTCGTGGACTCGCGGTACAAGTATGTGCCGTGCGATCTAGAGGTCCTGGGTTCGATTCCCGGGTCGGGCAAAGTGTTATTAGGTTTTTCCATTAGGAAATTCTCAGTAACAGCAAGGAGTCTGGAAATGTGCCCGAAAAACGGCAATAGGCTCGCCCCCTATTACGTGGGACTGATACATACCTGGCGAAATG
The DNA here is from genome assembly GCA_907164795.1 of Hemaris fuciformis. Lineage (NCBI taxonomy): Eukaryota > Metazoa > Arthropoda > Insecta > Lepidoptera > Sphingidae > Hemaris > Hemaris fuciformis. The sequence goes on from OU015440.1 coordinate 14,567,750, forward strand.
TGGGTGCAGAAATGCACCTCTGCCTACCCCTTCGGGGAATACAGGCGTGAGTTTATGTGTATCATTCAAACACTCAGTCTAAAATTAATTTGTCTTTTGTATCTTTAGGATCGCCGATGTTCCTCACCACGGAACGCATTCCGTACGTAGATTACATATCGAGCCCGACTCCAACACGCTCGAAGTTCGTTTTCCAAGAACCGAAGTTATCTTACGAGAACAATTTGTTTCTCCTTTCGTTTCGTACCACAGTGTGGTACAGCACTTTGGCTTTGATATTCCTCCTGTTTCTGGCTTTATTCATCGTTACTCTTTGGGAATGGAAACGTAGTAATGTTGAATCGGTAAGTCTCTAGTTAGCTAGTATTCATCCATAGAAGTTTTAAAAGTTATTTGTACCGCAGAACCTTCATTCATTCATTCATTGTAGTTTCGTAAAACTTCCACCTTTTGTATTTCTTCTTGGTAGTTATACCATGATTATGAAAACAGTATAAAAAACTCAGTTACAAACATTAAATTTGGAAAAACGCATGGAGATTATTCAAAAAGAAATCTTCCACGTATAAAAAGACAATTTGTCAATTAAAGTAAAATATCTCTTTATTCTTTTTTTTCTGTGTTACAGTATTTTCTTTTATTTTATATTTCAGAGACGAACAGATTCCGCTATTTTAAGGCCGAACATAATCGACGTTGTTATTTTAATATTTGGTGCCACATGCCAACAAGGAAGTCCTGTTGAACTAAAAGGTTTAATATCTTCGTTGTGTAGTTTATATCATTTATTAATTTTGTTCCTTACAGCGACTGAAATAAGTTGATTTAACAGATTAGACTTTAAATATTATATTAAACGTATTTTTAAAGTTTCATTTTTAACATCAAACTATGGCAGTCTGTATAGATCACTAAATCCAATCCAATCCAATCCATCAGCCAATCGAAGTCCACTGCTGGACATAGGCCTCTCCCAATGACTTCCACAGGGACCTGTTGGAAGCAGCCTGCATCCAGCGACGTCCCGCGACCTTCACCAGGTCGTCCGACCATCTTGTCGGAGGACGTCCCACGCTGCGCTTTCCTGTACGTGGCCTCCACTAGATCACTAAAACGAACAATATATTATCTATTTTAAATTCTATTATTAAAAATCTTCATAAATACATATTGATTAGTATGACGACAGACGTGATCGCTCACGAATTATTTTAAAATTAAGCAAGCTGGCATGACTGGAATTAATGAGATCTAGCAAGTTTCTACTATTGTATTTCTAAATGACGATTGTTCAGCCTCCGTGGCACAGTTGGCTAGAGACCAGCTTGTGAAACGATAGGCCGCGGGTTTAACCCCCGCACCAAGACAAAATGTTTGTGTGATCCACTAATTTATCGAATCTGAGTTATTCTGAAAAGTCTCTCGTAGTTTCTGATACCTACGAAACAAGACTTGTGTCTTAGTATGGGGTCAGAACTATAATTGTATCTGTTGGGTGAATTTATTAGAAATTCACCCCCGTGACAGCCCCGTGGTGCAGTTACCTAGTCACCAGCTTGCGAAACGAGAGGCCGCGGGTTCGATTCCCGCACCGAGACAAATGTTTCTGTGATCCACAAATATTTGATTCGGGTCTGGGTGTTTGTTAGACCGAAAAGTCTCTCGTAGTTTCTGATACCTACGACACAAGACCTCAATAATGTGGGGGTCAAAATTATTTATTTATTTATTTATGCTTTTTATACATTAAGTATAGAGGCGGACTTAATGCCAAAGGCATTCTCTAACAGTCAACCTCTGGGTGATGCAGAGATAAAAAAGGTAGGTGCATAAATAGTTAAATGGTTAAATAAATACATATAAATAGAATAACTAACATATATACACAGATAAATAAATAATTATAGAAACATATTATATATATTATATATATATAACATATAAATAACATTATATATATTATATATATATAATAATGTGACTGTTGGGTGTATTTATTTATACACTACCGACAAAAAGTTTGGAAGCACTTTTAATACTCTCAATTACTTTAGAAATAATATAAGATATAGTATTATTTAATTAAGAATGATTAGGTAATTAATTAAAACAACAATTGAACTATGAAACAAAACCATATTCTTATTACTAATATAATATTAGATTTTATCACAACATCGATAAAATTTGTTATTATCAATTTGCTATTTGTTTTTACAAAAATTATAGGTGCTTCCAAACTTTTTGTCGGTAGTGTATGTATATATATAGCAGAACTTAGTTTTCAGGCCGTCCCACAACAATAAAGAAAAAAACAAGCATTTATATGCCGAGTAAAAAAAATATCCTTTGTATTTTAGGATCATTGGGACGTATAGTGATGCTGATATTATTTCTAACGCTAATGTTCCTGTACACGTCATATGCGGCAAACATCGTGGCTTTGCTTCAGTCGAGCTCCTCCAAAATACGCACACTGGACGATCTTCTACACTCAAGGCTGAAATTTGGTGTCCATGACACGGTGTTTAATAGATATTATTTCTCTGTAAGTATTGTTGTTCAATGTTATGTGTGTATTCACAGTTCTTTATCACTTACTTTAACGGTGAAGGAAAACATCGGGAGGAAACCTGCACACATAAAAGTTATTAGGAATTTCATAGGTGTGTAGTCCGGCAACCCGCACTAGGCCAGTGTGGTGGACTAAGGCCTAAACCCTCTCAGTTGCAGAGGAGTCCCGTGCCAGCAGTGGGACGCATATGGGCTGATGAAGATGATTTTTGCACTCTATTTTTTTATGTTGAATTTAGTTTAAATAATGTTTTTGTTAATTTTTGTGATGTACAATATCGTGTGCAAATAAATAATAAATAAATATTAATATTATAAAAAGATTTTCCTGTACCTTTGAATGTATCAGATAAAATCAAAAACTTCTAAATCAATTTTATAATTTCTTTCGTACATAAAAAGCTTTAACTTCGATCATTACTTTTACTGCCTCATGGTCACGCGGTACAAGTATGTGCCTTGCGATCTAGAGGTCCTGGGTTTGACTCCTGGGTCGGGCGAAATGTTTTCAAGTTTGACATGGGCCCGAAAAATGACAATAGGCTCGCCCTCTATTACAAAATAAGCAGAAATTTATTCGGGGAAAAGGTGTGAGATTATGTAATGTATGTATCGTTCATTAAACATCAGAATTGGGTTCAGAGAAAAAATAAACATATATAAAAAATGGACTAAGGCCTAAACCCTCTCATTTGTAGAGGAGTCCCGTGCCAGCAGTGGGACGTAGATGGGCTGATGTTGATAAAATAAATAAATACAAATCCATCACATAACACATGTAAGACAGACGTAAGAAACATTCAAAAATCTATGGTAAATTAAAGCTAAACCCTTTTTACGTTAAAACTAACCATTTCGAAATATAGATATAATTAAGACATTACACAGAGCTAACGAACATGTTTGCAGACTGCTACGGAACCAGTTAGAAAAGCTATATACGAGAAAAAAGTTGCACCGCCCGGCTCCGAGCCTCACTTCATGTCGCTTGAAGAAGGTGTTAAAGCTATGCGAAAGGTTTCTGTTTTATTAAATATGTTAGATCACAATAAATTATGATACCCAAATGAACATAACCTTGTATCTTGGACACCATAAATAAATAAAACAATATACATACATAGAATTATAAAAATACATCTAATTTCAAAATAACGGTATACCTAGTTCTTTATGTAAGTTCGTGATCATTATATTCTATCTACAACATCTATAATAGAGCCTTCGTGGCTTTGTTATTTTCCAACAATAGCTGCTCCAATTTCCTAATTCAATATGCATACTTTGTTCATTTAACTACGTCACTTCTATGATTAATAGTAACAATGAACTAGAAAACAATTGAGATAACATATTCATATATTGCTATCGCAGGGCCTGTTTGCATTTCACATGGAGACAGGCGTGGGGTACAAATTCGTCGGCAAGTACTTTGAGGAGGGCGAGAAATGTGGCCTCAAAGAGATCCAGTACCTGCAGGTGATAGACCCTTGGTTGGCAGTGAAGAAGGACACTCCTTATAAAGAGATGTTTAAGATTGGGTAAGTTCAGCAAAAATTTAATACAGATAAAGCTTTCCTACTGCCTCGTGGTCTCGCGGTACAAGTATGTACCGAGCGATCTAGAGGTCCTGGGTTCGATTCCCGGGTCGGGCAAAGTGTTATTGGGTTTTTCCATTAGGAAATTCTCAGTAGCAGCACGGAGTCTGGAATTGTGCCCGAAAAACGGTAATGGGCTCGCCCCCTATTACGTGGGACTGATACATATCTGGCGAAATGTGGGTGCAGAAATGCACCTCTGCCTACCCCTTCGGGGAATACAGGCGTGAGTTTATGTATAAAGCTTCCCTAGTGGCAAAGGCGGTAAGCACATTACACTGACTGACACTGACTGAAGCTTAGCGATGATCTCACAGCGAAGTGAATCAGAAAATACACATAACGGAGGAGTTGGAAATCAAAGAGATGTCCACTCTCCTCCACAGCAAAGCGGGAGACAAAATATTGAACTATGAGACCTCTACTACCCTCACATAAAAGGCGCATAATGTCAAAACGCTCTGTGACGTATTTGTTACACATGTCGATGATAATTGAGATGATTCACAAGTACAGTTTCGCAGTTCCTGATAACAGAAATTATTGGTTGGTAATTGATGTCTGTTTTTTTAAATGCCTCACAAAAACGTAAATCTGTTTGTTCATCATTGTTTTTTGTACAGTATTGAATTATAACGTACTTTAACGGTGAAGGAAAACATCGTGATGAAACCTGCACACCTAAGAGTTCTTAGGATTTTTTTAGGTGTGTAGTCCGCCAACCCGCACTAGGCCAGCGTGGTGGACTAAGGCCTAAACCCTCTCAGTTGTAGAGGAGTCCTGTGCTCAGCAGTAGGACGTATATGGGCTGATGATGATGATGATGATTGATACCAACCCAGTCGATGCGAATTAACACCAAATTTCTATCTGACTATTAAAACTTGTCTGAATTAAAAATTCCAGATTAAAACGTATACAAGAACACGGGTTGCAGAATCGCGAAAACCGCCTACTGTACGAAAAGCGACCTAAATGTTCGGGGAGACAGTCCAGTTTCGTCTCAGTCAGCATGGTGGATTGCTATCCTGCACTTCTCGTTCTGTCCTACGGCTGTTTGATCGCCCTAATTATATTACTCATCGAAAATTTATACTATAAGCGAAACGGTATCAAGAACTTTGTTTGTAGAGATGATAATACTATTTAAACAACAATCACTAATGATTAGTAAATAAACTTTTTAAACTTAAATGATATTAGTCAATAGATAACTGATGCACGCGCTCTATAATGTAAGAAAGGAGTAGAAAATAATAAACCTTTTAGGGATGGCACAGTTTTTTTTTATATAATTATAATTCAACTATGGTTCATTTTATATAATTTGTATAAAAAATATTTTACGGTTTTTTTATAATTTATTTTTAGTTTTCATCAGGAAATACATAATATCTTATTATTATTATTTTCAAGTAAATAACGAGATGGACCTTATGCATTTCCGAAACGTCACGTATTATTTTAATGCTACCACCGGATCGAAACGCGACCCTGACTGAGAAGACCCGGTGAAACGGTTAGTAAAGTCCCTTAAATACTGCACGGGCTAATTACGTATCACCACAAACTAATCAGGGTCACTATAAAGGGTATTAAACCTTATGAATGGCAATCGCTATCCGAGCAGATACGAAACTTCTGTATCGTCATCTTACGAAATTTTATTTTTTGAAAAAGGAAATACGGGAAAGGTATCAACTCTAACTTTGATGCGGATTCTAAGAAGTATCATTATACTGCACCATACGCTTCATTTTATTACTAAAACAACCGCCAACAACAATTAACAAGACCGCCCCAGCGATTAACTGACTTCCAACTAGGGTTGCCAACTATCTTTACAAGAAATAAAGTATATTTAGGTCTTAGAAGAATATTGAACAGTATTTTAGAAGAATATTGAACAGCATTTTATTTATTTAATGTTTCATATACATATTTTTTAGAGCTTTTCGCAGAACTTATTAATTTACTGCATTTTTTCGAAAACTTCATATGCCTCTCAACAAATTTGTGAGCGTCTAAGTCTAACACTTTAGTGTTAAACATTCTGATGCTGAAAACAGTATTTTGTATACTTTATTTTTGTGCAACAGTAAAAAGTATAATGTAGTGAAAAACAGTATAATACTGTTTAAAACAGTATAGTTGGCAACCCTACTTCCAACCAGTAATTATCTAACGTAGTAATTACAGACATTCTAGTTAAATACGAGTACTATCAACACACACGGACATTTAACATTTGTTTCACAATGAAGCTCATAATATTTCTAAACCTTATTTTGATTAAAATTTTGCTTTCAAAAGCCAATGATGACGTTGAGATGATCAATGATGTTATACAATCTTATAATAAACCTACAAATGTCGTAGCTAAAGTTTGTTGGAACGCATGTAAGTAAGAAAACACCTAACAATAGTTTCATATATATCATGAAATGTTACTGCTTTAAACTGCATCTGTAGAAAAGTCTAGTAACACCTTGATTGACCTGGGAATGTCACCCAAACCCTGCCGATCGCACACCGTTCACTTACCCCACGAGACCATCGACGCAATCATATAACTATGACGGATGTGCTTTATCTATATGAATAAGGTCCTTAGAGATTAGTCTATTTAATTTATGAGGTCGTTCTGTGTATTTAAATTTAACATGATAAGTTGCATAACGTCAATCGTACATAAATGTTTGCTTACAAATGACGTCACTATAAATTCAATCAATATTAAATATTATTTAGCCTACGGTTATAATCAACATGAACCTTAACCCTTAGAACTTAATATCATCAGCTTCAGACTTCCAGCGACTATTATGAGGCTTTCAGCTGACGTAATAATGAAATGAATTAGATAGCAGTCTACACAGAAATTAAACAAATTTGTATAATTTTAATTAAATTGGCAGCATGGAAGACACAATGGGCTCTTAAACTATCAAATTTGCAAACACCAATATCGATAAGCTTTGTAAATGGAAATCTTAGAGCTCATCACTTTTCTCCAGCTACTGAAGTACTTATAGTTCTGGATATGAAATGCGAAGACGCAATGGCATTTATGACGAAGGTAAAACATTCTGATAAAGTTACAGATGTATTGCTGATCATCCTCTTGCTGTCGAGTCTTGTTGTTTTTTGAGGTGATGAAAGAAAGAAACCTTGAAAGAAATAAAATTATTTAGTAGTCACAGACACAAGAACACAAGATGAAGGAACAAGAAAAAAAGCTCATTTAGCTAAAAAGCAAGTAATTTTGACCCAAAATTCCTAAATCCTGTCTCTCCTTCTTTCCCGTTACAATTTACGAAAGACATCAGATGTTCTACTAGGTTAATAAATAATTCCGGATTAGTCTTTTGTTATATGATGGGCTATGGGTATTATAAATGTTCGTCGTAGTAATTTAAATTGTTTTTAAGGCTGACGCATGCCAACGGTTCCGAAAACCATACAGATGGCTTATACTGGGATCTTTGTTCAATAATGGTTCTATTACACCAGCATTAAATAATTTAAGTATCTTAATCGATTCTGAAGTTATTGTTGCTGAGAAGATGGACAATGATGAGTACGTGTTAAATTTAAGTAAGTATATTAACTTTTTGACTGCCTCGTGGTCTCGCGGTACAAGTATGTGCCGTGCGATCTAGAGGTCCTGGGTTCGATTCCCGGGTCGGGCAAAGTGTTATTGGGTTTTTCCATTAGGAAATTCTCAGTAACAGCACGGAGTCTTTAAATGTGCCCGAAAAACGGCAATAGGCTCGCCCCCTATTACGTGGGACTGATACATACCTGGCGAAATGGGGGTGCAGAAATGCACCTCTGCTTACCCCTTCGAGGAATACAGGCGTGAGTTTATGTATGTATGTATTAAATTTTTTATACTGGACGACATATTGTCAGCACCGTATCTTATGGTAAGCACAACATTGTCCAAATCGATGTCTAAAAGAGACTCCAATCTCTCGTCACTCGTTATCATAATGCCGGCCTTATGAGATAATTCACTTAGTTTACAGGAATTCACTTATTTACCGATTTACTTTAAAAACTGAAAACTTAATTCTTGAACATGTCTTCAAATTTCAACAAGTACCCATCATATATAACAACTTTATGACTAGTTTACAGAACAGGATCTGATAGCGAATGGGTTTTTGAATCTTTTGGAATATGGTCCTTAGATTATGGCCTTAATAAATCAAAAGGTATGGAATTATCTACTGCTATTAGAAGAAAAGACCTTAAAGGTTTACGAATTGTCACTTCAATTATTATTAGCGATAATAAAACAAAAGACGAATTAGATGACATAAGGTAAGTAATTAACCATACTCTTGTAACAAATATAATCTTATATCTTTAAATGAGCAATTCTTGTATATATATAATTGGAATCTCGGAATCGGCTCCAACGATTTTCATAAAATTTAGTATAGGGGGTTTCGGGGGCGATAAATCGATCTAGCTAGGAATCATTTTTAGAAAATGTCATTTGGAAGAAAAATAACAAAAATGAGGCGTTTGAGTAGACTCTTCCTGACATCTATTGGCGAATTGGCGAATAATAATACTATTTTTTGTGAGCAACTAACTGCTTTAACGACACAACAGCAGATGGCGTTGTTAAGTAACATTATTCATATTTCATCATTTTATTAGTAATTCGTACTTAAATATAATTTCCAAAAAACACAATTAAAAAAAAAATCCGAGCAAAGCTCGGTCATCCAGGTACTGAATAATTAAAACAGATCAGCTTAGCATATTTTTATCTTCCAGTAATATCCTAGTGGATACGATAACCAAAAGCACTTTACGTCACATATTTCCTCTATACCATTTCATCAACGCGACGAAGTCATACGTCTACACTGATGATTGGGGTTATTATAAGAATGGGTCATGGAACGGTATGATTGGAGACCTGGCTCGTGGCAGAGCAGAGCTTGGAGGTAACCGCATATTTCTTAAATAAAATTGGCTCAGCTCAAACCACAAATTATACAAAGATCTATTTTTATGCTTTATTATTTTCTATCTCAGGTTTTCTACGGCATTTCATAAAACATACAAATTATTTGCCTTTGCAGGAACTATAGCATTTATCACGAAGCAAAGGCTCTCAGTAGTCGATTTCCTGAATCACCCGATGCCAATAACATCGAAATTCGTGTTTAGAGAACCGCCACTATCGTACCAACACAACTTGTTTCTGCTGCCGTTCAAAACCACTGTGTGGTGTTGCATCGGCGTCTTTATTGTGCTGTTGGTATTTATTTTGTACGTAAACGCGCAATGGGAAGTAAAAAAGATACGATATTATCACCGGGTAAGAAAATCGATTTTTTTAAATTGTGGTTTCGTTTATTTACATACTGTAAGTAGGTAAAGCGGTCCATACCAATGTAGCACCATCAACGACTAGCCTGTTTACAACTTAAATTGTTGTATAATTGTATCAATGAGATAGCTGGAAATAAAGGAAGAAATTAGATTCCTACTGTGAAACAACAAGAGGTGGAACTTGATTTTCGCACCGAAATAAATATGACCCATAAATTTTTGTTTGGTAATTTGGACAATTATAAGACCGACATATTTTATAGTATCTGATACCCACGACCCAAAACTATGCTACCTGTGAATTACTGTGCAGAAAAATGAAATTATCAGGATCCTAAAGCAAGAAATCTCTTCAAGATTCGTGTCGAACGTAACATATATTTCTCGTTGTAGACATCAATAGACTGCACTGCATTAGTTCCGAATTTAAGCGACATAGCAATATTCATTGTCGGTGCAATGTCTCAACAGGGCAGCCATCATGAACTTAAAGGTACGTTAAACACTACTGACATTGTTTAGTTTTTTGCAAAATTAAACTATGCAACTCCATATTACTAATTTTTTTATTACATCTTATGTTTAAAGACTAAATAGAATTTAGGAGAGGTTGAATGATTTCGATATTGTATATAGTCGAAGACAACCTTGTTTCATAATGTGAGATATAAAGATTTCCATACAATATTTAGTTCGCCTACACAAATAAATGTAGCAAAAAAACTGTAATAAACATCAAACAAGACAATAGGCGCAATTAGTACCTCTACCGTATAAAACCACGTGTTAACTTTGCTAACCAAAAAGATATTGGAGATAACTAAACAAAAATGCATAATATTTACTAGACTGCCTCGTGGTCTCGCGGTACAAGTATGTGCCGAGCGATCTAGAGGTCCTGGGTTCGATTCCCGGGTCGGGCAAAGTGTTATTGGGTTTTTCCATTAGGAAATTCTCAGTAGCAGCACGGAGTCTGGAATTGTGCCCGAAAAACGGCAATGGGCTCGCCCCCTATTACGTGGGACTGATACATACCTGGCGAAATGTGGATGCAGAAATGCACCTCTGCCTACCCCTTCGGGGAATACAGGCGTCAGTTTATGTATGTATGTATGTATTTACTATATCTTAAAAGCGATTAAAGTCAATTTTTATTCGCAGGCACGCTAGGCCGAATGGTTATGTTCATACTATTCATGACATTTCTGTTCCTCTACACTTCGTACTCGGCGAGTATCGTGGCACTTCTGCAGTCAAGCTCCAACCAGATCAGAAGCCTTAGTGACCTTCTCAATTCTAAACTTCAACTCGGCGTGGAAGACGTAGCTTACAACAGATATTATTTCTCTGTAAGTTGTGTTATTAACAAGATGAACTGTCGATCTCATAAGGATCACAGGAAGCGGTTGAATGCTTCTAATAGAGCGCTCTGGAAGTCATTAGGGAGACTTTTGGTGTTTTGGCTGATGATGTTGATGAGTTGTGTTATTAAAATGGTGCTAGAATATTCGTTATAGTTGTGAAGAAGAAGCAGTATAAAAACTTTCTCAACAACGCATAGAATAACAGCTTAAGTCTCGTATTTACAAAATTAACCACTATAGCAGTAATGCCAATGCTGAAAAGGAAGCAAAACTGTCCGAAGTTGGTAAACTGCGAACGCTGTCATGGCACCATCATTAAGATGTAATCAAAACATTAATTCAAAATCATGAACACGTAATAAACTCTCATGTAATTCCAGATGGCAACAGAACCGGTCCGCAAAGCAATTTACGAGACCAAAGTCGCGCCGAAAGGATACAAGCCGAACTTCTTAAACATCGAAGACGGAGTCAAGAAACTTAAAAACGTAGTTACCGAAAAATATTTTTTGTTTCAATTATTAGCGTGCGATTGATTCGAGTGGGTCGGTGGAGGTCCCGAGTTCAAAGTCATAGTCAAAGTTATCTTTATTCAAATAAACTTTTACGTGTACTTTTAAATCGTACGTTTGAAAATATCGCTGTTTCGGAACGTGTTACCACTCTAGAGAAGAAACTGCTTCAGGAATACGAACTGTATTTTTTTTTCTTTGATATCTAAAAATACAATTACATAAAAGGTAATTAGACCTTTGTCAATTTTACATTATAAATGTCATAATTAAGCAAACTGTAGTTACAAAAAACTGTCTATGGGTCGGGCAAAGTGTTATTGGGTGTTTCCATTAGAATTTTTTAAACAGCAATCCTTGACTGCCTCGTGGTCTCGCGGTACAACTATGTGCCGTGCGATCTAGAGGTCCTGGGTTCGATTCCCGGGTCGGGCAAAGTGTTATTGGGTTTTTCCATTAGGAAATTCTCGGTAACAGCACGGAGTCTGGAAATGTGCCCGAAAAACGGCAATAGGCTCGCCACCTATTACGTGGGACTGATACATACTTGGCGAAATGTGGGTGCAGAAATGCACCTCTGCCTACCCCTTAAGGGAATACAGGCGTGAGTTTATGTATGTATGTATGTATGCAATCCATCTTTTTTATCCTTTGGGGATACAGGCGTAAATGTGTATCCTTGCACTTGATTGGTAAACCTCATTGGTAAGTATTGGCAGGGCTGTTTCTGCTATTTACATAGTGGACTAAGGACAAAACTTTCAGCATACTAAAGAGGGTACATAATAAATTGTATCCTACAGGAACCGTTCGCTTTCAACATGAACACTGGTATGGGATACAGGATTGTTGAAAAATACTTCCACGAGCATGAAAAATGTGGGCTTCAGGAGATTGAATACATACAAGACAACAAGCCGTGGGTGCCTTGCAAGAAGAATTCGCCTTACAGAGAAATGTATAAGATTGGGTAAATACATTATTACTCCTAAACAATATTTTTCAAATACCAATAATTATAAGGACCTTATTATCTTAATAAGGTCCTTACTTATTAAATATATATTTATTACCTTAACGTTTTATTATACCTTTGAAGTTATCGTTAAAAATCTACTCTTAACGGAGCCAAGCTCTTCCTGATATTTGTATCCGCAGATTAATAAATTCATAATGAACATCTACATAAGCATAGGTACACCTCGATGCTTGAAGTTGTAAGTAGACTTATCTACGTCTGATTTGATATCTATCAAAACTTAATTTTCTATGTATATTTTAAAACCCATATACTTTGAAGCAAACGAGCATTTACATTCAAGTACACATATACAGCATGCTGTTCAGAAATACGTAACGGATAAATAAACGTTAAATTCTGATAACAATGCCAGATTCCGAAAACGATCCCTGACTTCTCGATCGCACGAGCCAAAATCTGCCGTAACCAGATTTTGTCTTAAATGAATATAAATTCAGATTAAAATTTCCTGCAGCAAGATGGTCCGTCGACTTTAATAAGGCGGCGGGTAGTGGATGAATGAGGGCTGCTCAGGACTGGGATGGTTCGCGCTTACTCGGGGAGGCCTACATTCAACAGTGGACGGCGAAGGACTGAGTATATTGTATTAAGATTAAAATATGTTTCAGACTATTCAGAATCCACGAGCACGGTTTGAGTAACAGGGAAAACCGTCTGATATACAACAAAAAGCCACTATGCACTATGCGAGGCGGGAATTTCGGTTCTGTAAACATGATAGACTTCTACCCAGTACTACTGATGTTGATTTACGGAATGATAGCAGCGTTTCTACTTCTATTTATTGAAATATTAGTGCACTATAAACTAGCAATGCAGCGACGGATAAATGGAGACATCGACATAATCATATAAACAGTTAGAAGTCACTGTTTTTTAAATCTTACTCAGATTAGATGATTTGTTATATTGTTTTGTTTGTTGTTGCAATAAATTATATTATACTCGTATGTATTAGATTTTATTAAACAATATTTAGAGTTGTGACTTATTTAATACTATCATTTCCACAAATGGGTCCAGCAAGAGGGTTGCAAGTTTTCTTTACGTATACTCTACTTGGTAAAATTAGTGGTAGCGTATTGTCTGGACTATGGTGAAAACAATATACGAGTATCACGCTAAGAACCTTACATCTAACAAGGCAATCATTCGTTTTTTCGGGGAATGGAACGTTTGTCGTATTCTCGGTATTTTCCCAGTATCATTGTCGACATTGTCGACTGCCTCGTGGTCTCGCGGTACAAGTATGTGCCGAGCGATCTAGAGGTCCTGGGTTCGATTCCCGGGTCGGGCAAAGTGTTATTGGGTTTTTCCATTAGGAAATTCTCGGTAACAGCACGGAGTCTGGAAATGTGCCCGAAAAACGGCAATAGGCTCGCCCCCTATTACGTGGGACTGATACATACCTGGCGAAGTGTGTGTGTGTAGAAATGCACCTCTGCCTACCCCATCAGGGAATACAGGCGTGAGTTTATGTATGTATGTATGTCATTGTCGACACATGCAAATAATCACAATAAAACTGATAGATTGCCTTGCTGATAAGAGCTTCCTCGAATAGGTACACTAAATTCCAAAAATATTCAAATCCTTCTAGAAAAAATGTGTTGGTTAGAATCGTCATAAATTAAGTAAGTAGGTACTTTAGCAGAAAACCTATTGAATAAGCTCCAAAATTGTCGCGTCCTGGGTTTGGATTTGGTATATACTTACTTTCTAGTGTACAATTTAAGAAAAAAATCCTTGGATAACATATTCCAATATATAACCGTCTCAACCTTTTTTGAAATAAATAAACTACCTATGTAAATTTCAAAGTGTAGGGAGTGTGTGAAGTCAAGCAGTCTGCCGCTTGCTTGCGAACCGGTCCAACTTTATAAACAGGTAATTGCAATGAGTCGATTACTGCCACGGGATATCTCGTTTATTGATGTAACGTGAAATAGCAATTACGATAAACGCAGGACAGTGCACCCGCTACTTCCAATATAAGTTTGCTGTAGGCTTCTTTAGTATTTTTAATTATATAATTCATTGCGTGTTTATTTATGCGGAGACAATGAACAAAACAAAAACACAAAGAGAAACAGTACAATTTATTGGCGGTGTTATCGCTCAAGGCGATCTTTTAGAGACAACCATAGGATGGACATAAACAAGGGAAAGATGAGAGGGTAGTCAATGTGTACAACATGCATCTCATAATACATAGTACATACATGTTTTTTTTAATAAAAATACATAATCTATACTACAAATAAATAAAATTGGAGTGTCTGGTTGTAATATTGAAATAACCGCTTTTTAATAAATGTACCTATATGGATGTTTACACGGTACATATACCAAAATAACGTTTTTTATAATTTTTGTCTGTCTGTCTGTCTATTTGTTCCGGCTAATCTCTGAAACGGGTGGACCAATTTTAACAGGGCTTTCACTGGCAGATAGCTGATGTAATAAGGAGTAACTTAGGCTACTTATAGTTTATAAATTTTCTTATTAAAAATAAATTTTCCGCGCGGACGAAGTCGCGGGCACAGCTAGTATTATATAAATATATAAATTCGGATCAATTAAGTTTTTCAGAATAATTGGTAGGAGTTTTTTAGCAAGTCTTTTGTGTTTAAAAGCTTTCATTGTGGCTGTGATGTTAGACTAGGGTCGCGGAAATTCTTAGGACAAAAAGATGTCATATCAGTAGTTATTGCTGACTAGTCGTTTCCTTCTCTGTAGGTAGTGGTGGTAAACGATGAAGAAAGTAACCATGAGTACGAAAGACGTGAGGCTGTGCTCAGTCCGCTCCACGTAATATGTGCATAATAGTTACTCCTCAAAGTAAGCTGGGAAAATACCGATGCTTAATCAGTCTGTCCTGTTTTCTTCGAATTTTTACTTGGGTTCGAGCACTTAATATCAGTGGCGGTACTTCCATAGAAGTCCAAAAGCGTAACACTTTAATTGTGTAATGTCTAGTTTATAATTGTTTATTGTGGGGTCACAATTAGGTATTATATTTTTATATTGTTTTCATTAAATAAAGATTTAAAGCTTAAAGATTCTTTTTCGGAATTTTGAAAGGCGAACCGGGCTTTTGGGCTTCTATGGAATTACCGCCACTGCTTAATATAAGTCTAGATACGTATGGAGATGGGCTATTGAATCGCAGAAACCACGTTAAACAATAACTTAGAGATCTTAAAGGCTGGGTGATTTTGTGCCCAGCCACGTAAAGAAACGATATGAAGAATTCTCTAAATTCAAATTCATTAACCAACGCTGTTTTTTAACATATTTCAATGATTAATTGTAAATGTATTGAAGGAAACAGATTAATTATCAACAGTGATTGAAGCAGCGATTAACGCAAAATTAAAGATAAGTTATCGCGTTCATCAAATTGATAGCGGACATTTATTTACTTCAAACAACAGTGAACAAACGTGAACAAACATGGATTATAAAATTATTTTCCTATTACTTTGTGCCTTCATTGGGAAAAGTGTGGGTAAGTTGCTGAAATACGTTAAGTTATCATAAGATTTGGTATATTACTATCCGTATCAGTAAGCTAAGATGTGCTTATTAAATTGTAGCATTTGCGCGTCATATTTGTTATTCCTTAGATATATTGTATAGACATTCTGAACCCTAGTACTGTATATATATGTGTATAGTGTAGTATGTACTGTGCGATCTAGAGGTCCCGGGTTCAATTCCCGACTCAGGCAGTGTTAAATTCTCAGTAGCAGCCTGGAGTCTGGAAATGTGCCCGAAAAACAGCAATAGGCCTCCAATTACGCCTACTTGGCGAATTATGGGTGCAGAAATGCACCTCTACCTACCCCTTCTGAGAATACAGGCGCGAGGTTATGTCTCCCCTAACATGTAACTCACATGCATATTTTGTTTAATAAACCATAAAATAATGGATGTTCATTTGTTTTTGATTTACTTATAGTGTAACTTACAGTTTATTGTGCTTTTGATGTTTTTAAACTATTAAATCTAAATTGTACCAAATTATTCTATCACGGAAAGCATTTTAAAGTACGCTTACTACTATAGGAAATACGAAAGTAAGTTTGTTTGTTTCTGTAAAAAAAAGTTACACAATCCTATGAAATAAAACTCGCCACGAATTTTTTATGATTTTTACTGCTTCGTGGTCTCAAGTGTCTAGTGGTCCCGAGTTTGATTCTCAGGCTCGACTTAGTGTTGTTGCGTTTCCCGACTTTGTGCAAAAACGTTCCTAACAAAAAAATCTTATAACATTTTGTACGACCCGGAAATCGAACCTTACACCTACCCATACCAGACGCCCGTTTATTACGCGAACCAACGAGGCAGTTTTTAAATTTTAACTCCAAGCAAAGGTACTGCCAAGTTGAGGTCCTAAAAACTGAGTACCTACTAGATGTAATAAAATTAGGTATAGGTATAAATGATTGATGTATTCTGTTGACAGCTCAACTACGATGCTATGCTTGCAGTTTTTCGTCAGTAGATTCGGATCAGTCGTGTATGACCATAACAAATAATACAAATACGGTGGACTGCAGGTTCCAATACTGCACGATAATGAGACAAGATTTCGTTGTAAGTGAATTTGTATTAAATAATTATCACTGAACGTGTCATTACTCATAGGTATTATAAGACTAACATTGCGATACAATTACCAAAAGAAATAATAGTGATTAAATTGTTTTTATGGTATTAAAACAGAGTTGAATTGTTTTTTTTTAAGAAAAATATGTTTTTTTTTTTAAATATATCTCTTCTAAATATTTTAAGGATCCAGCAGGAACAGTGGCCAGTTTTACTCGAGGATGTGAACAAGAACCAGATTTTCTAAATCATGAAGTACAAGACCCAACATTCCGTACATTTTACCGTGCCTGCACGAGCGACTTGTGTAACATAGGTAAGAAATCTCTCTATATATTATCCAGTAACATGTGATCCATATGGGCATTTAATATTATTGGACAACTACAACAATTTTTACGTCTTTTTCTAGGAAATGGTATTCAATCTGTGGTGGGAGGCAGCCTTTCTCCTACACCTTTATATAATGGACAAAATTTGCTAGTACCTGGGACGGGATCTAACGCAAATATTGTAAAGACTAGCTCCGTTGTGCTATTTTGCTTGATCGCTTTGGTAAAATTTATTCATTAAATAATTAAGACTTATTTTTATTGTTTCAATGTATTTTGTTTGGAAACCACGAAATAATCTTATGGCTGTATGATCATAAATTCTTTGCTTAACAAAAAATGGACACAAAAAAGTTAAAAATAAAATGTCAGATTGGAGACAGGTTATTTTTCGTTTATTTAGTAAAAATGTAATCGTTAACATAAATTAGTCACTACACTAGAATTAAAACGAAGATGACAACTTCGCCGACCAGGACTAAGCAAAAACTCTCACTGCGGAAACGCCTATTCGTTAAAAAATCACCAAAAGTCGGTTGCTATGTTGACACTGATTCTAACGATGAGTTATCCCAGCCTACTTCGCGTCCTATATCTCCTTCGGACCCGTTTCTAGCCCATAGTGCCCACACTACCGACACCAGTATCGAAACAGTAGAAAATAAACTAAATGCAAACGTAGATCCTGCGTCTCATAACACCCATCACAGTTCCGACCATAGTAAAAATGACGATGAATCCAACCCAAAATGCTGTCGAACTTTCTTTAGACGATCACGCCCTAAAAGCTTGGTCGACGCACCCACAGCCAAAGAGGAAAATTCAGATCCATGCAGCCCAGTGACAAATTCAATAAATAGCCTTAGTGACCAAACAATATCATGCTCTCAATCAAAATCCGATGAAGTTACAAGAGCGGTGGTGCAATTCCCTAAGAATGATGAGGGTAAAAAGTATTTCGAACATTCCGGATCATTTGAAGGAATCAAAACTAAAAATAAGTTATTTGTGAAGCGTTTGTCAGCTGATCATTTGATTTCGAATGAGTCAAAGCCTTTGTACCGATCGTCGTCACCTGAGAGTGACCGGAGTAGTTCTCTAGATCGGAAGAGAAGGTAAGTACATAATCATGAGTTGCTTTTAGTGATTTCTTTATTGTTTGGATCATATTTGTGTTGTGTATGTGTAGGTCGAAGTCTACAATTGCACGGTCTCGTGCAGGCAGCACTGACAGCTTGGCACGTAACTCACTTCTGGCTGCACAAGTGCTTCGACTCATACCAACACAAGAAGCGCGGGGAAGGTTATTTCATTATTTATATGTCATGTAGAACTCTAGTATTTCTGTTTTTTAGTGTTGTATGTTGCATTGTCTATGTTTCTGTTTCTGGCAATGGAATCAAATAAAATTGAGCAGGCCAAAAGTCAGCCTTGTTTTCTACTGCTTTCATGTGGTTTTATGTTGAATTAGTGTAACATCATTTTATTGGTGTAGAATGATTCAACTAATGGTTTAATTATAAACCTTGAAAGATAAAGTAATCTCATTGGAAATTATTATACCTGATCATATTTTTTATTAACACTCAACTTAATCTTTTTAATAAATCTGTCTCAGGTCTAACAGTTTATTGTCTGTTAACAGTTAACTATGAAACTATTAATCACTGTTTCTATTATGTAATATTGTATGGTTAAAGTTTAAATATAAACTCTAATTTTTATTATTCTACCCAATAATATTATTATATTAACACATAAAAATATCCTTAATTAATAAAATTAATCATACAAGCTTATTGAATAGGAAAGTTTTTTAATCACAATTTAATTATGTATAAAAAATATTGTGTTTTGTAGAAACTACCTGTATGGAAGACTTGCATCTCATTCCTTGTTAGGAGCTGCAGAATTGGAACATGTGTTCCCAGATAGAGAAGTTAAAATATTTATTGGGACTTGGAACATGAATGGGCAGGCACCTCCAAGGTATGGATGTAATTTTAATTAATATTGTTAAATAATATTGTAATAAGTTTTATGCATAAAACACAGTAGTTTTTTTTAATGAGCAAAAAAAATTGTATCAATGTCACAAATACCTTCAATTAGTAAAACATATGCTTACGAAATCTGATAGAGTAAAAGTCCATAATGACTTAAATGATTAGGCACAGTTATGTGTGTATTGACAGACCAAAAAAGTCATTTGTAGTTTCAGGTACCCACAACACAAGACTTGTGTCTTAGTGTGAGATCAGAACTATGTATGTGGCTATTGGATGTATTTATTTATTTGTTCTTAATTAATTTTATAGATATGTCCACCAAACAACACTAAGCAAGTGTGATGAACATATCTTATATTCTTATACCTTATACACTATATTGGCCCATAACCAGTAGCTAAAGCCAGTAGCTAAAGTTGAAATAAGATTATCAAACAAATAATTTAAAAACTGAATTTAATATGTTACAGAGAACTAGCTGACTTCATATTCCCGGATCAAGTGAAACATGTGCCAGACATATTTGCGATTGGCACACAAGAGTCATATTCAGAACGCACGGAGTGGGAGATAACCATTCAAGAGGTTTTAGGCCCTTCTCATTTGTTACTTCATTCTTACTATTTAGGTAAATTTATGTTTATTGTATCTATTTTTAGTTAAATTAGTAATGTGTGATAAAAACTGCATGATGAAATTGTTGATGAAGTGCCAAAAGCAAGGTACTATTGGCAGTGGTTATTAGTAATCATTATTGTACTTACGTCATTTGTAATCAAACGTGTTATTTTGGTTACTGAAAAATGGTGTTAATTTTTTGTTATGTACGGAAATGTGGCATTAATTATGATGATTGCACTGGCACTTGATAGTTTTGAGAAACATCTCCAGGTTCCTGCTACTTTAAATTCTAATCACACTTTTCCAGACCTAGGTATTGAATTGAAAAAATATTTTTTCTCCCAAAATTACACACAGGTACACAATCAATTAAAAAAAAAAATTTTTTTGTTCATTCTCTTTCAGGTACAATACATCTAACGATATTCATACGCAGGGACCTCATTTGGTTCTGCTCTCTGCCTGAAGACGCCAGTCTTTCAGTGAGACCGGGGACCGCGTTCCGTACGAAAGGCGCTGTGGCTATTTCCTTCGCGCTGTTCGGTTCCACATATCTGTTCGTGACGGCCCATCTGACCGCACATCAGGAGAAAGTCAAAGAACGAGTGTCGGATATTAAGAGAATTATTAGAGCAATTGATTTGCCAAAGAACCTGCCGTGCAGGCATAAGAGTAAAGGTTGGTGAATTTGGTTTATAATGTATATGTCGAAGTGTCGACGCATCCCCACTGTGCGTCCAACGTAGGGTATAAATACAGCCGCCCGATCGAGAATGACTCATTCTCGCTCGGAACGCCGGACCGAACGGAGCTTTGTACTAAGTTTTTGAAATTACCTCCAGAAGTCTTACTGTCACTATTTAAAAAAAAAACAATAACGCACAAGACCCTCCGACATATATATGTCCATGACCTCAGGCCTGTATTCCCCGTAGGGATAAATAGAGGTGCATTTCTGCACCCACATTTCGCTAGGTATGTAGCAATCGCACAAATGGGGGTGAGCCTATTGCAAATAAAACTTTGCCCGGGAATCAAACCCGGGACCTCTAGATCGCAAGTCCATTATTTGTGCCTCAGTAAGACCATGGGGCAGTCAGAAAAATATGCAGTCTAAGTAAATCATGTGTGACCAGTTAAGTTAACAGTATAAACTTAACTAACTTATAGTATAACTTAACTTTTCAGATGTGACGAATAATTTCGACTACGTGTTTTGGTGTGGGGACTTGAACTTTAGACTCGGCGAGCCGCGGGCTGCAGTCATGCGATGGATCGAACAGACACAGGTAATTTCATGTATATGTAAAGATAATGTACATTAAATAATAACTTTTTAATTTCTTTGTCGATAGTTTTAAATTAAATTATTGGAGGTTTCTAGTTTATTATCGAATTAGACGAAAAATAAAAAATCATTGTTGTCACAGTGGAACAATATTAGGTTCAAAAGATGAAACATTGTAAATATTGCTGTATTGAATAAATAATTACTGTTTAATAATATGGAATGCCAATTCTATCAATACCAATTAAATCACTAAAGAAAATAATTATAATATTGGGATCCACAAATATTTCTTTCTGGTCGGGGTGTTTGTGAGACCGATTCTCTCGTAGTTTCTGATATCCAAGACACAAGACTTGTATCTTAATGTGGGGTCAGAACATATGTGACAAATGTATGTGACTGTTGGGTGTGTTTGTTTTATAATCTCTACCAATAAAGTGTTTTATTGTTGTTGTTATTTAAGAGTATTATTTTCACATACATACACATACATAAACTCACGCCTGTATTCCCCGAAGGGGTAGGCAGAGGTGCATTTCTGCACCCAAATTTCGCCTGGTATGTATCAGTCCCACGTAATAGGGGCACATTTCCAGACTCCGTGCTGTTACTGAGAATTTCCTAATGGAAAAACCCAATAACACTTTGCCCGACCCGGGAATCGAGCCTAGGACCTCTAGATCGCACGGCACATACTTACTAATATTATTTTCAAATTACAGTTTCCATTGCCGCCATACTTGCCCCACGGGTTGCTGCACGCTGACCAGTTGACAGCAGTACTGGAAGACGGAGCAGCCTTCAGGGACTTTCGGGAAGCACCCATCACATTCCCGCCCACTTATAAGGTACGTAGACTTTGGCTTTGCTAGCGTTAATGACCATTTCAAAAACTTATCATTCGAGATTACATGCGAAACAAATATTCGCATTTGATTTGGGCGCCCGGTAGATATACTCTTTTTTTTTTTTTTAACGAGAGGAAAGCGCCTTAAGCTCGCCTTTCGGTACCTCGGGGGAGGGCGGAAGGGGTATGTCGGGGTCTCTGGCCTTACAACTCGGCGCGCGGAACAATTGTCCGTTTACCTGAGTTGGGTCCCTAACCAAAATTCTACGCCAGCATACCGACGAAAACCTCTCGGTGGCCGTCGCGAGCATTTGGGGCTGTCTACGGCATCGCAGGGCGAGAAACTCTGCATTACTATCCGCTGCCACCCGGCGCTTCGTCCAATCATGGACTCCTCAAAATTGGGAGGGCTTGAGATGCCCTCCACTCACCCTATTTTGGACGCTCACTTATTGGAAGCGTCCGCGACAGTCAAGAGGCCACGCTCTCTGCCGCACATCTTGGGGTTGCTTTTAGCCATAGCGCACCGCCCCCGCAGTACGCCCAGCAATCCCTGGACTTTTCAAAGTTATGTGTGTATTCACAACAATCACGTGCTTTAACGGTGAAGGAAAACACCGTGAAAAACTTGGACACCTAAAAGTTCTTACGAATTATTTAGGTGTTAGTCCGCCAACACGCAATAGGTCAACGTGGTGGACTAAGGTTTTACCCCTCTCAGTTGTAGAGGAGACCCGTGCCCAACAGGGGACTGATGATGACGATGATGATGATGATGATTTGTGATATAATTTCCAGTACGACCCGGGCAGTCAGCAGTTCGACACGTCGAGCAAACAGAGAGCGCCCGCATACACCGACAGAATACTCTACAAGTCTAGAACTATGACCAACAATGCCTCATCAGCTTTCTCAGGTATTTACTTTAGGCTAATTTTATACTCGAATTATATATTTCGCGTCGAACAATTTCAGTGTTACTTTGCTTCAAGCATCAAGGATCATTTGGCACATAGCCAAAATCGGAACTAAAGCCGCCATCTTGTAATGTGTCACTTTTGACAGAGCGCTCCAGTTGATTATTAACATTATCTTATTTATATTTATTTTTATACAATTAACATATTAACCAAATAATTCCTAAGGTTAAATTGAATTACAGAATATGGTGACGGAGTTTAAATAGTTCCACAAAACTAAGGATTTTTTTGTTAGGTTACCCTTATTGCACACCGACGCCCAAGTCAATGTCATCCAAGTGCAAAATGATCCTTATAGCAATAATACTGTCTACATTTCTTATTTTATTTACTGGGAAACAAACATAACAATTTATATGCTGTATTTAACATTAAACGCTACTTGATTAGTTAATTGTGTTGTCATTACGGTGACAATACTCTTACCTGCACTTGCACACTTTACAAGTTTTCTACACTCCAGGATATTTTTTATTCCAAAATATTTGTTAATTTGCAAAATACAGTTATCCATCAGTCGAGTTTTTGAACATCTTGTAATCAACTTAGGTAAATTTGTTATTGTGCAGGTCTCCGCCGCATCAGCGCAGCGCCGCCATCATCAGCGTCATCATCAGGCGTGAAGTGCCTGGCGTACAACTCGGTGCAGTCGGTGTGCACGAGCGACCACAAGCCCGTGTGGGCGCTCTTCTCCACCACGCTGCGGCCCGGCACTGACGTGTCAGTAACGTTTCATCATCATCATCATCATCAACCCATATACGTCCCACTTCTCTACAACTGAGAGGGTTTAGGTCTTAGTCCACCACGCTGGCCTAGTGCGGGTTGGCGGACACTATTTTTCATACTTTTACACCACACTATATCATCATCATCCTCTTGCGCTGTTCCTAATTCTATTTGTTGTCGATTTAGTATGTTTTCTCCTCCCAAACATCCCTACCAGCCGTCATGTCTTCATTCACCCCTTTTTCTTTCATATCTTCTCTCACGCACTCCATCCATCTTTTCTTTGGCCTTCCTCTGCTTGTCCATACTTTACATCACACTCTATAATAACAATATTGTGCTAACTGCCTCGTGGTCTAGCGGCACAGGTATCTGCCGTGCGATCTAGAGGTGCCGGGTTCGATTTCCGGGTAGGTCAAAGGGTTGTTGGATATTAGGAAATTCTCAGTAGCAGGACGGTATCTGGTAATGTTCCCGAAAAACGGCAATAGGCCCGCCCCTAAAAAAAACGATACAAAATAAAAAGTTTTCCTAACCACCTGACTCAGTTTTCAATTATTTTAGAAAAATGTCCAAAAATAAATATTTTTTTTGGGATTTTTAGCGTCAATGTGTTTGTAATCACTGTAAGTGTAACTATTACCTATTTTAGTTTTAGATCACTGTCTGTTTACACCAGAGGTTCCCAAACTCTTTTGTTTCATAGACCCACTTTCAAAATTGTGATGGATCTGGTGGACCCCCGCGACTACATTACTACCTATTTCCAAATGTACTAAAAAAATGGAATATGCAAGTTTTCACAAGTAACAGTCGCTCGGCTTCTTAAAATATTAATCTGCCTATATTGATAGGAGAAGTCAAGCCAAGTAGTAGTTCGAAACCAAATTAATTTTAATGGATCCCCCACTTACGATTGTGGACCCCCATTTTTGTCACACTCAACGTAGACCCCGTCGAGTCTCTCGTGGACCCCTGGGGGTCTACCTGGACCACTTTGGGAATTACTGGTTTACACCATGTAATAAATGACTTTTTACCAACAGAGTACCGTTAGCAGCCGGCATGTTCAACCGAGAGGTATATTTGGAGGGAATCAAGAGGAGACGCGCCCTCCTGGACCACGCGCCAGGGACCTCCGCCGTCTGCAACCTGCAGTAACTGCACTGTACCCTGCACGGGAATCGATCCTGGTACAACGCTCCACACCAGACCAGGTACGACGCATGCTGGACTAGTATACAATACAGTGGCTCTCTTATTTTATCTCGAGGTTCTCGAGTCGGAATCTTGGCGGTTGCGGGTTCAAACCCCAGGCACACACCTCTGACTTAACCAAGTTATGTGTGCTTAAAATGAATTATTACATACTTTAACGGTGAAGGAAAACTTTAGGAAACCTGCACACCTAAAAGTTCTTATTTATTTATTTATTTAATATGCTTTATTGTACACCATAACAATAGAAACAACATTATTTACTGGTCACAACTCAATAAGGTAGTGTCACAAATGGCGGCCTTATCGCACTCGGCGATTTCTTCCAGGCAACCGTTAGATGGACTGGAGAGATCAGAAACATAGAGTGGGTGGTCATAATTTTAGTAAATTAACTAATCTTAGGTATTAGGTAAAAGTTCTTGGGTGTGTAGTCTGCCAACCGGCACTAGGCCAGTGTGGTGGACTAAGGCCTAAACCCTCTCAGTTGTAAAAGAGGCCCGTGCCCAGCAGTGGGACATATATAGGCTGATCATATCACCTATTTACCTATGGATGATTTAAAAAATCCATCTAACTTAATGATTATATTTTCCTTTACAGTTCTCAACCGCACAAAATGTCATACCAATTTTATTAATTAAAGAATGGAGCATTGTTTAATGAGTAGGTGAAAAGTATGCCATTTATACTGGGCTTTTGTATCTCGATAAATTCCTGTGATTCCATTCTCCAGAGACTATAACTACATTCAAAGAGGGCCAAATAATATATTTTTGTCTCGATAAAGATATTTTCAGTATTCATAATGTAGAATATATAGTGTAATTGTATTTAATCAGTAACCGGCTTCAGTGTCTATATGTCTGTAATCATAATGTTGTAGCTTTATTTAATGGCCATATACTAGAACATAGACTTGTATAAATTAATTAAATCTTTTACAAGTTAAACATGCTGTCTCGCTTCCTCTATAGTCACAGATCAATCGATAGAGCAGGACAAAACATGTTTATATTGTTAAATGTTTAACTAACTTTTATAAGTAAGGCCGTTAGCATCTACCATCAAATGCTGTTAATACTTGAAATTATCTATTTTAATGTTATAATATTTCAATCAATGTAATATTTTGTTAACTACCGTCTGTTGTCGATTTTTAAAGATGCTTTTGAAGTGAAAACTGTTTTTAACGGCGCTGTGCACTTTTTTTGGGATGGGTAAAAAAATGTTGAACTCGCGTCAGGTCACGTGACCTTGATAGAAAATGCGTAAGACGTTTGTTGTCATGCGTTGTTGTCGTGTTGTCATGTTTGTGTACGATAGCGCAATAAATATTGTATTTTATCATGTAAATGATAGTACCTTTATACTGATAAATAAAGCAATTCGTGCGAAATTATTTCCTAACAATTTCATAATATACAAAAATGCACAATTTTGAAGTTTTCATTTTTAATGTATTTAATGTCAATATTTTTTTTATAAAAGTGCCAAGTAAATTAATTTCAGGTTTTAACAGTATTTCATGGGCGGTGCGATATATATAAGTCACTATAATTCTTTTCAAACCTTGTTTTGACAGTTAAAAATTCCAAGTCAATCGTTATCTTACTAAAACAAAGTCTGAGAAGATGACAACTTTCGTCGAATTAAAAACACTTATGGCCGAATACGCTACTTAATCTGAGGGCGACTTATATTTATGTGGCTGTTATAACTTAAGAAAATATACCACTTAAAAAATGTCATGTAAAAGAATTTTTGTGGTAATGCTGCCATTTATGGAAATTTAAGTGCGCATTAGTTAATCACAGTCTTAAAACCGATAAATGATGTTTCAGTTTACCGCTTAAACTATAACAGCCACTTAAATATAAGTCGCCCTCAGATTAAGTAGCGTTTCAGTATTCGGCCATTAGGGTGTTGAATTATGTTCAATAGCAGGCAGCTGATAAATGTATATCTATTGATATTATTATTTTCTACAAAACTCACCCATAGTATTTCTAAATTATATTGGTATTAAAATAACTTTGAATGTTTTCAGAACGTTAAAAATCATAACTTTTGGTAAAAATAATGTATAGAAATGTACCTACATATCTTGCTCGTTCACGTAGTATTTTACATTCCCGGGTTTTTTATTTTGCTTGTTAAATCTTACGTGTCTTAATATTTACGTAATGATATTTTATTTTAATTAAATTACAAGAATTATTAGTATACCTGGGCCATACTATCGACAATATCCGATTTTTATTATAAAACCTTTTTAAAAAAACGATTCAAAAATTAGTATAGTAATATAAAGATATTTTAATTTATTAATGACAAATCCATTAAAAAAATATTTACAAAAACATTTTATTTACAAAAAGTTTATTTTATTATTTGTTTTTGATTTTACTTAGTTTTTAAGTACATTTAAAGTGCAATAAAAGACATATTCATTTTGTAATGGGAATCGTTTTGATTTGAGCAATATGTTACAGGCGAGGTGACTTATTACATAACATAACTTAATCACTTAATTAAGCATTTGTGCTAGCCAATTGATATTTTCTAGTCATTAGGTTTTTACCGAAGTCTTGCTCGAAGTTAAGTCAAAAGTCAACACAATTGACGTGCAATTGATAATCTAAAGTTAAAAAGTCATCTAGTATATTGAATTTCAAACAAAACGATTCCTAATATAATATGTTTAATAACGAAAAAAGACAAATCTAGTCAGTATACCAAGTGGGAAATGTCAGTATTGAACTAGTATTTTAGTTGATATATTTTATTGTTCTTAATATTATGTTATAATAGCCATACATAGTTGGGGTAGTTTGAAACAAAGGCTCCAATTTTTTGGAGAAAATTGAAAAATATATTTCAGTGTCTCTCGAAGCTAGGCAATATCTAGTCTGAACTTATATTCCAAGATATATAGAGAGTGTAAACAGCCCGTGATCGAAAACTAAGACAGATAATAGTTATGGTGATTACAAACGAAGTGACGTTAAAAAAAAAAAAAAATGACGTTATCCTAATCATCACATATTTAATACATACAGTTTATGTATGTATGACATAAACTCACGCCCATATTCCCCGAAGGGGTAGGCAGAGGTGCATTGCTGCACCCACATTTCGCCAGGTATGTATCAGTCCCACGTAATAGGGGGCGAGTCTATTGCCGTTTTTCGGGCACATTTCCAGACTCCGTGCTGTTACTGAAAATTTCCTAATGGAAAAACCCAATAACACTTTGCCCGACCCGGGAATCGAATCCAGGACCTCTAGATCCCACGGCACATACTTGTACCGCGAGACCACGATGTAAATAAATATAAATAAATAAATACACCAAACAGTCACATACAATCAGAAACTACGAGAGACTTTTCAGTCTCACATACACCCAGACCCGAAACAAATATTTGTGGATTTGTCTCGGTGCGGGGATCGAACCCGCGGCCTCTCGTTTCACAAGCTGGTGTCTAGCCAACTGCGCCACGGGGCTGTCTATGTAGTTATGGTTGTTAGGAAAACGTCAAAATTTTTGTGTTTTGCCAGGATTTTTTTAACGTCAATGTGTTTGTAATCACCGTGGCTATTGCATATCTTAGTTTTCGATCACTCTTTTTAGACCTTGTATAATAAGTAAATCTCTAATAAAGATGACAAAATGTATGAAATTAACACAAAATGATCACGTGATATTCCCAGACTTGCCAATCTTATACGTTTTTGTCATCTTTAGTGATTTCGTTTGTCAAAAGTTTGTCCAAGCTCGAGCTGGTTAATAGAAGTACATAAAGGTTCATAGTATGAACTGTATGTTTAAGAATTTTAATATATTCATGAAATCAAAACCTTTACCTAGAGTACAACTACTTTATTTTCTCCGATGGATTTGATTTGAAAATACTGAAGTACCTCATCAAAGATCCGTCATTTAGTCTATCAATTTGTTAGTATAGAAAATGTTTTGCAGTATTAATTGCATGTTATTTATTCTACCTTTCATTGTTTAGGTAATTTCTAAATCTTTTTTAGGTATAGGAAATGGTAATAGTCAATAATTAGTACTAATATTTAAAGAATTATGAATAAGCATGTAATTCATCTTTCTTTTCATGAATTTTTAATATCATTGAAATTGTTATTTTTTTAATTTGCCACATAGTTCGGAATACAATTTCAATGCAGATGAACATGTAATATATTCTATAGTTAATGACACAATTGATCCCTGAGATATAAAGGCTAGACAACAGTTGTTAAATTAACTATCGACCAATTTGTTAGTACATAGTATGTTGGCAAGTAGCTTAGTATTTTGAAATTGTTTTTCCTATTAAAATTGTCATTTAATGTAGAAAGAGTCACGTCCAATTCAGTTACTTTCTTGGGTGAAAGTTACCCTTATGTTATTAAAAAAAAGTATATTGCAAAATAATGTTAAAAATATGTAATTATTCTTCTACAACCCGAGGGGGTTATATACAACAGTAACTTATCGAGGTAACTGTTATTTGAAAAATAAGTATTATGTTGAAAAACAAATGTTGTAATATGTAATGTAAATGGATTTTTAACGCCACTATCATAAATATAATGTTAATAAAAAAAAATATAACATCTTTGCGAATATATCCCTCTTTACAGATAAACTCATTTTAAGTCATTGAGACTCGTAAAAACAGTATTATACTTAAAATGCAACATATATATTTTTATTTCACACTGATATTAATGAATTATTTTTGTGATACTAATGAATGTTCCATTATTGTTATTAAATTAATAGATTGTCTCCATTATAATTCCAGTATAAATGTACTTAAAATATTTTTTAAATTTAAATTGAAAGCCTTGGTATGTTGGTTATAAAGATGTCATTAACAAAAGATTTCAAATCAAATATCCAGTCACTGAACTCCTCTAGTCATTAGTACAACAAAAGTGTTGAAAATAATTATTTCTTAATTAAATGAGTCAGGCGTGACTTGTTCATGGAGTCTTTATATTTATTGTCATCCAAAGCGCCTACGAAAAAGCATTCTATAAAAGTGATGTACTTTATTCATTTCATTTAAATTAATGTAAAATTTTGGCCTGTTAAAGGCTTTTACTTATAGAAATCTACAAAAAGGTATTTTGTAGAGCACAAAATATTAAATAAATGGAAAAGAAATAATGTGTTAAAAATACATATTAATAGGATATCTTCTTAGTAAACTTGCTAGAAGGATTTGATGTTTCTTATGATGTATGAGAATTGATAAAAAAATGTTGTAAACATAAGTAGCTGAATTGATATATCGTGAAAGGCAAAGCGAACGTTAAAATTGACTAAAAGGGAAATATTAAAATGTCGAAATTCACCAGTGGCCTATACGTATCAAAATTATGTATTTAATAATACAAAAAAACAATGTAATCGACTCAGTCGAAAATTCAATAGTTTTTTTTGTTTGTTGTTGTTTTCTTTAGATTAAATTTGTTTTTTTTTTCACTGGGTTACTGAGTTAGTTAAAGCACACATTTAAATATAAATTAGTAATGTTTTCTTATAAAAGTATTAAATGCACAAGTTTTTTTAAGTCGCAAATTGTACGGTATAATATTTATGTAATAAATTAAATCACTACTGAGTGTAACTTCAATCAAACGTAGACGTAGCCAAAGATTAACGACTCCAAGAACATAATATAATAGTTCTTTTTAATTTATTTATATAAATTGGTATGACTTTTATTTCAATAAATTATAAAATAATGGATTAAAGCGTTATTAACCTAGATTTAATCAGTTCTCTTTGGCTACGTCAACTAAAACATTACATTATACACATATTTGACCAAAACGTTGCCAGTATTTGGATGTTCTTGAGTAATTGACCTGTCTTCCATATATGTACGTAACATCACATTGTACAGACAGCAACACAATCACTGTTCAATTCATGTTTTAATTAAGACTTTAAAGGGTGGTCACTATCAGACATTCAACGATCGTCCTCATACGATAAAAGTAATGCATACAATAGATATATTGCATAACAAATTATTATGCTGAATATATTGAAGCGAAATTGGGTTTCTTTGAGTAATCCCTATCTAACGAACAATCAATATTAGAAGGATTTTTTATGCAATTCACGTGGTAAGTGGCCACCCTATTACATTTCCTTCTATGAAGGACAAACGGTGTCAACGTTTTGTCTGTGTTTCTGACTGTACTCATATCACTAAGGACACAGACATCCACAAAAAATTGGCACATAAAAACTTATTGATTAGTACAAATAGGATATTGGCCATTGTACTTTCCAATTTTTTATATAAATCCTGGACACACTACTATAAATATAATGTTTTTTTTTTTTTTTTTCTTTTTTTTTTATCGCCACCTATCGAGTCTGGGACCAAAGCGGATCACTGCTTAATGTAGGTGATAAATTTAGGTGGCGAAATTTTCTACTTAGTATAGTTTTGTGTCATAATTGCCCAGTTTTGTAGAGTTAAGCAGTCACGCGTGATATTCTAACAAAATTAGATCGTAATTACATATAAGGATGTCTGGTCCGTCATTTCGTGCTATTTTAATATTCTTAAAATATAGACGAGGGTAGATGGAAAATTGTTGATCTAACAGTATGACCATGCGACATTTTATTAAGCATAAATATTGCAGTTGGGCGAATTCATCCATAACTAAATAGGTAGCAATTTTATAGAATCATAACTAAAGGCATCCCTTTTAACTTACGAGTCCACTGTCATCAAAGTTACTTTAGAAAAGGTTAGTTTTTACAGATTTTAGCCCAATTTCTTTAAATTATATTCATAGCTCCATAACGAAGAAATTGATTTTATTGTCAATTGGTTGTACGTTACAATAGCAATTTCTCATACTACCCTCCCATCGCTTTATTAATCAAACATATATTTAAGATTGCACTCACTAATGTATGTCCATCACACAATAATATGCTATATGTACTTAAGGCTATGTGTTTAGAACTTCAGATATACTATGTAAAGTAAGAGAATATATTGATATAGTTTTGTAAACTAGTTCATATAAATGCAGGTTTGTTTTATATGTATGTGTTATTGAAAATACGTTTCACTAACAGTAACACGCACGTTTGAAACAATGAAACAAAGTATTAAAGAGAGATGCTATAATGCGTATTATTTATTTGTTTCGTATATTTATATAAATGTTAGTACAATAGCTAATGCACCAGAATGCGCATTAATGGTTAAATTATACATAGTTAATTACAAATATACCAATCTACCCTCAATTGGAATGATTTTTAAATTTTTGACAGTTGTGTTAATTTAATTTTAAATTAATTGAAAAACTTGTGTGTAAAGTCTCGACTTTTCACAATTTTTATTACAAGTTACATCTGACGCCATTGTGGTCACATTGCCTAGGTAATATAAGAAAGGTTGATTCGTATAATATTGAAAATTTTCAGGCATTTTTGCAACATAGACCATTCCAGAACTTTTGTGATCAGACATCTCAGATCAAACCCTAATGATTGTTTGTCAATGTTGATGATCAAACCCTGTTATTTAATTTGTATTCAGAAAGTTATTGAACAATCGGTATCAAAGTATATGCATATTAGTAATTAGCGTAAAAATAAAACGTCCATAATAGCTATTAATGCGCGTCTTGTGCTACAGAATCCGTTATGACTTACTTAAAAGCTGTCAAATGTGCTAGTCTATTTATTATTAAGTTATTCTCATATAATAATGATTGTTGTGCTAAATAAACTTTTCTTGCTAAGTCTATGCTGTTGTTTTTATATGCCCATAAAAAAATCCATGCCCATGCAAAACGGAAACTAAATTACATTTATTTTGCGAATTTATCGCGG
Source organism: Hemaris fuciformis (assembly GCA_907164795.1). Classification (NCBI taxonomy): domain Eukaryota; kingdom Metazoa; phylum Arthropoda; class Insecta; order Lepidoptera; family Sphingidae; genus Hemaris; species Hemaris fuciformis. The sequence continues at coordinate 14,600,739 of OU015440.1, forward strand.
TTCGGTTTCGTTTAAGTTCCTGAGGTTATCAAGTTAATTTGTGTACGATTTTTTCCCCCAAAACAAGTGCGTAGTTAGGACCATCAATAACTTTTATAACTAAAAAAAGTTATTGTGACAGTAATTTGGCAATTAATGACTTATTCCTCAGTCAACCGAACCACCATGAAGACAAACTATGCCAAGTCTTCATAACTGAAATATTATATATTCTCCAAAACTGCGATAACTTTTGTTTAGTAAATGACAGAAGTCAATGATTTGGAATGTAGTGCACTTACCATGGCTCATACATATGAAAATCATTTTAGCTGCCTCGACGACATTTTAGCTATAATATCACAAATTTTTAGCTACCTCGTTTGTCCCGCGCCAGTGTTATTGGATTTATCTATTAAGAAAATCTAACTAGGCTCAATGTTACGTACTTAAAAACAGCTGCAGAAATGTGGGTGTAGATATGTCTGCCTATCCCTTTAGACGTGTCGCATGAATGTATGTTATATCAATTTTCAATTAATGATATCCGTATCTGCCAGTGGCAGGACTTCCATAGAAGCCCAAAAGCTTTAAACGTTGTGTAATGTCTAGTTTACATTTGCTTTTTATGGGGTCTTTATTTAACAAATTGCTTTAGTTAAATAAAGATTTCAAGCCAAAAAATTATTATTTGGAATTTTAAAAGGCAAACTGGGCTTTTGGGCTTCTATGGAAGTACCGCCATTGGTATCTGCTCGGATAGCTACCACCGTACTAGTGGTAGAAACTGTTACAGTGACTCTAAATGAATTGTTCTAGGTTCTTATGTAGTCGCAGGTCAAAAGTGATATACAAATACAATAAAAGTAATATAATATGCGAATATTTATTTGTTTTTATCGCCCTGAGTGTTATTGTACTGCCACTCGACACAGGCGCGACCCTTCACGCCGTTGACTTCTACCGCAGACCAGCGCTCGTAGAACTTAGCCGCTCTGTCCTCGCCGATGTAAAATGTTTCTTCATCCTCCACTGTCACTTTTACAGCGTGCAACTCGCCGTCTGATAAAAAAGGCACAATTCAATATTGATTTACATCGGACACTAAAATATAATCAAGAATTTTATCGCGTTTTACTAATACCTCAGTACGACCCGTGACTGTAAGGTTGAAATCTTGAGAAAAGAGTAAATAAGTTTTTCTTAACTATTGGATATTCTACAAAAGCCTGAGATAATAATTAATTATTAGAGAATTATTATGTTTGTTGCTGGGAATAGAGTATGCTTAGTAATATTTGTAAGTTATTACCTACCTACTATCAACACTTTTTACACAAATCCTTACGGCTTATTAGTTATTTATATAGTGTTTTTCTTTGTTACGCGTTCACGCCTAAATTACGAGCCTGATTTTTTAAATATCGATACAGATATAGATAGGATTCAGTAAATGATTACAAGGTTATTTTTGTCCCGATAATATAAAAGTTACCAAAAACTAACCAAATTACCTATTCTAATAAGGTTTCTGAAGCAACTTGGTATAATTAATTGTATTTACCTGCTTTGAAAACAAATCCGTAGTCCTTAGGCAGGGTTCCGTTTTCTCCGTGATGGTACAGGCGGAAGTCACACCAGTCTACTGGATGCACCGTTTGACCATTGTTGCGACACAGATAACCAATGGTTAAGCTGAGAAAAAAATACACATAAACTCACGCCTGTATTCCCCGAACGGGTAGGCAGAGGTGCATTTCTGCACCCACACCTCGCCAGGTATGTACCTATCAGTCCCACGTAATAGGGGGCGAGCCCATTGCCGTTTTTCGGGCGCATTTCCAGACTCCGTGCTGTTACTGAGAATTTCCTAATGGAGAAACCCAACAACACTTTGCCCGACCAGGGAATCGAACCCAGGACCTCTAGATCGCACGGCACACACTTGTACCGCGAGTCCACGAGGCAGTCAAAAAAATATACACCCACAATAAAACAAATACGGCTAAAAGCACTACTAGAACAAGTTTTTACGAATATTATGGTGACATATGATTAAATTTAATTTTTTTTGCATTTTTGCACCCACATTTCGCCAAGGATGTATCAGTCCCACGTAATAGGAGGCGAGACTATTGCCGTTTTTCGGGAACATTTCCAGAGTCCGTGCTGCTATTGACAATTTCCTAATGGAAAAACCCCTCTAGATCGCACGGCACATACTTATGCCTCAAGACCACGAGGCAGTCAAAATTTTATGGTTTTGTAAAAAAATTGTAACGAAAACCGAAATCCTTGTTGGACTAGCATCAAAAATTTGCTCGTGCAAACCTGATTTCGATGCATAAGTCAGGCTAAGTTGGATTTTAACGTAATAATTGTGAATGGTATACGACAATAGGCTCGCCCTCTACTACAGAACAAGTTTATGAATAAGTAAAACGTGTGGAAAGCCGGATGTGATCTATTTGTTAGCACTTACTGTGACAATATGGCCGGTTGTGACACGCTACCGATCGCCATGCAGTCCCCGTTGTCCAGGAAAATGAAGTGATACGCGTAGCGATGGAATGTACGCCAGTCTCGGAACGGCCCTAAATAAACAATTCTTTTCTAACTTATGTAGGTATAGATTAACTACGCCCCAATATCCATAAATCTATTTCAATTATACTTAGCGTTTTATTCAGGCTAATTGTTCTAATAAACTATCTTGGTGACTGTATTTATGTATGTATACGTAAGTATTTCCCAAAAATATATTACTAGCAGGTCTTACGATCGATTGTCCTACATTCTACTATTTTGCATCAAGAAATGATCATTTTATCAATGTACATAATTTATTATTTATTTATTTATGGAAGACTAACAGCTACAATACAACTAGGTTAAAAAAAACATAACAATTAACATAAAGCCAATAATAAGTCTTCACTTATAGCTACAGATCAGTAAAAAATAAAAAAGTGTGCAATAAAGGATAGATAACAATTAAAGTATAATAATAATAATAAATTAAGTAAAAAGTCGAATAAAGCTACCACTAAATGGGTAACTAAAAGAACCCAATCACATTATAATATTAATCCGTTTTTTGGAATAATTTACGGCTCAAACATCTCCTTGCGGATGCAACACTCACCGGAAACGGGTCTAGATTATGGTCTTTACAAAGCCTATTGAAGTTGGCGCAAGCTCGCAACAAGAAACTATTTTGCCTATAGTTACTAAATATATTACCAAAACTGTGATCCCTGACGCACGGCATGTTGAGTTCGTGTTCCTTCCCATCAATTGTGACTTTGCCTCTAATGTATCCCATCTGTTCGTAATGGGTCTGGTGCATTCTGCAAGAAGAATACAATATTTCAATAGGATTTCTTCCTTCATTCTTACATCAGACAGCCCCGTGGCGCAGTTGGCTAGACATCAGCTTGCGAAACGAGAGACCGCGGGTTCGATCCCCGCACCGAGACAAATGTTTGTGTGAACCGCAAATATTTGTTTCGGGTCTGGGTGTATGTGAGACCGAAAAGTCTCTCGTAGTTTCTGATACCCACGACACAAGACTTGTATCTTAGTGTGGGATCAGAACTATGTGTGTGACTGTTGGGTGTATTTATTATTTATTTATGTATTTATTTGCGAATGTTTTAACGCCCTAATCCTTGAATGAATTTGATGAGATTTCGAATTCGATTTCAAAAGGCTTGGCCTCTGAATATGCATACGGCTATATAAGCAAAGTTGTTCTACATCGCACATAATAGTAAGTGCAGTGCGTTACTAAATGGAATACTAGAAAGAAACAAAACAACTACGATCATTCCTTACCAATTTATATACACAGAGTGATATATGCCCACTATAAGGAGCTTTATATCTCACGAATGATGGTCGAATATCCTACCAATCTCACTCGTCAGAGGTAACACTTTTAGTTCCTAACATTTTCTGAAAGACCAATTTGGACAGTCGACTGGAATGGTCAAGTTCCAAGTTCATTACGGAATAGCTCTACCCCTTATACACTGAAGGAAAAGATAGTGATTTATATGTATTGTGACAAAGCTCCAACGCCTTGTTGGACAAATGTACTGTATAGTTTTACTTTTTAAGTAGTTTGAAGTAGTCCCTGGACCATTGCTCTCGGGCCACGTCGCTTGCCATGCTGTGCGGCGCCATTTGTGTGTCGTAGTTGAACGGTGGCCACCACGCGCTCCACGTCAAGGCCATTTCTACCTTAACACGAACGTCTGGGTCGCTTTTGGACCTAAAAAGACACAATTCATGTTACATAAGTTGTACGAAAAGATAAATATGTAAAAAATTGCGGAGTCGATTGTAATCAGCCTTTAGCCCTCCACTGTTGGACGTAGGTTTCCCAAAGTAAGAGTAATTATCCTGTTCTTGAGCAGTCTTTAATAGAATAAACTAATGCACCATGATGATACAATTCAAGAAATATTGTGAAATGATTAGATACGAGACTAAAGTGTTTGTACTAAAGTAATAGGTATACCTACTATCATATGTATGTACATGGGTGCCTAATTAGAGAAATTTTGCAAGAAAGCACTTAGCGAAGTGAGGCATTATATGATGAATGAGGAACAAAAGATTTAAGGATCAAAGGATTAAATTCTCCAGCAGTCTCAAACGTTAGTCAAAGTCAAAGTCAAAATCACCTTTATTCAAATTTTAGACTTTTACAAGTGCTTTTGAATCGTCAATTAAGTTTTTTTTTTATTGTTAAGCGATTTGAAGACAGTGCGGTAAAGGGTGCAGGTAAGTGGCCCATTTATTTATTTACAACATCATCTTAGGTTTTAGGATTTAGATTTTAGGTTCTAGTCCACCACGCTGGCCTAGTGCGGGTTGGCAGACTACACACCTAAGAAATTCCTGAGAACTTTTAGGTGTGCAGGTTTCCTCACGATGTTTTCCTTCACCGTTAAAGTATGTTATAATTAATTGTGAATACACACATAACTGCGACTGCCTCCTACCACCAATAACAGTATCTCTTGTTAATTTACTGATCATACACCCATATATGAAAAAATATATTATCATTTATATTTATAGTAGTACAGTTATCTGTACTTTTTCAAATGCCCTTACTTCATTTCACCATTGTAACTCAGCTGCCAAGTTCTCATAGGTAGGAAGTTGACGATCTTTATACCCTGCACGCTGTAGTCGCCCTGCTCGGCAAGACTTTGTTCCAAGTGGGTGTCTGGTAGTGATGGAGATTGAAGAAGAACTCCGTTGACCTGTGAGGTTTGAACTTAAATTTAATAAACTCAGACTTAAGTAAAATTCTCCAGGATCGTCGGTTACCATGGGAGTCCCACAGGGTTCAATTCTTGGGCCGTTTCTGTTTCTTGTGTACATTAATGACTTGCCTTACTACGTAGGGGATAAAAACGATATAGTGCTGTTTGCGGATGATACATCTCTTATATTTAACGTAAAAAGACGTCTCGATAATTTTGACGAAGTAAACAATGCACTTCGTAAAGTTGTTCAGTGGTTTGATAATAATAATTTACTTTTAAATGCGAAAAAAACTAAATGTGTTAAATTCACAATGCCCAATGTTAAGCAATTAAAAACCACTGTACAAATTAACGGTGAAGAACTGGATCCTGTTGCGTCTACTACATTTCTGGGAATTACGGTAGACGCAAAACTCCAGTGGGGACCGCACATTCAACAATTGGCAAGCAAATTAAGTTCAGCGGCATATGCAGTGAAAAAGATCAGACGTCTGACTGACGAGGAAACGGCAAGAATGGTTTATTTCAGCTATTTCCATAGCCTTATGTCGTATGGTATTCTTTTGTGGGGAGCCGCTGCGGATATTAACACTATTTTTGTTTTGCAAAAAAGAGCCATTAGGGCTATTTATAATTTAGGTCCCAGGGCTTCACTTAGAGAAAAATTTAAGGAAATAAATATTCTTACCCTCACTTGTCAGTTTATATACGAAAACTTAATGTACGTCCAAAAGAATCTTGATAAATTTAATAAAATTTGTAATGTACACAATAAAAATACTAGGAACAAATGTAATCTCGTTCAACACGTAACTCGTCTCCGGAAAGTTAATAACTCTTTTATGGGGCAATGTATACGCTTCTATAACAAACTTCCGAAGGCTATTAGAGAGCTTCCCTTGACAATGTTTAAGAAATCAATTAAAGATAAGCTTACAAAAAAGCATACTATAAAGTTTCAGATTTTATTGAAGATAATAAGCCCTGGGAGTAAGTAAATTGATCGGAGTTTTGTTTTGTTGCTACAGTTTGTATCGTTATGACATTTATAATGTAAAATTTAAATAATGTAATGAAAAAAAGACATAATTATATTGCTGTTTTTTTAAAGAAAAAATGACATGTCGTGTTGCTGAGGGAGTTTCTTGCCGTTTCTTCTCCACAGCTATAACACGTTTCGAAGCGGCAATAGTTTAAAAAATTAAGATGTGTAAAATTGACGATTCAAAAGAACTTGTAAAAGTCTATTTGAATAAAGATATTTTGACTTTGACTTTGAAAAAAATCACTTGTTAAGTTTTCATACATTTTTTATTTATGTATCAAAGATAAAAACATATTTAAAATGAACAATGTCCTTTTTTCCCCGATTACATTTTATTTCACGGTCTCTTCACTATGCATTAGTTATATTGCTTAAACAGTACCTGTTCAATAAAATAAATAAAAACACCTACATAATTCCGACCCTACACTCAGATACCATTCCAGTGGCGTCAGTTTCTGAATTACAGTAGGTATTTGTTGCTATGCGGGGATCGAACCCCCAATCATTTAATTAGGCTATCAATAAAATATATGACTGCCTCGTGGTCTCGCGGTACAAGTATGTGCCGTGCGATCTAGAGGTTCTGGGTTCAATTCCCGGGTCGGGCAAAGTGTTATTGGGTTTTTCTATTAGGAAATTCTCGGTAACAGCACGGAGTCTGGAAATGTGCCCGAAAAACGGCAATAGGCTCGCCACCTATTACGTGGGACTGATACATAATTGGCGAAATGTGGGTGCAGAAAGGAACCTCTGCCTACCCCTTCGCGGAATACCGGCGTGAGTTTATGTATGTATGTATAAAAATATATTGTCTGATATTAGGATCGATGCTATGTTTGTGAGCTATAATTAACAGTATGATATACCTACTAACGGTACCAACCTTAAGATATAAGAAGGCGTCGCATTTATTATTTTTCCTCCTTGCTAATCCACATACAACGGCATCATGTTCACCCGCCATTCCATTGAAATAAACTGCATCAATTGCCTAAAACCATGAATGAAATATTAATTATACGTACTTACCTATTTTATTTTATTTTCAATTTCTGAAGACAACTGCCTGAACTACAACCTTTCATTCCAGTCCCGTAGATTGTCTGGATGAGATCGCAGCTAGCGATAAGACCGCCTATTGTGCCTATACTTATTGTCTTCATTGTTTTCAATCATGTAGTATAAATTATTGTATAGTGTACTAAAAAGTATAAATAAATAAATAAAATAAATTATACGTCTTGCGAAAATAAAATTACTCTATTTGTTTAATTACAATCAATTTTATAGTTTTATACTGGATTTCGGAAATAAAATCGATTTTGAGAACCATAATGTAGAAGAAATTAAATCGGTGTACTTACATCTCTAAACGATTAGCTTAGATAAACATAATATACAATTTAAACCAATTTACCCAACTTTATCAGCCCTGTACAGCCCATTGCTGGGCACGGGCCCCCTCTACAACTGAGAGGGGTAAGGCTAGTCCACCATACTGGCCTAGTGCGATCCAACATGGATGGCTATTGACGTTACATCGAACTTCGAACGAAACGTTGAAATCACAAAACCAATAAAAGTATAACCAAAAAGATTAACAATCACACCAAATGAGGGTTTCACTATAGCAACTTATCTTTACGATACAAATAAAGATAATAGTACAAAGTTTAGTTAATACCGTAGCCATTTCCAAGTAATACTTTTGCTCCAATACTGCTTCGTGTTTGTAGATATGCATGACGCCGTCGCTACTCTTTCCAGATTCCACGGCGTAGTAACGTTTCATTATATCGATGATCTAAAATTAAATACCTAGTTTGTTTATTATTTCGGACTGCCTCGTAGTCTCGCGGCACATACTTGTGCCACGATCTAGAGGTCTCAGGTTCGATTCCCGGGTTCCGGAAGGATTATTGAGTTTATCCATTAGGAAATTCTCAGTAGCAGCTCAGTCTGACAATGATAATTTTTTCCACATATATACATACTTCCACACGCATGTTTCCCGAAGAAGTAGGTATAGCTATGTGTTTCTACATCCTCCTTTATATACAGCTAGTTCCCTATTATATCCCATGTGGAAGTAATATATCTGATAGCCAGGGAGATAAATTTCTTGAAACCGTGCTACTACCCAAAAAAACCTAAGAACAATTTGACATCAGAGAATCTACCGAACTCTATATCATGCGACGCTAGACAATAATTTAATCTCTATGTATAATTTGTATATTTGTATATTCCTTGGTCCTTAACGCTTATTTAATTCATTTTTATTCAATATTTCAGAAATAAATATTATAAATGGAAAAGGTTATAAAAAAATAATACGTAAATCAATTCCCTGCCAATCTATTCTGGGATACTAGCAAATTTGTACCTACATACTTATGTGAAACGGGTAGGTACTTACTTAAAATAAAAGATTAGGACAAGGTCATTACTCATTAGAAATTAGAAGGGTACAAATCCCAGATTTCTACTGGTATAACGAATAATTACTTTGATTAAAACTGATATCATAGTTAGATCTAGGTTACAATGAAATATTTAAATAAAATCAAAACCATATCATACCTTGCGCACCATCAAGAAACTATACATTACAATAAACTTAAAGTAATATAGTTTGTCTTCCTGCGTATACACACCAAATATATTCGGCTTTCGTTTCCCATTAATTAGTTTAAAAAATAAAACTAAACCAGCTGTTATTAACAAAGACAATATTACAGTCAACATTTTATAAAATTACAAAATACGGTTAATATTCAAACGTGTCGCAAAATGGTTACTGCTGCGGTAATTATTAATATTTCATCAGGTCACTACACCGTCCATATCTTATCTGGCCACTGATAACTCTTCTACCGTCTGGGGGAAATTAAATTAATCATTATTTATAGCAGTTAAGTTTTTTATTGTAATATATCACTGTGGGTTGTGTAACCGCCTCACTGGCGTATTGGCAGGATAAGAACTGAAAAACGATGATAAATTGTGTGTTGTGTAATCATCATCATCATCAGCGCATATACGTCCCACTGCTGGGCACGTGCCTCTACCATTGAGAGGGTTTAGGCCTTAGTCAACCACGCTGGCCTAGTGCGGGTTGGCGGACTACACACCTAAGAAATTCCTAAAAACGTTTTTTTAGGTGTGCAGGTTTTACCACGATGTTTTCCTTCACCGTTAAAGTGCGTGATAATTCATTGTGAATACAACAAAACCTCGAGGCCATCACGACTTCACACGTTATTACACGTGTTGTATAATAACACCTCTTTATCCAATAATTTTTCTCCCTGTTATGATTTTCGGTAGAAAAGTTGATAGCTGTATGTCTTTTTGCCAACGCCTTCTCTCATCCTCAAATCGAACCCGGGACGTCTAGACCGCACGGCACACACTTGTGCCGCGAGACCCGGAGACAGTCCATTCACTTTCTAAAGTCTTTCGTTAGCTAGAAAAGCTAAGATTCCATAAAAACTCACTGAGTACGCCACTACTGTGTGTCCAACTTTCAATACTGGTGTATACAGGGGGGGGGGGCTTTTGGGGGAGGCCTACGTCGAGCAATGGATCTCTTTCGGCTAATGATGATGATGATTATGATGAACCTACAGGGGTTGCAGTGGCGGATGCTTGATAGAATTCTCTATTATTATTATTAGTTGGTCAATTCCAAATAGTGGTATATACTTAGTAAACAATAAAGTAGTAAACAATGTTGTTTCTATTTTTATGGTGTACAATAAAGCATAATAAATAAATAAAATAAAAAAATACTTATATTTTAGAAACCATACTAACTAGACTTAACTGCAGTATTTTTAGGCATCCTCGGCAAGACATGACAGTTACACGTTATTTGTGTATTAAATAAACTAACTAACTTTCGTCTTTCTAAATGAATCTGCGAGTACATAAAAAAAACTTATAATAAATGGAAGACAAAGAACGCTGTTTGAAATAAAAAGAAAATTTGAACAATCAATAACCAATTTATTTATTTTCACTTCATTAATTTTAATACGATGAAAAATACCTACAATTAGGCTTACAATAAATGCTAGCGGAAATGATTATTAGATACAAATCTATAATAAAACTAAAATAAAGAATCATTTCTTACAACCAATAAGACTATTTATAACGTTAGCGATAGTGTAAAAAGACAAATGGACCAAAAATAGTTCGAGACTTAATTTTATTTAGACATGTTTCTTACCTATAATTATAATTCCACGTAAAGAACATTGCACATTTATAGACTGCTGCTTCTAACAATCTCCAACTGAAAAACTGCCCATAACAGATCCACACAAAGTCCACGATCACGTACTAGCCTCACATTACGGACAAAGACTTTACCTCTCTTAATTATAAAATAAATACACCCAACAGTCACATACATAATTCTGACCCCACACTAGGATACAAGTCCTATGTCGTGAGTATTAGAAACTACGAGACCAGAAACAAACATTCAGACCCGAAACAAACATCCAGACCCGAAATAAATATTTGTGGATCACACAAACATTTGTTTCTGGGTGCGGGGATCGAACCCGCGGCCTCTCGTTTCGCAAGCTGGTGTCTAGCCAACTGCGCCACGGGGCTGTCAATGGCAAACGAAATACACAATGATGATATGTATTTATGGGCATCTGTTTCTTCGAAGGGGTAATCTGGGGTTTATTCCCTCATCCAAGTGTCCCCAAATGAGAGGCGAGCCTATTACCAGTGTCGGGCACAATGCTTAGTGGAAAATCCCAAAAACACCGTCCGACCGGGAATTCAATCCACAACATATCGATCGCACTCATATTCGGCGACCTACTACGTATTTTTAGTATGGCTGTATTAGGCTGATATATAAAAAAACAGCTAAATATAAGCAAACTTACATTCAGCATCACTTATTAACCCCTAACTATTTGCAATAGCAATTGTAGTGCCGCTGACCAGATGGATGATGGATGATTCACACCTGTTTTTATCGCTCGGAAGATAATTTACTAATAAATTCCATTTTATAGATAATATAAAGCGAGATTCTAATGTTATGTAATAATCAAATACAGTCAGAAAAAAAATGGCTAGCATCGGTCTTCTTTTGTTACGTTGAAGGCTTGAAGTAGTTAATAAATAAATGCACCCAACAGCCACATACATAGTTCTGAACCCACACTAAGATACCAGTCTTGTATCGTCGGTGTCTGAAACTATGAGAGACTTTACGGTCTCACAAGCACCCAGACCCGAAAAAAAATTTGTGGATCACACAAACATTTGTCTGGGTGCGGGGATCGCACCCGCAGCCTCTCGTTTCGCAAGCTAGCCAACTTCACCACGAGACAAGTTAGATTACTCAATACATAAGGTCGGCTGGTTATTCCCCCATTAGTGCCGGGTTTCATCATCAGCCCATATACGTCCCACTGCTGGGCACGGGTCTCCTCTACAACTGAGAGGGTTTAGGCCTTAGTCCACCACGCTGGCCTAGTGCGGGTTGGTGGACTACACACCTATGAAATTCCTAAGAACTTTTAGGTGTGCAGGTTTCATCACGATGTTTTCCTTCACTGTTAAAGTACGTGATAATTCTTTGTGAATACACACATAACTTCGAAAAGTCAGAGGTGTGTGCCTGGGGTTTGAACCCGCGACCGTCGAGATTCTCGACCGCGTGCCTAAACCTCGAGGCCATCACGGCTTGCCAGGTTAAATCAATTATTCTATAAAAAAAAAATTGGGGTAACTAAAAAAAGTATGAATGGTCAATGGTACAAACCGATTTAACAAAACTTAACATTGGGAGTTGAAAAATGTGTTCTCCCACTCATTCCACCCGCAAATGTAAGTTGGTACGCACAATATTGAGTGATTTACCATGTTATTTTTATAACATGGGCTCCTTATAGGTTTTTCTGTAATCTATAAGTAGGAAACTAATTTCTGTATTTTTTCTTTAAGTTTAAGTTCAATAGTTTCGGAGACAAGGGGGATGGAATGGTTCAAATTTTGTTTTCTTGAATAACTTGGAAACTATTTATTTTAAAATTACAAAAAAATACATTCAAGATCTTCAATACAAGACCTTCCATTTGATATGTCACACGATGCCGTTTTCAATTACTATTTTTTATAATTTTCCACCTTCCCCCCAAAAATGACCTCCCATATACAGATTTCATCTATTCACGTCACACCTCTGCGTTTTGGTCACAGAAATTGATATGTGTACCAAATTTCAACTTAATCGGTCTAGTAGATTTCGAGATTGAATTGAGTGTGACGGACGGACAGACGGACACGAGTGATCCTATAAGGATTCCGTTTTTTTATTCGGACGTACGGAACCCTAAAAACATTAATTAATTTCAAAAATGATACGAGTTTATATATGAGTAGAAACGTATTACTCTACTTTTGAAGTAGTATTATTCTTCAATATAAAAAACTTTCCTAAGTCCCGCGTCGTTTGATGATCGGGTAGAATAGTGTTGAGTGTTATTTTCAGTTTGAGACCTTTACAGTAGCAACATGGAGTCTAAAAATTTGCCCGGTAAACGACAAAAGGCGCGCTTCCTAAAACGTGGTACACAATTATTGACTAAACATACGTGTAGAAATATAGCTTTGCTTATCTTATGTATACGTGCTTGTGTATATGTACGCTACAACTTAGAACTAGACAAGGCTTTTATAATAATATATTTATTATATGGTAATAAAAGTCCAATACACTATGGGCAACGTAAAGTATATTATCTAGGATTCTGAAGTGGCTAGTAAATGTTTGTGGACGCACTCCTCCTTGTTGATGAGGTGCGTGGTCTTGTTCACGAGCTGCATCAATGTGTTCAAGTTGTTCGACCACTCGTTCAGACGATCTGACGCGTCCATGTTTAGGCTGGAATAAAAATTTACAAATTATGAGGGTAGACAATGATGTGGCAATAATTGTTAATAACGCCATCTAGTGACAAGTTAGGAAACTAAAATATGTTTATTTTAAAAGAAACGGTCATTATTATATCCGTATATATTATATACGGCTATACATATTTATATATATCAGTGGCGGTACTTCCTTAGAAGCCCAAAAGCTTGCTTTATGAAATTCCGTATAATAATCTTTAAGGTTTGAATCTTTATTGAACAAAAGTAATTTTACATATAAATGAGAATATCCTGGCCCTACAATAAACAAGTATAAACTGGATATTACACAATTAACGTCTAACGCTTTGGGTTTCTAATTAAGTACCACCACTGGTATGTACATATGTACGTATGTATGTATGTATCAGTGGCGGTACTTCCATAGAAGCCCAAAAGCGTTACACGTTAATTGTGTAATGTCTAGTTTATAATTGTTTATTGTGGGCTCAGGATATTCTCATTTATATGTCAAATTGCTCATGTTAAATAAAGATTTAAAGCTTAAACGTTATTATTCGAAATTTTTTAAGGCCAGCTGGGATTTTGGGCTTCTATGGAAGTACCGCCACTGGTATGTATGTATGTATGCATGCAGTGCGTGTACCTGAAGTGCACGACGCCGGCGGGCCTGTCTATCTTGGCGCGCACGACGGCGCGCACCACGAGCTGGCTGAGCGCCTCCTCCGTCTCCGTCGCGCTCAGCCCCAGCAGCGAGCTCATGCGCTCCAGCGTGATGCGCGTGTAGTACATCGACATTATGCGGATGTTCTGCCAACACACATACATTATCTTACATTACCTTCCCCAACAATACATATACGAACATGTAAAATTATTCATTACGTACGAAATATTATTATAATATAGTATTACAAGTAACAACTCCGTTTAGACAAATATAGGGACATCCTGCAGCACAAAGGATCAATATCTTGATAATGGTTGGTGCTTAGGCCCACATTTACCAGTGAATAGTGTAACTGTAGTAGAATAGTATTACTGAAGTCACACTGTAATCAGATAGACTACACAAATGCGGTTGAGTTTTTATGTATGTATATCACCTTTTAAAATCATTTGATGCATAGGATCAATAAATCGGCCAGCATAACTTGTTACAAGTGGTATATTTATATTGTATGAGCCCCATACTCACATGCTCAACTACTCTGTTCTTGAGGTCGTTCCAGCGTTCCTGGCCCTTCTCATCCGAGGGGTCGAAGTAGGGAGTGCCGCGCAGCATCTTTTCATACATAGAGCAGAGGACATTCCATCTGATGATCTCCGGATTAATGAACATGCCCAGCAATTGCCTGTGTAACAATCATTTATTATCATTTGCATTTATTGACATACAAGTTTACACATCCCATGATACAAGATCTTCCTATCTAAGTCAGGTCGAGACTTACATATTTGTATAGGTATTAAGATTTAATTTATATTGATTTGGCACGTTCGATGAGGAAGGTCTGACTTTAAAAAGTCGAAGACTCAAAAATTGTTATGCTCCACTTTGGATGTTTTTTTTTTTTTGGTAGGGTAATTCTATGTAGCCACATAAAATCTAGAATTGTGCATGGTAAATGGCAATAGGCTTTTTCCCTAGTATGTGAGATTAAAATATATGGCATGATGTATAAGGTTTATAAATGCACTTCTGCCTAACTATTTGGGGATACAGGCATGAGTATGTCTTGAACTACTATTCTATTTTTTATATTTGTGTATGTGTGTCCGCCATCCCAAACTAAGCCAGCATGTGTCCAGACTAAGGCCTAAGCCCTCACAATTGCAGAGGACGCCCATGCCCAGCAGTGGGATGTATATGGGCTGATGATGATGATGTGTGTATGTGTTATATAAAGGTACTACTGACTTGTAGTCAGGCAGTTTGTCGAGGTCCTTGTCTTCGTTGAGCCTGTGCGTGAGGTCGGCCTGCTCGTTGCCGTAGGGCGCCAGCACGAGGAACACGACGCTGCCCACGAGGGCATCTGCGCCACCCAAGGCTCCCAGCGCGCGGAAGTGGCGGCACACGTTCAGGTACGCGCCGTTGTGCTGGTCCACCGCGATCATTATGCGGTAGTACTTCTCCTTCAACTCCTGATATCAAACATATTATTACAAATTACAATCAACTACTCAGTACCTACTTATTATACATGACTGTTCCAGAATATCACAGCATGATAATAATCTTCATCAGTTATTAAAAAAAACCTCAGCAATAATCAATTAAAATGTTATTGCTAGTTCACTGTTTATTTTATTGCAATGAAAATATCTTCGTTGGGGAGATTTCATAGATTACCTTATAATTGTAACAAGTTCGAATCACTTGAAAACAACCATTACTAATAATTTAAGGTTTTTTATTATCTTATCAATCTTAGTCCACCAAACCATACTAGGCCTGAGTGGTGGACTAAGGCCTAAACCCTCTAAGTTATAGAGGAGGCCCGTGCGCAGCAGTGGGACGTATATGGATTGATGACGATGATGACGATTGACGATTATCTTATCATTATTAAACTTTGTTTTAGTAAAACATTATAAATAAAAAGT
The DNA here is from genome assembly GCA_907164795.1 of Hemaris fuciformis. Classification (NCBI taxonomy): domain Eukaryota; kingdom Metazoa; phylum Arthropoda; class Insecta; order Lepidoptera; family Sphingidae; genus Hemaris; species Hemaris fuciformis. Next base: position 14,616,573 of record OU015440.1, read on the forward strand.
AGAACGAATTCAATTGTTAAAGATATGTAATAGCATACCTGAGTATTCTCCTCTTCAAAGAACTTAGTGTTGATTTTCTTCGATATAATATGTGTACGGATGTAATCTTTAATTGCCAGGCACAATCTCATCTGCTCCAGTATCAACTCAACCTTCTCCCTCTTGTCCATGGATCCATATGTCTCCACCTGCAGTTCTTGGATAATCTTGGCAGCCTCATTGACATCTCCTTCATCTTCCCTCATCTTGGCCAGGATGTGCGTGAGTCTGGCTCTTTCCACTTCAACATAGATTTTTCCCTCAGTTATTGTTCTCAGTGTTTCAATTAGCTTGATTTTTGTTTCTTTATCAGGGGTTTTGTCGACGTAAGTACAGCATTCTTGCACCATTTTAACCACAGCCTGCTTTAGTTGGGATCTGGAAATTCCAATAGGGATATAGATCATCACTACAGTGAAATAGAAAGTATCATTCTCCACTAGTTTACTATGGTGGAGTTGAAGACAACAAATACAGCAGAGTAATAAGTGTAATAAAAAAAAATGTCACGTTGGGGGACCGTAATAATAATTAATCTTCCAAATTAATTAATGAATGAATCATGGTCCCCCAACACAACATATATTTTTTTAGAATTATTAATGCATACTGAGGTATGGATAAGATTGAGTTTTTTTTTTATTATTTTTTACTTTTTAAAGGGTACTTTGGTTTTTGTGCTGGGGGTTTTTTTAATTTTTAATTGTTTATTTAAATGTAATTTGTGGTACCAGCGTGGTGGACTAAGGCTTAAACCCTCTCAGTTGTAGAGGAGGCCTGTGCCCAGCAGTGGGACGTATTTGGGCTGATGATGATGATGATGATGATGAATTTGTGGTACACAAATTTTTTGGTTACATCATATTTGAAGACAATGAAATTCTTTAAAAATTCTCACAGTTTGTGAAGTACACCAACCTACACTAAGCCTTTGTGGTTTAAAGCATAACTCTTCGCAAAATAGAGGAGTCTCTTACTCAACAGTAGGCCTTATGTAAGCTAATATTGATAGATATAGATGTAACCTTGTAAGAGATTTACCTTCTTTTAGACAGAAGTACAATATGATCATTAAGAGCTGACCAATTCTTGGCTTCATAACAGATTTGCACAACTGTTACCAAGATCCGAGCAGTAGATGCCATATCCGCGCCCTGCAACATAAATAATTATGCTAACAAATATGTAAATCCACAGATTAAATAGCAAGAAACAACAGCATAAAACCATAACAACATGAGTTAAGAAATTCAGCAAATTAGTTTTTAATGCAGTTAGTTGAATTAAACAAAAGAGGAAACGTTACTGTGACTACTATGGAAACATTGCATATGAGTAATTAAAAAATGAGTTAATTTCAAATTGCCCATTGTTGTCTTACATACAAATGCCCAGGTCTAATATAAATCTTAAATCCTACCTCAAAACACCTATAACAATGTGGGTATTTAAAGGATTATCTCAAACTTTTTATTAATTACCACCTACCGTTCTTGTTTGTTTTTCAAGAGCCAGGAGCTGGTCAATGGCTTCCTGGACCCTTCCCTTGGCAGCCCAAGACTTCCACATTGGAATCTTCTCATCGCATGTGGCGCTATAGTCCACCTGAAAATAATTTTGGAATAACAACAGATCCACAAAGGCCATAATAGTGTAATCAAGCTTGTGCACATTATGTCTAACGTTAATGGCAACGACTATGGACCTTACAATTGATCTTATGATGTTAATTATTACTTACTTCCATTTTCACGATCTTTCCGCTGGCATCAAGACCGCCGATGTCCCCGTTTGTAGTCATTTTGGTATACTGAAAATTATTCCAATGTATTAGAAAGCAATAAAATATTAAGTGGCAATACGAAATAAATAACAGCCCTTACTTGTTAAGTGGTATTGTATAGAATATAGATTGTTTTTTAGTGAAAACACAATAAACAGTTTTATAAATTCACAAATGCTAACTCACGGTATGTATGACATATGAATTTTTAAAGTTTGACAGATCACAGATTAAAAAGTTTTATAACTTGTTGAAATTCGTAGTACTTCGCAATTATTATTTAATATTTTAAGCTTGACAACCATATTGACAATCGTATGCTCCTCCTTTTCTTACGCGCTATAAAATAACAAACCCATGATTAAATTATTGCGTCGACAATATTTTAATGTAACAAAAATAATCTTTTTAATAAGTTTCAATTAACCGAAAATAAATAAATACTACCTTTTTTTCGTTTCTAAACCAGAAGTTTTACGTTTTTATAATAAATGAGCAATATTTTCCATTAAAATTGGAACGAATATCCAAGTAGGTACCTTATATAATAAAGCTAAATAAAAATTATAGGTACCTACATAATCAATGATAAATTTCAAATATTATTGTCCATTACTACGAAGAAATATCAGTCTCTGTTTTCTAAATACACAGATTGAAAAAAATATTTGGCTGTCTAAAAAAGCAGCAAGCCTAAACAATAAACAATCATCCTTGATGTGATACGGAACGTTACAAATTACAATATGGCCGATAAGTATGGCAAACGAGATGGCGTAGCTAGTGTTGACTGACATAAATTTACGTTTTGTATACGGTTATTTTGTTTTATGACGCAAATCTGAAAAGATTTAAGTATTTCTATGTAATATAGTTAAGTTTTATTAAGTTTAAGTGCGTGTGATACGTGTTGTGACTATTTTTGTTAGCCTAGTTTTTCTTTGTTTTATTTTTCACCAACATATGTTGGACTACTTTTATATTCGTCACAAATTACGTATACCATGCCCAATAAATATTCAGTGATGAATGAAGATATCGAATGTGAGGCTTCAGGGCCTGATTATTGTAGAGGAGTTCGAAGTCATTCAGCTCAAGGTCTTGATAGAAACTTATCTAGCCCTGGTGTGAAGATTCCCTTGCCTCCTCGTATGTGGATCACAGGTAAATATAAACACCACGATATATTTATTTGTACCGTTGTTATATGACTCGCTACACGTACAATGTTATCAGTGAAGTTCGTTATGTCGTAACGTTTATGTACACGGGGCACAAGCCTTATCGCCATTATTGTGCTTCTATTAATAAATTGTTGATATTTTGTTATAATGTTTCTGTAATAACATCGCCATTCTATATTTAATTACCATGTGTTGTATTGTGGATATTTCCTTGTACGACAAGTCAACGGTCGAATAAAATTATCAGTTGACAGTTATATTTTTGCACTTAAATACTGTAATCGAGTTCTACCATAACAGAACCTATTTATGTCACCATAAAACATATGTTTATACATAAGAACACATTTATTACCCTTGTACTGGTATCCTGTGTGTCTACGAATTTACTATGAATTTGTACCCAATGTCTAAAGAAAAAACAGAGTAGCTGACCACAAATATAATTTAAGTAAAAGAAAGTATTCTGATTGTTTGTATAATACTAATATCTTAAACCTCAATTAGACTTTCAGTGTGTGATGCAAAAAGTGTTTAGAAACTACGGCTTCTAACAAACCATTCCTGAGAACACTGACTGCACACTATGAAACAATTTCAACAATGACATGCACATTTTTAATTTCACCGAATCATCACTTTTATTGTAAACATTTTTTTTTGTTGCAAAAACATTTGATATAGCTGTATACAGAAATGTTTTTAATGACCTTCCATATTATAATTGATTTGTTTAGTCTTCATATGAATGTCTACACTAGGAATGTACATAATATGTATGGTTTTATATAATCTTGAAAAAAATATAATCATGATGATGATTTGTCATTATTATACAATGATTGTATTGTTGTTTACATAACTAAATTTTATAGAACTGTTAAATTATTACACATGTCTGAATAAAATCATAACTATGTTTTTCATGTGATTTGTAATGTTAGTTTTAAAACAAAACTTTAAACTTAACGTTAATTGCCCAATTCAATCTTGACATTGATTATTTTCAATTAGAAGAAACAGAACTTTTATTAGTTGAGAATAATAATAGTGTTATAAGGCCAAATATGTATGGTTACATAGCCTTTGAAAAACCTTTTTTGTTTGAATATGAAATGCTGTAGAAATTGGATACAAACAAAATTTCACCAAAATTACTTCTGATAGCTAAACTTTGGTATTTGTGTATACACAGGGTTTATTATTTCATAATGAATAATCATTGAGTGACTAATAGCTTTTTATATGTACCTATTTATCATATTTTTTTAATCATCATAAAGTGGTAATTATAATGAGTGATTGTAAGTGTTTTTAGATGGAACAGAATAATTATCATTAATCATTTTGTTAAAAATTTTGAATATTCCAGTTTCATAATAATATATGTTCTATTCATAAAACGGTTTCAGCTCCATTGTTCAGTAAGGAATAAAAAAAAATATCTTTGGGTGAAAGGCTACTATTTAACATACTCTCCATTCAAATTGATATATGTGCCCCTAATCCACATTATATAAGTACTCATGATAACATTTAGGTCAACAAAAAATAACATAGTGGTTAATATTATGAAAGATAAACTACTTGTATATAAAAAAATTGTATGTATCTATAAATTAATAAAATAGCTTGCTATTGTAAAAATGTATATAGTCAATATAAATTTTACACAGATTGTGACAGTATTATGTATAAATATTAAACAGAATACTCCAACGAAAAATATGTTAACAATGCAACACATTGTTTACTCATGCAGAGGTTTCTCTTTACATTACTTTGTTATTGTGTCACTTTCACATCAAATTATGCAATGTTTTTGCCACAACACTCCATTTGCAGAAATGACTTGTCATCTATTATTTTGTTTTTAGCAATGTAATCAAACAAACATTTGCTTTGGACACTTAAAACAACATACTGAAAACCTGTAGGTAGTTTCCATTACACTAATTTACACACAAAATCAAGAGATTGATTGTTTTATTCACAAACAGATCTATTAGATAATCAATTAGAAATTTTGATTCATTATGGGTTTCCCTGGAAAACAGCAATAAAGTGTCGCCCTTTACACATCAGTCACCTTAGCAGCCTGTCAGAAATTGTTTGTAAATTAAAGAATAAATTGCCTAAAAATAACATACATAAAAAAAAACAAATCAGACTAAGTTATTAGGATTTAACATTAAAAAAAGGTTATTCAACTGTATAAAAGCAATATGATAATGTTATTTCAATAAAAAATAATCAATCTCAAAAACTGACTAAGTAATCTACATTTATATTAAAAGTTATGTGCTAACTAAAGTTTCTATGACAACAGATGCAGAGGTTGATTCTTCTGATGAACATGATAGTGATGATGGCATGGTGCCTGTTGAGAGGCCAAGGGTGAGGTCCCGCTTCAGACAACACAAGCAGAGATCTACCAGTGTGCCTATAGGCATCTTTTGGGACATTGAGAATTGTCAGGTAATTCAATACTCATAACCGTCTAGTTTTGTTTATGTCAGATTTTATATAACATACCACATTGTTGGTGTAATTATATAAGAAATTGTGGTTTAGAGTGGTAGGAATAGATAATTATTGTATATTGTGTCGTGGAATCATTTAAATTTCTATTTTTATGTACAAATGTAATCATTCTCGAGAACCATTCAAACAGTGTTATACTAAGTTTTAGTGTTTACCATATGTTTAAAATATATAAGCTACAGTAAGCTCTGTGGCATATGCAATAAAAATTGTTAGACCACCAAGATTGACACTGCAAGAATATCATAAAAAAACTCTTAAAAATATTATAAATTATCACTCCCAAGAAATGGTACATGAAATGATAGTGATGAACTACATACATACTATAAATTAACATGAATGTGCCTCGTTTTAGTAAAATTTATCAATTCAATTCAGGATAGGATTAGATATGTATGTACGCATTAAAAATGCCAGGGATAATATTATTAATATGTTTATTTAAGCTATTATAAATAAGGAAATAGTAAAATTGGAAAAAAAAGTCTCATGGTGGCTATTAGTTTTGAATTGGTCAATCAGAACTGTATATTATTATGAGATGTATTATAACATTTTTAAAATAGATATGATAGTAACTGAGCGATTGTTATCTTGCGACATGCATTCACGTGTTTCATTCGATGCGTTTTTTAATGATTGTTTAACTTATCAATTAGTGTAAAAAGTTCAACACAGCCCATCGGCTAAATCAACATTTAGGCCACTTAAAACTAAAAATAAGCAAGTAAAGTACATATTTCATATCAAGTTATATAAAGTGATACACATACACATAGATATATAAAAAGATTAAGAAGTCAGTAAATAATATAACAATAACTGGTTAATAGTTAATGATATCGCAAACAACATAACAGTAATTGAAGGGTAGGAAAAACAACCATGATTTTTTGTTATCCCGTCGTATATTAATGTCGCCCAAAAAGGTTTTAATAGTCAAAATCGCCATCGGTGACCTGACAATGATTTTAGAAATACCCATCATCCTTTTGGCCTGTTCCTAATTCTATTTGTGGTTGGCGTAGTATGTTTTATACTTCCAAACATGCCTATCAGCCGTCATGTCTTCATTTACTCCTTTTTCTTTCATATCTTCTCTCACGCTCTCCATCCATCGCTTCTTTGACATTCCTCTGCTTGTCCATCCTTCAACTTTCATTACTTTTTTACCTACAAACTCTTGTCTCTTCTCATAATATACCACAACAGACAATTTCCTTTCAGCTTATCTATCACATCTCTATTTATAATTTCATCATCATCAGCCCATAAATGTCCCACTGCTAGGCAAGGACATCCTCTATAATTGAGAAGGTTTTAAGCCTTAGTCCTCCACGCTGGTCTAGTGCGAGTTCCCGGACTACACACCTAAGATATTCCTAAGAACTTTTAGGTGTGCAGGTTTCATCACGATGTTTTCCTTCACCGTTAAAGTACATGATAATTAATTGTGAATACACAAATAACTCCGAAAAATTAGAAGTGTGTGCCTGGGGTTTGAACTCCATTCTCAACCGTGCGCCTAAACCCCGAGGCCATCGCTACTTGTTATATTTAAAATTTAAACAGCTTTTATACCCTAAATGGAATTGGCGTAAACCGGTTCATATTTCCGCAGGTGCCCCGCTATTGTTCAGCTCTAGATGTGGTGACCGCCATCCGCAACAAGTTCCTCCCGGGACGGAGGGAGGCTGAGTTCGTGGTGGTGTGTGACGTGCGCAAGGAATCCCCGGGGAGGCTGCAGGAACTTAATGACGCGCAGGTGAGTTTACTGGTATAAAGCAGTAGCAATACTTAACCTTCATTGTGTAATGTCGAGTTTATAATTGTTTATTGTAGGGTCAGGATATTCTTATTTATATGTCAAATAGCTTTTGTTAAATAAAGATTATTATTCGGAATTTTGTTAGGCAAGTTGGGCTTTTGGGCTTCTAGGGAAGTACTGCCACTGGCATATAGGTATGACGAAGTGCGGTCACCTGGTGGTAAATAGGGTGCTTTACATATTGAGTAGCGAAATGTATATTTAGCGGTCCTGTGCAGATGATAAAGTGTAGTAAGGCGTCCATGTAAAGAAGATATAGGCTTTTTCAAAGCTAGTCTTATTAAATTAAATTTGTCGGTGGGCCGGTTTCACTTAAAATGGCCGGATTAACTTCGTAGCATTTGCTACGGGTCTCGCGCTAAATTTGACCTCATTTATATGTCAAATTGCCTTTGTTAAATAAAGATTTTACCCTTAAAGATTTATTATTCGGGATTTTTGGGCTTTTGGGCTTCTATGGAAGTACCGCCACCGCCAAAAGGCCCCTATGGTTTCAGTTCACATACCATTTTACCAATTGTCTTCTTGAAACAGGTCAATTTGATTCACGTGTGTGGCACGCAAAAGAACGCAGCTGATGAGAAACTGAGGCAGTGTATGCGAAGGTTCGGGGAGCTGCACTCGACGCCCGCCGCCCTCCTCCTCATATCGGGGGACATCAACTTTGCCGCCGACCTCTCCGACTTTCGACATAGGTAAGAGAACTGTTTATATACAATAATTTTCAAAATATCTATAAATTGTTTAAAAAACGTACCTTTTCTTTCAAGACTATGAAATTTTCCCGAAGGGCCAGGCAGAGTCGAATTTCTGCACTCATATCCCGCCAATTGTGTTTTCGACGACGAAACATCGTCGGGCGAGCCTACTGCCGTTTTTCGGGCACAAATCCACACTCCGTGCTGCCACTGAGAATCATGTAACGGCAAAACCCGATAACACTGCCCGACCCAGGAATCGAACCCAGGACCTCTAGATCGCACAACACTAGTACCGTGAGACCACGAGACAGTCCTTGTAACTTCATATTAATCATCATCAGCCCAAATACGTCCCACTGCTGGGCACGGGTCTCCTCTACAACTGAGAGGGTTTAGGCCTTAGTCCACCACGCTGGCCTAGTGCGGGCTGGCGGACTACACACCTAAGAAATTCCTAAGAACTTTTAGGTGTGCAGGTTTTATCACGATGTTTTCCTTCACCGTTAAAGCAAGTGATAATTCATTGTGAATACACACATAACTTCGAAAAGTCAGAGGTGTGTGCCTGGGGTTTGAACCTGCGACCGCCGAAATTCTCGACCGCGCGCCTAAATCTCGAGGACATCACTGCTTGATTGACTAACAATATTTAATTTGTTATAATTATTTTCTTGTAGGCTGATAGATACTATATGTGTCATTTAAAAATTGAATAATAGATAAAAATAAAAAACAAAAATTACTACTTTTGTATAAAAAAAAAAATTTGTCTATCAGGAAAAATATGGAAGTAATATTGGTGCACAAGCCAAGGACGACTTCGGCCTTGATGGCATGTGCCACGTCGCACTACTGTTACTATGAACTCACAGCCAACTTGCCGAGGATAATAAAGGTATGGTGAATCATTACTTAAATCTATATAGCAAAACGCATATCAAATACAATATTAACACGATTTTATTATAAGTATGTATGTATGTAACGGAAACTTTGAACATTATTTTGACCCACTTTAAAATGTAGGATTAACTTGAAAGGCATACTTATCAAGGACCGACGACAATTTAATATTTAAAAAAAACTAAAAAACGCTTTTATAGAAAATTTAACTAAAAATGAAAAATAAATAATAGTCTTAAAAAACAAAAAAACACGCTTTCATATAAAATCCAACTAAAAATATGAATTAGTTAGTGAATTAAGAATAGTGTAAATAAGTAAAAAAAGCGTGGTGTCAATAGTTCTTGTTCATATAGCCTTGACGATTGAATCATATGTGCTACTACGTTTAAACACTTTTCAAACTCTTTTTAAGCAAAAGTTTGCAACTACTTATTTAAAATGATGTAATAATGTTTTCAATTTACGCTACTATTAACTAGAAAATTAGTATTTTATAAGAATTTCATCCGTGATTTCAAGGGTTAGTGTATCCTGCTAGAAAATTCCAGTACTGTGTAATTGTTTCAGCCCATATACGTTCTATAAGCACGTGTCGATGGTGTAACTCAACTCGCAGAAATCCACGTTGAGTATCATGTAACAGAACGTCAGCATATTATCTTTTATCGAGTTACTTTGTGTTGATAGTAACCTGCTAAAACTAATAACATTGTCCAACTTGGTACCTCTCAATCGCTTAACGTACTAGGCAAAAATATTGACTGGAAGGGCAGCTTGCCTCCAGTTAATCTATACTAATATTATGAAGCTGACGAGTTTGTACTGCTATAATTCGGAAATGTTAACCCCTGTAGGAATATTGTAAACCATTTCTTGATTAAAAAAGAGCAGCACTATATAACTAAATCAAAAATATATTTGAAATGTTATAGATTCAATAAATATTATTTAATTCCATTTCCCTTGGTTAAAACAATGTATTGTGTTGAATAGTCCATAGAGGAAGGTTCTATAACATCGCGTTATGACACAGCAACCAAAAATACGTGTAAAACTGCGGGCTCAGCTAGTAAATAGCTAGCTAAGTCTTGCTTTATTTTTTTATGTGTTCCCCTATACTTTGCTTTCTTACATTCCATCCAAAGGTTGTCTGAAAGAGATCGCACTCAGCGATAACACCGCCCATTGTTCCACTCAATGTAAATTGTTGTATGTGGGTATCAATAAAGTGTAGTCTATGTATGTAAATAAATAAGTAGAGCATGTACACGCAGAGCGAGCGGCAGTCTCAGAGCTCGGAGACGGAGAGCAGCCCGTCGTGCGAGTTGGAGGTGAACAACTTGCCGCCGGAGCACCCGGTGGAGCGCGTGGCGCGCCGCCTGCGCCGCCTGGCGGACAACTGCGGCGGCAAGGTGCTGCGGGTCAACGCCGACACCGCGCTGCTGCGCTTCCCCACCCCCGACCACGCCTCCAGGTACGCACGCACCAACACGTACACTCACGCAGTGTTGCCAACTGTCAAGCTTTCCACTAAACTCAAACTAAAACTCCCCAACTGTGACACAAGTATATCATTTTCAATATAATGAAACATAGATTAGTTATTAAGTGATTTTAGTGTTTAGCATGGAGAGTTGTGCAATTTAAAAAAACAATCAATTAAAATTTTCATACCTAAAAATATGCACAAAAAATTCTTTGTCCAAAAAAACCTCCATGTATAGATATTTTCACCCTTTTAGGGGAAACACCCCAAGTTGGCATCACTGCTGGCGCACTTACCCAATACAAACTGGTTAACAACTTCAAAACCCAATAAACCAAACCGAGAAACTAATACTACAATCGCAAGGAGAAATTTTTATATAGAATCTCGAATCCTCTCCTTTCGGCCGATACAGAATGTCATACTTGACAGTAATTAAAATTATTCTTGTACTCATACACAGCAAAACAAACAATCAATTATTTCAGTACTCATTTAACCACATCATTACTCAAAATATTGAAAAAATAACGGTGGGTCGCAACTCCCTTAGGGCGCAATTTTGAATATCGCGATCAACCCACAGGGATACACTTTTCCAAGATTAAAAGTAGCCTATGTTATGTTATAAGGTCCCATTAATGTCCATACCAAAAATAATTTAAATTGGTTCTTGAGCTTATTCGTTACAAACATACAAACAAATTCCTCTTTATAATATTAGTATGGGTTAATGTACAGAAACCAAAAAACAAAATCGTTGATCATTAATAATATTGGATTTATCGAACTGAAAAATTAGCAGTTGTAATCCAAGGAACATAAATAACTAATAGAATTTTTGCCACAATGGCGAATTTAACCTAGACCTTGAACATATACCTAAATCGCATACGAAGATGTCAATAACGCAAAATAAAACTGTTTCAACTATTTATTTCCAACGAAAACAATTGATAAAACCTACTGAATTATAAAATTTTCGATGAAACTTTTTCTTTTACAATAATTATTAAATATCCCATTTGATATAAAACATAATTTAAAGAGTAATTTATAAAGTGTCGTTACATAATTTGAAATGCAATAACAAAACGTTTCATTAACGACACAATATCGTTCAAATATTGGACAAGTACCCCCATTTTATTAATATCATGCAACGTTCGTCAGTTGGAATTCAAAATGCCCATTGCATCGCCAGACACGAGCGGAATCACTGTGATAATAGATTTTAGTTTGTAACTTTTAAAAAGTAACCGATTATTTTCACATAATTTGTGTATGTGTTTTTATATTATTAATGGTTTTCTTAAGCGTGATTACTTGAATAATGCTTTTAACCGGGTAAGATCATTTTTATATACTTTTAAAGCTGTGTTAATTATATCCTAAGATTCGCGATATAAGATTGTAAAAAATTCTTATGTTATTAATATTAAGCCTTAGAACCTTAGTTTTCGCGAAGTAAATTTATTTCTTGGTGACCTTATTTTCTCTCGGGTGTATTTCAACGCATTTTCTTGGTAGTATATTATGTCTTGTATAAGTTTAATAAAATGTTTAGTGTTGCCCTTTCACAGCAGTATATTATGTATCTTCAATGAGATGAACTTATGGTGAATTATTATTAGTTTCTTAAACTAAATGTCCGTTGGGTACAATATGTTGAAGACAAATTTAATATAGAACTGCTTTCGTCGAGATATTGTGATACCATTTTTTGTGCGAAAATAATGATTTTATTTTCGCACATAAAATGGCTTAGCTTGCGTGAAAGGTTTTTTGTAATACTAGTCTTATTTCATTATTTGCTTGGCGTTAATCTGTTTAACAATAATTGCTTATGAAACTTTATTATGTACGTTGTATTGAGGGGTGAAATTTAAATATTCTTAACCTCATAATGAGAGGAGATATCTGCGACTATCTCTAATAGTACTGGGATGATGAAGATCTAAAAATTATGGATCTAATGTATACATAAGTAACATCGTTACGTAATAATTAACGGTTTTATACTATTGGAGTCATTTGCAATTTGAATTATGTCGTTAACGGACATCGAAAAAACTGTCTGATAAGATTTTCCCGATTTCAAAATGTTTTAAATTGTTATCATAGCTATTCAATTTTGAAAAGATTAAAAAATGTAATTAAACTCGTGCTACGTTAAAAATAAATATAATTTAAAAATTAATGTATTTTTTTTAGTATTTTGAAATTTTATTTTATCTTACACCCATTTAGGCCATTGTTACGTTATAGCAAACAGACAGTTTAAGATTAATCTTTTTTAGATATTAAATGCTATGTAATTGCTAAGCCTAGGATTCGAACCAGATATCTTCTATATTAGTTGGACTTGCAATCGGGATACTAGAATTTACTACCCTCGAAATTCATGAAGTCAACTTACTGGCAGTTAGATTTCCTCCACATAATTTTTCTCGCCAAAGCTTACGTTGTGCGTGCATCTTATAGATTTAATCTCTCGGCCACCGTTAGAAAAATCAAATCTGACTGATCTGATAAAGCTATGCTACTTTCTTATTGAGAATATTTTTTATTCCATTGAACTTATTGCCTGCCTCGTGGTCTCGCGGTACAAGTATGTGCCGTGCGATCTAGAGGTCCTGGGTTCGATTCCCGGGTCGGGCAAAGTGTTATTGGATTTTTCCATTAGGAAATTCTCAGTAACAGCACGGAGTCTGGAAATGTGCCCGAAAAACGGCAATAGGCTCGCCCCCTATTACGTGGGACTGATACATACTTGGCGAAATGTGGGTGCAGAAATACACCTCTACCTACCCCTTCGGGGAATACAGGCGTCAGTTTATGTATGTATGTATGTTGAACTTATTCGTCTCAGCGGGACATTCGATCTGGCATTAAACCTATATCTGTTATTAGCAATCCGATTTGTAACACTATGACCTTGAAGTTACGCTCCGTCGATGTAGTTACGTAGAACTTGTTATTGAGTGATAATGACAATCGGCGTAATGTTTTTAGACGTATCTAACGGCAAGTGTCGAGACTGTAATTGTCACCGTAGTAGTGCTGACCTGTAGTAAGTAGGGAGAAAATATAATACAATATGAATACGCCTTGCAGTCGCAAGTTTTGACCAACTAGTCCACAGGTCTAAGACCTAAAGAACACCCAGTCCTAAATAAATATTTATGTATCACACATATCTTTTTTTTGTTGTAGCGTCATCGTAAGATAATGAAATACTTATTAAAATACAAGATTAGTTTGGGTCAATGAACTTTCGCCATATTATGAGTCAGCTGAGAGACACATTGAATCAGCTGTTATCATAACTACCGACATTTCTACCATAGTCCGGCCGATTGTTTGTATTGTATACAGTAGTGTCGTGTAGTAGTAGTTTAGTGTTGAAGGTCATCTACAATAATTGTTTTAAAAGTGTTTGAAATATTTAGTAATTAAAAATCTCAGAAATAGAACAAAAAGATAGGGGGTGAGTATTTAAAGTAGCGGTGGGCGATTATGAGATATACTAATGGAATCATTCGATTATGAAGATATCTCGAGATATCTCGATTATGAGAATTAGTAATTACTAAATTAATTTTAGTAATCGTATAGTGTCTCGATTATAAATATTACTAATTAGTAATTACTAATGAAATCATTCGATTACGAACATGTCTCGAGTAAGTAAATGTGTAAAAAAAAAAAAACAAGAGCCACTCTGGAGCCTGGAGTTGGGGAATTAAATTTCTAAAAAAAAAACGACCCACTTCAGTCCCGACGAGATTAGTAGTTCAAATTAGTAACGTCATTCGATTATGAAAACAAATTAGTTACTAATTTCATAATCGATTATCAACATTAGTATTAGTAGTATCATTCGATTATCAAAATCATTCATAATCGCCCACCTCTAATTTAAGTTATTGTATTACTAATAATTAATTTTTATGCGAAAGTTAGTCGACTGCGTTGTTGGTTCCGTGACATAAGTAAATATGCGACGTGCCATCTAAGGGTCTGGGGTTCCAGTCCCGGGCTGAAAAAACTTTTATTGAGATTTTTCATTAGGAAATTACCAGTAGAATCTTGAAGTCTGGAGGTTTAATCGTTAAACGGCAGATCCATACCCAGATGTGGGACGTACATGGGCTGATATAGATGGATAAATGATGAGAAATAACGGCACTTTTTGTTGTGCTATTACAGAATGTTTAGTTACAACGATAAATTAATAAAAACCAAGCAGTATCCTTTGATTAAGGTTTGATTTGGCTTAAGTCGTGATGGTCTCGAGGTTTAGGCACGCGATCTAGGATCTCAAGGGTCGCGGGTTCAAACCCCAGGCACACACCTCTGACTTTTAGAAGTTATGTGTGTATTCACAATGAGTTATCACTTACTTTAACGGTGAAGGAAAACATCGCGATGAAACCTACACACCAAAAATTTAGGTGTGTAGTCCGCCAACCCGCACTAGGCCAGCGTGGTGGACTAAGGCCTAATCACTCAGTTGTACAGGAGGTCCGTGCTCAGCAATGGGACGTATATGGGCTGATGATAATGATGATGATCCTTTTATTTAAATAGGATTTCAGATCAGTGGTTTTAAACAACTTGTCTTAGTTGAAATTGGACTGGTAGTGTATATCACTTAAAAGTTCTTTGGAATTTCTTAGGTGTGTAGTCAGCAAATGCTCAGTTGCAGTGGGACTATATAGGGTGATATTGATTAGTTTATACTTGAAATTTTGTTTCAAATCGATGGTGGATTGGGCGCGCGGTTTCGCTAGTCTCTGCAGTCGGGGGTTCAAACCCCACTCACACCTCTTACTTTTCTAAAGTTGTATCTGTAATCACAATGAATTACATGTATCACTAAATTTGACGGTGAAAGAAAATATCATGAGTAAACTTGCACACCTGAAAGTTCAGAATTTCTGAGATGTGTAGTCCGACCTCACTTTATTTTTGAAGTGAAGACTTCTTTAGCATCGTTGTGATTTGAAAGTCGATGTCGAAAAAGCAACAGTAAAAAGAGACAGACACATTTTAGTAAAGTTTTACCGTTAATATATTTGGCCACAATATAATATTGTAAAGAAAGCAGCCATAAAAATATTTCTATCTTGAAGCCAATTTTTTTTAAGGTTTCAGTTCTACCACGTGTGAATTGCACACATGTTTTTTTTGTTTACCTTTCAGTTGTATAGGAACTCCTTCAGCTGATTAGTGAATGTTGTTTCAGGGCGTTGAAACGTATGGAAGGCGAGGATGTGTTCGGGTTCAAGATAAGCACCCGGTTCCCGCACTCGGCGCTGCAGCCCGCGTACTCGAGCGATGAGGGCTACGGCACTGCCACCGCACCCCCCGCGCTCCCCCCGCGCGCAGCCTACGCGCCTGCGTACACGCCCACGTACACGCACGCAGCGCAACAGGTAAACACTATCTGAAAATACTCGCAATTTCTTTCACGTCTTAACTTTCTATATTCAAAAGTTTATGGACTATAATGGGCTGATAATGAATGAATGAATGTATTTTTAAAAAAATCCTTTTTTTATTTTTATTTGGGTGAAGGATAAATAAATTCAGCGCTAATATATAAATAGTTCAAGTTTTTAGTATAAAATTAAAAAAATATATGCTTGTTTATTTAGGTCACTAATTATGATTCGGTATCGTAAACACCCCGAACTAGAAGAAATAATTTTAACGATATATTTTTTTCATTCTGGTGTCGATCCAACTTGACAAATGTATTAGTATTTTTAATGTGGTATTATTTATCGTATTTGCTACATGTCGATGTGATGTTTGTAGCAGATGTGTTCGGCGCCTGCGTCGGCGGGTGGGTGCGTGCCTGCGGGTGACGTGTGCGGTGCGGGGGGTGTGGGCGGGGCGCGGGCGAGCGCGGAGTGGGCGCTGGCGCTGCAGCAGGCGCCCACCCGGGACTTCTGCATGCCGCCCGCGCACAAACCGCGCAAGATACGCGGCACGCACGGTACACAACATTTTATACATTACCTCACGCCTATATTCCCCGACAGGGTAGGCAGTGGTGCAATTCGACAGGTATGTATCAGTCCCATGTAATCCGCCGTTTTTTGGGCACATTTCCAGACTCCGTTGCTGCTATTGAGATAAGCCGTGATGGCCTCGAGGTTTAAGCACGCGGTCGACGACTGTCGAGAACCTCGACGGTCGCGGGTTCAAACCTCTGACTTTTCAAAGTTATGTGTGACGAAGTAAAACATCGTGAAAAAACTTGCACAACTAAAAGTTCTTAGGAATTTGTTAGGTGTGTAGTCCGTCAACCCGCACTAGTCCAGCGTGGTGTACTAAGGCCTAAACCCTCAGTTGTAGGGGAGGTCTGTGCCCAGCAGTGATGTTGTGGAAGGGTGGGCATGATGGGGACCTTAAGGTTTGAGATGCATTAAAACATAATGACTCTTACATTAATAATCTTTAGGAATTAGATTAGATTCAGATACTTATGCCAGAAGAAGTAAAAAATAATAATTTCGTCAAAACGTTACACACAGAATGGAAGGTATAAGGAAGAGTACAGTGTAACAGATGATGTCGGTGACAGGTTCAGTGGGCGTGGAGCGGTCGGCGCGTTCGTCGAGCAACAGCGGCGACGAGGGGCGCGAGAGCCGCGCGCGCTCGTCGCTGGCGCGCGCCGCGTCGCCGTGGAACTCGTCGGCCAGCGCGAGCGAGCACAGCGACGCCGACGCCGACGCCGCCGAGCTCACCGTCGCCAACCTGCCGCCCTACGACCCCAGCGTGCTCAAGGCCAGTGCTCGTCTGCTATAAATCATTTAGCTTTATTTTATTTATTTATTTTATTTTATTTGGAAAACAAACAGTCACTTAAAAATATAGTTATATTGTTACATAATTTGCTTAAGGACTAATAAAATGTTTTCGCATATATATATCTAAAACACGACTTGCATGAAATCTTAACCTAAATTAAATATAACACAAGTAAAAAACAAATAAAAAGAACAAGAGGATAAAAAATAATAATAAATAAATAAAAAAACAATAGCATTTGAGCATAAGTGAATTAGACAACCGATTTGAACCAGTGCTTTAAAAGTATTCTTTTAATATCAGATGTATTAAAGAGGTCAATATCGAGAACGTCAGCCAGTTCATTGAACAAGTTAGCTGTTCTCAAGAAGAAAGAGTGTCGCCTGTATTTTGTGGCACTAGAGGGAAACTTACTAGTATACAAATGTTTCAATTAACCTACTAACGATAAAAAATTGAACAAGTTTTTATATGTTATTTTACCAATTCATAGTAACAATTCCTATCCAATGTTAGTTACACACATCCTGAATTATAAATTCTCTTCCACAGAAGATGTTAACGGATTTGTTCACGCAATACGTCCCAGTGACTTGCGTATCAGTGTGGAGCGGCGGCGAAGGCCCCCTGGCCAGCATTCTCCTGCGCTCGGAGTGGGACGCGCGGCTGGCGATCGCGCGCGTCCACAAGCGGCGATTGGACACCCAGTGGACGGGTCGCAGGCTCGAACTGTCCCTCGGGAGACCCTCTCCCGCACCCAACCTAGATGTACTCCGAGCCAGGCTCCGAGCCATCCTTCTGGATCAACACAACCACACGCTCCCACTCTTACGCCTGCGCGATGCGTACGCAAGCCGCCACTGCTGCGCGCTCACCGCCTCCGACATCGCCAAGGTCAAGGACACGGTGGTCATACACGAGGGCTTTGGGAAAATGGTGGAGCTGATCGACTTAGCCCCGGTCAGCAGCGCCGAGATGGAAGAGGCGCCGTGGAAGTGCCACATCCACGCGGCCATGAACACCGGGCCAGAAGACGGCAGCCGCATCCTCCTGCCAGTGTACATGGAGATTGCAGCTCTAGAGAAGAATGTTCGTATACTCCTGGATAATCACGGAGGGGTGGTGCCGCTGCTGAGCTTCGTGGAGTGTTACGAGGCGACGTTCGCGCCGCTCGTGCCGGACCCGCGCCGCGGCGTGGCGCTCGAGCTGCTGCTGAGGAGCTGCGCCGCCTTCGACGTGAGGGACACGCCCTCCAGGCACCTCGCCTGGCGCTCCTCCGCCGAGCCGTCGCTCGACCACACCGCCAGCTTCAGTTAGTATACTTTACGGATGCTTCAACTTTCGTCTTGAACATGCTTTTTACTATGGACAATGTTTATTAAATCACACATTTTATTCCAGGTGATTGCTCCCGGTCTAGTGGCGAGCGCGAGCGGCCCCGCACCGCGCCCGCATTGGAGCCCATGCTGACGTTGTTCGAACGAGAGCTCGTTGATTTGTTGCGTACTGCGCCGCGCTGCTCCATACCGTTCAGCAAGTCAGTTTGCAATTACGTTACGTGGTTAATCATATTTTTCTAATCTTTAATTACAATAGTTCACATAATTTTTTTTTTGTGACAGGTTGATACCTGCATTCCACCATCACTTCGGTCGACAGTGTCGCGTTGCAGATTACGGTTTCACAAAGCTGCCGGACCTATTGACGGCTCTCAGCAATACTATTGTGGTGAATATAACTTAGATCCTTTAAATACAAGTTAATATCTGGAAGTGCCCATTTAATGTAACATCAGGGCGTGGGCGCGCAGGTGCTGGGCTCGGGGTCGTCGCGCGTGATCACCCTGTCGGCGGCGGCGCAGGCGCGGCGCTGGACGTCGGACGTGGTGAAGATGCTGAAGGCGTCGCCGCGGCGCGCGCTGGCGCCGGCGGACGTGCCCGCCGCGTACCACAGCGTGTTCGGGCGCGCGTTCTCCGCGGCCGACTACGGCGTGTGCACGGCGCGCGAGCTGGCGGCGCGCGCGGCCGGCCCCGGCGTGGTGCTGGCGCCCGACGGCAGCCTGTGCCTGCCGCGCCGCACGCCCACGCCCGAGGAGCGCGCGCGCACCGTGCACTTCGCGGCGCAGGCCAAGCAGCTGCTGTGCCTCACGCCCAACCTGCGCATGGAGTTCTCGCAGTTCGTGCCGGCCTACCACGCGCACTTCGGCCGGCAGCTGCGCGTGGCGCACTACGGCTGCGTGAAGCTGGCCGAGCTGCTGGACCTGGTGCCCGAGACCGTGGCCGTGCTGGCCGAGCCGGGCGGCGCGCGCTCCGTGCGCCTCGCGCCGCGCGCCGCCCGCGCCGTGCTGGCGCAGCGCATGCGCGCGCTCGGGCCCGCGCCGCTGCTCGCGCTGCCCGCGCTCTACGCCGCGCCCTTCGGAGCAGCACCGCAGGTTTCTTACTACACGCTTATTAACCGTCTCAATTCCGTCTATATCGCTATATGCTTCATATTTTTCTTCCGATAATCAGTTTCTATTTACTTTCGAAAATGTTATCCATATATGTTATCCATTTTAATTCATCGTTCATTTTCTAATGATGGAAATTGTTATTTTACAACATGAAATGCCTCCCTACAGCCCGACATGATGGAAGTGGAGACTCTGGAGGAGCTGGTGTTCGCGTGCGGCGGGTGCGTGGAGGGCGGCATGGCGCTCCCGGCCGGCAGCGCGCCGCACTGGGCCAGCGCGCTGCTGGCGGCGTGCGCGGCGCTGGCCGGCGACCGCAGCGTGGCGCGCGGCTCGTCGCCGGAGTACTTCGCGGCGGCGTGTCGGCGCCTCGGCGCGGCGGCGGCCCCGCGCGCGCTGTGCGCGGCCGGCGTGCTGGCGCCGTGCAGCGGGACTCCGGCGGGGGGCGCGGGTGGCGCGGGGGGAGCGGCGCGCCTGCGTCTGTCGGCGGCGTGGCGCGCGGTGTGGCGCGTGGCGCAACTGCTGGCAGAGCGCGGCGCGCCCATGTCGGCCGCCGAAATACTGCACGAGTACACGCAGCGGTACGAGCCCAGCCTGCCCTGGCCAGAATATGGTAAGTACCAAGGAAAACACTTCAAACTTTCAATCCGGTGAAAATGTCTCAAAATATAAATGATGAAATTTTAGTAACATTTTTATTATATTTAGTTATGTTGGCATCACGCTTATGTTGTGTGTGTGCGCATTAAAAAAATTTTTTTACTCATATTTTATATTATTTTGATATTAGGATAACTTCATTGTAACACATAAAAAAACATGTGTCAACATACAAGTAATTTTCTCGACAGCAATAATTGTTATTTATTGCCCCTGCAGGTCCGGAAGGCGTGTCGGAGTTCCTGCGCTCGTACAGCGAGATCTTCAGCTGCGCGGGCGGCGGCTGGTCGCTGTGCTGCGGCGTGGAGCTGCCCACGCGCCGCGACGCGCCGCCAGAGGTCGACTACTCCGTGTACGACACGCCTCCAGGACAGAAGGTAGCTTTCCATCACTTCAGCCTGTCGGCGCCCACTGCTGAACGCAGACCTCCTAGCAAGCTCCTCATCCATCCGTTACCCGCCACCTTTCTCAAGTCGTCGGACCATCGTGCTGCTGCACACCACGTTTTCCTAAACGCGGTCTCCACTCTAACACTTGTCTGCTCCATCGGCCGTCTGACCGTTGGCAGACATGGCCGGCCCACTTCCACTTTAGCGTGCTAATGGGAGTCATTGACCTTTCCATATGATTTTTCTTTATTATAGTAAAAATAGGGCACCCCATGATAGTGACTACCATCACTCAATACTATACTGTTGCGATACTTCCTCACAAACATGCCTATGAAAATTAATATCATAGAACAAAAAGAAGTCAAACTATTCTACAGCTTTATGGAAGAAAAAAATAACATTCTCTTACATGATATACTACTACACACATACAAAGAATCTCTATTAACTATGGTTGGTTATGCTTTTCTCCACCGAATTGATTTTAGTTGTCTGATGGACTGAACTCCTGAGAATGGAATATTTTCTGTTGATGCAAATAATTAATCGAAGTTTTTTTTCAGGGTTCCCGAGTGTTTGAATCTCCCAAAATTAATTTGTGGGCCTCTCCTCCTGCCAGTGCTTTGCCAGCCCCGACTGCGCTGCTCACTCAAGAAAAACGTAAGTTATTTGCTGACGTAACTTAATTAATATAAACGTCGAATATCCTCTGAAAATTTAAGTTAATTAAATAATACCCCTTCTGCTACCGAAATTTTATTTATTTATTTACGCGTCAAGTACAAACTATAAAGGGGAAATTATTGTTTAAAGCATAATATACTAGTCAGCTTTAGAACCATGCAAAGATAACTGAATAGATCCATAAAAAGTTGTGACGCCATGTTTGAAAAAAAGAAACGCCAGGGATCAACGATTGCGCTTTCTGATGCTGTTGATTCACAAATTTGTTACTTGTATTGCAGGTCGCACCCGCCTGGCGGCGCAGTTCGACGCGTCGTAACGCGAGCAACCGATCCCACCGGAGTTGCGAACAAACATGCATTCCTATACATTATACTTGGCGAGGTATATATCGCACGTGTTCCCAAGCCGACCGAAGCTAAACTTGTATCGCAGGGTCGCAACGAATTTTAACTATTTTAGATTATTATTGTAAGTGTCCTAATAATTGTGATTTCTGTAACAATAATGTTTTAGATCGTGTATATTTTTGTGCGTTTATTTAGATTAAGAATAATGTGGAGCATTCGCAAAATGTTATCGAGTCGTTTATTTACACACAGTTGGTACTGTAGCTGCTAGTTAGAGATAGGCGTGGTATGTTCAATTCTCATCGGATTATATAACGAGCGTGCTTTAATGACTACATGGTAATATTTATTAATTTATTCTGCGGTTCACTTGTGTCGTCTTCATCTTTCCTTTCCTCACGAACGTTGGTGGCATTTCACGTGGCGCCCCTCGCGTCGAGTGCCACCGACGACGCTTTTGTTTTTAACTTTTGACATGTTTATTGTTTATGTATATTTCTATTAGGTTTAAACATTTTACAAACGACTGATGCAATCCTCAAATGTTATATTCTAAGAATGATGTTTATTAGTCCAATTGAATCCATCGATAAATTTATTATATATACATTTTATATACTTAAATAAATGGAAATCTGATCATTCTTAAGAAATAATGTAAGTGTACATATCATATCAATATTTGAGGCTCAAATTTGTGTTAGGTGTAGTTTATAAGTTAATTTCTACTTATACACAGAGTCGCGTAGAGCTTGTAACATTTTCCGAATGCCAATATAAAGTACAATAACTGTAAAGTGTGTTGATTTTTGTATAAAAGAATTTTATCCTTCGATATGTGATCTCGATTCTATTCTATACTAAAGTATCAATTGGCTTTATGTGTAACATTTTATTTGTTTAGTCGCATTGTTATTGTACAGATGTAATGATCTCTGCAAAGTAGTAATATCACTTTCGAATTTATGCAATTTTAGATTAAATTTTTACATTTAAATGTTTTTAATACATCTGATTACACGTTTGAATGCGGGACTCGCGAGGTTTTCCGATCTGGCCATACGAACTATCACCAAATGTAAGGTTATGTCAATTATAAATGTTCAAATGTTTATATATTTAACGGAGAGGATGTTATGGTATTTCGTAGGTTCGATAAAGTATGCATGCGCCCTGGGTGCAATAACTTGTAATGGAATATTATGTTTACTATCGTCGGATGGATCATTCCACATTAATAACTTGTGCGCAATTAATTTTATCGTTGTTTTATCTTGTAAGTTAAGGATACGTCTCTGTTCGGGGAAGGTCGGCACGTCTGCAATATGTTCAAAAAGACTGTCGACTTTATGATAGAATAAGTTTATAGTAATAGCCGCAGGGACACGTCGAGTACTCTGTCATGTTTTGTACTAATCATTTATCAATTCGGCTTGTGTGCGGATCACTTCAAGTTATTCATATATCTATGTAAATTGACAAATTAATAACTGCCTGCTATGTAATTAAATTTTCATGAATTCGTTATTAATTTGTCAATTTAGTTTGTTAAGATTAGTATAGCCTGAGTGTACA
Source organism: Hemaris fuciformis (assembly GCA_907164795.1). Taxonomy (NCBI): domain Eukaryota; kingdom Metazoa; phylum Arthropoda; class Insecta; order Lepidoptera; family Sphingidae; genus Hemaris; species Hemaris fuciformis. The sequence continues at coordinate 14,639,982 of OU015440.1, forward strand.
AATTATATCATACACTATGTATATAATGTACATAATCCGTGAATTTATTGAAGTTGATATTGTGAGTTGTATAGAAAATCCTAAAATAGTGTTCTCCGTCACACCGTCGTTATTATTAATGTGGGATGAGTGTTATGAAATCGGAATTTATTTTTTGAAAGATCTGTCGGTAGATTGTATTTTATTTTTCGAGCGGGCCGTGCATATTTTATTGTAACGTGTACAGGAACTTTTTCACGAGATTGTTGAGAATATAATTAAAAAAAGTCTTAGTATTATATTTTCACAATATAGAATTTTATTAAGATTATTATGCGCAACGATCTTGGTGAAAAAATTACCTTGTACATTCCTTGGTACCTAGTGAATACAATGCAATTTTATATTATAATTTTATTTACCTATACTGCCAGTCTGCATTTTGTACGATATGCAATTCCAATATGGCCGTTTTAATACCATAATTTATAATAGTATTTATTGAAACATTTTATTATTTTGACCGATAAATATTATCATGCGAGTTTTAAATAATGCAATGTTTACCGGAAATCCGTAGGGAGTATAAGATTTTAAAGAATGATGGTAAGTTTTTAATTGATGTGTTTTTAAGACTGTAACAGATACGTGGTACTTTTAAGGCGTTCGCAAACTTGTGACCAATATAATTATTTTCAATAAGCTAATGATAAGCACATGTTGGGTACAGTAAATGAAGATGTTTAAGCGAGTATTATTTAACAGCATCTTCGTCGTTCTGTGATCATTAATTTCTTATTATAATGCCTAACTGTTAATTAATTTGTGTATGAAAGTAGATTATGTCCTGTCAGTATTGCATGGAAACTGAGTGTAGTGTTCAAAAATAAATGTTATTTTTTTAATGTGTGTTTCAATTGTAATAAAGCATACTTGTTCAGTTTTTTACCATTAAATAAGTGGGCAAAATGTAATTACGATTTGATGAATGAATGTATTGAAATGTTAACATAATATTTGTGTGTTCTGTCATTGATTCATCACGCAGGTTTAATGTTCGACATATATATTTGTGGGTTTAATTTTTTTTGGCATTGAACTTCGAACTCCTTTTTCTTAGGAGAAATTTAAACCACTACTATAAAATTGTTCCTAATTTGTATTGATTAGATAAGTATAATTGCAAACATACATAAAAAGATATATTTTAAAAAGTATCTTCAGATGTTTGTATGAAATCAGCTGATGACAACGGTCAATGACCCACATGATTGCTCTAGTTGTGTTACTGGTTTATGTTAAGAACTACAAAAATTAGGCGTAGTAGGCTAGTAAGGATATTTCCGCTTATACATTTCTTGTTACGAGGTTATATTTTTTGTTTGTGCAGATAATAGAAAATTAAGAATTTATATTACAAATTGCAAATTCGTCTCTATTTAGTGCATGCAATTGTGAAGTTACCTCCTACCAGGCCAAGCCAGTTATACATATTACTATTTGATAGTCTTTGATCGCGGTGAAAGATATTCAACTTCAAGTAGCATTCCGATAATTCTTGTATTAGGTAGTTGTAGATTAATCATTGAAGTCGTGATGGCCTCGAGGTTTGGGCACGCGGTCGAGAATCTCAATGGTCGCGGGTTCAAACCCCAGGCACACACCTCTGACTTTTCGAAGTTATGTGTGTATTCACATTGAAATTTGAATTATCATGTACTTTAACGGTGAAGGAAAACATCGTGATAAAACCTGCACACCTAAAAGTTCTTAGGAATTTCTTGGCTGTGTAGTCCGCCAACCCGCACTAGGCCAGCGTGGTGGACTAAGGCCTAAACCCTCTCAGTTGTAGAGGAGGCCCGTGCCCAGCAGTGGGACGTATATGGGCTGATGATGATGATGAAGATTAATCATAAAAGTAGTAATATAGAAACGTTAAAAGGGGTAACTCATAGAAACCAGAAGGCAAAGATAAAAAATACACTGCCATTTATTCATTTATTTCCCGTTAAAAATTACATCTACATATAACATTTGAAAATGATGGCAACATTTGCCAATCACTTGGTGAGTTCGGACAGTGGGCCATTACGCCTCTCCCAGATCATGCGGTGTTTTTGCTTCATGTACGCCTTCCTTGCGTCTGCGTACGCTCCGAGGTCACCATCTAGAAATAATGAATTTTTATCAAAAGGATGCAATGACATCTGCTAATAGCCTACAGCAAATCATTAACTCATTACTTCCCAAACATCGAAAACATTGAACAACAACATAAATTAAGTTCTTAGTACATTAAGAAAAAAAAATTTTAGTTTTTTTTCGCGATATATGAAGTCGGATTATAATGCTCTTCCGGAGTCAACAAAAATTAACTATCAATTTGAAAATAAAATACATTTAAATACAAAAGTACATTAAAATCACCGAAACATTTTTTACTAGAAAAAAAATATTTTATTAGAAAAATAGTGTGAAATTATGAGTTTCATCAGAAACTATTAACAAGCGCCCTAACTAAAATAAATTGTTGAATATAGTGTCCTAATAATAGGACTGTGGGGAGGAATGGGTTAAGGTGCTTGCCATTTCAACTTTATTAGTAACAGATCAGATGTTTATTTTGTCTCTGCTTCATGATAAGCTCTAACCATATGTTTGGTACAGTATGTACTAAGGAGAGGGTAGTCAGGTTAGATACAATTAGGACTGTCTCTCATCTGTTGACACATTTGTGTGGCGTGCCAGCCAGCTTGTATTTGTACAAACAAAAGGTTATTCTAAATAATAATAAATAAATTTATTAACCTTAAAAAACATTATAAATATTAGTTTGCAAAAACTGTCCACACTAGGCACTGCCGGTATTGTGGAGAGCTTTTCTAGAACACATACATGTGGGCAATTCATTTTATTATAAAGATTTGGTAATTTATATATGTATTTATGATATAATAATTTATGTATGTATGAGGTCCCTTAAACTCACATGCAAAAATGAACACAGAAAAAACATATTTGTGACGCATGTGAATATCAAAAATGCTTCTTTATAGACTTACATTTTATAAACCATGCCTCTTCAGCTTCCAAGTACTTATCCCAAAGGGGCCTGCAGGTAGTAAGGTGGTCAGGCTGCTCATACATCATGCAGTCTTCATAGCGCTGACGGAGGATGCCCAAAATTTCTGAATCAACAGCCCTGGAATTTAATATAACATCAATTCTGAGTTATAGTGAAGAGCAATTGGGTAAAACATAATACAGGGCTAGCGCAAAAAAAAAAGAAATATTGATTAAAGTAAATTTTAAGTAATAATTCATTCATGGGTATATAGTATATTGAATTATGAGAGACATAATTGATGTAGGTATCATGATTTAGACAAATGGAAATTGAAAGATTTTCTAAACTCCATGAGTAAATCAAAAATGGTATACTTTCCATAACATTGTTAACTTTTCAATTAAAATTATGCACTTAATCTATTTTATTTAATCATACAATATTTTGCCTTTATACAATGTAGAATAAATTATAACATACAAAGTTTTGTCTACAGAATGATAATTGTATTAAATTTAGTTTTACGTATAGAATTATTTGCTAAATTCGTGATTAACCTAACTCAGTAATATTATTTCGATACAGAAAGAAATCAATAATGAAAAACAATGATAGAAACTAACCTATCACGCTTGAATTGAGAGTTCGCTTCGAAATCACAAACAACGTCGTCATCATAGCACTGGTCGATCGTAGGCACGCGGCGGAACTTCTGGTGGTACCACGGATATTTCTTCTGGTTGGGTTCCACTATCTTCTCTACACCAAAACAATATTTTTTTAACACTCGCGCTTACATAACATACACTGGTAGTAGGCTATATCTTACCTCTGAACCATGTCGCTGGTGCGTCTATTGTATTATAGAAGGCATTAAAAAATGCTCTAAATAAATTATTATCAGGAGGATTGCTGTCTTGCGCCATAATCGAATTCAATGAGCTCTTTTTTCGACCAGAAACGAAATACCTGGTCGAACTGTCAGTAAGCTAAGGTTGACTTGACAAGTGTCAATTGACAGTTGTTTTGATATTACCAATATTACAATATTATTATAGTAGTCTAAAATTGTAGTTAGTTTATATTATTATTCATTTAATAACGTATATGACGCACATATTTTTAACATTAAAACGTAATTTTAATTTAATAATTGTATACCCAATTTTTGTCATCCGTCCACATACGCCTTTGCCTTTTATACCGATATAAAAGGTAATTTGCTAATCTAATACCATAAAAAATATTTAGTTAAGTTTTTTTGTTTGATCCTGTGGTTCGATGTTTCTTTTAATATTTTGTGTGAGGTTGAATCTTAAAAGTAGGAAATGATACAAACTAAAATGTTTTATTAAATTTATATTTGCGAAATACGAAAAATATTGGTTTGAAAGCTTTAATTATTTTTTTGTAGATATCATATACTTACCTAATGAATGGTCTTTGTGGAAATGGATCTAAATACTTACCTAACATATTTTCTATGAAGTCGAAGGACCTAGGTCACATTTTTTATTTATATATTTGATTCAAGTAGCTGATTTTATCGAGCCGTGCGTACATAATATTTAATCTAAAGTTTTATTAATATTTGATGACAAAATTGGTCAGACTCATAGCTGTGGACTTTTGACACTTCAGTTAACTTTGTCTGACCTAGTTTTCATTGAAATAGTGTATTTTGTGCCCTACATTCCCTATTTAAAATGCTAAATTTGAGGGAACTTTCCAGACATCTTTCCAATAGGAAATCAAAAGACGAAACTTGTACATTGTTTATAAATTTTCCCAACCAAGTCCACATTCACCTTGTATAAAACATTTAAAAGATTGTTGCTCAGAGTATGTCAGAGATTGAACAAAGGATGGAGGCGCGCATGCGGATTATAAGGCTACCATTTGGGTTGCTAGACGCAATCTAAAACAGTCAGTGATAGAAATTTATTAAATGATGGTCACCATGATGACTCAATTTTATGTAAGAATAGTCTGCTAGTTAGAAAATGTATACAAAAAAAAATCATTTGTTAAAAGTTTTTAAGGTTTAAGTACTTATATCATCCTAGTATAAACAGAGAAGTTACAAAATGCTATTGCCTATTTTAGTTATAAAGTATAATATTATATTGTGTATTCTAAGGAAGTTAATATAGAACAAAAGTTTATTTAGAAACATGTAGAAAGCTCTGTTTGGACTTGCAACACAAATTTAATTGGAGGGGTCCTGTCAATCCACCATTGCGTGTTACGCCCGTGTGGCAAGGCGTCGCGTTGTGTTGTGACGCCGTACGCGATCACGACGATCGACGGTATGGCGCTTTGGCCCATGTCCCTGGTGACTCAGTAGTGTGGCACGCGTGCTAGCGGCCGCTGTTCTTTCAGTTCTCATGCGAGTGCGGTGCCGGCACGATGAAGTGGCGCGCGCGCGCGGTTCCTTCCCGCGCCAAAGAACGCGCCAATATTAGTTTTTTCATCTTCATTATGTTCTTTGCGGTGTTCGGTGTGATAGTTCTGACTGAATTGTTGCTGCTGGAGCGACCCAGCATCCCCGGATCGGCGCGCTCGCGATACAACGAGGACCTGCAGGTCAGAACGTCACAATTCCTATAAGAATCGGCAAAACATAAAAAAAAACTGCTGAGATTTACAGTTGCTCCTATTATTTATGTCAACATGTCTATGTAAATAGACGGTTACGTATCTAACGGAATCTATATTCGCCAGTAGTGGATTGTTGACTGTTTTGGAGTGTTTTTGTGTACGGAGTGTCGGTTACGAGGTTAATGTCGAATCAATAATGTTTCTTTTCGTGCAGCCAGCAAGAACAAAACCACGTTCATTCATTCATTCGCACGGCTCTAGTCTTTTGTGCAATGAGGATGACCATTCGCGAATATTACCTGAATACAAGTTATTTTTGAATGAGAAATATTTATTTTATACAACAAAAAAAAAAAACAAATTCACCATCCGTATCCGTCAATAGAAAAGATATGTGTCTTATGAGAATAAAATAATTTTATGTTATTAAGGTATTTGTCGACTTGAAACTAAGCAGCAGAAAATAAATAGTGTGTTTATTTATCACATAGAATGCAAATACCTAGATACAATGGATTCACCTGGGTCTTCTAGTAGGCAATAAATTTGATTTATCTTCCAACTTCCCAAAAATATAGAATTCAGAAGAACTAGGTATGTTAAATAATTGTTAAATATTTACAATTTTGATGATGGTCTAATATAATTATTCAAGTATCCCATACTAATATACAACGTATAATACTTACAATCGAGACACCTACATATTTTGTCACTACTTTAATTTGTCGAAATACTTCTGCGATATTCCTATTATAAACGCAGTTGTTAAAGAAGTTATTTATACACCATCATCATCATAACCGACAGGTGTCCCAATTTCTATAATACCCTCTCAATATGTCCGTTCCGTGCGACCTTGTTGTATGCGACCTGCATTTTATTATAAACATGAATTATATTTATGATTCTAACATAAAAAAAAAACCTATTATATATATGGCAAAAGTCTACATTCTAATTTGAAAAATCGGGATTCAAAACACTTTCTATACAAACGAAACTAGGTATGTTACAGTTGTATGCGTATATATATTATACCTGTATCGTAAAAGAAATATTTATTCGTATTTATGTGTTAGGTTCTGAGACTATTGTCATTCAACGGGTACTTTTCCTGGCACAGTTCTTGTAGGAATATAATTCTTGAATTATTTTTGATAACCCATGAAATCCAATGAGATATATCCAAAATCCAAAAAAAAAAACAATATACGTTTTGTACTATGTTGTCTCATGGACAATATTCTCTGTGATCAAAATACTTTATATTTATTCCATCATTCTCGAGTAGTACTTGTTTCAGACATCTCCCAAACTACGAAAATGTAAAACGCAATTTTTTCTTTACTTCTTCATTCTGTGAAGAAGTGGATCGTAATTAACTGAATGCATAACTAACAAAATGCATGATTGACGGCTCTGGGATCGAAAAAATAAGGCCTTTGTCTTGGCAGTTTCTACTATTCCCCTCTGACTTATCGATTTTTTCGTGGTATAGCAATGTGAGCTCACTGCACTGGGTGAAAATCTTACTTCAATCCTCAAAACATAGCGGCAGACCAAAGATAACAATCCCTTTACAACTTAATTATGTCAGTCAGTTCAATTCCTTCTCATTTCACATACGTATCTAAATTCACTCTCGCTTGTAGGAAAGCTCGCTTGTTTGAAAGGAGTAAAAAATATTTCGTTTATAATCAGCATAAGTTTTTTTACCCGACTCACAATAACTAGTCCACTTATTGTATTTGTAAATTTGGTGATAACTGCCAGGTAGATAATGAAGCGAACTGATGAAGTAAAGTTTGTGAATGCTGCGAATACAATGTAAAATAAAATAAAATATTAACAGTTTTTTTTTATAAAAACCTATTTATTGCCGTCAAAATTGATTTTCCTATAGCCATACAACATGAGTAGATTATGGACGCTTTTGTCAATTGCTTTCCTTTTTGACTTAATTTAGGGTCAATAAGTTTGCCTAAGACGCCTTTTTGCTTCACTTTTATAGAAGTGTCCATTCCTCCATCATATTAATAAATATATCCGATCATTTGAGCATTTCTCCGTCAATCTTAAACAACGCAGTATTTTCAACTCTCATAGAGATGCTATAATGCAATTAAATATTTCACGAATAAAAGAGCATGAATAATCATCGCTCATGTGTTCTATATTAAAATCGTCTCATGCCATTATGAGAACCCAGTTTCAAATACTGATCAGGGCCAAGTTGTAGGGTTTTTCCGTTGAAAAAATTTAGTAGCAGTACGAAGCCTGGAAATGTGTCGGGTTAACAGCTATAGATTCCGTCCCCATAACTTGGCATTTGAAAACATGGAAAGTAGAAATAGAAGGCGTTCTTATACCTACCTACATCCTATATATTGTATTATACATATGTGTTGTATATTTGTTCAAAACTTGTGTTCTTTGTAAGAAGAAACAAGCAAATAAAAATAAAGCGAATAAATAAGTAAAAGAGAATGGTCGCAAAAAATTCTCTCAGCAATGCAAAATCATTTTTAACAACTTTTTCTTAGCTCTTTCCAGTTGGGATATGGTAAATGGTAAAACCATAAAGCTATTGAATTTTTGTACTCGTATATTGGACTTGACCAGCATTTGTTTTTTTAGGCGATCCATTTTCAGATTTTGTAGGACGCTTTGAGAGCCGTTTGTTTGAATTTCGTTAAGTTTCGACTATGTTTTTGTTCAATTTTTTCCAATAGGTATGTGACCCTTGGAATAGCCGGAGGTGCGATAACAATCCTCTGTCTGCATATTTCCTCTTTTGGGGTTGGTAATGGAAATACGGTCCTTAGAGCTGTGAAGGGTCATTGGTGTATGTTATAACACGTCATATTCTTTAAACTCTATTGAGTATATTAAAACATAAGAAAAAGAATCGAACCCAGATATATTTAACAAGAGGTATAACAGTTGCTGTATCGATTGTAGGGGTTAAAAAATACTGTGTGCCAAATTACGTGCAGTTACTTTCAGATGTGATATTTCCGGTATTGGATGGCAAACTTGTTTTATCAATAAACATATCTATTAGTACTTAGTAGTAAAAAAGGGATAGGGGGACAACATTAATTACTAATGTTATAGCTTAAAAACTTTGAAAACGAATGAACATGCTTTAAATTTAAATACATTTATCACATTAGTAAAAATATCAAATTGAAAAGAAAAACCATAGACGTTGATTCAATGCCGTAATTAGAACCCAATTTGAGGTACTTAGAGGCACTTTCAGAGTTCAATAGAGCGTTTCCTAATGGTGTAAATTTCCTCAATACTCTAATAGCCCTTGGAGTGATGACCCGAAATTAAGCAGCAGTAAAAAACGAGTCACTTCAAGTATCATTTCCAGGGATTTTATTACGCTCTTTATTATTCAAGACGTCCTTAAGAGACTGTTTGAAATGTAGCTTTATATTTACCAAGCGGATTATGCCAGCGGGGAGCGGGGAGATCTTTGTTGGACTCGAGAAAGGGTTACCATTTTTTTTATTTATGGTAATGGCAGTGAAGTCTGGAGAGCTTTATTTTCACTAAAGTAGCAGCACCAAATGAGCAATTCACCTAATGAAAGTTTGAAAATTCATACAACTAATTTATTAAGGTGAATTCTTAATTGACTCGTATTTTTTTACTGGTAGATATATCTGTTGTGGTCCTATGTTCATTTATGTATAAACATAATTCCATGTTATTGATATTTGGCTCACCAAATGAATTTTGTTGTATTGCCTTTCGATATACAATTAGGTATATCTACTGTGTAATAAAGAAGAAAATTTTTAACTCGCTTATATAATGATCAAATTATCGCCTATTATCTGGTCATTCTTCAACAAATTTGCGTCTCTCAGATTCTTTACAAGAATTTTAAGGATAGGTATAAGATGTATGTTAAACCACATTATCCCCTCATGGTGTACTATTCCTTTTAAATGTAAGAATAAGTAATAATATGATGTGAAAATAAAGCTATGTTCCCGGCGATTTGGGAATGCGATCTTATAGACGTAACCTGAATTAGATTAGGTAAGCTCGATTTTTATTCATTCATTTACGTAACACCTAGTTTGCTATAATAATATCTAAAGTCATAGCTCATTATGCACCGGGAGGCGGTGTGAACGGTAGTCTCCGATAAGGGGAGATAAACTTGCCAGCACACGACTTGAGATCTCGGCTTACGGCAAATGTGTCTGCTTTGTGTCTAATATCTTTTAGTTGAGTTAACTTTAGTCCGAAATGGCCTTGGTGGGCAAATTCTGTGGGAATATTAGTTTCTTCTAAGTGATTCATGACAATTCGTGACAATGTTATGAAAAAAATATTACTGCTAAAATTTCATTAGATTTGAAAACATCTTGTATAAGATATAAAATAAAAATAAATACACCCAACAGTCACATACATAGTTCTGATCCCACACTAAGATACAAGTCTTGTGTCGTGGGTATCAGAAACTACGAGAGACTTTTCGGTCTCACATACACCCAAACCCGAAACAAATATTTGTGGATCACACACACATTTGTCTCGGTGCGGGGATCGAACCCGCGGCCTCTCGTTTCGCAAGCTGGTGTCTAGCCAACTGCGCCACGGGGCTGTCAATATTTAGGAAAATAATATATAAGATAATAAGACAAGTAGTGTTTTTAAGAAATCATATGTAGTTAGCATAACTTTTAGTTTTAAAAAGTTGTTATTTAATTAATAATGCTCATTTTTTACATGCAATAAAAGTTTCAACGATACACATAAGTATGTATATATAGTAGCATACTGTAAAAGATAATAATGATACAATAAAAAAATGTCCGAAAACTAATAAATACTGTTTGTATACCTTTATATAAAGAAGAAATTTCCCCAATTAAGCATTTTTAAGATCGTCTTCCGTGCATAGGCTAAGCCAGTCGACCATCATCAGTATTAAGCCGCTTACGCCTATTGCCTCGGTCACTGCTGCTTAATGATAACAACCGGTGCGCTTCCTCTTAACGATTTTGCCGACTGTCAAATAAAAATTGGAATAATTTCTACATTATTCTTCCGAAGTAGACGGATTTAATTAAAGAAAATCTTTGTCATTATGAATTATTCATCATGATCTTCAAAAGGTGAATCAAAGCATCGTAAAGTAATTATACTTCATAAGTCTTGATAAGGAATCTAGTGTGCATTAGAAAACAATTCTACGCTAGGCCAATATAGGCAAAATTATTCTCAATAGTAGCTAGTGCAAATGAAACATTAAAAATTACGTAAAAACATTAAATTAGATCAGCACTTCGCATCGGGCCGTTGAGCTTGACGACGAATGATATCTCTTTCTATAAAAGAAAACGGGATAATTTCATCGCCATTACCCGCTTAGAAACGGTACTCGGATAAAAGAGTTACTACAGCGTAATGGAAATAAACAGTGACTCGAATGAATATGGAATTTAATGAGACCTTTTCGTAGAAACTCTAGCGTTGGACAGATCCACTTTTGAAAGCTTTTCAGTCTCTTTAAAAATAGTTGTCGCAACGAGCTCTGTCGACGCGTTTCCACAATTAATAACTTTTGACCCGAGCCAGCTTTAAACACGCCCGCCCAACTTGCATTCACGCTAATATTTTAAGCTATTCATCTGGGTCACTTTCTAAAGCGATGAGTAGCAGGTTAAGTTAACTTTAATGTTTTATCTCCAAATATTTGAAGATGTAGCATACAAGAGTCGGAGACAAGTTCATGACGTCACTATGCCCGACATGTCCCATTCTACGTATAAACATTATACTTCTCAATCTCACGTCCACTGCTGACCGTAGGCCTCTCCTATGCCACTGGGCTCGATCTTTAGCCGTCCTCATCCAACCGCTGCCAGCCTACCAACCTTCCGTATATCGTCCCACCTAGCCAAAAGACGCCCTACACTACGTTTGCATATTTCACATTTGTATATTTATTTCATATTATAAAATATATTTCACTCATGCACAGGAAGAGTGAGAATGTTGCAGGGTCACCTGGGTAATTAAATCTAGACCACATAACAAACATCATCAGCCCATGTACGTTCCACTGCTGGGCACGGGCCTCCTCTACAGCTGAGAGGGTTTAGGTCTTAATCGACCACGCTGGCCTAGTGCGGGTTGGCAGACTACACACCTAAGAAATTCCTAAATACTTAGGTGTGCGTGCTTCCTTACCATGTTACCCTTTACCGTTAAAGCAAGTGATAATTCATTGTGAATTCACACATAACTTCGAAAAGTCAGAGGTGTGTATCTGGGTATGAACCCGCGACCGCCGAGATTCTTGACCGCGTGCCTTAACCTCGATCCCATCACTATTGATACAGAACAATAGGACAAATATATTCAAAATATACTAATATTGAGTTATTTAGTGTTTTCACACCACAGCGCCATATTTTGCCACAAATTTTGCCTAAACTTGACTGATTTAGATGCGTTTTACACTATAATTTAGACGATTCCGGAAACTATGTATACAGTATATATGTATAACATAGCGACCGAGTGGAATAGCATGGTGCCATTAGTTTCAAACACAAACTGCACTTTGCCAATTTAAAGCTCAAACTCAGCGGAACACTTGATAGGTTTTTATTTGAAGACGCTGCCCGCTGGTCTTCACCTGTTGCCAAACGACTTTGCTTGTACTTCGCAGACTGCAGACTTGACCGGTGAACTTATCTTAGCGTCTGTTTACTTAGACTTACCAAGTAGGATCTGGTCGCTGCGGTTACGTAAGGAATTGCCTTATATTAGCCATCGTTAAGACTTTGCTTCGATTCGCTCGTTTGCATCGGTTAATCATCGTCAGTAATTTAACGTCCTCTGCTGGAGATGTTCCCCATTTAAAAGTAAGCTTACCATCAGGTACAGTGGAGTCACTTTGCCGTGCCAGAATTAAAAAAAAAAAAAAAGCTGTTAGAAATGTCAGTGGTATACTGAAATTTAAATCGGGGTCTCCCATCCATTTTTTGGTGTGATACGTTGCGACGGAAATCTCATCAAATCAGGTATTGAAAGGACTTGAAATATGTATTGAGTATTTAAATGTATGTTTATTGCTAACTTTAATGTTTTATTTTGGCCTGCCTGCCTCGTGGTCTCGCGGTACAAGTATGTGCCGTGCGATCTAGAGGTTCTGGGTTCGATTCCCGGGTCGGGCGAAGTGTCATTGGGTTTTTCCATTAGGAAATTCTCAGTAGCAGCACGGAGTCTGGAAATGTGCCCGAAAAACGACAATAGGCTTGCCCCCTATTACGTGGGACTGATATCTACATACCTGGCGTTTGGGTGCAGAAATGCACCTTTGCTTACCTCTTCAGGGAATACAGGGGTGAGTTTATGTATGTATGTATATTTTATTTTTCTCTAGAGAAAAACTATGATTTCCAATAATTGATAAGCAAGCTTAAATAAAGCAATATTGATTTATAAAATAAAAATAAAATATATTTGGCGTAAAAAAATATTTAAATTGTCAAAAGAATGCATAAATCTGTTAATAATCAAGACATTAAAGATGAAGCGTTGGTAACTAGATTGATATCGTAGAAAATGTTGACGTATCATAATAAATTACGGTAGACGGTTAGATGATTGCGGCGACACATGCAAGTACTTTAAACCACGTAATAACTTACCTATGTATATGACAAGTACTTATATAAACGTAGCAAGATTTTCTCAAGTTATACTGATGTTTTGTCTCGCTCTGTTATGTGACTTAGAACAGTTAAGAGGGCGAGACAAAAAAACGTTAAATTTATAAAACAAAAAAAAATTGAATGAGATATCGTCAAGTAAGTTGTGTAAAATTGCTCGAAGGGAAGAATAGACGATGATGGAAATGTGTTGGAGTTGGACACGAGCTGATTCACCAGGAATGTTTAGTTATTTGTAGAGGTAACAGAAAAACAAATTACGAGATAGACTTAAAGCTGAAGAAAATTCTTCAGTTACGATTTGCCGGTAGAAAGGAAATTAAATGTGGATGTTCAAGACCGGCGATATGGATATTAAGTCGTGATGGCCTCGAGGTTTAGGCACGTGGTCGAGAATCTCGACGGTCGCGGGTTCAAACCCCAGGCACACACCTCTGACTTTTCGAAGTTATGTGTGTTGAATTCGTGATAATATGAATTATCACGTACTGTAACGGTGAAGGAAAATATCGTGATGAAACCTGCACACCTAAAAGTTCTTAGGAATTTCTTGGGTGTGTAGTCCGCCAACCCGCACTAGGCCAGCGTGGTGGACTAAGGCCTAAACCCTCTCAGTTGTAGAGGAGGCCTGTGCATAGCAGTGGGACGTATATGGGCTGATGATGATGATGTTCAAGACCGGTCATGATTGTCATGATCTTCACACACGTTTGCATGTTTGCCAGGCTAAATAATCTCTTATTTTTTAGAAACGCTCCACCTCTAAGGTCCACCTCTTTTGTCCTCACTGTCCCAACGATGTTCAAGTGGGAGTTGGAGTGATTCATACACCTAAAAATTATGTGGAAATATTATGTAAGTTTCGTCACAAGTCACAGTATTTTCCTCCACCATTTAAACCTCTATAATATTTATCACAAACATACACGTCACGCAATCAGAGATGCCAGCGATTTGAAGTCAGGACTGTCGAGATGGCGTTTTCCAACATCGGGCGTACAAAAACGTTTATATTATGAACAGACTCAAAGAGCTAATTGGTAGAATTTTATTTGAGTAATTTTTTACGGTTTCTCAGGATTATAATAACCGTCCTGAAATGTCTTCATAATATTAAATATTTATTCTTGGAACTTCCCCAAGGTACGAAATGTTTAAGCCCTTGTATAATTTACACGAATAGAATTTCTGGAACATCTTATATAAGAATTTGTGGGCTGTTTGTGATATACGAGTAAGTGTATTTCATGGCTTGAACATTTAACATTTTATAGAGCAACCTGAATTCTCTTGACAAGGATAGGGAACGGAGGATGGCCTGGTTTAGGGAAGTTAAATCTTAACTAATATTATTCGCTGGATAATTATTTTATAAGTATACTGGTTTATATTTATACTGACACGACAAATGAACTGGCGAAATAAAACGTAATGGAAATGCAATTTATATTATTTTTCGTGGACGTCCTGCGTACCTCGACAGTAGGAAATAGCCTAGTAAAGGAAATGATCTAACATCCTGCCGTTGGAATCGTAAACGGGAGTAACCGGTGAGTTAACATATAGTATAGTAAAATATTTAACTTTGAGTAAAGACGTAAGAGAAGAAATGTGTTTGGATATATTTTTAGGTATTTCTTTGTGTATGAGAGGGACTTCAGTGGAGGCCACATATCAGAAAAAGCAGCTTTGGACGTTCACTAACAAGACGGAATGTTGACCCTTGCTATCACGTCAGTCTCCACGAGTTTTATATGTCTTTTAGTTGAGGGTTATAACTCAATGTTTAATATCTTTATTGCGGGCTAAAAACAAAGTAAGGTCCTACAAAGAATCTCTAAGCTTCATCTGTCCCTGTCAGCCCTAGTATATAGGGGTTGCAGTAGCGGGTTTGTTATGGGATAAGAGTATGTTGACCCATCCCAAGATGCAAGTCTTGTCGCAAACTACAAGAGACTTGAAATTGGCAGAACCGCTCTGCAAGTCTGTTGTGTGCTTACGTGGAAGTTTCTAGTGAAGCTGGGGGCGAGTTGGTCCGTTTGTATTTTAATCAAAATTGACTTACATTACGTCACGAGATCCCACGAAATGCGCAACTGCGCCCGTGTAGCAAGCTCTCTCAGAATTTAATTAATTTCGCTTGTAAAATGTCTCAGTTGTAAATGTGTGCCAAATTGTGGTCCCAAGTATAAATATTTTGCCGCGTCGTTTTAATACCTGTTGCTTAACTAACTAGAAATTTATCGTTTGTACCGTAGAGAATGAAGTTAAATTTTAAGAATTACAAATTGTGTCATTTTTCATTCATTTGAGATTTGTTAATCACTGTGTTAAATATCGCAGCTTCTGGTCTATTAGATTAATAAGGGCACAACACATCTCTAAGTTCTAACTAATGGGCCATTGAGGTTGTCAGTTTTTGTTGCACGATAGGATATTGTAACGTGTGCTTATAACTATCATAATATTATAATTTATACTAATATTATACCGATTTTCAAAGTTTTTTCAGTGTTAGCCTATTTATCGAGGAAGATTATAGGCTATGACGTTACGACCAATAGGAGCAGAGCATCAATGAAAAATGTGTCAAAAATAGGAAAAATGCCTTTAGAACAATTGCAGAAACAGTTACTAATTCTATTAAACCATTTTGATTCTAAAAAACCTAGCAATTATCCCGCCAACTACCCTCAAATTTGGAGTATGTGGCAAAAGTATATCGTAGTCTTAATCAATCGGCATCAAACAGTGATCAATGTGGGATAAATTTTTATGAAGCCGCGGAATAAATTATCGCCATAAGAGCATACATTTTAATTAGTTATGGTAGTAAACAGCATTCGATATCAGTTTGTGCCAATTCGCCTTGCAACGCCTATTAGTGGATATACTATAACTCAGTGTGACCTTTGTGGTTTTATTATACAGCTAGTTTGTGCCCGTGAGTTTGTATATGTGAAATATAGAGTAGGAATGAATCCCACATTCGTATTTAATTTTTTTTTATAATCATATACAACAATAACAATGATGATGACTTAATAATTGTATAACAATTTCATTTTGACTGCCTCGTGGTCTTGCGGTACAAGTATGTGCCGTGCGATCTAGAGGTCCTGGGTTCGATTCCCGGGTCGGGCAAAGTGTTATTGGGTTTTTCCATTAGGAAATTCTCGGTAACAGCACGGAGTCTGGAAATGTGCCCGAGAAACGGCAATAGGCTCGCCCCCTATTACGTGGGACTGATACATACTTGGCGAAATGTGGGTGCAGAAATGCACCTCTGCCTACCCCTTCGGGGAATACAGGCGTGAGTTTATGTATGTATGTATGTATGTGCAATTTCATTTTATAATCAGGTAGCTAGGAACTATACCCATTTGCAGATTAAAAATTTATTTACCGTTTGAAAAATGTGAGTAACATAATATAATTCATAAATTGAATATCGAAAACAGCTCGTGTGCGTAGATTTTCCATAGTCCTTTTAAAATTAAGTTTAAATAACACCTGCATGTTTTGCAGGTATATTGACCCCTCGTGTTAGTAATTTAATTAGTCAGTATTCACAGTTTATTTCTAGTACGAAATAATTTATAGTCGAGCATGTTAAGGAAACGTGCAAAATAACTTTTAAAATGGGCTACTGTTGCAAACAAAGTGTACCTACCTGTGTTAGTGTAAAAGCTGAAACTATCTAAACTTTGGTGAGACTTTCTAATGAGTTTCGTTAAACTAGATGCAGTAGCGGTGGCTATAAATAAATTACGTTCCGTATTTATTTAACATAAAATGCTCTTTTATGTATTTTTCTTTTATTTTTTTAGTAATAAAAAATATATAGTTTCTATGATTGGTCCTTAATAAAAACTGAAACTGTTCTAATTTTAAATTTTCAAATATACATAAATCATAAATTCAAGAAGAGAGCCTATATTTTCCTCAAAGGCCAAAAAGGTATTATGGGTGTTCACGGGCGGTGTTGACCACTTAACATCAGGTGACTCACTTGCCCGTTTGCCTCCTTTTTCCATAAAAACAATCTATTTTAAAGTTAGGCATTATCCCTTGGTGTTCCTTTTATTTTTTTCAAGAAAGAAAAAGTAAGCTCATGTCAGCACGGCTGGAATTATATTTTTTTTTTATTTCCTTAGAATATTAAATATAAATTTAATACGGTCAGGAATATTCCTTTTAAATAGAATGCCAGTCCGCTCTTTGTTTCATTTCCTTTATTTCTCGCCAGACGCCTTTCGTAGGTCGATGCTCTATCTGGCCGGTGGGCGATCCACAATGCGCTTGCTTATGCGAGATTTATTATGAAATGCGAGAGGTCGAGGGATTAATACAATTCCTGTCCCGACAGAGCGATGAACTAGTTTGCCCTCTGCCTACCGGTACAGCTACCGGTTGTCCTATTGACTAAGAAATTGAATCTATTATTTCCTAAATATAGCAATAATGATTATCACATCTTTCTGGGTTTGCTCATTAATAATTTTATTTCCATAATACAAATCATTCTCCAAATGTTTGAAATGAAGGAGGTTTTACAATAATAAAAAATTTTAGGACACTTTTCTTCCTCCCCTTCTAAAGCATTGATTTGAAAAAAAATATATTTTAATACATTCTAAGAAGTTATTTTTAATTCCATAAAATAGGCTATTTAATTGGTAATCAAATATAGACTTCAGTTTCATGGCGTAGGTGTGGAATACTCCAGTTTAATAATTACAAAATTTGATGATTTTAAAAATAAAAAAAATGATAAATAATCGGGTTAAAAAGGTTACTTTGATCAAGCTAATACTTTTTAATGGCATTATTGAGATCTTCCTGCGACTATAACCACTAATTGAACCTTAGTATTGTTTTGTTTCGTTTCCATTATCGTTAAAGTTAAGGTAATTAACGTATGAAAGTAAAAGCCAATAATTCTATTAAATCAACATGAATATGTCGATTTTATTTTGTCCAGTAAAAGCATGAATAGCTATTTCGCTGCTACACTTACTAAACGCAACTCATATCAAAATTCGGCAGATATGCGTAAAGTAAAGCCTTGATAATATATAATCAGTAATGGTGGATACGCGTCGGGAGATAACACATAAAATTACACAAAAATATTATGCACAGCAAAAATATTACCAGCTGTCTTTTATTCTAATTCCAGCGAACCCTATATTAAAATGAAATAAATGACAATGTTGAGAGTTTTAGGCGCACGATCGAGTCAAAATCTCGGTACACACTTCTGACTTAAAGAAGTTATGTCAAAGTCAAAAGTCAAAGTCAAAATCACGTTTATTCATACTTTTACAAGTGCTTTTGAATCGTAAATTAAGTATTTTTAAACTATTGCCGCGTCGAAACGTGTTATCGCTGTGGAGAAGAAACGGCAAGAAACTCCCTCAGCAACACGAAATGTATTTTTTTATATAATAATTTTTAATTATATTTACATTTTTATTTATTATATTTAATTTAACCTCATACATGTCATAACGATACAAATTGCAGCAACCTCTGATCAGTTTACTTACTTCAGTTTTCACTTTCAGTTTACTTAAGATGTGATGGAACATAAAAAAAATATCTTAGAAATTTCTTAGTTGTGCAATCCGCTAATGCGCCGCACTAGGCCAGGGTCGTGAACTAAGGTCTAGCCTCTATCATTAGTAGAGGAGGCGTATGCCCAGCAGTGGGATGGATGTGAGCTGACATTCCAATGTTAGGTACGGACATCTTATATTTACTTAAAGTGGATTAAATCTCAACCATGGCGGCATCAGAGGCAGATCTAGTCTTCAAAAAAGGGTTTGGTCAGTCACCCGAAAATCGG
This sequence comes from Hemaris fuciformis, assembly GCA_907164795.1. Lineage (NCBI taxonomy): Eukaryota > Metazoa > Arthropoda > Insecta > Lepidoptera > Sphingidae > Hemaris > Hemaris fuciformis. The sequence continues at coordinate 14,659,198 of OU015440.1, forward strand.
TCAAGTGCGAGTTGACTTATGAACTCACTTGCGATAGATATAGTGCATGCCTACAAATGAGCAAAAAAATTTGTCGTAAATGTCATTAAATTTAACATAATATTTACATTTATTTATGTCTATTACACGTGATTGACTAATGAGAATGACAAGTATTGGAGTATATCTTGTTTGTGATAAATTAGTATATATGTAAACACCTAACCTCTAACCTTTAGCCTTTGACCTCTCCTAAAAATAAGAGAGAAGGCCGAGCTCAGCAGTGGTATTTATACCGACCGACATTATCAAATTAATGTTGTTTATATAAATTGACAACAACAGGAACGGGACTTCGTATAACAGATTAGTGGCCGAATACTGAAACGCTACTTAATCTGAGGGCGACTTATATTGAAGTGGCTGTTATAATTTAAGCGGTATACTGAAACATATAATAATTTATCGGTTTTAAGACTGTGATTAACTAATGCCCACTTAAATTTCCATAAATGGCAACATTACCACCAAAAGTTCTTTTACATGACATTTTATAAGTATATACAGCTTAAATTATAACAGTCATTTAAATATAAGTCGCCCTCAGATTATGTAGCGTTTCAGTATTCGGCCATATGAGTTTTATTTTAATGTTCCATAAGAAACCAAAAAGTCGAGTGGATACATATTGAAAAATATACGACCTTAAATTTTGTTACAAAAACTATCGATAACCCTTATCGATAGCATTTCTTTTCTTAGCCTTTCTAAAAACTTCCCGAGCTGGACAGAGATTTCGATCCTCCTCTTTATATTTCCATATCTAATAGGAGCCTACCCGGTTGTGTTTAATCCATGTATATTTTATCTTCGAACTATCGCAGGATGCAGATTGATGCATTAATAAAAAATCTGTATCGAAACTCTGTGACGTGAAGTATTGGATAAACTTGTGAATCATCATTATGTATAATGTTCTGACAGAGCGATAACAAAAATGCCTAAATTACTCGTATTTTTTGCATTGTCATTTCTAGCTCATAGCTGTGATTTCCGCCCACCTATTGTGAGAATTGTATTGTTGTCACAACTTCATTTGCTCAATACACAACTATTAAATAAAATAACAATAATTTAAATATTACTTAGCACACAAAGATTCAATAAAACTATGGTGCATGATTTTGGTTTTGTTTAGGTCAATCTGACAACTACAATTTAATTCTTGTTTAACTATCGTAGTATAATAATGTTAGTCATCATCAGTCCATATACGTCCCACTGCTGGGCACGGACCTCCTCTACCATTGAGAGGGTTTAGGCCTTAGTCCACCACGCTGGCCTAGTGCGGGTTGGCAGACTACACACCTAAGAAATTCCTAAGAAGTTTTAGTAATGAACACGATGTTTTCCTTCACCGTTAAAGTACGTGATAATTCATTGTGAATACACACATAACTTGGAAAATTCAGAGGTGCGTGCCTGGGGTTTGAACCCGCGACCGTCGAGATTCTCGACCGCGTGCCCAAACCTCGAGGCCATCACGACTAATACTACTAATAATGTTAGTATGTTATTATATAAACACACTCACGTCTTCATCCCTTAATAAATTAAGCAGCGTATATAACTCTTTAAGGTTATATTTATAAATAAATAAAATAAAATACACCCAACATTTACTTCATTATTTTGTACTACGCAAGTAGTTGACATTTTCAATAAGTAACTACTTTAGTCGACAATAATATTAAATTCATACCATACCCTTTGTCTACACCAGCGCCATTCTGGAAGGTTTTTGAACTGTTATTTACGCTGACCGCTGGGCACTTTTTTCGATTTTCTACTATGGGAGATTACACTCCTTACCTTTACTCTCCATAAGGTAAATATAACCTAAAATCTAAGCTAGTGCCGTATAAATTAAAAAATAAAACTTTAAAATAAAGTTTTAATGTATTCAAGAATCTCAGGCGACTGTCGGCGTCACGTGGGCCCGCATCACATGGTCGGCTTGACCTTCGGCGCGAACTGTTCGACTGTTTATGCCGTGAGCACATGGGAGCTGTGGAACGCGGCGTGTGAATACCGCTTGTAATTCGCTCCCGATGTTCAAGGCTATATGTTTCTTATACTATTTATGAGGACAATTTTTCAGTTGTTGGATATATTTTTTCTTTTATGGGTTAATGTTTGAAATGAAATGAAATGAAATGGCTTTGAAATGAAATTGCTTTATTTGGTCACGTAGGCAATCAAATAGCACTTATGACAAGTCAATACGGAAAGGAAAAATCTTTTATTGTTACATTATAATTCAATTATGGTTCATTTTATAAAATTTGTATAAAAATATTTTACGGTTTTTTTATAATTTATTTTTAGTTTTCATCAGGAAATACATGATCTCTTTTTATTATTATTTTAAAGTTAATACGAGATGGACCTTGTGCATTTCCGAAACGTCACGTATTATTTTAATGCTACCACCGGATCCAAACCGTAATAATATTTTCTCGCTAATCCATGATATCTTGGGTTTTGTTACAAGGCGAGGCAGAAGACAGGTTCACAGACACCCATCGCTTACCATCGTTTCTATCCTAACACCTGAAATTATTTTGCATACATATGTATGTAAGTAAAGTATGTATGTAAGGGGTAGACAGAGGTGCATTTCTACCCGCACATTTCACCAGGTATGTATTAGTCCCACGTAATAGGTGCAAGCATTTTGCCATTTTTCGGGCACTTTTAGACTTCGTGCTGCTACTGAGAATTTTCTAATGGAAAAACCCAATAACACTGCCCGACCCGGGGAATCGAACCTGAGATCACTAGATCGCACGGCACACACTTTTACCGCAAGATCACGAGACAAATATATAGTATGTATATATATTTTAAAATTGCAATCAAATAGCCTATATACGTTTTAACGATCACAGCGTGCACACACCTTTGTCAAAGAGGCCGATGCTAAATAAGATCATGTAAACGGAACAGTAAAAGTAAATATAACTTGCTACATAAATCGATGGGTTTATGTATTCACGTGTTGTGGACGTGGTTTTATTATTATTTTATTCATACTTTACCGTACTAGCAATGTATAACCTCATAGTAACCAAATTTGCTCTCCCTGAATAATAATAGCTAGAAAAGAAAGGATGATTGATCGTCCTACCAAAATTGCATCAGTAACTTGTTAGTTGGTTCACGTCGATTTTCAAGCGACAGTGATAGAATCCTGGTTGACCCGTAATCATCGACGTAATTAAAAAATTGTTGCTTCATGTTTAATGTGTGATATTGATAGTATCCCGGCCCATTCTACCATTTGTCATTAATACCCACAGGTACATAAATACATACACGCTCATGTATCCCGGAAAGGAAAGGTCAAAGTGTATTTCTTCACTTATGTTTAATCCCACGTAAAAGGGAGTTCTTGCTGCATTTTACCAGGAACATGTCCACACTTCTGTAATTAACTTGATACCTTGATTTTTCAGTGCGAAATTTCTTCAGCGAAAACTTCGATGTAAAATTACAACATGTACCTACTTATGTATCTTACTTTATACTATTTTGTTCCAACCTTCGACTTGAAAGGTCATTGCCTCTATGTCGACGCGAATTTTTTTGCCTCCTTTCCCATAAAAAAAAAAAATAAAAAAAAATAAAAAAATAATAATATTAAATGAAGACGTAGTGTTCTCGCTGTCTCCTTAGTTCTATTATAGGTAACTAATTGAATAGTTGAATGTTCCCATACGAAAAGGTTATATTATGTTTGTGTTGCATATTTTATTTAATGTTTAAAATGTGTGGAATTCTTGTTGTAATGATTTAAATAATTTATCTTTTTCTTGTAGAATGCATTCAAATTTACAACACCACATACTTTGATTTCTTTTTATAAATAGTAAACAACGCATTGAAGTATTCATTTCTCGTTAATTATGTTACGAAATTTCAAAACTCTCGCGTTGATCATCATCGTATTATTTCTAAGATTAATACATATTATTTATCATTTTGTTCAACAAAAAACTTGCATTCAAGGTCACGACATGAAAATTAACTTACGAGTAGGTATAGGTAATTTTTAGAATTTGACTGTTTACTTTTTAATTATGTGGTTGGAAACCAATTCGAGTCGCGTTATTTGTCTAATAAAATTCAATATGATATATTCCGTGTCTATGTTATAACATCTCGCATTCAAATTTAGAGAGACACGACGTTTGTGTTGTGCACAATTTGGACATATTATTGTTCTAATAATTTTCGCCGACATTTTATGGTTTTTGGTACTATCACTAGCGAGAAATAATTATTTCTTTGTTGGGCCAGTACTATAATATACCTACATCAATTATGTCAAAATCTTGAATGTAAATAATTTGCGATAGGTATATTATTTATTAGTTCTCTGACTTTCTGGACCAAAAAAATACACTATAAAAACCGTAATAAAAATTTGGGCTTGCCCTAGCTAGAGACCCTAGGCACGCCACTGGGGGGGAGTACCATATTTGCTTACTTTTGCTGACATGGGAGACGGGGGTGTTAATATTGGTGAGAAATTTGCTTACGTAATACTTGAACGACCCCTAGGTATTTACAAACATACATACATACATAACCTCACGCCTATTATTCCATGAAGGGGTAGGCAGAGGTGCATTTCTGCACCCACATTTCGCCAAGTATTTATCAGTCCCACGTAATAGGGGGCGAGCCTATTGCCGTTTTTCGGGCACAATTCCAGACTCCGTGCTGTTACCGAGAATTTCCTAATGGAAAAACCCAATAACACTCTGCCCGACCCGGGAATCGAACCCAGGACCTCTAGATCGCACGGCACATACTTGTACCGCGAGACCACGAGGCAGTCTGACTTGACTGCCAACTAGGAAATCTTCCATATAATAGGATTTAGTATAAAATTCTCACAGCACCTTCTGTCAGTGCCCTATCGTGTGGCGTATTTGGCCTGATTACTCGTATATATAATTAATCTTTATTCATCAATCGATACTTATTAACGTAGTCACGTAATGTGATATTGAAATTAATAATTTATGACGATATTATTATTGGCAACATTAATAATGTTATTAATATTAAACAGTTTACTTCACGTGAGCATTGCCTAGTATTTATTTGGATGAATTTTGTATTGCTGAAATGTCATGCAGCCCCGTCGTATTCATTGATTGTCTGACCTACTTTATATAAATTTTCATTCATCCCCCTTGCCGTCTTTATGTTTACCAGAAGTCGGTGCAGCGTTTGCACAGAGACTAGCTTGCGAAACAAGAGGCCGTAGGTTAAATTTCCGCACAGAGATAAATAAGTGTATCATTGATAAACGGTTGATTCCGGTCTAAGTATTTGTCATACTAATATGTCGATATGGTTTCTCATACCCTCGGCAATGACACGACTTCTATTTTTGTGTGGGTTGAGGATTAAGTATATGTCACCGTAAAATTGTAAACACCGTTAGATTATAATCTATCTAGCGAGATTGTAAACTATCGAAAGATTGTGAACCGTAATGGATATTAACGCACCTCGCGCGCTGATTGGTTGAATACTAACCTAACGTAACCTAACTCTATGGATATAGAATGGTCTACTGTAAGGCCGACCAATCAGGGACAGCCTTCGAATAATAACACGTTACATTGTCAGCAGTTCACAATCTTTCGACAGTTTACAATCTCGCTAGATAGATTATAATCGAACGGTGTTTACAATTTTAAGGTGACATATACACATATATGACACCTAGTATGTTGTAACAGTGACACAGTGGGAAATGAATGTTGAAGAAATCTCAAGTATTTCTCAATACGACAAGACTGTTATTGACTGCCTTGTGGTCTCGCAGCACAGGTATGTGCCTTGGGATTTAGAGGTCTTGGGTTCGATTCCCGGGTCGGGCAAATTGTTATTTGATTTGTCCATTAGGAAATTCTCAGCAACAGCACGGAGTCTGGAATTGTGCTCGGCAATAGGCTAGCCTCCTATTACGTGACGCTAATACATACCTGGCGAATGTGGGTGCAGAAATGCACCTCTGCCTACCCCTTCGGGAATACAGGCGTGACGTTATGTATGTATGTATGTTATTGACAACGAAAATACTTTAGGTATTGAATAACACCAGGTGAGATCGTGGTCAAATGCGAATGCACTAGATTTAAAAAAAAAAAAAAAAAAAAAAAAGACTAATAGGATTGGCTGGTCGTTTGGTCACCCTTTTCTCACCCACCTACGCTGTAGCATTAACGATGTTGATATTTGCATTATTAATAACTTCATGAACGCGCGCGCCCGTGTGTCTGCAAATCGGAATTATTGTAATTTTGTCGGTGACTCGAATTCAAAGTTGTCGCGGTTTATGCGTAATGTTTATTAATAAACATGTTGAAAGAATGAATGAATTAAGAATTGCTCTTCGTAGTGGCGGTGATGCAAGCGACATATTTTGGTTGCTTTCGTGTAGGGAGTGAGATTTGCGAGGGCCAATAGATTTCCTCATCAACACCATCAGCCCATATACGTCCCAATGCTGGGCACGGGCTTCCTCTACAACTGAGAGGGTTTAGGCATTAACCCTTAATTAGGCGCATGGGGTCAGGCCCACTTGAAATTGGAAAAAAAATATTTTACAGTGTTTACAGCGCGCTCATGCTCTTTCTAGCTTCCTAGCCCCCCGCGGGGTACGCAAATTAGTCGAGTCCAGAACATTAACACGTGCGCTCGTATCGCTGCTCTCTAGAGCGCTGACCCCATGCGACCAGTTACGTTATATTTTTTGGCGGAGGTAAGATTTTACTATTGTGTTTCCTTTCAGTTTATATTAGTATATTGTTTATTATTTCTATTTGTGTGTGTGTGTATTTTTATACTGCGTAATTGCTTTATGTATTTTAGACTTTATTTTAATATTTTTCCTTTTTTTTAAGTTTTTTACTGATTTGAAATGACTTACGACAGACAAATAATGCAATGGCTGGAGGAAGTGTCTAATGAAGAGCAAGATGTTGCTGGTTCGGATTCGGAAGACGAAATGGTAAACGATACCGCTTTCGATAGTGCCTATGATTCAGAAAGATAAATTGAAGAGTCCCAAGTTATCCAAGACATCTCAGAACCATCGGAAGATAAGTATTTTTTATCTCGACATACTCAGAGAAATGGCCCGAAAGTGAAATGGTCTAAAGTACCATCCACCATCTATCCACCATCGAACTTACTTATTACAATAGCACCAAAGGTGGTGTGGATTGTAATGACCAACTTTGAAGCAATTATAGTGTTGTTATACACAAAGCAAATACTGATAAGTGTGTCACACATACAAGGCGGATTTTTTTGATGAAATTAGCAGCAGCACTTGTAGATGATCACCCTACGACAACAAAGAGACGGATCCGTGAAGTTCCTGATGTGGACGACACGTTCCAACAAACGATAGCTAAGCGCGGGCGCTGTTCATAATGTCCTAGAAAGGACGACAAAAAAGTGCTAACAAAATGCTTCAAGTGTCGTAAATTTATTTGACAGCAACACTCAAGGGCTTACTGCGTCGGATGCAGAACAGAAGAATCCGCTGATGAGACTGATTAATTTATTTTTTAAGTTGATCTCGGCCATGTCTAAAAAAAGAAGTTTAAAGAGAGGTTACAATTTTTTTAAATTTTTTTTTAAGTATAATGTACCAGATATATTTTTGTATCTTAAAGGTAATAATAATAAATAACTTTATTAATTACTACAAAATACATTAAGTTTTATTTCTTTTTGACACTCCTTTCCTAATGTTTTGTTGGGGTCACTCAAAACCCCATGCGCCTAATTGTGTGATTTTTTTAATGCGCCTAGTTAAGGGTTAAGTCCACCACGCTGGTCTAATGCGGGTTGGTAATAATTTTCGTATTCACCTTAATGTTTTTTTTTAGAAGCAAAATATAAAAATACTTATTGTTAGTGATCTGAGTTGAAGAAGATGTGTTAGGTAAAAACGTAACTGGTACAAACCTGCCAGTGACCAGATAAACATCTGGTTGAATGAAAAGGGGAAACTTGAAAATATCCTTTGCGCGAACCGACCCTCCATAGATTGTGTTTTATGATAGCTTTAAAGTACCCAACTAGCCCTTAGCCCCTGCGCCATTAAGTCATAATTTGATCCTTGATTAATGTATGATGATCGGAAGTGATGAATTTTTAATATTTAAAAGCTATGGAGCAATTATAGGGGAAGAAATTGCGTCTTCTCCACACGGAAGAATATTTGTAAGGCATACGAATATTTGTGCACGTATGAGTGTTTTTTGATAACGCGTTCATAAACAAACAGAGAAAAGTATGTGGACAAACATTTAAATATGTTAGTCACTTCAACAAAGCACTTGAACAAGTTTTTCCGACAAATTGGATTGAAGTTACTCAAATAGAGCCAATATAATGCAGGAAATGACATTTGCCGCGACTGGCCGACGGTCGCCATCGATCCCGATGAAATATTCACATGTTACGATCGCACTGTGCATTAACGGAAGTGTCTGTGTTCATATTTGTACGCTTCAATATGTCAATGGAATTGATGGCGTGCTTGTTTGTTCAATGTTTTATTATGTGTTGTCCGATTAGGAAATACTTATTCACCTTTAACATACATACACTTACGCCTTTTTATGCCTAAAGAGGCAGAGGAGAGTTTCTGCACCTATGTTTCGAAAAATTAAGTCCCAGGTAAAAGAAGCAGTGGCGGTACTTCAATAGAAGCCCAAAAGCCCAGCTTGCCTTACAAAATTTCGAATAATCTTTAAGTTTTAAATCTTTAAAAGCAATTTGACATATAAATGATCTATCCTATCCTAGCCCCACAATAAACAATTATAAACTAGACATTACGCTATTGACGTGTAACGCTTTTAGGCTTCTTTAGAAGTACTGGCACTGAGAAGAGGGCATTCTTATTACCGTTTTTCAGACAAATGACCAGACTATGTGATGCTCCATAAAATTTCCTAACGAAAAATCCCAATAACACTGCCCGACCAAGGAATTAAGCCCAGGACTTCTGAATAGCACGGCATACATTTATGACGAAGCTAGCGGAATGTGGGCTTAGAACTACGAGGTGTATTTCCTGTGCCTTCGGGGATGAATGCGTCAGTACGAGTTTATAAAACAAAACTTTAGCAATTGCTCGCCGACGTAAAATGTTCGTGAAATACGATTCGCCAACTCGTGAAGCGAAATTTGAAAACTCAAAGAGGATTCCCTTTCTACCTTGGGTTTTACCGAGCGCTGAAGTCGCACGAACTAAACTTCACACACACATACATAACCTCACGCCCGTATTCCCCGAATGGGTAGGCAGAGGTGCATTTCTGCACCCACATTTCGCCAGGTTTGTATCGGTCCCACGTAATAGGGCGCGAGCCTATTGCCATTTTTCCTAATGGAAAAACCCAATGACGGTTTGTTCCCAGCACAGCAGTTATTGCACAGCAAATACTTCTACAGCGAGGCCACGAGGCAGTCCTTTCGATGCGATTTCCTTACCTGTCGCGCTGGATATTACCGAGCGCTGAAGCCGCACGAACGAAAATTAATGTATTGAATAACATTGATTGCGCCATTTCCACGCAATGAAAGCCACAAAGCTATTGCTCAAACACATATCAATTAATTCAATCAATTGTTCGCGTGAAACCATCGTCAAAATTCCGGGCTATTAGTAATTCTAATATGAGTTTGTTACGTTGTTCCACTTTCGTGCTTAAGCTACTCAACCGGTCATTGTTAAATTTTGATGCAGTTTTTCAAGGAGCGTGCGGAGAACGGTGTGGCGTGTAACTCTAGGGTTTTTAGTTTAATTTCAAGGTGTTGTCCATACAACAATGGAAATGAGCCTATTGCCATACTCATTTTCAGACGTCATGTTGCAATAACTCCATAGTAATTGCAACATGAAGTCTGAAAATGAGTATGGCAAAAGGCTCATTTCCAAACTTCTGCCTTTTCTTGCGTGTAGGTACATAGACGTATGTACATACAGATATATGTGTATTTATGTATAGAAAGATTATTTTTATCGTGCGGTTTTTTTTTTATATAAACCAATGTGAACGAAGCCACCGGCAACAGTTAGAAATAAATATAAGGTTTGGATCGTGATTATGATATAAAGCTTTTCGGTATCAACAGTCCAGACAAAAGACAAATATTTGTGGATAATTCCAATCATTTGTCTCGATCCGCAGATCAAGCGAACAGCGTGATGTTAAAAATATATTATTGTTTTAAATTTTAACGATTTTAGTATATTGACTATAAGGGGCATGTAAGAGAAGGGGAAGGCGGTCCAAAAATAATGTCAACTCATGTGTTCAATTACCGCATCACAAATGTTTGTGCCGTCCGCAAACATTTGCTCCAAGTATGGGTAAGGCGAAAATCCTTGGCAGTTAATATCTACATACGTCACGGGTATGCGTACTGCGGGTTCGTGTGCGACTGTTGGCTGCGTTAGTATAATCCTCTTAGTTTTATCTCAATACCGTCGAGTCCTTTCATACAGCGAGTGGGACGGACTTAGCTTTGAGGGTGGGGAATAATAGAAAACGATATTGCATTAGGTTGTTTAAAAAACGTATTGTACCTACGCACAGTCTGCTATATTTAGTTAGGTTATGCAAGTGTTCACCCGTGCAGAGATTAAATCCGCATACTTAAGAGAAAAGAGTGCACTGTTTGGTAAAGTTGACATTTGTACCAAAGCACGACGCAAAGGTTTGCCTTTGATGTGTAATTTTACAGAGTAAGTAAACATTTATACATGTAGGTATGTACTAAAAACTATTATTGGTATGTACTAAAAGTTGGTTTTGTATAAAGCCTATTGTATCGTTCTTGCTGATCCATCGATCAAAGTACAACAAAGTTCTGACATGAAGTGCGCCAATACAGAAATTTACTAAATTGCTCTATGGGATTATTCAAGCTGAAAAAATGTATAGTAGTATAAATAAAATATATATGTAGACTGTAGAGTAGTATTAATATAATCACAGAAAAGCTGAGTTTAAAAGGAAATAGTCAGTATTTTGTATGGGGATGAATGTCGCCGATTGTCTGTCACCTATCCATTCTACTACGATTACACGACCAATGATAAAAAATTCAAACAAAAATGAAGGGCTGCCAATGGTTGTCACACATTTATAAAAGTGTTGATATTACACGCAACCTGAATTACTAAGAAGTGGCCGTCTAATCGTAAGTTCTGCACGCTCGGCATGCTGACATTTCATTTGTAGTCTTATGTTCTATGAATATCATCATTAACCCCCCGCCGTTTCGCCTTGGCTCCGTCCACACGTGTTTATATTAATATTAGGCATATTTCATCGCAACGTTGAGCTCTTTAGAGTCGTCAACTTACTCGCATTTGTAAACCCATAGAGTTTGTTTAATGTTTAGCCTTAGTTAGCTATCTTTCAAGCACAGAGATTTGTAATTTTTTTAATTAGTTAATGTCTATATTTATCTGAATATGAAATATAAAAATTCATAACCTCACACCTGTATTCCCTGAAAGGGTAGACAGAGGTGCGTTTCTGCACCCACATTTCGCCAGGTATGTATCAGTCCCATAAAATAAGGCGCGAGCCTATTGCCTTTTTCGGGCACATTTCAAGACTTCGTGTTGCTACTGAGAATTTTCTAGTGGAAAACCGTAGGTGTATTGTCCGCCAACTCGCACCAGGCCTGCGTGGCTGACTAAGGCCTAGATCCTCACAGTTTGTGGAGGAGGCCGTGCCCGGCAGTGGGACGTATATAGGCTGATGATGATGATAACATATGGGTACCTGATGGTCGAAGATGGTGTTGCAAGCAAAGATAAAGGTGGTGAGATGGCTTAAATATATTTGGTTCCAAATAGTAGGATAAGCTTTAAAAAGACGGGGGCAGGAATACGGCGTGTTCGTGGGACTTATTTGGGCTGATGATGTATTATGTATGTAGGATTGTAGGTATGTTATAAAGTCACAAAAATTGTTGCTGTCTTCACTTGTATCGTGATAAGCGCATTTACACCTAACGTCGGCGTAATGTTAATCGAAATAACAGCATCACGTCATCCATGGTACATGAGTAATAAATGTTTATTTTACTGTAAATGCTATTCGTTTGTCCATCAAAAATACCACTTACAAAACTAAGTTTTAAAATGAATCAATAAATAAAGACTAAAGTACATACTTGTCACGCTCTTATTGCCGCTTTTCGAGGATATTTACGGCCTCCGAGCAGCTATTAAGATTTTCCCAAAGGAAAAAACACTTGACACTAAATAAATATACAACTGAAAAGTACTAACACTTCCATAAACAGACAACGATTAATAATAAATGAAGCTCAGGTAACAAATCAATTAATCCGTGACGGCAGTGTTCCCAACTTGGGGGTTTTCCCCCTAAATTTGGGGAAAAAAAAAGTGGATTGGGATTATTTTTAGGGGCTTTATATTTTTAGGGGTATTTTTAGGTATTAATCCATCCCCTAAATGCTAAGTTTCTTTAATGTCAACATGTAAGATTTTAAACAGTCAGAACCAGAATAAAATGAAATAATATTTGACGTATGAAATAATTTATAAATAAAGACTATTAAACAATATTGCAGAATATTATTATTGTTTTTTTTTATTGGAATGCCTAACATGAATGTGTGGTTTTTTTAGAGGGTTTTCAAATAATTGTGGCGATTTTAGGGGTTTTTGACTTTATATAAATATATATAAAGGATAAATATTTTTGGGAGTTGGTAACCCTGCGTGACGGCGATACTCCGTCCTGATTAATACAAATTAATGGCGGAAGCTTTACGTCCATTCGGCTGCTTAGTAGACGACAATGGATCTTTGTGAATAGGGCTGCGCGCCCGCCCAGCGCCATCAGTGAATTGTGAGAAACTTCTAAAAATACACGAGAGAAGCACACATGACGGCCGCGGAGAGCTGTAGTGGTTACATCACGTTGGTAACCGCTTTTGGGATTTTTCACAAGCTCATTTTTCACATACATTCACTGATGTCAGTATGTGAAAAGATATGTTTTTCGCCAGCTGTGTTCAAGTTTCATGCCATCATCATCACCTTATATACACTACCGACAAAAAGTTTGGAAGCACCTATAATTTTTGTAAAAACAAATAGCAAATTGATAATAATAAATTTTATCGATGTTGTAATAAAATATAATATTATTTTAGTAATAATAATATGGTTTTGTTTCATAGTTCAATTGTTGTTTTAATTAAGTACCTAATCATTATTCATTAAATAATATTATATCTTATATAGCAGTGATGGCCTCGAGGTTAAGGTGCGCGGTCGAGAATTTCGGCGGTCGCACACACCTCTGACTTTTCGAAGTTATGTGTGTATTCACAATGAATTATCACTTGCTTTAACGGTAAAGGAAAACATCGTGATAAAACCTGCACACCTAAAAGTTCTTAGGAATTTCTTAGGTGTGTAGTCCGCCAACCCGCACTAGGCCAGCGTGGTGGACTAAGGCCTAAACCCTCTCAGTTGTAGAGGAGGCCCGTGCCCAGCAGTGGGACGTATATGGGCTGATGATGATGATGATGATATCTTATATTATTTCTAAAGTAATTGAGAGTATTAAAAGTGCTTCCAAACTTTTTGTCGGTAGTGTATGTCCCACAGCTGGACAAAGGCTTCCTCTACAACTGAGAGGGTTTTAGTCCCCAACGCTGGCCTAGTTTCTGTTTAGAAATTCCAAAGAATTTTTAGGTGTGTAGGTTTCCTCATAATGGTTTTCTTCACCATTAAAGTACGTCATAATTCATTGTAAATACACACATAACTTCGAAAAGTCAGTGTGTGCTTGGGGTTTGAACCCGCGACTGCAGAGATTCTTGACCGCACGCCTAAACCTCTAGGGCCCAGAGTCTAGGCTATCACGTCCTTTGTGATATCGGTCATCTGCTAAACGCGGCTGAAAATGGAATAAGACTAATTTGTAAATACTCAGGACTGAAGTAAAACCTCTTTAACATACTGTGTCTTATTTATACGAAACGTAACGTAACTCTCTATGAGAGAAAGAGAGAAAGAAAATGTGTGCTCCCACCTCTCTCTTGCCCCTACAGTAATATATGCAAAACGTACGAGAGTACGTTTATTAAGATAGAAAGAGAGATCTTTCTATCTTAACTTACTTATATCTCTAAATGAGAGCGATCTTAACTTCCGTTCGCCTCGTCCAATCACACATTTCGTAACGTTCTCATCACGCATCCACCATCTTACTCTCCGAGTCAAGCGTGTGTAAAGAAGTTTTACTTTAATAAAGCGTAAATAAATAAATTCTATTGGTATAGTTAAAATCATAGGTAACAAATGTAGGTACTGCTGATTGTTATGATGGACTTAATACTGTCACATTTGGGGGTAGACCCACTAGGCCCTGTTCTACCGCCACCACTGTATGAAACGGCAATGCTTTACAAATCTTATGAATGTTCATGACTGTAATTACTTAACAAAGTGAGCGGCTTAGTCGTATGCCGCTACTATTAAAAACTTATTTCAGTTTTTAATACTGGCATGACTAGACTGCACGTGAAGTAGCCGGTACTGTAATTTACTGTCGTGTGGGTTTTAGACGCTCGATATAAGCTATTAGCTATTGATTACGCTGTCATAGTGTATCGAGTCAGAATTTTTTTTATTGTGGGTAAATGTTGCGGCAGGTATGTGCCGTGCGATCTGAGGTCTTGCGGCACAGGTATGTCCCGTGCGATCTAGGGGTCTCGGGTTCGATTCCCGGTTCGGTCAGTGTTATTGGGTTTTTCCATTAGGAAATTCCCAGTTGTGGAATTGTGCCCGAAATCAGCAATAGCCCCGCCTGCTATCATGTGGGACTGGTCATATTGGCGAAATGTGGGTGCAGAAATGCACCTCTGCCTACTCCTTCGGGGAATACAGACGCAAGGCCATATATAATGAAAAATAATATATAATTTTCGCTTAAATAAATAGATACAACATTAAAACAAAGCGTCAAGACGCGTGGTCTGCCAAGACATACTTTTGTCGTTTTAAAGTTATATGTACGTATTCATACCCAAACCCCAGGCACACACCTATGACTTTTCGAAGTTATGTGTGTCTTCACAATGAATTATCACGTACTTTAACGGTGAAGGAAAACATTGTGATAAAACCTGCAACCCGCACTAGGCCAGCGTGGTGGATTAAGGCCTAAACCATCTCAGTTGTAGGGGAGGCCCGTGCCCAGCAATGGGATGTATATGGGCTAATGATGATGACGTATTCATAATAAGTTGTCAGGCATGGTTCAGGAAAGGATCCAAAAGGAACTTGCTTATCTTAGACTTATCTCATTCTGAACCCCTTTTAACCATACGCGAGACCTACGATCACCAGTTGGTCGTTACGGGCTTATATTATAATTCTCCTTGCCTGGTGGTCTCGCGGTACAAGTATGTGCCGTGCGATGTAGAGGACCCGGGTTCGATTCCCAATTATTGGATTTCCAAAAGGAAATTCTCAGTAACAGCACGGAGTCTGGAATTGTGCCCAAAAACGGCAATAGGGTCGCCCCCTATTACGTGGGACTGATACATACCTGGCGAAATGTGGGTGCAGTAATGCACCTCTGCCTACCCCTTCGGGGAATACAGGCGTGAGTTTATGTATGTCCTTCCTTTCTGTAACCCGTAACCCGCACTTGGCCAGCGTGGTGGACTAAGGCCTAAGGTAGGTAGTACATATATGTATGTGCTGATATCTAAGGGCGTTGCCATTTTTTCAAACCGAATGGTATAAAAGTCATTTACCAACACGTCACCGACTATTACCAATCCTTACATATATTATAAATGCGAAAGTAACTCTTGTCTGTCTTTCTGTCTGTCTGTCTCGCTTTCCTGCTAAAACTACTGAACCGATTTGAATGAAATTTGGTACACAGATGGTTTAGACCCTGAGAAAGGACAAAGGCTACTTTTTATCCCGGAAACTACAACTTATTTTCTTTCTAAACCCAACCCTGTAGTCTACGCGGACGGAGTCGCGGGCAAAAGCTAGTATGAAATAATGTAGTAATTGTATGATTACCGTTAAATTGTCTCAATGGGATAAATTATGCGTATTTAAAGTCGGTGTGCTGAATATCAAAGTCCTTGTGATTTTGCGACGGGCTCTAGGGAATTAAATGCGGGTCTATTTGTATTATTATGAAGGTTAAAGTTCTACTTCAGTAATCGGTAGGTATTGCTTTATTAAAATATAAAAATCTATTTACAATATTTCATTGGCTAGTTCAACGTGTACATATTTTTATTCATATCTATATATATTTTTATCACCGTGATGTCAAAATGTCTTGATTATTATTTTTTGTATGTTAGTATTCAATATCAAGATGATAATACATGTTAAATTATGAATAGGCATTTCATACACCCAATGGTCACGTACAGTCATGACCTCACACTGTGATATTTGTATCACCTGTGATTTGTCCTATGTCATTAGAATTAGGAGGCACGAGAAACTCACAAAAATCCAGACTTGAACACACACGCGAAGCACACATTCGTCTGTATATTATTTACTGGTGGGAGATCAGACACGTGTCTTTTTCTTTGACATGGCGAAAAACTGAATAAACCAATACGGCCATTAAACTTACTGTTTTACTTTGATATACCTATAGGCTGCCTAAAGCAAGGAAAATCGTAATTTAATAAAAAAAAATAATTTACAGGTTTTTTTCTATATGTCAATTATTTTTTTCTTTCCTTCAAGATAGGTTTTCCTTTTTAAAATTTCAATTACCTATACCACCTAATGTTGAAGGTGTAACTTTTCTTTTTGTTACTTTTGTCAAATCGGTAGAGTCTGCCCATTAATTCCATTTGCAAGGAATTGTAGCGGGCGTGTTGGTTTGCAGCTCTTCTAGCAAGAATTTAAACTGCAATCCGTTTTAAACATTTACCTTTTGCGGAGCAGTGGAACAAATTGTGAACGTTGCACTAAGACGGTCGGCTGTGGTTAAAAACGTGGTAGTTGCATTCGCTATGGTATTAAATGAACATTTTGTAAAGTATTTTTGTTTGTGTGATTTCAGAATGCCCTACTGAATAATCTGAGTTAGTGTACTTTTTGTTGTTATTGTCTTTTTTTTGTTTAATTTAAATGGTAAGTGTAGGTATTTGGTGTTGCACGTATATACCTATGCATAGCATAAATTCTAGGCTTAGGAAACGTTAATGATAAATAAAGACTTATTTAAGACTCTCACTTTGTAGACGTAAGAAAACAAAAAATATTTTTCATAAATTTTGTTAATGATAATCCTCACTTAAGCTCGTCTCATTTAAAAGTGGATCATGATTGCCGTGACCTGCGCATTCTTTTTGAATCCGTGTTACTACTTGAAATGTCCATACTCAAAAACTAAATCCTAATTTATTCGGGATTCGGGAACCACACGCAGAACTTCCAGATTCTTCGCAATGACAGACAGCCCCGTGGCGCAGATGGCTAGACACCAGCTTGCGAAACGAGAGGCCGCGGGTTCGATCCCCGCACCGAGACAAATGTTTGTGTGATCCACAAATATTTGTTTCGGGTCTGGGTGTTTGTGAGACCGAAAAGTCTCTCGTAGTTTCTGATACCCACGACACAGGACTTGTATCCTAGTGTGGGGTCAGAACTATGTATGTGACTGTTGGGTGTATTTATTATATTTATTATATTATTACGCATGCCGAGGTACCTGGCAATCATAATATTGAAGTGCGTATTCTTCCTATTAAATCCTAAGAGAAAAACAAAACACTATCTAGCTATATAATCTAAGTAAGTTAGAGCAACAACGTAACAGGCTAAATGAGGCTGTGTAACTTAAGTGCAAGGCATCGCTCACCGAGCAGCCGGCACCATATTGCCGAGACGCTAATGAAATTCTTCAGGGTAAAAAATTACATCGGATGCTTAACAAGTTTGTGTGCGTGTCGTTGGCAATCTCTTGATTAACGCTGTGTTTGAGTTGTGTAGGTATACTTGTGTATGATGTCATTTATAGTATTAAGAAAAGATTTCTCGTTAATGTAAGGTATTTCGAACAAATAAAAAACTATTGACTTTTGCCTGATGTGGGGTTTGAATACGAGACCTCTCGACGAAATGCCTGTTTTATGTCATGTAATATTAAATATCTATAATATCTTGAGAATAGATAAATCACAGAACAGCTGAATAGCTGACTAGTGTCGTCGCTTGTCTGTAACCTATTCATTCTACTACGATCACACGACCAATGATAAAAATGTCAAACAAAAATGAATTGGTTGTCATCATCATCATCAGCCCATATACGTCCCACTGCTGGGCGCGGGCCTCCTCTACAACTTAGAGGGTTTAGGCCGTAGTCCACCACGCTGCTGGCCTAGTGCGAGTTGGCGGATTACACACCTAAGAAATTCCAAAGAACTTTTTTAGGTGTGCAGGTTTCATCACGATGTTTTCCTTCACCGTTAAAGCAAGTGAAGCAAGTGTGGTTGTCACACATTTATAAAAGTCTTGATATTAAGCCTTCTATAGTGGATACCACAAGTCACAACACCCATACTTGAAGCAATGGTAAAATACAAAAATATTTGTCTCAGTGCGGCATCGAGACCTTGCCTCCCTCAGCCTGGTTTCTTACCGACTGCCATAAAAACAGTTTGAATAATAATCATAACCTAATTACCTATGATACCTACATGCATACCGATGTACCAAAGGAAACCCATTTATTTACCAAAGTCACGCGCGCTCGCACACAACCCTCGAAATTGTCGCGGGGATGAATATTCCAAAAGTTGGCTCGTGAAGCATAATCAAAATTTCGATACCCAATAATTCGCATGGCCCTGGGGGACTTTAACCCGTCTGTCGGCATACTTTGGTATTTATTAACGTTGTTAACTTTAATGTCGATGTCAAAATGTTGATTTTACGTGAGCCGCTTTTGTACGTGTCCCTCAACCTTCAAAATCTATTGGGCCAAAAAGCCTGGAGGTATTTTCGTGACGTAATTTCTATGCGTAAATGGGTTTGATGGTTGATTTTTAGTATCCTTATTAATATTGTATGTTGTCCAAATTATTTAAAAGCTAGAAATTCTGCAATCTATTCGCTGATTCAAAAGAAAAGGTTTTCAAATTTAGAAAGAGGGATATTTTCTTAGTAATTAAGTGACGTATAACTTAGTAGAGACGTCATTGATATGCGTGCCTACGGGATTGATGTCTAGACGGGACTTAGACAAGGTAACATTCTAAATTTTATATAGTTTTTAATACGATTTCATCAGTTGAATGTTACTTACTTTGGGCCCCTTAAAATTATTCTGTTGGATTTATTTAAACCCTGACTCCGTTGTAAAAACTTATATTTTATACTGGTTTCAAAACCATGTCTGTCTCGCCAAATCATTCCGCTGAACGAACTCTGTCATCAGAGTTCACTCACACACAACACTCCCGTACTATAAATAATAAAAAAGTCATGCAAATAAAAGTCTCTCAACTACGTAAAAAGCAAATTCGCTCATTTCAATGACGTTAAACCGGCTGAACGTGAAATCCACGCTGATATTGGAAATAGTAAAAAAATACAAGGCAAATTTCGCGCTCAAAACTCGATACGCAGTTTTATACGAGAGGACTAGTTTTTTCTCGCAAAAATCCTCAACGAAATTGAAACAGCACGCGGTAAGCCCGGCCGGTTCGCGATGAAAAACAGCGGAGACGCCTTTATCATATGAAATAAGCCGCTGTAAAGAATGGAAATGCCTTCCGCCCGACATTTCTATCAGAACGGATGATGCACTCGGCATGTTTTAGACAAAGCCGCTTAGCTCCCCGGCATGTGTGTGATTTGATTAGGATTTATGGGATATATTTGAATCTAGAGTAGTATTTAGCTCTCCGCCCGCCGTTTTATAACCATGATGATCTTCAGACATTAATATAATTTAATTTCATGAAACTGTGACGAAACAGTTTTACTACAAAGAGGTTGATTAGCTCTGCGTTAGATAATCTGGATTTTGTCCTGATTTATTTTGAATAGACCATAGTATTATAGCAAGATACCTCTAGCACCGATTTAATTTTATAGGTGCCACATTTTTAAACTAATTTATTATTTACTTGTACCACTTTGTCTTTGCCTTCCATTCCTCGACTATAGAAACTTCGTAATGAACGAAATTAGATTCAGCAAGCTTTTGAACATTTATAGGACGTTTAATGTTCAAACCATTCCATGATACAATGTTTCGATGTAATTTTAATGGTGGACGGGTAGGCAGGCTCGTTCGGAGAAATGGAGGTGCCGTCATTTGGCCTTCTGTTATACTCATAGATGTTATTCATTGTATTGACATTATTGAAACGACTGCGATTCATTTTGAACGTTTGTTTGTCTGTTGAGGGCTTGTAGAAGTCGCTAAGCTAATTTATTTAGAATCCGATTGTGAAACCAGCGCTGCGGAACCGATATCCGTTGGGTGACAAAATATTTACCTCGAGTTTCGGTGTTTGCAAAGCTTTAAAGTATCGTGCATTTTTAAACTTGTGATTTCGACTTGTGTGTGACTATAAAGTAAATTTATTTTGACAAAGAGCTGTTGGAATTATGTTTTCTAAAAAAGTTTGGCTTAGTCAGTGAGCCTTGAATGAATTTCTGTGTCTGTATCTCGCAGCACACAGCAGCAAATGCCAACTATATATAACAACGTTATTCCATTTCCCTTTATAAAATCCCAGCTTTACCTTGACCTGGTTTTGAGAAACCTCAAAAGGATACTTTGAAGGAGGCTTGCGTACTTCGCCGAAGTTTCCCTCGGGTAAAACTAAGTATAGTGTTGCTCTCTTGTTTAGATTCACAAAGGATTTCGTTCGTAAATAACAATTTTATAAGCTCAGCGTCCAGTAGAAAAGCGAGAACCTCATCGGCTAAGTAAGGGTTTTTTGCTCATAGTCAGATCGCGGTTTGGTCGATTAGTTTTCTTTCTTATGGATAGATTAGTTAAAAATAAAGAGTGAACGGAACAGAAACGAGTACGATGATCTCTCAACAGTTGTGACGTTGATTTGTACAAGTACGTGCCGTGCGATCTACAAGTCTCGGGTTCGATTTCCGGGTTGTTTCGAAATGTGGGTATAGAAACGCATCTCTGTCTACGCCTTTGGGGAATACAGGTGTAAGGTTATATGTATATGTTTGTGGATACAAACAAGCTAATTTTGGAACGCCAATGCGTCAGATTTCACAATGTGATCCGATATACAACTTTAGTTATTGACGTATAATTCCGCATCAGTAAGTAGATATGTCAGTGAGCGCGTTCTATATGCCGCAGAATGTTCTGGAAACGAGATCGCGTCTCGAATGAAAATGAAGAAGTAGGACATCTTGAAACTAGGTGGAGCGATGAGCTTTGGTGGCTTTGGTGGGATGGATGAGCGAAGCGGGCGATCATGGTCAGTGACGAGGGTTCAGAGAGGCCTTTGTCCAGCTGAAGATTGTTGATGTATTGCTGTTTATACGAATATTCTACTATACAAGATATCTTCACAAGCGGTTGCACAGACGGCACAGTTGTAAATATCCCGAATTCATGGTAACACCGTCTGACATTAACCGGCAATCGAGTCCGCGTAATGTTTTCTTAAAAGGTCTGTGTATACTTTTTATTGCGACGTTACCATTAAACTGGGAGGTAGTTAGGACACGCTACATAACCCGCGCTGTTCACTTAGTCCGCAATTCAAGGCGACATTTGAGTTAGACTTTACAGACTTAATGGAAATTATGGTATCTTGGTACGATAGCTTGTTGGCTGAAAGGCCGGTATGTTGACAGTTAAATAGAGTTCTAAAACTACACTAAGGTACTTTTAACTATGACACATTTTGTATCACAAACCATTTAAGATAGATTCATCATCATCATCAGCCCATATACGTCCCACTGCTGGGCACGGGCCTCCTCTACAAATGAGAGGGTTTAGGCCTTAGTCCACCACGCTGGCCTAGTGCGGGTTGGCGGACTACACACCTAAGAAATTCCTAAGAACTATTTAGGTGCGCAGGTTTTATCACGATGTTTTCCTTCACCGTTAAAGTAAGTGATAATTCAATGTGAATACACACATAACTTCGAAAAGTCAGAGGTGTGTGCCTGGGTTTTGAACCTGCGGTCGCCGAAATTCTCGACCGCGCACCTAAACCTCGAGGCCATCACTGCTTCTTACGAGAAGAATTAAAATAGATACTATAGGTTAAGTTTCGGTGGTTTTAGAATAGTATTTTCTCTGTTTTTAGTTTTATACCCGATTAAACCAAGTTCGCCATGGAAGCTCAATAGAAATAAAGTTTCCACATTTTGCCACATTCCACACGCCAAGACTTTCAACATGCGATAATAAATATGAATAAGCTCCAGACTTCAGTTATTCATTAAAAAAATAAAGTAGAACACTCTCCTACGGCTATCAAACGATGTTAAAACGTAATTTCATAAAAAAATTGACAAACAGCCTAACTGGATGAAATGGAGATTTGGAAGTAGGAAAATCAATTATTAGTATCCGCTAGATATGATATATGTACGCCGCACAACAATTAAAACAATAATTTAGGCAACTGTTCAGTTAATATCTGTAGGAAAAAACTCTACATAGGTATAACTCGTGTAACAAAACTCGTAATGTTTTTAAAAAACAAAATTCATCCCCTACAAAGCGAGTAAATCGAAGATATCTCGAGATATCGCGATTATGAGAATTAGTAATTACTAATTTGAATTCAAATTAGTAATTTTAGTAATCGTATAGTATCTCGATTATAACTATTACTAATTAGTAATTACTAATGAAATCATTCGATTATAAACATGTCTCGAGATATTTCCAATTACTAATTTGCATTCGCGAGGTATTCTATTAGGTATAAAATTCCTAAAAAAAAAACAAGAATCTCTATCGAACACCCAGTTTTAGTAATAGGTGTAAGTAAATTTCTAAAAAAAAAACAAGACCCACTTCATTCCCGACGAGATTAGTAGTTCAAATTAGTAACGTCATTCGATTATGAAACAAATTAGTTACTAATTTCATAATCGATTATCAAAATTAGTATTAGTAGTATCATTCGATTATCAAAATCATTCATAATCGCCCACCTCTAATTATTAGTTTATAGCCTATAGATTTATTGCAATAAGTTTAACGGTATTTTTATTGTCCACAGGGATGGGAAGGGCGGACGGAAGTAGGCGGCGGCGATGGTGGCGCGCCGCCGCAACCCGCTCACATGCCACTCGACGCAGTGTGGCAGCCAGTAGCAGGCACTAGGTAAGTGGACTTTTATTCTACAATTGATTATGGTCATTTCTTATCACGTATACACAAACTACTGTAAAAGTATATATAAAAGTATAAATAACTTCATCATCAGCCCTTATACACCCAAAATTAAGAACTTTTTTATGTGTAAAGGTTTTCTTACGATGTTTTCCTTCACCGTTAAAGTACGTTATAATTCATTGTAAATACACACATAACTGCGAAAATTCAGATAACCTGTGCCGTTGATAATTCTCAGGATGATAGAAAAGGATGCATTCATACACACTCAAGTCTCAAGACTGTGTTCTCGAGGGGTAGGTAAAGATCCATCCTCGCACACACATTTCGCCAATTGTGTTTTAAGTTCTAAATCTACGCAATAGGGGCGAGGGTATTGCCAATTTCTGACACACATTTCCATGACATATCTATTCATTTACACACTTTGCCCGACCCGCGAAATAACTCCGGGACCTCTTAATCACACGGCACACATTTGTGCCGAGATATAAATATATGTACATTGCAAGAATACGTCATACTTTGAACAAGATTTTCTACCTAAAGCAAGCAAAACAAGGAACGTATTTTAAAAAGAAAATAGAATTTGTTGCGTCTTTCGATTTGTCGCTTAAAATCGTTTTCATCGTTCCCGAGTATTGTCGAATCCATTCGTGAGGCGCGTTATGCGTTTCATATTCATGAGAGATCAAGTCCTTATTGAATATGTTGCGATCTTTTCAGTGGTATCATTCGGTTACAATTTCGCCAATTAGTGTGTTGTAATGCTGTTTGTTGTTTGACTGTTGCATGCGACATGAAATTCTGTAATGATACAGACTGTTGTACAACATTGTCCTTATTCCTTGATAAAATTGATATTACAATATTCAGCTGAAAGAGAGGTTGCTTTTGTACAGTTTTTTTTTTATTAGTGGTCGTTATTTCGTTGAAGTTCCATTTGAAGTTTAACTAATAACGGTTTATTGGAAGCAAAAATATTTGATGTTTTTAATTGTTTATAGAAAAATATCATTCATCATAAAATTAATAATTTTAAGTATAATAAAAAAAAACTTTGTTTTATAAAATTTGAACATTGCTATGTGTAGTTACAGTCAATTTGATTTTTTCGAATTGTGTATGTTTGATATTCAAATTAGGCCAAAAGGCCCCAAAATTTGCATGTTTTTCGATGGCACCTACTACTTTATGCCAATAAGAAGCAGTGAGGTAGTTTAATTAGAAATTAATTTCTCATGTCAATTCTAAAGTAAGATGGCCTCAGGTCAGTAGATTGATATTACAGAAGCTTATCACGTCACAAACTTTGTCATGTAACAGATATCTCACTGTTACTTCGCGATTCCTCAAAGAAAATATTTATTCTTTAATGAAATTACTGAATGATATGTGTGATATCTGATTATTATCTCTCTTTTATGTATGTATGTATGTTTCTACACGACTCTCATTCCAGATTCTTGAGGTCGTCAGATAACTTAAAACTTAAAACTCCAGTGCACTCTAAAAATTTTATGGACAGCTCTTTTACTGTCAAAGCTGCTAGATTGTGGAACTCACTTCCAGTGTCAATAAGAAAAGCAAAGTCATTGTCATCTTTCAAAAAACTACTTAAAGGCTATTATTTGTCCTGCTAATTAAAGACATATATGTAATTATTTGTATGTTAGTGTGTACATATGTATTTATAAATGTATGTGTATGTAGGCATGTATGTATGTATGTTTGTTTATATGTTTATATATATATTTATAAGTATTTATATACATAATATATATATTTATATTATATTTCTTTATTTTATTTTATTTCTTTTTTAATGATATGTTTTAGCTTTGTTGATGTTTTTTAGTTAGTAGTAGTAGACTGTACACTTCGACTACCTCTCATTTCTCTTGCTACTTCTCCATCCTTGGTTGCCTGTAAGAGATCGCCTTGTGCGATAAGGCCGCCTTAGTTTTAGTGTTATGTGTACAATGAAGTTTTAAATAAATAAATAAATAAATATATATGTATATATATGTTTTTATAATTATTTATTTATCTGTGTATATATGTTAGTTATTCTATTTATAGATATGTATTTATTTAACCATTTAACTATTTATGCACCTACCTTTTTTTATCTCTGCATCACCCAGAGGTTGACTGTTAGAGAATGCCTTTGGCATTAAGTCCGCCTCTATACTTAATGTATAAAAAGCATAAATAAATAAATAAAATACAATATGCCGCAAAAATATTTCTTGTATCACAAGGCCTCCTGATAAATTAGCAACTGTTGCCACATGACGACATCATTAGGCAGTGAGCACCCGCGGCGAATAAATAACATTATGCCAGGAATAACTTGTTTATACTTATCGAATTTGCAAACAAGTCTCATGGTATACCTATTGTGTATATGTATTGCCGTTGATTAGGTGGAGTTGTAGGCAATGTTGGTCTTGATTAAACTATTTACATCATCATCAGCCTGTTTCTGTGTTGTGTGATAAACGTTCTCAAAGGATATTCAAATATAAATAAACGCCCCGTGGTCTCGGGCTTTTATCGGGGTGATATTGGTTTTTATCTGAAAATGAGCCCGAAAAACAGCAATAGGCACGCCACCTATTACGAGGGACTAACCCACAATTGGCGAAATGTGTGTGCAGAAATGCACCTCGAACCTACCCATACAGGCAAGAGACAGTGGCGGTACTTCCATAGACGCCCAAAAGCCCAATTTGCCTTTTACAATTCCGAATAATAATCTTTAAGCTTCTTTATTTAACAAAAGCAATTTGAAATAGAAATTAGAATATCCAGACTGCACAATAAACAATTATAAACTAGACATTACACAATTATCGTCCAACGTTTTTGGGCTTCTATGGAAGTACCGCCACTGTTGTGAAGTTATGTGTGTATTGCATGTTTTATTAGTGCGACATGTGACCAGCAAACTTCTGATATAATGTAAGCGGTATGTAACTTAAAATGGAGCATAAATTGATTGTTTACGTCGTGTCATGTGGAATTAGCGTTTCGCTAGACGTTAGAAACTTTTAATGGCCGGCGGTTGAACGTGCCAGTTCGTAATAACGCTAATGACTTGGGGAATTTAATTTTGTTATACTCATCATATCGGTATTCTCCCATGGTTGCGTATTAATTAACTCACTATGTACTATTTTACACACGCTCAAGCATATAGTCCCTAAGAAGTAGGCAGGTTAATTTCTGCACCCACGTTCCACAAGTGATAGGGGGAAAGCCTATAGCTGTTTTGGCTATTTTCGTTGTAGAATTACTCCTCATTGCTTTTTAGAAATGAAAGTCTTTAGAATACTTAAGATTTTTTGAGTATTGTATGTGCACAGACATTTGGGATCGTTGTCGTTAGTATACTATTAATAAGTCTACAGATACAATAAATGTAATCGTATCATCATCAGCCCATACGTCCCACTGCTGGGCACGCGCCTCCTCTAAAACTGAGGGGGTTTTAGGCCTTAGTCCGTAAATGTATCATCATCATTATCAGCCTAAGGAAGTCCACTGCTGAACATAGGCCTCCCCCAATGACTTCCATAGTTACCTGTTGGAGGCAGCCTGCGACGACCCGTAACCTTCACCAGGTAAATGTATAAAAAAAAAAAAATTTTCACGCCTTCGGAACTTAAACATGTCTCGTTTAAAAGTATTCTATATGATAATCTCAATACGTATTTACCCATAAACGAAATTTTCCCCGCTTGCAAATTCGGTTACGGGAATAGGGACGAGTTCGTCTCGCGTCGCGTCCGGGATGTGAACTGAGAAACAAAGTTACATACCCATCAATCTTCGCACAGTGGAACGAATGGAAAATATCTTCGAGCAAGAGTACTTTTTTGTCAAACGTATGTTTTTTCTTAATTTCATTGTTGCTTTATGCTAGGTTTTTATTTTCAGTCAAATAATAGATACAGAGAACACAAGCGTTTACACAAGAACACAAGAATACGAATAATTTACAAGAAAACAAGACTCCTTCAACCATCTAACTTAAATAACTAACTTAAATTATGATTTGTTTAACCTAATAGGTATCATGATTTTCGATTTCAATATGAATAATGATTTGACTTTGTCTTTGGGCAGCGTTCAGGAAACCACGCGAAGTCTCCTGGTCCAAAATATCTTAGTGCCTCAAATCGAAAGTCTTCGATAGTTGTGTGTTGCCAGTGATGATATACGGCAACGAGACGTGGCCTCTTACTATGGACCTCATTAGGAGACTCAAAGTCACTCAACCAGTTATGGGGAGGTCTATGCTCCGTACGAGATTTAATCAGGAATGGAAGATCCGTAGGAGAACTAAAGTAACCGACATAGCTCAGCGGATTAGTAATTAGTATGTAGTGATGGCCTCGAGGTTTAGGTGCGCGGTCGAGAATCTCGGCGGTCGCGGGTTCAAACCCCAGGCACACCCCTCTGACTTTTCGAACCTATGTATGTGTGTATTCACAATGAATTCATATGTACTTTGACGGTGAAGGAAAACATCGTGATGAAACCTGCACACCTAAAAGTTCTTAGGAATTTCATAGGTGTGTAGTCCGCTAACCCACACTAGGCCAGCGTGGTGGACTAAGGCCTAATCCCTCTCAATGGTAGAGGTGGCCCGTGCCCAGCATTGGGACTTATATAGGCTGATGATGATTAGTAACTTGAAGTGGCAATGGGCGGGGCACATAGCGCAGAGAACTGATGGCCTGATTGTTGATTTTTAAATTGATCAGCATTACGGACTCTGTGGACTAACTAACTAATGGGTAATTGAATTTGCATTAAATCCTCCATCGGCACGGAAGTATTTCTACACCCACAATCGACTGTATGCGAGTGTTTTAAATATAGGTAAATTTCTTTCTGACTGCCTCGTGGCCTCGCGGTACAAGTATGTGCCGTGCGATCTAGAGGTCCTGGGTTCGATTCTCGGGTCGGGCAAAGTGTTATTGGGTTTTTCCATTAGGAAATTCTCGGTAACAGCACGGAGTATGGAAATGTGCCCGAAAAACGGCAATAGGCTCGCCCCCTATTATGTGGGACTGATACATACTTGGCGAAATGTGGGTGCAGAAATGCACCTCTGCCTACCCCTTCGGGGAATACAGGCGTGAGTTTATGTATGTGTATGTGTATGTGTAAATTTCTAGACTTCGTTTTCGTCGAATTCAGATTTAAATTTGCGAACGATGAACTGCCGGATCCTGCAATCGAAAAAAAGTTATGCACAATTCCGACTAATACCCACAATCTATTTCCATACCATTCTCCGCAGATCATACGTTCCTACAGACCGTAGTATGCGTTTGTGAGCACGTGTGCAGACGTGTCCATTTGTACTCGTACATTGTGATGGACACTCGCCGTGCGACTGATTGTGCCCACTGTGTCCGCTGTCGTGTTTGCATACGTGATTTTGTTAGGGGATTGAATGGTGCGGCATACGGAATTCATCTATATGCCATTGCTGTGCTCGGATCAATCGCCTTTTGTTTTGCAATTTTCGCGTACTGTACAGCAAGAAATTGCTTTTGGATAACTTTTAGGTTATTTTATACACACATACATAAACTCACGCCTTTCTGCACCCACATTTCGCCAGGTATTAGTCCCACGTAATAGGGGGCTCGCTATTGCCGTTTTTCGGGCACATTTCCAAACTCCGTGCTGCTACTGAGAATTTCCTAATGGAAAAACCCAATAACAATTTGCCCGACCCGGGAATCGAACCCAGGACTTCTAGATCGCACGGCACATACTTGTACCGCGAGAGCACGAGGCAATTTATTTTATATGTACATATATTCTAAAAAAACATTTTTGTCTATTAAAAATATAAATTGCAGTTTTACCGCTACGGCTAATTTTCGCCCGCGAATAAATTATTCAGAAATACGCCGTTTATATAACTATTCTTTTGACACACCTCTTTTCAGAAGATACCTACTTACATATTTGTGCATTCATAATGAGTCATGCACTTTAATTGTATATGAAAATATTGTAAGAAAACTTCGACATCAAGTTTGGTGTCGAAGAGATCTTCAAAAGCAATTTCCAAGTTACGTGAAGTCCACCAAATTGTTAATAGACTTGGGTCTAACCTCTCCCAGTCCCATACCA
The DNA here is from genome assembly GCA_907164795.1 of Hemaris fuciformis. Lineage (NCBI taxonomy): Eukaryota > Metazoa > Arthropoda > Insecta > Lepidoptera > Sphingidae > Hemaris > Hemaris fuciformis. The sequence continues at coordinate 14,688,867 of OU015440.1, forward strand.
GGCCTGCATATCAGTGGCAAGTACATTAACTGATATAGGACGCAATCCCGTATTCTCCTGCACAGTTATCGCCATGTTTTTCCAACGAGGTCCTTAACATTCCCACGGGGGCCTGCGGGTGCAAGCTGTGTGCTCAGCAGAGCCGTGCTCGAGCTAATTGCTTTCACTTTCCTACTGGCCGAGAGCCTTTGGCGCTCGCCTACAATGTTCGGAGGATTTCTAAACGCCGTTTCAACGTAACTGATGCATTCTACTGAAGAGCCCTACTTTTAGTAACAAGGGGTGAGTAGTGCAAACACTTCGATAGTGTCATGTTTGTTTTGGTATCTGTCCTAAATAATGCAGGTCAGCGTAATTCATTCATTCATTCCACTTAACTCGTTTATTCTCCTCAGAGATGTACACTGTTCGAACGCTCGAATCCCAATGGCGTCAGACAGTTTTGAATCCACCGACGTTAGTTTCGCCGTAAATACAAAATGACAAACGGAAACAATATACTTCTTTAAATTCGACTTGTCGACACTTAATTATAATGTTAAATATAATAATAATAAAGTAAACACAATATACATAATTGTTTGATGCATGTACTAAATATACACTTTTGATAAGCAGCAAATAATCTACCGGAAATAACATGACGAAATAAATATCGTATCGAGTGACGAATGATGGGAGTCTCTCCCAACTCGACGCTATTTGGACAGCATTTTCCTTACCGTCAGGTGCGGTGTTGTTAATTGGTCGTGCCCGTAAAAAAAAAAACAGCGATATATTGGATAAGTTGTCTCAACCTCGAGGGCTTCACAACTTACGTTAATATAAATGAATATACGAAATAGTCATAGTATATATATATGTCATAGTATACATAGGTAGTACTAGATCACTCATGAAAATACAAATCCTGGGGGCGTGATTGACAAAATTTTCTATGTCCACCTGGAAGACAGTTAAAAACTTTTATTTGCAGAAAGTAACGATATTGCTATTGGCAAACTAATAGCTTACCTTGACTTGCTATTGCCATTGACTTTGAAGTCGTGATGGCCTCGAGGTTTGGGCACGCGGTCGAGAATCTCTACGGTCGCGGGTTCAAACCCCAGGCACACGCCTCTGACTTTTCCAAGTTATGTGTGTATTCACAATGAATTATCACGTACTTTAACTGTGAAGGAAAACATCGTGATGAAACCTGCACACCTAAAAAGTCTTAGGAATTTCTTAGGTGTGTAGTCCGCCAATCCGCACTAGGCCAGCGTGGGGGACTAAGGCCTAAACCCTCTCAGTTGTAGAGGAGACCCGTGCCCAGCAGTGGGACGTATATGGGCTGATGATGATGATGATGATGATGTTTACTTTGTTAAAACGACAAAATAAAACACAAGATCTGTATATCGTCTGGAATCCTAATAAAACGATGTCAAGCTAAAACGTTCGCGCATTACTATGCACCATAAACAAGTTAATGGCTCGGCACGCGCCTCTCTACGGCTTTTATTGCGACTCCGTTGTTTTGGCAATAAGGAGATAACAACGCCGAGACATTACGGAGATTTCTAGACTCGTATCACGTTTGGAACCTGCATGTGTTGGCATTACTGCAACGCGATGTATCCTGATTGTATTGTGGTTGTTGTAGGGTGTTTGAATTTATGTACGAGATATTGATTTCGAATTTATGTGTTGGAGATAAATAAATAATAAATAAATAAATACACCCAACAGTCACATACATAGTTCTGATCCCACACTAAGATACAAGTCTTGTGTCGTGGGTATCAGAAACTACGAGAGACTTTTCGGTCTCACATACACCCAGACCCGAAACAAATATTTGTGGATCACACAAACATTTGTCTCGGTGCGGGGATCGAACCCGCGGCCTCTCGTTTCGCAAGCTGGTGTCTAGCCAACTGCGCCACGGGGCTGTCATGGATTGGAAATAAAGGTTAGGGAAATCGTTTCTTTTGGTGTAAAGCATTGATTTATGTAATTAAATAATTACATTCATATGTTACTATTAAAACTTTTATTTAACTTGCGAGTACGTATAAATAAATACATAGGCGATCGAGATGCATAAGTTAAATAATAATTTGTGTTCTTAGTATAATGGTTTCTATGACTACGCGGATGTTACGTAATAATGAAATTATTTATTTTGTCATGGTAAATGTGAATACACGAAAAAGTAGATTTGAACCGTCTCTGGGTTTCCTCTATCACCATCACCCTATCTATATATCTATGTATGTCCCTCTGCCGAGCACGGGCATCCTCTACAACTGAGAGGGTTTAGGCCTTAGTCCACCACGCTGGCGTAGTGCGGGTTCTCTTTATATTTGTGCCAAATTCCGATTTAACTGTGAAAACGTAACTAACATACTTATGAAATTGATAATATTAGTTAGGATTAGGATTTTAAAAAAATCATCGATACTTGAACAGATATCTAATATTATAGTTTCTACACCAAGTCTAAGCAACTTGTAAAACTAGTTAGGACCTTAAAATATCGGAATGACGTCATCGTTATAAGCGGCGATGCGCGGACCAACGCTGACATTAGGATTCGTCGCGACATTGGCATATAAACTGATTTTTTAATATCTGGCAAAGACGCATACGTAATTGAATGAGATACTATGTGTAAATAGATCTATACATTGACGGACGATTGACTAAGCCCGTAGACTGACTGACGACTGTTTCGTTGTCTAGCGGCTCAAGTATGTGCCGTGCGATCTAGATGTCCTAGTTTCGGTTCCCGGGTCGAGCAAAGTGTTATTGGGCTTTTCCATTGGAAAATTCTCAGTAGCAGCCTGGAGTCTGGATTTCTGCTCGAAAAACGGCAATAGGCTCGCCCCCTATTACGTGGGACTGATAAATACCTGGCGAAATGTGGGTGCAGTAATGCACCTCTGCCTACCCCTTCGGGGAGTACTACTACTGTTGCAGGTTGATAAACTACAAATACTCAAGAATTTCCTTACGGGTATCTTACAGTGATTGGGCTCCGTTTTGCTTGGACATAATTTTTCGTAGACTTTGTTCTTTCCCAAGGCCTAATATATGTGTGTCTAAATATGTATATATACATGAATTCTCTTTATGTGGTTTACGTTGAGTCTTCGATCGATGGACATCATTAAACAGTAGCGGTAAAACCAATGTAATGACAAAACAAAACAAACAGTTAATGTGCTAACATTTGCGTAGCCACAGAAGTTCGTTTGTTTTGTCTGGGCTAACGTAACCAGTTCTTAGTAGCGTGTAAGCTTAGCTTTACAAGACACAAATTTATATTAATAAATAATAATAATAATAAATACACCCAACAGTCACATACATAGTTCTGATCCCACACTAAGATACAAGTCTTGTGTCGTGGGTATCAGAAACTACGAGAGACTTTTTTGGTCTCACATACACCCAGACCCGAAACAAATATTTTTGGATCACACAAACATTTGTCTCGGTGCGGGGATCGAATCCGCGGCCTCTCGTTTCGCAAGCTGGTGTCTAGCCAACTGCGCCACGGGGCTGTCAAATTCAATATTAAAAGGTAACATATCCTCCTTTTCAACGTTCTATCTACACATTAAAAATCATCCAAATTGGTCCACTGGTTTGGGCATGAAAGTGTAATAGACAGAAATTATAACTCGCACTTATAATATTCATAATGAATTATCACTAACTTTAACGGTGAAGGAAAACATCGTAAGGAAACCTGCACGCCTATAACTTCTAAGGAATTTCTTAGGTGTGCAGTCCGCCAACCCGCACTAGGTAAGCGTGGTGGGCTAAGGCCTAAATTCTCTCAGTTATGGAGGAAGCCCGTGCCCAGCAGTGGGACGTGTCCATATACGTCCCACAGCCACTGATGTTGATGATTATGATTTATAATATTTGTATAGACAAGTATGCTTAGGATAGATTAGTAAGTTCAATGAATTTTAAGTCTTATGTTTTCTTAATTAAAGGACTTGTGTTGTTTGGACGTGTACATTAAGCTCGGCTTGGGACGAAGTGCTTATGTGCTTAATCTTAAATGCCATTTTTGGGATTAAATTCTACATGTAATGAGCATAATATAATACAATTTCAACATTTACATAAATTGGGACCACCCACTTTATGTCTCTCCGGTCAATCTAACGGTTGCATGAAAGGAATCGCTTATAGCGATAAGGTCGCCGTTTGTGACGCAACCTTATTGTAATATTAGAAATAGGTACCTATTTTGTTATAAATAAATAAATAATATAATTCAGCGGTTCATCATCATCATCAGCCCACGCAATACACACATCACCAAAAGTCGGAGGTGTGTGCCTGGGTTTTGAATCCGCGACCGCCGAGATTCTCGAACGCGTGCCTAAACCTTGAGGCCATCATTACTTATAGTGTTTCATTACAAAAAGACTTCTTAATCACTTCTTCGTCGCATAGACTAGTTGAAACGAATAAAGAAAATATTTCAATTTAGACACATGAACTTTGAACTCATTAATATTGATATAAACTATGAAAACATTTTTCAGCAGAAATGCCGGGTTTCCCTATACACTCTGCATAAGTTATTTATCAAAGGTTTACACAAGATGCCTTAGATGTTGAAACGAATAAAATCCTTACTAATATTATAAATGCGAAAGTAACTCTGTCTGTCTGTCGGTCTGTCTCGCTTTCCTGCTAAAACTACTGAACCGATTTAAATGAAATTTGGTACACAGATAGTTTAGACCCTGAGAAAGGACATAGGCTACTTTTTATCCCGGAAAAGGGGTTTTAAGGGATTGAAAGGAGGGATGAAAGGTTGTATGTTGTGTAGACGACTAAAACTATGTAGATATATGTCTGTTATGCTTTCACGCCTAAATCATTTGACCGATATAAACGATTTTTGATATGGACATAAATGGGACTCTGTGGAGTAAAATAGACTATAACTTATTTTCATTCTGAACCCAACCCTGTAGTCTACGCGGACGGAGTCGCGGGCAAAAGCTAGTAAATACTATAAACAAGGTTATAATAACCCAACCGGAAGGGTTTAAAGTGGGCCCCTTTGAGCCGTCGCGTGGTCCCCAGTCCGAGCGCAAACGGCTTAATAAATGCCGGTTCAGATACTTATGTTTTTCCTTAATGTCACCGGCTCACCGCGTTTGATGTTTCCGTTTTGTGTTGCAAATCCTTATCGCGCGGTCGTTGCAGGCGTGCATTTAGTATTAACACTCAATTTATTCCTGTTGCGATGAGGAGTGATCACAGAACAGCTGAATAAGGTAAGAAGGGAAATAGTCAGTATTTTGTATGCGTACGAGTGTCGCCGCTTGTCTGTCACCTATTCATTCTACGTTAAACACACGACTAGTGATAAAAAATTCAAACAAATGTGAAGGGCTGCTATTGGTTGTCACACATTTATAAAAGTTATATATAGTTAGTTATAATATTACACGCAACCCGAATAACTTAAGAAACATGTGATAGTCTAATCGTAGGGTCGGTACACTCGGCATGCGGAAATTTTCTTTCTAGTCTTATTCAACTGTTTTATGGGAGTGATAGCTACCAACTGAATGCTCTTTGAATTAAATTTGAGCGCTTGAGTTGATGTAAAGCAAATTTTGCTGTTTTTGTTTTTAATAGCTCTGATGAGAATGTATTTGTAAAATCACATACATACATAAATACATAAACTCACGCCTGTATTCCCTTAAGGGGTAGGCAGAGGTGCATCTCTGCACCCACATTTCGCCAAGTATGTATCAGTCCCACGTAATAGGTGGCGAGCCTATTGCCGTTTTTCGGGCACTATTCCAGACTCCGTGCTGTTACCGAGAATTTCCTAATGGAAAAACCCAATAACACTTTGCCCGACCCGGGAATCGAACCCAGGACCTCTAGATCGCACGGCACATACTTGTACCGCGAGACCACGAGGCAGAAAATCAATAGATTTCTAATTTAGTGATAAGAAATCCGATAGTATGTTAACGGTGATGGACACCCGTGTCAAGTGTGGAAAACAATATTTGTTCTAATGCTAGCTGTGGTCCATCGCATACGTCAAGTTTTAAAATGTGGAATAAAAAGTATCCTAAGTGATATTCCTGACTAATGTAGTAATTTGAAATTATATTCATTCACTATGTTAGCTTATGTAACATCGATAATTCATTTTTTAGCATTAATATCTATTTCATCATATCAATTTATATTTTGCATTTAATATTCATCCAGTCAATCATTCGTGAGGGTTGTGAATGATTTTGCTTTTTTAATTCATCATCATCATCATCATCATCAGCCCATATACGTCCCACTGCTGGGCACGGGCCTCCTCTACAACTGAGAGGGTTTAGACCTTAGTCCACCACGCTGGCCTAGTGCGGGTTGGCGGACTACACACCTAAGAAATTCCTAAGAACTTTTAGGTGTGCAGGTTTTATCACGATGTTTTCCTTCACCGTTAAAGCAAGTGATACTTCATTGTGAATACACACATAACTTCGAAAAGTCAGAGGTGTGTGCCTGGGGTTTGAACCTGCGACCGCCGAAATTCTCGACCGCGAGCCTAAACCTCGAGGCCATCACTGCTTTTTTTAATTACATTCGGTCAATCTACGAGGGTAGTCTATGTTATATCCAAAAATAGATTTATAGTCAGTTGTTCGTAGTCAGTGTTCATTTAATAAATTGATTATTCGCTTCAATCAGAATTAGAATTAAACACCCAACAGTCACATAAATAGATAATTCTGGACTCACATTAAGTCTTATGTCGTGGGTGTCAGAAACTACGAGAGACTTTTGGGTCTCACAAACACCCAAACCCGAGACAAATATTTGTGGATCACACAAACATTTGTCTCAGTGTGGTGATCGAACCCGCAACATCTCGTTTCGCAAGCTGGTGTCTAATTAACTGCGCCATGGAGTTTAATTACAGCGCAATTAAGTAATAACCATGTATATAAACTTTCACATTGTAGTGTAAGTAGAATTTGCATAAACACATTGGCAAGTTGTAAGTACCGTTTTGTTTCCTTTTGACATTTTCCTGGATCCTCGTATGCTAAATATGAACGTTGATTACATCAACAGCTATGGGGAAATAAGAAATATTTTGCGATGCTTCCTTCAGTCTAACATGTCTTCGGTTGTAAATTGTTGCCTGAAAATACTAGTGTACAGGTTTAGGTACGAGGCTTAACCATAATGTTTTACTTCACTGTTAAAGTACACGATAATACATTGTTTAGACTCGTATGTTACAGTTAAAACCCGTTCTTGTTACATAATCAGCCTATATACGACCCACTGCTGGGCACGGGCCTCTTAAGGGGTTACATGGGTTTCGTCGGGTATAAAAAGACATATTTTCAGTATATTTTTTTCTATGTAAAAAAATATTTATTTAATTCAAACTTTCTGTCCTACATATTTAAAGAATAATTTCTGAAATTTAAAAAAAAACAAATTAAAACTCCTCCATTGTGACGTCATTTCCGGTGATCCCTCGAAAACAAGGTGCGTCCGCGTAGTCAGCATAACTTCTGACAGGATCATCTAAAATGAAAAAAACAAAAATAAGTGTTTTAGTTAAGACTATAAACTTGTGCTTGAAGGAAGGAAAGAAAAGAAAAAGTAAAAATTGGAATTTTGGCAGACATTTTCCAAAAAAATGAAAATTTCCGTCAAATTTGCTTGACATTTTGTTTTTTTTAAATAGTTGTAATTGAAAAAAAAAATCCTTCGTCCAAGCACGAGTAAATTGTATCTCGAACACCTGTGTAAAATTTCATCAAGATCGGTTAAGTAGTTTTCGAGAACATTAATTTGACAACCGACTTTGAAAACACGGTTCCGAGAAAAACGTGTTTAAAGTTTTGAGTAACAATAAAAGTGGAAAAAAAATGTTTTTTGTAACTTACAGGGAATCGTCGATTCCTGGGCCATAAAGTAAAGATTCTGCAGCAGTTGCAATGTCCAGGGCATCCTTTTGCTCCTGTCGATGACGAAGTCTGGCTTCGCGAGTCTCGCTCGCAGATATTTTTTTGGCCGCGCACACACGGTCTTCATGCGAAATTCGGGCATATTAGTGGGAGTTTCGGCCTAATTTTAAATCCATACCGAGCATAATCAATAATAAAGCTGATGTTCATTCATTGAAGATACAAGCAGCATTTTATGCATTGTTTATCAACTTCACAAATGACACTAGATAACCACAAATAATACCACGTTTTTAATAAATTATATGATAGAAACTTGGGATAACCTCAAATGAACCTCGTCCTTCAAGAAGTAATCACCAAATTAAATATTTCAAACTAGTTTTCCTTGGGAAGTGAAAGTAATATACAACAATGACAGACAAACAATAGATGAGCAGCTGCTCACTATACCTGAGGCGCGCTGACCCTTCTATACCTGACTTGGAGCGCTGTATCTCCGAAACTATTATTCGGATCGACTTGAAAATTTAGGATAATATTCTTGAGATGTTGTAGAAATTAATAAGCCAAAAAAATATAATTCGATTTTTTGAACCCACGAAACCCATGTAACCCCTTAAACAACTGAGAGGGTTTAGGCCTTAGTCCACCATGCTGGCCTAATGCGGGTTGACGGACTTCACACCTAAGAAATTCCTAAGAGCTTTTTTAGGTGCCTTCACCGTTAAACTAGAATTATCAGTTATTAAAAATCAAATCTCTGATCCGATATGGGATTTAAACCCTCGCTTTGAGATTTCTCTCGTCGCGCGCCTGTCTTACAAGGTCATCATTATTACAATAAATCTTTCCTTACTTAATTTTCATATTCTTTCCACAAAGCTCATCAATAGTGTCTTCTAAGACGCAATGAAAACATAATACGACAGAAGTTCTGTAAGCCGTTGGGTTCGACGAGCGTTGTTGGCCCCGGAGAGTGCCCTCGTGCCGCCGATGGCCCTCCTCGATCCCTCTCGACTCGACGCCGAGTGCGATTCCCTCCCGATCAACTGTTCTACAGAAACACTCCATTCGGACACATTCACTGCCTTTGTTTTGTTTTTATAAACAAACGGTTTAACAATTATTTTCATTCTTGACAGCCCCGTGGCGCAGTTGGCTGGACACCAGAAACGAGAAGCTGCGGGTTCGATCCCCGCACCGAGACAAATGTTTGTGTGATCCACAAATATTTGTTTCGGGTCTGGGTGTTTGTGAGACCGAAAAGTCTCTCGTAGTTTCTGATACCCACGACACAGGACTTGTATCCTAGTGTGGGGTCAGAACTACGTATGTGACTGTTGGGTGTATATATTTATTCTTACGCAATCACGCCTCACGGAGGTGTAGGCAGAGAGATATTCCTGCACCAATGTTTAACCATGTGTTTTGAAGTCCGACGTTAAAGGGGGTTGAAACTGTTGCCGTTTTTCGGGCACATTAAGACTCCGTGCTGCTACTCAGGATATCTTCAGGGAAAAACCCAATAACACATTGCCCAGGGAATCGAACCCAGAACCTCCAGGTCGAATGGCATATATTTTAGCACCGAGACTATACGGAAAATCTCTTTTATAGACTGATTTCTAGCCAGTTAGGACCGTCCTTTTTTTCTCGAGGGGAAAGCTTGTTATGGCTCTACTTCCCGCCAGCCCTGGGGGAGTGGGGAGGTAAGCGTATGTCGGAGTCATCCAACCCGGCGCGAGGCGACAGTTAGGACCATCCTGTAGAAGAATTAGTTGCTATTTTATCTAGACCATAACCTTTGCGCATATCGTTAATTATACGTCGGCATAAAAAACGAAATTTATGTTGAAAAGAAAGAAAGCATCCCTGCTGCGTTCTATTTAGTTAAGAAGTCTGTCCAATGTAATAAAGCGTTTCAGAAACTTTACTGAGCCTGAAGTTGTTTAAAGCGACTGATTAATATTATATCAACCGCAAGTCGCGGTTCTAGCCGTGGGCCTTTGCATTTTTAAACGGCCCACAATGGTCTGATCCTTAGTTTTGTGGTGTTGCAAAGTGTGCCGTTACTCCGCCATACTTGCACATTAATATATTTTTAAATTATTATTACTCTTTATATGCGTACCACCGTGACGTACTAAATATCTAGGGTTAGGGCTTCGGGCGCTCGAAATTTTATTAAAAAAGCACCTTTGTTCGTAATTACGTATACGTCATATACGAAAAATCATTCAAAACGGTCCAGTAGTTTTTATATACAATAATACAAATCTTTAATCGTTATTATACATGTATGTATGTAGGTATACATGAACAGTGTATTCAGTTTCCTATGCGTTAGATTTTTTTTAATATATAATCATATAAATAGCTGTTATCGGCATTGTCACAGCGCTTGAAATTCCGGTTTAGATAATAATTTTATCATATAGGGGGTACCTATATGATAAAATTATTATCTAAACCGGAATTTCAAGCATACATTTTTGTAAATTAAATAGTAAAAAACAATAGACTAGTTAACGCAAATTCCGGTGTTCCTTATCGCACCCTACTTTTCGACAATTGACGTTCACCTTTTAGTGTTGGGTTATATCCAGAGAAAAACTTAGTACTTTTCATAAGAGTAAGTTTTAAAAAAACACGATGGGTTTGTGATTGTAGTTGCCACTCGGATCTTTAGTAGGAAATTCTTAGTACCAGCACGTACCTAATATCACAGTTTTCTTGTACGTATTGCAAAGGCGCTCCATACGCTTTCTGAAATACGCAGAACAGCTGAATAAGATTAGAAGGAAATAGACTGTATTTTGTATCTGGATGAGTGTCGCCGCTTGCCTGTCACTTATTGATTCTGTCACCGATAACACGACCATTGATAAAAATTTCAAACAAAAATGAAGGGCTACTATCGGTTGTCACATATTTATAAAAGTCTTGATGTTACATCATCAGCCCAAATACGTCCCACTGCTGGGCACGGGCCTCCTCTACAACTGAGAGGGATTAGGCCTTAGGCCGGCTTGATGTTACACGTTACCCGAATTACTAAGAAGCGACCGTGTCAAACACATGATAGTCTAATCGTAGGTTTGGCACGCTCGGCATGCTGACATTTCCTTTGTAGTCTTATTTAACTGTTGTGTAGTGAAATATGCAAATTTAAATAACTGTTTGGAGCCATAGCAGTGGTCTACGACAATTTCCTTGCCTAGCGCATTCCATATTTTGTTTCATAGTACATGGGTAGTGAATGAAGTGAAATCGTGATGGCCTCGAGGCTTAGGCACGCGGTCGAGAATCTCGGTCTCGGGTTCAAATCCCAGGCGCACACCTCTGACTTTTCGAAGTTATGTGTGTATTCACAATGAATTATCGCGTACTTTAACGGTGAAGGAAAACATCGTGATAAAACCTGCGCACCTAAAAGTTCTTAGGAATTTCTTAGGTGTGTAGTCCGCCACCCGCACTAGGCCAGCGTGGTGGACTAAGGCCTAAACCCTTTCAGTTGTAGAGGTGGCCCGTGCCCAGCAGTGTGACGTATATGGGCTGATGATGATGATGACATGGGTAGTGGAGCAAAATTTCATAGCTCATATGTCTTCTCCTTCTTGTTATTACTGATCCTTTAGAAGAAGAATATCAGCAGGACGGCATAAGGGTATCTAGTCACGAGAGATAGGAGTCTGTTCCCATTTGATGGTTTGTTTGGACAGCGCAGTACTTACCATCATCATCATCAGCCCATTATATGTACGTCTCACCGCTGGGTACGGGCTTCCTATAAAACTGAGAGGATTTAGGCCTCAGTCCACCACGCTGGCCTAGTGCGGGTTGTGTGCCGGTTTTCTGAAGATGCTTTCCTTCACCGTTAAAATACCTCATAATTCATTGTGAATACACCTTACTTTAAAAAGTCAGAGGTGTGTGCCTGGGGCTTAAACCCGCGACCGCCGAGATTTTCAAACCACCAGGCCATCACTACTTACCTTCAGGTGCAGTATTCTTATTAGTAGATAAAGTCCTTTATAATTATTATTAATTCATGGCAACTTGTAAAGCAATTTGATATAATAATGAGAATATCCTGACTCAACAATAAACAATTATGAACTAGACATTACACAATTAACGTGTAACGCTTTTGGGCTTCTATGGAAGTACCGCCACTGATCTAAGCATGTGTCTCTAAATGTATCTAGCTTTAACGCAAAGCGACATTGGGGCTGCCATTATTCACTTTGATCAAGAAAAAAAATGCAACATCATCTTCACGATAGACTTCAGTATTCTGAGCAATTGCATTATAACAAGAATATCGAATGACCAAGAAAGCTATTCAAAAGCGCCATTAACTCAGGTACAATGTACCCAGCCGGCTGAGCGTAAAAGTCCCCCCTCTCCCAAAAGATTCGCATAGTTTCACAGAATTTAATTAGTGTCTCGGAATTCGAATTAAAACTCTTTGATGAAAGTGGCACCGTTTGTGGAAGCCGTTGACAAGGAATTGCTCTGTGCGTCGGCCGCAGTGGGATTGACGCCGCTGTACGAACTTTGTTAGGCTGTAATATTGAGCAAACTCGTCTCGTCACATCCGCGGAAGTTTCGATGTATAGTTTGATGTATAAAATGCTTTTAATGAATATTGCTTCCGGGTACTCTGTTTTTATTAACTTTATGAAGCGTGGAAATTATGTGTTACGTGCCGTGGAAGGTGGTTGTGTATGTATTTGCTTTATGTATAAGGTATTACCGTACACCAATACCGTATCGTACCGTACAGCACGGAGTCTGGAAATGTGCCCGAATAACGGCAATAGGCTCGCCCCCTATTACGTGGGACTGATACATACCTGGCGAAATGTGGGTGCAGAAATGCACCTCTGCCTACCCCTTCGGGGAATACAGGCGTGAGTTTATGTATGTATGTATGTGTATTACCGTACTAGTTTATAATCGTAACAGCGCCTGTACAAATTCTGCGTGAATTTGGCTTAAAGAGAAATCAAAAGTACAATTTGTATGAGTAAAGAATTTGAGGGATAAACCTATTGCCGTTTATAGGAATTTTAACCTAAAATTTTCTTAATGAAAATATTTAATAACGCTTTTTTCGATCTGGAAAACTACCGTAGGACTTTTTGATCCCACTCCTCTTGCTTATGCCACATGCGTAAAGCAATTATTGTAGAATAAAATAATTATTGTAAAAAAAAAAAATAGTCTCATTTTTCCGATATTGTGATTTTAATTTCATGTCTTCATTGCTTTATTTCATTTGTTGCAGGTATGTACCTGATTTTTCTGACGTCATCCAGTTCAGCACACTTAGAAAACTAGCTAAGTAAACTGCTTTTGGTTAAATAAGTAAACTTTATTCAATTGAAATCAGTTTAATGCCGACAGTTTGCACAACGTCTTTGTATAACATAATAACAAAGGCGGAATATTAACTGCCGATAGCTTCTGGGCTTATAAACATGAAACCACGCGACTATCCTAATTTCTATGTACAACATTGGTATGCACCGACAGGTTCGCTACATTACGCAAAAACAATCATAAATTTTTGAAATCTTTCTCTTTGCCGCGCGTAAGCTAGTATAGTGCCATTCTCTTCAATTTTGAGTCAGTGTCATCCAAGACCGACCAGTCATTTGAATGTTATCGTCTCTAGTGTAACTGCCAGACAGCCGACTATTTGCTTTACCTTAATATCCGTTCTTTCATTGACTTACTTCACCAATTCTCCTGACACTTTCTCCTACCTAACTCAACTTAATATTCACAATTGTAGTTCCAGTACAAACGTTGTCCACAGGGAATACCTAAATTCTATTCAGTGTTGTGTACTGGCCTACCGATCGATGTACAACGGGAGGATCCCACGTCATGTAAACCTAGCGCATTGAATTCGGCCGATTAGTGCGGTTTAACGTGTTTGTTTGTGACAACATCGAATTGCAATAAATACCAGAAAGAGATGAAATTAGTTACATAATTTAAATTAACTGAACTAGAAAAACACATGTTTTTATTACCGTTGAATAAAAAAAGACTAGACAAGAAATTAAAAACGTAAAAAAATATAGCACAAAGTAATACGTATTTCGATTTAGTTAATCAGAAATGATTTAAAATGTATTTTCTAATATTGAAGTCATGGTAAGTAATTGCTACAACGACCTTACTACAATATCAAATTACTAAGTAGGTACACACAATATTAAAACACAAAAACAATTATAGACTAATTACAGCATTAGAAAAATATAGGAATAAGTTCCTACTTGCTATCAAAGTTACTTTTTACATATTATGTACATGCTTATAAATTAGTATAGTCAATGAATACAAATTATCCTCCTTGTTTGAACTCGGTTAAAAAAATAAAAAATACAAGTCATCATATTATTTAAAATAAATACTTGCATTAAAATTAATACTGCCATTCCAAAATGAAACTAAATTAACTGTACTTCCAGTAGTTTTGTCGTAAAAACGTAGCAGTTACGTTCGCATTCATAACATTAATATGAACTGACATTTTGTATAAAGAACATTTTTATAAAAATGAGTAAAATTTAAATTCAATTTTACGAGCATCTATCTGTCTCGTGTTCTAAGGCGGAAGAGACCTCTATATTTCATAACTATAAAATATGTACCTCCAGTCACGTCGCGTGCATCGTGACCTGCATCTTGCGAGACGGAGCGCTCCCCTGAGTGCCGGAATTTAACTATTTACGTTGCAGTGTAACTGATATCACCACGAGACGAAATCGATATCCGACGGTGAACTACCTATACCTTGTATGATGGAATGTTCTAGTACGTACCTACTGTGTTATAAGCAGGGATGTTATGGAGCTCCGTAACCGTAACCGAAACTATCGGATATCCGAATTAAAAATATATCCGTAACCGTAACCGTATCCGTTTCAGAAGTTTCGGATTGTTTAAGAAAGTCTTGTGTTAAGTACAAAATTGATTTTTATATGAGTAGACAAAAAGCGACCAATATCGACTTTAATTTGGACATCTTTTTATCAAGGTAATGTAGATTGTGCAAAATGTAAACATTGTGATCAAAACTTTTCTTACAAGAGTGTCGAAAACAATTTTACTTCAATCTGATATCCGTAACCGAAACTATCCGAAACTAGCGGAAAATCCGAAATAATTACATATCCGTAACCGTATCCGAAACCGATATAATTTAATTCCTATATCCATATCCGTATCCAGATCCGAAATATCGTATCCATAACATCCCTAGTTATAAGATGGTTTTCAGGCCCTCAGTTGTATGCACACATGCTTACAATGGAAAACAGTACAGCGCGCTTTATGTCTAAATAGGAGGAAATCATAGTTGAATAACCTCATAAACATATACGAACCTACAATAGACTGGACATTTTAATAAAATTTCTAACCTAAATGTATAATTTTAACTAAAAAGGCATATTTTCGAGTCCAACCATATTTTTAAGTGGGATTAATGTTTTTGATGCATACATAAACTCACGCCTGTATTCCCCGAAGGGGTAGGCAGAGGTGCATTTCTGCACCCACATTTCGCCAAGTATGTATCAGTCCCACGTAATAGGGGGCGAGCCTATTGCCGTTTTTCGGGCACATTTCCAGACTCCGTGCTGTTACTGAGAATTTCCTAATGGAAAATCCCAATAACACTTTGCCCGACCCGGGAATCGAACCCAGGACCTCTAGATCGCACGGCACATACTTGTACCGTGAGACCACGAGGCAGTTTTTGATGCAACTTCAGAAATATCTATATAGATACATACATACATACATACATCACGCCTGTATTCCCTGATGGGGTAGGCAGAGGTGCATATCTACACCCACATTTGGCGAGCCTATTGCCGTTTATCGGGCACATTTCCAGACTCCGTGCTGCTATTGGGAATTTCCTAATGGAAAAACCCAATAACACTTTGCCCGACCCGGGAATCGAACCCAGGACCTCTAGATCGCACGGCACATACTTGTACCGCGAGACCACGAGGCAGATACATATATAGATACATAGTTCAGACCCCACACTACGACATGTACGAGTCTTGTGTCGTGGGTATCAGAAGCTACGAGAGACTTTTCGGTCTGACAAACATTCAGATCCGGAACAAATATTTTTGGATAACACAAACATTTGTTTCGGTACGGGGATCGTACCCGTGGTCTCTTGTTTCACAAGCTTGTGTCCAGCCAACTGCGCCACGGGGCATTCAATCAGTGGCGGTACTTCCATAGAAGCCCAAAAGCCCAGCTTGCCTTATATAATTCCGAATAAGAAACATAAACTAGATATTCCATAATTAAATACAAACAACAAAATATTTTATCCAAAAACATAAAATTACGTATTTTTGCCGCGCCGCCGTCCGCCATGCAGCCGCGCGCCAATTCCCGGCCCATATAATTTCAAACAAACGAAACGCGGGCGCACGAACGTCAATAGTTTAGAGTAAACATCAATATTGAACATAATAATTATATCTATCCTCTATCTCGTGGGCTTTAAATCTGGCTTCACTTTACTAGTTCATCCCTTTCGCACTACGTCGAAATTCCCATTGGATTTTAAAACATACATATAACCAAAATACCGTTTATATAGCAATTAGTATGGGCATTAGAATCCCGCTTTCGCTCTGAACTACGTGCACGTAGTTCAGAGCGAAAGCGGGAGTAGGGATGTCGGAAATCCAAAAAAAAACGATATATATCGTTTCGATATATTTTAAAAATATGTACCTATATAAATAAAATTTAAAAAGTATCGATATATGGGTATGATTTGAGTAAGAAAGAAAGAAAAAAAGTTTATTTGTTAACAAACATACAAAAACAAAAAATAATATAAAATAGACATAAATCACTTAAAAACTATGTATGAGTACGTACTCAAGAATACGCGCGCGTTGAGAGTTGTAGACCTTTTCAATACTTAGAATTTTATATCGAAATATTAAATATCGTTCAAAATATCGATATTTTTTCAACAAGCCTAGTCGGGAGTGCGGTGATGCAATTGCACATTTTGTTTGTCAAGGTCACACGTTGTCAATTGTTTACGTTTAGTTGTCAGTTCAATTGTTAGTAATACTGAGCGAAAGAACCAAGTTAAATAGAATTTGTTGTGGTATTTAGAATATTACTACAGTGATTATAAAAGATGAGTGATGTTTATTGTTAATCCTTGTGGCGACTTAAAGTGTGTGCGTGTTTTGCTCTTCGAAGATAAGGTAAATTCATTAAATTATACTGTGAAAAACGGCTCGTAACTTGTCCAAAACCTACATAATTGCCAGACTCGAGTATTTCGAAAATTGTTAAAAATTATGAGCGAAGTTTAATAGATCCGAGTAGTAGTACACAACTAATTGAATAGTTGAATGTTCAAATACGAAAAGGTTATATTATGTTTGTGTTGCATATTTTATATAATGGTTAAAATGTTTGGAATTCTTGTTGTAATGATTTAAATAATTTATCTGCTTCTTGTAGAATGCATGCAAATTTACAACACCACATACTTTGATTTCTTTTTACAAATATTGTAAACAACGCGTTGAAGTATTCATTTCTCGTTATCGAAATTTCAAAACTCTCGCGTTGATCATCATCGTATTATTTCTAATCCATATTATTTGTCATTTTGTTCAACAACAAAAAAAAACTTGCATTCAAGGTCATGACATGAAAATTTACTTACGAGTATAGGTAATTTTTTAAATTTGACTGTTTACTTTTTAATTAAGTATGTGGTTTGAAACCAAATCGAGTCGAGTTATTTGTCTAATAAAATTCAATATGATATGATTTATTCCGTGTCTAATGTTTTAACATCTCGCATTCAAATTTAGAGAAACATGACGTTTGTGCACAATTTGGACATATTATTTTTCTAATAATTTTCGCCGACATTTTATGGTTTTTGGTACCTATTACTAGCGACAAATTATTTCTTTGTTGTGCAAGTACTATTATATACCTAAATCTGCCTCGTGGTCTCGCGGTACTAGTATGTGCCGTGCGATCTAGAGGTCCTGGGTTCGATTCCCGGGTCGGGCAAAGTGTTATTGGGTTTTTCCATTAGGAAGTTCTCAGTAACAGCACGGAGTCTGGAAATGTGCCCGAAAAACGGCAATAGGCTCGCCCCCTATTACGTGGGGCTGATACATACCTGGCGAAATGTCGGTGCAGAAATGCACCTCTGCCTACCCCTTCGGGGAATACAGGCGTGAGTTTATGTATGTGTATACTTACATCAATATGTCAAAATCTTGTATGTAAATAATTTGCGGTAGGTACCTATATTATTTATTAGATCTCCGACTTTCTGGACCAAAAAATACACAATAAAAACCGTAATAAAAATTTGGGCTTGCCCAAGCTAGAGACCCTAGGCACGCCACTGCATTCAATATGTCAGAAGTCTTTACCCATTGGAAATTCTCAGTAGCAGAACGGGATTTGGAAATTGAAAACGTTATCAGGCTGGCTATCTATTACCTACGTGATACGTAAAGACAGTTGGCGATATGTGGGTGTAGAAATACTCATACACCTTTGTCTAACATTTTAGAAATACCGGTGAAATTGTGTATATGTAAACAAAAATATTACATATGAAAGAATTACCAATTCCGTGGGTACATGTTGAAACCTCATTACTTGCTCGCCGTATTAGTTTTGCCGCGTACAATCGGATGCATCGTCACGTACTGTGTTATCAGACCGTCACAATAACACACACTTGGCTAAGAATGGATCGTCCTATTCCCGAGGGAACGCTTTATACGCTCCTCTCTTTACATACTGACAACAAGCCTTTCCACTTAGCAAAACGTAGCGGAGTATTCTCCGACTAGCTGCCGTAAGTGATGAAAATTTTATGTGCCTTACTGCTTATATCAATCTATCTCTAGGACGGTTGTCAGGTGTCCGATCGTAAAACAAATAAGCTGGAATTTTGTTAAAGCGTTTTTCGTGAAAGTGTCTTTCTATTTTTATGATTGGTATTCTGTGTATATTAGTCGACGTAGGGTCTCGAGGTTTAGGCGCGCGGTCGAGAATCTCGACGGTCGCAGGTTCAAACCCCAGGCACACACCTCTGACTTTTCAAAGTTATGTGTGTATTCACAATAAATTATCACTTGCTTTAACGGTGAAGAAAAACATCGTGAGGAAACCTGTACACCTAAAAGTTCTTACGAATTTCTTAGGTGTGTAGTCCGCTAACCCGCACTAGGCCAGCGTGGTGGACTAAGGCCTAAACCCTCTTAAAGGTAGAGGATGCCCGTGCTCAGCAGTGGGACGTATATGGGCTGATGATGATGATGATGTGGGCTTTGAGTCTATCGTTAAGAGAGATATATTTTTGGTTTTTGTTTTACAATGTCATCATATAGTAAGAAATCGCTTCTAACGATAAACGTCGATTTTTTGTCTAACACGAACGTTTAATGCATGTGGTTCGCGTATATTACATATTCGCGATATTTCTATAAGCCGGACATTGCTATCTAGAGCCCAGAAAAGGCTAATATTTGCACGGCTTACTAATACTTGTACGATCCGTTGTGATTATTTATAAGGAATCTCTGTTTGCTAATGCGCCCACGATACACGAGTGAGTTTAGTTTTAACTAGTCTATGTTCTAGATAAATGATATCCATAAGTCGTTCATTATAAACTTAATAATGTTTTAGTTCATTAACAACGCGCCGTCAGCAGCCAGTTTCACATTTCTTGGTTTTATTAACAAGAGCATTAATTTTCTTACTGTCTTCCCTTCAGCAGAAATATTTAATTACTAAAAAATAACTTTTCTACGCCGTTTTGCGTCGACATATTTGAATTGAAGTAAAACGTTCACTGCGTTTATTTATTTTGATATCTTTGTTTTTATGCGTAGGTACTCTATACTATGTATGAGTGTATATACGGAAGAAACTCTGTCTGTTAAACACCGAGTCAATTTGTATGCCTTTTGGGTACAGACAAAAAGGGAAAATGAACCTTGAGGAAGCAAATGAGCTTTCTTTTCTATAAAATTATATATAGAAAAACCTAGCAGGATCCAGGCGCGATATACATATTTGTTGTGTAAAAAAGCATCGTTTTTTTTTAAATAAAGGTGTGAAGCTCCTTCATTGGTAACGTCATTTATACTGATGAATATCCTTTTCTACATTCTCAATAATTATAGCTAGCTACAATTTGTTAGATATTGAACTTTTGAAATCTAACACTTTATGAGCGACAACCCCAACTCAACAGACCATTAGTTTACGTTCCACATTTTACTCATGATGGAATGTCATATTTGATAAGCATTTATATTCATTTTGCATCCAGACAAATAAAATTGAAACGTAAAAATGAAATAATAAACAAATGCAGAGTATACCTATCAGACATATATTTTTATTAGTGTATTCAGACGACCAACACGAACGTCATTTATACTCGATCTAGCGATTGGACCTCGCTTCTCTCCGCGCAACTTTATTAAAAAGCAGCCATGATTTTTTCCATGGTCCTATCTATGTCCATACCAAAAAATATCTAAAAACGTAACGCCCAACGGTTTTACCCACGTAGTTCGCGAAAAAATTCAACTTCGCTCACAATGATTTGACAGCCCCGTGGTGCAGTTGGCTAGATACCAGCTTGCGAAACGAGAGGCTGCGGGTTCGATCCCCGCACCGAGACAAATGTTTGTGTGATCCACAAATATTTGTATCGGGTCTGGGTGTTTGTGAGACCGAAAAGTCTCGTAGTTTCTGATACCCACGACACAGGACTTGTATCCTAGTGTGGGGTCAGAACTATGTATGTGACTGTTGGGTGTATTTATTTATTTATTATTTATAATGATGCCTTTAAAAATATCAAAAACATAAGACAACTAGTCTGTTTTGAGAATAAAAGATACGATGTGTAATTGTAGGGTATTGCCATAATTTCTTTCTAAATCTATTTAATTCAATAAATATATGTAACTCGTGTTACTCGCTGATAATGTAGCTTTCCTTTGGCGAAATATTTTTTACAATCGGTTCAGTGGTTTAAGTGTGAGAGTACTACAAACAAAAAAACTCACATTGGCATTTTTGTCTGCAGTACGTCCTACGTTTGAACGTGTCTGCAGTTTGCTAAGTCATACATATGTAGAAAGCCTTTTTACTATTTTTCGACAATTTTAAACCCCGCAACGCCGACAATATTAATTTGATGATAACCACGGCGCGGTGTGACAACACACTGTATACTATATAATATAGATACATATAAAGCAGTGATGGCCTCGAGGTTTAGGCGCGCGGTCGAGAACTTCGGCGGTCGCAAGTTCAAACCCCAGGCACACACCTCTGACTTTTTGAAGTTACATGTGTATTCACAATGAATTATCACTTGCTTTAACGGTGAAGGAAAACATCGTGATAAAACCTGCACACTTAAAAGTTCTTAGGAATTTCTTAGGAGTGTAGTCCGCTAACCCGCACTAGGCCAGCGTGGTGGACTAACGCCTAAACCCTCTCAGTTGTAGAAGTGGCCCGTGCCCAGCAGTGGGACGTATTTGGGCTGATGATGATAGATACATATACATAAAGATGTAATTATATGAGGTGTTGTTAAATAAAGCTCGCGCTGCGTGGTGGTGGCCGACTGCCTCATTGTGCCTTACGATTTAGAAGTCTCGGATTTGATTTCCGGTTTAAGAGGTATTACTGGATTTTTCCGTGAGAAATTTTCAATTGCAGCACGGAGTCTCGAAATGTACCCGAAGAACGGTAAAATACTCGTTTCCTTCTACGCGTGATTTAAAACTAAGTTGCAGAAATGCATCTTTGCCAGTCCGTTCTGGAATACAGCCGTGGGTTTGTGCGAATGCTATCGTGACCATTTCCTGACAAAACCATGTATTTATCATGTTACACATCATTTATATCCTGTCATTTGAGCTGTCAAAAATAAATCTCGTACTCAAATCTATCTGGACATACATAATATGATATCGCTCGACCGGTCGTGACATTATCGGAGCATGTGTCAAAAATGGCTCCCATAGAGTCATTGTGACCGTAATTAGTGGTACATTACTGAAATGATG
Organism: Hemaris fuciformis; assembly: GCA_907164795.1. Taxonomy (NCBI): domain Eukaryota; kingdom Metazoa; phylum Arthropoda; class Insecta; order Lepidoptera; family Sphingidae; genus Hemaris; species Hemaris fuciformis. The sequence continues at coordinate 14,711,005 of OU015440.1, forward strand.
ATAGTGTGTCGCTCATTAGTACAAAGAATAATATCGTTCTAATTGGTATCATGATTGATGATAAATAATAAGTATATGTACTGAAAGTGAGTGCCTCGTGGTCTCGCGGCACAATATGTAACGTGTGATCTCGATGTCCAAGGTTCGTTACCGGGTCGGAAAAGTGTTATAGGGTGTTTTCGTTAGGAAATTCTTAGTGGCAGCACGGAGTCTGGAAACATGCCCGAACAACGTTCATCATCATTATCATCAGCCGAAAGACGTCCACTGCTAGACATAGGCCTCCCCCAAAGACTTCCAAAGCTCTCTGCCGGAAGCGGCCTGCATCCTGGCTAATGATTAATTGATGGAAAAATTGTATTATTCATTGTTACCTTGGCGATTTATACTTCATTAAAGTCTACGAATTTGTTTGATATTTGTATTGGAGTATTTAGATCAAAACATTATTTAGATGCAAGCAGTGATGGCCTCGAGGTTTAGGCGCGCGGTCGAGAATTTCGGCGGTCGCAGGTTCAAACCCCAGGCACACACCTCTGACTTTTCGAAGTTATGTGTGTATTCACAATGATTTATCACTTGCTTTAACGGTGAAGGAACACATCGTGATAAAACCTGCACACCTAAAAGTTCTTAGGAATTTATTAGGTGTGTAGTCCGCCAACCCGCACTAGGCCAGCGTGGTGGACTAAGGCCTAAACCCTCTCAGTTGTAGAGGAGGCCCGTGCCCAGCAGTGGGACGTATTTGGGCTGATGATGATTATTTAGATAGATACTAGATAAAATTGGTGGAAACATGCGTTTCCACCAGCAAAATTTTGCTTTATGTTCACCTGAAAGTGTTGTTCATATAGAGACATTTAACGGCACGTCCCAGTTTCGTCTAGCTACAATGTATTTTTTGCGGACCACTCGACGGATTCATATCTTTTCTGCTTTCATGTCCCATCCACACGGCATTTTAGCCATCAGCACCTCATTAAACCTCAAAAACGACTCGCATCAGTTTTACACCTCCACTCAAATTCCGTTTGTAAATATCTTACATTGCTTCGGAGGAATCAACAGACAGACAGGCAGATATGAAAAGCTACTTTACTTACAAAGATTTACTGACCCATTGAAACGTTTCCATCTGATTGATTAAAGTAAATGATTACCACCAATAAGGTCCGTTCAATCCCGCTTGATCTCATTTGAGAAATTTGATTAAGTTGCTCGGGTGTAAAATTAAACTCTGTGCCCACTGGCCGCTCATGTAGAAATGGGGTCGCTATTTACAGCCTGCCAGTGGTTTAGCTTATTTTCGACTGCATATTTCGTTTTCCCGTGTTTGTATTTTAGAAGCGGTCGGTTGAGCGGTATAAGTGCGGCATGCTAGGTACATTACGTAATTGTTTTGAAGTAATGCCTTCAAAATGTATGCGTAATGAAATGTGTTAGAATCATCATCATCATCAGTCCATATACGCCCTACTGCTGGGTACGGTCCTCCTCTGCAAGTGAGAAGGTTTAGGCCGTAATCCTCCAGCGTGGTCGCCGGCCTAGTGCGTGTTGGCGGACACCTGATAACTTCTTAAGAATTTTTAGCTGTGCAGGTTTCCTCACGATGTTTTCCTTCACCGTTAAAGTACGTGATAATTCATTGCGAGGTCGTATAGGACACCAATAGTTTGTATAGATAGGAAACGCTTGACAGCCTCTCTGGGGCAGTTGAGTAAACACCAGCTGGTGAAGTAAGATGTCGTCAGATCCAGTGTACTAAGATGTACAATGTGCTATTATCCATCCAAAGGTTGTCTGGAAGATATTGACTAGAGCGATAAGACCACCTTTTGTTTTTGTTATTTTTATTTTTTTCTCCATATAATTTGTTGATTCTTGATATTGTACTGGATTCGGAGTATATTTAATGAAATTGAGATTTTCTGCTGCACAACGTAACTTTATTCTTGACAACAATAAACGACCAATCAGATGTACACAGATAACAAAAAAAAAAACAGATAATACAAAATTAAGTTCTAAGTGCTGCCGTGTGACAGATTAACAATTTTATTCTAATCTAATGTTAAATAAAATTATATACTTAACACCCTCTCTATAATTTTATTTTCATACATCATCACAATCTGTTAAACTAGAAAAACTACTTATATTTAATAACAAATGATTTCTTAAGAATATAAATGCCTGAGTTGGTAATGATTTTGTTAAGATGTCAGCCAATTGATTGGAACTGGAAATATACTTGATTTTAATTATACCTGATTCTACTTTCTCTCTTATAAAATTATATTTAACATCTATGTGTTTGGTTCTTTTGTGATAAACAGGATTATTTATTAACTTAATTGCACTTTGGTTATCTACATATAAAGTAGTACAATTATTTGGTTCGCCTAGATCAGATAGTATTTGCTTCAACCATATAATTTCCTTGGCAGATTCGCTAGCAGCCACAAATTCTGCTTCTGTTGTAGAGAGAGCAATAGTTTTCTGCTTCTGACTGGACCATGTGATTGGTCCCCCATTTAACAAAAATATGTATCCAGTAGTGGACTTCCTAGTTTCTACATCACTTGCAAAATCTGAATCGGAATAGCCAGCAAGACTGCTGCTCTCTCCGTAAGCAATACATAAATCTTTGGTGTCAATCAAATATCTTATAACACGTTTAGCAGCATTTACATGTTGCCTTTTAGGACAATTTACATATCTACTCAATAAGTTAACTATAAAACTAATGTCTGGACGTGAAACAGAACATAAAAACAACAGTGAACCTATTAATTCTCTATCAGGAAAGTCTACAATATCATCATCTACATTATTTGAAATTGTTACATTTACATCCGATGGAGTTTTTACAGGATTGGCATCATTCATATTAAATCTTTTTATAATTTGTTCAATATAATTTCTTTGATGAATTAGAATGTAATTACTTTCTTTCACTATTTGGATACCCACAAAATAGGTTAAATTTAATTCTTTAATTTTAAAAGCTTGTTTTAAATACATTATAATTTGCTTAGTTAAATCTTCATTTTGAGAAACTACTAGACAATCATCTACATAAATTAGTAAGAAAACCTTGATGCCATTAAATTCTCCTACATAAACACAATTGTCTGCCTGAGATTGTATGAAACCATATTCTTTTAGAAAATTTGTAAATTTTTTATTCCAACATCTGGATGCTTGCTTAAGACCATAGAGAGCTTTATTTAATTTTAATATATACTTTTTACTTAATGACACTCCCTCTGGGACCTCTAAATATATGTCCTCATCCAGATCACCATTTAAAAAAGCTGTTTTAACATCAAACTGTTTGATTACATAATTATATTTGACTGCCAGAGAAAAAATAATTCTAATGGAATCATACCTTATCGTTGGTGAAAATATCTCTTCATAATCAATGCCTTTTACTTGCCTGAATCCTTGTGCACATAAACGAGCTTTGTACCTTGTAATCTCTCCATTTCCATCTCTCTTTATGGCAAAGACCCATTTAGTTGTGATAGTTCTTTGATTTGTTCTTTTGACCATTGTCCAGGTCTTATTCTCTTTATGTGCTTCAAGTTCTTCATTCACGGCTTTAGACCACTTATCCTTTTGAGGATCCCTCATGGCATCTGCATATGTGGATGGTACTGTAAATTCCACAAAGTTTGCTTGATAATTTCTGTTGACTCTAGGTCTTAGATTTATTTGTCTTTCTTCAAGGTCTTCTATGTCTCGAGAAGGTTCATAACTGGGGTCATCATCATCCTGATAGCTGTGCAGACTTTCAGCTGTACTTTCTGTTGATAAAGTGTCATTGACATTTTCATTATTTTCTTGTGTATCTATTTCAGTTTCATTACCCTCAGTACATCTGTCTTCATCTATCAGAATTGTTGATATATTTCTTCTTATTTCTGGGGCTTTGTCCTCATCAAAAATTACATTTCTTGATATTTTTATTTGTTTATTCTTTATATTGAACATTCTATAATTATTGTTGGCATATCCTACAAATATCATCTTCTCACCTTTTCTGTCTAATTTCTTTCTTAGCTGATCTGGAGTATGCACATATCCTTCACTTCCAAACACCCGTACATGACTCATCTGAGGTTTGACACCAGTCCACGATTCAAAAGGTGTTGTATTGGGAGACTGACTAGATGAGGTCCTGTTGAGTAAATATACAGCTGTATTAACTGCTTCAGCCCATAAATACAATGGTACATCTCGAGCATATAACATAGAGCGGGCACTCTCAACTATGGTTCGGAACTCCCTCTCCGCACGCCCATTTTGTTCAGGAGTGTAGGGTGCTGTGAACTCATGTATTATGCCCTCTCTTTCAGTATACTCCTTATAAGGCTCGACCGAGATCTCGGTCTCGGTCTCGGTCTCGGCATTCTCGGCTACAAATCCAACCGAGAATTTTGTCTCGGTTCTCGGCTAATTACAGCCGAGATTCTCGGTCATGACCGAGATTGTAACTTTGTTCGGATCGGCATTCAAATTTTACCGCGCGTGGCCACGCGCCGCAGCGCGAAGTCGATCGGTGTAAGTGCGTGAGAGGCTGAATTGTGATTGGTTGAAGTCCCGTCTGGCGAACGGCGGCCGGCCGCCTTTGCCCCGTTCGAGTCTTTCGAAGTCCGAGTTCGACTCTGCGCCGCCTACTAGCGTAGCAAGTGAACAACTCGACGGTCCCCAAGAACAAAATCTTATCTGCAAAATGCTCTACTGCAGTATAGAGTCTTTAAATTAAGTGAAAATATAAATATAAATTACTCACTCACCTCAAAAAAATATATTTGAGAAAAAGAAAATTATTTCTTAAAAAAAAAAAATTGATGTGAGTGAGTAATTTATATTTATATTTTCACTTAATTTAAAACCTTTATACTGCAGTAGAGCATTTTGCAGGTAAGATTTTGTTCTTGGGGATCGTGTAACTGTCTAGCAAAGCTGGACAATTGTATGACGAGAGGCGACACTCTTTGAAGGGCGAAAATGCCGAAATTTTTTTTTTTATGTTATATTATAATGTTATTTAACTTTGATTTATTAAAACAGTTAATTTTGTTAAACAATTAGTAGTGTATTAAAAAGTTAACAGTATTAAAAATCAAAAATTTCACGCTTTGTCTATTCTCGGTCTCGGCTCTCGGTCTCGGCCGAGATATCATTTTATTCTCGGTCTCGGTCTCGGTCTCGGCCGAGAACGAAAATCCCATCTCGGTCGAGCCTTAACTCCTTAAATGCAGTATTGACATATTCTTTTCCGTTGTCAGTGTGTAAAATTTTCACACTGTGCATGTATTTGTTCTTGATCATGGCATTATAGATTTTAAAATAATGTAATACATCACTTTTATTTCTTATAAAATACACATGCCTGTAGCTTGTCTTGGCATCTTTGAATAATACAAAATAGCGCATACCTTGCACTGATGCATGACTCATTGGGCCACACACATCGCTGTACACCAGATCACCTGGCTGTATTTCACACCTTGAAGATTTTTGAAAAGGTAGTCGATGTTGCTTCCCATATGCACATGCTTCACAAGTGTAGTTTTCTTCTGTGTCACCTTTTATTTTCAAACCTTCAACCACATTGTTTGTATTCATGTTTTTAATTTCTTTCAAGTTTATGTGACCTAGTCTTTCATGCCACTTTCTCATATCTATACAGTCTTGTACTAAATTACATTTTACAGGAACAACAGTTTTAATATTCAACTCATATAAATTGTTTGTTTTGATTTGTGCAGTCATCACCACTTCTCTATTCAAATAAATTAATGCACTATTTCCTTTCTTGATAAGTGAATAACCTTGACGCATTATAACACCTTCAGAAAACAAATTTCTCTTCATACTTGGAACATAGAGTACATCATTTAATATTCCTGAGTGCCATTGTCCATTGACAAACCTTTCTATCATTATTTTTCCAATTCCACATACTTCAACCAGCTGTTCATTGCCTAATGTTAATGACTTTTGAGTGCATTCTTCTAAGTGTGTAAATATACCTCTATTGTAGGTTATATGAGCTGAAGCACCACTGTCTAAGATCCAAATATTCTCTTCATTCAATTCATTTTTTTTTTCAATATTAAATGCCATTATATTGCCAGGGTTTCTTGTAAATTGTTTTGGAGCACGACATTCTTTGGCAAAATGTCCTCGCTTACCACAATTGTAACACTGAAAGCGATGTTTGGTATGTATGTTTTGTTTTGGAGCATTACCGCTGTGTTGATTTGGTTTTGTTTGCCTTTTTTCTTTAGGATTAGTTACTAACAAGGCTGTTTCTTGCTCTTCCTCACAAGATAAACTTGCTTCTTCATCAAGTAAGCGGGCAGTTAAATTTATAATATTTTGCTTTGAAGGGTCTAACGACAACCAAGCTTGACGAAGTGTTCTATACTTTGCAGGCAGAGTACCAAGTATTTTGGTCATAATTGCTGTTTCACTCACGTTTTCACCACTTTCTTTCAATAGCTTTGCTAGATTTTCGACTTTAGAAATATGTTGAGCAATTGTGTCGTTGGGTGACATTCTATACTGATAAAATCTTTCATGTATCATCATTTTATTCAATTCGCTTTTTTGTTCATAAATAGACTCGAGTTTTGACATTATTTCACTGGCGGTTTCACAATTTTCTATTAAAGATATTTGTTTCAAGTCCATGTTTGAAGTTATTATGAACATCGCCATTCCATCGTTTCTTAACCATGTAGAACAGTTTCCTTCTTCTGGTTTTGGCTCTGCTATGTTGATACCTTTGGCTTTTAAAGCGCATTTGATTTGGAACTTCCATTGACGAAAATTGCTGCCGTCGAATTTTTCCATGCTCATTGACCGCGTGTCCATTTTGAAGTTTGTTTTCTTCAAACCAAATATTTTCCAAAAGATTATTGTTTTCTACTGATCTTCAATTTCAAGCGTTTTCCTGGGCCCATAACCTGTTGATTCTTGATATTGTACTGGATTCGGAGTATATTTAATGAAATTGAGATTTTCTGCTGCACAACGTAACTTTATTCTTGACAACAATAAACGACCAATCAGATGTACACAGATAACAAAAAAAAAACAGATAATACAAAATTAAGTTCTAAGTGCTGCCGTGTGACAGATTAACAATTTTATTCTAATCTAATGTTAAATAAAATTATATACTTAACATAATTGTTTAAACATTAAAGTGTAAATAAGTAAATAAATGTATGCCACCAGAAAATATTTGTTACGGTTCTGGATGTTTGGGAGACCAAGAAGCCTCTCGTAGTCAAAGATATGCGTGACAAAATTAAACAATTTCTTAGTTGCAATTAGTATTTAATCATATTTCGCTTAATCTACATGGTGTAAAATAAAGTGTCAAAAAATAGACATAATAATTTTAGTCTGGTCTTAGTATTAAATAATCAACTAGGCAAGTTTAGACAAAATTTACTGGCTGAATTTTGTAGGTCGACTGGAGAAATGACGTCTTTACTTAGAGCAGGGCTTTGTCCATGAATAGAACGGTTGAAATAGAAAATAGGTCTTTCAAAACAAATCGGCGATGAAATCTAAGTTGAAGCGGCGATATGAAAACATTGCTGTACAAATATTCGATCATTTCCCTTCGATATTCAGTTTTATGGAGTTTATTGAGTCATGAGATTGGTCCAATTTCCTGTCGAATCAAATCCAGCGCACGGACCGACGTCGCTGTGGACTGTTGTCGCGCTCAGTTTTAACACATGTACTTGGATGTTTTTAAACTTGAACTATGAATTCTAACAATAAAGGAAAAGGATTTGTTTACATGTGTAGTTTGTAAGTTAAAAATAAAAACAAACTAAAATACACGCTTTCATAGAAAATCAAACTATAAAAAAATGTAACAATAATTTAAGCTATTCTTGATTAAAAATAAAATATTATTTTTTGTAAAAAAGCGTGGGGTGCTTTTTAAGATATTATTAAAATGATAATAATGAGTAAAACTTATATCTGTTAATAAAATATTTATAACTATTGACACCATGCGCCCGACCCTTTTTTTTAAATAAAATTATTTTTATTAAAAATATTTTAAATTTTTTTCTTGGATTTTCTATAAAAGCGTGTTTTTTGTTTACTTAAACTATTTTTTTTATTATGGAATTGTCATCGGTCCTTGATAAGTATGTCTAATTTTGAGTTTATCCGACGTTTTAAAGGGGTTCAAATTTATTTTCAAAGCTACCCTTACATACTAACATACATACATATGTATAAAGCTAATAATAGCGTGTTAATAAATGATTATAGTAATGATCAAAACCTTTATACAACAGCGAGATTTATAGACATGTCCAAAAGCGAGAAGAAGTGGTTCTTTTTAATTGTCAGTACTTTTTGGAATACATTAAAGTTACCTATGGTTAACATTAGCTGTGGTCACTTTTAAGCAGTAACAATCCGTTATTGTTTTACCCAATCCGAGCCACGGCTAGCTCGTGGACCTAAATATGTTCTGAATCTGCGTTCAAAACTTTCCGAACTATTGGTGTGGTGTGATCACTTGCTAAATTCTTGGAAACTAATTTAATCCATACTTATAATATTATAAATGCGAAAGTAACTCTGTCTGTCTGTCTATCTTTGATAAAAAATATATTCTGCGTTATGCCTGACTACAAGACGTGTTAGTGCAAAAAATATCTAGATCCGTTTAGCCGTTTTGATGTGATTGTGTGACAAACTTTTTATTTATTATCACATTCCTACTAATTATAGGAGAGAATATATAAGACTCAAGATTATTAGGTGAAAAGGGGAACAAACCCTCCTTTTTTGCAATAGGAGTAGTATTGGATTCCCTCACCCCTTTCTAGAGAGTGCAGAATGTGGTTGTCGAGGTCGTTAACCTTATAGCCCTTCGTTTACTGAAACCTGAGGGTAATTGCAATGTAAATACTGCCGACTGAAGAGAAACTATTCATTCACTTCACAAGATAGACAACTCTCTTTATTGATACCCCATTCATACTAGAATTTTCACTAATGAAATTATAATTAATTAAAAAGTGGAGCAATAGTCGGTTTTATCGCTGAGAGCGATATCTTGCACAAAACCTTTACACATAAAAAATTAAGAAAAAAAAAACAAGATAATAATAATAAACATACATGTTTATAAACATACGTATACACACTAGCTCACTAGCTATGAGTCAATGACCTTTGAACGTCATATAAAAATAATAAAAAATACTTCAACAAAAATACTAAACAAATTACTAATTAAATTTTTCCCATTACAAAAGCTCCAGCACGGTTGAAGTTACACGCTCAGAATGCACAGCGTGGTGTAATTGTTTTTTAAACTGACAGTCGAGTGGCGAGGGATGAGCCGACGAGGCCCGGTCACGTTTCACTGTCCACTACATACGGGCTTGTTAAAGGCATTTGCGTTATTCCACAAAATACACAGAATATTGCTCAAACTGGATCCACAAAGGACACCTGGCCCGTGTTAGCTCTAGTTGAAATAATACCCGTTGGACATATTAAACGCGTGAAGTGGTTACACTGAATTCCCTTCTGTTTTGGGGAGGTAAAGTCGCCTGATGTGTGCAATTAAATCGGGTTTGTACAGATGATGATGTGGTATGTTTGCGGTTGTAATACGGCATTTTAAACCTTTTGTACGGTGGTTCACTATCACCAGAAAGATGCATAGGTATATGCCTTAAAAAGGTCATATACGAAATACGACATTTCAATTCAAACATTTTCTAGCATTCTTCTTTTAAAAAGTATAAGTTCTGAGAACCGGATCATTGTATAAACTAACGTAAACTTGTTCTCATACTAAATCATTCTCTTCGTTTTCTTTTCATTAACGTTTAAATCCTTTTTAGCGGAATCCTAGGCTATAAAGAACTTTATTTTATTTAACTTCACAAAAAATCACTTAAAGCAACTTTACTTTAAGGCCCGCGGACGATTTATAAATAACGAAGCTGTCAGATTTTGATTTTTTATTTATTTATGCACATTATATAAGTGTGTTATTGGGTTTTTCCATTATGAAATTCTCAGTAGCAGCACGGAGTCTGGAAATGTGCCTAAACAACGGCAATTAGGCTCGCCAGCTATGTGGGACTGATGCATACCTGACGAATTGTAAGTGAAACTGATGCATACGTCATAGGATAATATAGGCGTTAGGCTATGTATGTATGTTTGTGCCATTCAGATAATATATCCGCGTAGGATTATGAGAGAGAGAGATGTCGTGGGATATGTCCATATCCGCTTGCATAGATAGTGAGATCCATTAATATTATATACGAGTATTGCAAAACCTCGACACGAACACTCTATTAACCGTTGGAAGCCACCATTCATCCGATTCGCTGCATTTCAATTTAAATATTGAAGCTCCCATCAAATCGATTCGTCAGCGAAAAAATTATACGGTTATTTGGATTTTTGCGATATTGCCGCGCGACTGCGTCAGTCATCAGGGAATCGGCGGTTCATTTGTGTTACTGTACACAAATCACTATCGACTATAGTTGGCTGCTGTTGCATGTGTAATGAAATCAATTGGGCAACACGAATGGAAAACTGTATGTACATATACATCGGTGACTGTAAAAAAAGGAACTTATAAATTTAGTACGTGAATATCATAGTAATAGTCGTTTTTCGCCAGTTCACGCTCTATGTAAAGGGCAATGCACTTCCATTAGGTGCCAGTGTCAGCTCTATATCATGACAGGATTAAAAAGGACGTATTTCACTTATACATGTTTATTTCTAGCAGTGGCGGTACTTCGATAGACGCCCAAAAGCCCAGCTTGCCTTACAAAATTCCGAATTATAATATTTAAGCTTTAAATCTTTATTTAAAAGAAGCAATTTGACATATAAATGATTATATCCTGACCCCACAATAAACAATTATAAACTAGACATTACATAATTAACGTGTAACGCTTTTGGGCTTTTATGGAAGTGCCACTGATTTCTAGACCCGTGTAGTTCAACGGTCGAAGTCGCAGACAAAAGCCAATATAAAATAAAATGTAAGGATTTATTGACAGCGACAATCGTTTATTTTTAGAGTTTTGTGCCAAAATGTTAGATACGGTATGTCCACTTCGCTGCTAAATCTGTCTGCCCGCCTGTCATTTATCAGCTATTAATAATATGGACTTTGTGTTAGGAATATTTTTGAAATAAGCTTTATCGTCTTTACTCGCATTTGGTGTAGGATAAAATATTGCAACCAAAGAAGTTTATTTCATGGTGTAACATCATGCATTGTCAGATATGATAAATTTCATAAAATAGATTTAGTGCACTCACGAATCAGAAAATACAAGAGACTTTTCGGCCTCGGAAGTACCTTGAACCGAAAGAAATATTTGCCTACAAACATTTGTATATAATTATAATTAATCACATGATTTACCGTCAGACGAGCTTGCGTCAGGATAAATATAGTCAAAATTTTGCATTTATAATATGAATAAGGATTAACAAGACATATATTACGCATATGGGTGGGCAGAGACTATTTTCTGCTTCTAATCCGACTTTTCTCTTTACTTCTTCTACGAAATTTAAAGCTGGGCACTCACTTAGCAGTGTAGCATGTAACATATCAGATACGGTATCAAGTGAGTACGTAGGCACGAGCCGGCTGCGAGCCGCACGCGCGTGGATCGCTGTAAGCTCGCAGTGACCCGCCGAGTGGCGGTATCACTGCGAACATAAAGGCGGCTCACAGTGTGCTCGTGGACGGCGACACCACCGCTTCTGTAGTGAGTACGTAGACGCGAGCGTCAAACGAACATACGTATTGCATTATGGAGTGGACTGAAGAAAAATTATTAAATCTAATTGAGGTTTACCAAAACACTCCAGTATCGTGGGAGACTTCATATCCATTATTAAATTATTAGAACGATTCCAAAATAGACGTGGGCTTTTATAATTATCTAAAATTAGTGACATGTTGTCGGCGTGACGTCGTCGCGAGCGCTGCGGATATCCGGCAGCTCGTAGCTAGATACGCGGTGGACCGTGGACGAGCCGTACTCACTTGCAGGTTGATACAGTATCTAATACGTTACATGCTACACTGCTAAGTGAGTACCCAGCTTAAGATGAATAATAAAAATATAGTTGTTGGATATTTAGTATCTCCGATGATGTATTAGGTTATAATTGGTCCCTTTTGACACAATCTCATTTTAAGTATCAATAACTTGTTTACGTTTACATTATTTTCTTTAATTGTATTTGTTTGTTTTATTTTCTTCTGAAGGAATTGATTTCGTTCGATTTCGTGCGTCGTGGTCTCGCGACACAAATGTGTACCGTGGGATCTAGAGGTCCCGGGTTCGATTCCTGGATCGGGCAAAATTTTATTGGGTTTTTCCATTAGGAAATTGTCAATAGCAGCACGGAATCTAAAAATTTGCCACAAAAACGGTAATAGGCTGGCCCCCTATTACTGAAACATAGTGGCGAAATGTGTGTGCAAAAATGCACATCTGCCTACCCTTGCGGGGAATACAGGCGTGAGGTTACGTATATATGATTTCGTTCCGAAAAAATAATGTTATATTATTTTATCAAATCACATATGAAACATTGCCCCCAATGATGTCCGCACAAAAGGGCGAAATGCCGACGATGCGTGAAGGCCTGACATGTCACGAAACCAAAGCTTATTATTCTCTTGTCAGGGAAATGTTTGAATTATCTGGTTCTCATACAGCTATATGGGTGTTCATATTGATATTTCGCGTATTTGACGGTGAAGCAAAGTATCAGGAGATAATCTAGATACTAATGACTATAACAGTAGGAAATTCACCAAGACGGCATAATTTTATAGACTGGTAATCGAATCACTCAAATTCAACTCTATTTTTGTATTGTGCCAGTGCAGACAAATTAAGTAAAATTAATTTCTAAAGACTTTTCAGTCTTTAATTATTTATTTATTCAGATTATGAATACTCATTTAGTAATGAGTATAAAAGTTGAAGGATGGACAAGCAGAGGAAGGCCAACGAAAAGATGGATGGAGTGAGAGAGAAGATATAAAAGAAAAAGGGATGAATGAAGACTTGACCGCTGATAGGGATGTTTGGAAGAATAAAACATATTTATTTATCACACTTTATTGTACATCACAAAAAAATATAAAAACATAATTAAAGAAACAATAAAAGTTAAATAGAGTGCAACAAATGGCGGTCTTATCGCTGAATGCGATTTCTACTAATGAATGAATGAAAATCTTAAACATACTGCGCTGAACCCCAAATAAAATTAGGATCAGGGCAAGGGAATGACGATGAATTGTTTAATCAGATTCGAAACAAATGCTTGTAGATCATAAAAATATTTGTCTCGTGCACGAATCGAACCCGTAGTCTTTGGTTTAATAAGCTGGTTTAAATATATTGACATACCAATGTAAAGAAGGTGCGATCACCTAGCATTAAATTAGTCAGATTCGAAACAAATGTATGTGGATCATAAAAATATTTGTCTCTTTGCAAGGATCGAGACATCGAGTCCATGTTGTCTGGTTTTACATTCATCACATCATCATCACATCATCAGCCCATATACGTCCCACTGCTGGGCACGGGCCTCCTCTACAACTAAGAGGGTTTAGGCCTTAATCCACCACGCTGGCCTAGTGCGGGTTGGCGGACTACACACCTAAGAAATTCCTAAGAACTTTTAGGTGTGCAGGTTTTATCACGATGTTTTCCTTCACCGTTAAAGCAAGTGATAATTGTAGTGTTTGTATACTAATCTCGGGGACACGAGTAGTGGGGAATATCGTATCTGTATAATTGTCTCGGGGACACGGGTAGTGGGGACAGTCTCGTGAGAGCCGTTGGCGAGAGCGGACGTGTTACCCTGACTGCTGGTGACGTAACGAGCCAATACTTTACCCTTGTGAAGGCACGAGTACTACAATAATTCATTGTGAAAACACATAACTTCGAAAAGTCAGAGGTGTCTGCCTGGGGTTTGAACCTGCGACCGCCGAAATTCTCGACCGCGCGCCTAAACCTCGAGGCCATCACTGCTTCAACTGGTTTTACATTGCGCCACGAATATTACCTACTTTAAACATCATAATGATTTCTGTTCTGTACGTCATAACGTACAGAAGTTCAGACTGTGCAGAAGGTGCGGTTACCAAGCCTTAAAATGTAAGCGTTGCATATTTGTCGAGCTGCATTTTGGCGGCGCAAGGTATACCTATATTGTTGAGGTGGTTTCGCTTTGCGGTCGGCGCACATCGGACACAGCACAATGTCGCGTCAACCGAAATAAAACCGCCATTTGTTGAATGTTAAAAAGTAAAAAAGTTGATTGCACTCATGGAGTTTTTTTTTTCATAGTTTAAAATTAGTAAAGCGCCGGATAAAGATTTATTTTTTTGGTCACATTCAATAAATGAGTTTAGAGGTGTGCATTTATTAGGTCGTTCTTGTACAAGAAAAGAAAGAATAAAAATATCAGATTAGTGTTAAAATAAACCTACGAACCCAATCCAAGTACGACTAAAATTAAACTGCGACAAATAGATTAAAATCGAAAGAGTTTTATTACATTTCTATTCTGGCGGCAGGCAATGATAATTCTTAAGAGAATGGTGAAGGAAGGACGATATGCACTGTTGCGTCATCCTCTAATATTATGATAAATTCCTATGTTTAAGAAATTTGTATTTGATTAATATGATAAAGCTGAAGAGTTTTATTGTTTGTTTGTTTGAACGCTCTAATCTCAAGAACCGATCCGAATCCAAAGGTCCGATTTGAAAAATTATGTCAGTGTTAGATAGCCCATTTATCGAGGAAGACTAAATATATCATAACGCTACGACTAAAAGCGAACGGAGCAGCAATGGAAAATTTGGCAAAAACGCGGAAAGAATATCCTTTTTGAAGACAAATGTTTCACGTACGGAGTTGTGGGCAATCCTACATAAGACGGTGTGCAAAATGTACATAAGCGTATTTCATTTGCATTAGTTAAAGTAGTGAACGGTGCTCCGATCTTAGCTTAGTCGTATTAGGGCCCGATAGTAAATAAAGTTTTACCCAAATGGGAGGTTTGTAACTAACATGCCTTTGAAGATCATCCAGTGTACGACCAATTGAGATTGCTTAATGTGAATTTTCTTCGTTCTATGTTAACCTAATATATATGTTGTAATTTTTATATACTTAGCTCACATAGAACAGGCTCTCTAAGCAATAATAAATCTTAGCTCATATTAGCATACTAGGCTATGTAGAATATGGGGGGGGGGGGGGGTTCATGGCCTATATAAGAATATTAATAAGGAAATAATAATTGGTTTTCCGGTAGTTTTATGACTGTCCGTTTGGTCCCGTGGCATAAGTGTGTCGCATGTGCTGTGTGTTCTGGGTTTGATTTCTGGGTCCGGAAAAGTGTTGTAGGTTTAAATTAGGGAATTCACATTGGCACATTGTCTGGAAAACCTGAAAAACTTCAAATGAGCCTGAAAAACTTCAATGGTAGCCTAAAACACAGACTATGGATGTACAAATAAATCTCCGTCTACCCCTTGGGAGACAAAAAAGGTACTATATAAATGTAATTTTATTCACAGAACGAATTTTTCTAAGACTTCACTCACTGTTTATGCCGGCTATACCAACAAACACCAGAAAATTCTGAGAAAACCTGCAGCGTACACGCTTGCATCTACACGGTTATTAACCAGCACGAACTAAACATCGTATCGTATCGAGAACAAACTGGCTTTAATAACGCACCAGCATCAAAGTGCCTCGGCAGATTAAACACACCGCCTTCAGCTGCAACGTTATTGGAAAAGCTTGTCATGTTCCGGTTAATGTATTGAAATTTATATACTTTATTCATGGCGTTGCGCCCGTGGGTATTGCTAATAAATTACCTATAAATATTTTGCGACGTCGCGCGGGGATAGTGACTTATTGTTTTACGGATGTTGCATATTTTGAATGGTAAGTTTGATAGGCCGCGTGTTGCCCGTTTTCTATTATATTATGTCCAGTATCGAGTAGATTGTTGTTGATAGATCGCTTAATTGAAATTCTTGATCCCCGAAATAGTCTTAGCGGTAAACGCGTTGTGAAATCGCTGATGGTTGTTCACAAGGGGTATTAGCTAAGCGAGTCTCTATAGGGATTTACGTTATCGGAGAAAGAAGAAAGAACGGATAACTGAGAAGAAAAATGAGCTTCCGCAAGATCTTTCGTGACGTTTTTCGTCCTAGGATGTCCTGTAACGTCCCACGTTTCTATTTGTGCATTTATATCTTTTTTTGTGGACACAGTCCGCCAGTACTATTTGCGTGTGTTGATTTATGCGCGTATACATACTATATGCATTTCTATACAATTATAAACGACTTTGAAATGAGATTTCATTGCAGCCAATATGAAATAAACACAATGGTTATTTCTTAAGGCCCATGTCTCGATTGATGAATTTAACAGGTTTTGTCTACTTGAAGAAATGCTCCTCATGTCATTTGAGATGTGAGATATTTGAAAAAACAGTCAAAAGATTTTACATACATACATAAACTCACGCCCGTATTCCCCGAAGGGGTAGGCAGAGGTGCATTTCTGCACCCACATTTCGCCAAGTATATATCAGTCCCACGTAATAGGTGGCGAGCCTATTGCCGTTTTTCGGGCACATTTCCAGACTCCGTGCTGTTACCGAGAATTTCCGAATGAAAAATCCCGATAACACTTTTCCCGACCCAGGAATCGAATCCAGGACCTCTAGATCGTACGGCACATACTTGTACCGCGAGACCACGAGGCAGTAAAAATATTTTATTGTAGGATATTTTGCAAAAATATGCAAAAAAAAAATAAGCAGGGGAAATAAATTACATAACCAACAATAAGCCCTTCATTCAGCTACATGCTGCAATTCCGCTAATCATGATCCTATTGACTCCTATAAATAGGCGTGAAAAATACTTAATTTATAGTATCCACGAAACGTTTCCAATAAAATAGGTGTCGTACACTCGCCAATAAAAATGTTTCGTTGTCCGAAACTACGTTGCGGTGTCACCGGCACGCATCTCGTCTCGGTTTTGTTGTTGGTTGTCCGGCATCACTGTGAATGGCAGCGTTGCCGTGTTGTTTGGCAAAAAAAAAAACGAATATCTCCACTCTTTAGTTGTCAGTGTATGTCGAGTTTGAAGCAGTGATGGCCTCGAGGTTTAGGCGCGCGGTCGAGAATTTCGGCGGTCGCAGGTTCAAACCCCAGGTACACCTCTGACTTTTCGAAGTTATGTGTGTATTCACAATGAATTATCACTTGTTTTAACGGTGAAGGAAAACATCGTGATAAAACCTGCACACCTAAAAAGTTCTTAGGAATTTCTTAGGTGTGTAGTCCGCCAACCCGCACTAGGCCAGCGTGGTGGACTAAGGCCTAAACCCTCTCAGTTGTAGAAGAGGCCCGTGCCCAGCAGTGGGACGTATATGGGCTGATGATGATGATGATGATATGTCGAGTTGTTTTATCTTGCTTCAAGCTTACTCAGGCTGTTGTTTAGAAATTCGCCCACGATAAAAAAGTTCTAGTGCAGGAGAACTATTCAAACAATTTATAACAATAAATATTTTAGAATAATTAAGTTATTATTAATTTCTTCTCCACAAATGCCTCCTTGGTCTTCTTGGTCTCACGATGGGCGATGTAGACGTCTTAAATCCGATTCCCAGATCGGGAGAAGTGTTATTGGGTCTTTCCATCAGAAAATTCCCATTAGCAGGACGAATTACAGAAATACGCCTGAAAAACTGCAATAGACTTGCCCCCTATTACATGGGACTTTTTAATCATCTTTATAGCCCGACAGCCCCGTGGCGCAGTTGGCTAGACACCAGCTTGCGAAACGAGAGGCCGCGGGTTTGATCCCCGCATCGAGACAAATGTTTGTGTGTTTGGCCGTATATGGACTGATATATGGACTGATATGTATATGGATGATGATGATGATGATATTGGGCGAAACTTGTGTGTAGAAATGCACCCATGTCTACATATTTATAAAGCTATACAGGCGTTATAGTGTGTGTATGTGTATCTCTACGCTAAAACAATTTGGAAACAAATGACATATAGCCCATTTGAATCGACATGTCTGTAGACCTTGGTTTGCATACTTAATAGCTTGATGAAGGGCGAACCTACGGTTTAATCGGACGCGTGTTTAGTATTTGATGTTAAGGGAGGTGCCTATCACGAATGCAGTTAAAAACGCATTATCTATTTATTATTGTACAATTTCTATTGTAAAGTAATGCAGTAAGTACCTATATTTAATGCTGTTTGTATGAATTTTAAACTGAAACCTTACTGATTACAATATTAATTATGGAACATTACGTTTATGCATTTAGTTAAAAGGCTATAGTACTTTTGCACTATGATCGCACAGTTAAAATATTGTGATTAATGTAATTATATATATTATATTATATAGTGGGCCGGCCATGTTTGCCGACGGTCTGACGGCCGGTGGAGCAGACTAGTGTTTTAGTGGAGACCGCGCTCAGGCAGACGTAGTGTGGGACGTCCTGCAGCACGATGGTCCGACGACTTGAGAAAGGTGGCGGGTAGCGGATGGATGAGGGCTGCTCAAGACCGGGATGGTTGGCGCCTACTTGGGGAGGCCTACGTTCAGCAGTGGACGGCGATAGGCTGAATATAATGTAATTATTATAAAAATGTATTATATTTAGGGTGTACCTATGCCGTAGTAGTTATGTGCGTTGTACAAGGCCGATTCGACTGGGTAAAACGTACAGAAACTGATGTTAAACAATTTTTATGGTTTTCTTTCGGTGAATAAGACTTTACTAATTTATTGGTATCTTTTGAGACCTCATTTATTAAGACCTACTAGAAAACGATTTACGTGAATCTTATATAATTTAAACCTAGCCCGCCGCTGCCTTCTAATCCACTTATATGGGCATAAATATGAATTTTCACATTCCCTAATTTATACATACATCAGATAGGTGTGTCCAAATTAGGTTAATAAGTTAACAAATGTGATGTACGATATCGTAAATGTTGTCTGCCTTGTAGTCTCGCGGTACAAGTGTGCGCCGTGCAATCACGAGGTCTGGTTTCGATTCCCGCGCCATGCAAAGTGTTATTGGGTTTTCCTTTAAATTTTCAGTAGCAACACGAAGTCTGGAATTGTGCCCGAAAGACGGCGATAGGCTCGCCTCCTCTTACGTAGGAGGAAAACTCAATTGGCGAAATGTGGGTGCAGAAATGCACCTCTGCCTACCCCTTCCGAGAATACATGCTTGAGTGTACACATGTATGTATATATCGTAAATTTTACACATTAATCAATGTAGTACGGCCAGTTCCAAATTTATATTAATAAAATCTACGAAAGTTTATCAAAAGTGACGTCAAAAAAAGCAATATTAGCAATGACAAATCCCCACGTCCTGCCGTTTCAATAGCGGAAAAAATGTCCGTTTATTTTAGTTTGAACATGGCACGTGTAATTGTCGAATCGATATTGCTACGTAGAGACAAACGCGCAAACAGCCAGCTTTGTCGTTCAGAGAATTGCGCGGACGGTACTAATTGATTGGACGAATCAATCGTGAGCTTGGAATCACTGTAAAAGCTCCGCTGTCGTCGCTGATAGAATATCAAAACGGAATTCGCAATGGAGTCGTTGTTGTTCTAAAAATATTTTATTTAGTCCGGCTTGCATTTTTATGGTCTGGACTTTTCTGTATTTACAGAGAAACTAAAATAAAAAAAAAGTACAAATGGCGGTCTTATCGCTCTAGGCAATTTCTTACAGACAACCTTTGGATGAAAAAAATAAGAGGATAATAAAGAGGGTAGAATAAAGTATATTATTATCAGCCCATATACAGCCCACCGCTGGGCAGGGGCCTCCTCTGCAACTGTTTAGGCTTCAGTGCCTCGGTTTGTCCACCAAACACACCTCAGAAATTTCTGAAAACTGAGGTGTGCACGTTTCCTCACTATGTTTTCCTAAACCGTTTAAGTAAGTGATAATTCATTGTGAATACACACATAAATTCGAAAAGTCAGACGTGTGTCCCTTTTTTTTTTTTTTCCGCGGGGAAAATCCATTTAGACGTGTGTCCCTGGGGTTTGAACCCGCAACCGCCGAGTTACTCGATTACGCGCCCAAACGTCGAGACCATCAATACTTCATCATCATCGTCATCAAAATAATAAGAAACCCTTCGTCCCCTTTCCTAGAAATGTTTGTTCGTAACATATTTTCTCTATGTGACTCACTACAGAGAGAAATAACTTTTAATGGATGTGAAAATGACGCTTTCAAGTGCAGATACCGTAAGAGATTGAGGTGTAGCGTGTGTGTGTGTGTAGGTATGTGTGTGTGTGTGTGTACGGTGACACTAACATTTGTTGTAAAGTGAAATCATCCAGTCTGGGCGGCTTAGCCCATGGCGACATAGCTATAAATATAAATTGCTTGATAACTTATAGTAGACATACATAGGCCACGTACTGGAAAGCGCAGCGCAGGACGTCCACCCACAAGATGGTCCGACGACCTGGTGAAGGTCGCGGGTCGTCGCTGGATGCAGGCTACCTCCAACAGGTCACTATGGAAGTCATTGGGGGAGGCCTATGTTCAGCAGTGGACTTCCTTAGGCTGATAATGATGATGATGATGATACATAGTTACATAACCTCACGGCCGTATTCCCCGATGGAGTAGGCAGAGGTGCATTTCTACAACCACATTTCGCCATGTCCTAAGTAATAGGGGGCGAGCTTATTCACGTTTTTTGAGCACGATTCCAGATAACGAGCTGCTACTAAGAATTTTCTATTGGAAAAACTTAATAACACATTGCCCGACCCGGGGATTGAACCCGAGACCTCTAGATCGCACGGCACATACTTGTGCCGCGAAACCATAAGGCAGTCACTAATATTATGAAATATCCGCTTTCATTTATATAGATTTTTGTCAACATTTTTTCATGCAAATTTTAGACCACCGTTTCATCCCTGAAGGGCCTGACTTTACGATTTTTTTTCTTAGCGGATACATAATGCTAAATCTCAGCAAAAGCGTGGTTTATGTTGTATGTTAATAAAGCAGTCTGTATGTATTATACATCAAAAATAGATAAGAAAATATTCCTCGAAGCGGTATTGAATTTTGGTGATGAGATCGATTGGACTTTGAAGTACATACGCTCTTGTGACGGAAATAAACTTTAAGTGGGTGGAACTGGCCATAAAAGTTTCCACGTATATCAACCTTTTTTCATTTTAGATACATGATAGAAAATATTTACGTTCATGAGTGAGTTGGGTTATGTCAGCCGAATCACATTGTGGTCGGCAGCCGGAGGTCATGGAAAGGTATGCTCTCCTTCTGCGAACGTGTCATTTCGCAGAAGGAGAGCGCGGAGCGGGATCGGGAGCAGACCGATCCCGCTCGTCGCAACAGGCGATGTAGGAGGCGCCGGGACAACATCTAGCCCGGCGCCCAGATGCCACACGGGGCCGCCGTCCCTATCTTGGCGGCCCCCGAGGAGTAACTAACAAATATTTAAATGTGTCTTTTGGCACCGCGCAGAGGCGGTCCCGGTTCAATCCATAGCTCTGGCTTCAGGGTATTCCGGGGCCGTCTCGTTGAATGCGCTGATGGTGGCCGTCGCGGGGTTTTTAGTCGGTATTACGGCGCATTTATTTTTGGTAGGGACCCGGCCCAGCGGCCGCCCGCAACAACCACGGGCGGTAACATCTATGTTGGGTCGGAAGGCGCCGGTGAGTCCGACACACCCTCGCCCCTCCGGGGGTGGGATGGTCCGTAAATGGATTTTCCCCGCGGGAAAAAAAAAAGAAAAAAAAAGGCGAATCACATTGTGTGCGACAATGGGTACCTGGTTGGAAATTAAGCTAATTAATGCATCCTAATTAATATGAATGTGAAAGTGCCATTGTTTGTTCGACACGCTTTCATAATTCTAATGAATTTTAGTACAAAGTCAGATAGAATCATGAAAACGGTTATTGGCCATTTTTTAACAAAGCAGTGGGAGAAAAGTCATCTTAAAACATTTGAGGAGTATATGTTATATTTAAACGTCCTTTATAATTATTGCTAATGCATTCTGTCCACTTACTGACCCTATTATCATCATCGTCATCATCAGCCCATATACGTCCTACTGTAGAGTACAGGCCTACCCTACAACTGAGAGGGTTTAGGCCTTAGTCCATCATGCTGGCTTAGTGCACACACCTGACAAATTCCTAAGAACTTTTAGGTGTGTAGGTTTTCCTCACGATGTTTTCCTTCACCTTTAAAGCAAGTGATATTTCATTGTTAATACACACATAACTTCGAAAAGTCAGAGGTGTGTGCCTGAGGTTTGAACCCGCGACCGCCGAAATTCTCGACCGCTCGGCCTTATATAAAAAAAACAAAGCTATTTTATCTGTATGTCAGTACAGAAGAGTAACCTGAGTGCGCGGCTGATGTGACAGAAAGTGACCGCCGCAACTGGGTCAGATAGTTGACAGTGCGATTAATTAGAGCGGCGCTTGTTTTCAACGTGCTTTAATCATTTAATGAGACCGCAACACACCAGCCGAGTGTGTTTGTGGACTTTACGCGAAGTTGTTGTGGCAGCGGATGTTGCGCTGCTCCTACTGTTGCAAGGTCAAGTAAAACCGCAACAGCGTGCTTACTTATCATGTGTAATGAAGTGTACATATATAAAATAAATGCGTATGGTTCCATACTCCATACTTTCTCAGTTGTAGGGGTGGCCCGTGCCCAGCAGTGGGACATACATATATGAGCTGATGATGTTTGGTTCCATACCAGCTTGAAGTCCAGAAATGTACTCGAAAATCAGCAATATAAATAAAATAAACCTTTATTGCTGTGTTACAAAGTTTACATTGATTAAGTACTAAATACAAAATGAAAAAAAAAAAAAAAAAACTTCTTGACGATCGGTGTAACCACAGCTTGTCTTCCGACAAAGACCTCTAAAGATTTCCATTTCTATCTATCTTTTGCTATTTTAACCCAATGAGTGCCAGGGATATTTTTTTAAACCATCCGACGGGTACCAATGTGTTAATTTTTTGTCCATTTTTCGTTCTTCTTCCGTAGTATATATTATGTCCAACCTATTACAATTTTGCAGACATTTTTAGCATTATTAAATTTAGTCACATTCTTTATATATTCTATTTTGTCGCTTTATATTACTTTAATTACTCTTGAAATGAAATGAAAAGAAATGAAATGAAATTGCTTTATTTGGTCACGTAGGCAATCAAATAGCACTTATGACAAGTCAATACAGAAATGAAAAATCTTTTATTATTACATTATAATTCAACTATGGTTCATTTTATATAATTTGTACAAAAATATTTACGGTTTTTTTTTAAATTTATTTTTAGCTTTCATCAGGGCTATTCATTCAGGGCATGTATTTGGTCCAGTAAGGATAACATAATTATATAATATGACCTGCCAAATAAAAATTGCCTTCTTATTATTTATTTGCTCGAATTATTTACTCGATCGGTCGTCATTTTATTTTTATTTTATTTATTTTGTGCACATTTTATATTAGATATCTTTTTTATCCCATTTTGACATACAATTATTTTATTCATCAATTCTTCCGTTAATGCCCAGGCCATGTCAGCAATATGCTCGCCCATTATTACGTATCACATAACAAACAGTTGGCTTTATGTAGTTGTAGGAATATACCGTTGCCAACCAGTTCAATGACACATGCGTTTGAATGTCTAGATTCTAGATGGATGGATTCCCGTATTGTTGCAACGTGGAGCCAGAGACGGTACTTCCATAGAAGCCCAAAAGCGTTACACGTTTACTGTGTAATGTCTAGTGTATAATTGTTTATTGTTGGGTCAGAATATTCTCATTTATACACACATACTATGCCAAATTCCTTTTGTTCAATAAAGATTTAAACATAATAAATTATTATTTGGAACTTTGTATGGCAAACCGGACTTTTGGGCTTTTATGAAAGTACCGCCACTACGTGGAGCAATGTCCTCTCTTCTCGCGCTCCTCTTTTCTCTGAAAATCAAAGCACAGGTAACCTTATTGACTTGAAGAGGCATTTACCATACCGGGATTATAAGGACAATATCATAGAGATAGATACTCAGAATAACTAGATTTTTATCTCGACTGATTTTCATATCTGTTGCCATAGTATGTGGTAATGAACTTAGCGTAACATCAGGTGCGGTGACCACTTTTCCCCACGAGGAAACAAAACCACTTAAGATACACCAAGTGTCAGATTCCCGTTGTGCTATCAGCAGGGGGATCTTGGAATGAGCTCGATACTTCCACTGATAAGGTCGTGTCCGTCTCGACGGGCTGCGGCCCTTCCGTTGATAAAGGCTGTCGGTTCATAGACAGTTTGACAGTTAGTGTATACCAGCTGACTAATTTGGAACACCAGCGATGCTTGTTAGGTCCAGAATCCTGATAGATTGTTATTACAGATAGATAAACTTACTGAAATAAGATTTATTAAATAGCTGTAAAGCACGCATGACACTACACTTGGTGCCACGCTTGAGCTGATTTCAATAAACAATCCTTACATATATTTTTGTGACAGCCCCGTGGCGCAGTTGGCTAGACACTAGCTTGCGAAACGAGAGGCCGCGGGTTCGATCCCCGCACCGAGACAAATGTTTGTGTAATCGACAAATATTTGTTTCATGTCTGGGTGTTTGTGAGACCGAAAAGTCTCTCGTAGTTTCTGATATCCACGACACAGGACTTGTATCCTAGTGTGGGGTCAGAACTATGTATGTGACTGTTGGGTGTATTTATTTTTATATCGATCCTAATAAAATACCAACTAAGTCAAAGGCTTTGAAAAAGTTTGAGAGTAACGCTCTTAATTTTTTTTATGATAGCTGTTGCCGGCAACTCCATATGCAAAACTTTCAACTTCAAAGGGAATGTTCATTTCAAACGAGTTTTGCCACATTTTCCTTTGCTGCTCCGCTCCTATTGACCAGAGCGTGATGATATAGATAAATGGGCTATCTAACACTAAAATAAATTTTCATATTAGACCAGTACCTCCATGAGATTAACGCGTTCAAGCAAACAAAACTCTTCAGCTTTATAATATTACCATGGATATTTAGAGCAATTCAGAGATTGGGATTAGTATTGTTTATTGAAAGTAGGCGTCCCTATCCCACCACACACCCGCCACTGTAACTCCTGTGCTCCAGGATCAACAGCGGCACGCACAGTATTGACGCCGAGCAATGAAGCTCAGCGGATCTAAGGGGACCTAAATTTGTCACAATCCCGCAACGAAGTTAATCAGAAAGACAAATAAAGGAAAGTAGGCGTATGTGCTTCTCAGGGGTGGATTGCAAATAGGTGGGCTCGGCGCAAACCCTATTGACACGAGGCAAGGCAACAAACCGTTTCGGCTTTTATAAACTCCTAACGTTTGTTTAAACGTTTGGATTGAAAATATTTTATTCTTCGTTTGATATATGTTCTACCTAACATATGAAGCGATATCGTTCTGCGATACAGGCTTGTCTAGTCTAGTGTGGAAACGGTGTAGTTTTTTCTATTAACAGTGTATTTTGTAATAATAAATTTCAACAAGTATTCGGTGCGTTGGCACCCCAGCATGATCCTATAGCTGGATATAATAGATGGCTGATGAAATCACGTTCATCCGTTAACGCATAATGCACCCAGATCTCTTTGCCCAAGAGCTTATCCCTTTGTACAAACAAATGTATTTCTGCTCCCAGTTTTCGCCAGTTGTATTCAGTCCTGCGTATTAAGAAGCCTTTCAGTATAAATTGGGGCTAAGAAATTCCTGTACCGATAGAAATTTGTCTAGGAATTCTAAAGCTTACGGCAAACATTTGCGATACACAGTGTTATTGATTTCTCCGCAAATAAAGCGTCATTGAGTATATCCGGTAAGTAATTCTGAGTTAAAACGTCACACTCACATTTATTATGTAGGATTCAATAGTTTTTGCAACGGTTGTAGCACTTCCACAATGCACTTTTGCTTCAGAATGTATGACTATGATGATAAAATTGCTCTACATAATCTAGCTTGCTTGGATGTCTCCTAGCTTTATATGACTCGGAAAATACGGTATTATAAAAAAAAATTACATCCCAGATTCCGCACTCCACTTAACTACATGAAACCCTCACGTCTGGTAATAAAGCCACTCTACATACTCTAGCTTGCTTGGATGTCTTCTAGCTTTATATGACTCGGAAAATACGGTATTATAAAAAAAAATTACATCCCAGATTCCGCACTCCACTTAACTACATGAAACCCTCATATCTGCGAAATAGTAACGTAAATCTCATCTAGAACGTATAAAGATACTGCACTTGACGTTGGATCATTACCGTGTCTCGTTAATTGCAATGCGGTTCTATGATTGTGGAAATAATCAGAAGTTGCCGTCCATTCCGGAGTCGTGGTCACGTGGTCGCGGTCGGACGGATAATGCGGTCGGCGTGTGACGGCCGGTTATGGTCGCACGTGAGTTACTGGCACGTGGGAATGGTTTTGGCGGGATTCGGATTTGGTGGGACGGGTGGTCACGTCTGATATCAATACACACTTATGACTGTATCATCGAAGATCGCAGGTATAGTAAGATGTGTGTTTCTGTATTACCGTTTTGCCACCTGCGTTTATAATTTCTGTTGCCATTCATCGCGCAATTTTTTAAAACCTGATTTAAAAAAAATAACTCTTGAATTCATTTTGCGAGTTCTAGATCGCACAAAAAATTCTGATATGTAAATAATGACGAGACAAAATTTACTTTTAGCATTATGTGTAATTAAGAGGCCGGTACATTCAGATACTGGTGATTTCCTAAACTTCAAAGATTTACTTGAGAAACTCACAAAAGCTATTTTAGTTCATTCAAAGTTAAGTAAAGTTAAGTGAAGGAAAACATCGTGATGAAACCTGCACACCTAAAACTTCTTAGGAATTTCTTAGGTGTGTAGTCCGTCAACCCGCACTAGGCCAGCGTGGTGGACTAAGGCCTAAACCCTCTCAATGGTAGAGGAGGCCCGTGCCCAGCAGTGGGACGTATATGGGCTGATGATGAAAGAAATAGCTAATTTCGAAACGTCAGGTATTTGTAACGGTGTGTGTCGGATCACGCACGTAATGTTCTAGATTAATCATGCACGGAAAAGCAAGTTAAAAATAGATTATCGCCAATTTAAACATTAGTCGGCTGAAATTGCAAAATGCGCTTGATGCGTTGACAATTGTTATTATGACATCATCGTGTGGTGTTCTGTTTATTATGTATGAAAAAACACTTATTGTGACATAACTATAATAGTCAGACATATGCTGTCGCGATATTTTTTGTAGATAATTATATGTTCTGCAAAGACGTAGTACATTATTTTGTTCTATAATCAATAGTTTTCGCAGCGCACGCGATGTAAGAAAGTTTTTTGGTAATTTTTTGACACCTTGGGTTACATTATTGGAGTTTTAGTATGGATCCCTAACTTTTTTGAAAATTACTTATATCGGTCAAGTAGTTTCGGAGCCTATTCAATGCAAAAAAAAAACAAAAAAAAAAACAATCAAATCTTTCCTCTTTATAATATTAGTTTAGTTTAGTTAACAGCCCCTGCTTTATTTACGAAGAGGCATTTCCACTGATCTTTATTGGACGCTTTTGTCTTCTACTGACTATTCAAAAGTACTTTTGAAACTCGGTTTGAATAAAGTACTTTGACTTTGACTTCAAATGGAAAAGGAAGGGGAATGGGTAGATGTAATTATACAGTTTCCGTCAATAAAAGTCAAAATTCAAAAGTCAAAATTATCTTTATTCAAATAGACTTTTACAAGTTCTTTTGAATCGTCAATTTTACACTTCTGAATATTTTTTTTAACTATTGCATATTTGTCTCTATAGAGGAAAGACGACTTAACCTATTGCTTCGCAACTGTTTTTATGCACCAGTCTGACCTTGTCCGTATTGTGTTCCAAATTTGAAAAGGTATGTCTGATACACCATACTACTATTTACAATATTATCATCATCATAAATGTCAATATCAGCTAAAACGTTCACTGCTGAGCATTGGATTTTCCCAAAGATTTCAGTGCAAATTGTTGCCAGCGACCTGTATGAAATCTTTGCCGAAGGATATTTCTGAACCATGAAGTCTGTCCCTCTTGTTGATGGTTTGTGGCTATGCTAGCCTAACCTCCTCTCAAAAACCGTTTCGAGATATTTAAAAAAAAATCCCCGCTAAAATCCTTTGGGATTGGCCTCTCGCTCTTTTTGAGAGGGATGAGTCATTGTCTACGGAGCTGGCCTAGGACTTAGACGCGGCTTCACAATGTCATTTCTTATGAATAAATTTCAGCATTTACATAGGTTAAAACTATATCAAGACTTCTCAATTTTCCATAATTGGACGGAGCGCCGGGCGGCAGCGGGGACTAATTCAAGGCGCTTCTTGCCCTGAGATGCCGTATTACCGCTCCAAATTCGCGTGACGGCCACCGAGAGGCAGTAGTCGGTATGCTGGCGTAGAATTTTAGTTTGGGACTCAACTCAGCCTAACTGACAATTGTTCCGCGCGCCGAGTTGGAAGGCCAGAGACCCCAACATACCCCTTTCGCCATCCCCCGAGGAAATAAAAAAAGGATATACATATAGACGGAAGTCTATTTCTTTCACTGTCAAACTTCATCATCAGCCCAAATACGTCCCACTGCTGGGCACGGGCCTTCTGTACAACTGAGATGGTTTAGGCCTTAGTCCACCACGCTGGCCTAGTGCGGGTTGGCGGACTGTCAAACTTACTGATAGTTTATTATATTTAGTATATTATTTTATTATTAACACACACAGCGAAAAGTAATAGGTGTGTGTGTCTCACGATACCATGTGCTTAACTCCCCCAACAACTTTACTTCAACGTATTGATTGACTATTCTGTTGACGTTCACTGTTTTCTGGGCGCGGTAATTTCGGCCGCCATAAAAAGACGGTGCGCCGCTCCTACATAAAGTGTCAAATATTTGCACGGGAATAGAGGACGGTGCTCATTAAACCGCCGGCGAGCCGCGCCGGCTGTTGTCTGTTATCATTGATCGATCACGCGTTTGCGTTTAAAATGCCGTTGTTAATGAGTGTGCTGTAGTTTAATTAATTAGCTGCAACTACATGTATATAATACCTATCAATGTATATCAAAATGTTGAGTTGATTTGTATGCGTTTGAAAAACTCAAATAATTATGCATCAACCGAATTGAATTTTTTGGACGATATAGTACCTGCTCCAATGCAGTGGCGTGCCTAGGGTCTCTAGCTTGGGCAAGCCCAAATTTTTATTACGGTTTTTATTGTGTATTTTTTGGTCCAGAAAGTCGGAGATCTAATAAATAATATAGGTACCTACCGCAAATTATTTACATACAAGATTTTGACATATTGATGTAAGTATACACATACATAAACTCACGCCTGTATTCCCCGAAGGGGTAGGCAGAGGTGCATTTCTGCACCGACATTTCGCCAGGTATGTATCAGCCCCACGTAATAGGGGGCGAGCCTATTGCCGTTTTTCGGGCACATTTCCAGACTCCGTGCTGTTACTGAGAACTTCCTAATGGAAAAACCCAATAACACTTTGCCCGACCCGGGAATCGAACCCAGGACCTCTAGATCGCACGGCACATACTAGTACCGCGAGACCACGAGGCAGATTTAGGTATATAATAGTACTTGCACAACAAAGAAATAATTTGTCGCTAGTAATAGGTACCAAAAACCATAAAATGTCGGCGAAAATTATTAGAAAAATAATATGTCCAAATTGTGCACAAACGTCATGTTTCTCTAAATTTGAATGCGAGATGTTAAAACATTAGACACGGAATAAATCATATCATATTGAATTTTATTAGACAAATAACTCGACTCGATTTGGTTTCAAACCACATACTTAATTAAAAAGTAAACAGTCAAATTTAAAAAATTACCTATACTCGTAAGTAAATTTTCATGTCATGACCTTGAATGCAAGTTTTTTTTTGTTGTTGAACAAAATGACAAATAATATGGATTAGAAATAATACGATGATGATCAACGCGAGAGTTTTGAAATTTCGATAACGAGAAATGAATACTTCAACGCGTTGTTTACAATATTTGTAAAAAGAAATCAAAGTATGTGGTGTTGTAAATTTGCATGCATTCTACAAGAAGCAGATAAATTATTTAAATCATTACAACAAGAATTCCAAACATTTTAACCATTATATAAAATATGCAACACAAACATAATATAACCTTTTCGTATTTGAACATTCAACTATTCAATTAGTTGTGTACTACTACTCGGATCTATTAAACTTCGCTCATAATTTTTAACAATTTTCGAAATACTCGAGTCTGGCAATTATGTAGGTTTTGGACAAGTTACGAGCCGTTTTTCACAGTATAATTTAATGAATTTACCTTATCTTCGAAGAGCAAAACACGCACACACTTTAAGTCGCCACAAGGATTAACAATAAACATCACTCATCTTTTATAATCACTGTAGTAATATTCTAAATACCACAACAAATTCTATTTAACTTGGTTCTTTCGCTCAGTATTACTAACAATTGAACTGACAACTAAACGTAAACAATTGACAACGTGTGACCTTGACAAACAAAATGTGCAATTGCATCACCGCACTCCCGACTAGGCTTGTTGAAAAAATATCGATATTTTGAACGATATTTAATATTTCGATATAAAATTCTAAGTATTGAAAAGGTCTACAACTCTCAACGCGCGCGTATTCTTGAGTACGTACTCATACATAGTTTTTAAGTGATTTATGTCTATTTTATATTATTTTTTGTTTTTGTATGTTTGTTAACAAATAATCTTTTTTCTTTCTTTCTTACTCAAATCATACCCATATATCGATACTTTTTAAATTTTATTTATATAGGTACATATTTTTAAAATATATCGAAACGATATATATCGTTTTTTTTGGATTTCCGACATCCCTACTCCCGCTTTCGCTCTGAACTACGTGCACGTAGTTCAGAGCGAAAGCGGGATTCTAATGCCCATACTAATTGCTATATAAACGGTATTTTGGTTATATGTATGTTTTAAAATCCAATGGGAATTTCGACGTAGTGCGAAAGGGATGAACTAGTAAAGTGAAGCCAGATTTAAAGCCCACGAGATAGAGGGAGATAGATATAATTATTATGTTCAATATTGATGTTTACTCTAAACTATTGACGTTCGTGCGCCCGCGTTTCGTTTGTTTGAAATTATATGGGCCGGGAATTGGCGCGCGGCTGCATGGCGGACGGCGGCGCGGCAAAAATACGTAATTTTATGTTTTTGGATAAAATATTTTGTTGTTTGTATTTAATTATGGAATATCTAGTTTATGTTTCTTATTCGGAATTATATAAGGCAAGCTGGGCTTTTGGGCTTCTATGGAAGTACCGCCACTGCTCCAATGATGGCTTTTTATCTAACTTTTTTAAATTTAATTAATTTTTTAAAATTAAAATTTAATTTCCACCCGGCTGAAGCTGGGCCCTACCGCTAATAGTATAAAGACAACCTTTAAACCATCTTGCCTGTATGTCTTTACACGTTTATACTGTAGAGGAGCCCCGTGTCGGCAAGTAGGACGTAAACAGATATAGACAGTACACATAAATCTACAACTCCAATCTCCATACTCTCATTGAAAATTCATGAATGAAATGACACATGTGCTGTCACACATGATCAGATCACACAGATCACGTCACACAGATCCCACGCCCGCCATCAACAGAAATGTGTAAAAGCGCATATACTATTATACATACATGTATGTATTGTTGATTGCGCCGACTAGTATCGGCCGGATGATCTCACGTCCGTGCACGAGTCACCCACTCGCACTCTCATTCATTCCCACAACTCGTGTCATAATTCAT
This sequence comes from Hemaris fuciformis, assembly GCA_907164795.1. Taxonomy (NCBI): domain Eukaryota; kingdom Metazoa; phylum Arthropoda; class Insecta; order Lepidoptera; family Sphingidae; genus Hemaris; species Hemaris fuciformis. The sequence goes on from OU015440.1 coordinate 14,743,206, forward strand.
GTTGTGTCCTACGACACACTTTTCTACATGCTGTTTTTTCAGCAAGTGTTGTTGGGTTTGTTGCAACGAAATTCTCGGAGAGTATAAAGAGAAAGTGAAGAAGAAAACTGGGAAATATTTAAAAGGTGCATTGTTGGCCTAGTTGTTTAAATAGGCGTGTTGGATCGAGAGGAGATGAGTTCGTCGGTGGTCGAGAAAATTAAGTTTTTCTGTTAAAAAACTACATAAGTGTGTGTTTTATATAGTGTGTTCTTACGTTGACATTGATTTTTTAATAAATAACTGATCGTTACACGTCTTTTTCTGTTTATTTATTTCTGACCGACACAAATTTTACAGCATTATTGTCCTAATGCAGTAGTGTGATATATTATTTACATATTTAATTAATCTAATTTCTATAATCGGTAAGCATAGGTAGCCTCCAAACATGGGGTTATAAATTGCCCTTTCCATGCCTCTTTTGGGCAATGAGTGTATCCGATTATTAATTTGTTATCGTTTCCTCTTCCCAGGTTCCGATTCTACGTGTACTCTGCATTCGTTGAGCGTCGGACTGTGGCCGCTGTCCGCATCATAGCCGCGACCAAGACCCGCGGCGCAGACCCCGTCATCTGCCGCCTGTGGCTACACGACAACCGGACTGTCACGCTCAAGGCCAGAGTAAAGGTACGTAGAAGTTAACATACAGCAATATCGTCAATATCGTCAATATCGTCAATATCGTCAATAGGTGTCATTACTGTGCGTGCCGCTGTTGATCCTGGAGCACAGGAGTTACAGTGGCGGGTGTGTGGTGGGATAGGGACATACAGCAATATCATCACCGTCACCATCATCATCATCGTCGTCATCACCACCACCATCATCATCATCAGCATTACCATCACCATAATCACTAGCATCACCATTATCACCACCATCACCACCACCACCATCATCATCATAGTCATCATCTTCATTATCGACAGCCCCGTGGCGCAGTTGGCTAGACACCAGCTTGCGAAACAAGAGGCCGCGGGTTCGATCCCCGCACCGAGACAAATGTTTGTGTGATCCACAGGTATTTGTTTCGGGTCTGGGTGTTTGTGAGACCGAAAAGTCTCTCGTAGTTTCTGATACCCACGACACAAGACTCGTATCTTAATGTGGGGTCAGAACTATGTATGTGACTGTTGGGTGTATTTATTTATTTATTTATCTGCCAAAAGGCTGCTGGTCATAACCTTCTCCCAAGGATACATGCATATACAAAACCTCAAAGAAATTGTTTACTCTCGGAAAGGGTTAGCGTAGGAGAGTTTTAAAACTACTATTTTCGCTAGCTCTGTTTCAAAACCCACGTAATAGAAAGAGTGCGAGTTCAATCTCTGCAGAGATTAATATTTGTATCAATGATTGGTATGTGTATTTCAGTATAAAATTTGTTATTAATTTAACAACACCTGTCACCTGAAATCGTCGTGTGATTTTTTTAAATTATACATCAGATAATTCCACGAACTGTTTCCACTGGCTACTGACATACAAACTAGTAATTAATTCAGCAGTTTAATTAATTCAATGAAATAAGCAATAAGAAAAATAATTTACAACATTATAAATTTCTGCGAATGGTGAAATCCATTAACTGAAGTTACCATGGCGTTAATTATTACAAATTCTATAAATAATATACATAAGTCGATTTTGGAAATTATCAGCAGTGAAATATTCGTCAAAAATTCATATTATTTAATGCGTGTTAATGTTCTCAACCAATTACATTGAAAAAAATATCTTAAAGAAAAAAAGAAGTCTATAACATATTCAGAATACCGTCTAACTTTGTATCATAATTCATCGAAATCGGTTCAGCGGTTTAGACGCGAAGCATAACAACATCAAACTGTTGCATTAATACTATCAGTAAGAATTTTAAATGAAGACAATGCCATACAAGTTGTAGGTCGAGACGCTTTGACTGAAATTCAAGAACGCGGTTAAGTACCTACGCATGAGTAGGGTTCTGCGTCGCCCCACATTTTCCTCGACGCATTTCTTACTTTTCCCCTTCAACGGTACATTGTTTCGGTATAATTTACATATTACACGTATGTCGGAAAAGGGACGGTCATAAATTCCGTCACTGTGACGGTAGTTATATTTTTTTCAGACAAAGGCTGACGGACATATCCTATCAGGATATTTGTATCCGCTTATGAAGCCAGCACGGACTATGCACGTATACGCGACCTTGGAAAGTATCATAGGCTCCTTTCTATCCCGAAAACATGTGTTGATCACGTCATTCAAGATTGCTTCCGGCCGGAGCAGGGACCCATCGTCATTGCTTTAAGATTTTTCGCCTTCAGTATAAGTATACCCGAGTCCAGAATGCTAGCCTAATTAAGGTCGAAAGGCAAAGAGCATCCTCGATAATTTTTCTGAATTCTTTGGATACATTTTTCGTTTTAATCATTTGAAATGAAATGAAATGAAATGAAATGAAATTATTTATTGAATCTGTAAAATGTCAAATACATCACTTAGATTCAGTCATTTCAAAATTTGGTTTACCACCCTGTTCGGAAGGCAGTCATCACTAGAGAAGAACGGGCAAGAAACTCTAGTGTTGCTCTTTTCCAATCAAGAGATAGTTTACAATATTGATACAAAAAATGAATTTCTCAAATTAGAGCAGCTCATTAATACTATACCAGATTATTGTATTGAATATGAGAATAACATAGTCATCTTGAATGGAGAAACTGACATTTAACTAGGTTAAATTATAAATTTAAGTTAGGATAAGGTTAAGTTCATAAATACAAATAAGCAAAAATAGGCAGACCAGTCCACACAAACAGCACCCGTTCACGAGTATGACGCATGTGCCAGCCATCGGTCTCCTCAACCATTTCATAGGGAAGTGACCGACCCGACACACGACGCCGCCGTAAGCACAGACATTTCAGCGAGCATGACATACCTAATTGCTTACAAAGTACTAAACTAATAAGTAAATATGTATAAACAGCTATGTCCATTGAAGAAGACTCAGTCAGACTTGGGATTACAATAATTATTAATTAAACCCAAGCTTCGTTATCCTCCATATATTCTGAAATTGTATAATAGGCTTTGTTACATAACTGTCTCTTAGTAATTTCTTTAAATTTATTGTAGTTTAAGGCCTTAATATGAATAGGGATTTTATTGTAAAAGTGTATACAGTAACCCTTAAAAGATTTGCTGATCTTGTGGAGCCTGGTCTTATAAATAACTAACTTATTTTTATTGCGTGTATTTCTATCATGTATGTCAGAAACCTTTTTAAATTTATCAATATTCTTATGAACATACATAAGATTTGCGTGTATATATTGAGATGCCACTGTCATAATATCAATTTCCTTGAACTTTTCTCTTAAAGAATATCTAGAGCCAAGCGAATATATAGATCTGATGGCTCGCTTTTGTAGTAAAAATATGGTATTTATGTCAGCAGCACCACCCCACAGTAGAATTCCATAACTCATCAAACTATGAAAGTAAGCAAAATACACTAACCTAGCTGTATCAATGTTGGTCAGCTGACGTATTTTGCTCACCGCAAAGACTGCTGCACTCAGTTTTTGAGCTAATGTTGTTATGTGAGGACCCCACTGAAGTTTGGGGTCTAATGTAATTCCCAAAAACTTAGTATTATCCACAAGGCTCAGCTTATCCCCATTCATTAAAATGTTAGCATTGGCGTATTTTACATTAGGTGTTATAAACCTAATACATTTAGTTTTTTGACTATTTAATAAAAGGTTATTAATGTTAAACCAATGCACGAATTTCGTTCCACGTCAAAGGTAACCACTATAATCTACTACTAAAGAGAATTTGAAAAGATAGGCATCCATTTTCATTACATACCTTTTATAAACAAACCACCTGTTATTTTTTTTACTACATAAACCATTTGACAGTCTTGTTGCTCTTGCCGCCGAAGAAAAACCTTCCTATCCCACACGCGAACTTATCGCGGATCCGACGCTATTATAATTATATAACATAATGTATTTTACTAAAATATAATAGTCTGAATAAAGCAGATACGTAGGGAGTTAAATATTTATGCGCTTTCACAGTCGTACAAAGCTTACTTTGCACAAAGGGGCGTGCATTGAGTTTCCATTTGCAGGGTACAAGAGAGCCCAGCATTCATTGCAACGCTCCGCTGCGCCGCTTAGTTTTATGAAGTTATTTTTACAACTTTATTCCAAACAGCATACTTGATGCGGCGTTTTTGAAATGTGGGGAATTAAATGCGGCAGAGCGCGAGCCGGCTAGTGCCCGACAGCTCACAATAAAAAAAATACAAAAGAGTGGCACATTTCCACACGAGTGTCGGTGAGGAGATAAAGCGAGCGAATCCACGCTCGCATGTGAAGTGCAGCCCAAAAAAAATGGTCAAGTTGCGTACTGTACTCTCTTTCTAGAGTTCCGTTGTAAGGTTTATATGATAACTTATATAAAACATAATCAAGGGACTTAAGAGTAAAAAAAAGGTGGTGTTTTTCAAACGATTTATATCTACCCACACTTTGCGATGGCAATAAGTGTAGGAGGTATAATAAGCACCTTTATAAATAGCCATTAATTTCATCTCTTTAAGCCTTCAAGGTCCTATAAGTAAACTAAGTGTTGTTGAAAATATAATGTCAATTCTTCTCATATTTTCTCACGTCTTCTTAGGTCTTGGCTAAAAAAATTATACACTCGATAGGAATTTTTGACACATATAGTTAAAATCATATAAAAACTTAATTTTACTCGCTAAAAACTATTCTCGTAAGCATATTCGTATCAGTAACATGACATTTAGGTAAATAGAAGTGTAATATCTGAAGAGCTCTAAACGCAATTAAGTTTCAAGCAAAATATTATATAGTACATTTGTTTCGTGAACTGCTTAACAAAGAGCAATGCTTACTCGTCCGTCCTCTAGATATATTTCCTTCCAAAATGCTTAATCTTGTAAAATAAATAAAATAAAAAAACACTGAATACAACAATTCTCTGATAAATTATTTTCATATTTTATTTTTCAAGTATCCTTCAGCAATTTTTTAACCTTTCTTTTTTATCTGCACTTTTTACGAATAGCCTCTTACGTGGTTAAAATCATACCAAAACAGATCATAGAACAGACTGTGGCGGGCAAAAAGTAAATAGGTTTTTATTATATTTCATTTATTTTACATTCGCATTTATTATTATCATTTTTACGATCATTCTATCAGTATTTATTTTAACAGCATTATTATGGGTCATCTGCGTATTTACAAAAAAAAATAGTGTATTGACTAACCGTTCATTCGTGCACCCCATGGCTTGTTCAATGCAAATACGCGCAGTATAATTTTGAATTTTGTCGAATAAACAGTGCCAGAGCAATAAGAGGTAATATAAACATGAGCTAAGATTTATTCCGAGAGATTAGACATGTGTAATGTAAGAGTAAATACTGAAATGTATGATTCCTTTACACGCTTCTCTAGCATTCTCTGTGTGCCTGGTGGCGGGATGTCCATTTCCCCGCAAATTTTGACCTCGGTGGACTTATATATGAAACCAGGTAAAATTACATAAGTGAGTCGCATGCTCATGTGATTCTAGGGATAGCATTACTGTGTCGACTAGCGAGGCATAGAGGTAATCTTTATAGTTTCTCGTGAGCAGATTTTGGGTATGGTTTGTATTCTTTCGTGTCCGTAAAAAATATCGTACAATAGAATTTGAAATTATTAATCGTTCTTAATTGGATTCAATCATTTCTTATATTAATTTGCGTGAGGGTATTTCTATATTTTTTTTCAGTAAAGTGCAGTATATAACAACTGGCTTGATGTAAAAAAAAATCAAGTTAATCTCTGTGAAATGATTGATCGTTCTTTCTTAGAATATTATTTTCATTTCTACTATTAATTAATTCTTGTAGGGGTATTTACTATTATTTTTTAATTGGTATATTTTAGCTTCAAAATGACCCGCTATAATACAGGGTCAACTAAAATAGTGATGGTAATATATTCTCATAATGTGGCTTGCTCCTTCCAGGCTATCCGCGAGAACTGGAACCTAAAGTACAGCGCCACCTATGTGCTGTGTTTGCTGCGTGACTCTGGCGTGAAACCTCAAGACACGATAGGTGCTTCCATATCTGTGCTGGCCAGCACCGCACCCACGCGCCCCGCGACCAACCTGCTCACCATACTTGACACCGAACCGCGGGCCGGCATCGAGGTAAGACACTCAAAGCCTATTAGTGCTACTGCGTCGTTGGTCTAGGGCCTTGAGCAGCGTGTGATCCTGTGTTCCTCGGTCAGGCAAGGGTTCTTGGGATTTTACATAAGGAAATTCTCGTAAGGTGCACGGAGTTGGGAAATGTATGTGAAAAAGCTAATGGGTCCATATTATGTGTACTTATAACAGCTGCCGAAACATGGATGGTGGTTGGCATTGTCTAACCCTGCAGGGAAACAGGCGAGGGTTTATGTTTTTGGGGGTTGATGGAAAAAGGTACCTATATATTTTTATTATTCACCAGTTTTATTTACGTTGTGATCTAAAAGTCTTTAGTTTTTTCATGATACTACTAGGCCCTTGATTAGGTATATAGTTTCGCGTACTTGGCCTCTTATCCGTATTAACATGGCAAATTTATGTCATAGATTGCTAGTTACTATGGGTTCGGATTGGATTGTCCGCAACCAAATTAACTTTTTATTTGGTATTCGTTATCCAGGTGAGCATTTTTTCTTTATTAATGCGAGCTGCCGGTTCCAGCTCGACAAAATCTATAGGCGTTAGTAGCCGCATACAATAGCTATAACAAAATAAATTTACAGCTGTAATTTACATTGTCGCCCACGAGCATTATTAACCGTTGCATGTTACACAATGGCTTACATAAAATGAAGCGTGACGAAGTGTTAGCTACATACACGCTAATGTCGTGCGAACAGTTTCTTATCGATGTCTTTGTATATTAATTACATTAGAGTTGCGAAATACAATTGGATTGGTATTTCGACAGCGGTGTAACGAATAAGAGTAATTAAACAATTTAAGTAGTGATGAAGTGTAACGGTGAAGGGAAACATCGTGATAAAACCTGCACACCTAAGAAGTTCTTAGGAATTTCTTAGATGTGTAGTCCGCCAATCTGCACTAGGCCAGCGTGGTGGACTAAGGCCTAAACCCTCTCAGTCGTAGAGGAGGCCCGTGCCCAGCAGTGGGACGTATTTGGGCTGATGATGATGATGATGATGATGAAGTAGTGATGGCCTCGAAGATTGGGCGCGCGGTCGAGAATCACAGCGGTGGCGGGTTCAAACCCCAGGTACCTCTAACTTTTCGAAGTTATATGTGTATGCAAAATGAATTATCAAGAACATTAACTGTGAAGGAAAACATCGTGAGGAAACCTGAACACCTGAAAGTTCCAAGTAATTTCTTAGGTGTGTAGTCCGCCAACCCACACTTGGCCAGCGTGGTGGACTAAGGCCTAAACCCTCCCAGTTGTATAGGAGGCCCGTTATAAATGACCCAGCAGTGGCACGTTTATAAACCTTGTGCTGTTGGGAATTTCGTAACGAAAAAACAAATTAACATTTTTTTTTCAATTCCTTATCAATACTTTGATAATAAATTAGAATATGCCCTTGTGAAATACGGGTTAATTGGCATATTGAGAGCAAATTTTGAAAGAGAACGATTTGATGCACAGCCTTGTGGAAATAAAATTGAATTAATATGGCCTTAATGCAATGTATGCACTATATATGTAGGATACTTGTGTACCTGAAAACGCTTAGAATGGATTTGGATTCGGAGGGGATGTCACTTTTCATTCTGGAAAAAATACTTCTGTATGGTAATCATTCAATTAAAGAACCCCTTCCTTTGTTATTTTATACTGTAATGTTTTTGGTTCCTCTTTTTTTAACTGCGGTCTAGTACCGTTAAATTTACAAGATTGTTAAAGCAACAGAAATACGGAAACATATTGTCTTTAAGATTCAAATAGGACAAGAAGTGGAAACCTATATGGTCAATTGCCATATCTACTTACGTTGACTTAGCAGTTGTTGCTTATTGAATTTGACAGCGTTTCTTTGGTCCAACATACTTATGTAGGTGGTGCACGTAAATTAAAAAAAAATGCCAAAAACGTAAAAAATATTTTTAAATCACTAACAGATCTCTTTTCGCGTAGTGGCGTCATTGAAGCATTGGTTTTGTAAGCGTTAATATAGATTTTCATGATTATTAGCCATTGTCATGGAAAATCCATGGGTTAACTAACATTTTCAAATTATGCAATGTAGGCTATTACAGTGTCCAACCCCCTATCTACTCATCGAAATCAACTCGGTAATTTAGCGTCAAAACGCAACGAACAAACACATATGTAGGTACATATGTATATAAGTAAGGATTTTCTTTTTACACCGTGCGAGCGTCAAATTCGGTCGATCGCGTGAATATGTCGAAATTGTAACAGCTTTTGACCTTGTTTGAATGTTCCACTGTTGACCTAATTATGTTGCCACTTGTAATTAATTGTAATTGTATTATTTCTCGCTGGAACATTGTTTTTCGTGCACGTCATGAGTTTGTTATTGAATGTACGAAATAATTGAACAAGAGCGGAAAATTTAGTTCGTCAGAAGCAGATTTTAAGCAGATAAAATGTCGTTTCTTAATAAAGTATGCAATATTACACAAGTATTTATAATCATCATCATCATCAGCCCATATACGTCCCACTGCTGGGCACGGGCCTCCCCTACAACTGAGAGGGTTTTAGGCCATAGTCCACCACGCTGGCCTAGTGCGGGTTGGCGGACTACACACCTAAGAAATTCCTAAGAACTTTTTAGGTGTGCAGGTTTCATCACGATGTTTTCCTTTACCGTTAAAGCAAGTGATAATTCATTGTGAATACACACATAACTTCGAAAAGTCAGAGGTGTGTGCCTGGGGTTTGAACCCGCGACCGCAGAGATTCTCGACCGCGTGCCTTAACCTCGAGGCTATCACTGATTTATAATAAGTCAGCTCAATAATCCCTCCTTAATAATTATAATTAATAAGGGTGTCCTGGTTAAAGCATGTTTTTCGTACCCGTGTCGCGTTCCGAATCTGTACTTATAAATATTGGTCTGTGCAGAGATCGAACATGCAACCATTCCAGCTTTTATGCTTCCTACAACCTTGAGACCAATTCAGTCATCGACAACAAAAAGTATCATATGATTAATGATCACCTACAAATAAATTTCAGGAAACACTGCACGTGTGCGTAAAACCGTTCCACTTCTCGTACGCTCGCGATGACTGGCTGGTGGAGTGGTTCGAGATGAACCGGCTGCTGGGCGCAAGTCACTTCTACATGTATAACGAGTCGCTGAGCGCGCCCGTGGGCTGCCTGCTCGACTACTACCGGAAACAGGGGCTGGTCACCTTGCTGCCGTGGAAGCTGCCCATCATCTCCACGGTGGAGATTAGGTGAGTCATGTTCTACTGTTGCATTGAAGCGTCTGTGGTTGGAAGAGATTAGGCTACGGTCGAATACGTCGGGGTAGTGCGCGTTGTTGCACATATACCTGAGGTTGCCTCGTGATATTACAATCATCAAGCTATCTAGATTTTGGAGGTCTGTGATATGATTCCCAAGTAAGGACGTGTAATTGAGTTATTTTATTATTGAATTCGGATTTGAAGGTTTCTTTTCTTCAATCTTTATGCGCGCGAGTAATTCCCGGTAGATGGTTGTATATTTAGGAAAGGTAGGGTCACGCGGTAGTAGTAGGCATGACCAGTTTTGACCGGTGTTTTAGATAATAATTATCAACGCAAAGTTATTTTCAAGCGCAGTGTTAGGAAAGTAACTTTACTAAACACTCAATTAGTTGTTACAGTATTCGTAAGGATATAGCACTTTTTTCGGAAAGCCCCGTGGCGCAGTTGGCTAGACACCAGCATATGAAACGAGAGGCCGCGGGTTCGATCATTGCACACAGACAAATGTTTTTATGATACACAAATGTTGTTTTCGTGTGTGTTTATCAGACCGAAAAGTCTCTCGTATTTTCTTAATGTGACTTGTTGGGTGTTAATTTTTCCTTATGGTAACATACATACATTAAATACATTTAGATTTTAATAAAACACAAGCGTCTGTAAAAATATTTAATTATTGATTTCCTTACAATAATTTGTTACAAGCTAAGATGTTTTATTATTTTGAATATTTGCAGGACGGAGGGTCAGTTCGCGGCGTTCAACGACTGCCTGTACCGGTCGATGGCGGGCGCGGGCTGGCTGCTGGTGGTGGACGTGGACGAGGTGGTGGTGCCGCGGCGGGAGCGCACGCTGCCCGCGCTGCTCACCGCACTGCGCGCCTCCTACTCGCCGCCCTCCAAGGCGCCCGCCGCCTTCCTCTTTCGCAACGCCTTCTTCTACCTGCGCTGGGAGGTGTGTACGCACATGCAAACCTAACACAACCAAACACACCTCTACACGCACATGAACGATCTCTTAGGTCATCAGAGAACTTGGTACTAGAAATCCCCAAGCACGGCACTTCATTCCTTAGCAGGTCTTATACTATTCATGCTGCTCGCTTATGGAATGAACTGCCAGTGGCAATAAGAGAAGCCAAATCAATTTATATCTTTAAAAGACTTGTCAAGGAACATTTTTTGTCACTCACGTAGTATAATATACTACATATATATATTGTACATATATACAGGGTTACAGGTATCGTCGTCCTATATCCATTAAGGGCGTGTAGTTTACATCGTTTCTGACTGATTTGACTATGAGACACCCTATCCTAAATCTAACCGTTTTCGAGATATTTGAATTTAATAGTTTTATCAAAAAACTCCCGATTTTCGGCTATCAGCTTAGATATTTTGAAATGTGTAAATCTTATTATTACTATTATTTGATTTTTACATGTAAAATAAGATGCTTTATGACCTCAATAACCAAAATTGTACATAAAATGAATAAATAAGTCGCAGTAGACGATTAAAACTTAAAAACTTGAACAAACATTTAGAAAGTTTATTTTTCTCGTAAGGATATCAAAAAATATTATTATGGCACTTGCTTTGCAGACGTACTTAAAATAATAATAATAATAATAAATTCTTTATTGGTCACAAACAAAAATAAAAATATCTACGTTTCATCAGCTATCCAACGAGGTATAACAATCCAGGGTTTTATTAATATTTTGTAGAAAAAACTTAGTTTAATAGGCTATAGGGGAGGCAAAAATAAACTAAATAAAATAATTGATGAGTAAAAAAAACTAAATTTATTAAACTTTCCAGATATTTTATTACATCTTAGTATCAAATTTATGTTCATTATGTCTGCCTCATAAGCCTCGAGGTTTAGGCGCGCGGTCTAGAATCTCGGCGGGCGCGGGTTCAAACCCCAGGCACACAAACGCCAACGCTTCACCGTAAAAGCAAGTGATAATTCATTGTGAAAACACACATAACTTCAGTCAGAAAAGAAAAGTCAGAGGTGTGTGCCTGGGATGTGAACCCGCAACCACCGAGATTCTAGACCGCGCGCTTAAACCCCGAGGCCATCACTGCTTATGAGGCAGACATGATAAACATAAAATTTATACTAAGATGTAACAAAATATCTGGAAAGTTTAATAAATTTAGTATTTTGTACTCATCAATTATTTTATTTACTTTATTTTTGCCTCCACTATAGCCTATTAAACTAAGTTTTTTCTCCAAATAATAATAAAACCCTGGATTGTTGTACCTCGTTGGATAGCTTATGAAACGTAGATATTTTTATCTGCAAAGCAGGTGCCATAATAATATTTTTTGATATCCTTTCGAGAAAAATAAACTTTCAAAATGTTTGTTAAAGTTTCTAAGTTTTATTCGTCTGCAGCGACTTAATTATTCATTTTATGTACAATATTAGTTATTGAGGTCATAAAGCATCTTATTTTACATGTAAAAATCAAATAATAGTAATAATAAGACTTACACATTTCAAAATATCTAAGCTGATAGCCGAAAATCGGGAGTTTTTTGGAAAAAACAATTAAATTCAAATATCTCGAAAACGGTTAGATTTAGGATAGGGTGTCTCATAGTCAAATCAGTCAGAAACGATGTAAACTACACGCTCTTAACGGATATAGGACGACTTTACCTGTAACCCTGTATATTATACTATATATATATATGTCGAAGAGTCGTCGCAACCCCACTGTGCGCCCAACGTAGGGTATAAAAACAACCGCCCGATCGATGATGAGGTCATTCTCGCTCGGAACGCCGGACCGAACGGAGCTCTGTATTACGATTGTTTCCGATTAAATTTGTAACTACCTCCAAAAGTTTGACTGTTTGATTTAAAATCAATAACGCCCAAGACTCTCCGAAATCAGAAGTGGGATGGACCACCACGACCCACGTGTTCAAAATGAAGACGCTAGCGATGAAAAAATGGATGCGTTTGTTGGAACGTCACTCTGGTGAGCAATTTTCATTTCATTACGACTCTGGTGCCGATTGTTCTCTAATTAAAGAATCTGTAAGCCTGTAAAATTAAAGGAAAGCATATTGGTGAGATGTTGAACAACCCTATTTTAAGATTATTTTGATAAAGGCTCGAAATGATTATCTGGATGGTGTTGTGTTGGTAACCGGATAGATGTTACGTGTTGAAGACCGGATAGAGGTCGATTGGTTTGTAACCGGATAGAGGTTACGTGATGAAGACCGGATAGAGGTCGATTGGTTTGATGTTTGTAACCGGATAGAGGTTACGTGATGAAGACCGGATAGAGGTTGCGTGGTGAAGACCGGATAGAGGTTACGTGATGAAGACTGGATAGAGGTCAGACTATGAGCACTGTGATATTTTAATGAGTTTCCTATTATTCGAATGAGTATGGGTGTTGTTCAACATGTCAGCTTTGAGAGAAGGAGTTTGTTACGATTTTCATTAAAACCTGTAATGATTTTGATCAGAGTACCTTTTATTCCCACCCACTTGAGCCAGGAATGGCCGAACGACTAGAATGAGTACTGCTCGAGAATTTTCTTTCATTCCAGGCACTCCATACGAGGACGTGTGGTCATCAGGACGGCCGTGTCGAAGAGTCGTCGCAACCCCACTGTGCGCCCAACGTAGGGTATAAAAACAACCGCCCGATCGATGATGAGGTCATTCTCGCTCGGAACGCCGCACCGAACGGAGCTCTGTATTACGATTGTTTCCGATTAAATTTGTAACTACCTCCAAAAGTTTGACTGTTTGATTTAAAATCAATAACGCCCAAGACTCTCCGAAATATATATATATATATATATATATATATATATATATATATATATATATATTGTATATATAATAAATAAATATTGTATATATTTATTTTTCATTTACTCGTACTTATATTTTTATTAGGTATATTTTTCTTATATTTGTTGAGTTAATTATTAGTTCTTATTAAATTTATTTATTGTTATTATTTTGAAATTTTTGCGTACATCATTATTTTACAAATCTAAATTTACTAAAATTATGACCACCCACTCTATGTTTCTGATCTCTCTAGACCATCTAACGGTTGCCTGGAAGAAATCGCCGAGAGCGATAAGGCCGCCATTTGTGACACTACCTTATTGAGTTGTGACCATTAAACAATGTTGTTTCTATTGTTATCGTGTACAATAAAGCATATTAAATTAAAATACGCACGTGGGAGGTGAGCCTGTGTGTGTCAGGTGAGCGCTCACCCTAGTGCGTGTGAGGTGAGCGCTCACCGGAGTGCGTGTGAGGTGAGCGCTCACCCGAGTGCGTGTGAGGTGGGTGCTCACCCGAGTGCGTGTGAGGCGAGCGCTCACCCGAGTGCGTGGAAGAAGGTTGAATGAGAGTGGTTAGAATGCTGACATGCAATGTTTCTCCGCCGCAGGACGACGCGGAGGCTCGCGCGCCGCTGGTGACGGCTCGCAAGACGCGGCGCTGGGCCACGCCGCACGCGCTGAAGAACCGCAGCAAGTACGCGCTGCGCCCGCGCGACGCCGTCGAGCTCGGCAACCACTTCGTGTGGGAGCTCGCGCCCGGCGCCGCCGCCGCCGGCGTGCCCACGGACCGCGCGCTGCTGCACCACTACCGGGTACATACACACCTACATACATACATACACACACAACCACTTCGTGTGGGAGCTCGCGCCCGGCGCCGCCGCCGCCGGCGTGCCCACGGACCGCGCGCTGCTGCACCACTACCGGGTACATACACACCTACATACATACATACGTACATACATACACACACAACCACTTCGTGTGGGAGCTCGCGCCCGGCGCCGCCGCCGCCGGCGTGCCCACGGACCGCGCGCTGCTGCACCACTACCGGGTACATACACACCTACATACATACATACACACACAACCACTTCGTGTGGGAGCTCGCGCCCGGCGCCGCCGCCGCCGGCGTGCCCACGGACCGCGCGCTGCTGCACCACTACCGGGTACATACACACCTACATACATACATACACACACAACCACTTCGTGTGGGAGCTCGCGCCCGGCGCCGCCGCCGCCGGCGTGCCCACGGACCGCGCGCTGCTGCACCACTACCGGGTACATACACACCTACATACATACATACACACACAACCACTTCGTGTGGGAGCTCGCGCCCGGCGCCGCCGCCGCCGGCGTGCCCACGGACCGCGCGCTGCTGCACCACTACCGGGTACATACACACCTACATACATACATACACACACAACCACTTCGTGTGGGAGCTCGCGCCCGGCGCCGCCGCCGCCGGCGTGCCCACGGACCGCGCGCTGCTGCACCACTACCGGGTAGTTACAAACACACCTACATACATTCATCTGCATACGTACATACATACATATCATTTACCAAAACAGTAAATGTTGGGAAATGTTCAGAAAGAAGATTATTATAATCATTCTAAAATTAAAACAATATTTTGTAAAAGTAGTTTTAATTATGAAAGTAAGATTAAAAATATACTGCATTTGAATGCATGGTATAAAAATATCTAACTGTAATGAATAATTTTGTTCCCCTGCAGATCGCGTGCGAGTTCGGCGGCATGAACTGTCTGACCGTGCCGTCGACCGTGGACCGCACCGCGCATCGCTGGACCGAACAACTCCTGGAACGGGTCGAAGCCGAAAAAAAGAACTTGGCCACAATCTGTCCCGCGTAAACAAACCACGCCCGCTTTACACCCAAACATAACAGTTAAGTCACAGTCATACTGAATCTCTGGAATGGAGGACATTGGTGCAAATTTTCTTTAAGAGTATTTTAATGTTTTACGCTTATTTGGAATGTAAGGACACTATGAGATTTGTAAGTAAATTTAAACACTATAATTTGGCTCTTAAGTTCCTGTATCGGCAAAACACTCAAATATTATGTCGAGTAAACCACTCAAGATGTTGAAATATCCTTACTTATTATATGAGTAACTGTCTGTCTGTCTGTCTCCCTTTCCTGCTAAAAATACTGAACCGATTTTAATGAAATGAATGATTTAGATATGAACGATTTTTGATATGGACATAAATGTGACTCTGTGGAGTAAAATAGACAACAACTAATTTTCTTTCTGAACCCAACCCTGTAGTTTACGCGGACGGAGTCGCGGGCAAAAGCTAGTCAAAAATAAAATAATAGTATAAAATATGATTTGCCTACCGCGCTTCACCTTAACATCGTTCATCAGACTGTCGAAGAAAGCCTTGAGTTAATTTGTATTATATTAATTATTCTGAATTTATTCCCCGAGTACACTAATGCTAGATGTTGATGCTACTAACAGGAATATTTTACAGTCTATTCTAATATATATTCAACTCAATGGCGGTACTTCCATAGAAGCCCAAAAGCCCAGTTTGCCTTTCAATATTCCGAATAATAATCTTTAAGCTTAAAGCTTATTTAACAAAAGCAATTTGTTGTATAAAGACCCCAGAATAAACAATTATAAACTAAACATTACACAATTAACGTGTAAGGCTTTTGGGCTTCTATGGATGGATACAAACTATCAATATTAAAATGTCTACAGATTTGTTTGGACTGCTGCGTATGGTTTAGGCCTTAGTCCAGTCCTGTGGCCTAGTGCTGGTTTGAAGACAATTTGTGTAAGAAGTGTTTTAAATTATTTGTATTATGTTTTAAAGTAGAGTCTGATAGTGTCCTTACTTATATTCATTCGAACAAACTTAAGTAAATGTGTAAAATTATACTAGTAAGCTTTTTATCTACGTTCCTGTACATAAAAAAACAATCTTTATATTTATTATCCACTGATTACTTTACAATCGTGAATGAATTTTTGAACTGTACCATACTGTCACGAAAATAGCCTAATACAGATATTGGTTGTAATACGGACTAAATTATGTTCATAAAAATATTGCCCCAAATAATATATCAATGTCATAATAATATAATGGACCATGTTATGCGTAAGTGCATCAAGTACAATTTGTAAGTCGTTGTAATAAATTTTGCGAACAAAAATATAATCACGTGCCATGGGATCTTCTAACGCAAATACTTATGACACGTTTTTCTGTGAATAGAAATAGACAAAAAATCTACTGTTAATAGTCGAAGAAAGTTTAAATCATAAGATCACATCATACGTATACGCTAGCAGTGTATAATTTACAAACTAGGCCACCATTCCAACCGTTGGTCCAACGGTTGGTGTTTGTTTTGGTTCGGCTCAGTACGTCTGAATTGATTTGTTAGTAGAATTATGATAGCAATACCTCTACAAAATTTCTTACTGACGTAAGTTTAAAGGTAAGGAGAATACGTAATGAGAACGTAAGTGTTCTATTCTCGGGCTGGTTGACAATTGGAAGCTGAATTATGTAGATTTACGAGAGTGGTATATAAAATGACATATCGCATTCAGGCTCTCTATGATGAATCTTTAACGAGACCATAAACATCAATGACGTAACATCTATCAGACTCTTTCCATTGAGTCATTATAATTATTTTGTCTATGCATCTCTTGGCTGACTGCCTCTTGGCCTCGCGGTACATGAATGTGCCGTGCGATCTAGAGGTCCTGGGTTCGATTCCCGGGTCGGGCAAAGTGTTATTGGGTTTTTCCATTAGGAAATTCTCAATAGCAGCACGGAGTCTGGAAATGTGCTCGAAAAACGGCAATAGGCTTGCCCCCTATTACGTGGGACTGATACATACCTGGCGAAATGTGGGTGTAGAAATGCACCTCTGCCTACCCCATCAGGGAATACAGGCGTGAGTTTATGTATGTATGTGTCTCTTGGCTGTATGAATAATTTTCTTGGACAATTTTATCAGTTTAGAATAAATCGAAGTTAAAAAATATGAACATATATTTGTATGTAGTATTTCTTAAATTTTACGTTCAACAAAACACATATGTTTTTAATTTTATTTGAATCTGTGACGCTCATTAGAATAATTTTTCATATGGAGAGTCAATAAATAAAGTGCCATCGTACCACAATACCTATTAGTTATTTGCTCAATAATCAGATCAGTATTAGCAAACATGGTAACATGAATGTCTTTCATCAATTATAAAAAAGACACACTGATAACATAACAAATTTAGTTGGTCTTTATGCAAAGTAAAATGTAAAGAAAAAAGACTGGCTTAAAGGACACACATCCAGAAATGTAAAAAAGATGAAAGATACTTTCCTAATTTCAAAAATTGTGACTCAATAAAAGTTATACGGATTGATTTCAAATAACGTTATTTATAACATTTTTAAAATATTGAAAAATAAACCCTCGAACCAATGTATTTATATTGTGTGAAATTATAATAACATAGCGAAAATCATGCATAACTGTACATAATAAATTAACTTTGTAATTATTGTACTTATACATATAATTAGAATTACCGGTGTTTTAGAGAACTCACATTATGCAAACGAAGTCACCCAATAATTTCTTATATGACTTTTTTGTTGAAATTTTAATAATATATTTTTTTTATTTTAATAATATAATTGTAACACTAATCTGTAGTCTTTTGTCCCATTTACAAGACTTCCTATTATCCTCTTTGTTACTTGTGGTCTCTATAATATAATAATATGCTCTCTAAATATGTTTTTATTTGCAGAGCCAAAAGATAAAAATATTTTGTCGTCTTAACTATTACCGACACGAAATCATTAGTTCAGTCGCGTAAAAATATTATCTAAGTTAATTCAACCTGTAAAGCAACATCATATTTCAAGTTATGCGCAAGCTAGCCTGGGGCAGTGCCACTGAATTACAAAACACAGATTTAAAGCAACAGATTTGCCACCACGATTCGTTTAGTTAGAGAAGTTTCCAAAAGTCAAAATAAATCATTGTTTTAATGAAAATAACCCATAAATTAAGTTTGCATGTGTGAGTTTCCTAAACACAAAATTTGTACTAAAATAGCACTCTGTTACGAAATTGTTTTGTACTATGAAATGTTGTTTAGCCGTCGAGTTTGCGTCGTCTTTTGTTTTACATTCCTTTAAAATATCCTATTTGAAATACTAATTGGAACTAATTATCTGTTGGCGTATTTAGTATTTCGATAGTTCCTTTGACAATGGATGTTAACTGCCCCTTCCTTGGTATTTTATTATGCTATTTCAAATTGAAGTAATATCCTAAACATCTTTTAAATATTTGTTATGTAAAATTGAAGACCTGTTGTAGTTTTGTATTGAGATAATTATGCTTTTTCGTTCATGAACAGACAATATATTTAATATTTTAATTCCATTTTCCACCCATTAAATATTTAGTTATATCTTGTATATGATGTCATAAAACGTTGAAACAAATACAGCTAATCCTTAATGAGATTACTAATTGTTGTACGTTTGTTTCTTTTTGTTATTGTTCTTTACATTCTAGTAATAATGTAACGATTTTGCATTTAATAGTTAAATTGTGTTTGTAGCTTAAAGGGAGTGTTCATAAATTCGGTTTCCTTTATGGCATTATTCAAATGTTACTTGAACATGTTAAAGCCAAGCCCAGTAAGTAATTATGAATACAAGTACATGAAGCCAAGTACAGTATTTATGAATTCTCCCTTATTTTGTGTTTTAAATTATTTTAAAACAATGCTCTCCTTATTTTAAGGAATTGAATGCAAAGAAAGGTGATGATGGCATGATCTTTTTGTTTATTTAACAACAGCATATAGGTGTTACAAAAACATATCAGTATTCTTAATGTAATAGAAGTTAAATCGCTGCGAATCTTCTGACATCTCCTATTTTTGGTAAAAAAAATTCGAAAACATTTTTTTTTTATAAATCCTAACTAAATATGTCGCCCTTGCCTTGCAGAAATATTTGTTTTATAATTGCTTAGGGAAATGGTGTTCTTTCTGTTGTCTTTGAAGTCTGTTAACTTAAAAAGGATCGTTAATTGGTTTATTATAAAGTTGCTGTTTTTAAATCGGCTGTCTGTCTGAATATTAAAACATTTATGTCTATAAAATATGTGCATAGAATAGAACATTAAGATACAAGTTGACGTTAAAGAGTTTTATATGGCAAACTTTCGCTGTTTCAGTTCCGAAAGGTCTTTTGTTGACGTACATAGTTTCATCATCATCATCAACAGCCTTTTTCACGTCCACTGTTGGACATAGGCCTCTCCTATGGCACGCCACTGGGCTCGATCTTCGGCTCTCCTCATCCAACCGCTGCCAGCCACCTTGCGGATATCGTCACCCCACCTAGCCAGAGGGCGTCCTACACTACGTTTGCCGAGCCGTGGTCTCCACTCCAGAACACGTTTCCCCCAACGGTTATCCGTTCTGCGACAGATGTGACCTGCCCACTGCCACTTCAGCTCGCAAATCTTTTGGGCTATGTCGATAACCTTGGTTCTCTGTCGGATAACATCATTTCTGATCCTATCCTTCAGAGAAACTCCTAACATAGCCCTCTCCATAGCTCGCTGAGGGACCTTGAATTGGTGGATTAGTCGCACCGTCAGTGTCCACGTCTCGGCTCCGTATGTCATGACAGGAAGGACGCACTCGTTAAAGACTTTCGTCTTTAGGCTTTGTGGTATGGGTGACGAAAAGACTCGACGAAGTTTATTAAACGCTGCCCAACCCAGCTGTATTCTTCTTTGGGTCTCCTTCTCGAAGTTGCTCCTACCTACTTGTATTATTGTACCGAGGTAAATGTACTCGTGAACAACTTCGAGAGTTACTCCGCCTAGCGCAATCGGTTCCGGTGTAACCTGCCGATTAAACATTATCTTGGTTTTATCCAAGTTCATCCGGAGACCGATGCGTGCTGAAGAATCAACCAGATCAGACAGCATTTGTTGCAAGTCTGCAACGGTTTCGGCCACGATGACGATGTCGTCTGCAAATCTCAGGTGTGAGATGTACTCGCCGTTTATATTTATGCCACGTCCTTTCCAGTTCAGAGTCTGAAACATATCTTCCAATGCATTAGTGAACAATTTTGGGGAAATGACGTCCCCTTGTCTCACTCCTCGATGCATTGGAATTTGTTCAGACTGCTGGTTTTGTACTCGGACTGTCATAGTCGCAGCGTCATACAGACATCTCAGCACCTGGATGTATCGCCAATCGACTTGGCACCGTTGCAAAGATTCCAGAACAGACCAGATTTCGATAGAGTCAAAGGCCTTCTCATAGTCCACAAAGGCAAGACACAGGGGCTGATTATACTCTTCTGTTTTCTGTATAATCTGCCGCACTGTGTGGATGTGGTCTATGGTGCTATATCCTCCTCGAAATCCGGCCTGCTCGGGGGGTTGAAACTCGTCGAGTCTGCGCGCGAGACGGTTCGTGATCACCCTTGAAAACAGCTTATAGACATGGCTTAGCAGGGAGATGGGCCGATAGTTCTTCAATAGGGTTTTGTCACCCTTTTTGAAGAACAAGACGACCATACTCCTACTCCATGCTTTAGGAGTTCTCCCCGAAAAGAGGACGGAGTTAAAAATACGCTTGAGTTTTTGTAGCGTAGGAGTTCCACCAGCTTTTATGAGCTCCGTTGTAATTCCATCCTCTCCGGGGGCTTTTCCATTCTTAAGCTGCCCAAGGGCGATCTCGATCTCGCCTAGGCTGACTTCTGGCAGGTCTTCGGAATAGTGGCGGGTTAAAGTGGCTCTTGGGTCTTCGCTCACGGGTGGGGAACGGGATGCATGTGATGTATAAAGTTCACCATAAAAGTCCTGAATTTCTGCGAATATCTCCGGCTTTGCAGCGACGACTTCTCCACTACGTTTTCGCAGCTTCGTCAGATTGCTTCGGTTCAGCGCTTGAACAAAGACTTTGGACCCCCGATTTTGCTCAATCGCTTCTCTAATGGAGCGTGTATTGGAGCTTCGGAGGTCGCGCCGTACCAGCTTTGTAATTCTTTTGTTCAAAGCCCGTTGCTCTGACGGAGCGGTAGTGGTCCCTTCACGTCGCCGCTGCATTAGCTGCAGAGATTCTGCAGAAAGTTTGGACTCCCTACGGGTTCGATGCGTCTTACAGAACTTCGTCCCCTCTTCCCGGAGGATACCCACCACTTTGGTGAGTTCCTGGTCAATGTCCATTGTGGTTTCCAGGGCAGCGAAACGGTTCTCCAGTTTAATCTGGAACGCTTCAGATCCTATCACGGATTTGAGCAGGTTTGGTCGGAGCGTAGACTTCATCAGACGGGCTCGTTCAAGCTTATACCTGATATTTAGAGTGCCTCGGACGAGTCGGTGATCGCTTCCGGTTTTAAACCTAGCGATCACTGAGACATCTCTAAATATGCGCTTTTATCAGTCATGATGAAGTCAATCTCGTTTTTAGTCACAGTGTCGGGACTTTGCCACGTCCACTTCCGTTGGGGCTGCTTCTTAAAGAAAGAGTTCATTAAGAAGAGCCCCTCTTGCTCCAGGAAGTTGACGAGCATTTGTCCCCTATGATTTCTGCTACCAAATCCGTGTGGTCCTACTACCGTTTCGCCGCTTGTTTGTACTCCCACTTTAGCATTAAGATCCCCCATGACAACATTGAAGTGGGCCTTATAGGTGGTATGTAAGGCTTTTGAGATATCTTCGTACATTATCTCCACTTCATCGTCCGAGTGGGTCGAGGTCGGCGCGTACACTTGGATGACTTTGAGGCTGTACCTCTCCGTTAATTTGATCACAAGGTACGCTACCCTCGTCGACACACTGGAGATTTCTATAACATTGTCACAGAGAGTCTTGTGGACCAGAAACCCGACGCCGCCTTGGGATGGTTGGTCTCCCTCCCTGAAATACATAAGATGGCCGGATTCCAAGGTTATGGTATCCTCTCCCTCTCTTCGGACTTCACTTAACCCTAGAACGTGCCATCTTATGTTTTTCAGTTCCTCCTCAAGTTGAGCCAGATGTTCGTCGAGCCGTAGCGTGCGTCCATTATACGTAGCCAAGGTCAGTCGGTGTTGACGGCCTACCGTAGCCCGGAGATTCTTTGCACCCCCTGCCCCGCCGGAACCATGGCCGCCGTCTTGGCCAGGAATAGCGGGGCCACCGGGAACTGGGGGCCGTTGTGCGTGTTTTGCCATAAGAGGGTTATGCCCGTAATCGCCACGCTGGGCAGGCGGGTTGGCGATCGCAGTAGTGTCGCACCAGTGAAGCTGCTGCCCATCACTGGCCTGTGTGGTTTAAGGAACGGTTAAACCGCCGTTCGTCGGTGGCCAGAGCCTCGTTCGCTAATCGGCAGGATGTACCACGTGCAGGAGAGGTTGGCTTGAAGCACTAAGTTGGAAGTCGTGCTCCCTTACATCCCATACATAGTTTAATAAGTATTAATTCTTTATTGAAAATAATGAAATTTGTCTATGCAAGTGTCCGATATGTGATGAGAAATCAAAATTTTCTACGTCATAAATCTTTGGATCCGATGTGTATATTCCAAAAGTACTGGTAATTTTACAAAGAAAACTACTTTGAAATGCCGAAAATCAAATAGATAAAAAATAAAACGTTAATATAAAATTTGGGAGTTAATATTCAATTTTTGGAACATTTATTGATTCTAATCTCGTTGCTAAATGAATGAAAATACGCTTTAGATCCAAAGAATCCGCATGATGTATAATAAATTACGCATCTACAATAATTATAATAAAATTTGTACGTAATCATTGGCAATAGAGATTTGGCCAATACGTTGTAACACCACGCTATATAAATATGTACATATATGGTACGAATAGATATGGTAAATAAGATAGGCGTTAGTTAGTCAACTTAATAATAATTGCTCTCTTTTAATGTAAAAGTTAAACCTTGTCCAAATTAGTTCAGTATTGCGATTGATCTGTCAAATCATGCCATAGACAATCTGTCAAATGCCACAGACTATATATATCATAGACAAAGTGTACATGTAATGGACTGTTAAGCTAAACAGCGTTTGATAGACAACAGTTTAGTGGCGAAAAATATATTTTGTGTCTATAATTTATCTGTGATGTCTACTTTAGAAGCGAATTGTAATTGTTCAAGGAGAATGCGGTTTCTTAGCCGAATGTTGAAATGGTCTCTTTAATAAAAGGATATTGATCATTTACGTTTTTTTATTAAAAACCCTTAATTTTAAATCCCCGCCAAGTCGAGCAAAAAAGCGGCACGCAGGCATTGTATAAACACGGTATACATAAAATTTCATTCAATTGGAACCAGTAGTTTAAGAATTATAACTAGTCAAACTTACTTAATTTTGTCACTCACTGACTGACCGATCATCAAAACTCTAAAGCACTTCTAGCAGACATACGAGGGCAGTCCGATAAGTACTTAGCCTACAAAAGAAAAACGAAAATTTTGGAAAAGTGGCGATTTATTTCTCATCACAGTCTTCTTTCAACTCGATTCACTTGACCCAGCGATGCTCCAACTTCTTTAAGCTGTCTGAAAAGAACGTTTTCTGGAGGTCTACAAAGTAGGCCTCCGTGGCGGCGATAACCTCCTCATTCGACTCAAATTTCTGTCCGGCGACGGACTTTTTCAAGTTTGGAAACAAAAAGAAGTCACACGGGGCCTAATCTGGAGAATACGGTAGATGGAGCAGCTGTTCGTAGCCTAATGTGACCAATTTGGCCGTTGCGACGGCGGAGGTGTGAGCCGGTGCGTTGTCATGGTGGAAGAGCACTTTTTTCTTCGCCAAATGGAGCCGTTTTTTCTACAATTCAGCGTTGAATCGGCCCAATAGTTCGGCATAGTAGAGCCCTGTGACCGTTTTGCCCTTCTCCAGGTAGTCGATGTAAATCACACCTTGTGAAACCTAGAAAACGGTGGCCATCACCTTTTCGGCCGATGGGACAGTGTTCGCCTTCTTCGGAGCACATTCGCCGGGTAAAGTCCACTGTTTCGACTGTTTATTGGTCTCTGGTGTGTACCAGTGAATCCATGTTTCGTCGACGGTCACGAAACGACGCAGAAACCCCTTCGGATTGCACCTAAACAGTGTCAAACACTGCTCTGAAGTTGTGTCACTGATGCGCTTGTCGTCCGAAGTGAGCAAACGCGGCAGCCATCGAGCCGACAGCTTTCTCATGCCCAATATTTCATGCAGGATATGACCCACGCGGTCTTTTAAGATGCCTACTGTCTCAGCTATCTCGCGCACCTTCAATCGGCGGTCTGCCAATACAAGATCGGGACTTTTCTCACGTTATCCTCCGTGGTAGCCGTTTTTGGGGCACCTGGGCGTGGCTCATCAAAAACTGACGTGCGACCACGTTGAAACTCGTTAAACCAATTTTTGACGGTCGCCATTGAAGGAGAAGAGTCACCGTAAACAGCATCCAAGCGCTTTTTGATATCGCTGCGCGATTTCCCTTCCAAAAACAAGAATCAAATCACCGGCCGATATTGCTCTTTTTCCATTTTTCGAAAATCCGCGGACACGTCCGCTTACACACGCGGTCAAAACAAAACTACAAATCCAATTCGGCTGAAATTTTGACAATAGCCGTCTACGAAGATGTGCTACATGATGGTAAATTTATCTTACGATAGTGGTGCCATCGGGCGGTGAGGCTAAGTACTTATCGGACTGCCCTCGTAGAACATTCAAATTTTTAATGCAACTAGTGTTTAGTGCATAAATCAAGGAAAACCTAAAATATTAAGCAATTTCGGTTCTACATATATCTCAAAGTTTTAACGGTAGAAGAACTGATTTCCTAGACATGTTTTTTTTGATGGCATGAGTGTGTCTTACACAAAGTCGTGTATAATTACACTAAAAGAAAAAACACACATGACATGGTGTTTTCTTATTGCCAGAGAATAAGAAAATTAACTAAAGTAACGGGATTTAATGGTCACTGTGGGTAAAATTTATTAAAAATTCCGTACCTTCATACTACCAACTTTTTTTTTTTTTTTTTTTTTTTATTCTGGCACGGCAAAGTGACTCCACTGTACCTGATGGTAAGCACAGTGGAGTCCAGAAAAATAATACCAACCAGCGAGAAACGATGGTCACCCGCTGGTCGACACAATCATGCCGGCCCGCACAAATGCTTCTTCACGCTTCGCTTAAAGGATCCAGGATCATAGGAAGGAGGGAACACGTGAGCGGGCAAACTAATGTTAAACTCGCACGCCAGATGGCGTTGTGACATAAATTTGTATTTAATAAATGGTTTCTCAAAACTCAAAACATCCAAATTTTGTACCAGTGATGAAGACACTAAAACGTGATCCCTAACTATAGGTTACAAGAGACAGGTTTAAAAGACTTTCTTTGAAAAATTCATATTCATGTCAAATTCCCTCGCAATGTTTCCCTACGTCGCGTCGGTTAGGTATATGAGTAATAATAATGCATTTTATAGTACGGAACCTATATAGATATATCGACAAATAAGAGGTCTCCTTAACTTTAAACCACGACTAACATCATCATCATCAGCCCAAATACGTCCCACTGCTGGGCACGGGCCTCCTCTACCATTGAGAAGGTTAAGCCTTACTCCACCACGCTGGCCTAGTGCGGGTTGGCGGACTACACAGCTAAGAAGTTCCTAAGAACTTTTAGGTGTGCAGGTTTTATCACGATGTTTTCCTTCACCGTTAAAGTACGTGATAATTCATTACGATGCATGATTCATCCATATGTGATGATTGATTGATGATTCCTAATTATTTATTCAGTTTAGGAAAACCTAAAATATTAAGCAATTTCGGTTCTACATATATCTCAAAGTTTTAACGGTAGAAGAACTGATTTCCTAGACATGTTTTTTTTGATGGCATGAGTGTGTCTTACACAAAGTCGTGTATAATTACACTAAAAGAAAAAACACACATGACATGGTGTTTTCTTATTGCCAGAGAATAAGAAAATTAACTAAAGTAACGGGATTTAATGGTCACTGTGGGTAAAATTTATTAAAAATTCCGTACCTTCATACTACCAACTTTTTTTTTTTTTTTTTTTTTTTTATTCTGGCACGGCAAAGTGACTCCACTGTACCTGATGGTAAGCACAGTGGAGTCCAGAAAAATAATACCAACCAGCGAGAAACGATGGTCACCCGCTGGTCGACACAATCATGCCGGCCCGCACAAATGCTTCTTCACGCTTCGCTTAAAGGATCCAGGATCATAGGAAGGAGGGAACACGTGAGCGGGCAAACTAATGTTAAACTCGCACGCCAGATGGCGTTGTGACATAAATTTGTATTTAATAAATGGTTTCTCAAAACTCAAAACATCCAAATTTTGTACCAGTGATGAAGACACTAAAACGTGATCCCTAACTATAGGTTACAAGAGACAGGTTTAAAAGACTTTCTTTGAAAAATTCATATTCATGTCAAATTCCCTCGCAATGTTTCCCTACGTCGCGTCGGTTAGGTATATGAGTAATAATAATGCATTTTATAGTACGGAACCTATATAGATATATCGACAAATAAGAGGTCTCCTTAACTTTAAACCACGACTAACATCATCATCATCAGCCCAAATACGTCCCACTGCTGGGCACGGGCCTCCTCTACCATTGAGAAGGTTAAGCCTTACTCCACCACGCTGGCCTAGTGCGGGTTGGCGGACTACACAGCTAAGAAGTTCCTAAGAACTTTTAGGTGTGCAGGTTTTATCACGATGTTTTCCTTCACCGTTAAAGCAAGTGATAATTCATTGTGAATACACACATAAATTCGAAAATTCCGCGTTGTGTGCCTGGGATTGGAACCTGCGACCGCCGAAATTCTCGACCGCGCGCCTAAACCTCGAGGCGAACAACTAACATAAAATTAGGAGTCACGGAAAATCGACAACATTCTGTTCACAATTATCCTTTCACATGTGTAAATCAATAAAACCCTAACACTAATCTTCACGATTCGTATTAACTACAATTATTAATTTAATGCACGAGGTAGATTCCATACCGCAGGCCGCCAACCCAACTCAACAGCTATCAGTACTTGATAAGTAATTATCGCGTTAATAAAACAAAATTAACATTACAATGCATAATTTATCCACGGGTTATAATTTATATTTCGGTGGCGTCACAAATCATGCGAGATAAGGCTGGGTCCGACCGCCGCGCGACGTATGACTAATGTTACCAATTATGCGTGCCACTTGGCCGCGGGGACGCCTGTTTGCTTTTTCACCAACTTGGATTATAAGCAAATGTTTGTTGAGGGTTGCGAGGTGTGCTGTGTTTCGGCGCGGAGATGGCCACCGGGGGGTTTTGGTCGGTATGCCGGTTTAGGGATATTGTTAGGGACCCAGCCCGGCACTAACACCTGCGCGGACATGACGTCGCCGCGCGCTGGGCTGGAAGACCGGTGACCCCGACATACGCTTCCCGACCGCCCCTCCCCCGGGGCTGGCGGGAAGTAGAGCCATAAACAGCTTTCCCCTCGAGAACAAAAAAAAAAATCAAAAAAAAAAGGTGTGCTGTGTTTGTGTGGTGCAGTTGAGCAGGTCGCATGCAGTGGCGGTACTACCATAGAAGCCCAAAAGCGTTAGGTACACGTTAATTTATAATGTCTGATTTATACCTAATTGTCTATTGTGGTCAGGATATTCTCATTTATATGTCAAATTGTTTTTGTTAAATAAAGATTTAAAGCTTAAAAATTTTATTCGGAATTTTTTAAGACAAACTGGGCTTTTGGGCTTCTGTGGAAGCACCGCCACTGACTGGTAGCATGGTCTGTAGGTAGATTAGTTAAATTGTTTCTTAAGAGCGTTGAAATGCTCTAAACCAGTGTTTCGTTTCGTTTCAGGAGGGGGGAGGGGGGGGGGTTAATTGTTTACTTAAGGAGTTCGCTGTCACTCGGAAACTTTAATAGGGGTTCGCAAAACCAAAAGTTTGAGAAGCCCTGCTCTAAACTGAATAAATAATTAGGAATCAATAAATGCATTACACATATGGATGAATCGTGAATCGTAATGAATTATCACGTACTTTAACTGTGAAGGAAAACATCGTGTGGAAACCTGCACACCTAAAAATGTTTTTAGAAATTTCTTAGGCGTGTAGTCCGCCAACCCGCATTAGGCCAGTGTGGTGGACTATGACCTAAACCCCCTCAGTTGTAGAGGAGGCCCGTGCTCAGCAGTGGGACGTATATGGGCTGATGATGATGACATGGGTAACATGGTGGTGGTCGAAGATGGCGTTGCAAGCACAGATAAAGGTGGTGAGATGGCCTAAATATATTTGAGTTTAAATAGTCCGGGTAAGTTTTGTAAAGAGAGTGCAGGAAGATGACGAAACCTTTGACCAGCCGTGGCATGGTACAGATCACACGTAAAAACATTGCGTTAATTACTTTATGCTATTTACGTCCTGTATTTTGATTATTGTGTGTTGTGCATCATCATAATAAAAAAATGTCAGTTAATATATCAATTGTTAACTACTATAAACTTTCTTTTTACAGCGTTTAGTTTTATAATAATGTATCATCATCATCATCATCATCAGCCCATAAACGTCCCACTGCTGGGCACGGGCCTCCTCTACCATTGAGAGGGTTTAGGCCTTAGTCCACCACGCTGGCCTAGTGCGGGTTGGCGGGCTACACACCTAAGAAATTCTTAAGAACTTTTTGTTTAGGTGTGCAGGTTTTATCACGATGTTTTCCTTCACCGTTAAAGTACGTGACAATTCATTGTGAATACACACATAACTTCAAAAAATCAAAGGTGTGTGCCTGGGGTTTGAACCCGCGACCGTCGAGATTCTCGACCGCATTCCCAAACCTCGAGGCCATCACGACTTGTACATTATACATATATGTATATACATATAAAAATAAACATCCCTTGCTCAGAAGTAAATGGTTCCCAATACAAACTTTCGTCCCCTACTTTACCCTCTTCAAATTTAAATTAAGAGAAAAAGTTTCCCACATCCACATCAAGATCCCATACTTATTCCCTATTCCCTAGAGAAAAAATGGTTTAGCGGCTATGGTAAAAAGAGAATAGAAATGTCACTGATATCTTGAATGTATTTGGATTCTTTCCTTTTTATATAAAACGTTAAAAATAAAGTAAATTATTCAAATAATATGCAGAAAATGCGTCTCCTTGATTACGAAGATCTGGATTTGGTAATTATTTGTCCGACAGGAATAATAAATTGTCAAAATAAAGATAAGTTTGTTTTTCTTTTGTTACTATATGTAGATAAAACAAATTTTTGAATTGACAAAACAAGGCAAGAAAATAGTTCTCCTTAATAAATCTCTTCAATATAAAAGATTATATTTAATGATTAGGTACCAGTGAGACATTTTAGTCCACAGCATTTGACGCTTTATTGATTTTGTTTGTGTTTAAAAATACACAAATAATAACCAATTTATCATCAATCATCCGCTTAAAACTCCAAATTGTTTTTTATTCTAGAACAGCAATCCATAATACCTAAGACGAAAGAAATAAGCGCAAAGCGAGCGCGAATGCTCCCGTTTCTTTCCAATATCCAGTATGCAAGTGTCCGCGTATTTAGTCTACGCGACGCCATAAATAACCGTAACTGCGATAAGCGCCGTTTAAAACTACTCCTTGCGCAAGAAGAACTTACTTCCGCCGCCCAAGTGGCCGTAATAAATACAGCTTGTGATTTTAACTTTTCTACAAGCGAGAGCTGTTCTCCCGTAGGTGCTGATTTATGCTCAAGTGTTTGAAGTGTCTGATGAATGTGTTTATGTTAATTTAATTGTGTGTTACTGGTTGTTTCGTCCTGTCAATTGCTATGGAAGTTACTAAGTTTTTACGATGGAAAAATGTTAGTAGCAGTCTGGGTACATACCCAGATGCCCAAAATGGCAATGGCCTCGCCCCTATTGTAGGATATATTTCATGCGTCGTTAACGTGCGACGTCCCTTCGTCTTTTGAAATAGTGAGTAAGCACATAACACCGACTACATCACTAGCAATTTCTTAGGTATATCTGTTTAGGTACATTAATCCGCAATAAACGCGATTGACTAAATTATATTCTCATTTCAATTTCACTTAATTTAAATGGGTCTCATTCTCGGCATTAGTATTTACTTTATGAGCCAATAAAGAGGAAAAATGCTAAAAGTATAAACAAAGCATTGGCCATTATCAGGTTTAATCAGCTCCCTTCGTCTAAATGATATTGAAATTAATTCACAAAAACACGAGTGTAATGCGAGTGACACGCGAAATGAGCATGTGTTCGACGGCCCCCCGCCTCGCGCCCTCGTACCTGTGAGATATTGAAAACGGTGCCCCGTGCCCAACCGTTTGACCTTTTTTATTGGCAACATTTCACTTGTTCCGCATTGTGGAACGTTTGACGGAAACCGGTTGTTGTGTCAGATTACTCTTATATATCAAACGGTGGCCCTTAATTTACATCCGCCCCAGATTACAATGTAATAAGGGTTTTATTTATAATGGTGTGTAGCTTTCACCCCGTAATTAAATATAACAATATGTTGGAGGCTTTGTTTCATCTTAAGTTTTTAGAGCATCGAATAGGGGCTCGATGTAATCAGTAAATCTGGGTGTAATTATAGCAGAATTATATATATATTTGTGTAACATATATCTGTATATATTTATAGTACCAAGAGCAATAATTTTTAAACGATCGCAAAATGGTTTCTTCCATTAATACAGTTTAATCTCTTCCTATGTCTGACGAGTTATCTTTTTAACATCTTAAATCTCCGACACATAAAATCTGCTAGGTACTTCATACCTCATCTCTCATACAAAGCAATAAAAAACTATCTAATTAATTTACTGGCTAACCATGTATTTACCGTATATGGTATATTCTAAAACGTCTTAAATAGTTAAATCACCTATTTGAATAAGTCTTATCAACGCAAAGAACATCGCATTTGTTATTCCCCCTACCCGCAAACTGTGCCGGGACTTGCAAGAGTTTAAAACTTCGCCATGGGTCAAGTGCGCTTATATTTAATAACACCGTTTCTTTCTTCGAGTTAGCGAGCAGTTTACGAGGAATGTTCAACGTGGCATTACAACTAGGGTGCACTTTGGAACTTGTCCTGCAATGATATTAACTTTAATCGCGAAGGCCTCCGCTATGGTCGAAGTTTCCAGAACAACGCCCGGCCAACGTCTGCTTATTGCTCTCGTTAGCGATTACAATATTACTTCAATAATCTTATAGTATGTATAATTTGCCAAACCGCACTAGGCCAGCGTGGTGGACTAAGGCCTAAACCCTCTCAGTTGTAGAGAAGGCCCGCACCCAACAGTGAGACGTATACGGGCTGATGATGACATATGGGTCGAATGATAAAAAAATAATGGCCTCGTGGTTTAGACGCGCGGTCGAGAATTTCGGCGGTCGCAGGTTCAAACCCCAGGCACACACCTCTGACTTTTCGAAGTTATGTGTGTATTGACAATGAATTATCACTTGCTTTAACGGTGAAGGAAAACATCGTGATAAAACCTGCACACCTAAAAGTTCTTAGGAATTTCTTAGGTGTGTAGTCCGCCAACCCGCACTAGGCCAGCGTGGTGGACTAAGGCCTAAACCCTCTCAGTTGTAGAGGAGGCCCGTGCCCAGCAGTGGGACGTATATGGGCTGAAAAAATGATGACATAACTGATGGTGGAAGATGGCGTTGCAAGCACAGATAAAGGTAGTGAGAATGGTGATGGAAGATTCAAACCTGGGACTTTTAGGTCGCACGGAACACTCTTGGACTGCGAGAAGTAGTCAAAAGAGGTAGTCTAGTGTTAGAGGCTAAATAAATTCTTTTGTCTCTAATCCTGCATTATAATAATAAAGTAACAAATCTCAAAGCACTATATTGCTAATACATAAAAGAAATTGATATTCCATTTTGCGTAGACAATCGTATCTTTTGGCTGCGCTATGAAGTCTATAAAATTGGATTTTTATATCTGCTTGTGACGTCCCCGTATAAAGTACGGACGACATTTAGAATCTATTCCATTTCCATCTGTATCTGTTCGTGGTCGGATGAAAAGTGCAAAATATATCCACTTCTAGAAATACGTTTACTGGCTGAGTTGACGTGTTGCAATACGAATATTTTATTCATACATTTCAGGCATTTAAATGGTAAAGAAAAACACGGTGACATAAAACGTCTCAGAAATATCTCAAGTTAGTGAAATCCATCTTAGGCCAGAATTGCCTAATGTCATTCTTCTTAACATTGATGACATGAATCTTAGAACATTGTTGAGCTGATAATGATAATATACTATTGTATTCCGAAGGGAGTAGGTAGAGATGTACCCTTACATCTACGTTGTCCAACCCATTTTTTAATCACACGAAATGGAGGGCGAGACTATTGTTTTTAAATTATCGTCAGGATCCGGATTCGATTCAGTCAATTCGTCTTATTAGGCTTTTGGGTTAGGAATTTCCCTGTAGTATCAGGGAGCTTACCAATGCGCTTGGTAAAGAACAACAGAAATAGAACTTCAACATAGCTGGTAAAAGGTATACACCTGACATCTCCATTCAGGAATATAAATAAGCTTGGGAGACTTTAATACCTATATAAATTAAAATTAAAGAACATTTTTAGGGTTCCGTACCCAAAGGGTAAAACGGGACCCTTAATTACTATTACCTTATTACTACGACATTGCTGTCCGTGTGTCCGTCTGTCACCAGGCTGTATCTCATGAACCGTGATAGATAGACAGTTTAAATTTTAACAGGTGATAATTCAACAAACGTGATAATTTCTTTTTGTTCGTTTTTTCTCGATTATGATAACGGCAACAGGTAGAAGCATGAAATATTCACAGAATATTGAGATATATTATTCACTTAAGGAAAAAAATATTATATTAAAATCAAATACATATTTAACGGGGCTCTCATACAACAGACTTTATTTTTTTGCCGATTTTATAAACAATGGTACGGGACCCTGCGAGTCCGACTCGCACTTGGCCCGTTTTTTATGCTATCTCCTCTTTGGATCGAAATAGCACCGTATTTGTCATTGGTATTTTTACGTTGTATTAACAAAGTCGAGCAACCGACGAGCCAAATGGACGATCGCGAATCGCGATACAGATTTGGCAATAACCGTTTCATTGCCAGCCGAATGGTCTATTAGACAGAGATAACTGTCGGGTGCACGCCGCTACCTCCCATTGGGCGCGCATCGCGAACCTAACGTACAACATTAGTCGCAATGTTGTTATTGAATTTCATTGATTGCCCAATTATATTCGTATTAACTGATTAGGTTATTGTATTAGATAGGAGTAGCTATGGTAGCTGTGTAGCGATGTTTGTCTCGCTGTGTTATGAAGTTTATCCCAAGCTTGAGGGTGTAGGTGCAAGAAAACACAGAAATATATGACATATGTTTTATCTCATATATCAAGCAAAGGAGAAAGCGGCAAAACTACGATCTATATGGCATACTTCTCCAAACACCCACAATCAAAAACAAGAATCCCGTTCATTCACATGCTAAAACAACAAAAATGTGCTACCTATATTATACGGTAGGGAAGTGAAAAAAAATGAGGTGGCTGTTAAAATCATTTATTGGTAAAAAGTGATACTCAAATAGCTAAGAAGAAAAGTGATGATAACCTTTCTACGCTAGTTATATTTCTGTGGTACAAACTGAGCGATTCCTGTAACCGATTGAGGCCGCACCAAACCTCCATTCAAAATGATTAATTCAAGACGAAATCTGTATAGAGTGAGGCATTCGGGTTATACGAATCGGTTTTCAAAGGCTCTCTGTAACTAATCCAGTTTCAATAGTTTCAGATTCGGGAGATGTGCGCCAAATCCTGGCAGATTCATCGGCCAGATAACCACTCGTGGAGATTGCTTGTAACGCACGCCCGTAAACTACGTGTCAATATTCACTTGTAACTATTGAATGAATTCTTAGAATCCCGGTTGGAATTTTGCTGACTTTTGGTTAAAGGAGGTAGGAAGGAAAATTATGATTGTAGTATTTTTAATTCATCAACA
The DNA here is from genome assembly GCA_907164795.1 of Hemaris fuciformis. Lineage (NCBI taxonomy): Eukaryota > Metazoa > Arthropoda > Insecta > Lepidoptera > Sphingidae > Hemaris > Hemaris fuciformis. Next base: position 14,777,835 of record OU015440.1, read on the forward strand.
TCAGCGCAGATATGTCCCACGGACCTCTTCTAAAACGGAGAGGGGTTAGGCCTTATTCCACCGCGCTGGCCTAGTGCGGGTTAGCGGACTACACACTTAAGAAATTCTTAAGATTTTTTTGGTGTGTAGGTTTATTCACGATGTTTTCCTTCACCGTTAATGTACGTGATAATTCATGAATTATAAATATTGGTAAATAAGCACATGACTTTGAATTTTAATCGTCTCTGGTAAAATATGGTACAAATAGGGCTAGAAGATGGCGAAAAAGAAACAAGGAAGTGTAATTCTGTCAAGTAGTTATAGATAATAGTAAAAGTTATAATTGATGTTCCGCTCTTGTTAGACCATAGTACATCATTCTGTCCTAGTGTATGTTAAGCAAACAAGTTTCTTTGCGTCATTTCCCTTTAGTAATTTATTTAAGGTTTCCGGAACGATAAATTGTCATAATGAACACCTCTATCAGATGTCCCTTAGAAGTAATCCAGTAACACTACCCGAAATAGCCCTGCACAGTAATCAAACCCAAACCTACAGATCGCACGCGTCAATTTATGCCGCGAGACTAGTGAAATAGTCTCATTAAATAAACGTCTATAAAAGTGAATTATAAAGTTAATACCGTCCTATTCCCAACAAATTCAAATACATAGATTTCAACTGAACTAATAAACTTTTAATAAACAGCCCTGTGGCCGTTGGCTATACACCAGCTTGCGAAACGAGAAGTCACGCGTTCGATCCCTACACCGAGACAAATGTTTGTGTGATCCACAAATATTTGTATCAGGTCTGGGTGTGTGTGAGACCGAAAAGTCTCTCGTAGCTTCTGGTACCCACGTCTCTAGACTTGTGTCTTAGTGGCGGCTCAGAACAATGCATGTGACTGTTGGGTGCATTTTTTAAAATGTAATACTCCTAAATTATGTACTAAAATTGTCTATTAGTCCCTTGAACACAAATATTCAAAAGCACCAATAAACCATTGAAAATTGGCCGTGCATCGTTTTAAAAGCCATTGTTTTAAATAAAGGAACATTCTAAACGAATAAAATAGATTTGACTCCGCAATTGGCGTGACTCAACGTGAATTCGAGCGACAGCGATTTTTACAGCGCGGTCAACAGATAAATTGAACTGTTTGTGTGACTAATCGTATTCCGTGGCGTGAACGCAAATGCGATTATCGATATTGTGCGATTGGTATTTATGTTAATTACTGCTGTTGATTTAGCTTTTAATGTGGTAGGAAAAGTGTGAGGAAAGTAGAGCGATTTTGCGGAAAGTTAATGTCTAATTTACTATTTTATTTGTGTACTTTAGATTGACAACATTTCGTAAATACCAATTTAAATAAATACCAGACTAAGGTTTCCCTTTTTCAATCGAGAGGAGGCCCGTGCCCAGTATTGGGACGTATAAGGGCTGACAAGTGTTGCCCACAACTCCGCATGCTAAACATTAGATTCCAAAAGGACTATTCTTTCCCTGTTTTTTCTATTACTGCTCCGCCCGTATTGGTCGTAGCGTGATGATATATAGCCTAAATCTTACGCCGATAACTGCGTTATCTAATACTGAAAGAATTTTCCAAATCGGACCAGTAGTTCCTGAGATATGAGCGTTCAAGCGAAAAAATAAGCAAACAAACTCTTCAGCTTTATAATATTAGTGTTGATGATGAATCTAAATGAATATTACATTTTTATATCGTATCATTTGAGGAGACAGTGTCCGCGATTTTATTTCACAAATTACCTGACCAGATACAAAAAAAACATTTAGCTTAGCATACTTTAAAATTAAAGCAGTGATGGCCTCGAGGTTTAGGCGCGCGGTCGAGAATTTCGATGGTCGCAGGTTCAAACCCCAGGCACACACCTCTGACTTTTCGAAGTTATGTGTGTATTCACAATGAATTATCACTTGCTTTAACGGTGAAGGAAAACATCGTGATAAAACCTGCACACCTAAAAGTTCTTAGGAATTTCTTAGGTGGGTAGTCCGCCAACCCGCACTAGGCCAGCGTGGTGGACTAAGGCCTAAACCCTCTCAGTTGTAGAGGAGGCCCGTTCTCAGCAGTGGGATATATTTGGGCTGATGACTGACTTTAAAACTTAGGGACGGTATTTGCATGTGAAAATTTTTAGCAACAAGATCATCATCATCAGCCCAATTACGTCCAACTGCTGGGCACGGGCCTCAACTACAACTGAGAGGGTTTAGGCCTTAGTCCACCACGCTGGCCTAGTGCGGATTGGCGGACTACACACCTAAGAAATTCTTAAGAAGTTTTAGGTGTGCAGGTTTTATCACGATGTTTTCCTTCACCGTTAAAGCAAGTGATAACTCATTGTGAATACACACATAATTTCGAAAAGTCAGAGGTGTGTGCCTGGGATTTGAACCTGCGACCGCCGAAATTCTCGTCCGCGCGCCTAAACCTCGAGGCCATCATTGCTTTTCAACACGATAATCCATACTTATGCAGTTCTTTTCCTTTGCATCCATGTTGAGGAGTTTATTTTACTACTATGATGATAAGCTAAATCTATCACTGTGCATTAGGCCGACATAATATATTAAAGCTAAAACCTTACTGTAAAGGCCTGTGCACACGAATAGTACGTACATACATATCTCGACGAGATATTTCCTTTCTCAAACCAAACGCGAACCCAAAAACAAACCTTTGAATTATCCGCTTACATGTTTGTAAAACAACAAAGAAATATGTGTATAAATTCGTTCTTTCACTAAGACGCGTATGCAAAGCCCTCTTTAACATATGAATAACACGCTCGTTTACCTGAAAACGTTATTGAAAATCGCCGGGCGCGATCCATTTTGCCTTTTTTATTATTGGAACGCTCACTTGTTCCGCGTTGACGTTTCTGAATTGAATGACGTATTTACTGAAATGTTTTATTTAAAAAAATGACGTGAGCCTCCCGTTGTGAGGTGGAACAATAGCTTGTGTCATATTGAAAGGCTATTCTTTGTGATTTTTGTGTACGGTTCCAATGGTCTAAACTAACGAGTTTTGATGGCGGAGCGTTGTGAAAAATATCGGGTGGCATCTAATCTGTTAACGTGTAGTGAAGTCACCAAAGCTAGATCGTATGTAAATAAAGATATTTTTAACGTGAACATTGGTAACTCTGGCTAGTACATACATACATAAACTCACGCCTGTATTCCCCGACGGGGTAGGCAGAGGTGCATTTCTGCACCCATATTTCGCCAGGTATGTATCAGTCCCACGTAATAGGGGGCGAGCCTATTGCCGTTTTTCGGGCACATTTCCAGACTCCGTGCTGTTACTGAGAATTTCCTAATGGAAAAACCCAATAACACTTTGCCCGACCCGGGAATCGAACCCAGGACCTCTAGATCGCTCGGCACATACGTGTACCGCGAGACCACGAGGCAGTCCACCTGTCACTCTGGCTAGTAGTAGCTATAAATCGTGCGTGGTCAACGAATCCATCGCGAAATTGGCGGCAGTCACAGGCGTCCATCCCAGTTGAGCGTTCCTATTCCGAGGAAGTTATTAAATTTCGCGACTGCCTCGTGGTCTCGCGGTACAAGTATGTGCCGTGTGATCTAGAGGTCCTGGGTTCGATTCCCGGGTCGGGCAAAGTGTTATTGGGTCTTTCCATTAGGAAATTCTCAGTAGCAGCACTGAGTCTGGAATTGTGCCCGTAAAACGGCAATAGGCGTCTTATCGTCGAGTAGGCAGATATACCTGGTGAAATGTGGATGTAGGGATGCACCTCTACCTACACCGTCAGGGAATACAGGCGTGAGTTTATGTATGTTATTAAACTTTAAAATCCATAGAAATTATGTACTAAAATCACGGATATGCAGGTTTCCACGCCGTATTTTCGTTTACTTTTTAAAAGTGAAGCTCGTTGGGAACAAAAACTTTTGTTAGTAAGAAAGTAAAATTATAAGTTTTGAACCCGCGACAACCGAGATTTGTTTCAGCACCTTGCAACCACAAACAATATTAAAAGCAAGTTTTTGATTTTATTTTTATTAGTTATTATATTGTAAATTACTTATTAGTTGTTAAATTGTTTATTGTTATAAGGTAATAGCACCAGTAGATGACCACTTAAGGACACAGAAATTTCTTTTTTAATGTCTAACTTTAATCATCATTCGAATTCAATGAGTGTTTTGTTTTGTTAACTCTGTGCAAGTCTTTTAACGAAACGAGCTAGTATTTTTTGCAACTATGTTTGCAACAAAAAGGCACCAACTCAGCAATATGCTGGCAATACAGCCAACGCTGGTCTTCCGTTGGGCCCTTCGTATTGAAATGAAATGATGTCACGGAAGACAAAAAACTCCAAACTCTATCAGACGTAGTACCTAAGCAAATATCACTAAGCTATAAATGTATTAATAAATGTGATGTGGTTGTGCTAAATAAATAAATAAGTTAAAGCCGCCATTTTGAAACGTCACTCAGTCGCATAGTTATTTAGAGAAGTTAAACTGTTAAGAAATTGGTGCGGACGCCCGCAGCGGGTTACAATGCGCCGCGACCACAGTTCCGATTCAATAAATAACCGTCGGAACGAGCACTTGCACCCACTTCAACTCACCGACTATTCCATTTGGATTTGATTAATGAAAGCATCGATTGTACGAAAATAAGAAATGCACCGATTATTTAGGAAAATTTTACATACATACATAAACTCACGCCCGTATTCCCCGAAGGGGTAGGCAGAGGTGCATTTCTGCACCCACATTTCGCCAAGTAATCATCATCATCAGTCCCACGTAATAGGGGGTGAGCCTATTGCCGTTTTTCGGGCACATTTCCAGACTCCGTGCTGTTACTGAGGATTTCCTAATGGAAAAACTTAATAACACTTTGCCCGACCCGGAAATCGAACCCAGGACCTCTAGATCACGGCACATACTTGTACCGCGAGACCACGAGGCAGTCGAAGATTTTAATTACTTAAAAATTTTAATTACATAAAAAGCGTACAATGTTCCGATTGCAGTTCAATGTAGTCATCTAGCCTATCTAACGTAATAAGCATATCCCACTGTTGTGCACTAGTCTAATTCCACCACGCTGGCCTAGTACGGTTAACGTTACATAACTAAGTGTTATCCTAAGTCTAGCCCAGCTTAACTCGGGCACAATGTTACACAAATCATTGTCTACAATAAGTCTTCATCAATGTCAATACGAATTTTTACGAATGCTGGAATATACAATATCCTCTACAGTCCTATTTATATCAGTACCAAAAATCATCGACTTTGATTCAGCAGTTTGTTTATTTATTTATTTACACATTATTGTATATGAAGATAGAATAAGAAGAAACTAAACTATTAAAAAAGAAAACAAGAGGCGGCCTTATCGCTCTAGGTCTAGGCAATTTCTTCCAGACAACATTAGGATGGATAATAGAATATATATTATGTATCCACAAAGGATAAAACAGAGTAATGTCTAATGTCTATAATAACCATGTTTCGCCATCTGTATTTTTATTATTTACGTAATAGGAGTGCCTATATTGCTACTAAGAAATTCCTATTGATAAAACTCACAACACTACCCGATTCGGAGATCGAACCCAGGACCGGTCGGTCTAACGCCCCATATATATTTATGGGGCTGAACCAACGAAACCACCATTTATGTATATGTATTATAGTATTTATCTCTCGATTGGTTTTGGGCCTACATTAATTCAATAAGAATAGCCAACGATTGACCCAAATAACGTCAAAATAGTTGCACAATAAATTATTAGATATGGAACGGGGTTTCCGATCGTGCCTCGACGCGCTGTATCGATTCACCGAAAGGGCAAAGGCAGATCACAAACTATTTTCATGAACGTTTCGCGTACCGTAATCTCATATTCGTAGCACATGCAGTGAATATTTTGGATGCATGTGGCTTTTGATGACAGACGACAATCTCTTGTTATTTGATACATTGAAGCCGGTCTATACAGTTGTTGCAATACGTTAGTCTGTTTATCAATCTAAATTTATAAGAGGTTCAATCTTTATCAACTACACTAATCATAATCATTATCATTATCAGCCCATACACGTCCCACTGCTGGACGGGACTCCTCTACAACTGAGAGGGTTTGTAATGAAATAAAATAAAATAATATTTATTGAATCTATAAAATGTCAAATATATCACTTAGATTCAGTCATTTCCAAATTTAGTGTACCAACCTGTTCGTAAGGCAGTCATCACTAGAGAAGAACGGGCAAGAATCTTTAGTGTTACTCTTTTCCAATCAAGAGATAGTTTACACTATTGATACAAAGACTAAATTTCCCGAATTAGAGCAGTTCATTAATACAATCTCATACTGTTGTATTAAATATGAGCACAAATAAAATAGTCATCTTGAAAAGGTCTAGATCTTACTCCTCTTACTCCAGAGTTTGCGGACTATACACTTAAAAATTCCTAACAAACTTTTAGATGTGCAGGTTTCCTGTTTCCTCACGATGTTTTCATTCACTGTTAAAGTACGTAATGATTCATTGTGAATAAACACAAAAGTTTGACGCTGCACTTTATCATAACTGTATTAAGGAATAAAATTAGAAGGATATCTCTACAACATATCATTTGCCAAAGACCACAGTTATTAGGAGTCTATAGAATTTACCTTGGCTCATAGTTCTTGGTCTGTAGCTTCTTGCATCACGTTCTGTCTTAGCTGATCCGTTCACCAATAAAACACCTTCAGTTCTTCAAATCACTGGAAAGGGAAACAGAAACACATATTCTACATCAGCACGACTGACTCGTGGTCTCGCGGTACAAGTATGTGCCGTGCGATCTAGAGGTCCTGGGTTCGATTCCTGGGTCAGGCAAAGTGTTATTGGGTTTTTCCATTAGGAAATTTTCGGTAACAGCACGGAGTGCCCGAAAAACGGCAATAGGCTCGCCCCCTGTCACGTAGGACTGATACATACTTGGCGAAATGTGGGTGCAGAAATGCACCTCTGCCTACCCCTTTGGGGAATACAGGTGTGTGTTTATGTATGTATATTCTACATTTAGATTTTAGTCCCGGTGTCGAATAAACAATGCAAAGTATAGACGCTAGTGCCGTGTAATAGAAACTAGAACGAGACCGCGAACGTAAGATGACCACTACCTACGATACGAGGCTATTAAAAATATGAGAAATATAAAATTATACGATTCTAAATGCAATATGTTCATATTAGCTATTAGATAACGAATAACCAAATCTATATATCTACATCATTAGCCCACACAATACAATTGAGAGGGGGTAAGGCTCTAGTTCACCACGTGGGCCTAGTTGCGGGTTAGTTATTTAAGAAATTCTTTGTGTAATACTAATTTTAGCATGCTGATTATCGTACACAAAATAATCTCTTTTTAATATATTTACTAATCAACCTATATCGTCGTCAGCCCATATAAGTCCCACTGCTGGGCACGAGCCTCCTCTACAATTCAGAGGGTTTAGGCCTTAGTCCACCACGCTGCCCTAGTGCGGGTTGGCGGACTAGACACCTAAGAAATTCCTAAGAACTTTTAGGTGTGCAGGTTTCATCACGATGTTTTCCTTCACCGTTAAAGTACTTGATAATTCTTTGTAAATACACAGTATACACATAACTTTGAAAAGTCAGAGGTATGTGCCTGGGGTTTGAACCTCCGACCGTCGAGATTCTCGACCGCACTACCATATACATACTTATTACCAAAAGGCACAGCATTTACCTGAGCTCACAGAATCTTGTTTGGAGTTTCAATCACGTTCTAACTCGATTTGGCTACCAACAGCTTGTTATTGAAATCACTGGAAAGTGAAACAAAATAAATAAATATACCCAACAGTCACATACATAGTTTTGATCCCACACTAAGATACAAGTCTTGTGTCGTGGGTATCAGAAACTACGAGAGACTTTTCGGTCTCACATACACCCAGACCCGAAACAAATATTTGTGGATCACACAAACATTTGTCTCGGTGCGGGGATCGAACCCGCGGCCTCTCGTTTCGCAAGCTGGTGTCTAGCCAACTGCGCTACGGGGCTGTCAAGTATGATACATTTGTCGCGGTGTCGAATACACAACACAATGGTGGCGCGGAAACGAAACGAATTCGAGTGCGGAGTCATAAGTCCAGATTCTAATTTGCAACTATCCACTACTTTGGCAAATAAAAATAAAATATTCTACCGTTAAGTTTATGGCCAATAGTCACCGAGTACCCAAATACTTCGTACCAATATTCTGAACACGAAAGTTATTTTGACTGTTAAGAGTTTCTCCTTGAAAGTCGGACCAATTTACATAAATTTTTGTATGGAGATACATAAATAGACCTTAAATAAGGTTATATATATGAGATACTTTTTAAATATACATTGATAGGATATTGAATAACACGGCAAGACAATGTGATTGTATATTTTGGGTTGAATGACCGCATACGTGATAAAGTGAACTAAAAATATTTACGATTATACTTCACTTACGAATACAACAGTTGACAGAATGAAACAAAATCATATAACACTCAGTCCCGGTGTCGAATCGACTGCACAACGCGTGAGCTACGGAATACTATATCGAGTGCAGAGCGGCCATAATGACATTCTATGTGGCAACTAACCCCGCTTTGCAAAAAAAAAAAAAACTACCGTACGATACTGAGGCATTTGTTTGCAAGCACAGACTGTTATTTTTAATAGAGCACGTCTTGCTTAAAATGTGGTGAACTAAAGCCTAACTACTTTCAGTAGTAAGTGGAATAAGCGCTGCTATAATATAAAAAAAAAACTTAGAAACAAAAATCGGACTGCCTCGTGGTTTCGTGGTACATGTATGTGCCGAGCGATCTAGAGGTCCTGGGTTCGATTTCCGGGTCGGGCAAAGTGTTATTGGGTTTTTCCATTAGGAAATTCTCAATAGCAGCACGGAGTCTGGAAATGTGCCCAAAAAACGGTAATAGGCTCGCCCCCTATTACGTGGGACTGATACATACCCGGCGAAGTGTGGGTGTAGAAATGCACCTCTGCCTACCCCATTGGGGAATACAGGCGTGAGTTTATGTATGTAAACAAAAATCGAACCGATGACATGAACAAGATGGTTTGCTGTCAAATTGTGTTTCGAGCCGCGTGCAACGCAATAAATAAATACTGTATATGCTTTCACATGAGATCAGTTTTATGAAATATATCGGTTCGGACACACGGAATAAACTTTGTAAACTAACTGACAGCTTAAACGGGATTCCGTATTTTGGCGTCGAAAAATTTCCAGTGTCAAAAATAATTCCCTTTTGGAATTGTTGACTTTAGTTGTTTTCGCTTTATCCGGTTACAGTTTATCCGGTTGGTTAAAGATAATAGCTAAGTCTATTAATTGCTATGTCTGGTTTAGAATTTATTCGTTGGCTAGATTAAAAGTACCTACATACATAAAACTCACGCCTATTCCCCGAAGGGGTAGGCAGAGGTGCATTTCTACACCCACATTTCGCAAGGTATGTATCAGTCCCACGTAATAGGGGGCGAGCCTATTGCCGTTTTTCGGGCACATTTCCAGACTCCGTGCTGTTACTGAGAATTTCCTAATGGAAAAACCAAATAACACTTTGCCCGACCCGGGAATCGAACCCAGGACCTCTAGATCCCACGGCACATACTTGTACCGCGAGACCACGAGGCAGTCAGATTAAAAGTACCGTATGATAAATCGATTTATCATAACTTTTGTTGTATGGACAATAAAAATATATTTTCTTTGCTTTTTTTAACCCAGGCCTGTTAAGTGAGAGAACGTTGGTTCGATCCCCGAGACTAATATTTGTGTGAACTACAAACATTTGTTATTGCAATGACACAAAGCTTGTTAATATTATATTTATTTTACCGGCATTTGCTTTAGCAACTGTCAACGAATATATTTTTACAGTATTTTTAAGACCGTCATCTTTGAATGAGCTGCTGACATAATATGCTATTAAAAACATGACTTAGATTGAATATGTACCCCGCAAAGTGAATTGGGCCAAATTGTAAACCTTCCCACATGAACTACGATGTATATCAACGCACTTTATTTATGTTAATGTAATCACGTATATAAAAATCACACGTGCCTAGTGACAACGAATCCGCCGTTGAAAATCATGTGATCCCTGGACCAAGTCCAGGTATCGATACTTTTTTTTTTTCTAACTAATAAATATGATCTTGCCGCGTTGGTCATACCGCAAAAGTTTGCATTGTATGGTGATGAGAATTATTTGTTATTTTTATAACTAAATCCTCAGTACCAGCACGAAGTTCTTGTATGTGCCTCGAAAAAATCATTAGGCTCGTTCCCTTATATATGGGGCTAAAAAACAATTGGCAAAACGTGGGTGCAAAAAAACTTTGCATACACTTTCCGTGATACAGCTAGAGTTTATGTACGTAATTAAATTGCATCCAGTAGATATATGTTTGTGAAATTTTATTTTGCTTCAAACATTCTTTAATTTTATTTAGGTACATTTAAACACAGAAGCGAAGTACACAGAGCTGCACAAACTCCGCAGTGCGCCCGCCCGCGGCCCGAGATCTTTAAAGCTAACAAGATAGCGCTGCAGTTACAATTTTAATTTCGCGCGATGTCTAGCTTTTTCCGGCTCAATTTTCCACTGGGTCTATTCATCAGGCGACTGTCACGCGCTCCCGCCGAGCAATTACCGATGTCGCACTCGGCTGCTCCGCGGCGCCGTCGCAATTACACCTAGCTGCATCGTCTGAACGATTTTACATCACTTACTTGCAGGTAAACGTCCTGCGCCCTTAATAGTTAATACAATTGGTAAATTGCAGCGCGATTAAGAGGGAAAAATTCCTATACCATAGACTGTAGGCAGATTTGGTGGTCTCGCGGGACAAGTATGTCTATCTAAGGGTCCCGAGTGGGGCAGTGTTATTGGGGTTTTCCATTAGGAAATTCTCAGTAGCAGCGCGGAGACTAGAAATGTGACCGAAAATCGGGAATACCTTACCGTCTATTATGCTTGACTTTATAATACAGGCGTGAATGAGTATGTATGTATAAAAAGGAATTCAAAGTTATTGAAAGCGTCCTTAGTGCAATTGGCTGAACATCAGAATGAAACAATACGCGGGTTTGATCTTGCGTTTGATCGCATAGAGATAAAATTAATGTCTATGTGATATACAAATATTTCACAACTGGCTCTTCGTGGTATAAAATGTCTCTCGTAATTTTTGATACCCACGATACAAGTCTTGGATCCTAGTGCGTACATGAGACTAAAGAGGAAATAAAAAACGAGAAATTAAATAAAAAGTCAATCAGCCATTCGTAAGAAACAGCTAATAAAGTCTATTTTTAATTACCGTTATTGGATCAACCGACTTTTGTGTTTAAATAAATACGCGAAAATAACAAGAAAATTACAGTTTAAGTAATAAGAAATACACCGCTTTAGACAAAATGGCGTATGGCCTATTTGAAATCTGGATTAGATCGCGTGGGAATCGAATATTTGGTTCAGGTGTAAATGGGTTGTAACATTTAATATCTATTTATATTAAGCTGAATCCCTTATCTGTTTAGTCTCGAAGGCTTTCTTAAGATGTATTGTTAAAATCTGTGCTAGTTTAATAGTTGTTTGGGTTTCACGTTAGTATTTAGTTTAGATATTATAGTTGTTTGAAGGAAAAATGTAAACTACTAAAACCTTATTTTAAAAAGGCTTATCGCATTATTCGTCCCTCGGCATCGGCGTGTACAGCGCGTTTTAGAGCCCCGAGTTGGATTCTCAAGTTAAGCGAAGTATTTTTTTTACGTGAAAGGAGGCAAACGATCAAGTGAGCCAGTTGATGTTAAGTGGTCAACACCGCCCATGAACACCCACAATACCAGAGGAATCATGCTGCCGGTATTTTTAGGAAAATATAAACTCTTTTGACTGCCTCATGGTCTCGCGGTACAAGTATGTGCCGTGCGATCTTGAGGTCCTGGGTTCGATTCCCGGGTCGGGCAAAGTGTTATTGGGTTTTTCCATTAGGAAATTCTCGGTAACAGCACGGAGTCTGGAAATGTGCCCGAAAACGGCAATAGGCTCGCCCCCTATTACGTGGGACTGATACATACTTGGCGAAATGTGGGTGCTGAAATGCACCTCTGCCTACCCCTTCGGGGAATACACGCGTGAGTTTATGTATGTATGTAAATTCTTTTTTTGACGTATTATTACATTTTATGCCATAGCTTGTACTCTATAAATTTACTCGTGTGTATGCATCTCTGGATACCTAACGGGAATACAGGCGCAATTGTGTGCGATATTATTTTGCTAAAATAATAATGCGCTGTAATTGATATTGTCTGGTTATCGGCAAGCCCGCATCAAGCCACATATGTTTAGTTTGGCGAATGTTATCAGCAAGAATGGACGCTGTGTGGGCTCGCTTCTTCGTTGCACTTCTGATAGCAACGCTGGTAAGGCTTTGATAATTTTTAACATTTCCATTACTGGTTACACTCGTAATAAAATAATAACACTTTCCTTTTATAATATCCGTCTATTGTCTGTAACATAATGTCTAGTGTGATAAGACTTCTTTAGTACTTCTATTACTGTTTTTTATGCATTTCTATTTACAATAAAGAGTAAATAAAAAAATGTGATCTTGAGAACTGAATCTTGATACTTTACTGCATTTTTTGTAATACTTAATTTTCGAACAGAAAATATAATTAATTTAGTTCGAAAATAACAATTTTAGTTTTTATTTAAGTCTTTTTTATTTTACATATCGTGTGTAATATTAGGTTTGTAATTTTTATATTACACGTATCCATTCTTGTACGTAGGTATCCGAGTAACAAACTTTTGACTTTTCGAAGTCTGTATTCAAAATGAATTAATGTCATTTTAACCACGCAGAAAAAATCATGAGGACATCTGGGTGCCTCAGAAGTTTCCAGAAGGAATTTCTTAGATATGTAAAGCTACAACCCTCACTAATCCAGCGTGTTAGATAAAAACCTAACCCCTTTCAACGATTGATGTTCGTGCCCAATATGACGAGTGTTGGCTGATACGATTTTACATATATGAATATATGCCTGTAATCCTTAAAAGGATGGGCAGAGGTGCATTTCTGCACCCTCATTTCGCCAGGTATGTATCAGTCCCACGTAATAGGGGGCATGTCTATTGCCGTTTTTGCGCATATTTCACGACTCCGTGCTGTTACTGAGAATCTCCTATTAGAAAAACCTAATAACACTTTGCTCGACCCGGGAATTGACCCCGGGACCACATTCCAGTATCGCACTTCAGTTTCCACCAGCAACCGTTCTAGTAGCTTTCATCATCTTCAGCCCATACATATACGTCCCACTGCTGGGCACGGGCCTCCTCTACAACTGAAAGGGTTAAGGCCTTACAATTAGTCAACCACGCTGGCCTAGTGTGAGTTGGTGGACACGCCTAAGATAGTCCGAATAATTTTTAATTTTGCAGGTTTCCTGACGATGTTTTCGTTCACCGTTAAAGTGATAATTCATTATGAATACACACATAACTTCGAAAAGTCAGAGGTGTGTGCCTGGGGTTTGAACCCGCGACCGCCGAGATTCTCGACCGAGCGATTAAACCGTGAGGCTGTCACTACTATTAGTAACTTTGACATGCCAGTATTTATTTATCAGCGCATAAAAGTGCCATTACTGCGCATAGACTTCCTTTACTATTGAGAGTGGTCAAACCTTCGTCTTCCAGGGTAGGCTAGCGCGATTGACATAACATTATAAAGCTAGGATTTCATAGCAGGTTTTTACAAATATTAGTAAGATTATTGTAACGTTATAAACATTGTAGTTTTCATAAAATATTACAGTGAAATTGACGACAACGTTGATCTGATCTAATCGAATATTGTATTGATCATACGAATTGAGTTTGAGTCTGCATAATATGTAAAATACCTAAGGCATTAATAAAATATAATACTTCAATATGTTTATACTATTTAATTCCTAAATTTATAAGACATGAATTTAACTATGACGATTTATGAGAACCAATCAAATGCTTGTCAATCAGACAAATGGAATCGGACCAATTAAAGCGGACCTTGCGTCTTATGCGGCAAATATCGATAAAAGCGCGCTAAGTTGGCAGATGAGTCGTAGATAGGAACATGTAACATGCTATTGTAAGACAATAATTCTATAATTATATTGTAATACTGCTGAAGAAAACTAAGTTTAATTTCAACTGAAACTAGATCCCTTTAATAACACCAACACTACATCATAAAAACGAGATAAATATTCGCTCGGCTTATCACCCACATATTGGTACAGGTCGAGTGCAGTGGATTATCCTTCATGTTGAACGATGGTAATCCTATACCGGCTATCGCCCTCGGTACCAGTCTCGGTCATTTGGCAGATGTAAGTACTTATCTATTATTTTTTTCAGGCAAATATTATATTATTATATGTATATTTAAATAAATTCATACCTACATATACTTACGTCTATAGGCCCTAAGAGATAGGCAGAGGTATATTTATTATTTATTTTATTTAAAACTTTTTTGTACACATAAGATTAAATTAAGGAATAAAGTAAACTAAATAAGTACAAAAAATGGCCTCTTGCAGTCAATCAAGGATGGAGATGTAGGAAGAGAAATTAAAGGATGTTTATATAATTAAATAATTACATAATTAAATAATTAAAAAACATAACAGAGAACGTTAAAATATATATTTCAATAAACATACATAAATGCATACATACATACACTCACATTAGCGATTTTAAATCAAACATAACAAGAGGTGAGATTATTAATATACAGGGTGTATAAACACCGTAATTGAAAAGTAAGACAGGCAATAGCCACGGTGATTACAAACACCATGACATTAAAAAAATCTATAATAATAATAAATACACCCAACAGTCACATACATAGTTCTGACCCCGCATTAAGATACGAGACATTATTAAGAGACGAGAAACTACGAGAGACTTTTCGGTGTCACAAACACCCAGACCAGAAACAAATATTTATGGATCACACAAACATTTGTCTCGGTGCGGGGATCGAACCCGCGGCCACTCGTTTCGCAAGCTGGTGTCTAGCCAACTGCGCCACGGGGCTGTCCCGACAAAAATATTTTATTTTACGTTTTCCTAACAGCTACATACATTTAATACTCGTGGTTGTATAGAAGTGTTTGTAATCACCGTGGCTATTGCCTGTCTTAGTTTTCGATGACGGTCTTTATACATCCTGTATAAGAGGGGATATTCCCATATTAAAGATTCCATGTCGAAACTTTTTTTTGGATCAAGTTCGCTCTTAGCGACAGGACCGCCAATTGAATATCTGTACCCAAAGTCAGTTGTTTCCTTCGGCTTATTTGTGTGGACATACCTATAAACTGTTTTCTTTTAAAATTGTTGCATAACGACTAAGCTGTTTGATAAATTACATGCGAATCCGTTCAACCGTGTTTGACGTATACGTATTCAGTAACACGTAAATTCCTGCTCCGATTGAAACCAAACATCCCACCCACTGTAAAACATATAAACCGTCTTAAATCCAAGTAGAGTTTCTATGTTCCGTGTCCCAGGGTACGAGAGTGTTGTCTGTGAACCATTCGCTGGCTCAGGCGGTACAATGGGCGCTAGAGGCAGGGTACACGCACGTCGACACCGCCGCCTTGTACCGCACGGAGGGGGAGGTCGGGAGGGGGGTGAGGGCGCACATACACAACGGGGCCGATCGACGGGACCTTTACCTTACAACCAAAGTAAGTTGGTGATGCTTGTATTGTTTGTGTTGAAGGGATTTCTTGAAAGGGGTTCTTTACTATGCAATAATAATAGTAATTCCATATGATTTGTTCTCGTGAATGAATGAAAATAATATATATACAATACAAAAGCGAACTTCAAGCAAACGGAGTTAATAAGAAATCGCCAAATTACTACTTATAAAATCTACCAAAACTATCCAGCAATTTTGTGCGTTATTCGGAATAAAAATACGGACAAAGGTTTACTTTAACGTTACCTTTTTCGATGTAAGTCTCGTATAAATTAAAAAACTGTTGTTTTTGACCAATCCAAGAATGAGTCCAGTGAACATTCTATTAATTAAAGTGCATCAATTCATATTTGATTTATAATAATTTATTAAGGATTCCTTAATCATCGGAATTTGTTATACAACCGAAAATATTAAAAACCGGCCAAGTACGAGTCGGACACGCGTATGAAGGGTCCCGTACCATTATTTATAAAAACGGCAAAAAATCATTTCTGTTGTGTGGGTGCCTACTTAAATATTTATTTATTCTGTTTTTTTAGTATTCTTTTTTATAGCGGCAACAGAAATACATCCATCAAAATTTCAATTGTCTGTCTATAACGGTTCATGAGATACAGCCTGGTGACAGACGGACAGACGGACAGCGAAATCTTAGTAATAGGGCCCCGTTTTACCCTTTGGGTACGGAACCCTAGTTATGACTAGTTTGCATAATCTCATTGATATTTTTCAGTTGTGGAACGACGCCCATGAGAGGGATGAAGTGATTCCGGCATTGAAGAAATCTTTAGAGGAGTTACAATTGGACTACGTAGATCTGTATTTGATGCATTACCCAATGGCATACCACGTAAGTAGCTATCGAAAAATACACCCAAAAGTCACACACACAGTTCTACAAACTGCAAAATGCTTTTCAGCCTCATAAAAACCCTGATTCAAAACAAATATTAAATACACCCAACAGTCATATACATATTATTGACCCCACACTAAGATACAAGTCTTGTGTCGTGAGTAAAAGAAACAACGAGAGACTTTTCGGTCTCGCAAACACCCAGACCCGAATCAATTTTTTTTGGGTCACACAGACATTTGTCTCCGTGCGAGGATCGAACCCGCGGCATCTCATTTCATTAATGTTTTACTATGAATTTATAGTTAAATTGTTGCATTGCATAAACACATTTAGAAACATTAATATAGAAAACATTCAAACAGGGTGGTACACCAAATTTTGAAATGACTTAATCTAAGTGATGTTTTTGGCATTTTATAGATTCAATAAATATTATTTCATTTCATTTCATTCTGATTTCGTCGTCACCCAGTCGTGATGGCCTCAAGGTTTCGGCGCGCGGTTGAGAATCTCGACAGTCACGGGTTCAAGCCCCAGGCACACACCTATAATTTTTCGAAATTATGTGTTTTCAAAAAATTTCAGGAAATTATATTTCAAAGAGAAACATCATAAAAAAACTTGCACACCTAAAAAAATATTAGGAATTTCTTAGATCCGTCAATCCGCACTAGGCCAGCGTGGTGGACTGAGGCCTGAACCCTCTCAGCTGTAGAGGAGGCCTGTGGAGGAAGAGGTAGAGGAGGATGATTATTCCAATTTCAATATTCCGATTTTATTTTTCAAATTTTAATGGCATGGCTAATTTGATATTCATTTAGTTTGAAAGGGCAAACAATCCTTGAACGAAACTTCGCCAGATTGGTATGTGTTCCCAGAGTTTTGTTTTGTTACACAATCAAAGCTCGATTATGTATTCCCGGAGCTGGTTATTTGCATATCCAATAACAATTCGATGGCAGGTATTCTAGTTGCCATGTCGCTTTAACTTGATAAAACTATCTTTTCGTATGTGTGGGACTAAAGTCAGGGAAAATTTAAGCAAACTTAACAGTTCTCCATACGCTATTTGTTTGGTATATTCAGGACTTCTTGTTGAACCCGCGGCAAAAATGTGTACTGTACGATAGAGAGGTCTCATGTTCATTTCCCGGGTCAGACAGTGTTCATGGGCAGTTTCATAAGGAAAAAAATGGCAATAGACTTTCCTTCTGTTATCACCATCAACAGCCCAAATACGTTCCACTGCTGGGCACGGGCCTCCTCTACTATTGAGAGGGTTTAGACCATAGTCCACTACGTTGGCCTAGTGCGGGTTGGCGGACTACAAACCTAAGAATTTCCTAAGAACTTTTAGGTGTGCAGTTTTTTTTTTTTTTTTTATTGTCTCAGTAGGCAGACGAGCAAGCGGTCCGCCTGATGGTAAGCGGTTACCGCCGCCCATGGACTAAAGTAATGCCAGGGGCACAACCCAGCCGCTGCCTACCATCACGATTTTTTCCTTCACCGTCAAAGTACGTGATAATTCTTTGTGAATACACACATAACTTCCAAAGTCAGAGGTGTGTGCATGGGGTTTGAACCTGTTATATTAAACTTAAAACGCGCGAAACGTGCATGCAGAAATACATCCGTGCCTATCCCATAGAAGTTAATTGTGTAAGTGAACGTACGTATGTAAATAACTCTCGACACTTGACAAAATTATGCTCCATGCTATATTACGGTAATGCTTTATACTACGGTAAAAGTGCTTTAGCTTCTGATCAACTTAATAAGCTTTTGGCTACTTAAATATTAATACACAAATATTTAGAATTATGAATACAAACATTTGATAACGAATTTACGTCGGGTACATATTGTTTCTTCACCGGCCCGTCAGCCCGTTCATTGACATAGGATTGGATCGCAAACATGAAACGGATTAATTGCTTACTCGAAAAACAGGTTTTTGTTTACCGATATTTATCTAAATTGTTTAGTTGGTTGTAATTTATTCATATTAAAAGGGAGGAAGGCGCCTGTAAGTTGTGTGTAGAATAACGAAGGTCTTAAAACAATTGGCTTTTCGAGGATGCAAAAAAAACGTTTATCTCTCGGGAGAAGGCGTGTAACTATGTTTGTGTAAATATAAAGATTTGTTGGCGTGTTAAATAAGCAAAGATATAAGCCTAAACATTCAAGGCCTTTCTTAAATATATAGTTAAGTTAACTAGTACATAATCACAGTGGCGGTACTTCCATAGAAGACCAAAAGCGTTACACGTTACTTGTGTAATGTCTTGTTTATAATTGGAGAAGTGGGGGTCAGTATATTCTCATTTATATGTCAAATTGCTTTTGTTAAATAAAGATTTAAAGCTTCAAGATTATTATGCGGAATTTTGAAAGGCAAACTAGGCTTTTGGGCTTCTATGGAAGTACCGCCACTGCATAATCATGCTTGTTCTATTGATTGATCTGTCGATCGATGAACGAGACATAGCAGGTTTAAGCAGTAATTAAATAAACTAAAGCTTAAAACTATAGCCCTAACTCTTAAAAGCTATTTTTTTACCAGAACAAAAATTCCATACAAAACCGCCCGTGAAATTATTACGAGGCGTTGGAAACCCGGGTTGGGCAGGAAATTTGATTGTTGATTGTTTCTATATAAAAATTCTAAATAGAAGCACAGAATCTGGTGATATGCCTGAGAAGCGGCAGTAGGTTCGCTGTTCAATGTTGTTGTGGATTAAAAAACAATTCTGATGATATCATAATTTCCAGAAAGACGGCAGCATCAGTACCACTGACTACTTAACCACATGGAAAGGGATGGAAGACGCGAAAGACCAGAACCTCACCAGGTCCATTGGAGTGTCGAACTTCAATCTGACACAAATGCAGAGATTATGGGACAACTCTACGATCAAGCCGGCTGTACTGCAAATTGAGGTAGGGTAATTTTTTTTGACAAGATGCTACTTAAGATATATTTTACTTGGGTTTCAGTATCAGATCTAGAGATGATGTCTGGAAGCGAAAGTTTCGGTAATTCATATCTTTACTATACCATGAATCTGTGGAATCATAACTATTGCCCTGAGTCCTTTAAATGTAACGTGAAGTTCAGCAGGCCGGTATGAGGCTATCGAGGGGGTAATGGGAGTCTTTAGCCACTCGATGCTTAAAGTGGCCATTATTGTGTATATCATCAGGTAAGGATGTAATCACTTCATCATAACAATATAAAAAAATAATAAAAGGGGACTGATGATGATGATGAAACCGTTTCACACACCTGATTTCTTCCGTTTGTATATGATCTTTTGCTAGTGCTTTAATAGCCAATATGCTGAAGCTTGTGGCCGTATTTTATGTCGAACGTTATCGGCCCGGCGCGTATCGGTTAATTCGCATGCTTGCTATTTGACCGCCGCTATGTCGGAATTGCGATTCTTACATCGGTATTTTTTTGTTGGCGTCGGAATGCTTTTGAATTGTACTTCTATTTGTTTCTGCATAATACGGTTACTGGCAAAGTAGTTATATGTGTTAGTGCGAATTGTATTGTAAACTTGTGGTCTTGCGGTACAAGTGGTTGTCTCACCTACAAGTCTGGAGTCTGAGAAGATGCCTGAAAATGGGCAATATACAGAAATGGCCAAATGTGGGTGCAGTAGAATTACTGGAGGTGCATAGCTCTACATAAGTCGTGATGGCCTCGAGGTTTAGGCACATGGTCGAGAATCTCGACGGCCGCGGATTCAAACCCCAGGCACACACCTCTGACTTTTCGAAGGTATGTGTGTATTCACAATGAATTATCACGTACTTTAACGGTGAAAGAAAACATCGTGATGAAACCTGCACACCTAAGTCTTAGGAATTTCTTAGGTGCGTAGTCCGCCAACCCGCACTAGGCCAGCGTGGTGGACTAAGTCCTAAACCCTCTCAATGGTAGAGGACGCCCGTACCCAGCAGTAGGACGTATATGGGCTGATGATGAATGAAAAATATACCGTTCAAGGTTAGTCTTAAGTGTGTGTGGCCTGTGTGCCTGTGAAACTCGGGATGGGGAATGGAGTTTCCTTCAGCTGTTTCGTATATTGTAGTTTACCGAAAAACTATGATTTTGATTTATATTTATTATTTTTACATCTGCCACATCGTTCAGGTGAATCCAACGATGACCCAAGACGATTTGGTCCAATGGTGTCGCGAACATGACGTCGTAGTGATGGCCTACAGCCCTTTCGGGGCCATTCTTGGGCGCAAGAAGGATGCGCCCCCGCCCCGCGCGGACCACCCAGTTCTACAAGGGCTGGCAGAGAAGTACAATAAGACTGTCCCGCAGATATTGATCAGATATTTGGTGAGTTTAAAAATATTCTATAATAATTCACGGGTTAGTTGTAGTGTTTTTAAATTATAAATAAGTTTTGATTGGACTTTTTGCGTCCTTTTGAAATGATTTAAAATGGTATATAGTAAAGTACTTTAATATTATCATATCAAAGTAATGCATTGCAGATTTCTGCTTAAATTATACAAAATTCAATTTAAAAAACCATGTCTGTCTATACCTATGTGTCAAATTCTCGGTTTATGGATTTTGCCTCAATTCAAAAAAATACTGCATAATCGGTACCTTGGTACAAGTGTGTATGCGATCGAGAGGTTCTAGATTCGATTCTCGGGTCGGAAAAACTTTCGCTCTTTGTATAATTGGTGTTCAAGCTAATTAGTGTAACGTGGACATAGAAAGCCTTTTCGTACTTCTTCAGGTATATAGGCTTGTGTGTGTGTATGCTATTTATTTGTATGTATATCATACAGAACTATAAAAAAAGGAAAAAAATCATGATTATTTCCAGTTGGACCGTCAGCTTGTGGCAATACCGAGATCTACGAACAAGGAGCGCATCAGACAGAACATAGACGTGTTTGACTTCCAACTCTCAGCCGAGGAGTTGTCAGATCTGTCTCAATTCAACAGCAATTACAGGCTCCGGACGCCGGCCAAATGGTACCCCCACCCGGAGTTCCCGTTCGAGAAAAAGAACCTTACAGACTTACAGATAAAGTTCATTATCGAACACAGCAAAGAAGATTGAAATATTAGCACTTGCAAAATGTATTTTTAAATTTTGTCACGACTAATTTGCTTCAAGTGTCCATGGCTATTGATTTCTGTGTATCTACTGTACAGTACATAAGGTTAAGACTTATAACAAAGTACTGTCTCTACTTTGCTATAAGTTGTAAAAAGAGGAAAACTATTGAGTTTTAATATTAAAATTGTTTAATATTATAACTGGTTTTCGCATATCTGGTATATTTGTGTGAGTCATAATTCAGCGATTATAATTTGTACATTACGAATTAGTGGATTTATTAGATAAATTTTTGT